>CM053027.1:523243408-526068408 GCA_028564925.1 Lithobates sylvaticus
TTAGACATATCAAGTATAACCATAGTAGCGCACGTGCTTGACTTACTTTTTTTGATGGCTTTTCGAATTCTCCTATACTGATCGTGCTCCCTGGATTTGATGTCGGACCATCGCTTGCGCAGTTGATCCTTGCCCCTTCGTACGCCGAATTTCTGCTCCAGGGTGCTGACGATTGTAGTGAGAATCTTGTCCTTGCGCAAGTTGGGACGAGGGTACGGGCCATTTTCCCCGTCGTAATCTTCCCTTTGGAGGATGTCCACCATCTCCACCATCTCTTCAAAGGCCATATTGGTGGCCTTATATCTGCTGCTGGATGCAGATGTGTTGGCTTCTTGGCTTTCCTCCGCGCTACTGGCTTCGAATGTGTCCGCCATATTCATGAATTAATTCACCAACAATGCAACGAGGGGAAGCGGGGCGGGGAATACTCGTCATGAGGAACGTCATGGGCGGGCGACGCGGAGGACGCAGGCGGACTTCGACGCGTGCGCAGTGTATATAAGGCTGTTTGAGGGGCCCACGTGTTCCCGAACGGAAGTAGCGAGCGCTCTGTACGAAGGTAAGTGTTTTCTAGGATGCATTACTGTGTTTTTTTTTTGGTTTTTGGGCCAGCATTTTTTAAGGATATGTGTGTGTTGCTGCCTGTGTGTAGGGGTTGCTGCCTGTGTGTAGGGGTTGCTGCCTGTGTGTAGGGGTTGCTGCCTGTGTGTAGGGGTTGCTGCCTGTGTGGATGTGTTGCTGCCTGTGTGTAGGGGTTGCTGCCTGTGTGGATGTGTTGCTGCCTGTGTGTATGGGGTTGCTGCCTGTGTGTAGGGGTTGCTGCCTGTGTGTATGTGTTGCTGCCTGTGTGTAGGGGTTGCTGCCTGTGTGTAGGGGTTGCTGCCTGTGTGTAGGGGTTGCTGCCTGTGTGTAGGGGTTGCTGCCTGTGTGTAGGGGTTGCTGCCTGTGTGTAGGGGTGCTGCCTGTGTGTGGGTGTGTTGTGTAATGTTTGGTAAGAAAAACTGGTTGTGCGTTTTAAGTAACATTTGTGTTTTTTGGTCTTTTGTATTGCCATTACTAACAAAACAGAAACAAACATGTCAGCACCCCAGTTGAATCCATTCAAGGACCAGCAGTTCATGTCCGAATTCATTGCCCTGTACAGAAAAAATACCAACCTGTGGCAGCTCAAGAACCCTTTATATGGCAATAGGGATGTCCGGAAGGCAACACTGGGGCCACTTGTGGCTTTTGTGAAGACTAAAGTCCCCAACGCAAACACCAAGTTTGTGGAAGCCAGAATTGCAAGTTTAAGGCACATGTACAAGCGGGAGCGCAAGAAGATTGAGGAATCAGTCAGATCAGGAGCAGCAGCAGAGGATGTTTATGTACCCAAGCTGTGGTACTACAACCAACTGACTTTTATAGGTGACCAGATGGAACCCAGGCAATCACTGTCGACTCTTCCCTCCACCCTTCCCTCCACTCTTCCCTCCACTCTTCCCTCCACCCCAGCTGAGGCTTCCACGGAAGGAGAAGACCCCTCCACCTTGGAGCAGGCTGATGCGCCCAGCTGGAGCCAGGTATATATTTAGTAGCCTAAATTGTGATTGTGTGAATATTAATGCTGTAAACGTTAAAATGTGAAACAATTAACACCCTGAACTCAGAATTGTGAAAAAAACTGACAAAAATTATGCACACTTCTAAAAAGTGTTGGTGCAACATATCGATACATATATAGTGTATACATACATCCAGTAGTGGCAAAAAAAGCGTTAGACAACATTGGTGATCTGGTTGGAAAATGCAGGGGTCCAAATGATAGCCTTTTGGATCTTTTGGAAAATTTAGATGCTCGTTCCTAAGTTTACAATTGGATGATTGAGGAGGCCAGAAACCACAAAACAGGTGTTTGATTTTTGATTTTATTTGCACACAGGATGAGCTGACCCAGGATGATGCCGGGACAAGTGGTATGGAGGAGGAGGAGGACATGACCAACGAGAGCCAGGAGGTGGCTGGGCCCAGCACGAGCCAGAGTGACAGCCAGACCCAATTAAGAAGTCTACCTACACCCCTGCCCTTACCCCCAAGAAGGCCCAGGAGGATGACCATTGTTGAGGAGGAATCACTGCAACTGATTCGGAAGGCGAGTGCCATTCTGGACAAACCCACCCTTCCAGAAGAGGCCTATGCCAGCTACGTGTCCAGCAGGTTGCTGGAAATGGAGAGGGGCCAACGGCACCTGTGTGAGGGCCTAATTTCTGAGGCAATTAGGGGGGGTTTGAGGGGTGAATTACGCGAATCCACCCGCCTGACCCATGAAGGCCCGACACCAACTTCTCCTCCTCCTCCTCCTCCTCGTCTTCCTTCTTCTCCTCCTCCTCCTCCTCCTCCTACTCCTCCTCCTACCACAAGTCAGCCTCCAAGGAAGCGTGCAGGGAAGACTGCAGGGAAGAGTGCAGGGCAGCGTGGTGGGAAGAGTCGGAAGTGATTGCCTGGCTTCAGTCTGGTCTCACAGAAGACACAGGCTGTTGTAGTGCCACAGCTTGGGGACATAGATGTCATCTGCTGCTGTTCCTGGTCTGTCTGATTCCTGGTCAATCTTCTTGTGCTCCCTATATTGTATGAAATGTGCCCAAGCTTAATTTTTGGCTTCACAAACTTGGTGTCTGCCGTTGGGGCAAAAAGTCTTCACAAAATCTACAAGTGGCTCCAGTGTTGCCTTCCTATTTTGTTTTGCCTTGTTTGTTTTAACCAGAATAAATGGTCATTTAATTTTCATCAAATAATGATATACGTGCTTGTTATTCAAAAACATAGTTTCTTTAGGAGTAGGCAGGTACATGTCTAAACATTCATTTGACAATACAAGTGTAAAGTGCAACTTCAATGGAACTGCAAGTGCAGTCGCTGGAAAGGTGAGGGTTAAGATCTGAATTAAGGGCAAGCTCTGCTGACTCCACAATTGTATCATGTGTAATAACTAATCCTTTTGATAACCAACAAATAATAAAAAATATCTATATAGAGATATATGTATATGTATATATATAATATATATATATATATATATATATATATATATATATATATATATATTTTTTTTTATACACGTATAGATCTATATATCTATATATATTAATATATATATATATGTAGATATCGATATATATTTTTTTTGGCTTATTGAGAAATATAGATATATTTTTCATTTGGTGATTTGGATATCTATATCTATATCTATATATATATATATATATATATATATATATATATATATATATATATATATATATATATATATATATATATATATATATATATATATATATATATATATATATATATATATATACAAATATATAACTTCACTAAAGAATGCTGAAGAAAAAACGTTCGGGAGTACTCTGCGTGAATATACAAGCAGCAAGGCAAAATCATTCTTCAAGTACGATAACATACAAATCCCGCTGTCAAAAAAAAAAAAAAAAAAATCAGCAGCGTGACGATTGTGCGAGCTTCAAAACGAAGGCTAGTTTTACCAGGCCGAGCGAGTCCGTGACATAATTGCTACTGAGCATGCGTCCTTTTTGGTACGCCGGACCATACTACACACGACCGGATTATCCGCTGGACTGCCAAGTCCAGCGGATAATTTGAGAACAAAACCTGAAACTTTAGTCCGCAGTACTTTGGCCAAAAAAAGTCCGCCGGCGCCCACACACGAGGGGATTATCCGCTGGACTTCGGTCCAGCGGATAATCCCGCGGGATAGTCCCTTCGTGTGTACGCGGCATAAGACATACCATAACTGCAAACCAAATACAATAAAACATAGTAAAAATAAAACATTACAGTTCTAAAATACAGTAACAATAGAGAGAGAACAATAGATATAGAACAATAGAGAGCAAACAATATAGCGGAAAATAAAGAGCGAACATAAGCGAGAGAACAATAGAGAGGAAAGAAAAATAAAACTACAACTATTTTTGGCTTTTTTATTTTTTTTTGTGTGTGTGTGTTTTTTTTTTTTTGCACTTTTATATAAACTGTAAACATTCCAGATTAGGGTCTCTCAAAATGTAATGGCCATTTCATCTTTCGAGACCCCGTGTAAGTGTGCCCTAGGACTGTGCAATGCTGTACCCTACGCTAATACTCCACCAGTGTGTGGTAGTGTTTAAAACAGTCACTGATGCAGAGACCAGGTTGGTCAGGACAGGAGGGACAATAAAAGCGAGTGTCACGCCTAAATCCATGTTTTCTGCAGACACAACATCTTCTTTTGGGATTTCTTTAGGTAGGGGAACCAGGGAGAACATACGGAAAATGCCTCTCATGCAGCTGGCTCACTGCATTTGCGTTGGAAAGGTGGGCCACTGCACCGTCTGGAAACAGAAGGGCTGTGATGAACTCTTCCTGGACTTTAAGGAAGGATCCAGTTCGTCCTGAAGCTTTGTACAGCACATAAGCATTTGTACAGCACATAAGCATTCAGCCGAGCCAATTGGAATAAATATACAGACACTTTTTTGTACCAGTGTCTGGCCTTACAGGTAATTAGGTACGGCGCCAACAACTGGTCATTGAGGTCCACCCCTCCCATGTTATGGTTGTATTCGTGGACACAGAGGGGTTTCCCCACAACACCAGTCACCGTAGGAATTTGGACATCTGTAACTGCGTGAAGGGGGGACAGAACAAAAACATTCTGACTATCCCTCCAACTTCACTGCTAACAAATTATTACATTTCAAGCAGGCTCTCTCCCCCCGTCTGAGTCGGAACTCAACAAGCCGTTGGGGGAAGCCCCCGCGATTAGATTGCACGGTGCCACATATGCCAATTCCACAATCAAAAAGGTGACTAAAAAGTGGCACGCTTGTGTAATAATTGTCCGCGTACAAATTGTACCCTTTTCCGAATAAGGGTGACACCAAGTCCCACACAATCTTACCAGCGCTCCCTATGTAGTCTGAGCAGTTCTAGGGCTCCAGGTGACTATCTCTTCCCTCATAAACCATAAAACTATATGTATAGCCTGTTGCCGTCACAGAGCTTATACATCTTGACCCCATATCTGGCACGCTTGCTGGGAAGATACTGTTTGGTAGACAAGCGGACAGAAAACTTAGTCAGGGACTCATCAACGCAGACAACTTGTTCGGGAGTAAACAAGGCTGCAAACTGTTGGTTGAAGTGGTTTACGATGGGCCAAATTTTGTGGAGCCCGTCGTATCCAGTGTCACCCCGAGGATGACAGAGTTCATTGTCATTGAAATGCATGACCTGCAAGATCTGCTCGTATCGTGTCCTGGTCATGGAGGCAGAGAACACGGGCATAAGGTGACCGCAACTCACTTTTTTTAGCTATGCCCATGAGAAGAGATAGGCCTAGGAAGGTCTTAAATTCAGAAACCATAATAGGTCTCCAATCTCTGGCAAGGGCCAACTGGGGATTAGTGGCGATGAATTGACCAGCATACAAATTGCTTTGGTCTATGAGAAAAACAGCGAATAAAAATCAAGTGACGTAAAATCAACTGTTCCCACCTAAATTCTGGGTTGGCCAGTGAATGGGGGAAGTACAGGAGCTGCAGAAGTGGTGGGATCCTAATTCGGATTGACAAATGCAGCAGGAAGGGCACTATGGGCTCAATAGGCCTGTGTTTGTCTTCTTGGTGGCTGTGGGACTCTACTCGTGCTAGCCACCTCACCGACTTGAACTGCACTTATGGGACTTGCCACGTCCCCAAGTGTTATTGCAGTGCTGGATGTGCGACCAGGATGTACTAGGCCTCTGGTCCTTGTCAGTTCACCAGGATGAGCGACACTAGTACTGGCTCTCTGCTCCATACGAAAGCCCTGCGGTTCTTGCGGTTACCCGCTGGGCTGCGGTGAGGGGCCAGACTCCGGTCTCTTCCGGTGGTGTACGTAGCTCCAAGGTATGAGATTCCCACAGTGGGCACGTCAGCAGGTATGTCGGTGAGAGATGTCAGAGGTTTGAGAACGAGGGGCGTGGCTGTAGCGCTCGCGTTCGGAGCATGCGTGCTCCTTCATCAGGCATTGTTTCAAAAAATATATGACTTTCAACCGACCAGCATTGGTTTAGAGATGCAGGCCATACATAAATCAATTTGAAGAATCGTTGTGGAAAGCAAGGACAATGAGAATGAAAAAAATAATAATAATAATGGGGGATATATCATCAATACCACCAAAAGAAAGCTCTATTTGTGAGGAAAAAAATTATCAAAATTTCATATGGGTACAGTGTTGCATGACCGCGCAATTGTCATTCAAAATGTAACAGCGCTGAAAGCTGAAAATTCGTCTTGGCAGGAAGGGGGTGAAAATGCCCTGTATTGAAGTGGTTAAAGGGGGCTTGCAGATTCCGATAAGCCCCCCAGCCGCAGACCCCCACAACCACCGGGCAAGGGTTTTGGGGATGAGGCCCGTGTCCCCATCAACATGGGTACAAGATGTTTTGGGGGGACCCCAAAACATCCTCCCCATGTTGAGGTCATGTGGCCTGGTACACTTCAGGGGGGCGCTCTCTTGTCCCCCCTCTTTTCCTGCGGACTGCCAGGTTGTGTGCTCTGATAAGGGTCTGGTATGGATTTTGGGGGAACCCCTACGCCATTTAAAAAAAATTGGCGCAGGGTTCCCCTTAATATCCATACCAGACCTGAAGGGCCTTGTATCGATTTTGGGGGGACGCCCCCACATTTTTTTATTAATTTTGTTGCGTGGTTCCCCTTAATATTCATACCAGAACCAATGGGCCTGGTAATGGACTGGAGGTAACCCATGCCATTTTTTTCAATACATTTTTTCTATATTGCCGAGATCTGACAATACAGTACAACCGTGATCAGTTTTAAATTACTTTTTTTCCTTTAGAAATGTAATTTTGCTGTGATATAGTTCTAAACACGGGAAAAAATTGCTACTTTGGAGGCATACTAAGGGGGCCCCCAGGCACAATATTTAAAGGAATATTTAATTTTTATTGATTCACTTTAAGCATTATTAAAATCACCGCTCCAAAAAAAACAGATGTTTTTAAAACTTTTTTTTGCATTGATACAGGTCCCCTGGGACAGGACCACACTTTTTATGGCAATAACTTGCATATTAGCCTTTAAAATGAACACTTGGTTTTTCATGTTAGTGTCTCATAGACTTTAATGGTGTTCCGCGGCTTTTCGAATTTGCCACGAACACCGCATAATGTTCGCTGTTCGGTGAACAGGCGAACACCCAATGTTCGAGTCGAACTTATGTTCGACTCGAACATCGGGTGGCTCATCTCTAATGTGGGGGCTATGGCAGGTGTAGCTGTGGACAAGGAGGCAGAATAAGCTGCTCTGGCAGCTGTGATGGACTGCACAATAGTCCCTGCTTGGGTGACAGAGGATGAGGAGGATGAGGATTGTTTAGCATGGGCAACATCACAAAACAGAGGAAATGATGCCCTGCCTGAGGACAGACCACCTCCACCTTTGCCTGTGGACAGAGACGCTGCTGGCCCCCTCACAGTGGCATGGGAACATTTGCCTCTCCTTGTTGGCCTCCCAGACATGATGGGGAGGGGGCTTATTACCAAAATGTAATAGAGATGGGGAAATGTGTACTTGGATGCACTTTAATCAATAGAAAGTGGTGTTTGGTGCACTTTGACTTGAGTACTCACTATACAGACACACTCCACTGACACATTAAAATATACTGCAGTAAAACTGCACTGAAGCACTTTAATATACTGCCATAAAAGGGCACTAATGCACTTAAATATACTGCCATAAAAGTGCACTAATGCAATTCAATATGCTGCAGTAAAAGTGCACTAACGCACTTCAATATGTTCCAGTAAATGCGCACAAATGCACTTCAATATACTGCCGTAAAAGTGCACTAACACACTTCAATATACTGCAGAGAAAGGGAAATGTGTACTTGAATGCACTTTAATCAATGGAAAGTGGTGTTTGGTGCACTTTAACTTGAGTACTCACTAAACAGACAAGTCCACTGACACACTACAATATACCGCAGTAAAAGTGCACTAACACACTTCAATATACTGCCATAAAAGTGCACTAACGCACTTCAATATACTGCAGTAAACTTGCACTAATGCACTTCAATATACTGCAGTAAATGTGCACTAACGCACTTCAATATACCGCAGTAAACGTGCACTAACACACTTCAATGTACTACATTAAACGTGCACTAACGCACTTAACTATACTGCAGTAAAGATGCACTAACGCACTTCAATAAGCTGCAGTAAATGTGAACTAACGCACTTCAATATTGTCTCTCAGCCCTCCCTTCTAAGCACTCAGGTTACTCAGCTGTCGGTTATTTACCAGTACTCTCACAGTCCACTGTGGGTCACCTGGTGATCATTTCCTGGTCGTCACTCCAGCCTACACCGGCCACTTCTGGCTATTTAAACTGCCTGGTTCATTTCTCCTGTGCCTTCGCCTTGATCAACATATCTAGAGACTCTCTGCTGTGTTCCTGTTGAAGACTTGCCTGGCTGATGTCCCTCCCAGTTCCTGATCCTGTCTGCTGCCTCCAACTACGCTGATATCTGTCTTCCTGATTTACTGGGTTGTTCTGACTACCCAATTTTGCTACCGTACCCTGGCTATGTTACTGGCTATGTTTTGACTACGTTTTCTATTTGTACCATTTTTTACCATTATATTAAAAGGTGTGATTTTTAACTGCATTTTCTATCTCCGTCTGATTCATGGTTCCCGACAAATATACTGCAGTAAACATTCACTAACACACTTCACTATACTGCAGTAAAAGTGCACTAATGCACTTCAATATACTGCAGTAAAAGTGCTCTGACGCACTACTATAGAGCAGTAAAACTGCCCAGACACTCTACACTGCCACACTTCAATATACTGCAGGCAACCTGCCCTGAAACACAAAACTGACACTACAGTAAAAATGAACGATCGCACTAAACTCCAGGTGGTTGAACAGAAGTCAATCTACCGTTGTTGGGGGTATTGTTGTGCACATTTGTGTGTGGATAGTGTAATTAAATACTTTAATGGGCTATATACATGTAGCTTGAGTTTTGGTGACTAAATTTTGTTTGGTATTTTTTAAAAGTTTGGTTTGTTCATGGATAATATTTAAATAAAGTTTGCTGGTTTTTGATTCATTTTAAATTATATATTTTGAATCCCAATAAAAGGGCCACAGCCTATTATATTCTAATATTCTTGTCTTGATGTTTATTTCCTTAACTTTTCTCTTTCATCTTGTTTTTTGTTACTGTTGTGGTTAAGGGGATGTTGTATGGGATCTGCAATCCCATGGCACTTCCACTGTAGTATTAAGATGAGAAGAGAGAAGAGAGTGCCTTAAGTCAAGGTTATCCTGGCCGGGCAGCATTCTCACTATACCACGGATTTGATGCAAGTTCAAGAGAGTACAGTCACAAAGACAGAAGGGTGATTAGAAGTATAGTGTTTTCTACCTGTTGGATTGGATTGTGTTGGAGGAGGTGGGCCACTATGGACTTTTATCCATGTTTTCATTTTTTTTTTTTTCATACCTGGACAGCACAGCGGTGGACAAATATATATAGTATTTTCCTGGAACCAATTTGTCAAGAAAGAACATATCCAGGTCAACTTACAGATTGTGATCAGCAGTAAATTATTTTCCTCTTAAAAATTTAATGAACACAGTAGTAGTAGCTTCTGGCGCAGTAGCTACCAAGCTCCCGTCATTTGTCTGCCTTTGACTTCTGCTTGAAGGCAGTCAGACATGTAACTAAACTGGAAAACAATTATCTGGAAATGCCACAGGGCTCCTAGCTGAACCCTGCTGCCACCCTGGGCAGCATACAACTTCCAGGTGTATAGAAATTCCTCAAAATACTGAAATCTGATAAGCATTGCCTTCATACCTGTGAAAATGTTGTTTGCACAAATAAACAAGACATGCAGACCCACAGCATTCTCTGGAGTAGACAAGCTATGTGCACACAGCAGCACGCCCTAGCCTGAGGTGATGGGGTCTGTTGTCACTCTATATGTAAAAATAATATACAATAGGGCAACAAGTTGAAGATTACAGTGAGGCATACAATGGGGCTGATTTATGAAAACTGTTCCAAAGACAAAAGGCAGGGCGCGGTCAATACCAAACAGGGTTTATTCTTTCTCACCCTAATGTGCACAGTGGAAATTAAACAAGAAATCTGATTGGTTGCTGTTGGCCCTAGCTATGATTTAGTTTGCAAATAGGTGCCTGGAGCATGCGATTGCAGTGGACAGAGAGAATACTTTGCCACTTATTTTGACTTGTAAACCATACCTGTGTCGAATCAAGACCTGTTTAATAATATGGTTGCAGGGATAGCATGACGTTATATAATGATGACTTGTTAAAATTAAAATTGTGTTGCGCTACCAATATAAGGTGCATAAGGTCATTATAACCATCATATATCAATGCAAAAAAAACTTTTAAAAACAGACGTTTTTTCGGGAGCACTGATTTTAATGACGCTTAAAGTGAAAAAAAAGTGAAATATTCCTTTAAATATCGTGCCTGGGGGGTGTCTATAGTATGTCTGTGAAGTGGCACGTGTTTCCCGTGTTTAGAACAGTCCCTGCATAAAATTACATTTCTAACGGAAAAAAAGTAATTTTAAACTGCTTGCGGTTTTAATGTAATGTCTGGTCCCTGCAATATGGATGAAAATCATTGAGAAAAATGGCATGGGTACCCCCCCTGCCCATTACCAGCCCCTTTGGGTCTTGTGTGGATATTAAGGGGAACCCCGTACCCAAATTTAAAAAAGGAAAGGCGTGGGGCCCCCAGGCCCTATATACTCTGAACAGCAGTATACAGGCGGTGCAAACAAGGCAGGGACTGTGTAGGTTTGTTAAGTAGAATCTTTTTGTAATTTTTAACTGGTACATTTTTAAATGTAGCTCCAGTCAAAAAAATCTATTTTTAAGCTTTTTTGAAAACATAGGGAAGGGTTATCACCCCCCTAACATTTTTTTTTTTTTTTGCTGTCTGTGCACCTCTTCAGACGATTTCACCTCACTTTCTGTCCCAATGACAAATGTTTTTTGAAAATTTGGGTTTTTTGATAAAACAAGGATTGGGATAAAGCATCAGTGGAGAGGAGACACGTTTTCCCCATATCAACTCTTACAGGAGAGAATTTCCCTTCCTAGGGGTAGATTTTGTCTCACTTCCTGTTGTCTCCTTCCGTTTGCAAGTAGAAGACGCTTATAAGTTGGATGTTTGAAAGTAGTGGCCTGTCCTATATGCTCTGCAGAAATTTGGGCCTAAGGTGTTGGTGTTGCCACAACACTGTAAGCCCTCAAAGTAACTCTTGGTGGACGCTGGAATGCCCTGCTGTGAACTATTATATCAAGAATTGTAATTACATGTCATTGTTGAACAGTAGTAGAAAAATTGAGCCTTTGGTGGTGGTGCTGGTGCCACAGCACTGTAAGTCCTCACAGTAACTCTTGGTGGGCGCTGGTAACGGGCCCTGCTGTGAAATATTATATCAAAAATTGTAATTACATGCCCCTGTTAAACAGGGGCTGAAAAATTGGGCCTTAGGCACTGGTGCTGGTGCCACAACACTGCAACACCTCACAGATACTCTAGTTGGAGTGCAGGAATGAGCCCTGCTGCAAAGTATTGCATCAAAAATTGTAATTACATGCCCATTTTAAACAGGGGCTGAAAATTTGGGCCTTAGCCACTGGTGGCGGCGCCCAGAACCAGAAATGTTCTTACAAGCTATCAGCATGATCATTGAGGAGGAAGAGCATAGTCACTCAGCATAACAGGATAGTCATTCAGCATCAGCATAGGCGGTCTTGAAGGGATCTGACATTTCAAAAAAAATGATTCTGTTAAATCAGCATCAGGTGCTTGGTAGCTGGTGGTGATCCAAGCCTGATTAATTTTTATGAAGGTCAGTCGATCAACCGAGTCGGTGGACAGGCACACCCTGTGATCGGTTACAAACCCTACAGCAGCACTGAATGTGCGTTCCGAAAGAACGCTGCATGCAGGACAGGCCAGTAGCTCAATTGCATACTGTGCAAGCTCTGGCCAGTGATCCATCCTCAAGGCCCAGTAACCCAGAGGATTTTCGGTGGGAAAGGTGTCCAAGTCTGGTCTTGCCCCTAGGTATTCCTGGACCATGTAAATCAGACGCTGGCGATGGTTGCTGGAACCGATCATACCTTGGGGCTGCGGACTAAAAAATTATCTGAACGCATCGGTCAGACGGCCACCTTCTCCACCGCTCCTTCTGTGACTGACCGAAGCCTAAGCAACACGTTGTCCAGGACCAGGAATTTGGAACCTCACAGTCTCTGGGAACGCGTTGCATAGACCTTTTTGCAAGGCCTCCCGAATATGTTTCATCCTCTGCGACGGCAATATAAGGTCTGCAACCTTACCCTTGTAGCGTGGATCAAGGAGGGTTGCCAGCCAGTAATGATCCCCCTCTTTGATCCGACGAATTCGAGGATCCTTCCGCAGGCTTTGCAGGATCAGGGAGGCCATGCAGCGTAGGTTAGCTGAGGCATTCGGTCCGGAGTCCTCTGGGTCACTAAGGATGACATGATCCGCAGCCACCTCCTCCCAGCCACGTACAAGTCCACAGGTTTCTTGGGACTGTGAATGATCCCTAAAAGAATGCTGCTGATGCTGAGTGCCAGGCTCCACCTCCATGCTGACACAATCCTCCTCCTCCTCGTCCTCTTCCTGTGTTCTTCCTGTGTGATCGGCGGGCCAGCAGGAACACTGTCTGGATAAAGGGGGCCTTGAGAGGTAAGGAAGTCCTCCTCTTCCTGTCTCTGTTCTGCCTCAAGTGCCCTGTCCATTATACCACACAGCGTGTGCTCTAACAGCTGGACAAGAAGGACAGTGTCACTGATGCATGCACTGTCACTGCTCATCATCCTCGTGGCCTCCTCGAATGGTGACAGGACAGTGTTTGCATCCCTGATCATGGCCCACTGGCGTGGGGGAAAAAAACAAGCTCCCCTGACCCTGTCCTATAGCCGTAGTCACACAGGTACTCATTGAAGGCCCTCTGCTGCATGTGCAGCCGCTGCAGCATGGCCAACGTTGAGTTCCACCTGGTGGACATATCACAGATTAGGCGGTTCTTGGGCAGGTTAAATTCCTTTTGGAGGTCAGCCAGCCGAGCACTGGCATTATATGACCGGCGGAAATGCACACAGACTTTCCTGGCCTGCCTCAGGACATCCTGTAAGCCCGGGTACCTGCCCAAGAACCGCTGCACCACCAAGTTAAGGACGTGAGCCACACATGACACATGGGTCAGTTGTCCCTGTTGGAGGGCGGAGAGGAGGTTGGTGCCCTATGTTGCAAACCACCATTCCTGGCTTAAGCTGGCATGGCGTCAACCACCTCTCAGCCGGCCCCTGCAGAGCTGACAGAACCTCTGCCCCAGTGTGGCTCCTGTCCCCCAAGCAAACCAGCGCAAGCACCGCATGGCTTCTTTTTGCCTGCATACTTGCGTAGCCCCTTGAACGCCTACGGAGCACCGCTGGTTCAGAGGACAAAGCACAGGAAGAGGTCATGGAGAAAGAAGAAGAGGAGGGGGTGGAGGAGAGAAGTGTGTCAGAATCACCAGTAGTAGCATTTTGGAGGCGTGGTGGCGGAACAACCTCCAACACTACTGCACCTTGTCCTGCATCCTTCCCAGCTGCCAAAAGAGTGTCCCAATGGGCCGTGAAAGATAGGTAAAGTCCCTGTCCATGCCTGCTGGACCATGAGTCAGCGGTAATATGCACCTTACCGCTGACGGCCCTGTCCAGCGAGGCATGGACATTGCCTTTCACATGCCTTTTGGGGTAGCTTCAGGCGTGTACACTGTGCATATGGCACAATATACCCACTGTATTTGCAACAGCTGCCTACGGATAGGAGGAGCAGAACAACAGCAATTGGGGAAGCTTCAGGTGTGTACACTGTGCAGATGGCACAATACACCCACTGTATTTGCAACAGCTGCCTACGGATAAGATGCGCAGAACAGAAATTGGGGTAGCTTCAGGCGTGTACACTGTGCAGATGGCACAAAACACCCACTGTATTTGCAACAGCTGCCTACGGATAGGATGCGCAGACCAACAGCAATTGGGGTAGCTTCAGGTGTACACTGTGCAGATAGCACAATACACCCACTGTGTTTGCAACAGCTGCCTACGGATAGGATGCGCAGACCAACAGCAATTGGGGTAGCTTCAGGTGTACACTGTGCAGATGGCACAATACACCCAATGTATTTGCAACAGCTTCAAAATTAAATGAAATCACACTGTCTCTCTGTGTATCTCTCTCCGCCGCCACAACACACTACACAAGGCCGCCGCGCATAATTTCTGTGCTGTGATTGGCCAAAGCATGCGGGTCATAGTGCATGCTTGGCCAATCATCAGCCAGCAATGCACTGCGTTGCCGCAGTGAATTATGGGCCGTGACACGCCACTCGAATTTGGCGCGACCATAATGTTCCGAATTCGCCGAACGGGGGAACAGACGATGTTCGAGTCCCTACCAATGGCACATGGCTTTTTATGGGGGCACTCAGAGAAGAGGAGGAGAGGACAGTGCTGTCAGGGGACCCCTAAAGAGAAGGTAAGGGACTGCTCTGTGCAATATCTTGAGCAGGCGAGTATAAACCTAAGTAAAAAAAAACTTGACTTTAATATCACTTTTACAGTAAATAATGGCCCCGCTTAGTCTTTGTTTTTGTTCCTGTGGGCCTCATTTTGTGTGTGTTTGTGTTGTTATATGGGAACAGGTTGGCTTTACATAAACATTTAAGCCCACTTTGTAGTAGCACAAATGGAGTGACAGATACGTTTTACAGAGGCATCAGGGAAGTTTTGGACCCCTAATGTCTCGTCTACTAATCCCAGCTAGACTGAGTAGAGACTACACTCGATTAGCTGTTTTGACTGACCCCAAAAATCAGGATCGGACAGCTCTGAACCTGAAAGCCCTCAGAGCTGAAAGGTTCTGGATTCATTGCTTCTAGGGGAGATCGAGAAACAGATGTTCCTTGTTTCCCCTCCACTCGCCACTCCACTGAGCCCTGGACATACATGCGATGGAGTTAGACATACCTTTCCATGTTAATGCCTGAACAAATAGTAACCTTAAAAAGTTGCAATGACCGCCATTTTTTTCCCTACAGTGTCTGCCAAAAAATATATTTAATGTTTGGGGGTTCTGAGTAATTTTCGAGAAAAAAAATTGATGATTTTTACATGTAGGAGAGAAGTGCCAGAATAGGCCCGGTATTGAAGTGGTTAAATATGAAGGATAGAGTAATACATTTTGTTTATAAGTATCTTTTCACTTCCAAGGAGTTTCTGAAAGTGTATGTAAATAGAAAGCAGGTGTATAAGAAGGTAAAAGTATCATAGGCTATTTCACGGTTTTCATTGTTTTTTTTCTGCACCATTCTAAACCCTGCGTGTTTTCCTCCAGTTTGTAATGAGGAGGAAAAGGGGGGGATGATAGTGGTGAGAATGGCACATTTTCAAACCAATAATACTAACCGCTATAATTCTAGCCATGTTTGTGACCTAGTAGGAACGATGGAATTAGAATCAGCAGTCTGGTGAAGGCTGCTCCCATAGGAATCTTTTTGTCTATGGTTTTAGGTATTACACCCCAGATGGTAAGATGCAGTGACCACATTCATTAAGTTCCCACATGTCTGGGTTATTGCCATATGAGGTTTGTTTGGCGGTCAACCAAAACCAGAGTTGTACTTTCCTCAGCAGCTGTCACCTATATTCTCAGCTGATGGGGTGGGTGCAGTCACTCTAACATGAGCTTCAAAAGGTCCACCACAGGGTTCAGGAGTCCCTCCTGGACCCTGACACAATAACCAGTTTACATTCTTTCTAACCAGGTGACTGGGTCGTTGTAAAGAAGCTTGAGGGACGAGACCAGGCCAGCCACTACAAGAAGCTGCTCAACTACACCAAAGGATGAGGAGTATCTTTGTTTATTTATATTTTTAAAGTGTATTTTCCAACTAGCTAAGACACATGGTTGGGTCTACTCTGAGTCTCCACTGAGCTCTAGTGCCCCAGCGATCACAGTGGTACATGATATATAGGATGTTCATATTGGTGTGAGGAGTTTTGATAAACTAGTAAAATCCAAACAGACACTTGTCAATAGAATTTAACGATAAATTTATAATTAATTTTACCCTCTAGAAATGTAACAGTAGCTCTGGTTCTTGCCAGCTTTGGTATCAGGACAACTAGGTAGCCCACAAGTGTGCTTTAACTTTATTATTTATTATTGTGACGAAACGCTCCCACACTCCTCTTGAGTGCTTTCGTCATATACCACTTCCTCCCAGTCTGAATATGGATCTCAGATATTCCAACCGCTCCCAAGCACCAAACGAGACGAGACTTGCTTAGTGCTAAAAATGGACTGTTTATTTAGAACCAAAATGACAGTATTTATAATACAGCAGAAGAGGAGATCCCCCTTCCTGCTCATATTACTCTAACAATACACCTGTAACAAATTAACATGAGCTAATTAACTAATCCCTTAAAGCAGCCAATGTGACTCTGTGCCCATCAGGATTTCACTACAGGTCAGACTTGTTGTCAACGAGCTTCACACAGTTGATTATAAATTATCATAATAACAACCACAAGACAGCAGGAGCTCCATTAGGAGTCGGCCCATCTCCTACATTGTACAGAGGACAATGTGATCAGCTCTCTCAATTAACATCTTGAGTTCATCAACAAACTAAGAATAGTCTTTACATATATCCTGCAATGAATCTGACTAGCACATATTATTTTGGGGTTCTCATTTACCCTGTGCCCTATTGACACAGGGTGATTTACACATAAGTGGGTCCGGGGAAGCTGGACAAGAAGCATCCAGAACTCTCCATGGCACGCCAAGTTCCATAAACCCCCGACCCGAAGTCACTCCTGTCACAATTATTAATGCGGATCTACAGCTTATAAGGTAGTTCCCCTAATGCAAGAGGTTCATGTGTGCTGTAGACATGTGCAAAAGGAAAAAATTTGTTTTGTTTCGTTTTAATTAGTTAATTAATTAATTTCGTTTAGTTAGATTCGTTAAATTTGTTAAATTCGTTTTCGGATTTCGTTGCGTTTTCGACCGATTTTCGAATTCGAAAATATTTCAACCGAATTCGAAAACATTTCTACCGGATTCAAAATTATTTCAACTGCATTTGAAACTATTTCAACCGGATTCGAAAATATTTTGCGACCCAAATTTGGGTCCACGTATCTCAGGGTCACTTAGCGATAGAAACCCCAAATTTGGATATGTTGTAGTGCTAGTTCTACTGTGTTTGCATACCAAATTCGAGGTGTCTAGCTACAAGTGGCCCCGAGATATGTGGCCCCAAAGTCGGGTCGAAAAATTTCATTCTCTGCTGCAGAAAAGTGCTTGACATTTTGCGACCCGACTTTGGGGCCCTGTATCTCTGGGCCACTTATAGCTAGAAACCCCAAATGTGGTATGCAAACACAGTAGAACTAGCAATACAACCTCTCCAAATGGGGTTTCTATCACCAAGTAACCCCGAGATACGTGGACCCAAAGTCGGGTCGCAAAATATTTTCGAATCCGGTTGAAATAGTTTCAAATGCGGTTGAAATAATTTCAAATGCAGTTGAAATAATTTCAAATCATGTTGATACTATTTCAAGAGGATTCGAAAATATTTTGCGACCCGACTTTGAAAAAAAAAAAAAAATGAAATTGATTCTAACAGTCTGCAGAAGATCTGCAAAAAAAAGAAGTGAAATGGCTGTTAATAGTCTACAGGAGATCTGCTATTAAATTATAGATTTTTTTCTATCCTGTTCTTATCTTTTCTATTTGAATTATACATTTTGGAAGATGGTTATTTACTTATATACATCTGTCACATAAAAAAAAAGATGTGAAATGGCTGTCACGGATGTCGATCGCAAGGCAAGTACATATGCTGTATGTCATTGTCCACTTGCCACAAGTGCCAAGACACCTGCCACGAGTGCCACGTGACCGATCACAAGTGCCACATGACCTGCCATGTGACCAAGTTGTGGATTGTCCACTTGCCATGTCACCTGCCACAAGTTATGGGGTTCCTAGCACCACGTGACCCCCAGATATGGGGGATATGTCAAGTACTTTTCTACAGCAGAGAATTACATTTTGTGACCCGACTTTGGGGCCACGTATCTCGGGGCCACTTATAGCTAGAAACCCCAAATTTGGTATGCAAACACAGTAGAACTAGCACGACAACCTCTACAAATTTGAGATTTCTATCACCAAGTAACCCCGAGATACGTGGACCCAAAGTCGGGTCGCAAAATATTTTCGAATCTGGTTGAAATAGTTTCAAATGCAGTTGAAATAATTTCAAATCATGTTGATACTATTTCAAGCGGATTCGAAAATATTTTGCGACCCGACTTTGAAAAAAAAATTAAATTGATTCTAACAGTCTGCAGGAGAACAGTCTCCTGTAGACTATTAACAGCCATTTCACTTCTTTTTTTTTGCAGATCTTCTGCAGACTGTTAGAATCAATTTAATTTTTTTTTAATTCTCTGCTGTAGAAAAGTACTTGACATATCCCCCATATCTGGGGGTCACTTGGTGCTAGGAATCCACAACTTGGTCACGTGGCAGGTCACGTGGCACTTGTGGTCGGTCACGCGGCACTCGTGGTCGGTCATAGTTGAAGGAAGTAGGGGTATATATATTCATTTTATTTTTGTTTCTATTCCTTCTATATGCCGTGATAAGGTGCTATTGTTGCCTGATTGGACTAGTGAACAGAGCCCGAGCAGATGACGAAGCCCTGAAGCCCAACCCACGTACAAGACACAGAGGATCCCAGACCGACCGGCCTTCACGTCCTCCTCTAGGTCATCCCTCCTGTAGAACAGAGTCTACATGTCAAGCCGTGTTTTCCTTTTTATGGACTCATATCTACTGTAAGGACTGATTCATTTCCAGGTGTAAGAAGATCAAGATTCATCAAGGGACACATGGGAGCATATGACAAGAGGAGGGACTGTTGTGGAAATTTTATGAAGATGTATTTTAATATGTATTGTCATAATCTCCCAGTGTTAGTTCTCCTGCAACCCGCTCTAAAGAGCTGACTGGGGCAGACTGACGCTGGTTGAGATCCGTTGGGTAGTGGAAAACTTCCTGTTGTTGAAGAGAGGTATTTGCGGAGTGATGATATGTCTGCCAGCGAAAGGGCCCCTGTGTGATGCACAGACATTCGTCTGGGGGGGGGGGGGGGTGTGTTCGCTCTGCAAACACATTATTGGTTTAGCGGATGTGTGCTCGTGTCACCCCTGTATGCCTGATCAACATATTTGTGGTGCCATGACATACACCTGCAGGTAAGCTCCCATCAGCAGGAACTGTATTCATTGTTTTTTGTATAAATTTTTTTTTCCTGTGTTGACATTCACATTCTGTGTTGTCATATTCTTATGTGTCATCAGTGCCACCTATCAGTGCCCATCCATGCCCATCAGAGCCCATCTATCAGTGCCCATCCATGCCACCTATCAGTGCCACCCATAAGTACCCATCAGTGCCACCCATAAGTACCCATCAGTGCCACCCATAAGTACCCATCAGTGCCACTTACGAGTGCCCATCAGTGCTGCCTATGAGTGCCCACCAGTGCCATCTACCAGTGCCCATCAGTGCCACCTAACAGTGCCACCTCATCAGTGCCGCCTTATCAGTGCCCATCAGTGCCCATCACTGAAGGAGAAAACGTACTTATTTACAAAAAAATTTAACAGAAACAAAGAAAAACTTGTTTTTTTTTTTCAAACTTTTCGGTCTATTTTTTATTTGTTGCACAAAAATTTTAAATTGCAGGGGTGATCGAATACCACCAAAAGAAAGCTCTATTTGTAGGAACAAAATGATAAAAAATTTGTTTCGGTACAGTCTCACATGACCACACAATTGTCATTCAAATTGCCACAGCGCTGAAAGCTGAAAATTGGCTTGGGCAGGAAGGTGTCTAAGTCCCTGGTATTGAAGTGGTTAAACATTAGTTTTGCATTAGAGTTCTTTTTTTAACTTTTTTTTTGACTTGCAGTTTAGTAAGGCCTGCATGAACTAAGCTGACCCTGAAGCAAATTGCTTTTAACTTTACTGTCTGAATCCAGCGTTGGCATTTGATGCACCAACTCCTTACAGAACATTATTTAATTTGCCTACAGTGAACAAAAACCAAGCATGCTATAGTGACAGATTTCTAAAGCATACATAGCATATCAATAATCTCGAATATGTTGCCTCTTTTCAAATTTAAGAGAGTAAAACAATTACAATGACTAATATGTCTGCCTGTGGCAACAAACCCACCTGTCCTATATGTGTCATTGTCTATGAAAGCTGTTTTCTCAAATAAAAAAGACAACTATGCACATAACATATTTTGTATAGTGTAAGGAAACCGTCTAGAAACATTCCAAGTATAAGTTTGAAGAATAATTTCATATTGCTGTTTGCATATTCTTTCCCACAGTACCATTTTTAATTAGGTTATACACACCCCACTTCTATAGAGAGTGCTCATCTATATACTAGTTCTAGGTTGGTGAATCATAGTTACATAGTAGATGAGGTTGAAAAAAGACACAAGTCCATTAAGTCAAACCTATGTGTGTGATTATATGTCATTATTACATTGTATATCCCTGTATGTTGTGGTCGTTCAGGTGCTTATCTAATAGTTTTTTGTTTTTTGAAACAAGCTTGATGCCCGCCGCTGAAACCACCACCTGTGGAAGTGAATTCCATATCCTTGCCGCTCTTACAGTAAATAACCCTCTACGCAGTCTAAGGTTAACCTCTTTTCTTCTAATCTTAATGAGTGGCCACATGTCTTATTAAACTCCCTTCTACGGAAACGTTTTATCCCTATTATGAGGTCATCTGTATGGTATTTGTAAATTAAAATCATATCCCCTCTCCAGCTTCTCTTCTCCAGAGAGAAGAAGTTCAGTGCTCGAAACCTTTTTTCATAACTGATATCCTCCAGTCCCTTTATTAGCTTTGTTGCCCTTCTTTGTACTCGCTCCACTTCCAGTACATCCTAACTGAGGACTGGTGCCCAGAACTGGACAGCATAATCCAGGTGAGGCTGGACCAGAGTCTTGTAGAGTGGGAGAATTATCGCTTTATCTCTTAAGTTAATCCCCTTTTTAATGCATAACAATATTCTGTTTGCTTTGTTAGCAGCAGCTTGGCATTGCATGCCATTGCTGAGCCTATCATCTACTAGGACCCCAGGTCCTTTTCCATCCTTGATTCCCCCAGAGGTTTTCCCCCCAGTGAGTAGATTGCATTCATATTTTTGCCACCCAAATGCGTTATTTTACATTTTTCAACATTGAACCTCATTTGCATTTTAGCTGCCCACCCCATTAATTTGTTGAGATCTTCTTGCAAGGTTTCCACATCTTGCGGAGAAGTTATTGCCCTGCTTAGCTTAGTATCATCTGCAAATAGAGATTGAATTGTTTACCCCATCCTCCAGGTCGTTTATGAACAAATTAAATAGGATTGGTCCCAGGACAGAACCCTGGGGGACCCCACTTTCCACCCCTGACCATTCTGAGTGCTTCCCATATATCACCACCCTCTGAACTCACCCTTGTAGCCAGTTTTCAATCCATGTACTCATCCTATGGTCCATGCCAATGGACCTTACTTTGTACAGTAAACGTTTATGGGGAACTGTGTCAAATGCTTTTGCAAAAGCCAGGTACACCACGTCTATGGGCCTTCCTTTATCTAGATGGCAGCTCACCTCCTCATAAAAGGTTAATAGATTGGTTTGGCAAGAACGATTCTTCATGAATCCATGCTGATTGCTGCTAATGATACCATTTTCATTACTAAAATCTTGTATATAGTCCCTTATCATCTCCTCCAGGAGCTTGCATACTATTGATGTTAGGCTAACTGGTCTGTAATTCCCAGGGATGTATTCTGACCCTTTTTTAAATATTGGAACTACATTGGCTTTTCTCCAATCAGCTGGTACCATTCCAGTCAGTAGACTATCAGTAAAAATTAGGAACAATGGTCTGGCAATTACTTGACTGAGTTCACCCAGGACCCTCGGGTGCAAGCCATCTGGTCCCGGTGGCTTATTAATGTTAAGATTTCAAAGTCTATTTCTAATTCTGTCCTCTGTTAGCCATGAGGTTGCTTCCTGTAGTGTGTCATGAGGACAAACACTGCACTTTTGGATACTAAAGCCCCCCCCCCCCCGATTCCCTTGTGAAGACTGAGAAGAATAAATGAAGAATAAATTCGCCATCTCCCCATCCTTTGTAACCAGATTTCCTTCCTCATTCTTTATGGGGCCAATATGGTCTATCCTCCCTTTTTTACCGTTTATATACTTAAAGAATTTGTTGGGGATTTTTCTTACTCTCCTCCACTATGTGTCTTTCGTGTTCTATCTTAGCCGCCCTAATTGCGTCCTTGTTGCATTCTTTATAAAGTCTGAAAGTCCCTCAGCCTTATATTTTTTGAAAGCCTTCTCCTTTGCGTTTTATATGCATTTTTACATTGGAGTTAAGCCACCCAGGAACTCTTTTCACTCTTTTAAATGTATTTCCCAATGGGATGCCCTGGCTAATGCCCTTATTAAATATGCTCTTAAAGCAAAACCATTTTTCTTCCGTGTTCTTTGTTCCTAAGATTTTATTTTTTTTTCCATAAAGATTTTATTTAGTTAAATAACAGAGTCAAACAGAAGAAGAGGTACATTTGTAATAAAACATCTTATAAACAGGCTTTAACATCAATATCATTTAGAACAGATGTTCAAGGGATACATCCTATCTAGTGGGAGGGGGTGTTCAGGGAAAGTGTATGAATAGGTGAACAGCATCTTAGGGTGGAGGGACCCTTTCACTCTCACCTCCCCCCCGGTCCCCCCCTCACCTGGGTCAGGAGAGGGGAGGGAGCTAACAATTCTTTCCCTGATAGAGAGATAGGATGTGTTAAGTCTTATTCGGGTCTATTGGGCATTCAAATAAGAAATACCCGCCCGAGATAGGTGATGATATATACAAGAAGGGGTCAGAGGGGGAAGGATAGAAAGAGGGGAGAGCGAGGGAGAGAGGAGGGATAAGAAGGTGGGGGGGGGGGGGTATACAGCAGGGGTCAGGGGTGGTCCCGCGTCCACCTCCAGCGACGGGAAGGGTAATGTAGTTAGACTAATGTATTAGCTTAGTTCGAAGTTGAATACTGACGGTATGTGTCAGTAGTTGTGAAATGTGTCCAGCAGGCCCATGTGAGTGAGAATTTCTCCACTCTTTCCTGTGATATGTGGATCAGTTCCTCCATATCTTTGATTTTCGCTATTCTTGCCAACCATTCCCTGATTGTCGGGGTGCATGTTGAGCGCCAGTGTTTGGGAACACAGAGTTTAGCTGCATTGACCATATGCATGGCCAGAGATTTGTAGTAGGATTTTTTCGTTAAGGATGTGTGGTGTAAGAGGAACTGCACTGGAGAGTAATCCAGGGTGTAAGTGGTAACTTGGGCGATTAAGCTGTGGACCTCTTTCCAGAAAGGTTGAAGGTTTTGACAGTCCCACCATATATGGAGCATAGTGCCTACTTTCAAGCCGCATCTCCAACAGGTGTTGGGGATGGTGGGCGAAAATTTATAAAGGCGCAAGGGGGTTCTATACCACCTGGTGAGTATCTTGTAGCCGTTCTCCTGTATAGCGACGTTCAGCTACCCCTTGTGAGTGTATTCATGGACTCTAGTCCATTCTTCATTTGTCAGGGGAGTTTGTAGGTCTCTGTTCCAAGATTCCTGTGAAAGTGTGAGAGTCGAGTCTAGAGGTTCCAGGAGTAGTGTCTGTAGGAGAGAAATGAGGTGTCTTTGAAGTGTCTTACGGTAACATAGTGATTCAAAGGGTGTGAGTCGCCTTGTCCAGTTGGTTTGGGAGGAGTAAGTCGAAAGAAAATGTCGTATTTGTCTAAATGTCCAGGAGGAGAAGGAGGAGTACGTCTTCAAATGGCCATTCTTGTTGAAGGAAGTTCGCAGAGTCGCCTGGGGGGAAGCCAGGGTTGCTGCGCAACGAGGTTAGAGGGCCAGGGATAGGCGCAAAGGTTCCATGGGCGGAAGTTTTTTTAAACATCAGTAAGGATGTGTAAATGAGCGGGTGTGATTTGAGTACATGTGGCCAGCTGTTAGGGGGTAGCCAAGGGAGGAGGTGTAGGGGCTTAGGCGAGAAGGCATTTTCAAGGGGGACCCACAGTTTTTCAATGGCGTGGATGTTCCAATCGGCAATTCTCGTGAGGTGGCAAGCTGTGTAGTATTTATGCAAGTCCGGTAACCCAATTCCACCGCTAGATTTGGGAAGTGTGAGGCGCGAGTATTTTATGCGTGGGGGAGTGTTTCTCCAGAGAAAATTGGAGCGTGTCTTTCGGTAGGCAGAGAAGAAGCATGTGGGTAGGGCTATCGGTATTGCTTGGATTAAGTATAGTAGGCGAGGCAAGATGATCATTTTGATCAGGGCCGAACGGCCGAACCATGACACATTCAGGTTCGACCAGTCTTTAAGGTGGTTTTGGGATCTACTTAAGGCCGTGTGGAAGTTAATTAGGTAAAGGTTCGACAGACAGGTCGGGATTTGGATCCCCAGATAGGTGATTGCTGTCTTTTCCCAGTGAAACGGGAAGGAGTCCTGACAATGGGCTACTTCCAGAGGGGGAGGGATACGTTTAAGGCATGGGATTTGTTGTAGTTGATCTTGAGATTAGAGATTTTCCCAAAAGATTCTATGTCTTTAAGGAGAGACGGTAGGGAGGTGCGGGGATTTTTTAAAGAGAGCAGAACGTCATCCGCAAAGGCTGCGACTTTGAATTCTTTTCCTTTTATGGTTATTCCTTTAATGTCTGGGTTCTGTCTTAATCTGTTAAGGAAGGGTTCTAGAGTTAGTATATAAATTAAGGGGGAGAGTGGGCAGCCCTGGCGCGTGCCGTTAGAAATAGGAAAGGCGTTCGACAGGTGGCCGTTGACCTGTACTGCAGCAGTGGGTCCAGAGTACAAAGCTGTTATAGAGGAAAGCATACATAGTTACATAGTTACATAGTTAGTTAGGTTGAAAAAAGACACAAGTCCATCCAGTTCAACCACAAATAAAAATAAATAAATAAAAAAAAAATATATATATATACACACATATGTATACATATATACATACATACATACATATATCATACAATCCCATATACCCCATTCTATACCCACAGTTGATCCAGAGGAAGGCAAAAAAAACCCCAGCAGAGCATTCTCCAATTTGCTAAAGCAGGGGAAAAAAAATTCCTTCCTGATCCCCCGAGAGGCAATCGGATTTTCCCTGGATCAACTTTACCTATAAATGTCAGTACCCAGTTATATTATGTACATTTAGGAAAGTATCCAGGCCTTTCTTAAAGCAATCTACTGAGCTGGCTAGAACCACCTCTGCAGGGAGTCTATTCCACATTTTCACAGCTCTTACTGTGAAGAAACCTTTCCTTATTTGGAGATGAAATCTCTTCTCCTCTAGACGTAAAGAGTGCCCCCTTGTCCTCTTTGTTGACCGTAAAGTGAATAACTCAACACCAAGTTCACTATATGGACCCCTTATATATTTATACATGTTGATCATATCCCCCCTTAATCTCCTCTTATCAAGGGTGAATAAATTCAGTTCCTCTAATCTTTCCTCATAGCTGAGCTCCTCCATGCCTCTTATCAGTTTGGTTGCCCTTCTCTGCACTTTCTCCAGTTCCCCAATATCCTTTTTGAGAACTGGTGCCCAAAACTGAACTGCATATTCCAGATGAGGTCTTACTAATGATTTGAACAGGGGCAAAATGATATCTCTCTCTCTCTGGAGTCCATACCTCTCTTAATACAAGAAAGGACTTTGCTCGCTTTGCTACGATTCTCAAGACCAACCATCGCGAGAGTCTCGTGCATGTAGTCCCAGGCCACCCTGTCGAACGCCTTCTCAGCGTCGAGTGAAAGAAAGAAACCCTGTGATTTGGAGGACGTGAGCCAGTGGTGGATGTTCAGTGTGCGAATGGTGTTGTCCCTGGCTTCCCTGCCAGGGACAAAACCCACCTGGTGGGGGGAGATGAGTTTAGGTATCAGGGGAAGCAATCTATTGGCCAGGATCTTTGCATATAGTTTGATATCCACATTTAACAAAGATATTGGCCTATAGTTTGCCACTAGTGAGGGGTCTTTGCCTTCTTTGGGGATTACGGTGATATGGGCTGATAGCATTCTGTCCGGTCTGGTCTGTGGTTCTGCTGGGGCATGAAAGGTATTCAAAAGTCTTGGGGATAGCTCTTCCATGAAAGTTTTATAATATTGGAGGGTAAAACCATCCGGGCCTGGGCTTTTACCCACTTTCATTTGTTTAAGAGCAGTTTCTAATTCTGCTGTGGAAAATTGATTTTCTAGGTCTAGCGTTTGTTGGGGCGATATGGGTTTAGGGCAGTATCTAGACAGGAAATCTGCTATGAGGGCCTTACGTGTTTCGGGAGAGGTCTGAGTTTGTTGGTTGGGGTTCAAATTGTAAAGTTTTGCGTAGAAATCTTCAAACTCCTTGGCGATATCTGCATTCCTGGCCAGAAGGGATCCTCGTGGGTTGTGTATATTGTGGACAGTGGACGACATTTTCGAGGCTTGAACTGAGTGTGCTAGGAGGCGTCCACATTTGTTGCCATGTTCGTAGAAGATCCTCTGGCCAAGAATGTATCGCCTTTTGGTGTGTTTACCTAGTTCTTCTAGGAGAAGAGATCGGGTTTGGACCAGGTCCTGCAGTGTGGAGTGTGCTTGTGTCTGCTTGCGTGTTAGTTCTAGTTTTTTCAAAGATTTCAGAAGGGTGTTTACCCGTTCCTGGCGTAGTTTCTTGGCCTTCGAGGCTAAAGTCAGCAGTTCGCCTCGGATCACGCATTTGTGCGCTTCCCAAAGAGAAATCGGGGAAATATCTGAGCTAGAATTTTCCTTGAAATATAGCTGAATACGGGAGCGTATGTGGTCAAGAGAGATTGGGTCTTGGAGTATAGAAGGGTTGTAGCGCCAGGTCTTTGTTCTGGGGAAGGTGTCTGGGAAGGATAGTGTGAGTGTTATAGGGTGATGATCAGACAGAAACATCGGTTCAGTAGTGGAGCGTTTCAAGTAGGGTAAGTCCGTCTGGGAGAGGAAGAAGTAGTCGATCCTAGAGTATTTTTGGTGAGGGGCGGAATAGAAGGTATAGTCTTTGGTAGAAGGAGATAGGGTGCGCCATGTGTCGTGGAGGGTCAAATTTTGAATTTGAGTTTTGATCTGTCGTAGGGCCCTGTAGGATAAAGAGGATGTACCGGTAGAGCTGTCTAGAAGGGGGTTCAGGGGAACGTTGAAGTCGCCACCCAGGAGAACTAGGCCCGCCTGGAAAGAAGATAAGAGATTGCATACTTTCCGGAAGAAGGTGACTTGGGGTTCGTTTGGGCAATAAACATTGGCCAAGGTTATTGGTTTGGAGGCGTATGTGCCTTTAAGGAAGATGTATCTTCCTTCTGGGTCTATTAAGGAATCGGATAAAAGAAAATTTGCATGTTTGGAAATAAGTATGGAGACCCCTTTTGGATTTGGCTTCAGGGTTGGTAGCATGGTAGGACGAGCAGTAGATGTGATTAGACAGTTTAGGTATTGTGTCAGAACGGAAGTGGGTCTCCTGGAGAAAGATGAAATGAGCTTTATGTTTGGACAGGGATGTCATGACTTGGGACCTCTTTTCGGGTAGGTTTAGACCTTTCACATTGAGGGATAAACATTTTAGTGTCAGAGGGGAGCTCGCTATTGGTTTAGGCTGCATGTTGGTATATCAGCAGTGGGCTGTTGTGGGGGGTAGAAGAGGGGTGTATAGGGTTGGCTGAGGACTGGTGGAAAGGGGGGACCGTCAAGGAGGTGGGCGCGGGTCCAAAGAAGAGAGAGGGAGGAAGATTAGGTTGAGAGAGAAGGGAAGGGTGGGGGGTACAGTAGGGTAGAAGGAGGAAAGCAAAGAGGGGGTAACAGAGGGATAAGTAAAGGGGACGTGGGGAGGGGGGAGAGGGAGAAGGTCAAACCAGAGGTGGAGATAGTCTTACTAACCACCTGAGAGGGGGGAAAGAGAAATGTCTGGGGTGTCAGCTTTTGTCCACAAGGGACTGCTGTGTGGGGACGAGAGAAAGGGCGGGGACCTCAAAGTAGGTTCGATCCAGGGATCTAAATAAGAGCATATTAGGATTGCACCAAAGGTGCAATAGGGTGCAATTGAATAGGGAGCCTACCCCTAGTAACAGGTATATAAACTTATTTATTTATAATATGAAAGGAGGAGGATAAAGAACACAATGTAGTATATGTAGCTTATACACCACGAGTTGCTTTGCCCTCCCATCACATCTGAGGTGTGATGCGGGCGGAGGACAAAGCAAGGGGCAACATTTACACGATATCCAACCGTATCCCATAACCAATTTTCTGCCCCTATGTAGGAGCATATGAGGAGAATGGAAGTCATGCCGCATAGGGGGGGGGGGGGGGGGGGGGGGGGAGAGGGGGAGGAAGGGAGGGGGAGAAGGGAAGGAGGTGGGGAAGAAGGGGGGAGGAGAGAAGGGGGATCAAAGGGAAAGGAGGGGGATAGGAGGGAAAAGGGATGGGGGAGTGCAAGAAAAAAAAAAAAAAATATATATATATATATATATATATATATAAAAATAAAAAAATTGGGGGGAACAAAGAGGATAAGGGGGAGGGGGTAGCCTAGGCGGCAGATCCAGATTCACATGTTAACACATTTAGGTAAAACAGGAACATAGCAAGCAGGATAAACATAAAACACATATCCCATATCTCTTAAGTCGCTTTAACTTCCCATCGCTGCTAACATGCAGTATGGGTAGGGAGTAGTTCAATCAGCTACAGGGGCAAAAAAAAAATATAGTAGCATCTCACATAGTGAGATTATCTCCTATCAGGCAGCAGGGAGAGATGCTTTATTGGGGGAACTTGGGGTTAGGGAGAGGAATGGGTGGGGGAAGGGGGCTAGAGAGGGGACCAATTAGTAATATCTAAGCAAGGTATCCAAGAGGGTCTGACACACAGGGTGCCCCCGGGGAGCCATAGGGATGGTATCATGGCAGTCATATAATTAACCTGCAGCATATAACAAGTGCATCAAAACGGTATACGGCCAGAGCCTGGGAACGATCAGCCGGGTCAGGATAGCCATATTGGGTGTTCAGCACATGACCCAGAGTGGAATCCAGGAAGGGGCATCTTCAGCGGGTCCGAGGGGAAGATAGCCTTCTCACATTTGGGGGTATAGTAGCTTTTGGGTAAGGGAGGCTTTCTAGGGGATCTGGGGTGCCAGGCTGAGACACGAAGGGCTGGGCCAGAGCTGTGGATCATGAGGCAAATGAGTAGGTGTCATGAGCGGGTGGTATGCATCCTCCATTACAGGTGGAGGGTTTAGTAGCTTGATGTGTCTGTGGTAGCTAGTAGTGTGCCAGTCTCCAGCATCACGGGGGTGGATTGGGGTAAGAGGATGGCAAAAGGGGGTAGTGGAGGGGCGAGAGGTGGTAAGCGGAGCATGTTATCCATGTAGGGGATCGAGGTATCGGTACTCACGGATCGCGGGTGACGGTGGAAGCATGTCACGTTACATGTTACATGTCCATCTGGTCTCGTCCCGCGGAGAGAGAGGGTTGGAAGTCTGGGCTCCGTTGGTGTAAGTCACGGCAAGACGAGCGGGCGTTTCGGAGACGGAGGGTCTGTTCTGCGTTGGCTGCTTTCGGTGACGGGTTGAGGGTGACTGGGCGCCAGGGTTCCGAAGGGAAATAAAGAGCATACCAGTCTGGAAGCTCGATGCTCGGCAGGTCTAGTTGGTCGCAGAATCCTGGTAAGTCTTCCGGCATGCGAAGTAGTGCAGAGCGGCCCCTTGCAGAGGCGGACAGACCGAGGGGAATTTCCACCGGTACTGGATGTTCCTGGCGCGCAGGGCATCCAAGAGAGGGCGAAGGGCTCTTCTGTTTTGGAGAGTTATTTGGGAGAGATCCTGGAAGAGCTTTACTTCGGTGCCATTGTGAAGGATCCGGCCTCTTTCCCTGGCTTTGCGTAAAATCTCGTCCTTTGAGGGGAAAGTTGACCACGCAGCATATGATGTCTCTGGGCGGTTCATTCTCCCGGGGTTGGGGACGGAGGGCGCGGTGGGCTCTCTCCATGTCGATAGGCGAGTCCGCTGGGCGCTCGATCAAATCATTGAATATTGAGCAAATAGTTTGCTGTATTGCTCCCGGGTCAGTGCTCTCAGGGACTCCCCGTACCCTGATGTTATGCCTCCTCCCCCGGTTGTCCAAATCTCCCACCTGCCTGTGGAGTTCGAACATTTGGGATAGCTGAGAGTCATAAGCTGTCTGAACTTGCCGAATGGCCGATGCATGGGTTTGGGCGGTCTGCTCAGCGTTGTCAATGCGATGGGTCATTGCTTGGAGGTCCGACTTCAGGTCGGCTATCGCCGCTGTAACTGTGCTTTTTATATCCATCGCTACTTTCTCCAGCTCAAATAAGCTCGGTGCTTGTGCCCCACTGGAGCTCGGGGGTAGGTTTACTGACATACTGCCACGTGTGCGGGCTGTTTATGAGACCGGAATATCTCCGGAATGTGCTTGCCCAGCTGGGTGTAGGAGTCCTTGGGGGTACAGGATGAGGACGAACTCCGGGTGGATCTGCTCATAGCAAATTTGGGGTGTAGGCTCCCTGTTTAGGCAAGTTTTTGTCCCTGGATCGCAGGAGCTCTCGGTTTAGGCTGCCATCTCGGTCTCTGTCCAGGCCACGCCCCCTCTTTGTTCCTAAGATTTTATCCCAATTTATATCTTCTAGCAAGGTTCGTAGTTTGGGCAAGTTTGCGCTTTTGAAATTCAATGTCTTGGTATTCCCCTTATGTTTCCTATTTTGTGATTTATACTGAAGCTAATTGACCTGTGATTGCTGTTTCCTAAATTGCCCCTTATTTCCACATCCATAATCAGGTCTGTATTGTTGGTAATCAGTAGGTCTAGTAATGCTTTGTTTCTAGTTGGTGCGTCTACCATCTGACCCATGAAATTGTCCTGTAAGACATCTAGGAACTGGCGAGCCTTAGGCGAATGCGCGGTTCCTTCCGCCCAGTCTATGTCTGGATAATTAAAATCCCCATCATGTAGCAGAGTGACATTTACTCGCCATGCTCAGATGCAGGCACAGACCCTTTTAAACTGGTTGTAAAGTCAGAAGGTTTTTTATCTTAATGCATTCTATGCATTAAGATAAAAAGCCTTCTGTGTGCAGCAGCACCAGCACCCCCTAATACTTACCTGAGCCCCCTCTCTATCCAGCAATGTCTATGAGTCCCTCGGACTCTCCCTCCTAATTAGCTGAGACAAAGCACGGCTCCATTGGCTCCTGCTGCTGTCAATCAAAGTCAGTTAGCTAATCAAGAGTGAGAGGGGGCAGGGCCGAACCACAGCTCCATGTCTGAATGGATACACGGAGCTACAGCTTGGTTCAAGTGACCCCATAGCAAGTTGCTTGCTGTGGGGGCACCCGACAGGAGGGAGGGATCGAGAGCAGAGAAGAGGGACCCGAGAAGAGGAGGATCTGGGCTGTTCTGTGCAAAATCACTGCACAGGGCAGGTAAGTATAACATGTTTGTTATTTTTATTTTTTTTTAAAACAAGACTTTACAATCACTTTTATGCCGCGAACACACGAGCAGATTTTCCATCAGAAAAATCTTGGCTTGCATACATACGGTCAAACAAAAGTTCGCTGAACTTTCGACCGTCAAGAACGCGGTGACATACAACACTAAGATGAGCCGAGAAAATTAAGTTCAATGCTTCCGAGCATGCGTCAAATTGTTTCCGAGCATGCGTAGGAATTTTGCGCGTTGGAATTGCTACAGACGATTGGAACTTTTTCCGACCGAAAAATTGAGAACATGCTCTCAATCTTTTGCTGGCTGGAATTCGGCCAGCAAAAGTCCGATGGAGCATACACACGGTCGCATTTTCCGACCAAAAGCTCTCATCGGTCTTTTGCTGGCTGAATTTCCGATCATGTATACGCGGCATAAATCACAACTGCCTGGGTTCCTGGACATGCCAAGGGAAGATAATTTTCTCTGCTTCCCTCACTCAGCAGTTCAGGGAGGCCACACTTAAGGAGGCAGATGTAGCTGGCAAATTATCTGCAGCTAGGTGAGAGGCCCTCCCCTATCAAAACCAACATGTGGGCAGCAAGGCCAGAGAATATTAGCGCACCTAATTGTTTCTAGATTACTGCAGTTCCAGTAGGGTGGCCCTGTTACTTCGGGACTGGAATCACTCCAGTTGTTCACCTGGTTCACCTGGGCTACCCTGGACATCATTGAGAGAGATGCTGTTTATGAGGATAAACCTAAGTCGCTGTTTTGTTCTGAACTGTTTGACTGAATTAGCTATTCTCAGCTAGACCATCTGTTATACAGTTTTTTTTAGGGACTATACAATGCAGCCACTTTAACCTGACTGAGCCACATAGACATTGCTGTGAAGAGTCCATGTTTGTGCAGTTTTCATAATCTGTTGTGTCCTATTCTTTAGTGTATGCATGCTCTTTACTATCCTAAAACAGTTTTGTAGTATTACTTCTAACATTTGACTGATGGACTGTTTTACTTGGCATCTAAGAACAGAATCAGCCATGTCAGACATGGGTGATCGGAGAGGCACAATAGTGGCACCATAGGTGTGCACTGCCTATTGCATTGAGGTGCACACCCCAAAGCTCAAACACTGATGCCTTTCTCTGCAGCCTCAGTTGCACTGGACATTGAGCGAATGGGAAGTGCTCTATGCTGAATGGTTTCACAGTTTACTATGCTTCAGTTATTAATTAAGTTAGTGTATTCACTGTATTCATTTAGAAAAGGAAGGGGCCACTAAATTACATATTTACTGGCGGCAATCTTGGGCTCCTACGCTGCTCTTAGCAACCTGGTCTTCCGGGGACCCACAGCACACCCTGAGATTACCATCCCGATGAGAACTACGGTGCGAGTATGGTCCCAACTGACGAATAAAATCAGTGCCCCAGATGAGATGTCACCCCATACTCCGCTGTGGGGTAATCCTAGACTGCAACATCTAAACTCTATTCCAGACCCGAACCTGTGGGCAGGCTATGGAATAAAGATCCTCAGACAGATTATGCCAAACGGTACACTTCTTCCCTTTAACTCTCTGCGAGAGGAGTTTGCACTCCCCTCCCAGATGTTTTTTCGCTACCTTCAGCTGCGACATGCAATCCGTGCTCAGTTTCCCTCAAAACCCTCCATATCTTCCCACGGGATAGAAAAATTCCTGATCTCGAAGGGTGCGGATAGGATACTCTCCTCCCTATATCTTAGGATCTCCTCAGAGCTGTCTGGTACTGGGGCTAAATTATTCGCTAAATGGCAAACGATCATCCCGACACTGGCAGGGGAGGACTGGGAAGAAGGGATCCAGCAATATATACCACTAATGATCTCGGCTAGGGACAGATTTATTCAACTCAAGTTCATCCACACAGCCTATTACACCCCTCAGAGACTATCGAGAATATACCCGACATGCTCTGACAGATGCCCGAAGTGCTCTACGGAACTGGGAACATTCATACACGTAGTATGGGAGTGCCCGCTTATACGACAGTTCTGGAGAGATGTGGTGGGAGTGATAAATGCAACCGGGAACCTCTCTCTGGGGCTGGACCCTTTGGTCCTGCTCCTAGGAGTGTGTGACAAAATGGCACCCAAAATCCATACGCAACTGTTTATATTCTACACAGCGTTCTATGCCAGGAAAGCTATCCTCCTGAACTGGAAGAAAAAGGACCCCCCCACTGTGTCACAATGGAAGGCGCTGGTCGATTCTGTCCTCCCACTATACAAACTTACCTACATGAGCCGCAAATGCCCCTCGAAGTTTGATAAGGTTTGGGGATGCTGGGTCGGGAATTAGGACGATATCATGGTAAATGTGTAGAGACTAATGATACCTGGAATCCCCCTCCCTCCCTCCCCGCATGAGCTCCTGTGGTTTCCCGTAATGACCCCCCCCCCCCCCCAGGGCTGGATAGGATATTGATATCTACTGGAGATTAATACAATGATGCAGACTCACATTATGAATACCAAGTATGGGTAATAGATTACTTTAAGTTTTTTCCCTTTTTGATGCCTGAGACGAAGTAAGCTTAACATGTATGCTGATATGCAGAAAGTGAATGTACACCAAATGTTAGTTACGTTGTGATATGTTGTATGATGCACTGTTGTATTGTACTTATAATTTCTCTCCTCGTTGGAGATCAATAAAAACGTTTCTTTCAAAAAAAATTACATATTTACTAGCCCCTTCCCCCATTATCAATTCTGAAACATCCTCCTCAGCAGCCGGGGGGGGGGGGAGAATAGGAGGGAAACCAGCAGCACAGTGGGGGAGGCACAATGGGGGGGGGGGGCTGACCAGGAAGGGGAATCTCACCACATGTAGTGATTAGGGTGTGCCCAGGCACACCTAGCACACCCCCTGCGCAAACTGTTGGCGCTATATAAATCCTGTAATAAAAAAATAAAATGAGTGGCACCTGGAAGTACAACACATGTAGTGCAGTAATGACACCCAGGTACACAAGTCCAGGTCAAGATTTGAGTGTCTGGGTCAAGAGATTGAAGGGCCTGATATGATAATATGGGATGCCTCCCATTCAGCAGGCAGAACTGGCCATTATGCTATATAGGAGGAAGGAAGAAGGTTAATGCTGTGCATTAAGGCCCATTTCAACTGCAGGAAGCAGAGCAGTAGAATCCATTCCACAAAACGGAATGAAGCCAAGTAGGATGGCTAGGCTGGGGTGATGCTGATTGATGACTGAAAGAACAATTTGTGGATTGACTGCTATTGGACAGGATCGGAGAAACATTGCAAGACAAAGATAGAAGAAACCTCAATTTGAACGTTTATGAAGCAGCCACAGTATTACAGGAGCAAAGGTGCACAGGTTTAAATGTACCCATGGCTGTTGTAGCGGGTAATTGATAGACCCACCTAGAACCAAAAAGATGTCTCCATGGGAGTTTTTCATCTAAAAAATTACTAAAGGGATGATTCAGGTTTATACAAAGTTATCTGTGTTGAAGCACAAACAGGAAAAACTCTTCTGAAGGGAAAAGCAGGGTATACCTCTTCCTGCAAAAGGTGAACACCACCTCAGTGACAGCCAAGGCAGTCAAGGTCACCACCCACCATGCTAAGGCTGCCCTACACAGAGGAAGCCAATATACTAGAACACCTGCTACGAATCAAGCAGTAGACATGTGCACACTGAAATATTTTGTTTCGTAATTTCGTCCGAAAAATAAATTTAGTTACTCCTGAAATTCGTTTTTATTTATTTTGTTTTTCGTTAAAAATTGCATTCGTCCAAAAATCCAAATGAATTAAGGTCGAATCTGTCATTGAAGGCTTATGGTGTCTGTCGAATGTTCAAAGAAGATTCGACGGAGCAGCTAAACTGTATGACTCTGTATAGTTTAGCTGCTCCATCGAATCTTCTTAGAACTTTCGACAGACACCATAAGCCAAAGATTCAACGTTTGTATGTTTTTCGATGCTTTGTCGAATCTTTGTCGTTCATGTTGAATGTATATAGTTCAAACAGAAAATGGACTGGTGATAGTGATCACTGATCAGACAGGTAACAAGATAGGGTATAAAGAATCTATATAGAATCTCAATGTATAATATAGAATCTATAATAATAAATCCCCCCCCCCCCCCACAACACAGGCAGCCTCTGAAGCTATCACAACACTAGCAACACTAGTATTACTATCAAGTTCACAACACTAATGCCGCGTACACACGGTCGGAATTCTCGTTGGAAAAAGCTCTGATGGTTTTCCCGTCGGAATTCCGACGGAATTTTCGCTCAAACTGCCTTGCCGACACACGGTCACACCAAATTCCGATGGTCAATAACATCGCGGTATACAACACGTTCGACGGCACTATAATAGGGAAGTTTAATGCTTCTGAGCATGCGTTGAATTGTTTCCGAGCATGCGTTGGAATTTTGCGTGTCGGAATTGCATACACACGATCGGAAAATCTGATAGAAAGGTTTTCCGTCGGAAAAATTAAGAACAGGTTCTCAATCCAAAGTCCGTCGGAAATTCCGACAGAAAAAGACCGATGGGCATACACACGGTCGGAAATTCTGATGAAAAGCTCCCATCGGACTGTTTCCATCGGAAATTCCGACCGTGTGTACGCGGCATAACACAATAGCAGCAGATTATTATGAAAAAGGTTGAACTGTAGCTTGCTTCACTATTGTTCTGCTGCTGTGCTTATGCTTAATTGCTAAATAATTCAGGTTCTCTGACAAACGGACCAGCTAAGATTGACTTCTGAATGGATTCAGTGTCTGTGTCTCTCTCTGCTAGCAATCGTAAGTGAAAGTAAGTTGGCTGTACGTGTGTACTTAGTTCTAGCTATTTTACTGCTCCTCCTCTTTGGTTACAATCAGCCAATAACATTCATCATCATCATTATTTTTATTTTACTTTACCCACCCAATTCCAGCAGCGATCTTTTCTCTCTACGTCAAATCTTTTCTCTCTGCATCGAATCTTCTCTCTACGTCAAATCTTTTCTCTCTATGTAGAATAATCTTGGACTAATAGAGTTAAGGTTAGGCACATTCGACCACAGGTTTGATGGACACAGATTGTTATTGTCAGCATCGAATCTCCTATCTATATCGAACTGTTTTCACAACAAAAACGAAAATAAAGCATTTGTTTATGTCCGATCTTTCCTTTTTCGGATTCTGCACTTTTCAAAATACCTGAAATTCGGACGAAAATGCATTCGGACGAAAACAAATGCACATGTCTATCAAGCAGTGGGGTGGGTAAGTGGAACAACTCTTCATTCAGAGTACTACAGTTCCAGTGGTGGTGACCCTGTGTCCTTGTATAATTCTGCAGTGTACGCATGCTCTTTGCCATCTTGAACTTGGTTTACAATGTTGCTTCTAACTTTGACCTTGTTTAGAAAGCTGAAAGTTACAGTTACTCACTGTCTGATCATTACATTACTGTCTTAATTACCTATTCTGTTAAACTCAAATATTTTGTTGCTTTTAAGATCTTTTTACAGGAATCTAAATACATATTTTCTGTTTTTTTGCCTAACAGGAGAGACATGATTCACCACATTCAATGGAACACAGACAGAGCCTGTGTTTTTCAGGCTACAGTTTACAATTAAGGCAAAAACCCAGTAAAGAGTTTCAAAGAGCTGAGATACATGACTGCTGAGAAGCTTAGACTTGTCTTACCCCCCACTTATTTAAACCACAACAAAACCTTGCTCCCCAAAAAGACACATAGGCCACTTTAAGTTGGAAGTAGGGCAAGGCCACAGATTTATTGAACATCTTAGTATAACAACCTTCAAAATACAAACACCATTCTGGCCACGGTTACACCATGAGCATCTATAACCAAACCGTATAGTCTAATGCCCGTACACATGGTCGGATATTCAGATGGAAAAAGTCAGATCGGATTACGTTGTCGGAAAATCCGATCGTGTGTGGGCTCTAGCTGGCTTTTTCCGTCGTAATTTCTGACAGAAAAATTTGAGAGCAGGATCTCAAATTTTCCGACAACAAAATCCAATCGGACTTTTTCCGATCGTGTGTAGAGAATTCCGACGGACAAAGTGCCACGCATGCTCAGATCAAATTACGAGACCAAAGCTATTGGCTACTAGCCTCTACGTAGTTCCGTAGTACTTAACGAACGTCACCACGTTCAGAACGATCGGATTTTCCGACAACTTTGTCCGACCGTGTGTATGCAACACCAGTTTCGGACAAAATCCGTCGGGAAAAAAACAGACAGATTTTGTGGTCGGAATTTCCAACCGTGTGTACGGGGGCTAAGAGGCCTGTCTCTACCATCAGTGCGAGACAGGCATTAAACTGACCCCGTAATTAACTTGAGGGCATTGCCAATAAAGGAATACCAGTTGCTGGCAAGGTAAAACCGCCAAGGAAGCTGTGACGAACACACAAAGGGCGGGTGGGTGTGCAACTCTTGTAACGTCAACTTCTCTTGAAAGTAGTGGGACGTGCCTCTGCGTAGCCTTTTCTAGAGTTCCGGCTCCACCCAGTCACCTCTTGCCATTGTAGCCAATCCCAATGGAGCCACTCTGACTCCCTGATTAGGTTGACACCTGCTTGGTTGCCAAGCATCCAGCAGTCAAGGCTCCCTTTCCTTAGGGCGGGGCAGGTCACGGGGGGCCTTCATTCTATAGAAGCTGTTTTATCTGTCAAAAGATGTGCGTTTTTATTAGGGTCCATTCACACCAGCCAGTGCTTTATAACGCAGTGGCTGGTGTGCAGTGCGATCTGGCTGGAATCACCGCTCAGTACTGCACCGTTCCCTTTTTTTTTTTAAAAAGCTTTAAGCAAGTTTTAAGCACCCAAGCTCAAGCTTCTAAAGCAACCTTCAGCTCCAGTTCGAGTACAGCAAAAACACATATTTAGTAGTGCTGTCTGTTACTTTTTAAACAACCAGACATTAGTTATTAGTTGTGTCTGTTTTTCATTTTATTTTTATTTTTGTTTTGTTATCTACACTATTTGTTTTTATGTTCTTTAATTGCTTGGATGCTACCAGCTCCCCATGTATGCTCCTTCATTCTGACAACACGAAGCCCAAAAACAGATCTGTGCCAGCATTGTCAGATTGTGTATCTGTGCACCTTTGGAGATACAGGATGCTGTGTGCGCTCCCAGCATGCCTGTCCCTCCTGTAGCCAGTTCAGTGCCACACCCCCCATTCAGACATTCTGGGTTGATTGGGTCGCAATCAGAGCCTCGCTATCAAAATAATAGCTGATTGAAGCTTATACAGATGGGGTATACAGCTGTGTATGATGTCAGACACTTCCCAACCCCACATTTGGAGGAAAGGTAAAAGTCTATGCGGTCACATCCCTGCCAAACAAATCTTAATAAATAGATACAAAATATTTATTTTTAAAATAAATAAAAGCAATTATGGTTAACGATTATTATTTCTATATTACAATGAGTGTTTTGTTGAACTGTGTTCGCATATACTTCAAGTTTCAAGTGGTGCTGAGGCTCAGTGAGAACTGCTACTACTGTAGCTTATTTTTAGTGTCATTCTACATTTACTTTCAATAGATTTTTATTAGATTATTTTATTTTAAATAGAGAAAAACAAACATATGAGATGGACCCTTGTAAAGACAAAGAAAAGGTTGTCATGAAAGCTGATTACAGTAAAGCCCCATACACACGGTCGGACTTTTTCATGGATTCTGTCCGATCGGACAAGGTTGTTGAAAAATCAGACCGTGTGTATGCACCATCGGACAGTGTTCGTCGGTTTGGCCGACGGACAAAGTCTTATCTCCTGCTGGAAAGATTTGCCGTCAACCCGGTCCGATCACACCAAACCCGATCGTGTGTACGGTTGTCCGACCAGACAAAGTGCTACGCATGCTCAGATCACATTACAAGACCAAAGCTATTGGCTACTAGCCTCTACGTAGTCCCGTCGTAGGCAACAAACGTCACCACGTTCAGAATGATCGGATTTTCCGACAACTTTTTCCGACCGTGTGTACGCAAAACCAACATCGGACAAAGTACGACGGACATGATCCGACGGACCTGGTCCGCGGATTGTCCGACCGTGTGTATGGGGCTTTAGAGAAAAATGTGATACAGATAAAAACAAAACACACTCGCATTAGCAATGAAGGACAAAGGGGAGCATTTCTTTGATCAATGTGTGACATACATTAAAAGCTTTGCTGGTACCATTCAAGCCATTGTGACCAGTGTTCGCTAGTGGGGATAATCAACCTTCTGATGCTGCAAACATATGCTCGTATGAGCCATGAGTATGCACTAGGGGTATTACTTCAGCTAGTAGGATCAGGTCATTGGACTTCCAGTGGCGTGTTATGGTTAATCTAGCAGCCAAGAATATGTGAATAGTCGCATAATGAAGTTGAGGAGGGATGATGTCGATGTCGATGTTTAATAGGGCAAATTCTATAGATGGGGCTACAGAAATTTTAATAATGTAATTGATAAGTGCAAATATTCCTGACCAGAAGGTTGAGAGCTTGTTGCAACTCCAAAGTAAATGCATTAAGCTGCCCCATTCGCCACAGTTCCTCCAACAGGAAGGTGGGGCTGATGGGGTGAATGTGTGAATCTGGGATGGGGTGATGTACCAACGAAGGTTGAATTTAAGGGTAAGTTCCCATAAGTTGGATGGGGGTCATTTTGTGACTAGCGGATATTGCAGCCGAAAGAATGTCCTATGTCTTTTTCCCATCTTATGATTGGTGGAAGTTTGACAAAAGTGGTTTTATCTTGTAGAAGGTTGTAAAAATAGTGATACACTTGAAACAAGAGTTATCAGAGGATAGGCATTTCTGTTGTTTCTTGCTGTTTTATGTAAATAGAGATGAAGGTGTGGGTTGTGCAATATGCAGTGGGTTATCTGCATATATTTCAAATAGTCTGTGACAGATATAGGAAATACTTCTTTTATGGATGTGAATGGTTTCAAAAGGTTGCCTGAGTAGAAATCTGAGATCTGCCTTATACCCATGTTCTGCCAGGAACCTGTGGAGAGGTTAAGTAGAGAGAAAATGGATATAGGAATATGGGATATCCGGCATATCCCCTTTGGGTGCATTTGATACAAAGTAATTGAAGGCTACTACTATTGAGGTAATTATAGGGGCACATTCCCATTTAGATTGCTGTTTCATCAGATGAACCCACAATGGGAAAAGCTAGGGAAAATTGGTGAGACTATACCATACCAAACAAGAGGAGGGGAGAAAAAGGAAAATGGTATAATAGTGTATCCAATTAAGCAGTACTGTACTGGGTAATTGGATACACTATTATACCCTTTTCCCTTTTCTCCCCTCCCCTTGTTTGGTATCGTATAGTACCACCAATTTTCCCCAGCTTTTCCCCTTGTGGTTTCATCTTATGCATTCTTGGGATAGATAACTGGTTATTCCAAGGGTTAGGAACACAGAATTGTAGATTGGTGGTTTACTTTTCTAAACTGGAGCTAGCTGGATCATTTGTAAATGCTTAGCAACAGCTTGGTGTAGCATCTGCCAAAAGGCGGGGAATGCAGCCTGGCTGGTCCATACTCAAACGGGAGGCTTTACAGGAAGATTGGCATAGTCTCGGCACTTCCCCTACTCCTCCAAAACCATTCCCTGGCTCTAAGACTGTCCCTGACAGATGGATGACCTGTCCCTAAACTAGCCACACTCCTGAGCCAAGAAATCCACCAAAATAACATGGGACACCAGCATCCAATCAGATACCTGTGACCGAGGAAACCATTGAGGAGCTACAGTAGGTTGTTCTCTACCCCCCCCCCCCCCCAGCTCCCATCTGCATTTTCACTGCAATGAAGAATATAGACTGCACCTGCCTACACCCTAAACAGCCTTTTTTGACCTTTTTAGTAGGGCAAGAATAGTTGCAACCACCATGCAATGCGAAGCAATTTAAAAAGGTTGTCAAAGCACCACACTGAATTCTTCGAAGCAGGGTCTACAGGGAACCTCAATGTTTCTAAAGCCCCATACACACGCTCGGACAATCCGCGGACCAGGTCGGTCGGACTTTGTCCGTCGTACTTTGTCCGATGTTGGTTTTGCGTACACACGGTCGGACAAAGTTGTCGGAAAATCCGATCATTCTGAACGTGGTGACGTTTGTTGCCTACGACGGGACAACGTAGAGGCTAGTAGCCAATAGCTTTGGTCTTGTAATGTGATCTGAGCATGCGTAGCACTTTGTCCGGTCGGACAACCGTACACACGATCGGGTTTGGTGTGATCAGACCGGGTTGACGGCAAATCTTTCCAGCAGGAGATAAGACTTTGTCCGACGGACAAACCGACGAACACTGTCCGATGGTGCATACACACGGTCTGATTTTTCAACAACCTTGTCCGATCGGACCAAATTGATGAAAAAGTCCGACCGTGTGTATGGGGCTTTAAAAAAGATTCAGGATCTGCTGAAGCACAGCTAAGATGCGCTGAAATGTGTAACTGTGGTCTGTAGACAGTAGAGGGTTCCTACTGGCAGTAAATAAGTGTCTGGTTCTTGCAAACAGGTTTGCTATAAAGCAGTGTTTGCTCTAGTAAATCTCACACAGGTGACTCACTCTGTTGGAGCAGAAGTAATACTCTGCACAGAAAAGGTATGATGAAAGAGTGAAAGGCGAGCACCAGGGTGCGGTCAGAGCAGAAAGGAGGAAGTACGGTGATCAAAGGGCGGTTGTATGTGTGGGAGTTGGTTTGGGAAAACTATGAATCCTTCACAGTAATTTAACAGAAATGAACCTTGGTGCCGCCATGCAGATTATAATTAAGTGTATGTGTTGTACTGTGGCCAGCAGTATGGTAAAAGAGAATCAGACGCTCATACAGCAAGACGGCAAGGAAAATGGCTAAATTGTGGGATATCGCTTCCATGTGATAAAATGAGATTTGCATGCTTTATGCAGCAGACCTGTTGAGTTTTTCTCCAGGATAGCGCAAATCCCCTTATTTAGCATTATTCCGGCTGGGTTCACACCTATGCAATTTTGATGCTGGTTTCTCCGCATCCAAAACGCATGACAGGAGATTGTGACTGGCTCTCTATGGAGCGGGTTCACATCTCTCCATTGCGGCTGCGGGGCGGCTTGGAACTCTGTGCATCTTTGACCCCGTTTCAGGGCCTAATTCAGGCAAAAATTTGGCCCCCGATTCGTCCCTGAAATGGAGAACAGGGACACACTGGACCCCTGCTGCGAGCTGCATCCGTCAAAGGTGTGAACCCAGCCTAAGACTTGCAGGGCTTCATACTGCCAATCAATTGATCTTAATACCTTACAAATATGGATACTAATTATTTAGAACTGGGCACATTTTGGACCTAATGTCTAGTTTTGTCAGGTTCTCTACTGACCCAAATACAGACTCAGGATCTGTGTAATTCATATGTGTTCGGATTTAAAGGGATGAGGTGGCAACCCTACTACTGCCTCATTCCCCTGCTATCTGAGTCAAATCTGACAGATTTTCTTGACACCAAGAGGAAAAAAGGTGACAGAAGAGGAAGTTTCAGGACACAGCCTACAATTGACAGCCTAAGCTTTGTTTCTATGTGCTGTGTGAAGGGGGTGTGTACCTTCCCTCCAGCGGCAGCTGGTGCTAAACATTTTTGGGGGGAGGCAAACAAACAACATCCCCCCCAGGTCCGCACTCACCCCTCCAGCAGTCACGCGCCGTGGCTTCCCCGGCTTCTCCCGACCAGCTCGGTTTTCTTTAGATCTGCCTCCTGCCCTCATTAGCTGGGAGGAGAAGCCTGAAACCGTTAGCGAATATTGAATTGCTAGTAGCACAAGTGGGAGGGTTCCCATGCTTTTTCAAGCCATTTAGACCTCCTGTGTTCACTATGCACTGGGCAGCCACTCGGCAAAGGACCCAGAACTTAGCAGTGACCTCCACCTTCCTTGAGGATCAACCAGGTATGGCACATGTATACTAAGCTGGACCAATGTATCTATGAAATAGCAGCCACACCTAAATTCCAGCTTTAAATTAAATCAACAACTCTTAGCAAAAATCAGAGACGGAAGTATCATCATAAGGCACAATTTTGGGGGAGACACCGTGGAATGATTTAGATGTAGTAACTTACCATCTTTCAAATGCTGGTAGCAATTTTCACTCAATCCTCTCTAAGGGCTCTTTCACACGGGGCAGATCAGTGCTGCCCCGTGGATATCTGCTTGCTCAGCAGGGATCACCGGAGCGATCTCCACTGAGCAGGAAGATGACAGGTCCGTTTCTGCACTCTGTGCAGGGACGGACCTGTCAGAGCGCCGCTCTCCCCTATGGGAGATCGGGTGACGACGGACCGTAGAGTCCGTCGTCATCCGATCCGCAGTCGGATGGAAAAATAGGGTTTTCCTCCATCTGCAGAATCAGACCATAGCGGACACGGACGATATCGGGTGTCAGCGGATGCTCATCCGCTGACACCGCTATCCCATAGGGATGCATGTATGTCCGTTTTTCATCGAAAACGGAAGGATGAAAAACGGACATACGGACCGTCCATGTGAAAGAGCCCTTAGGCTATGTTCACACTGCTGCGATGTCCGAGATCGGATGTGATTCGCACCGCACTGCAGTGCAAATCCCATTCGATCTCTGTGTGAATTGATTTCAGCCATACAGATAGTATGGCTGAATTCGCATCGCAATCGGATCAAACTCGTAGAGGACCCTTTTTTTGGTCTGCAGCAGAATTGGATCGCATGGGTGTTCACACCATGCGATCCGATTCCTGTCCGAGTTTGCAGATCGCACTGCGATATGCAAACTGATTTGGGGGTGTCATTAACTTTTAACTGACACTCCCAGCAGTTCGCATAGGGCACTGTGAACGAAGCGGGCCTTAAACTACTGCATCTGTTTGCTATACTTTGCTTGTGTTATAATGTGAATGGAACCCAGGACCCCAATAAATGTCTGTAACTAATGTGGTAGTTCAGTGTCTGTTTCTGAGTGTTGCTGATTGCAACTTATTCAAATAAAAAGGTATCAGCATCGATTTTTGAGATTGTCAAGGGAATTCCATTCACGTAAGGTATTACACAGGTTCTCACAAGATTCATAGTACAAAGCTGTTTTCCACCTCCCACCAGTAGAACTATGAGTCATCTAGCCTATCTCGCTCTGTTATTCTTGCCGTCACCTTGGACACACAATAACTAGCTGTACAAGGTTGTGTACACTGACAGTCCTAGACAAATTTATGGGTTTTTACACACTGTGAGCCACAGGCTAAATATAAAGGTAATGCCACTGACCAAACCAGTTCCCCACCCTGCCTCATTCCACACATTTCAACCATACTATACATACAAGCCAGGGGGCATAGATACTAATTACTATCTGAGTCAATGCTTCTCAGTCTTTTCATACTGGGTTCCAATAGCTGCAAAAGGGAGAAGGAGTAATCCATACTTGTGTAAAAGTTACTGAACTGGTTGAAAGGTGTACAAATGCCAGAGCTATTCACAGTGGACCTACAGTCAGAAAATAATAATTATTATTGTTATTATAATTATTATACAGGATTAATTTAGCGCCAACAGTTTACATAGCTCCCAACTGTCCCTGATTTCGAGGGACTGTCCCTGATTTGGAGCAATGTTCCTCATTCCTCCTCATTTGTCCCTCATTCCTCCTTATTTGTCCCTCATTTTGGTCTGATCTATATAGTAGTCTATATAGTTATATAAAATGCACTTTTTATCTATCAAACAGGGTTTTCCAGTGCTAAACCTTTCATCTGATTTCTAAATTGCTGCATTTGTAAATTCCAAAAGCCAATATAAAGGAATAGTAGTGGTAAAAAAAGCACTTGTGGGTTTAACCAATCTTGTTTTTATGTACAATTCTCCTTTAAGGGGGCGTGGCAGTGGGGTGTGTCCTATAGCTGCATACTTTTGCTGATAGGTGTCCCTCATTCCCATCTCAAAAAGTTGGGAAGTATGAGTTTACACAGCGCTTTACAACATAAAGGCAGACAGTCAGGGGCGGATCCAGAGTCTAACCTTGGGATAATGGTGTTGTGGTGTTGTGAGACCACTAGTCTTGGGAGGGGCACTGCCAGAAAATACGTTTTTTTGCAGGCAATTTATTGGCGAAATGGCTGGTGTTGGCGCTTCAATCATCAGGGCACCATGGTTGATATGGTGTCAGGATGATTGAAGCACATTATTTATATTATTACATTGTTATATACAATGAAATAGTTCAACTCACTATAATGCAGAATCAGTGGGAGCTCTGAGCGTGTCACTTGCCAGAAGTTGCAGATTGTCACTTGCCACGTCACCTGCCAGAAGTTGCAGATTGTCACTTGCCACGTCACCTGCCACAAGTTGCAGATTGTCACTTGCCACGTCACCTGCCACAAGTTGCAGTTGCGGATTGTCACTTGCCACGTCTCCTGCCACACGTTGCAGATTGTCACTTGCCATGTCATCTGCCACATGTTACGGATTGTCACTTGCCATGTTCACCTGCCACACATTGCGGATTGTCACTTTTCACATCACCTGCTACATGTTGCGGATTGTCCCTTGCCTGCTACAATTGTCACTTTCCTGCTAAGGTGGGGATTGTCACTTTCTGTGTCCCAGAGTGAAGTCAGGCAGCAAAGAGATGATGTAATCTCTCTGCTGCCCACGGCTGCCTGCACAGTGATGGCGGAACTGCAGGGCGGGCGCCGGGTGGTGAGAGATGATGTCATCTCTCTGTTCCCCCGCCCACTGACTGGCCCGCCTGCTCACCCACCGAGCCACCTGCCCGCTCACTCATCCCCCTGCCTGCCGAGCCGCCCGCATACTCACCCACCCGCCGAGCTGCCCGCCTGCTGAGCCGCTCGCTCACTCACCTGCCCACCCGCCGAGCCGCCCTCTCACTCAGCCCCCTGACCAGCCCGCCGCAACCGCAACTAATTTCTCGAGGGGGGCAATTGCCCCGTTGCCCCACCTGGAATCCGCCACTGCAGACAGAACAATTACAATACAATTCAATACAGAAGGAATCAGAGGGCCCTGCTCGTTAGAGCTTACAATCTAACATAATGAAAATTAATTAAAGCGGACCTTCAGTCATTTTTTCAACTTTCCATCTATTAAATCTTCTGCCCTTGTTATTTTAACTTTGGATAGTAAAACATTTTATTTTTCTGCCAATAAATACCTTCTACAGCCCACTTCCTGTTTCATGTCTGGTAAAAAGCCTAGGCTTGACATCATGCACAGCTCTCTCTCTCACTCCGTGAGAGATTTCCAGGAAGGGGAAGGGGGGGTGGGGTGAGTCATAGGAAGGCCAATCAGAGCTGCAGAGCTGGAGGTGTGCCTCTGTGTGTCTGTGTGAATCCAGGAAGTGAACAGGCAGCAGCTTCAGCTGCCCACAGTTAAAATGGTTACAGCCAGGCTCAGTGGAGGGAAATTTCTGCAGAATATTTGGCAAGTACAGAATCACAGTATATATAAAATAATATGCAACGTGATTGGAGGGAAACTTTAGAATGGCAAAGATGTTTTATTACAAATTATGTGAGCAGACTGCAGTTCCTCTTTAATAAAAGTCTCTTGTTCTTTACCAAACAGAATGGCGTTAAACACCAGCTTCCTCTGCACATATTTTAAAACATTCACTTTATATATACCCTATATCTAGCAGTCTTCTGGCCAGTCACATGATGCCTTTGGTCCTTCCTCTTATCTTCTCACATATGGGAGCGGACATGTGAGCAGCATTCTGTGCCGTAGTGCTGTTTAGCCTAGGATAGTGTGATTAAATATCCCCAGGGGTGTGTCCATGGCATCCCGGACTCGCAGAAAATGTGTTGAATGATGTGAGGTATTCAACCTGGAAGAGAAGCAGTGCTGGACGTCAGAGCTCTGAATCTGTGGGGGACAGCACTACAGAGCAGGGAAGTATTGCAGCAAAAGCTATATTATTTTTAGTCAAACAAACGATGAACAACTTATCATTTACTTTTAGTCAGACAATAGAGTTGGGCTTTAAAACAGCTCAAACATAGTCATAATAGTAATCAGGTTTATTCATTTATTTAGGAAGACACCAGTGTGCAAAGTTCAGTAACTCATAGCAGCCCATATGAAAACCTCAAACATTGATACGGCTAACCTTTACTGGTAAAATAAGAAATTTGATTGGATAGTAATAGATTTCTGATGTGCTGACAAATGTTGGTGCGGGTGGCAAATGAATGTCCCTGTTGCAATACTTACACCGAGCTTCCTATCTGCCACTGCAACTGTCATGCAGGCAGCAAAGTAGCAGAGGATCTTTAAAGCTGGGGGGGGTGGAATCTAATGGGGATTCACAGACACTAGTTCCCCCTCAGGTCCACTTTCCTTGTGATTGACAGCAGGTAGTGGGTGGATTCATAGCCAATAGATAGACTGCTATTGGTTGTAAAAAAAATGCCCATTGTCTTCTATCAATCACAAGGGGAGGTAGACCCTCAGGGACTCCTAACTGTCAAAGAGGTTGCAGCTTTCTGATTGGATGCTGCAACTCTTGTGACCCACAGCAGACGTCTTGGGACTCTATAAATTAGGGTGCCCGTGCCATTTGGATGCACATAGAACGAGTGGTAGGTGAGAGACCCCCACTCATTAAGGCATGTGATTAACGCAGGCAGAGGTTATTGTTCATAGTCACGCATTCTCCCCCTAGATATCAGGGTAAGCCCAAGGACCAACACCCTCCATCCTGAGTGAATAAGGGAATGAAAATATAAGTGCAGTGACGCACACATGGAGAGTAATAAATATGCAAAATAGAAAGTGCAAGTGTATTGCCTAGGCCCTACAGCCTGGTAACAAAAATGCCCCAGTCTCTGCCAAAAGACCAAGCTCATAAGAAGTATTGCAGGAAAAAAAAACAAGGGTGTCGTGGCGTAATGCTCATTCTCACAGTGGTGTCCCATAACCAATAGTGATTATAAGAGCATACCTCCCAATCGTCACTGATTCGGCAGGACATTCCTGCAATTGGCAGCTCTGTCCCGGGTCCCGGAACCCTCATTCCGGGACAATACAGTGTCCTGGAATTGCCCCCTGGACCGATCTGATGCCCCCTAAAATATCCCTCACATCGCTCACTGGGAGCCTGTGGTGGACCCCTGGCTGGTGAAACCCCTTTTACATGAGCCGCTGGCTCAGTGCCCAAATGGTTGCTAGCTGCTGCCTGGCGTCTAGCAACCAGTGAAATCACGAGGAGGAGAGAAGTAGAGCCCCAGCATTCACAGCGGGGAAGATTTAACTTCCTCCTCCGCGCCTACTGATTAGCTCCACCCACCTCCTCCCTGCATCGTTCAGCCAGCAGCATGCAGAAGTGCACAAAGGAGAGATGAGTTTTGTAGAAAGGCAAGTGAATCCAAAGCACTCACCATGGACAGATCGGGGGTTAAAATCCTCAGTCAGCTCTCCCCCAGCAGCCAGGGTTCTGTGCTGAACTGTCAGCAGTTCACAGGAGCTCCAAGTGTGTGTCAGCCTGGAACTAGCACTGATAAGAGGATGGTAGGCAGATAAGGGGTCTGCAGAAGAGGAGAGGACACTGACAGATGAGATTACACCCTCAGAGGGATGGAAGGAGGACACATCCTAATGCCACGTAAACACGAGCAGACTTTTCGACAGACTAAGTCCGACGGTCTTCCCGACAGACTTTCGGCGGAGTTCCGACGGACTTTCCGAATGAACGGACTTGGCCACACACAATCACACCAAAGTCAGACGGATTCGAACGTGATGACGTACGACCGGACTAGACTAAGGAAGTTCATAGCCAGTAGCCAATAGCTGCCCTAGCATCGTTTTTTTGTCCATCGGACTAGCATACACACGAGCGGATTTCTCGAGAGGAACTGGGTCTGGGTCGAAAAAAATTGAAACATGTTCGTCAGATTTTTTGACAGCAAAAGTCCGATGGAGCCCACACACGATCGAATTGTCCGACGGATTCGTTCCATCAGACCTTTGCTGTCGAAAAGTCAGTTTGTGTGTACGCGGCATTAGATATCAGGGCAGGGTTCATGCTGGGATGTGACCCCCCCAAAAGTGAAGGACTACAGGTCCCAGCATGAACCACTTAGAACTGAAGATGAGACCCCCCCAATCAGTGAAGAACTGCAGATCCCAGGATTAGCATGTGAAATCTATGTGGTCCCACCCTTAATTCTCAGGGGTCCATGCTGGGACCTGCAGTCCTTCAATTTGGGGAGGTGCATCACATCCTTAGCTATCAGGGGTTCATGCTGGGACTTGTAGCCCTTCACTTTTGGGGGATGTGACTGTGACCCGACTACACCTCTGCCTGTCGTTTATGTCTGATCTACCTGTCTGTTACTGACCCGGCTCGCCTGACCCTGCTTCCAGCTCCTCCAGCCTGCTACAGCTCCTTCAGTCCAGCTCAGCACCTACAGGTTCCTTCTTCCTGTTGTGCATCCACAATCTGTCATCAGCCAAATCTGCCAGCCTGTCTGCTGCCTCATCTGCCTGCTACCAGACAAGTCTGGCTTCCTGCCTGCAAGTTCCTGACTACTACCTGCACAGACTTCTGGAATGATCCTAGGCACTCTTACCCCGCCGTGCTCCAGTGGCTGCTGTCTTAACATCAGTGGTCCTTGAGCCGGAGCTGTACGAGAGGCCTTCATCTACACGTCAGGCTCACCAACCAGGTACGTGACAATTTACCTGGCTTTCCAGCCATTTCAGTCTGTGAAAGGTTGCTAGGAGGCTATAAAGAGTTAGAGTTGGTCTTAATTAACTCCACTTTAGTTATTTATGAACTGCAGGTAATTATTTTTGTATACGGTGCAGTATTAGCACTACTTTGTAAAAGTGGCGCTATTAGGAACTACCTGAACCTGCTGTATGTGCCGGTAAAGTAAGTGGCAGGGATTTTTGAAAATTGTGCAGGCAATTTTGAAGAGCCATAGGGCCAAAAAATCTTGTTGGGGCTTTATTGAATTACCAAATTTCTTTCATGTTGGCGGCGAGTTATTTTCTGTCTGTCTGGTTCTGGTGGTCCTCCTGACCCAGCCCTATGGCCCTCCTGGCCTGAGGTGCAGAACCATGCATCCTGTGTCTCGGGGCTGGCTAGCCGGAGGCAACGCAACTGCAAGGATAGGCCCGAGTGACTCTCAGAGCCTACTGATCCAAGGAAGGTCTGGTACCGTCTCAAGAGAAAGGAAAGGCACAGTAACTGAAGTACCCCAGGGGAGGACTCATTCAGGAGAAGGCCATGCGCAAGGCTGGCTTCTCTGAAGAGCCTGGAGACTTAGTTGGAGGACGCAACCTGGATCAACACTCATGCGGTATCGCCAGATTGGCTGAGAGAAACTGGTACCGTATGTTAGTTCATTAGGATTTGTCCAATCCCTCAGTGACGCTAAAGTGTAACTTACAAGTCTGTGGCAGAGACTTAACCGAGCAACCCACCGGCTGCTAGGCCTAGTGAGAGAGTAATTGAACCCAGTTTGTGAAACAGTAATATTCTTTGGATTCTTCTAATAGTACCTGAACTCACCCCTAACCCTCTACCCTATTTTGAGAGACTTTGCCTTTTTTCATATAAATAACCCAAAAGAGAATACAAGTGTCAGTCTCAACATTTCTTTGGGCCACTTTCCACGGGATCCCCAAGACGGAGAAGCAAGTAAGTGAGGTAACGGTAAACCAAAATAAAACCAGCAGCTCCTTCGTGGGTTAGTGCTACATATTATTTTGAGGTATATTCTAAAGGGGCAGCCATATGTACACACACAGGCTCTGCCTTTTGCTTTGCAATGCTGCGCAATGGTTGTGCTTTACTGATTTTTCTCACAATGCAAGTCTACAAGTCAACCGGCCCATTGAAAAAAACACAGTATATTACCTTTATAGCTGTTATATCTCAATAGGTATTAACAAGCTAGGCAAAGTGATTACAATTTGAGTGTTTGATCTATCTTGTAGTTAATCTGCAAATGTGTATATTAGCAAAAATATGTTGGAACAAACACAAAAGTGCCAGTGCAAATACTGACTTTCTCAAAGTTGGCATTTACATAAGCTCAGGCATGCTCCCTATGTCCACACTTGACCCAGTTGAAACATGTAGAAAGCACATCTAGTACCATCTCCATACTTCAAAAATCAGTGTTTTCCTCTGGGCTGTCTGGCAGGACTGCATGAATGTGGATACTGATCAGAAAAGTAGTGTCTGTGCCCATTTTTTTGTTTTGGGGGGGGGGGGGATTTGCTTCTATTTCTAATATTACGGGCAGTGGCGGTGCGTGCATAGAGGGCGCAGGAGCGCCGCCCCCTCTCTCCTGCACCGCTCTATCATCAATAGATAGATTCATGCATTGCATGAATCTATCTATTGTCACCGCTGCCGCCCCCTATTCAGGTGTCCGGCCCCTTGTCGGGCGCCGGGCATCTGAATTACAGGGGGGGGGGGGGGGGGGGGGGTCTTTTTGGAAGCGCCCTATTAGAGCTGTAAGCTCTAATAGGCGACCTGATTAGAGCGTTGGGCTCTAATAGGCTTCCATAAGTGTAAACAGCGGGCGCAATGCTGTGCGTTCGCTGTTTACACAGTATTGTGTTAGAGAAGCGAATACATCGATTCCCTAACACAGACCCACCTCTCAGCCAATCAGGTTGCCAGTGTTCTATCACGAACAGTCCGGCTATCACCAGGTGTCCAAAGTGTACTGCGCATGCGCAGCGCATGCGCAGTACGAAGCATGAAGATTTTCGGAAATTGTCGGAAGATGAATGGCGCCTGCGCCGTGAGTCGAGGTGAGGCCCCCACCATCCAAGCGGACATAGGGTTAGTCAAACTTAGAGGGCCCCTCGCGGGCTCGCTTCGCTCGCCACGCTTCGGGCACGGCCATGCTGCGCTCGGCTCTTTTATATTCTAACTCTATGTCCACTTGGATGGTGGGGCTTGAAAGTGGACTCACGGCGCAGGCGCCGTTCATCCTCGGCAATTTTCGGAATATGGGTGTCCTGTGTACTGCGCATGCGCAGTACACAGCGGACACTTTGTGATGGGGGACGGCTAATGATAGTACACCGGGTCTGTGTTACCTGTCACCTGATTGGCTGAAGTCACAGGCGCTGTGATTGGACGCCTAGGCGTCCAATCATTGCAGAAGACAGGAGGAGCGCAGGAGAAGATATCGGGTCGATGAGGAGACACTGCTCGCCGCCTGATGCCGTCACCAGCTGCACACCGAGACAAGGTAAGTGCCGGTAGATGGCGGGCAGAGGGCACATTGGCAGCATTTAACGGGGACAGTGACAGCACTTGGGGCACGGTGGCAGCGTTAGATGGGCACAGTGGCAGCACTTGGGGCACGGTGGCAGTGTTTGGAGCACAGTGGCAGCATTTAATGGGCACAGTGGCAGCATTTAAGGCACAATGGCAGCACTTGGCACAGTGGCAGCGTTAGGGGCACAGTGGCAGCGTTTGAGGCACAATGGCAGCACTTGGGGCACAGTGGCAGCGTTTAGATGGGCACAGTGGCAGCGTTTAATGGGCACAGTGGCAGCGTTTAATGGGCACAGTGGCAGCGTTTGATGGGCACAGTGGCAGCGTTTAATGGGCACAGTGGCAGCATTTAATGGGCACAGTGGCAGTATTTAATGGGCACAGTGGCAGCGTTTGGGGCACAGTGGCAGCGGTTGATGGCACAGTGAGGCTGTTTGTTTGCGCCCCCCCAAAAATTTTGAGCACCAGCCGCCACTGATTACGGGTAATCAAATGTATCAACTTACATAGAATTGTCACAATTGTCATTGATACTCACTGGTACTTTTTACATCTAATAGGAAATATTATACAGATAAATGTTTAGGCTGCCATTGCTGACCTCCTTCTGAAAATGCTAGCAGTCTGACCATCTCTGGCCTCAATGCATTGAGCCACTGACTGGAGCATGCATGTCGCTTCTGCAGCAAGTGAAGTCCGTGCTCCTGATCTGCATTTTTAATTCCAGATGACTCTGAAAGTATTGAAGCCAGTGGATAAACAAGTCAGCCAGTAAAATAGCATTTTCTGCAGGTCAGCAATGGCAGACTAAATGTTTCACTCAGTGTAAGTTTCCAGATATCAAATCATGTGGTTTGTTCAATTTCTTTCTTCGGTATGTGGCCATTATATGGGGTACAGGAACACCAGGCAGCTATATTAGAGGGCCACAGCAGAGCATGCCTGATATCTTTACCTTGCAACCAATAGTATAGAATAATGATATGCAGTACAGAGCTTGTTATCAGGCTTAGATCTACAATGAATAATAATTTTTCTCTACAGGTTCTGTTAAAGTGGAGTTCCAACGACAATTGATATATATATATTTTTTTAAACAATTCTTAAAGTTAAAAATTTTTTTTTTTAAAGTCAGCAGCTACAAATACTGCAGCTGCTAACTTTTAATAATCGGACACTTACCTGTCCCAGGGTCCAGCGATGCGGGGGAACAAAGCCCCCCCCCCCTCGTTCCCACTCCGCTCGCGGCGCCGGCATTCTTACTGTGGGCACCCGGCTGTGGCTTCACAGCCGGGTACCCACTGCGCATGTGCGAGCGGCGCCGTGCTTGTGGGCATGTGAAGCCCACAAGCATTTAGTTCCGGGATACGGTGCAGCTGAGCGACCAGCATGCATCGCCCCGTTCTCGCACATGCGCAGTAATGTGCCGTAGCAGCGCTGTAAAATATACAGGTTGCCATAATAATGGGTGTCGTCGTCGGAAGTGCCCGCCCCGTTGTTATTGCAACCTAGCCCTCGGCGCTGCCAAGGGAAGTGACGTCAGGAGCCCAGGAGATGAAGGAGGCAGATTTCGAAAGACCACATAGCAACAGGCATAAAAAGGTAAGTAAAAAAAAAAAACATTTGCCAAATGTTTTTTTTTTTATTTATTTCATGCACATTAATGCAATTTTTTTTTTGGGTGGAACTCCACTTTAAGCAGGTACAGTACAAGATTCATCATCAACATTAAACAATAGGAAAGAAATAGTCATCCTCCCTCCCATAGTATAACGCAGCTTTCTGACTGTGTCAGCACCTTTCTGTTTAATTGTTAGGGGTGTTCTTGCAAGACAAGGCAAGTCTTGCAGGGCCAAACAGGGAATGTGAATATGTGAGAGCTAGACCTGCACAGACAGGACCTGACACCCAACCAACAACAAATGAGGAAAATCCACTAAAAGTTTTCCATTTCCTTCTGTACACAAGGGATTAAATGCATCCCTCCTACAATGAGAGGTTCAGCTGTACTGCTTCAAGGCGGTATATATATTTCTCGAACAATGGCCGTTTATTCAAAGACTAATATATAATTACAGAGGCTGTTCTCTGTAAATGCTTGTCATTTGCAGTGGGGTTTTACCTGTTACAGACTTCCCTTGGCATAAAGGGTTAAACTTACCATACATGTTGAAATTTGACGGTTCGATCTAGGTATATTCTCCTTTAGATTTACCAAAGCTATGTATTTTATGAGGATCTACCTAAACTATCCACCTTATTTGTATTCAATCAAACAGGCCCTTGCACTATACGTTTGTGTGGGATGAGCGTAAAGTCAAATCATGCTTTCTAGTGCAATTCAATTTTAGGAATCCACAAATAATCTAGGCACTAAAAAAGCAAAGTCGGAACTTAAATCTGTACTTTATGGCTCATTCACACTGCATGCATGCTAAACAGTCGATTTTAGCAAGGAGGTAGCTGTAAGTTTTGCCCTACAATAAGCTGCGGTGCAGGGGGAGGCGTGATGCCTATGAAGTGACACTTCATTCATGTCTCTGCACAGCCGTGTGGTGCTATGCTCTTCTGTGCGGTAAAATGCTGTGCATTCCTGTACACTGGTAAAATTCTTACCTCACCACCCACCAGGCTGCATTGCGTGAACTAGGCATATAGAAATTAATTGTTTTCTATATGACCTAGTGGTGATTGTAATGGGATCATACACCCTGGAATTCATAAAGTCTGGTGCAGACAGATTTTGCCAAAGTGTCTCATTGGTGTTCTAAAAGGGATGCAGCATGCACCAAATTCATGTACCGGTCTAGGGCTTGTATCTTAATTTGGTGCAATACTTTTACAAGTGAGTTGTTCTTAATTAGCCTCACTTTCGTAAGATATGAACTTTCAGTATTTTATTTTTAATTTGGCGCAGGCATTGCACCACACTATATATGTAGCACTGACCCCCGAAGGAGCTGCTGGTTTGATTTGGGCCTGCATTCTGCTAATAAGCCCCACTAACTTGACTCAGTCCCCTTGACACAGCTGTGGTGCAATACAATACAGTACAATATAATATAACACAATATACCTGTACTGTCACCTCAGGATCCACTGGCTCCACCTGCTGGGAGAAAACAATACTCCACACAACGGGGTACTTAACCAAAGTATATTTTACTATAAGTATTGGCAAACAGGTGGTTACAATAATTGTGCTGTCATCCCAACATAGAATGACAGGACAATGACTTTTGATATAACAATTATAAACAATATAATTACATGGGAGCTCCCCCTACTTTTATAGCTATATGCGAGATCTCACTTAAAGTACTCAGTCTTTAGTCTTCTTGTCTTTGCTAGCAATGATAATTCCTTATAATTTGTAATCCAAGGGATAAAGTAATTAAAGTTGAATTAAGGATAATCCTAGTGTTGTTTCCGTAACTATAATACAATACTTGAGATGCAATAGTAAGTAGGCCTTATGCCTGCCTAGTGTCAGTTGCTATACTCCTCCTAAGTAGGACTATGGATCCCAGCGAGGCCTGTATATAAGTCTGACTAGGTGCAAAGTTAGTAAACTGTGGGCCACAACCCGCTTACCAACTGGATCGGAACTCGGTATGGAAGCTTTGGTCCGGTGTTTGCAGCTTGCTTCTATGTCAGCCGGCTCCGTCACTCCGTTCCATTGCGATAGGTGAACCCGGTCTTCCGATGCTCAAACGAGTGTCTCTGGATCTTCCCAATCTGTCACTGCGTCTCTGGCACCATCAGGTCACTCATACAATCGAGCAGGGTTGCGATCCGCAATGGCTGTAGGCCGCTTCCTCTGGGAGGCCTCCTCACAAGTCCTCACAGGCAGGCCATGCGTTCCCAAGAGAGCTAAGCTGGTCGCTCGGGCTCCTTGTATGTCCTACCCAGCATGCACTGTCAGAGAGGGTGTCCATGGGTAGGTCACCCGTCATCCTGGGTAAAAAGGTAAATTCTCCATTGTAAATAACAGTCACTTCCTGTATATAGTTCAGTGCTTTGTAAAAGCAAAAGTCATTTAAGTCCACTATTAGTGTTTGGCTGCTAGATGGCACCAAACACTAAGCCATAGAAATGTCCATAGACTTTCATTGTAAATGCTAATACACATCAGCAGACAAGGATACCAGCGCTACATATATATTGTGGAATTTAAAAAACTACCTGAATTTGGCACATGAGTTTCTGTCAGAACCATAACTGTCGCAGATGCTTCTTGAATTAGGCGCAACGAAATAACAAAAGCAGTTAACGCTAGAAAGTGGCACAGCAGCTTCATTGTATTCCCCTGACAGCTCATTAATTTTCCAAATAAATACAAAGTATTTGTAATCATTGCTTATAAGGCTCACCACCCTCTATTTCATTATTGTTATAAAAAGCTGTAGCACCCTCTAGTTTGCTAGTGTATATACACTATAGTTGTTAGTGTAGAAAAATTTGGTCTGGCTAAGAGCGAGGCCTGGGTTGAATTTGGGTCAGGGCTGAGTGACTCAGGGAGGCTGGATGAGTCAGCAAGCCAATTTTCTGGTAACTCCTCCTGCTCTCTGGAACTTTGGAGACGCTTCCAGAAGTAGAGGGTGTCATGTGCAATCAAAAGATCTTCAAACTTCCAAAGTTGTCATGTGCAATCAAAAGATCTTCAAACTTCCAAAGTTAGAGTGAAAATAGATCCTATCCCCAAGACATGCTCCACCTTACATGCATAATCCACCACTGGAATCTGCTAAATAACTCAGCAGAAATAATGGTTGGAAGTATAAAACCAGCAAATGCATATAAATGCGCAGGGAATCTATCTTTCCTCAGAAACGTCACAAGCGATTATCCCACAATGAGCACTCAGCCATCCAACCCGGGTTTTTTGAGGGGAAGAGGGTACTCATAGCATAACACCAGTAAAGCTTTATTTTATAAAATAATTCAACTCATCCATTTACACACTAAAAACTTGAAAAGCATACAATCTATTCTTTACCAGCCCGTCTCCGACTGAATCCTCTGACTGCAAGGTCGGACCTGGCGTGCGTGGAGATGTCACATCAAAGCCCCCCCCCCCCAGGCTTGTAGGCTTTGAAATGACATCACCACGCATGCCAGGTCCAAGCTCGCAATAATTAGCAAATAAAAAAAAAAACACGTTATACTTACCTACACTGTGCAATGGTTTTGCACAGAGCAGCTCTGATTCTCTTATTTTTGTGTCCCCTGCTGGTGGTCCTGGCTCCTCCCACATGCCAAGTGCCTGCATAGCAAGCCTCTTGCTATGGGGGCACTCGATCCTGAGCTGCACTCTGTGTGTCCATTCACACACAAGTGTGGCTCAGCCCCAGCCCCAGCCCTCCTTTACTCACTGGCTGTAATTGACATTGTGTGACTGCTGTGTGAGCCAGTGAGGAGACAGAAAACCGAGAGAGTCACTGCTCTCATGCACATCGCTGGATCAAGATGGGGCTTAGGTAAGTATAAGGGGAGTTGGGGGAGCTGCACCCAGAAGTTTCTTTAAGGTAATGCATTAAGGTAAAAAAATGTTGAACCTTTAGAACCAATTTAACCGCTTCAGCACCGGGCGATTTTACCCCCTTCCTTACCAGAGCACTTTTTGCGATTCGGCACTGCGTCGCTTTAACTGACAATTGCGCGATCATGCGACGTTGCACCCAAACAAAATTGACGTCCTTTTTTTCCCACAAATAGAGCTTTCTTTTGGTGGTATTTGATCACCTCTGCGGTTTTTATTTTTTGCGCCATAAACAAAAGAAGAGCGACAACTTTGAAAAAAACACAATATTTTTAACTTTTTGCTATAATAAATATACAATTTTTTTGAAAAAAAAAACAAAATTTTTTACTCAGTTTAGGCCGATATGTATTCTTCTACAAATTTTTGATAAAAAAATTTGCAATAAGCGTTTATTGATTGGTTTGTGCAAAAGTTATAGCGTTTACAAAATAGGAGATAGATTTATTGCATTTTTATTTTTATTTATTTTTTACTAGTAATGGCGGTGATCTGCGATTTTTTTCGTGACTGCGACTTTGCGGCGGACACTTCGGACACATTTGGGACCATTCACATTTACACAGCGATCGTTGCTATAAAATTGCACTTATTACTGTGTAAATGTGACTGGCAGGGAAGGGGTTAACACTAGGGGGCGCTGCAGGGGTTAATATATGTTCCCTGCAAGTGATGCTAACTGTGGGGGGAGGGGACTCACAAGGGGAGGAGACCGATCGGTGTTCCTCTGTATTGGGAACACACCATCGGTCTCCTTTCCAGTGACAGGACGTGGAGCTGTGTGTTTACACACACAGCTCCACGGTCCCGCTGTTTTCCCGGGCAATCGCAGGTGCCCGGCGGACATCGCGGAATGCGCACCGGGTCCCAAATGACGCCGCGGGTGGTGCGCGTGCGCCCCCTAGACGGCCGGGAATAGGAGGACGTCATATGACGTCCACCCAGGATGGGAGATCCACCTTGTGGACGTCATATGTCTATAGGCGGGTATTAAAGTGGTTAAGGTTCTCAGTAGAATTACTGGCTTATATTACCCTGTTATCACTGCACAATTGGAATTGAGGTAGGTGACATCTAGAGGATGGGGGATGGATGGGGACATTGGTTGCTTTACATGTGTAAGCAAGAGTCAGCCAATACAAGGCCAATTAAATAGTTTGTGATATCAAAAGTATTTGCAAATGTTACAATTGTTTATCTAAAACATCTTTCTTTGACATATAGATACAAATTATATTGACAAGATGTCATCCATTATTGATACAAACATCTCACCCTTTTCACCTCTATTCATTCTATCTTTGCAGAGAGCATGACATTTGTGCTTGTCCTGCCCTTGAAATGCATGTTTTGAACTGATACATACAGCCCCGGGCCCCATCCTTCAGGCACCCTTCACTTTCCTTTACTACAATTCCTGTATGTGTGTTTACCTAAGCAAAGTGTGAAGCACATTGTTAGTCTTAAAATTGTGATATATGACTGGAAAAGCTGATGGTTCTGGGAAATGAATTTCAATTGTCTGTGAACTTCCCATACAGAGGCGGCTCTAGGCTTTGTGAGGCTTTAGGCAAATCTTAAACATGAGGCCCCACTCATGCCCAAAACCGGAAAAATAATTCAAGCGATAAAAAAATAACTGTACAAATTGCATATATTAAGAGGAGATCCACAGAGCCTGGCAGAAGGGGAGGAGTTGGGAGAGGGGAGTACATGGAGCCACCCACTGACCCAGGGATGTCACCCCTGGCAGTGCTGAATTGAACAGTCCGCCCCTGGCAGGGGTAAAAGTAGTAGCGGGCAGAGAGACGTCCCTGGGGACACCGACTGGGGGACATTCCCTCCAACTCCCACACACGTCAGACAAATTAGGCGGCCGCGAGACCCCTGGGAGTGCGAGGCCTAAGGCTTCCGCCTAATTTGCCTAATTAGAGAGCCGCCTCTGTTCCCATATAAACAGAAAGTCTACTACACTTGACTTCAAATGAGATGGAGCAGGGTGGAAACAGCTCCAATAGATTTGGTCTTTAAGTAATAAATAACAAATACATTTTGAGCTCTGGTTCAAACCTGAGCAATATGAAGCTCTTTTGCAGAAGCACTTCAACGCTCAACATGAGAATTCCCATTGTATACCATGGTGCCCTTTCAGAGCATCACGCAGCTTAAATTGTCACTCTCTAAGCTCATAAAAGCTTCTTTAGGGTACAGTTTTGGGATTTCTTGCCTCTTCTTCTCCTAGTAACTAACTTTCTACTGGCTAAAACAGAAAAAAAAAAATCCCAAAACACCTGAAAAAAACACATGTGCAATCTCACATAAACAAAACATGCCAAAAACATTTATAGATGCTCAAGTATGAAACTCAAGTTTTTCCATCAATCAGGGGGAACAGAGAAATGAAAACACCTGATGCTGCTCATTATTGGAATCTGTTAGGCCCCTTTCACACGAGGCGGATCCGCTTGCGCGGAGTACACCTCTGTCCGCCGGCTCAGCGGGAGATCTCTCCGTTGATCTCCGCTGAGCCGGCGGATGACAGGTCCCTCTCTGCTCACTGAGCGGGGAGGGGCTTGTCCAGCGCCGCTAGTTTCTATGGAGAGATCGGATGAAAACGGTCAGCGTGTCCGTTTTCATCAGATCTCACCCAATCCGATCCGCCAGCGACGGATCTGGACGTAGGGCCATCCGTCTGCTTTTGGCGGATTGCACTGGGTCGGATGTCAGCGGACATGTCTCCGCTGACATCCGTCGCTCCATAGACTAGCATGGAGCGCCCGTTCAGGTACGCCGTCAAAACGGACAGGTGGATCTGAACGGTCCGTCAGTGTGAAAGGGGCCTTATTGCCACCTGCAGGAATGCACACCTGTGTGGACTGAGCGTGAAAGTAGTAATTGGGGAAAAAAAGTGGCACGTACATACACTATATTACCAAAAGTACTGGGACGCCTGCCTTTACACGCACAAGAACTTCAATGACATTCCAGTCTTAGTCCGTAGGGTTCAATATTGAGTTGGCCCACACATTGTAGCTATAACAGCTTCAACTCCTCTGGGAAGGCTGTCCACAAGGTTTAGGAGTGTGTCTTTGGGAATATTTGATCATTCTTCCAGAAGTACATTTGTGAGGTCAGGCACTGATGTGGACAAGAAAGCTTGGCTCGCAGTCTCTGCTCTAATTCATCCCAAAGGTGTTCTATCGGGTTCAGGTCAGGACTCTGTGCAGGCCAGTCAAGTTCCTCTACCCCAAACTCGCTCATATAGACCTTGTTTGTGCACTGGTGCGCAGTCATGTTGGAACATAAAGGGGCCATCCCCACACTGTTCCCACAAAGTTTTGAACATGAAATTGTCAAAAATGTCTTGGTATGCTGACGCCTTAAGATTTAACTTCACTGGGACTAAGGGGCCAAGCCCAACCCCTAAAAAACAACCCCACACCATAACCCCCCTCCACCAAATGATGAGCAGGGGCTTACATGTTGATTGAATGCAGTTAGTTAGTTATTTAGGCTGCCCAGGTAGGAGGGGGTTAAGCAAGACTTGGCATTTTCCTGGACATTTCTGAGCTCTGCCATCCACCATATGCTGTCAAGAAATAGTGGGATGGCTCTGCTCGGAGAGCGATCTCTGCCATAGCCTGCATTGGAAGGAATTGAGAGTCCAAACCTAAAGCTGTAACCACCAACAACATCTGGAGTGCACTTTAGGAAAGTCTGCCTGAGCCAGGACTCTACCACATAATGGACTCTCACCTTTGGAGAAAGGTACGCACTGGGTAGCCTGGGGTCTATCTAGTTAGTAAGGAACTGTATTGCGCTGTTGGACTGTATTACCAAGTTTTCAAGTAAAGTCTGATCAACGGTTTCATGCCTGGCCTAAAGTTATTTAAAGGATTGCATGGAGGTATATCTTGTATCTAAAAGAACAGGGCCTGTAAGCACAGGGTGAAGAGGAAAGAATGAAAGACCACCATAAAGGGTTAAAGTGGTTGTAACCCTTAAAAAAAAAAAAAAAAATCCTGTTCCTTTAAGGAATGATCTATAGCACAGTGCTTGTGCCATGTAATTTCTCCCCTTCTATATAATAAAATACCTGGTTGATCCTACCTGTTCCTGTGTCCCCCTGTGTGTACTGACCACGGTAATTATGCCTGCTGAGCCATGATACCAGGTCAGTTTAAGTGCCTTCTTCATCCCGCTCTCTGCTCTGAGTCTCTCTCCTCTCCCCCTCCCTCCCTGCCTGTCAGTGTGATAGCCGATCTCCTCCCCGCCCCTCCAGCCGCTATTCTGCAGCAATATGTAGCAAAGGATACTCCTTAACTACGGTGTGTGTGTGTTTTTTTTTTTTTTAAATGATAATGCTAAATACCTTTTCTCACACTGCCACTGTGTGGTCACGTGACCTCCCTCTGCTGGCTGGTTGAAGTCAGAGGGGAATTTTAGCCCCTCCCGAAGCTCTCCTTAGATCAAGGTTGGAGAGTGGAGGGGGATCATGTGACCACACAGCTGTGGTGTGAGCAAAGGTATTTAGCCTTGTCATTTTAAAAGAACACATACACTGTAGTTTATGACTTTATAAACCAGAGGGGATACCAGCAAAGTCACAAACACTTTAACTCAGCAGAAGAGGTAACAGGAAAGGTGTAGTTGCTAGGTTTGAGTAACCCATGGACTGGTGGGAATGTAATAGCATTAAGACAGCAAAGAGAATGGGTAACGGATGCTCCGAGAGTGAGGGTGTCAGTGCTCTGTCTCCCTCCCTAGTGGTTGGTTCCCCAAAAGTAATCAGGACTGAACCCATGGCATGGAAACCCCATGGACCTAGCCACATGGTACGGGACAGCTGAACGAGTTAATTAAGTGCTCGCATGAGGTCCACGCTTAGTGTCGGACCCAATTCTGTCCATGGCAGATGAATGGTGGAGTGGGACACAAGCTCAGTGGTGCCCCCCTCTAAATGCTACATTCCGGAAGAAAAGTTGTGCAGCAATCAGGGACACAGTGTTTCAAGGTGCACGGCTCATTTCTAATCTGGGGCTGTGCCTTAATGTTGAACTTCACATGACCACGGCCCCGTATGGTCATTGGTGAGCGTGCACCCGAGGAGGAAGAGGTACCCCCGCCTGCAGGGCGAGTTGGGCCCCACCCACAAGCTATTGTATTCTGACAGCAGAGAGACTGCCGGCTATAGCCCATAGCACTGATCGAGTGGGGGAAATCCAGGCTGGTTGTACAAAAGTCGATTGATTGGTAGATCTACTTCTGTACAACCAGCCTGCCAATACATGAATCTAAATTTGGCTGGTCCCTGCTCAACCACCCAAATTTTGGTCCATGAATGGACAACTTATAAGGTGTGATTTACTCTGTTCTGTTCAAGACAGAATATTCTGTTCAAGACAGAATAGTTAAGGCTACCTACAGTTCATACAGCACACCTCTAAGTGAAAGGAATAGTTTATTTGGGTCAGCTTGGTTCAAACCAACTATTTAAAGGCAGAGTAAATATGGAGTTAGGATCCTTTCACACGAGCAGCCCGCTCGGATCCACCTGTCCGTTTTCAGGTGGATCCGTGCGGGCCACCCATTGACTTCTATGGACATGCGGAGATGTGTCCACTGACACCCACCTGCCATCCGATCTGACAAATCCGCTCAAAACAGATTGGTTGCTATGCGTTCGCCATCCTTCCAGTGGATCGGATGGGATGGGGTTTCGATCTCCCCATAGAGAACAGCGGGGCTCTGACAGGTTTGTCCCTGGACAGTGAGCAGAGACGGACCTGTAATCTGCCTGCTCAGCAGGGATCAACGGAGCGATCCCCCGCTGAGCTAGAGGAGCCCGTCCAACGGATCTGCTCTGTGCGATCCCAGCCATAGGCCTAAATAAAATAACAATGGCAGAACACAGTTGAAAAAGCAGCAACTTATTTACCTGTTTGGTGGCTGGTTTGCTGAACCTTCTGCAACGCTCTCTTGCAGTGCACCTGGTACCAATCCTATTGCATAATTCTGGGTGTGTGAAATAGCATGTTGCCTGCTTGCTGTATAGCTGTGGTTCCCCCCGCCAACCCTGACATCAGAGTGAAATTTCAGCAGACAGGTAAATAAAATGTTGCTTTTTACAGGGTATTTGCATTGTAATTTTGGTAAGCCCCTGACAGGGTGACTATAAAGAAGAAATATGAAGGGTGCCATTGCTGACCTCTTCCTGAAAATGCTATCTAATACTATACTAATCTGTCTCGGGCCTCCTTAACCCTGAACAATCATGCACCAATATCAGAGATAACTCATAATCTCCCTGCAATGTTCAGTGTTTCCTCCTGTTGACGGCTACACTACTGTGGTGATAAAGAGAGGGCCAGATAGCAATGCACAGCAGGAGAATATAGAGGAGGGCCGTACATGACCATGTGTCTATGACACACAGGGAAGAAATCTGGGGGGGTGTGGCTGTGGGCAGGCAGGCCAATAGCGGCAGGGGGGCCAGGCCGTATAAACAGGGGGCGTGGCCGTAGGAATTCAGTCGGGAAAGAGAGGACACGAGGAGGCAGGTTTTTCCCACCCACCCTCCCTTATTTTAAGGTGATAGTTTTGGAGGTGTTAACGTTTTTGTTTTCGTTTCAGGTTTGGAAGCAATGGACGGAATGGAAACAAGGGGTTGGCTGTGTTTTTGTTTGTTGGTCAGTGACGGCAGCAGTTATGTAGGTGGTAAGTGTGTGGGGGGCTCATCATTAGATGGCCCCTCCGGTGTGTGAGGGGCTCATCAGTAGATGGCCCCTCCGGTAGTACATCAAATTTATTTTGGTGATTACTCTGTGTTGCACTGCGGGAAAGTGTTGTCTCCGGGCGGTACAAGTGGAGGCCAGTTGGTTTCGGTTAATATCCCGCAGTGCCCCCTGGTGTTCATATATATATGCAGTTCATTTATATATATGCCTTATGGTTATTAGCTCCGTCACTGACCAACAAAATAGGGGTGTAACTGATTGTTTACAGTTGTTGTATGTGTTGATAATTTATTATCATTATGGTTTATGTGTTTATGTTATTTATATTTTAAATTGGAGTTATGTTTAATAAAAGGCCGTTGTCGGTCATTTACTCCAAAGTATGGTGTGGTCTATCATTTTAGGTTAAGTAAAAGGTATTATGGGCTGTATCAGCCTGGGGGTATTATATAGGCTACACAGGTCATGCGCCTGTGACCCCCAATTTTCCCTTTACTTCCTGTGCCTGTACCACTCACAGAAGAAAAGAGGGGAGTGTCTGTCATCAGGAGCCTGTCAGAAATTTTAACCATTCCTCATATGACAAAAAAAAATGTGTTTTGGTCCCCTTTTGAGAGATTTCCCATCACTTCTGTCCTGATTGGGACACAGCAATAAAATCTGACAGAGGTACCAACCTTTTACAGCTACGGTATATGTAGTGCTACCCCCCCCTCAAAGCCAGGCAACAGGTATTTCCACACTCTCTCCAGAGGCTCAACAATCAGTTCAGGAGATTTGGTTTTGTTTTGTTTATTTGGAAAAGGTTGAACTTGGACAGGGAATAGGGTAACATGAGATGCCCAAATTGAAGAACTTCAAACAAACAAATGAGGACCCTCTGGCTGCTATGAACTGTATCCAAATGCACTGTTCACTCATGGGAGAGAGGGATGGTGCAGCTAACGTAACAACAAAAGTCTCAAAGAACAAAGTTGCAGGTGCAGCATCTGGCTGTGTTGCAAGCACCTGGCTACTCTTGACCCAAGTTAGAGATATTGGAGATCCTCGTCACGCCGCACTGTCTCCTGGGATCTGGTGTCATTGATCCCAGGAGTCAGTGCGGGCATCTTCCGAAATCTCGCGAGATTTCGGCCACATCTTCCGAAATCTCGCGAGATTTCGGCCACATCTTCCGAAATCTCGTGAGATGTCGGCAGATGTGCCGTTACTGCGCACGCGCGAGTAACGGCGGTGCATGCTGGGCCATCTAAAGTGCCTGTGGGGTTTCACATGCCCACAGGCAAGATGGACCCCAGCAGACAAGAAGAAGATGAAGAATTTTATCGGAGGAAAACCGGCGGCGATCGAGATGGAAGATGGAACAGGTAAGTCCCCCAATTGAGCTATATGCCCTTGGCATATAGCCCAAAAAAAAAAAAACGAGTGCAGAACCGCTTTAAGTAGCTCCTTGAATCCAGAAGAATGCTAAACTGGCCTTTCTGCTGCACAGGATGGTTTTGGTTCCCTGGATGTCTGCAGGTAATTCCTGGTTAAGACGGAAGTGGCTTAAAGAGGGAGTCCGGCAAAATCTTTTTTTTTAAAAGTCAGCAGCTACAAATACTGCAGCTGCTGACTTTTAAAATAAGGACACAATGTCGGCACCCGAGGCCGAACCGTCCCTCGGTCCTCCGATGCTGCCGCCGCCATCTTGGGTATGGGAATCAGAAAAAGAAGCCTTGCGGTTCCCGGTTCCCTACTAGGAATGCTCTGCGCTGTCTCTGGGACCCGTGTGTGTCCCAGCAGACAGCGCGGCGGGACAGGAAGAGGCATAGACTCTGTGGCGATCCAAGTTAATCATTAAAGCATAGGAAACTAATTGGGGGTGGGAACCCCAAAAAAGGATGTTACACTGGGACCACGCAGCTTAAAGTGGTTGTAAACTCCATTCATTAAATTTGGCCTAAGCACGTATATCTGTAGTATATCATTATCTCTCTCCAAAGCTCTAAGTGCAGTTTTTTTTCTGCTGCTCCGTTCCTCTGTTATCAGCAGAGTCACTTCTGACAAGTTCTGACACACGAGATAACAGTAGCTGAAAATTTGTGTTGAGGAGAAAGCTTATAGGTAGATTAGCAGAGAGCTTTTCTATTCACAATACAGCTCTGCATTTCTTTGTTTCTCCTTTCCTCTGCCTATGTTAAGTGGGGGTGTATGCCTTTCCTCCAATCAGCTCTCACACAGTGTAATCCCAGATTGCACACCCACTTCTGGAAGAGGAAAAAAGATTTCTAACACAATATGCACTTCCTAAAGAGTGTATAAAGTGAAAGACAGTAGATATACATGTAATACTTATGCAGGGAGATTTGTTTCATCCTTGTGTATCATCTGAGGCTGAGGGTTTACAACCACTTTAATCACGGGAATGAGAATCCCAAAACCTCACAGGCAGACACTCCAGCCCTCTGCAGGATGCATTCTCCTCGGCTTTTCCATGATCCCAGGCCTAGTAACATCATCCTCATCTTTGCAAATGTACAGGAAGCCATTTCTGGGAGGATCAGTTCACCTGGACAGAATGACATAGACACACTGAAAACACTGTGCGAACCGTTTCTTACTCTTATTCTCATAGTGGGGACTTTTCATCCCGTAATCCCTCTGCTTCTATCCCTCACTGCCCTGTAAACTCGCAGGAGCTCCATGAAATACCATTGCACTTTCTTGTTAGGAAGAAGTATGTCATGTTGGGGCAAGTAGGGATTCTCTAGCCCTATGTAAACTTTAACCCAAAACTTATTTTTTTTTGGGGGGGGGGGGGGTGCAAGTGAACCTAGTGGGGAGGGTATGTATTGGCAGCAAAGGGACCACTTCTTTTTTAGATTTGTTAGATTTTTTAGTGGGTATATTTTCAGAATACAGTTCTGTATAAACCAGGAGTATCAAATTTTGCAGCATGGCAGTGCCCCCGGGATGAGTTTTGTATATATTTGTTTTGCTTACATCACCCCAGGCACAATTTCTGACTGGAGCGGAATTTACACCAGACACATCACTGACATTGTTCACATTTAAGAACTAACTCTGCATTGGACTCTTACAGTTCAGTAACTTGTTTGTATATTAAAATACGCATCATAATACAGGACATGAATATTAAAATACACATCATAATACAAGACATGCAAATCAATCACATGCAAATTATTGACAAAAAATATATTTATGGCCATCACTTCAGTTCATATGGAAGTAGAAAAGAAGCACTAAATACAAGATTCTTTTTATCTCCTCATCACATCTGCTGCATTTTAATCATAAGCAACAAACTTTTCAGACACCCAGTGCTAAGAAGTATATGGCATGCCTAGGTGCTCATGTGTACTTACTCATAAGCAATGCTGTATTTAGAAAACACAGGCCTTTGTAAAGCCTAAATCACAGGGCCCATTCTCCCAGAAAATATCAAAATAATATTTTTGCTAAAAATTCACTAAAACTGAATGGGGACAGAAACACAAAATAACTTACAAAATTCCTGCTAAATCTAAATGATAAAATTGTATTAATCAAATAAATAATAACAGTATACTTATATATAGGTATGTACAATGTAATACCACTTGAACATGACCTAAAAAGGATAAACAAGAGTTAAGCATTTATTTTGGCAAGACTTATAAAGGGGAAACCCAGGCCTGCCTATTCAAATTCTAATCCTAATGAAAGATCAATTGAACAAGAACAGTAAGAGGGCCCCCTTTTGTAGTAATGACAGTAAGGTCCCCATTGCAGGCCTGATGGTCTTCGCTAGCAGTCGGGGTTGATGCAACAGTTGTATATGTACAGTGTTCAAATAGAGATGCAGTAAAGTGTTTCCCCAGGGCAAAGCTGTCTGTGCACAGTGCCCCAGTAAAGCAGCAAAGAAAGGTTTGTAGAGGTGGGCAATTGCCCTCTCACCAACAACCGGGCCTATTTAATTGCTTCCGAACAGCGATTCCTGAAGAGATGTCCTTATAGCGGTTCCACTCGCGATGATCATCCGATGAACAGCACAAAGCACAGGATGTTGGACTATGAGTAATGCTGGATAGATGCCTGATGATCAGCAAGGAGGGATGGGCCCTTCTTGGCTGGGTTGGAATGTTCTACACCGTGTTTTAGGCCATGAGCTCACCCTCTTGGATTGGAGAGGTCCATCACACACCAGGCCCAGGAGGAAGGGAGCACACGACTCTGGTCTCTTTTATGCTCTTCCCTAGGATATACAGTATAGTCTGGGTGCAGAGTCATACAGAGTAATTGTCATTCCGAGGAACTACTAATCCCACAATCCCTTTGGGTCGACTCACAGATATGAGGTCAGTTAGTGATACTGGGCACTAGAGGGACAATACAGTATATAGAAATGATGGGGATCACTATGCTTTGCAATTGTAGTCCCCATTGCTAGTCATTAATGAGGGTAATGGCTAATGTAGGATTGTCATATTTTATGTCACCACTAGACACAAGATGATTACTACTATTCACCATCTAGATTTGAAAACAACATTTTTGTCTGTGGGTATATGGCAAGGAATGTAGTTAGCAGCTATGTTGGGTTCCTGGCTAACACCAAGTATTGACAAGTTGGAAAATTGCACATTTTTGGCCAAAAAGTCAACAGGTTTTTCCACCAGAAATAAGTAACAACCTGAAATTCAGTGCAGATGCTTTTCCTATAAAAAGGATGAGCTAAAAGCAGCCATATTATTTTTGTTGGTACTTTTAGGGAGGGCAGACAATTCTGGGTAGGGAGAGATATTGGTATTTTTTTCCCCCATTGATACAGGTCCTCCACGGCAGTGCTTTACTTCTCGTGATTTTTCTTTGACAATAACTTAATTATTAGACCTACAAAATGTAATAAGCTTCACCACTTTGCCCCCCTCCTTGTAGACTTCAATGGGGTTTGCTGCAAAGTTTACAAACTTTAAACTTCAAGCAAGATTCATGAAGTTGTTCTGCTCATTCTAATATTTAGCACTGTGATGGGGCAGACACCCCCATGGTTTGCGAAGAGAGAAGGGGATCATCTTAAGATATGGTATGTATATTCCTGCATAATTACAAATATTCAACAAGGTAAGGGCCAGTACATGCATCCTCAGCAGAAACAACAGTGTGTCTTTGTCATGATTGTTCTACTAAAGATTTGTATGGTAGACACATCTGCCAAACCATATATTATCCATTCCTTACCTTCAATTAAGACAGACAATTCATCTCAGTAATACTCTAACAACATGGGTTGCAGAGGTAGCAACTGTATCTAGGCCTTGGTAGCAGGTCCCAGCTCTGACACATCATTGTGCAGTTTTACCATACATAACTAACAAAAGTGTCTTGTTTTATGGCTGACCTGAAAAACCCATTTGCATTATGCTCAACTCAGTCTCTGGGAAAACAAGAAAAGGCTTGTGGCAACACAAATATATACAAATCAGTCTATTTGCAAGGCTTATCTTTATACACGAAGATAAAAGAATGCATACTGTGACTCCAGCAAGAATTCCCTACCAGCACCCAACCTGAAACGAAAGAGCTTGCGCCAAATACTTCAGATATTTCTGAGTACACAAACTCGCTCCCTTATGTAACATCTATTCTCATTTTGTGAAAAGAAACTCACTATACAGTAGTCACTTGGCACATTTTCTTAGCAAGATAAAATGGCTTTGACACTGGTGCCCCATTGTGTCTATAGCAGAAACAGCAGTCTGCATTCTATCACAGTAATGAAGTAGGGTTGCATTTATATATCCCAGGGGTGGACAAATGAAAGTAGTCTTTGGAAAACCTCTGGAAGCCAGATGCCATTTTTAAAGGCTAAGTTCACCTTAAAAAAAAAAAAATGAGTAATGCACGTATTATATTTTTGCAGTGAAAATTTGCTTTTTTTTTTTTTTTTTTTTAAGGAGCCTGCTAAGATTGCACCCCTGATTAGTGGATTGCAAGTGCGATGTCAGGCTTTTCAGGCTCTTAGCAAACTCCCCAGGAAGTGTTAATGGACTATGAGTGCAGTGATTACATGGCAGATGGGACTTGTAGTTTATCAATTCACAGATCTCTTCACAGTTCACACTATTGTGGCTTTGTGGGCAGCGCTTGCGCTGGCACGACAGCAAATTCATTTAAATGGGCTGCTGTGCCTGCATTTCACACAGGAAAAAGGGTTCTTGCAGCATTTTGAAAACTCGGTAGCCAGGAAAGCGCATGGTGCAAAAGGTCCCCCTCACCCGCAAACATGATGCATTTTTAATTGCATGGGGTATGCAGGAAAAAGGTTCTTGCAGCATTTTGAAAACACGGTAGCCAGGAAATCGCATAGTGCAAAAGGTTCCAGCACCTGCAAACGTGCTGCATTTTTAGTTGCATGGGGTACCTTTAAGAATGAATGGGGTCCCTGAGCATTTTTAAAAAGCAGCACATTTTGACTGCAGGTTGTTGTGGGTGCAGGAACAGGTGCGATTCCCACACCTGCAACTAGAGATGCACTGATACCATTTTTGTAAGACTGAATTCTTGCCAATACCAATTACCGATACCTATTTTTAGTGTCATGTGACAGTTTTTTAGGGCTTTTTCACACCATACATACATGAAAACTGGTGGGAAAACCACAAAGTGAAATCTTTGCATTGCATTGACATCAGTTTCAAATCAGTTTTTAAGTGCGTTTCAGTGAATTTTTACAGCTTGTTTAGATATGTGCAGGCCGGCTGCAGTGCGATTTGAAAAAGAGTCCTGTGTGATTTCAGCCCGGTTCAGGAGCAATTTTTATTCTCATATGCTACAATGAATGAATGAATGAAAGACTTGTATAGCGCTGCAACTGCGAACTGAATAGCTTCAAGGCCTCAATGTGAACTGAGCCTGAAGGTATCAGTTTTAGTATTGGAGCATTTGCTTGAGTACAAGTACTCATGCAAATGCTTAGTATTGGCACTGATACCAATATCGATATCAGTGCAACTCTATCCGCAACCATCCGCAATAGCCTGACTGAATGACCCAGCTGTGCAGGCAACGCTGATTTAAAAAATTACAGTGGCCGCAAGTGAGAAGAACCCAAACACATCAAGTGGTACCATTTTGACTGTGCCACAACCATGGCAATGTGTAATCCAAAAGCACAGCTCAACCACCTGTTGTGTAAATGAGGCCTAAATATTCAACATGCTTACGGGTGAAAATTATTCCTTTAAAACTGCACTCCCTGTGGAAAAACAAAATAAACTGCAAATAATCGATCATTTTTATTACTGCAGACATGTATACAAAGTTTATGGACAGCGGACATCCCACCTATATGGGTTAGACCCCATTCCAACACAATGGGTCTGGTTGTGGGGATATGCATCATGGTGCAACGGCAGTAAACACTTAGGGGTTTATTTACTAAAGCTAGAGCGCCGCCCCCTCCTTGCAGTTAAAAAAAAAAAAATATATAAAAAAAAGTTCAAAAAAAAAAAAAATTATTTAAACATGTCCCTTTAAAAAAAAAAAATCGCTCTATCACCAATAGATAGATTCATGCATTGCATGAATCTATCAATTGTCACCGCTGCCGCCCCCTATTCAGGTGTCCGGCCCCTGATCGGGCGCCGGGCATCTGAATTACAGTGGGGGGGGGGGGGGGTGTTTCTGGAAGCGCCCCTATTAGAGCTGTAAGCTCTAATAGGGGACCTTATTAGAGCGGTGTGCTCTAATAGGCTTCCCTAAGTGTAAACAGCGGGCGCACGGCTGTGCGTTCACTGATTACACAGTATTGTGTTAGGGAAGCGAATACATCGCTTCCCTAACACAGACCCGCCTCTCAGCCAATCAGGTTGCCAGGTCTGTTACCTGTAACCTGATTGGCTGAAGTCACAGGCGCTGTGATTGCACGCTAGGCGTCCAATCATAGCAGAAGACAGGAGGAGCGCGGGATAAGAAGACCTCGGACGATAGCAGAAGACAGGAGGAGCGCGGGAGAAGAAGACCTCGGACGATGAGACACTGCTCGCCGCCTGACGCCGTCACCAGCTGCACATCGAGACAAGGTAAGTGCAGAGGGCAGGCAGGGGGCACAGTGGCAGCACTTGGAGGGGCACTCTGGCAGCACTTGAAGGGGCACTCTGGCAGCACTTGAAGGGGCACTCTGGCAGCACTTGAAGGGGCACTCTGGCAGCACTTGAGGGGCACTCTGGCAGCACTTGAGGGGCACTCTGGCAGCACTTGAAGGGGCACTCTGGCAGCACTTGAAGGGGCACTCTGGCAGCACTTGAAGGGGCACTCTGGCAGCACTTGAGGGGCACTCTGGCAGCACTTGAGGGGCACAGTAGCAGCACTTGAGGGGCACAGTGGCAGCACTTGAGGGGCACAGTGGCAGCGTTTGATGGGCACAGTGGCAGCATTTAATGGGCACAGTGGCAGCGTTTGATGGGCACAGTGGCAGCGTTTGATGGGCACAGTGGCAGCGTTTGATGGCACAGTGAGGCTGTTTGTTTGCGCCCCCCCAAAAATTTTGAGCACCACCTGCCACTGCTAGAGAGTGAAAAATTTGTCACACTTCTGCAGAGAAACCAACCAGCTTCTAACCTCAGCTAGTTTAACTACTTCCCACCCGGCCACTGTATATATACGGGCAGGTGGGAGCCGTCTACTTCTGTTCGGACGTTCCGGAACGTCCTTCAGAAGTAGCGGGATCGCGCGCGCGCGCGTGCCCGCGCATCGGCGTGATCCCGATGCGCTCGTGTCACCTGGACACGGCGCATCTCGGATCGGCAGGAGGGCTCTGTGATTGGCCCTCCTGATCACATGACGGCCGTGTCCATTCACAGCCGTCATGTGATGTAAGCAAACAGCCGGTTGCTAGGCAATCGGCTCTCCTCTCCTCACACGGAAGTCGTCGGTGAGGAGAGGAGAGCGGATCGCTGCAGCCGGCTGGTGATCAGTGAGTATTAGCTGTTTTTTTACTCACTGATCACCAGTCTAGTGTCAAAAAACACAGTAAAACACACATGTCCCCACACATGTCCCCAAATAAAACACATGTCCCCAAATAAAAACACATGTCCCCAAATAATAAAAACACATGTCCCAGTAAAATCACATGTGCCAATGATTATCTGCACACATATGTCCATGATCACCTGCACACATCTGTACATGATCATTTGCGTACATATGTCCGTGATCACGCGAACCAATTATTATACACTTAACGGAATTTTTTTTACTAAAAACATGTAGCAGAAAACATTTTGGCTTAAATTTATGACAACATTTTATTTTATTGGATTTCGTTTAAAAAAGAAAGGAGAAAATATTGTTTTTTTTTCAAAATTTCCGCTATTTTTTCGCTTATATCGCAAAAAGTAAAAAACGGAGTCGTGAATAAATACCACCAAACTAAAGCTCTATTTGTGCAAACCAAATGATAAAAATTTTATTTGGGTACAGCATTGCATGACCGCGCAATTGTCATTGAAAGAGCGAGAGCGCTGAAAGCTGAAAATTGGTCTGGGAAGGAAGGGGGCGAAAGTGCCCAGTATTGTAGTGGTTAATGAAAGTGTTACTAAACCCAATATAATGAGAATAGTTCATCGCCCCCAGCTTATAAATCTTCTTTTTACATTAAAATACTGCCACTATATACCATTTTGGATGATCTGTATACCACAGTTACATGATAAACTGCACAGTTTCTCCACTGCTGGGAGTTCAGATAGGAGGAGATTTCCACTATTGTTAAAGTTCAATAATTCCCAACAAGCTCAGTGGGAAGGCGCCCAACTGGGAACATTTGCCGAATGTAACAGCGGTGTATAACAGAGTCTTCTCAGATGTGCCAAGATGGGCAAAATGCAACCTGGCTGGTCCATACCAAAATGTGGGGGTCTCCAGGAAGGATGGCGTGTCTCTATCCTTTCCCTACTCATCTGAAACATCTCCCTGCCACTAATCTCTGTCCCTGTCAGATAGGTGACCTGTCCCTAAACTACCCATGTGTGAAATATGTGTCAATCATGCGAGCCAGGCCCTAAATAGTCACATAGCTGGAGTCACATGGGTTGGCAGCATCCAATTGTATAGCTTCCCCAGTGGCCCAGGAACCATGTTTCTCTTTCTTTCCCTCCAACTGCAATGCCAGTGCCACCTATAGTGGAGAAAATATGCTGCACATGCCTACATGGTTATAGGGTTGTGCCCCCCTCCCCTTTCTGTGAGATATAGGAGTACTGAATTTCTGATCTACATACTTGATCCAGGTAAAATAATGAAGCCAATAAGTCATCATAACAGCAGGCAAATTGCATTTTCAAATGATCAGCAATGTCTCCCATATTTTTTTTATAGGGCCTCATGTTCAATGGCCGTTGAGCCCCTGTGCATGGGATTCCAGCATTTTAATGCAGGCAGAAGGCAGCCCTATCCAACCGCAGCAGCTTTTAGACGCTCATAGACTTTTATAGTCTGCCAGCAGTGGGGCTGGACAACGTGTCTGTGCCTTCCATACATATAAAAGCCTCAGAATTTCATCATGCACCAGGGCTGAAGGCACAGTGTGAAAAAAGGCCTAACAGGTCACTTTAAATTGTGAAAAAATAAAATACCACTGTGATTTACGGTCATATAACGTAAGTGACTCACGCCAATGCAAGCTGTGCAGATTGTGCTAACTATCTATAGTAGGCCTTGATGGTGCAACCTTTAAGATTCTTATACTAACAAAAGCAGAAAACTCCCTGGCCGTAGCAAACAAACAGTGAAACATCGTTCTGGTTGCAGTTGTATTCTTCATTCATAAACATACGGTTCATCAAGGGTAACTTATGCAACAGAAAAAGGATATGCTTTGCTTGTTCTATAAATGGCAAACAACAAAGGTGCAGATTTGAACCTTGACCCATACCTGCTAACGCAACATCAGCGTAATCTTTGATTCCACGGAATCCCTATTTACGCATCAATCAAGCCTGGCTATTTTTTTCCTGTGAGAACTCTGCCACCTGGTGGACGAATGATCAATTTACAAGAGAAAACATTTACTAACTATTAATTAGAAAATTTTGAAAATGCAATGAAAAATTAACGTTTAGAAAGACTCAGAGAAGAAAAAGAAAACACCTGAACAGCCACCGCTCCCCCCCCCCCCCCAAACTCTCCTGTGCATCCTGTCAGGCAAAACTGTGCATCATAGATACACCGTGTAATTCTGGAATTTGGGGTGTCCTGGACAACGACATGAATAGGTGTAGGTGGCTATACGCAACTATGCGCCACTATTACAGTAAAGTTAGAGACATTCCCTGGAATTCATAATAATTGACACAGACAGATTTTGTATAAGTGTCTCAATTGTACCTGTCTAAAACATGTACTTGAATTTGGCACATGGTGTGCAACGTTTAGAATGCATGCTAGACACTTTTGCAAAATCTGCATTCGTTTCTCTTTCTGTACGCTACAAAAAAAAGTTCTTCCCCTAAAGCTTCCAGTGATCAGTGCTTGCAAGTAGAGAGTGAGTGGATGCTTTATGCCATGAACACAAGGTCGGACTTTCCGGCAGAAAAAGCCAGACGGAATAATTTCATTGAATATTCCGATCATGTGTGGGCTTCACCAGAATTTTTTTTTCAAAAATGATGTGGGGCAGGTGATTTTACTAAGGGAAGACATAGATCCCTGTACCTGCTTTGCAGGAACACAGGATCAATGTCTTCCATACTGACAGGATGGCGAACTGCCTTGTTTACATAGGCAGAGCACTAGATGAGTCCGCCGGATCCGCCGATTGGCTCTGATACCCAGAAATGCAGGATTACGTATATAAGGGATCCTGCGCAGCGCGACCGACCTGAAGCAGCAAATCTGCTATCAGGTGATCGGCAACTGGTTAAGATCATCAGCATTATGATAACTCACAGGCAGCAGGCACTTTATCATGGCTATGGCTGGCTCTGTCACAGTGTGTCACATAACATGGCTGCTGGGTGCTGATTTTGTTAACTTCTGACCAATAAGTGCCTGCTGCCTGTGAGTTCTGATACCATCCATTAGTCCAGAGAGACAGACACAGTGCAATGTAGTCTATTCACAGACACCCCCAAAGCACACCTGTGTTAAAGCCTTGAAGGCACTGGCAGCCCCACGATTGGATCTGCCTCCTCTCTATTCCTGCTGCTGGACATCATCAGCTGAGCTCAGCTGCCTCTCTCTGCCCGTTGCTGCCTCCGCCTGCCTCACAGCCTCTCAGGTCTCACTCTCCGGGCCCCGGGCTACTACTGGGTGGGGAGCGGAGAATAATAACTCTGCCGGGGAAGGCAAGGAGATAATCAGGCAGGCGGCTGGCCGGAATTTGAGCCAAGGCAGAAGAAATGTGAGCAGAGCTGAATGGGCATGTGCCGGAAACTGAAGAAATAGTCCATCCGCTCTGATCAGCACATTTAATCAGAAAGGGACACAGATAATGGAAAAAATACACCCCCTAAGCTAGTAGATTTTTTTTTTTATTTGTCTTTGAAAATTGCCCCAACTCCTGTTGAAGTCAAATCTGGGGACAAAACCGGGGACAGACTTGGTCCGGGGATAGTGTCCTCAATCCGGGGACTGTCCTCTGAAACCGGGGACATCTGGTCAAATGGCCAAATCTGGCCAAAATGGAAGAACTGCCATGACCATCATGCTCTCCTTCAACAGCCTCAAAAGGAATCTCATTATTAGAGAAACCGGAGGAAAGGCATAGGCTAGGGCACAGTTACAGCAAATGTAATTACTATTAATAATATAAAACTCACATGATCAAAGATACTATCTTTTTGTATACCTTAAGACACACATACATACAGTACATAACAATTAAGTTGAGTATAGTCATTACAAGCTTGTTATGCCTTCACTTGTGCACACCATCTACTGCTGCCAGAATAGGTTGGGGGGGGGGGGGGGGGGACAAGGAGCATTAAAATGAGTATACTATACATATACAAGAAGATCCAATGAGTTAAATACTGGTATTGGTAATCGATTGGATATGTACTGTACAATAGATTCCTGTTTCATATTTGGTACAATTTATGTACAGTAGATCGGTTCTACTGCTTTTAAAGGCAGCTCATCTTCTCATCATCAAGTAATGTAAGCTATGAAAACAAAGGTGGCAGTTTTATTAAAGCGGGGTTTCACCTAAAAAAAAAAATTTTTAAAAGTCAGCAGCTAAAAAAAAAGTCGCTGCTGACTTTTAAAAAGTACACTTACCCTCCCAGGGCGCCCGCGATGTCGTTGGTGGAGGCCGAGATGTCCCTCGGCTATCCGGATCCACCGCCGCCATCCTGAGTAAGGGAAACGGCTTCTCGTTTCCTGCTGCGCATGCGCGAGTCGGCGCGCGCGGCCTACTGCGCATGCGCGAGTTGTATTTGTGAATGGGGAACGCGGTGTGTTGTGGGACACAGCTCTCACAACACACCGCTCCCCATTCACCTGAAGACGGAAGAAGAGAAGATCACCGCGGCGCTGGAGGAGGCAGATTAGGACGATCTGCCTAGCAACAGCCATTTCTGGTAAGTAAAAAAAAAATATATATATATTTTTTTTTTTTAATTGTTACTAACTTTCTCCCAAGTTTTTATTTTCAGGGTGTCCCACCACTTTAAGTAAGTTAGTGCAAGAGCTAAGATGGGCATACAAAGTGCAGTAATAGTATCCCTAACTCATGCCAAATCATTACATACATTTTTCAGTAGAGATAGATTAGTGGAAGGTTATTTTGAACTAATTAATAAGAATAACTTTAATTTGCATATTACAATTGGTTCTTGCCATATGCAGATATGTTCCCCATATCATAACAGATTATTTTTGGTGATTATACTAAAGCTAAGGAAGCCCTATCAGTTAACATTGTCTGCTCCTCTGTGGGCAAAAGGGAAAAAACATTTTTTTGATGGAGTTGGAATTGTCACATTTGGCCCAAATTTGCAAATTTTGGTTCTAACTGTGTATTACCATATCTATGGAATGGTAAGCCTACTGTGTAACAGATTTGGCAATCACTACTAGAGCTTACATATTATATTATAATCAGAGGGAAAATTCCATATTTTGAATTATCATAAGATTTTCATATCGTGTGTACACAAATTTCAAGAGCCAATTCAGACCTTCCAAAAGAAAATTACCGAAGGGGCAAACTGCTAAATTTTTCTATTTACTGTACAATAAAACATCACATGAGAAATATTTTACCTGATTGGAAAAAAAAGTACAACCTAGAATAACCTCCAGATGCAGGCTGTAAACTGAGAAAAATTTTAGACAATGTGCAAGGGCATACCATGGAGACGAAAGATATCCCTAATGAAGATGGAAACCAAAGTGACAGTAGAGGGTAGTCCTGAAAGTGGAGTTAAGTGACACCTTTTAGAAAACCTGTCCCCAACCACCCATGCAGCCATTTGTAACCATTAAGTAAATATCAGGGGGGGGCGTGGTCAAGATGGCGGCCTGATAGGACATGTGGAACGGGAGATCCGCACCTGGCAGGCTAAATTCTCCTGTATACATGGACCTATATTTACCCTGATCTATCTCACAGGCTAAGGCTGTAATCGGGCATGTGAAGAGGAAACTCCGGTTTGCAGAGGAAATGGCAATCGGCTCCTAAAACACTGTCACTGGTCCGGAGCACACGTGTGGCTGCATACACAAGCATGGTGTCCCAGACGCAGCAAGCTGATCCACCCCCGCTGGGATTGGAACAGTTCCTGGCACTCATGCAAGCAATTACAGGCTGCCCATCTACCCTGACCACAAAAATTGAACAAATGCAGCTGGAAATGGGTCTCATACGCCGGGACATGGACAAGTACTGGGACAGGCTATCTGAGGTGGAGCGGAGGGTAGCAGACACTGAAGACACAGTCCGAGATCACACTTCCTCCCTCCACACGCTGCAAGTTAAGATGAGAGCAATGGAATCCAGGGCCGAAGACCAGGAGAACAGAAATCGCAGAAATAACCTGCAACTGGTAGGTCTCCCAGAGGGAGTTGAGAGATCCGGCAGCATACACAGAGCATTTGTTGCGCACCCTCCTCCCTCAGGCGCCATTTTCCCCTCATTTTGCTGTGGAATGGGCTCACAGAATGCCGTCTACCCAGGGTCCACCGGGCGCCCCACCGCGTAAATTTATCTTCCGCCTACTGAATTTCAGGGACCGTGATCTGGTCCTGAGAGAGGCAAGAAAGATGGGAGAACTGCGCCGTGAGAATACAAAGATCATGTTGTTCCCTGATTATTTGGTTGAAACTCAAAGGTTACGCAGGACATTCGACCAGGTCAAGGCCCAGCTGCGCACCAAGGGGCTCAAATACAACATGATGTTCCCAGCACGTCTCAGAGCGGTGGACAGCGAGACAACCAAGTTCTTCACTTCCCCAGAAGAGGTATCTAGATGCAGTGGCGGCCCGTCCATAGGGGGCGCCCGGGTGCCGCCCCCCCCCCCCAGACAGTCATAAAAAAAATAATATTAAAAAAAAAATTGTATTTAAACTTGTCCCTTTAAGAATTTTTTTTTTTAAAAAGGTCCTTTTGTGCACTGTGCGCCGGGCGCAGTGCAATATTGGAAACGCCACGTCTAAGCAATCAGGAGATTGCAGATGAGGCGTTTCATTTGCCACAAAAAACTCGCTCTGTGGCGCGGTCGATCGCGCCACAGACTTCCGGCGCGATGGACTGGCCAGGCGAGTCTCAGTTAGGACCTGAGCGGGGCTTCCCGGAAGTGACGTTCCACTCGGCTGCTCTGCCCAAGTCCACTCGTCTGCTCATCAGGTAAGAGCACAGAAGCGAAACAGCAACCACTTTTTGGTGGTTGGACCCCCCCCCCGCTAACGTACGTGTATGTATGCTATGCTAACTTACTCCTCACTTAGGTCGGATGGCAATCCTTCCCCCGCCACTTATCATCTATTCGCGGCCGGCTTCGGTCACAAGATTGCAGACGAGGCACTTCATTTGCCCCAAAAAAACTTGCTCTGTGGCACGGTCGATCGCAAATGCAGATATGTATGATTTACAGGTTGCAGAATGCAGATATGTGCAAATTAACAGGTTGCTTTAGTAGAGCCTGGTGTATAATGTGCAGCCTGGTATATGATGTGCAGAGCCCGGTGTATAATGTGCAGCCTGGTATATGATGTGCAGAGCCCTGTGTATAATGTGCAGCCTGGTATATGATGTGCAGAGCCCTGTGTATAATGTGCAGCCTGGTATAAGATGTGCAGAGCCCGGTGTATAATGTGCAGCCTGGTATATGATGTGCAGAGCCCAGTGTATAATGTGCAGCCTGGTATATATGATGTGCAGAGCCCGGTGTATAATGTGCAGCCTGGTATATGATGTGCAGAGCCCTGTGTATAATGTGCAGCCTGGTATATGATGTGCAGAGCCCTGTGTATAATGTGCAGCCTGGTATATGATGTGCAGAGCCCTGTGTATAATGTGCAGCCTGGTATAAGATGTGCAGAGCCCGGTGTATAATGTGCAGCCTGGTATATGATGTGCAGAGCCCGGTGTATAATGTGCAGCCTGGTATATGATGTGCAGAGCCGGTGTATAATGTGCAGCCTGGTATATGATGTGCAGAGCCCGGTGTATAATGTGCAGCCTGGTATATGATGTGCAGAGCCCGGTGTATAATGTGCAGCCTGGTATATGATGTGCAGAGCCTGGTGTATAATGTGCAGCCTGGTATATGATGTGCAGAGCCCTGTGTATAATGTGCAGCCTGGTATATAATGTGCAGAGCCCTGTGTATAATGTGCAGCCTGGTATATGATGTGCAGAGCCCGGTGTATAATGTGCAGCCTGGTATATGATGTGCAGAGCCCTGTGTATAATGTGCAGCCTGGTATATGATGTGCAGAGCCCTGTGTATAATGTGCAGCCTGGTGTATAATGTGCAGCCTGGTATACAGTGGTGTGAAAAAGTGTTTGCCCCTTCCTCATTTCCTGTTCCTTTGCATGTTTGTCACACTTAAGTGTTTCGGAACATCAAACCAATTTAAACAATAGTCAAGGACAACACAAGTAAACACAAAATGCAATTTGTAAATGAAGGTGTTTATTATTAAAGGTGAAAAAAATCCAAACCATCATGGCCCTGTGTGAAAAAGTGATTGCCCCCTAAACCTAATAACTGGTTGGGCCACCCTTAGCAGCAACAACTGCAACCAAGCGTTTGCGATAACGTGCAATGAGGCTTTTACAGCGTCCTGGAGGAATTTTGGCCCACTCATCTTTGCAGAATTGTCCTAATTCAGTTACATTAGAGGGTTTTCGAGCATGAACGGCCTTTTTAAGGTCATACCACAACATCTCAATAGGATTCAGGTCAGGACTTTGGCTAGGCCACTCCAAAGTCTTCATTTTGTTTTTCTTCAGCCATTTGGTGGTGGACTTGCTGGTGTGTTTAGGATCATTGTCCTGCTGCAGAACCCAAGTTCGTTTCAGCTTGAGTACACGAACAGATGGTTGGACATTCTCCTTCAGGATCTCTTGGTAGACAGCAGAATTCATAGTTCCTTTTATCACGGCAAGTCTTCCAGGTCCTGAAGCAGCAAAACAGCCCCAGACCATCACACTACCACCACCATATTTTACTGTTGGTATAATGTTCTTTTTCTGAAATGCAGTGTTCCTTCTACGCCAGATATACTTGGACACACACCTTCCAAAGAGTTCCACTTTTGTCTCATCGGTCCACAGAATGTTGTCCCAAAAGTCTTGGGGATCATCAAGATGTGTTGTGGAGAAATTGAGACGAGCTTTGATGTTCTTTTTGCTCAGCAGTGGTTTTCTCCTTGGAACTCTGCCATGCAGGCCATTTTTGCCCAGTCTTTTCCTGATGGTGGAGGCATGAACGCTGACCTTAACTGAGGCAAGTGAGGCCTGCAGTTCCTTGGACGTTGTTGTGGGGTCTTTTGTGACCTCTTGGATGAGTCGTCGCTGCGCTCTTGGGGTAATTTTGGGCGGCCGGCCACTCCTGGGAAGGTTCACCACTGTTCCATGTCTTCGCCATTTGTGGATAATGGCTCTCACTGTGGTTCGCTGGATTCCCAAAGCTTTGGAAATGGCTTTATAACCCTTTCCAGACTGATAGATCTCAATTATTTTCTTTCTCAATTGTTCCTGAATTTCTTTGGGTCTCGGCATGATGTGTAGCTTTTAAGGATCTTCTGGTGGACCTTACTGTGTCAAGCAGCTCCTATTTAAGTGATGCCTTGATTGTGAACAGGTGTGGCAATAATCAGGCCTGGGTGTGGCTAGAGAAATTGAACTCAGGTGTGGACAACCACAGTTATAGTATGTTTTAACAAGGGGGGCAATCACTTTTTCACACAGGGCCATGATGGTTTGGATTTTTTTTCACCTTTAATAATAAACACCTTCATTTACAAATTGCATTTTGTGTTTACTTGTGTTGTCCTTGACTATTGTTTAAATTGGTTTGATGTTCCGAAACACTTAAGTGTGACAAACATGCAAAGGAACAGGAAATGAAGAAGGGGGCAAACACTTTTTCACACCACTGTAGACTATAGATTGTTCAGTCTGAACCCCTTCTGATACTCAGGGAGAAGATCTTCAGCAGCACTCACCACAGAGGATCTGAGCTGGAATGCAATGTGCGTTGATCCACACCACCGGCATCTCCAAGCTCATTATATAATGTATGGGGCCATCAGCATCCGATAACCCAGCAACCACCTACAGGAGGAACGGTCGCCGCCGGCAACCCTGCGGTGAATTAGTTATACATTTACTATGCATATGCAAAGCCCGCACTTAAAGTAGAGTTTCACACAAAAAAATACAATTTAATTAATGTGCATTAAAAAAAAAAAACATTTGGAGAATTTTTTTTTTCTTTACTCACCTCTCAAAGCCTGTTGCTAGGGGGTCCCTCGTAGTCTGCCTCCTTCAGCGCCTGGGCTCTTGATGTCACTTCCCTTGGCACAGGAAGGGAGATCACCTCTCCCCCCTCCCTCTAGGCAATCATCTCGGACACGTGACAGGTCCCAGATGATTGCGTGGCCAGTCGCTTTTTTAAGCGGAACTCTGCTTTAATATGGTAAAACCAAAACATAGTACATAATACAGTTCAGAAATATATTTCATGCTTGTTATACAAGATTAAAATTATTCTCATGTCATAGGTTCTACAGCAATCGTGGATGACCCGTTTGCCATATTACTGTTATGTTATACATAACATCCATAGTGTCATCAATTTCACCCGGTGAAAAAGAAATGGTGATGATCTGTTAAATCATCCAGTTAGTATCTCTAAAATTATATATACAAAAAGAATATCCAAGAAGTTATATATATATCATTATAAAATGTTAATATTGTTATATGTATATAAGAAATCATCATAGTAAGTTCAATTATTGGAAAATATTAATGGTAGAATAAAAATATATATATCTGAAATTGCTTATTATTGTGAATTGTTCATTCATCAATTGCTTATATATGAGCAATTTGACAACACATGGAAACCATGGATTAAATACTATATGTCAGACAACTTTGACAATCGAATACTCTCGTCATGGTGATTGATGCTCTTTCAAGGATTATAACAACAGAATGTTTCTGCAAAATCTGCCTTCAGAGTTCTGTCATCCTCCCCTTTCATTAGCCTTTATTTTCTTTCATTTCCTTTTATTATTTTCTTTTCCATTGTTCATTCAAGGACTATTATCTTTTTCAAACTCAGTCTTTTCTTAAAATACAGTATTAGTTATAAACAATATATGAAGTTAAGGTTAAGAGCTTGTGAAATTCAAATCTCTAAATAGATATATTAATACATACTCCAGTTTAGAGAATTTTTTTTTTTTTTATAACTCTCTAGTAGGGATGGGCCCGCTGTTCGATTCAAACCCATGTTCGAATCGAACATCGGGCGTTCGCACGTTCGGCGAGCGCAGAACTATTTGGGCCGCTCGCATCAGATTCGTGTGATGCGAGCGGCCCGCAATGCATTGCGCCAGTCGCAGTCCAATGCTGGCTGATTATTGGCCAAGCATGCACTGTGACCCCGCATGCTTGGCCAATCACAGCGCCGGCAGTGAGGAGAGCCATAATTGGCTACAGGCAGGATGCCTGTAGCCAATTATAGCTCAGGGTATTTAGTACACGCCCCACGGTATAAGAGGCCGCGGCGGCGGCGGCCTCGCATATTGTGTTTCAGTGTCAGCGTGTCAGTGTGCTGCTGACTGCTGACAATATGTGCTGTATTTCTGGGAATTTGTGTGTGCGTGCTGTTAGTACAGCATTGCAGTATCACATCTAGGGGGTGTCTATAGGTTGCCTGTGAAGGGGGGCAGGTTTCCTGTGCTTAGAACTGTCCCTGCAAAAAGTGCAATTTTTGCAGGAAAATAAGCTATTTAAAAGCACTCGCGGCTAATGAATTGATGGCTCCCGTAACACAGAGAACTGTCATTCATTGATAAAAAAAAAAGCGTGGGGGTCCCCCCAAATTCAATAACCAGGCCCTTCAGGTCTGGGATGGATATTAAGGGGGACCCCAGCCAAAAAAAAAAAATGGCGTAGGGTCCCCCTCAAAATCCATACCAGACGCTTGAGGTTTGGGATGGATTTTAAGGGGAACCCCAGCCAAAAAAAATGGTGTGGGGTCCCCCTCAAAATCCATACCAGACCCTTATCCGAGCACGCAACCTGGCAGGCCGCAGGAAAAGAGGGGAGGACGAGAGAGGCCCCCCTCCCACCTGAACCGTTCCAGGCCACATGCCCTCAACATTGGGAGGATGCTTTGGGGGTCTGAGACCCCCAAAGCACCTTGTCCCCATGTTGATGAGGACAAGGGCCTCTTCCCCACAACCCTGGCCGGTGGTTGTGGGGGTCTGCGGGCGGGGGGCTTATCGGAATCTGGAAGCCCCCTTTAACAAGGGGACCCCAGATCCTGCCCCCCCCTGTGTGAAATGGTAAGGGGGTACAAAAGTACCCCTACCATTTCACCAAAAAAGTGTCAAAAATTGTAAAAATGACAGGAGGCGGTCTTTGACAATTCCTTTATTAAAATCTTCTTTCTTCTTTCTTCTGGTCTTCCTTTCTTCATCCTTCGGTTTCTTCATCTTCTCTTTCCGGCATCTTCTTCCATCTTCTTCTTCCATCATCTTCTTCCTCCGATCCGCTTCTTCTTGCGCTGGTCTTCTCGTCCGGCATCTTCTTCCATGGCGTCGGCGTCGGTGTCTCTTCATGGGCCACTCCTTGCAATGGGAGGCTCCCGCTGTGTGAGGCTTCGCTGCGTCTGACAGGTCTTTTATAATGGAGGGCACCTGGTGACCCTGCCCTCTCTGACGCACGGGGACGTCATGGGGAATTCCCTATGGCTTTCCCCATGACGTCAGAGGGGGGCGAGGTCACCAGGTGCCCTCCGTTATAAAAGACCTGTCAGACAGAGCGGAGCCTCCCATTGCGAGGAGTGGCCCGACAGAAGAACAGATGCCGACGCCATGGAAGAAGATGCCGGACGAGAAGGACGAGAAGACCAGCGCAAGAAGAAGCGGATCGGAGGAAGAAAAAAATGGAAGAAGAAGATGGAAGAAGATGACGAAAGGAGAAGATGAAGAAACCGAAGGATGAAGAAAGAAGATAGAAGATTTTAATAAAGGAATTGTCAAAGACCGCCTCCTGTCATTTTTACAATTTTTGACACTTTTTTGGTGAAATGGTAGGGGTACTTTTGTACCTCCTTACCATTTCACACAGGGGGGGCCGGGATCTGGGGGTCCCCTTGTTAAAGGGGGCTTCCAGATTCCGATAAGCCCCCCGCCCGCAGACCCCCACAACCACCGGCCAGGGTTGTGGGGAAGAGGCCCTTGTCCTCATCAACATGGGGACAAGGTGCTTTGGGGGTCTCAGACCCCCAAAGCATCCTCCCAATGTTGAGGGCATGTAGCCTGGTACGGTTCAGGCAGGAGGGAGGGCCGCTCTCGCCCCCCCTCTTTTCCTGCGGCCTGCCAGGTTGCGTGCTCGGATAAGGGTCTGGTATGGATTTTGAGGGGGACCCCACGCCATTTTTTTTGGCTGGGGTTCCCCTTAAAATCCATCCCAGACCTCAAGGGTCTGGTATGGATTTTGAGGGGGACCCTACGCCATTTCTTTTTTGGCTGGGGTCCCCCTTAATATCCATCCCAGACCTGAAGGGCCTGGTTATTGAATTTGGGGGTACCCCCACGCTTTTATTTTTTTAATTTTTTTTATTTTTTATCAATGACTTTTTTTTTATGAATGACTTTCAATGAATGACTGTTCTCTGTGTTACGTGAGCCGTCAATTCACATTAGCCGCAAGTGATTTTAAATAGCTTTAGGGACAGTTCTAAGCACAGGAAACATGCGCGAAATTTAAAGGAATATTACACTTTTATTGTTTCAATTTAAGCATTATTAAAATCACTGCTCCTGAAAAAACGACCGTTTAAAAAAAAAAAATTTGCATTGATACATGTCCCCTGGGGCAGGACCCAGGTCCCCAAACACTTTTTATGACAATAACATGCATATTAGCCTTTAAAATTAGCACTTTTGATTTTGAACGTTCCATTATAACTAATAGGTTTCTAAAGCTCGCACAGACTTTAGGTCCGTTCGCGGGTTCTGGTGTGAGCCAAATGGGGGGGTGTTCGGCTCATCCCTACTCTCTAGTTATAATCATTCTTTTTACACATAAGATTATCTAATATCTTAACATTATACTGAGTATTTATCATTTTCTTTTATTGACATTGTGAAAACTGAAGTCTATTATAATATTTTCTTGCAACCTCAGTACTTCAATATTATTCTCTTATAATTGACTAAATAATCTGTATTTGTCGATATTCAATGTTTTTTATAATAAAAACTTTTGAACGAGAAAATTTGTTGATATGTTCAATTTGTAAGAAACTTTTTTGAAGTATATAGGAAGCCAAATTTTGAAGATGCACACAGCGTGTCAACATGTGCTATCTGCTATCACGGGATATCAAGGTACGCATTTTGTGGGTGCAACGCCTTCCTCGCAACTCAAGTAGATAAGAGGAAGGGGTTGCACCCCTGAAACACATCCATTAATCCCCCATGATGGGAGCTAGCACAGGTTAACATTAGGCATGGGATCAGGAGGGAAATCCCCATTTTGACACTCAATTTGCGTGCATCTTTTGGCTTTCACAGGGGTGACATCACCCCATCTGATGAAGGCAAGATCAACCCAGTTTGGACACAATGTCTGATATTGCCTTCAATTTATCAAAGTTGAACTTTATTAAAGGCAAATCCACTTTGCACTACAAGTGGACTTTTCAGTGCACTTTCAGTGCAGTTTCAAGTGCACTTTTGCAGTGCACTTGGAGTGCAAAGTGGATTTTCCTTTAGTAAATAACTCCCCACAGGGCTTTATAATTTGCCACAATCACGCCATTTTCGTGACTCCCAAAAATGCATTCATGGTGCTGAAAATTATGAATATTTTTATCATTAATGCATTACATACATTAACAACAAAAACAAGCAGACCCACAAATATAGTTCGCTGAAGAAGAGTTTGTCACCTCATGTATCAAAAAATATAAAGTTTGCACTGTTGAAGAAAATGGCAAACAAAAATAGCACATTGGAGAACCTAGGAGACAGCTAAAAGAAACACAAGCAGTAAATCAAAGGAAATCTTATTTCAGTTTCTCCAAAAAAAAATATTTTTAAAATGTTTTAAAATGTTTATAGATTCTGTGGCATATCAATGGCCCCCCTACCCACAAAGTACTCTAGATACTTTTGGTGAACTTTGCGGGCACTTTGGGGGGGCAAGCCAGGATGGCAAGCTTCAAGAGCCGTCAGGGTTGTTGTATCCGGTAATAAGCCAGCCTCAGTCCCAACTGAGGCCACATAGTTTGCTGCATTTTGCACAAAAAGTTATGTAAAATGCAGCAGGCAAGAATTATGTGATTGAGTTTATATTCCGCCATATTAATAGCTGTGATAAGTAGGCGGAACCAGCTTTTCATTATTCCAAACGTATTCTCCACTCCCTCTGGTCCGGGGTGAAGGTCCTTATAAGGAATGGCCATATAAGATGGTCCCCCAGGGCAAATGCTTCATCCACAACAAAGACGAACGGGAGTCCTTCCACATTGTCTTCCGGAGGTGGCAAGCCCAAGCTGCCATTCTGGAGATGGCTGTAAAACTCCGTATGGGCGATGACTCCACCATCCGACATCCGGACATTTTTCCCCACGTCCACATACAGGCACTCGTAAGTCGTGACACCACCACCAACATCACAATACTATTAAACCCCTTGTAATTATAATAGTATGACCCCGAGTTGGGGGGTGGGACGATGTGGACGTGTTTCCCATCTATTGCCCCTCCACATTTGGGAAAGCCCCACCGCTGGGGAAACTGGGAAGCCACAGTTTGCCATTCCTGTGGCATTGAAGGAAACTGTGGAGTCAAACAAGAATGCAAAAATGTGTACTTTTGCACATAACATTGCAAGCAGATTAGACACAAACATTCTTGGCCAACATCAGTAATAACATTTATTTGAAGGAGTATTTAAAGACAAAAATCTAAGGTCCACTTATCAGATTCCTCACCTCCTCTGATGGCCCATTGTAAAAATTTTAGGGGGGGGGGTATGTTTTGGACAGGTAACCCTCTCCACTTCATTGAGAGATGTATGCATAAATAATGTGTGTTACTTTGGCCAGCCCTCCTTACTTACACTATTGGCAGCCCACTGGACAGGTAAGAAGTGTCATAATACAAAAATATAAATACACACTGTACAAATTTAAACACTTTTTTACATTCTGCAATTACCTATCAAGATAATAGGAGAACAAAACTTTAAAAAGTACCATTTGAAAGTATTTAGGCAGGCCTTTTCATTACATTCTTTGGGGAATTCATCCATAAATATGACCACAAAAGAGGTAGGTATAGTGTGTATGGGTTTGGCAAAGTCAACAGATAGAGGATTGGTATCGGCTGACTTAGCGATTGGGGGAGGGAGAGTTCCAAATGAGTTTGGGACCCCAAAAGACCCCTCTGGCACTCTGCATGAATTTAAAGACACAAATAAAATGTAAACACACTAGTGGGTGTTTAGGGTAAAGCACTACTATAGAGCTGACAAAATACATTGTTAAGTGACTAGGCTAGGTGTGTATGGGCCCAGGATAGCATGCTGGGAAGGTTGGTAAAGGCAAATATGCATGAAGGACAGAAAAGGAGCAGTAAAAACTTCCAGCATGCATGAGGACAAAGGGGACATTCACAGCATATTACAATCATGATAATTAGGGAATTATGAAAGAAATACAATACATTAGCAAACATTAAATACATAGAATGTGATATTAAAGGAGAAAACTTAATATAGTCCTTCTGCAGGACCTGAATTATGGCAGAACAGGTCTCTGGAATAATGATCCCCAGAGCCTGGGGGGAGATGCCTGTTGAGAACTTGATGTCCTGCAGACTTCTCCCCATCGCCAAGTACCGCAATGTGGCGACTAGCCTCTGCTCTGGAGTGATGGCTTGCTGCATGCAGGTGTCTTGCCTTCTAATATAAGGGGACAGCAAAGCCAACAAACGGTGAGAAACGGGGTCTGTCATCTGGAGATTATTCCTAAAAATCATCAGGATTATTCTCATGGATCTCCCGCAACAAAGGCATATGAGAGAATTGGTCACGCTGGAGCAACCAATTCGTCCATGAACTCCTCCCCGCCCTGTTCATGGACTGGGCTTGGGTCAAAGTAAGAACCCCAACACCAAGCCCCTGCACAGCACGAACTCTACAACAAGTACGTAACAGCAACATGGCTTCAAAACGGTCAGCTGGTCAGAACGAACTAACAGAAAGCAATGAAAAACAGAAAGGCCGGAGAAGAGCGAGCTGAAAATCAGAAACAAGCTGACAAGAATGCACTGAAAAAATGGATGCAAACTGACTACACGTACTGAAAACCAGATACAAGCACAAACTGTAGAGCAGCAACCATCTGAAAAGCGCGAATCATCTCTCACCAAACTTATACTAACATGAAATAAACACCAGATTAGCAGAAGGAGCCCAAAGGGTGGAGCACTTGGTATTTATCTTCCCTTTTTATAGTGCCGTTGTACGTGTTGTATGTCACCGCGTTCTTGACGTTCGGAATTTCCGACAACATTGTGTATGCAAGAAAAGTTTGAGCCAACATCCGTTGGAAAAAAACATGGATTTTGTTGTCGGAATGTGCGATCGTGTGTGTAGTAATGTCCCTAATTATTACATACGGGGGATTTTCTGGTTTAATTGGCACAAGTCTGTGATGATGCTTTTAGATCCCATTAGAGAGCCTCTCTCAGCAGCAGCTTCTCAAATAAGGCTGGGAAAATCTTTTAAACATTTGGAAGTGGAGGTGTCCCTTGATGTAGCAGATTGTCTAAACCTGAATATTCTTCCACTATTGTGTAAAATGTGCAAAGTTAGTACCGCCTGGTATAAATTGCTATTGTCAGTAGTGGGGATATCTTTCATATGACGCTAATACTGGGTACTAAGTATTACCTTCAGTGATTTTCTGTGATACTATATTTCTACACTCAACCTGGTGTATTGGAGGGGCTGAGTTTTTTTTAAAAAAGTCAAGGCAAAGAACAGATGCCCCATCGCTACACATACTTGCAGGGTCATTCTCCATTCATAAACCCAAATCAAGATACGTCCTTTTGTTATGGACCGAACATTCACTAATAGTCCTAATAGTCAGGTTTATTTCTGCTCTATTCACTAGTGCCTTTCTAGATTTACATCCCCGATTAATCAGGGAGCACTGTTCAGCTCATATTTCTTCTCAGGAGTCAGGTTTCTTCATTGCTTCAATATTTCCCTTTCTTTTGCAAGACTTGGATTACTCAATATTACCAAGAGCCTTGTACATTTTATTCTAAGGCAACTATCACTAGTTAGCTTTTACCTCTAAGCTTTTCTGGTTGTAAAACTTGTAGTTTATAACAATCTCTTTACACACTCATGTATTTATTCTGTTATCTCCTTCTGTTACAGTACCTGACTGTCCTATATTTACACAGGATATTTTAATGGTGCTTCAAATGGATTGTCCACAAGTTGGGTTTAGGCGAAATTAAAAATTTTTACTTACACTCTACACTGGATGTGTTAAATAGTCTCATGGGGTCCTGTATTCCACAGGACGGGTGTGCCTTAAATCCAGCCTACACAACACAGTTCCCCATCAGCTTGGAGCAGATAATGGTACTCCTCTTCTCCTCACCATCCAGCGCCAACTGTTGACTGTCAAATTCAAATAGCCTTGAGCCACTTCCACTCAAACTGAAGCAAAACATTATCCACTCAGAGAGGGATAGAGAGGAAGGAGCTGTTGATAAGGGTTTCCTGACAGGTGAATAAATATTTCCCTTATAGGTCCCTTAAAGTGGAACTCCAATTAAGTTTATTTTTTGTTCCCCTTTTTCTTTTATATAAAAAAAAAACTCTACTCTGTCCAAATTCCAGCAGTGTCCCTTACTTCCTCCTCAATCCAGCACTGGTGGTCTTCATTGGGCAGAGACACTAGAATCAATCTGCCTGTCCTCTGTGCCTCTGTGAGCCCAGCCTGCCTTTACACTCCCCTCCTCTAGGGGGGCCATCATTATGTGAGTGTCACTCACACAGTCCTAGAAGACTAAGGCCCCTTTCACATGGATGCTCTGATCAAGTCTGCCTGTCAGTTTTTCAGGCGGATCTAATCAGATGCTCCATGCACCTCTAATCGGACACTAGCCCGAGAACTATTTGGGCCGCTCGCATCAAATTCGTGTGATGCGAGCGGCCCGCAATGCATTGCGCCAGTCGCAGTGCAATGCTGGCTGATGATTGGCTAAGCATGCACTGTGACCCCACATGCTTGGCCAATCACAGCGCCGGCAGCGAGGAGAGCCATAATTGGCTACAGGCAGGATGCCTGTAGCCAATTATAGCTCAGGGGCTTTAGTACACGCCCCACGGGCCAGTACACGCGGCGGCGGCCTCGCATATTGTGTTTCAGTGTCAGAGTGTCAGTGTGTTGCTGACTGCTGACAATATGTGCTCTATTTCTGGGGATTTGTGTGTGCGTGCTGTTAGTACAGCATTGCAGTATCACATCTGGGGGGTGTCTATAGGTGGCCTGTGAAGGGGGCATGTTTCCTGTGCTTAGAACTGTCCCTGCAAAAAGTGTCATTTTTGCAGGAAAAAAGCTATTTAAAAGCACTCGCGGCTAATGAATTGATGGCTCCCGTAACACAGAGAACTGTCATTCATTGTTAAAAAAAAAAAAAAGCGTGGGGGTCCCCCCAAATTCAATAACCAGGCCCTTCAGGTCTGGGATGGCTATTAAGGGGGACCCCAGCCAAAAAAAAATGGCGTAGGGTCCCCCTCAAAATCCATACCAGACCCTTTAAGCCCTGGGATGGATTTTAAGGGGAACCCCAGCCAAAAAAAATGGCATGGGGTCCCCCTCAAAATCCATACCAGACCCTTATCCGAGCACGCAACCTGGCAGGCCGCAGGAAAAGAGGGGGGACGAGAGCGGCCCCCCCTCCCGCCTGAACCATACCAGGCCACATGCCCTCAACATTGGGAGGATGCTTTGGGGGTCTGAGACCCCCAAAGCACCTTGTCCCCATGTTGATGAGGACAAGGGCCTCATCCCCACAACCGTGCCCGGTGGTTGTGGGGGTCTGCGGGCGGGGGGCTTATCCCCCAGATCCCGGCCCCCCCTGTGTGAAATGGTACGGGGGGAACAAAAGTAACCCTACAATTTCGCTAAAAAAGTGTTAAAAATTTTAAAAATGACAGGAGACGGTCTTTGACAATTCCCTTATTAAAATCTTCTTTCTTCTTTCTTCATCCTTCGGTTTCTTCATCTTCTCCTTCCGTCATCTTCTTCCATCTTCTTCCATTTTCTTCTTCCTCCGATCCGCTTCTTCTTGCGCTGGCCTTCTCGTCCTTCTTGTCCAGTATCTTCTTCCATGGCGTCGGCGTCAGTGTCGGTGTCTCTTCTTGGGCCACTCCTCGCAATGGGAGGCTCCCGCTATGTGAGGCTTCGCTGCCTCTGACAGGTCTTTTATAATGGAGGGCACCTGGTGACCCCGCCCCCTCTGACGCACGGGGACGTCATGGTGAATTCCCTATGGCTTTCCCCATGACGTCAGAGGGAGGCTGGGTCACCAGGTGCCCTCCGTTATAAAAGACCTGTCAGATGGAGCGAAGCCTCACATAGCGGGAGCCTCCCATTGCGAGGAGCGGCCCGACAGAAGAACAGATGCCGACGCCATGGAAGAAGATGCCGGACGAGAAGGACGAGAAGACCAGCGCAAGAAGAAGCGGATCGGAGGAAGAAGAGAATGGAAGAAGATGGAAGAAGATGACGGAAGGAGAAGATGAAGAAACCGAAGGATGAAGAAAGAAGAAAGAAGATTTTAATAAAGGAATGGTCAAAGACTGTCTCCTGTTATTTAAAATTTTTTTGACACTTTTTTGGTAAAATGGTAGAGGTACTTTTGTACCCCCTTACCATTTCACACAGGGGGGGGGGCGGGATCTGGGGGTCCCCTTGTTAAAGGGGGCTTCCAGATTCCGATAAGCCCCCCGCCCGCAGACCCCCACAACCACCGGGCACGGTTGTGGGGACGAGGCCCTTGTCCTCATCAACATGGGGACAAGGTGCTTTGGGGGTCTCAGACCCCCAAAGCATCCTCCCAATGTTGAGGGCATGTGGCCTGGTACGGTTCAGGCGGGAGGGGGGGCCGCTCTCGTCCCCCCCTCTTTTCCTGTGGCCTGCTAGGTTGCGTGCTCGGATAAGGGTCTGGTATGGATTTTGAGGGACCCCACGCCATTTTTTTTGGCTGGGATTGCCCTTAAAATCCATCCCAGACCTCAAGGGTCTGGTATGGATTTTGAGGGGGACCCTACGCCATTTTTTTTTTTTTTTGGCTGGGGTCCCCCTTAATATCCATCCCAGGCCTGAGGGGCCTGGTTATTGAATTTGGGGGGACCCCCACGCTTTTTTTTAATTTTTTTAATTTTTTATCAATGACTTTTTTTTATGAATGACTTTCAATGAATGACTGTTCTCTGTGTTACGGGAGCCGTCAATTAACATTAGCCGCAAGTGATTTTAAATAGCTTTCTTTCCTGCAAAAATGACACTTTTTGCAGGGACAGTTCTAAGCACAGGAAACATGCGCCCCTTTACATGCATACTATAGACACCCCCAGATACGAAATTTAAAGGAATATTACACTTTTATTGTTTCAATTTAAGCATTATTAAAATCACTGCTCCTGAAAAAACGGCCGATTTAAAAAAAAAAATTTGCATTGATACATGTCCCCTGGGGCAGGACCCAGGTCCCCAAACACTTTTTATGACAATAACATGCATATTAGCCTTTAAAATTAGCACTTTTGATTTTGAACGTTCGCATCCATTATAACTAATAGGGTTCGAAAGCTCGCACGGACTTTAGGTCCGTTCGCGGGTTCTGGTGCGAGCCGAACAGGGGGGGTGTTCGGCTCATCCCTACTAAATATATATACTGTCTATTTTTAAAGAAAAGACACCAGGGGAGATAGCAGAATGGCACAAATCTCCAGCCCAGTGTAAGCATTTTCTCATGTGATTAGGACTACTTGGCATTCTTCAAAAGCATAGAGACATCAGCCTTGTCTGTGCAATAAAAAGCTGAAATCCATTGGTCCAAGAGGTTCAGTTCACACCAATGCACTACTTTGTAAAAATGGAACATGTTGCATTTAAACACAGCAAATCTGTTGGAAATAAACAACAAAGAACAATTACTTTTGAATCATGCATGTCATCTCAGGTCAACTCAAGTGCATCCAACTTGTTAAATGCACATAGGTTTATGTGTGTTGACATCCTTTTTTAACCATTTGCTCCATATTACACGTTACACCCTAAATATGGGTGTAACATGGTCCAAAAAAGGTGGAGTTAGTCTAAAGGGACACAGCCTAGTTTGTGTCTAATAATGTTGCTAATTTGCTTGATGAATATCTCCTCTGTATATTTATAAATTAGTCACTTGGCATCCTAGCAAAACCTGTAATAGAACTTACTGACAAAGTTCAGGTGACTAATCAAAAAGTTCAAGAGCATTCCATTCGGAATGGGGCATATTGGAAGATCTAAAGTACATAACTTTAGTTAATCCTGTGCACACTGCCATTCACTGGTCATACCTGCAAGGTATGTAGAATGAAACATTTGAAATAAAAAGTCTGTGCTCACAGATCTAGACAGAATACAGTGCCTTGCAAAAGTATTCAGCCCCCCCCCCCCCCCCCCCCCCCGGCATTTGTTCGTGTTTGGTTGTCTCACAACCTGGAATTAACATGGATTGTTTGAGGATTTGCATCATTTAATTTACAGAATATGCCCACAACTGTGAAGATTTATTTATTTTTATTGTGAAGCAAGCAACAAATAGGACAAAATAACAGAAAAAGTCAATGTGCACAACTCTAAATACTTTGTAGAGCCAACTTTTGCAGCTATCAGCCAAGTCGCCTTGGATAAGTCTCTATGAGCTTGCCACATCTTACCACTGGGATTTTTGCCCCTTCCTCCTTGCAAAACTGCTCCAACTCCTTCAAGTTGGATGGTTTGGGCTTGTGAACAGCAATCTTTAAGTCTGACCACAAATTTTTTATTGGATTGAGGTCTGGGCTTTGACTAGGCCATTCCAACACATTTACATGTTTCCCCTTAACCACTTCAGCCCCGGACCAATTGGCAGCCAAAGGACCAGGCCCCTTTTTGCGATTCGGCACTGCGTCGCTTTAACTGACAATTGCGCGGTCGTGCGACATGGCTCCAAAACAAAATTGCCGTCCTTTTTTTCCCACAAATAGAGCTTTCTTTTGGTGGTATTTGATCGCCCCTGCGGTTTTTATTTTTTGCGCTATAAACAAAAATAGAGCGACAATTTTGAAAACAATGCAATATTTTTTGCTTTTTGCTATAATAAATATCCCCCAAAAATATATAAAAAAACATTTTTTTTCCTCAGTTTAGGCCGATACGTATTCTTCTACATATTTTTGGTAAAAAAAATCGCAATTAGCGATGATTGATTGGTTTTCGCAAAAGTTATAGCGTTTACAAAATAGGGGATAGTTTTATAGCATTTTTATAAAAATGTTTTTTTTACTAGTAATGGCGGCGATCAGCGATTTTTATTGTGACTGCGACATTATGGCGGACACATCGGACATTTTTGACACATTTTTGGGACCATTGTCATTTATACAGCAATCAATGCTATTTAAATGCATTGGTTCCTGTATAAATGACAGTTGTAGTGAAGGGGTTAACCACTAGGGGGAGGGGAGGGGTTATGGGCTGTGACGTGTGTGTGTTTTTTTACATTAGGGGGCGGGGCTGACGTCTGACGTCATTGATCGGCTTTCCCGATGACAGGGAACAGCCGATCAATGACAGGCAGTGTAGGAAGCGCGGGGAGAGGTTTGTTTACACATACCTCTCCCCGTTCTTCAGCTCCGTAGCCCGATCGCGGGACACCAGCGGCGATCGGGTCCGCTGGTCCCGCGGCCGGGGACACGGAGCTCCCGACCGGGTCGCGAGCGCGCCGCTGGCGGCGCGCGCGCGACCCACAGGCAGGCACATGCACGATCACGTACAGGTACGTGATTTTCCCTTCCTGTGCCATTTTGCCGCAGTATATCTGCGTTAGGCGATCGGGAAGGGGTTAAACCACTAAAGTGTGGCTTTAGCAGTGTGTTTGGGGTCATTGTCCTGCTGGAAGGTGAACTTCTGTCCTAGCCTCAAATCACACACCGAGTGGTACAGGTTTTGCTCAAGAATATCCCTGTATTTAACACCATCAATCTTTCCCTCAACTCTGACCAGTTTCCCTGTCCCGACTACTGGGTTCTTTGGGTGATGTGATGTGTTGGGTTTGTGCCAGACATAGAGTTTTCTTTGATGGCCAAAAAAGTAAAATGTTACTCTCATCAGACCAGAGCCCCTTCCTCCATACATTTTAGGAGTCTCTCACATGCCTTTTCGCAAACTCAAAATGTGCCATTTTGTTTTTTTGCTGAAAGTAATGGCTTTCTCCTGGCCTCTCTGCCATAAAGCACAACTCTATGGAGCGTATGGCTTATTGTCGACCTATGTACAGATACTCTAGTCTCTGCTGTGGAACTCTGCAGCTCCTCCGGGGTTACCATAGGTCTCTGTGCTTCCTCTCTGATTAATGCCCTCCTTACCCGGTCTGTGAGTTTTGGTGTGCGGCCATCTCTTGTCAGGTTTGCTGTTGTGCCATGTTCTTTCCATTTGGTTATGATAGATTTAATGGTGCTCCTAGGGATCATCAAAGATTTGGATATTTTTTTAATACCTAAATCTGACTTGTACTTCTCAACAACACTGTCCCTTACTTGTTTGGAGAGTTCCTTGGTCTTCGTGGCAGTGTTTGGTTAGTGGTGACTCTTGCTTAGGTGTTGCAGCCTCTGGGGCCTTTCAAAAAGGTGTGTATATGTAATGACAGATCATGTGACACTTAGATTGCACACAGTTGGACACCATTTTACTAATTATGTGACTTCTGAAGGTAATTGGTTGCACCAGAGCTTTTTATGGGATTCTTAACAAAGGGGGTTAATACATACGCACATGCCAATTATCCGTTGTTTATTTCAAAAGTTTTATGTATATATTTTTCTAATTTTACTTAACCAATTTACTCTATTGTGTTCTGATCCATCACATATAATTCAGATTAAAAAAACATTGAACTAAAGGCTGTAATGTAACAAAATATGTAAAAAGCCAAGGGGGTGATTACTTTTGCAAGGCACTGTATATGGAAAGGCCAAAAAAAGGTTTGATATAGCTGGCTGGCTTAAACAGATATTGTGCTAATAAAGAATGCTTATTTCAAGTATTGATCTACTTAGATAGCTGGCTGGCTTAAACAGATATTGTGCTAATTAAACATGCTAATTTCCAGTATTGATCTACTTAGATGCATTTAAGGGCATGGCAGTTAACAAACAGTTAATTATACGTAGGAGGTTTATAGGGGGGTGTCACACCCCTTTATCACAACCTATAAATACTGTTTGGATCTATGCATGCATTCTACTCTTCGTTGTGCTTTGCGGTGAGTAATCAGACCTTGTAGATAGTTGTAAAATGTGTTTTCATATGCCTATATTAAAGTATAGGGTGACATAGGGTGAAGGTGTTTTTTATTTCCGTCTGATTGTGTGCAAAGGGTTTTATGACATACATAGATTCACTGCCATAGCCATTGTACTAAATGTCTTAAATGCTCTATGTGCATCCTTATAGTACGCAAATCTAAACAAAGTGAATTTTAAGCCCCATTTTGAGCTAAATATGACTCCTCTCCCTCTCACCTCCCTCTATCCCTTCCTGCTAGCCCTATTATTTTTCTTACCTTGTGGAGTAATATATTTTCACCTACATCCCCCAACTAAGACCCTCACCACTGCCATTTCTGAGTGCAAACAATAAGGTGATCCAGCACTCTAAACCTGTCTGAAAACACCAGTCCCCTGTCACTTTCTTTAGGTGATGTCCATTTTTTCTTAATCAATGGACAGCCAATAGGAGGTGTCCATGTCACACAGACAGTAACAGGGACACCAGAAGAAGGACACCATTGGACGTAAAAGGTAGAAGAGAGAAGGATTGAGCTAGCAGTGTCACATGACCACAGCTTCAGGTAAGTAAAATGGCAATTTAGATAGTGTTCTTATTATTCTCATGCCATTGATTAGAGAGGTGTGGGGAGGGATGGGCTGAATGGACCCCTGTTTGGTTCGCACCAGAACTTTCGAACACCGTTAAAGTTCGGACCGAATAACGAACACCATTAAAGTCAATGGGACCCGAACATCAAAAATCAAAAGTGCCCATTTTGAAGGCTCATATGCAAGTAATTGGGCATGCAATGATTATAGGGGTCCGGGTCTTGCCCTGGGGGACATGTATCAATAGAAAAAAAGTTTGTGAAAAACATTATTTTTAAATGAGCAGTGATTTTTTGATTTTTAAAGTGGAAGCATAAAACTGAAAAATAGTGCATGGGGGGTCCCCTTAGTCTACCTGTAAAGTGGCAGATCTGTAGCATGTCTAGAATCTGCTGCAGCACTAAATGCATTTATAAAGCCAAAAAAAATTAAATTTTCCCTGCAATAGTGTGTAAATGGACTGCGCCAACTAGTATAATAATCCTATTATTATAAACCACTTCAATGTGAAACAGTGAACCTCAGTATCAAATATTAATACCACCATGCCTTATTTTAGAATCCTTTACACATTTATCTATCATGCAAAAGACTGCATGCATATGCAAATCTGCTAGTTTTCTAAGGTGCCTTATTATGGAAACTCTAAATCCTTTGCACATTTGTCTATCACAAAAAACAGCATGCATATGCAAATCTACTACTTTTCTAAAGTGCAAGTGGGGTGCAAAAAACAACCTTACTATATCCCCAAACTAGTCCAGATACCTGTACCCCTGACTCCCCTATTGTGCCTACTAGGGGCAATTGATATAGAGATGTACCCAAAGGGAATGTATTACATAATCACCACCAGACTGCTATATCTGGCTAGAAAACCCATAGCTCGATACTGGATGGCATCTATGGTCCCAACTGGGAAACAATGGATCAATTATGTCAACTCCCTTCTCCTTAGGGAACAACTGGCTTACCGTCACAGGAATGCTGTGCAAAGGTTTGACCTTATTTGACAACCTTGGCTGCATGACCCCAGCCTTGCCCCACTGCAGTTGGTGATGGACAGGCTCCTGCGGTAGTAACCCACCAAGAATACCAGAGATGGAGGGGGAGGTGGAGGGAAGGGATGGAGAGAGGGAGAGAAGGGAAATAGGAAACATAGGTTATGTTATGTTCTATTGTAGAGCACTAGACTCCACACAATCCGTCGGCTGACAAAGTGTTAAATACTAATGTTTTACATCTGGTCTCGAGTGCTAGTTGTTTGTTTAGTTGAAGATCACAATATCTGTAATGTCTCCTGTTCTTGCTCACCCCTTATCTATGTTTGGGGCAATCTGTCATATATATTGTCTTTACCTACTGTATTTGACACAGTCAATGTATGTATTGAAAGAGCAACTTAACAATAAAAAAGTTTTGATAAAAAAACCTTCTGCCTTTACAACCACTTTAAGCATTAACTGAGGAACTAGAATTATTGTTCTCACTTATTCGACATTCGCTGTGATTTTTCATATGTGTGGCGCAATCTCCATTTACATATTCATGCCTGATCTTCATGCATTCTTGCCTTTGCGTGAGAAAATGGTAACAGGGTGCTTTAAAAAACTTTTGTAATTTAAATTATTTTTTAAACTTTAGTAATTCTTTAAGATCCAGGCACGATTCTGGTATAACTGATTGCTGCCCAGGCCATATATACTGTATATATATGCTCTCGTTACCATGCCTTTTTTACAATAGCATTTAGCCACCTAGGTTTAACTTTTGTTCCTTTATACTATATTTGTTGCCTATTGGAATGCACTGACAAATGTCGTTGTTTCATATGTCCTTAAAGCTCTTTCACTTTTCTTCAGTGTTCTTTGTTACAAGAGTTTTATCACATTAGTGTCATGTAGTATAATGCTCAGCTTAGTAAAATTGTCTCTTTTGAAATTAAGTGTTCTTGTCCTACGCTCATGTCTCATTTTCTTATAATTTATGGCAAATATATTTACTCTGATCACTGTTTTCTAATTTATACCATCTATCTATCCATCATAAAATTGTCCTGCTTTACATTCAAGAAATGAGCCTTAGTTGAGTGAGCAGTTCCATCTGCCCAATCAATATTTGGATAGTCCCCCATGTTTATAACATTGCCCTAATTCCCCGCCCTCTCTAAATGTGAAAGGTGATGGGTCTTACCCCCTTCTTTAAAGTTAGGGTGACTATAGCATACACCCACAAGCAATTTACAGTTTTAAACTCCAACTACAAAGACTCCACCTCCTCACTAGCCCCATTATCAGTGCCATCTTGCGTATTCACTATCGTTCTTTACATACAGACACATCCCTCTCCAATACAGGGAGTACCCATGGACAGTCAGAAGCCAGTCATGTGAGCTGTCAAACCAGGTTTCTGATGTTCCTACAAAGTCAAAATCCTCCTCATGTAGCAGAAGTTCTAGTTCTTCATTTTATTAACCAGACTTCTAGCATTTGCATACCTGCATTTTAATTTTGTACATGCCCATATTACTTTATCCTTGCACACTTTTGGATTACAGTTAGATTTGGCAATCCTACTAGCATTGGTCTTAGATACTTCAGTTTCTCTACCATCTGATTTGATGCCCCTTCCCACCTGACTTTGCCAACATCTGCATACTCTGACCCTTGCTTGCTGCATGAGATACCTTTCACAGATCCCAACAGATCCAACAGAACTGCACCCTCCGAATTTAGGTGCAGTCTGTCTCTGTTATAGAGTCAGCAACTGACTGCAGAGATGACCCAGTTCTCCAAACCTACAACCCTCCTTCCTACCCCAGTTCCTCAGCCACTTGTTTTTGCTCTCAAAGCGCCTGCTTCCTCTCTGGTATGGTTCGAGTTACAGGCAGTATTTCTGCAAATGTTAAATTGTTTTTTTTTTTCTTGAATTTTCCACTTAAGTCCCTGAAATAATTTTTAAGGGCGTTTCATCTTCCTCTAACTTTGTCACTTGTGCAGATATGTGTCATGATGGGCCTCCCCAGCCCCTTCCTACAATCTATCTATCCAATGCACAATATGCCGAACCTGGGCTCTTAGCAAACAACATACTTTTTTCTGCAAAAAAATGTAAACCATCCAAGGTCTGAACTGCTTATGTTGCCAAAGGACAAATGAGCGAATACTATGCCTAAGAACAAGGTTACGTTTCATTTGGGGATTTCGCTTGTGTTACATAATGGCAAACTGATTGGAGGCACTTCCAGAGACTGTACTTTGGTTCCATGATCCCATTTTGTGGAGGCTTAACTTTCAGTTTATAATACAGGTGCATTATGTTTTAGTAGCCTGAGGTGAGAAAAATTTAGGAGTGTTAAATAGGGCTAGCAAGGAAAGAGGTTATACAGTAGTACTTTGGATGACGAGCATAATCCGTTCCAGAAGAATGCTTGTAATCCAAAGCACTCATATATCAAAGCGAGTTTCCCCATAGGAATCAATGGAAACTCAAATAATTAGTTCCACAGCCACTGCTTGTCTATGCAGTACCGCATGCGGCCAGAGGTGTGAGGGGTGCCGGAGACACTCAGAAACACTCGGAGAAGCTTGGAGACCACTCAGAGATGCTCAGAGACACTCTAAAGCCCCATACACACGGTCGGATTTTTGCATGGATTCTGTCCGATCGGACAATGTTGTTGAAAAATCAGACCGTGTGTATGCACCATCGGACAGTGTACGTCGGATTGTCCGACGGACAAAGTCCTATCTCCTGCTGGATAGATTTGCCGACAACACGGTCCGATCACACCAAATCCGATCGTGTGTACGGTTGTCCGACCGGACAAAGTGCTACGCATGCTCAGATCACATTACAAGACCAAAGCTATTGGCTACTAGCCTCTACGTAGTCCCGTCGTAGGCAACAAACGTCACCACGTTCAGAATGATCGGATTTTCCGACAACTTTGTCTGACCTTGTGTACGCAAAACCAACATCAGACAAAGTATGACGGACATGGTCCGACGGACCTGGTCCTCGGATAATCCGCGTGTGTGTACGGGGCTTAAGAAACTCTGAGTGTTTCAGAGCAGCCCGAGTGTCTCCGAGCATCACTGGTGCCCCCGAACCTCTGGTCAAATGCAGTACTGCACACCCCAGAGGCTTAGATTCTGCTCGTCTTCTGAGACAATGCTCCCAAACCGAGTCAGGATTTAAAAAAAAAAACAGCTTGTATTGCGAAACACTCGTAAACTGCATTATTCGCATTCTGAGGTTTTACTGTAATCTTCTTTTAGAGTTAATACCGTGCTAAAGTTCAATCATAAACAAATTAAACTTAAAAAAAAATCTATATAATAGAATAATTTTAGCCATACAACCCTTTTTCAGACACATGCACGGTCTGCTGCTTAGTAACTGGTCACAGGTTTGGTTCCATTGTATATGGTCTTAAACATTTACCTCAATGTTGTTTATAACTGACAAAATTCTTGTCTTTCAGAGCTGCTGCTTCATCTCCTCAAGCCATGGCGGTCTACAAAATAAAAGTAGCCACTGGGTCAGACCTGGCTGCTGGCACCTTTAATAATATCTTTATTATTCTTGTGGGCGAACATGGAGAAAGTGAGAAACACCAAATAGCCCGTCACTGGAGCCACTTCTTACCTGGGTCTGTAAGTATCTCTTATGCTGCGTACTAGAGTCCGCCGGACAATCCGCCCGTGTGTGGGCTCCGGCGGACTTTTTCTTCCCAAAAGTCCGGCGCGCTCGCGACCCGGTCGGGAGCTCCGTGACCACGGCTGCGGGACCAGCGGACCCAATCGCCACTGGTGTCCCGCGATCGGGTCACAGAGCTGAAGAACAGGGAACAGGGAGAGTTCTGTGTAAACAAACCTCTCCCCGCGCTTCCTACACTGCCTGTCACTGATCTGCTGTTCCCTGTCATCGGGAACAGCTGATCAGTGACGTCAGACATCTGCCACGCCGCCTACTGTAAAAAGAAACACAACACGTCACACTAACTCCTCCCCGCCCCCTAGTGGTTAACTCCTTCACTGCCACTGTCATTTACACAGGAATCAGTGCATTTAAATAGCACTGATTTCTGTATAAATGACAATAGTCCCAAAAATGTGTCAAAAATGTCCGATGTGTTCGCCATAATGTCGCAGTCACAATAAAAATCGCTGATCGCCGCCATTACTAGTAAAAAAAAAAAATATTAATAAAAATGCTATAAAACTATCCCCTATTTTGTAAACGCTATAACTTTTGCGCAAACCAATCAATAATCGCTAATTGCGATTTTTTTTTACCAAAAATATGTAGAAGAATACGTATCGACCTAAACTGAGGAAAAAAATGTATTTTTTATATATTTTTGGGGGATATTTATTATAGCAAAAAGTTGTCGCTCTATTTTTGTTTATAGCGCAAAAAATAAAAACCGCAGGGGCGATCAATTACCACCAAAAGAAAGCTCTATTTGTGGGAAAAAAAGGACGCCAATTTTGTTTGGGAGCCACGTCGCACGACCGCGCAATTGTCAGTTAAAGCGACGCAGTGCCGAATCGCAAAAAGGGGCCTGATCCTTTGGCTGCAAATTGGTCCGGGGCTGAAGTGGTTAAAGTGTCATTAAACCTACATTAAAAACTGTCAATACATTTTGTATTACATGCTGTTCATATTCACTCAGTCACTATGGGATTTGTTTTCTGCATTCTGCAAAAATCCTGCTTGATCCTGTTGTTCACTGTCCCTCTGTCCTGTCTGTCATCACTGCAGTCTGAGATTGTGTAGACCCATCTTTGACACAACTACTGATCATCAGTGGCGTAGCGTGGGTTGTCAGCTCCCGGGGCAAGGCAAGTAATTTGCGCCCCCTAACCTGCAGACTTTTAGCACTCCCTGAGTCCTGTCCCTTCCCTTCCTACAATAGTTCTAATCAACCTGATTCCTATACTGACCACTACACTACACGGACCACTATACTGTCCACTATACTGACCACTACACGACACTGACCACTATACTGTTCACTACATTACACTGACCACTATACTGTCCACTATACAAACCACTACACTATACTGACCACTACACTACACTGTCCACTATACTGTCCACTACACTACATTGACCATTATACTGTCCACTACACTGACCACTATGCTGTCCACTACACTTACCACTACATTATACTGTCCACTACACTACACTGACCACTATACTGTCCACTACACCACACTGACCACTATACTATCCATTACACTACACTGACCACTATACTGTCCACTACACTATACTGACCACTACACTACACTGACCACTATACTGTCCACTACCCTACACTGACCACTATACTGACCACTACACTACACTGACCACTATAGTACACTGACCACTACACTACACTGACCACTACACTACACTGACCACTATACTACACTGACCACTATACTGTCCACTACACTGACCACTATACTACACTGACCACTATACTACACTGACCACTATACTGTCCACTACACTACACTGTCCACTACACTGACCACTATACTGTCCACTACATTATACTGTCCACTACACTGACCACTATACTGTCCACTACACTATACTGTCCACTACACTGACCACTACACTGACCACTACACTACACTGACCACTATACTGTCCACTGCACTACACTGACCACTATACTGTCCACTACACTATACTGTCCACTACACTGACCACTACACTACACTGACCACTATACTGTCCACTGCACTACACTGACCACTATACTGTCCACTACACTATACTGTCCACTATGCTGACCACTACACTATACTGTCCACTACACTACACTGGCCACTATACTGTCCACTACATTACACTGACCACTATACTGTCCACGCCACTATACTGTCCACTACACTATACTGTCCACTACACCATACTGACCACTACACTATACTGTTCACTACACTGACCACTATACTACACTGACCACTATACTGTCCACTACACTATACTGTCCACTACACTACACTGACCACTATATTGTCCACTACATGATACTGTCAACTATACTACACCACACTGACCACTATACTGTCCACTACACTATCCTACCTACAGTATTCCTATACTGACCACTACACTGCATGGCTCTAGCTGCTCTTCTACTCTCTCTCTATGGCTGCTCCCTCTCCCCAGACCGTGCCCCCCCCCCCCCAGCCAGCAATACGACTTGCGACTTGTGATCACGAGGGAGCCTCACCTTCTCTTCTTTGTTCTCCATCGGTCCGGAGGGGAGGAGGAGAAGACAGCGGTGGCTCACACTCACGATTTTGTGGGTCTTCTGCGCTCCGCCATGTTCAAACTCCGGCGCCCTGTGATTGGGTGTATGGGGTCATGTGTGGCGGTGGGGCTGGCCTGTTAACGTTACTCCTGGAGTCCCGCCTCCGCACATGACCCCATTCGCTCAATCACGGCGCCGGAGACTGAACATGGCAGCCAGAGCGTGGGGACACAGGAAAGTAAATTTAGGAGGAGGCAGCCAGGATTTCACACCCCTAAATGTAGCGCCCAGGGCCACGGCCCCCTCCGCACCCCCTACGCTATGCCACTGCAGATCATGCTCCAGGTTCAGTTCCCTTAATTTCCTCATCTTTCTTATCTGTGCAGCCCATGACTATAGAGTCACACATGTGGGCGCATACACTCCGGATAAGTGACAGCCCACTCCCTCCCCCCCTCCATGCCCACTAAACAGAAGGGATAATGTAATCTAAACAGTGTGTTTAGTATCACTTTAATGGTAACACGGTATAAGCATACCTCCCAACATTTTGAGATGGGAATGAGGGACACCTACTAGCAAACATATGTAGGCATAGGACACACCCCTGCTACACCCCCTTAAAGGAGAATTAACCAAAAAAGGTTAATTAAATCCACACTATTCCTTTATATTGGCTTTTAAGTTTACAAATGCAGGAATTTAGAATGTGGATGAAAGGTTCAGCACTGGGAAACACTTTGAAACACTTTGAAAGATAAAAAGTGCATTTTATATACAACTATATAGATCAGACCAAAATGAGGGACACATGATTGGGAAAGAGGGACAGAGGGACATGGCTTCAAACCAGGGATAGTCCCTCGAAATCAGGGACAGTTGAGAGCTATGTATAACTGGTACACATAAAACATCGTAGAGCTGGCCACTAAAGCAGCATGTGAGCTGCCCATGACCAATGTTTAGGGTAGCCATTGATGAACATACATGGATCATGGAGATGTCTTGTCTCTAGAGTACTGGGATCTGATGGAAAGCAAGGCTGATATGTCAGCAGTACTGGGATGCATTCCTCTCCATCTCTAAAGAGGGAGGGAAGAAATGATACCCACTTTCAATAACACTTAAGCCCCATACACACGGTCGGACAATCCGCGGACCAGGTCCGTCGGACCATGTCCGTCATACTTTGTCCGATGTTGGTTTTGCGTACACACGGTCGGACAAAGTTGTCGGAAAATCGGATCATTCTGAACGTGGTGACGTTTGTTGCCTACGACGGGACTACGTAGAGGCTAGTAGCCAATAGCTTTGGTCTTGTAATGTGATCTGAGCATGCGTAGCACTTTGTCCGGTCGGACAACCGTACACACGATCGGATTTGGTGTGATCGGACCGGGTTGACGGCAAATCTTTCCAGCAGGAGATAAGACTTTGTCCGACGGACAAACCGACGAACACTGTCCGATGGTGCATACACACGGTCTGATTTTTCAACAACCTTGTCCGATCGGACCAAATTGATGAAAAAGTCCGACCGTGTGTATGGGGCTTTACAGTATGTCAGTGAAAATTCATACAACCACCTATGGTTGGATGGCTTCTTGTTACCTTTTAGAGTCTGTATAGAGCACAATTGTTGAAAGCGGTTTTGAGTTGCATATTGCCTGCAAAAATTGTCCCCTTGACTTGTTGATGAGCCAACATCTGACAACTTTCTCCCTTCCAGGTTACAGAATTTGATATAAATGTAGAAAAAGATCTTGGAGAGCTCCTGCTTGTACGGTTGAACATGGAACGCTACTTAAATTTCCTTCTAGATGACTGGTTTTGCCACTATGTTAATGTGACCAGCCCCAGTGGTCAGCTTTACCAGTTCCCATTCTATCAGTGGATATCAAAACCTGGCTTCGTAGAGGTCCCAGAGGGTAAAGGTAAAACTTGTTACTTAGTTTTCTGTGGAATTGTTCTCCATCCTTGTCTTCTGAGACTGATGTGATGATGACAAACACCACTGTGGGTTTTAATACTTTACCACACAGCCCACCTTTCACTCAGCCACTAAAAAATCTCCAATACTGTGATTGGATTAGGATTAGTGCCACAATAATGCCACTGTAGTGCCTGTTTCATTGCTCATGCCCCCCTAAAGCTTTAAACTTGTTTTACTAGTCTCAGTCCAGTTTTGTTAATGACATTGTACATAACATACAGCTAACAACTGATATCTAACTGCTATGAGCTCATTAGGAATAGGTGTGTATCACAGAATAGGTTAGGTTAGAAGTAAATAGCCTGTATTGGGGTATACTGAAGATAATGGTTCCTGTGGGGTCAATGTGTGTAGTGTATTATGTATTATTATGTATTATAAGTAGGCCTGGGTATCATAAAATATCACTTCCTGTAATATAATAATATCTGATGAGGAAAGGAATCACGGTGCTTGGGTATGTCCTTAAGGTAAACTGTAATGGTTACGGCTACTAGTTAATAAACAATTTTGTAAAACATGGCAAAAGCTTCATACATATAGCATTTCCAGAGAGCTAAGGGCTACCAAGGATGGCTCAGCACTAGAAGCCGGGCTTATGGTTGGCATTAATAAATGTGTATTTTTGACAGGTGGTAAACGGTGAGTAGGTATGAGTGAACCAAGCAATGTTTTTTTTTGCAGGAGGTACATCAAACTAAGCAAAACTATGCCAACATTGTAAGTCGATTGGAAGTTTATGATATCCAAATCTCTTTTTTGCCCATATGCAGGACCAACTTGCAAGCTATTGTTAAAAAAAACGGGGAGTGGGTAGCTGGGCACTGACATGAGGGACATGAACCATTGCAAAATAAGAAAAAATATTGTTCCTTGAGGAGAGTGTCTTTAATGTGGGTTGAGTGCAACATAAATACACAAATCCTCTAAACAACATGCAATACAATGTATTCCTTTAAAAAGTTACATTGTTTACTAACAACAGCCAGGGATATGTCATTTGTAAGCAGTACCACTGCCCTAATGTTGAAGACATGGGGCCTAATTTGGTTTCAGTAGAAGAGGGGGGGGGGGGTTAATACTCTCACTGCATGCCTGAATAAGGGGCTTTTATGAACTTTAAGGGAGACCCCATGCTGTTTATTGGTTAATATAATTAAAAAAAACTGCATGCACCCCACCCCCAAAAAAATAATGTAAAAAAAAACTCTTATCTGGCTCTGAAGCCTGGGTGGTCATGAAAGAGGGACAGGGTATGTGCGGTTCTCCTTCCTGAATTCTAGTAGGCTAAATGTCTTGAACATTGGGGGGTACCTTCCAAAGAGGATGCCCACCCTCTTGGAAGGCACCTTGTCTCCAATGTTGGGGGGGGGGGGCAAGGGCCTCATCCCCACATCCTGCCCACAAAAGTGATGTGGGGGTCTGTAGGGGGGACTCTTTTAAAAAAGGTGAATCAGGAATGGGATGCTTAGTACCTCTTGTTGTTCATTCAACAAAAAAAAAACACACACAGGTAAATCCTTAAACATTGTTTATTTATAATTTGAATTCATGTCAGTCATGTTGTCCAGCAGTGTAGATTACGTCAATCACAATCTGCTACTGTCCAATGTTGACATGAGTTCCTGTCCATCAATGTTTACCCACCAGTACCCCCTTCATAAATGACAAATCCCTGGAGGCTGCTGTATGTGAATGAACTAGCTGGGAACAATAGGTGATGTAATTGACCAAATACAGATGTGACCATATTTGGTCAATGACCTTAAACATAAACATAACATAATAGAGGTGGTGCATCCATTAGGGGCGCTCAGGCGCCACCCCCCCCTCTCCAGCCACCCCCTTTGTGCACTATGGATAGATTCATACATTGCATGAATCTACCCACGGCCACTGTAGACACCCCCTATTCAGGCATCCGGACCCTTTTCATGCCTGGGTGCCTGAATTACAGCAGCGGTGGGGGGGGGGGGGGGGGTTGGAGCACCTGATTAGAGCCATAGGCAAAAAAGGTGACCTGCGAGCGCAAACCATTGCTCTTGCAGTGCACCCAGGCATGTTAGTAAAGCTAACACAGAACCACCTCTCAGCCAATCAGGAGGCCCGGATGTAATATCGGGCACCTGATTGGCTGAAGGCGATCCCATTGGCGCCAAGGAATACAGGAAGAAGACAAGCATGGAGGAGCTGGAGGACACACAGCATCCATCTCCGTGCTACCATACCACAGCTTGCCGCCTGACACACCACCATGATGGGGTAAGTGCTGGGCAGACGGCAGGTGGGTGGCGGGGGCACAGTGGCTGCATTTGCTGGGCACAGAGTCTGCATATGATGGGCACCGAGTCTGCATATGATGGGCACAGGTGGCTGCATATGATTGGCACAGGTGGCTGCATATGATTGGCACAGGTGGCTGCATATGATTGGCACAGGTGGCTGCATATAAAGGCACAGTTGTCTGCATATTATGGGCACAGGTGGCTGCATATGATGGGCACAGTTGGCTGCATATGATGGGCACATGTAGCTGCATATGATGGGCACATGTGACTGCATATGATGGGCACAGTTGGCTGCATATTATGGGAACAGATTGCTGCATATTATGGGCATAGTTGGCTGCATATGATGGGCACAGTTGGCTGCATTTGCTAGGCACAGAGTCTGCATATGATGGGCACAGTTGGCTACATATGATGGGCACAGTTGGCTACATATGATTGGTACAGTGGCTGCAATTGATGGCACAGTGATGCTGCAATTGATGTTTTTGTTTCAGTATTTTTCAGAATTTTTCAGTTCGTTTGCTCCCCCCAAAAAATTTGGGCACCACCTGCCACTGTCCCCCAGACAAAAAGCAGCCATCAAACTATTATTTTGCATTGACAGTGCTATCTCCTCACCAAAACACGCTCCCAGCTCATGTTTGTTTAGAAACATCAGCTAGGAGTTTGGGCGGTTCATTTGTATGTCAGTTGAACTGCAAACAGGCTGGGTTAGGGTTAAACTCATGCTCAACCTAAAGCCCTTCCAGAGCAGTAGAATGAAGCCTAGAGCTCCATATGCTGGCTGTGAATATTGTTTTGTTTGCATAAATCACCTCTGAACATATACAGTATGTATACTAGGCCACCTCAATAGACAATATGCCATCCTGGTGTCAAGTTTTCTTTTTTAAACTAGTGGTGAAAACTGTGCATTCTGACAACCTAAATACAGTAAGTATAGAAAAGAATCAACATCACAAAACGAAAATCAAAAACGGAATCAGTTGGCAAAAGGATCACCCCCTTGTGTCAGTATTTTGTTGAACCACCTTTTGCTTTAATTACAACCTTTAGTCTGTTGGGATATGTCTCTACTAACTTTGCACATCTAGACTTTGTAATATTCTCTCTTCAAGTTCAGTTAAATTTGATGGTGACCGTTTGTGGACTGCAGTCTTCAAGTCATTCCACAGATTTTCAATGAAGTCTGGGCTCTAACTAGGCCATGCAAGGACAGTCACCTTTTTTACTCCTTCAACCACTGTATGATAATTTTTGCTGTGTGTTTTGGGTCATTCTCATGTTGGAAAGTAAACCTTATTCCCATTGACAGCTTTCTGGCTGAGGGCAGCAGATTTTCCTCAAGAACTTGATGGTATTTTTCTCCATCCATTCTTCCCTCTATCCGGACAAGTGCTCCAGTCCCTGCTGCAAAGCTCAGTCATGACTGCAAGTGGTCTTTCTAGAGGAGTGGTTTTTTTCTTGAAACCCTCCCATACAAGCCACATTTGTGGAGAATTTGTGATATTGTTGTCACATGCACACAATGACCACTCTTTGTCATAAATTCTTGCAACTGCTTCAGAGTTGCTGTAGGCCTCTTGGCAGCCTCTCTGACCAGCATCCTTCTAGCACTTTCATCCAGTTTGGAGCGATGTCCTGATCCAGGGAAAGTCTCTGTTGTACCAAATGCCTTCCATTTCTTAATAATAGACTTCACTGTGCTTCTAGGCATTGATAAAGCCTTTACATTTTTTGTATATATCTCCTGACTTGTGCCTGTCCACAACTTTATCCGGGAGATCTTTTGACAGTGCCTTGTCATCTATAGTTGATAGTTTGCTTCAGTTGCAGGGACATAAATGCTCCAGGAAAGCTCTTTTCATGCTGAGCTAGCTAATACAATTGACCGCAGCAATCACAATTGTTATTCAAATAGCTTTGTGTGCCATTGAGAAGTTGTTTAGCTACTAACTTTATTAACATTTTTATTGCTAGAAATAAGTATTTACAGGTTAAGCATAGGAGCTAAAACAGGATATATTGTGTATAGTAGGAAAACAATACTTGTGCAGTAAACCAGGAGACATCAGCTTAATCTATTGGCTGGTACCTTGATATAGTTATCCGCATAATGTTATACCCATATCTGGGAATTTCTTGAGAACTAAGGAAAAGAGATTAAAAGAGTAGAAGCAGTGAAAATGATAGCAAGAAACTGGAGGGGGGAGTTGTGGGGGGGGGGGGGGGTCGGGGGTTGGAGGTAGCCAGAGAGTGTAGCATATCTTATATGATTCAATCTATATTGAATTACCAACCAGTCAAATTTATTTTTACGGTTTTACATAGAATTTGTATTTTAAAGTGGGAACTTAAACAATGAGATCACTGAGACTTTTAGAGTGATTTAGGTAGATTTAGGTTCAGGTCGAGGATCATTTGGAAGGTGAGTCCCTCGCTCAGTTCAACTGTACAGAATTCAACCTCCCAAACTCCTGAGAGTACTTAAAGGTGAACCAGGGAGACCAAGTTTTATGGTAGCGTTCAATTTTATCATTTGATTGGGTAATAGTCTCCTCCATATCGCAGATGTCTGTGATCCTATGTAACCAATCCCAGATGGATGGTGTGAGGGTTGAGCTCCAGGAGAGCAGAATGAGAGATTTAGCTGCATTCACTAAGTGTTTAGACAAAGAATTTTTATATTTTCTCAATGAGAAATTTGTGACAGACAGCACGCTGCATCAAGATGCAGGTTACTCTCCGTGATTTGGTAAATGACCTTGTTAACCTTCATCCAGAATGGAGGAATTAAGGGACACTGCCATCAGATGTGGAAAAGGGTTTCCCTTTCTTTCTGGCATAGCCAGCATACACCAGGAGTCTGAATAAACCATGTATGCAGCTTGGCTGGGGTGGCACACCACTGGGTGATTTTGAATGCCGTTTCTTGCATTCTAGCGCTAAGGCCCCTTTCACACCTAAGCATTTTTCAGGCGCTACATCGCTAAAAATAGCGCCTGTAATGCGCCTGAAAAAAGCGGGTCGGAGGGCTTTCACACTGGAGCAGTGCGCTAGCAGGACGGTAAAAAAAGTCCTGCTAGCAGCATCTTTGGATCGGTGAAGGAGCGGTGTATTCACCGCTACTACCCGTTGAAATCAATGGGACACCGCGGTAATACCATCGGCAAAGCGCCGTTTTGCAGCTTTGCGGGGGGGTATTAACCCTTTTTCGGCCGCTAGCGGGGGTTAAAACCGACCCGCTAGCAACCGAATACCGTGGGTAAAACGACGGTAAAGCAGCGCTAAAAACAATAAGGGAGCATTTGTATGAAAATGTACAAGTCCTTTGCCATTGCCTGTCTGTTATTACCATATGTAGGTCTTCCGACCAGCTCTCTCTGAATCTGTCCATGAATGGCTGATTGGATTCCTATATCCAGGCATAGGAAACTGAGGTGGCTTTTTGAAATTGTTCACCCTTTAAGCACACTGACTCCAACTCGACATAACTATGAACCTGGAAATAGGACCAAAGGGGTAGGTGTGGGATATTGTTGTCCGCCCTGAACACACTGAACTCCTTGACTAGGTTGTTGTGAAAGCAATTTTTGGCTAGAAGAGGTTTGGCTGAGTCGTGGGGGGGGGGGGGGTTGTAGTAAATGAGTCCCGACCCTAGTGTGAAGTCAGGGTTATTCCTTAATGGCGTAAGTGGACTTAGTGGTGTGGAAATCTCATTTTGTTTGGCCTAAAGATGGAATATTGTTAAGGTGGTTCCTATTAAAGGGTGTAATTTCAGAGTTGATGGATAGCTTGTCCAAGGGAATCTAAGGTGAGAATTTTAAGGGTACGGGGCTCAATTAATCTTCTAGGGAGACCCAGTCTATAAGGTCTTGGTGACAGTGCCAGAAAATAGTTCTTGTGACATGTGAGGCATAATAGTAGTTTCGAAAGTCTGATATGCCCATCCCACCCCTCTCCTTGGGTTTGGTCAACAGGCTTAATTTGATTCAGTCTTTTGTATGCCCAAAGGAATTTACGTTGGATCAAGTGTAAGGCCTTAAAAAAGCTCTGAGGTATTTTTATAGGTAGGGTTAGAAATAAATAAAGAATTCTGGGTAGACATTTTGCAAATGGCACCTCGACCAAACCAGGAGAAGTGTTTTGGTTGCCATGCTCATAAAGTTTTCTCTTTTGGTTTTAAGAAGAGATAAGAAGTCACATTTGTAGATTAAAGAGAGTCGTGGGGTCAGCCAAATCCCAAGATATTTGAGTACTGAAGCTTCCCATTTAAATGGGCTATTGTCTTAAATATATTTTTGAGAGAATCCCCCGGTATGGTGATATTCATCGCTTCAGATTTTGTGTTATTTATTTTTAAATTAGATATGTAGCCATATAGGGAAAATGCCTTCAGTAGGGTAGGTATCAAGGTGTGAGGGTTTGTCTGAAAGAACAATAGGTAAGCAGTGACCTTGAACTCTCTGTGGCCACCTTAAACCTATGATTTTTGCTAGTAGCTTGACATCCAAGTTAAGAAAGGAAATTGGTCTATAGGTTATACAGTTTACTGGGTCTTCGTTTTCACGAATGCAGATAGAAAGGCTGGAGGAACTTCCCTTGGATTTGACAAAGAGTTCACTGGCTCTGTAAGAGGTCCTGTAAGAATTGAATAAATGTCTTGTAGTAGATGTAAGAAAGCCATCTGGTCCAGGGCTCTTCCCTGCCTTTAAGTCAATAATAACCTGATGGATTTCTGATGTTTCAATAGGTCTTTCTAGGTTTTTGATGTCTTCATCTGTTAATGTGGGGAGTTTTGAGTCTTTCAAATACTCCTGTATGATTTGTAGTCTGTTGCCGTGGATGTCTGACGGTTTGTGTTGTCTCAGGAGGTTTTAGAGGTTAGTATAAAAGTTATGGAAATGGTGTGCAATTTGCGCATTAGTGACGTCAAGTCTCCCCTCTGTTTTTTATGCCCAAGATGTTATGGTTGGCATTTGGCCTGTCTTGTCCCCAAATTCATAGTAAATTTTTTTTCCAAAGAATAAAAAACATTTAGCTCTTGCTTCTAGGATCTGCTGCAGCATTTTCCTGGTCTCCAGCAGAGCTAGTGCAGATTGTGCCATTAGAGATTGTTTGTGTAGGGTTTCGTATGTCAGGATTTTGTCAGTTAATTGTTTGATTTCTTTTTCTTTCTCTCTTTTATGTTGGGCTCCCATCTTAATCAACTCCTCTCAAATGGAGTATTTATGGGCCCCCATGCCATCAGGGGATCAACTGCTGGATTTATATTGTGTTCAAAAAATTTGTTTAAAAATGATAAAATCTTGAGGAGCAGAAAAGGGTCTGTTAATAACGAGGAGTTTGGTCTCCACGTAGGGGATTTGGACATGGGAGCTGACAAGTTCATGGTCAAAGAAACAGAAACAGGGGCATGATTGGATATTCATTGTATTCCTATATTGGCCTCAGAAATCACATGTAGGTCTCTCTGGGAGATGATAATATGATTAATCCTAAAGTAGCAGTCATGTGGGATAGGGTAGAAAGTAAAGTCTCTTCCCTCAGGGTGGGGAAAGCACCAAGAATCTATAAGTTGTAGGCAAGTTAATAGTGATTTGAGTATTTTTAAGATTCGGTATGTAATGTAGGTTTTGCCTGATGATGCTAAGGGTTTTAAGGAATATTGAAATCCTCTCCCAGGATTAGACAACCTGAACTAAAGCTTTCAAGTTCTTTTAGCAAACGCTGGCAAAAGGTTAGGTGAATGTGTTTGGGAAATACACATTTGCTAGAGTGATGGGGATTCCTCAGCATTTTCCCTTTAGAAAGAGATATCTCCCTCCTGAATCCACTAGTCTGTGTGTGAATTCAAAGGAAGTTTCCTTGCTTACCAGAATTGAAACTCCTTTTGACTTGGCGATATCATTGGGAGTATGGTAGGCTTCAGTGAAGATGGAGTCTTTGAGCTTAGGTATATCGGTGTCTTAAAGTGTGTTCCCTGTAAAAAGGCAAAGCAGGGCTTTTTTGAGTTCCTTCAGAAGGGCTGAACATTTCTCAGGAATGTTCTATCCCTTAACATTGTGAGATATCCCTGTGGGACTATGTCAGTACCAGTAAACAGTACCAGAGAGAGCCATGGAGCCTTGACCTGAAAACAAAAACTGTATAAACTGTTTGGCTATATGAAGATAATGTTGGCAATTACTTATTGGAGGTAGTGAAAGTCAGAACAGGGAAAAGGGTGGAAGAAATAGAAGGAGTAGAAAGTTCAATAAGTGATAATGAGTTATAAATCAAACACTTTTTGGATATACTATCCTAAAGATCCTAAATAGTGCACTTTAATAGAAGCCGGAGGCATTATCAAAGGGCACTTTGTGGAGTTGAGGGAGTTGTATAAACAACACCGGTTAGGATGTTAAACAATGTTATAGAGAGTGACAATCTATATATGCAAAGATGAACAGGTTGCAGCCTTGGAAAGCCGTGACATAGGTGCTAATCAGGGCCAGACTAAGAGCATCATGGGCCTGGTGCTGAGGATTTTGGTGGGGCCTTTTATAAACAATAAATAAATAAATAAAAATGCAAACAATTTTTTGTTATAACAAATTAAATTAAAGAGAGAGAGGGAGGATGACAGAGAGAGAGAGAAAGGGGATTAAAGAGGTGTGAGGGGTAAGGGAGGGAGGATGAGAGAGAAAGGGGGGATGAGAGAAAGAGGATGCACATGAGCATGCGTGGGAATGACATCAACGCAGCCCGGCCAAGGCAAGTGACCGAAGGCACAGAACCCAGGAGGAAGACCGGGTGAAGATGGAAGCGCCCGGGCCCCGATGGATTGATCACAGCACAGCACTGGAGGGCTCAGTCTGACAATTTAAGTGTACCCTGTGCTAATATGCTGTGCATACTTGTACATTATGACATAACCTACCTCAGGGCCTCTAAAAAGTAGTAATGTTAGAAAGGTTTACTACCGCTTTAATATCACAGGCGCCTCTCATGGGGCCCCCTACTGACCATGTGGCCCTTGGGCAGTGCCTAAGTGCATAGTTGCCAACATTTCAAAAATATTTTCAGGGACACTTTTTTTTTACAAGTGCTATATTTAGAGTAGCTGACATTCCCTATGTTCCTCTATACATCACAGTAGTAATCACAAAATTAAATAAGTACTAATAATGGGGCAGAACAAATATGAGGACTGAGATTTCCTTTAGTTGAACAAACAAAAGTGTTCCCATTCTAGAGCTGGTAACATTGAGGATATTTAGTATAATTGAACTGTTTTTGTGGGTAAGAGGCATAGGGGAAGAGTATGGGTGGTATAAAAGTGGGAAGTATGTGCAGGTGAGGGAGAGGAATGTGGAGGGTCTAACAGTGGGCACTATGTACATGTGCGGAGGGTATGGCAGAAGGCACTATGTACAGCAGAGGAGTGTGAAGGGTATGACAGTTGGCAGTATGCACAGCAGAGGAGTGTGAGGGTATGCCAGTGGGCAGTATGTACAGGAGAGGAGTGTGGGGGGTATGACAGAAGGTAGTTTGTACCGGAGAGGAGTGTGGATGGTATGACAGTGGGCAGTATGTACAGGAGAGGAGTGTGGGGGGTATGCCAGAGGGTAGTATGTACCGGAGAGGAGTGTGGAGGGTATGACAGTAAGCACTATGTACAGGAGAGGAGTGCGGAGGGTATGGCAGAAGGCACTATGTACAGGAGAGGAGTGTGAAGGGTATGACAGTGGGCAGTATGCACAGCAGATGAGTGTAGAGGGTATGAAAGTGGGCACTATGTATAAGAGAAGAGTGTGGAGGGTATGACAGTGAGCAATATATACAGGAGAGGAGTGTGGAGGGTATGACAGTGGGCACTATGTACAGGAGAAAAGTGTGTAGAGTAGGACAGTAAGCAGTAATTACAGGAGAGGAGTGTGGAGGGTATGACGGCGGGCACTATGTATAGGAGAGGAGTATGGCGGGTATGACAGTGAGTGGTATCTACAGGAGAGGAGTGTGGAGGGTATGCCAGTGGGCACTATGTATAGGAGAGAAGTGTGGAGGTTATGACATTAAGCACTATGTACAGCAGGGGAGTGTGAAGGGTATGACAGTGAGCAGAAGAGTGTGGAGGGCATGCCAGTGGGCAGCATGTACAGGAGAGGAGTGTGGGGGGTATGCCAGAGGGTAGTATGTACCGGAGAGGAGTGTGGAGGGTATGACAGTAAGCATTATGTACAGGAGAGGAGTGCGGAGGGTATGGCAGAAGGCACTATGTACAGGAGAGGAGTGTGGGGGGTATGACAAAGGGTAGTATGTACCATGTACCAGAGAGGAGTGTGGAGGGTATGACAGTGGGCACTATGTACAGGAGAGGAGTGTGAAGGGTATGACAGTGGGCAGTATGCACAGCAGAGGAGTTTAGAGAGTATGACAGTGGGCACCAGGGCAATTGATAGAAATCATAGGGCCCGTACAGCCTACCTGACGGGGCCCCTTTCAGCTCCACCCTGGCCCCGCCCCTGGTCCCTCCTTCAGCCACACCCCTGGCCCGCCCCTGGCCCCTCCCTAGACCCCGCCTTGAAACAATGTGTAGGTTTTTCTACAAGTAATATTAATTTTTCTACAGCCAGTTATAAGTTTGATTATCCAAAGGAAATACTGTTTTCAGATGAGAACAGACCTCTTTAATATCTATATGTAATACAAACCATTAATGAAGTAGTATTTTGAAAAAAATAGGGAGATTAAACAAATGATAAAGGTGGAAAATGTGCGCCCCTAACCCAGAACAGGATGGATGACGTACATGTGACAATTGCTTGGTTGTGCGATTCTGTACTCAAATAAAATTTATGTAGTTTTTTACGGCACAAATAGAGCTTTCTTTTGGTGGTATGTGGTCACCTCTGCGGTTTTGACTTTTTGCGTTTCTAAACAAAAAAATAAAAACAATTTAAAAATATATATATATATTTTTTACTTTCTGCAATAAAACTTATCCAATAAAAAAATGTAACAAATCAAGTTTCTTCAATAGTTTAGGCCAATATGTATTCTGCAACATATTTTTGTAAAAAAATAATCCCAAAAAGTGTTTATTGATTGGTTTGCACAAAAGTTATAGCATCTACAAACTATTTGATGTATTTATTTATTTTTTATTTATTTTAAGACCCCTTTCACACTGGGGCGCTTTGCAGGCGCAACAACGCTAAAAATAGCACCTGCAAAGTACCCTAAAAGAGCCGCTCCTGTGTCTCCAGTGTGAAAGCCCCGAGGGCTTTCACACTGGAGCGGTGCGCTGGCAGGACGCTAAAAAAGTCCTGTCAGCAGCATCTTTGGATTGGTGAAGGAGTGGTGTGTATACCACTCCTCCACCGCTCCTGCCCATTCAAATCAATGGGCAACGCGGCTATACCGCCCGCAAAGCGCTGCTGCAGTGTCAGAGACAGTGCCACCCATGCCGCCAATGGCATAATGCCATTGGCAGCATAGGTGGCACTGTCTCTGCAGGCAGCACATGTGTTATGGCATTAGCGTCATGGGTGGCACTGTCTGCAGCACATTACGGCATTGGCGGCATGGGTGGCACTGTCTGCAGCACATTACGGCATTGGCGGCATGGGTGGCACTGTCTGCAGCCCTTTACGGCATTGGCGGCATGAGTGGCACTGTCTGCAGCACATTACGGAATTGGCGGCATGGGTGGCACTGTCTGCAGCACATTACGGCATTGGCGGCATGGGTGGCACTGTCTGCAGCACATTACGGCATTGGTGGCATGAGTGGCTGTCTGCAGGCAGCACATGCGTTATGGCACATAACGCATGTGCTACCTGCAGTCTGTGCCGCCAATGCCGTAATGTGCTGCAGACAGTGCCACCCATTCCACCAATGCCAATGTGCCATAATGTATAAATGCTGCAGCAGCCTGCAGTAGTAGTAGATCTTGAAGCCCCCCCCCCCCCCCCCCAAGCAAGCACACACCTCACCTGTGTAATTGTTAGCTGCCTCAGCTGCCTGTACCCAAAATTTACTGGCACAGCCACGTTTTTGCTGGCGTTTCCAAAAGTTACATAATTTAAGTATTAAGTGCAAATTAGAGTATTTAGGCTACAAACAAATACAATATGCAATTAGCAATATGATTTAAGGTAGATAATAAGGCAAAAAACATATTTCTTATTTTATTTTTGATATAGTAGTAAGTAGCTCAGGGACAGGAGGGCAAGAAATTAGAATGGGCAGCACACACACATAAAACTGACTCTAACGGTAACACCTCACCGATACAACACGTCCCCTCCTGAGTCACAGTGACAGTCTCTCTCCAAGCCAAGTAGTCCCTCCAGTCCACTCCAGTCTAAACAGAACTGATGGTCCTGGTCCCAGCCTGCCTTGCTCCCATACTGTAGACCAGCACATGAGGCTCTGGCCACTCTGCTTGGCTCCATTGCACCATGACATCACACAATATGCTCAGGCACCTCCTCTGCCACAGCCGCTCGATCACACTGTAGCAGGCACTCGGATGGTGTCAGCCGTCTCCGGACAAAGCCAAGCGTCACAGCCATATTTTTTACTGGCAACCTTTTCCTTTTACTGGCATTTACTGGCAGTTGAAAATTGCCTGTTTTTTACTGGCTGCCAGTAAAAATACTGACAGTTGGCAACACTGCCCTGCAGATGTAGTCTCTCTCTCTCTCTGCTTGCCTCTCTGCTCTGCTCTGGAGGAGGCATTCTTCCGCGTCCGAAATACAAAAAATAGTCCCTCCCCTGCCGCTATTGAAACCCGAACACAGGTATTGAAAAAAATAAAAAATAAACGTAAAAATTTAACGGGGGGGGGGGGGTGTTGACGGCTGTACGGCATTGGTGACGGTGGTCGGATGGCATGGTGGAGACTGGAGAGTTTTTATTTTTTTACATTACATTACTTAGCTGTCCAGGTTCCCCTGGGCCCCCCTGCTGGTCGGGCCCGGTACAGCAGGGCCAGCTGTATTGGCCTATCAACGGCCCTGGTGGGCACTATGTATAAGAGAAGAGTGTGGAGGGTATAACAGTGAGCAATATATATAGGAGAGAAGTGTGGAGGGTATAACAGTGAGCAGTATGTACAGGAGAGAAGTGTGGAGAGTATGACAGTGGGCACTATGTACAGGAGAGGAGTATGGAGGGTATGACAGTGGGCACTATGTATAGGAGAGGAGGATGAAGTCATCTGGGAAGGAAAAATGTAAAGGTTTGTGGAAGGATGTTTAGGGACTGCGTAGTGGTTAAGCGAGCCATACATGGATTGATATTACACCAATTAAGCAGAGACCAGCCATAGTCGATCTATGTATGGGCTAGCTGGTTTTACACAAGTAAACCTATTAACCGACTTGAGTACAACCAGCCTGTCAGGTTTTCCCCAAAACAATCAGTGCTGCCAGCTATAGTTAGCAACACTAATCATTGTATTCACTGGCAGAACACAATAACACTGCAGGAGTGATTCCTCCATTCACAGGTCAGCAGGTGAGAGGGTGTGTGGGAACAGGCTGGGGAGAGATACTAATCAGTGGCTGGGTAGGCACTGGTTAGTATCAGAGCCAGATACACACAGGTGGTTACATATGCCGCGGTCGTTAGAGCGAGAGCAATAATTCTAGCACTAGACCTCCTCTCTAAACATGTATCCTGTATAAAAATTTCAAAGCATCGCTTGGTACACAAAAAAAATCGTTCTAACTTTATTTTTATTTTTTTTTATGAATGAAACAGTTTCTTTCCAAAAAAAAAAACATTTGAAAAATTGCTGCGCAAATATCGGGTAACATAAAAAGTTGCAAAGACCACCATTTTATTCCATAGGGTGTCTGCTAAAACAATATATATAATGCTTGAGGGTTCTGTGTAGTTTTCTAGCAAAAAAAAATTATGATTTTTACATTTAGGAGAGAAATGTCAAAATTGGCCGGGGTGGCAAGGGGTTAATCATAAGTAATATACAGATAATTATTGTAAGCACTGTGAGCTTATACTCTGTCTGCTGCAGAGTGTTCCAGCTTGTATTTAAACTGGCCGCTCTGTATGTAGCTTCTGACAGGCTGCGCAAGATGCCCTGTATCTCCGGAACCATAGATGAAAGCAGCCCCATATTTTAACCAGTGCTGGGGTATGTCTTTAGCTACCCACCCCTCAACAGTGGGGTCTCTGTGACTCCAAGTCGCCGAGCTTCAACCCTCAAAGTCAATCTTTTTTTTTTTTCTTTTTTTTTGGGGGCAAATGGGCCTATCTTGAGAAAGGGGCCTGGGGCTGCAGCTCCAATAGCCCCTGTGTTAATCTGGCCCTGGTGCTAATAAAAGTCAACCCTGCACATATAATGTTACAAATTTATGAGAACCACCGTATTTGTACAACGGGTGGGAGGGGGGTATATTTCTCCCCTTCATCTACCATTCGGATGTGGAATATGAGTTATAAATGTGTTCAGCAAGTCAATTTGAGATGCACAATCAAGAAATTAGGACGTTGTCAAGAACAGATAAACATAAATAACATCAGAACAAGAAAACGTGGCTGGTCTGCTGATGAAAACTACGTGTAACGTTAAAGAAAATCAAGTCAGTCCTGAATTTACCATATTATAAACTCTGGAAATCCACTTCAGTTAAACATAGGGTGTAAGGATGGCCTACTTCACCCAACTAGTCAAAGTTTAAATGTTGTAAAAAGGGGTGAGAGTATGTTAGGCACCATAATTCAGGCATAATGTCATAACTTTGTCTTGAGAATATGAACATGAGGACAAAGAAGCCTTAGGGACAGAAATGTTCAAGTTGTTCCGATGACTGTATAGAAGAGATGCTGCCCTCTCTGATCGGATAGGGTCAGGCGGTATTTTCAGGAACTTAAGTAAAAGGGTAATATCGTTCAGCTTATCTGGTAGTCAACTTGGATCAGAACAGGGGTGTATTCCACTTATAATTGTGTAAAGAGAAGGTAACGTGGTGAAGGCGGTAGTCAAAGACCAGCATATATTATTAGGGACTGGAATTCGATAGTCAGACGTCATCCAATGCCCTGGAAGAATAAGCCCTATTGTTTGGGGTTCCCGCAATCGAACCCCATTGGCGGTTTGCTTTCATCATTTTAGATTGGCGTTTCTCCGGGGATGTGAAGGGGGAGCGAGGGGAACTCCTTTCCAGGGGTGGTAGGAGGAATTATTGGTACCAATCCCTGAGGTCAACCTGTCCTAGTTGAAGTGAGTTACAAAACTCTGGTAGGTCCTCAGGAGAGCATACGGAATGTTGATGGCCATTGTGGGTTACAAGGTATGCAAATGGGAAGCGTCATGTGTACATCAAATCTTTCTCATGTAATTTGTCCAGGAGGGGACGTAGAGCCCCATGATTTTTTAGAGTGATCTAAGAAAGGTCATGAAAAAGCATAATTGTTTCCCCGTTAAAGATGATCTGCTCATTCCTTCGTGCTTTACGCATGATATCCTCCTTTAATGCAAAGTTTTGCAGGCAGCAAATTATATCTTGCAGTGTCAGGGCCTTTTGCCCTAAGGGCTCTGTGGGCCTTCACAAACTCTATGTTTGTGTCTTCAGGTCTTTTCAACAAACTGTTGAAGACCCTCTGCAAGGCTGAAATAATTTTCTCATTGTCCACAGACTCAGGGATCCCACTGACTCTTATATTGTTTCACCTCCACCTGTTGTCAAGGTCTTATAAATGTCTATTCATTTCTGTGAAGTGGAGGAAGTATGAAGCTTTCACCTCTCCAATCTATGTATTGCCTTCTCCCTGTGTTTCCCAGCCGCTTCAGCAAAGGCCAATTTCTCTGTGAGAACCAGCAGTTTAGTTTTGAGATCGGTCCACAGCAAAGCCAGACATATCTACATATGTGAGGGGGTGGTTAGAGTGGGAGATTCCCTACTGTTATTCTCTGTGGCCGATTATCACTGAAATCCTCCTCTGGTTAGGTCGGCACTATCTTGCCTCCGACCACGCTGCTACGGGAAGACGCTGGCTTTTGAAGAGTTTAGAGATGTTTCTCCCTGTATAAGCAGCCAAAGTGCGGCAGGATCAGGTGTGTGGTGTTTGGTGGTTCTGTCTGCCAATTATCAGGTGTTTAGGGTGCAGAGAGACAGGCTAAAGGCTGTGAATGCTCCGGAGCTCCTCTAATGTGCTGCCATCTCAGCCGTGCGCCAAGCCTCTAGATTTTTTTTTACCTTTTTCTGACATGTTGGTGTTATATCTGTCACTTGGATGTTATAAGTAGAGTAAATACAGCTGGATAAAACAAAAACTGTGTCTGTATTTTATTTAAGGCTGCAAAGCAACAAAATGGGATTATTTTAAAGGGGATGATTCTTTTCTGTATGCACTGTACACGTATGGAGTAAAATAACCATGTGTGGGCATGATGCATAAGTGATAGTGCTTTATCTTATGCTATGGAAGTCTGTCAAAGGATGATTCTTGAGAAGATATATTTCTATAACCAGCCTCACTGTCTGAATGAAAAAACTGTGCAGCCACTTTTGCTCAGTGTCAGAGTTGGGACAGTAAAGTGATTTACATATGTAGGGAACCCATACATTAGTCACAAAGGCCTACATTTTACAGATGTTTAGCTCGCCTGTCATGTAGAATTCAGTAGCGGGTCTGGCCTTTTTAGGGTGGTTCAAAAAACTTTCTCAACATGGTTGGCTTCATTGTTGGGGTTCATAGTTAAAGGGTCACTAACCCTTGTACTTTAATTAGACATGAGCTAAATTTCTAGTACTTAACAAACTGTATTATGGTTCAATTAGTCACATACATACAATTTGTTTTGTTTCAGGTGTTATAATAACTGGGAGCACCCCCCCTATCCTCCTGAGACAAAGAAAAGCAGAACTGGAGATGAACAGAGAGACATACAAGTTAGTGAGAAACCTACATTTGCTCTTTATATGCACCAGTTGCTGTGTCTAGTTTGGCAATCTTATTTGGCAATCCTTTTTGGACTTTACGCAACTGTAATTTCCAACACTATTTTTGTAATTTTAGTCCTTCCTTTTGACTTTAGTGGTTATATTCCAATCCATATGACTGCTCACAGATGATTCAGTAGTAAAACTGAATATTTGTGGCTACTATAGATTAATAGTTGGATAAAGCCATGACTCTTGGGTAAGCCATTAACTTATTGAAGAAATAAAACTTCTGACCTGGAAAGAAAACTGAGAAGAAACTGAGAAGAAATTGCACATCTTAGTGGTTTCTGTTTTAGAGTTGACAGCTTTTAGGGCCTATTCAGATTTATGCAGTCCATTGCTGTATATTGCATTAAGGTAAGCCCATTCAACTGGACAGCCAGTTCACCAAAACAGGACAAATCTGACATGCATAATTTTTGCCAACACTGCAATGAATAGGACATAATAGTCCTTTGGAGTGTATAAAGCAGTAGTGAAATTTAATTAAATGTAACATCCATGTAGGTATTTTGGAAGTTTTTTTGTTTTTTTTTTAACAAGGTGGGTATCTTAGAGGTTTTTTATATGATGGGAAGAAGGAACACTAAGGCCCCTTTCACACCTAAGCGTTTTTCATGCGGTGCATCGCTAAAAATAGCGCCTGTTCACCGCAGGAAAAAATCCTGCCCCTTTAACTCCAGTGTGAAAGCCGGCGGGCTTTCACACTGGAGCGGTGCGCTAGCAGGATGACAAAAAAAGTCCTGCTAGCAGCATCTTTGGAGCGGGATAGGAGCGGTGTGTTCACCGCTCCTATACCGCTCCTTCCCATTGAATAGAATGGGACACAGCGGTGAAACCGCGGCAATACCGCCGCAAAGCGCCGCTACGGCGGCGCTCTGCGGGGGGTGTTTAACCCCTTTTCGGCCGCTTGCGGGGGTTAAAACCGCACCGCGAGCGGCCGAATACCGCGGTTTAAAACGACGGTAAAGCAGCGCTAAATATAGCGCTGCTTTACCGTCACCGCGGCTCCCCGCCCCAGTGTGAAAGGGGCCTTAATGTGTGGATATTGGCTCTTGTCGAGATGTTGCCGAAATGACACCCACAGATGGCAATAAGCAGACAAAATGTCTCTTTAATTTAAGTGTTTGCTTAAAGAGTCAATTCACCCAGGTGATCATTAGTAAGTGAGCCACACCCTGGCCACCTACCTATAGTGCAGGCCTAGTAGCTGAGACCTGTTTCACACAGGCTTCAGCTTGTATAAGAGCAATGTGAACAGCAAGCCTTGACAGAGAACTTGCAGAGCTTTATTGAAGCTTTTAAAGTACCATTCAGCTCCAGTTTGTAAACGCTGAAAATGGATCATAATGGGAGTGCTGATTGCCACTTTAAATAAAAGCTGAATGGTACATTAAAAACTTCAACAAATCTTGCTGAAAGCTCTGCAGATGCATTGTCAAAGCTTGTTGTTCACACTGCTCTTATACAAGCTGAAGCCCTTGTGAAACAGGTTTAAGGCACAAGACTCTTGCCAGCAGTCAAGATATCTGTCAGTCTGTGGCTTAAATCTCCCAGTATCCACTAAACATTGGAATGATCGGTAGACAAATTTCACTTTACTTCAAGTAGCCCACTTATGCTCTTAAAACAAAAATTGGGAAAACAAATAGAAGAAGAAGGCAAAACAGAAAGTCTGGCAAGAGCCCGTCCCCCCGCCACCATCCAGATGGAACTGGTAGTAAAGTCACGAATCCCAAGTCTTCTCAAATCTAGTCATGGCTTTAGCTATCTTTGCTGCCAAAAACATACAGAAGATTAATGATTGCTTATGTTCGGCAATATCATCCACTGATTCATTTAAAAGAGCTACCTGAGCTCTCTTAGAGATGTTCAACATAGAAGAAAAGAAGGCTAGACAACCGCACTCCTATGCAATTTCTTTATTCAAGTGCCGAATACAAAGGTGAACTACAGGTATTAGCTTACATGTTTCACACCAAGGTCGGGTGCTTACTCATAGCTCGTAAGCATGAGTAAGCACCCGACCTTGGTGTGAAACATGTAAGCTGATACCTGTATGTCACCTTTGTATCCTGCACTTGAATAAAGAAATTGCATAGGGGTGCGGCCGTCCAGCCTTCTTTTCTTCAAAGTATCTGTTTGCATACAGGGCTCGCACCCTCCACGTGGGATAGAGTTTTTTTGGAGCAGCAGGGTAAGAGAAACTGCCTTCGAGCGATGTACATGTACGTGGATGTTCAACATAGTTACAGAAAATAATAAGGCATGTACTCGCGTACAGAATCTCCTAACCTTAAAGCAGGTCCACCATGTGTGCAGCATTGAACCCTTTTGACTTCAGCCTTAAAAGCATTGTGAAGAGACCTCAGGATACATCTTAAGCCCCATACACACGGTCGGAAAATCCGACCACCAAATCCATCAGATTTGGTCCGACGGATTTAGTCCGACACTGGTGTTGCATACACACGGTCGGACAAAGTTGTCGGAAAATCCGATCATTCTGAACGTGGTGATGTTTGTTGCCTACGACGGGACTACGTAGAGGCTAGTAGCCAATAGCTTTGGTCTTGTAATGTGATCTGAGCATGCGTGGCACTTTGTCCATCGGAATTCGCTACACACGATCGGAATTGGTGTGATCGGACTTTGTTGTCGGAAAATCTTTAGAGCAGGAGATAGAACTTTGTCCGTCTGACAATCCGATGGAAACTGTCCGATGGTGCCTACACACGGTCGGAATTTCCGACAACATTGTCCGATAGGACAGAATCCATCGGAAAATCCGACCGTGTGTATGGGGCTTTAGATAGCCTGCTTGGAACTTGATACCATCAGGAGACCACCTTATAAATTAGTCTTAATCAGCTGAATGTTCAAATTGCCCTTATGAATTCTAGAAGTACAGGCATTCCAGTCTTCCTCAATGATCTCCATCTCCAGGTCTCCTTCCCAAGCCAGCCTATATGCAAGTTTAGTGGAAGAGGCCATAAGTAACTTACAGTATATAAGGATGTGATTCCACCCACCCCTTTGAGTTGTGCTCTGCAAACATCTACTTTCAAAGACAGTCTGCATAGTAATACCATCTGCTCGCTTTTTCAGGACATTAAGGAAGTGTGTGATTGACATTAACAGAATGATTCAGACTGTTTTAAGATTGAGAAAAATAAGAGGTCTCTCTGATACCTTTTCGGTCAAAAAAAGTGTCCAATGCGATACAACTCCTTGTCTATCCATCATTGAAACTGAAAGGAGTGTAGTCCAGGGGGGAACCTAGGGTTATTGAATAATGGAGCCACCAGAGTATGACATGACCAGACTAGATACATGACACAGGAAGTATCCCAGAGGTGTAATGAATGGGAAAGAAAGAGGCACAAAATGGCCTTATGACTTTTAGAAGGCAACCACATCAAAAGGTCAATAGGAAGAGAACCACAAGCTTTTGCTTCCAAACCTATCCAGGCAGGTCTATACGAGTCAGAATAAAGCTGATACAGTTGCATCTCTTGAGCAGTGGGATAATATTTACGGAAATCAGGGACTCCTAGACCTCCTGGATCATTTGGGTATAAAGCGTACATAGATGACAATGCAATTTTATGAGCACTTGACTTAAAAATATTATGAATCAATTTATCATATGTATTTTGTTTCACAGCCCTTGGTTTTGCCTTTTAATCTCATGGCTTTTCTGACTTTGTAACAAGGGGTTCTTATATCATTTGTGTACACGTGCTACTGTGCTTGAAGTGATTCTAATGTTACAAGCTATATAATATGGCTTCTCCCCCTAAATATAAGAATGACTTTTCCTCTCCTAAATGTAATGCAGTGCACCTTAATGACAAGGTCTGATAATTCAAGGTGCCCCCTCCATAAAAGCTGGATGAAAGTGCAAATAAAGCCTGGGGGGGGGAGTTAAATATATTGTATTTGCTTTTTCGCTGTCTTCCTCCTTCAATCCCTAGGCTAGGGTAACATCATCCTCCTACTGGCAAGGTTTTGGAGACTGTTTAATAGCCTAGTTCTTTCAAGAAGACTACTGTGCACTGTGGTTTTGCATCGTCTTGTGAGATCTGGGCTACTTGGCATTCCCAGGGATCTTGGCAGCCTGAGAATTACATCACTCCCTTCATTATTCATAATGAAGGGAAAGGTGAGATGTTTTCACCCCAAGGGTTCTCTTTTGAATGCTTGTTCAGTGTTTAAGCAGGGGGGGGGGTGGTCACATTGAAGTTTGTAACTAAAGCTTGATTTGTGATAATCAAACAAGAAAGGTGATAAAAAAAAAAAAAAAGGAAGAAGCGGTGGCAGCACTACCAGCATAAAAAATATAACTTTATTTCTTAAGCAATGACTAAGCACAGGTGTGTGAAATGCGTTTGCTGAATTCCACAGGAGATGTGTGTGCACATTATGTCCTCGATTTTAATGGATTTCCAATAAAGTTAAATATTTTTATGCCGCCACCTCTTTTTTGTTTTGTGCACATTTGGATGCGGACCAAGGCTGGCACCCGTCACTTGCTACAGCAGGGAGGCATCTCATTTTACCTGGAGCGGGGCAACCTTCATCTCATATTTTGTCAAGAAAGAGGTGATGCTCTCCATCATAAAAGCCCAGTATAAAAATGTATTGGTACTTTCCAGTACAAAGGCTGTTCCACCAATTTTTATTGCAACTTAAGCCCATATAATAAAGGTGTCCTTCCAACCTGCAATCCCCATTCTACAATTCAATTCGTGATAGAGTGAGACACATTATAGGGCAGAGGAGCAGCTGGAACAGCCTTTTTACCAAAAAGTATTAATACATTTTATACCAGGCTTTTATGATGGAAAGCGGTTTCTCTTTCTTTGTTGGATTACCATGATTACAGAACAGACAATGAACTGCTTAAAACTAGCACTGATTGGCAGGTGGAATGAGGGAAATAGTGCTGGGATAGAACAGTACAGCCTGTTATCAGTAATATGGTCTAGGGTAGTGCCTGAAATGCACAGGTACGCTCGATTAGATCGTCCCCCTGATGTGGTTCTGTTACATGTGGGGGGCAATGACCTGGGTTTGCGGTGTGCAAGGGAATTGACCAGGGACATTAAATTTGACTTATTGCGGTTGCAATCATTTTTTCCTGACACAATTTTTATCTGGTCCGATATTGTGTCCAGAACGGCTTGGCGTTTAGCTCACTCTGTCGCAGGTCTAAACAGAGCCAGGGTAAAAGTGAAAAAAGCGGTGGCCAAGTTTTTTGTGCGGAATGGGGGTTTGGCGGTCCGTCACCGGGATTTGGAGGAGGAAACGTGGCATTTTTGCGTGCGGACAGCGTGCCCCTGAATGCTATCGGAATTGACCTGTGGCAGCTTGGTTTGCAGGATGGTTTGCAGCGGGCGTTTAGGGTGTGGAGGGTGACACGCAAGTAAGGTATCACGTGTGTGTGCTGTGGCGCTAGGTCTATGGGGTCTTTGAAGGCGGTGCTGAGAAGTAATGGAGGTTTAGGGGGGTTGGGCACATATGGAGATATGGGTGTCCTTTCCCTTAAAATGTGAACAACGGAGTTTAGAAGGTTGTATCTGGAAGGAAGTTGCTGGTTTGTCCTTGAGCTTGCGTAATACACGGCGGGGGGCCTTTTATGGGTGTATCGATACAACTAGTTGGTTGGAAATTATAATTTACCTTCAAAGACCTCTAGATCAGGAATGTTTAATGCTGATGTATATTTGGATTATAATGTTTTTTTGTAAAATGTATTTATATGCATTAAGTTGTGTTTCAGAGTATTTTTGTATTTCATCTGTTTTTATAATAAAAAGGGCTGCTATGGCCATTCGACTCCAAAAAGAATGTGTCGTCTGGTCAATCGTTAGATAAGATATGGAAGGGAATAGGTTGTCCTTTATGGGAGCCTCACGAGTAAGCACATCCCTTAGTCAAGAACAGTACAGCCTGTTATCAGTACTTGTAATAACTGTATACAATCTTGTAGGTGGAAAGTGTATGCAGAAGGTGCCCCTCGCTGCATTGACATAGAAGATGATGGCGTGTTCAAGCTTCCCCCTAATGACCAATACTCCTTGCTAAAAGAAATCAGTTTTGGCTACACCTTTCTTTCCATGTATGTATCTAAATTCTGCTGTAAGAACAGGCAGGGATCCAGGAAATGTTGCTGTGTAGTTGTGCTTCTTCAATAGGTTGGGGGGGGGGGGGGGGAGTTGTTTACTCTTCCAGAATCTCTAAAAAGAAGGTAAACCAAGGCATTAGGATATTCTTAATGCCCTTCTCCAGCTTGTGGCAGCTTTAGTTAATCAGATGTTGACAGCATCTTGTGGACAACTGGTATTAGGTTTGCCTTTCATAGAAAAGTTTTTTGTCACCGTAATTCTCAGGAAACCTGAGCAAGGAATTCTGGCAAAAGATTTAGCACAAAATGCTATACTTATAATAAACAGATTGAAAATATTTGTAGCAAGATCTACCATAAAAATCAACATGGTGCTCAAGTCTGAATTGTCAGCTCCTGGAACTAAAACGGCAACCTATTTCTTCAATAATTTTGGGTATTTGTTAGAAAGCAAATCACAAGCAGTTGCCAATAATTTTGGTGTGCAGTAGATCATAAACGGTCCCCTATTATGTGGTTACTTCAGCAGATAAGATCTACCATTTATTAAATTTTTTCAGTCTCGTTTATTGAAAGTTCAGGCTAGCAAAGGACTAGAAGCCAATCTAGTTTATCTGTACTCTAGAATCTGGTTGTTCTAACCTACCAGATATGAGCTTTTGTAGAGTAACATATCACTGTATGGATTTGACGACAACTGACTTGTTGTCAACTGACTTGTTGACAACTGACAGCAGCTCTAGATGAGGCCACAAAAAGGAATTGCTACCTGTTCTACTATTAGTGACAAAAAAATAGTAAAGGTTTTGCGAGCTACCAAAACAAAGTTCCCCTATCTTATACTAGTATAATGACAGCTGCTAGCACTAATCACGTCCCATACTAACGTGTGAGAATCGCAGATAAATAAATCATGTGTTGCGCTATCCCCTTAATGATCTGCTGAACTTACAGCAAAAACCTAAACAACAAAATTGTTAACTAAAGTGCCTATAAAATCAAATCCAAGAATATAATAATAATATATAAGCCACTAATGTCGTCATACAGCTTTTAACATCATATAGTGTGAATATGCACACATTTCATAATATACAAATATTGATACAAAATTGATGCATAAAGTGCTCAAGTACATATAAGTCCGTGATACTCTGACCACCCAGGATCAGTTTTGACTTGATAGGTGACTGTGAATATAGCGATCTGCAGCAGTGATTATACTCAGGTGCTCCCCACCCCAAGGTAATGGACGTTCACCTCAGAGCGTGTGACCTTGCAATTAAGTTTGGTCAATACACCCTTTTGAATCATCAAAATGGATTCCAGGTCAGGTTGCAAGGCCCAAACACTGCTGAAAGATATAGCCTCCTTGCATATAAATATCAAAAAGAAACTCCATAGTGTGATACCGTTTTAAAAGATTTTATTTACTGCAAACAAAGCCCTATTATAAGGTACTCACATGTGTCTGGTGTGTTAGTGCACCGCTCTATAGCATGCCTTAATAGTGCCAAGCCGTGGATGAGATTGTGTGCTCCTCCTCCATAAGACAGACCCGATGTCTCCTGCATCGTCCAGTCGCTTATATATTATTATTAGGGATGAGCCCGATGTTCGAGTCGAACGTAAGTTCGACTCGAACATCGGGTGTTTACCTGTTCGCCGAACAATATGCAGGGTTCGCGACAAATTCAAAAGCTGCCAGAACACCGGTAAAGTCTATGGGACACTAACATGAAAAATCAAAAGTGCTAATTTTAAAGGCTTATATGCAAGTTATTGTCATAAAAAGTGTTTGGGGACCTGGGTCTTGTCCCAGGGGACATTTATCAATGCAAACATTTTATTTTAAAAACTGCAGTTTTTTCGGGAGCAGTGATTTTTTTAATGCTTAAAGTGAAACAATAAAAATGAAATATTCCTTTAAATATTGTGCGGGGGGGGGGGGGGGGGGGGTGTCTATAGTATGCCTGTAAAGTGCCAAATTTTTCCCATGTTTGGAACAGTACCACAGCAAAATGACATTTCTAAAGGAAAAATTGTCATTTAAAACTGATCGCAGCTGTAATGAATTGTCAGGTCTCGGCAATATAGATAAAACTCATTGAGGGCTTATCAGAATCTGGAAGCTCCCTTTAACAAGAGGACCCCCAGATCCCAGCCTCCCCCCTGTGTGAATTGGTAACGGGTACAAGTACCCCTACCATTTCACAAAAAAAGTGTCAAAATGGTAAAAAAGACAAGAGACAGCTTGGGACAAGTACTTTCTTAAAAAATAAAAAAATAAAAATGTCCCACGATGTAAAACCACGCCGCCTGACGGACCAAAAAAAAAAGCTGCAACCGATCTCTTCACGTCTTCGCTGTGACAGCTCTTATATAACTGAGGGCTGGGCCACCCGGTGACGTAATCCGGTGACCCCGCCCCCCTCTGACGCCACAGGCAATAAATGGGGAAGCCCTCGTGGCGTCAGAGGGGGCAAGGTCACCCGGTCACCCGGTTACGTCACCAGGTGGCACCGCCCTCAGACACGTCAGTCGGCGGGAGCCTCCCATGGAGGTGGATCAGTTGCAGCTTTTTTTTTCTTTTTCTTTTTCGGTCCGTTGGGGTGGCGTGAACTTACATTGCGGAACATTTTTATTTTTTAATAAAGGACTTGTCCCAAGCTTTCTCTTGTCTTTTTTTACCATTTTGACACTTTTTTTGTGAAATGGTAGGGGTACTTGTATCCGTTACCAATTGACATGGGGTGAGGAAGGGATTTGGGGGTCCCCTTGTTAAAGCGGTTCTGCACACACTTTTTTTTACTAAATCTCATTGCCTTCCAAATCTGGCAAAGAGTACTAAATGGCCGTTTTTTTTTTTTCTTACCTTGTAATTGCTGCTGGTCTTTCCTCTGTCTCTGCGGGGGTGGGCGGGGTCTGTGCGGGGATCCTCGTCATGCCACACTGTCTCCTGGGATCTGGTGTCATTCATCCCAGGAGTCAGTGCGGCCATCGACCCGAAATCTTGCGAGATTTGCGGCCATCGAGCCAAAATCTCGCGAGATTTCAAATGCCCACTAGCAAGATGACATCAGCCGGGAATGAGGGAATGATTTTTTAAACTATCGATTAGATGGAAAAACGGACCTGGATAACAAGCATCATCACTGCAAGTGAGTATGATGTTAGCAAGACATTATTTTTATACATTAATAAAAAAAAAATACGTCAGTGCAGAACCGCTTTAAATGACAATTTTTCCTTTAGAAATGTCATTTTGCTGCGGTACTGTTCTAAACATCGGAAAAATGCACCACTTTACAGGCATGCTATAGACACCCCCCAGGCACAATATTTAAAGCAATATTTCATTTTTATTGTTTCACTTTAAGCATTAAAAATATTACTGCCCCCGAAAAAAACGTTAGTTTTTAAAAAACTTTTTTGCATTGATACATGTCCCCCGGGGCAGGACCCAGGTCCCCAAACACTTTTTTTATGACAATAACTTGCATATAAGCCTTTAAAATTAGCACTTTTGATTATTCATGTTCTTGTTCTATAGACTTTAACAGTGTTTGTGTGTTCTGCCAAATTATTTGCTGTTTACATGTTCTGCTGCGAAATGAACAGGAGGGTGTTCAGCTCATCCCTAATTATTATATGCTTGGATTTGATTTTATAGGCACATCACTTTAGTTAACAATTTTGTTTTGCTGCAGGTTTAGCAGATCATTAAGGGGATAGCGCAGCATATGATGTATTTATTTATCTTCTACTATTAGTGGCTTTGGAACAGTGCTGAAAGGATTTCTGTTCAACAAGGATTCATGGCATAACCTAGAAGACATCAAACTGCTGTCCAACCTGCGGAAATCACAGAAATCAGGTGTGTGGGATCTCTCTATTATTTTAGACCTGTCAGAGTGTTCTCAATACACAAATATGACATTTATCACACTGTCTTAGCCCCCGTACACACAGTCGGAAATTCTGACCAAAAATGTCTGATCGGACCATGTTGTCGGAAAATCATCCCGTGTGGGGGCTCCATCGGACTTTGAGAGCAGGATCTCAAATTTAGACGGAAAAAATTTGAGATCCTGCTCTCAAATTTTCTGACAACAAAATCCGATCGGACTTTTTTCGATCGTGTGTAGAGAATTCCGACGGACAAAGTTTTAAGCATGCTCAGATCAAATTACGAGACCAAAGCTATTGGCTACTAGCCTCTACGTAGTTCCGTCGTACGCAGCGAACGTCACCACGTTCAGAATGATTGGATTTTCCTACAACTTTGTCCGACCGTGTGTATGCAACACCAGTGTCGGACAAAATCCGTTGAAAAAAATCTGACGGATTTTGTGGTCGGAATTTCCGACCATGTGTACGGGGGCTAACAACTACAGTAAGTCTTTGCATGTTAAGTCTTGGAATTCTGACAGCATGACACAATCATTCCTTTATACCAGGCTGCTTCATAGACCTGCTAAAAAGCAAGTTGTCAGAATTCCAATGTGGTGGTGCACAGGCGACATTTTGTAACTTTGGAACTATAATGGATGTTTGAGTAAATTGATGAATGGAGAGCTACAGTGTGTGTTTGAATAGATGGTTGTAACAAATTTAAATGCCTCAAGTGTAGTAAATCTTAAATACCCTAAAAGTTAAACCTACCATGATAACCTCAATTGTTCATGCTGTTTCCTGATACAGGTACTCCTCACTTAAAGACCAGGTTCCATTCCAACGACAAGGTCGTTAAATGATATGATCGTTAAACGAGGACCCACTAGTAATCAATATTTTAAGCATTCTTAACTACTGTACTGTACTGTATTGTGAAAAAAGGTCTAAAACACAAAACTCCAGCTCAATAGCATTGTTTTAATTTGCATAAGTACAGAACACAAACTAAAATTCTGTACTGTACAATACAATGATGCCTAGCACGTTGTTCAGGTGGGGAGAGCTGGTCGTAAGTCTGAGTGGTCGTTAAACAGGTAAGTCGTTAAACGAGGAGTATCTGTATATGTAAAATGGCATTGATTTTGAGGACACTGTCTTGTTACTCAAGTTCTGCTTTGCATTTCTTTGACTTTATGGTCTCTGGGCATTAATATTGTCATGTTCCCACTCTGCCAATAGTTTTTCCTAAAAAAAGTCTAAAAAGCATATTAATTTTTACCTTTCATGTTTAGGGTTAGTGAGTGAGATATGGAAGGAGGATTCTTTCTTTGGTAGCCAATATCTGAATGGAGTTAACCCCTTACTGATCAAGAAATGCTTCAAGATCCCAGAGAACTTTTCAGTTGTTGATGAAATGGTGGCTTCATCTCTGGGGCCTTCCACAAATTTAGAGACAGAACTTCAGGTGGGTTCTGGATACAATAACATGAGAAAATGAAATCAAACTACCGTATATACTCGAGTATAGGCTGACCGAATATAAGCCGAGGCACCTAATTTTACCACCAAAAAAATTGAATTATTGACTCGAGTATAAGCCTAGGGTGGGAAATGCCAGTGCCCATGAAATGCAGCCTGCCAGTGCCCATCATATACAGCCTATCAGTGCCCATGAAATACAGCCTACCAGTGGCCATGAAATACAGCCTGCCAGTGCCCATCAGTGCCCATGAAATACAGCCTGCCAGTGCCCATCAGTGCCCATGAAATGCAGCCTGCCATTGCCCATGAAATACAGCCTGCCAGTGCCCATCAGTGCCAATGAAATACAGCTTGCCAATGCCCATCAGTGCCCATGAAATACAGCCTGCCAGTGCCAATAATATACAGCCTTACCAGTTCCTGGTAGATGTCACGATGTCCCGCTGTATGTGCGGTCAGATTAAATCTCCCCATGGATGGATTGCATGTTAGCCATGAAAAGCCAAATATTGATCCATCTATGGCGATTCCTGTTGGAGGAGTCAGATCTAATGATTGGGGGCTGTCGGTAAATGTTGTCTGGATCTGAGCCTGCAGTGCTGATCAGTGTGTGGTGACCGTTCTCCCCGATAATACAATAGGAGAGCGGTGAGGATTCCTCTATCCACCTCCAATATGTAGAAAGGACAATCCATTCTGTCTTTTTTTTGGCCAGCCTAAAGATCCCCATACATGTTCCAATCTCTGTACAATTCATTTTACAATGTGATAGGAAGTGGATATCATCGATGTGTATGTGATGAGCCCTCCATCCAATGAAGTGGTGAGGTGTGACATGTGAGTGGATAGTCAGGCATGATGGAGGGGCTGTGATTGCAGAGCGATCTGATCGATCAGTGATTGGTTGCTCATCCTCTGGTTACCACACCCAATGACGGGCACATGGACAGGAAGGTCTGGGCAGACAATGGCGGAGCGCAGATCACAATGAAGGTGTATAGGAATGCACATCCCGGCCGGCCGGCACACCTACCAAACAGGAGTAGCTTGAACTCCCGGGCCGCCTTATTTCCATTCTCTCTCAGGTTCCGGTCAATCATCTTAATCCTCTTCACCACCGCCTTGTCCTCGTCGCTCAGTGTACAACCCATGGTGACAGCCCAGTGGCACGAAGCTCTCAGCCCCACCCCTTTTTCACCTCCATTGAGGGACATTTTTTCTTAAATTGACATTCACTCGTGTATAAGCCGCGATGGGGTTTTTCAGCATAAAAAATGGGCTGAAAAACTTGGCTTATACTGGAGTATATACGGTAGCTGGATTTCTGAGTCTGTGCACATGTATGTTTAAAGTGTAACTAAAAGGCAAAAGGTTTTCTTTGGTTTTGGACAGAGTGGAGATGGTTTAAAACACCTGTCAGGTTTTCTATTTGTCCTGTTTACTATTAGCATTGAAAGCAAAAGTAAAAGGAAATTCCAAATTTTGGGTTGTCCCCAGAAAAGTAACAGAGAGGAAGTCTTTCAATGGGGACACCAGTTATGGTGGTGTAGGGGTCCCCAAGGTATTCCCTTAATTTGCAGTGATTTCCTTTCAATTCATGTTTTGGCAATGAGACCGGAAGTGAAGGTAAATCTCCCCAATGGGGCACAGATGGCAAATAATTAAACAAACAGGAGTTACAACCTTCCCTTAAAAAAATAAAAAATGTTTTGCCTGTAGTTCTACTGTAATACATTGCATTTTTGTGCTAAGAGTTTGCTAATTACAATAGATATTGTATTGCAGAATGGACACATTTTCCTGGCAGACTATAAAATTCTTGAAAACATTCCTACAAACACCATTAATGGAAAGCAACAATACATTGCAGCTCCCATGTGTCTACTGTGGAAAAACCCTCAGGATCAGCTTGTCCCAATTGCCATTCAGGTGATCTTCTCTTCTGTACCTACACAATTGCTTTTAATCTTTTAAATCAGATTTATTTTGAGAAAGGTTTTGTGAAGTTTACAGAGATAAGCTGTCCACAGAACAGCAAGGTAGAGAGAGGAAACAAAGCACAGCTCAATACAGAGACATTTTCTCCCAATGAGTTTGAAGTGGCACAATAGCTAGTTACTGTAACAAGGAGAATTACAATAACTGGCCAATTAAAGGCCAGACAATTTCACTTCAACCAGTAGTAGGGCACATGAAATCTGTCTATCAGGACCATATGGATTTGAATTTGTACACTGCATTGTATGTTTCCCAAATTAGATACATCTATTTAGTTCAGATATGCAGTCCTCCACAGAAAGAAGGTTTGACACCCACTTCAATGCTACCATCTTCCAAGCAGCAACTACATCAGAGACAAGTAGGCATCAATAGGGGAAAAATTCATAATAAACCAGAGTGCAGGTGAGTGGGTCCATGATTAAATTGACACCCAGGAGACATTTACTATTTTAATTACACTGTCACAATAACTTCTCAGTTTGGGGCAGCACCAGAGAAGGTGTATGAGGTTCCCCTGCGGTTGACCACATTTGCTACAGCAGAAATCAACTTGTAGGCCTATACTATGAAGAAATACAGAAGTGTCAAACTTTGTGGAAAATGAAGAGCTGTATTAATTTGAGTGAGAGGAATAAAAAGACACCAGTTGAGCAGACTGAGGAATTCTGTTTATCCTGTCATCTTTCCATTCATCTTTATTTAGTTTTTTCAATATGCAAATTTTTGATACAAAAACAACAAAAATCCATTTCCATAAATACATACTTATAATTTCCACTTCCCTCCCACCTCCTTCCCTATCATCTTGCACACCCCCTCTCTATCTCTCTGTTAAAATTAATATAGTACAGTCACAAACTTTCTATATGTTTTCAAGTTCGGGTACCAGTCCTGAAGTATTAATCCATGCTTTCCATATCTTCTCAAATCTAATTTTGCCTCCCCTTCTTATACAAGCTAATTTTTCCCTTATTATTGTATTATTGACCATTCTCAGCCAATTACAGAGGATGACCTGGGTTTTAGCCACTTCCAAGTAATCCCCTTCCTAGCCTGATATAGGCATCTCAGAACTGCGATTCGTGTAGACGCTAATCCCACATTTTATTACGTATATCCCAATATACACAATATTGGATCCATCCATAGATCTAATTCAAATACTGAATTTATTTTACTCAACACCCATTCCCAATATCTGCATAGTTTGGGACACCTCCAGAGCATACGGATCAAATCCCCAGTTGTAGTTCTACACCTGGGGCAGGATGCATCTGGACATCTCCCAAACTGAGCTAATCTTTTTGGCGTGTAATATGCTCTATGAATAATATAAAGTAGTGTGAATTTCTGGGCTGCTAAGAGGGACAACAGGTCTATTGAGGTTACTATTCCATCCCATTGAGCATCTGTTAACTTACCCACATCTTCCTCCCATTTTACCCTGCTAGAGAGCTGAAGGTCCTTTTCCAATACTTTAAGATGTATATTTTATACAATTTCAAAGTCAGCCCTTTTCGGGAAATGGCATCTACCAACATTCTCAGCAAGGGGGCTCTACTCCATTCTAATCTCCTTTCTTTAAATTGTGTTATCAATGCGTGTCTTAACTGTAAGTACTGGTAAACATTCTTGTTTGAAAACCCAAATTCCTCTTTTAGCTCCTGAAATGTCTTTAGCTACTCCGTTATATATAATTGCGATAGTTTTACCACTCCCCTCTGTTTCCAGTTATTAAAGTTTTCCAGCCCCTTTAACTCATGTAGATTTTTATTATCCCAGATAGGTGCATATTCTGTAAATCCTGAGTATTGAAATATTAACCGTGCTGTATTCCAACTCTTTAACAACAGTTTTGCTGAAAGTTATTGACTCTCCTCTCCCAATGAGTTTGCTTCTAGTGCTTCAATTAGGGATGTATGTGGGTTACAGGACAGTAGCGCTTGTGAGCTGTAGCTAGTAGCATTATTACTTACCTCCCATCCCCCTACCTGTTGAAGCTGAGCCATTAGAAAATAGCTCCAAGGGTGCGGTATCGCTAAACCCCCTCTATCTTTAGGCAACTGTACCTTCCTCCATATCGGATCTCTAAGATGCCCTTTAAATTTCCTAAACCACACACAAGAAATCCATATGGGTGAATTATGTAAAATATATAAAAGTTGAGGCAGCCACACCATTTTAATCAAGCTACAACGGTCCACTACAGACAAGGGGAGACAACTCCATATCTTACATTTTCCCTTAAATACTTTTATTAAGGGCTTAAGGTTTTACCGCTATATTCTTTCCACTACCTGAAAATGACTAGTGCTCTCAGGCAGCTCCCGTTCCAGTTCATGAACTGGAAGAAGAACAGATTTCTCCCAGCTGATGGAGAGGCCAGGGAACACGCCAAATCTTTTTATAACATCCATTGCTGCAGTTAGAGACTGATTTGCATTTCCCAAGAATAAAAGAATATCATCCGCATATAGCAAAAACCTTGCACCTCCCGCTGTTCTCATGGCTATGACAAAATGTTCCACCGCCAGGGCAAAAGACAGGGGCAACAGTGGGCACCCCTCCCTCGTGCCCCGGAACAGCGAGAAACATTCCGAAACCCTTTCATTAATCTTTACTGTCGCCCTTGGGTCAGTATATAATAATTCTACCCATTTTGTAAAGACAGGACTTTGCTTTGACAGCATCGAGGGACAATATAACTCTTGATCCCATCTCCTCTACTGGTATTTGTAGATTTAAAAATAGTCTCCTTATATTGAATGATGTTGGTCGGCCAAGGATAAATCCACACTGATCAGGATGGATTATAGTACTTAATCTACTGGCTAGAATTTTTGCCAGTCTGCACAAAGCAGAGAGCTTGGTCTATAAGACGCTGGTTGAAGAGGGTCTTTCCCTTATTTTGGTATTATTATGATTGTCGCTTCTGTCATAAATACCTCATTTAGTACCTATAATAACTGGTAGCATTAGCTTCCCATATTCCCTATAGATTTAATTTGGCAATTCATCTGGCCCTGGTGCTTTATGGTTAGCTGAGTTAAATACCACCTCTTGTAATTCCTCAATGGTAATGGGCAATTCCAGCGATGCCTTATTTTCCTCTGAGAGGTGTGGGATAGTTAAACCCTGGAAAAATTCCCCCCATTTCTCCATCTACCTCTCCTACCTTAGACCTATATAGGTCGGAATAATACTCTTTAAATACATTTACTATTTCCAATGGACACATGGTGACTCTTTCAGCACAAGTCTTAATGGACATTGAAGCAGTTGTAATAGTGTTTTGAGACTTTGCCAGAAGGGCAAGCATGTGTCCTGTGTTTTCCCCCTCTTCATAATGGGCCTGCTTCAAGAAAAACCTTTTATTCTCAACTTTATTTTTTTATTAACTGTAGCCAAAATGGATTTACTCTCCATTCTCCCCCCTCCCACTGTTTTCCCAGTCTCATTGACAAAACTAAAGGGGAGTGGTCCAACAATCCTCTAGCCTCATATTTAATGTCCATTACCATTGTAGTAAGGGTATCATTCCCTATTGCCATATCTATTCTAGAAAGTGAGGAGTATGTACCAGAGTGGCATGAAAACATTTGAGCTGACGGGTGTCATTCACGCCAAATATCCCTCAGCCCTGTCTCTCTAAATATCCTGTATGTATTCTGTTCATGTCTCTGTTCATGTCTCTTTCCCGGAGGAAACTTATCCATCTGAGTATTCATCACCATATTAAAATCTCCCACAATCAGGATGGGTACCCTTGGTTTATTGGCCATAAATTCCAGCAAATGTTTAACAACTTCTAGCTTAAAAGGGGGCAGGACATACACATTCATAGTATTCAAGTATACATAGCTTCTCCGCCAGCATACAATATACAAATATGCATCGTCCCTCACCATATATCTTTTCTTGCCTACAGGAGAACTTCATTGATTTTTGTATTAGGATGCTCGTTCCTCTTGAATATGATGTATATACCGAATGGTATTGATGGGGGAATCCCTTACATCTTAGCCATGAAACTGTTTCTTTTGTTAAAGTTTCACTTTGCTCTTTACCCCTTTCACTTTAAAAAAGTAATTAGTTAAGTTACAAATTACTTCTCCCAAAAAGTAATTGCGTTAGTAACTCAGTTACTACATTGGAAAAGTAATTAGTTACTCAGCAAAGTAACTGACTTTTTTTTAATATTCTAAGGGGCGGGTCTAGTATTACTGTAAGCAAGGGGCGCGTTCCCCCCTGTACGTCTATTTCCCCTCTGTACCCCCCTGCACGTCTATTTCCCCTCTGTACCCCCCTGCACATCTGTTCCCCCCCCCACACATATATCTGTTCCCCCTCTGTACCCCACTACACATCTGCCGCCCCCACACACATATATCTGTTCCCCCTCTGTACCCCACTACACATCTGTCATCCCCCCCCACACACATATATCTGTTCCCTCTCTGTATATCTGTCCCCCCCAAACTCACGGATTGGATCATTCCTCAGATCAGAGTCACGGATCAGATCATTTTTCGGATCAGCAAATATTTGAATTTGCAAAAACCTGTGAAAATTCCACCACCATATAGTCCCCACTGTAATATCCACGTAATCTCCCCCACTGTAATGGACATCTCCCCCACTGTAATGGACATCTCCCCCACTGTAATATCCACAATCTCCCCCACTGTAATATACATCTCCCCCACTGTAATATTGTCTCAGTGTGGCTGGGTACGGCTGAGCATGGCTGGGTATCGCAGAGTATGGCTGGGTATTACTGAGTATTGCAGAGTATGGCAGAGTATGGCTGGGTATTACCGAGTATTGCAGAGTATGGCTGGGCATTACCGAGTAATGCAGAGTATGGCTGGGTATTACCGAGTATTGCAGAGTATGGCTGGGTATTACCGAGTATTGCAGAGTATGGCTGGGTATTACCGTGTATTGCAGAGTATGGCAGAGTATGGCAGAGTATGGCTGGGTATTACCGAGTATTGCAGAGTATGGCAGAGTATGGCTGGGTATTACCGAGTATTGCAGAGTATGGCTGGGTATTACCGAGTATTGCAGAGTATGGCTGGGTATTACCGAGTATTGCAGAGTATGGCTGGGTATTACCGAGTATGGCAGAACATGGCTGGGTATTACCAAGTATTGCAGAGTATGGCAGGGTATTACCGAGTATTGCAGAGTATGGCTGGGTATAACCGAGTATTGCAGAGTATGGCAGAGTATGGCTGGGTATTACCAAGTATTGCAGAGTATGGCAAGGTATTACCGAGTATTGCAGAGTATGGCAGAGTATAGCTGAGTATTACCGAGTATGGCAGAGTATGGCTGGGTATTACCGAATATGGCATAGTATGGATGGGTCTTACCGAGTATGGCAGAGTATGGCTGGGTATGGCTGGGTATGGCAGAGTATTGTCAGGGTATTGCAGAGTATTGTCAGGGTATTGCAGAGTATTGGCCGGGTATTGCAGAGTATTGCAGAGTATAGAGTATTGGCAGGGTATTGCAGAGTATTGGCAGGGTATTGCAGAGTATTGGCAGGGCCTTGCAGAGTATTGGCAGGGTATGGAGGGATGGCTGTGACTGCAATTGTCACAGAGCAGCGCTGTGGGCACTACAGATCCAGCTCACAGCGCTGTTGCCATCCAATCTTTCCCCTCCACTGTACAGATCAGTACATAGAGGGGAGAGAGGAGCCGGCGTCATCTTGGCTGACCTTTGCCTTGCCTCTTGTTTTGGATTGGTGGGCACCAAACATGGTCATGAAATCTGTAAACTATGATGCACAGATGTCAGTTGTAAATATATAAAACTTTGAAATATAACCTTACTCTGGAACCAATAAACTCTATTGGCTTGTTGTAATATACTTTTTCAAATATTATATATATCTTTTAGAAATCTGTATCTTTTCCCCCTGAAGAAGACCTATACTACATGTGGTCGAAACGCTTTGGGGCTCCTTTTACATGATGTTCAACAGATACTGTGCTATTTTTTAAGGTTTTAATTGTACCTATGTAATGTTACACTGATTTAACACTGTACTTTTTTGTATGCAATTTACGTCTTCCAGTTTTGACTACAAAAGCTTGTGCTTTGACTGACATTTGCTATTTTGTAGAATATTTTTGTATAATAAAATCATTTTTTTTTTTAATAAACCATCCTGGATTATTTGCTGCAGTACAAAGCCCAAAAGGGAACCTTCTCACACTTTTTTCTATATCTATATCAGGGCTTGCAGCTAACTTTTTGCTCATTCAGAATATAATTTCTTTATAATCTGCCAGTATTACCACCTTATTCCTCCACCAGCTTCTCAGGTAATACCACTCTAAACACAGAATATTGGTAAATAGTCTGTACCATCAGTCTATACTAAAAGGAAGGTATACCACTGGTGAACCTTAGGAGCTACTCTCTATATCACATTGTTTATTCAGTCCGATTCACCAGTCTGTGAATAGACTTTCAAAGATATGCCACAATTGTACCAATGGGACAGCGCCTTTTATCACATATTTGTCTGATTCTTCAATCTGTTGTAAACTTTAAGAGGTGAGCAGTGAACACTCTCTGTATCACACTTAATCAAAGCGGTCCTATTATATTGTAGAAAAAAACCATAGCCACTCCACCCTTTCTGCTCAGCTCCCCAGTGAGTTGATGTCAGCTGCCGTTTATATGAATGTGTCTGTGAGAGACTTTGCTGTTTCCATTCAGGTCTTTGGTCCCTAGAGGGCAAAGAGAACCAGGGAAGCCCACAAAAGCCGAGAAGGGGGGCAGGAGGGTGGCAGGGAATCACCTTTCACGATAGGCAACTGTCTGACGAACTCCTGTACCTGGTCCTCCTCCAGCCAACCATAACCACGGCCAGTTCAGTGTCCGGTTCCCTCTCCTCACTACGGTTCCTCCGTGGCTATGAACCACGTCGGATGCCGGGGACGTTTCCTCCTCCACTCTCCGGCGTCCAGGGAAACAGAGCATGCGCTGGCTGCTCCTAAATGTCCACTCACCCCTCCATGCTCCCGCCCCCCGGTAAGCCTCTGGGAGTACTATGCGCTCTGCACTGAGACCGCTGAGACTGCTGCTGCTGCCTCCTCCGGTACATACACAGGGGTTTCTCCTCCGGTTCCCAATCAGGGCCTGGCATACTGGAGGGGAAGAGAGCACAGGCAGGGATCCTTTCCCTCACATGCTGATGTCAGGGAGAATTTGTGGGTCAGCAACTGCATCCGTCCAGCTCCTACATCAGGCCCCTCACTCTTCTGTTTGTTTATTCTATCCTATTATTTTGTATTCTATTTGAAATTCAAATTTCGGAAGATGGTTATATTCTTTCTATTCTATTCTGGGTTTTTTCGCTATACTATTGTCATAAACCGGTGAGACCAGAAATGTGTGGACTGCAATAGGGAAGACCAAAACGCATGTAAGTAATAATAGTAAGATTTATTAAAAGGATAAGTCATAAACAATAAAGCAAACCAGCAAACAACCACAGTGACACACAATAATAACTCTCTAAACCAAACGTGAATACAAGAGTAAAATATAATCATAAAAACTTAATAAAGCCAGGGTCATACACAAAAGATTAGGGAGAGGACAACAGGATTCAGGAAAACAGGACACAAGGTACAGGATTCAGGAATACAGGTCACAAGGTACGGATTCAGGATTCAGCATTACAGGTCAGGGCTCAAGGAAAATACCAAAGCAAGTGTGTGAGCATCTGCCGGGTATGTACACACACCTCCTGCAATCAGTCTCAAGTGATGCCTGATTGCAGGAGATGATGTTGTCTCCAGACTGCTGGGAGACACCCGCTGGTGGACACCAGTCCCGCGGCCCAAACCAGCAGGTGAAACCTTTCCTGACAACTATTCTGTTATTTTCTAATCTACTCTATGCAAATTCAAATTGATTCTAGTTGAATTTTGGGCAATGGTTATATTTCTATTATATTTTTTTTATTCTATTATAGTCTATTCTATTCTTTTCTTATGTATTCAAATTTAAATTTATTCTATTTGAAATTCGAATTTCAGAAGATGGTTATATTCTATTCTATTAGTTTCTATTATTTTCTAGTCTATTCTGTTCTTTTATTTTCTATTCCATTTTGTTCTGTTTTACTCTATTATATTCTATTCTTTTATCTTCTGTTATATTATTTTATATTATTTTTTCTATTCCTTTATTTTCTATTCTATTTTATTCTCTTTGGAAAATGGAAAACTATTTGAATTTGAAAACGATTCGAATTTGAATTTCGTCCAAATTTTTTTACATTATTTCGGATTCGTTTAAACTTGGTTCTATTCTAATTCGGATACATTCCAAAAAAAAAAAATTCCTCCGAATTTAAATTCGGAACGAAACAAACCGCACATGTCTAGGGTTTATAACCATATTATTTTTTCAGATTGCCAGATTGCCAGATTGTGACTCAATCCAAATGACATCTTGCAGATTTTAAAAAGCTTTATTCCAAATAACCTGTGCAGATCATAACAGATGAACAGATCATAACACATGAACATCCGGTAGGTAAAAAGATTATAGTGTGTCTAGCATACACCACAGGTGATGAATTGAGACTGAAGCATGAACAAAGGTGGGACTAACTACATAGAGTATACCTTACCTATGGAGTGTGGAAAGGACAAAATTATTCAAAGCAAGCAAACAATGCATGTGTAACATGATATTTACTACATTTTCTACAGCTGAAAAATACTTTTAGATACTTTATATTTAATACTTGGAATCCTATGACTGCTTGTGATTATGGGTAATGATTAGGATTTAGGCAAACCTAGATTGATTTTCCTATTTGTGAACCATACCTTTTCTGAATTTCAGTTATCTCAGACCCCTGGTGAACATACTCCAGTCTTCCTGCCGAGTGACTCAGAATTTGATTGGTTGTTGGCCAAGATCTGGGTTCGTAATTCTGAATTCCAGGTACATCAGATTGACATTCACCTTCTCCGCACACATTTCTTAGCTGAGGTCTTCTCCATTGCAACCACCAGGCAACTTCCAATGGGGCACCCATTGTATAAGGTGAGATAGTGGATTATGGAATTTTAGGCACTATATAATGTTGCAAAACTGATGTTTGGTACTTTGGGCACTATAAGATGCTACAAAACTGATCTTTGTCACTGTATTAAAATTAAAAAAAAAGTTGAATTTGGAAATAAATATGCAACCTATGGTGTTTCTGTGACATTGCAAAAAAATCTGGGTTGGTTAATAAGTAGTATCTGCTAACCCTTTGAGCTGTAAATCGTTAGCCCCGAGCCTAGTACATGGGTAGTGTTACCCAAAGAGAAGCCACTGATTTTTTTTTTGTGGGTCCTTTGTACACATGAAGATGAAGACACACCTTGCTCACCCAGCACCAACACACCATAGGGTATTTCAAAGAAATTATTAGGCCAAGCATAGCCTAAAATAAGAGAGAATTAACAAGTGTACTTATACAAACAATCAATAGGACAATGTTACTTTGAGAGATATGGTTAAAACACCTGCAGCATTCTATCAGTAATTAACAAAACTAAATTTATTTTACCTAGCAACAGTATATAAAGACAGTCCTAACTTGCTATTAAAGTCCCCATTTTATACCAATGGCTAGTGAATGATGAAAAAAAAAAAAAAACATTGGCCAAAAAAGTTTGGGCCCTTGAGAAAAGCACACAAATTCCCAGCAGACAAAAGATTAACTTGTATGATGTTGGTCTCTTACAAGACCCACGGCACCCTCTTCTGGGTTTCTAGACAGGTGCTCCGATTCAGCAAAAGTTGAGTTCAAGTCATAAAAGGATCGAGGTTGCTGTGATCTCTCAATCCTGCTGAGACAGTCCTTCTTTTCCTCGATTATAATTGGTGGGAGTACTCCCTATGACATTCTTTTAATCCAAAGGTGCACTGGAGTGTTCCCAAATAAAGAGGAAATAAGGCAACCCCACTGGGACAAAACTATTTTTACAGAATCAAGAAAAGTCAGTGGCCTTGAGGCCTCTGATTACAGTAGGTACTCTCCAAACTCTTCCATGTAGGTTTATGAAAAGGTCCTCCCTCGCAAGCTAGCACCCAGCAGTAGTAGCCAGTGGTCCCATACTGATGGCCAGGGGTCTGCTGATTGTCACAGTCACTTACCGCATCCAGCATGTAAAACATTGATCCTCAGTGTAAGCTCTCAGGATCCAGGTCCCCTACATGTATCATTGCACAGAGTATGTTGGCAATAGCAGTCTCTGGTCAGCACTCTTCTCCTGGGCAGCACAGCATCAGATGGTTTCGGAAACTCTGGCAGTACATCACTCTTCCCCATTCACTACGATCTTGAATGAATGAATGAATGAATAAAGGATTTGTATAGCGCTGCAACTGCGAACTGAATCGCCTCGAGGCGCTTGATCCGACCTGGGTTGATTCCTTCTTAGAAGAGGTGGGTCTTGAGTTTTTTCCTGAAGGCCCGATGGTCTTTTTCTAAGCGGATGTTCGTAGGTAGAGCGTTCCATAGCCGTGGTCCTTGGACTGCAAATCTTCGTTCTCCCCTTGACTTGTACCGGGACTTGGGGACGAGGAGGAGGTTTTGGTTGTTAGATCGGAGGTTGCGAATTGGGAGTGTAGTGTTGTATTTTTTCGCATAAGTATAGAGGAGGATCTCCTTGTGTGCATTTGTGGGTCAGGCAGAGGGTCTTGAATGTTATACGATCCTTTACAGTTAGCCAATGGAGGGTCCTCAGGGAGGGGGAGATCGGTTCCCATGGTTTTTTTCCTGTGACTAGTCTTGCTGCCGTGTTTTGAACGACTTGTAGTCGCGCAATCTGGAATTTAGGTAGTCCTATGTAGAGGGAGTTTGCATAGTCGAGTCGAGAGTTGATGATTGTTCCTACCACTATGGCTTTGTCCTTTTCTGGAATGAAGGGGATGAGTCTACGCAGCAGGCGTAGAAGATGGTAGGATCCGCTGACTACTGATCCTATTTGTGCATCCATTGACATTTCTGAATCGAAAGTGACTCCGAGACTTTTGGCTTTTAAGCTTAGGGGGATGGTCTGTCCAAGGATGGTGGGCGGAGTCCATGGTGTTGTAGAATTAGTTTTCTTGTTTGCATTTAGGAGAAGGAGTTCTGTTTTGGTTCCATTAAGTTTAAGGGAGCTTGTGGACATCCAGTCGTCTATTGATGCAAGGCATTTTTCCAATTCCTGATATTGGTCTTTTTGTCCGGGGATCCGAAGGTAGAGTTGAGTATCATCTGCATATGAGTGGAAGCATAGGTCAGATTTGCTGATGATTTTAAGAAGTGGACGGATGTAAATGTTGAAGAGCACGGGTGATAAAGGTGATCCTTGAGGGACTCCATAGGAGACTGCGCGAGATTCACTGGTGAAGGCTCCAAGTTTCACTGTCTGTGACCGATTTCTTAAGAAGGAAGTGAACCATAGTAAGTCTGAGTCTGTGACTCCTGCTACTTCTTTGAGGCGGGTGAATAAAGTGCTGTGATCCAGTGTGTCAAACGCTGCACGAAGGTCCAGGAGTACCAGGAGACAGGATTCTCCGTCATCTGCTGCTTCTGTGCCATGGCCCGGGCGGAAGCCTGATTGCAGAGGGTCCAGGAGATTGTGTGTGTCCAGATGGAGTTGTAGCTGTTGTACCACTACTTTCTCCATAATCTTGGAGATGGTGCTCAGGCTAGTTATCGGTCTTCGGTGGTTAGGGTTTCTTGGATCCAAGTTTGGTTTCTTTAGGAGGGGTTTGACTATGCCTTGTTTGAGGGAGTTAGGAACAATTCCTTCTTTGAATGACTGATTTATGAGTAGCGTTATAGTAGGTGCCAAGATGTCAGAGCATTCTTTCATAAGTTTTGTGGGGATGATATCATTGGGTGATGTGCTGTCCCGGAGGCTTCTGATGATGTTTTTTGTGGTGTCTATGGTGATCGGGGTCAGCAAAAAGTTCGGTGGTTTTGAATGTTGAATGTTGTTTGAATCGGTTTCCTCTTTTTGGATGTGGTCGATTGTATTTTTCTGTTGGATTTTTTCCCGAATGCTGTCGATTTTGTCGATAAAAAAATCCGATAACTCGTTGCAAAATTCTTGAGTTTCGTTAGTAGGGGGCTCTAAGCAGGTAGGGTTCATAGTCTGGGCGACTAGTTTGAATAGTTCACGAGGGCGGTTTAGGGCTTTTGTGATGGTGTTTGAGAAGTGTTCTTTTTTAGCTTTGAAGATAGCTTTGTGATATTTCATTGTGAAAGTATCGTAATTTGTGTGGTTTTCCTTTGAAGAGTTTCTTCTCCAGGCTCTTTCCGCTCTTCTGCGTTCCTGCTTCAGTAGAGTAAGAGTTCCAAACCATCCAGAATTTTGGTTGCGGATGAGTGTTCTGCGTTTCGGAGCGACTGCGTCTGCTGTTTGTAGTAACGCTTTGTTTAAGGAGCTGAGTGTTTTTTCCGTCGAGTGGTTTAAATTTAGAATTGTTATTTTGTTGGATAGTGTGGTTTTGAAGAGTTCTGAGTGTAGTTTCTTCTGAGATCTGGTCCAGTATGTTGTTGTTGAGTGGTTTGGTTTCTGGAGGGTGTTGTTGGTGGTGATTTTGAATTTGATGGCGCGATGGTCAGTCCATGGTAGCGGCGAGTTGTTGAGTATGTTGATGTCGATGTTTTGTTTGAAGATGAGGTCCAGAGTGTGTCCTGAACCATGCGTTGGAGCATTTATCAGTTGTTGAAGACCTATTTCTTCCAGTTGGTTTATGCAGGCAGAGGCGATGGGGTCTTCGGTGTTGTTTGCCCAGAGATTGAAGTCTCCAAGTACCAAAATGTTTTTAGTTTTCAGGGTGTGCATTGAAATAAATTCGGTGAAGGTTATCAGGAGATTTGTCTTTGGTCCTGGTGGTCTGTAGCATAGCAGTATATGAATGAACGGTGTTGTTTGCAGCTGTAGAGAAAGTGTTTCCATAAAAGGCACTGGGTTCTGTAGCGTAGGTTTGCCAAGTGTAAGGTGAGATTTGAAGATCACTGCTAGGCCTTGTGCAGACCCACCTCCTCTTGCCTTGTTGCATCAGCTAATCACCATTCTCTAGCATTAAATTAGACCCAGCCAAGATGGATGCCCCCTGAACTGGAGACAATTCATAAATGTTCATTACAAAGTGGTCTCCTTGAAGATGGCTGATGCACTTCTGCATTAATGAATATTCAGTTTAACCCTGTTCACACTGCAGAAGGACAATACAGCAGCAACAAAGAAAGAAGTTCCACAGCAGTTGTCAACTACAGTCCAGGTTATGGACATGGACATGCACTAACTTACTCCAAAAAATTGCAAAAGTCTATTTCAAATTGCAATGCCAAGTTAGTCCCACTATTTAAATGTATTTCCAGTAAAATATATATCTTTACAGGCATACCCCACTTTTAAGTACACAATGGGGTTTATTTACTAAAGCTGGAAAGTGCAAAATCAGGCTCACTTCTGCATAGAAACCAATGAGCTTCTAACCCCAGCTTGTTCAATTAAGCTTTGGCAATAAAACCTGGAAGCTCATTGGTTTCTATGCAGAAGTGAGCCTGATTTTGCACTTTTCAGCTTTAGTAAATAATCCCCATTGTGTACTTAAAAGTGGGGTATTCCTGTATTTTGTTAAACCCATGTTGCTTCAAAGGAGAGGAGATACTCCTGCATGCAGCTTACAACATACTGTGCTAAAGGGGACTAAGGCCCCTTTCACACGATCGGATGGATCGGGTCCGCCTGTCCGTTTTTCAGGCAGACCCAATCAGGCCACCCATTGTCCTCTATGGGAAGCTGGATGTCAGCGCCTGGCATCCGATCCGACAAAATCCGCTGAAAGCAGACGTATGGGGATACGTTTGCCATTCATCAAGTAGGTCGGGTCGGATGACAATCGGATGGAAGCGGGCATGCAGTCTGTTTCCATCCAACTGCCCCATAGAGTAGAGCGGGCTCTGTCCTTGTCTCTGGGCTCTGCATAGCAGAGCGGACAGGAGCTGTCATCCGCCTGCTCAGCGGGAATCAGCAGAGAGATCCCCCGCTGAGCAGGCCGATTCCGCTTGGACGGATCCGCCCCCTGTGAAAAGGGGCCTTAGCAATCCTAGTCCTAAAGAGACTTTTGCTTAATCCTTAAAGACTGATTGTGACCAGGAAGGAGAACAGTCCAGGATCTTATCTTTGTACACAAGGAGGAAGTTGTCCCTATTCATTGTTTCGATCAAGTTGGGCATCCCATAATCCCTCTACCCCATCCAAGTTATTATCCCTAATAAAACAACAAAACCAAGCTGGAGACTGATTTCTTATATCTGGATGTGAGTGAAAAATGCTTCTTGCCTGACTGTGCAGGAATAGTGGAGGCCATTACCAGCAGCCCTTACGGGGGGTAGTGTTACATTTAAATGAGTAAAAAAAGAAAAGAGATTCTCCCTTGGTGGAGGGGTTTTTAGGCAGCGATCCGTCTGGTAAAGTTTATCAGGCGGATATATTGAGTGAGAGACCAAGTCTTATCCAAATCAGATTTTCACGTTTATTCAAATTAAAAAAATGACACATAAAAAAAGGAAAGGAGGGTATAAAACACAAGCCCATACAGAAAAAAATATACAGGTACAGTACACAAGTTTAAAACCAACGAGTAACACCTAGCACCACAACTGATATAATCAGAGGGGGTGATTGTGTGGGGTGGGACAAAAACACTGACGCGTTTCGACCTGTTGTCTATATGGGTCTTCCTCAGAGTATTTTTGTCTGTTGGGAAAAAGAAACAATGTAATAGTAACTACTCAATTATGTGTCACTATACACTTGCACTTATGTCACTATACATTTTTTTAAAACATCAGTATAGTTACCAGTATGGGTGTAGTGTACGAAATAATCTTCTGCATGGGTGTTTATAAAAATCCCATCATTTGTTCCCGGTGGCCTCCAATTCCAGCTTCTACCGGAGGATCGGAGCACAGTGAGTCATCCAGGCCGTATGTGGCTTGCGAGGAGTTACACTTGTGGTCGACTCGCCAAAGAGAGACCCCAACAGGAGGCCCCCAGAGGGCACGGCGGGGATGGAGGGGGGGAGGGGGGGGAGAACAGAAAGCCAGGTGGAACACCACCAGCAACGGACTCCTGGAATATACCAAGGAAACGTTTATGGGCACATTTGTATAAACAGGGGAGCAGATAAAAGGAGGAGAGAACTCTCTATAAGAAAAGGAAATCCCTCATTTCAAACTCAGAGTAGTATTATTATATACTTTGAGAGTGGTTCATATCATTAGACTTAGACTCTTAAAGAACAGAAATGACCTCATAGAGGAGGAGGAGAGAAGAATTAGAAGGCTGATATTCTGAGGAGAAATTCCTACAGAGAAAAAGGAAGGGAAAGAAGAGGGAGGGGGGGACAATTAGAGAAGAGTGGGAATGACAGAAAATGAAAGAAAGAAGGGAAGCAGGTAAAGAGAGAGAAGGAAGGGGAAGGGGGGGGGGGGAAGGAGGGGGGGAAAGGGGAAAGAGAAGAGGAGAGGGCAAGGTAATAGTCAGAAAATGTATATGTATGGCGCGCTTCATACATATAAGGGAGTGGGGAATAGATAAAGAGAGGAAAGTGGGATAAGAAAGGAGAGAAGAAGTGGGGTGTGATGGGAAAGGGAAAGTGTGGGATCATATGGGATGAGATGAAAAAGGAGGCTGGGGCTGCTAGGGAAGATGAGAAAAGAAAAGTGTAAGAGTGTGCAAAATTTTCAGTGCAAGAACCGTGTGACGCATTATGTGAAAAGGAAAAACGAGGGGGGGGGGGGGGGAAGGGAGTGTGTAAAGTGTTGGAAAAATAAGTACATGAGTGGAGGAGGTTGTGAAGGGAGGGGGGGGAAAGGGGAGAAGGGGGAGGGAGGGGGGGGGAGGGGGGACGGAAGTGAGGAAGGGGAAAGGAGGGACCAAAAAGGAAGCCAGAATGACTGGTGATGTGAATTGTGCGCATGTGTGTGTGTCAAAGGAATTGTTAAAAAGGGGGGGAGGAAAGAAGGGGTAAAGGAAAGAGGGGGGGGAAAGGGAAACAGACCTGGGGTGTGGGGAACAGTGAAGGGGGAAAAAAGAAGGGGGGGGGGGTTTTGGGGGGGGGGGAGTTAGGGACCCCCTTCTTTTTTCCCCCTTCACTGTTCCCCACACCCACACCCCAGGTCTGTTTCCCTTTTCCCCCCCTCTTTCCTTTACCCCTTCTTTCCTCCCCCCCTCCCTCCCCCTTCTCCCCTTCCCTTTTTCCCCCCCCCCTCCCTTCACAACCTCCTCCACTCATGTACTTATTTTTCCAACACTTTACACACTCCCTTCCCCCCCCCCCTCGTTTTTCCTTTTCACATAATGCGTCACACGGTTCTTGCACTGAAAATTTTGCACACTCTTCCACTTTTCTTTTCTCATCTTCCCTAGCAGCCCCAGCCTCCTTTTTCATCTCATCCCATATGATCCCACACTTTCCCTTTCCCATCACACCCCACTTCTTCTCTCCTTTCTTATCCCACTTTCCTCTCTTTATCTATTCCCCACTCCCTTATATGTATGAAGCGCGCCATACATATACATTTTCTGACTATTACCTTGCCCTCTCCTCTTCTCTTTCCCCTTTCCCCCCTCCTTCCCCCCCCTCTTCCCCTTCCTTCTCTCTCTTTACCTGCTTCCCTTCTTTCTTTCATTTTCTGTCATTCCCACTCTTCTCTAATTGTCCCCCCCTCCCTCTTCTTTCCCTTCCTTTTTCTCTGTAGGAATTTCTCCTCAGAATATCAGCCTTCTAATTCTTCTCTCCTCCTCCTCTATGAGGTCATTTCTGTTCTTTAAGAGTCTAAGTCTAATGATATGAACCACTCTCAAAGTATATAATAATACTACTCTGAGTTTGAAATGAGGGATTTCCTTTTCTTATAGAGAGTTCTCTCCTCCTTTTATCTGCTCCCCTGTTTATACAAATGTGCCCATAAACGTTTCCTTGGTATATTCCAGGAGTCCGTTGCTGGTGGTGTTCCACCTGGCTTTCTGTTCTCCCCCCCTCCCCCCCTCCATCCCCGCCGTGCCCTCTGGGGGCCTCCTGTTGGGGTCTCTCTTTGGCGAGTCGACCACAAGTGTAACTCCTCGCAAGCCACATACGGCCTGGATGACTCACTGTGCTCCGATCCTCCGGTAGAAGCTGGAATTGGAGGCCACCGGGAACAAATGATGGGATTTTTATAAACACCCATGCAGAAGATTATTTCGTACACTACACCCATACTGGTAACTATACTGATGTTTTAAAAAAATGTATAGTGACATAAGTGCAAGTGTATAGTGACACATAATTGAGTAGTTACTATTACATTGTTTCTTTTTCCCAACAGACAAAAATACTCTGAGGAAGACCCATATAGACAACAGGTCGAAACGCGTCAGTGTTTTTGTCCCACCCCACACAATCACCCCCTCTGATTATATCAGTTGTGGTGCTAGGTGTTACTCGTTGGTTTTAAACTTGTGTACTGTACCTGTATATTTTTTTCTGTATGGGCTTGTGTTTTATACCCTCCTTTCCTTTTTTTATGTGTCATTTTTTTAATTTGAATAAACGTGAAAATCTGATTTGGATAAGACTTGGTCTCTCACTCAATATATCCGCCTGATAAACCTTACCAGACGGATCGCTGCCTAAAAACCCCTCCACCAAGGGAGAATCTCTTTTCTTTTTTTACCAAACCCCGGGGTGAGCAGCCACCTGCAGCTCGTTACTGTGTCAATACCCCTCCTTTTTTTACATTTAAATGAGTAATCTCCTGATCTGTAGAACTCTTAACTCCGAAAGCTGGTATATTCAGAAGTGTTATTCAGAAGTGTTAAGAGAATTGGTATTGCTAACCCAACAAAATAACCTTGCTAATTAACCACTTCAGCCCCGGAATGACCATGCCATTGTTTGCGATACGGCACTACGTCGCTTTAACTAACAATTCTGCGGTTGTGCGACGCTGTAGCCAAACAAAATTGACGTCCTTTTTTCCCCACAAATAAAGCTCTCTTTTGGTGGTATTTAACCACCTCTGTGTTTTTTTTTGCGCTATAAACAAACAAAAAGCAACAATTTTAAAAAAAAATATTTGTTTTACTTTGCTATGATACATATCCAAAAAATAATAATTGTATATATATCAGTTTAGGCCGATATATTCTTGGGATAGATTTATGGACTTTTATATTTTTTATTGTTTTTACTAGTAATGGCGGCGATCTGCAATTTTTAGCGGGACTTGGACATTGAGGCGGACAAATCTGACCCCAAATTACACTTTTTGGGGACCAGTGACATTATTACATTGATCAGTGCTATAAAAATGCAGTGATCAAAGTAAAAATTACACTGGTAGGAAAGGGGTTAACACTATGGGGCGATCAAGGGGTTAAGTGTGTTCCCTAGGTGTGTTCGAACCGTAGGGGGGATGGGCTGGCAGGGACATGACAGAGATCACTGTTCCGGCGATTAGCGCAGGAGAGCCAATCTGCTGCCGTCTGGTCGGCAAGCAGTTAAAGCTGAACTCCAGGTGGATATAAAAGGCAGACATTATTTCAGCTCTGTATTACTACAGCACTGTTAACATTCATTAAAGGGGTTGTAAACCTTCATGTTTTTTCACCTTAATGCATCCTATGCATTAAGGTGAAAAAACACCTGCCAGTGACTGCCCCCCTAGCCCCCCATTTTACCTACCTGAGCCCTAGAACTTTACCCGACGAGGACGCGCTGTCTCTCTGCCCAGGGTTCTCGGCTCTTGATTGGATAGATTGATAGCAGCACAGCCATTGGCTCCCACTGCTGTCAATCAAATCCAATGACGCGGGCGCCGGGGCCGAGTTCAGCATTCGGCGGCTATGGACGCCAAATTCTGGACTCGGAAGTGTGCCCGCAAGGTAATTCCCCAGGACTGTGTAAATCTCAGGACTGGATGGACAGAAATGCAATACCTTTAGTCAGGTAAAAGGGCTTACTGAATTATTGTATTCATTTTTTTTTTCCCCCTTCTAGCTGATTATCCCACATTTTCGCTACACACTGGAAATAAATGTTCTTAGCAGGAAAATGCTCTTTGGACCCAATGGCCGCTTTGAAAAAGTAAGAATTATATCTGCATGGTTTCTGTTCTATGACCACAGTAGCATATAAAATAGCTTGAGGTATTAGTGTTCACTATATTTTCACAAATGTGTTAATCAAATTCTGTTTTGCTATTATTATTCAGGATTTATATAGCGCCAACAGTTTGCACAGCGCTTTACAACATGAGGGCAGACAGTACACTTACAATACAAATCAATACAGGAGGGATCAGAGGGCCCTGCTCGTTAGAGCTGCCTTGATGTTTTTTGCATTAACTACATGAAGCTTCAGTCAAAAATCTGCCCAGCACGTGGCAAGCTGCAAGTTATTACTACTCAAAATTTTAGCTTTTTCTGAAACACTTGCAAGGTTGAAACTTGAAATAATTGGGACCAAAATCCAAATAGAACACTTGCCTTTCACACCAGCAGAGCAAGCAATAGAATATTAAAAGGGTAAGTTCACCTTTGTAAAAAAAGAAATAAAATAAATGTACATCTTTGTGCAGGTAAAAAAAAATGTGCATTTATACGTTTTTTTAAATTAGGAGCAGGTAAAGCATTGCACCTGCTATCAGCAGATCGCGGGTGCAATGCAAGGCTACTGAAGACTGCCCCTGTAGCTGTCGGCCCTTACCTCGTATGGGCAGGCAGTTGCTGATTGACAGGAAGAATCAATGAAATACCCAGAGCACTCACCAGCTCCCTGGTAGTTGGCTGAGAACCACAAGCCGACAGTGGCTGATAGTAGTGCATTTTTTAAATTGTATAAATAAAAAATCCTGCGAGCTACCCTCAACAAGCCCTGAGCTACAATTAGCTTCATGTGTGATTAAAATAGGGCTGTGGAAATTAAAGATTAATTCCTCGATTAATCCTACATTTTTTTGATCGATCACATTTTTTTTGATCGGTACTCACCTCTTCGCCGGCTTCCGGGTCTTCAGGGAGTTTCGTCTGAGATCCGGTGACGTCACAGACATCGACATCACTGGACTCCTCCCCCTTTCCCCAAGTGCCTCTGTCTGCTAACGAAGGCAAGGGGGGAGGAGTCCAGTGACGTTGAAGTTCTGATTGAACGTAATGCGCACGGGGGAGGAGCTACGCATGACGTCACCTGCTGCTGCCCTACGGAACTAACAAGATTGTCGGCTTTACATGCTGTGTTTTTATCCTCTTTATGCGAGTAGTTTGTGTTTGAACACAAAAATGTAATCTTATACTTAAACGGTGAGCACTTAGATCTTTTCTTTTCTACCCATGACCTGGCATCCTTGCTGAGATTTAAGGAGATGTGAGAGAAGTTTATGGTCCGTGTTAACCCTTTTGATACCCGCTTGCAGGACCACCTGTTTGCACAGGGGTCCATGCCATAAGGTGAGAGTGATTAGTTAGAGCGGAGGTGGAGGGATTGTCACGCTACTGTGGAAAAAAAAATTACTTACGTCAGTGCTACAGTTTGAATTTAAAACGTATTTGTGTGAACTGGGAAGTTAAGTCATGGATTGTGGAAACTAACTAGTGTCGGGTGATTGTATATAGTGTATACCACATTTACCACTGACTAATGCAGAGTTGCAATGCAAGGAGATCAGCTAAAAGTAGTTGGATCTGTATGTGCGTTATAATTAATTGAAATTAGTCGATTAATCGATTTAAAAAAATGGATTCATTGAACATGAACATTTTAATCAGTAACAGCCCTAGATTAAAACAATCCATGTGAAGGTGAGTCAAGTGCCTATACACAGCTGCTATGCATTCGAAAAGCTGCGAGAAATCTCAAGTGCTAATTTTAAAAGCCTATATGCAAGTTATTGTCATAAAACGTGTTTGGGGACCTGGGTCCTGCCCCAGGGGACATGTATCAATGCAATTTTTTTTTTTAAAAACTGCAGTTTTTTCAGGAGCAGTGATTTTAATAATGCTTAAAGTGAAACAATAAAAGTGTAATATTCCTTTAAATTTCGTACCGGGGGGGGGGGGGGGGGTCTATAGTATGCCTGTGAAGGGGCGCATGTTTCCTGTGCTTAGAACTAAAGCCTACACAAAATGACGTGGGGTTCCCCCTAAATATCCATACCAGACCCTTCAGGTCTGGGATGGATTTTAAGGGAAACCCCGGCCAAAAAAAAAAAAAAAATGGCGTGGGGTCCCCCTCAAAATCCATACCAGACCCTTATCCGAGCACGCAACCTGGCAGGCCGCAGGAAAAGAGGGGGGGACGAGAGCGCCCCCCCTCCTCCTGAACCTTACCAGGCCACATGCCCTCAACATTGGGCCCAAAGTACCCTCCCAATGCTGAGGGCATGTGGTCTGTGACCCCTCAAAGCACCATGTCCCCATGTTGATGGGGACAAGGGCCTCATCCCCACAACCCTGGCCATTGGTTGTGGGGGTCTGCGGGCGGGGGGCTTATCGGAATCTGGAAGCCCCCTTTAACAAGGGGACCCCCATATCCCGCCCCCCTGTGTGAAATCGTAAGGGGGTACAAAATTACCCCTACCATTTCACCAAAAAAGTTTCTTCTGGTCTTCATTCTTCCTTTCTTCATCCTTCGGTTTCTTCATCTTCTTCTTCCATTTTCTTCTTCCTTTGATCCGCTTCTTCTTGCTCTGGTCTTCTCGTCCGGCATTTTCTTCCACGGCGTCCGCGTCTCTTCTTGGGCCGCTCCGCGCAATGTTAGGCTTCGCTGCGTCTGACAGCTCTTTTATAACGGAGGGCGGGGCCACCTGGTGACCCCGCCCCCCTCTGACACACAGGGACGTCATGGGGACTTCCCTATGGCTTTCCCCATGACATCAGAGGGGGGCGGGCCAGTTTGACTAACCCCATAGACCCGCTTGGTCTGGGGCAAAGGATCCATCTGTTCCTGAGTCTCGGAACCGGCTGGTCCGAGGCGCAGTAACTAAGGGAGGATTCAAGGTGTCCGGGTGTGCTCTCAACTTGGAGGGGCGCCGCAGCTCGCATAAGCGACCGGGGGAGGACTCTTCGGAGTAGGGCCAACAAGCTGGCATCCCAAGAAGTGCCTGGGTGCCTGAATGAATGACTTGTATAGCACAACCTATGCAAACTGAATCGCCTCAGGGCGCTTTTTGCCACTGGTGTCCATCTGTGGTATAGCGTGGTCCTTGCCCTGTGGGGTCCCGACACGCTTACAAACACATACACATACAACATACACATATTTGGCCAATTTTATCGACAGGATCTAATTAACCTACCAGCATGTCTTTGGAGTGTGGGAGGAAACCGGAGTACCCGGAGGAAACCCACGCAGGCACAGGGAGAACATGCAAACTCCGGGCAGAAGGTGTCGTGGTCGGGATTTGAACCAGCGACCCTATTACTGCTAGGTGAAAGTGCTAACCACTACACCACTGTGTTGCCTGGGTGCCTGGTTGCAGGGCTGTCAAGGATATTAACAAATCCACAGTTTCGCAGTACTGCCAAGGAGACAGAAAACGTCCCAGGTACTGAGAAAAGGTTCCTATTCACTTTTGGTTGAGACTTTATTCAAGGTCAGAGACTTTGCAAGTTCCGGATTAAAGGGCTGACTGCCATAATCTCTGGCTAGAGATTTGTTCAGCTTTGAAGCGCCCAGCTACGAGTGGCTACTCTTTGGGTTTGTGTTAGAGACTTCCTAATTGTCAGCAGTTCAAGGTGCCTGAGTTTCTTCAACCTTGCCCTCTGTTCCCTTATGAGACTGTGTTTGTTGGATGTTACCCCCTGCAAATAAAAACCTTCTAAAAGGACTTTTATGGTGTCAGCGTCCGAAGTTGTTGGGTATTAACCCTGGGAACCCCTAGACATGGAGGAACAAGCCAAGCGGAGGTAACCGGTAAGCCCAAAAGTCAAGGCCACCCCATCGAGGGTTATGGCCGCTACGCGTGTCTTCCTCAGGGGGATCTGATTGGATGGTGAAGACTACTAGGTTATATACTGTGTTGGCGGCCATTTAAATGGAGACGAGATCAGCGCCATTTTGCTGTAAGTCCATGTAACTGATATACCACAATCGCGGCCATGTTTATTAAGCTACCAGCCGTCATAATAGAAGCCATTTTGTTGTGGATATCACCCACGATATTAAGAATAATACCACTAAGCATAGATACTACTATAAACAATAATAATAACCATTAGGAAGGACGATATATATACATTTGTACCTTTTTAAAAATGATTGCATTGAGTTGGTTTCTAACAGTATCAAAATTGGGTACGCTGAAGTAAGCCCACATGAATTAATGCCCGATGTCACTATACAGAAACGGTATTATCCAGAATTGACAGTTAATGGCTCATTCGTTTCACTGGCAAAGGTATGACAGGAAAGCGAAGCACGCTGTGCTTTCTAATTGCCCGGTGGCGGAGGAGGGGGGGGCCTTATTTCCGGGAGATCAGCCCATGGCCTGTCTCCAGAAGTGGGGAAGGGGACCTGTCAAAAACAGGTCCCTCGTTCCCCCCTCCCCCTAAAAGGTGTTAAATGTGGCACCGGAGGGGAGGAGCGTATAAGCGAGAGTTCCACTTTTGGGTGGAACTCCGCTTTAACTTTGAAAATAACCAACCAAACTGATCTGTGGCAACCTGGATGGTGTATGAACCAAGCTTCTAGTGGCCTTTTAGACAGATAAAAGTCAGAAATACCAACAGCTGTTTGAGAGGTATTTAAAGTTAAAAAAACAAACCCTGTAGCATATATGCACATAACATGAAAAAGATCTAGATCAGTTCATGAAACTGTGGCTGGAAATGTAAAGATCCTGCTTTGTCTTCTTTTTTCCACCATTTCATTAAAGTGATTGTAAAGGGGAAAAACATGGTATTGTTCAGAGCGTTCCCTTACATACTTTTCTGGAGTCCTGCACTTGTGCTGTCCACACCTCCTTTACTGTGGGTGCCTCCTGAGAAATCCATGTGCTGATGGGGCACCCATGCAGGCACACTCCTGAGCCAGGCTGTTTGCATCCATAGACACACACAGCACTAATAAGACCCCACCCCCCTCTCACTCCTCCCAGGAGTTTGACAGCAGTGGGAACCTATGGCTCCCGCTGCTGCCTGTGTCTCCTGTAAGACCAGGAAGTGGAGGAGAAATGCTGCAGCCAGTACAGCACTGAAGAGATGAGGCAAGCCAGGTAAGTGTTAGGTAGAGAGGAGGGGGGTGAACAAAGGAAGTGGGACTTTTTTTACCTCAAAACTGGCCCAAACAAACTATTTCCCTCACTAACATCTGCGGCTGCTAGGTGTGCTGTATAAACTGTATGTAGCTTCAGCTACATTCGGTATACAACGCTGTGTTCTGGATGGGAGACGAGACCTTCCTGCCTCACACCCGGAACAAGATATCGTTGGTCTAAGTGTCACTCAGCTATTCAAAGAAAGCTTTATGTTCTGTCAATTAATACACAGCTTACTCTGATTGTCTGAGTCAGGTGGGCTGATGATGTTACAATCTCTGACTCAGAGGAAGCTTTGTATGGCTTCTTTTACAGTTGGTAATTATGAATATTAACCATGTTACCTTCTGGTATTCTCTCTCCAGGCATGGGTGTTTGGGGATGGGGGGATTCCATTACTCCTGAAAAAGGCCCTGGAAGGGGTGACATATCACAATCTGTGTCTCCCTGATAACATTGTAAGCAGAGGAATGGAGTCTATCCCAAACTACTTGTACAGGGATGATGGCATGAAGATCTGGTTAGCTGTGGAGAGGTAAAGATCTTTTATTTGATTCCTGGTAAGGTGGTACTCCACTACTCCAAAAATATGTCTCTTGATTCTGATCCTGTTTTGTTTTTTAGTTTTGTTTCCAATATTGTTAATTACTACTACACAAGTGATGAGATGGTCAAGGAAGACCCCGAACTTCAGGCCTGGGTGGCTGAGATCTTCAAGGAAGGGTTTCTTCAAAATAGTTCTTCAGGTAAAATTTCTGCTCTGTTTCATTATCAACCATTAAACTATTCCAGATCAACTAAAAAATGCCAAAGCATTCTGCCAAGAGGATGCAATTGTTTCTGCACTAAACAAGTTTTTGGACTGACAAAAAGCACCTGACTCAAACTGCTTCTGAAGTATTAGATCAAAGCTGTATTTATTTAAAAGGGTTGTAAACCCTCACGGTTTTTCACCTTAATGCATTCTGTGCATTAAGGTGAAAAACTTTCTGTGCTGCAGTACCCTTTAGACACCCCCCCCCCCTCCTTTTCTTACCTGAGCCAGATCCAGCCACTGTCTCGGGTTCTCATTGGATAGATTGAAAGCAGCAGGAGTCATTGGCTTACTCTGCTGTCAATCAAATACAGTGACACAGGAGACAGGGGGCGGGGCCAAATCCTGATGCCTGTGTCAATAGATGCAGCAGCAGGACTTGGGAGTGGCTCTTTGTGGGGGCATTCAAGAAGAGGAGGAGCCAGGAGCACCATGGAGGGACCCCAGAAAAAAAGGATCAGGGCCTTGCACAGAGGAGGTGAGTATAACATGTTTGTTATTTAAAAAAAAAAATTATCCTTTACAATCACTTTAAAGAGCTGATGAGGATTCTTCAATAAAGGCACTGCATGTTGAGAAGTTCTATGTTGTGTGTATGGGATTTATGCTAATGTTGTGTAGCGCTACCCTAATGGGCACTGCTAGTTGATGCTTGTCCCCAGTTTGCCATTATCTTGCATGCTTCTCATACCCTCTGACACTCTAGATTCAGACATATTTATTGCAGACAGCAATACCTGATTAATTGCACAAGAAGACACAGTTCAAGTTTACCAAAGCAGATCACTGTATTCAGTAGATGATTTGATTAATCAATGAACGTTTTTCACAGATTAACCTCTGAATCCATTCTGGTACGACAGCAACAAACTTAGCCTATATATATATAGAACAATAACAAACAAGGGCTTAAACGTAGGGGGTAAGCACTATAGGGATTTTGGTATGCACAAGTGTAAATACCTCTCAAGACCTCCTGCTCTCTAGCTCCCTCATCACCTCCTCCCATGCTCGCCTCGAGGACTTTTCCAGAGCCTCTCCAATCCTATGGAATGCCTTACCCCAATCTGTCCGCCTATCTTCTACTTTATTAGCTTTTAGACAATCCCTGAAAACCCTTCTCTTCAGAGAAGAATATCCTACCCACACCTAACAACTGTATTTTCATTTTCTCTATCAGCTCATCCCCCTCAGTATTACCTTTTGTTCCAATTGACCCTCCCTTCTAGATTGTAAGTTCCAACGAGCAGGGCCCTCTGATCCCTCCTGTATTGATTTGTATTGTAATTGTACTGTCTGCCCTCATGTTGTAAAGCGCTGCGCAAACTGTTGGCGCTATATAAATCCTGTATAATAATAATAATAGTAATAATAATCAATAGAAACACAGAAACAATAAAACTGACGGCAGAAAAAAACAGAGTAGTCCATTGAGTCTGCCCATTTTTTTTTTTGTCTGAATATAGATCTACTGTATGTTTGTCCCGAACATGTTTGAAGCCATTTACTGTTGATTGTTTCACTACCTCTGCTGGAAGTTTATTCCAAGCATCAACTACCCTTTCAGTAAAATAATACTTTCTAAAATTTGTTTTGAACTTTCCTCCAGTTAGTTTGAGGTCCCGTGTTCTTGATTTTGGTTTCATATTGAAAAAAACTGCCCTCCTGAGCCTTTTTTCACCCGCTTGATGTATTTAAAGAATTCAATCATGTCTCCCCTTTTCCTTCTTCCCTCCAGACTGTACATATTGAAGTGGATGTAAACCAAACCCAATGATGTCATAATGTAGAGAATAAGATTTCCTTTCATTTGAGCCCAGTCTTCCCACACAGATTTACTCCAGCCCTGAGAAATCCTCTTTTATTTTTCAGTTAGAAAGATAAGTTCCTGAAGTCGCTCTCGATATGTTTTATCCCCCAGACCTTTCACCATTTTTGTTACCCGTATCTGGACTCATTCTATCTTATCAATATCTTTCTGTAAGTGAGGTCTCTAGAACTGGACACAGTATCCTAAGTGAAGTCTCACTAAATATCTATATAGTGGAATCAGAACCTCCTTCCACCTGCTGGTGATCCCTCTAGTGATGCATCCTAGAATTATATTCGCTTTCCCCATTGCCTGGTCACACTGTTTGCTCATTTTGCAATCATCGGAAATAAGTACCCCCAAATCTTTTTCCTCTGTACTGCTGACCAACACCAATGTTGTACACTCTCAAGGGATTCTTTTTCCCTATGTGCATTATTTTACGTTCAGAAACATTGAACTGCAGTTTCCACTGCTTTGACCAATCTTCCAGCAATGCCAAATCTTATTCCATATTACTGACATCTCCAGGGATATCAACTATATTACACACCTTTGTGTCATCAGCAAAACGACATAACTTGCCCAACAAACCAAAACCAACAAAATGAACACTGAGAAATGTTCCATGCTCAAGTATAATTTGGCTTTGGCAAATGTCTCAGTTAGTTAAGGAAATAAAAGCAATTCAGATTTCTGATGTGAGGCGATGTCTTCGCTAGCACGTAGAGGCCCGAAAATGTTGGTGACTATTCACAGACCATAAGTATCCAGGAAGTAGACAGCTGAGATAGTTATAGTGGCGGTCCCTTTAAGGCAGCAAAGCCATGGTGTCTGCATGCAGTGTCTATACATAATGAAGTAACAGAATAGAAGTATATGGGCATCCGCCCACTCACCAATCCTTGCCTGAAGGCAGTCTCCCCAGAAACAGGATAGTCAGACGTGGCTTTACAGGCACATTCAGATGACAATAGAGTGCGTGGTCAGCTGGCCCGTTGAAAGATCAGCGATCAGCATGGAACTTGTGGAGCACCTCTCTGGCTGAAAAAACACCTGGCAGGTTGTGACCAGTGATTGCGAATCCCCCTCCTGACTTTGGACTAGATCTGGTTAGGCCACACTGGTGTGCCTGAAGCCCAGAACGGCAGGTCTCCTGTTCTGTGTGAAGTCCTGGGGCAGTAGAGCAAGACCACCAATTTCAGTCTAATATATATTATCTCTCATCAGACCATTCTACGGTTCAGCCACTTGGGAGATGTTGTTCAAGAAGTATTGTGGTCCAAGGACATCGGAACTACATGTCCCAAAATAGTCTGCTTTAGAGTGGAATGTTAGATTAGCTGTCCCTAAGTGATGCTGTATTTCATGATGCTTAAACAGAGTTCAGACTCAACTGGTAAGCCTTCATCAAGACCAGCATAAAAGTGTTTGTAAACCTTTGTTTTTTTTTCATTAAAATAATACACATGCCTATACTTACCTGCTCTGTGCACTGGTTTTTCATAGAGCAGTCCGGATCCACTTCTTCTGGGGTCCCCCACTGGTGCTCAAGGCCCCTCCTCTTCCCGGTGGTGGTGCCATCCTCTCCCACCACCACCTCTGCCTCCCATCCCACACCACCACTGATCTCAACCCTACCCTATCCCCCCATCACCTCTGTTTTAGAAGTGATGGTGGGTGGGTAGGGATGGGATCAGTAAGAAGCAGAGGTGGTGGAGGACTTGGGATGGATCGATTGCACTGCAATTCGAATTGTCAGACAGTCACTTACTTGAATGCCTCCAGGGATGCCTTTCCTCATGGAGAGAGAGAGAGACCCTCCCCTTTACTTGATTGGTGTCAGCTGGTCAGCTGACTTCATTTTTCAGTGTCAGCCCTGCCTCCCTACATTCTCTCTCTCTGGATAGGCGGGGTGGGATGGGGCGGTCCAGACAGTCTCTCTGAGTCTCAGCCTCTTCTCAGCTCAGCGGGCGAAAGCCCCCCTCCCCACGGCGGAACGAATGGGCAGGCAGCGTGGCCACGGCGGGCCTCCCGGGCGGTAGATGTAATTGCGGTAACGCCGCCCAAGTAATGGGAACTGCGTTACCATGAGGGGAAGATGAATCAGTTAGATTACTCGTTACCCTCTAAAGTAACTGCATTAAGTAGCTATGTTTATTTTAACTGAGTTACTTACATCACTGCTTAGCAGTACACGGTCCCCTTGTTGGAGATTTTGTATTTTGACTTTTAGATCAAAGTTTTTATTGTTTCTTTGCCCTTGAGCAGAAGAAGCCTCCCTCACCTCTTCATAAACTAACTTCAAGCATCAACGTGATTGGGGTTGCCAAATGCCTGTAAAATTTACTGACAGTTTGTAATAATCAGTGATTTTTTTTTACAACTGTCTGCAAATATCAGGGGCTGATAATTTGTCGTGCTGTGTTGACTTTTTAAGTGTAAACCAGGCAAATTACTTGTTTGGGGTATTGTCTTAAGTGGAATAAAATGACACATTTTTGAGAACCATTCAACCACCATAAGGATAACTGTGTTGCCCTGGGAGTTGGGTAACTCCACAATGAAATCCATAGACAGGTGGGTCCAGGGCCTCTCTCCATTGGTTATGGGTTGTAGGAGGCCCACTGGAAGGTGTCGTGGAGTCTTATGCCCTGTACACACGGTCGGAATTTCCAACGGATCGTGTTGTCGGAAAATCGTATGTGGGCTCCATCTGACATTTTCCATTGGAATTTCCAACACACAAAGTTTGAGTAAGCACTACTGTTAGTGCAAAATGTCAGCTCTTTTGACTGCTGTGATTTTCATCTTTGATTTTGATGTGAACTTTTTAAAATAAAGAAAGGCTATTTTTCAAGAGTGCGGCTGTCCAGAATCAGTTACTGTTTATTACACAAAGTTTGAGAGCAGGATCTAAAATTTTCCAACAACAAAATCCGATTATTTAAATTCTGATCGTGTGCAGACAATTCCGATGGACAAAGGGCCACGCATGCTCAGAATAAATTAAGACACGAAAGCTATTGGCTACTGGCCCATTTATAGTCCCGACGTACGTGTTGTACATCACCTCCTTCAGAACAATCGGATTTTCCGACAACTTTGTGCGACCGTGTGCATGCAAGACAAGTTTGTCGTCGGAATGTCCGACCGTGTGTACAGGGCATTACTCTGAGCACACACGGAACAGGCAGTTCGAGATTGTTCTCTCATAGTTTCTGAAGCACATGACAGACATCTGTGTGGTGGCTCTCCAGGGACTTGGAAAATATGAGGATATTATTCAGATAAACCACCACACATAACTGCAACAAATCTCGGAGGGCATTGTTAATAAATTCCTGGAAAACTGCCGGGGCGTTACAAAGGCCAAAAGGCATTACGAGGTACTCATAATGGCCTGTTCTGGTATTAAACACAGTTTTCCACTCGTCGCCCTCCTTAATCCTCATGATGTATGCCCCTCTCAAATCAAGCTTTGTGAAAACCGTTGCTCCCTTGAGGTGGTCAAATAATTTCGTATTCAACGGAATCGGATAGGCATTCTTAATCGTGAAATGATTGAGACCCCTATAATCAATACAAGGTCTCACTTCACCACTCTTCTTCTTCACAAAGAAGAAACCAGCACCAGCAGGAGACGAGGATTTGCAGATGAAACCTCAAGAAAGTGCATCTGCAACATACTCCTCCATGGCCTTATCCTCCAAGACCGACAAAGGGTAAACCCGGCCACGAGGGGTATGGCACCAGGTTGAAGCTCAATTGCGCAATCATACGGCCGTTGTGGAGGCAAAAGACCGGCTTGCGCTTTGTCAAAGACAACGCTAAAATCGTGGTACTCCTCCAGGAGGGAGGAGAGTGAAGAGGTGCACAGGACCTTGGCTACCTTCTGGAACCATGTCTCACTGCATTGTGGTGACCAGGAGAGAACCTCAGCACGGAGCCAATCAAAAGAGGGGTTGTGCCTCTGTAACTAAGGATAACCAATAACTAGTGGAAATAGGTGAGGAAATAACTTGTAATTGGATTATCTCATGGTGAAGAGCCCCTATTGTCATGGACAACGGAACTGTCTCATGAGTCACATAGGCAGGCTGTAGAGGTCTTCCGTCAAGAGCCTCATTGGCAAGTGGAGTGTCACGCAGCTGCAGCGGAATCGAGTGCTTCGATACAAAGGCAGCATTAATTAACAGGCCTGCAGCCTCAGAGCCTTTATCTTGACGGACGACTCAGCCCAAGAAAGAGTGACCAAAACCAGGGGCTTATCCTTCTGGATGACTGGGGATGAAACAATGCCCCCTAAGGTCTGTCCGTGACAGGACCTCAAGGTTCTGGCATTCCCTGGACGGGTAGGACAAGACTTCAAAAAGTGACCTGCCTGGCCAAAATAAAGGCACAATCTCTCCCTCCTCCTAAAGGCTCTCTCATCCACAGAGAGACGTGTGAAACCCAAGTGCAAGGGTTCACCTTCACTGACCGACTCTGTACCAGGAGGAATGGGAGGTGAGGGAGGCACGGGTGGGGCTGCAAAGCTCGGAGACAAGCGTACTGGAGGCTTCCGCAAGCACTCCTTAAAAGAGAGTCTTTCTCTGAGTCTGGAGTCAATGAGGATGGGAAACGTGATCAACTTCTCCAGCTCAGTGGGTATATCTCGGGCTGCTATCTCATCCTTGATGGTATCTGAAAGACCATGAGAAAAAGCAGCCACGAAGGCCTCATTGTTCCACGCAACCTCTGCTGCCAGAGTATGGAATTCAATGGTGTATTCGGTAACAGTTCTTGTACTCTGTTCGATGGACATGAGGCACTTGGCAGCAGAAGCGGAGCATGCAGGAATGCCAAATACCCTTCTTATAGAGGTGGGTGCCTGCACAGAGACTGGAGCAGCAGCAGGATCGGCCTGCAACATAGGTTGTACTGGGGCAGCCACAGTGGGAGATTCTAGGTAAGCTGTGCGACTCAGGAGCATTTGTAACGCCATGGCAAACTGATCCATGCGGTGATCCAGTTCATCCAATCTGGAAAAAATATTACCAACAAGTGGATTGACTGCATCTTCTGAAATCATGGCCTTCACCTACTGTCAGAAACCATAAAATCAGGCCGAGACATAAGTACAGTTAAATCACACTTGTTTAATAATAAAAGTAAAAAGAACAAAAGTAGTCAAAACATAGCCAAAGTTCAGTAACCAGAACGGATAGTCAGCCAAGCCAGAAGTCAGGGATCAATGTAGTGGAAGAGCAAGCAGGATCTGGAGTCAGAAGGGATGTCAGTAAAGTAGATAGTTTCTGTGATGTGACCAAGGCGAATGCAGAGCTCCCCTGGACTGGACAGCTTAATTAGGCAGGACTGATGAGCAGGATATCTTTAACAGCTGAGTAACTGTGAAGAGATAGTGTCAAGTCCTGGGCATGAGGCCGGATTGCTGAAAGGGCGCCCCTTTTGGCTAAGTGCAGCGTACCCCTGGGAGTAAGACAGGGAGTACGGTGCCCAAAGGTGCACAAATTGCAGAGTGCTGCTGCTGGGTAGCTGGGTAGCAGAAGGCAGCTGGGGTGCACTGGTAAAGCTGATTAGGCCGCCGTGTGAGAAGGGATCCCAGTGGAGCAACCAGGAAAAAAGTCAATTGCCAGGCCAGGGGTCATACACAACAAGATCGGTCCAAGAAGAGGTACAGCAGGATAAACCAGGAACAGAGTCGGTAGCCAGGCCAGGGGTCAAACTGTTCGGACAAGCAGAGGTGCAGGTGCGGAGACTGGAGAATAGTCAAGTCCAAGCCGGGGGTCAATGCAGGCGGAGAGCAGGAGGAGTCAGGCAAGCCGGGTAGTAAACAGGAATCAGATGCAGATAGTACCCTGTTTCCCCGAAAATAAGACCTAGCGTGATTGTCGATGATGGCTGCAATATAAGCCCTACCCCCCAAATAAGCCCTAGTTAAAGTCCTTGTAGGTCTTATTTTCAGGGTAGGGCTTATTTTCAGGGAACCAGGGTAGGGCTTATTTGGGGGGTAGGGCTTACATTGCAGCCATAACTGACAATCACGCTAGGTCTTATTTTCGGGGAAACAGGGTAGGTACAGGAGACACAGGAAGCTGACGATAATCCAGCAACCTGCATGCATCTATAGCAGGCTTAAATAGACCAGAGGGCGCCAACAATTGTCCCAGTGCACCTGCGTGCACCCGCCGTTGTGCACCTGCATGCACCCGCCGTTGCGCACCTCTGTGCGCCCATGCACATAGGGATTCGTCCGGCGCGACCATGACAGGTACTGACAGGATTGCCAGTCCTACGCCCATTTCCCTGACAGATAGGAGCTGGCAATTAGCTGACAGCTGAGCAGCCAACTCAGAGAAGGAAAGGCTGAGCCCAGCCCTGACACTCTTATTTCTTTGAGGAAGACAGCTGAATGATGTGGCCTCGAACGGTGACCTTATGGACTTTCCAAAAGGACATTGCTGAGGAGAGAGAACACACATTGTCTGAGAAGTAGGGAAGGATTTGTTGACAAGAGGCTTCAGTGGTCAGAAGAGATGCATTAATCCTCCAGTGGAAGGAAGGCTTGGTCAGGCCTGAGAGGGATACCAACAGCACCAGGGGATTGTGGTCCGACCAGAGGGAGGAGGGAACAGAGACCCTATAAGCAAGAGTAAGTTGTTGTAACAACATAAATACATGGTCTATCATACAGAAGGTGTCGTGCGCATTGGAGTAAAAAGTGTAGTCGCGGGCAGTAGGTTGGAGCTCTCTCCACACATCGACTAGACCAGGGATCTCCAAACTATGGCCCTCCAGTTGTTCGGGAACTACACTTCCCATCATGCCTAGTCATGTCTGCGAATCTCAGAGTTTTTCAATGCCTCATGGGACGTGTAGTTCTGCAACAGCTGGAGGGCCGTAGTTTGGAGATCCCTGGACTAGACCAAAGGATTGTAGGATAGAGTTTATGTGGGCCTCTTAAGTCGGGGCATGAGTGGTGGAAATTTCCTGAGCATACTGCCTATCCAAAGTGGAGTTCAGTGTGATATTAGAGTCACCCATGAGAAGCGTACCCTTTTGTTGTTGAGAGACGACTCGTCGCTCTCTCTGTCCGGAATGGCAGAGCCGCGCTGTGTTGGAACTTATATAGGGACAAGGGGCAGGGTCACATGCTCATGTCACATGGTGACCCCGCCCCCTATGATGTCACAGTCCCGGAGGATGCTGGGACTGTGACATCATATGTGGGCGGGGTCACCATGTGACATGAGAATGTGACCCTGCCCCCTTGTCCCTATATAAGTTCCAACACAGCGCGGCTCTGCCATTCCGGCCAGAGAGAGCGACGAGTCAACATCAGAAAAAGAAGAAGAAGAAGAAGAAGAAGAAGAAGACGACAGCGGCAAGAACAAAAGAGACCCCGGAAGACCCCCGAAGGCGGCGACGAAGAAGAAAGCCGGGCTTCTCCGCTCGGTAAAAGAGCTAGGTAATATAGCGGAGGAGTCCTGCGAGAAGACCCCCCAAGACGGAAGAAGACCCCCGGAGCAGTGCAATAAATTATTTTAAAAAAATTGTGTGTTTGTTTTCTTTACACTTTACACCTTAGGTGAATGGGTAGGGGTACATCGTACCCCATACTCACTCACATAGGGTGGGGGGGCCGGGATCTGGGGGCCCCCTTATTAAAGGGGGCTCCCGGATTCCGATATGCCCCCCGTCCGCAGACCCCGACAACCAACGGCCAGGGTTGTCGGGAAGCGGCCCTTGTCCTCATCAACATGGGGACAAGGTGCTTTGGGGTGGGGGGCCGCAGGGCGCCCCCTTCCCCAAAGCACCCACCCCCCCATGTTGAGGGCATGCGGCCTGGTGCGGTTCAGGAGGGGGGGGCGCTCGCTCGTCCCCACCCCCTTTCCTGACCTGCCAGGCTGCGTGCTCGGATAAGGGTCTGGTGTGGATTTTGGGGGGACCCCCACGCCATTTTTTCGGCGTAGGGGTACCCTTAAAATCCATACCAGACCTAAGGGCCTGGTATGCTTCTGGAGGGGGAATCCATGCATTTTTTTTTTTCAAAAATTGGGCGTGGACTTCCCCTAAAGAGGTGGTACAATGACTTGCGAATTTCTGTTCAGAACGCAAGCCAGGTGCGAATCAGATGCGTACCCATAGAAGATAATGGGCCTGAATTCGCACCTGATCCGCACCAAAGACTGTTGCGTGTTTGTGTCAATTTGCATTGCGCATGCACCCGACATGTGTGAACGTGCCCCATTGAAAACAATGGGTTTTCAAATGTCCTGCGAATTCGCAGTATTTTGCCCCGCTGCGAATTCGCTATAGTGTGAACCCAGGCTCAATGTTTTTCACTTGGACTATTTTTTTGCACTTGAATTTTTCCTTTTTTTGCGCTTGTTTTTTTTTCATATTTTATGCAGTGTTTTTGAGTATACTTTAAGTGGTTGGAGCTGTTCACAATCATAGCTTTGAGTCAAATTTCATATACACCCCCCTTTTTTTGATGGTTTCTGATGGTTGGTTGATGTTTAATTTTTTATTTTTACATAGCAGTGTGCAAGTCTTTTCTCTAATGCTGCGTACACGCGATCAAACTATCCGGACTTAGTCTCGTGGACAATCCGCCGGACTTTCCAGCAGGGGTCCGCCGGACTTTCTGAACGAGAGGACTTGCCCACACACGCCCACACACGACCAGACTTTTCCGGCGGACTATTTCCGACAGACAATTCGTCTGACTTTTAGCGGAGGTCCGCGAGACTTTTGAAATGAACGGACTTGCCCACACACGGAGTAAAGTCCGTTAATTTTGAACGTGACTCCATTTAGACGGGACTAGCGAAGGAAGTCAATGCCGCCGCCTCCATCGGCAAGATTGACACCTTTCTAGCCCCGTTGCCTGGTATGGATTTAAAGGGGAACCCCTACACCGAAAAAACGGCGTGGGGGTCCCCCCCCAAAGTCCATAGCAGACCATTATCCGAGCATGCAGCCTGGCCGGTCAGGAAAGGGGTGGGGACGAGCAAGCAAGCCATACCAGGCTGCGTGCCCTCAACATGGGGGGTGCTTTGGGGAAGGGGGGGCCCTGCAGCCACCCCACCCCAAAGCACCTTGTCCCCATGTTGATGAGAACAAGGGCCTCTTCCCGACAACCCTGGCCGTTGGTTGTCAGGGTCTGCGGGCGGGGGGCTTATCGGAATCCGGGAGCCCCCTTTAATAAGGGGGCCCATAAATCCCGGCCCCCCACCCTATGTAAATGAGTATGGGGTACATGGTACCCCTACCCATTCACCTGAGGGAAAAAGTGTTAAAAAAACACCCCGCCCCTTGTCCATATATAAGTCACTGCGCAACACTTCCCGGCCATTACAAGCGGAGAGAGTGTCATGGCAACATCGGAAAAAGAAGAAGGAAGAAGAAGAACAAGGCGGTGGCGACAACAGCGACGAACCAGAAGAAACGCAGAGCGGGACAAGACCCCCGAAGTCGTATGAAGACCCCGAAGTCGGAAGAAGACCCCCGGAGCTGTCTAATAAAGTACTTTAAAAACCTGTGTTGGGTGTTTTTTTTAACACTTTTACCCCATACTCATTCACATAGGGTGGGGGGCCGGGATCAAGCACCCCCCCATGTTGAGGGCACATGGCCTGGTAAGGCTCAGGAGGGGGGGGCGCCCTTTCCTGACCTGCCGGGCTGCGTGCTCGGATAAGGGTCTGCTATGGACTTTGGGGGGGACCCCCACGCCGGTTTTTTTGGTGTAGGGGTTCCCCTTTAAATCCATACCAGGCGACGGGGCTAGCAAGGTGTCAATCTCACCGATGGAGGCAGCGGCATTGACTTCCTTCGCTAGTCCTGTCTACCTGGAGTCACATTCAAAATGAACGGACTTTACTCCGTGTGTGGGCAAGTCCGTTCATATCAAAAGTCCCGCGGACTAGCACACAGACGGCCGGATTGTCCGCTGGACTACCGAGTCCAGCGGATAATTTTGAGTCAAGACTTCTTTCTAAGTCCGTCGGACTTTTGGGAAGAAAAAGTCCACCGCAGCCCACACACGGGCGGATTGTCCAAGTCCGCCGGATAATCCGATCGTGTGTACGCGGCATTATACACAGCGGCATAACTTTCCATCCTTCTTTTAGTATAGAACTATTCTCAATCCCTCCTGACTGGCACTGAGATGGAGCTCATATGGTTTAGCAGGGTTGGCATATTCCAACACTGGTGCTTCATTGAGACTCTTCTTGAGAAGATAGAAAGCTTCCTCACATTGTGAGTTCCACTGACTTTTGCCCCTCTGTTTCTGCAGTCTCACTTTGTCACCCCCTCTCTTGCTAGGGTAATTCTGAAGTAATTTGTTGAGGGGGCGAGCGATCTTTGTGAAGTTGACCATAAACTTCCAGTAGAATGAGCAATACCCCAGGAAAGATCTTAACTCTGTAAGAGTTCTTGGTCTTGGCCACGAGATTATTGCTTCTAACTTCTTGGGGTCTGTGGCAACTCCTTTTGCTGAAATCATGTCCCAAATAGGTGATGCAGGTTTGGTAGAATTGGCATTTCAACATCATTTGACAATTTCAGCTTCTTCTCATGCAACGTCTGAAAAATATTATCAAACCTCTCCTTATGTTCCTCTAGAGTTCTCCCGAAGACTATGATATCTTCAAGATACACCAAAACCTTGATCTAGTTCATGTCCCCTACCGTGGGCTCCATCTGCCTCTGGAAGGTAGCTGGGACCCCCCAATAATCCTTACAGCATCTGGTTGAACTTGAAGAACCCCAGTAGGCAAATGAACGCTATTTTTTCTTGATCTTTAGGGTGCATTGGGATTTGATAATACTCGCTCTTCACCTCAGACAGGCTCTGTAGCACATTTTTAATGCGGGGGGGGGGGGGGGGGGTTGAGTATTCATCAGGGATGGTTCATCAGTTCAAGGTCTTATAATCAATGTACACCTGTAAAGATCCATTATTTTTCCTCACCACCACTATAAGGGCAGCCTAAGTGATTCAGTATTCCCAAAAAACACTGATTTCTTCAGTTCAGCAAGCTGCTCTCGGATATCCTCTTGAAGTCACTTGAATGTATACGCCTGGCCCTCTGACAAAGAAATGATCAGTCTATAATTTTAATGGTAGGTTTATTTTAACAGTGAAAAACAGAATAACAACTAAAAAAAGTCCAGAATAACGCATTTCAAAAAAGTTATCAATTCATTTGCATTTGAATGACTTACATAAGTATTTGACCCCTTTGCAAAACATGACTTTGTACTTGGTGGCAAAACCCTTGTTGGCAATCACAGAGGTCAGACAATTCTTTGCAAATCCTCTCCAAGTCATTAAGGTTTTGAGGCTGACATTTGGTAACTCGAACTTTCAGCTCCCTCCACATATTTTCTATGGGATTAAGGTCTCGAGACTATGCCATTTAAGGACCTTAACCGCTTCCCGTACAGATGTACGTCGGCAGAATGGCACGGACAGGCATAAGGGCGTACAGGTACGTCCCTTTGAAAATGCCGCCATGCCATCGCGCAGGGATACCCACGATCGTCTCACAGGGAGGCTGAATGGGGAGATGCAGAAGTAAACAGCATCTCCCCGTTCTGCCTAGCAACAAGTGCATCTGATCTCTGCTCCCTGTGATTGGAGCAGAGATCAGTGATCACTAACACACAGCCACGCCCCCCACAGTTAGTAACACGCCCCTAGGACACACTTAACCCCTACACTGCCACCCCCTGGTTAACCCCTTCACTGCCAGTGTCATTTACACAGGAATCAGTGCATTTGTATAGCACTGATTGCTGTATAAATGACAATGGTACCAAAAATGTGTCAAAAATGTCCGATGTGTCTGCAATAATGTCACAGTCACAATAAAAATTGCTGATCGCCGCCATTACTAGTAAAAAAAAATTATTAATAAAAATGCCATAAAACTATACCCTATTTTGTAAACGCTATAACTTTTGCGCAAACCAATCAATAATCGCTTATTGCGATTTTTTTTACCAAAAATATGTATAAGAATACGTCCTAAACTGAGGGAAAAAAATTTTTTTTATATATTTTTGGGGGATATTTATTATAGCAAAAAGTAAAAAATAATGCGTTGTTTTCAAAATTGTCGCTCTTTTTTTGCTTATAGCGCAAAAAATAAAAACCGCAGGGGTGATAAAATACCACCAAAAGAAAACTCTATTTGTGGGAAAAAAAGGACGTCAATTTTGTTTGGGAGCCATGTCGCACGACCACGCAATTGTCAGTTAAAGCGACGCAGTGCCGAATCACAAAAAGTGGTCTTGTCTGGCAGTGTATACACCACTCCTCCACCACCCTTGCCCATTGAAATCAATGGGAACTGCTGCCAAAGCACCTGCAAAGCACTTTGGCAGCGGCGCTTTTAAACATTTATTCGACCGCTAGCGGTGGTTAAAAGCGCACGATAGCGCCTGAAAAGCGAGTAAAATTACAGCGGTAATGCGCCACTAAAATTAGAGGAGTGCCCAGAGACAGTGGCATAGCGTAGGATGTCGGTGTCCGGGGCACGGCAGATAATTTGCGCTCCTTAATCCGTGGACTTGACTATTCTTATCTCGCACCCGGAGAATTTTGCCGTGCTCCTGCTGCCATGGAACTTTACATGACATTAAGGATAGCACACTCTGGACAGCAGCCTCTAAATTTTTCACCCAGGGCCATAGCTGGTCTGACCTCCCCCCCCCCCACCCCCACCACGCTACGCCACTGCCCAGACAGCAGGTGCACACTGATTAAAAAAGCCTGGCCATGAGCTGGCTGATAAGAAGACTGCAGTCACATAAGAGGCGAAAAATAGCATAATTACCATTATCAAAGGAGCACTCTCTGGCCCTGGAAGCATCACATCCAAATCCCTTCACCAGCAGGAAAAAAAATGGGCGGGAAAAGAGATGGGTGTACACCAGCCGCACTGCTTTCCCTATAAGAGGTGTCAGCAGCACCTAGCCAGCTTTCATGTGCAGGAGGCGGGTCTGAGATCCTGCAGCTGCATATACAGAAGGTGGTGGTGTGGAAGGACTCAGCCTCTCCGTCTCTCCGTCCCACACTCCTGGCGTCTTGGTTGCCAGGTGACCGGTTGCTGCAAAGCGCATGCGTGAACCGGGACCTTCGCTTCAGCAGTGGCCTAGGTTGCTATGGAGCGGCTTGGTGGGCGGGAGAATGTTGAGACTCCTTCCACTCCTCCCGCATAATCCGCCCATCCACCCGCGGCCGGCCCCGCGATTCTGCCCATCCACCCGCAGCCGGCCCCGCGATTCCGCCCATCCACCCCAGCTGGCCCTGCATGTCACAGTCTCCCTAATGCCGCATACACACGAAGGGACTATCCCGCGGGATTGTCCGCTGGACTCCAGTCCACCGGACAATCCCCTCGTGTGTGGGCGCCGGCGGACTTTTTGGCGCCAAAAGTCCGGCGGACTAGGTTTTAAGTTTTGTTTTAAAATTGTCTGCTGGACTTGGCAGTCTGGCGGACAATCCCGCCGTTAGTAGGCTAGTCCACCGGAAAGTCCGTTCATTCCGGCTGACTTTTTCCAGCGGATTGTCCGCCGGAGAAGTCCGGGCGTGTGTGGGCAAGTCACACACTCGGAAGTCCGGGCGTGTGTGGGGAAGTCCCGCCGGACTAGGTCCGGCGGACAATCCGCCTGACTAGGTCCCGCGGACAAAGTCCAAACATGTGTACGCGGCATTAGAAATGCGGCCCGACGTAATGCCCGGTGGGAAAATGCCCGGCGTGCCCTAAGGCCAGTCCGGGCCTGGTTATAGCCCCTGTCAGTTTATATTTTACCATCCCAGTCTCATTGCAGAGATTTCCCTTCACTTCCTGCCCCATAGCCAGACAGGAAGTGAGAGGAAATCTGTGCAAAATAAGGGAATACATTGCCCCCCCCCCCACCAGGACCTCAGAACTTGTGACCCCAATCAGAAATTTCAGGGCGGGTCTTAAACAGCAAGGGGTGTGTCCTTGGCAGGAAGGGATGTGTCATATTTAAATTAGGGGGTGCACGAGTTTAGTCAGGCCTAGGGCAGCACAAAATCTAAATTCACTACTGCTGTGCAGAGCAAATATGACAGGGTTTGGATATAATGAAAGAAATACCAGTTGGGAGAGAGTACTTGGCTTTTAACACAGGAAAAACCTGTGATATTCCAACCAACAAAGATGCTGCAATAAACCAAAACTGCATATATAAGGATACCAGCAAAACAAACTATTTGCGGGACATGAAGACAGGTTTGGTAAATCCTTTTTTAAGATGTGTGTATGTCTCTCCTCTGACAGAAGTCCCATCTTCCTTGGAGTCCACTGCCTCTCTGATCAAGTACCTGACTATGGTGATCTTCACATGTTCTGCTCAGCATGCAGCTGTCAATGGTGGCCAGGTGAGTGGCAAAACATCGGTACTGCCTGTATTGTCCATGCATATTGATGATTGGTACTTGACAATGTTTTACAGCCTAACGCCAGCCAAAATAATCAGCATGACAGCTAGGCATATAAGGTTATAAAAGGTCAGCATGTATAGTATACTTCACATGACAGGCTTCCTTGTCTACCACTGTAAAACTTTAAAGAGGTGGACATTATTTCTACAGTGCAATGCCCACAGGTGGCCAGTGTGCCCATTAATGGCTGTGACCTGAGCCATCAGCAGACTGCTCAAATTATACACACAAACACAATATAATACAGAATTTTTTAGTAAAGTATAAAAATGATGTTACACTGAGTAAATAGATACAGGGCCGGATTTCCCACAAGGCCACCGAGGCCAGGTCTCGGGCGGCAGTGGTGCAGGGGTGGCACCGCTCCTGCAGCGACTTCTCAGTCGCCCCCTGCACTAACATAGCAGCATGGCAGGTGCCTTCTCTAATATCACTGCACTGCCCCCTCCCGACACTGCCTGTCTTATTCACACAAAACATGAAGCGCGGCCGCTCTAGACAAAGGGCAGGACTTTTTAAGTTAAGAAGTGGGTGACTGGTTGCTAGTCAGCGGGGCAGTCCCAGCAATAAATCACTCACTTTTAACGTGAAAAATCCCACCCGTTGTCCAGAGAGGCCAGTCTCCATGTCTTGTGTAAATAAGGTAGGGTTCTTTGGGGAGGGGGGAGTGCTGTTTGATATTGAGAGATGACTGTGATTGGTAGGTCAGTCTGTGATTGGGGGGTCAGTCTGTGATTTGGGGGGTCATTCTGTGATTTGGGGGATCAGTCTGTGATGGGGGTCTGTGATGGGGAGTCAGTGATGGGTCAGGACCAGTTTGCGATGGGGGGTCTGTGATGGGGGGGGTCAGTCTATCATGGGGGTCTGCTATGGGTTAGGTCAGTCTGTAATGACGGTCTGTGATTTGGGGGGTCAGTCTGTGATGGGTCAGTCTGTAATGGGGATCTGTGATGGGGGGTCAGTCTGTAATGAGGGGTCTGTGATTTGGGGGGTCAGTCTGTAATGGGTCAGTCTGTGATGGGGGGGGTCAGTCTGTGATGGGTCAGTCTGTAATGGGGGTCTGTGATGGGGGTTTGTGATGAGGCAGGGGGGATGTGATGTAAAGGGGGGGGGGGGCTAAGGACACTGATGTAAAAGGGGGTCGTGATGTAAAAGGGGGTATGTGATGTAAAGGGGGGACTGAGGACACCGATGTAAAAGGGGGTCTGTGATGTGATGTGAAGGGGGTGGACTGAAAACACTGATGTAAAAAGGGGTCTGTGATTTCTGCACTAGCAAAACACAGGTCTCTGCAAGGGCAATAGAAAACAATTGTTTTCTATGTGTCCTGTTCACGCTGCAACAGCGCCACTGCATGCAGAGCAGTGTGGTGCAAAATGCATACTGTTTCTATGCACTGCAACTGAGCTGTGGTGCATAAAAATGAATGAAATGTATTTGCATAAAGAACAATTTACAATCATCTTTGGGTCAAGAAAGACTAAACAGTTTAGCTTTACTTGCCATTGAGTCAGAACTTTTAAATACCTTGTCCTACAAAGATATTATCGATGAGTTTGCCAAAAAAAAAAGTTAGAAGTAAAAAATTGTAGGGAGTGTCTTACTTCTATAATCTTTAAAAGGCATTTTCTGCATTACAGAGTATTTTCAGTCTGTACAATTAAAGCCAGTTATTTTCTGTGTTCTCGTGTGTGGAGATATGTTTTTAATTCATCTATTGTAGCAGTCATCGATAAAGGGCGAGAATGGTGGTGTGTGTGTGTAATTAAAGGACCCGGCCTTGGGGCGGCAAAAGGAGTAAATCCGGGCCTGAATAGATACCATGAAAAATGGTCTAGTGACAAAAGGGGTGACACATGCCAGTACTGATGTGGATAAATACCACCAAAAGAAAGCTCTAGCTGTCTCGAATGATATAACATTATTTTTCGGTACAGTATTGCATGACTATGTAATGTAATTATCGCAGCTATATTTTCAGAAAACTGAAAAATGGCCTGATAATGAAAGGGTATTACAGCAAGGTTCTCAAGTGATTAAAGAAACTTAATTTTGATAAGACAGGAAAACTCTTCTTTTTAGAAGGCAGTGACTGCACTCTATAAGCCAGAATTGCTTGCACCCTTCCTTCCCTAAACATCAATTTTTTCCCCTCTGCAGTTTGACACGTATTCTTGGATGCCCAATGGCCCCACTACTATGAAGAGTCCCCCACCCACTGAGAAATGTGCTACAATGGAAACTATTCTGAAGACATTGCCAGATGTCAACACTACAGCTCTTGGTTTGATCGTTGTGTGGACAGTAAGCAATGATCCCTTAGACATGGTAAGTACAAGGGACCAGTGAGGAGAAGTACACAAACAGGCATGTACTGGCCATCGGGACTACCGGGAGTTTCCCGGTGGGCCGATGGCTCAGTGGGCCAGTTAGGTGCAGTCCTGGAGCCACTCCTCTCTGGCAGTGAGTGATGGCGATTTCACTCCTCTCAGGAGGAGCAGCTTCCGTCATATGCTGGAGAGAGCATTAGGCTTCCTGCCCCCCTACAGCCTGCAGGGGGAGACAGACGGCCGACAGACTTTCCTTCCTCTATCCCCTTATCACTTATCACATCACTGGAGAGAGGAAGAAGAGAAGCTGCCTTCAGAACTGTGAGTACACATGGGAGGGGGACACTCTGATGTAAGGGGCTGGTGATTGGACAATCTGATGTAAGGGGCTGGTGATGGGACTCTGATGTAAGGGGCTGGTGATGGGACTCTGATGTAAGGGGGGGCTGATGGGACACTCAAAATGTAAGTGGGCCGGTCTGGATGAAGTCCAGGGCCAAATTTCTGTCCCAGTTCAGCCCTGTACACAAACATGCCAATGTCTCAGTGGATAACATAGAACCTTTAAGCTGGATTCACATATATGCAAATTAGATGCGCATCCAATTCACATGACAATGGAGCTGGTTCACACAGGTCCGGGGTGGCCGCGGAGAGGATTGCAAAAGGGTCCCGTTTATGTTTGAGTCCGGTTCAGGTGCAAATTCAGGCAAAAATTCCCACCTGAATCGCACCTGAACCGGTGAACAGAAACACACCGGACCCCAGGCACAGACCGACGTGTATATATATATGTGAACCCGGCCTTATTGTTTCACAACATTATATTTTGTCAAATATATAGTGAGTATTACTGGACAGATTCACTGTCTTACAATCTCAACAAGCTCTTCTTCTTTACAGAGGCGTCTTGGAAACTATCCTAATAAATATTTTACAGAGAAGACCCCACAGCAGTCCATTAAGGAATTCCAGGATAAACTCACAGAGATCTCCAAACACATAAAGGAGAGAAACAAGACCATGGATCTGCCCTATGCTTACATGGACCCAAGTGTTATAGAGAACAGCGTTTCCATATAATGATATTACAATGGTTTAAATTGGCTGATTCTGTCCTTGTGTGTGGGGTTCTTTTATCTAATCAGCTCTGGTGACACAATACCGATCTTGGTAGTATGGTAATGTTTATGAGATAACTGTAAGATCTTTGGGAACACAGATTACCTTGTATGAGTATTAAAACGTTTAGTGAATAAAATAGGATTTTTACTTTCCTGTAAAATGCTTTTCTTTCCAGTACAGTATAGGCAGCTACCTTTAGGTGATTGGACACTGGCAAAAAAAAAAAGCTGCAGGGACAATCCTTCTTTAACAAATAACAAATTCTATAATAAATTTTACCTGTAGGTAAAATAAATACTGTATCTCACAAAAGTGAGTACACCCCTCACATTTTTGAAAATATTTTATTATAACTTTTCATGTGACAACATTGAATGACACGTTGCTACAATGTGAAATAGTGAGTGTACAGCTTGTATAACAGCACACCCGCCGCTAGCTCCGTGGGTAGGATCGCGAGTCCCGCAAACTCGGTGTCCGCGGGGATACCCACAATCATCTCTCGGAGAGGAAGAACGGGGAAATGCTGATGTAAACAATCCTAGTCCAATCCTAGTGACACTGTCACTGATCACCACTCCCTGTAATCGGGAGCGGTGATCAGTTATGTGTCACACGTAGCCCCTCCCCCACAGTTAAAATCACTCCATAGGACACACTTAACCCCTGCAGCGCCACCTAGTGTTAACCCCTTCACTTCCAGTCACATTTACACAGTAATCAATGCATTTTTATTGCGATTTTTTTTAACAAAAATATGTAGAAGAATACGTATCGGTCTAAACTTAGGAAAAATATTTTTTTTATATATTTTTTGGGGATATTTATTATAGCAAAAAGTTAAAAATAATGTTTTTTTTTTTTCAAAATTGTCGCTATTTTTTTGTTTATAGTGCAAAAAATAAAAACCGCAGAGGTGATCAAATAAGAAAGCTCTATTTGTGGGGGAAAAAGGATGTCAGTTTTTTGTTTGGGAGCCACTTCGCACGACCGCGCAATTTTCAGTTAAAAGGACGCTGTGCCGAATCGCAAAAATTGCTCTGGTCTTTGGCCAGCCATTAGGTGCCCCCAGCGGTGTATGTCCTTACATCAGGTGCCCTCAGCAGAGTCCCTCCTTACATCAGGCATTCTCAGCAGAGTCCGTAGTTATATCAGGTGCCCCCAGCAGAGGCTGTCCTTAATTCTGGTGTCCCCAGCAGAGCCCAGTCTTTACATCAGTGTCCCCAACAGAGCCCAGTCCTTACATCTGGTGTCCCCAGCGGAGCCCCAGTCCTTACATCTGGTGTCCCCAGTGGAGCCCCAGTCCTTACATCTGGTGTCCCCAGTGGAGCCCCAGTCCTTACATCAGTGTCCCCTGCAGAGCCCAGTCCTTACAGCAGTGTCCCCAGTGGGGCCCAGTCCGTACATCAGTGTCACCTGCGGAGCCCAGTCCTTACATCAGTGTTCCCAGCGGAGCCCCAGTCCTTCCTTACATCAGTGTCTCCAGCAGAGCCCCAGTCCTTCCTTACATCAGTGTCCCCAGCGGAGCCCAATTCTTACATCAGTGTCCCCAGCAGAGCCCCAGTCCTTACATCAGTGTCCCCAGCAGAGCCCCAACCTTACATTAGTGTCCCCAGCGGAGCCCAGTCCTTACATCAGTGTCCCCAGCGGAGCCCAGTCCTTACATCAGTGTCCCCAGCGGATCCCAGTACTTACATCAGTGTCCCCAGCAGAGCCCACTCCTTACATCAATGTCCCCAGCGGAGCCCCAGTCCTTACATCAGTGTCCCCAGACTGTTGGCAAGTATGCCATACGCCGCACACTGCATCAAATTGGCCTGCATGGCTGTCCTCCCAGAAGGAAGCCTCTTCTAAAGATGATGCACAAGAAAGCCTGCAAACAGTTTGCTGAAGACAAGAAGACTAGGGACATGGATTACTGGAGCCATGTCCTGTGGTCTAATGAGACCAAGATAAACTTATTTGGTTCAAATGGTGTCAAGCATGTGTGGCGGCAACCAGGTGAAGAGTACAAAGACAAGTATGTCTTGCCTAGAGTTAGGCAAGGTGGTGGGAGTGTCATGGTCTGGGCCTGCATGAGTGCTGCTGACACGACACTGGGGAGCTACAGTTCATTGAGGGAAACCATGAATGCCAACATATACTGTGACATACTGAAGCAGAGCATAATCCCCTCCCGTCAGGGACTGGGCCGCAGGGCAGTATTCCAATATGATAACGACCCCAAACACACCTCCAAGACGATCACTGCCTTGCTAAAGGTTAAAGAGGGTAAAGGTGATGAACTGGCCAAGCATGTCTCCAGACCTAAACCCTATTGAACATCTGTGGGGCATACTCAAACAGAAGGTGGAGGAGTGCAACGTCTCTAACATCCACCAGCTCCGTGATGTCGTCATGGAGGAGTGGAAGAGGACTCCAGTGGCAACCTGTGAAGCTCTGGTGAACTCCATGCCCAAGAGGGTTAAGGCAGTGTTGGAAAATATTGGTGGCCACACAAAATATTGACACTTTGGGCCCAATTTTGACATTTTCACTTAGGGGTGTACTCACTTTTGTTACCAGCGATTTAGACATGAATGGTTGTGTGTTGAGTTATTTTGAGTTATACAAGCTGTACACTCACTACTTTACATTGTAGCAAAGTGTAATTTCTTTAGTGTTGTCACATGAAAAGATATAATAAAATATTTACAAAAATGTGAGGGGTGTACTCACTTTTGTGAGATACTATATCTCATAAGCGTGCACCATGTAGGAGATATTCACATATTTTGCAGCCAGTGATGTCACGACATGCACACTGCGCTCTTCATGAATGTGTCAATCCAGAACTCTGTGCTGCAGCCAGTGCCGGGACAAGGTCATCCAGTGCCCAGGGCAAAGATGCCAAACTGCGCCCCCCTTTCCCTTAGGGTTAGGCTCAGGGTGCCCCCATCCCTGCAATATACTATTGCGCCAGGGGCAGCCGCCCCTCCTGCCCACCCCTTGTCCCGGCCCTGGCTGCAGCCATGACTCTAGTGTTCATGTGCAGGAGTGACATCATCACGGCTTGGCCATTCAAATGGCCAGAGCCTGCAAACCCGGAAGGAAGACTGAGTGAAGTAGGAAGCCCTGTCAGTGGTGACAGCGTAACATTGGAGGGCTTTGTTTTACAGGTAAGTCTTTCATAATGTGCTAGTATTTAATGCATACTAGCACATTATGCCATTAACTTGCAGGGGGGCTGGATTTTTTATTTTTTTTACTTTACTACCGCTTTAATCATATAGTACAGGACACAGTATTCTTAACCATAACCTCGGGACATCCCAAAGTAGTCCAACTGAGACTCACTGTACAAAAACTGAAGACACACTGTAATAGGGTTGCCACCTGTCCGGGATTCACCCGGACAGTTTGGGTTTGGAATCATGTGTCCGGGTTTCAGACAACCGGAAACCCGGACACATTATTCAAACCAGACTATGCCTTCCCAGCAGGGTTGCTGGCTACAGTTGTGTAAGCCGAGCGTGTCTGTTACACTTTCTTTCACACTGCCCAAAGCCAGCACTAACCATTCCCCCTCCCCCACACAGACAGGAGAGGCAAGAGGGCTTGATCTGCTCCTCTTCCTCCCGCCCCTACCCCTCTGTGTCTGCCCACACTCCAATCCCCAGTGCTGTGCCTCAGAAAAGGAAAGTGGGGTCCGGAAAGTCCAGCAGCCTCAGTTTCAGGGCTGGGCTCAGCCCTTCCTTCTCTGAGCTGGCAGCTCAGCTGTCGGCTAATTTCCAGCTCCTATCTTTCCACAGTGACTCACCTGTTGATGATATCCTGCTCGTCAGTCCTGCCTACTTAAGATGTCCAGTCCAGATGATCTCTGCCTTTGCCTTGGTCACATCTCTTGTCACGTACCTGGTGGTGAGAGCCCGAATTGCAGGAGGAGGGCCTCCCTTGCGACTCCCACTCCTGGCTCCCTGGTAGGGTGACAGGAGACCCAGGAGTGAGGAGGAGCACGGGTGCCTGGCAGGATTGACAGACCGGTAGAGAGAGATCCCTGGATCAGCTCAGCGGACAAGGTAAGTATAGGCCGGATCGGTATAGTAGACAGCAAGGCAGACTGGACAGCAGAGCAGGACGGGTCAGCATGGACCGACTGGATCAGCAAAGCAGACTGGTCAGCAGAGCAGGACGAGTCAGCATGGACAGGCTGGATCAGCAAACAGACTGGGCAGCAGAGCAGGACGAGTCAGCATAGACAGGCTGGATCAGCAAAGCAGACTGGACAGCAGAGCAGAACGGGTCAGCGTGGACAGGCCGGATCAGCAAAGCAGACTGGACAGCAGATCAGACTGGAACAGCACAGGTACACTGGTTCAGCAGAGCAGACAGGATCTCAGGACGGACTGGATCGGCACAGGTACACTGGTTCAGCAGAGCAGACAGGACCTCAGAGCAGATTGGATCAGCACAGGTACACCGGTTCAGCAGAGCAGACAGGATCTCAGGACGGACTGGATCGGCACAGGTACACCGGTTCAGCAGAGCAGACAGGACCTCAGAGCAGATTGGATCAGCACAGGTACACCGGTTCAGCAGAGCAGACAGGATCTCAGGACAGACTGGATCAGCACAGGTACACTGGTTCAGCAGAGCAGACAGGATCTCAGGACAGACTGGATCTCAGGACAGACTGGATCAGCACAGGTACACTGGTTCAGCAGAGCAGACAGGATCTCAGGTCAGACTAGATCAGCACAGGTACACTGGTTCAGCAGAGCAGACAGGATCTCAGGACAGACAGGATCAGCACAGGTACACTGGTTCAGCAGAGCAGGCAGGATCTCAGGACAGACTGGATCAACACAGGTACACTGGTTCAGCAGAGCAGACAGGATCTCAGGACAGACTGGATCAGCACAGGTACACTGGTTCAGCAGAGCAGGCAGGATCTCAGGACAGACTGGATCAACACAGGTAAGCAGGACAGTCAGGCAGGCCGGGTCGGTATCAGGCTGGCAGCAAGGTACAAGGGGGTGAGGCAGAAGGATGGTCACAGACAAGCCAAGGTCAGGTGCAGGCAGACAGATGGATGGTCACAGGTACGCCGGGTCAAACACAGATCTGAGGTATCAGGTATCAGGTTTCAGTCACCACAACGCTGTAGAGCAGACAGCGGGGACCGTCTGCTGTAGCTGGGTTTAAATAGCCTACCTGGTGCCAACAGGGGCGCGCGCTTGTCTACCTGCGCGCGCACCCGTGCACGGCCGCGCACGTGCACCTGCACGCATGCGCAGTGGCGCCCCGCAGCCTGGGAAGCCCAGGATTTAGGTTTCTGGCAGGATCTTCATGACATTGCCCCCCTCCTAGGGGCAGCCTCCCGATGCCCCTTTGGGCGAATTTTTCAGGATGGGCTCTCTTGAAGGATTGAACTAGACTCTTAGCATGGATGTTGCACTCGGGCTCCCAAGAATTTTCTTCAGGACCATAGCCCTTCCATTTAATCAAAAACTGGTTCTGGTTTCTTCTTCTCCTGACATTCAGGATGGCCTCCACCTCAAACTCCTCTTCACCATCAATCACCACTGGATCAGGAGGCACAGTTTTCCTGTTGGGAAAGGGGTTGGGAGTGGAGGGCTTTAGCAAGGAGACGTGGAACACAGGGTGGACCCTGAGGGAATCTGGGAGTTCCAGCTCATAGGCCACTTCGTTGATCTTCCGTTTGACTGAGAAGGGCCCTAAGAACTTAGGACCCAGTTTCCTCGAGGGACATGCCATTTTCAAGTTCATGGTAGAGAGCCAGACTAAATCGCCTGGTGCCAGTACCAGCTCCCCTCGCCTCTTCCTGTCAAAGACTGTTTTGTTGTGTTCCTGAGTCCGGGCCATGGTGTCCTGCAGAAGTTGGTTATTGGAGGTGAAGAAGTCAATTTTTTCCTGGACTGCTGGCACAGTACACTCAGGGATAGAGTTGGGCAAAAAATGAAGGGTGGAAGCCGTAATTGGCGAAGAAGGGTGTCTGTTGCAAGGAGATCCAATTATCCTGGGCAAAGGAGGAAAAACATCGTAAGTATTGCTCCAGGGTCTGGTTCGTTCTTTCAGTTTGCCCATTGGACTGGGGATGATAGGCAGATGAGAAGGACAGTTCGATGTTCAGGGCCTTGCAGAGGGATCTCCAGAACCGAGAGGTGAACTGTACCCCTCAGTCTGTTCACTGGTACCCCATGAAGCCTGATGACCTCTTTGACAAATACCTGTGCGGTTTCCGGGGCAGAGGGGGTATCCTTCATGGGGATGAAGTGTGCCATCTTCGACAGGCGGTCGACAACTACAAAGATCGTGGTGTGGTCCTTAGCTGCGAATGAAGCAAAGAATGTCAAAAACGATCACATTCGAATGATACTCCGCTTCTCTCAACAGCACAAGCACATTCGGAACATTATAAAAAAACATTGGAGCATCCTTTTGGATGACCCCAAAGTAAACATCTTTCTGTCCGATCAACCAGCAATCACTTTTAAAAGGGCTACTTCCCTCAGGGATAAACTTGTGCAAAGCGAGTACAAAAACGAACAAAACCGTCGAAAACATTGTACTACCCTCGGGTCCTTCCCGTGTGGGCATTGCTCCTTCTGTCAATACATTAGACGGGATAAGACTTTTGCTTTACCGAATGGGACCACCTTCAAACCCTTACATTATGCCAATTGCCAAACTAGAGGCATTGTCTATATGATGTCGTGCGAATGTGGGGCTTTCTATGTGGGGAAGACGAAGCAGGAGTTCTACCGCAGGATGTCTAAGCATATATATTCCATGCAAATTGGGAATCACTACCTAGCCTTAGGCAGGCATGTTGTTGTACAACACAACTATAAAATGCCCTGCATCTCCTTCACCGCCCTCGACCGGGTACATATTCCCGGTCGAGGCGGTGACTGGAATAAGATACTCTTGCAGCACGAACAAAGATGGATCCATAGGCTGCAGGCCAATGTGCCTCCAGGACTCAATGAATCCATCTCATATGCTCCCTTCCTTAAGGGTTTCGTGTCGGGCAAGACCCAATAAAGTCCCCAAGACATTCCTGCATTCACCCCTGCTTCGTCTTCCCCCCTTCCCTCCCCCCCCCCCCCCCCCTCCATCGACATCACAAGGGACTAGGATCTAATAACATCCAAGAAAATCAATAAAAAATCCCCCCCCCCCCTTTTGTCAACCTTTTTTCATTATTTACCCTGCCAAGAGTATAGCCTAACATGCGGTGCATTTTTATGCATATTTGGTGCTTGTGTGCTTTTTTCATTGTTATTATTTGTTCTCTGTTTGTTTTTATTTTTTTTAAAAAAAGAGAGAAAAATATATCAGAGAATAAAGGTACCTTTGAACATAAAGTGCTTTCACTGCACTATGTGTATAACATGGACATCCCACTACAACTGAGTCGGACTGTTCCAAATGATATAGACCAAATCTCTAACCACATCTGTTTCTCTGTTTAAACATGCATTTTTCCATTTCTTTCTTTGTAATTGACCATCATTCCCCTGTTCCTCCTCTAGGTGGTACCATCCCTCCCCTTTGGTGATGCTGGGGCCTTGGACGTCCAGGTCCGTTTTATCTTCCCAGCAAAGGTGAGGGAGTGGACTTTTAACTTTGTCCCTCCCTCTATCCTCCCCCTACAGACGCCCAGGCTGGTCCTGGGCGTCTCCGGGGGTTGGTCCTCTGCTGGCGGCATCCTCCGACATTTCCGGACGTCGCGCGCACGTGCGGGGCCCCGTACGTGCGCGCACGTCGATGACGTCACGCATTTGCGACGGAAATGATGCAAATGCAGGGCCCTAGCCTTCGGAGAACGCCGGGGGAGTACACACAAGGCGGACACGATTGTCCGCCATTACTGGCCTTGGAGACCCTGTCGGAACGCCGTTCGGTCGCGGTGGTTCTCGGGGGGGGGAGGGGAGGGGGTGGGACCCGCCCGGCCACCCACTATTATCCTGAACCAATCAGGACTAGGAACACACATTCATAAGTGAGGCATGTCTGAGTAAGGCACCTCACTCCTGCAGGAGGCCCAGCACATTCCAGATGCACTTGAGCCCTCAGTAAGTATTACCTTACCTTTTAGGGGAATTCTCTCTTGTCTCTTATACACAATCCTAAAAAAGGAGATTGAATGAAACCTTCCCCCTCCTCCACCTTCCCCTCTCATTTTTATTTCATAGATTCTATCAGAGACCTCTTTGCTTGATCTCCTCAAAATTGGTGCACCTTTGTGGAGAATCAGGTGCATTGTTAGTCTGTGGCCTAAGTGATCCAACACTATATTGAAGGTAATGACAATCACCAACATAGAGTATATGTCTTCTCCCTTTTTCCCCAGTCACCCTCCCAACCCCTCTCCCTCCCCCTCTCTCCCCCTTTCCTCCCCTTGTCCGTCCTCTTCCACCCCTATTTATTTATTTGCCACTCTTGATTTCACCCCTACCCCCCCCCGTTTTCCCTTGCCCTACACCACTCCCCCCCCCCTTTCACTTTTTCCCTCCACTCCCTCCTCCACCTTCCCTTCCCTCTGTTGTCCCTACTTCCATCCTCTCCCAGGTCAACACAATCCATGCATACATACCTCACTCCTCACACTCGCACAGTCACAACTCACTACATGTTCACTCCACCCACTAACTCCCTTGTTCCCATTTGGCCCCTTCTCTCTCTTTACCTCACTTCTACTCTTCCCCTCCTCCTTTTTCTTTTCTTTCTCTCCATCTTCACCTTACACCTCACACACCAGCGTTTGCCCCCTTTGTGTGTTTGTTCTCCTTCTTCCCATCCCCCTTATTCCTCACTCCCCTTTCCTTTCTTCCCCTTCCTTTCCTTCTTCTTCATCACCTGTCCACTTGCCCCGATCCGTTCACTGCTTTCCTTATCACACTCCACATCCCCCATTTTCACACAACGGCCCACACCCCCGATTTCATTTCCGACTAGCCCATTATCCCACTTTCTATCCCCCCTTTTCCCTCCCCCCCCCATCCCCCCCCCTTTCCCTTCCTCAGCCCCTTTCTTACTCTGCTATGTGCATGAAGCGCGCCATACACATATGCCTTTCCCAGTCACCCCCTTCTCTCCCTTCTCTCTTTTTTTCTTCATTTTCCCACTTGTTTCTCTTTTTCTTCATTCCCCCTTCCCAACCTCTTCCTCTGTCTCTTCATTATTAGACATATCCCTATTTCACTACCCACTTCGTCTCTGATTATAATCTAACATCTATAAATATCTATCTTTCTACGAAATGAGATACACCCGATATACGAGGGGAACTGTGACCTTAAGGAGGTTGAGACCAACCACCTGGGCCACACCATCCCCACCAAAGCATGGAAAAATGCCACTGCCAACCATGCCTGAGGGACTCTCTCTCATAAAGAGCACCTCCTTTCTCCCTTTTGCCCCCACTGTATATAAACGTGCTCCCTAATGACTTTTTGGTATATTCCAGGAGTCTGCTACCGTGGGTGTCCGACTGTTTGGTCTCCCCCCGCCTCACTTTGGCCTCTCCCCCCCCCCTGCCCTCCGTGCCCCCGGGGGCCCATCCAGGGGTCTCCTTCACTAGGCCAGTTCGAATGTGTGACTCCTCGTAAGATATATACGGCTTGGACGATCCTATGTACCCTGATTCACCAATGGGAGGTGAGAATTGGTAGCCACCAGGAACAACGACGGGACTTCCTTACAAATACCCATGCAGAAGACTATCTCACACACTACACCCATACCGGTAACTATATCGATAATAATATATAAAAATATATATGGACATGAGTATAAATATACAGAAACATATAACTGAGAAGTTGTTGTTACAATGTCTTTTTATTTCCAGCTGACAAAAATACTCTGAGGAAGACCAATACAGACAACAGGTCAAAACGCGTCAGTTTTTTTGTCACACGCTATAATCACTGCTTCTGATCCCATTAGTAGTGGTGTTAGGGGATTTTTCGCTGGTTTTATTCTGTGTATTGTGTTTGTATTTTTTATTCTGTATGGGCTTGTGTTTTTACACTCCTTTTTATGTGTCATTTTTTACAAAAAAACTTTGAATAAACATTGTAAATTGATTTGGATGGTTTTTGGTCTATCATTCCATATAACCGTCTGACTACTTCCATCAGACGGCTATTGCTGCCTAAAAACCCCACCACCAAGGGAGAACCTTTTTCTTTTTTTCTATCCAACCTGGGGTGAGCAGCCACCCATAGCCCTTGATAGTGTCAACCCCCTTCCTTTCCAAGAAGTCAATTTTTTCCTGGACTGCTGGCACAGTACACTCAGGGATAGAGTTGGGCAAAAAATGAAGGGTGGAAGCCGTAATTGGCGAAGAAGGGTGTCTGTTGCAAGGAGATCCAATTATCCTGGGCAAAGGAGGAAAAACATCGTAAGTATTGCTCCAGGGTCTGGTTCGTTCTTTCAGTTTGCCCATTGGACTGGGGATGATAGGCAGATGAGAAGGACAGTTCGATGTTCAGGGCCTTGCAGAGGGATCTCCAGAACCGAGAGGTGAACTGTACCCCTCAGTCTGTTCACTGGTACCCCATGAAGCCTGATGACCTCTTTGACAAATACCTGTGCGGTTTCCGGGGCAGAGGGGGTATCCTTCATGGGGATGAAGTGTGCCATCTTCGACAGGCGGTCGACAACTACAAAGATCGTGGTGTGGTCCTTAGCTGCGGGGAGTTTCATGATGAAATCGATGGACAACATCCTCCAGGGCCGGTCTGGGACCGCAAGGGCTTGAGTAGGCCCCAGGCCTTGGTTCTGTGACTCTTGCTCCGTATGCATACGGTGCATGTGTCCACAAATTTCTTACAGTCTTCTTGTAACTGAGACCACCAAAAGGTACGCTGTACCAATTCAGTGGTCTTGGTGTTTTCCTTAAAAATGGTACATGCTGTATATTACCAATTTCCCAAAGATATGCAAACTTTTGAGCACAACTGTAAAAATATATATATAAAATAAAAAAATAAAAAAAAAAACAGCAAAAATAATATTACGACAAGTGGAATTGTCATGGTCTTTCATATCAATGTAAACCACCCTGTTAACCCATTTGTCATTTGACATGGTATTTATTAGGGTTGCACTGATACCACTTTTTTAAGGCCGAGTACAAGTACCTATACTTGTACTCGCAGATACCGATTACCAATATTTTTTTTTCATGTGAAAGTGGCACTAATATGTAAAAATATAAGAAATGTGGCTCTGGCAAATTAAAATGAGTAACGACAAACACTATCAATATAGTAAATACCAATAAAATTAAATAGAATAAAATAGATAATATTAAAATTGATAATGTAATATGTATAAAATTTGTGTATGGGAGTTTAACCGTTAATGGCAATTTTGATTGCACTGGACACTTTATTTTAGCACAGCAATTTAGAGTGCACTGGATGTCTACTAATTTACACAGTCATTATTTGGACTTTCACATTTTTTTGTATGATTGATTTTTTTTGTTTCACATATTTGTTTGCAAGTTTTTTGCTATTTTTGCATTTTTGGCACTAATTGAAAAAAAATTTTTCACTAATTGCATCTTGCACATTTCTCAGTACGTAGCTATTTACGTACTATTCACGGAACATACTCATTGATTCACGCATTTGCTGGGTGTTTATCACGTGTATTTATTTATACACTTTATTATTTATCGTTATTTTATTTAAATCTATGAATATATTTATGTAGTAATTATTGTACTGCCTCACTTTGGATTGATCATTTGGATCTATCTCATATGTATTGATATAGCACGGTTGGATACGTTGCTGCTATACATGCTGGAACTTTGACATTAACTAGCAGACGCTTCTGTGGAACCATTCTTTGGAGTTTCCCTCCCCCTTAGGATTGGTTTCTTGGTCTGGATTAAAGCGCCACATTTTTATAATATTCTTACTAATTTATTCTCATCAGGATCTTTTTATCATAACTTTTAATTAATTGTTTAAGCGCTCTATTTTTACAAATTTTATACATATTACATTATCAATTTTAATATTATCTATTTTATTCTATTTAATTTTATTGGTATTTACTATATTGATAGTGTTTGTCGTTGCTCATTTTAATTTGCCAGAGCCACATTTCTTATATTTTTTCATCTATTTTTGGTGTGGGAACACTTTAATGGTGGCTGCGGCAGCTATTCTTATCTAGTTATATATTGTTTTTTCATATTGATTCCCCTTTGGTGGTTTGCGCATTTGGTTCCCCCCTGTACGCATATTCTGGCACTAATATGTAGCACTGAGGACTCGTGGACTGTGTCAATCGTTTTTTTACAATTCATTTTTTTATTATTATTATTATTATTAGGGATGAGCCGAACCCCCCCCCCCCCCCCCGTTCGGCTCGCACCAGAACCCGCGAACGGACCTAAAGTCCGTGCGAGCTTTAGAACCCTATTAGTTTTAATGGATGCGAACGTTCGAAAATTAAAAGTGCTAATTTTAAAGGCTAATATGCATGTTAATGTCATAAAAAGTGTTTGGGGACCTGGGTCCTGCCCCAGGGGACATGTATCAATGCAAAAAGAAGTTTTAAAAACGGCCGTTTTTTCAGGAGCAGTGATTTTAATAATGCTTAAATTGAAACAATAAAAGTGTAATATTCCTTTAAATTTCGTACCTGGGGGGTGTCTATAGTATGCATGTAAAGGGGCGCATGTTTCCCGTGTTTAGAACTGTCTCTGCAAAAAGTGTCATTTTTGAAAGTAAAAAAGCTATTTAAAATCACTCGCGGCTAATGTGTATTGACGGCTCCCGTAATACAGAGAACAGTCTTTCATTGAAACTCATTCATAAAAAAAGTCATTGATAAAAAATAAAAAAAATGAAAAAAAAAAAGCGTAGGGGTCCCCCCAAATTCAATAACCAGGCCCTTCAGGTCTGGGATGGATATTAAGGGGAACCCCAGCCAAAAAAAAATGGCGTAGGGTCCCCCTCAAAATCATGGAATTCCCCATGACGTCCCCGTGCGTCAGAGGGGGCGGGGTCACCAGGTGCCCTCCGTTATAAAAGACCTGTCAGACGGAGCGGAGCCTCACACAGCGGGAGCCTCCCATTGCGCGGAGCGGCCCAAGAAGAGACACGGACACCGACGCCGACAGAAGAAGATGCCGGACGAGAAGGACGAGAAGACCAGCGCATGAAGAAGCGGATCGGAGGAAGAAGAAGATGGAAGAAGATGACGGAAGGAGAAGATGAAGAAACCGAAGGATGAAGAAAGAAGAAAGAAGATTTTAATAAAGGAATTGTCAAAGACCGTCTCCTGTCATTTTTACCATTTTTGCCACTTTTTTGGAGAAATGGTAGGGGTACTTTTGTACCCCCTTACCATTTCACACAGGGGGGGGCGGGATCTGGGGGTCCCCTTGTTAAAGGGGGCTTCCAGATTCCGATAAGCCCCCCGCCTGCAGACCCCCACAACCAATGGCCAGGGTTGTGGGGAAGAGGCCCTTGTCCTCATCAACATGGCAAAGCATCCTCCCAATGTTGAGGGCATGTGGCCTGGTACGGTTCAGGTGGGAGGGGAGGGCGCTTTTCCTGCGGCCTGTCAGGTTGCGTGCTCGGATAAGGGTCTGGTATGGATTTTGAGGGGGACCCCACGCCATTTTTTTTGGCTAGGGTTCCCCTTAAAATCCATACCAGACCTCAAGGGTCTGGTATGGATTTTGAGGGGGACCCTACGCCATTATTTTTTTTGGCTGGGGTTCCCCTTAATATCCATCCCAGACCTGAAGGGCCTGGTTATTGAATTAGGGGGGACCCCTACGCTTTTTTTTTTGTTTTCTATTAATGAATGACATTTCTCTGTGTTACAGGAGCCATCAATTCTTTAGCCACGAGTGCTTTTAAATAGCTTTTTTCCTGCAAAAATGACACTTTTTTGCAGGGAAAGTTTTAAGCACAGGAAACCTGCCCCCCTTCACAGGCCACCTATAGACACCCCCCAGATGTGATACTGCAATGCTGTTCTAACAGCACGCACACACATATCCCCAGAAATAGAGCACATATTGTCAGCAGCACACTGACACGCTGACACTGACTGAAACATAATATGCGAGGCCGCCAGCGGCGGCCTCTTAAACCGTGGGGCGTGTACTAAAGCCCCTGAGCTATAATTGGCTACAGGCATCCTGCCTGTAGCCAATTATGGCTCTCCTCGCTGCCGGCGCTGTGATTGGCCAAGCATGCGGGGTCACAGTGCATGCTTGGCCAATCATCAGCCAGCATTGCACTGCGACTAGCGCAATGCATTGCGGGGCCGCTCGCATCACACGAATTTGATGCGAGCGGCCCCAATAGTTCTGGGCTCGCCGAGCGAGCGAACGCCCGGTGCTCGATTCGAACATGGGTTCGAATCGAACACCGGGCCCATCCCTAATTATTATTTCACATTTTTTTTTTGAGACAGGGAAAGGGACTGAGGACACAGATTCCCCAGTCCCTTTCTCAGCAGCCTCAGCTGCACTGAAGATGAATGGAGAGGAGACAGAGGCTCCTCTCCATTCATAAACTGAAGCATGGTAAACACAGTTATGACTGGACAGAGTCAGTTTTCACTGACTCTTTCCATTCAGAAAAGGAAGGAGCCTGTAAATGACAGATTTACTGGGTCCTTCCACCACTCTCCATCCTGACAGACAAGGGGGACCGGAGGAGGATATAAGGGGTAGAGCAGCATGGAGGAGGACATGTAGGGGGACCAGAGGAGGACACGGGACATTCTAGGGTGATCAGCGGCGGTGGGGGGAGTTACAAGCACTGATCTCCCTGTATAGATTTTAGGAAAGCAGCTGAAAGCCTCAGGGGGGAAGAGGAGAAGCGGCTGTCCACTGCTTTACTGAAATCTCTACAGGGAGATTGGTGCTTGTAACGCCCCCACTGCCGCACTGATTATCCCCTGACTGCCCAAGTATCGGATCATGCATTGGAGCATTTGCACAAGTACAAGTACTCGTGCAAATGCTTGGTATCGGCACCGATACTAATATCTATATCGGTGCAACCCTAGTATTTATGTGTTTTAACTTTTGTACAATAAAAAAACTTTTTATATGAACTTGGTGGGATGATGGTGCCACCCTTTCTCCATATATGCCCTAGAACGGGGTCGGCAACCCGCCAAATGCGAGTTACCTTTCGACCGCCGACAGGTCACAGGTAGCTCGCAAAAAATATCGCTGTGTTCCACAGAGCAGCACAGGCGCATGCTCATCCAGACCTAGGGTGCAGGGGCAGCCCCCATCCCTTGCAAACGTGCGGTTGTGGGGTGGGGAAAGGCTCCTGGAATTGCTTGGGCGGTTTTGGTTTCTTCTCTGAACATGCCCAAGCTCTTCCTCTTCCACCCTCCTCCTCACCGGCCCTCCTCCTTGACCCAAGGGGTTGGGGCTTGTGGGTGATACCAAGTGGGAAGGCGGGATTGCCAGCAGGGATCAGAGCCAGGACATGTGGGTTTGCCACTGCACCTTCCCTGCACCGATCTGCATTAAAAAAACAACAACTTCTGTGCCCTCCTAACACCCAGCACTGACTGTGGGTGGCAAAAATATGAATGCAATCTATAAAATGCAATCTATACACTGAGGGGAGAACCTCTGGGGGAATCTAGGATGGAAAAGGACCTGGGGGACCTAGTAGATGATAGGCTCAGCAATGGAATGCAATGCCAAGCTGCTGCTAACAAAGCAAACAGAATATTGGCATGCATTATAAAGGGGGTTAATTCCAGAGATAAAACGATAATTCTCTCGCTCTACAAGACCCTGGTCTGGCCGCACCTAGAGTATGCTGTCCAGTTCTGGGGACCAGTCCTCAAGAAGGATGTACTGGAAATGGAGCGAGTACAAAGAAGGGTAACAAAGCTAATAAAGGGTCTGGAGGATATTAGTTATGAGGAAAGTTTGCGAGCACTGAACTTATTCTCTCTGGAGATGAGACGCTTGAGAGGGGATATGATTTCAATTTACAAATATCGTACTGGTGACCCCACAATAGGGATAAAACTTTTTTGCAGAAGGGAGTTTAACAAGACTTGTGGCCATTCGTTAAAATTAGAAGAAAAGAGGTTTACCTTAACTACATACCGACCGGGCCATAGCCGAAAGATGGCTACAGCGCGGTCGGCTCATCCTACGGACGTCCTCCCAGAAACTTGCTCCCGCACGCCCCCTGGGGCGGGCACTCGGGAACATCCATGACCGCCGGGTCCCGAGGACCCGGCGCATCACGGATCACGGTAAACGGCCGCTGATAGTGGCCGTTTACCACGTGATTGCTCCGTCAAATGACGGAGCGATCACACATGTACACAAACCGGCGTCACGTCATGACGCCGGTTCCTCCCTCCCCTCTCTGTACCTATCGGTACAGTGAGAGGGGAGAAGCGGAAAGGGGGGAGATGGGACCAGCGCTGTGGGCTGGATGTGTAGTGCCCACAGTGCTGGTCAGTGACAGCTACACTGCCACCACTGTGCAATGCTCTGCCCCCACTGTGCAATGTTCTGCCCCCACTGTGCAATACTCTGCCCCCACTGTGCAATACTCTGCCACCACTGTGCAACGCTCTGCCACCACTGTGCAACGCTCTGCCACCACTGTGCAACGCTCTGCCACCACTGTGCAATACTTTGCCCCCCACTGTGCAACGCTCTGTACCCACTGTGCAACACTCTGCACCCACTGTGCAACACTCTGCAACCACTGTGCAACGCTCTGCCACCACTGTGCAACGCTCTGCCACCACTGTGCAACGCTCTGCCACCACTGTGCAATACTGTGCAACACTGCAACACTGCAATACTCTGCCAATACTCTGCAATAAATTTTAATAGAAACAAAGAATTTTTATTTATTTTTTTTAACGAATTTTCAGTATATTTTGATTTATAGCGCAAAAATTAAAAAACCCAGCGGTGATTAAATACCACCAAAAGAAAGCTCTATTTGTGTGAAAAAAAGGACATAAAATTCATTTGGGTACAGTGTTGCATGACTGAGTAATTGTCATTCAAAGTGTGAGAGCACCGAAAGCTGAAAATTGGTCTGGTTAGGAAGGGGGTTTAAGTGCCCAGTGGGTAAGTGGTTAAACTGCGTAGAGGATTCTTCACTGTAAGAGCGGCAAGGATGTGGAATTTACTTCCACATGTGGTGGTCTCAGCGGGGGGCATCGATAGTTTTAAGAAACTATTAGATAAGCACCTGAACGACCGCAACATACAGGGATATACAAGGTAATATTGACATATAATCACACACATATGTTGATCCCCAGCACCATGCCCTCCTGATCCCCAGCACCATGCCCTCTTCATCCCCAGTACAATGCCCTCCTGTATACAGTACATGCAGAGAATGGAGACTAAGCATAAAGGGGCGGTGAACATGTCATTTACCAGCCCCTTCCTTTTCTGAATGAACAGAGCCAGTGATCACTGACTCTGGCCATTCATAACTGAGCATTGTAAACTGTGTTTACAATGTTTCAGTTTATGAATGAACAGGAGCCTCTGTCTCTGTTCATTCAAAGGGGAGATGTCAGAGGTCTGTTTAGACCTCTGATATCTCATCAAAGCCCTCAGCAGGGCTGATAAAAAAAAAAGAAAAAAAGAATTGCAATAAATAATAATAATAAAAACAATGTGAAAAAAATAAATAAAACAAAAACTACTGACACCGCCGTCCATTGCCCTACCGACACCGTCCACTGCCCCAACCCCCTCCTTCCCAAAAAGGATTGTGAAAAAGAAAAAAAAGAAAATAATATAAAAAAAATGTAAATACAATTGTAAAAAAGAATAGAAAATAAAATAATAAAAGCAAAAAACTACTGACACCATCCACTGCCCTACTGATACCGTCCAACTGTCCATCCATAACAAATAAAATAATAAAAATAAAACCATTCTGGCACTGTTCATTTCTCTACTGACACTGTCCACTGCCCTACTGACACCATCTACTGGCCCCCAAAAAGCATATTGATTTTTTTTTAAATAATAAAAAATAAAAATGTAACAAAAAATAAAATTGTAAAAATAAACAAACTAAAATAATAAACATAAAGAACTGCTGACACTGTTCACTGCCCTACTGACACAATCCTGGACATACCACCTACCATTGTACACTCCACACTCCTCACCTGCACATACTACCCAACTCCATACACTCTGCACTCCTCTCCTGCACATACTACCCCCTAGCAAATAAGAGATAGAAAGGCGCACGGACCGAGTGCATTACCACAATAGAATTTATTGAAAGATTTAGGCCTCTTTCACACTGGGGCGTTTTTCAGGTGCTACAGCGCTAAAAATAGCGCCTGTACAGCGCCTGAAAAAATCCGGCCCCATTCACTCCAGTGTGAAAGCCGGAGGGCTCAAAAAAGTCCTGCTAGCAGCATCTTTGGAGCGGTGAAGGAGCGGTGTATTCACCGCTCCTATACTGCTCCTACCCATTGAAATCAATGGGACACCGCGGTAATAGCGCGGCAATACCGCCGCAAAGCGCCGCTGCGGCGGCACTTTGCGGGGGGTTTTAACCCTTTTTCGGCCGCTAGCGGGGGTTAAAACCACACCAATAGCGGCCGAATACCGCAGCTAAAACGACGGTAAAGCAGCGCTAAATATAGCGATACTTTACCGCCGACGCCGTTCCAGCCCCAGTGTGAAAGGGGCCTAAAAGAGTAATATATACTCACAAACGTAAATTGATAAAAATGCACGTCATGACAAGTGTCCTCCACTAACATGAAGGTCTATTAATATCCATCGGTCCTGCCAGAAGACCAGGAGGTATCCAAACAACTGATGCATTTCAAGAGCGAGCCATCTTCATCAGAGCCAGGAAAGTAGTGGCTGATCCCAGGGATCATGTAAGTGGAGGACACTTGTCATGACATGCGCGTTTATCAATTATGTTTGTGAGTATATATTACTCTTTTAATCTTTCAATCCTATTGTGGTAATGCACTAGATTGGTGCACCTTTCTCTCTCTTATTTGTTAGTTTCCAGAGAGGGCCGGACAGAACGAGTGCAATGAGGATAGGGAGGGCCGGACATGACTGTGTGTCTAGTGACACACCAAAAAGGAATGTAGCAGGGAGGGATTAGCAGGGGGCAGCAAATAGGAGGCAGGGGGAGCGGCATTATAAAAAGGGGGCGTGGCCGAGCGGGAACACTCGTTGTATGGAATTCACAGGAGGAGGCAGTTTTTCCCACCTACCCTCCCAATAGTTAAGTTTTGTTGTGAAGGTTTTAATGCTTTTGTTATCATTTCAGGAAATCAAGATGGATGTCTGGAAGAAAGTGGGTTGGCGGTGTTTAGGTTGGTCAGTGACGGTGGCAGTGATGTAGTTGGTGAGTGTGTGGGGGGCTCGTCATGAGATGGCCCCTCCGGTGTAGTACATCGAAGTCGATGATTACTCTGTGTGCACTGCGGGATAGGGTTTTGTCTCCGGGCGGTTAAAATGGAGGCCTACTTGGTTCGGTTAATCCTGCAGTGCCCCCTGGTGGTAGATATATATATAGTCATATATATATATTGGTTAATTAAAATGGTTGTGTTACAAGTGTTAGCCCCGTCACTGACCAACATAAGAGGGTATAACCGATGGTTATTTATGTTTACAATAAAATGTTTATGGTTATTTATGGTTAATTTTATATGGTTATTTATACGGTTTTATATGGTTATTTATATTTGGAGTTAAGTTTAATAAAGGCTGTTGTGGCCATTTACTCCACAAGAAGTACGGTGTGGCCCATTATTTAAGAGGGGTAGCAAAAAGGGGGTTTTGGAATAAAGGGGTCACAACAGAAGGGGTGGTCTTTACTAGGCTACACAAGTCAAGTTTGAGGATGTCCAATATCCTGAGAAGGCAGCAAGATCACCAGCATTTGGAATCTTTTACACTGACTATACCTCTGGGTCACCACTGTGAGTGCAGGAGAATATTTGTATGCTGTGTACATACTACCCGCTGCTATACACTCCATGCTCCCCTTCTGCACATACTACCCACTGCCCCATAAACTCTGCACTCCTCTCCTGCACATACTATCCACCACTGTACACTCCACACTCCTCTCCAGCACATAATACCCACCGCCGTACACTCTGCACCCCTCTCCTGCACATAATACCCACCGCTGTACACTCCACACCCCTCTTCTGCAAATACTATCCAACGCTGGACACTTTGCACCAGTGGCAGCTAATGATAAACTTTTTTGGGGGGGGGAGCGGCAAACAAACCCCCCCCCCACGTCCACCTCTCCATGGTAATGGTCCCCCCCCTGCACTCACCCCTCCACAGTGAAGGTCTCCCTCCGCACTCACCCCTCCACGGCTTCCTCAGCTTCTCCTCCCGGCCAACCCGATCTGCCTCCTGTCCTGATTGGCCGGGAGGCGAAGCCAGAAGACAATAGCAAATATTAATTTGCTATTGTCACAAGTGGGTGGGTTCGGTGCACAGTGCTCTAATCTAATTGTCAAGCCAATTAAAGGCTCAGGCTCTAATCATGTGGCTTGAAAAAAAAAAAACATACAGACGTATGAGTCCGGCGCCCTTGCGCCCCTAATGGACCGGCCACTCCTGCTCCGCACTGTACAATACATTCCCTATTTAACATTACCACATTCTGCATTATGTATGTAATCTCTGACCACACCCCCTTTAAGCCACTCCCAATTTTTAGCACGCTTTTTTTTTTCATGCCTAGGGCCCACTTTTGATCTTGCACACGGGCCCACTGATTTCATGATACCCCCTACTTTCAGTGCTTAGATTGTGGAAGCAGAACACTTTGTACACTGCCGTACACTGTCTGCTCATACCTATATAGCAGTGTTTCTCAACTCCAGACCTCAAGGCACCCCAACAGGCAATGTTTTCAGGCTTTGCATTATTTTGTACAAAGGATTTGATCAGTTTCACTGCCTTAGTAATTACCACAGCTGTTTCATCTGAGGGAAATCCTGAAAACATGACCCGTTGGGGCGCCTTGAGGACTGGAGTTGAGAAACATTGCTATATAGTAAGATAAATGCAAAATTTGAAAGAAAAAGTCTATGTTCACATCCATACAACAATTATGAACTGCTCAAAGAAGGGTTTACTTTGACACAGTTGGCTGGCTTGAACAGATATTGTGCTAAGTGCGAAGAAGACTTTTTTTCCCATGTCAATATAGTTACAAGTGTTTAAGTGCATGGCAGGTAACAAATGGTTAATTGTAAGTAGGTGGTGTATGGCTGGGGAGATCACACCCCCTCTATCACCACCTATATAAACTGTCTGGGTCTGTGCACACATTAGACTCTTCATTGTTCTCAACAGGTGAGTAATGGGCCCTTGTAGAGAGAAGTAATGTGTGGGGCAAAGTACTTTTTTGTTGGTTCATTTGATTGTGTGCAGAGGGTTTGCAGAGCTATTTAGATCCACTGATGTAACATGTTCTAAATGACTCAGATGTGCCATGTGCAGTACACAAACCTGATTTAAAGGATGTGGTCTTAAAACAAGCCTTGCTTTTATCTGTGCTTCCATGTACATGTTTTTACACGTGACTATTTTATTAACTTACATTTTGTACCCTTTTGTTAAGTTGTGTCTAAACCCCAAAAAATATATTTTGAGATAATTGCACTTGTGATTTTTTTTTTTTTTTTTTTTTTTATCTGGCTATCCTGCAAACACCCCTTGTGCCCCTGGGTGGATTTACTCCCTTGACACCCAGACTGGGTTTCAAACTTCTTTCTCTTCATCAAAGTCAAAAGTCCCCCCCCACCCCACCTTTTCCCTTAATGTAGTGGGTGGTAGGCAGTGACTATGATGAATCCCATCATGGCTGCTGAAAATGTAATGTGGTGTGATGATTTGACAGGCAACACTACCTGTCAGACTCCACTGCTAAACTCAATGGGGCCACATTGCTCCTGGTTGGGTTGTCATCCATTAGCCCCATCACAAATTCTATAAAAAGAGGCTGCTTAGCTGCACTCTGAAAAATGATCCACTGCAGATCACTTTTCAGAGCTTTGGCTAGTGTTAACCTAGCCTGATGCGGTTACAACATTGATGTACTGGTAAGCTGCAATGTTTTTGTTCTGAGTTTACTTTGCTTTAAACCCCTTCCCGCTGAGCGTACGCAGATATGCGTACTCGGCTTTCGGGGGATATACTGGGATGATGCCCGCAGCTGCAGGCATCATCCCGGTGCCGGTGATTGGCTTTACAGGTATAACAACCGATGTGGCTAAAAGCTGCTCGGCTGTTATACTGGAGGAGTTGGAGGGGACGTGCGGCTCTTACCGGGAATTCCGTTCCATCGGGAGGCCTGAGCGAACATCCGCCGCTTCCAGCGGCCAGCGAGGGACTGGAACGGATCCGGAAACGGCTTGGTTCCAGTCTCCTTGATGTAAACACGGAAGCAACGTCACAGTATTCAGATACCATTTTCAGTGATCTGAATACTCAAGTGCAAAGGAGGTATTTGGGGTCTTTTAGACCCCAGATCCTCCATAAAGAGTACCTGTCACCACCTATTAACACAAGGGATGTTTACATTCCTTGTGACAGCAATAAAAGTGATCAAATAAAAAAAACACAATTGAATTATCTAAAATGAATAGGAAACATTTTTTTTTTTTTTTAAAGCGCCCCTTCCCTGTGAGCTCGCACAGCAAACGCATACGGAAGTCGCGCCCGCATATGTAAACGTTGTTCAAATCACACATGTGAGGTATTGCCATGATCGTCAGAGCGAGAGCAATAATTCTAGTACTAGATCTGCTCCGTAACTCTAACCTGGTAACCGTAAAACATTTTTAAAGTGTCACCTATGGAGATTTTTAGGTACCGTAGTTTGACGCCATTCCACGAGTGCGTGCAATTATAATGCGTGACATGTTTGGTATCTATTTACTCGGCTTAACATCTTTCACATTATACAAAAAAATTGGGCTAACTTTACTGTTTCGTTTTTTTAAAAATCATGAAAGTATCTTTTTCCCAAAATGTTGCTCTTAAAACACTGCTGCACAAATACCATGTGACATAAAATATTGCAACAATTGCCGTTTTTTATTCTCTAGAGTCTCTGCTAAAAATATATATGTATAATGTTTGGGGGGTTCTAAGTCATTTTCTAGCAAAAAATACGGATTTTAACTTGTAAACACCAAATGGGCGTAGCCATGAAAGGGTTAAACCATATTTGTGTTTTTGGCTTTTCTGTAAGACTCATGGTTTGATTTATTGGGATGAACTGCACGCTGTCCAGCTTCGTCTCTCTTCAATCCATGTATGGGCACCATGGTTGTACAGCAGGTCTGGGTTGGAGAAATGCTGGCACATAAGGTAATGTAATTAGAATAAATGGAGGTAAAGAAGGGAACACATATCCAGTGGAGACTACAGGTGGCTGTGCTGACGTACATGTGCAGATCTGGTCCAGTCATTACATTCAGGAAGCTGGAGACTGAAACAAGTGCATCTCATGCAGATCAACCACACTAAGGTGAGAGAAACCAGCATAACAATGTGGTAGCAAATGCCACTCATTAGGATATATATCTAGTTTATAGTTGACCTTTACCCCACCCCCAACATAAAAACCAACAGTCAAAAGATCTTCTCCCCACCCCCTTTTAATTATTTTTTTCCTACTCAGACCCAAAGCCAAGGGTTGGAGGTTGCCCCCTGGGAGCTGGACTGCAGGCTTGGGAAGCCTCTGGGTCTGGTAGGGCTTGCCCTTCTTGGGGGGGGGGGGGGGCAGAGTTTGTCAGAGCCCCCTGAGAACTGAAGGACCCTGGGCACAGTGGGGTACCCAGAATTTCAGGGATCAGTTTCCTGCTTGGCTGACTAGTAGTCAGCTTATAGGAGGCAGCAGTTTGATCTCCCATGGGGGGGGGGGGGGTCCCTAAGGGGCATTGGTGGTGCTTGCTAGCTGAGGGAGCTGAGCACCCATTGTTTCCAGGAGAGGGGCAGGAGTGATGCGGTTCCCCCCCCTCATGCCAGAAATGCTGCCACCTCGTTAGAGCAGGTCTTCAGGAAAATGGTAGCAGCGTCTCACATGGCGCTGAGTTTGGACTAGTGGCGGAGCAGGCGTCCGCATCCTGCTCGTCTCTCGCCGGAGACATCAGCGCAGGGAATCTGGAAGGAGCCAGACAAGTGCACTGGCTATGGAGTGAGGAGCCTGCAGCAGTAGACCACATGGGGTGAATCTACCCAGCTGGCAGGGGGAATGGGGCCACCCAACCATTGCAGATGGGGGAAGATGTGTACTAATGGCTGCATCTTTTACAGAAACGAAGGCTGCTGCCCAGAGGATCATCAGTAGACTTGAGTCCAAAACCCCTTCCCATTCCAAGAGATGTGGCTACTGCAATGACAAACTGTCGCAGGACCACTCAAAACTATTCTGCTAAAAATGTATCCATAAGTTGTCTGGAAAAGAGGCCTCTCAGGTCATGAAGGATTTTCTCTCCGTACGGACGGAAATGTTGTTAACCCTTAAAGTTTTCCAAGCAGCCCTAAAACCTAGGCAGGAAGCTGAGCCCCTTTCGAGCAGGGGGCTCTTCCTCACAGGAGGAGTCTTGCTCTTACAGGGACAGCAGGCGTAGACGTCCTGAGCTCCCACATCTCAGGACTCAGAGGCAGCAGAAGTCTCCAATTGGAGCTTGCCTGAGGGGGAGGATAGCCAGGACGAGGACTCCGTGTGTGAGATGATATGGAGGGACTCCTCAGGGCAATATACGCATCAGAGGAGATCCAGGAGCCCGCAACGCAGGTCTTGGCCCAGGACAGGATGTACCGGGGCCTGGTCAGACCTCAGTTAAAGGTTCTCCCTAGCCACCAGGCTCTCAAAGATATCTTGAGAGAATGGAAGGAGCCAGAAAAACTATTGAAATGTAAAACTTGGAAGCGCAGGTGCCCCTTCAAAGAGGAAGAGATTCTTTACGACACCCAGGCTGGATGCCTCTCTAGTGTCCAAACAATCTGACCTCTCTGAGGATGCAGGTGTTACCGGTCTCAAAATATAAATTAAGAGAGCCGATGATTGTTGATGTGATCAGCTCGGCAGGGACTGCAAAGAATTACACAAACAGTTAGAATATATAACCACCCATCTTTGTAACCAAAGTAGTTTCACTTTTACATAATACATATATTACATTTTTATAGTCACATGTTCACAACCGTTAACAATAATAGTAGTTTCACTGTTCCTCACACATGCTGTTCTGAACTTTTAATTGCAGCAAAACTATTGCATATAATCCGAAACTTTTCCTGCATCTGCTCAAGATGTTTAGGAATCTTTCTATCAGTTTAACACAAGTTGGAAACGCTTTAAAGTACATACCTGTGTAGCGGTCACTTTAACAAGTGTGCGCTATAAATGGAAATTTCGTTTTTCCCTCAGAACACTAATGGGGTTCTGAGGGTTAATTGTACAGGTTTGCTTTGGCATCAGTCTGCCTGGGCTAAGGTTCCGCCTGGTCATAGGTGCAGTGAGACACCCATAACAGGCCGAGAACCAGGCCTGGTTGGACGTCTTGGGTACCAATCTTTCCCGGAGCCAATCGGTGGGCGCGCCTGGCCCTGCTGCATAGTCTGGGAAGGGGTACTTAAGGTGCTGAAGTCATGTGTTCGGCCGCAGTTCTTGGTTCCTGGTTCTGGACCAGGGTAGCCCTGTGAGGGGTCCTGGGCCAAGGAGCGTTTGCCGTCCCGCAAGCATGGTCAGTCTGACCAGCCCCATAGACCCGCATGGTCTGGGGCAAGGATCCGTCTGTTCCCGAGTCTCGGAGCTGGCTAGCCCAAGGCCCAGTAACTGAAAGAGGATTCAAGGCATCCCGGTGTGCTCTCGGTATTGGAGGGACACAGCAACTCATACAAGTGACCAGGGGGAGGACTCTACGGAGATGGGCCAACAAGCTGGCTACTCGGTAAGAGCCTGGAAGCTGAGTTGTATGGACACTAAAGAATCCACAGTAGTCCCAAGGAGACAGAGTTCCAGGTACTGAGAGGTTCCTTTTCATCTTCAGTTACTATCTAATCTGTGGCAGACTTTTGCAAGTTTCCAGATCACATTGTTGGCTGCTAGATCTCTGGCTAGAGGTTTATCCGGCAGTGAAGCACCCAGCTGCGAGTGGCTAATCTCTGGGTTGATTAGAGACATTCATTGGATTTCAGCAGTTCAAAGTGCCTGAGTTTTAGCACCCGTAGTCTCTGTTCCCATTAGACTGTGTTATGTTGGATGTTACCACTGCAGAATAAAAACCTTGAAAAGGACTTTTATGTGTCCGCATCCGAAGTTGTTGGGTACTAACCCTGGGAACCCCTAGAGGTTCACCGACAAGCCATGAGGAGGTAACTGATAAGCCCAAAAGTCAAAGCTACCCCTCAAGGGGTTATGGCCGCTACACCTGCAAAGAATTACACAAACGGTTAGAATATATGACCACCCATCTTTATAACTAAAGTAGTTTCACTTCAGTCACATGGGGTGTGGTCTTGTATAGACTGTGCTTGTGTACCTTCTCTGCTATCTACTGGTTGTTGATAGAATAGCAGTATAGTAATTCTTTACTTAGAAATAAAAAAAATGAATATGGACTTTGGGGTGTCTTGTCTTTTATGTGACCATATAAACCCCAGTCTGTCACACTTGCAATATTAGGAACCAAATGGTCTGCAGGGCCGAGACCCTCCTGCGCAGGGCCTGGGAGGCCAGTGCAGCAGCCTTGAGTCAAGCCCTGGCATCGGCCGAAGTGGCCAGGGACACGGACATGTGGGTGCCCAAGTTAGTAGATCATGTGTCATGGACTCGTTAGTGGAAATTGGTAGGGCAGTGGCTTACCTGGCATATGTCTGCAGCTCTCCTGAGCTCTGTGGGTGAAGACCTGGGATGGGGATCACACAATCAGACTGTTGTGTGGTCTGTCTAAGGGTTCCCTACGTTTTGGCACAGGCCTGGACCAGGCCCTGTCTAGGTCCACAGAAAAGGGCAAAAGGTTTCCAGTGAACCCTAAGTGTGTGTGTGTGTGTGTGTGTGTGTGTGTGTGTGTGTGTGTGTTTCCCCCTCAGGTTAGCAACCACTTCAGCAAAGGATGGGGGGGGGGGGGGGGGGAATGGAAGACAAGAAATGGGGGTGGGGGGCAGAAAGGGGATCTCCTCTATTCTGGCACAAAACCGTCTGACAAGGATCCTAAGTAGGGATGGGCCCGGTGCTCGATGCGAACCCACGTTCGCATCGAGCACCGGGCGTTCGCTCGCTCGGCGAGCCCAGAACTATTTTGGCCGCTCGCATCACGTTCGGGTGTTGCGAGCGGCCCCACAATGCATTGCGGCCGGCGCGGCCGGCGCAGTGCATTGCTGGCTGATGATTGGCCAAGCATGCACTGTGACCCCGCATGCTTGGCCAATCACAGCCCCGGAAACTCGAAGAGCCATAATTGGCTACAGGCAGGACGCCTGTAGCCAATTACAGCTCAGGGGCTGTAGTACACGCCCCCCCCTATAAAAGGCCGCCACGCCGTCTGCGCCGGTCACATGCTGTTCCGGCGCAGATTGAGCAGGCTGATTCTGTGACACTCTGCTGCATTTAGATAGTTAGAGAGATTTACTTACAGAGATTGAGTTAGATAGATTCAGTTACAAAGATTGATTGAGAAAGAGGGGCTTGTAGTGTGTTCGTGGCAGGCAGGCAGAGCTCCTATATTTTGTTACCAGAAGCACCTATAGGACTTGTAGTGTGTTCGTGGCAGGCAGGCAGAGCTCCTATATTTTGTTCCCAGAAGCACCTATAGGACTTGTAGTGTGTTCGTGGCAGGCAGGCAGAGCTCCTATATTTTGTTCCCAGAAGCACCTATAGGACTTGTAGTGTGTTCGTGGCAGGCAGGCAGAGCTCCTATATTTTGTTACCAGAAGCACCTATAGGACTTGAAGTGTGTTAGTCCCATCACACACACAGAGCTATATTTTGTTCCCAGAAGCACCTATAGGACTTGAAGTGTGTTAGTCCCATCACACACAGAGCTATATTTTGTTCCCAGAAGCACCTATAGGACTTGAAGTGTGTTAGTCCCATCACACACACAGAGCTATATTTTGTTCCCAGAAGCACCTATAGGACTTGAAGTGTGTTAGTCCCATCACACACACAGAGCTATATTTTGTTCCCAGAGGCACCTATAGGACTTGAAGTGTGTTAGTCCCATCACACACACAGAGCTATATTTTGTTCCCAGAAGCACCTATAGGACTTGAAGTGTGTTAGTCCCATCACACACACAGAGCTATATTTTGTTCCCAGAGGCACCTATAGGACTTGAAGTGTGTTAGTCCCATCACACACACAGAGCTATATTTTGTTCCCAGAGGCACCTATAGGACTTGAAGTGTGTTAGTCCCATCACACACACAGAGCTATATTTTGTTCCCAGAAGCACCTATAGCACTTGAAGTGTGTTAGTCCCATCACACAGAGCTCCTCTATTTTCTTTGCAGAAGCACCCATAGGACTTCTAGTGTGTTAGTGGCATCACACAGAGCTCCTATATATTCTTCTCAGCAGCACCCACAGGACTTCTAGTGTGTTAGTGGCATCACACAGAGCTCCTCTATTTTCTTTGCAGAAGCACCCACAGGACTTCTAGTGTGTTAGTGGCATCACACAGAGCTCCTCTATTTTCTTTGCAGAAGCACCGATAGGACTTCTAGTGTGTTAGTGGCATCACACAGAGCTCCTCTATTTTCTTTGCAGAAGCACCCACAGGACTTCTAGTGTGTTAGTGGCATCACACAGAGCTCCTCTATTTTCTTTGCAGAAGCACCCACAGGACTTCTAGTGTGTTAGTGGCATCACACAGAGCTCCTCTATTTTCTTTGCAGAAGCACCCACAGGACTTCTAGTGTGTTAGTGGCATCACACAGAGCTCCTCTATTTTCTTTGCAGAAGCACCCATAGGACTTCTAGTGTGTTAGTGGCATCACACAGAGCTCCTCTATTTTCTTTGCAGAAGCACCCATAGGACTTCTAGTGTGTTAGTGGCATCACACAGAGCTCCTATATATTCTTCTCAGCAGCACCCACAGGACTACCGACTACAATGGCTGGAAGACCGCCAAGGGGAGGCAGAGCGTGCAGAGCCAAGAACACAGGGCAGGCAGGCTCTGTTTCTAGTGGACGTGGACGTGGACGTGGACGTGGTCGTGCATCGTCATCAGCACGTGGCCATGGGACACGCGCGTCTTTGTTTTCGGCAGCTGGACATGTGGAGCCGCATCATGCTGAAGGCTTGGTAGAATGGATGACCAAGCCCTCCTTATCCTCCTCATCCTCTCTCACCCAGGCTCAGGGTACCGACAGAGCATCATCAGCCACCCCTTCCCTAGACCCACCATGTCCTCCTGAGGAGTCCCCCGAACTCTTTGAGCACAGTGTTGGGTACATGCTCCAGGAGGATGCCCAACGATTCGAAGGCTCGGATGACGATACCCAGCTTGGGGAATCTGGCAGTACTGTTCCACCAGCTGCAGCTTACTGCCAGGTTTGCTCTAGTGGTGAAGAGGGAGGGGATGATGAGGTCACTGACTCCACGTGGGTGCCTCAAGGGAGAGAGGATGAGGAGGAGGAGGAGGAGGATGCGGCGTCACATGTCCAACGAGGCAGGATGCCCCCTGGAGGCCAGGTAGAGGCCAGCACAGCAACTGTACAACACCGCAGAGCTCCGCCTGTGCAGGGCGCTGCCTCTGCACGTTATCAGAAAAGTTCTTTGGTGTGGGCCTTTTTTGAGACGAGTGCAGCAGATCGCACCACTGCTATTTGCAATATTTGTCTCAAGCGTATCTCGCGTGGCCAAAACATCAGCCGCTTGGGCACGACAAGCATGACCAGACATATGGCGACCTGCCATGCAGCTCGTTGGCAGGCACACATAAAAGACCCACACCAAAGAACTAAGCGGACCTCTCCTTGCTCCTCCTCAGCTGGGATCTCCATCCCCACTACACCTTCAGTCCTCTCTGAAAGCTGCTCTGAGAGGACTGAAGGTGTAGAATTAGGTGTGTCACAACCAAGTACTTGCAGTACACCGACGTCCGATTGCAGCAGGCAAATTTCCCTGCCCCAGCTGCTGGACCGTCGAAAGAAGTACACTCCCAGCCATCCACATGCCCAGCGGTTTAATGCTAGCCTTGCTAAATTGCTAGCACTTCAACTGCTGCCTTTTCAGTTGGTAGACTCGGCCCCCTTCCGTGAGTTTGTTCAATGTGCGGTTCCTCAGTGGCAGGTTCCCAAACGCCACTTTTTCTCGCGGAAGGCGATTCCGTCTCTCTACCGGCATGTGGAGGGCAATGTCCATGCCTCGCTGGACAGGGCGGTCAGCGGTAAGGTGCATATTACCGCTGACTCATGGTCCAGCAGGCATGGACAGGGACGGTACCTTTCTTTCACGGCCCATTGGGTCACTCTAATGGCAGCTGGGAGGGATGCAGGACAAGGTGCAGTAGTGTTGGAGGTTGTTCCGCCACCACGCCTCCAAAACGCGACTACTGCTACTGGTTGTGACACACCTCTCTCCTCCACCCCCTCCTCTTCTTCTTCCTCCAGTGCTCTGTCCTTGGAACCAGCGGTGCTCCGTAGGCGTACAAGGGGCTACGCAAGTACGCAGGCAAAAAGATGCCATGCCGTGCTTGCGCTGGTGTGTTTGGGGGACAGGAGCCACACTGGGCCAGAGGTTCTGGCAGCTCTGCAGGGGCAGGCCGAGAGGTGGTTGACGCCACGTCAGCTTAAGCCAGGAATGGTCGTTTCTGACAATGGCACCAACCTCCTCTCCGCCCTGCGACAGGGGCAGCTCACCCATGTGCCCTGCATGGCTCACGTCCTCAACCTGGTGGTGCAGCGGTTCTTGGGCAGGTTCCCAGGCTTACAGGATGTCCTGAGGCAGGCCAGGAAAGTCTGTGTGCATTTCCGCCGATCTTATAATGCCAGTGCTCGGCTGACTGAGCTGCAAAAGGAGCTGAACCTGCCCAAGAACCGCCTAATATGTGACATGCCCACCAGGTGGAACTCAACGTTGGCCATGCTGCAGCGACTGCACACGCAGCAGAGGGCCATCAATGAGTACCTTTGCGACTACGGCACCAGGACAGGGTCAGGGGACCTTGGTTTTTTTTCCCCACGTCAGTGGAGCATGATCAGGGATGCATGCACTGTCCTCTCACCATTTGAGGAGGCCACGAGGATGGTGAGCAGTGACAGTGCATGCATCAGTGACACTGTCCCTCTTGTCCACCTGTTGGAGCATACGCTGCGTGGGATAATGGACAGGGCACTTGAGGCAGAACAGAGGCAGGAAGAGGAGGACTTCCTTGCCTCTCAAGGCCCCCTTTATCCGGACAGTGTTCCTTCTGTCCCACCCATCACACAGGAAGAGGAGGAGGAGGAGGAGGAGGAGGAGGAGGATTGTGTGAGCATGGAGGTGGAGCCTGGCACTCAGCATCAGCAGCAGCAGTCTTTTAGGGATGATGTACAGTCCCAACAAACCAGTGGACTTGTACGTGGCTGGGAGGAGGTGGCTGGCGATCATGTCATCCTCAGTGACCCAGAAGACTCCGGACCGAATGCCTCAGCTAACCTACGCTGCATGGCCTCCCTGATCCTGCAAAGCCTGCGGAAGGATCCTCGTGTTCTTCGGATCAAGGAGAGGGACCATTACTGGCTGGCCACTCTCCTTGATCCGCGGTACAAGGGTAAGGTTGCGGACCTTATCTTGCCGTCGCAGAGGGAGCAGAGGATGAGACATCTCAGGGAGGCCTTGCAGAAAGGTCTGTGCAACGCGTTCCCAGAAACTGGGAGGCTACAAACTCCTGGTCCTGGGCGACGAGTTGCTGAGGCTTCGGTCAGTGGCAGAAGGAGCGGTGGGGAAGGTGGACGTCTGACCGATGCGTTCAGACAATTTTTTAGTCCGCAGCCCCAAGGTATGATCGGTTCCAGCAACCATCGCCAGCGTCTGATATACATGGTGCAGGAATACCTTGGGGCAAGGTCAGACTTGGACACCTTTCCCACCGAAAATCCTCTGGCTTACTGGGTCCTGAGGATGGATCACTGGCCAGAGCTTGCACAGTATGCAATTGAGCTACTGGCCTGTCCTGCCTCCAGCGTTCTTTCCGAACGCACATTCAGTGCTGCTGGAGGATTTGTGACTGATCATAGGGTGCGCCTGTCCACTGCCTCGGTTGATCGACTGACATTCATCAAAATGAATCAGTCTTGGATCACCACCAGCTACCAGGCACCTGAGGCGGATATAACCGAATAATTTTTAATGTCACATCCCTTCAAGACTGCCTATGCTGATGCTGAGTGACTGTCCTCTTATGTTCACTGACTATCCTCTTCCTCCTCCTCAATGATCCATGCCACCACACCAGTGCCTAAGGCACAATTTTTCAGCCCCTGTTTAACAGGGGCGTGTACTTCCAATTTTTTAAAAAAATGCTTCGCAACACGTGTGACTGCTGTGCTCCAAGTACAGTCTCTGTGAGGGGTTGCAGTGTTGTGGCACCAGTGCCTAAGGCACAATTTTTCAGCCCCTGTTTAACAGGGGCGTGTACTTCCAATCTTTTAAAAAAATGCTTCGCAACACGTGTGACTGCTGTGCTCCAAGTACAGTATCTGTGAGGGCCGGGTTGCAGTCTTGTGGCACCAGTGCCAAAGGCCCAATTTTTCAGCCCTGTTCAACAGGTGCTTGTAATTACAAATCTTGATCTAATAGTTCACAGCAGGGCCCATTCCTGCGCCCACCAAGAGTAACTATGAGGGCCTGCAGTCTTGTGGCAACACCGTCCACCACCACCGCCAAAGGCCCAATTTTTCTGCCCTGTTCATCAGGTGCTTGCAATTACAAATCTTGATCTAATAACTCACAGCAGGGCCCATTCCTGCGCCCACCAAGAGTAACTGTGAGAGCTTACAGTCTTGTGGCAACACCGTCCACCACCACCACCACCCCCCAATTTTTCTGCCCTGTTCAACAGGTGCATGCAATTACAAATCTTGATCTATTAACTCATAGCAGGGCCCATTCCTGTGCCCACCAGTCTTGTGGCTACACCAACATCTAATAGGGCAAATTTCTGCAGAGTATATACGCCAGGCCCCTACTTTCAAACATCCAACTTACAAACGACTCCTACTTGCAAATGGAAAGAGAAAACAGGAAGTGAGAGGAAATCTACCCCTAGGAAGGGAAATTCTATCCTGTTAGATTTAATTTGGGAAAAAGGTATCTCCTCTCTACTGATACTTTATCACCAATCCTTGTTTCAATTAAAACCCCACTTTTCCAAAAACATTTGTCATTGGGACGGAAAGTGAGGTGACATGTTCTGAACAGATGTGCAAAGACAGCAAATGTTACAGGGGTGATAACCCCTCCCTATGTTCTCCAAAAAGCTTAAAAATAGATTTTTTTGGGATGGAGCTACACTTCATAATGTACCTGTTCAGATTCTACTTAAGAACAAACCTAAAGCCGAAAGTGGTTTTAAATGGCTTCTTTTTTTACTTTACAAATGTCATTTTGTGCAAGGACAGTTCTAAACACGGGAAACACATGCCACTTCACAGGCATACTTTTGACACCCCCCAGGTACCATATTTAAAGGAAAATTTCACTTTTTTTTTTTCACTTTATGCATCATTAAAATGACTGCTCCCAAAAAAACGTTAGTTTTTAAAAGTTCTTTTTGCATTGCTATATGTCCCCTGGGGCAGGACCCGGGTCCCCAAACCTGTTTTATGACATTAACATGCATATTGGCCGTTGTAATTAGCACTTTTGATTTCGAACGTTCGCGTCCATTATAACGTATAGGGTTCGAAAATTCGCGCGAACTTTCGGTCGGTTCCAAGGTTCTGGTGCGAACCGAACCCGGGGGTGTTCGGCTCATCCCTAATCCTAAGTGATGCTTGCTCCGGTGGGGGTTCTCAGTTACTTGCTCAGTGAGAAGATGACTCAAAGCCCCCACATCCTGGAGTTGATAAAAGAGGGCTACATTTTGGAGCTACTTTCCGTAATCCCCTCCAAGTTTCCTTCTAACCTGCCTACCCAGAGACCAACAAAGTGGTAGGTCTCAGATAGCAGCTGGCAGAGCAGGGGGGTCATAGTTCTGGCAGAAACGTTGATGGATTTATTCTCACATTTTTGTGGTCCCAAAGCCCTTGGCAGTACCACCTCATAATAAATTGGTTCCTACAGTACAAGTAATTCTGTATGACCTAAAAGATGCTTGCCTTTTGTTGTAATGTGTTGGCCGATTTTATGTGGATATATATATATATATATATATATATATATATATATATATATATATATATATAATTTATTCCACACACAGTATTAGTGACCAGGCCAGATATAAGTTGACAATGTTATCTGTTACCCTTTGATGTGTAAATCTTATGCAAGGTGTGTGTGTGTGAAGGAATAGCCTTTTAACCTAGTATTTATTGATGGTAATTAGACCTTGAGGTCTAACTGGGGGGTATTCATGGAAAACATTTGGTTGACCCCCCCCCCCCCCCCCCCCAGTGTCACATCAGTATTTGAGAAGACAGTCAGGGAGTCTAGAAGATGTATCTCTGAGAGAAGGGTCTGGAGGCACGGGTCTAGGAGAAGATATTCCTTGTCATGTACTCTGTTGGATTTTTGTCATCTGTAAGAATGTTCTGTTTTGGAAGCCAATAAAGTGTCTCTCTGGAGAACGGGTTTTGCTGTGGGAAGACAATACTTTTACTAATAACTACAAACCATCTACGAGGAACGATTATATTAGATCACTACAGCCTACACATCCCCCCCCCCCCCCACTTTTCCAGAGCATCAGAACTTGCTATGTTTTGCAGTTCTCACCGCTCAGGGCATCCAGCATTGGCAGTTTTGCGCCCTGCCCTTTTAGACTGGCAGCCAGCCCAAGAGTATTCACAAAGAGGTGGTTTCTCACCTCCCATCTCCAGGGGATTTTGCTGATTCCCCCCACCCCCCCCCCCCAATCTGGATGACCTTTTTGGTCTACAACCAGTCCCGGGATCTCCTGCTTGCCGACCTGGACAAGGTGGTAAATCCCTTGGAGTCCCTAGGTTAATCAGCCAGTAAAAAAATCCTTGCTGGTTCTATCAGACCAAGGTTTACCTAGGGTTCCAGGTGGATTCAGTGGCACAGAAGTTGGTGCTGCCCAAAAGGAAGATAGAGGGCCTGATGGGAGCAGTGTCTTTCCCTTCTAGAGACCTGAGAGGTCTCCCACAAACATGACGGTACACAGGTTAATGACATCTATTGGCTCCACTCCAGGATTCTCCAAGCATTTCCTGCTCTCCTCCTGGGATGGAAAAAAGGGAGCATTGAACAAGGTTTCCATTCCAGGGGAGGTAAGAGCCGCTACAGTGGTGGCTCAATCCTTGTAAGTTGGAGAGGGTCACCTTTGACCCCAGCTTCAAACTCCTCAGGGTTTAAGAGGGGCTCTTCCTCCACCTTCAGGGAACTCTGGGCAGTCGGGAAGCCCTAAGAAGAAAGTGGAAGGGATCTGGATAATTTCAGTTCAATGACTGTGGCTTTCTTGAATCGCCAGGGAGGAACCAGGTCTTGCACACTTATGAGCTTAACTCAGGAGCTCCTAGAGTGGGCGTGACAGAGAATCCCCCTCAATCCTGGCAGTTCATATAAAAGGGGTCTACAACATAGAAGCAGACTACCTCAGTTGGCAGCTGATTCATCTGGGGAAGTGGGAGCTAAATCCCGATGTGTTCTCTCTTGTGTGTCAGTGCTTCGGTACGCCAGAGATGGATCTCCTTTGCTTACAGAGGAAATGGAGTGAGCAGGTTCTTTTCCCTGTCCAGAGGGGATCCAAGGGGGGTGGACACACTGGCCCAGGACTGGGAGCTCAACCTGGCCTATGCCCCCCCCCGGCCCTGATCCCAAGGATAGTACAAAAGTTTGAGCCAGTCTGACAGCAGACTGATTTTTGGTCGCTCTGGTGGCTCAAGAGGGCCTGGTTCCCTAACCTGGCCCTCACAACTGAGGAGCACAGGGAAGAGGCTGTGCAGTGAACTGCCTACAAGGCTGACTGGAGTAGGGACGACAGCACCACTATTCCTGTCAGCCCAGCACTGCAAGCGGTGCAGAGAGAGCTGGGAGGAGGTGCAGGCTGTTCTCTCCCAGCCCCTCTTCCTGCCAGTGTAGCACTCTGTATTCAAAACTTGGCAGCATGTGCTACTCTGACCAGAAGGAGGAGAGAACACATTCAGCACAGCTAAATACTAAAATGTCCAGATGAGGGAAGTAGGGGTGAAGTTCCCGTTCCTCCTAATCAAAAAAAAACAGAATTCCCTGCAACACTTCTTTTTTTTTTTTTTTTTTTTTTTTTTTTGCAAAATACATCAGTACAGTGAAAGTTTACATGTTTTGCAATGTGGCTAATGCTTATTCGTAAACTCCTACCATTCTCAGTCCCCCCTTGTCAGTGCAGAACTGTATTCCTGTTACCCAATTTTTGGTAGGGGGCAAGTTTTAATGAACCTGCAAGTCCTGATCTCAGTGTAACTGTAATCATAAGCCAGCAGCACTGCCCCAGTAGTGCCAAAGTCTGACAGCAACTTCTGGGATCAAGAGTATGGATGGCTTTGAATAACTTCAGACCCATTGATTATTTATGAATGGGTTTTTGCTCATACCCTCACTGTCCAGGTATCCGGGTCCTACATCGGAGCATTTGCAGGAGTACAAGTATTCCTACACATGCTCGGTATCAGTGTAGCCCTAATATTTTGCATACCTTGGTTGTAAAAAGTGAATATTTGAGTTACTATTGCCTTTCTATCATCTCGAGCCAGTTTGCCCATTCTTCTGACATCAAGGCCTTTTCATCCACACAACTGCTGCTAACTGGATATTTTCTCTTTTGCACTATGCTCTGTAATCCCTAGAGATGGCTGTGAGAACCCAAGTGGATCAAGTTTTTGAAATATTGAGACCAGCTCACCTGGCACCAACAACCATGCCACGTTCAAAGTCCCTTAAATCCCCATTCTGATGATCGGTTTGCACTACAGTCAGTCTTCACCACATCTAGATGCCTAAATGCTTTGCTGCCATGTGATTGGCTGATTAGCAATTTGTTACCAAGCAGTTGAACAGGTGTACCAATGAAGTGGCTGGTGAGTGTACATACTCTATTTTAACCACTAGGCGTCCGCGCTATAACCAAAAGACAGCTACAGCGTGGACGCCAATTTCAGGGTGGATGTCCTCCTGTTTACTCGCTCATGCTAGTGCACATCGGAAATTCGGTGCTGGCCATGTCCCTTGGACACAGCCAGTCACAGATCGCTGTAAATGGCCAATCACAGCGGCTGTTTACAGTGTGATTGGCGTGTCCAATGAGATGATCCCATATGTAAAATATGAGATCATCTCTCATTTCTGGCTCTCCCTCCTCACACAGACAGCGTGTGAGGAGGGAGAGATGAACGGCTGCAGCGGTGAGTGGGGTGGAAAAGTGCCCATAGTACCTGTCGCGTGTCATTGTTCTGGTGCTCCAGGGCCTTCAAAAGTGTAATAGGTAGTCAACAAGTTGGTAATTTATGCTCCTAGAACATGTGATGGCACTCCCTGCATGTTGGGTCTCTCTAAGTGGCCAGGCTGTGGAAAAGTCCCACACGTGGTATCGTAATACTCAGGAGTAGCAGAATGTAATTTGTGGTATACACATGCCATGTGAGAAATAACCTATTACAATGACAATTTTGTGGGGAGTCTTCATTTTGCAAAGAATTGTGGGGGAAAAAATTACATCAAACACCTCACCATGCCTCTTACTAAATACATTGGAATGTCTGCTTTCAAAAAAGGGGTCATTTGGGGGGTATTTGTACTTTCCTGGCTTGTTAGGGTCACAAGAAATGAGATGGGCCACTAGTACATCAGATGTGATCAGTGGAGATCAATTTTTTGATTTGCACCACAGCTTGTAGACTCTCTAACTTTCATAAAGACCAAATAATATCCACTAATTTGGGTTATTTTACCCAAAGTTATGTAGCAGTATAAAATGTGGCCAAAGTTTATGAAATTTTAATTTGCTACATTTTTATCACAGAAACCAATGCCTTTTTTTATTTTTTCCATTTATAGCGCAAGAAATAAACCCAGAGGTGATCAAATACCACCAAAATAAAGCTCTATTTGTATGGGAAAGTACAAAAAATTTATTTGGGTACAGTGTTACATGACTGAGTAATTGTCATTCAAAGTGTGGGCACCGAAAGCTGAAAATAGGTCTGCTCATGAGGGGGGGGTTTAAGTGCCCAGTTGTCAAGTGGTTAAACAGAATGCCAACGTTTAACACTGAGCACATGCTTGTGTTGACATCTCTTTAAAGTATTAAAGTGCTAGTGTGCACCCCTTTTCCCCCTAACATATTCATAGCTAGGTGATTTGACCCACCCTTTCTCCCTAACCAATGCATCTACATACTCCACTGTGACTGTCATGCGTACTCTGCTTTTTGGTTCTGGCACAAGGAGACCAGCATAAAATCATTATAGTACATTGCACATTTGATCTGCTCTTTAGTAATTTGCAGTTGCTCAACATTAGACACATCCGTTTAAACTCTTGTCTTTCAGAGCTGCTGCCTCATCTCCTCAAGCCATGGGGCTGTACAAACTGAAAGTAGCCACTGGGTCAGACCTGTCTGCTGGCACCTGTAATAATGTCTTCATTGTTCTTGTGGGCATAAATGGAGAAAGTGAGAAACACCAAATGCCCCGTCACTGGAGCCACTTTTTGCCTGAATCTGTGAGTATACTCTTAGTGATGACATTTTCTAGGTAAAATATTTACAATTGTCAGTCATTTCTGGTTAAAGGTTTCTTGATGGCAACTTGGTAGAACTGTAAAAATCATTGAACTGGCAGCTAACACATTATAAATTGTCCATGACTAATGCTTAGGGTAGTCTGTGTATATGCATTGCCTGTGTATTTGGAGCTCTAGGGCTTGGTGCAAAGCTGATTGGAGAAGAGTTTGCTTGTGCTGCTCTCATATCACTGAAATTACTTTTTAGGGAAAATTTGTACAACCGCCAGCAATGGCTGAATGTAACTGTTTGGAGGTATATAGAGCACAGTTGTAACTTGAGTTGCATATCCTCTGCAAGAACTGGCCTATGTATGGTAAAACCTGTAGTGAACAGATTTGTCAATTCTCTTCTAGGTGGCAGAGTTTGATATAAATGAAACGAAAGATCTTGGAGAGCTCCTGCTTGTCCGGGTATCTGTGGAGTGCTACTTAAAGTTCATGCTAGATGCCTGGTTCTGCCAATATGTCAATGTTACCTGCCCCAATGGTCAACTTTACCAGTTTCCATTCTATCAGTGGATAACAAAACCTGACCCTGTGGAGATCCCAGAGGGGAAAGGTAAGGCTTAATGTTTTTCTGTTACTTGCCTTTTCAAATGAATGTGACCATACCCTACTAGAGGTTTTAATGCTTAATCACCCAGCCCACCTTTTTAACTTGGCCACCAAAAAGTGCTGCTCCAGCTACACCCTCTGACATGTTTCATGGTCTCACAGGTACTGCTGACCAAACCCAGTGTGTGGGGTGAAACATGTCAGAGGGCGTGGCTGGAGTAGCACTGGTCAGTGAAGTGTTCCTTCTCTGAAGCTCAATATTCTAGCAGTGACTATAGACCCTTTTGACTGCATTTGACTTGCTTGGGAGTATAGATGGAACATGCTGATAATTTGAACTTCTCCACAACCTGGGTTTGTAGAGTTACTAGCCACATTATTGCTGGCCTTGTAATAGCTCAAGTGTTTAATTTAAAACTGTCTGCATACATAACCTTTAACCTAAATGTGCAAACCACCAGGACAACATGTAATCTGCACTTCTGATGTTTAGCTTTTCCTTACACTAGTTGGGGTTGTGCTACCTGGCAAGCCTCCTGTAAATTGCATGAGAGAGTGTGGCCATGTTGTGACATGCTTGAGCCCAGTATGGTTTCAGAGCCAGAATTGCTGTCTGAATGCAGTTACTTGGAGAAATATGTCCAGTGCCACAGTCGGGAGCCCGGGCATGAATTTGTTGCAATGGCCCCAACAAGACTGTCATGCAGGAATCAATAGCTGGTCTGGGGTTATAACTTTAATTTGTCTGACCCTTTTTTATAGGCTTACTGATTCACGTAACTTCTCTACAAAACTCCATTGTTTTTGGCTTCATGGGTAAATGGTCACTGATCCTTGTTTTCTAAATTGTTGTGAGCTGAATTTCTAGTGATGAGCAAACTGTATTATGACTGTTAGGACATGTACAACTTGTTCTGTTTCAGGTATTGTAATAACTGGAAACACTCACCCTAGTCTCCTGAAACAAAGAAAGGCAGAGCTGGAGACAAACCGAGAAACGCACAAGTAAGAAACCTACATTTTGATCTGTACATGCAAGTGAAATTTGTTTCCATTTTGGCATACCTTTTTTTTTTGCATGCTACAGAACTGGACTTTCAAATATCTGACCACTGCACTCCACTCTAGTGGTTCCAGACCATCTAACTAAATGGATGGCAATCGCATTGATGTAAAAAAATTTTCTCTCTTCGCCTTTCAGGACAGCACCTTGGAGAGAGCGCAGCTCCGCCTTTACCCAGGAAACACTGCGTGACAACGCCCCTTTTTAAGATCAGCTGCTTCCACCATGCCTTCAGTTTTAGTGTTTCCTCCGCCATGGTGGAACACTGCTGGGGAACCAGGGGTGCTGCGCTCTCTTTAAGGAAAAAACGAGGGTTTTGGCAGTGCCTCATGCTTACGTTCGCAAAGACCAGCCCAGCACCTTCCCGAACGATGGGTTAGGTGTTCCGGTGTTCCCTTCCTTCGTCGGCTCACAGGAGTAATGGACTGCCGGAGGTTGATCACCCGTGCGTTCGGGGGGCCGCGGTTGTGCTCAGAAACGAGCGTTCCATGCCAGGCCTCAGCATGGCGGCGCCGAATCCCGGACGGCGGGGGACGCCAGTTCCGGTGGGTGAAGGCCTCCGGCAGGGCGTAGCAGCAATTGGTTCCAGCTGCTGGAACGCAGGAGGAAGGGGCAGGTCCTCTGGCCGGGACTTCCGTTTGTTTGGCACGGTCGGAAAGCCATGCAAAGCGCGCGGACGGCGGCTGCTACGATCGAAATGGAGGACGAATCTTCAGCAGCTATGGCGGATGCAGGCGCCCAGGCTCCCGGCCAGTCCCAGGTAGGAGAGGTACAGAGGGACCTCTTTCCTTTACATCACTGGGTGTTTTTTGTTCATGTATTAAGTTAAACCTGCAGCTGTCTGCTTTGGTGTAAAGGTCCATTAGCAGTTCAGCAGGGATTGAGACTCTGGGCACTTAGGGTGTTTGGCGTTGGGGTCTATTTGTTGTACTCTTTAGTGGCTGCAGTTAAAGAGGACCTGCGGGTTCTTTTATTTCTGTCGTGTCAGAAAGCTACTGCTAAGTCAGAGAGAACTTCAGGAAAATGCCCCTCATGTAAAAATCCTTTAAGGGACTCTTGGCCTAAACCCCTGTGCAGATCTTGCATTGCGGGTTTAGTGAAGGAGGGGTCCTCACAGGGGTGCAAGGAACTCCTGTCTTCAGTGAGAAAAGAAATAGCAGAGGCCCAAGGGACAGTACGCTCCCTTGTGAAAAAACGTGGTCAGAGTTCCAGCCAAGAACAGAGTTCTCAATCCAGTCTCCCTCCGTCCACTTCTGTGCAAGTTGAAAGTGAGTCTGAGGAAGAAAGGGAAAGTATTCCTCCCTCAGCGTTTGATTCTGATGTTGAGGAAGAGGATGAAGAAGCCAAGGCTTCTAGATATAAACTGTCACTTGAGGAAGTTGATGATTTACTCAAGGCAATTTATACTACACTGGAGATCCAGGAAGAAAAAATTCAGCTGTCAGTACATGACAAAATGTACCAGGGGCTGGAGGAGGTCAAGCATAGTCTTTCCTGTACACAAAGTGTTAACAGACTCCATTAAAGGAGTGGAAGGACAGAGAATGGACAGTTCTTCTCTAAAGCCCTTAAAAGGAGGTTCCCTTTTGAGGAGAATGGGGAGTGTGTTTGGATAGATACTGCCTTCTCTCAAGTGTACAGAAAGACGGGCTTAGCCTTTGAGGATAGGGGAATTCTCAAAGTCGCTATGGACAAAAAAGCAGATGGGCTACTGAAGAAAGCATGGACTCTTCTTTAGCCAATCTGAAACCTGCAATGGCAGCCACAGTGGTGGCCAGAATTTTGGAATGCTGGTCAAACCAACTCAAAAATCAGGTGGTGGCAGGTACCTCCAGGAAAGAATTATTAGAGTCCTTCCCTACTCTATTAAAAGCCGTCAAATTTATGACTGATGCCTAGGCAGAGTCCATCAAAATGTCTGCCAGGTCATCAGCACTGGTCAATTCCGCAAGGAGAGCCCTCTGGCTTAAAACCTGGTCAGGGGATTCAGCCTCTAAAGCGAAACTGTGTGAAATTCCCTTTTCAGGGGATTTGTTGTTTGGTCCAGAATTAGAAGGCTGTACTTGATAGGACAGCAGACAAAAAGGAAGCTTTTCCTCAGAAAAAGGACCAAACAAAGAAAATTGGAATCCTCAGAGAGGAAATGACCAGCTCCCAGTAGGCGGGAGGCTTCAGGACTTCTGGTTTAGTTGGGAAGAAACAACAAGAAGTCCATTTGTTCTAGGGATAATCCAGCAGGGTTACCATCTAGAGTTGTTAGAAGACCCCCCAAATCGGTTCTACATAACAAACTTGCCGAGGGATCAGGAGAAGGCTCTGGTTATGAAGTCCCTTCTTCTAGAGCTGATGCAACAGAATGTCATCTCTCAGGTCCCAGAGGGGCAAGAAGGAAAAGGGTTTTAGTCCCATATATTCTGGGTAAAGAAACCATCGGGAAAATTCTGCCTGATCCTCAACTTAAAGCTGTTGAATCGGTCCATAAAGTACAAAAAATTCAGGATGGACACGATTTTTTCGGTGAAGAACTTGCTGACCCCCAGGTGTCACATGGCCTCCATCGATTGGAGAGATGCATAGCTCCATATCCCAATAGCACCCCAGTCCCAGAAATTTCTGCGCCTCGCAGTCAATCTGGGAAAGGGGGAGATCTGGCATCTACAGTTCAGAGCCCTGCCATTCCGTCTCTCCTTCTCACCCAGAGTATTCACGGAAGTGATGGCAGAAGCATTGGAACCCCTGAAACTGAAAGGGGTCCCAATAGTGCTCTACTTGGGCGATCTGCTATTTTTCGCCGACTCAAAGTCAGGTGGAAGTCAATCTTCAAGTGACTCAAGCACATATAAGAGGCTTGGGTTGGCTTCTCAATATTCAGAAGTCCAACGTAAAGCCTGCCCAAAGAGTAAGGTTTCTGGGGTACGAAATAGACTCACTGGATCAGAAGATGGGTCTACCCCAAGAAAGAATAGAAACAGCTCTGAAGGCACTTCAGTCCAATTCAAGGTTCTCAGTATGACAAGCCATGTCGGCTCTGGGTCTTCTGACAGCAGCAATCCCCGCGGTACAGCGGGCCAGACTGCATGCTCGTCCGCTGCAGGTGGACATGTTGACAAATTGGTCTTTCCAGAAATCTCTGGAGGAAAAGTTCGTCATAGGGGTAAGAGCAAAAAGATGACTCTGGTGATGGAGGAACCAGAGAAACATCTCAAAAGGTCTCCACTGGTCCTTCCCAGTAACCCAAAGGCTGACTACAGATGCCAGCGCAGGGGGGGGGGGAGCCCACCTGGAAGAACAAACTATTCCAGGGGGGTTGGTCCAAGCCAGAAGCGAGTAGGTCATTAAACCGGAGAGAGTTTAAGGCTATTTCATCTGAGTCTTCTGTCCTTCCAGGAACTTCTAAGAAGTCAGCATGTCCAGATTTGGTCGGACAATATGACTGCAGTGTTATACCTAACAAAACAGGGTGGCACAAAAAGCAGAACTTTGTTGGAGTTAACCTGCCAAATACTGAGATGGGCAGAGAACAATTTGGTCTCCCTATCGGCAGTTCCACTTAAAAGGGACGGAAAACGCCTTGGCAGGTCTCCTCAGCAGGAGAAAAATTAAGAGCAGCAGAGTGGTCTCTGAATCAGGATCTATTCGAGACAATAGCCAAGAGGTGGGGTTGTCCTCAGGTGGACCTGGTGGCAAAACAAGAAAATGCAAAAATACCAGTGTTCTTCTCCCCCCAGAGAACAGATCAAGCTCTGGGGATAGATGCTCTGGCCCACAGATGGGATTTCTATCTGTCCTATGCTTTCCCCCATTTTCACTGATTCCAAGGGTATTAGCCAAATTCAGACTGGAATCCACGGAACTAATTCTGATAGCTCCTTATTGGCCAAAGAAACCGTGGTTTGCAACCCTAATGAACCGCTCAGTAAAACCTCCTTGGAAGTTACCTAACAGGTCAGATCTACTGAGTCAGGGCAAGTTTTTTCATCCAGATCCAACGTTTCTCAACCCGACAGCTTGGTTTCTGAAGAACAAATCCTAAGACAAAAGGGCCTATAATATAAAACTCATCTCTATCCTTCTTGCAAGTAGGAAGAAGGTGACAGACATTTATTTTAAGGTCTGGAAAGTATATAATACATGGTGTTCCAGAGAGGACTTTAGTTTGTCTAGTACAATTTCAGTTATAGAAATCCTTCAAGAAGGATTGGAGAAAGACCTAGTAGCTAGTACGCTCAAGACGCATGTAGCGACTTTATTAGGTTTTTTGAAAGAACCCTGGTAAGGGAGCCCCTGATAATTCGTTTTTTCAGAGCTATGGCTAAAGTAAAGCCTAGATCTGTGGTTATTTTTTCCAAATGGGATTTATCTTTGGTTCTTCAAGGGCTAACAAAGCTTCCGTTTGAACCCATAGAAGGATCATCACTTAAGTTTTTAACGTTTAAAACTGTGTTGTTGGTGGCAGTAACATCAGCCTGTAGAGGCAGCGAGTTACAAGCTCTATCAATTAAGGAGCCCTTCATGAGACGCTTACCAGATAGGGTAGTCCTAAAAACAGATCCAGCCTTTCTACTGAAGGTGAGCCCTGCATTTTCACCGGGCACAGGAGTTTATTCTCCCTACATTTTGCCCCTCACCGTCGGGGCCAGGAGAAGAAGCCTTCCATACCCTGGATGTCAGGAGAGATCTTCCTAAGTATCTGGAGATAACAAGGGACTTTAGAAAACCATTCTCACCCTTTGTTCTAATGGAGGGCGCTCACAAGGGATGTAAAGCTTCCAAAAACATCCTTGGAGGATGGCTAAAGCAAGTTATTAAAGGAGCATACGCCTCTCTAGGTTTGGAGCCTCCAGAAGGAATCTTGCCCCATTCGACCAGAGCAGTAGCGGCATCATGGACAGAAAAGGCCGGAGCATCGCCTGAGCAAATTTGTAAGGCTGCCATATGGTCCAGTTTCTCAAACTTTTATAAAGCATTGCCGCATGGATCTGCTCTTAGCCTCAGACCAATCCTTCGGGAGAAAGGTTTTGCAGGCAGTGGTCCCACCCTGAAGTAAGTTTCTTGATTATCCTCTCCAAGGTGCTGTCCTGAAAGGCGAAGAGAGAAAACCTTAGTTAGACTTACCGGTGACGGTATTTCTACGAGCCTTTCAGGACAGCAGCCTACTTCCCTCCCTAGGTTATGATGTATAATGTATAATTATAGGGCATGGTAACTGTCTGCTTATATTTTCCAGCATGTCGGAGGATTTCTCGATAACAACTGAAGGCATGGTGGAAGCAGCTGATCTTAAAAAGGGGCGTTGTCACGCAGTGTTTCCTGGGTAAAGGCGGAGCTGCGCTCTCTCCAAGGTGCTGTCCTGAAAGGCTCGTAGAAATACCGTCACCGGTAAGTCTAACTAAGGTTTTTTTTTGGGCTACTATGGATTAACAGTTGAATACAGCATTGTCACATGAAGAAATTAATGCTTTGGCTGTTCTGCGAGTAGCCCAGAAGAAACGGGTCCTCCTAATGGCTCCGATGGCTTTAAATTGGGTTTTCAGATTTTTTGCAGTTTGTCAATATGGGGGTTATGTATTAAAACTAGAGTAAAATATCTGGTGCGGTTCAGCATAGAAACAAATGGGCTTCCAGGTTTTATTGCCAAAGCTTCACCAAACGGGGTGAAGATAGGTGTGTGTGTGTGTTGCATCCAACATTTTGATACATTTTTATTCTTTTTTTTTATTTTTTTTTTTTTTAAATGTCCGATTTGTAAATCTGACATTTAACAACACTTTTTTTGCAGACACATAGAGATGCTATTGTAAGATTATTGTACAAATCTCGTTGATGCAATGAATTGGGCTTGGTAGGCCTTCAGGGTGTGTAAAACTATTAAGTAAATGTATGTAATCTCTAATGCCCCATACACGCCATAGGATTTTCTGTTGGCAAATATTCTATGGCAGCTTGTTGTCGGAAATTCCGACCATGTGTAGGCTCCATCAGAATTTCCGGCACAAAATTTGAGATCTGGATCTCAAATTTTCCAACAACAAAATCCATTGTAAATTCTGATCGTGTACACAATTCCAATGCACAAAGTTCAACGCATGCTCTGAATCAAGCAGAAGAGCCGCACTGGCTATTGAACTTCATTTTCTCAGCTCGTCGTACATGTTCATTACCACGTTCTTGACGCTCGTAATTTCCGACCAAGATTTGTGTGTATGCAAGACAAGTTTGAGCCAACATCCATTGGAAATGAAACATGGCTTTTGTTGTCAGAAAATCCTATCAGGTGTACAGGGCATAAGGGGGTATTTTGGAGTTCTTTAGAACTTTCAGTGTGTGATTTGCTCCCCAATCATTCAGCATAATCTGATGTTCAGACCTGTTCATAGTTACTAAATGTTTTTCATAAAGTTTGTGCTTTTGAAGGGTTCACCTCCAAAATGGCAACCATGCAATTTCAGTACTGCTAAGAATATACTGTGTACAGCCTCATTGCTTTTTTTATTTTTATTTTTTTTTTTTTTTGGTATGCATACTAAGTTTCTGTTTGATAGGATGGCTTTTCCTCTAAAAGGTAGTTTGGCATTTAAATCTGCTAAAATTTTAATTTGTAAGAAAGGGTTACTTGTAATGGGCTTGTTCCTTTGTGTAGGTGGAAGGTTTATGCAGAAGGTGTCCCTCACTGCATTGATGTAGAAGATGATGTATTCAAGCTGCCTGCTAATGATCAGTACTCCTTGCTAAAAGAGTACAGCTTTGGCTACAACCTTCTTTCCACGTATGTATCTGTATTCGTCTGTGAAAAAGCAGGGGTGCAGGAACTATTGTGTAGATATGCTTCTTGAATTGGTTGGAAGGAAGAGGGCACTTGGTTTATCTAGAATTCCTAAGCAGAGGGTAATCTAAGGCATGCTAAAGCGTGTGTGTTCTCTCAGCATTCAATGAAATGAAATTATTTATTTTTTTTTTTTTTCTTGCAGAGCTTTTTAAAAAATTTGTCAAGATGGTCTAAACTTTTTTTTATTTTTCCCTAGTCGTCATTCAGGACAGCCACCATGAGAGATAGTCTCCTCCTCTTCCTCTAGGAAACACTGCGCCAGCCCATAAATTCTACCTTCCCCTGCCGGACCTCAGTTATTAGTGTTTCCTCCGGTGGGGAGACACTGTGCAGGAACCAGGCTAGAGCGGTCAGGGAGACTGTGGCCATTTTTTTAATCCCTTAGGAAAGCAAGTGTTGCCAGGGGGCTAAACTATCATTGCTTACCTTACATACAGCCACCCCTTCCTTGTCGAGCACGGCATCAGGTCGTGGGGGCCCCTTATCGCGTCCACAGGGGCGCAGCAAGGCAGCAGTCCGGTTTCCCTATGCAAGGGTATAGGCTGCACATTTTTTCTTTTTTGGAACCAGCGCGCCTGGTCGACGAGTGACGTCATTTCCGGCGGAAACCGGACCTGTTGCCTTTGACCTGTGACTTCCGGTTCCGGGTCACGGAGCTGATAAAGGGCCGGGCTCAGGCTGGAGAGAGTCCGGATCGCACACAGGCTGCGTGAGACTCCCTGGGCAACCACCTGCAGTCATGTCTGAGGCAGATGCTACAGCACACAGTGACACCACCTCCAGCCTTCCTAAGGTAAGAGTTCCCTGGGGAAGGGTCCTCTCTATCTAGGATTGCCCCTCCAGGATATGGTTCCTGTCTTGGGGGGAGCAGACCCCCTGGGTGGTCGGGGGGGGGGGGGGGGGGGGGAGGCTCTGATCCCTGTTGTATAGAGCGGGTCTAGTGCACTCCCAGGGTTGTTTCCTGCTACTTCCTCCTGTAAAAAAAAATATATATATATAAAATATATATATATATATATATATATATATATATATATACAGTTTTTTTTTTTTTTCATGTTTTAACATGTTCTGCCTATGTTCCTGCATGTATTTCAGAAAGCTACAGAAAAGATGAGGTCTACCCATAGCTCTAAGAGGAAGTGTGCCTCTTGCAGAGAAGTTTTGGGGGAATCATGGACTAGAGTCATTTGCAGGGACTGTGTAGACTCCCTGGTCAGAGAGGGAATCTGAGCAGGAGTCTGGTTTGGCAGCCTCGGTTAAGGAGCTTTCTTCTACCTTTTCTTCTTTTAAGGCCCTGTTTGAAAAGTTCCAGCTCCCTACCAACCCTGATTCACAGGAAACAACCCTGCCACAAGCTCAGGGCTCTGCACCTGCCAGATCTGCACTCACAGCTATGGCAGAGGAAATCTCAGGCCCTTCCGAGGTGGAGCTTAGGCAGCCAGATAGTGGCACCTCTGACTCTCAGGAGGAGTCAGAGGGAGAGGGCCTGGATGGGGAATCCAGACGACCTTCTAGGTATAAATTGTCCCTAGACGAAGTAGAAGACCTTCTAGGGGCCATTTACACAACCCTCGGGATACAGGAGGAGAGGAGACACCTATCCCTCCATGACAGAATGTACAGGGGCTTAGGGGAACAGAAGACAAAGGTTTTCCCAGTCCATGATGTTCTGATAGAAACCATTAAGGAGTGGCAGGACCCTGAGAAGAGACCCTTTTTCTCTGGCTCTCTAAAGAGAAGGTTCCCCTTCTCAGAGGACCCTACGGCCATTTGGAATAGGAACCCCAAATTGGATGCCGCCTTCTCGCAGGTGTCTAGACATACGGACCTGGCATTCGAGGATATGGGTGCCTTGTCCGATGTCATGGACAAGCGAATGGACTCCTTACTCAAAAAGACGTGGGAGTCTACTGTAGGCAACCTAAAGCCTGAAATGGCTGTTACGGTGGTAGCCCGCAACCTGGAGCATTGGCTGTCCCAGATTCAGCAGCACATTGAGGCTGGTACGGCCAAAGAAACTATATTGTCGTCTTTCCCCACGATCCTAAGAGGTGTCGCATATATTGCAGATGCCTCGGCGGAATCAGTCCGCATGTCAGCCAGATCAGCGGCCCTGGCAAACTCTGCCAGAAGGGCTCTCTGGCTAAAAACCTGGCCTGGCGATAGCGCCTCTAAGGTTAATTTATGCGGGGTACCCCTGACAGGTGACCTCCTCTTCGGTCCCGGGTTGGACTCTGTCTTAGACAGAACGGCGGATAGGAAGAAATCATTTCCTCTCAAACGGAAGGCCCCAGTGCAGACGAAGGGGTTTCGTCCGCAAAAACGAAAGGTTACTCCTAAACCAGAGGGGCAAAAGAAAGCTTGGGGCCAAGGAGGCAGGGGCCGAGGAGGGGCGATTTTTCGCCCTCCTGAAAAGGCCCGCAAAGATCAATGACTCCCTAGGCCCGGTGGGAGGAAGACTGGGGGCCTTCCTTCCGCAGTGGGAGATGATCTCCCCCAACCAGTTCATCCTCGGTCATAAGAAGGGGGTACCACCTGGAGTTTACAAGTCCCCCTCCGCTAAGGTTTCTTGTCACGCATCTTTCCAATTGCAGGACAAAAGCCGAAGCGTTGTTGGAAGCTCTAAGGGAGCTAGAACAACGGGAAGTAGTGCGCAGAGTACCAAGGGGGGAAGAGGGGAAGGGATTCTATTCCCACATATTGGTGGTAATGAAACCTTCTGGAAAATTCAGGTTGATCCTGAATTTAAAGCCCCTAAACAGGTCCATTGCCTACAAGAGGTTCCGCATGGAGTCTATCTTCACGGTAAGGGCTCTGCTTCCGCAGGATTGCTTTATGGTCTCGTTGGACCTGAGGGACGCGTACTTGCACGTCCCCATCGCAGAAGCCTCTCAGACATTTCTCCGATTGGCAATAGATCTAGACGGTACAATAGTGCACCTCCAGTTTCAAGCGCTGCCCTTCGGGCTATCCTCGTCACCCCGCATCTTTACCAAGATCCTAGCGGAGGCGATGGCTTTCCTGCGGTTACAGGGGGTGTCGGTCATAGCATATCTGGACGACCTACTCCTGTTTGCCGGATCCCCAGATCAGCTGCTCAGGGACCTAGATCTAGTAAAGAGGGTCCTAACAGGTCTGGGGTGGCTGTTGAACTTAGACAAGTCCAACCTCATTCCTACACAGCGCATTGTGTACCTGGGATACCTGCTGGACTCAACGCAGTTGAGGGTCTTTCTGCCTTTGGAAAAGATCACGAAGCTGAACAGAGCGGTGGCCGCTCTGCAGTGCAGTCAGCAGGTCTCCAAGAGGTCTCTGATGTCAACACTAGGCCTTCTAACCTCAGCCCTCCCAGCAGTGCAGTGGGCAGGACTGCACTTCCGGCCCCTGCAGACTTTTGTGCTAAGGATATGGGACAACAGTCAGGGGGATCTAGACACCCTAGTACACGTACCTCACCACATAAAAAGATCCCTGTGGTGGTGGAGGAAAGAGGGGAATCTGTCACAGGGACGTCTGTGGCTTGTTCCCGTCTCTCAGGTAATAACGACAGACGCAAGTGGCAAGGGCTAGGGGGCACATCTGGGTTCCCTGGTCACCCAGGGTACTTGGAAGGGCGAAGACCTGAGAAGATCTTCCAACTGGAAGGAACTGAGGGCAGTTGGACTTGCCCTCAGATTTTTCGGGAAGGTCATTCAGGGTCAGCATGTACAGGTACGGTCGGACAACTCTTCAACCGTAGCCTATATAAACAAGCAGGGCGGCACAAGAAGTGGGGTCCTGCTGGCCCTAGCGATCGACATCTTAAGCTGGGCCAAGTCCAATTCTCTCTCTCTCTCTCTCTCTCTCAGCAGTATTTCTGAGGGGAGAGAGGAATATTATAGCGGATTTTCTCAGCCGCAGGAGGCTGAGGGAAGGAGATTGGGTCCTCAACCAGGAGGTCTTCAATCTGATTTCCGAGAAATGGGGTCCCCCAGATGTGGATCTCTTCGCGTCAAAAGACAACGCGAAAGTCCCTTGTTTTTTCTCCCTAAACGGGGGAGAGGGAGCTCTGGGAGTGGACGCCCTGGCCCAAAGTTGGCAGTTCAGGACTTGTTACGCCTTCCCTCCTCCGGTACTGTTACCAGCGGTGCTGAGAATTTCAGCTAGAAGACACGACTCTGATTCTAGTGGCCCCATACTGGCCAAAGAGGGCATGGTTTTCGGTTCTCAGACAGCTGGCAGTGGAGCCCCCCCATGTTCCTCCCAGTTCTGGAGGATCTCCTCTCGCAGGGCCCAGTCCTTTGTCCCCAGGTTCACCAATGGAAGTTGGCAGCCTGGCTACTGAGGAAGGCATTCTGAAAGCTAAAGGTTTTTCAGACAGGTTAATCTCTACCCTTCTCAGTAGCAGGAAAAAGGAGACGCGTCGGATATATAGAAGGGTCTGGCTCTGCTTCAATGACTGGTGTGTAGCAAGTTCCTTTTCAGTGCAGAGTCCCATAGCTGTGCTGGAATTCCTGCAGTGTGGGGCGGACAAGGGGTTATCCGTAGCCACTCTTAAAAGTCAAGTATCAGCACTTAGTGCTTATTTGGAGAAATCTCTGGCCTCCAATCCTTGGGTGGTCAGGTTCTTTAAGGCTCTGTCTAGGCAGAGACCAGTCAGGAGCCCACCCTTCCCCGGGTGGGATCTATCCCTAGTCCTGCAAAGTTTGACAGGACCTCCTTTTGAGCCCTTAGACGGGTGTTTGCTAAGGGATCTCACGTTAAAAACTGTTTTTTTGGTGGCAGTAACCACTGCCAGGAGGGTCAGTGAAATTGAGGCTCTATCAATTAGACCCCCGTTTTGTGTAATTTTGCCAGACCAGATGCTCAAAACTGATCCGGCCTTTTTGCCAAAAGTGGCTTCGGGTTTCCACAGAAGCCAGGAGGTAGTCTTACCTTTGTTCTGTCCCAACCCCACAGGTGAAGGGGAACTGAAATTTAATTTTTTAGATGTAAGGAGAAGTATCCTAAAGTACCTTGAGCTGACCAAATCAATAAGAAAGTCAGACTCACTGTTTATTTTATTTTCTGGGGCCAGAAAGGGTTTCAGAGCGTCCCGACGCACAATCGCCAGGTGGCTCAGGTCAACAATTGGCCAAGCATATACCTTATCAGGGAAAGAGATTCCTTCAGGTATCGAGGCACACTCGACAAGAGCTATGGCAACTTCTCAAGCAGAGAGGGCTGGAGCTACGCCAGACCAGATATGCAGGGCTGCAACATGGTCCAGCTATTCCACCTTCATAAAACATTATAGAGTGGATCTGGTTTCGGCAGGCGAGCAAGCCTTTGGACGCAAGGTTTTGCAAGCTGTAGTCCCACCCTAACTGGTAAGTGCTCGCTTATCCTCTCATGGTGGCTGTCCTGAATGACGACTAGGGAAAATTAGAGTTACGCTTACCGGTAACGTCTTTTCCTGTAGTCTTTCAGGACAGCCACGGTTACCCACCCGAGTATTTTTTGGGGGGTCTTATGTAAGACCAGAACGCAGCTTGACAATGTTAATTGGTTATGTTATTAATGTGTTCTTGTGTCTCCCCAGCTGGCCGGAGGTTATCTCGAAAAAAACTGAGGTCCGGCAGGGGAAGGGAGAATTTATGGGCTGGCGCAGTGTTTCCTAGAGGAAGAGGAGGAGACTATCTCTCATGGTGGCTGTCCTGAAAGACTACAGGAAAAGATGTTACCGGTAAGCGTAACTCTAATTTTTTTTTTTTCCCCCATGTTAATAAAATTTAGAATGTTTGTTCAATCTTTTATAAATAAAGTATATTTAATGTTTGCTTGTGGGGTTGTAGAAGAGATATAGAAATGTCTCAATTCAACTTTGTATATACTATTCAAAAATCCTTCTTCGTTCATACATGGTTATCTAACTCTTTCACTGCCACCAACATAAGCCTTATGTCAGTAGCGCAGGTTTTAAACAGTTGGCTTTCAATTGGAAGATATTTAGGTGGCTGGAAAGCCCACCCAAGCACTTCCACACTCCTTAGGATGCCACCCCCTCCCCACCATATTACAAGCTTCACTGCCACTCATGTTGGCCTGAAATGGGCATGGTGGGTACAGGAGAACCTTTATTCATGGATCTGCCCTCTAGTGAATGAAGCCCTGAAACAAGCCTTTCATAACTTCTGGGTTCAGTTTTAATCTCCCTCTCCCTTTGACTTGGGCTGTGTCACTTCTAGATCCCACACACAGGGACCACTGCATTTCCCTGTCATAGCTTTTTTTTTTATTTTATTTTTTTTAATGTGCTCTGCCCAGCTACTGTAGGCCAACAATCGGTCTGCGGGAGGGGGAAACTTGCCTACAGCTCTGCCCTGCCCACTGAGTAGGTTAGGATGCCTCTTCACTATCTCCCAGCAGCCAAAAATGGTGGATGTGGCTGTCTCCTCCACTCCCACAGATGGCTGCTTTTTTATTGTATGATCCACAGCTAAAGATGGGAAGGAAGAGTGGCCATGCTGTAAGTGAGCAGCCTACCACTACATAGTACTTGCTGATTTTGTGCCTCTACATATTGCTTACCGACTGTCTTGCACTTTCCTACTAATGCATACCAAACACTACCATTCTGCTCATTGCACTTTTCTGTGTACTGCTCTGCAGTTACACCAAGCAGATAAATTCAGGGGGCCTGTCGGGTTAGGCTTTACAGGACCCCTAATTTCTAAAGGTGGCCCTACCACTACCCTCTCTGCTTCTAGTCCTCTCTGTGCCTGCATAAGGGATTCCAGCAAGGAGATGGGGGGGGGGGGGGGAAAGGCTGCCATGAGACCCAACCTGCTCCACCACCCATACTGTGTCCAGACTCTGCCTCTGGGTTCCGCAGCCAGCACTGACGATCAGTCTCCAGTATTACCAGAGGGGGCTAAGTGTGCACGGGCACTAGACTGAACCCGCAGGGAAGGTTGGTAGAGGGTGAGTGGGACCAGAAGCCGGCTGAGCCTGCAATAGGCATTGGTGCTATGTGCTTCTGCATCTGGCTTCAGTTACTACCTCTGTGCATGCAACTGCAGTGCTGGGGCTCACCAGCCATTAAATTGCTTATACGTCTCCCTTCCAGCTGACATACAGAATTTCCCTACTCCTGCACCTCTAAAGGCCCCTTGCACACTTGAGCATTCAACTGCAGTGTGTTCTTCCCAGACACTAAAGCGGCATCCAACTCTGCAGTAGGCATCCTGTCAGTCTATAGCAGGATGCTGCTGAATGGGTCTGAAAATTGCTTAATGGTGTTTAGGGCTTTGTCTGTTTTGCAATGCAGGACCAAAAGCTGACACGCATCACAATTCACACCCAACACCCCACAGGCTGCAACTGTCCAGACACTTTTCAAACCCAAAATTCCCCAGCTTACAGCACAACTAATCCTCATAGCGCATGCACTCCCTTACCCCACATACCCTCCCTTTTGCTGATACTTTCCTCCAACAATCTCTCCAGTCACCACAGCACAGTCCCTGGACATCCGTCTCAACCCTTTTTTTTTTTTACGTTCCCTCTTCCTACATATCAAATTGCCTTCACAGCCCCCTCTCAACTTCACACTGAACCTACCCTGCTACAAATCTTATTCATTAAAACAGTCAACCTTTTAGACTATCCCCAACATTGCCTTCTCTGAAAGGGCCACCCTTTTACTAACTCTGCTAAAGAAAATGTTCACAATCCAATTGTGTTTTGCCCAACATGTTAGCCCATCTATTTACAGGTTAAGGCAAACACTATTAAGTGTACTTCCCACCCAGTCAAATGTTGTAAGTCTTGTAAGAGGACCACCCCTTTCAATTATGCTATCACTTGTAATGGCAAAGGGCTGATCAGCTAACACTTATTGAAGTAACCTAGTTAGTTAGCTTATTGGTCCAGATCCATAAGCTAGCTGTTTGTCTCTACTCAGTGGCTTTGAAGCAATGCTTAAAGGATTTCTGTTCAACGAGGAATCGTGGCCTAACCTAGAAGACATCAAGCTGCTGTCCTCTCTGCGAAAATCGCAAAATTCAGGTTTGTGGGATCTCTACAATCTCTTGTTAAACCTTGTTTTTTTTCAGTTATCTTTATCTCTGTACACAACAACCTCCAGCACAGTGGTTATCAACTCTTGTCCCCAGGACCCACTAAAAGGCCAGCTTTGCAAGGCAACTTTAATGCATCACAGGTGATCTCATTTGCTGCTTAGTGATTGCAATCTAGTCTGCATCACCGCAAGGTTATACTTTAAAATCTGGCCTGTTGTGTCCTGAGGACAGGAGTTAAGAACCACTAATTTAGCACATGGTCTTGCAGCCAAGTCTTCATGTATCTTGGAATTTTCTAATGGTTCTCTTACTCTTTCATTGTAACCAGTTTTGCATACCAGTGCTGCAAAAGGGGCAAACTGTCAAAACAGCGTTGTGTTTGAGAATTGAGGTAGAAGGGGAAACTGTAAATGACTCTATGGAGAACTGTGTTGGCCAGGATGGCTGTAAGAGTACAGGCAGTCCCTGACTTACAAACGACCTCAATGCAGGCTGCTTGTGCTCCACGCTGGTCCTGGATACCTCTGAGCAGCTATCTTGCCACACTGCAGTACTGCATGGCCAGAAGCGCCCAGAACATCCCATATCCCTGCACAGGTGGAAGTTGCACTTGCAAGCAGTGTTCCAACTTGCAAACAAATTCCACTTGCAAACAAACCTACAGTCCTTAATGTGTTCGTAACCTGGGTACTGCCTGTACCACAACTGAAAATAGTCTTTAACAACTTTTTTTTTTTTTTTTTCTGCTAGCCATGTTTGTGGTACCATTAAAGGCCCGTACACACGGTCGGACTTTTTGACAACCAACATGCAAATTAGCTGGTTTGGACCAACATCCGACGTGTGTACGCTCCATCGGACCAACTTTTTCCAGGTTGCATCGGACTTTTGTTGGCTGTGCGAACGGACCAACTTTCTGCCAACAAAAGTCCGAAGGACCAAAGTCCGACCGTGTGTATGCAATACCAACTGACTTTTGTCCACAGTACAAACACGCATGCTCAGAACCAATGCAAAAGATCAGACAACAATATAGAAGTTGACCAAAGGTGGCGCTGGAGTATTCGAACGTCCTCTTCTGAAGTGCCGTCAGTACGTTGAAACGTCACTACGTTCGTGTTGGTTGTCTCAAAAGTCCGACCGTGTGTATGCAGTACCAACTTGAGGGCCAACGCCCTTTGGAAAAAAGTCCGCGGGAAAGTTGGTCCACGGTCCGACCGTGTGTATGGGGCTTAAGGCTTTCTCTGGGAAGGTGCAAATAGCATGCATTGATTTGCATTTCCAGAACTTGCAGGTGTGAATGGGGCCTAATTGCTAGCACGGTTTCCTAGTTTTCAAACTCATTTGAATTCATTGACCTTCTGGGGCACTATATATTGTCTTTGATATTCTGGTGGAGAATTGGGATAAAACTGTAAAGTTGTCCTCTGCCAATAGCAGCTCCTAAACGACCCTTACAACAAATATTCTTTTTGCCTTGTGTTTTAGGGATAGTGACTGAGATATGGAAGGAGGATTCTTTCTTTGGTAGCCAATATCTGACTGGCATTAATCCCACACTGATCAAGAAATGCTTCAAAATCCCAGGGAATTTTTCAGTTAGTGAACAAATGGTAGCTTCATCTCTGGGGACTTCCACCAATTTAGAGACAGAACTGCAGGTGAGGGCTTTTTCTGGTCTGGATATAATGGTAAGAGCAAATGGTATAAAACAACCTTGATAGCTGGGTTGCTGCCCATGTAGCACATTTTGCTGATTACAAAACATTTTTTGTAGGATGGACACATTTTCATAGCAGACTATAAAATTCTTGAGAAAATTCCTACAAATACAATTAAAGAGAAGAAACAATACATTGCTGCTCCTATATGTCTACTGTGGAAAAATCCTCAGGATCAGCTTGTCCCAATTGCCATCCAGGTAATTTGTGTGTCTGTCCATAAAAACCAAGACTTGCAGTCTTAAGCTGGGTACACACTACCAGTTGGAGCCACTGTACTAACCATGCAAGGTTAGTCCAGCGATCTCCCCCTGCTTAGCTGTTGTGTTCTGGGGGGGGGTCTAATTATATTTTACAGGTGGTTTAAATTAATTTAATGTCTCCTGCATCAAACACTAGCAGATATACAGACTGTGGGCACAGGTTTTAGCCAGGTGTAAAATGCATTTTGTGAATTGTTTAATTTTACCTTTTTAGATCTCTAAAAAAACTTTACAACAAAGTGAGTGAATAGAAGGCATTCTATATGTGTGGTTATACACCTGGCTTAACCTTTGCACAATACTGTAGTTCACCAGGAGCACTGCGCAATGGAGACAAATGGGACTGAACTACAGCACTGACAGCCATGCATATGGGAGGGGAAAACCATTTTTCCCAGGAGCTGTGGAAACATTTGCCTCGAGCCATGGAAGGCTGGAGTGCAGAGACCAGAACTGGAGAGCTGTGTGCTGAGCTATTAAAGGCCTCTTGTTGCTGAGGACTATATGGGCTTGGACCTGTCTGCACCCTCCTGTGTATTCTCTTTATAGAAAGTACAAATGCTTAGTGCATTACCAGAGCTTTATTATATTAAAACATAAATGGTGACAAAATTGAATAATCCACAAAAGTGGAAGATGATGAACATGGTAAAAGCTGGACAGTCTAGTGTGGGAATCATGTGACCTGATGTGCAATGCTGGCTAGCTGAGTTTTGGGAGCATACTTCCTTCCTCAGGGGTATGTATGTTCACAGCCATTCATCAAAAAATATGACCTTGACAAGTGTATAGGTGGATCCACCTAGAGTAAGAGGCTGTCTGCATGCAGCTCCAGATGCATCATTGTGGTAAAATGCTTATTAATGCAACGCACACATGGCAATGCAGCTAAAAATTTGCCAATTGCCTAGGTGGGAATCCAACTTTCAGACTTACACATTTTTGCATATTTTCACAGTTAACTCAACACAGGCTACGAGTGAATCTTGTAAATGGTGTCTGAGCACTAATTTTTAGATTTAAAAAAAAATACAACTCTTATGGGGCCTACAAAAAGTAGCAGCCACATTTTGTTATAAACCACTCTTAATTCTCTACGTTTTAAAAGTATTTCTTTAGATGTTTCACTAGAAACAAGTGACTCTTTGCACATGTGGGTGATTAGTTAGGGTTAAGGCAATATCATTTTGAATTTCAGTTATCTCAGACCCCAGGTGAACATACTCCAGTCTTCCTGCCCAGTGACTCGGAACTTGATTGGTTACTGGCTAAGATCTGGGTTCGTAATGCTGAATTCCAGGTTCATGAAATTGACACTCACCTTCTCCGTACCCACATCTTGGCTGAGGTTTACTCCATTGCAACCATCAGGCAACTTCCATTGGGGCACCCAGTGTATAAGGTGAGATAATGGCTTTTTGCATTTTAGGCACCTTGTTTCAAAACTGTTCTTTGGCCACTGTCTTATTAAAATAAAGTTTTTTTGTTTGAGAAGAAACATGAAACTCGGGGTGCTTCCTTGACATTACAGGGAATTTTAGGCTACACTCACCCTTTTGGCTGTCTGCTGCAGAACCATATAAACAAAAAAATTGTGAGCTCTGGATTAACAATTCTGAATTGTGCAAGTAAACTGCAATGGCAGATTCTTGGCAGTCCATGTGCTAGATGCACTACAGTCTTAACCATACAAACAAATGGCCACTGCCCCACCTATAACTGGCCTTGGCATCAAGGAGCACATAGAAGTGCAGCACATGTAAAACAAGACCAAATTCCCAGCTCAACTTGCCAGCCTGCAACCTAACAGTTTGCGTTTAAACAGGGTTTAAGTTTGGTTGCTTGGACTTTTATTTTGGTTATGTTTTAACATGCATTGTCCTTCCATGTGCTACTTGCTGTTAAGGCCAGTTGTGAAGGCAGTGGCCATTTGTTTGTGCTGTTATATTAATGGTGAGGGGGTGCACTGGACACCTTTGCTGCCATTTTGCTATATGCTGGGTGTCTAGTGCGCCCCTGTGCCTTTGTAAGGAGGGATGGGTTCCTTCCAGGCTTACCTGCCCTCTGCCTATTCATTATAATGCCTGTGCTTCTACTATGAAGGCTCTTGTCACTGCCTCTGCAGCTTACGCATGTATTTGCAAATGAGTGCAAATTTAAACTCCTGTTTTTAACACAAACTGTTAGACCGGTTAATTTGGTTGCTGGCTGACAAGTTGAGCTGCTTTTCTCTGGCTTTGTTTTATACTGCAGTTTTAAGCCTCATGTACCAATTAATAGAAACGATGTCCCTAAATTATTTTAAAACTGTCTTCCAAACTGCCATACCAAGTTGGCCTTTTCCATGCACCTCCAATAAAATGCCCTTATTTTTTTTGCTTCACCTACAATAGAGACTTTGGTTCAGTCTACACTCACCTGGTGAATAGTTTTTAGGTCCTGTGTGTGGTGTGTATTTAAAAAAGTAAAGAAGATGGGCCTATTCAATAAAAAACACCAGAAGTGGATCTAAATGGGTGTCAACAGTCGTCTTTTGCATTGGTTGGTTTGCATTGTTCCCACTGACAGTTTAATGTAAAAACAAATGCCGCCGATTGCCCATCCATCCCAGAACCTTGGAATCTGGTATGGTTTTTAAGTGGAACCCCATGCCAAAATGTAAAAAAAAAAAAATGGCGGGCCCCCAAAATCAAAACCCTTATCGGAGCATGCAGAAGAGGGTCTCGGTCAGAGCCCCTCTTCTCCCCCAAAGCACCTTGTCCCTTTGGACAAAGGCCTTTCTCCCAGCCCCTATGAGAATGGGGTAAATTATACCCCTACTCATTCACCCCTCAAAATGTAGTGTATAAACACCCATCCCCCTTCCTTTTCACCAGGACTATGCGGCACTTCTGTTTAAATCTCAGAACTGGATGGACACAAATGCAAAACCTTTAGCAGGAGAAATGGCTTAGTGTTTGAATCAAAGTAGTATACAAACCATTAAGCATATATAGGTGACATACAAACTAGCATTGATCATAGGACTCTTTAATACAGGGTTATGGTGTGTTTGTTTTTTTTTTCTCAAATCGCCTTTCAGGACAACCCTGGAGAGAGCGCAGCTCCACCCACTTTTCAGGAAACACATGCTTGACCTTTTAAAACCCCTCCTCTTCCACCATGGCTTCAGTTATTTGTGTTTTCTCCGCCATGGAAGCACTTGTGGGAACCAGCAGGGCTGCAATCTCTCCAGGGGGAGCTGAAAGGCCTTACCTCGGTGAGGTGCGATTCGCGGCAAAACGACCATCCCAGCACCTTCCTGGTACGTTCGGAGGGTGTTCCGGAGCCCCCAGCCTTGTCCAGCTTAGGGGAGCATGGCCGAGCAGGAGGTCGAGGCGTCTTGGACCCGGGAGCCCGAGTTTGAATCTCGGGCGCTGGCGCTGAGTTGGCTTCCGGGTCCCCTCTGGAGGGCGGATGACGCGGCGGCCAGTGACGCGGCTTCCTGTTTGGGCGGGGCGACGAGTGGTTCCAGTCGCCTGACAACGCAGGGGCTAGGGGGCGGGTCCATAGACCGTGTGCAAGCTTCCGGCCAGCGTAGTGACGCAACGCCCGGGAGTTTTAAAATCAGCTGTGTTAGATTCAGTCCCCGCTGCGCTCTCTGCATGATGGAAGAGAGATCGTCAGCGTCGGTGGAGGCAGACACCACGAGCACCGGTCAAGCCCAGGTAAGAGGGGCACAACGGTGCTCTTGATTCTTACCCTTATGGGCTTATGTTTTTTCCTTGTGAACTGTATTTCCCTCCCTCAAGGGAGCCTGCCCCTTCAGGTCTCTGAGGTTACTGTCACTCAGAACTGTGGGTTTATGGTGGCTGTGTTTTTTTCCCCTTTGTTTGTCACAGTGGGGTGTTGTCCTTCTCCCTGTTGGTGGTCGGTGTGAGCACTGTTTGTTTTAGTGGGCCCTCTGCAGTAGCAGTAAGACATTCCTTTTTTGGTTTTCTTTTAGGAGACTGTCTTGGGGAAAACTAAACGATCTAACCCTCCAGGCCAGAAGAAATGCCCCTCGTGCAAAGTACCATTGCGGGAATCTTGGCAAAAAGCCCTTTGCAAAGCTTGCATTAGGGAGCTGGTGGAGGAAGAGTCCTCCCAGCAGTACAGGGACCTCTTCTCCTCTGTTAAGGAGATTGCTAGTTCCCTGAGTTCTGTAAAAACCATGTTGGCTCAGAACCCAGCAGGACAGAGCACTAGCCAGCAGCCACCACTAAGTCCTAGACAATCCACCTCCAGACAGCTGGAGATACTGGATTCCGAGGACGAGGGGACAAACACTCTTCCTTCCCTCAGGGATTCAGAGGATGAGGGGGAAGAGGAGGATGAGGACCGTAGGTCTAAGTACAAACTTTCCCTAGAAGAAGTAGATGACCTACTTAAAGGTGTGTATATATACCACCTTAGACATTCAGGAAGAAAAGGTCCAACTGTCAGTCCATGACAGAATGTATCAGGGCCTGGATGACACCAAAACCCAGGGTTTTTCCGGTCCATCGGGTACTATCAGACACAGTCAAAAGGGAGTGGAAGGACCCTGAGAGAGGTCCTTTCCTCTCCAAAACCCTCAAACGGCGCTTCCCATTCGACGATAAAGAGTCGGAGGTTTGGAATAAAAAGCCGCGGGTGGATGCCGCTTTCTCCCAGGTCTCACGCCGCACTGATTTGGCATTTGAGGACATGGGGGTCCTCAAAGACACGATGGATAAGAGGGCTGATGGCCTCCTTAAGAAGGCATGGGATTCAGCGGCAGGTAGCCTCAAACCAGCCATGGCTTCCACGGTTGTAGCGAGGAACCTAGAATGCTGGGTGGAGAAACTAAAGAGCCATATTGAGGCAGGGACATCTCGGAAAGACCTCTTGGAATCTTTCCCATTGATCCTGAAGGCAGTAAAATACATGGCCGACGCCTCTGCCGAGTCTATCAAGTTGGCAGCTAGGTCTTCTGCTTTAGTTAATTCAGCCCGTCGTGCTGTCTGGCTAAAGACATGGTCGGGTGACACGGCCTCAAAGATTAGGCTATGTGGCCTTCCCTTTTCTGGGGACCTACTTTTTGGGCCAGAGCTGGAAACCATCTTGGACAGAACTGCTGATAAAAAGAAGGCCTTCCCTACTAAGAAGAAACAGGCACCGAAGAAAAATTTTCGTGCTGTTCAGCAGCCCCAAAAAAGTAGGGAAGATAACAGAAGCCGTTGGGCTCCCCAGAGGGGTAGAGGTAGGGGAGGAGTCCTGTTTAGAGCTCCCTCCGACCATACCCCCAAAAGCAAATGACGGTCTGGTTCCAGTAGGAGGAAGGCTGTCAGCTTTCCTTCCGCAATGGAACAGGATGACTCCGAGCCCGTTCGTGAGGAGTATTGTCGCCCAGGGCTACAACCTAGAGTTTCTAGAACCTCCTCCGAACAGGTTCTATGTCACGACCCTCCCAAGGGATCAAGACAAGGCCTCTGCCATGACGAACCTCCTGCAGGATCTGATACAGCAAGAGGTGGTTGTCGAGGTCCCAAAACATCAACAAGGGCAGGGGTTTTACTCCCACATTTTTCTAGTCAGAAAACCCTCAGGGAAATTTCGGTTGATCCTAAATCTAAAAATCCTAAACCGATCGATCCGGTACAAACATTTTCGTATGGACACCATCCACTCGATAACGAAATTGTTAATGCCGAATTGTTTCCTGGCATCCCTAGATCTAAGGGATGCTTACCTACACATTCCAATTGCCCAGACCTCCCAGCAGTTTTTGCGGCTGGCAGTCAATCTGGGGGAGTCCGTTTGGCACCTACAATTCAGGGCTCTGCCCTTCGGACTCTCATCCTCCCCCAGGATCTTCACGAAGATTTTGGCGGAAGCTCTGGAGCCTCTGAGGTTGAAAGGGATCCCCGTAGTACCCTATCTAGACGACCTTCTATTTTTTGCAGACTCCAAGGAGCAGGTAGCTGTGAATTTGCAGGTTGCTCAAATCCACCTCAGAAGCCTGGGATGGCTCCTCAACTTAGAGAAGTCAAGCCTGGTACCAAGTCAGGAAATAACCTTCCTGGGTTATGTAATCAATTCAGTCCTCCAGAGAGTTTTTCTCCCGCAGGCAAAGCTGGAAAAGGTCCAGGCGGCAGTAAAGCAGGTCCAAACAAACTGTGCAATCTCAGTTCGTTCTGCCATGAAGGTGCTGGGGCTTCTCACAGCCGCAATACCGGCAGTACCTTGGGCTCGGTTTCACGCCAGGCCTCTTCAGGCAAATATCCTGAAGTCCTGGTCGCATCAAGTTTCTCTAGAGAAACAAATCAGGCTCACGGTAAGAGTAAAAAGGTCTCTATGGTGGTGGAGGTGTCCGACCAACCTTTCCAGAGGTCTCCCGTGGGTCTTCCCGTTAGACAAGCACCTCACAACAGACGCGAGTGCTTGGGGTTGGGGGGCTCATCTGGACGGTTTGACGACACAAGGGACCTGGACCAAAACAGAGTCGCGAAGATCGTCAAACTGGCGGGAGCTCAGGGCCATTCTCTTAGCCCTTCGAGTTTTTCAAGAGGAAGTGAGGGGTCCTCATGTCCAGATCCTCTCGGACAATACGACCGCGGTGGCTTATGTACAGCGACAGGGAGGAACCAGGAGCAGTGCTCTTATGGTCCTAGCCGAGCAACTTTTCAGTTGGGCGGAACCATGGGTAGCCTCCCTCTCGGCAGTCCACCTGAAGGGTTCCTTAAACCTTTTCGCGGACATGCTCAGCAGGAAAAGGCTGTTGGAGGCAGAATGTGCTCTGAATCAAGACGTCTTTCTTATGATCACCAAAGTGTGGGGGTCTCCTCAAATAGACCTTTTTGCCAATCTGCAGAACTGCAAGGTCCGCAGTTTCTTTTCCCTGCACAGGGAGGACGGAGCCGTGGGTCTGGATGCCCTGGCTCACCCATGGCACTACCACCTGTGCTATGCCTTTCCCCCCCCTTCCCTTTAATTCCCTTGGTACTGAGGAAGTTCAGGGAAGAGGGGATCGGTATGATCCTGATCACACCCTACTGGCCCAAAAGGCCCTGGTTTTCGGCTCTCCTAGGCTTAGCAGTGGAGCCTCCGTGGAGGTTGCCAGTCAGGGAGGACCTGCTGTTGCAGGGAACGGTGGTTCACCCAGAAGTAGGCAGACTTCAGCTAACGGCCTGGCTTCTGAAAAGGACCTCCTAAAATCTAGAGGCCTGTCCGATAGAGTAGTCAGGACTCTCCTGTCCAGTAGAAAGGAGGTGACTAGGGCAATATACTTTAAAGTTTGGAAAAAATTTAATTCGTACTGTACCTCTAAGGGATTCCAGGTCAAAAGTGTAGTGTCCGTTCTGGAATTTCTCCAAGAGGGGATGGAAAAAGGATTAGCAGCTAGCACCCTGAAAACGCAGGTAGCAGCTTTATCTGTTTATTTTGAAAAAACCCTGTCCAGGGAGACTTTAATTTCCAGATTTTTTAGAGCTCTGGCTCGAAATAGGCCAGTGGCTCCTACCTTTTTCCCTAGTTGGGATTTATCCATTGTCCTTCAGGGGCTTATGGAGGCACCTTTTGAACCCCTACAGGGGTCTTGTTTAAAAGATTTAGTCTTGAAAACTATTTTTTTGGTGGCTATTACGTCAGCAAGACGTATTAGTGAGCTGCAAGCTCTGGCAGTTACGGAACCTTTCCTTAGAATTTTCCCAGACAGAGTGGTTCTTCAAACAGACCCAGCTTTCCTGCCCAAGGTCTCCTCGACGTTTCATCGCTCCCAGCAAATTGTTTTGCCTACCTTCTCTACAGCTCCTGCCAACGCAGGTGAGGAGGCGTTCCACACGCTAGATGTAAGGAGATGTCTTCTGCAGTTCCTTTTGGTCACTAAGGAGTTCAGGAAGTCTAATGCCCTCTTTGTGATCTTCTCAGGACCCCGCAAAGGGGAAAAAGCTTCGAAGAGCACCTTGGGCAGGTGGCTTAGGGGGGCTATTGTAGAGGCCTACAAGGCCAAAGGGGAAGTGCCCCCAGCAGGGATTGCTGCCCACTCCACTAGGGCAACAGCAGTATCTTGGGCTGAAAGGGCCGGTGCTACGCCTGATCAGATCTGTAAGGCGGCCACGTGGTCAAGCTACTCGACCTTCCTTCGGCACTACAGGCTGGACTTGCTGTCAGCTGCAGATCAGGCCTTTGGCAGGAAGGTACTGCAAGCAGTAGTCCCACCCTAGGTAAGCTTCTCGGTTATCCTCTCCAGGGTTGTCCTGAAAGGCGATTTGAGAAAGACTTAGTTAGACTTACCGGTGACGGTATTTCTAAGAGCCTTTCAGGACAACCCCTAGTTCCCTCCCTTGTGTTTCTGAATGCATAAAAAGGATACAAGTATCTGTCATGGTTTTTGTGTGGTTCTCTGTGCTTTGTTTTCCAGTATGCCGGAGGTCCCCAATAACTGAAGCCATGGTGGAAGAGGAGGGGTTTTAAAGGTCAAGCATGTGTTTCCTGAAAAGTGGGCGGAGCTGCGCTCTCTCCAGGGTTGTCCTGAAAGGCTCTTAGTTAGACTTACCGGTGACGGTATTTCTAAGTCTTTTTTTGGGGGGGGGGGGGGGGTTCCCCTTCTATGGACTTGGACAACAAACTGCTGGATCTGAATTTATTATTTTTTTTTTCTCCTAGCTGCTAATTCCACATTTTCGCTACACACTGGAAATAAATGTTCTGATGAGGAAGAGACTAATTGGACCCAAAGGGCTCTTTGATCAAGTAAGAACTAAAATCTTTACGGTCTGTTTTGATCCATTTTAGAGTTGCTGCTTTGCTGTAAACTTTATGTGTGATATATATTTCATGCAGAGAGCCTGCAATCTGCGCAGCCACCCTTTCCCTAATCACATTTATTTTTTCATATGTTTTGGAAATCAGGCATTTGGTGCATAAATAGTCTAATTTACATTTAATTTTGCTGTGCATGTGCAGAGTGCCAGCAGATGGCTCTCAATGTTGTACTGTATGTTGTGTAATGCATGTTTTTTTAAATCAAACTGTACTTGCAGGCTTGTATTATATGCCTAATGTCACTATACAGAAATGGTAATTGCCAGGTGTTGCTCGGAATATCCAAAATGCCTTCATGCCTCCAGGCACCAGAGGAACATTAAGCAGTAATCCAAATCTCTGCAAGTCATGGATTGGCTTGCATGCACAAACATGAGCAATCTAGGTCTGTCCCAAAGGGGTATGGCTATCAATTTAATTTTTTTTTTATACATGCATACATTTTTGGTTGGTGAGGGCTAGACCAGCAACCTCAGCACAAGGCAAAAGCTGCAGTAAAATGGTACCAGAATATAATGCAGATACAAATTGCCTTTGTCTAACTATGCAGTGGTCAAGTCTTTTTGCTGAAACGTGGCCTTGAACCACCACATGTTGCTCCTGTTAAGACTTGAGTATTAAACCATGTTGCCTTTTATTCTCTAGGCTGTGGTGACTGGAAATGGAGGGGTTCCAGTACTCTTGAAGAAGGCCATGACAGGGGTAACCTATAGTAGCCTGTGTCTCCCTGATAACATAGCAAGTAGAGGAATGGATTCCATCCCAAACTACCTGTACAGGGATGATGGCATGAAGATCTGGTTGGCTGTGGAGAGGTAGAAACTTTAATTTTTTTTCTTCTTTTGAGCATGTGGTACTCGTGTCAATTTTGTGATATATATATTTTTTTTTTTTTTGTCATTTGTATCAAGTTTTGTTTCCAACATTATTAATTACTACTACGCAAGTGATGTGATGGTCAGGGAAGACCCTGAACTTCAGGCCTGGGTGGCTGAGATCTTCAAGGAAGGATTCCTTCAAAATAAGTCTTCAGGTAGGTTTTTAAAGTGACAAATTACTTTGTCTCCACATATGTAAACTCATGTGACTTTGTAGTCTGCCAGCACAACATTATCTACTTTTGGGATATGAAGCCAGACTTTGGAAATCCTGTTTAGGACTTGTTCTCAAATACTAAAACCTGTTCCCGTCCCCACCCCTCCACGACAGAAATTCCATCGTCCTTTGAGTCCACTGCCTCTCTGATCCAGTATCTGACTATGGTGATCTTCACATGTTCTGCCCAGCATGCAGCTGTCAATAGTGGTCAGGTGAGTGGAATTACATTGGTACTGTTTTTTGGTACATGGCAACACAGCCATTTCTATCATCATAGCCAGAATGTCAGTAAGTTGGCAATGGAGGGGCCATGTATACTTGATGGGCCTCATTAAAAAAAAAAAAAAAAGTAATGGCTGCAAAATAAAAGCCTGAATTGCTTACAGCTGTACCTAATCATTGGTTTCCCCTGTAGTATGACCTCTATTCTTGGATGCCTAATGGTCCCACCACAATGAGGAGCCCCCCACCTACTGCTAAAGGTGCAACAATGCAAGTTATTCTGAAGGCCTTGCCAGATGTCAACACTACAGCTCTTGGCATGACCACTGTATGGACACTCAGCAATGAGCCCTCAGACAGGGTAAGTATAACAAACCAGTGAGAAGATACTCAAACGTCATCATAGACAATACAGATCTCCTAGTGTTTGACAGGGCTGCCAATTAAGTGGTTAGAACTGGCCCTCCTCCCCACAACCTGGGTCCCATCAGTTCAACAGGGTGGCCCTGCACGGCTTTATGGTGCAGGCAGTTTCCAAAGAATGACCATGCTCCCAGCATTGCCAACAAGTAATTTTCCCTGGGTCTTAATGCGGTAGAAGAACCCAAGAGGCAGGAGCGGAAGGGACTATTTTTATTTTGGGTGCAGGTGGATAAACAAGTGTTGCAGTTCTCTACACTAGTTCTGATTGCCTGGTAAAGTCATACTTATTTGGCCTATGAGGCAACTGCAGTGGTGACTAAGGGGTAGAGCAAGGTGGCAGCAGCACAGGGATCCTTGTGGATGCAGCGCACTTCCGTAAAAGTAGTAATACTGCAATGTGCGAGTGCATACAGCATACCTCTACTGTGGGATGCTTAAAGGAAGTATAGCCAAAGCTTTTTGGCTGTACTTCTTCACATATGGATTACAGGAGTGCAGTTCTGCACTCGGGTGACCCTTTAAGCCGACAGCAAGCTAAAACCCGCTGTTAGCTGATGTATCCTAGCTGGTCCAGGCTCTGGAAAGCTACCAACCAAAGATTACCCCCCCCCCCCCCCCTGGTTTCAGAACATGTAATGACATTGTAACTGTATTGTAAGTCTCATCAAAATGTGTTTTTTCTTTTTCTTTAGAGGCGTCTTGGAAACTACCGTAACATACGTTTTACAGAAAAGACCCCACAGCAGTTCATTAAGGAATTTCAGGTTAAACTGGCTGAGATCTCCAAATGCATCCAGGAGAGGGACAAGACCATGCATCTGCCCTATCCCTACCTTGATCCGAGTGAGATAGAGAACAGTGTCTCCATCTAACTTCAATATTGGTGGTTCAACTAATGGACTCTATCCTTGAGGGGTTTTATCTCTATCCCCTTTGGGGATTGGTACAGTATAAATATTGACAATACAGCAATATTTTAACAAAGTGACCTCTTTGCGAACATGTTACCTTGCATAAGAAATAAAAAAAATAAAAATATTGTATATAGCGTGTCTGACTTAAAAAAAAAAAAAAAAAAAAAACTTTCCTATCTCTTGGCTGCAGGTTTTTGCCCCCCATTTTACTTGCCTGAGCCCTAGAACTTGACCCACAGGGACGCGCGTCTCTCTGCCTGGGGTTCTCGGCTCTTGATAGCAGCCATTGGCTCCCGCTGCTGTCAATCAAATCCAATGACTCAGGTGCTGGGGGCGGGGCAGAGTCCTGCATTCGGCCTCTATGGACGCTGAATGCTGGACTCAGGAGTGCACACGCAAGTCAATTCCCTGGGAGAGCGATGTGGAGATGGAGCCGAGGGACAACAGAAGAGCAGGATCAATCTACAGGTCAATCTACTTGTTGGTAATTTTTCCAGATTGGATGAACAGGATCACCGCATGGATCAGTTTGCCATGGTGTTACAACAACGCTCCTGTTTTGCACGGCTCACCTGGAATCTCCCACTGTGGCTGCTCCAGTACAATCTGTGGTGCAGGCCATTCCTGCTGCTTAAGTCTCTCTGCAGGCACCTGCCTTGAGTATTATCTCTATAAGAGGTATGTCTGGTTCTGCTTTCCCAGCGATTTGGGGGCGATCCAGTCCAATGCAGAGGGTTTCCTCAACCAGGTTGAGATATATTTTGAGATGCTGCCCCCAGGTGTTTCCCACGGACAGAAGCAAAGTAGGTTTTGTGATATCTTTGCTTTCTGAAAGAGCCTTGGCAAACCCTCTATGGGAGAAGCATAAACCTGTTATCTTGAGTTACCCTGAGTTTGTAGCTTCTTTTAAAAGGGTATTTGACGTTTCCGCACGCTCCGCTTCTGCTGCCAAGTGCCTCATGTCCATCAGAGTATGAGAACTGTAGCTGATTACACCATTGAATTCCATACTCTGGCAGCAGAAGTTGCGTGGAACAATGAGGCCCCTTGTGGCTGCTTTTTCTCATGGTCTCTCAGATACCATCGATGAGATAGCAGCCCGAGATATACCCACTGAGCTGAAGAAGTTGATCAAGTTTGCCATCCTCATTGACTTCAGACTCTTTTTAAAGAGCGTTTGCAGAAGCCTCCTGTACATTTGTCTCTGAGCTTCCAGGGAATGCCCGAACCTTAACCACTTAATAACCGGCCCATAGCTGAATGACGGCTCCAGGGCAGTTTGTTAACTCTGGGAGGGCGTACAGTGATGTCCTCCCAGAATTCTGCTCTTGCACGCACCCGAGAACTTCCGTGACCACCGGGTCCAGAGGACCTGGTGCATCACGGTGACGGAGCAATCACCTGTAAATAAACCGGCATGATTTCCAGTTCCTCCCTCCCTTCTCCACTCACACTGGACAGAGGGGGAGAGATCGTGGCAGCAGCGCTGTGGGCTGCATGTGTAGTGCCCACAGCGCTGCTTGGTGAGATCCATGCATACCCAGCCATCCCCATTCATGCCACTACAGTGCCTCACAAGTTTCAAATCTAATTTGACTACTTATGTCCCTAAAACTCCTGATGGTGCTCCCTGCATGTGGCCACGCTGTGGAAAAGTCTCAATGTGGTATTGCCATACTCAGGAGTAGGAGAAACTATTTTGGGGTGTAATTTTTGCCATGTACACATTATGTGTTAGAAATATTGTGTAAAAAAAAAAAAAAAAAAAAAAAAAAAAAAAAATTTATTTTCTTTACACATTTTCCAAAAACTTGTAGAAAAAATGACATGTTCAAAAGAGTCGATATGCCTCATAGATTATACATTGGGTTGTTGTCTTTCCAAAATGGGGTAATTTTTGGGGCGTTTCCTTTGTCCTGGTTCTGCAGGGCCTTCAAAAGTGTAAGGCCCCTTTCACACTGGGGCGGTTTGCAAGCGCTATTGCGCTAAGAATAGCGCCTGCAAACCGACCCGAAACAGCTGTTGCTGTTCCTTCAGTGTGAAAGCCCGAGGGCTTTCACACTGAAGCGGTGCGCTTGCAGGACGCTCAAAAATGTCCTGCAAGCCGCATCTTTGGCTCGCTATAGGAGCGGTAAATTTACCGCTCCTATAGCGCCCGGTCCCATTGAAAACAATGGGGGAGCGCGCCGAACCCGCCCGCAAAACGCCGCAATAGCGGCGGTTTGCGGGCGGTATTGACCCTTTTTCGGCCGCTCGCGGGGGGTAAAAACACCCCGCGAGCGGCCGCAATGCGCCGCTAAAACGCCGGTAAAGCGGCGCTAAATATAGCGCCGCTTTACCGCCAGCGCCCCCACCGCTCCAGTGTGAAAGTAGCCTAAGAGGTAGTCAAATTATGTGTCATTTATGCTCCAAGAATGCCTGATGGTGCTCCTTGCATGTTGGGCCTCTGTTAGTGGCCACGCTGTGTAAAAGTCTCACACATGTGGTATCACCATACTCCGGAGTAGTAGAATGTTTTGGCGTGTAATTTGTGCTATGCATATGCTGTGTGAGAAATAACCTGCTAATGTAACTTTGTGAAGAAAAGAATTTTGGGGGGGAAAAAATTACAACTTCATTAACTCACAATGCATCTTATTAAATACCTTGGAATGTCTGCTTTCCAACAATGGGTAATTTGGGGGGTATTTGTACTTTCCTGGCTTGTTAGGGTCTCAAGAAATGAGATGGGCCATCAGTACTTCAGGTGTGATCAATTTTCAGAGATTGGCACCATAGCTTGTGGACTCTATAACTTTCACAAAGACCAAATAATATACACCAATTTGGGTTATTTTTTTACCAAACGGCAATAATGTGAGTATAGTCTCAGATCATAAATATAAAAGAAGGGTTTTGGAGTACAATCATCCATGTCAATAGTTGTAGAAACAAGGGGTAGTATGATTATAGACGCAGGTGCTGATTCTGTGTCAGAACAATCTATACCCACAAGAGTTTGGGAAGGGGGTTTTGACTATCTCGGTACTTGTATTGAGTCAGATAAATCATAGATTAGAGACATGATAACAAAAGTATTTAATGGAAAAAACACTTGAATAAAATATGTACAGGTGTACAAACATTTTCAATTTAAAATCGGCTTATAACCGCACCACAGCATATAGAAATCAATACAAATGAGTGACCGGTTTCACCGCAATATTTGCGTTGACTAAATGTAGGGGCGGTTTCTCTACCGGTTTCGCGGTCTGAACCGCTTCTTCAGGAGTACTATCTGCAATGAGTTTTAATTTTAAATAAACAGCATAGGCACAGCCAGATTGTTTATGTATAAAATGATGTACAATTATTTCATAAATAAGGAGACTGGCTCACCAGTACAGGCGGAGACACAATTTTGTGGAAACCCACAAATCCCCCCTGCGGCTGATGTGGGGGCTTGTGTAGGACAGGCTCTGTTGTAAATACAAACATAACATTTTTTTAGAAACCTTATAGCTCAGTTGGATGGAGATTACAGTTGGTGAGGCATACCACAGGGTGTAAAGGATTGGATAACTTGTGTGGATAGATTGAGAACTGGTAAGGGACAGAGCGAAGGTGGCATGGAAATGGGGGGGGGGGGGGTACTAAAATAGAATGGATGAAAATAGGAGAGGAGTGGGTGGGGATAGAGGAAATGGGAAAGAGTGAAGGGCTAAGGAGGGGGAAGAGGAAAGGAAAGAGGGGGGGGGAGGAGGAGGTGGTGGGAGGGGGGGTTGCGCGAGTGCGAAGTGGTTAACTGGTCCTCAGCCAAGGGCAGCATGAAATGTAAACGTTTTATGTCTACATTATTTATTTATATTATTTTGAACATGGGCCACATTCTCTAAGAATACCACCCCTTTCATCATCAGTAAAGAACTATAAAACTTTTAGCAATACTTCAATCAGTAACTGTCCTGATTAGGGTTGAGCGAACCCGAATTGTAAAGTTTGGGTCTGTACCGGACTTTTGGTTCCCGAACAAATGACTTTAAATTTGGGTTTGGGTCCGGTGTTCTGCGATGTAATGGTGCTTTTTAAAAAGTCTTTTAAAAGCACTCGTGGCTATAATGAATTGTCGGATCCCTGTAATACAGAGAACAGTCATTGAAAGTCATTGATTTTTAAAAAGTGTTTGGGGACCCGGGTCCTGCCCCAGGGGACATGTATCAATGCAAAAAAAAAAAAACGGCCGTTTTTTTGGGAGCAGTGATTTTAATAATGCTTAAAGTGTAATATTCCTTAAATTTTCGTACCTGGGGGGGGGTGTCTATAGTATGCATGTAAAAAGGGTGCATGTTTCCTGTGCTTAGAACTGTCCCTGCACAAAGTGTAATTTTTGCAGGAAAAAAAGCTATTTAAAACACTCGTGGCTGTAATAAATTGTCGGCTCCCGTAATACAGAGAACAGTCATTCATGGAAAGTGTTTTTTTTTTTTTTTGTTTTTTTTTTTTAAAGCGTGGGGGTTCCCCCAAATTTAATTAACAGGCCTTTCAGGTCTGCTATGGCTATTAAGGGGAACCCCACGTCCAATTTAAAAAAAATTACATGGGGTTTCCCCTAAATATCCATAGCAGACCCTTCAGGTCTGGGATGGATTTTAAGGGGAACTCCGTGCCAAAAAAATGGCGTGGGTCCCCCTCAAAATCCATACCAGACCCTTATCCGAGCATGCAACCTGGCAGGCCGCAGGAAAAGAGGGACGAGAGCGCCCCCCTCCTGAACTGTACCAGGCCACATGCCCTCAACATTGGGAGGATGCTTTGGGGGTCTGTGACCCCTCAAAGCACCATGTCCTCATGTTGATGGGGACAAGGGCCTTATCCCCAAAACCCTGGCCGGTGGTTGTGGGGGTCTGCGGGTGGGGGGCTTATCGGAATCTGGAAGCCCCCTTTAACAAGGGATCCCCAGATCCCCCCCTGTGTGAAATGGTAAGGGGGTACAAAAGTACTCCTACCATTTCACCAAAAAAGTGACAAATGTTAAAAATGACAGGAGACTGTCTTTGACAATTCCTTTATTCAAGTCTTCTTCTTTCATCTGGTCTTCTTCCTTTTCTTCATCCTTTAGTTTTCTTTATCTTCTTCCTCCAATACGCTTCTTCTCGTCTGGCATCTTCTTCTTTGTCGGGCCGTTCCGTGCAATGGGAGGCTCCCGCTGTGTGACGCTTCGTTTCTTCTGACAGGTCTTTTACAATGGAGGGTGGGGCCACCTGGTGATCCCGCCCCCTCTGACGCACGGGGACTTCCCTATGGCTTTCCCCATGACATCAGAGGGGCCCCCCCTAACCATTTCACACAGGGGGGTGGGATCTGGGGGGTCTCCTTGTTAAAGGGGGCTTCCAGATTCCGATAAGCCCCTGCCCGCAGACCCCCACAACCACCTGCCAGGGTTGTGGGGATGAGGCCCTTGTCCCCATTAACATGGGGACATGGTGCTTTTGAGGGGTCACAGTCCCCCAAAGCATCCTCCCAATGTTGAGGGCATGTGGCCTGGTACAGTTTAGGAGGGGGGGGGCGCTCCCCTCTTTTCCTGCGGCCTGCCAGGTTGCATGCTCGGATAAGGGACTGGTATGGATATTTAGGGGGAACCCATGTCATTTTTATTTGACGTGGGGTTCCCCTTAATATCATAGCAGACCTGAAGGGCCTGGTAATTAAATTTGGGGGAACCCCCACGTTTTTAAAAATCAATGGCTTTCAATGAATGACTGTTCTCTATATTATGGGAGCCGACAATTCATTATAGCCGCGAGTGATTTTAAATAGCTTTTTTTTTCCTGCAAAAATTACACTATTTTGCAGGGACAGTTCTAAGCATGGGAAACATGCGCCCTTTTACATGCATACTATAGACACCCCCCAGAAATTTAAAGGAATATTACACTTTTATTGTTTCACTTTAAGCATTATTATAATCACTGCTCTCGAAAAAACGGCCGTTTAAAAAAAAAATTGATACATGTCCCCTGGGGCAGGACCCGGGTCCCCAAACAATTTTTATGACAAAACTTTTTAAAAAAAATCAATGACTGTTCTCTGTATTATGGGGACGGGATCAGACAATTCATTATAGCCGTTCAGGTCCCCATTGACTTCAATGGGGTTCGGGGTCAAGTTCGAACCCAAACTTTTTTCCGAAGTTCGGCTGAACCCGAACATCCTGGTGTCCGCTCAACTCTAGTCCTGATATATGCGCAGGAGTCCATTATTTGAAGAAATAGGCAACCATTTCTTTATCACAGCCTATTCTAACTAATTACAAGTTCAGTGTTCATGACCAGTTACTGTCCATTAACTTTTGTTCCAAATGGACTACATTTCCCAGCAGTTCCTTTTCCTCTTTAAAATCTCCGGGCACAGGGGCATGACTGCATTTCAAGCAACAGGCAGTCAGGCCAATTTGCAAGGGATCATACTTCAGGACACAGGCCCCCTTGCACGGACATCTTCAGTCTGCCCACATGGCAGCCAAAGACAGAAACTTTCATTCACTCTTTTTTTTTTTTTTTTCCTCTCCAACAACCTGCTGAAGTCTACAGATCTCTTTTCAGGGTGAAGTGATCGCTTTCTGTAACTGCCAGTAGAATTCATTCCAGCACAGTCCTGGCATGAGATTTCCCAGTACAGGGGGTCCCTGACTTACGAACACCCGACCTACGAACAACCCCTACTTACGAACGGGGTGCTGCGGGGACCCTCCGCCATTTTTCGGTGGTTTTCGGCGTCTTTTGGCCGTTCTGCGCATGCGCGGCCATACGGAGCGTCAGAAAATGCCGGAAATGTCCGTAATTTGCCGCGCATGCGCAGAACGGCAACAGACGGAACATCGGAAATGTCCGGAAATCTCCGTATTTGTCGGTCTGCGCATGCGCGCCGACTTACGAACATTTCCGACTTCCGTACACGGGGCCAGTCCCTAACGAGTTCGTAACTCGGGGACCCCCTGTATTAACATTTGTTTTAATTATTTTTATTGACAAATTTTTTCACATATGCAAGAAAAACATTTCACATTTTTACAAAATCTTACACACACGACTTGTACATAAATAATTACATAACACAAATAAACACAATCAACAAGACACATGGATCAATCTCAATATATTTTTCAAAGAGAAAAACAATAGTAGTCCCCCCCCATCTTCCTGATATACCGTATTTATCGGCGTATAACACGCACTTTTTCCCCCTTAAAATCGGGGGAAAGTCGGGGGTGTGTGTGTTATACGCCGATACCCCCAAAAAAAAATGACAAAAAAGGCAAGCGCCCCTGAAAAATAGCGAGCGCTGCCGAAAAAACCCGAAGTGCGGCCGAAAAAGAACGAAGCGCCCCCGGAAAAAGCCGAGCAGACTCTGCTCTGCTCGTAGTCCCGCCTCCCTGCGCTCGCTCCGGAAACAGCAGGGAGGCGGGACCGCGAGCTTAGCCGTCTGAGTCGGCTCGGCTTTTTCCGGGGGCGCTTCGTTCTTTTTCGCCCGTGCTTCGGGTTTTTTCGGCGGCGCACGCGACAGCGTCTCGGCGGCGGGAAATTTAAACCAGGAAATGAATGAAAATGACGCTGGCAAGGCTGCAATGGCGCTGGGCAAGGCTGCAATGGCGCTGGGCAAGGCTGCAATGGCGCTGGGCAAGGCTGCAAATGACGCTGGGCAAGGCTGCAAATGACGCTGGGCAAGGCTGCAAATGACGCTGGGCAAGGCTGCAAATGACGCTGGGCAAGCTGCAATGATGCTGGGCAAGCTGCAATGACGCTGGGCAAGCTGCAAATGACGCTTAAATGTAAGTTGTTTTTTTTCCCTAAACTTCCCTCCTAAAACTTTTTTTCCTTAAAATGCCCTCCTAAACTTGGGGTGCGTGTTATACGCCGGTGCGTGTTATACGCCGATAAATATGGTAATTCTTTACTCCCTCTAACTTTATTCAAGCAATATTTTATTTAATATTCCTTTTTTCGTGGGCGTGGCCTAGACCGGCATGTGAGAGGAAGCAGCACTCACAGCTCCTGAGCTTGATCCTGTACCGATCCTCCCTCAGCCAACTTACCGACATTCTGCACATATATGCTGCAAGCTGCTGACCCAGGGATCACAGGGGAACCTCCGCCAGCCCTCTGCACCCGGGGAATGACCCGAAAATCGCAATTTGAGATGGGTCCCGATTTCCAAGATGGCGCCGGCACGTCCGTGATGAAGGGAACCCCACGAGGCGCTGACAGGCAGAAGGAGCAGGGACACAGAGGAACAAAACAGCCCAAGTCACAGGGTAAGGAGACACCTAGAGACATGGTGTATTACACCCAGAAAATGAATGGGCTGTTGGGGAGTGAGACTGCTGGACATTCACACTGCAGTGATCCTGCTATACATGGGACACAGGCTGGGGCGGCCATCTTAGCTGCAACAAGTGAGCATGATGAGACTGATCATTCTGACTCTGGGGCCCCTGAAACACATGAACAGGACACATCAAGTATCACACAGCCCACACTGGCTGATATCCTCAGGGCAGTTAATACTGGCACTGCTTCCGTAGCCTCTGTGAAAGAGGAACTGTCGCTGCTGCGACAAGATATGCAGAAAATGCGGGAACGCACTACGTCAGTGGAGAGCAGAGTGAGTGAAATAGAGGATCATTTACCCCCCATTGAGAGAAACTCCAAGGCTGCTTACCAACTGGCTAGGGAGGCTGTTGACAGAGCCGAGGATTTTGAGAATCGCCTTAGGAGGAACAACATACGCATTGTGGGGCTCCCCGAGAAGGTGGAGGGTAGGGACCCCACTGAGTATGTGGAAGGATGGTTGCTGGACATATTTGGCAAAAACGCATTTTCCCCCTTATTTGCCGTGGAGCGGGCTCACAGGGTGCCGTCCCGGCCTGCTCAGCCTGGGGGGCCCCCCAGATCCATGCTGGCACGAATACTGCACTATCGGGATAGAGAAACTGTTCCACGCCTAGCCCGTGAACGGGCCAACATACAGCACAATGGGGCCAGAGTGTCCTTTTATCCTGATTTTTCTGCGGAGGTGCAAAGACGCAGAGCAAAATTCTTTGATGTAAAACGCAGGCTGCGACAGCTGCAACTTCCATACGCAATGTTGTACCCGGCAAAACTTAGGGTGATAGTGAGTGGTCAAGCGCAATTCTTTGAAGCCGCAAAAGAAGCCAGTGCCTGGTTAGACCGTAACGAGCAAGCCCTGCGACGGCGAGATCAGAACGAGGAGGAAGGATGAGGATGACAGGGGTACAAGAGGAGAGAATTTGATTTGGAAAATCTGTACTGTTGTTCCTTGACATGGAGAACCGGATTTGAACTTACTCAGATTAATCTTGGCTGAGGGACAGTATATTGCTTCAGATCAAGACAAGAGCTGCAGAAATCGTTAACGTGAATTTCTACATTCTGCACTTAGAAGTTTCCCTGAGTGAAAACTCGGGGTACAGAAGTTGTACCGCCATGTTGGCGGGCGAAGGTTTGATGCTGCTGGAGGGGACGGCCTGTTGCTTCCGACTGATAATTTATTTTTCTACTTTTTTATGTTTTTTTCTACAGGTGGTGTACCGGTAACACTTCTACCATTCATTATGTACTTTGCATATGCATTTTCTTTCAGGACTCGGGCCTCGGCCCTAGGACTTCCAGACTCCCTGGTAGGGGAGGAGTATATATGCATGCTTTCATACTCTACTCAGTCAAATGGCAGGAATCCCTATAGTATCTTGGAACGTGAGGGGGCTCCACTCACCTCTTAAGAGGACCATGATGCGCATGTGCCTTAAAAAATTTCTACCAGGAGTGTTATGTTTTCAGGAAACGCATTTGACTGAGGAGACCGTGTGTTGTATACAGTACAATTGGGTGAATAAGGCCTATCACTCGACTCACACATCCCACTCTAGGGGGGTGAGCCTTTTGATTCATGGCGCACTGGATTATGAAGAGATAGACGCTCTCATTGATTCAGAGGGACAATATGTCTTTCTCCACTGTAGACTGGGTATGTTAACCTGTGTTATTGCTGGTATATATGTTCCCCCCTTTCACGGTGGTGGTGCTGAGGGCCTTGCTATCATATTTGGATGGCAGGCCGGAGGTTCCGCTTCTGGTGATAGGGGACTTTAACTGTTGCTTAGATCTCTCGCTGGATAGGCACCCGGCCGTAGGTGCCTCTGCCCTCTCCAGGGGTACCCCCCTGGCGAGGTTGTTGCAAGAGGTGGGCTGGGTGGATGTCTGGCGACATCGCCACCCGGGGGTAAAACAATACTCCTGCTTTTCAAAAACGCATGATAGTCTGTCTAGAATAGACATGGGGGTGGGAAACACATGCATGCTCCAATATGTGTCCTCCGTGGACTATAGACCCCGTAGCATATCTGACCACTCTCCACTAGTGGTTTATCTGGTGGTCTCCCGACCAGCAGCACTCCCAAGAGCTCCTTGGAAATTCAGTGCATACTGGCTGAAACTGTTTAAAAATCCAGAATCCATAGACGAGAGCGTGCGTGGGTTTTTCACCACTCAGAACCCGGAGGGTTCAAGTGCACAGCAGTGGGAGGCCTTTAAAGTCTTTTTGAAAAGGTTGTTGACAAATGAGATGACTAAAGTGAAGAAGGATTCTTCCGCTATGGTGGTGGACCTGGAGAATAGAGTAAAGGAGTTGGAGCAACAATTTATTCTAGATCCTTCAGATTCGGCGAGGGAGGTGTGGCAGGCCGCTCAATCAGCATATGAGCGGGTGCTTACCTCAACCGCCGAAAAAAAACGCTTCTTCTCCAAACAGGCATTTTTTGAGGAAGGGGAAAAAACAGGGCGTATGCTTGCCCGCATAGCAAACTCACACCAAAGATCACCTACTATAGGGGCCATTAAATCTAAAGCCGGGCCACTTGTCCGATCACCCGAGGGCATTATGCAAGAGTTAGCTGGGTTCTATGAAGAGCTATACTGCTCTGGTGCCGCCTATGACATGGAGGCTCTAGACCGGTACCTTGGTGGGCTGACATTTCCCAGACTCACCAAGGAACAGAGGGATGGGCTGGATGCACCTCTCACGGTGGAAGAATTACAAGAAGCTGTGGGGCTGTTCCCTAACTGTAAGGCCCCGGGGGAGGATGGTATACCCATGGAAGTGTACAAACAACATGCAGAAACAATAATGCCCCATTTACTACAGGTATTTAATGCTGCCCGGGAGGCGGGAGAACTTCCGCCCTCCATGGCAAAAGAAAATATTGTACTCCTTTTGAAACCGGGCAAGGACCCGGTGGATCCAGGAGCATACAGGCCAATCTCACTACTGCAGTGCGACATTAAGATTCTAGCGAAGGTATTAGCCCAACGCCTTAACACGGTCATAACTTCCCTCATACACGATGATCAGGCAGGGTTTATGCCAAATAAATCTACTGCCATCAACTTGCGACGGTTATTTCTAAATATGCAATCTAATGTAGACAATGCGGGTAGCAGGGCCCTGCTGTCATTGGACGCCACAAAGGCGTTCGACAGCATTGATTGGACGTACATGTGGGCAGTAATGGAACGGTTTGGGTTTGGTGACACATATATTGCATGGGTGCGTCTACTATACAGTAAGCCTGAAGCTGCTATTCGAGCTTTTGGCTTTCTGTCACAAGACTTTGCTTTGAGGAGGGGGACGCGGCAAGGTTGCCCGTTGTCCCCTCTGCTCTTTGCGCTGGCCATTGAGCCCTTGGCGATCGACGTAAGGGCGAACGAGCAAATTGTGGGATTCCGCTATGGCCCCCTGCAGGAGAAGATAATTCTATACGCAGATGACACCCTACTTATGTTGGGAGATACGGACGAGTTCCTGCGGGAGGCCATGGCAACCATTACCAAATTTGGGATGTACTCAGGGTTACAAATTAATTGGGCAAAATCTGCCCTCTTGCTGCTAGATGGCGACGCCACACAGGTAGTGGCTCAGTCATGTCCCATACCTGTCACCACCTCATTTAAATATCTGGGGATCCAGGTTACGTCTAACCTGCGTGATTTCGGCCGGCTGAATATTTCACCCCTGCTTCAGAGGTTTAGAGAGCGAGTGCGGACATGGAATGGCCTGCACATGTCGGTGGCGGGTAAAGTAAACTTGGTTAAAATTATTCTTATGCCCCAATTGCTCTATTACCTACATAATACCCCAGTGGTAATACCTTTAAAAATATTTCGTATGGTTAACTCCATCTTTCGCGCTTTATTGTGGAAAAATAAGCCCCCAAGAATAAAGTTGGAACATCTTCAGAGGTCCAAAGACGATGGCGGATTGGCATTGCCCAACCCGTGGTTGTACTATCTTGCCGCTCAGCTACAGCACCTAGTAGGGTGCTTTGGGACAGAGCTGGCTGGCTCCTCCCAGGCACTCATGCTACACACGGTGGGCGCAGGTCCCATCCCCATGGCACTGGAATCCCTGGCATTTGCCAGGTCCAACAAAAAGTACCCTACATACAACCTAATACAGAAGGTTTGGAACAAGTGCAAATACTTACAGCAGGCTGAGGGGTATACTGTATATAGTCTCCTGTGGCATAATGATACTTACACAGAACTAGCTAAACTACAGGACGGGGCTAGATGGATAGCGCATGGAGTCACACATGTTAAACAGGTTTTTAGGAATGGTGTTCTGAGGACGTTTGAGGACCTGCAGGCGGAATTTAGCCTGCCCTCCTCAATGGTCTTCCAATACCTTCAGCTGCAACACGCAGTTCGGGTACAGAGCAGGTCAAATGAGTGGCGCTTGTCGCCTACTCCGGTGTTTGACATCATCAGAGATGCTGACACCTCGAAAGGATTCATCTTGCAAAGCTACACTGCACTCTTACAATACTTCCTGGGGCAACACCCCCTGAAAGTGAGAGAAAAATGGGAGAGGGATGTGGGACAAATGGACGGTGAGGAATGGGAAGAGATATTTCAGGTGCTGAGTGTCTGTTCTCTAAATGTGGCCCAAAGGCTTACCCAACTTTACATTATTTTGAGAGTGTACTATACACCGCACAGACTAAGGTTGATGGGCTTACAATCTGAGGATACGTGTACCAGATGTCGTCAAGACCATGGGGATCTTATACACCTTCTGTGGCGCTGCCCCAAATTACATTTATACTGGAATGAAGTGGTAAACCTGATTAACTCTGTATTTGTACTGTCATTACCGGTTGATCCCAAAGTGTGCCTCTTGGGGGTGGTGGAGGAATTTGTGTTGGCAGATCACTCCAGGGAGGCGGTAAATAGGGTATTATTCCAAGCCAGAAGGTTGATTATGCTTTATTGGAAATCTGAGACACCCCCGACCTCGAGGGAATGGATAGGTAAAATAGGGGAAATGCTGCGCATGGAGAAACTTATATACCAGCATAGGGGGAGCACTAGGAAATATGAAAATCTCTGGGCCCCATGGCTGGACACACCGGGGCTTGCCCCGATGGATCTGGTCATGGACAGGTTGCTTGGATAATGGAGGGATAAAGTAAATGATTGTATTGGCAAGACTGTAAGAATAAAGTGAAGATGTGCCTTGTTATCATATGCAATAGTGTGCGCTTAAACAACGGGAAGTGTTACCTGCTGGTTTGTTACTGTTGGATGTATACCACCTTTTGGTTCAATAAAAACCTTTTTGTTGGTAAAAAAAAAAAATATTCCTTTTTTCTTCCCTCCCCCCCTAGGTAGTAAACTACCCCCCAATTCCCCCTAGGTAGTAAACTACCCCCCAATTCCCCCTAGTCCACTTCTCCTCGCTATTCCCGTAGTCCCCTAGTATGTGTGTGTGTGTGTGTGTGTGTGTGTATATATATATATATATATATATATATATATATATATATATATATACAACGTCCTCTTCCAAAAAAATAAATAAAATTTATGGAAGGGGATACTACCCACCTCCTACTTGTGGTATTATGTGGCATTAGGCCCCTATATCGATTTTAGTGATTCTCTAAGTGATCCTTGTTCCAAAAGTATTAAAAAAAAAAAAAAACACTTAGTGAAAAGGGTATAGAAGGGGATACTGCCCACCTCCTACTTGTGATATTGGATAGGCCAGAAACAATCGCTCCTACAAGAGATTCAGGATTTAGAACAGTTACATAAAAATTTTAATGATGATAAAGTAAAGAGAGAACTGATAATAAGACGAGAGGCACTGAAGGAATTAATGGAGCAAGAAGCTAAACAAGCATTTATGAGAATAGAAAAAAGGCAGTATGAATATGAAAATAGACCGGGGAAAATGTTGGCGGGGGTGATTAAACCTAGAAGGAATGTAAACTATATTGCAAAAATGAAAGATAAAAAGGGAGAAATTAAATATTCCACTAAGGATATAAGCAAAGTTTTTTTTTGAGTACTATCAATCATTGTATAATATAAATACTACTGAAGATTCTGAAGATAGACAAAATAGAAGTCAAAATATAAAACAGTATCTTGAGAAGATTCAGCTGCCAGAATTATCAGAAGAGGACATAAATAACTTAGAAAAAGATATTTCGAGGGATGAAATAGAGCAGGCAATCAGGAAAAGTGAGGGGGGCAAAAGTCCGGGTCCAGACGGATACACTGCCCTGTACTTTAAAAAGTTTGATACTCTGATCCCATTCTATCACTCCTATATTAATTCCATTGGGGAAGGCTTGAAAATCCGTCAAGAAGCCTTGGGGGCATACATATCACTCATAGGAAAAGAAGGCAAGGATCCAACTGTATGCTCATGCTTCCGGCCAATTTCCTTGATAAATGAGGATGTTAAAATATATGCCCGGATATTGGCCGAGAGATTGAGACCCCTTATGCCTAACTGTATTGAGAAAGATCAAGCGGGGTACGTCCCTGGGAGGGAGGCAAGAGACAATCTTGTTAATGCATGCTGCAAAGAAGGGAAAGAAACCTGCCATCTTCCTATCAATAGATGCCGAAAAGGCTTTTGATAGGTTAGATTGGGACTTTATGGTACAGATATTGCAAAAAATTGGCATAGGCCCAAAAATGCTGAGGTGGATCGAAGCTCTCTCCTCGAACCCCACGGCTAAAATTCAGGTTAATGGAACCCCATCTGATACCCTTCGGTTGAACAACGGTACACGACAGGGCTGCCCCCTCTCGCCACTTCTTTTCGTGATCTCTTTGGAACCCCTTCTGATCTCTATAAGAGCCAATAAGAAAATTAAAGGAATAGAAGTTGCGGGACAGGAACATAAGATATCAGCATTTGCTGTTGATATTATGTTATACCTAACGAACCCGGCACAGATGCTCCCAGATATTTTGATGGAATTAAATGGATATGGGGCCATCTCAAATTTTAAGATCAATATGGAGAAAACCGAGATACTTGATATCTCAGTCCTCCCAGAAGAAGCTAGGGATCTTAGCATCCTATTCCCATTTAGGTGGAGAAAAAAAGGATTGAAGTATCTGGGAGTGTCTCTATCAGCACTAACAATGGACTTATATCAAGATAACTATTTACCCTTACTAAATAAAATTAAACAGGATTTAAAAGGCTACCAGGCCCATAGATTGTCATGGTTTGGCAGAATAAGCGTGATTAAAATGATGACTCTCCCGAAAGCTTTGTATATCTTTCAGTGTCTCCCAATAAGTATCCCCGCCACATATTTTAAAATTATCAGACTAATAATACAAAAATTTATATGGAATAACAAAGGGAATCGTGTCTCATATAAAGTCCTGAGTAGACCAAAGGAGAGAGGGGGATTATCTCTCCCAGATTTTGAAAAAAATCATGAGGCAGCGTCACTGCAGAGAGTCCTGGACTGGGCCCATGGCTCACCATATAAAAAATGGGTAACACTTGAATTAGAACTGAGTAATTCTGCCCTGAACCAGATTATCTGGATCCCAACCCAATATAGAGGCCTCCCTAGTGATATGCCCCCAACTACTGCAGAAACACTCAGAATATGGGATAAAATATCTAAAAATAGATCTATGGAATACAATAGCCCTCTGTTACCCCTTACAGGGAACAGATTTGCCGGAGGTTTCAACTCGATTATACCTACCCTACACATGGGGACTGCCTCGAGAATATGGGAAAAATATCTAAAAATAGATCTATGGAATACAATAGCCCTCTGTTACTACCCTTACAGGAGGGCCATAGCCGAAGATATCAAGGGCACTCTCTCGGCGGCCATTTCTGAACTACGACTAGACCTTCGCGCGAACCAAAAAATAAAATTACCTCCTAGGCAAAGAAAGTGCTGGAAGACTTACCCCGCTTTTGTCACGCCTTAAACATCCCACTAGTTGCTGTGCCGGACTGGTTCTCCGAAAAGACCGCTAGGAGCATCTTTGCCTTACTCCTCGGTTCCTCCACTCTGAACCGTTGAAGGTAGCTTCCCGGACCGACTTCCTTCAGGACACCTGATTTCACCCCGCGAACTGCAGTGGGCTACCTTGAATTGAACAGATTTGTCTCCTATACCATGCCGTAATCCACCCTTACTCCGTTAATGGTTTGCTATCCTCCACGATGTCGCGCATCCCCTTGCGCCCTTGCTATAGGATCCTAGCCTGAATATCACCCAGCGGAATGTCTGATATCCGACGCTATGTTTGTGTTAAATACTTTATTTGTTATTTTCATTCAACTTTGCTTAGTGTGTACCCGCGTACCAGCTTTTTATGTTCACATTCCCCCCTTTTACACGGCCTATACCCCAGCATAGCCAGGTTACGGATACAATGACAGGATGCCTCTCCTACGTTTCTCTAAATGCTATGTTTATGCTTAAACAGACCGTCAACACCACCTGACACCATGCTACGGGGTCTCCCCTACGTCACCCTCCCTATGCCTCAGACTACAATACCCACGGTGCACTACGCTCTCTCCAGGATCACGTGCTGGCCGTCACTACAGCGCGCGGATGAAGTACACATGTCCTCTTCCGGCGACTACCATGATCCAGGTGACAACCGGCACGATCTATGCTACGTTGCTGCATCCTCTCTACTCCCTAATGCTCCGTTTTCAACCTGTCTGTCAACAGCATTCAGAGAACAGTAACAAATCCTACCACCGGATCTTTAATCCCCATTTTGTATCCCACACGTGAACGTACGCTATATCTCTAAGCTGACTTTACCCTTCATCCCTACAGACTGTCTTGCTGGTGATCTCTTCAAGATTCTTAATCCCTCACCTGGATACGACAGACGGCTCGACCAACTACAGGATCCTACATCAGCAGCCTTACATCCTGGCATCCTACATCGAATGCTCCTTCCGCTTTACATGGACTACTGATGGTATAGTTGAAATGGTTTCTGCTCTGTTTCCCTAAAATACACTCTTAGAGATATTACTATAAAAGGCTCCTTAGGAACGAGTTTTAAAGTACACCTTTACCTCATCAACAATTCTCAAGTTTCTGTGTTTTAGGCAAACCTCAATGACCCGATGTTCCTGTCGGACCATAACCCAATTTTCATGTCCTTGTCCCTCCCCCCTTAGCAAACAGATCACCCATTTGGCGTTTGGACAACTCCCTTCTCACTGACCAGGCAAACATCCAAACCATCTCCAAACGCCTATCGCAATACTTTGAAGAGAACTCTCCCGATAATTCCACTCCCATGTCAGTGTGGGCAGCCCACAAATGTGTGATTAGAGAAACACTCATCTCCCTGGCAGCAACCCGTAACAAAAAAATTAGGAAAGCACGCATCGAACTTCTTACTAAAAGAATAAGCGACCTGGAACGGAAGCACAAAGCATCCCTTGCTGCAGAGGTCTTGGCAGAACTATCACTAGCCAGAGAGGAACTCCTTGAAGAACTCCACCTTAGATTGCGACGCAATTTTGCCATCTCCAAAAAAATGTTCTACCAATTTAGTAATAAATCTAGTAAATTACTAGCCAAAGCCCTCCAGTCCAAAAAAGCTTCTCACTCAATACATGCAATCAGAAACTCATTAGGCGATCCCCTCTTTAAAACGGAAGACATAGCTGATCACTTTGTGACCTATTTCTCACAACTTTATAATCTCCCTGCCCACCCTCAGAACCCCCAACACCCTGATCGTGAAACTGCCATCCGAGAATTTCTACACCAATATTCCCCGACCCCGATTGCTGACACAGATGCCTCCAACCTAAACTCCCCTCTTACACTACAAGAGGTCACTCAAGCTTTGAAACAATTGAAACCAGGGAAAAGCCCCGGCCCCGATGGTCTAACAGCAAGCTATTACAAGTCCTTCCCTGACATTCTACTACCCCGCCTAGTCGTAGCCTTTAACAACTTCTCCCCAACTGATGTAGCTGTTAGAGACACCTTGGAAGCGCATATCACACTCATCCCAAAGCCAGATAAAGATCCTCTGTTAGTCACCAACTACCGCCCTATCTCCTTACTCAACGTCGATCTAAAACTATATGCAAAGGTGTTAGCTAACCGTATATTACCCCTCCTCCCGAACCTGATTGGCCTAGACCAGGTTGGTTTTGTCCCTGGTAGAGAAGCCAGGGACAATACCATTAAAGCGTTCAACATTCACCACTGGCTTACCTCCACTCCAACTCCTGGTTTCTTTTTGTCTCTGGACGCGGAGAAGGCGTTCGACAGAGTGGCATGGGACTACATGGAAGCAGTGCTACATGCAATAGGCTTACCCCAACTCTTTGTCCGAATGATCATGCTTCTATATTCCTCGCCCTCAGCTAAACTTAGGATCAACGGCCGCCTGTCGAACGCCTTCTCCATTTCCAACGGAACCCGTCAAGGGTGTCCTTTGTCCCCGATCATTTTCCTGCTCACTATGGAACCTTTTATACGGAGGCTCAGAGAAAACCCAGATATAAAAGGACTGACCATTAAGCACAATACATACAAGGTTGCCGCTTACGCTGACGACATCCTACTCTTCTTATCCGACCCAATTACCACAATCCCCAACTTACTCAAGGACTTTTCCACCTTTAAAACCCTCTCCAACCTACAAATAAACTTTTCCAAATCTCAAGCACTGAACGTCTCCCTTCCGACCTCTCTGGTCTCTCAATGCAAGCTCAATTTCCCCTTCAGCTGGGCCCCCCAGGCCATTTCATATCTCGGGATTAAACTTCCTACTAAACTATCAGACCTGTATACTCTGAACTTCCTGAATGCTCTTCAGATCATTCAGGGAGACTTACACAAATGGCATGCAGGGTCTTTTTCTTGGTTTGGAAGAATAGCGATCCTGAAGATGAATATCCTCCCTAGGATCTTATACCTACTACAAGCTATTCCAATTATCTTACCCCAATCCTTATTCTCAACATACCAACACATGTGTAGAACCTTCATATGGAAAGCCCAACCCCCGAGGATCAGCTGGGCCCGCTTAACTCTTCCCAAACTCCTAGGTGGCCTTAGTCTCCCAGACATTCGTAAATACCATCTGGCATGCCACCTTTCTAGAGTGGTGGACTGGCATGTCCATAAACCACATAAGGATTGGATACACTTAGAACAGACTTTCTCCCCAGTCCAGCTGGCTCACTTGCCATGGATCCCTCGATCACAAAACCCCAAACCCCTCTCCTCCCATCCATTGATCAACGCAACTTTGCTTTCCTTCCACACAGCGTGCACTCACATGCAACTTGATCCGACATACGGCCCCATGACTCCTCTAACGGACAACCCTGACTTCCCACCGGGCCTGACCCTGAAAACACCTCTACCAAATGCTCCCGACAACCCCCCTCGAGCCCGCGACTTCTTTCACAATGGAGATCTTTTACCGTTTCCCACGATACCCTCTTCTTTCCCGGACTATCACTTCCCCTTCTTCAAGTTTCTGCAACTCCGACACTTTTTCTATTCATCAACTCAAAACCCACATTGGTATAGACAATACGCACCTTTTGAGACTCTGTGCCTGAGCTCTGACCCCCAAAGACACATTATCTCCGTTACTTACTCCATGTTGTTCTCAACACACCCCAGAGAAAATGACAAATTGACTGGGTGGTGGGAATCCCAACTAGAAATTGACCTGTCTCCTGAAGACTGGGACCGCATTTTTCATCACATACACAAGGGCTCCATAAACGTCTCCTCCCAAGAGAATAGATACAAACTTTTCTCTAAATGGTACAAAATTCCAATTACTCTAAACAAATTTCAACCTAATGTCTCTCCGTTGTGCTGGAGATGCAACTCAGCCCCTGGAACTCTATTACACATCTGGTGGGAGTGCCCATGCCTACAGGCCTACTGGACGGAAATTCACCGTCTAATCTCCCAGATCACCACTTATACCCCCGACTTCACCCCTGCTCAATTTCTCCTGCACCACACCTCCATCCCCCAAAGGGTGTACAATAAATCACTGATGATTCACCTCATTAACGCAGCAACCCAATGTATCCCAGTACACTGGAGATCTACAACAATCCCCACGATAACGGAATGGATACAGCGCACTGATAAAATATCTGAAATGGAAAGCCTTATACACCAAGCCACTGATACACCGAATAACTATGGGACTACGTGGGCATGCTGGACACACTTCAGGGAACAAACCTCTCCCCCCAACCAAACCCTTAATACATCCCCACTTCCCTGAACCCCACAGTACCTATATCCCTCACTGACCACCCCGTTCTCCTTTACCTAACCCCTACGCCACGGATTGTTCTCGTACTCTACTTCTACTTCCTTGGGCCCCTTAAGGATCCATCTAAGCTACATTCCACCTATATTGATTCACCTACATCTCCTGCCCCTTCCTTGCATCTCTAATAGTGACACACACAGAATCCTCTTATTGCATTGGGTTCCTTACTCGTACATGCTTCCGTTGCTTCCTCCCGACTCTTATCTCCCTCAGAGTAACCTTCCCCCTCACACAGTCAGTTCCCCTTAGGGGTGTGTGGGGATAGGTGAAATCCGAAGCAACATACTGATACAGTCTCTCACACCCATTGCTACCCCCATATCGCACAGACTCCCAGTTACGTGACTGTTGCGCTCCTACATATCACACATTACTACCACTTTCCAACACAGACTTGGTATAGATCACTACGAAAGCACTATCAATGGCAGCCTCCCTCCTCGAGACTCTATTCGGGGCTCCTGTACGTACCACACGACGTACCTCTCTTTAGTGAACACTATAATTAACCAACACGATCTATGCAATACCCCACTCTGATTTTTGTTCTAGGTCTCTCTTGAAGGTGTTCTCATGACCTGTTAACTGCTAACCACTTCCTTAAGACCTGAAAACGGTACCCACGTTCTTCCCATCACTCACAACTTATCCCCTTGTGAAGTAAGTGGGGCAGTAATACACTACTCTACAGTTATGAACGCCATACCCCCCCCCCCCCCCCCCCCCATAGACCCTGTTGGACTCGCTTGCCACCTTCCTTTCTATACTCCATACTAAAAGTTCACCTTTATAGTGACTTACACAGAAAAAAAAAAATGGACATCATCTGACCATTTGAGGTTAAAGGATGTTCTGAAAGGGAATGTTCTCTGTACCCTACCTGAACTACAAGGAAAATATGGTAAAATGCCCTGGGATGCATGGAGATATAGGCAACTCCAACATTTTGTAGGCTCTCTCCCAAAGCCGCTTTGCTCAGATAGGAGATTGGATAGATGGGAAAGATTAGTTGACAAAGCCGGGAATAATAGACAGGGTCTCTCGAAAGTATATAGCTTACTGATTACCCCTCCAGAACTGGACTCCCTGTGTCTTGTGGAGAATTGGGAAAGGGAATTAATCATCCGTTGCTTGAAAGTATGAGAAGTAAAGTCTTTGATTACACGCACTCAACTTCAGTGGACACAGGGATAAAAGAAATGAATTATAAATTATTAACATAGTGGTATTATGTGGTATTATGTCCCAATTAAATTACATAAAATCAATCCCATTCAATCACCTCTATGTTGGAGGGAGTGTGGAGAGACAGGTACCCATGCACATATATGGTGGCAGTGTCCTTTAATTCAATCATATTGGAGGGAAGTGGTGGATTGGATAAAGAAGATTAGCGGGACTGTAATGGAACGTGACCCCTGGCAATGCCTGTTCCATGTAACAGGGATACCGAGGAAGAAATATAGAAAAGCTATTATACCATCCCTGCTGAATGCAGCAAAGAAATGAATTCCGAAACAATGGAAGACGAAAAACATTCCGACAATAAAGGACAGGTTTAGGGAGATAAAATTAATAAATAAAATTAGACGTATGGAAGAAGTAATACACCTGCAAAACAATTCAGAAACAAAATATCTTGACACTTGGAAGTGTTGGTTGGAATTTAGACTCAGGTTTATATGAGTTATGTGGGGAGCAATTAGATGCTTTGCTATTATCCATTTCTGGATTACTCCCCTGTCCCCACCTCTTCCCCTCCCCCCCCCCCCTTTTCCATTGTCTTCCCCTTTTCTCATCCCCATAAAAAATGAGCACCTAGGGAGTTAACAAAAATAAAATTGTTTCTACCAACTGTCAAGGGAAAAAGGGAGAGGAGAAAGAGGAGGGTTTTTTTTCCTTTCTTTTTCTCTCTCCATTTTTTATTTTTATTTTTTTTCTCTTTCTCACTTTTGAAATAAGGATCACTTAGGGAGTCACTAAAATAGATGTAGGGGCTTATTGCCACATAATATCACATGTAGGAAGCAGGCAGTGTCCCCTTCCATACCTTTTTCACGAATTCTTCTTTTTTTTTTTTCTCTCACTTTTGGAACAAGGATCACTCAGAGAATCACTAAAATAGTGATTAGGGACTTACTGCCACACAATATCACCAGTATTAACATTTGAAATGGGTGTGCAAGGTAACTATCAGCAGAGCGTCCTTGACATCACACAACCCATATTTGTAATCCACAAAGATGATTTTAACAAAGCTTCACCAGTAATATCTTGGATTTCAGGCAGCTCACATCTTCTCCTTTGGCATTCACAGTGACAACGTGGTATTTAACATCTCGCTTGTCTGGCCTATGGAGGATAACACTGTCCAGATTGATTGTGTGTCTGTAGCCCCAGTTATCCGGCACTGAAAGGTATCTCCCAGACAATTTAGGAGATAATTTTAGAAAGTCAACTTTGAGAGGTATTTGAAGGAATTCCTGGACAGCCTCATCTACCTACTATATTTCCTTCTCCAAGATCTCATCTTCTAAATGAGGAGTAATGTAGGGGTATAAATACCCGCAATTTTCTGCTACCTTCTTAATGATGATGCCCTGGATCTTAGACAGCCGAGGCAGGGTTTTAGGGTCTCCGTACCCAGATAGAACCCGAGCACCTGGGGCACGCTGAACTGGATACCCAGCAACCACCTCTGGCTTACGATCCACTTTGCAGCTCGGCATAGGCATTATAGGCCGGGCTGTGGGAGCCCATGTTTTCTTTTGATCCTCCTCGAAGGACCTGGCAATGCTGATCAGCGGCACTGCACTGGCTAACAGCATAATCTGCACACTTCCCGTAGTAGTAGCAGGTGTCTCGTCTCCCCACACATTGCTGATGTGTGGGGAGACACACACTTCCTGGAGTAAGACAGGGTGTCCGAAAAGAGTTCCGATGTAAGTTATTGGACAAATCGTCCGAATTCGAGATAGTCGAACACTCTTCGGCTGGGAGTTAATTTCTCTTATGCCGCATACACACGAGCGGACTTTTCAAGTGAATCCGTCAAACAATTTGATCGTGTGTGGGCTCCATCGGACTTTTGCTGTCGAAAAATCTGACGGACTTTAGAAATAGAACATGTTTCAAATTTTTCCACCGGAACTCCGCCGGACCCAGTTCCTATCGAGAAATCCACTCGTCTGTATGCTAGACCGACAGACAAACAACGATGCGAGGGGAGCTATTGGCTACGAACTTCCTTATTCTAGTCCAGTCGTAAGTCATCACGTTCAAATCCGTCGGACTTTAGTGTGATTGTGTGCGGCCAAGTCCGTTCATTCGGAAAGTCCGTCGGAACTCCATCGAAAGTCCGTCGGAAAGACAGTCGGACCTAGTCAGCCGAAAAGTCTGATCGCGTGTACGCGAATATCAAAAGAGTGCAGCGCTCATAAAATGTCCGTTATATAATCAAATGGACAATCATACAAAAAATTGTGAACTAAATAAATAGAAAACAATACAAATATGCGTGAGTGATTCACTCTCAAAAGAGTAATTGTGAAAATAAGTGTTTTGTTCATAAACAAACTATACAATATAACCATGTGGAGTCTCTATCAAAGAGACGTGAAATAAACTATAATATATATATATATATACACTATGTTTGACCATAGAAAATAATACAAAATGCTTCTAAACAATGTAATAATACACCTTAATTGTGATACTAAAGTGTAAAAAACAAAATAAACGTGACTTTTGTGCGGCTTGTCTGAAGAGGTCCGTCACCACTAGTACTGAGGCTTACCGGAATTTGTGGACTCAGATAGGTGTATACCATGTGAGTTGCAAAGGCTTGATGGTGTCAGCCACACCAATGGAAATGACTCCCAGCCCAGGTATGTAGTAACGGCAAACCAAGTCTTTGTAAAGTCTTCCAAAGGGACTCAGGAACAAGATGGTAGGCAGTGTATGGTACAGTATATCTCCCCAGGTATGACCGGTAATAAAGAAAAGGGGACTATATAGTGTAATACCGTCAGGCGCAAAAAAATTATTAAAATCTGACAAAGTGGGTACTCACATTGACATAAGGATTAAAAGCATGGATATAGTACTGGTAGCAGTGACATCAGCAAATCATCTCCCGACGGCGTTTCGCCTCCATAGGGCATCATCTGGGGTACGGCGTGTACGCGGCATTAGTTTCCGCTTTAACTGGCACCTCTATATAAACTCCCTTCACGGCCACTGGCATCACTTCCCCGACAGGCACACCATGCTCACTGTTTGCTGACTTACCCAGCCCCGGTACTTTTCTCTCGGGCAACTCAGTTATCAACTCGAGCAACCTGGCCTTTTGATGCGGTCAGTGCAATGGGTCCTGGGGTAATTGCTGTGGTGAAGGTAGCAGCTTCCGTCACATGTTGAGTGACAACCGACAGGCATTGGATATCACTCTCCAAAGGGACAGCAATGTTTTTGGCACAATCCACTTGTAGGACTCTGGGAGGTAGAGTTGGTGAGGCTACCTCAAACAGATCCTCCCCACAGCGTCCACAGATGATCCAGGGCCTCAAGGGTTAGACACAGGCAGCGGTGGTAGGTAGGGGGCTAGACACAGGCAGGGTGGTAGGGGGGTTAGACACAGGCAGGGGTGGTGGAGATGGGATTAGTGGTGCTGGCACTTACTTTCTTTCAGTGTCAGCTGCGCCTATAGCGATCCCTCTTTCATCATGGGGTCTCTGCTCAGCAGAAAGCTCCTCCCCTTCACGCTTTTGTCTGTCAGCTTGTCATCTGACTTTCTTTTGTTAAAAGCAATGGGGGGGGACCGTGGAGAGGATGGGCAGTCGGCCAGCTGCATGCGTATGGCAGCGAGTGCTCTGCCATTACCTCTAATAGCAGTGGCGCCGGGCCATCCACACAGTCGGATAAGGAGAGGAGCAGGGTGGGCGGGACCAGTGTCTTCTTGGGCGTCAATGTCCCACCGGTCCCATGGTACTGCCGGCCCTGTCCTTCACTAACCCACAATTAGACACACGTGGGTGCACTTTCTTATACTCCTATGCAGAGAAGGAGCTCCTCCCCCTGCCAAAGGATTGGTGCAAATGTTTCTCAGGAACTATGGTGCCTGCCTCCTTCTTGCTGCGGTGCACCAAAACTGTAATGGAGTCCATTTTGGGGCCTATATTAACCCTTACAGTGCTGGCGGAAAGTGTCAAAAGACCAGGCTGATTCTTTCCCATGAGCAGTGAGTCTCGTTGGTTCCCCACGCTAATAGTACACACAACACAGTCTATAAGAAGGGTAAAAGTTACTTGCCACCTTTCCACAGAGCCAGGCGAAATCCTGTTGGAGCTGAAGCAGGTTGCTATGGACAACTGCTGCAAGGACATCACCTATCGTTAGCCAGGGGGCGTGGCTTGGAGTCCATGAGAGTGGCTGCCTAATCTCACAGCTCTGGCTCTATACATCTATCCTGCAGGCATCCTGGCTCCAATCTTCTCCAAAAAGGCACCGATCTACTCCTAAGGACGGTGGGCACCCGATCCAGGAATGATGGTGAACAAATACGGGCCACCCGCGCCCCAATCTGCGGCGGATCAACTGGCCCGGTTCAGAGGGCAAGATAGCACCGATCTCTCAGCAATGCATGAGGCCGCGCTGCAGCCAGCCCTATCCACAGCACAGAACGCTTCTCAAGGGGTGAATGACTCTGTACCTGCTGTCTTTCGCACACAGGCAGTACACTCAGAACCCCTAGACTCCCGGCCTGCTCGGAAGGTTCTGCATCCCCAACCCCCTCCATTGTAGAACCTACACTGGCAGAAATTATGCTAGCCATAAAGGACTGTAAGACTTCTCTCACTGTCCAAATGGAAACCATCCATATTGATTTCTCCCACCTGAAGCAAGATGTCCAGAGCCTGCGGGACAGGACAGGGGAGGTGGAGGGATGTGTCAGCTCCCTGGAGGACATAGTGCATCCTTTATCTGCGACCGTACGTACAGCCACAGAGGAGTTGGGGGCCCTCAGAGCTAAGTTGGATGATTTGGAGAATTGTTCCCGTCGGAACAATCTTCGTTTTTGGGGTTCCGGGACGATCGGAGGGTTCCTGCCCCGAACGATTCTTACATAAATGGCTGCCTGATTTGCTTGGCCCTTTATCGCCACTCATGTTTGCATTGGCAATGGAACCCCTAGTTATTCAGATCCGTAGCTCCCCATTAATTTAGGGTTACCCATAAATTGCATTGAGGAACGGATTTCTCTCTATGCGGATGATACGCTAGTTTACTTAGCAGACCCTCAGGACTCACTCACCCACCTGGTAACTGCTGTAACTACCTTTGGTGACTTCTCCGGATTCCGAGTGAATTGGGACAAGTCTTCCCCTTAGACCAAGCTCTTACTTTACCGACCTACTCGGACACTAGACTACAAATAACCACCTTTTTTAGGTACCTAGGAGTTGTGGTTCAAATGCCACTATCCCTCTATATAGCCAATAACCTGGGCCCACTACTGCTTCAACTACAGAAACAATTGAGAGACCTACCCCTGGACTTGATGGGATGATTGGTCCTCAAAATGATGTACCTGCCTAAACTGTTGTATGTCCTGGCTAACTCTCCCTGTAAAATCCCCAAAATGATTTTCAAGAGCATTGGCTCTATATGTATTACGTTCCTATGTAATGGCAGGCCCCCTAGAGTGGCATTGGAGAAACTTCGTCTTCCATCTCACTTAGCAGGGTTAGCTTTCCCTGACTTTTACCTCTATTACCAGGCATCTCAATTGGTCAATATTCATGACTGGCTGCACCCTGACTCAAACAATACATGTACCACCACTGAAGGTGCCATAGTTTCCTCATTTGAAACACTACATAATATCATCTATCGTGGGTGCATGCCTCCGGGACCTGAAATGACTATCTTTCGTACCTCCCTATCCTTGTTTAAAACTGTGATTCTTAAGGATACCTCTGACTCGTGGTTAACCTCCCCCAATAGTCCACTTTGGTTTAATCCTACGCTTCCCGAACTAAACTCCCTGCCCAACCCTCAAAGATGGACTTGGGGGATCAAATACTTATGTCACATATACACCACTCAGGGCTTTAAATCTTTCTCTCAGATGAGATTGGATTTTGACTTACCACGTACCTATTTGTTCTTTTATTACGGGCTTAGACATGCTGTGCGAGCACAGTTTGGTTCCTTGGACAATCCGCTTAAAACCCCAGACCTGGAAAAACTCCTAAGATCCTCGGACCAGACGAAGCTTATTTCTACTTACTTTTCTGGTGACAGATTTTAACCCTAGGTTCAAAGTGACGCAACGGAAATGGGAATCTCTAGATATCTCCATCACGGAGGATGACTGGTCGGAATTCTGTGATACTTTTTAAAACTTCTTTTATATCCTCCAGGGACAGGGTAATCCAACTTAAGATCTTCCACCAATCGCACCTCACTCCGGCTAAGAGGCACAAAATGGCCATACTATCCTCTGCTGAGTGCTTTCGGGGGTGTGGACACACGGCAGACTTCCTCCATTGCTTTTGGAATTACCCCATAGTACAGGACTTCTGGCAGAGCGTAGGCTCCTTTCTCTCCTCAGCGCTGGGATTTCCCAACATAATCAACCCCAAGAACTGCCTTCTAGGTATCTTTGGTGACTTAGCTGTTCCCTACCAGGTCAAATGGCTGCTTCGTATCCTATATTTTTACGCTAATGCCACGTACACACGATCTGAATTTTGGCCAGCAAAAGACCGATGAGAGCTTTTCATTGGGAAATGCGACCGTGTGTAGGCTCCATCGGAATTTGCTGGCCGAATTACCGCCAGCAAAAATTTGAGAACATGTTCTCAATTTTTCAGACGGAAAAGGTTTCTATCGGAAATTCCGATCGTCTGTAGCAATTCCGACACGCAAAATTTCTATGCCTGCTCGGAAACAATTTGACGCATACTCGGAAGCATTGAACTTCATTTTTTTCTCGGCTCGTCGTAGTGTTGTACGTCACTGCGTTCTTGACGGTCGGAATTTGGTGTGACCGTGTGTAGACAAGACATTTTGAGCGGAATTCTGTCGGGAAAACCATCAGAGCTTTTTCTGACGAGAATTCCGATCGTGTGTACGCGGCATCAGAAATCCATTTTACTGACCTGGAAGGGAACGGCAACCCCAACTAAGGAACTATGGTTAAAACTGGTTAATTAAGCTCTTCCACTTTATAAACTCACCTTTGATATCCGTAAGAGAAAAAAAGCATTTCATAAAATCTGGGACAGGTGGCTGGCTAGCCCCCTGACCCTTTCCCCTATACTGCCATGATCAGAGTAACACTGGGGCAGCTTTCCTTGTACCACGATTACACTCTTCTGCATTTTTTCTGACTATGGTTATAATGCTTGTCTATGGAGTTTGATACTGTGAATTATGTAATTAGTTTTTCTAGTATATTGCTTAACGGATTTGCAAAATGACTTCTGCTCTAGACTTACATAGGAGCACTTTGTATTTTTTTCTTTTGTGTTGGATCTTGTTAGGTCCTTTTTGTATTGTCTTTGTATGTCTGTATGTTAAGAAAATGCAATAAACATATCTTTAAAAAAAAAAAGGACATCACCTCGGGCCCCACGTTGGGTGCCAAATGTAGCAGAATCTCTGACCTCTTCCATCTGATGGGAACCTTCAAGGCCAAAAGATAGCTGACATCCTTCAATAAATGGTGGGATGTGAGGCATAGTGGGTGCAAAGGTGGTAAAAGTAATTGGGCGCCAGACACTTCTTGGATGTAAAAGAGGTTTTATTTCTTTGACAGTGCTTTTTATATTTTGCATTTTGCAAGGGGAAAGAGGGTTAGGGTCAGGACACCCTTAAATAGTTGCAATTTCAAATGGCAGACTCAAAGACTTCAATAGGAGAACAGCCGTACAGGCAAAGGCCCCAGCAAGGTGCCACTTCTGCATGTGCAGGATTGCTGTCTCCTATGGTAACAGTACTTAAACAGTTCCTAACTCAAAGAAACAGTTCTCTCTGCTGTACTACAACTTCTTCTTGTAGTTCTTCAGCCCCTTGAGCTCCTAGTCTCTCATTGGACCCTCTGATTCACTAACTCTGAATCCCGTGAGCTCCTCAATGCTTTTGCGGTGGTATCTCTCTTAAGCGTCACCCACGCTTCCCCTCTGGGTCCCTAGCTTGGCACTTCGGATACCTTCAAGCTTCACCCCTGCTGATTGGTTTGGTCCCTGGCTTGACACACAAGGCTGCTCTGCAAGCATCACCTCTGCTGGTTGGGTTCCTGACTTGATCACCTCCCTGAAGTTTCCTGATTCTCCACCGTGCCGTTCAGTGAGGACACTGCTCCGGTACGTGCTTCAGTTACTCACTGTGGTCCCTGGTAAAGGCGATTGGTCCCTTCGTGGCAACAGCTTCCCTTCTACCTCCGACCACTGACAGATTCTCTGGCCAGCAGAACCGTTACTTTTGGTTGGACTGCAAGCCACAGTCCCAACCCTGCACTGCCCTCTTACTGGATAGGCCCTCACACAGCCTGCCAGCCTGATGCCCCCAGGATAGGCCCAATTTCCAGCCTAGCAGCCCGAGACGTACAACACACATCCACCCAGACGGCGGTCCGGATGGCACATAAGAACCTGGATCACCTGACCTCACCCGAATATATAGGCTCTCCCAGCAGGCCAAGGGATTCAACACAACCCCTGCCCATTGGCTGAGATACCCCATAAACCCATAACCTGACCTTGAGTCACGGCCACCTGGTGGTAGAAGAGGAAAGTACAACCAGGGGAGAAGGCAATGGATCCCTAGTAATTAACTACAGTAGCTACTCCTGACAAGGAATCTGGTGAGGAACTCCCTGACTAAACCCCAGGGCGCTACACCAATAAACGACATTTATGTTTTTGGTTGTAACATGACAAAATGTGCAAAATTTCAAGGGGTGTGAATACTTTATCAAAGGCACTGTATAAATCTAGCATGCTGTATTTCAATATTTAAAATTATATAGCTAAACAAAAACTGAAAACACAGTTGTAATTTTGCATGCCCTGGCAGAAATTTTGCAATTTTTGCATTGATATTGAAAATATGACTGATCATGCCCAAAAAATTCCTTTATTTAAGGATAGTGATCATATGAGTCCAATTATTATAACATAGTTGTTTGGCTTCTTTTTAAATCACAATGATAACAGAAATCACCCAAACGGCCCTGATAAAAAGTGTACATATCCTGGAATGTTTGGCCTTGGTACAGACACACACAGGTTAAAATGGCAATTAAAGGTTAATGTCCTACATCTGTGGCTCTTAAATTGCAATTAGTGTCTGTATATAAATAGTCAACGAGTTTGTTCGCTCTCAGATAGAGGCACTGAGCAGGCTAGATACTGAGCCATAGCGAGCAGAAAATAATTGTCAAACTTGCATAACAAGGTAATGGAACTTTATAAAGATGGAAAAGGATATAAAAAGATATCTAAAGCCTTGAATATGCCGGTCAAAAGTGTTCCATGCCACAAAAAAAGCCTGGTTACAATATGCTCAACAACACCTTGACACATCTCACAGTGTAATCTGGAGTGAAGTGACCAAAATAGAGCTTTATGGTCACAAACATGAGCGCTATGTTTGGAGAGGAGTTATCAAGGCCTATAGCAACAAGAATACCATCCCCACTGTGAATGCAGCATGTTATGAGAAAGAAACTGGCAGACAATTTGCATTCTTCTGCCTAAAAGGTGCGCACAATGACCCTGAACACAAGGCCAAGTTGACCCTCCAGTGGTTGCAGCAGAAAAAGGTGAAGGTTCTGGAGTGACCATCACAGTCTCCTGACCTTAAAGTGGAAGTAAACCCCCCTATCATTTTCAGCCAAGGAAGCTGCCATCTTTGCCTCTGTTTAATCTTCAACTGCCACAGTGCTGCACATGTGATCCGTTATGACACCAGCCATTGGATGGTTTGACTGTTTGGTTGAGAGCACAGCCAATGTGCAGTTAGCATTCACGGCATGCCTTTTTTTTTTTTTTAGACTGTTAAATTGATGGGTTTACTTCCGCTTTAATATCATCGAGTCACTCTGGGGAGATCTCATACGCGTGGTTCATGCAATACGACCAAAGACTTTGCATGACCTAGAGGCATTTTGCCTATACCACCTGCAAGCATTCAGGGCCTCATAGACAACTATTACAAAAGACTGCACACTGTCATTGATGCTAAAGGGGCAATAAACAGTATTAGGAACTAAGGGTATGCAGATTTTGAACAGGGGTCATTTCATTTGTTTACTTATTGCCATGTTTTGTTTCATGATTGTGCCAGTCTGTTATGACCTACAGTTACTGAATATGAATCCCATAATTAATAAAAGAAACGTGTTTTGCCTGCTCACTTATGTTTTCCTTAAAAATGGTACATGCTGTATATTACCAATTCCCCAAAGATATGCAAACTTTTGAGCACAACTGTATAAATATATATATAAAATAAAAAAAAATTAAAAAACAGCAAAAATAATATTACGACAAGTGGAATTGTCATGGTCTTTTATATTATGTATCAATGTAAACCACCCTGTTAACCCATTTGTCATTTGACATGGTATTTATTAGGGTTGCACTGATACCACTTTTTTAAGGCCGAGTACAAGTACCGATACTTGCAGATACCGATTACCAATATTTTTTTTTTTTATGTAATGTGTCAATCGTTTTTTTTTTTTATTACAATTAATTTTTTTTTTTTTTTTTATTATTATTATTATTATTATTTTATTATTATTATTTTACAAATTTTTTTGGAGACAGGGAAAGGGACTGATGACACAGATTCCCCAGTCCCTTTCTCAGCAGCCTCAGCTGCACTGAAGATGAATTGAGAGGAGACAGAGGCTCCTCCCCAATCATAAACTGAAGCATCGTAAACACAGTTATGACTGGACAGAGTCAGTTTTCACTGACTCTTTCCATTCAGAAAAGGAAGGAGCCTGTAAATGACAGATTTACTGGGTCCTTCCACTGCTCTCCATCCTAACAGACAAGGGGGACCGGAGGAGGACAGAAGGGGTGGAGGAGCATAGAGGGGGACTGGAGGAGGAGCACAGAGGGGGACCGGAGCAGCATGGAGGAGGACACGGAAGGGGACCGGAGCAGGACACGGGACATTCTAGGGTGATCAGCGGAGGTGGGGGGAGTTACAAGCACTGATCTCCCTGTATAGATTTTAATAAAGCAGCTGAAAGCCTCAGGGGGGGAAGAGGAGAAGCGGCTGTCCGCTGCTTTACTGAAATCTCTACAGGCAGATTGGTGCTTGTAACGCCCCCCACCGCCGCACTGATCACCCCTGACTGCCCAAGTATCGGGTCATGCATTAGAGCATTTGCACGAGTACAAGTACTCGTGCAAATGCTTGGTATCGGCACCGGCACTAATATCGATATCGGTGCAACCCTAGTATTTATATGTGTTTTAACTTTTGTACAATAAAAAAACTTTTTATTTGAACTTGGTGGGTTGATGGTGCCACTCTTTCTCCATATATGCCCTAGAACAGGGGTCGGCAACCCGCCAAACGCGAGTTACCTGTCGACTGCCGACAGGTCACAGGTAGCTCGCGAAACATATCGCTGTGTTGCCGACCCAGTCTTTTCCTGAGTTCCACAGAGCGGCACAGGCGCACGCTCACCCAGACCTAGGGTGCAGGGGCAGCCCCCACCCCTTGCAAACGTGCGGCTGTGGGGTGGGGAAAGGCTCCTAGAATAGCTTGGGCGGTTTCGGTTTCTTCTCTGAACATGCCCAAGCTCTTCCTCTTCCACCCTCCTCCTCACCGGCCCTACTCCTTGACCCAAGGGGTATGGGCTTGTGGGTGATACCAAGTGGGAAGGCGGGATTGCCAGCAGGGATCAGAGCCAGGGCATGTGGGTTTGCCACTGCACCTTCCCTGCACCAATCTGCATTAAAAAACAACAACTTCTGTGCCCTCCTAACACCCAGCACTGACTGTGGGTGGCAAAAATATGAATGCAATCTATAAAATGCAATCTATACACTGGGGGGAGAACCTCTGGGGGAATCTAGGATGGAAAAGGACCTGGGGGACCTAGTAGATGATAGGCTCAGCAATGGCATGCAATGCCAAGCTGCTGCTAACAAAGCAAACAGAATATTGGCATGCATTATAAAGGGGATTAATTCCAGAGATATAACGATAATTCTCTCGCTCTACAATACCCTGGTCTGGCCACACCTAGAGTATGCTGTCCAGTTCTGGGGACCAGTCCTCAGGAAGGATGTACTGGAAATGGAGCGAGTAGAAAGAAGGGCAACAAAGCTGATAAAGGGTCTGGAGGATATTAGTTATGAGGAAAGTTTGCGAGCACTGAACTTATTCTCTCTGGAGAAGAGACGCTTGGAAGGGGATATGATTTCAATTTACAAATATCGTACTGGTGACCCCACAATAGGGATAAAACTTTTTTGCAGAAGGGAGTTTAACAAGACTTGTGGCCACTCATTAAAATTAGAAGAAAAGAGGTTTAACCTTAAACTACGTAGAGGGTTCTTCACTGTAAGAGCGGCAAGGATGTGGAATTTACTTCCACATGTAGTGGTCTCAGCGGGGGGCACTGCTCCCTAAACTTCTCTATTTAGAGTTTTACCGATACCGATCCCAGCCTATTTTCACAGAGTGATACAAAACCGTGTATATAAGTACATATGGGGGACTAAGAGACCCAGAATCTCTAGGCCAGTCTTACTCCGCAGTAAGCTACAAGGAGGCCTTGGGGTACCAAACTTCTTACATTACTTTCATGCAGCCCAATTAGCCCAGCTATCCCTCTATCATGCCAAAGCCGAAATCCCACTCTGGGTTGCACTGGAAGCAATTGACATACACCCTATCTCCATATCCAACCTGCTATGGTTACCTCCGCTACACCGGGGACCCATAACCAACCCGACCACACTTCACTCGCTGAAGCTTTGGGACAAGTTATCCATGTCTTTCAAACTAACCTCCCCTCCCTGACCGCTCCTTTCTTTTATAGGCCATCCGCTATTTTATCCTGCTTACACTGAACCAACTTCTTTTCAGGCCTGGACACAGGCGGGTTTGCACCGCTTCCGAGACCTAACCTCGCACGGCACGGTTACACCCTTCCTGACCCTACAGGCGCGCTCTCAATTGCCCCCTAAAGAGTGTTTCCGATATCTTCAAATCTCCCACTTTATTCACACCAATCTCGGCCCGAGTATAGCCAACACTGGCCTAACCCCATTTGAAGATATCTGCGACTCGGACCCGCACGCCCCGGGTATTATCTCCAGACTGTACACACATCTGACCTCCCCCATCACAACTGCGCCTCCCTACGCCCTAGCATGGTCTAAAGACCTGAACATCGACTTGGACTCAGGCGATTGGTCAACTATTTGGACGAACACCAAACTAGCATCCCAGAATATCATCGCTTCAGAAGCAAACTATAAAGTGTTAATGCGCTGGTACTTGGTGCCTGCAAGAATCGCCAAGTTTACTCCAACATACTCCCCGAACTGCTTTAGAGGTTGCAACGAGCAAGGCACCCACCTTCATATTTGGTGGACATGCCCAATTGTCCAAAGCTTCTGGGCGATCATATTCCAAATGGGTTCAACCCTACTCGGACACAACATTGCTCCAGACCCTGCTCTGGCTATCCTGAATCACACTGCACAGGACTATACCAAGGCGCAATTACGCCTCTTGCTGCAACTTACCACAGCCGCTAAACAGACAATAGCAAGAAATTGGAAGACCCCAAATCTCAATATCACTGAAGTCAAGAATAGAGTTACCCGTGCAATGATACACAGCAAAATAGAGGCCAAGGTCCTAGACAGAACCCCTCATCACCTTAAGATTTGGCGCCCCTGGATGGAACACTTTCTGCCCCGCGATTTTGACAGACTCCTTCTGGAACCTTAATCTATACTCTGAGCTTCCTCGCAACCAGTGTGGAATCACTGGTTTCTGGGAGCCACTCGACCAAGCTCAAACTCAAGCCTAAGTCCTTTTTCTCTTCCTTTCTTCATCCTGTCATATCCCCCCCCCCCCTTTTCTTATCCTACTTAGTCCCCTCTAATTCCCCGATCTCCTCTTCCTACTCCTCACTACCCCCTCAGCAATTCTCTCTTCTCCTCCTTTCCCCTCTCCAATCCCCTCTCCCCTACCCGGAATCCCTATTAGGGCATGGACAAATCCACGCCCTAAGCGCTATCACTGTTACCATGATCTATTATTGCAGAGCACCTCAAGACCAATGTATGTATGTGTATGTTGGGGCTTGGCTCCAGTTACAGCTACGGTTTACATATGACTCTGATACACTCTAACAATTTCTAGATGTACCCTTCCGCTTATCCCAGAAAGTTGCCGTTATGTTTGTACCGTATTGACACATGCTCTGTATGTCATTTGGATCTGTACGTATGTTGTTTGTAACAGTAAAAGTTATTTTCATTTCCTTGATGTCACTGTAAACCTGTTTTCAATAAAAAAAATTGAAAAGAAGAAACTATTAGATAAGCACCTGAACGACCACAACATACAGGGATATACAAGGTAATAATGACATATAATCACACACATATGTTGGACTTGTGTCTTTTTTCGACCTCACCTACTATGTAACTATGTAACTTCCAGCTCCATGTCCTCCTGATACCCAGATACCCAGAACCAATCCCCAGCACCATGCCCTCCCAACCCCCAGCACCAACCCCCAGCACCATGCCCTCCTGTGCCCAACCCCCAGCACCAACACCCAGCACCATGCCCTCTTGTGCCCCAGCACCATGCCCTCCTAACCCCCATTACCATGCCCTCCTGATCCCCAGCAAAATGCCCTCCTGATCCCCAGCACAATGCCCTCCTCATCCCCAGCACCATGCCCTCTTCATCCCCAGTACAATGCCCTCCTGTATACAGTACATGCAGAGAATGGAGACTAAGCATAAAGGGGCCGGTGAACATGTCATTTACCAGCCCCTTCCTTTTCTGAATGAACAGAGTCAGTGATCACTGACTCTGGCCATTCATAACTGAGCATTGTAAACTGTGTTTACGATGTTTCAGTTTATGAATGAACAGGAGCCTCTCTCTTTGTTTATTCAAAGGGGAGATGTCAGAGGTCTGTTTAGACGTCTGATATCTCATCAAAGCCCTCAACAGGGCTGATAAAAAAAAGAAAAAAAAAAAAGAATTGCAATAAATAATAATAATAAAAACAATGTGAAAAAAAATAAAACAAAAACTACTGACACCGCCGTCCATTGCCCTACCGACACCGTCCACTGCCCCAACCCCCTCCTTCCAAAAAAGGATTGTGAAAAAGAAAAAAAAGAAAATAATATAAAAAAAATGTAAAATTAATTTGTAAAATAAATGAATAAATAATAAAAAATGTAAATACAATTGTAAAAAAGAATAGAAAATAAAATAATAAAAGCAAAAAACTACTGACACCATCCACTGCCCTACTGATACCGTCCAACTGTCCATCCATAACAAATAAAATAATAAAAATAAAACCATTCTGGCACTGTTCATTTCTCTACTGACACTGTCCACTGCCCTACTGACACCATCTACTGGCCCCCAAAAAGCATATTGATTTTTTTTTTAAATAATAAAAAATAAAAATGTAACAAAAAATTAAATTGTAATGATAAACAAACTAAAATAATAAAAATAAAGAACTGCTGACACTGTTCACTGCCCTACTGACACAATCCTGGACATACCACCCACCACTGTACACTCCACACTCCTCACCTGCACATACTACCCCCTAGCAAATAAGAGATAGAAAGGCGCATGGACCGAGTGCATTACCATAATAGAATTTATTGAAAGATTTAGGCCCCTTTCACACTTGGGCTTTTTTTTTTAGGCGCTACAGCGCTAAAAATAGCGCCTGAACAGCGCCTGAAAAAATCCGGCCCCATTCACTCCAGTGTGAAAGCCGGAGGGCTTTCACACTGGAGTGGTGCGTTAGCAGGACGGTCAAAAAAGTCCTGCTAGCAGCATCTTTGGAGCGGTGAAGGAGCGGTGTATTCACCGCTCCTATACCGCTCCTACCCATTGAAATCAATGGGACACCGCGGTAATACTGCGGCAATACTGGCGCAAAGCGCCGCTGCGGAGGTGCTTTGCAGGGGGTTTTAACCCTTTTTCGGCCGCTAGCGGGGGTTAAAACCGCACCGCTAGCAGCCGAATACCGCGGCTAAAACGACAGTAAAGCAGCGCTAAATATAGCGCTGCTTTACCGCCAATGCCGCTCCCGCCTCAGTGTGAAAGGGGCCTAAAAGAGTAATATATACTCACAAACGTAAATTGATAAAAATGCATGTCATGACAAGTGTCCTCCACTAACATGAAGGTCTATTAATATCCATCGGTCCTGCCAGACCAGGAGGTATCCAAACAACTGATGCATTTCAAGAGCGAGCCCTCTTCATCAGAGCCAGGAAAGTAGTGGCTGATCCCAGGGATCATGTAAGTGGAGGACACTTGTCATGACATGCGTTTTTATCAATTACGTTTGTGAGTATATATTACTCTTTTAATCTTTCAATTCTATTGTGGTAATGCACTAGATTGGTGCACCTTTCTCTCTCTTATTTGTTAGTTTCCAGTTTGAGGATGTCCAATATCCTGAGAAGGCAGCAAGATCACCAGCATTATGAAGCTTTTACACTGACTATACCTCTGGGTCACCACTGTGAGTGCAGGAGAATATTTGTATGCTGTGTACATACTACCCGCTGCTATACACGCCATACTCCCCTTCTGCACATACTACCCACTGCCCCCTCATATTTGTGCTGTCCCATTATTAGTACTTATTTAATATTGTAATTACTATTGTGATGTATAGAGGAACATAGGGGATGTCAGCTACTCTAAATATAGCACCTGTAAAAAAAAGTGCCCCTGAAAATATTTTTGAAATGTTGGCACATGCACTTAGGCACTGCCCAAGGGCCACAGGGTCAGTAGGGGGCACCATGAGAGGCTCCTGTGATATTAAACACTCCACACTCCTCTCCAGCACATTTTTATTTATTTATTTATTGTTTATAAAAGCCCACCGCCCAGTACACTCACTCTGCACCCCTCTTCTGCACATAATACCCACCGCTGTACACTCCACACCCCTCTTCTGCACATACTACCCAACGCTGGACACTTTGCATCAGTGGCAGCTAATGATAAACTTTTTTGGGGGGGTGGGGAGCGGCAAACAAAACCCCCCAGGTCCACCTCTCCATGGTAATGGTCCCCCCCCTGCACTCACCCCTCCACAGTGAAGGTCTCCCTCCGCACTCACCCCTCCACGGCTTCCTCAGCTTCTCCTCCCGGCCAACCCGATCCGCCTCCTGTCCTGATTGGCCGGGAGGCGAAGCCAGAAGACAATAGCAAATATTAATTTGCTATTGTCACAAGTGGGTGGGTTCGGTGCACAGTGCTCTGCGCCCCAAGCCCAACCTTTGTCAAGCCAATTAAAGCCTCAGGCTCTAATCATGTGGCTTGAAAAAAAAAAAACATACAGACGTATGAGTCCGGCGCCCTTGCGCCCCTAATGGACCGGCCACTCCTGCTCCGCACTGTACAATACATTCCCTATTTAACATTACCACATTCTGCATTATGTATGTAATCTCTGACCACAACTCCTTTAAGCCACTCCCAATTTTTAGCACGCTTTTTTTTCATGGCTAGGGCCCACTTTTGATCTTGCACACGGGCCCACTGATTTCATGATACCCCCTACTTTCAGTGCTTAGATTGTGGAAGCAGAACACTTTGTACACTGCCATACACTGTCTGCTCATACCTATATAGCAGTGTTTCTCAACTCCAGTCCTCAAGGCACCCCAACAGGCAATGTTTTTAGGCTTTGCATTATTTTGTACAAAGGATTTGATCAGTTTCACTGCCTTAGTAATTACCACAGCTGTTTCATCTGAAGGAAATCCTGAAAACATGACCCGTTGGGGCGCCTTGAGGACTGGAGTTGCGAAACACTGCTATATAGTAAGACAAATGCAACATTTGAAAGAAAAAGTCTGTGTTCACATCCATACAACAATTATGAACTGCTCAAAGAAGGGTTTACTTTGACACAGTTGGCTGGCTTGAACAGATATTGTGCTAAGTGCAAAGAATACTTTTTTTCCAATGTCAATATAGTTACAAGTGTTTAAGTGCATGGCAGGTAACAAATGGTTAATTGTAAGTAGGTGGTGTATGGCTGGGGAGATCACACCCCCTCTATCACCACCTATATAAACTGTCTGGGTCTGTGCACACATTAGACTCTTCATTGTTCTCAACAGGTGAGTAATGGGCCCTTGTAAAGAGAAGTAATGTGTGGGGCAAAGTACTTTTTTGTTGGTTTGTTGGTTTGTTGGTTTGTTGGTTTGTTGGTTTGTTGGTTTGTTGGTTTGTTGGTTTGTTGGTTTGTTGGTTTGTTGGTTTGTTGGTTTGTTGGTTTGTTGGTTTGTTGGTTTGTTGGTTTGTTGGTTTGTTGGTTTGTTGGTTTGTTGGTTTGTTGGTTTGTTGGTTTGTTGGTTTGTTGGTTTGTTGGTGTGCAGAGGGTTTGCTGAGCTATTTAGATCCACTGATGTAACATGTTCTAAATGACTCAGATGTGCCATGTGCAGTACACAAACCTGATTTAAAGGATGTGGTCTTAAAACAAGCCTTGCTTTTATCTGTGCTTCCATTTACATGTGACTATTTTATTAACTTATATTTTGTACCCTTTTGTTAAATTGTGTCTAAACCCCAAAAAATATATTGCATCATCAATACTTTTGAGATGATTGCACTTATGGTGTGTTTTTTTTTTTTTTTTTTTTTTTTTTTTTTTTTTTATATTTATCTTGCTATCCTGCAAACACCCCTTGTGCCCCTGGGTGGATTTACTCCCTTGACACCCAGACTGGGTTTCAAACATCTTTCTCTTCATCAAAGTCCCCCCCCACCCCACCTTTTCCCTTAATGTAGTGGGTGGTAGGCAGTGACTATGATGAATCACATCATGGCTGCTGAAAATGTAATGTGATGAGTTGAGGCAACACCACCTGTCAGACTCCACTGCTAAACTCAATGGGGCCACATTGCTCCTGGTTGGGTTGTCATGCATTAGCCCCATCACAAATTCTATAAAAAGAGGCTGCTTAGCTGCACTCTGAAAATGATCCACTGCAGATCACTTTTCAGAGCTTTGGCTAGTGTTAACCTAGCCTGATGCGGTTACAACTTTGATGTACTGGTAAGCTGCAATATTTTTGTTCTGAGTTTACTTTGCTTTAAACCCCTTCCCGCTGAGCGTACGCAGATATGCGTACTCGGCTTTCGGGGGATATACCGGGATGATGCCCGCAGCTGCAGGTATCATCCCGGTACCGTTGTTTTAGAGCCGGTGATTGGCTTTACAGGTATAACAACCGATGCGGCTAAAAGCCGCTCGTCTGTTATACTGGAGGAGTTGGAGGGGACGTCCGCCTCGCGCCGCTCTTACCGGGACTTCCGTTCCATCGGGAGGCCTGATCGAACATCCGCCGCTTCCAGCGAGGGACTGGAACGAATCTGGAAACGGCTTGGTTCCAGTCTCCTTGATGTAAACACGGAAGCAACGTCACAGTATTCAGATACCATTTTCGGTGATCTGAATACTCAAGGGCAAAGGAGGGATTTGGGGTCTTTTAGACCCCAGATCCCTCCATAAAGAGTACCTGTCACCACCTATTAACACAAGGGATGTTTACATTCCTTGTGACAGCAATAAAAGTGATCAAAAAAAAAAAAAAAACAATTGAATTATCTAAAATGAATAGGAAACATTTTTTTAAAGCGCCCCTTCCCCGCGAGCTCGCGCAGCAAACGCATATGGAAGTCGCGCCCGCATATGTAAACGTTGTTCAAATCACACATGTGAGGTATTGCCATGATCGTCAGAGTGAGAGCAATAATTCTAGTACTAGATCTGCTCCGTAACTCTAACCTGGTAACCGTAAAACATTTTTAAAGTGTCACCTATGGAGATTTTTAGGTACCGTAGTTTGTTGCCATTCCACGAGTGCGTGCAATTATAATGCGTGACAGGTTTGGTATCTATTTACTCGGCTTAACATCTTTCACATTATACAAAAAAATTGGGCTAACTTTACTGTTTCGTTTTTTTAAAAATCATGAAAGTATCTTTTTCCCAAAATGTTGCTCTTAAAACACTGCTGCACAAATACCATGTGACATAAAATATTGCAACAATTGCTGTTTTTTATTCTCTAGAGTCTCTGCTAAAAATATATATGTATAATGTTTGGGGGGTTCTAAGTCATTTTCTAGCAAAAAATACGGATTTTAACTTGTAAACACCAAATGGGCGTAGCCATGAAAGGGTTAAACCATATTTGTGTTTTTGGCTTTTCTGTAAGACTCATGGTTTGATTTATTGGGATGAACTGCACGCTGTCCAGCTTCGTCTCTCTTCAATCCATGTATGGGCACCATGGTTGTACAGCAGGTCTGGGTTGGAGAAATGCTGGCACATAAGGTAATGTAATTAGAATAAATAGAGGTAAAGAAGGGAACACATATCCAGTGGAGACTACAGGTGGCTGTGCTGACGTACATGTGCAGATCTGGTCCAGTCATTACATTCAGGAAGCTGGAGACTGAAACAAGTGCATCTCATGCAGATCAACCACACTAAGGTGAGAGAAACCAGCATAACAATGTGGTAGCAAATGCCACTCATTAGGATATATATCTAGTTTATAGTTGACCTTCACCCCACCCCCAACATAAAAACCAACAGTCAAAAGATCTTCTCCCCACCCCCTTTTAATTTTTTTTTTTCCTACTCAGACCCAAAGCCAAGGGTTGGAGGTTGCCCCCTGGGAGCTGGACTGCAGGCTTGGGAAGCCTCTGGGTCTGGTAGGGCTTGCCCTTCTTGGGGGGGGGGGGGAGGGCAGAGTTTGTCAGAGCCCCCTGAGAACTGAAGGACCCTGGGCACAGTGGGGTACCCAGAACTTCAGGGATCAGTTTCCTGCTTGGCTGACTAGTAGTCAGCTTATAGGAGGCAGCAGTTGGATCTCCCATGGGGGGGGGGGGTCCCTAAGGGGCATTGGTGGTGCTTGCTGGCTGAGGGAGCTGAGCACCCATTGTTTCCAGGAGAGGGGCAGGAGTGATGCGGTTCCCCCCCCCCCTCATGCCAGAAATGCTGCCACCTCGTTAGAGCAGGTCTTCAGGAAAATGGTAGCAGCGTCTCACATGGCGCTGAGTTTGGACTAGTGGCGGAGCAGGCGTCCGCATCCTGCTCGTCTCTCGCCGGAGACATCAGCGCAGAGAATCTGGAAGGAGCCAGACAAGTGCACTGGCTATGGAGTGAGGAGCCTGCAGCAGTAGACCACATGGGGTGAATCTACCCAGCTGGCAGGGGGAATGGGGCCACCCAACCATTGCAGATGGGGGAAGATGTGTACTAATGGCTGCATCTTTTACAGAAACGAAGGCTGCTGCCCAGAGGATCATCAGTAGACTTGAGTCCAAAACCCCTTCCCATTCCAAGAGATGTGGCTACTGCAATGACAAACTGTCGCAGGACCACTCAAAACTATTCTGCTAAAAATGTATCCATAAGTTGTCTGGAAAAGAGGCCTCTCAGGTCATGAAGGATTTTCTCTCCGTACGGACGGAAATGTTGTTAACCCTTAAAGTTTTCCAAGCAGCCCTAAAACCTAGGCAGGAAGCTGAGCCCCTTTCGAGCAGGGGGCTCTTCCTCACAGGAGGAGTCTTGCTCTTACAGGGACAGCAGGCGTAGACGTCCTGAGCTCCCACATCTCAGGACTCAGAGGCAGCAGAAGTCTCCAATTGGAGCTTGCCTGAGGGGGAGGATAGCCAGGACGAGGACTCCGTGTGTGAGATGATATGGAGGGACTCCTCAGGGCAATATACGCATCAGAGGAGATCCAGGAGCCCGCAACGCAGGTCTTGGCCCAGGACAGGATGTACCGGGGCCTGGTCAGACCTCAGTTAAAGGTTCTCCCTAGCCACCAGGCTCTCAAAGATATCTTGAGAGAATGGAAGGAGCCAGAAAAACTATTGAAATGTAAAACTTGGAAGCGCAGGTGCCCCTTCAAAGAGGAAGAGATTCTTTACGACACCCAGGCTGGATGCCTCTCTAGTGTCCAAACAATCTGACCTCTCTGAGGATGCAGGTGTTACCGGTCTCAAAATATATAAATTAAGAGAGCCGATGATTGTTGATGTGATTAGCTCGGCAGGGACTGCAAAGAATTACACGAACAGTTAGAATATATAACCACCCATCTTTGTAACCAAAGTAGTTTCACTTTTACATAATACATATATTACATTTTTATAGTCGCATGTTCACAACCGTTAACAATAATAGTAGTTTCACTGTTCCTCACACATGCTGTTCTGAACTTTTAATTGCAGCAAAACTATTGCATATAATCTGAAACTTTTCCTGCATCTGCTCAAGATGTTTAGGAATCTTTCTATCAGTTTAACACAAGTTGGAAACGCTTTAAAGTACATACCTGTGTAGCGGTCACTTTAACAAGTGTGCGCTATAAATGGAAATTTAGTTTTTCCCTCAGAACACTAATGGGGTTCTGAGGGTTAATTGTACAGGTTTGCTTTGGCATCAGTCTGGCTGGGCTAAGGTTCCGCCTGGTCATAGGTGCAGTGAGACACCCATAACAGGCCGAGAACCAGGCCTGGTTGGACGTCTTGGGTACCAATCTTTCCCGGAGCCAATCGGTGGGCGCGCCTGGCCCTGCTGCATAGTCTGGGAAGGGGTACTTAAGGTGCTGAAGTCATGTGTTCAGCCGCAGTTCTTGGTTCCTGGTTCTGGACCAGGGTAGCCCTGTGAGGGGTCCTGGGCCAAGGAGCATTTGCCGTCCCGCAAGCATGGTCAGTCTGACCAGCCCCATAGACCCGCATGGTCTGGGGCAAGGATCCGTCTGTTCCTGAGTCTCGGAGCTGGCTAGCCCAAGGCCCAGTAACTGAAAGAGGATTCAAGGCATCTCGGTATTGGAGGGACACAGCAACTCATACAAGTGACCAGGGGGAGGACTCTACGGAGATGGGCCAACAAGCTGGCTACTCGGTAAGAGCCTGGAAGCTGAGTTGTATGGACACTAAAGAATCCACAGTACTCCCAAGGAGACAGAGTTCCAGGTACTGAGAGGTTCCTTTTCATCTTCAGTTACTATCTAGTCTGTGGTAGACTTTTGCAAGTTTCCAGATCACATTGTTGGCTGCTAGATCTCTGGCTAGAGGTTTATCCGGCAGTGAAGCACCCAGCTGCGAGTGGCTAATCTCTGGGTTGATTAGAGACATTCATTGGATTTCAGCAGTTCAAAGTGCCTGAGTTTTAGCACCCGTAGTCTCTGTTCCCATTAGACTGTGTTATGTTGGATGTTACCACTGCAGAATAAAAACCTTGAAAAGGACTTTTATGTGTCCGCATCCGAAGTTGTTGGGTACTAACCCTGGGAACCCCTAGAGGTTCACCGACAAGCCATGAGGAGGTAACTGATAAGCCCAAAAGTCAAAGCTACCCCTCAAGGGGTTATGGCCGCTACACCTGCAAAGAATTACACAAACGGTTAGAATATATGACCACCCATCTTTATGACTAAAGTAGTTTCACTTCAGTCACATGGGGTGTGGTCTTGTATAGACTGTGCTTGTGTACCTTCTCTGCTATCTACTGGTTGTTGATAGAATAGCAGTATAGTAATTCTTTACTTAGAAATAAAAAAAATGAATATGGACTTTGGGGTGTCTTGTCTTTTATGTGACCATATAAACCCCAGTCTGTCACACTTGCAATATTAGGAACCAAATGGTCCGCAGGGCCGAGACCCTCCTGCGCAGGGCCTGGGAGGCCAGTGCAGCAGCCTTGAGTCAAGCCCTGGCATCGGCCGAAGTGGCCAGGGACACGGACATGTGGGTGCCCAAGTTAGTAGATCATGTGTCATGGACTCGTTAGTGGAAATTGGTAGGGCAGTGGCTTACCTGGCATATGTCTGCAGCTCTCCTGAGCTCTGTGGGTGAAGACCTGGGATGGGGATCACACAATCAGACTGTTGTGTGGTCTGTCTAAGGGTTCCCTACGCTTTGGCACAGGCCTGGACCAGGCCCTGTCTAGGTCCACAGAAAAGGGCAAAATGTTTCCAGTGAACCCTAAGTGTGTGTGTGTGTGTGTGTGTGTGTGTCCCCCTCAGGTTAGCAACCACTTCAGCAAAGGATGGGGGGGGGGGATGGAAGACAAGCAATGGGGGTGGGGGGCAGAAAGGGGATCTCCTCTAGTCTGGCACAAAACCGTCTGACAAGGATCCTAAGTGATGCTTGCTCCGGTGGGGGTTCTCAGTTACTTGCTCAGTGAGAAGATGACTCAAAGCCCCCACATCCTGAGGTTGATTAAAGAGGGCTACATTTTGGAGCTACTTTCCGTAATCCCCTCCAAGTCTCCTTCTAACCTGCCTACCCAGAGACCAACAAAGTGGTTGGTCTCAGATAGCAGCTGGCAGAGCAGGGGGGTCATGGAGGCACGGGTCTAGGAGAAGATATTCCTTGTCATGTACTCTGTTGGATTTTTGTCATCTGTAAGAATGTTCTGTTTTGGAAGCCAATAAAGTGTCTCTCTCTCTCTGGAGAACGGGTTTTGCTGCGGGAAGACAATACTTTTACTAATAACTACAAACCATCTACGAGGAACGATTATATTAGATCACTACAGCCTACACATCCCCCCCCCCCCCCACTTTTCCAGAGCATCAGAACTTGCTATGTTTTGCAGTTCTCACCGCTCAGGGCATCCAGCATTGGCAGTTTTGCGCCCTGCCCTTTTAGACTGGCAGCCAGCCCAAGAGTCTTCACAAAGAGGTGGTTTCTCACCTCCCATCTCCAGGGGATTGTGCTGATTCCCCCCACCACCCCCAATCTGGATGACCTTTTTGGTCTACAACCAACCAGTCCCGGGATCTCCTGCTTGCCGACCTGGACAAGGTGGTAAATCCCTTGGAGTCCCTAGGTTAATCAGCCAGTAAAAAAATCCTTGCTGGTTCTATCAGACCAAGGTTTACCTAGGGTTCCAGGTGGATTCAGTGGCACAGAAGTTGGTGCTGCCCAAAAGGAAGATAGAGGGCCTGATGGGAGCAGTGTCTTTCCCTTCTAGAGACCAGAGAGGTCTCCCACAAACATGACGGTACACAGGTTAATGATATCTATTGGCTCCACTCCAGGATTCTCCAAGCATTTCCTGCTCTCCTCCTGGGATGGAAAAAAGGGAGCATTGAACAAGGTTTCCATTCCAGGGGAGGTAAGAGCCGCTACAGTGGTGGCTCAATCCTTGTAAGTTGGAGAGGGTCACCTTTGACCCCAGCTTCAACCTCCTCAGGGTTTAAGAGGGGCTCTTCCTCCACCTTCAGGGAACTCTGGGCAGTCGGGAAGCCCTAAGAAGAAAGTGGAAGGGATCTGGATAATTTCAATTCAGTTCAATGACTGTGGCTTTCTTGAATCGCCAGGGAGGAACCAGGTCTTGCACACTTATGAGCTTAACTCAGGAGCTCCTAGAGTGGGCGTGACAGAGAATCCCCCCTCAATCCTGGCAGTTCATATAAAAGGGGTCTACAACATAGAAGCAGACTACCTCAGTTGGCAGCTGATTCATCTGGGGAAGTGGGAGCTAAATCCCGATGTGTTCTCTCTTGTGTGTCAGTGCTTCGGTACGCCAGAGATGGATCTCCTTTGCTTACAGAGGAAATGGAGTGAGAAGGTTCTTTTCCCTGTCCAGAGGGGATCCAAGGGGGGTGGACACACTGGCCCAGGACTGGGAGCTCAACCTGGCCTATGCCCCCCCCCCCCCCCCGGCCCTGATCCCAAGGATAGTACAAAAGTTTGAGCCAGTCTGACAGCAGACTGATTTTTGGTCGCTCTGGTGGCTCAAGAGGGCCTGGTTCCCTTAACCTGGCCCTCACAACTGAGGAGCACAGGGAAGAGGCTGTGCAGTGAACTGCCTACAAGGCTGACTGGAGTAGGGACAACAGCACCACTATTCCTGTCAGCCCAGCACTGCAAGCGGTGCAGAGAGCTGGGAGGAGGTGCAGGCTGTTCTCTCCCAGCCCCTCTTCCTGCCAGTGTAGCACTCTGTATTCAAAACTTGGCAGCATGTGCTACTCTGACCAGAAGGAGGAGAGAACACATTCAGCACAGCTAAATACTAAAATGTCCAGATGAGGGAAGTAGGGGTGAAGTTCCCGTTCCTCCTAATCAAAAAAAAACAGAATTCCCTGCAACACTTTTTTTTTTTTTTTTTGCAAAATACATCAGTACAGTGAAAGTTTACATGTGTTGCAATGTGGCTAATGCTTATTCGTAAACTCCTACCATTCTCAGTCCCCCCTTGTCAGTGCAGAACTGTATTCCTGTTACCCAATTTTTGGTAGGGGGCAAGTTTTAATGAACCTGCAAGTCCTGATCTCAGTGTAACTGTAATCATAAGCCAGCAGCACTGCCCCAGTAGTGCCAAAGTCTGACGGCAACTTCTGGGATCAAGAGTATGGATGGCTTTGAATAACTTCAGACCCATTGATTATTTATGAATGGGTTTTTGATCATACCCTCACTGTCCAGGTATCCGGGTCCTACATCGGAGCATTTGCAGGAGTACAAGTATTCCTACACATGCTCGGTATCAGTGTAGCCCTAGTATTCTGCATACCTTGGTTGTAAAAAGTGAATATTTGAGTTACTATTGCCTTTCTATCATCTCGAGCCAGTTTGCCCATTCTTCTGACATCAAGGCCTTTTCATCCACACAACTGCTGCTAACTGGATATTTTCTCTTTTGCACTATGCTCTGTAATCCCTAGAGATGGCTGTGAGAACCCAAGTGGATCAAGTTTTTGAAATATTGAGACCAGCTCACCTGGCACCAACAACCATGCCACGTTCAAAGTCCCTTAAATCCCCATTCTGATGATCGGTTTGCACTACAGTCAGTCTTCACCACATCTAGATGCCTAAATGCTTTGCTGCCATGTGATTGACTGATTAGCAATTTGTTACCAAGCAGTTGAACAGGTGTACCAATGAAGTGGCTGGTGAGTGTACATACTCTATTTTAACCACTAGGCGTCCGCGCTATAACCGAAAGACAGCTACAGCGTGGACGCCAATTTCAGGGTGGACGTCCTCCTGTTTACTCGCTCATGCGAGTGCACATCGGAAATTCTGTGCTGGCCATGTCCCTTGGACACAGCCAGTCACAGATCGCTGTAAATGGCCAATCACAGCGGCTGTTTACAGTGTGATTGGCGTGTCCAATGAGATGATCCCATATGTAAAATATGAGATCATCTCTCATTTCTGGCTCTCCCTCCTCACACAGACAGCGTGTGAGGAGGGAGAGATGAACGGCTGCAGCGGTGAGTGGGGGGGAAAAGTGTAAAAGTGCCCATAGTACCTGTCGCGTGTCATTGTCCTGGTGCTCCAGGGCCTTCAAAAGTGTAATAGGTAGTCAACAAGTTGGTAATTTATGCTCCTAGAACACGTGATGGCACTCCCTACATGTTGGGTCTCTAAGTGGCCAGGCTGTGGAAAAGTCCCACACGTGGTATCGTAATACTCAGGAGTAGCAGAATGTAATTTGTGGTATACACATGCCATGTGAGAAATAACCTATTACAATGACAATTTTGTGGGGAGTCTTCATTTTGCAAAGAATTGTGGGGGAAAAAATTACATCAAACACCTCACCATGCCTCTTACTAAATACATTGGAATGTCTGCTTTCAAAAAAGGGGTCATTTGGGGGGTATTTGTACTTTCCTGGCTTGTTAGGGTCACAAGAAATGAGATGGGCCACTAGTACATCAGATGTGATCAGTGGAGATCAATTTTTTGATTTGCACCACAGCTTGTAGACTCTCTAACTTTCACAAAGACCAAATAATATCCACTAATTTGGGTTATTTTACCCAAAGTTATGTAGCAGTATAAAATGTGGCCAAAGTTTATGAAATTTTAATTTGCTAAATTTTTATCACAGAAACCAATGCCTTTTTTTTATTTTTTCCATTTATAGCGCAAAAAATAAACCCAGAGGTGATCAAATACCACCAAAAGAAAGCTCTATTTGTATGGGAAAGTACAAAAAATTTATTTGGGTACAGTGTTACATGACTGAGTAATTGTCATTCAAAGTGTGGGCACCGAAAGCTGAAAATAGGTCTGCTCATGAGGGGGGGGTTTAAGTGCCCAGTTGTCAAGTGGTTAAACAGAATGCCAACGTTTAATACTTTAAAGAGATGTCAACACAAGCATGTGCTCAGTGTTAAAGTGCTAGTGTGCACCCCTTTTCCCCCCTAACATATTCATAGCTAGGTGATTTGACCCACCCTTTCTCCCTAACCCATGCATCTACATACTCCACTGTGACTGGCATGCGTACTCTGCTTTTTGGTTCTGGCACAAGGAGACCAGCATAAAATCATTATAGTACATTGCACATTTGATCTGCTCTTTAGTAATTTGCAGTTGCTCAACATTAGACACATCCGTTTAAACTCTTGTCTTTCAGAGCTGCTGCCTCATCTCCTCAAGCCATGGGGCTGTACAAACTGAAAGTAGCCACTGGGTCAGACCTGTCTGCTGGCACCTGTAATAATGTCTTCATTGTTCTTGTGGGCATAAATGGAGAAAGTGAGAAACACCAAATGCCCCGTCACTGGAGCCACTTTTTGCCTGAATCTGTGAGTATACTCTTAGTGATGACATTTTCTAGGTAAAATATTTACAATTGTCAGTCATTTCTGGTTAAAGGTTTCTTGATGGCAACTTGGTAGAACTGTAAAAATCATTGAACTGGCAGCTAACACATTATAAATTGTCCATGACTAATGCTTAGGGTAGTCTGTGTATATGCATCGCCTGTGTATTTGGAGCTCTAGGGCTTGGTGCAAAGCTGATTGGAGAAGAGTTTGATTGTGCTGCTCTCATATCACTGAAATTACTTTTTAGGCAAAATTTGTACAACCGCCAGCAATGGCTGAATGTAACTGTTTGGAGGTGTATATAGAGCACAGTTGTAACTTGAGTTGCATATCCTCTGCAAGAACTGGCCTATGTATGGTAAAACCTGTAGTGAACAGATTTGTCAATTCTCTTCTAGGTGGCAGAGTTTGATATAAATGAAACGAAAGATCTTGGAGAGCTCCTGCTTGTCCGGGTATCTGTGGAGTGCTACTTAAAGTTCATGCTAGATGCCTGGTTCTGCCAATATGTCAATGTTACCTGCCCCAATGGTCAACTTTACCAGTTTCCATTCTATCAGTGGATAACAAAACCTGACCCTGTGGAGATCCCAGAGGGGAAAGGTAAGGCTTAATGTTTTTCTGTTACTTGCCTTTTCAAACTAATGTGACCATACCCTACTAGAGGTTTTAATGCTTGATCACCCAGCCCACCTTTTTAACTTGGCCACCAAAAAGTGCTGCCCCAGCTACACCCTCTGACATGTTTCATGGTCTCACAGGTACTGCTGACCAAACCCAGTGTGTGGGGTGAAACATGTCAGAGGGCGTGGCTGGAGTAGCACTGGTCAGTGAAGTGTTCCTTCTCTGAAGCTCAATATTCTAGCAGTGACTATAGACCCGTTTGACTGCATTTGACTTGCTTGGGAGTATAGATGGAACATGCTGATAATTTGAACTTCTCCACAACCTGGGTTTGTAGAGTTACTAGCCACATTATTGCTGGCCTTGTAATAGCTCAAGTGTTTAATTTAAAACTGTCTGCATACATAACCTTTAACCTAAATGTGCAAACCACCAGGACAACATGTAATCTGCACTTCTGATGTTTAGCTTTCCTTACACTAGTTGGGGTTGTGCTACCTGGCAAGCCTCCTGTAAATTGCATGAGAGAGTGTGGCCATGTTGTGACATGCTTAAGCCCAGTATGGTTTCAGAGCCAGAATTGCTGTCTGAATGCAGTTACTTGGAGAAATATGTCCAGTGCCACAGTCGGGAGCCCGGGCATGAATTTGTTGCAATGGCCCCAACAAGACTGTCATGCAGGAATCAATAGCTGGTCTGGGGTTAACTTTAATTTGTCTGACCCTTTTTTATAGGCTTACTGATTCACGTAACTTCTCTACAAAACTCCATTGTTTTTGGCTTCATGGGTAAATGGTCACTGATCCTTGTTTTCTAAATTGTTGTGAGCTGAATTTCTAGTGATGAGCAAACTGTATTATGACTGTTAGGACATGTACAACTTGTTCTGTTTCAGGTATTGTAATAACTGGAAACACTCACCCTAGTCTCCTGAAACAAAGAAAGGCAGAGCTGGAGACAAACCGAGAAACGCACAAGTAAGAAACCTACATTTTGATCTGTACATGCAAGTGAAATTTGTTTCCATTTTGGCATACCTTTTCTTTTTTTTTTTGCATGCTACAGAACTGGACTTTCAAATATCTGACCACTGCACTCCACTCTAGTGGTTCCAGACCATCTAACTAAATGGATGGCAATCGCATTGATGTAAAAAAAAAATTTTTGGGCTACTATGGATTAACAGTTGAATACAGCATTGTCACATGAAGAAATTAATGCTTTGGCTGTTCTGCGAGTAGCCCAGAAGAAACGGGTCCTCCTAATGGCTCCGATGGCTTTAAATTGGGTTTTCAGATTTTTTGCAGTTTGTCAATATGGGGGTTATGTATTAAAACTAGAGTAAAATATCTGGTGCGGCTCAGCATAGAAACAAATGGGCTTCCAGGTTTTATTGCCAAAGCTTCACCAAACGGGGTGAAGATAGAAGGTGTGTGTGTTGCATCCAACATTTTGATACATTTTTTTTTCTTTTTTAAATGTCCGATTTGTAAATCTGACATTTAACACTTTTTTTGCAGACACATAGAGATGCTATTGTAAGATTATTGTACAAATCTCGTTGATGCAATGAATTGGGCTTGGTAGGCCTTCAGGGTGTGTAAAAACTATTAGGTAAATGTATGTAATCTCTAATGCCCCATACACGCCTTAGGATTTTCTGTTGGCAAATATTCTATGGCAGCTTGTTGTCGGAAATTCCGACCATGTGTAGGCTCCATCAGAATTTCCGGCTCAAAATTTGAGATCTGGATCTCAAATTTTCCAACAACAAAATCCATTGTAAATTCTGATCGTGTGTACACAATTCCAATGCACAAAGTTCAACACATGCTCTGAATCAAGCAGAAGAGCCGCACTGGCTATTGAACTTCATTTTCTCAGCTCGTCGTACATGTTCATTACCACGTTCTTGACGCTCGTAATTTCCGACAAGATTTGTGTATGCAAGACAAGTTTGAGCCAACATGCATTGGCAATGAAACATGGCTTTTGTCAGAAAATCCTATCGGGTGTACAGGGCATAAGGGGGTATTTTGGAGTTCTTTAGAACTTTCAGTGTGTGATTTGCTCCCCAATCATTCAGCATAATCTGATGTTCAGACCTGTTCATAGTTACTAAATGTTTTTCATAAAGTTTGTGCTTTTGAAGGGTTCACCTCCAAAATGGCAACCATGCAATTTCAGTACTGCTAAGAATATACTGTGTACAGCCTCATTTTTTTTTTTTCTCAAAACGTCTTCCAGGACAGCCCATGAGCAGGGGCTCTGTAAGGCTATTTGGGGGCATATCACTAACCTTCTCTTCTGCCAGAAGCTGCACACCGCTGGGGAGGTTGGGTGTGCTGCTGTCTCTTGTCTCTCTGTGCCTGGAGAGGGCCAGGACCGTGGTGATGTCTGCTCCCAAGCGCCTGTAGTCTCTATGTGAGCAGCAGTTTCCTCTCCTCACCCACAGCATGGCTGAAAGGTGTGAGGAGAAACAGGAAGCAGCAGCACTTGAGGGGGCGGAGCTTCTGCACTCCAAGCTGGCCCACAGGAAGTGCCGAGTGATAGGTCACTTCCGGGGCATATGACATCATCATCGGGCGCCGGAGACACTGGTTCCAGTCTTTTTAAGCGGTGCGGATGGGAGACGCTGGTTACTGGTGTGTTTTGGTGGAAAGCAGCCAGGCTGTGGAAAGCTAAACAGGGCAGGATGGACCAGTCTGCAGTTCCTGCACAGGCAGTGGAAGCAGTGCCCAACACCAGCACCTCGCAGGTAAGCCTGAAGTGTGTTGTCACTATCTTGCTATCCCTGTGAGTGTTCCCTCCCCCTCCCCTCTCTGTAGTAGTGGGTTATGGGGACACATTTCTTCCCTCCTGCACGTGGTGTTTCGGAGCGTCAGGGTGGCTGTGAGTCTCATTTTGGGTCGTTTTATTTATTTTTTTGTCTTACAGACCGAGACCCAGGAGAAAGCTCAGGCACAGCCACCTAAAAGGAAATGTGCGGTGTGCGCAAACAAATTGAGCTCCTCTTGGAGCAAAGCAGTTTGTCGCAGCTGTATAGAGGGCCTTGTAAAAGATGACCCGGTTACCTCTTGCCAAAAGATGCTAGCTTCTGTCAGAGATGAGCTTTCGTCCACCTTTAGTTCCTTTAGAACGCTTATTGACAAGCTCCAGACTCCAGCAGAGGGTCCGTCGTCACAGAAGACGACAGTCAGCACTCCGCAGCAGGCGGACAGTGAAGACTCTGAGGCTGAGGTCAGATCTACCCGTTCCTCTCCAGAGGAATCAGGGTCAGAGATAGAGCCCGGGGATAGAGAATCCACTCGGAGCTCGAGATTTAAGTTGTCCGTAGAAGATGTGGATGACTTATTGAAGGCCATCTATACTACCCTTGAATTGAAAGAAGAGGAGGTTCAGCTATCCAAACATGATCTCATGTATAAGGGATTGCACAAGAAAAAATCTAGAGTTTTTCCAGTCCATAGCTCATTGATTGATACTATCAAACTGGAATGGGATAATCCTGAGAGAAAACCTTTCTTCTCTAGTAACCTTAAAAGGAGGTTTCCTTTTGATGAGGACACTACGCAGCCGTGGAATAAAAATCCCAAGCTAGACGCACCCCTTTCAAAGGTTTCAAAGAACTCGGACCTAGCGTTCGATGATATGGGTACGCTTAAGGATCCGATGGACAAGAGGGGGATATCCTTCTCCACAGAGCCTGGGACTCTGCGGTTGGGAACCTCAAACCTGCTCTGGCCTCCACTTGTGTGGCCAGAAATCTGGAGGTGTGGTTAACCCAAATTCAGACTCATCTGTTGGCAGGTACCTCCAGAGAGCAGATTTTGAAGTCTTTTCCTCTCCTCTTTCAGGCAGTAGGTTTTTTTTGGCAGATTCTTCCGCAGAGTCGGTGAGAATGTCGGCCAGGACCTCGGCTTTAGTGAACTCGGCCAGGAGGAGCCTTTGGCTTAAGACCTGGTCAGGGGACTCAGCCTCCAAGTTACGCCTTTGTGGGCTCCCCTTAACAGGCGATCACTTATTTGGCCCAGGGCTGCAGGAGGCACTGGAACGCACTGCCGACAGGAAGAAGGCTTTCCCAGAGAAAAAGAGAATCCCAGCAGCCAGGAAGTTTTTTCGTGGCCAAGGCAGGCAGCAGGGTCCTAAAGGAAAGGACAGCAGGCCGAAAAAACACTGGACAGGGCACAAAGGCAGAGGCAAAGGGGGGGTCCTGTTTAACCCTCCTCAACAGCCCACCAAACCGCAGTGACTTGCGTTCCCCAGTGGGAGGAAGATTGAGGGCCTTCTTCCCACAGTGGGCAGCAGTTACTTCAAGCCCCTTTATCCTGGACCTTGTGACCAACGGGTACAGGCTGGAATTCGCCCACCAACCACCAGAGCGGTTTTTGGTCACCTTTCCTCCCCAGGATCGGGAGAAAGCGCAGGCCCTGGGTCTCCAGATCGGAGACCTGTTGGATCAGAAGGTCCTGATTCCTGTTCCCCAGTCAGATCAGGGCAAGGGATTCTATTCCCATGTATTTGTTGTCAAAAAGCCGTCAGGGAAGTTTCGACTTATCCTGAATCTCCGAGCTTTAAACAAATCAATCAGATACAAACATTTCCGGATGGAGACGGTTTTCACTATCAAAAGCCTACTCTACCCAAACTGCTACATGGCCACGTTGGACTTGAGGGATGCTTATCTTCACATCCCTATCCACTCAGCCTTCCAGAGATATTTAAGATTAGCAGTGAAGATGAGGACAGGGACCCGACACTTCCAGTTTCAGGCCCTCCCCTTTTGGTCTTTCCTCAGCCCCACGCATTTTCACAAAAGTGTTGGGGGAAGCCCTAGCTCCACTCAGGCTAAAAGCGATAACTATTATCCCTTACTTAGACGACCTCCTGGTGGTAGCAGCGTCATACCAGAAGCTGTTGGAGGATCTCCAGGCTGTACGGGACTTCCTACAGTCCTTAGGCTGGTTAATAAACGTAGAAAAGTCGTCCTTGACTCCGGCCCAGAAGGTGACTTACCTGGGTTACGACTTTTGCTCAGTAGATCAAAGGGTCTTTCTTCCTCAGGAGAAGATTACCAAAATGATCCAATCTATGTCAGCATTGCAGACAAACCAGTCGGTCTCCCTAAGACAGGTTTCGAGGGCAGTGGGTCTGATGACCTCATGCTTTCCTGCAGTCCCATGGGCAAGACTTCATCAACGTCCACTACAACTGTTCCTCTTAAGAAACTGGAACGGGGATGCAAGGTCCCTGGAGTCAAGAGTCCGGCTTCCCACCAGGGTAAAGAGAAGCCTGTGGTGGTGGAGAGCAAGCCAGCACCTAGCAGGAGGTCTCCCATGGTCCATTCCCATTCCCCAAAGGATTACTACGGATGCAAGTTCCTGGGGATGGGGGGCCCATCTCAACAATGCAGTAGCACAGGGAGAGTGGTCCTCGGGAGGCAAGGGCTTCATCCAATCAAAGAGAGCTTCTAGCGGTTCACAGAGCCCTGCAGTCCTTTCAGATAGAGATCAGGGGCCACAATCTTCAAATTCTGTCGGACAACGTTGCGACAGTCGCATACCTCAACAAGCAGGGGGGCACGAGAAGCCGGATACTCCAGTCAATTGCCCAGGAGATTCTAGTATGGGCAGAGGGGAATCTGGCTTCAATTTCAGCGGTGCACTTGAAGGGCGCACAAAATTGGTTAGCAGACTACCTCAGCCGTCACCGGGTAGATCGAGACAACTGGTCCCTTCATCCCGAAGTCTTTGCAGACCTCACCAGCAGATGGGGATACCCAGTAGCGGATCTGTTCGCAAACAGGAACAACCGCAAGACGGAAATGTTCTTTTCCATGAACCCAGCAGACCAATCCTTGGGGATCGATGCGCTGGCAAACCCATGGCCTTGCGGCCTATGTTATGCCTTTCCGCCGATCAGACTTATTCCAGAAGTCCTCCGGAAGTTTCTTCTAGAAGAAACAGACCTCATTCTAATTGCCCCGTTTTGGCCCAAGAGGCCATGGTTTTCCCTGCTACAGACTCTAGTTTCAGAGCCTCCACTGAGTCTTCCAAAGAGGGAAGACTTATTGTTGCAGGGTCCAGTGTCTCACCCCCAGGTGATTTCCCTAAGATTGTCGGCTTGGTATCTGAAGAGAAGATGCTAAGCGCCCAGGGGTTCTCCGACAAAGTAGTCAGGACTCTGGTAGACTGTAGAAAACCAGTAACCAGAGCCATTTATTCCAAGGTTTGGAAAAAGTTTAATTCTTGGTTATCGGAGACTAACCCACGATATTCCGGCAATTCTGGAATTTTTTCAAGAGGGGGTTGACAAGGGTCTTTCCGTTAGTACCCTAAAAGTACAAGCGGCAGCTATTAGTGTTTTCCTCCAGTTTTCTCTCCTGGAAAATCCCATTGTAGCCAGATTTTTCAAATCAATTTCAAGGGCCAGGCCAGTAGTGGTGAAAAGTTGTCCATCTTGGGACCTGTCCCTAGTACTTCAGGCTTTGGTGGAATTTCCTTTTGAGCCTCTCGAGGAAATTTCAGTTAAACTACTTACATTAAAAGTAGTTTTTCTGGTAGCTATTACCTCAGCACGTAGGGTAAGTGAGCTGCAGGCCCTGTCAGTTAGGGAGCCTTTTCTCACGATTTTTGATCGAGTCGTTTTAAAGACTGATCCAGGTTTTTTGCCTAAGGTGGCTAGTACATTCCACCGAACTCAGGATATTGTACTGCCATCCTTTTGTAGTTCACCGCACGGCGAACAGGAAAGAAAGTTTAGTTGCTTAGACGTAAGAAGGATCCTCCTTGCCTATCTTGAGGTCACTAAGACCTTTAGGAAAACCGATGCTTTGTTTGTCCTCTTTTTTTCGGGGGCACACAAGGGAAACAGTGCATCTAAAGCCACACTAGCCAGGTGGATAAAGCAAGCTATCTCTGAAGCTTACAAAATTAGTTTCTTTTTTTTTTGGTATGCATACTAAGTTTCTGTTTGATAGGATGGCTTTTCCTCTAAAAGGTAGTTTGGCATTTAAATCTGCTAAAATTTTAATTTGTAAGAAAGGGTTACTTGTAATGGGCTTGTTCCTTTGTGTAGGTGGAAGGTTTATGCAGAAGGTGTCCCTCACTGCATTGATGTAGAAGATGATGATGTATTCAAGCTGCCTGCTAATGATCAGTACTCCTTGCTAAAAGAGTACAGCTTTGGCTACAACCTTCTTTCCACGTATGTATCTGCATTCTTCTGTGAAAAAGCAGGGGTGCAGGAACTATTGTGTAGATATGCTTCTTGAATTGGTTGGAAGGAAGAGGGCACTTGGTTTATCTAGAATTCCTAAGCAGAGGGTAATCTAAGGCATGCTAAAGCGTGTGTGTTCTCTCAGAGCATTCAATGATATGACTTTTTTTTTTTTTTTTTTTTTCTTGCAGAGCTTTTTAAAAAATTTGTCAAGATGGTCTAAACTTTTTTTAATTTTTTCCCCCCATGTTAATAAAATTTAGAATGTTTGTTCAATCTTTTATAAAGTATATTTAATGTTTGCTTGTGGGGTTGTAGAAGAGATATAGAAATGTCTCAATTCAACTTTGTATATACTATTCAAAAATCCTTCTTCGTTCATACATGGTTATCTAACCCTTTCACTGCCACCAACATAAGCCTTAAGTCAGTAGCACAGGTTTTAAACAGTTGGCTTCCAATTGGAAGATATTTAGGTGGCTGGAAAGCCCACCCAAGCACTTCCACACTCCTTAGGATGCCACCCCCTCCCCACCATATTACAAGCTTCACTGCCACTCATGTTGGCCTGAAATGGGCATGGTGGGTACAGGAGAACCTTTCTTCATGGATCTGCCCTCTAGTGAATGAAGCCCTGAAACAAGCATTTCATAACTTCTGGGTTCAGTTTTAATCTCCCTCTCCCTTTGTCTTGGGCTGTGTCACTTCTAGATCCCACACACAGGGACCACTGCATTTCCCTGTCATTTATAGCTTTTTTTTTTTTTTTTTTTTTTATGTGCTCTGCCCAGCTACTGTAGGCCAACATTCGGTCTGCGGGAGGGGGAAACTTGCCTACAGCTCTGCCCTGCCCACTGAGTAGGTTAGGATGCCTCTTCACTATCTCCCAGCAGCCAAAAATGGTGGCTGTGGCTGTCTCCTCCACTCCCACAGATGACTGCTTTTTTTATTGTATGATCCACAGCTAAAGATGGGAAGGAAGAGCGGCCATGCTGTAAGTGAGCAGCCTACCACTACATAGTACTTGCTGATTTTGTGCCTCTACATATTGCTTACCGACTGTCTTGCACTTTCCTACTAATGCATACCAAACACTACCATTCTGCTAATTGCACTTTTCTGTGTACTGCTCTGCAGTTACACCAAGCAGATAAATTCAGGGGGCCTGTCGGGTTAGGCTTTACAGGACCCCTAATTTCTAAAGGTGGCTCTACCACTACCCTCTCTGCTTCTAGTCCTCTCTGTGCCTGCATAAGGGATTCCAGCAAGGAGATGGGGGGGGGGGGGGGGGGAAAGCTGCCATGAGACCCAACCTGCTCCACCACCCATACTGTGTCCAGACTCTGCCTCTGGGTTCCGCAGCCAGCACTGACTATCAGAGTCTCCAGTATTACCAGAGGGGGCTAAGTGTGCACGGGCACTAGACTGAACCCGCAGGGAAGGTTGGTAGAGGGTGAGTGGGACCAGAAGCCGGCTGAGCCTGCAATAGGCATTGGTGCTATGTGCTTCTGCATCTGGCTTCAGTTACTACCTCTGTGCATGCAACTGCAGTGCTGGGGCTCACCAGCCATTAAATTGCTTATACGTCTCCCTTCCAGCTGACATACAGAATTTCCCTACTCCTGCACCTCTAAAGGCCCCTTGCACACTTGAGCATTCAACTGCAGTGTGTTCTTCCCAGACACTAAAGCGGCATCCAACTCTGCAGCAGGCATCCTGTCAGTCTATAGCAGGATGCTGCTGAATGGGTCTGAAAATTGCTTAATGGTGTTTAGGGCGTTGTCTGTTTTGCAATGCAGGACCAAAAGCTGACACGCATCACAATTCACACCCAACACCCCACAGGCTGCAACTGTCCAGACACTTTTCAAACCCAAAATTCCCCAGCTTACAGCACAACTAATCCTCATAGCACATACCCTCCCTTTTGCTGATACTTTCCTCCAACAATCTCTCCAGTCAGCACAGTCCCTGGACATCCGTCTCCAACCCTTTTTTTTTTTTTTTTTTTTTTTTTTTTTTTTTTTTTACGTTCCCTCTTCCTACATATCAAATTGCCTTCACAGCCCCCTCTCAACTTCACACTGAACCTACCCTGCTACAAATCTTATTCATTAAAACAGTCAACCTTTTAGACTATCCCCAACATTGCCCTCTCTGAAAGGGCCACCCTTTTACTAACTCTGCTAAAGAAAATGTTCACAATCCAATTGTGTTTTGCCCAACATGTTAGCCCATCTATTTACAGGTTAAGGCAAACACTATTAAGTGTACTTCTCACCCAGTCAAATGTTGTAAGTCTTGTAAGAGGACCGCCCCTTTCAATTATGCTATCACTTGTAATGGCAAAGGGCTGATCAGCTAACACTTATTGAAGTAACCTAGTTAGTTTTTTAGCTTATTGGTCCAGATCCATAAGCTAGCTGTTTGTCTCTACTCAGTGGCTTTGAAGCAATGCTTAAAGGATTTCTGTTCAACGAGGAATCGTGGCCTAACCTAGAAGACATCAAGCTGCTGTCCTCTCTGCGAAAATCGCAAAATTCAGGTTTGTGGGATCTCTACAATCTCTTGTTAAACCTTGTTTTTTTTCAGTTATCTTTATCTCTGTACACAACAACCTCCAGCACAGTGGTTATCAACTCTTGTCCCCAGGACCCACTAACAGGCCAGCTTTGCAAGGCAACTTTAATGCATCACAGGTGATCTCATTTGCTGCTCAGTGATTGCAATAATCTAGTCTGCATCACCGCAAAGTTATACTTTAAAATCTGGCCTGTTGTGTCCTGAGGACAGGAGTTAAGAACCACTAATTTAGCACATGGTCTTGCAGCCAAGTCTTCATGTATCTTGGAATTTTCTAATGGTTCTCTTACTCTTTCATTGTAACCAGTTTTGCATACCAGTGCTGCAAAAGGGGCAAACTGTCAAAACAGCATTGTGTTTGGGAATTGAGGTAGAAGGGGAAACTGTAAATGACTCTATGGAGAACTGTGTTGGCCAGGGTGGCTGTAAGAGTACAGGCAGTCCCTGAATTACGAACGACCTCAATGCAGGCTGCTTGTGCTCCACGCTGGTCCTGGATACCTCTGAGCAGCTATCTTGCCACACTGCAGTACTGCATGGCCAGAAGCGCCCAGAACATCCCATATCCCTGCACAGGTGGAAGTTGCACTTGCAAGCAGTGTTCCAACTTGAAAACAATTCCACTTGCGAACAAACCTACAGTCCTTAATGTGTTCGTAACCTGGGTACTGCCTGTACCACAACTGAATAGTCTTTAACATCTGCTTTTTTTTTTTTTTTTTTTTTTTTTCTCTGCTAGCCATGTTTGTGGTACCATTAAGGCTTAATGGAACCGCAAGTGTAATGCCTTCTCTAGGAAGGTGCAAATAATGGCATGCATTTAGTTGCATTTCCAGAACTTGCAGGTGTGAATGGGGCCTAATTGCTAGCACGGTTTCCTAGTTTTCAAACTCATTTGACTTCATTGACCTTCTGGGGCACTATATATTGTCTTTGATATTCTGGTGGAGAGTTGGGATAAAACTGTAAAGTTGTCCTCTGCCAATAGCATCTCCTAAACGGCCCTTACAACAAATATTATTCTTGTTTTTTTTGCCTTGTTTTAGGGATAGTGACTGAGATATGGAAGGAGGATTCTTTCTTTGGTAGCCAATATCTGACTGGAATTAATCCCACACTGATCAAGAAATGCTTCAAAATCCCAGGGAATTTTTCAGTTTGTGAACAAATGGTAGCTTCATCTCTGGGGACTTCCACCAATTTAGAGACAGAACTGCAGGTGAGGGCTTTTTCTGGTCTGGATATAATGGTAAGAGCAAATGGTATCAAACAACCTTGATAGCTGGGTTGCTGCCCATGTAGCACATTTTGCTGATTACAAAACATTTTTTTGTAGGATGGACACATTTTCATAGCAGACTATAAAATTCTTGAGAAAATTCCTACAAATACAATTAAAGAGAAGAAACAATACCTTGCTGCTCCTATATGTCTACTGTGGAAAAATCCTCAGGATCAGCTTGTCCCAATTGCCATCCAGGTAATTTGTGTGTCTGTCCATAAAAACCAAGACTTGCAGTCTTAAGCTGGGTACACACTACCAGTTGGAGCCACTGTACTAACCATGCAAGGTTAGTCCAGCGATCGATCTCCCCCTGCTTAGCTGTTGTGTTCTGAGGGGGGGGGGTTGTAATTATATTTTACAGGTGGTTAAATGAATTTAATGTCTCCTGCATCAAACACTAGCAGATATACAGACTGTGGGCACAGGTTTTAGCCAGGTGTAAAATGCATTTTGTGAATTGTTTAATTTACCTTTTTAGATCTCTAAAAAACTTTACAACAAAGTGAGTGAATAGAAGGCATTCTATGTGTGGTTATACATCTGGCTTAACCTTTGCACAATACTGTAGTTCACCAGGAGCACTGCGCAATGGAGACAAATGGGACTGAACTACAGCACTGACAGCCATGCATATGGGAGGGGAAAACCATTTTTCCCAGGAGCTGTGGAAACATTTGCCTCGAGCCATGGAAGGCTGGAGTGCAGAGACCAGAACTGGAGATCTGTGTGCTGAGCTATTAAAGGCCTCTTGTTGCTGAGGACTAAGGGCTTGGACCTGTCTGCACCCTCCTGTGTATTCTCTTTATAGAAAGTACAAATGCTTAGTGCATTACCAGAGCTTTATTATATTAAAACCTAAATGGTGACAAAATTGAATAATCCACAAAAGTGGAAGATGATGAACATGGTAAAAGCTGGACAGTCTAGTGTGGGAATCATGTGACCTGATGTGCAATACCACAATGCTGGCTAGCTGAGTTTTGGGAGCATACTTCCTTCCTCAGAGGGGTATGTATGTTCACAGCCATTCATCAAAAAATATGACCTTGACAAGTGTATAGGTGGATCCACCTAGAGTAAGAGGCTGTCTGCATGCAGCTACAGATGCATCATTGTGGTAAAATGCTTATTAATGCAACGCACACATGGCAATGCAGCTAAAAATTTGCCAATTGCCTAGGTGGGAATCCAACTTTCAGACTTACAAATTTTTGCATATTTTCAAATATGAACTCAATACAGGCTATGAGTGAATCTTGTAAATGGTGTCTGAGCACTAATTCTTAGATTTAAAAAAAATACAACTCTTATGGGGCCTACAAAAAGTAGCAGCCACATAAACCACTCTTAATTCTCTACGTTTTTAAAAGAGTATTTCTTTAGATGTTTCACTAGAAACAAGTGACTGCTTGCACATGTGGGTGATTTAGTTAGGATTAAGGCAATATCATTTTTGAATTTCAGTTATCTCAGACCCCAGGTGAACATACTCCAGTCTTCCTGCCCAGTGACTCGAAACTTGATTGGTTACTGGCTAAGATCTGGGTTCGTAATGCTGAATTCCAGGTTCATGAAATTGACACTCACCTTCTCCGTACCCATATCTTGGCTGAGGTTTTCTCCATTGCAACCATCAGGCAACTTCCATTGGGGCACCCAGTGTATAAGGTGAGATAATGGCTTGTTGCATTTTAGGCACCTTGTTGCAAAACTGTTCTTTGGCCACTGTCTTATTAAAATAAAGTTTGTTTGAGAAGAAACATGAAACTCGGGGTGCTTCCTTGACATTACAGGAAATTTTAGGCTACACTCACCCTTTTGGCTGTCTGATGCAGAACCATATAAACAAAAAATTGTGAGCTCTGAATTGTGCAAGTAAACTGCAATGGCAGATTCTTGGCAGTCCATGTGCTAGATGCACTACAGTCTTAACCATACAAACAAATGGCCACTGCCCCACCTATAACTGGCCTTGGCATCAAGGAGCACATAGAAGTGCAGCACATGTAAAACAAGACCAAATTCCCAGCTCAACTTGCCAGCCTGCAACCTAACAGTTTGCATTAAACAGGGTTTAAGTTTGGTTGCTTAGACTTTTATTTTGGTTATGTTTTAACATGCATTGTCCTTCCATGTGCTACTTGCTGTTAAGGCCAGTGGCCATTTGTACTGTTATATTAATGGTGAGGGGGTGCACTGGACACCTTTGCTGCCATTTTGCTATATGCTGGGTGTCTAGTGCGCCCCTGTGCCTTTGTAAGGAGGGATGGGTTCCTTCCAGGCTTACCTGCCCTCTGCCTATTCATTATAATGCCTGTGCTTCTACTATGAAGGCTCTTGTCACTGCCTCTGCAGCTTACGCATGTATTTGCAAATGAGTGCAAATTTAAACTCCTGTTTTTAACACAAACTGTTAGACCGGTTAATTTGGTTGCTGGCTGACAAGTTGAGCTGCTTTTCTCTGGATTTGTTTTATACTGCAGTTTTAAGCCTCATGTACCAATTAATAGAAACGATGTCCCTAAATTATTTTAAAACTGTCTTCCAAACTGCCATACCAAGTTGGCCTTTTCCATGCACCTCCAATAAAATGCCCTTATTTTTTTTTGCTTCACCTACAATAGAGACTTTGGTTCAGTCTACACTCACCTGGTGAATAGTCTTTAGGTCCTGTGTGTGTGTGTGTGTGGTGTGTATTTAAAAAAAAGTGCAGAAGATGGGCCTATTCAATAAAAAAAAACACAACAGAAGTGGATCTAAATGGGTGTCAACAGTCTGTCTTTTGCATTGGTTGGTTTTCATTGTTCCCACTGACAGTTTAATGTAAAAACAAATGCCGCCGATTGCCCATCCATCCCAGAACCTTTGAATCTGGTATGGTTTTAAGTGGAACCCCATGCCAAAATGTAAAGAAAAAATGGCGGGGCCCCCAAAATCCAAACCCTTATCGGAGCATGCAGAAGAGGGTCTCGGGTCAGAGCCCCTCTTCTCCCCCCAAAGCACCTTGTCCCTTTGGACAAAGGCCTTTCTCCCCCCCCCCCCCCAACAATCATAGGGGCCCAGATCCCAGCCCCTATGAGAATGGGGTAAATTATACCCCTACTCATTCACCCCTCAAAATGTAGTGTATAAACACCCATCCCCCTTCCTTTTCACCAGGACTATGCGGCACTTCTGTTTAAATCTCAGAACTGGATGGACACAAATGCAAAACCTTTAGCATGAGAAATGGCTCAGTGTTTGATTCAAAGTAGTATACGAACCATTAAGCATATAGGTGACATACAAACTAGCATTGAGCATAGGACTCTTTAATACAGTGTTATGGTGTGTGTTTTTTTTTTTTTTTTTTTGGGGGGGTTCCCCTTCTATGGACTTGGACAACAAACTGCTGGATCTGAATTTATTATATTTTTTTCTCCTAGCTGCTAATTCCACATTTTCGCTACACACTGGAAATAAATGTTCTGATGAGGAAGAGACTAATTGGACCCAAAGGGCTCTTTGATCAAGTAAGAACTAAAATCTTTACGGTCTGTTTTGATCCATTTTAGAGTTGCTGCTTTGCTGTAAACTTTGTGTGTGATATATATTTCATGCAGAGAGCCTCCAATCTGCGCAGCCACCCTTTCCCTAATCACATTTATTTTTTTCATATGTTTTGGAAATCAGGCATTTGGCAATAGTCTCATCACATTTCATTTTGCTGTGCATGTGCAGAGTGCCAGCAGATGGCTCTCAATGTCGTACTGTATGTTGTGTAATGAATTTTTTTTTTAAATCAAACTGTACTTGCAGGCTTGTATTATATGCCTAATGTCACTATACAGAAATGGTAATTGCCAGGTGTTGCTCGGAAAATCCAAAAGGCCTTCATGCCTCCAGGCACCAGAGGAACATTAAGCAGTAATCCAAATCTCTGCAAGTCATGGATTGGCTTGCATGCACAAACATGAGCAATCTAGGTCTGTCCCAAAGGGGTATGGCTATCAATTTAATTTTTTTTTTTTTTATACATTTTTTGGTTGGTGAGGGCTAGACCAGCAACCTCAGCACAAGGCAAAAGCTGCAGTAAAATGGTACCAGAATATAATGCAGATACAAATTGCCTTTGTCTAACTATGCAGTGGTCAAGTCTTTTTGCTGAAACGTGGCCTTGAACCACCACATGTTGCTCCTGTTAAGACTTGAGTATTAATCCATGTTGCCTTTTATTCTCTAGGCTGTGGTGACTGGAAATGGAGGGGTTCCAGTACTCTTGAAGAAGGCCATGACAGGGGTAACCTATAGTAGCCTGTGTCTCCCTGATAACATAGCAAGTAGAGGAATGGATTCCATCCCAAACTACCTGTACAGGGATGATGGCATGAAGATCTGGTTGGCTGTGGAGAGGTAGAAACTTTAAGGGTGTTTTTTTTTTTTTTTTTCCTTTTTTGGGCATGTGGTACTCGTGTCAATTTTCTGATATATATTTTATTTTTTTTGTCATTTGTATCAAGTTTTGTTTCCAACATTATTAATTACTACTACGCAAGTGATGTGATGGTCAGGGAAGACCCTGAACTTCAGGCCTGGGTGTCTGAGATCTTCAAGGAAGGATTCCTTCAAAATAAGTCTTCAGGTAGGTTTTTAAAGTGACAAATTACTTTGTCTCCACATATGTAAACTCATGTGACTTTGTAGTCTGCCAGCACAACATTATCTACTTTTGGGATATGAAGCCAGACTTTGGAAATCCTGTTTAGGACTTGTTCTCAAATACTAAAACCTGTTCCCGTCCCCACCCCTCCACGACAGAACTTCCATCGTCCTTTGAGTCCACTGCCTCTCTGATCCAGTATCTGACTATGGTGATCTTCACATGTTCTGCCCAGCATGCAGCTGTCAATAGTGGTCAGGTGAGTGGAATTACATTGGTACTGTTTTTTGGTACATGGCAACACAGCCATTTCTATCATCGTAGCCAGAATGTCAGTAAGTTGGCAATGGAGGGGCCATGTATACTTGATGGGCCTCATTAAAAAAAAAAAAGTAATGGCTGCAAAATAAAAGCCTGAATTGCTTACAGCTGTACCTAATCATTGGTTTCCCCTGTAGTATGACCTCTATTCTTGGATGCCTAATGGTCCCACCACTATGAGGAGCCCCCCACCTACTGCTAAAGGTGCAACAATGCAAGTTATTCTGAAGGCCTTGCCAGATGTCAACACTACAGCTCTTGGCATGACCACTGTATGGACACTCAGCAATGAGCCCTCAGACAGGGTAAGTATAACGAACCAGTGAGAAGATACTCAAACATCATGATGTAGACAATACAGATCTCCTAGTGTTTGACAGGGCTGCCAATTAAGTGGGTAGAACTGGCCCTCCTCCCCACAACTTGGGTCCCATCAGTTCAACAGGGTGGCCCTGCACAGCTTTATGGTGCAGGCAGTTTCCAAAGAATGACCATGCTCCCAGCATTGCCAACAAGTAATTTTCCCTGGGTCTTAATGCGGTAGAAGAACCCAAGAGGCAGGAGCGGAAGGGACTATTTTAATTTTGGGTGCAGGTGGATAAACAAGTGTTGCAGTTCTCTACACTAGTTCTGATTGCCTGGTAAAGTCATACTTATTTGGCCTATGAGGCAACTGCAGTGGTGACTAAGGGGTAGAGCAAGGTGGCGGCAGCACAGGGATCCTTGTGGATGCAGTGCACTTCCGTAAAAGTAGTAATACTGCAATTTGCGAGTGCATACAGCATACCTCTACTGTGGGATGCTTAAAGGAAGTATAGCCAAAGCTTTTTGGCTGTACTTCACATATGGATTACAGGAGTGCAGTTCTGCACTCGGGTGACCCTTTAAGCCGACAGCAAGCTAAAACCTGCTGTTGGCTGATGTATCCTAGCTGGTCCAGGCTCTGGAAAGCTACCAACCAAAGATTAACACCCCCCCCCCCCCCCCCCCCGTTTTCAGAACGTGTAATGACATTGTAACTGTATTTTAAGTCTCATCAAAATGTTTTTTTTTTTTTTTTTTTTTTAGAGGCGTCTTGGAAACTACCGTAACATACGTTTTACAGAAAAGACCCCACAGCAGTTCATTAAGGAATTTCAGGTTAAACTGGCTGAGATCTCCAAATGCATCCAGGAGAGGGACAAGACCATGCATCTGCCCTATCCCTACCTTGATCCGAGTGAGATAGAGAACAGTGTCTCCATCTAACTTCAATATTGATGGTTCAACTAATGGACTCTATCCTTGAGGGGTTTTTTCTCTATCCCCTTTCGGGATTGGTACAGTATAAATAGACACTACAGCAATATTTAAAAAAAGTGACCTCTTTGAGAACATGTTACCTTGCATAAGAAATAAAAAAAAAAATTGGTGTATATAGCTTGTCTGACTTTTTTATCGCTCTTGGCTGCAGGTTTTTGGCTTCAGTGCATCCTTGCTGTGCATTCATAATCCTGTCAGGAGCCCCACAAAACCAAACCACCTTGTGATCTGCTTCTAGGTAAACCACAGGTATCCAGTGGAGTCTAGACATGCAAATCTAGTTGCTAACCGCTGGGTATTGTAACTCTTCAGGGCCACCTGGGAGCTTTCCTTTTTAGCACTCAATGTGCCTAGTTGCGTCCCTGAGACTGGACACCTTTTTGCTCACCACAGACCATATTAAAGGTGGCTTTGGAGACTTGTAGCAGTTCTTGCACATCTGTTCTACTTTGCACATCTATTTGAATCTTAAGGAATTTTACAAACATAACCTGTATGGTGGTTGCCAGCTATACTTAATTTTCTTTAAGGAGGCGGCTCTAGGCTTTGTGAGGCCTTAGGCTTAACCCAGACATGAGGCTCCACTCACGTCTATAATGGGGAAAAAATAATTCAAGCAATAAAAAAATTAATCGCATATATTAATGACACCAGCGCTGTTATCTTAGCGCTGGGATAGAGCACACTGACACCAGGGCTCTTAATATATGCAATTCATTTTAATTAATACTTGGTACTGTGCGCTGGTGTCAGTGCTCTCAACTCCCAGTCGCATGCCATTAGCCATTTTTGGGGAATGGCTGATGTTGGCGCTTCAATCATCGCGCCATTTGTGTTATGGTGTCAGGATGATTGAAACACATTATTTATATTGTTATAGAAAATGAAATAGTTCAACTCACCATAATGCTGAATCAGTGGGAGCCCTGAGTGTCGCTTTCCACGTTGCCTGCCACCAGATGCAGATTGTCCACTTGCCACACGTTGCGGATTGTCCACTTGCCACATCACCTGCAACAAGTTCACATTCTTGCTAAGGTGGGGAATGGGGATTGTCACTTTGGTTTTTACAGTCTGAGTTGGGGAGCAGAGAGATGATGTAATCTCTATGCTGCCTGCACATTGCGTGAGGGTGGAACTGCCAGGATGCAGGGCGGGCGGTGAGAGCTGTCATCTCTGTGCTCTGCCACCCGCTGATAGGCCACCCACCGAGCATCCCAGCTGGCAGCTCCCCCGCCCAGTCACCCAGCTTTGTCCGCTCAGTCAGTGAGACTGTACGAGCGGATGGGCGGCTCACCCACCGCCCGCTCAACGGGCCCTCCTCGGCTGTGGCCTGCCTCTGATAGCCAAAGGCGGCTCTTTAGGCAAAGTAGGAGGTGCGCGAGGCCCCTGGGAGGGTGAGGCCTTAGGCCCCCGCCTACTTTGCCTAATTAGAGAGCGGCCTCACTAATTGTGATGCTCAGGAGGTGGGGGCAAAGCTACCAACCATACGCTGCTTACCTGTATGCAAACCACATTGTGTGTCTTTTCAAACCCCCTATGAACAGTTGGTCATTACAAAAGATCTAACAAGGCTGGCTGGAAGTTAGATAATGTAGCCTCTCTCCTAAGGGGAATATGGTAGACTGTTTAAAGGCTGCTCTTCATCTTTTTCATTGGCCAAGTTGCAACCCCTCCTGCTTAATCTAATGGGGCTGCTTAAAGCAATACTATGGCTCTGCTGTGTGCAAGCAATGCCCCTGTGCTTTTGGTCCCACTCTGAAATCCGAGCATACATTACAGGAACAGCAGTACGGAAGTAAAGTTAGCGATCTTCAAGGTTATTTTGCTAAGATGGAGTTATGCCTGGTCTGTGCAATCTTAGCCCCAATCCTCTCTTGGTATCCTCTGGCATTGTCTGATCCTTCAGGTGCTCTCAGCAGGCTGTGTGCATCCATAGATGTATGGGGGGGGGGGGGGGGCGGGGTACAGGTATTTGGAAAGGTGTGTGTGTGTGTGTGTGTGTGTGTGTGTGTAATATGCAGAGAATTAAATAAGATGTAAACGCTTCTTAAAACCACTTTAAGATGCAAAGAAAGTTGTAATTAATATAATACTGGAATAGATTGGTTCTGGTCCAAGCTTCCTTAGCAGCCACCATTGACCACAAATGTAAGGTGGCACTTCTACACTCCACTACCAATGTAATATGAGCTCTCCTTTTTGACTGGTAATGTGAGTTAACATTACTTTTTTTTTATTTTTATTTTTTTTATTTAATTGCAAAGATGTCTAACTATATAATCACAAAGAGGGGATAAAAAAAAAACTAACTTGAGGGGTATATAAGGCATACATTGATGAGTGGGGTTTCTGGAGTCAAAATCAAGAATGCAAGGAAAAGGGGCTCCAAATAGAAACTCACTGCAGCATATGTATTCTTACAATTTAATTGTTGCAAAAAATTTAATCTTATGCAAAAATGTCAAAACAAGCATTCATGACATTGTCAAGAACAGGTAAAACACAGCCCGGGCTCAGACAATCATTCAATTTTGTTAAAGTGGTTGTAAACCCTTAAAAACCACTTTGACCTACAGGTAAGCCTAGATTAAGGCTTACCTGTAGGTTCAATAAATATCTCCTAAACCTACATGGTTTAGGAGATATTTAGAAAAAGAAACATCGCTGTCTACGGCGCACTGAGCATGCCGAGATCACGGCGATATGCCGCTCTCGTGCGCATGCGCAGGAGTGACGTCATCGCCGCTCCAGCGAATGACAGCGCTGGAGCGACGAGACCTGGAATTGATTGCGGAGGTCATGGATGAGGGTCGCTTCGTTCTAAGGTAAGTTAGTCATAATGAGCTAGTATGCTATGCATACTGGCTCATTATGCCTTTGCCTTTTTAAAAAAAAAAAAAAAGGCTTTACTTCCTCTTTAAGTGACTGACAGATGAGTGGGGGCAGGCAGCAAGTCTGAGAGTAGCCAGCAGTAATGTATACTTGGACCCAAACTGAAAATGGAGTTGTGAAAGTCACTGATATCACTAGAGTTGAGTGGACACCTGGATGTTCGGGTTCAACGGATTTGGCTGAACTTTGCAAAAGTTCGGGACCGAACTTGACCATGAACCCCATTGAAGTCAATGGGGACCCGAACTTTTGAAGACTAAAATGGCTCTAAAAAAAAGTAACGAAAAGGGCTAGAGGGCTGCAAATGGCAGCAAAATCTTATTAAGAGCATGGCAAGTGCTCTGCTAACAAATGGGGATAGGGAAATAACTTAACATTTAAAAAAAAAAAAAAAAAAAAAATATGCTGGAGGTCCCCTTCTCAGAAGATAAGGTACAGGAAGTCATTAAGAACTCAAACTCAACGGCACGATGCCACACATATTGTGGGAATGCCCCAGAATACTCCCTTTCTGGAAAAAAAAAATTATTCAACTTAATTGATAAGCTTGTGGGAAAATAAAATACTTTGAAAAAAATATAATAATCTTGACCTAGGAGGATGAGGTCTATATGGAGTAGGAGGTTGAGGTGGCGGTGTAGGTGGAAGCGGTGGTAGTCAACACTGGTTTTTGTTTTTAATTTTTATTTTTAAATTGTGGGTACACCCCAAAAGAGTGAGAGAGATGAAAAATACAATGGCTGGGTAAGGCCGGTGATGTGTCGAATTCTGTCTGCCCTATACTGCGCTTCCGCAGTACGGAGGACAAGGGGATTGCGAAAATCTCTGAAGACGAACTGTGCCTGTGTGTCCAGGTTCAAGCCGAGCGAAGTGTGCCTGCGAGGGGCCCTGTTACTATGTGCTACCATATGTCCACTTGGGTGGTGGGGCCTGAACCTGCACTCACTGCGCAGGCGCCATTTATCTTCTGTGATTTTCAGAATCGCCTTGTCCTCCATACTGCGCAAGCACGGGACAGACACTATCCGATGGCCGGATAGTTTTTGTCAGAACACTGGTATACATGTCTATTCTGCACAAGGTACAGACAAGTCCTGTGGGATCCATGCCTGGTTCATTTTAATGAACGTGAGCTTGTCCACATTGGCTCTGGACAGGTGGCTGCGCTTGTATGTGAGAACACCCCCCCCTGCCGTGCTAAATACACGTTCAGATAATACACTGGCTGCAGGGCAGGCCAGCACCTCCAAGGCGTAAAGGGCAAGCTCAGGCCATGTGCCCAATTTGGAGACCCAGAAGTTGAAGGGGGGCAGACCCGTCATTCAGTACGTGTAGGCGTGCGCACACATACTGCTCCACCATGTTGGTGAAATGCTGCCTCCTGCTAAGACGTTCCATCTCAGCTGTTGGTGCTGGTTGTTGTGGCGTGCTGACGAAGCTTTTCCACATTTCGGCCATGCTAAGCCTTCTGAGGTGCTGGCGGTTCCCCCAGCTGCGTTGGCGATCTCTTCCTTTGCCTTGTGCTTCCACCGTACTCCCGCTGTCAGGTGGGAATGCCACCAGCAGCACATCTACCAGCGTGCGCTTGTACATCTTAAGATCGCGCTCCAGTGAGGAAATTAAGGACGGTACGTTGTCCTTGTAATGGGGATCCAGCAGCATGGCCACCCAGTAATCAGCACCAGTTAGAATGTGGGCAACTCAGTGGTCGTTGCGGAGACACTGCAGCATGTAATCGCTCATGTGTGCCAGGCTGCCCAGAGGCAACGAAAAGCTGTCCTCTGTGGGAGTTGTATCGTCTGTATCCCCCCCAGCCACGCACCAGTGATAGCCATGAGCTGGTCTGGGTGCCACCCTGCTGGGAACATGGTTCCTCCTCCTCCATCATCGCCTCCAGAACTGTGCCCTTGCTGGACAATTGTGTACTCATTTGGTGTAGGAACCCACCCTCGTAGCCACTTGGGAATGACTGCCCTGAAAGCCTTGGAAATGATCCCCTTTCCGCCTCATCCTGTGCCACATCCTCTTCCATCATCGCCCGAAGCATTTTTTCAAGGAGGCATAGAACTGGGATAGTAACGCTGAGAACGGCGTCATCAACACTAGCCATGTTGGTGGAGTACTCGAAACCAGGCACACAGGTCTCGCATGGAGGCCCAGTTATTGTTGGTGAAGTGGTGCTGTTCCGCAGAGCGACTCACGCGTGCGTGCTGCACCTGAGACTGCACTATCGCCTGCTGCTGCTCGCACAGTCTGGCCAGCATGTGCAAGGTGGAGTTCCACCTTGTGGGCACATCACATGTGAGCGGGAAGGCTGAAGTTATGCTGCAGCGCTGACGGGCGAGCAGCAGCAGGGTGAGAACGCCGAAAGTGCGCACAGACGGCCCGCACTTTCTGCAGCAGCTCTGGCATATCGGGGTAATTTTTATGGAACCTCTGGACCACCAAGTTCAGCACATGCGCCAGGCAAGGGATGTGCATCAAATCGGCTAGGCCCAGAGCTGCTATGAGATTTTGCCCATTATCGCACACCACCAGGCCGGCCTTGAGGCTCACTGCCACGAACCACTCATCGATCTGTTGTTCCATGTCCCTCCACAACTCCTGCGCAGTGTGGGGTTTTTCCCCCAAACAAAGTTTTAAAACTGCCTGCTGTCGTTTAGCCCTGGCTGTGCTGAAGTTGGTGGTGAAGGTGTTACGCTGACCGGATGAGGAGGCGGTAGAGGATGAGGATGAGGAAGCGGAGTAGGAGGAGTTGGCAACAGGAGGCAAACTGAAGTGCCCTGCAATCCTCGGTGGTGGAAGGACATGCGCAGTGCACACCTGATTTTGTCCCCCACTTGGTTGTGCAGGGAAGGGATGGCTCGCCTAGGAAAAGTAGTGGCGGCTGGGAACAACGTACTGTGGGACAGCCAATCCCATCAGGCTTTTAAAACTCTACGTCTCCACCAGACGGAATGACAGTATTTCAAATGCCAGGAATTTTGCAATGCTGGCATTCAGGGCCAGGGATCGCGGGTGGGTAGGGGGGTAATTCCTCTTCCGCTCCAGTGTTTGGGAGATAGAGAGCTGAACGCTTCCATGGGACATTGTGGAGATGGTTGGTGACCCAGGTGGTAGTGTTGCTGGCAGATCCTCTGTTTGCGGGTTGGCAGGTGCCACTGTCACTACAAAGGTGGATGAAGAGGCCGAGACTGCAGCAGAAGAGGAAACAGGAGGAGCCAGAGAGCTTTCTTGGTTTTTGAGGTGTCTACTCCACTGCAGCTCGTGCTTTGCACTTAGATGCCTGGTCATGCAGGTTGTGCTCAGGTTGAGAACGTTTATGCCTCGCTTCAGGCTCTGATTGCACAGCGTGCAAACCACTCATGTCTTGTCATCAGCACATTGTCTGAAGAACTGCCACGCTACGGAACTCCTTGGACCTGGCTTTGGTGTGCTCGGTCCCTTGCTGCGCTGGGCAGTAGTAGGCGTACTGTCTAGGGGACGGACGCTTATCTTTTGCACCATGCTCGCTCTTCTGCTGTGCTGGTGGCTCTGTGTGACCACCGCCTCTTCCTCTGAACTGAAAAACAGAGAACAGGAGAGGCGCCACCAGGTTAAAAATTTTAGCATTTATTAAACAAAGAAGCAGTGCATATATCCACTTACATAAAATAAGAGTAGTTCAGCACATAAAAATCCTCTGGGTCGTCTTGGCTGCGCTGTGACCGCCTGTTGTTGTCCAGTATAGTGTCCCGTCCAGCAGGATATCCTGGTAGTTAGTATGTGGTGCACTGAGATTGCATAAAATGCCCGTCGATGCCAACCTAACTAACAGAAAGATAAGTTTATCTTTTCTCTGGCACTGGGCTCAGGGCAGTGTAAAAAGATTGTGCACTGCACCCACACAAGAAAATCAAGGTAGATCGCTGAGTAATTAGAATAGATTTCTGAATCAGGACTCCTATCTAATCCTCTCCCTCAAAGCAGCAGCAGCAACCTTTCCCTACACTATCTATAGCAGAGTGGCGTGCTGTATAGAGGCTGGGTCACATGCTGCACTGGCCAATCACAGCCATGCCATTAGTAGGCATGGCTGTGATGGCTTTTAAGGGCACACGAGTTAAACGAATGTTGATTGGCTGCCCTGCAGCTTTTTAAAAAGCGCCATTACATTGCCGAACACCGAACTCGAACCCGAACATACAGTAAATTGTTTGGGTTCGGGCCTGGGACCCAAAAAAACAAAAGTCCGGTACTTTACAGTTCGGGTTCACTCAACCCTAGATATCAGACTTCCCATGATGGGATATACCAGGGATGGATGTGGCAATCAGATGCAGATGACCAAAGGCTAGGATGGATTAGACACTGAAGTACATGTATGAAGGGCTCATGTAGCTGTAATTATACAGGCATATAAGCAGTGGAGACAGCAGGGAGTAATTGATGAGTAGCAGGCAGATATTCGTAGGTAGAGAGGTAACCACATAGTGGCATAAGGTATGCAAATCAGGGAACAGCATCCCATGAAACCATCTCACCATTGATGTAGCTGGATCTAATGGCTGCTGGACATGCTGCTGCAGAGTGCATTGACCTCCCCATTCGTGAGCCTCCCAACTGCTGTAGGTGTACGTACAAGACAATTGCTTCCAGTTTTGCTGGAGTAAATTATCAGCAAATACGAGGCACCTGCATAGCCCTGTCTCTACCTGGGGTAATGGGAGAAAAGCCTCGCTGATGTACCTCTGCTACTTGCATCTGTGGGTGAGGTACATTGACAATGTTCTGGTCATCTGGGACTGTTGCTGAACTGCAGCAATTTATTTCCGAATGAAATACCAATGATAGGAATATCAAACTTACTTTTTTACCTGGGACTTTGAAAGGATCTCCTTCCTTGACCTTTCCATATCTGCCTGTCACGGCAGACTGAGCAAGAACTTTTAGGAAGGAGACACATTGCTGTTCGCGTATAGGCACCATTTTCCATCACTTATTCAAGGCATTACCACTGACTAATTCCTCTGCTACCGTAGGAGTTGTTCCACGGATGCTAACTATCAATCCGAAACTGAAGAACTTTACCAGAGATTCAGAAATGAAGGCTACTCTCACAAAACCATCAGGTATGCAGGTAGGAGTGCTTCTTCATCTAAACGTGAAGATCTAATTTAGGACACAGTTGCACCATCTCCAGTACAGATCCCAACAGGACAAAGTTCGGTCCATTTTAGCCAAACATTGGCATGTTCTAACACGGTCCCCTGATCTATCTCAGATTGTAGGGCCCAGACCTCTATTGGTACCTAGAAGGGCTAAAAACCTAAGACTGGCTGGTGTATAGGGATGAGCCGAACACCCCCCGGTTCGGTTCGCACCAGAACCTGCTAACGGACCGAAAGTTTGCGCGAACATTAGAACCCTATTAAATACAATGGACGCGAACGTTCGAAATCTTAAGTGCTAATTATAACAGCTAATATGCATGTTATTGTCCTAAACCGGGTTTAGGGACCCGGGTCCTGCCCTAGGGGACATGTATCAATGCAAAAAGACGTTTTAAAAATGGCCATTGGATGCATAAAGTGAAATATTCCTTTTAAATATCGTACCTGGGGGTGTGTGTCTAAAGTATGCCTGTGAAGTGGCATGTGTTTCCCGTGTTTAGAACTGTCCCTGCACAAAATGACATTTGTAAAGGAAAAAAAGCCATTTAAAACTGCTTGCGGCTTTAATTTCATGTCTTGTCCTGGCAATATGGATGAAAATCTTTGAGAAAAATGGCATGGCTACCCCATCACCCCCCCCCCCACCCCAGCCTATTACCAGACCCTTTGGGTCTTGTATGGATATTAAGGGGAACCCCGCACACAAAATAAAACCCTATACCTAAAACCCTATATACTCTGAACAGCAGTATACAGGCGGTGCAAACAAGACAGGGACTGTAGGTTTGTTCTTAAGTAGATTCTGTTTGTTATTTGGAACAGGTACATTTTTAAGTGTAGCTGCAGCCAAAAAATCTATTTTTAAGCTTTTTGGAAAACATAGGGAAGGGTTATCACCCCTGTAACATTTGTTTTGCTGTCTGTGCACCTGTTCAAAACATTTCACCTCACTTTCTGTCCCAATGACAAATGTTTTTGGAAAAGTTTTTTTTTTTTATTGAAACAAGCATTGGTGATAAAGCATCAGTAGAGAGGAGACACCTTTTTCCCATATTAACTCTTACAGGAGAGAATTTCCCTTCCTAGGGGTAGATTTCCTCTCACTTCCTGTTTTCTCCTTCCGTTTGCAAGTAGGAGTCGTTTCTAGGTTGGATGTTTGAAAGTAGGGGCCTGCCGTATATACTCTGCAGAAATTTGCCCCATTAGATGTTGGTGTTGCCACAACACTGTAAGCCCTCACAGCTACTCTTGGTGGGCGCTGGAATGCCCTGCTGTGAACTATTATATCAGGAATTGTAATTACATGCCAGTGTTGAACAGTGGTAGGAAAAATTGGGCCTTTGGTGGTGGTGCTGGTGCTACAACACTGTAAGCCCTCACAGTTACTCTTGGTGGGTGCATGAATGGGCCCTGCTGTGAATTATTACATCAAGAATTGTAATTGCATACCCCTGTTGAAGAGGGAAAGAAAAATTGGGCCTTTGGTGGTGGTTAGGGATGAGCCGAACACCCCCGGGTTCGGTTCGCACCAGAACCTTCGAACCGACCGAAAGTTCGCACGAATTTTCGAACCCTATACGTTATAATGGACGCGAACGTTCGAAATCAAAAGTGCTAATTACAACGGCCAATATGCATGTTAATGTCATAAAACAGGTTTGGGGACCCGGGTCCTGCCCCAGGGGACATATATCAATGCAAAAAGAACTTTTAAAAACTAACGTTTTTTCGGGAGCAGTCATTTTAATGATGCATACAGTTAAAAAAAAAAAAGTGAAATTTTCCTTTAAATATGGTACCTGGGGGGTGTCTAAAGTATGCCTGTGAAGTGGCATGTGTTTCCCGTGTTTAGAACTGTCCTTGCACAAAATTACATTTGTAAAGGAAAAAAAGAAGCCATTTAAAACCACTTGCGGCTTTAATGGCATGTCTTGTCCTGGCCGCCATATGTCTGAAAATCCTTGAGAAAAATGGCATGGCTACCCCATCACCCCCCCCCTCCACCCCAGCCCCTTTGGGTCTTGTATGGATATTAAGGGGGACCCCGCACCCAAAATAAAACCCTATACCTACAACCCTATATACTCTGAACAGCAGTATATAGGTGGTGCAAACAAGACACGGACTGTAGGTTTGTTCTTAAGTAGAATCTGAACAGGTACATTATGAAGTGTAGCTCCATCCCAAAAAAATCTATTTTTAAGCTTTTTGGAGAACATAGGGAGGGTTTATCACCCCTGTAACATTTGCTGTCTTTGCACATCTGTTCAGAATATGTCACCTCACTTTCCGTCCCAATGACAAATGTTTTTGAAAAAGTGGGGTTTGAATTGAAACAAGGATTGGTGATAAAGCATCAGTAGAGAGGAGATACCTTTTTCCCAAATTAAATCTAACAGGATAGAATTTCCCTTCCTAGGGGTAGATTTCCTCTCACTTCCTGTTTTCTCTTTCCGTTTGCAAGTAGGAGTCGTTTGTAAGTTGGATGTTTGAAAGTAGGGGCCTGCCGTATATACTCTGCAGAAATTTGCCCTATTAGATGTTGGTGTAGCCACAAGACTGGTGGGCACAGGAATGGGCCCTGCTGTGAGTTATTAGATCAAGATTTGTAATTGCATGCACCTGTTGAACAGGGCAGAAAAATTGGGCCTTTGGTGGTGGACGGTGTTGCCACAAGACTGTAAGCCCTCACAGTTACTCTTGGTGGGCGCAGGAATGGGCCCTGCTGTGAGTTATTAGATCAAGATTTGTAATTGCATGCACCTGTTGAACAGGACAGAAAAATTGGGCCTTTGGCGGTGGTGGTGGACGGTGTTGCCACAAGACTGTAGGCCCTCATAGTTACTCTTGGTGGGTGCAGGAATGGGCCCTGCTGTGAACTATTAGATCAAGATTTGTAATTACACGCCCCTGTTAAACAGGGGCTGAAAAATTGTGCCTTAGGCATTGGTGCTGGTGCCACAACACTGCAACCCCTCACAGATACTGTACTCTTAGCACAGCAATGAGACCTGTTGCAAAGCATTGCCTAAAAATTGTAATTACACGCCCCAATAGGGGCTGAAAAATTGTGCGTTAGGCACTGGTGCCACAACACTGCAACCCCTCACAGATACTGTACTTGGAGCACAGCAGTCACACCTGTTGTGAAGCATCTTTTTAAAAAATTGTAATTACACGCCCCTGTTAAACAGGGGCTGAAAAATTGTGCCTTAGGCACTGGTGTGGTGGCATGGATCATTGAGGAGGAGGAAGAGGATAGTCAGTGAACATAAGAGGACAGTCACTCAGCATCAGCATAGGCAGTCTTAAAGGGATGTGACATTATAAATTATTCCGTTATATCCGCTTCAGGTGCCTGGTAGCTGGTGGTGATCCAAGACTGATTCATTTTGATGAAGGTCAGTCGATCAACCGAGTCGGTGGACAGGCGCACCCTATGATCGGTGACAAATCCTCCAGCAGCACTGAATGTGCGTTCGGAAAGAACGCTGGAGGCAGGACAGGCCAGTAGCTCAATTGCATACTGTGCAAGCTCTGGCCAGTGATCCATCCTCAGGACCCAGTAAGCCAGAGGATTTTCGGTGGGAAAGGTGTCCAAGTCTGACCTTGCCCCAAGGTATTCCTGCACCATGTATATCAGACGCTGGCGATGGTTGCTGGAACCGATCATACCTTGGGGCTGCGGACTAAAAAATTGTCTGAACGCATCGGTCAGACGTCCACCTTCCCCACCGCTCCTTCTGCTACTGACCGAAGCCTCAGCAACTTGTCGCCCAGGACCAGGAGTTTGTAACCTCCCAGTTTCTGGGAACGCGTTGCACAGACCTTTCTGCAAGGCCTCCCTGAGATGTCTCATCCTCTGCTCCCTCTGTGACGGCAAGATAAGGTCCGCAACCTTACCCTTGTACCGTGGATCAAGGAGAGTGGCCAGCCAGTAATGGTCCCTCTCCTTGATCCGAAGAACACGAGGATCCTTCCGCAGGCTTTTCAGGATCAGGGAGGCCATGCAGCGTAGGTTTGCTGAGGCATTCGGTCCGGAGTCTTCTGGGTCACTGAGGATGACATGATCGCCAGCCACCTCCTCCCAGCCACGTACAAGTCCACTGGTTTGTTGGGACTGTACATCATCCCTAAAAGTCTGCTGCTGCTGATGCTGAGTGCCAGGCTCCACCTCCATGCTCACACAATCCTCCTCCTCCTCCTCATCCTCATCCTCTTCCTGTGTGATGGGTGGGACAGAAGGAACACTGTCGGGATAAAGGGGGCCTTGAGAGGCAAGGAAGTCCTCCTCTTCCTGCCTCTGTTCTGCCTCAAGTGCCCTGTCCATTATCCCACGCAGCGTATGCTCCAACAGGTGGACAAGAGGTACAGTGTCACTGATGCATGCCCTGTCACTGCTCACCATCCTCGTGGCCTCCTCAAATGGTGAGAGGAAGGTGCATGCATCCCTGATCATGCTCCACTGACGTGGGGAAAAAAACCAAGCTCCCCTGACCCTGTCCTGGTGCCGTAGTCGCAAAGGTACTCATTGATGGCCCTCTGCTGCGTGTGCAGTCGCTGCAGCATGGCCAACGTTGAGTTCCACCTGGTGGGCATGTCACATATTAGGCGGTTCTTGGGCAGGTTCAGCTCCTTTTGCAGCTCAGTCAGCCGAGCACTGGCATTATAAGATCAGCGGAAATGCACACAGACTTTCCTGGCCTGCCTCAGGACATCCTGTAAGCCTGGGAACCTGCCCAAGAACCGCTGCACCACCAGGTTGAGGACGTGAGCCATACAGGGCACATGGGTGAGCTGCCCCTGTCGCAGGGCGGAGAGGAGGTTGGTGCCATTGTCAGAAACGACCATTCCTGGCTTAAGCTGGCGTGGCGTCAACCACCTCTCGGCCTGCCCCTGCAGAGCTGCCAGAACCTCTGGCCCAGTGTGGCTCCTGTCCCCCAAACACACCAGCGCAAGAACGGCATGGCATCTTTTTGCCTGCGTACTTGCGTAGCCCCTTGTACGCCTACGGAGCACCGCTGGTTCCGAGGACAGAGCACTGGAGGAAGAAGAAGAGGAGGGGGTGGAGGAGAGAGGTGTGTCACAACCAGTAGCAGTAGTAGCATTTTGGAGGCGTGGTGGCGGAACAACCTCCAACACTACTGCACCTTGTCCTGCATCCCTCCCAGCTGCCAATAGAGTGACCCAATGGGCCGTGAAAGAAAGGTAATGTCCCTGTCCATGCCTGCTGGACCATGAGTCAGCGGTAATATGCACCTTACCACTGACCGCCCTGTCCAGCAAGGCATGGACATTGCCTTCCACATGCCGGTAGAGAGACGGAATCGCCTTCCGTGAGAAAAAGTGGCGTTTGGGAACCTGCCACTGAGGAACCGCACATTGAACAAACTCACGGAAGGGGGCCGAGTCTACCAACTGAAAAGGCAGCAGTTGAAGTGCTAGCAATTTAGCCAAGCTAGCATTCAACCACTGGGCATGTGGATGGCTGGGAGTGTACTTCTTTCGACGGTCCAGCAGCTGGGGCAGGGAAATTTGCCTGCTACAATCGGACGTCGGTGTACTGCAAGTACTTGGTTGTGACACACCTAATTCTACACCTTCAGTCCTCTCAGAGCAGCTTTCAGAGAGGACTGAAGATGTAGTGGGGATGGAGATCCCAGCTGATGAGGAGCAAGGAGAGGTCCGCTTAGTTCTTTGGTGTGGGTCTTTTATGTGTGCTTGCCAACGAGCTGCATGGCAGGTCGACATATGTCTGCTCATGCTTGTGGTGCCCAAGCGGCTGATGTTTTGGCCACGCGAGATACGCTTGAGACAAATATTGCAAATAGCAGTGGTGCGATCTGATGCACTCGTCTCAAAAAAGGCCCACACCAAAGAACTTTTCTGATAACGTGCAGAGGCAGCACCCTGCACAGGCGGAGCTCTGCGGTGTTGTACAGTTGCTGTGCTGGCCTCTAGCTGGCTTCCAGGGGGCATCCTGCCTCGTTGGACATGTGACGCCGCATCCTCCTCCTCCTCGTCCTCCTCCTCATCCTCTCTCCCTTCAGGCACCCACGTGGAGTCAGTGACCTCATCATCCCCTCCCTCTTCACCACTAGAGCAAACCTGGCAGTAAGCTGCAGCTGGTGGAACAGTACTGCCAGATTGCTGTCCTTCAGCATCCTCTCTCTCTGCGCGCACACTACTGACTTCCTCAAGCTGGGTATCATCATCCGAGCCTTCGAATCGTTGGGCATCCTCCTGGAGCATGTACCCAACACTGTGCTCAAAGAGTTCGGGGGACTCCTCAGGAGGACATGGTGGGTCTAGAGAAGGGGTGGCTGATGATGCCATTGAGTACGCGTTGGCAGGTGCCCTGCCAGTACCCTGAGCCTGGGTGAGAGAGGATGAGGAGGATGAGGAGGGCTTGGTCATCCATTCTACCAAGCCTTCAGCATGATGAGGCTCCACATGTCCAGCTGCCGAAAACAAAGACGCGCGTGTCCCATGGCCATGTGCTGATGACAATGCACGACCACGTCCACGGCCACGTCCACTAGAAACAGAGCCTGCCTGCCCTGTGTTCTTGCCTCTGCACGCTCTGCCTCCCCTTGGCGGTCTTCCAGCCATTGTAGTCGGTAGTCCTGTGGGTGCTGCTGAGAAGAAAATATAGGAGCTCTGTGTGATGCCACTAACACACTAGAAGTCCTATGGGTGCTTCTGCAAAGAAAATATAGGAGCTCTGTGTGATGCCACTAACACACTAGAAGTCCTGTGGGTGCTTCTGCAAAGAAAATATAGGAGCTCTGTGTGATGCCACTAACACACTAGAAGTCCTGTGGGTGCTGCTGAGAAGAAAATATAGGAGCTCTGTGTGATGCCACTAACACACTAGAAGTCCTATGGGTGCTTCTGCAAAGAAAATATAGGAGCTCTGTGTGATGCCACTAACACACTAGAAGTCCTATGGGTGCTTCTGCAAAGAAAATATAGGAGCTCTGTGTGATGCCACTAACACACTAGAAGTCCTGTGGGTGCTGCTGAGAAGAAAATATAGGAGCTCTGTGTGATGCCACTAACACACTAGAAGTCCTGTGGGTGCTGCTGAGAAGAAAATATAGGAGCTCTGTGTGATGCCACTAACACACTAGAAGTCCTATGGGTGCTTCTGCAAAGAAAATATAGGAGCTCTGTGTGATGCCACTAACACACTAGAAGTCCTGTGGGTGCTGCTGAGAAGAAAATATAGGAGCTCTGTGTGATGCCACTAACACACTAGAAGTCCTATGGGTGCTTCTGCAAAGAAAATATAGGAGCTCTGTGTGATGCCACTAACACACTAGAAGTCCTGTGGGTGCTGCTGAGAAGAAAAAATAGGAGCTCTGTGTGATGCCACTAACACACTAGAAGTCCTATGGGTGCTTCTGCAAAGAAAATATAGGAGCTCTGTGTGATGCCACTAACACACTAGAAGTCCTGTGGGTGCTGCTGAGAAGAAAAATAGGAGCTCTGTGTGATGCCACTAACACACTAGAAGTCCTATGGGTGCTTCTGCAAAGAAAATATAGGAGCTCTGTGTGATGCCACTAACACACTAGAAGTCCTATGGGTGCTGCTGAGAAGAAAATATAGGAGCTCTGTGTGATGCCACTAACACACTAAAAGTCCTGTGGGTGCTTCTGCAAAGAAAATATAGGAGCTCTGTGTGATGCCACTAACACACTAGAAGTCCTGTGGGTGCTGCTGAGAAGAAAATATAGGAGCTCTGTGTGATGCCACTAACACAGTAGAAGTCCTATGGGTGCTTCTGGGAAGAAAATATAGGAACTCTGTGTGATGCCACTAACACAGTAGAACTCCTATGGGTGCTTCTGGGAAGAAAATATAGGAGCTCTGTGTGATGCCACTAACACAGTACAAGTCCTATGGGTGCTTCTGGGAAGACAATATAGGAACTCTGTGTGATGCCACTAACATAGTACAAGTCCTATGGGTGCTTCTGGGAAGAAAATATAGGAACTCTGTGTGATGCCACTAACACAGTAGAAGTCCTGTGGGTGCTGCTGAGAAGAAAATATAGGAACTCTGTGTGATGCCACTAACACACTAGAAGTCCTATGGGTGCTTCTGCAAAGAAAATATAGGAGCTCTGTGTGATGCCACTAACACACTAGAAGTCCTATGGGTGCTTCTGCAAAGAAAATATAGGAGCTCTGTGTGATGCCACTAACACACTAGAAGTCCTGTGGGTGCTGCTGAGAAGAAAAAATAGGAGCTCTGTGTGATGCCACTAACACACTAGAAGTCCTATGGGTGCTTCTGCAAAGAAAATATAGGAGCTCTGTGTGATGCCACTAACACACTAGAAGTCCTGTGGGTGCTGCTGAGAAGAAAATATAGGAGCTCTGTGTGATGCCACTAACACACTAGAAGTCCTGTGGGTGCTTCTGCAAAGAAAATATAGGAGCTCTGTGTGATGCCACTAACACACTAGAAGTCCTGTGGGTGCTGCTGAGAAGAAAATATAGGAGCTCTGTGTGATGCCACTAACACAGTAGAAGTCCTATGGGTGCTTCTGGGAAGAAAATATAGGAACTCTGTGTGATGCCACTAACACAGTAGAAGTCCTATGGGTGCTTCTGGGAAGAAAATATAGGAGCTCTGTGTGATGCCACTAACACAGTACAAGTCCTATGGGTGCTTCTGGGAAGAAAATATAGGAACTCTGTGTGATGCCACTAACACAGTAGAAGTCCTATGGGTGCTTCTGCAAAGAAAATATAGGAGCTCTGTGTGATGCCACTAACACACTAGAAGTCCTATGGGTGCTTCTGCAAAGAAAATATAGGAGCTCTGTGTGATGCCACTAACACACTAGAAGTCCTGTGGGTGCTGCTGAGAAGAAAATATAGGAGCTCTGTGTGATGCCACTAACACACTAGAAGTCCTATGGGTGCTTCTGCAAAGAAAATATAGGAGCTCTGTGTGATGCCACTAACACACTAGAAGTCCTGTGGGTGCTGCTGAGAAGAAAACATAGGAGCTCTGTGTGATGCCACTAACACACTAGAAGTCCTATGGGTGCTTCTGCAAAGAAAATATAGGAGCTCTGTGTGATGCCACTAACACACTAGAAGTCCTGTGGGTGCTGCTGAGAAGAAAATATAGGAGCTATGTGTGATGCCACTAAACACACTAGAAGTCCTATGGGTGCTTCTGCAAAGAAAATATAGGAGCTCTGTGTGATGCCACTAACACACTAGAAGTCCTGTGGGTGCTGCTGAGAAGAAAATATAGGAGCTCTGTGTGATGCCACTAACACACTAGAAGTCCTATGGGTGCTTCTGCAAAGAAAATATAGGAGCTCTGTGTGATGCCACTAACACACTAGAAGTCCTGTGGGTGCTGCTGAGAAGAAAAAATAGGAGCTCTGTGTGATGCCACTAACACACTAGAAGTCCTATGGGTGCTTCTGCAAAGAAAATATAGGAGCTCTGTGTGATGCCACTAACGCACTAGAAGTCCTGTGGGTGCTGCTGAGAAGAAAAATAGGAGCTCTGTGTGATGCCACTAACACACTAGAAGTCCTATGGGTGCTTCTGCAAAGAAAATATAGGAGCTCTGTGTGATGCCACTAACACACTAGAAGTCCTATGGGTGCTGCTGAGAAGAAAATATAGGAGCTCTGTGTGATGCCACTAACACACTAAAAGTCCTGTGGGTGCTTCTGCAAAGAAAATATAGGAGCTCTGTGTGATGCCACTAACACACTAGAAGTTCTGTGGGTGCTGCTGAGAAGAAAATATAGGAGCTCTGTGTGATGCCACTAACACAGTAGAAGTCATATGGGTGCTTCTGGGAAGAAAATATAGGAACTCTGTGTGATGCCACTAACACAGTAGAAGTCCTATGGGTGCTTCTGGGAAGAAAATATAGGAGCTCTGTGTGATGCCACTAACACAGTACAAGTCCTATGGGTGCTTCTGGGAAGACAATATAGGAACTCTGTGTGATGCCACTAACACAGTACAAGTCCTATGGGTGCTTCTGGGAAGAAAATATAGGAACTCTGTGTGATGCCACTAACACAGTAGAAGTCCTGTGGGTGCTGCTGAGAAGAAAATATAGGAACTCTGTGTGATGCCACTAACACACTAGAAGTCCTATGGGTGCTTCTGCAAAGAAAATATAGGAGCTCTGTGTGATGCCACTAACACACTAGAAGTCCTATGGGTGCTTCTGCAAAGAAAATATAGGAGCTCTGTGTGATGCCACTAACACACTAGAAGTCCTGTGGGTGCTGCTGAGAAGAAGAATAGGAGCTCTGTGTGATGCCACTAACACACTAGAAGTCCTATGGGTGCTTCTGCAAAGAAAATATAGGAGCTCTGTGTGATGCCACTAACACACTAGAAGTCCTGTGGGTGCTGCTGAGAAGAAAATATAGGAGCTCTGTGTGATGCCACTAACACACTAGAAGTCCTGTGGGTGCTTCTGCAAAGAAAATATAGGAGCTCTGTGTGATGCCACTAACACACTAGAAGTCCTGTGGGTGCTGCTGAGAAGAAAATATAGGAGCTCTGTGTGATGCCACTAACACAGTAGATGTCCTATGGGTGCTTCTGGGAAGAAAATATAGGAACTCTGTGTGATGCCACTAACACAGTAGAAGTCCTATGGGTGCTTCTGGGAAGAAAATATAGGAGCTCTGTGTGATGCCACTAACACAGTACAAGTCCTATGGGTGCTTCTGGGAAGAAAATATAGGAACTCTGTGTGATGCCACTAACACAGTAGAAGTCCTATGGGTGCTTCTGCAAAGAAAATATAGGAGCTCTGTGTGATGCCACTAACACACTAGAAGTCCTATGGGTGCTTCTGCAAAGAAAATATAGGAGCTCTGTGTGATGCCACTAACACACTAGAAGTCCTGTGGGTGCTGCTGAGAAGAAAATATAGGAGCTCTGTGTGATGCCACTAACACACTAGAAGTCCTATGGGTGCTTCTGCAAAGAAAATATAGGAGCTCTGTGTGATGCCACTAACACACTAGAAGTCCTGTGGGTGCTGCTGAGAAGAAAAATAGGAGCTCTGTGTGATGCCACTAACACACTAGAAGTCCTATGGGTGCTTCTGCAAAGAAAATATAGGAGCTCTGTGTGATGCCACTAACACACTAGAAGTCCTATGGGTGCTTCTGCAAAGAAAATATAGGAGCTCTGTGTGATGCCACTAACACACTAGAAGTCCTGTGGGTGCTGCTGAGAAGAAAATATAGGAGCTCTGTGTGATGCCACTAACACACTAGAAGTCCTGTGGGTGCTTCTGCAAAGAAAATATAGGAGCTCTGTGTGATGCCACTAACACACTAGAAGTCCTGTGGGTGCTGCTGAGAAGAAAATATAGGAGCTCTGTGTGATGCCACTAACACAGTAGAAGTCCTATGGGTGCTTCTGGGAAGAAAATATAGGAACTCTGTGTGATGCCACTAACACAGTAGAAGTCCTATGGGTGCTTCTGGGAAGAAAATATAGGAGCTCTGTGTGATGCCACTAACACAGTACAAGTCCTATGGGTGCTTCTGGGAAGAAAATATAGGAACTCTGTGTGATGCCACTAACACAGTAGAAGTCCTATGGGTGCTTCTGGGAAGAAAATATAGGAACTCTGTGTGATGCCACTAACACAGTACAAGTCCTATGGGTGCTTCTGGGAAGAAAATATAGGAACTCTGTGTGATGCCACTAACACAGTACAAGTCCTATGGGTGCTTCTGGGAAGAAAATATAGGAACTCTGTGTGATGCCACTAACACAGTACAAGTCCTATGGGTGCTTCTGGGAAGAAAATATAGGAACTCTGTGTGATGCCACTAACACAGTACAAGTCCTATGGGTGCTTCTGGGAAGAAAATATAGGAACTCTGTGTGATGCCACTAACACAGTACAAGTCCTATGGATGCTTCTGGGAAGAAAATATAGGAACTCTGTGTGATGCCACTAACACAGTAGAAGTCCTGTGGGTGCTGCTGAGAAGAAAATATAGGAACTCTGTGTGATGCCACTAACACAGTACAAGTCCTATGGGTGCTTCTTGGAAGAAAATATAGGAACTCTGTGTGATGCCACTAACACAGTAGAAGTCCTATGGGTGCTTCTGGGAAGAAAATATAGGAACTCTGTGTGATGCCACTAACACAGTACAAGTCCTGTGGGTGCTGCTGAGAAGAAAATATAGGAACTCTGTGTGATGCCACTAACACAGTACAAGTCCTATGGGTGCTTCTGGGAAGAAAATATAGGAACTCTGTGTGATGCCACTAACACAGTACAAGTCCTATGGGTGCTTCTGGGAAGAAAATATAGGAACTCTGTGTGATGCCACTAACACAGTACAAGTCCTATGGGTGCTCCTGGGAAGAAAATATAGGAACTCTGTGTGATGCCACTAACACAGTACAAGTCCTATGGGTGCTTCTGGGAAGAAAATATAGGAGCTCTGTTTGCTGCCACTAACACACTAGAAGTCCTATGGGTGCTTTTGGGGTGCAATGCTGTGCTAACAGCACTGCGGTTGGTACTACTGAAATACTGTACTAACAGTAAAACACGCACCAGACTAAACCCCAGCAGCAGCTAAAAACACACTAACCAGCAGCAATGGACGATCAATGACAGGTAGCAATGGTTTAGCAAATAAATAGCCAATGGTTTAGCAAAGTAGAGCAAATCTTTCTATATGAATGAATCTAGCAAAGACACAGAATCAGCCTGATCTGTCCTAAAGCCGGAACTCATGTGACCGGCGCCGACGGCGTGGCGGCCTTTTAAATGGTGGGGCGTGTACTAAAGCCCCTGAGCTGTAATTGGCTACAGGCATCCTGCCTGTAGCCAATTATGGCTCTCCGAGTTTCCGGCGCTGTAATTGGCCAAGCATGCGGGGTCACAGTGCATGCTTGGCCAATCATCAGCCAGCAATGCACTGCGCCGGCCGCAATGCATTGCGGGGCCGCTCGCATCACACGAATGTGATGCGAGCGGCCAAAATAGTTCTGGGCTCGCCGAGCGAGCGAACGCCCGGTGCTCGATGCGAACATGGGTTCGCATCGAGCACCGGGCCCATCCCTAGTGGTGGTGCCACAACACTGTAAGCCCTCACAGTTTCTCTTGGTGGGCGCAGGAATGGGCCCTGCTGTGAATTATTAGATCAAGAATTGTAATTACATGCCTTTGTTAAACAAGGCTGGAAAAATTGGGCCTTAGACGCTGGTGCCACAACACTGCAACCCCTCACAGATACTATACTTGGAGCACAGCAATGAGCCCTGTTGCAAAGTATTGCATCAAAAATTGTAATTACACGCCCCTGTTAAACAGGGGCTGAAAAATTGGGCCTTAGGAACTGGTGCTGGTGTCACGACACTGCAACCTCTCCCAGATACTCTAGTTGGAGTGCAGGAATGAGCCCTGCTGCAAAGCATTGCATAAAAAAATTGTAATTACATGCCCCTGTTAAACAGGGGCTGAAAAATTGTTCTTCCACAAAAATGTTCTTCCAAGCTATCATCAGGATCATTGAGGAGGAAGAGGATAGTCAGTCAACATAACAGGACAGTCACACAGCATCAGCATAGGCAGTCTTGAAAGGATGTGACATTTCAAAATAAATGATTCTGTTACATCAGCTTCAGGTGCCTAGTAGCTGGTGGTGATCCAAGACTGATTCATCTTTATGAAGGTGGACAGGTGCACCCAGTAAGCCAGAGAATTTTCGGTGGGAAAGGTGTCCAAGTCTGACCTTGCCCCTAGGTATTCCTGCACCATATAAATCAGACGCTGGCGATTGGTTGCTGGAACCGATCATACCTTGGGGATGCGGACTAAAAAATTGTCTGAACGCATCGGTCAGACGGCCACCTTCTCCACCGCTCCTTCTGCTACTGACCGAAGCCTCAGCAACTCGTTGTCCAGGAGCAGGAGTTTGTAACCTCCCAGTCTCTGGGAACGCGTTGCACAGACCTTTCTGCAAGGCCTTCCGGAGATGTCTCATCCTCTCCTCCATCTGCGACGGAAAGATAAGGTCCGCAACCTTACCCTTGTACCATGGATCAAGGAGAGTGGCCAGCCAGTAATGGTCGCTCTCCTTGATCCGAAGAAGATGAGGATCCTTCCGCAGGCTTTGCAGGATCAGGGAGGCCATGCAGCGTAGGTTAGCTGAGGCATTCGGTCCGGAGTCCTCTGGGTCACTAAGGACGACATGATCCGCAGCCACCTCCTCCCAGCCACGTACAAGTCCACCGGTTTCTTGGGACTGTAAATCATCCCTAAAAGACTGCTGCTGCTGATGCGAAGTGCCAGGCTCCACCTCCATGCTGACACAATCCTCCTCCTCTTCCTGTGTGATGTGTGGGACAGAAAGAACACTGTCTGGATAAAGGGGGCCTTGAGAGGCAAGGAAGTCCTCCTCTTCCTGCCTCTGTTCTGCCTCAAGTGCCCTGTCCATTATTCCACGCAGCTTATGCTCCAACAGCTGGACAAGAGGTACAGTGTCACTGATGCATGCACTGTCACTGCTCACCATCCTCGTGGCCTCCTCAAATGGTGACAGGACAGTGCATGCATCCCTGATCATGCCCCACTGGCGTGGTGAAAAAAACCAAGCTCCCCTGACCCTGTCCTGGTGCCGTAGTCGCACAGGTACTCATTGATGGCCCTCTGCTGTGTGTGCAGTCGCTGCAGCATGGCCAACGTTAAGTTCCACCTGGTGGGCATGTCACATATAAGGCGGTTCTTGGGCAGGTTCAACTCCTTTTGCAGCTCAGCCAGCCGAGCACTGGCATTATATGATCGGCGGAAATGCACACAGACTTTCCTGGCCTGCCTCAGGACATCCTGTAAGCCTGGGTACCTGCCCAAGAACCGCTGCAACACCAAGTTAAGGACGTGAGCCACACAGGGCATATGGGTCAGTTGTCCCTGTCGCAGGGTGGAGAGGAGGTTGGTGCCATTGTCGCAAACCACCATTCCAGGCTTAAGCTGGCGTGGCGTCAACCACCTCTCGGCCTGCCCCTGCAGAGCTGACAGAACCTATGCCCCAGTGTGGCTCCTGTCCCCCAAACACACCAGCGCAAGCATGGCATGGCATCTTTTTGCCTGCGTACTTGCGTAGCCCCTTGAACGCCTACGGAGCACCGCTGGTTCCGAGGACAAGGCACGGGAAGAGGCCATGGAGGAAGAAGAAGAGGAGAGGGTGGAGGAGAGAGGTGTGTCACAACCAGTAGTAGCATTTTGGAGGCGTGGTGGTGGAACAACCTCCAACACTACTGCACCTTGTCCTGCATCCTTCCCAGCTGCCAAAAGAGTGACCCAGTGGGCCGTGAAAGATAGGTAACGTCCCTGTCCATGCCTGCTGGACCATGAGTCAGCAGTAATATGCACCTTACCGCTGATCGCCCTGTCCAGCGAGGCATGGACATTGCCTTCCACATGCTGGTAGAGAGCCGGAATCGCCTTCCGTGAGAAAAAGTGGTGTTTTGGAACCTGCCACTGAGGAACCGCACATTGCACAAACCCACGGAAGGGGGCCGAGTCTACCAACTGAAAAGGCAGCAGTTGAAGTGCTAGCAATTTAGCCAAGCTAGCATTCAACTGCTGGGCATGTGGATGGCTGGGAGTGAACTTCTTTCGACGGTCCAGCAGCTGGGGCAGGGGAATTTGCCTGGTACAATCAGACATCGGTGTACTGCTAGCAGAGTGCCCGCAAGTACTTGGCTGTGACACAGCTAATTCTACACCTTCATTCCTCTCAGTGCAGCTTTCAGAGAGGACTGAAGGTATAGTGGAGTTGGAGATCCCAGCTGATGAGGAGCAAGGAGAGGTCCGCTTTGTTCTTTGGTGTGGGTCTTTAAGGTACGCTTGCCAACGAGCTGCATGGCAGGTCAACATATGACTGGTCAAGCATGTGGTGCCCAAGCGGCTGATGTTTTGGCCACGCGAGATACACTTGAGACATATGTTGCAAATAGCAGCGGTGCAATCTGCTGCACTCATCTCAAAAAAGGCCCACACCAAAGAACTTTTGGAATAATGCGCAGAGGCAGCGCCCTGCACAGGCGGAGCTCTGCGGTGTGCTGCCCTTAAGCTGGCCTCCAGAGGGCATCCTGCCTCGTTGGAGATGTGCCTCCTCCTCCTCCTCCTCTCAGGCACCCATGTGGAGTCAGTGACCTCACCATCTCCTCCCTCTTCACTACTGGAGCAAACCTGGCAGTATGCTGCAGCTGGTGGAATATGCCAGATTGCTGTCCTTGAGCATCCCCTCTCTCTGCGCTCACGCTACTGCCTTCCTCTAGCTGGGTATCATAATCAGAGCCTTCAAAACGCTGGGCATCCTCCTGGAGCATGTACAGTTCGGGGGACTTCTCAGGAGGACATGGTGGGTCTAGGTAAGGAGTGACTGATGACATTGAGACGAGGGAACAGGACGCATTGGCAGCTGCTTTGCCAGTACCCTGAGCCTGGGTGAGAGAGGATGAGGAGGGCTTGGTCATCCACTCTACCAAGTCTTCGGCATGATGCGGCTCAACATGTCCAGCTGCCGAAAATAAGGACAAGCGTGTCCCATGGCCATGTGCCGATGACGATGCACCGCGTCCACGACCAGCACTGTTGCCTCTAGACACAGAGCCTGCTTGCCCACTTTTTGTTGGCACGTGACTGTCTGCCTCTCCTTGTTGGCCTTCATACTAATACTTGACATACTAATGGCCTGCAGGGAGATGGGAAAACCAGCAATAAGGGGTAGCTTCAGGTGTATACTGTGCAGGAGGCACACTACACCCACTGAAAATTCTGCAGATGCCTGTGTTGCACAACAGACCTACAGAACAACACCAGCAATGAGGTGTAGCTTCAGGTGCATACTGTGCAGGAGGCACACTACACCCACTGAAAATTCTGCAAATACCTGTGTTGCACAACAGAACTACAGAACAGCACCAGCAATGAGGGGTAGCTTCAGGCGTATACTGTGCAGGAGGCACACTACACCCACTGAAAATTCTGCAGATGCCTGTGTTGCACAACAGAACTACAGAACAACACCAGCAATGAGGGGTAGCTTCAGGTGTATACTGTGCAGGAGGCACACTGCACCCACTGTAACAGCGCTAGGTTAACAAGAAAAGCAAAGCTGACACTGTCCCTGCCTATCCTGCTCTCTCCCTGCACGCCAACACACTACACAAGGCCGCCGCGCTGGCGGCCTTATATAGTGTGGGGCGTGTACTAAACCCCCCTGAGCTATAAGGATGAGGATGCCTGTGGCCAATTATTGCTGTCCTCGCTGCCGGCGCTGTGATTGGCCAAGCATGCACTGTGACCCCGCGTGCAGCCAGCAATGCACTGCGCACAGTGCATTGTGGGCCGTTCGTGTTACTCTAATTTGGCACGAACGGCAGTTCTGGGTTCGCCAAACAGGCGAACGGCCGATGTTCCATTTGAACATGAGTTTGAATCAAACACCGAGCTCATCCCTAGTATTCGTATCTAGAATTATTGCCAAGTGAGCTGGGGACACTGTACCCCTTTTCACGTACTCATAAAATGTATTTATGATGGATTGTCTGTCTCATATATTATAATTTTTTATGACATTTATATAACTATGCTTTATTTTTATATTATTTGGTTACACATAAATGGCCTCTCCTGTTTGGGTTTCCCTTTAGTTTTGCTCTCCAAACCGTCTCTCTCCTGGCGGGGCGGTCCATCTGACATGTTTCCCCAGCAAGGGGGGGAGGAGCCACTGTCCATCTTATGGCTCCTCCTATGCATCTCTGTGCGGGCCGATGGGCAGGTACCACTGATGGCGCCGAGAGCAATCCCCTCCTTGACAGCGGCGTCCCAGGACATTCCCGGAGCATCACCCCTCGGTGTAACCAAATTAAGGGTTGTGCCGCGGGGCTTTGCTAGTCTATTCCATCCCTGGGCAATTTGGCACCGCAATATACGTTCCAAATAAGCTGGGTAATAATATTCTTATTATTATAGGCACAGTGACCTCTAGATATTCTCTGTCTTTGTATATTCTTTGTTCATTCTCACATCTTTTTATTTTAATAAAACTATAGTTAAGTTAGGTCACATACCATTATTATTTTAATTTGTCCTGTCTTCATCACACATAGTATTACTTTTGTCAACACTACGTGACTCTCAATTAATTTTTATCCTTTGCTCACCAGTTATCTTATCAATTACAGTTTTTATTTCCCTACATCCTTCCCTGTCCCCTCTGTGTAATCATTCTTTGCTACACTATTTACACCTTCTCTCTAAACCAGGGGTGCCCAACCAGTGGCCCGGGGCCCTTTGATGTGGCCCGCGACCTCCTGCTCTGGGATGGAATAAAATAGAATACTGTTATTAATAGTAAGTTTATTACTAAAATCACAGTGTATATATGGGCATATCTGTTCTGCAGTGGTTACTGGGCTGCTTTTAATCTGATCCGCAGGTGCAGAGCAGTGCATGGGTTACCTGCACAGTGCAGGGTTACCTGCACTGAGCCATAGGCCCCTTTCACATGGTCAGTCTGCCCCAATTGCGCAAGAAGAAGCGGATCGGAGGAAGAAGCAGATGGAAGAAGAAGATGGAAGAAGATGCCGGAAGGAGAAGATGAAGAAACCGAAGGATGAAGAAAGGAAGACCAGAAGAAAGAAGAAAGAAGATTTTAATAAAGGAATTGTCAAAGACCGTCTCCTGTAATTTTTACAGTTTTTGACACTTTTTTGGTGAAATGGTAGGGGTACTTTTTATACCCCCTTACTATTTCCCACAGGGGGGGGCGGGATCTGGGGGTCCCCTTGTTAAGGGGGGCTTCCAGATTCCGATAAGCCCCCCGCCCGCAGACCCCCACGACCAATGGCCAGGGTTGTGGGGAAGAGGCCCTTGTCCTCATCAACATGGGGACAAGGTGCTTTGGAGGTCTCAGACTTTGGCACTAGTTTGGCACATTTGGCACATTTTTTTGGCTGGGGTTCCCCTTAAAATCCATCCCAGACCTCAAGGGTCTGGTATGGATTTTGAGGGGGGCCCCACGCCATTTTTTTTTTTTGGCTGGTAATAATATCCATAGCAGACCTGAAGGGCCTGTTATTGAATTTGGGGGGACCCCCACGCTTTTTTTTTCTTATTTTTTTTATTTTTTATCAATGACTTTTTTTTTATGAATGGCTTTCAATGAATGACTGTTCTCTGTGTTACGGGAGCCGTCAATTCACATTAGCCGCGAGTCATTTTAAATAGCTTTTTTCCTGCAAAAATGACACTTTTTGCAGGGACAGTTCTAAGCACAGGAAAAATGCGCCCCTTCACAGGCATACTATAGACACCCCCCAGGTACGAAATTTAAAGGAATATTACTCTTTCATTGTTTCAATTTAAGCATTATTAAAATCACTGTTCCTGAAAAAACAGCCGTCTTTAAAAAAAAAAATTTGCATTGATACATGTCCCCTGGGGCAGGACCCAGGTCCCCAAACACTTTTTATGACAATAACATGCATATTAGCCTTTAAAATTAGCACTTTTGATTTCGAACGTTCGCATCCATTGTAACTAATAGGGTTCTAATGCTCGCACGGACTTTAGGTCCGTTCCCGGGTTCTGGTGCGAGTAGAACGGGGGGGTGTTTGGCTCATCCCTAGTGGCCAACTCTATCTTAAAACATAATCCTACATTATGTCCTTTCTTGATTGACTTCTGCTACAGGTGCAATCTGTCGCGTCCTAATTACTGGTGAATTACGCCACACCGGAGGGGTCTATCTTCAGTGTGACCTTTCGTGAGACATGTTTCTGGACTAGTGCCCCTCCTCGACTGGGACGGCTGGGGGGTGATCTGGGATCCCCTCACAGGAGAAGGTTTCTTTTAAAGGGATCTCCATGCAGGACTAAAACCCTTTTCGATTTTTTGCTTTGGATATACACCTTGTGGTAACTATGTCAAATGTTTGTGCTATAAGACGTTACCAATTGCATTTATTGTGTGCAAATAATAGCTAATACATATACTTATAATGTATTTCCCTTAGCAGACTTCCCCTCTAAAGAAGACTCCAATAGTGTGGGTCGAAACGCGTCAAGGTTATTTTCTCATACCTAGGACAACTGTCATTACTTGTCTGTATTCAATTTCAGTCTGTGTTGTATATCCATATCATTCACAGTATTATTGTCCTGCAGGAGCTAATTTTTTAACTACCATGTAAAATTTCTCTTTTTTTATTAATAAATTAATTTTAAACTACTCATACATTGTTGACTCGACCCATAATTCTGCTGCCTAAAAATCCCATCTCTGGGGGAGCACTTCCCATTGGTTTACAAGCACTTTACTCCCCCTGGCGGTACGATTATGTCAGATTTTTTATGCGGAAAGCGGTACATTGTTTTGCATAGAAATTTGGTGTTTTATATTGTAGGCCTGTAATTCTTAGCAATAACACACCTAAATCTGTCCAAACAAGAGTCTAGTAGACATTCTGGGTATGATAAAGTTTGAAACACAAAATCATAAATTATAATATAATAAATAACTATAAAAATAATATTATAATAATAAAATTAATTTTACTATCGCTCAATTCTGCAAGTGATTCTAATTTATTATTGCTGTTTTCTAGCTGGTCTAAAACCACTTTTGACGTAAAGGGACTGTTTTGGTTGCTATGGACAATCTCCAGTTTCCAGGAAGAAAGAACATTATATATAATATAAAAGTACATGCAGGGCACTGGACAAAGCATTAGGGGTAAAAGGGAGGTGAAATAATTTGATACAGTAATGTAATCTGTAAGACTATTGTGTACTGTATGTGTTTTGTGTACTTTTTGAATTTGCCACCGTATTCTGCCCCCATGCACCGCAAACACAGAGAGGGGACATTGCAGGATCCTGGGGACAAGGTAAGTACACTGCACCAGGATTCTGCAATGCAATCCCGAGTGGCTCGGGGTTACCGCTAATGGTACTGAAATTTAACCCAGAGCCACAATCGGGATTACCACCAGGGAGATTAAGGAGACCAGTCCAGCTTTACACAGCCAGGTTAGCTGTTTGGCTACCATTCAGTATATCGGTGTGCAGACTCCATTCAGCTGTACTATGCAAATGCACCACTGATTGACTCTGTTTTAGCGGACTCAGCCATCCATCTCTCATATATTCCACATCACGTCTGGCCCTGTACTACTGTTAAAGTTGCAGCTGACACCTCCGCGCAAGCCAAGTGGGCTATGATCCCCTTCATCCTGTATAACAATCGTAGCATGGACGTAAGAGCGCATTAAGTACCGCATGAATCAGGGTTGAAGAATCATGCATAGAAACATGTACTGCACTGGTGGATGAAAGAGGTTGGGACGGAGTTGGGAATAACAACCTAAAAAGAACTGCCCCCCCAGCTGAGGCTGGGAAAGGGGTACACCAGCGATAAAACTCAGCTATGAGTTTGGTATGGTCCCACCCCTTGATGATAGGGTGCTACCATGCACTGAACCCCCATGCGGCGGTGGAGGGATGAATCCTGATGTCCTGATGAATCCTGATGTCCTGATGAATCCTGATGTCCTGATGAATCCTGATGTCCTGATCTAAGGAAACACAAACTAGAGAAATGAGAGAAATAAGAACAGACAACCAACCCATGAAACAACAACACCCCTACGTACCTGACAAGTATGAGGATGTAGGTGCAGAAATGACAAGACCAACAGCGCGTGATAGTGAACCTAATGATAACACAACCCTAGTGTATGCAGTGAGCGAGCCCGAGCAACCTGCAGCGCCAAGACAGGTAATTAAAAATGAACACTCAATGCTGAGGTACCCACAGACCGTGGTGGGTAGTAGTAAAGGTGTAATGGTGAACGTGCATGTATGATGTATGGTATACGGGCGAGAAGATTGTTGGACGACAATCAATTAAAGACGAAACCTCAGCCCGTATGGATCCCTAGACGTGACAGACCCTGGATGTGAGCACTAGCTAACAGAAATGCTATGACAGGAATACTACGAACGAAATACTACGACAGAAAAAACAGACAGGTAGCAAAACTGAAACCCTCAGGGCTAGTGCACCCACAGACCGTGGTGGGTAGACATACAAGTGTAATGAAATGAGCATGCATCATATGACGTATGTTATACGGACAAGAAGATTGTGGGACGAAAATCAATTGAAAACGAAACCTCAGCCCGTATGGATCCGTGGATGTGACAGATCCTAGATGTGAGCACTAGCTAACAGAAATGCTACGAATGAAATTCAACAACTGTAAAAATGCTACGAATGAAATGCTACGAATGGAAATTGCTACGAATGGAAAATTGCTACGAATGGAAAAACTACAACAGAAAGCTATGAACGAAAGGTACGACGACAGGAAAATGCTATGAAGGAACATGCTACGACAGGAAAATGCTACGACAGGAAAATGCTACGAATGAAATGCTACGACAGGAAAATTCTACGAAGGAAATGCTACGACAGGAAAATGCATTATATGCATATTCTTAACAGAAATGGGTTAAATAGGTTGCGATGTATATTTATAAACAATATTCCACCCATAATCCCCATGTAGAAAAATAATTATATGCATATTCTTATTAGAAATGGGTTAAATATGTTCATTGTCAGGAGTTAACATGATATTCCTCCCATAAACCCCATGAGAAATAATTATTCTACCCATATTCCCATCAAAAACAGGACAAATGTAATTTTTACATTACTTCTGTATAATTTACTATGATCCTGTTGTACAGCTGCATATATATCAGCAAGTGAACAGTTAAACATTAGCAACTGCTTCTTGCAACATTGTATCAAGCACTGCAGGAAAGATAACATATTTTGAGAAACAACAGAGTCATTACCATATATATGTGTATAAATTACACTGACATCTAGTGAGAGTTCTCAGTATTGCAGCCAATAATCCAATCATCCCATCATCCTAATATGCAGTTTAGTACGTCCCTTTGTTTGAACCTTGATGGCCTAGTCCATCCTACCCCAAATGGGTACACGCTGTAGGCCACCACTTTAAGTATGCCTCAGTAAAAACAAACTTTAATTATAGAAATTATAATGGGGAGGGGGAAAATTAAAAATAACTACTAATCAAAAAATAAATAAAAAATTATGAATATAATATGAAAATTGCATAGTTCTATGATCAAGTTATTACAAACTGTAAAAAGTATTTAAATTATACATTCTTTTAGGTAATTGGAGGCTCTTGGGTGGGTTAACCAAATTTCCAATTTTTTACTGAAGGTGGTAGTGGAGTGATTTTTATAAGCTAGCATTAGCTCAAATTGTGCCTAGGTGTTCAGTCTGGTTATGACTGTGGATAGATTAGGTGCTTCCGTAGATTTCCATAGGTAAGCTACTGTGAGCCTTGAGGCTATTAATATGTGGACTACAATTGTTTTGTGTATAGTGGGATATTTCTCCAGGTCTATACCTAATAAAGCTGAAGCGGGAGGTTGCGTGGAAAGGTTTCCTGTAATATCTGCTATGAAAGTTGAGACTGAGTTCCAAAAGCTTTTCAGGGTTTTGCAACTCCAAAGAGTGTGTAAAAGATTTCCAGTTTGTTCGTTACACCTCCAGCAGGTGTCGGGTGTGGATGGATAGATTTTGGATAATTTGTATGGGGTTAAATACCACCGATTGATTATTTTTTGAGCATTGTCCCAATGTTCTATAAATGATGAGTGAATCTCATAGAAAAAGGAAATGCCTTTCTTACTATGGTCTTTATGGTGAGAAAAGTATTCCCAAATTATCAATGGGATTTCTATCAAGTTATTAGGGTTGAAGTCCTTTAAACGTTTACACTTTCCAAGCTTACTCATAGTAATATCTCTGTAGCTCGAGGGTAGATTTTCATATAATCGGAATCCCTGTTTGGTCAATTCGTCCACTGACTATTCTACAGTAATTAATAACTTCTGTGGGAAGACATAGTTTATTTATTTTTTGATATGTCTAGTTTTGGAAAGTATGTGTTTCCAAGCAATTATTGTAGCTTTAATACTTAGTAAATTTGGAATGACTACATTAGGAAGTATGGCGGTGGTTATTGCTAAGGTGTATAAGTCCGAATTTTTAGTAGATTTTTGTTCTATGTTTAGCCATAACTTATCTTTTTCAGGGTAGAACCAGTGTTTCATCTGATCTAAAATGGATGCGTAGTAATCATTTTTGACGTCTGGTAGATTCATACCTCCATGATTTTTATTGGTGGTTATGCAACTCTGGGTTTCTTTTTATTCCAAATAAATTGTTTAAGCTTAGTGTTCAGTTGCGTGAAGAATTTGGCTGGTATCGGGATAGGGAGGCATCTGAAGTAGTAAAGAATTTTTGGTAAGGTTTGCATCTTAAATGCCGCTATTTTACCAACCCAGGATATATGTGTTTTCTGAATATTACTTAGGTCTTGGTTAATTAGTTCTAGGAGGGGTGGAAAATTTACATCATATATTTTAGTTGGTGGGGAGGTGAGTTGTATCCCTAAATATGTTATTGATGTATTATCCCAGTTGAATCCATGTTTGGTGCTTAAACTGTTAATTGTTGTAGAAGGTATATTCATAGGTAAAATGTGACATTTGTTTTGGTTAATTTTATAGTATGACAGCTCTTTAAATGTTTCTAGTGCTGTAATTACTGATGGTAAAGATACCTCAGGCTTGGTTAATGTCAGTATGATGTCATCGGCGAATAAGCCTAATTTATTTACCTCTTGGCCAATGGTAATATCTTTGATATCTGGAGAAGATCGTATATATTCCGCTAAAGGTTCTATCACTAGGGAAAAAATTATTGGGGATAGGGGACATCCCTGTCTGATCCCATTTGTTAAAGAGAAGTTTCTTGACAACATACCTGACGAAAATACCTTTGCAGTGGGGTGTGTATATAATGCCATAATGGCAGAGTGTATAAATCCTTGGAACCCAAATTTGGATAGAGTTTTGGAAATATATTCCCAATGCATTCTATCGAATGCTTTCTCAGCATCTAATGCTAGGAGTAGAGAGGGTGTTTTATTGTTGTGTAGTAGGTTGATAATATTTAACATCCTTCTGGTGCTATCTGGTGCTTGCCTACCTTTGACAAAGCCTACTTGGTAAGGTTTAATTAATAGGGGGGTTATATTAACTAGTGTATTGGCCAATATTTTTGCGTATATTTTAAGATCAGAATTTAATAAAGATATGGGTCTATAATTTAGTGGGGACATTGGATCTTTTCCTGATTTTGGTAGTGTTATTATTATGGCCTCTAGGAGTTCTTTTGAAAAGGTGGTTGAATTTGCTGCTTGATTGAATAATTTGGACAGGTATGGAATTTGTGTATCTTTGAAGGCTAGGTAGTATTCTCCTGAGAGACCGTCAGCTCCTGGTGCTTTATTTTTTGGCAATTCCTTTATAACTTTTATAATTTCTTCATCGGAGATTGGTTTGTTAAGTTGTTCTAGGGACGTGGAGTCAATGGAAGGGAGGTTGACATCATCTAGGAATGCATTAAATTTTGTTGGTGTCAGGTTGGGGGGTATTTTTGTCATCTTTTAAGTTGTATAGCGCCTCATAATATTGTGCAAATGTGTCTACAATTTCTTGGGGGTTGAGTATGATCTTGTTTGAGTTGTGGTGGATTATTTTAAGGATTTTATTTTTTTGTTGCTTTTGGCGCAGTTGAGAGGCTAGCAGTTTACCCGCTCTGTTCCCTTGAGAGTAATATTTTAAATTAAATTTTTTTTAAATATTTGTCATGATCGATAATTAGGGCAGATCTGAGTTCGGCCCTTAGAGTACTTAGTTGGTGTTCTAGATTAATATCTTGGGGCTTTTTTTTATGAACCTCGTCTAAGTTTGTTATATCTTTTAGTAAAGTGTTTATTTGAATCTTTCTGATTTTTTTTTCCCCCTAGCTGCTATCTGTATTAAAAGGCCTCTGGCATACGCTTTGTGGGAGCACCACAGTTTAGAATCAATAACAAAATTATTATCATTCAGTACAAAGAATTTGTCAAGTTTTTTTTTCATCACAGACCCATGTTTCTCCTGGGAGAGGATAAATGTATTATTCCTCCAAAGATAACTATTGGGACAAATTTGGTTTGTGTTAATTTCTAGTGCAATTAGTGCATGGTCTGATCACGTTAGGTTGTGAATGTTAGCATTAGTTACTTTTGGGAGGAGATTTTTGTCTGTGATGAAAAAGTATATCCTAGAATATGACTTGTGAACGTTGGAGGAAAAAAAGTGAAGTATTTTTCTGTGGTGTGCAGGCATCTCCATGGATCATACATGTCTTTGGCGGAGAAGAAGTTGGTCAATCCTCTTCTGGGAGTCTTTCCTTTTTTGGATGTGTCCATGTCTGGGTCCATTGGAGCATTAAAGTCTCCGCAAATGATAAGGTGTCCTTTTTGTATTTTTTTTGTTTTCTTGATCACTTTTTTGATGAATTTTTGTTGGGGGCATATATGTTGACAATTGTGTATATTGTACTGTCAATTGCGGCTACTAGAATTATGTATCTTCCTTGGGTGTCTGTTTTGATGTTAATTTGTTGAAAGGAAACAGTATATTTTATAGCTGCAATTGCCCCTTTTTTTTTCCTGTTGTTGCTGGAGATGAAAATTTGTGGGAATTTATGGTGTTTGAATATTGGTGAGTTATTCTTTGCAAAGTGAGATTCTTGAATACATATGACATCGCTTCCAAATTTAATAGCGTCTGACCATAGAGCTCTCTGTTTGAATGGGCTATTTAGGCCCTTACGTTCATTGACATAAGTGTAGCGGGGTCGTACCCCTTTTACTGGAGAAGACTACATTTCCCATGATTCCCCAGGCTCCCGGGCTGCTTGTTTCCGCCCGAGAGGCTGCTGGGGGAGATGATAAAAAGGAGGAGGAGAGACCGCCTCTTCCTCTTCTGACACTTCCTCTTCTGAAGCCTCAACTTACTGGTCTCCCCCTCCTGACGGAGCGTGTGACGCGGAGACTGGTTCCTGAGGGGACACCCGTGCGGACCGGGACTGCTGAAGGCCTGAAGCCTGGGCCTTGCAGCAGATGGAGTGAGACTCTCGTCCTCAAGAGTCAGCAGCAGCGGAGCGGAGACTTCCCCCTTCAGTCGGTCGGTCGGAGCTGAGGACCGGAGCGCAGGGGCTGTGACTGAGGAGACCGGAGCCGCCATTGGAGGGACCGGAGCTGAGGACGGTACCCAAGGATTGGTGAGAGAGCTGAGAGGCTCATCCTGCATTGATTCACACGTTTTATGCCTATTGAACTGCCTAGGCGCAATTTACCTCAAAGCAGCAAATGTTACTTTCTGTGGATTACAAAGATACCATTTAAAGCTACATGTGCACCACCTCTACAGATTTATTGCCGGTGAAGAACACTGTACTAGTACAAGGACTGAGCTCTATTATTAGGGATCAGGCCTGGTCCGTTAGGTAGGCGCAGATAGATTTATTGCACCTCAGGGGTGCATAGCAGACGGTCGCCACGCTTGGCGCTCCGTTTCCCCCATTGCTAGTTGGATACATATGTGTGTGTACATGTTAAAGTGCTTATTGCAGGGACCTGCTAAAGTATTGTAAGTCATATGTTCAAATGCATGTTGCTATTTCTTGCCCTTACTGACAAAGTAAAGCCAGTTATTCTTATTTCAGCAGTCTGCTTGTGAGTTCATACCCATTACACTTAGAGTATAAGATATGTTTTATGTGCATAGATACATACCCCTATGCTAACTGTGCCAGAGCGGGTAGAGCCAAATTGCCGGGGGTTGGTGGAGCTGTACTCAGGGACCCAAAACAAACCAGCAGCTCTCTTAACTGGGGGTAGCGCTACACGTGGGGGCTCGTAATCCGGGATCCTGAGTCAGCGGGAAAAGCCGCCAGAAGGTACCGGCATGGACCCAATAGAAGTGGGACGGTGGTCCGCAACATGGGCCACCGACCCAGCCGCAGCAGCAGTTATTGAACTGCCAGGGATATGGCAGAGAGAGGCAGTCAAGCAGCTCATAATGTCCCTATCCCCGTGCCAAAAGTCATGGATAATGGACATGAGGAATGATGCTGGGTACACATACGCCTTAATAGAATGGAAGGAAGAGACTCCAGAGCAGTTCAGGAGCCAAAGCATACAAGCACCGAATGGTCAGGCCTATCAAGTGCTGCATGTGCTGCCGCGCAAGGGAGACTGTTCCCCTATGAAAGCCATGCTGTCCCCTCAGAAGGAAGAGCAGAAGGGCGCGGAAAGTTCCGCACCCGCACACACTACTCTTAGTACAGAACTGTGTGCTGTCCTAGGGGAGATTGTGACTCAGTGCAGAAGAGACCCCGGGGATTACCCAATGTCGGGATACAGGAAACTCCGGATGTTTTCAGGGAGGACACCTGTACCCTCGGGAGAAGAGGGATTTGAAGAGTGGTTAGATGGTGCCACGCAGGCCCTAGAAGAATGGGAGGTCTCAGAAGGCAGAAAGAAGCAAAGGATTGTAGAGAGCCTAAAAGGACCTGCCTTAGAGGCCATACGCAATCTGAAGACAAGCAAAAAGGATTGCACTGCCCAGGACTACATAGACATCCTGGAAAGTGTGTTTGGTGGGACAGAAAAAGTGACAGAACTTACCTATCAACTGGAACACTGTTACCAGAAGACAGGGGAGAAGCTGTCAGAGTACATGGGACGCATAGACAAGATCCTGCATAGGATTATCCTGAAGAAGGGGATAGATCCAGGGAAGGTAGATGAAGCCCGTGCCCAGCAGGTGATGAGGGGAGCCCAACCCCTGGACCCTGTCGCACTAGTACTACGTACCCGGCAGGATGGGAAGAGCCTGGACTACCCTGACCTCATCCGAATGGTCAGAGAAGAAGAGGCCATGTTGGAAGAGAAACGGGAGAAGCAGGTGATGGGGTCTACAAAGTTTCCAGTGGCCACGGTCAGGTCGGCCTTAACCCCTGAAAGAGACACAGAGGTAGATGCCCTGAAGTTGCAGATGTCCCAGATGATGGAGATACTGACATCTCTAGTGGCGAAAGAGACGCCCAGTCCCAAGAAAGAAACAAGCAGGAGGGAATTGTTTCCAGCTGTTTCAGCACCAGCATCCCCACCTGACTACGGTGAGATGATCTGTTTTAACTGTGGCGGAGTGGGTCATATTGCAGCTGTATGTGCCAGTCCCAAGAAGAAGAAAACAGAAAGTCGCCAGCCGGCGGGAAACGCCAAAGGGCCCCGGTGAAGGAGTCAACCGGGTGCCCATCGCCTTCAGTGAGCTCCAAGAGGCATAGCAGGAAAAGAAAGCGAGGAGATCAAACCCCTAAAAAGGGGCCCAGGGATCCTCAACCAAGGTGCACTCCAGAGAAAGGGGGCAAGACCCCTCGGAAGGAACCCAGTACTCCTAAACGAGAACCCTTAAAAGTGAGAGATAACAATGTCCCTCAATGGGTTCACACTCCCACTAAGAGGGAGAAAATTAATGCATACCAGGCTCAAGAAAGGATCAAGCGCAAATCCAGTGCTGGTAAAGAAAAGAGTCCACAGAAGAGGACAGCATCAACTCGGCCCTACCCAGAAAAGCTAGTTGGTCCATCCCCTACTGTACCTATCCAGGTGGAAGGAGTGTACACGAAGGCCCTCCTAGACACTGGAGCCCAAGTGACCCTATTGTACAGGGACTTCTATGACAGATACCTGAGTCATCTGCCCATACAGAAGATAGAAGATAAGGGGATTGGGAACTCAGAGTTTCCCCTATGACGGATACCTACCCATACGGTTGACCTTTGACCCATCCGTGGCTGGAAAGGCTGAAGTGTTCGACACCCTAGCAGTGGTGTGTCCCCGCCCACCAGGAACCAGCAAGACGTCCCTGATTATAGGGACGAACACGGATCTAGTCAGAAGGCTTCTGACCCCCCTGGTGAAGAAAGAGAATCTTTCACCTCCCAAGATCCATCCCATGCTGAAGGCAGCCTATCAGCGGTTGGTCCTAGAGCAGAAGACCCCAAGTGAGGGGATAGGAAGGGTATGGAGGCTTGGAAAAGAAGGAGCAGTGTTACAGCCTGGAGAGGTGACCTGCATGAGAGCCACGGTGAAACTTACCTGGGAGCAGCCTGGCCCCTTTGTGATGTTGGAACCCGACCCAATGGAGGGTCACTCAGGTCTGGAAGTGATACCAGAAGTAATCTCGTTGAGGGACCTGAAGAAGGCAAGAGGAAGAGTCCCTGTCAGTGTGAGGAACCCCACGGAGCAGCCTGTGGAGATCCCTGCCAGGATGCTTCTGGGACAGGTGAGTCCTGCTGTCCCAGTTGGCTGGTCAGAAGTGAAGGGGACGGGTGAAGGAGAAGATGTTTGGAAGAAACTCTCCATGGAAAACCCTAACCTACCTGGAGCTTGGAAAGAGAGAGCCAAGGCCCAGCTGACCAGATGGGAGAAAATTTTCTCTAAAGATGAGTTTGATGTGGGGTGTGCGAGGAGTGCCACCCACCGAATCCGCATGCAAGAGGACAAGCCATTCAGAGAGAGAGTGAGGCGAGTCCCGCTAGCAGATCTGGAGGATCTGAGGGAGCAGCTTGCGGAATTGAAGAAGACGGGAGTGATTCGGGAGTCCAGAAGCCCCTATGCCTCCCCAATAGTGGTGGTCAGGAAGAAGAATGGGTCATTGAGGCTCTGCATTGACTACAGAACTCTCAACAGGAGGACCATTCCTGACCAGTACACCACGCCAAGGATAGAGGATGCCTTACAGAGTTTATCTGGAGCTAAGTGGTTCAGTGTGATGGACCTCAAGAGTGGGTATTACCAAATCCCCATGCATCCAGAAGATAGAGAAAAGACTGCCTTCATAACCCCAGTGGGATTTTTTGAGGTCAACAGGATGCCTCAGGGCCTATCTGGAGCTCCTGCTACGTTTCAACGCCTAATGGAAAGGACAGTTGGAGACATGAACCTCATAGAAGTCCTTGTGTACCTGGACGATGTCATTGTCTTTGGAAAGACTTTGGAAGAACATGAAGCCAGATTGGAGAAAGTACTGAAGAGGCTCAGTGAAGAGGGACTCAAACTTTCTCCCGAGAAGTGTCGGTTCTATCAGTCCTCTGTGAACTATCTGGGACACATAGTGTCTGAAAAAGGAGTGGCTACAGACCCTGAGAAGTTGGAGGCAGTTACTTCGTGGCCAAGACCCACAACAGTTACAGAACTTCGGTCTTTCTTGGGGTTCTGCTCCTACTACCGCAGGTTTGTGGATGGGTTTGCCCGCATTGCCAAACCCCTCAACGAGCTGCTCAAGACAGAAGGAGAGGAAGATGGATTGGGGCCTAGGAGGCCCGGTGAGTCGGTTCAAGACCAATGGAACTCAAGGTGTGAAGAGGCTTTCAGAACCTTGAAGAGAAGTCTCACCACAGCCCCAGTTTTGGCCTATGCTGATCCCACTAGACCATATGAGCTACATGTTGATGCCAGCCATGAGGGCCTAGGTGGAGTACTCTACCAGGAGTATGAAGACCAGCTGCGACCAGTGGCCTATGTGAGCCGAAGCCTGACCCCCTCCGAGAAGAACTATCCCACCCACAAGTTGGAGTTCCTAGCCCTCAAATGGGCAGTTGTTGACAAATTGAGAGACTATTTGTACGGGGCCGAGTTTACTGTAAAGACAGATAACAACCCCTTGACTTACCTATTCACCACCGCCAAGCTGGATGCAACTGGACACAGATGGTTGGCGGCGTTGTCTGGATTCAATTTCAGCCTCAAGTACAGACCAGGGGCTGGAAATAGGGATGCAGATGCCCTGTCCCGAAGATCCCATGTCGTGGTCGACGATTGGGAAGACTGGACCCAAGTGGCACCAGAAGGGGTGCGAGCCCTTTGTCAAGGGGCTGAACTCCAAGCCAGAGGAGGATCCAGAGCTGAAGAAATAGGAGTTACCACAGTGGGAGTCCCAAGGTGTTACTGTGGGGTAACTCAATTAGAAGAAGAGTGCCTACCGAAGCTGTCCAAGAAGGAGTTAAGGTGTGACCAATTGGAAGACCCCATGGGGAGATTGGTCCTGGAGGCACTGGAAGACAAGAGTCCAGAAGGACTTCGCCTTCACCCTTCCAAAGAAGCTCGCCTACTGAGGAAAGAGTTGGACAAGTTACAGGTGCATCAGGGAGTGGTCTACCGAAGGGGCCCCTCTGATAGCCCAGAAGACAAGTGGCAGTTGTTTCTCCCAGAGAAGCATCGAGAGACTGTGCTGATTGCCTTACATGACCAGCATGGTCACTTGGGAGCAGAGAGAACCTTCCAACTTGTCAGAGACCGGTTTTATTGGCCCTGCATGAGGGCCGAAGTGGAGGAGTATTGCCATTCCTGTGCAAGATGCATTCAGAGAAAGACTTTACCCCATCAAGCTGCCCCAATGGGCCATCTGCAAAGTGAAGGCCCAATGGATCTGGTATGCATTGATTTTCTCTGCCTTGAACCCGATTTGAGTGGATTGGGAAATGTTCTGGTGGTAACCGACCATTTCACTCGTTATGCTCAGGCTTTCCCAACCAAGGACCAGAAGGCCTCTACAGTAGCCAAGGTACTTCTGGAGAAGTACTTTGTTCACTATGGACTGCCACAGAGAATCCATTCAGACCAAGGAAGGGACTTTGAGAGTCGCCTGATCAGGAAGCTACTAGATTCTCTGGGAATAGAGAAGACTAGAACTACACCATATCACCCTCAGGGTGATGCCCAGCCTGAAAGGTTCAACAGGACCCTATTGAACATGTTGGGAACTTTGGAAACAGAGAAGAAGCAACATTGGAGCCAACACATTTCAGCTCTAGTACATGCTTACAATTGTACCACAAGTGATGTGACAGGTTTTTCCCCTTACCGACTTATGTTTGGGAGAGAAGCAAGATTGCCAGTGGATTTGGCCTTCGGCATTTCCTTGGACCATGCCTCGGCTGCCTCCCACAAAGGATATGTGGACAGATTGAGACACAGTTTGAAGATAGCTTATGAGAAAGCTCAAGCGGCCTCTGACCAGAGGGGGGCCCGAAATAAGAGGAACTTTGATTTGAAAGTTAGAGTACAGGACCTACAGTCTGGGGACCGTGTACTGTTACGCAACCTAGGGATCCCTGGAAAACACAAGATTGCTGATAGATGGAGATCAGAGCCATACATCATCTGTAGAAAACTTCCAGGATTGCCTGTCTACAAGTTGAAACCAGAAGGAAGGTTGGGGCCTTTGAAGACCTGGCATAGGAATCATTTGCTCCCACTCACTGAAGCAGTCAGAATACCTCCAGCAAGAGGCGTACCTGAATCTGTCTCCATTCTGGATACCCCCAGGCCTAATACTAGGTCTCAAACATCCCCAGTTAGGGGTGGACAGGACCCCCAACCAGAAGAAGAAAGAGGAGAACTTGAATGGTTGTGGCCTTCCTCAACTCCAGAAGATGCAGCCATAGATCTTCCACCTACTGAAGATGTGGAAGATAACACATTGAACCCAGAAGCCACAGAGTTTGTGCCATTCAGTGATGTGCCTGAGTGCTGGGAAGATATCCCTGGCCTCTACTCAGAAGAAGAAGAAGTAGATGTTCCAGGACCAGAGATGTTGCCAGAATGTGTTCCTGAAGAAGTTCCAAGAGAGCAGAGAGCTCGCAGAGTTGTGAAGCCTCCCAGGAAGTTAACTTACCCCAAGATGGGAGAAAGTTCAGAGGACTCTGTCACCACAGCAAGGAGAAGTGCTGAAAGCCCTGACCCATCCACTGTTCATTTGGTGGAGGGCAACCCCAGCTCACTCTCTGGCAAAGTTAAACAGGTCGCCCACACTGAAGTGACCTGTAGACAGGACAGCTCCCCATCTTATGCCAATTGGTGGGAGGCTCCCCTGTCTAAATTAAGTGAACGTGTTGTTTCCAAGGACGCTTGTAGTTTGAGTGGTGTCTTTGGGGACCAAAGATTCAAAGTGGGGGGAGTGTGTAGCGGGGTCGTACCCCTTTTACTGGAGAAGACTACATTTCCCATGATTCCCCAGGCTCCCGGGCTGCTTGTTTCCGCCCGAGAGGCTGCTGGGGGAGATGATAAAAAGGAGGAGGAGAGACCGCCTCTTCCTCTTCTGACACTTCCTCTTCTGAAGCCTCAACTTACTGGTCTCCCCCTCCTGACGGAGCGTGTGACGCGGAGACTGGTTCCTGAGGGGACACCCGTGCGGACCGGGACTGCTGAAGGCCTGAAGCCTGGGCCTTGCAGCAGATGGAGTGAGACTCTCGTCCTCAAGAGTCAGCAGCAGCGGAGCGGAGACTTCCCCCTTCAGTTGGTCGGTCGGAGCTGAGGACCGGAGCGCAGGGGCTGTGACTGAGGAGACCGGAGCCGCCATTGGAGGGACCAGAGCTGAGGACGGTACCCAAGGATTGGTGAGAGAGCTGAGAGGCTCATCCTGCATTGATTCACACGTTTTATGCCTATTGAACTGCCTAGGCGCAATTTACCTCAGAGCAGCAAATGTTACTTTCTGTGGATTACAAAGATACCATTTAAAGCTACATGTGCACCACCTCTACAGATTTATTGCCGGTGAAGAACACTGTACTAGTACAAGGACTGAGCTCTATTATTAGGGATCAGGCCTGGTCCGTTAGGTAGGCGCAGATAGATTTATTGCACCTCAGGGGTGCATAGCAGACGGTCGCCACGCTTGGCGCTCCGTTTCCCCCATTGCTAGTTGGATACATATGTGTGTGTACATGTTAAAGTGCTTATTGCAGGGACCTGCTAAAGTATTGTAAGTCATATGTTCAAATGCATGTTGCTATTTCTTGCCCTTACTGACAAAGTAAAGCCAGTTATTCTTATTTCAGCAGTCTGCTTGTGAGTTCATACCCATTACACTTAGAGTATAAGATATGTTTTATGTGCATAGATACATACCCCTATGCTAACTGTGCCAGAGCGGGTAGAGCCAAATTGCCGGGGGTTGGTGGAGCTGTACTCAGGGACCCAAAACAAACCAGCGGCTCTCTTAACTGGGGGTAGCGCTACATAAGTTTAAGAGTCATTAGTGGTATAGTGTTGGATGCTTAGGTGTAGAATCATATTTGTATATTAGTTGGTTGCTGAAATAAGAAACAAAAACTATTTGACGGTGCAGTTATACTTTTTCTCCAATAGGTGGAGGTGTTGTATTGAATAAAGTATATATGTGAAAAGAACATTGGGAAAGTCATTCAACAAAAACAGAAAAAAAAAACATGAAAAAAAGAAGAGGAGTTGTGGTGATACAACTCCAGTGTACAGTAACATGTACCCTTAGTCAGGGGATTATTGGGAGTAGAACTAAATTCCTCGAGCTTCATTAAATTCCTGAGGTTTAAACGTGGAAGGTACAATTTATGTAGTAGAAGAGATTTACCTCTTTAGTAGGTCTTGACCTTTTAGGATTTTTTTTTTTTCTTCCAGCCTTGAGAAATTGGTCCAGGTGTATTAGTATCCATTCTATCATTCTCCATGTTGGGGATTAACCCCCATGAGCGGAGGATTTTTAAGACTTGTTCTAGGCTGTGGATTGAGTAAGAGGTCCCTTTGTAGTCCACAATTAATTTGTGGGGAATACCCATTTGTAAATCAAGCTGTGGTTGCGCAGAATCTTTGTAATCGAGTTTAGGTTCTTGCGAGCTAGAATTGTCACTTGAGATAGAGCCGAGTACAGGGTTAAACCTGCATAACGGTCAGGGAGAGGTGTGCAAAATGCATACGTTGGTCTTTCACTCCACAAAAAAAAAAAAAAAAAATGGATTCTGGCAATGACATCTCTTGGTAGTTTCTCTGCTAGCTGTTGCAGTTTAGGCAGTCTGTGTGCGCTGTCAATTTCCATCTCTTGTTGTGGGATTGAGGGGATTAGTTATGAGATTCTTTTTTTTAATGAAGCTTTTCAAATCTGACGGTTTCACGTTTTCTGGGATTCCTCTAAATTGTATATTGTTTCTTCTACTTCGGTCCTCAATGTCTCCGACTTTTATTCTGCGTTGTCTCACTTCTTCCACCAAGTCGTGTGCTGAAGTAAAGTCACTCATTTTATCCTCCATATAGTCCACTCTTTCTCCCAGTGCATCAATCTCTACCTTAGATTTGTGCATGCAAACCGTTTTCTCAAAAAATGTATTCTAAACCCCTTTATTTTTCTTCATCTACAATTAGTGACTTGTTACAGTCCACACTCTGAATAAGCTTGAGCCCAGGTTCACACTGACAGCGGGATTGAAATCGGGCGAGTTCAGCTGAACTTGCATAATTTAATATCCACTTGTCAGTCTGACTTCAGAAGCGATTTCAGAGACATTTGTGAGAGTTCCTGCAAGAGATGTCTATACAAATCGCACCCCTGAAGTTGCCAAAAGTATTACTTTTGGAAATCGGTGTGGCTTCGCACTGATTCAGACAGGGCCATTGTCGGCATTAGCCGCTGATTTGGCATGTGATTTTACATGCCCCGAAGTTGGACTGCATTGCTGGTTTGAATTCAGCTGAACTCACACGATTTCTAACCCACAGAAGTGTGAACCTGGGCTAAGGCTCAGTTCACACCTATGCAGGTCGATTTTGATTGTTTCTGCAGTGCTATTTGCTGAGCATTTTTGCAGACGATTTCACTGCATTTTGCATTTTTTTTTGGCCAATTTATTATTGGGCAAATTAAAAAATGCAAATTGTGGCAATAACGCACTATTATACTTTTCAGCAGCTTCTCCATTGAGTCTGACCCTTTTGAAAAAACAAACAAACAGTGGCTGAAAAAAGCATAGGAATAAGAAACCATGTTTAATGGAATTCAGTGCGTTCCTGCAAAAAGCCTTAAAAACGCATAGGTGTGAAAAAAAAAATTGTATAGTGTGTATCCAGCTTTATCTTCTAAAGTCTTGATGACTAAAACTGGTATATTCAGAAATACAATGACTGGTAAAGCTAAAAAAATGCACCTTGTCATTTTAGAAAATGTATTTTGTCATTTTAAACTAGTTCGCGCCCATCCACCATCAAATGACGGCAGGGCGGTGCTGCTCTCGTTCTGGGATTCCGTCATATGACACCATCCCAGAACGGGCGTCCAGCACGGCGATCATGCCCGTGCCATGTTGCTAGGACATGGCGCAACCCTGATCTATGCAAAAATTAGATTATAATCAAACGTGTAATACCGTGTAAGAATGTATAATCAAGTGGCGCTCAAAAATAAAATTATACGTGATAATGTAACACAAAAAAAATATATATATATATATATATATATATATATATATATAAAATAATAAAATTATCTAAACAAATAACACCACGTGAAATAATGTCATAGTGAATACACAAAAAAAGTCCATTTGTAACTGTGTTAGAAAAAAATTAAATAAAATCGATCTCCAAAAGAAAATATGTCCACCAAAATGTATCCAATAAATGATCGATTAAATCTTCCACCACACCGACGTGCCTTGTGCTCCCTCTCCCAATGAGACCGCACTCACCAGATGGTGTTGCCTCCCACTCTCGTGGTTGGCAAACGAATGATTAAACCACACCTGGGTTAATGGTACGATCAATCCAAAATTTGGCTCTCCATATGTGAAAATATAAAATAAATATTGCTCCACATAGCGTAACTCTGTGATAAAACTATTTATTTCAAAAATTTGCCACACTCACACTTCAATGTTCAAACTCACATGTAAACCAGTGAAAATCAGCAAAATACAGCAAACAATCCACCACAAGCTGAGATGACAGATGAGCTGGCAGAGCGCACATATGATCACCAATGGATATCAAACTTAATTGCAATGAATCTCACCACCTCCCACAACGCTGCTCCTGGTGTGGGTCCTTATCCAAAAGTCACTAATAGTTAGGTTGCAGAGCCGTGAGCGAAGATTGGATCCACAAACAGATCAAAATTGCCAGCAATACAAATGGTTGTTTTTAGTGTCTTAGTGTCCGTGTAGCCACGCCCCTGACATGTTTCGTCATCAAGATTTCTTCCAAAGGGATTGGCTACACGGACAGTTAGCCAGCCTTAAATAATGCCCCCTGTGTGGTCACATGATCACCCATCAGCCTATTGTTAGTGCGTTCCACAGCTGTGTATTATCCCCTCATCTGCACCAGCACGCTCTCCATGCAGAGTGTGCTATATCGCGCACGTATCTCTCATAGGGGATTCACGCTAGTGCCTTACGTTGCTGTCGCACGCGCATCTCCAATCCGCGGCCACGCATGCGCATTAAGATACTATCTCCAATAGGCAGCCACGTCCATACCCGCATTTACTATGCGCGGCGGCCTGTAACCACAACTCGCACATGCGCAGAGAGACAAACACTCTCTCATCACAAGGCGGGCCGGATCATCCCAGAAGATGCACCATGTTTACATACGACAGATTACCATCTGTAACCACAGTGCGCTTGGCCATTACATCCATGACAGATACAATAAATTTGGATACAAAACACTGGTAGTATCACCATTTTTAACAATCTACTAGCATGAAGTGTGGAGAATCAGCATTAAAAACTTAAAGATTGTATATACATGTGTATATATAAACATTTATAAGGCAGTATAGGTGTATAGCTAATACATCATCTCTAAAATATATGTACATGTACATGACAGCTCCAGCTTGTGGTGGATTGTTTGCTGTATTTTGCTGATTTTCACTGGTTTACATGTGAGTTTGAACATTGAAGTGTGAGTGTGGCAAATTTTTGAAATAAATAGTTTTATCACAGAGTTACGCTATGTGGAGCAATATTTATTTTATATTTTCACATATGGAGAGCCAAATTTTGGATTGATCGTACCATTAACCCAGGTGTGGTTTAATCGATCGTTTGCCAACCACGAGAGACCCAGCATCAGCATCAACTTTTTAGATCTTGTGATTTTTAAAGATAAGAACGAGCTGAATACGAAAGTCTATTTCAAACCCACATACCGAAGGGTCAAATTTTGAGAGTAAGAAGAAACTGTACTAATATCACGGATTATCACCATCAAGCAGGGGTATTAAAAAATTAATTCCTACAAAAAAGGGTACGTAGGGGAGTCCTTAAATCAAATTATTCAGGAGGTATCAGAGATTACGAGAGAGCAGTGTCTTAAGAAGAAAAACAGATTCCTGTGCGGCAACTAATGTTGAGGGTACTAATCAACACCAACTGGGGTTTATATCCAATTTTCACTGTCAGTATAAGGATGTCGAGAGCATCTTTAAAAGACACTGGCATATTTTATGCCGGGATAGACATTTGGGAGGAATACTATATGAACACCCTAGTTTTATCTACAGGCGAGCCCTGAGTTTTGGTGACCAAATAGTCAGAAAAATACTGGACCCCCCAGACAAGCAGGGTCTGAAAATTGACCTCAGAGGGTTTTTCGCCTGCAGAAAGTGTATATATTGCAGGACTGTTAGCACCAGCAATAGAGGCAGACAAAAATTCTCTAACAGGGAAGGTGAATCCTTCGACATTAAGGAGTTCATTACATGCAATTCATCACATGTGGTCTACCTCATTTGGTGTCCATGTGGACTCCTTTATGTCGGGAGAACTAAAAGACTTCTCAAAATACGGATAGCGGAACATTTAGCGAACATCAGAAAAGGCTTCCGTTATCACAGCGTATCTTTACACTTTAGAGAGAAGCATAACCGTGATCCGTCATTGATACACTTCTGTGGTCTGTGGGATTGACACATTCCAACCATCCTGGAGGGGTTCCAACAGGGTGAGGGATCTATCACAGAGAGAGACCCGCTGGATTTTTGCTATGAAATGTCTTACACCGAGGAGGTTAAATATTGAGGTAGACCTCAATTGCTTTATTAATAATTTTTGAAGATTGCTCTGTTAGAGTCAGGAGATGTGATTGAGGTCTGGTCCACCATATCTATGGTCCATATATCAGTGATGGGTGGTGCATGTAATGATTCAAGTATATATTTTGGTCGGTATATGCATCACTCATATAAAATAATAAATCATTTTTTCACTGATATATATTTTTTATCCATATATAATTTTTAAGGCCTTAATTATGGGCTATGATATATTCTAATGTGGAGCAATTCCATCATATCACCACGGTTGGAGGTGATTCACTTCCAATTGTGATGAGTGATTAGTGATGATGAAAAAGTCTCTGGAGCTGTCATGTACAGTGTCAACTCGTTTTGAATATACTCATATCGTTTTTAAAATTTATTTTAGAATTTGGCAGATTAACATTTGCACTATTTTAATTAAGTTTCATCCATGTACTCATATATACATGTGTGTTGCGTTCTAGCAGCGCACAGATGTGTGTTGAGTAATTATTAATTTTAGAAATGATGTATTAATCATCAGTTATATAACACCTACACCTGTTCATAAATATATACATATATTTTAGAGATGATGTATTAGCTATACACCTATACTGCCTTATAAATGTTTATATATACACATGTATATACAATCTTTAAGTTTTTAATGCTGATTCTCCACACTTCATGCTTGTAGATTGTTAAAAATAATGATACTACCAGTGTTTTGTATCCAAATTTATTGTATCTGTCATGGATGTAATGGCCGAGCGCACTGTGGTTACGGATGGTAATCTGTTGTATGTAAACATGGTGCATCTTCTGGGATGATTTGGCCCGCCTTGTGATGAGAGAGTGTTTGTCTCTCTGCGCATGTGCGAGTTGTGGTTACAGGCCGCTGCGCATAGTAAATGCGGGTATGGACGTGGCTGTCTATTGGCGATGCGCGCGCAATTAGTGTGCACGACAGTATCTTAATGCGCATGCGTGGCCGCGGATTGGAGATGTGGGCGCAACAGCAACGTAAGGCACTAGCGTGAATCCCCTATGAGAGATACGTGCGCGATATAGCACGCTCTGCATGGAGAGCGTGCTGGCGCAGATGAGGGGATAATACACAGCTGTGGAACGCACTAACAATAGGCTGATGGGTGATCATGTGACCACCCAGGGGGCATTTTTTAAGGCTGGCTAACTGTCCGTGTAGCCAATCCCTTTGGAAGAAGTCTTGATGACAAAAAATGTCAGGGGCGTGGCTACACGGACACTAAAAACCACCATTTGTATTGCTGGCAATTTTGATCTGTTTGTGGATCCATTCTTCTCTCACCGCTCTGCAACCTCACTATTAGTGACTTTTGGATAAGGACCCACACCAGGAGCAGCGTTGTGGGAGGTGGTGAGATTCATTGCAATTAAGTTTGATATCCATTGGTGATCATATGTGCGCTCTGCCAGCTCATCTGTCATCTCAGCTTGTGGTGGATTGTTTGCTGTATTTTGCTGATTTTCACTGGTTTACATGTGAGTTTGAACATTGAAGTGTGAATGTGGCAAATTTTTGAAATAAATAGTTTTATCACAGAGTTACGCTATGTGGAGCAATATTTATTTTATATTTTCACATATGGAGAGCCAAATTTTGGATTGATTGTACCATTAACCCAGGTGTGGTTTAATCGATAGTTTGCCAACCACAAGAGTGGGAGGCAACACCATCTGGTGAGTGTGGTCTCATGGGGAGAGGGAGCACAAGGCACGTCGGTGTAGTGGAAGATTTAATCGATCATTTATTGGATATATTTTGGTGGACATATTTTCTTTTGAAGATAGATTTATTTTATTTTTTTCTAACACAGTTACAAATGGACTTTGTGTATGCACTATGACATTATTTCACGTGGTGTTATTTGTTTAGATAATTTTAATATATATAAATATATATATATATATATATATATATATATATTTTTTTTGTGTTACATTATCACGTATAATTTTATTTTTGAGCGCCACTTGATTATACATTCTTACACGGTATTACACATTTGATTAAAAGTGTAAATCAATGCAAAAATTACGTTATAAAGTGGCAGCTGGTGTATTTTATTAGTTGAGACTGTTATAGGAGTTTGTGTTTGCTATATACACATTCATCCACACATTGTTGGTTAGATTGGCGCAGTGGTGGTATGATATTTTAGTAGCAGCATTATAGATTACCAACCAACCAGATTAACCCTGATCTATGTAAAGAGTCGCATATGCGGCTCTTTACACCGGATTGACACGGGCAATCGCATGGTTAAACAGAGTTGCCAGTAATCGGTGCTCCCCGTCTCACACCGACAGCGTGTGGCAAGGAGAGCCAATCAGCAGCATCTCCACGGAGGGGAGATCTACACATGTAATCAGGGCACTGATATCAGTGCCCTGATTACAATATAGCTGTGTCACCAATTGGTGCCTACCACTGCCCATAAGTGCTACCTCACTGCCCACCAGGTCAGCCTATCAGTGCCGCCTCATCAGTGAAGGAGAAAAAATTACTCCTCAGTTACAAAATTTCCTGACAGAAACCAAGTAAAAAAAAAGAAAATTAAAAATTTTTGGTCTTTTTTGTAAAAAAATGAAAAACCCAGCAGTGATTAAATACCACCAAAAGAAAGCTTTATTTTTGTGAAGAAAATGATAAAAATTACCACACAATTGTCATTCAAAGTGTGAACTGGCTTGGGCAGGAAGGGGGTGCAAGTGCCCTGTAGGCAAGTGGTTAAAATGGTTTTAAAGTTGTGTTTTTGTTGAGTGCGTTTTTCACCTTTTAAAGTGGTTATAAAGGTAAACCGTTTTACCTAAATCCATTCTTTGCATTAAAGTAGAATAGTAAGAGAGGGTTAGAACCCATCAGATTTTTTTTATACCATCCGTGTCCCATTGTGAAGGTTTCCCTTCACTTCCTGTTCCATAGCCAAACAGGAAATCCTTGCAAATTAAGGGAATTCCTTGGGAACCTGAGACTAGTGTCCCCGTTGGAAGATTTCCCCTCTATTACGTTTCTAGTGACTGCCATTATTGAAGTAGAATTTTTTTTTTTTAGGTTAACAGGACAAATCGAGAGGGTGAATCTCCAACGGGTGCACAGACAGAAATAAAAAAAAAAAAAACTGGTGTTCTGATCCCTCTCCACTCAATCCAAAACTAAAAAGAAATTGTTTTGGTGTATGGCTCAAACACAAACAAACCGACCACCTGTCAAATTAGAACTTGTGGCTGTGTTCATACAGCTGCTGCGTCCCCATAGAAAAACTGGGGCACCAGATGCATGAACAAACCACATAATCACGCTGAACTTCTGTGAATGAGGCCTTCATTTTTTTTAAAAATGTATCAATTAACATTTTTTACTACTTTACACATCCCTGTTGGGGGGGGGGGGGGGGGGGGGGGCTTTGGCGAAATATATATATATATAGGGGGCTAAACAGACCCCTGATGTCTCACATTTGGACAAAGAAAGTTATTAAGGGCATAGTCCTTAATCTCGATTGCTGAAGCCTCAGTTACACTGAATGAATGAACAGTCTCCCTGTTCATTCACAAACTGAAGCATGAGTGATCATTCAGAAAAGAAAGGGGCTGGCAGATGTGACATGTTTAGACCCCGCTCCCCATCCTGAAACAATCCCCTGCAGCAGCTGGATAGGGAGGAGAGGGGAAGCTGGCAGACCTGTGGACTGGGGAGGGGGGGGGGGTGTACACAAGGGGGCCTAGGCAGCGGAGGGAAGGGGATCCTGTACAGGATGGGGCGCCGTTCCTCAAAAAGGATATCGGGGAACTGGAGAAAGTGCAGAGAAGGGCAACCAAACTGATAAGAGGCATGGAGGAGCTCAGCTATGAGGAAAGATTAGAGGAACTGAATTTATTCACTCTTGAGAAGAGGAGAATAAGGGGGGATATGATCAACATGTACAAATATATAAGGGGTCCATATAGTGAACTTGGTGTTGTTATTCACTTTACGGTCAACACAGAGGACAAGGGGGCACTCCTTACATCTAGAGGAAAAGAGATTTCATCTCCAAATACGGAAAGGTTTCTTCACAGTAAGAGCTGTGAAAATATGGAATAGACTCCCTCCAGAGGTGGTTCTGGCTAACTCAGTAGATTGCTTTAAGAAAGGCCTGGATACTTTCCTAAATGTACATAATATACAGTGGTGTGAAAAAGTGTTTGCCCCCTTCCTCATTTCCTGTTCCTTTGCATGTTTGTCACACTTAAGTGTTTCGGAACATCAAACCAATTTAAACAATAGTCAAGGACAACACAAGTAAACACAAAATGCAATTTGTAAATGAAGGTGTTTATTATTAAAGGTGAAAAAAAATCCAAACCATCATGGCCCTGTGTGAAAAAGTCATTGCCCCCCTTGTTAAAACATACTATAACTGTGGTTGTCCACACCTGAGTTCAATTTCTCTAGCCACACCCAGGCCTGATTATTGCCACACCTGTTCACAATCAAGGCATCACTTAAATAGGAGCTGCTTGACACAGTAAGGTCCACCAGAAGATCCTTAAAAGCTACACATCATGCCGAGACCCAAAGAAATTCAGGAACAATTGAGAAAGAAAGTAATTGAGATCTATCAGTCTGGAAAGGGTTATAAAGCCATTTCCAAAGCTTTGGGAATCCAGCGAACCACAGTGAGAGCCATTATCCACAAATGGCGAAGACATGGAACAGTGGTGAACCTTCCCAGGAGTGGCCGGCCGCCCAAAATTACCCCAAGAGCGCAGCGACGACTCATCCAAGAGGTCACAAAAGACCCCACAACAACGTCCAAGGAACTGCAGGCCTCACTTGCCTCAGTTAAGGTCAGCGTTCATGCCTCCACCATCAGGAAAAGACTGGGCAAAAATGGCCTGCATGGCAGAGTTCCAAGGAGAAAACCACTGCTGAGCAAAAAGAACATCAAAGCTCGTCTCAATTTCTCCACAACACATCTTGATGATCCCCAAGACTTTTGGGACAACATTCTGTGGACCGATGAGACAAAAGTGGAACTCTTTGGAAGGTGTGTGTCCAAGTATATCTGGCGTAGAAGGAACACTGCATTTCAGAAAAAGAACATTATACCAACAGTAAAATATGGTGGTGGTAGTGTGATGGTCTGGGGCTGTTTTGCTGCTTCAGGACCTGGAAGACTTGCCGTGATAAAAGGAACTATGAATTCTGCTGTCTACCAAGAGATCCTGAAGGAGAATGTCCGACCATCTGTTCGTGTACTCAAGCTGAAACGAACTTGGGTTCTGCAGCAGGACAATGATCCTAAACACACCAGCAAGTCCACCACTGAATGGCTGAAGAAAAACAAAATGAAGACTTTGGAGTGGCCTAGCCAAAGTCCAGACCTGAATCCTATTGAGATGTTGTGGTATGACCTTAAAAAGGCCGTTCATGCTCGAAAACCCTCTAATGTAACTGAATTAGGACAATTCTGCAAAGATGAGTGGGCCAAAATTCCTCCAGGACGCTGTAAAAGCCTCATTGCACGTTATCGCAAACGCTTGGTTGCAGTTGTTGCTGCTAAGGGTGGCCCAACCAGTTATTAGGTTTAGGGGGCAATCACTTTTTCACACAGGGCCATGATGGTTTGGATTTTTTTTCACCTTTAATAATAAACACCTTCATTTACAAATTGCATTTTGTGTTTACTTGTGTTGTCCTTGACTATTGTTTAAATTGGTTTGATGTTCCGAAACACTTAAGTGTGACAAACATGCAAAGGAACAGGAAATGAGGAAGGGGGCAAACACTTTTTCACACCACTGTAACTGGGTACTGACATTTATAGGTAAAGTTGATCCAGGGAAAATCTGATTGCCTCTAGGGGGATCAGGAAGGGATTTTTTTCCCCCTGCTGTAGCAGATTGGAGCATGCTCTGCTGGGGTTTTTTTTTGCCTTCCTCTGGAACAACTGTGGGTATAGAATGGGGTTTATTGGATTGTACGATATATTTTATTTTTATGGTTGAACTGGATGGACTTGTGTCTTTTTTTGGCCTAGCTAACTATGCAACCATGTAACTATGTAAAGGAAAAATTACGGTAAGTATTTGATACAATTTTCCATTTTACTGTTGCCAACAAGGCAGCACACAGGATACATAATGAGCTTTTGAGAGAGAGGGTTTAATGCTGCAAAATTATACCATGACAATAGACATAGAAGCTGGATAGTTTTCCTCCCAAACTACTGTAGTAAGATAGAGAAGGGGGGATATCACCGCTCCAGGCAGGTCCACCGGAATAGAGGCTTCTCTAGAAATGAAGAGCCCCAGGTGCTGGCTAATGCATATAGAAAATGATGAACGGAAAAAGCCGACACGTTTCACACTATTGCTTACTCAGAGTAAGCACTTAGTATAGTGTGAAACCCGTCAGTTTTTCTGTATCGCTTTGCTGTGGCTTGTACAGTGTGATCCCAAGTTATCAATTAAAGGCATAAGAAATCTTCTTTGGAGTGTGGCTGTCTAGAGTTTCCGTTCATCTACTGTACTAAGAGCTGCTGAATCCACCCTGTAGTGTTTTAAGAACTTATGATGTTATGACCAGCTAGCCGATTTGCAGACCTGTCTCCAGACACACTCCTGCCCAAGACATCGCCCTGGTTGAGTGAGCTCTAACCTCCTCCGGAGGATCCTTCCCAGCTGCTTTATATGCCTGGTGAATAGTTTTTACTATCCAGGCAGAGATGGTTCTGGCCGAGGCCCCTTTCCCCTTTACATTTTCCGTTCCCTATGATGAAGTCTGTCAGAACGTGAGAATGTAGAAGTAGCCTGGAGATAGGCTTTGAGGATTTTTGAAATGCCCAACTTGTGCAGATCAGCATCCGATTCCGCTGGGAAGGCTGGAAGCACCCATTCACTGGAGAGATGAGATATGGATGCCACTTTTGGGACAGTGATCCAGTGGTCTCAGCACAACCCTGTCTGGGAAGAACATGGAATAAGGTTTGGCTGCCCCCCAATTCTTGGAGTCCGACACACTTCACCCTGAAGTTATGGCGATTAGGAAAGCCAAATTTTAAGGAAATATCCCATAATGAACAGTCCATCAGAGCACAAGGAGGGTTTGCTAGAAAATTGAGAACTACTGCCAGGTCCCATTGAGGGAACCCATTTCTCTTGGGAGGGTGTAGTCAAAGTACTGCTCTCATGAAGTGCTCCACCAGCAGGTTTGCTGCCCATTTCTTTTGGGTAAAAGCCGAGATGGCTGAAATTTGCACCTCAAGTGAACTTGGGCTAAGCCCCAAATCCAATCTGGATTACAGAAAAGCCAGGATTTGGAGATACATTTGGGTCACTAGGGTCAAAATGACACTCAACTGCAAAGCTTGTCAACCTATTCCATATTCTGGAGTCAATGGCATTGGTTGGCCCCTTTCTGGAACTCCGGATGTTCTCCAGGGGATATTAGAACTTTACATACTCTTGTAACCTCTGCCTTTCAATCTCCAGGCCACTAAGGCCAGTCGTGATGGTTGTGGCTGTAGGATGACATCTCCTTGCTACAGGAGATGTCACCGGTAGAGTGATAGGTGGGCACACGCCGAGATCCATTGCCAGAGAGAACAATGGTCTAGTAAGATAATACTGTGATGACAGTCAAATTCTCTGTCAATCTCAGGTTTAAAGAAATTGGATGGGTCAAGGGGTCCGTCCACCCCAAATGGATGAGGGTAGCGCGAGAGGAACTGGCTCACCTTGCAGTTGGTTGAGGAGACAAAGATTTAGTTGCAAAAACCCCCACTCGTGGATGATCTGTTTGAACACTTTGGGGTGAAGGGACCATTCGTTGGAAGCGGTTTGCCTATCCAGACAATTCAAGGATCCCTAGTTCTGACAGCCTGGAAGATATGACCCTCAAATCTGGGAGATATCGTGCCAATGTCATGATCGGTTCCACCTCAAGAGGGATTGGCTGTACATCCCTCGCTGTATGTAGGACACTGCCGACGTGTTGTCCATATGGAGCAGGACTGGGCGAACCTGTGTGAGGCAGTAAGGTGGCCAACGCCATGAATGCTGCTCAAAGTTCCAGAATATTGAAAACTAGGCCATGAGTGGGAAAATCCCCTCTGCCCTGGATCTTGAGTTATTTGCAGGTGGCGCCTCACTCTGCTGCGCTGGCATCTGTGGTAATGATCCATGGCTGCAGCCCTAGAGGACGATGCTGTTTAGTCCATCACCAGAAACTGGCACATCCGGCTGGTGATCTCGATTGGCTGGGCTAGATGAACTCTTCCACTGCATCAGGAAGCCTTGTTGGAAAATGGAGTTTCCAGTGAGCCCAGGGGATCAGGATACATGAAGCCATCATCCCGAGAAGACTCATGCACTGGGATGCTGACATCACATGGTGCAGCCAATGCCTGTTGAACGTCTCCCTGATTTTGGGGAGTTTCTAAAGTGGCAAAGAAACTGTCCGCCTGAGTATTGAATTGGGCCCCTAGGTAGATCATATTCTTTGTAGGCTCCAGCTGGCCTCTGGTAATGCCTGTCCAAAATGCAAATCTGAGGAACTGCTGGTATGACTGAAGGATCGGGACATGCTGGTAAGCATCCTGCAAGTCCACTGAAGTCCTCCAGTCTCCTGTTTGAATAACCTGGATTATGGTATGGTGAGAGACTCCATCACAAGTCTCTCGATCCAGATAAATTGATTCAGCCTCTTGAGGATGTTCTGGAGGCTCCGGTTTGAACAGCAATTAATGGCCTTGTGCCACTGGGGACCGAATCCGCAGATTTTGGCAGTGGTCTTGCCAGAACTGGAACACTTTCAGCAGCCTGGCTCCAACTGCCTCCTTGGTGGGCCTGGCATTACAAGGGCTTTTGGGTATCTGAGGGAGCCGCAGGGGCCTTCGCTCTCTGCTATCTTACAAAGGTTGACTGTGTACCCCACCCAACCCCATCTGGAGTCCTTGGATGGGCGAAAGCCTCCAATATACCGGTACCTGTTTGGCGCTCCTCTGGATGGTTGCCGCCTCTGGCGTCTGGACCTTCGATCTTGGGGCAGAAGACCTGATTTTCCTCCTGTAACCCTGGAGATGGTAGTCTCCAGTTTTTTGGCCAAACAGCACCTTCCTATCAAAAGGCAGTTTACAGCAGCTCTGCCTTGAGGATGGGTCGACCGCCAAGGGTTTTAGCCACAATGCTTTTTTGCTGTGACTGAGCCGAGCATGGCTCTTGAGGACCATTGAATGATGTCTATAGCTGCCTCACCTACAAAGTCTGCTGAAAGTTTTAGCTCAAGAGCCTTGATTTTTTTGGCAACTGGTTTTTGATCATACTCAAAGTTCTGCGCCCACACTCGCATATCGCTTGCTATGGATGCTAAAGCAGCGGCGGTCGGGGAAGGAGAAAGTCTTCCATCGGAAGTGTCACATTCTTGGCCAGTCTGGTGACTGCTGCATCCACCGTTTGTGGGTTAGCTAAAAGGAGCCGCATCCTCTGAGTGGATACAACTTCTGCAACCTATTTGTTGAGGAGGATTTTCTCTGCTCCTTCTCCCATTCCTCCTGAAATAGGCCTCTCATTTCTGCCATAAGAGGAAAGGTAGCTACCCGTTTTAGGTTCCTCCTATGGAACCCAAAGGCTTGTTCACCCTTGTAGCAGGCTCTGTTATTGCACTGAAAAGTGACCCAAGCACAGACCGCTTTTCAGAGGCATTTGATATCACGTAGCGGGGACAAGTGTTCCTGCTATGTGATTTTCAAAGAGTGATTTGCACGCAATGTTAAACTCTTCTGGGGCAGCCCATTCACTTGGCTGCCCTACGCGTGCAAAAAGAAGCCACTGCTCCTATTCAGGGGCGACAAGCTTCGTACAATGTTTTCAAAGGCACGTTCTCCCAGGTGACAATCACAGCAAAATTGCATCGCATTTGGGGTGCCCTGAAAGGATAAAAAGAGCACCCAATGCGTGTTGTGCAGCTATTGCCACAATTTAAAATCAGATTGTATGGTGTGTGATAATAAGTTTCCTCCCTCTGGAGCAGGTTCTGGATCCTCCCATTCAAGTGCAGCTTTTAATGGTGGTATCGCAAAATCAAAGCCTGAACCTTCAGGATCCTCTGCCGAGGAGGCAGTATCTTCTCCCTCTGCCTGGAAGGTTGGCTGTAATACTGGGTCTGGGGAATCAGCCCACCTAATCCGCTGGGCTGGGGTTACCCCTGAGGTGCCTGGTACCTCTCTAGTTAGAGAGGTTTGAATGGCTTGGTTTAGACTTGGTGCAGGGTCCATACTCGGTTTGTCCGCTTCTGTCCCTGGTTGTTTAAGACAACTGGAAAACTGCCACGGACTTGTTCCTTGAGCAAAGTTGACACCTGCTGACTCCTGGTCTCTGCAGCAACTGCTTCAGGCAGCTTGTCAAAGTAGATTTCCAGGCATTAGGGTCATCTCCACATGACCAACATTTGCCTTTCGGGCGATGAGCCCTCGGAGGAGAAGCTGTGTGCTTTTTAAGGTTACATTTGCACCCTCTGTACTAGGGTCTGCCAGGACGAGTCACTCTGCCCTGGAAAGTTCTTGACGATCCAGAGGGTCTCTGGACCTCCTAGAGCGGGAGTGTGAGGAGCCAGGGCTGAAATCGAGAAGAGACACTGGTCAGGTCATAACTCACTTTTCTCCTGCATCTTCTTACACAAAAGGTGGCCCTTACCTGATAGTGCGGTGGTCTTGGTTATGTGGTGTTAGGCTCATGCTGGTACAAGAACCGAAAAGTGCAAAGGGGACTACATGGCAACGATGAAAGAAACAAGAGACGGGGACACACACACACTTTTTTGCAAGGAGAAAGACAAAAACTGGGCAAAAAAAACATACCCCCGGCCTTTAATTCATTTTGCCCTGCTCCCCCTACCTCACTGGAATAGAAAGACTCACCTGTCTGACTACTATTCTGCAAAGATCCTGTTTGTCCTGATGCCAAGAATCAAAATATCCATTAATACTCATCCGTGCCCTTAAAATGGGGCACTTTGTGAGACTCCGCCCCCTCCTCCAATCTAGGAAGGCAGAGCAATTAGAGGGAAGCCTTATCCAAGATGGCCACTGCGTCCAAGGCGCATGCGCTAGAGTCTATAGGCTCCGAAAAACATGGCTGCCTGAGGCCCCAGAGTCCTCCGCGCATGCCAAGACGAATGGGATTACTCAAGGCTGCCGCGGCCAGCCAAAAAAACGTGAGCCACGCGAGAGTCCCAGGGACCCCTGAATAAGCGCAATCTCGCCCTTAGCCCATATACAGTAAAAAACAACCACTGTAAACATTTCTCAGTGGTTAAATGTTTCAACAGAAAAGGACATTCTTTCAATGAAATCCGACGCCATGCAGTCCCAGCCGCTAGATTCGGACCCCACAGCAGGCATGCCACAAGAGGATTGCCGTCTGATCAGAGAACACCTCAGCCTCAAAAGACCACCAGAAGGGGCTCCCCACCTTGTTGGTGTGTTTAGTAGCCCAAGATGAGGGACTGCTTGCTGGGAGAGGCTGAACCCAGACGGGCTCGGCAGGTAAGAGCTTAGCCTGATGGCAACGGTCTGTAGGTGTTGATCTTTGAGGACAAAAAAAAAATGAGAAAAATGGGGGGTGTAGCTCTCAGTCAGACGTTTATAGAGCTAAACAGGTTCTGTGGGTGGATATAGGGGTGGAGCTATATCATATGTATGCTGCCAAAGCGTGCCCAATCAGAGCTTACAATGAACTGTGCAGCGCTCCAAATTCCGGTGTTTACTGAACGGGCAAACAGGCAATGTTCAGGCCGAACTTTTGCTCGACCAAAACCTTTCGCCCAACTCTACTCACCTATAAAAATTAAACTAAAAGGATATAGTCAGGAGTCCCCATCTGCACATTTGCTTTAAGAAAGTGTCTTAAAGGGGGTTATTTACTAAAACTGAAGAGCGCAAAATCTGGTGCAATTCTGCATAAAAAACAGGTTTTATAATCAAAGCTTAATTGAACAAGCTGAAGTTAGAAGCCGATTGGCTACCATGCACAGCTGCGCCAGATACTGAGTGCACTAGTTTCAGGAAATTTCCCCCAAAGTGTTGAAACAAAGCATTTCCAGAATTGCAGGCTCTGTTTTGCTCAGGAAAGGCTTCATTAATACTAGTCTAAATGACTGACCTCAAAGTCCACCATAATACCCATCTGTACTTGACATTCTGGCTCCTAAAAAGCTTCTGCCAATTGTCTTTATCCTGACATCAAAACCTTCTTAGTTTGATCCCTGTGACATTTAATGGATACATTAGACCAGCTGTTGAATATGAAATAATTTTACTCCTGGGACCTGCAGAACTGTGGACCATGTTTTAGATCATGCACCAGGAACCTTCTATGTTAATATAGGACTTCTACATTAGGCTGATCAGATGTCCCCTTAACCCAGTGAGGATTTTTTTCAGCTGCGCCTCTGCCTTCAGTACTCCACCACCCGGCACCTCTCGCACCCACCCACCACAATGATCTCCCTTGCAGTCATGGGTTGGCCTAGCAACCGGCACTTTCTGCTGCATAGTGGGAGGTATATAGCCCTAGAGAGGCGCTAGTTCTCACCTACGCCCCCTTAGCACTGCTCTCACCTTCCTCCGTGCTTGCACTGGCTTCCAGGTCCCGCTGGTAAGCCAATCTGAATAGGAAGTCTTAAAGAGGGCAGGAGGCGCTGATAAGAGGACGGGGGTGTCTCTGATCTCTGGAAGTCTCTAAAGGGGGTGGAGGGACACCGATACAATGGGGGTCTAAGGCCAAATGCTTGTAACTGGCTAAACTTATGCAATTCTGATTTGCGTAATCAGTAAGGACAGTACCATAATACTTACCTGACCACTATTGACAGCTGCATGCTGAGCAGAACATCTGAAGATCACCATCGTCAGGTATTTGATCAGACAATCTCTCGTTCCCAAGGAATATGGGACTTCTGTCAGGAAAGAGAACCAAGTTTAAAAAGCGATTTCCTCTGCTGATTCAGCATGGATATAAAAAAGACAATATGCCATATACTTTGGCGAACAATTACATGTGAATGCATGATCTGACGAGCTTTCAAATGTTTGTATGCACAGATTTTCCTCTAAACAGGAATACTGTAGAGACATGTTCCCATTTAGGCAGTAGAACAAGGAATAGTGAACAGTTTAAAGTACAACTAAAAGGCCAAAAAATGTTTAGTTTTGGATAGAGTGGAGAATGATTGGAACATTTGTCAGTTTTTGTCAAATGCCCCAGTTAGGGAGATTCACCCTTTGTCCTGTTTAATACCATTAAAAGTGAAAGTAAAATAAAAGCCCAAATTCTGGATTGTCCCCAGGAAAATTAATAGAGGGAAAATCATCCGATCGTGACACTGGAGAACCGGGGGTCCCCAAATTTGCAGGGATAATCCCTTAACCGCTTCCCGACCGCCTCATGTAGATATACGTCTACAGAATGGCACGGGCAGGCAAAAGCACGTACGGGTACGTCCCCTTTAATTTGCCTGCCCGGGGGGCGTGCGCCGCCAGCGGCGCACGCGCGACCCGGTCGGGAGCTCCGTGACCACGGCCGCGGGACCAGCGGACCCGATCGCCGCTGGTATCCCACGATCGGGTTACGGAGCTGAAGAACGGGGAGAGGTTTGTGTAAACAAACCTCTCCCCGCGCTTCCTACACTGACTGTCAGTGATCGGCGGTTCCCTGTCATCGGGAACGCCGATCAATGACGTCAGACGTACAGCCACGCCCCCCTAATGTAAAAAAAAAACACAACACGTCACACTGACTCCTCCCCGCCCCCTAGTGGTTAACCCCTTCACTACAACTGTCATTTACATAGGAATCAGTGCTATTTAAATAGCACTGATTTCTGTATAAATGACAAATGTCCCAAAAATGTGTCAAAAATGTCCGATGTGTCCGCCATAATGTCGCAGTCACAATAAAAATCGCTGATCGCCGCCATTACTAATAAAAAAAAAAATATTAATAAAAATGCTATAAAACTATCCCCTATTTTGTAAACGCTATAACTTTTGCGCAAACTAATCAATAATCGCTAATTGCGATTTTTTTTACCAAAAATATGTAGAAGAATACGTATCGGCCTAAACTGAGGAAAAAAAATGTTTTTTATATATTTTTTGGGCATATTTATTATAGCAAAAAGTAAAAAATATTGCATTTTTTTCAAAATTTTCGCTCTATTTTTGTTTATAGCGCAAAAAATAAAAACCGCAGGGGCGATCAAATACCACCAAAAGAAAGCTCTATTTGTTGGAAAAAAAGGACACCAATTTTGTTTGGGAGCCACGTCGCACGACCGCGCAATTGTCAGTTAAAGCGACGCAGTGCCGAATCGCAAAAAGGGGCCTGGTCCTTTGGCTGCCAATTGGTCCGGGGCTGAAGTGGTTAATTTGCAAGGATTTCCTCTCACTTCCTATTCGACTATGGCTCAAAAAAGAAAGAAAAAAAAAATATATAAAAAAAAAAAAGAAGAAGAAGAAATCAGATGTTTTAGAACCCTTCCTTACTCTATTAAAAAAAAAAAAGTTTTGCCTATAGTTTTAACTACTTGCTTACTGGGCACTTAAACCCCCTTCCTGCCCAGGCCAGTTTTCAGCGCCATCATACCATGCCACCAGGCACTTCCTAGTCCTGGTCCGGCATGACATGCATTTTTATTAATTTACGTTTGTGAGTATATATTACTCTTTTAGGCCAGAGATACTTTGCCTGACAGGGAAGGGTCGGTCCGTCTTAGGCTTGTGCTGGGTGCAGGAGCGCTGACATGCATGCCACTCTGCAGGGAATCCGGAAGTGACGGGCATTGGCTGCGTCAACCTGGAAATGAGCCGATGAAGGATCTGATGGAGGAGGGATATAAAGCCCTCAGACTCCTCCTACAAATTCAGTCTAGCCTGCGGCCAGCCTTCCAACTTAATAAAGCTGTTTATAATTGACCGATTTATCCTCTTTGAAGATTTTTTTCTTGGACCCTAAAGCCTCGTACACACGATCTTTAGGGTGCATTAAGGTAAAAAAACACAATGGTTTACAACTAGGTTTGCCACCTGTCCGGGATTCACCTGGACAGTTCAGGTTTGGAATCATTCGTTCAGGTTTCAGACCTCCTGAAACCCAGACACATTATTCAGACCAGACTATGGGGTTGCAGTTGTGTAAGCCGACAGTGTCTGTTACACTCTCTTTCTCACTGCCCAAAGCCAGCACTAACAATTACCCCTCCCCCACACAGATGGGAGAGGAGAAAGGGCTTGATCTGCTCCTCTTCCTCCCGCCCCTACAGCTCTGTGTCTACCCACACTCCAGCAGCCTCAGCTACATCTAGATGAGAGGTGCTGACTGCCAAGGGGGTGAGTGAGCTCACCATCCATCCCTGCCTGTGACTGAAGTCTACCCCCTTCTCTCTCCTGCCTCTGAGTGAGTACACTAAGTTAAATCAGGGTTCTCAGAGTTCCCCCTTACATCAGAGTCCTCTCCGTACATCAGAGTTCCCAATGTTCCCCCTTAGATCAGGGTTCCCATAGCATCCCTTATGTTAGAGTCCCCAAAGTTCTCCCTTACATCAGAGTCTCCAGAGTCCCCCCCTTACAGTGTAAGGGAACTCTGCGAGTTCAGAAGTAAAAGGGGAACTCTGTGGACTCTGATGTAGAGGGGGACTCTTGTGATTAACTTTGTTTGATTAGAAATGTTATTTAATTGCAAAATATATGTATAGTTCATACTATAAAAAAGATTGTTGTGCACCGCTAAAGTGTTCGGGTTTGACTTGAAGAAAAGGTGGCAACCCTATTTACAACCCCTTTAAGGACAAAAAAATCGCAGGCGATAAGGGAATTTGGAGCCGAGCAGGGGATAAAGGAGGAACCGACTAAAGACAAAAAGGTAGTGAACCTATCTGAAGTCACACTTCATGAACACCATATCACTTTACTCCAAAAAGGTCTTTCAATTTTCCCAACTTCCTCTATGAACAAATTTGAGGTATTTAACCATCTCAATACAGGGCATTTTCACCCCCTTCCTACCCAAGCCATTTTTCAGCTGTCAGCGCTGTCACACTTTGAATGACAATTGCGCGGTCATACAACACTGTACCCAGATGAAATTGTTATAATTTTGTTCCCATAAATGGAGCTTCCTTTTGGTGGCATTTGATCACCTCTGCGTTTTTTATTTTTTGCGCTATAAACAAAAGAAGTGTGACAAGTTTGAAAAACAATATTTTTTACTTTTTGCTATAATAAATATCCAATTTTTTTTTTAAAACAATTGTTTTCCTCAGTTTAGGCCGATATGTATTCTTCTACATATTTTTGGTAAAAAAAAAAATCGCAATAAGCGTATATTGATTGGTTTGTGCAAAAGTTATAGCGCCTACAAAATAGAGGATAGATTTATAGCATTTTTTATTATTATTTTTTTTTTACTAGTAATGGCGGTGATCTGCGATTTTTATCGTGACTGCAATATTGCAGCGGACATATCAGACACTTTTGACACATTTTTGGGACCATTCACATTTATACAGCGATCTGTGCTATAAAAATGTATGGATTACTGTATAAATGTGACTGGCAGGGAAGGGGTTAACACTAGGGGTGATCAAGGGGTTAATATGTTCTCTGGGAGTGATTCTAGGGGGAGGGGATTCACAAGGGGAGGAGACCGATCAGTGTTTCTCTGTACTGAGAACACACCATTGGTCTCCTCTCCTCTGACAGGACCGTGGATCTGTGTGTTTACATACACAGATCCACGGTCTTGCTGTGTTACCGGGCAATCGCCGGTGCCTGGCGGACATTGCGGCCGCCAGGCACACGCATCGGACCCCCAGTGACACGGCGCGCCCCCTGGTGGGCCAGGAAGGCGAGGGCATCATATGACGCCATCCTGCAATGAGAGCTGCGCCGCCTGGCCATAAATTGACAGCCGGCGGTCGACAAGCAGTTAAGGATATTAATCTGTTTCTGAGGAAAGTTATCTATAAATATTGGCACACTCATAGACACACTTTCTCCAATCTTAGAAGTATATGTAGTGGTACTCCCGTAGGGGCTGCTGAGAACTGTGGTTTATCTACTACCCTGCCCAGCCCTGCATTCACTCTCAGGCACCAAGACATAAAGCAGTCAGTAAACTTTGTTTTGTTTTTGGTTTAATAGAGGGGTAGCTGAGTCTTGGCCAAATCCTGGAACAATCCTGGAACAACAGTCAAGACTCAGCTGAGGTAACTCTCAGGACAGTTAGACAAAAATGGCAATAACAAGTAAATGACACTAGTGTACAAAGTAACAGACAATAAGCAACAGATTTCTTAATAGGCTATTTAGATTTTGTTAGTACAACTGCTGCTAAAGGGTGAACCCGGGCCGGCCTATAATGTCCTTTATCCTAATGAGAGATGGAGTAGTATAGATACCAGTAACGTGTCCCCTTTAATAGCAATAAAAAAGACAGTGCTCCGAATACAAGGCCTTGCAATTATCTTCACCTGCAGTTGGAGCTCAGAGAAGCAAAGAATTCCTAAATCCGAGTCTAAGGTGTCTTTATATAGTGTTCAAAGTGATGTGCTACTGATGACCACAGTGGTTAACCGCTAAATGATACAAGTCTGTCCTTCTAGCAAGCAAGAAGAGATGGCTGTTCAGTCTGCTGATTTAGTGGACTGTCTGACACCTTTGCTGTCAGTGATGCTGCAGGGGTACCCCTGGCGTAGCGAGCAGTGTCCGTCCCACCTGGGCTGGAACCGCAGATGCTGTGGATAGCGTGGTAGGCAGCAATCCTCCCAACGAAGCGGCTGAGCAGTGCTCACTTGATGGATCCCAGGAAGCAACAGAGCGTGGGCCTGGGTTGCAGATCCCTTTAAAGCCTCACCCAGAAGTGTAGTTCATAGATAATTCAACAGTTCAGCGATGGCTGCTCAAGAGACTACAGTTCCTACGATGCTCTCCTCTAGGCTCAGAAACGTGATGCATGTAATCCAAGCCCACCACTAGAAGGACACAGAGACAGTCTGAATAAATGGAGAAAAAGTCTGCACTGGTAGATATGGGCCGAACGACCCCCTGTTAGGTTCGCACCAGAACTTTCAAGCATCGTGAAAGTTCGGAACCGAATAACGAACTCCATCAAAGTATATGGGACCCAAATGGGAAAAATCAAAAGTGCCCATTTTGAAGGCTTATATGTAAGTAATTGGGCATACAATGGTTATGGGGTCTGGGTACTTCCCTGTGGGACATGTATCAATGAAAAAAAAGTTTCTAAAAAATTTTCATTTTTAAATGAGCAGTGATTTATTGATGCTTAAAGTGAAAGCATAAAAATGAAAAATTCCTTTCACTATAGTGCCTGGGTGGTCCCCTTAGCCCACCTGTGAAAGTGGCACATCTGTACTGTGTATAGAAACTGCTGCAGCAGGGGGGCGCATGCACGGCGCGATGCTGGGTGGACGCAAGTGATCACAGCTCTGCCAGACCCGGAGAAAGCAGGCAAGATCCCCAGGGCCACACTACTCCAATATCGTCCGAAACACCCATCACCCCTGTGGGAACATCTTGTGCATGCCTGGGGGGAAAAAAACGGCGCTCTAGCCGCCCGCAACACAATCTTACTAACTTTCTTTTGGATAGCAGAGACAGACAGCGCAGAATGTCTCAAAATGGCGCCGGCCTCGTACCCCACGCGGAAGCTGGGAAAGTCACACTGAACCTCAGCTCTTCTCAAGATCGCAGTGAGTACATGTCTCCCCTGTCTAAAGCAGACTTGGATGCCAGCCTGACTAACATATTTGAAAAACTGGTGGAGAAGATTGAGCATGAGGTGCACAAATCCACCATAGTCCTTTCACAAGAAATTGTTTGTATTGGCAGTCGCACTGATGTGCTAGAAACAAAGCATGATGAACTCTCCCTGGCACATAATGACCTTGGAAAGATTATGAGACCTTGGCTGACAGTTTTGCATTTATGCAGGCCCAAGTCGAAGATCTAGACAACAGAAACCGCCGCCATAATATCAGAGTGCGCGGTATACCTGAGACGGTCACAGAATTAATGCCAGCCATTGAAAAGGTTTTTCACAACCTCCTCCCTGACAAACCCTTGTCAGCCTTCACTTGTAATAGGATTCACAGGGCATTGGGCCCCAAGCCAACACCAGATAAACCCCCCAGGGACATTATCGTGTGTATGAAAGACTTTCTGGTTAAAGAAGACATAATGAGAGCCTCAAGAAACACGCACAGCATAGATCTTGATGGCAAAAGATTACAGATTTTCCCTGACATCTCTCCAGTCACCTTGGACAGGAGAAGTAAGATGAAAGATGTAACCAAGTTTTCTTTAAAATGCAAGAGTCAAATATAGGTGGGGCTTCCCCTTTAAGCTCACAGTCCCTCACAACGGCTCTACCTACGCAGTTTATAATGTGATTAAAGGCAAAGAATTACTGGTTAAACTGGGCTTACTGGATCCTGAACCTCCCAATCGTCTCCTGTCCACACCTAGACCCTCACCGATATGGTCTACGCCATCCACTCGTCGCAACAGCAGCAATCAGAGGCGCCTACGACAAGCATTTCAAGATCTTGCACCCTGACTGTCTAATTGACCATCATATCTCCTCTTGTTCTTACACAATTTGGGGAAATGTCCTACCACTCCAGCACTTATCCCCAATTTTTCCAAGTTGCACTAAAGAGAAGGGAAAAAAAAATTTTTTAGTTTTTTCATTTTCTGCTCCCTTTGCCCTTTTTTTTTTGTTCTCTGGACTGCCCATTTAAGTCCTAGGTATTGAACACACTAGACATCTTTGCACAAAATAATAGTTGCTGCTACTAGAATTTTTTTTTTTTGAGGCTCCCTCTCACACCGGTTACTCCCCTATATGGGACATCTGGTAACGAACTTTACCAAACCCATCTACAGATCTACCTTCTTATTGTTTTTTCTATAATGTCCCCCCTGGGGCAAATACCCCCTCCGACAGTCCACACTGCTTACAGGTGGATTGTGGGATTGGGGCTGGTACACAACAATCAGATGATTAGAGTACCGGGTATGGATTGTTATGAAAAATGATGCTGCCTACTATCCTGTTCCTTTACATATTAGGACTTCATAGTTATTTAGACCAGATTAGATATTGGGCTACTCCAGAATTAATGTTGTGATCTTGCTAGATATAATATATGGTTTGTAGATCACATATCTACCCCCAGGAATACCATTGCACACCAGCTTTAGAATGAAGGGTAAGAAGCGGGGGGAATTTTATTTTTCCCCCCTTTTGTTTCTCTTTTAACCTTTTTTACCTGTCAAATCCGTTGTCGCTGGATTGACCCCCACCCTGTGTATGTGGCTAGCTGCACTCCCAGACATTGTGTGGGTACTGCACTTGGCCAGATATATAGGAATAGGACCTACTAGTCCTATGGTTGAACATATTTTTTCAATTGACAAGATTTTTTTTGTTAAATGATGAGCTGAGTTGCTGAAGCTAAAGTATAGCGCCTCTTCCCTTAGATAAAGTCAAAATTTTGTTGGATAACCAAACATTGGGACTTTTAGGGTGCAGTAGACAAAGAATAAAGTATAAAATAATTTATTGAAAAAATATCAAACTATAACATAATATAAAATTTTTGACATCATATGTCTGTGATAACATTTAAAAGCAATACATCACTGAATAGAGATGAAAATTGGCAAAGTTTTGTGTTTCTCAACATGTTTCACCCAAATGTGGGCTTCCCCAGGAGAACTGAACAATGTCATACAATATTCACTGAAATAGAAGAAATAGAATCAAAAAATATACATACATAATTAACACAAGCTAATAACCTAATATGAAATGGACATCGTGTAGAGAATGAGTGGGTGGAGCTACTAATCTCATAGGCTAACCTGTGTGCTCAGGCAGTAAATCCCACAGTCCACATAAATGCTGAATACATGAGGTTCATTGAGTGCGTCATAGAGAGGGAAATAGCAACCAAGACTACATCAGTCTCGGAATCCATCTATTGGGTATATATTAATAAAGTTGCTTGAGTTACTTTGAAAAAAGAAATAAGAATAGGTAGAAAATACCAAAAACCCACCTAAAAAATCCTTACTTGAAAGTTTATCTTTAATATTATTAAGGGCATTCAGGAAAATGCTTGTGACTACCAAACAGGAGGAAGCCCATGTTTAAATCTGAAAAAATATGTATAGGAAGAAGGTTTTTTTTAGTTTATCAGAGAAATGCCAAACAGATATAAACCACCATCAAGAGCTGAGAGCGATCACCGTAAGCCCCAAACATGTATTTACCTATATAGAAGGTTTCAATCCACTCATATGCCAGCCAGGATAAAATCTATCCACGTGTAAGGAGGTCAGAGTAAGGTACAAGAACCCCTTAAAAATGAAATAAATTAGGCGATTTAGTGATCAATTCTCAGGATAAGGAATGGTAAGCCATCTCTGTAAGTCTTTCTTACCTTAACAAAGCGTTTATTTCAGGAGAAAACCTCCGCTGAGCTGCACATCTAAACAGCCCAAACAATCCCCTTATATAACCATCTCCACCGCTGTTTTGGTGCCAAATTTTGGCGCCAAACAGTCAGGTGAGGACAGATAGCGTCACAGCAGGTGCGCCAGCGCACAGGAAATGACAGAGGCGGAACCAGAAGTGATTCTTACAACAGGAAGCCAGATACTGACCTCTATGCTGAAGACACTCAGGACAGCCCAAGATGAAATGCCAGAACCGGAAAACTGTCAGCAAAGGGGGGAAAAGAATTTAAAGGGAAATCCACTGACAAAGAGATGTCAATTCAATAAAGTTTAAGGAAAAGAATAAACCCTAAACTGAATTCGGACGGTGTTTAAGTTTATTAAAGGTCACAAGGCATGCCCTTTTCTCCACCCTATTTCCAAGAACATATATAAATATATAACAAAGAACAGCTGTAGTTTATAGCGAGGCGTTTAACCCTGAAGTGACTGAGCGGCGCCAACGAGAATCAAAAGACTCATAGAGTCTAAAGGCTCTCAAGGACGCCTTGGGTGTCCATATGAAGCACGCATCCCCATTTCAAAACATTTAAAACTTCAAAAATGTGTGTATAAAGCAGCAAATATTGCTCTTTAAAGAAACAATCGCCAGTATATGGCCACTGATAAAGAAGTATAGTTGATACATTGAAGTTGTGGATATAGCAGAACAAGTTCGACCTGAGCACATCTATGGTCAGCAAACACAACACTGACCCAAATACATGATGAACATTAGAGAAAAGTACTGATAATAAACACAAGAAGAATAAACTGAACACAATAATAATTACATTGATTTAGATGAGAAGAAAAAATCTCACAAAAATTTGACAATGGCGACCTAACCCTATAAAAAGGGTTTGAAGCTCAGTATCACACAGTTACGTACCTGACCGATGCGTCCACTTGGGCAGAGGGAGGTCTCCCGTACGGGTCCCACTCACGGCCCCTGGAGGTGGGTACAGGAGGCACGAGAGTCAGGAAGGGTAAGAGAGCCTGGTGCAGGGATTCCGGAAGTTGGTGGTGAAAGTCCATTGGTGGCAAGATGGGGTGTAGATATGCAGAGATCACAGATGGTGCGGTGAGGTCCTGGTATGTAGACACACTCAGCAGGAGAGATAGTTAAAGGAGTCCCGGGTGCAGATAGTAAAGGCTCACTGGAAATAAGGTGCGGTACTGGAAAGCAGGCACAGGTCACTCAGCATGAAGTGGGGTAATCCGGATACAAGCGGGGTTCGGCAACGTTCAGACGGCAAGGTACAGAGGAGCAGGCAAAAGAATCGTCAGGTAGGCAGAGGTCTTTAGGCAGGCAGAGGTCCAGGAAATCCAAAGGTTAAGCCGGGTCACAAGATCAGACAGGATACAAACAGGATACAAACACAGGAGCAAGGTCTCTGGAAAGCTGAAGATCAGGCAGCACTGGCCAACAGGTGCTGCCTGATTAAATAGGCTGGTTGGCGCCAACAGCGCGCACAGGTGCACGCAATCCACCGCGCGCGCGCGCCCCCGGACGAACCACTGCCCACGGGAACGCGCACAGGAACGCGCACGCCAGCGCGCGTCGGCGCGCACCGGCGCGCGATAGTAAGCTGTCTGGCATGACGGTTTCCATAACACTCAGAGATTCATTCAAACCTGGATGGACAGTGGCTCTAATGTTATGAATCCATTTTGATTCTCTCTGTAATAGAGTTTTATCAATGTCACCTCCACGATCAAAATCTGGTACAAATTCGAGCGCAAAAAACTTAATTTGTGATATATCAAATGAATGATAGAGTCCCATATGTCGACTGATGGGGGTCTCCATCTTTTTCTTTTTAATAAGGGAGACATGGTCTCTGATTCTGTAAAAAAAAGGTCTTTGAGTTTTACCGACATAAAAAGCCTGACAAGTACATGTCATGAGGTAAACGACCCCAATAGTCTTACATGTTGCATAAAAATTTGGCTTAAAGATTTGACCAGTAGGCAAAGTAATTTCAGTAGAATTGATTAACAACTCACAAAATTCACATTTTCCACAGGGAGAAGTCCCTTTTCGATGTGTCTTAGTTCTTAATGTTAGATGTCTGTGAACTAGTCTATCTTTTAATGAAGTAGATTTGCGATAGGTTATCTGTGGATAAGCACACACATATTTTGAGAGTACATCGTCTGTCGAAAGAAGATGCCAATATTTCTCAAAAATATGGCGCACTTTTTTATGTTCACACCCCCGGGTTCGGTTCGCACCAGAACCTGCGAACGGACCGAAAGTTTGCGCGAACGTTAGAACCCTATTAGTTATAATGGACGCGATCGTTCAAAATCTAAAGTGCTAATTATAATGGCCAATATGCATGTTATTGTCGTAAAAAAGGTTTGGGGACCCGGGTCCTGCCCCAGGGGACATGTATCAATGCAAAAAGAAGTTTTAAAAACTGACGTTTTTTATGGAACAGTCATTTTAATGATGCATGAACTGAAAAAAAATAAAAAAGTGAAATATTCCTTTAAATATGGTACCTGGGGGTGTCTAAAGGAAAAAATAAGCTATTTAAAACTGCTTGTGGCTTTAATGTCATGTCTTGTCCTGGCAATGGATGAAAATCTTTGAGAAAAATGGCATGGCTACCCCAGCCCATTACCAGCCCCTTTGGGTCTTGTATGGATATTAATCCCCACACCCAAAATAAAACCCTATACCTCCAACCCTGTCCCTGCACAAAATGACATTTTGTAAAGGAAAAAAATAAGCTATTTAAAACATTTCACTTCACTTTCCGTCCCAATGACAAATGTTTTTGGAAAAGTGGGGTTTTTATTGAAACAAGGATTGGTGATAAAGCATCAGTAGAGAGAAGAGATACCTTTTTCTCAAATTAAATCTAACAGGATAGAATTTCCCTTCATAGGGGTAGATTTCCTCTCACTTCCTGTTTTTCCTTCCGTTTGCAAGTAGGAGTCGTTTCTAAGTTGGATGTTTGAAAGTAGGGGCCTGCCGTATATACTCTGCAGAAATTTGCCCCATTAGATGTTGGTGTTGCCACAACACTGTAAGCCCTCACAGCTACTCTTGGTGGGCACTGGAATGCCCTGCTGTGAACTATTATATCAGGAATTGTAATTACACGCCATTGTTGAACAGTGGTAGGAAAAATTGGGCCTTTGGTGGTGGTGCTGGTGCTACAACACTGTAAGCCCTCACAGTTACTCTTGGTGGGCGCAGGAATGGGCCCTGCTGTGAATTATTAGATCAAGAATTGTAATTGCATGCACCTGTTGAACAGGGGCAGAAAAATTGGGCTTTTGGTGGTGGTGGTGGTGGACGGTGTTGCCAAAACACTGTAAGCCCTCACAGTTACTCTTGGTGGGCACAGGAATGGGCCCTGCTGTGAATTATTAGATCAAGAATTGTAATTGCATGCCCCTGTTGATCAGGGGCAGAAAAATTGGGCCTTTGGTGGTGGTGGTGGTGGACGGGGTTGCCACAACACTGTAAGCCCTCACAGTTACACTTGGTGGGCGCAGGAATGGGCCCTGCTGTGAATTATTAGATCAAGATTTGTAATTACACGCCCCTGTTAAACAGGGGCTGAAAAATTGTGCCTTAGGCACTGGTGCTGGTGCCACAACACTGCAACCCCTCACAGATACTGTACTTGGAGCACAGCAATAAGACCTGTTGCAAAGCATTGCATAAAAAATTGTAATTACACGCCCCTGTTAGACAGTGGCTGAAAAATTGTGCCTTAGGCACTGGTGGTGGCACCCAGAAACAAAAATGTTCTTCCAAGCTATCATCAGGATCATTGAGGAGGAAGAGGATAGTCAGTCAACATAACAGGACAGTCACTCAGCATCAGCATAGGCAGTCTTAAAGGGATGTGACATTTAAAAAAAAATTATTCTGTTATATCAGCTTCAGGTGACTGGTAGCTGGTGGTGATCCAAGACTGATTCATCTTTATGAAGGTTAGTCGATCAACCGAGTCGGTGGACAGGCGCACCCTGTGATCGGTGACAAAGCCTCCAGCAGCATTGAATGTGCGTTCTGAAAGAACGCTAGATGCAGGACAGGCCAGTAGCTCAATTGCATACTGTGCAATTGAGCAGTGATCCATCCTCAAGACTCAGTAAGCCAGAGGACTTTCGGTGGGAAAGGTGTCCAAGTCTGACCTTGCCCCTAGGTATTCCTGCACTATGTATATCAGACGCTGGCGATGGTTGCTGGAACTGATCATACCTTGGGGCTGCGGACTAAAAAATTGTCTGAACACATCGGTCAGACGTCCACCTTCCCCACCGCTCTTTCTGCTACTGACCGAAGCCTCAGCAACTCGTCGTCCAGTACCAGGAGTTTGTAACCTCCCAGTCTCTGGGAACGCATTGCACAGACCTTTCTGCAAGGCCTCCCGGAGATGTCTCATCCTCTGCTCCCTCTGCGACGGCAAGATAAGGTCCACAACTTTACCCTTGTACCGTGGATCAAGGAGAGTGGCCAGCCAGTAATGGTCCCTCTCCTTGATCCGAAGAATACGAGGATCCTTCCGCAGGCTTTGCAGGATCAGGGAGGCCACGCAACGTAGGTTAGCGGAGGCATTCAGTCTGGAGTCTTCTGGGTCACTGAGGACGACATGATCCGCAGCCACCTCCTCCCAGCCACGTACAAGTCCACCGTTTACTTGGGACTGTAAATTATCCCTAAAAGACTGCTGCTGCTGAGTGCCAGGTTCCACCTCCATGCTGACACAATCCTTCTCCTCATCCTCTTCCTGTGTGATGGGTGGGAGAGAAGGAACACTGGATAAAGGGGGCCTGGAGAGGCAAGGAAGTCCTCCTCTTCCTGCCTCTGTTCTGCCTCAGGTGCCCTGTCCATTATTCCACGCAGCGTATGCTCCAACAGGTGAACAAGAGGTACAGTGTCACTGATGCATGCACTGTCACTGCTCACCATCCTCGTGGCCTCCTCAAATGGTGACAGGACAGTGCATGCATCCCTGATCATGCTCCACTGGAGTGGTGAAAAAAATCTGAGCTCCCCTGACCCTGTCCTGGTGCTGTAGTCGCACAGGTACTCATTGATGGCCCTCTGCTGCGTGTGCAGTCGCTGCAGCATGGCCAACGTTGAGTTCCACCTGGTGGGCATGTCACATATAAGGCGGTTCTTGGGCAGGTTCAACTCCTTTTGCAGCTCAGCCAGCCGAGCACTGGCATTATATGATCGGTGGAAATGCACACAGACTTTCCTGGCCTGCCTCAGGACATCCTGTAAGCCTGGGTACCTGCCCAAGAACCGCTGCACCACCAGGTTAAGGATGTGAGCCATACAGGGCACATGGGTTAGTTGTCCCTGCCGCAGGGCGGAGAGGAGGTTGGTGCCATTGTCCCAAACCACAATTCCTGGCTTAAGCTGGCGTGGCATCAACCACCTCTGGGCCTGCCCCTGCAGAGATGACAGAACCTCTGCCCCAGTGTGGCTCCTGTCCCCCAAACACACCAGCGCAAGCACGGCATGGCATCTTTTTGCCTGCGTACTTGCGTAGCCCCTTGGACGCCTACGGAGCACCGCTGGTTCCGAGGACAGAGCACTCGAAGAGGCCATGGAGGAAGAAAGAAGAGGAGGGGGTGGAGGAGAGAGGTATGTCACAACCAGTAGTAGCATTTTGGAGGCGTGGTGGCGGAACAACCTCCAACACTACTGCACCTTGTCCTGCATCCTTCCCAGCTGCCAAAAGAGTGACCCAAAGGGCTGTGAAAGATAGGTAACGTCCCTGTCCATGCCTGCTGGACCATGAGTCAGTGGTAATATGCACCTTACCGCTGACCACCCTGTCCAGCGAGGCCAAGACATTGCCTTCCACATGCCGGTAGAGAGCCAGAATCGCCTTCCGTGAGAAAAAGTGGCGTTTGGGAACCTGCCACTGAGGAACCGCACATTGAACAAAATCACGGAAGGGGGCCGAGTCTACCAACTGAAAAGGCAGCAGTTGAAGTGATAGCAATTTAGCCAAGCTGGCATTCAACTGCTGGGCGTGAACTTCTTTTGACGGTCCAGCAGCTGGGGCAAGGAAATTTGCCTGGTACAATCGGATGTCGGTTTACTGCTAGCAGAGTGCCCGCAAGTACTTGGCTGTGACACACCTAATTCTACACCTTCATTCCTCTCAGTGCAGCTTTCAGAGAGGACGGAAGGTATACTGGGTTTGGAGATCCCTGCTGATGAGGAGCAAGGAGAGGTCCGCTTTGTTCTTTGGTGTGGGTCTTTAAGGTGCGCTTGCCAACGAGCTGCATGGCAGGTCAACATATGTCTGGTCATGCTTGTGGTGCCCAAGCGGCTGATGTTTTGGCCACGCGAGATACGCTTAAGACATATGTTGCAAATAGAAGCGGTGTGATCTGATGCACTCGTCTCAAAAAAGGCTCACACCAAAGAACTTTTGTAATAACGTGCAGAGGCAGCGCCCTGCACAGGCGGAGCTCTGCGGTGTGATTCAGTTGGTGTGCTGGCCTCAAGCTGGCCCCCAGAGGGCATCCTGCCTCGTTGGAGATGTGTCGCCTCCTCTTCCTCCTCCTCTCTACGTTCAGGCACCCACGTGGAGTCAGTGACCTCATCATCCCCTCCCTCTTCACCACTGGAGCAAACCTGGCAGTAAGCTGCAGCTGGTGGAACATGACTGCCAGATTGCTGTCCTTGAGCATCCGCTCTCTCTGCGCTCCACTACAGCCTTCCTCTAGCTGGGTATCATCATCAGAGCCTTCAAAACGCTGGGCATCCTCCTGGAGCATGTACCCAACACTGTGCTCAAACAGTTCGGGGGACTCCTCAGGAGGACATGGTGGGTCTAGGGAAGGGGTGCCTGATGACATTGAGTACGCGTTGGCAGCTGCTTTGCCAGTACCCTGAGCCTGGATGAGAGAGGATGAGGAGGATGAGGAGGGCTTGGTCATCCACTCTACCAAGCCTTCGGCATGATGCGGCTCAACATGTCCAGCTGCCGGAAATAAGGACAAGCGTGTCCCATGTAGACATGGGAACTGTCAAAAAATTTGTTTTGTTTTGTTCCATTTCGTATATAAAAAAATTTGTAATTCGTAATTCGTGTACGAAATTCGTTCGAATTCGTACGAAATACGAATTTCGTACGAATCGTAAAAAAAAATTTCCGAATCGTTACGAATCGTTAGTAAAGTTACAAATCGTTAACGCGGCTAATGAATTGTTGGTTCCCGTAACACAGAGAATTTCATACGAATCGTAAATTTTTTTTCAAATAGTTACGAATCGTTAGTAAAGTTACAAATCGTTATGAATCGTTACGAATCGTTAACGCGCCTAATGAATTGTCGGTTCCCGTAACACAGAGAACAATTCGAATCCAACTACAAATATCGAATTTCAACTAATACGAAAGAAATTATTATAGCGAATATAACGAATGCTTCGAATGATTCAAATGAATTCGAGATTCAGTATATCTAATATAGAGAACTGTTCCTGCACAAAGTGTAATTTTTGCAGGAAAAAAAGCTATTTAAAATCACTCGCTGCTAATGAATTGTCAGCTCTGTAACACAGAGAACAGTCATTCATTGATAAAAAAAAAAAAAAAAAAAGCGTGGGGGTCCCCCCAAATTCAATAACCAGGCCCCTCAGGTCTGGTATGGATATTAAGGGGAACCCCAGCCCAAAAAAAAAAAAATGGCGTGGGGTCCCCCCTAAATATTCATACCAAACCCTTCAGGTCTGGGATGGATTTTAAGGGGAACCCCGGCCCAAAAAAAAAAAAAAATGGGGTGGGGTCCCCCTCAAAATCCATACCAGACCCTTATCCAACCTGGCAGGCCGCAGGAAAAGAGGGGGGGACGAAAGCGCCCCCCTCCTGAACCGTACCAGGCCACATGCCCTCAACATTTGGAGGGTGCTTTGGGGGTCTGAGACCCCCAAAGCACCTTGTCCCCATGTTGATGGGGACAAGGGCCTCATCCCCACAACCCTGGCCATTGGTTGTGGGGGTCTGCGGGGGGGGGCTTATCGGAATCTGGAAGCCCCCTTTTAACAAGGGGACCCCCAGATCCCGACCCCCCCCCCCCCCTTTGTGAAATGGTAGGGGGGTACTACCCCTACCATTTCCCCAAAAAAGTGACAAAAATTGTAAAAATGACAGGAGACGGTGTTTGACAATTCCTTTATTAAAATCTTCTTTCTTCTGGTCTTCCTTTCTTCATCCTTCGGTTTCTTCATCTTCTCCTTCCGGCAATTCATTATCCGCGAGTGATTTTAAATAGCTTTTTTTCCTGCAAAAATGACACTGTCCAGGAACAGTTCTCGATATTAGATATACTGAGCACGGGAAAAATGCACCTCTTCACAGGCATACTATAGAGTATATAGTATATACTATAGAGTAGTATGCCTGTGAAGGGGCGCATGTTTCCCTTGCTTAGAACTGTCTCTGTACAAAGTGTCATTTTTGCAGGAAAACAAGCTACCGTATTTATCGGCGTATAACACGCACCGGCGTATAACACGCACCCCAAGTTTAGGAGGGAATTTTAAGGAAAAAAAGTTTTAGGAGAGAAGTTTAGGGGAAAAAAACTTACATTTAAGCGTCATTTGCAGCTTGCCCAGCGTCATTTGCAGCTTGCCCAGCGTCATTTTCAGCTTGCCCAGCGTCATTTGCAGCCTTTCCCAGCGTCATTTGCAGCCTTTCCCAGCGTCATTTGCAGCCTTTCCCAGCGTCATTTGCAACCTGCCCAGCGTCATTTGCAACCTGCCCAGCGTCATTTGCAACCTGCCCAGCATCATTTGTAGCTTGCCCAGCGTCATTTGTAGCTTGCCCAGCGTCATTTGTAGCTTGCCCGGCGTCATTTGCAGCTTGCTAGTGTCATTTGCAGTTCGCCATCGTTTAAATTTCCCGCCGCGAGAAATACCGCGCATGCGCGGCCGAAAAAGACCGAACCGCGGCCGAAAAAGGCCAAAGTGCGGCCGAAAAAGACCGAGCCGACTGTTCAGCTCCGCTCGGAGTCCCGCCTCCCTGCTGTTTCGGGAGCGAGCGCAGGGAGGCGGGACTACGAGCGGAGCTGAACAGCCGGCTTCGGTCTTTTTCGGCCGCGCTTCGGCTTTTTCCGGCCTTTTTCGGCCGCGGTTCGGCCTTTTTCGGCCGCGGTCGCCATTTTTCGGCGCCGCAACCGATTTTTGTCATTTTTTTTTTGGGGTATCGGCGTATAACACGCACCCACGACTTTCCCCCGCCGATAAATACGGTATTTAAAATCACTCGCGGCTAATTGCTGGTTCCCGTAACACAGAGAACAATTCGAATCCAACTACTACCAAATATTTAATTTCAACTAATATGAAAGAAATTATTATAGTGGATATAACGAATGCTTCGAATGATTTGAATGAATTTGAGATTCAGTATATCTAGTATAGAGAACTGTTCCGGCACAGTGTCATTTTTGCAGGAAAAAAAGCTATTTAAATTACTCGCGGCTAATGAATTGTCGGCTCTGTAACACAGAGAACAGTCATTCATTGAAGTCATTGATAAAAAAAGCGTGGGGGTCCCCCCAAATTCAATAACCAGGCCCTTCAGGTCTGCTATGGATATTAAGGGGAACCCCTGCTTCAAATTTAAAAAAAAAATTACGTAGGGGTCCTCCTAAATATCCATACCAGACCCTTCAGGTCTGGGATGGATTTTAAGGGGAACCCCAGCCAAAAAAAATGGCGTGGGTCCCCCTCAAAATCCATACCAGACCCTTTATCCTAGCACGCAACCTGGCAGGCTGCAGGAAAAGAGGGGGGACGAGAGCGCCCCCTCCCTCCTGAACCGTACCAGGCCACATACCCTCAACATTGGGAGGATGCTTTGGGGGTCTGAGACCCCCAAAGCACCTTGTCCCCATGTTGATGAGGACAAGGGCCTCATCCCACAACCCTGGCCATTGGTTGTGGGGGTCTGCGGGCGGGGGGCTTATCGGAATCTGGAAGCCCCCTTTAACAAAGGGGACCCCCAGATCCCGCCCCCCCCCCCCTTTGTGAAATGGTAAGGGGGTAGTACCCCTACCATTTCACAAAAAAAGTGACAAAAATTTTAAAAATGACAGGAGACGGTCTTTGACAATTCCTTTATTAAAATCTTCTTTCTTCTTTCTTCTTTCTTCTGGTCTTCCTTTCTTCATCCTTCGGTTTCTTCATCTTCTCCTTCCGGCATCTTCTTCAATCTTCTTCTTCCTCCGATCCGCTTCTTCTTCCTCCGGTCTTCTCGTTCTTCTCGTCCGGCATCTTCTTCCATGGTGTCGGCGTCTGTTCTTCTGTTCTTCCCCATGACGTCAGAGGGGGGTGGGGTCACCAGGTGCCCTCCGTTATAAAAGACCTGTCAGACGGAGCGAAGCCTCACACAGCGGGAGCCTCCCATTGCGAGGAGCGGCCCGAGAAGAGACGCCAACGCCATGGAAGAAGATGCCGGACGAGAAGGACGAGAAGACCGGAGGAAGAAGAAGCGGATCAGAGGAAGAAGATGATGGAAGAAGAAGATGGAAGAAGATGCCCGAAAGGAGAAGATGAAGAAACCGAAGGATGAAGAAAGGAAGAAGGAAGACCAGAAGAAAGAAGATTTTAATGAATGTCCCCTCCGTGAAAGAAGACCCGATGGCCCCTGATATCCGACTCTGTCTGCAGGAACGCGGTGTATCCATCTGGGAGAAGGGGGGGATGAGATTACCTGAGCCAGGCTATGGCAGACTGAGAGGGGTCTAACTAACTTTCTTCCGGGACGGATCATCGATGAGCAGAACACCTTGACCTGACACCCGGCTAACATGATGAATAGCCGGAACCCTTAGCCCTTGCTGAGGGAAAGTTCACAGCTAGACACACATTTTTCACTGTTTTGTTTTTCACTTTTCTTTTTTCACCCTTTTTTTGGGTGGGTGATACTACTACACGCAAGTAACATGGTGGGGAGCCCTCTGCTACCCCCCTCCTTGATGGGAACTGTCTCAGAGGTGCTGCCGTACAGCACTACCCCCATAGGAGACCTTCCTATCTAGGAACTGTTTGGTTTGGGCTGTTGGGGGATCCAGGCACCCAGTGCTATGTTTGGCAGGGTGCGGGGAGGGATGGGATGGGTGTTCAAGTTTTGTTATGTTTTCTTCCTTTTCTTTATTCCTTTTTTTTTAAAGTACATAAGGTATATCTTAGACAGGTATGCGTCAGGCATTGCATATGGATAAAGTGGTTACTATTGGTATATTGGCTGTTTACGGTGTGGGGTGGTGGGTCTGGGCTGCCACAGTGCGGGAGGGGTGGCCTCCCCCCCAGGGTCCAGCTTGCCCGGGGAACGTTCCCCTGTGGATACATCCACCTTAAAACATGGCTGGCTTGACAATCTTGTCATGGAACATCCGTGGCCTTAACAATAAAATTAAACGCTCCCTGGTATTTGATTACCTTAAACGGTACAACCCCCACATATGTATCCTACAGGAAACGCACCTGATAGGAAGCAAAATCCTTAGCTTGAAACGCCCCTGGGTGGGTAGGCACTTCCACGATACCCACACAGGTTATTCCCGGGGGGTGAGCATTCTAGTACGCAAAACCCTTAACTTTGAGCTCCATGATGTTAAGCTGGATCCTGGGGGTCGATATGTCATATTGCACGCATGTATAGACACAGTTGATATGGTGGTGGTGGGCGTGTACTTACCTCCTCCGGCTGATCTCTCCATACTACATGAAATTATCCCTCTTTTGACACAATACCATACAGATAACTTGCTATTTTTGGGGGACTTTAATACTGCCCCGAACCCCTCAATGGATAGACTGACGTCCGGACTGACTACTGGGTCTACCCTGTCTAGGTGGGCGGATCTGTTCGGGTTGGAGGATGTTTGGAGATGGAAGAACCCCCTGGCTAGGGAGTACACCTGCCACTCACACTCACACAACTCGCTATCGCGCATTGACCTAGTCTACGCTAGCGTTACTATGCTCCACAGGATTAGGGAAATTAAGATCTTACCTCGAGGCATCTCAGACCACTCGCCTATACTCTGTAGTTTGAAGACAGTGATAGCACCCTCTGACAAAATCTGGCGTCTCTCTCGATTTTGGATAAATAACCCCACTATAGAATTTGAGATCGCTACTTTGATTAATCAATATTGGCGGACTAATGCTGGGACCACCTCACCGGGTAACGATTGGGATGCCTTCAAGGCATATATTAGAGGATGCTACTTATCCTCCATAGCAAGGGAGCGACGAAACGACCAGATCGTCCTGGAAGAATTGGAAAGCGAGGCACGCGCCCTTGAGGATAGGTTTGTCCAGACAGCCAACCCAGTTGTTGGCCAGGACATGAAGGTGGCCTATAGGGAGGTGTTGCTCTTTAGAACAGCCAAGGTACAAAAGCGACAACTAGCCCAGACACAGAGGATATTTGAACAAGGGGACAAGACGGGGAGGCTGTTGGCATGGTTGGCAAAGGAGCAGTCTCCGATCTCCACCATAGCCAGGATACAAGACGTAGAGGGCAGCATTAAGACAGACCCAGTAGACATAAATAGGTGCTTTGCTGATTTTTACACCAGACTGTACTCCACCAAAGTGGGCTACTCGACTGATGAGCTGACTGACTTCCTGGACGAGGTCGCGTTCCCGACTCTGACACCTGAGGATAGAGAGACCCTTGACAGCCCGATTACAGAGGAGGAGGTGAAGGTGGCGCTGGGCTCCCTTCAGTCGGGCAAGACCCCGGGAACAGATGGGTTTCCACCTGAATTTTATCAACAATACGCAGATAGCCTGGTTCCTAGACTACACAGCATGTTTTCAAGGACATTGACTGATAGCACACTCCCCCTTTCTATGGCACAAGCTATAATAGTAGTGATACCAAAACCAGGGAAGGACCCCCAGCTCTGCTCATCCTACAGGCCTATCTCCCTCCTTAATTCGGACGCTAAAATATTGACTAAAATTCTTGCTAGACGTCTTAACGAGATAATACTCAAATTGGTTCACGAAGATCAGTCCGGGTTCATGCCGGGTAAGGGGACGGATATTAATCTCCGGAGGCTGTATGCGGTCTTGTCCTCGGGGGTCGGAGACACGGATGAAGCGGTAGTGGCCTCCCTGGATGCAGAAAAAGCTTTCGACTCCGTGGAATGGGGTTATCTATGGGAGGTCCTCCGCAGATTCGGCTTTGGCCCTGTCTTCGTCTCCTGGGTTGAGGCCGTGTACGGCTCTCCATCGGCCAGGGTTCGCACGGGAGCTGTTCTGTCTCCGCCCTTCCCACTTGGGAGGGGGACGAGGTAGGGCTGCCCCCTCTCGCCGGGACTTTTTGCGCTTGCGTTGGAACCTATGGCCATTCTCCTTAGATCCACGGCCCGGGTCCGAGGCATAGTAATAGGTCAGCTGCAGGAGAAGGTGTCATTGTACGCTGATGACACTCTCCTGTATCTTAGAGATGATGGTGAGTCCCTGCGCCAGGCCCTGGGTATCATCAACAGATATGGACGCTTCTCTGGCGTGTGTGTGAACTGGGGGAAATCTGTCCTGTTCCCACTACACTCTGGAATGGACCCTCGGGAGTCTGATCTGCAGCTAAAAAGGGTGACCCAATTTCGGTACCTAGGAGTGGAGATCCACAGAGACCTCCGACAATTCATCCCTCTCAACCTTACCCCGGTGATGTCTCAGATAACTCAGAGGTGTACGATGTGGAGGCCCTTGCCCTTATCCCCTGTCGGTAGGGTTAACTTAGTTAAAATGTCACTTCTTCCTAGACTTAACTATCTGTTTAGGCAGACCCCGGTATCTATACCCATGTCCTTCTTCAGGAAGCTGGACAGCCTAGTGGTCTCCTTTATCTGGAATGGGAGGGTCCCCAGGGTGGCGAAAACGACTTTGCAGCTTCCGATCACACTGGGGGGTCTTGCCCTCCCGTGCTTTCTGAAGTATTACTGGGCAGCGGTCCTGGTGACACTCAAGTGGTGGCTGGCGGCTGAACCTGCTAATCCGGCGTCAGCTGTAGAGGCCTCAATATTAGGTTCGCACTCTGAACTGGGGAACCTTATCCACAGGGGGCCCAAATCAAACGCGAGGGTGACAACCCCCATGAAGGTAACAATTAAAGTATGGGACACGGTCAGGAAGAAACTGGGGCAGCCCAACACCTGGTCCCCCTAGACACCTCTGTGGGGCAACCCGAGGCTTCCCCACTTCCACTCAATCCCCGATTCGTTTCTATGGGTAAGGCACCAGATAGTAACACTGGGAGACATAGTATCGGGGGGACAACTGAGAACATTTGATGACTTGAAGGATAGTAAGGGTCTTCCAAATAGGATGTTCTTTAGGTTTTTTCAACTTAGACACGCATTTAGATCCCAGTTTCCTGAATCAATTACCCTGCACATGTCAGACTTAGAGGCAGAGCTCCGATCCCCGGGGAAAGCCAAAACACTATCTAATGTCTATAACATGTTAGCCTTGATGGACACCTCCAAGGTTTCCCAACTATATGAGACCTGGCGCAGGGATATACCCGAACTAGCGAACGACGACTGGGAGGAGGGCATCCAGCAGTTCCTGAAATTGATAATCTCAGCTAGAGACAGATTTGCCCAACTAAAGTTTCTGCACCGAGCCTACTACTCCCCGCTGCGCTTGTCCAAAATCTATCCATCCAGAGTAGCGACGTGCCCCAGATGCGGAGAGGGGGACGCGGACTTTTTCCATATGGTCTGGGCTTGTTCATTGATAAAAGGGTTTTGGTCACTGGTCTTAGACGATATAAACTCCATCGGGAAACTAAGAGTCCCCAATAGCCCTATTCCCCTTCTACTAGGGGTGTGTGACTTTCTTGAAGCCCCTCAAAAGAAGAAACTGTTTGTTTTTTACGCCTCGATGTATGCTAGAAAGGCCATATTCCTTACTTGGAATCAGGCGGTACCGCCCACGAAACAGCTATGGCTATCACTGGTCAACAAGGTCCTCCCGCTATACAAATTAACGTACCTTAATAGAAACTGCCCACAAAAGTTTGACAGGATTTGGGCAGCCTGGGTGGAAGCCAAACACCTGACCCTTGAGTGAGGTGCGAGGAACCATGGGAAGATTAGGCCAATAGGGTATCCTAAGTTGCTACTAGCTATTCGGGAATTTTAAAAATTTTGGAATTTTTTTTGGAGGGGGTTCCCCTTAATCCATACCAGACCTGGGGTCTGGTATGGATATTTAGGGGGGACCCCACGCCATTTTTTTTTTGGCTGGGGTACCCCTTAATATCCATAGCAGACCTGAAGGGCCAGGTTATTGAATTTGGGGGGACCCCCACGCTTTTTTTTTTATCAATGAATGACTGTTCTCTGTGTGACGGAGCTGACAATTCATTAGCCGGCAATAGCCCCGAGTGATTTTAAATAGCTTTTGTTCCTGCAAAAATGACACTTTGTCATTCGAATCATTCGAATTCATTCGAATCATTCGAATGCATTCGAATTAGTTGAAATTCGATATTGGAAGTTTGATTCGAATAATTTGGAGCTGTAATTCGTAAACGGAATTTTTCCTGCAAAAATGAAACTTTGTCATTCGTATCATTCGTTATATCCGCTATAATAATTTCTTTCACATTAGTTGAAATTCGATATTTGGTAGTCGGAGTCGAATAATTTGGCGACGAAATTCCGTACGGAATTCGTATTCGAAAAAATTTGTACTACGGATTCGTAAATTCGTACGAATTTCGAAAAATTTGTACGAATTCGTACGAAACTAATCGCACATGTCTAGTCCCATGGCCGCGTGCTGATGACGATGTACCGTGTCCACGACCAGCACTGTTGTCACTAGACACAGAGTCTGCTTGCCCTGTTTTCTTGGCTCGTGACTGTCTGCCTCTCCTTTTTGGCCTTCCAGACATTGTAATGGCCTGCAGGGAGATGGGAAAAACAGCTATTGGGTAGTGTATATTGTGCTGGAGTCACACAACACACACACACTAACTCCTGCAGATGGCTGGATTCATGGAGAACTGCACAAAATGGTATATACAGGTGCAGGTTTATACAGTGCTGTGCTGCTGGACTCACACAACACACACACTAACTCCTGCAGATGGCTGTATTTATAGAAAACAGCACTTTCCCCACACGCAGATGCCTGAGAAGAAAAAACTATCCCTGCCTATTATTCCTCTTTCCCTGATCAATAGTTCAAAGTTCACACTGTCCCTGCCTAATCAATCCTCTTTCCCTACACTTTGCCCACACAGAAATTAATGATCAATAGTTCACAGACCACAGTTCACACTGTCCCTGCCTAATCAATCCTCTTTCCCTACACTTTGCCCACACAGAAATTAATGATCAATAGTTCACAGATCACAGTTCGCACTGTCCCTGCCTAATCAATCTTCTTTCCCTGCACTTTGCCCACACTGAAATTAATGATCAATAGTTCACAGACCACAGTTCACACTTTCCCTGCCTAATCAATCCTCTTCCCCTGCACTTTGCCCACACAGAAATGGATGATCAATAGTTCAGTTACACTGTCCCTGCCTAATCAATCCTCTTTCCATGAACGCCGCAACACACTACACAAGGCCGCCGGCATGGCGGCCTTACATAGTGTGGGGCGTGTACTAAACCCCCTGAGCTATAATTGGCCAATTATTGCTCTCCTCGCTGCTGACGCTATGATTGGCCAAGCATGCGGGGTCACAGTACATGCTTGGCCAATCATCAACCGGCAATGCACTGCGACTGGCGCAGTGCATTGCGGGCCGTTCGATTTGAATTCGAATTTGATGCGAACGGACTGCAGAGGTCTGAATTCGACGAGCGGACGAACGGCTGATGTTCGATTCGAACATGGGTTCAAATCGAACACCGGGCCCATCCCTACTGGCCAAGATCTGGGTTCGTAATGCCGACTTCCAGGTATATGAAACTGACTCACCTTCTTCGCACCCATCTCTTAGCTGAGGTTTTCTCCATTGCAACCATCAGGCAACTTCCAATGGGGCACCCATTGTATAAGGTGAGATAATGGCTTTTTTTGCATTAAGCACTATATAATATTGCAAAACTGTTCCTTGGCCACTGTCTTTGTTTAAAATAAGGTTTGTGTTTTGAGAATAAACTTTCAGGGTGCTTCCTTGACATTGCAGGTCATTTTGGGCCATCTGATGCCCATCATGCAGAATCATATAAACAAGGGAGGAATTGTGAATTTGTGCAAGTAAACTGCAAAACACTTGCAGATGACAGATTCTTGAAAGGCCACATGCTTGCTGTTCTTTTAACAATTAACATTTCAACATCCCTGTTGGGGGGGGGGGGGGGGGGCTTTGGTGAAATATCAGGGGGGTCTAAACAAACCCCTGATGGCTCACATTTGGACAAAGAAAGTTAAGGGCATAGTCCTTAATCTCTATTGCTGAAGCCTCAGCTACACAGAATGAATGAACAGTCTCCCTGTTCATTCACAAACTGAAGCATAGTAAACGCACTTTAATTATAAACAGTGAGTGATCATTCAGAAAGAGAGGACCAGAGCGATAATGGAACGTAGGGCAATGGTAGGGGAGGGCCGGACATGACGGTGTGTCTAGTCACACACTTGGCAAACAGGGGAGGGGGTGTGGCCAGGCAGGGGCAGGCCAGGAAGTGTGAGGGGGAGCGGCCGTATAAAAAGGGGGCGGAGCTAAAGGGAGTCAGTCGGAAAGGAAGTAGCACACGAGGAGGCAGTTTTTCTACACTGCTCCTCGTTTCCTTATTCAAGATGGCGGGCGTGCGGGACCTCGTGGAGCGGCTGAGAGCAGCAGCAGCCACAAGAGGATCGGACTGGCTCCAGGATCAGGTCGCGGCCGTGCTGGCGGGGAGCAGTGGCCGAACGGATGGCGGACGTCGATTGGGTGGCGAACCGAAGACGGCGGTGCGGTGACACGCGGCAGGATATCCGGGCCGCCAACCAGGTACTCTCCGGGGTCGGTCGCGGGGCCTTCCAGTGTCACCAGGAGCCTGAGGGGGGAGCACTCGACCCCCCCAGCCAAACGGACGGAGATGGAGCCTTCCAGTGGGCCTAGGCGGACTACACGCCGCGGGCTCCATGCGGGATGCGGGGCCACGGGCCTACATGGCGCCGCATCCCCAGGAGTGAGTAGAGGAGATTCTCAGGATACAGCATCCCCAGCAGCTCTGAACAAGCAGAGGGGAGAACAGGAAGCAAGGTACGGGCAGCTAGATACAGAAAGCAGGGATGGGAGGATGGATGGATCTGCAGGCTCTTCAACAGTAGTGTCCCCCCCCAGCAGCTCTGCACGAGCCGAGGGGAGGAAAATCATCAGCAGCAAGAGGCACAGCCAGGAGGGGGGTTACTACACCCAGGAGTGCTTCGGCTACAGTCCCCCCAGCAGCTCTGCACGAGCCGAGTGGGGAGGACAGAAGGGGGAGCAGGTCGATGGCTGCAGCGGGACCAACTGGCAGCTTTTCAAGCGGCACAGCGGGTGGGCGGACTCCACCGGGCGGTAAAAGACAGGGGTCGCAAGGCAGGAGTGGTGCCCGGACCGGCCCAACTGCACGGGACTTGGGGGGACATGTAGGGCAGAGGAATGGCGGCGGAAAGTACTGCGGGCGGACGGAGGCGCGCGGCATCCAGGAGCCACCTCCCCAGGGGGGGCTGCCGTTTTTGTCTCAGCAGGAGAAGGTGAGCAGATCAGAAGAGGAACTGTCGGAGGAAGAGGAGGAGCTCAGTCGCCCGCACGCGTCAGTGGAGATCGGCACAGCGGCTGTAGGGAGGGCGCCCAGTCAGCCCGGTAAGTCAAGTGATAATATTGCCTTTACTGCTGCATTACAAAGTTTATTGGGTGTCGTATCTGGTGGGGCACCGCTGTTGGCAGCCACTGACCAACCGCGGGCAAGGAGTGGGACCACAGGAGGGTCCGGGGGTCAGATACAGGTGTTGCTGGAGGGCCTGCGGGCTTTGGTGGGCCATTTTGAGGGAGGACAAGGTCGATTGTCCACAGGGGGGGCTGGGGGACGGCAATGTGATAACAGCCGGGGGGGTTGGTGAAGCGACCTGGTGGGGCGATGGTCACAGCAGCCACGGAGGGTACACTGGCCAATGCGGCGGAGGACGTGGCGGAGAAGGTGAGTCATCGGGTCATCGGAGCCGACTGTTAGAGCCGACATTGTGCGATTGGCAGATGCAGCGAAATGTGAGGTGTATGTATGCTTTGAGGGACCGCTAGGGGCACACCTGAAGCAGGAGGTGAGGGAAAAAATTTGGAAGGGGGAATACGTGGAGATTTTCTCCCTGTTACCCCTGGAAAATTTTCATCTGGATAGGGTGAAGCCAGATGACACCAAGAAGGAGGACGAGGAGAAGCGGAAAAACCGGTTGATTCCTAGGACGTTTGCGAATTGGCTGCAAGCGTTCGCCATTTTGGCGGGTGCCATTTTGGCGGGCATTATTTTGTTATATGGCTGCCACCGGAGAGGCGTATCGGGTGTACAGAGGCACGGCATGTCTACGCTATGACAAGCAGTTCCGACAACACAGGGCGGTTCGTCCCGCCCTGCGGTGGGATCACAAGGACATTAGCCTTTGTATGAGGCTGATGGCGTCGGCAAAGGCACCGTCGCAGCCATTTCAAGGGGGAGCCGGGGGTAGCCAGTCCTCGAAGTCACTGGCCGGAAGAAAATGGGGAGTGTGCTGGCAGTTTAATGAGAGATCCTGCAAGTTTGGAGGTACCTGTAAGTTTAAACACGAATGTTCAGGGTGCGGAGGAGCACACACATTTGCCAGGTGCTTCAAAAAGGGAAAGCGTACCGGAGAGTCTGGTAACAAGAGGGACGACTCCGGTGATGCGGGAAAGGATGCAGCCTTTCCTAAATAGGTACCCAGATAGGGCGGCGGCGGGATTGATTAGTGCGGGGTTCAAACATGGGTTTCAGATTCCATGCGCACTGAAAGTTATTCCCCCTCTGGCTAATAATTTGAGATCAGCTTTGCAACACCCAGAGGTGGTGTCGGAAAAATTGGCCAAGGAGGTGGCTTTGGGTTGCATGGCGGGGCCATTTGCTGTCAAACCGTTAGCAGATTTAGTGGTCCCCAAAAAAGAACCAAATAAGTTTCAGTTGATACACCATTTATCGTTTCCCAAAGGGGGTTCAGTGAATGATTTCATTGACCCTGAGGCTTGTACGGTATCTTATACATCCTTTGATGCCACGGTCAGGTGGGTGCGGCGGTACGGTCGAGAGTCACTAATGGCAAAATCAGATGTGGAATCGGCGTTTAGACTCCTGCCCGTTCACCCGGCCAGTTTTCGGTTGCTGGGTTGTTGTTGGCAAGAACAATATTATGTAGATAGGAGTTTGCCCATGGGCTGTTCTATTTCATGTGCTAGGTTTGAAGCATTTAGCTAATCTCTAGAGTGGGTGGTTAGAGATGTCACAGGAATTGAATCCGTCATCCATTACTTGGATGATTTTCTCTGCGTGGGCCCTCCTTCTTCCAATGTGTGTGCGATACTGTTGTCAACCTTGAAGCACATTGTGGAGCAATTTCGGGTGCCTTTGGCAGCTGATAAAATGGAAGGTCCACGGACGGAGTCGAGCTTCCTTGGTATAGTGATTGATTCCATGGCGATGGAATGCAGGTTACCGGAAGAAAAGCTCAGGGACTTACAGAAAGAGATTAGGGAGATCCATGGGTGTAAGAAATTGCAGTTGCGTATGTTACAATCACTGTTAGGAAAATTGAACTTCCCGTGCAGGATCATTCCCATGGGGAGGATTTTTTGTCGTCGGATGTCGTCCGCCACAGCTGGGGTGAAGGCTCCCACGCATTTCATTCGGCTGAGGAAGGAACATAGGGAGGATCTGCTGGTTCCCTGGGAGAACCCCTGGATAGGGTTTTTTTTTTTTTTCTTTGTTTTGTTGTTTAGTTTTTTTTTTTCTCTCGCTCTCTCCCTCGTCCTCCCACGATCCCTAATCTCCCCTATCTTTACTGTCGATCGGACCAGGATGGGACCGGTCTAGGGCAGGGAGAAGATGGAGGGGTTGTGGGTGACCTCATTAAATGTTAGAGGACTCAATATCCCAGAGAAGCGGAGAATGTTAATAAATGACTTAAAACGTTTAAATACGGATGTGGGAATGGTGCAGGAGACGCACTTGAAGCTGGGAGCCCATACTTATTTGCAAAGCAGACACTTCCCTAGTGTATACCACGCTAACTCACAGACTAAAACAAAAGGTGTTGCAATTTTGATCTCAAATCGAGTGACGTGGTCTCTACTGGAGAAGTGTGTGGATATGGGGGGGGAGATATCTCTTCCTGAAAGGATTTATAGGCAGCATAAAAGTCACCCTAGCCACGATCTATGCCCCGAACACACACCAAGATAGGTTTCTAGAAAACACCCTGGGAAAATTAATGGAATTCAGGGAGGGTGAACTGATTTTAGGGGGGGACTTCAATGCCCCTTGGATCCAACAATGGATACCTCCACTGGAACATCATCGGTTCCAAGGGGAACTAGGAGAAGTATTATAAGGAAACTCCATGAATGTCAATTAATAGATGTATGGCGGGCACTGCATGGGGGAGAGAAGGACTACACTTATTTCTCAAATCCTCACCAATTATACTCCCGAATTGATTTCTTTTTAATACCACATCAGTTACTATCTTTTGTACAAGATATATCAATTGGGAATATAACATGGTCGGACCATGCGCCAGTTATTATGAAGATAATGTTGACGGGGCAACCCAATCAACAGAATGGAGATGGCGCTTAAATGAAAATTTACTTCAGTTACCAGAAATCAGAGAGGATTTAATAAGAGAAATTAAGTGGTATTTTGAGATAAATGATAATGGAGAGAGTGACCCAGGAATAATATAGGAAGCCCATAAAGTAGTAATCAGAGGAATTTTAATTAAACATGGCACCCGAATAAAGAAAGCTAGAGAAGAACAGACAAGAAAATTATTGGAAGAAATACAGGAGTTGGAAACACAACGTAAAAAGTCATCAGAAAGGGGTATGGGAATTGAACTAGCAGCCCTGAGGAGAGAGCTGTCGGATCTCCTCCGATACAAAGCAAAGGCAGTATTACAAAGAGGAAGAAGGATGACATATGACTCCGGAGACAAGTGTGGTAAACTATTAGCTAATAAACTAAAAAAGCAACAGACCCGATCATATATACCATATATTAAAACAAAAAAGGGCCAAAAGTCGGTGTTCCCGAAAGATATCGCAAATGAGTTTAGGGAGTACTATTCGGCCCTTTATAATTTACCGGGGACTACTTTACCACCCTCGTCTCTAGAAGAATATCTATCCACATCACAGCTGGTATGAATTCCTTCACCTACCCGGCAAGAATTATGCCCCGTACACACGTTCGGACTTTGTCCGCCGGACCTAGTCCGGCGGATTGTCCGCCGAACCTAGTCCGGCGGGACTTCCCCACACACGCCCGGACTTCCGAGCGTGTGACTTGCCCACACACGCCCGGACTTCTCTGGCGGACAATCCGCTGGACAAAGTCCGCGGGACTTTTGAAAATGAACGGACTTGCCCACACACGGAGCAGTCCGTTCATTTTGAACGTAACTTTAGGTACGTAGCTAGCGTAGGCAGTAAATGCCGGCGCGCTAGCTCCGTCACCTGGCATGGATTTAAAGGGAATCCCCACGCCGAAAAACGGCATGGGGGTCCCCCCCAAATCCATCTCAGACCCTTATCCGAGCACGCAGCCAGGCCGGCCAGGAAAGGGGTGGGGACGAACGAGCCCCCCCCCCCTCCTGAGCCGTACCAGGCTGCGTGCCCTCAACATGGGGGGTGCCCTGGGGAAAGTGGGGCCGTGAGGCCCCCCCCACCCCAAAGCACCTTGTCCCCATGTTGATGAGGACAAGGGCCTCTTCCCGACAACCCTGGCCGTTGGTTGTCGGGGTCTGCGGGCGGGGGGCTTATCGGAATCTGGGAGCCCCCTTTAATAAGGGGGCCCCCAGATACCGGCCCCCCACCCTATGTGAATGAGTATGGGGTACGATGTACCCCTACCCATTCACCTAAGGTGTAAAATGTAAAGTACAAAAAACACACACACTTTTGAAAAAATAATTTATTGCACTGCTCCGGGGGTCTTCTTCCGTCTTGGGGGTCTTCTCGCCGGACTCCTCCGCCATTTACCAAGCTCTTTTACCGAGAGGAGAAGTCCGGCTACCTTCTTCGTCGTCGCCGCCGTCGTCTGGGGGTCTCAATCCGCCTTCGGGGGTCTTCCGGGGTCTCTTCTGTTCCTGCGGCGGTCGTCGTCGTCTTCCGCGCCGCCGGCGCCTTCTTCTTGTTCTTCTTCTTGTTCTTCTTCTTCTTCCGATGTTGACACGTCGCTGTCTCTGCCCGGAATGCCAGAGCCGCGCTTCGCTGGGACTTATATAGGGACATGGGGACAGGGTCACATGCTCATGTCACATGGTGACCCCGCCCCCTTGTGATGTCACAGTCCCGGAGGATGCTAGCTACGTAACCTGAAGTCACGTGCTAAATGAACGGACTTGCCGATGAGCGGCAAGTCCGTTCATTTAAAAAGTCCGGCGGACTAGCCTACTAACAGCGGGATTGTCCGCTGGACTGCCAAGTCCAGCGGATAATTTTAAAACAAAACTTAAAACTTTGGTCCGCCGGACTTTGGCGCCAAAAAGTCAGCCGACGCCCACACACGAGGGGATTGTCCGGAGGATAATCCCGCGGGATTGTCCCTTCGTGTGTACGCGGCATTAGAGAGACCGATAACACTGGAGGAAGTTATTACAGCAATAAAAACATTCAAACAGGGAGAAACACCTGGACCAGACGGTTTCTCTATACAATATTTTAAGAGTCTGTTTGAAAGTTTGGGCCCATACATGATAAATATGTTCAACGGACTAGGACAAACAAGAGACCCCCCATCGGATACTTTGAGAGCACACATTACTGTAATCCCGAAAGAAGGGAAAGACGGATCGATATGCAGCAACTACTGACCGATTTCACTTTTAAATGTGGACTTAAAAATATTCACGAATACACTTGCAATCAGGTTACAACCCCACCTGGCCCAGTTGATACACTGGGACCAGGTGGGCTTTGTCCCTACAAGAGAGGCAAGAGACAGCACGATCAAGGTGCTGAATCTTGTCCAGATCGCAAAGCAAAAGAAATTGTCAAGTGTATTCGTGAATACGGATGCGGAAAAGGCCTTCGATCGGGTCAATTGGACCTTTATGTTGGGAGTACTGAGATATGTAGGCCTGGGAGATAGATGGAGTCGTTGGATAGCAGGGATGTATTCCTCTCCTCAAGCTATAGTGAAGGTAAATGGGGTATATTCAGAGAGTTTCAGTATTTCTAATGGGACCCGCCAGGGCTGTCCCCTTTCGCCTCTACTGTTTGCTCTTACGTTGGAGCCGTTACTTAATAGAATTAGACAGAACCCAGACATAAAAGGTATCCAGGTGGGAAAACAGGAATATAAGGTCTCGGCGTATGCAGATTACCTCCTTTTCTCAGTAACGAACCCACAAATCTCACTACCAAATTTAATGAAAGAGGTGGAGAGATATGGAGCTCTGTCTAATTTTAAAATTAATTATAGCAAGTCGGAGGCGATGGGAGTGGCCCTGGCGGGCCCCATGCAGGGTAGTTTGCAGAGTAATTATAAATTTAGGTGGACAACAACCGCATTGAAATACCTGGGAATACAAATCCCCCCAAATTTAACAGACATATTTGAGCAGAATTTCCCACCACTATTGAGAGAGGTGAGGAAATTATTAGATGGATGGAATAAAGGTACTCATTCCTGGTTCGGGAGAAGTAATATTTTAAAAATGTGTATAGTACCAACATTTTTGTATTTGTTTTAGGCAGTGCCTATTCAGGTCCCCATGAACTATTTCAGTCAAATTCGGGCTGAATTTACAAAATTTATCTGGGCAAGCAGACACCCAAGGATAAGTAGAGAGTTGTTGGCTAGGCCAAAGGAAGCAGGAGGGATAGCGGCCCCAGACTTATTTAGGTATTATCAAGCAGCCCATCTAAGCAGAATAATTGACTGGAATAGACATGGGGAATATAAATTATGGATCACTATTGAAAAACAATTAAGTCAATTACCTCTGAACAGAGCCATTTGGTGCTATGCAGACGTACCTTCCGAGTTAAAAACCCACCCTCTGATCGGACCAACTTTGCAGATAGGGGCTGGGATTATTCAGAAACACAGGCTATCTACCCCAAATTCACCTCTTTTCCCGATCCTGGGGAACCCAAAATTTCCCCTGGGTTTACATACACAGGTGTTTAAGAAACTGAGGGAGAAAGGATTCTTCCAAGCCTCACATTTTTTGAAAACTAGTGGATGGCTATCTATGGAGGACTTAACGAAAAAAGGGGGACAGATAGAAATACCATTCTGGCAAGCAAGACAAGTGAGACATTTTTTAGAAACACTAGGGCCAGTGGAAGAATATGAGAGACCCCGAACCAAGGTCGAGAAATATTGTGAGGAGAGTGAGCCCCTGAAACATGTTATCTCTAAAAAATACGCGCTTTTGATAGCCCCCCCAGAAGGTTATACATTAGTGAGTTTGGACAAATGGGGGAAAGATTTAGATAAAGAATTCACATTAGAACAAAGGCAGAAAATAATACACCTGACATTGAGATCATCAAGGTGTACAAAAATGCAGGAATTAAATTTCAAGTTATTAACAAGATGGTATTATACCCCCTCAAGGCTGAACAAAATATTTACAGACGCCTCAGGGAGCTGCTGGAGGGGCTGTCAGGGAAGGGGTACACTACTCCATATATTCTGGACATGCCCAGTAATTAAGCGATTTTGGCAAGAGGTATATAGAATCACCCAACTACTCACGGAATTCTACATTCCATGGGACCCAGAGTTTTTCCTATTACATCTCTCACAAATTCCTGCTAAAAGCTACAAAAACTCAATAGTGTGCCATCTGGTAAATGCAGCGAAAAGTTGCATCCCTAGATGTTGGAAGGAATTACATGCCCCTAGTATCTCTATGTGGCTTAATACAGTCCGAAGAATAGGGATAATGGAAAGTTTGGTACCAAGGTCGTTAGAAGGAAGAGAACGGGTTAAACAGAGGTGGGCCCCATGGGAGGAATACCTTCAAACAGAAGAGGGTAAGAAGTTGATGGGGGAGGAAACAGGAGAATAGAAAAGAGGGGGTAGTGAAGGGAGAGTGGGGGGGCTGGGGGGGGAGGGGGAGAGAGAGAGAAAGGGAGGGACAGGACTAAAAGAATATAAAAACAATTCTGTGTTTTTTTTTTTTGTTTTTTTTTTGTTGTTTTGTCGTCCAGGGGCAAGGGAGACCTCTAGGGTACCTTAGGAATCAAGGACCATAGATCAACAAGAGGCAAAGGGGAACCGGGTTAGGGGGAGAATGTATATAAAGGAAAAGAAAAGGGATAAGAATAAATCGATATATGAAATCGGACAGAAATATGATTTTTTTTTTTTCTTTATTCCACCTCAGCGAACATTAAAGAGACTTTTATTCAACTTAACGTTCATTTCTGTCTCTTTCTTTAAGTCACATCATTGTGGTATTTTCTTTTCAAAACTGAACACATCTTTCATCCCCCCCCCCCCCGCCTTGACCCCCCCCCCCCCCACCACCTTGCATTAACCTTGAATAGGCCGTTACTTGTTCTATTCTGATCCCATATGATCAGTATATGATTTATCGTGTATCCTATCGTGTAACCTCTTCTACATATTCCATTTCCCATGTATTTTTAAATTCCTTCCAGGCTGTCCATTTCTCCCTCATATCACCGCCCAATTCACTTCCCCTTTCTCATCTAAATTCTCCAGGTTTTGAATTTTATTTATCTGAAAAATTAGATCCCTAATTCTCGGGCTCTCTGCTACTCTCCAATTTTTGGGGATTAGATTTTTTGCTTCGTTTAAAACAATGGGAATTAGCGTGTTTTTGTATTGTTTGACGGGGAAGTCTGTACCATGGAATAAACATGTCCATGGATCGTCTGCTATTTCCACCCCCGTGACCACCTTTATTAACTGACGGACTTCATTCCAATATTTTTTAATGACGGGGCAATCCAACCAAATATGAGCTGTGTTTCCCAGTTGTTTACACCCACGCCAGCACTCTGCGGATTGGTCTACTGCGTATCTACTGATTATTTCGGGTGTGATGTACCACCTTGCGACGCATTTGAAATTTGTCTCTATCGACCTATTATCCACCACTGAACTGTGTAATAATTTTAAAATTGTCTTCACTTTCTGTGTACTACATCGTGCTCCTAATTCTCTTTCCCACTTTTTTATGTATGGCGGGTCCTCCAAGTCGTCACCCTCAGTTTGAATTTTGTATATTCGCCCTATGTTTTTTCTTGAGTGTGCTTTCAAGCAGAGCTTTTCTAATGGCCTGTAGTCCTCTTTCTCTCTTAATGGATGGGGCAGATTTTCTATAAAGTGACTCAGTTGGAGGAACCGCCACACATCTACCTTCATTAACCCAGTGTCCCTACTCAGTGCTTGAAACGTTTTAATTTTACCTTGGTGAATTATATCCTTTATTTGTGCATTTTCTTTTTTTATCCAATTTCCCCCCACTTCTTTTTTCCCTGGTGTGAAAAAATCATTCTGACTAAGGTAAATTAATAGAGAGTTATATGTCCATTTTTTTTGTGCGTGAATCCGATCCCATATTTTTAAAGCTGTATGTGTAATTTCGTGTGTGCCTAATCCTATATTTCTATATTGTGGGGGGTTCCAAATTATTCTTCCCAACTGTGTGCCACTCATTTCTTTTTCTAGTCCCACCCATCTTCTTTCATTGGCCTCTTTCGCCCACTCTATCACCCGAGTAAGAACAATCGCATTGTAATATCTTTGAAAATCCGGCACCGCTAACCCCCCTTGTTTCTTTCCCCTGCTTAGGACATTGAAGACTATTCTTGGTTTTTGGTTATTCCATATGTACTTTAATACTAGCCTTTTCAGTGTTTTTAAGAATATTTGCGGGAGTGATATGGGGAGCATTTGTAGCTTATAGAGAATCTTAGGGGCCAGCACCATCTTCGTCGCATTGACCCTGCCAATCCAGGACAATGAGATTACTGAGAGCTTTTTAATTTCAGTTTTGATTTCGTCTAATAAGGGAATAAAATTAATATTATAAATTTATTTGACCGTGGGTGCTAACTTAATTCCCAAATATTTGATCTCTTTTTTCCATGGAAAGTTAAATTCTTTTATCAATTTGGCTTCTTCCTGCTTGCTAATGTTGATTTTTAAAATTTCAGACTTACTGGGGTTTATTTTTAAGTTTGAGATCTCCCCGTATTCTTTTAACGTCTTTAATAGGATCGGTATCGTTATCATTGGGTTGGTTATATAAAACAAAACGTCGTCCGCAAACGCTGTGAGTTTGTGTTCTTCTGTCCCTACCTTAATCCCTTTGATATCTGGGTTTTCTCTAATAGCAGACAGCAGGGGTTCGAGGGAAAGTATAAACAACAAGGGAGATAGCGGGCACCCCTCTCTGGTGCCATTTTTCATTGTAAACTTTGAAGAAGAAATACCATTTACTTTCACGAATGCCTGGGGTTCATTATATAGAGCCCTTATCCAATTGATCATCCGGGGACCGATTCCCATAGTCTCCAAGGTTCCGACCATGAGTCCCCAGTCTACCCTGTTGAATGCTTTTTCGGCATCCATTGACAGGAGAAGACCTGGGGACTCACCTTGCTCCAACACCTTGAGCAAGAGGAGAGAGCGCACCCCATTATCTCTCCCCTCTCTCCCCGGAATGAATCCAACCTGGTCCGGATGGACAAGGTCGGTCAACCTCTCTTTCAGCCTGGACGCAAGTACCTTAGCGAATACTTTAGTATCAGCATTCAGGAGGGCTATAGGCCTATAACTTGAACAGAGTGTACTATCTTTACCCTCTTTCAGAATAAGCGTTATTGAAGCCTGCAAGGCTTCCCCTCCCATCTTAAATTCTGACCCAAGACCGTTCATATACTTAACCAGCCTTGGAACTAGAATTTTACTAAATTTTTTAAAATAGAAAGAGGTGAAGCCATCTGGTCCCGGGCTTTTACCTAACTCCGTTTCTTTCAGAGCTTTGTATATTTCCTCTTCAGTTATAGGGCTATCTATAAAGAACCTTTCCTCTTCCGACAAGCGGGGCAGTTTACTTTTGTCAAAAAACGCTTTCATTTTCTCCGACCTCTTTATACCCTGTATTTCTTTCTGGCCCACCGAATATAGGGCTTCATAGTAGTTTTTAAATACTTCAGCTATCTCCCTTGTTGTGTACACCGAACCCCCCCCCCCCCCCCTCTTATTTTGAATGTTTTCAATGTAGTTTAAAGCTTTCTGTTTTTTTAACTTTCCTGCTAAGTATTTACTTGTCTTGTTATCCCAGCGGAATCTCTCCCTCGACCTTTTATTTAATGTTCTATTTATTTCCTGTTCTGTCAAATCTTTTAGTTCGTCTCTCTTTTTCACCAATAAATGAAAAACTTCCTGCTTTTGCCCGTTTAGTTTCTTGTGTTCTTGTTCTAGTCTTTGAATCTCGTTAGTAACCGTCAGCATTTGTCTTTTTTTTTCCCTCTTTTCCCCGGCGCCGATGGAGATGATGACACCCCGAATATAGGCTTTATGCGTCTCCCATAGGGTGGCGCTAGAGATTCCCTCTGTGTCGTTGATACTGAAAAAAAGTTCAATCCCCTTCTGAATCTGTTCCACCGTTTTTCCATCCCGTAAAAGATTTTCATCTATTCTCCAAGTAAACGGTTGCCTTTGTATCCCGGGTATCCCAATCCTCATCGACACCGGGGAGTGATCTGACATTGTAGAGATTCCTATCTGAGTAGACTTTACTTGGTCCAACATTCTATGCTCCACCACTATATAATCCAATCTCGAATACGTCCCGTGCACAGGGGAGAAGAAAGTGTAGTCCCGTAATTTCTCATGTTGTACCCTCCATACATCTACAGTGGTGTGAAAAAGTGTTTGCCCCCTTCCTCATTTCCTGTTCCTTTGCATGTTTGTCACACTTAAGTGTTTCGGAACATCAAACCAATTTAAACAATAGTCAAGGACAACACAAGTAAACACAAAATGCAATTTGTAAATGAAGGTGTTTATTATTAAAGGTGAAAAAAAATCCAAACCATCATGGCCCTGTGTGAAAAAGTGATTGCCCCCCTTGTTAAAACATACTATAACTGTGGTTGTCCACACCTGAGTTCAATTTCTCTAGCCACACCCAGGCCTGATTATTGCCACACCTGTTCACAATCAAGGCATCACTTAAATAGGAGCTGCTTGACACAGTAAGGTCCACCAGAAGATCCTTAAAAGCTACACACCATGCCGAGACCCAAAGAAATTCAGGAACAATTGAGAAAGAAAGTAATTGAGATCTATCAGTCTGGAAAGGGTTATAAAGCCATTTCCAAAGCTTTGGGAATCCAGCGAACCACAGTGAGAGCCATTATCCACAAATGGCGAAGACATGGAACAGTGGTGAACCTTCCCAGGAGTGGCCGGCCGCCCAAAATTACCCCAAGAGCGCAGCGACGACTCATCCAAGAGGTCACAAAAGACCCCACAACAACGTCCAAGGAACTGCAGGCCTCACTTGCCTCAGTTAAGGTCAGCATTCATGCCTCCACCATCAGGAAAAGACTGGGCAAAAATGGCCTGCATGGCAGAGTTCCAAGGAGAAAACCACTGCTGAGCAAAAAGAACATCAAAGCTCGTCTCAATTTCTCCACAACACATCTTGATGATCCCCAAGAATTTTGGGACAACATTCTGTGGACCGATGAGACAAAAGTGGAACTCTTTGGAAGGTGTGTGTCCAAGTATATCTGGCGTAGAAGGAACACTGCATTTCAGAAAAAGAACATTATACCAACAGTAAAATATGGTGGTGGTAGTGTGATGGTCTGGGGCTGTTTTGCTGCTTCAGGACCTGGAAGACTTGCCGTGATAAAAGGAACTATGAATTCTGCTGTCTACCAAGAGATCCTGAAGGAGAATGTCCGACCATCTGTTCGTGTACTCAAGCTGAAACGAACTTGGGTTCTGCAGCAGGACAATGATCCTAAACACACCAGCAAGTCCACCACCGAATGGCTGAAGAAAAACAAAATGAAGACTTTGGAGTGGCCTAGCCAAAGTCCAGACCTGAATCCTATTGAGATGTTGTGGTATGACCTTAAAAAGGCCGTTCATGCTCGAAAACCCTCTAATGTAACTGAATTAGGACAATTCTGCAAAGATGAGTGGGCCAAAATTCCTCCAGGACGCTGTAAAAGCCTCATTGCACGTTATCGCAAACGCTTGGTTGCAGTTGTTGCTGCTAAGGGTGGCCCAACCAGTTATTAGGTGTAGGGGGCAATCACTTTTTTACACAGGGCCATGATGGTTTGGATTTTTTTTCACCTTTAATAATAAACACCTTCATTTACAAATTGCATTTTGTGTTTACTTGTGTTGTCCTTGACTATTGTTTAAATTGGTTTGATGTTCCGAAACACTTAAGTGTGACAAACATGCAAAGGAACAGGAAATGAGGAAGGGGGCAAACACTTTTTTACACCACTGTATTAGTTGACATTGTTGCATCTAACATTTGAACTTTCTTAATAAACCCTTACTTGTCCCCTGTGCCCGGGACGTACAATCCTGCTCTGGGTCAAGACAAAAATTAAAGTCACCGGCCAATATAACCTCCCCTGTCTTAAATTTGGCCAGTCTATTTAGAATCTGAGTCAGAAAACCTATGGGGTTTTTATTAGGGCAGTATACATTTGCTAGAGTCATAATCCTATCTCCTACTTTTCAATTTAAAAATAAAAAACGTCCATCAGGGTCTGTTAACCTATCAGTTAGTGTAAACCTAATTTGTTTTTCGAAGCCTATTGCTACCCCTTTCGCCCGACTTAAAGGAGAGTCCGCGTAGTACCACATCTGATAGTTTTCAGAGTTCAGTTTTATGTTTGCTTCCAGTGACAAATGGGTTTCTTGAAGAAACACCACATCTGCTCTACACTCCTTTAACTCTTTTATTAATTTAAACCTTTTCAATAGGGAATTTAACCCCTTCACATTGTAGGTTACCAAATTTAATTCTTTCATCCTAATCCGCTAATGAGGCTCTATGCTTTTTTCCTAAATCCGGCTCCATTCTGTTTAATCTTTTTTGGGTTTGCAAGGTGTGTGTTTTCCCTCCCCTCCCCCCATGAACCCCCTTAAACCCCCCCCTCCCTCCCTTCGTAAACCCCCCCCTCCCTCCCTTCGTAAACCCCCCCTCCCTTCCATTTTCCTTCCCTCCCCTCCCCCCCGGCCTTTTCCCGGCCTTGGCTCAATGGCTGGACACCCAATCTTTGCCCTCCCAATAAGCCTATTTGCCCTAGGGTGTGGCTCTGACTGCGGCCGTCTGTGACAGTCCCCCCTCCCTCTGCACTTGACAGGTGCAGACAGGGGTGGGAGAGCACGTTCTTCTGGTACCCTTAGCTCCATGCTGGCATCCGGTCTGTCTATTTCTTAAATTTGTAGATTCCAAGGCCTCCCCCCACCTCCCCCCCCCGCCCCATTTCCCCTCATTCCCCAGGCATATCTGGGACCGGGATGTCAACTTTATGACAGAAATCTTCAAGCTCCTCTAGGAATTTGAGTCTAATTGTCCTTCCATCTTTTTGGACCAATAGCGCAGCAGGAAAACCCCAACTATATTTTATATTAGACAGTCTTAGTTGCTCTATTAAAGGTTTTAATTGCCTTCTCCGGGCCAAGGTTCCTGCAGAGAGATCTGTAAAGACCTGCAAGGTAGATCCATCATATTGGAGGGGTGGACTTCCTCTAAGTTTACCCCATATCTTTGCTTTGTCTTCATAAAGGTGAAATTTAACTATTACATCCCGTGGGATATCTTCGCTCAGGCCTTGAGGTTTACGCACCCTATACACGCGATCGATCTTCAATTCGTCGCTATCGTCTCGGTCCAGTAATTTATTGAAAATGTTTTTCATTTTCACTGACAGATCTTCCCCCTGTTGTTCTAGGATTCCTCTGATTCTGAGGTTTTGACGGCGACTCTGATTCTCTTGTTCTTCTAATTTATATTATATATATATATATATATATTTATATATTATATATATATTCTCTATGGTCTAATTGCAGTTTCTTCACTTGAACTTTTAAGTCTGAGATTTCTTGCGCCTGTTTTTCTGTTGACTCCTCAGCCTCTTCGACACGCCTTAACAGGTGACCCATGTCCGTCCTGACATTTGTTATTTCTATTTTTATTGAATTTTCTAACTTCGCGAACATTTCTAACATCTCCTCTTTTGTCGGGATTTGGGCAATGTTCCTCTGAACGTCTGAGCTACTGAGGTTGACAACCATCTCAGTGTCCATTTCCTCTCTTGCGCAGGCCCCCAAATCTTCAGTGGGTGTCGTTATTGAAGTAGGGTCTTTCTTTTTATCTTTTGCCCCCTGTTTTTTTTCTACTCCAGGACTTTTTACATTGACTTCCTTTAGATATTTTTGGATCGTACTCGAGTTTAAACTTTCTTTTGAATTTTTAGGTTCGTTTGTTTTTTGTGACCTTCCCTTCATTTTCGCTACACTGAGCTTTTTCCTCCCCAGGGTGTTCCTTTTGTCCTTCCTCTTTTTTTTTTTTCAACAGTTCTTATATTTAGGTAAGAGGGTGACCTATCTTTGTGGGTTCCCTTGCTTCTTTAACCCCCCTTTTGTAAGGAAAAGACCCCGGACTCTTCAGTGCCACCTCATCAATAAAGATTTCAATAGAGATTTCATTAGGAGCGCGGAACTACTATCTAGTAGCATGGAAAACCTTGACACTATATATATATATATATATGTTAGTATGCGCTGATATGCTATTTATTCTGCAACCAGTAATTTTTTTTTTTTTGGGGACCTTTAGTGATTTTCAGCCTTTACACCTTGTCTACATCATCCTGCATTCCTAATACATTAGAAGATCCCCAGGGAGTGGAGGGAGGGGGACACACTCTCTTGGTTACTATTTACCGTCCCCACTTTCAGGGATCAAATTTCACCCAGTCCTCCAGGCCGCTGCTGTAGATATTTCCGCAAAGCCCGCCAGAGAGTTCCTTGTCAATTTGTAACGTTCAATCACTGAATCTTTGCAGTGCCTTCTATCTCTCACCATGTAGAAAAGTCCCCGGACGACCCAAATGAGAGACTGGCAAGCCAAATGAAAATAGCAAAAGTACAAATTTCCACTAAAACACTAATTGTAATATGTTATAGACAATATTGTTTTCTGCAGGGTTTTTTTTTTTTTTAAATGTCTTTCTGCTTCCTCGCCTGGGGTTTACAATCCTTCGTGTCGTACAGCGGAACCCGCCAGCAGTTTGCATTCACTCATTATGTCAGCATGTCAATTAACAACCAGGTTCTAGGGTCTCACTCACTTTTTGACAGTCTTTATGAGTGTCTGTTAGATAAACATAATGCAACAATGTTACCTTCGAGTGGAGGGGGGGGGGGATATATCCTCGACTGACTTCAGTCCGTTTCAGTTGGCTGCCTCTCCTCTCCTCTCACGGCACTCCTTTGTCCTGCTCAGATTCGACTTTAACCTGCCCGGGTAATCAGTGATGGTTGTCAGCTCTTTATGAAGAGAGAGAGAGTGTGCCGTGACCAAAGAGCGGGGCAAGCGGGGGGGAGGGGGGCGGCCGACAGCGCAGACGGGGTCCAGGTGAGACCGAGAACAGTATATGTCTGCCTCCCACTGACCTTTTAGAGCTTACTACTCACCACCCGACCCGCCCGGTTTGTCCGCCGCTCCATGGGCTGTAATACAGTGTAGTTTACCGCGGTATCCAGTGCGTCTGCCTGCAGGTGCTTGGGGGAATCTCGCGTCCCACGGAGCTCAGCGTTCTCTCACCACGCTTCGCTCCAGCTGCTGCTCCGGGACCTCTGCCATCTTCTCCACAGACACCGCCGTCAGGCCCCTCCCCTACGTCCTACGTCCTACACATCTGACCTCCTGGTCCTGATCAGTGCAGAATTATGATTTAATGAAATGAAATAACAGTCAAGCTGAATGTTTGAAGAAATGTATATTTTGTTTGTAATGAATCCCTTTGCAGAAATAAATAAAGAATTTTAAAAAAGGGAGGATCTGCAGGTATGGTATCAATTTCTGGCAGAGTTTAACGGCAGGTCGGTTTGGATGTCGGGCCCGGTGAGCAATTTAGATGTGGAACTGGTTACGGACGCCGCAGGAACTACAGGATACGGGGAATTCTTCCAGGGACATTGGAGTGCGGAACCGTGGCCGCAGTCGTGGGTCTAGGCTGGCTTTCTTCGAAATTTGGTGCTCCTGGAACTTTTTCCGGTGGTACTGGCGTTGGAATTGTGGGGGCAGTCCTGCCGGAATTTGAAATTACAGTTGAACTGCGACAACATGGGGGTAGTGCAGGTTATCAATAGCATGTCGGCATCTTCACAACCTGTCATTCGGGCTGATGCGACAGTTGGTGTTGCGCTGCTTGCAATTGAACGTCTTTCTCTATGCTGTGCATATTCCGGGAGTAGACAACACACTGGCTGACTCTTTGTCTCGCTTCCAGTGGGACAAGTTCAGGGCTCTGGCACCGAGGCACAGAAGGAGGGCGTCCCTTGCCTGGGCTGGATATGGGATTTGGCACTAGGATCGCCGTGGGATGGATACAGCGTCGATAAGTACATCCACGTGGGCAGCGTATGAAAAAGATATGGAAGGAGGGTGTGCTTTGCTGCAGGAGGCGGAGGTCGGAGGGGACGAGTCGGCAGTGCAGCTCTTAGTGTTGTATTTTGTATCAAGGAACATGGAAGCGAGGAAGTCAGTATCGTCCATAGAAAAGAAGATGGCAGGGTTGGCGTTTTGGTTTAAGTTACAGAGGAAGGAGGATTGGACGAAGGATTTCTGGGTAAAACAGGCCATTAAAGGATACCGTAAGGAACACATGACTAAGGATACGAGGCGGCCAATTATGTTTGCAAACTTAGTGGCTTTATGTGAACAGTTGGTTTCGGTATGTACCAATCAGTACGAAAGATTATTGTTTTCAGCGGCTTTTTCACTGCCATTTTTTGGGGCATTCTGCATTGGAGAGTTGGTTAGCCCGTCAAAAGGGAGGGCAGGCGGTTTATTGGTAGAGCATGTTGCAGTGTTTGGGGACAGGGTGTCAGTGCGGTTGAGGAAGTCTATAACAGATCAAAAGGGGTATAGGGGTACAAGTTTATTTGTATGCGCTGATGGGTTGTGCTATATGCCCGGTACAGGTGGTGGGGAATTTTGCAGGAGTAAGACCGGGTGTGGGTGGCCCCACTTTTGATTCATGAGGATGGATCACATCTGTCAAAAATTTCAGTTTGGGGCGGTGCTTAGAAAATGTTTGGGGAGGTTGGGCTTGGATAGTTCCGCCTACGCCTCACACTCCTTTCGCATTGGGGCGGCCACTGAGGCCGCCAGGTGTGGGCTGGATGAGGTGGATGTGCGACGGATGGGAGATGGGAATCTAAGCGATTCCGGACCTATAGTCGGCCTCAGATGGTTTGTGAATATAAAAAATGTCTTAGCATGTTGGCAGTTGTAGGGGTATTTGGGGAAGTTGACTGTCATTTACACTATGTTTGTCATTTCAGATGGAGGGCTCCCATGCCTCGTCTGGATTCTCGGACATTCATATGTGTGTTAGGGTGCCCGGAGAGGGGACGCGAGACCAGGTTGGAGGCAGTTGGGAATTTCTAGAAGAGAGGCGACCATACGGTGGCTGGGTAGACCAGGAATGATGTGGGGCAGGGTGGTCCCAAAGGTGGAAAGATTTGCGTGGTTGGACAGGCCAACTGAGGTGCTGGTCATCCACGCAGGTAGTAACGACCTGGGGAGTCCAGACGGTCAGGGACCTGATAGCGGACATAAAAGCTGATCTGACATACCTGCATGTAACATTCCCTGACACGTTGCTGGTATGGTTAGATATGGTGGCAAGAACAAGATGGCGCATGGCTCGATCGGTTTATAGAATCAACAGGGAAAAGAGCAGAGTGAACAAGGTGGTTGGGAGATTTTTGGCTTGGCAAGGGGGATTGGTGATTCGCCACAGGGAACTGGAGACAAACGTGGGCCTTTATTTAAGGAAGGATGGGGTGCATTTAACTGATGTGGGCATTGACCTTTGGGCTTGCAGGAGGGTGCCCCCTGGTGGTTATATATTTAGATAGAGATTGATAGAGATATATATATATATAATCAAAATTAATAGTACGTAGCTCCCTCAATGATTAATAAATAACGTGTAACAGATTGTTCATATGTGTTATATTTTATTTATATTTTGAGTTAATTGGAGTTTCTTGGTTTATTAAAAGGCTGTTGTGGCCATTTACTCCATAAGAATGGTGTTTTCTTGAGTAAAGGGGGGAGTATTGGGCTGTAGCAGCCTGGGGGTATTATCTAGGCTACACTAGTCAAAGAAAGGGGCTGGCAGATGTGACATGTTTAGACCCTACTCCCATTCTGAAACAATCCCCTGTAGCAGCTGCTAGGGAGTAGAGGGGAAGCTGGCAGACCTGTGGACTGGGGAGGGGGGTGTACACAAGAAGGGGGCCTAGGCTGCGGAAGGAGGGGGATCTTGTACAGGATGGGGTGGTTCAGCTTGCATACATGTAGCATTTTAGTGCCCCACACAGACATGTACGCAGCAGAAGCGCAGCATAGGCACAGTACATACATGACTGGGTGCTAGGAACAGAAGCAGGAAAGGGTTAAGTTGTTGTCACAAGGAAAAAAGTTGTTCTGCACTTACCTTATTGGACGGCTTGCAGAGGGGTGGAGTATTATAAATAGGTTTCAGTTCAGGGTGGAGTCACCAGTTCGTCGAGGGGTCAGCAGGAGATAGAGAATTTCCAGGGAGCTGGTACGTAGGCCTGGGGACAGAAATTAGGACAAGATGAGTGGGCTGGAGCAGCTTTGGGCACAGCTTAGGGCAGCAGCAGAGACCCACGGGGCGGAATGTTTGCAGGGCCAGGTAACGGCTACCTTACAGGGTGCCAGCCAGGGACCGGTTGCTAGGCGACCGGCCTCCACACGGGCTCGGAGGGCTATCCCTCCGGAGCGTCTGAGCCCAGATATTATCCCCCCCAGGTCCCAGCGCAGGGTCAGGAGCCCCAGCAGGGCCAGCTCGGGCCCCCCGGCAAAACATGCCCCTAGTCAGGTGCAGAGGGGGAGGACCTCCAGGACACAGAGCCCCGAGGGGGAGCGGCGGGTTCCAGGCCGCCATACGCCCCAGTATAATGGTGAGGGCAGAGATCCACAAGGCTGCCACCCCTGGCGATGTTCCGGTCAGGGGGGCAGCTCGACGGGGGAGTCTCAGATTCACGAGCGCCGGCCTTACCGGTACAGCGGCCGGAGGCTCATCTCGTGGCGGCGCCATCTTGGGGAGGGGAGGAGCCAGGAGATCTACACAGCGGTGCCAATATGCTGAGCGGCGGTCAGGAGGCCCCGCCTCCAGGGCCGGCTTGGGTCCTGGGAGGGATGGCCGTGGAGATGCCTGTGCGCTGGCCGCGTCGGCGGCGCAGCCTGATGACATCATCATTGAAGATGCCAGTACGAGTGAGGGTGAGAGCCCTCAGGGAGAATCCAGCTTCCCTTCCCTGCCCAGCTCTGCAGTGTCCAGGCCAGGATCCATCCGGACGGAGGAGCGATGCCCACAGCACACGGAGGAAGCGGACAACAGCGGCTTGGAGGAGGGAGAGCTGTCGGAAGACCCCCAGGAGGCAGCGAGGGTGTCCGGACAGACGGCTGGAGGTTCCTTTCGCCTGCGACAGCCCGGTAAGTCTGTTTCTACAATGCCTTTCGCACATGCACGGGGGGGGGCAGGGTTCAGGGAGGGGGGGTGGGGGGTTTTAGTCAGGACAAACAGGGTAGTGGGGAAAGGCGGGACTTGTGGGACTCGCTCAGGGACCTATTGCGACGGTTGGAGGGTAGCACGGTGCAACCTTTGTCACAAATCAGCCCCTGGATGCCCCCCTCCCCAGGTCAGCCTGGGGTGGCGGGGGGCAGTCTGGTCACATCCCTATTGCCTGCGGCTTCAATGTTGGCAGAGACACAGATGGAGAAGGACGTCGGGGGCACACCGGCGGGGGACGCAGCGAAGGACAAGGAGGCGGAGAAGGTACGCTTGGCGGACGCAGCGCGTTGCGAACTGTACGTATGCTTCGAGGAACCGTTAGGAGCGCATTTAAAGAAGGAAGTGCGGGAAAAAATATGGAAGGATGAGTATGTTGAAATTTTTTCTTTGCTCCCGCTAGAAAAATTTAATTTAGACCGGGTAATACCGGATGAGAGCAAAAAAGATGAGGAAGAGAAGCGTAGGTACAGGCTTATTCCCCACACGTTCGCAAATTGGTTGCAGGCATTTGCGATCTTTGCCAGCGTGATCGGGGAAAAAGCGCTGGAAAATTGTTCGGCCCTTTTCTGCTACCTGGAAGCCATTAGCGAGGCCCACAGGGTTTACGGGGGGCTGGCATGGCTTCGGTATGACGAGCAATTTCGTCAGCGGAAGGCAGTGCGCCCGTCGATTCGGTGGGATCACAAAGACATCAGCCTGTGGATGAAGTTGGATGACATCATCCAGGGCGGGTGGCCAGTTTTTTTCCAGGGGGGGGCGGCGGCGCCTCTTCCACAGGATCGCCGGCCCTTCAGAAATAAGGAGTTTGCTGGCAGTTCAATGAGGGGACTTGCCGATACGGGAGCTCGTGTAGATACAAACACGAGTGCTCGGGTGCAGCGGACTTCACCCATTCTCGAAGTGTTTTAGACAAGGTAAAGGTCGATCAGGGGATACAGCTGACAAAAGGAGTGACGCCGGTGAACTTGGCAAGGATGCTTCCTTTTCTAAGTAGGTATCCGGATCGGGAGGCGGCGCGCCTATTGGAGGAAGGGTTTAGTATGGGTTTTAGGATTCTGAGTTCCCTACGGGAGGTCCCTCCGGTGGCGCAGAATTTACAATCGGCGCGTTTACATCCGGGGATAGTGTCGGCGAAATTGGCCAAGGAGGTGTCGTTAGGGCGCATGGCGGGACCGTTTTTGGCCCCTCCGGTGCCTGGTTTAGTGGTTTCCCCGTTGGGTGTGGTTCCAAAGAAAGAGCCGGGTCAGTTTCGGATGATTCATCATCTGTCCTACCCGAAGGGCGGCTCGGTAAACGATGGTATCGACCCGCATGACTGTGCGGTTACCTATACATCGTTTGATGCTGCTGTGGCTTGGGTGAGAAAATACGGGAGGGGTGCACTGATGGCAAAAACTGATGTGGAATCGGCTTTCCGCTTGTTGCCAGTGCATCCGGGGAGCATTCATTTACTGGGGTGTTGGCAAGGGGAGTAGTTTGTTGACCGGTGCTTGCCAATGGGTTGTTCGGTTTCCTGCGCATTGTTTGAGGTATTTAGCTCATTCTTTGAATGGGCAGTTAGGGAAGTCGCAGGGGTTAGTTCAATCATCCACTACTTGGACGATTTTCTTTGCATCAGGCCACCAGATTCGTGGTGTTGTCGTCTCTTGCTGAGTACCGTGCAGCATTTGGTAGGCAGGTTCGGTATTCCGCTTGCGGCGGATAAGACGGAGGGCCCGCAGACGAAGTTAATTTTTTTGGGTATCACCATTGATTCCATGGAGTGTAGGTTGCCTGAGGAGAAGTTGGTGGCACTACGGAGGGAGGTATGTATGGCCAGTCGGAGACGCAAGTTAAAGTTGAGGGAGGTTCAGTCCCTCTTAGGTAAGTTAAACTTTGCATGTCGCATCATTCCCATGGGACGCATATTCTGCAGGCACCTGGCGGCGGCCACGGCGGGGGTTAGGATGCCCAATCATTTTGTTAGTTTGACCAGGGAACTGCAGGAGGATTTAAAAATTTGGGATATCTTTTTGGCCTCCTTCAACGGCAAGGCTATTTGGCAGGAGGGCCCGGTCAGCAATGCTGACTTGGGGCTATTCACGGACGCGGCCGGGTCCGGAGCTTACTGGGGGAAGTGGAGTGCGGGTCCGTGGCCGGAGAGCTGGAAGTCAGCGGGTTTCCTGGGCAATTTGGTGTTGTTGGAACTGTTCCCCATCGTATTAGCGATTGAGTTGTGGGGGCAGGAGTTGAGCAACAAGAAGGTTAGGTTCAACTGCGACAACATGGGGGTGGTGTGGGCGATTAACAACATATCGGCCTCATCACTGCCGGTGGTCAGGTTGTTGAGACACCTGGTGCTCAGTTGTTTGCGGATAAATGCCTTTGTGTACGTGGCGCATATCCCTGGGATCGACAGCAAACTAGCGGATGCTTTGTCTCGTTTCCAGTGGACAGAATTTCGCAGCCAGGTTGATTTGTCAGTCCCTTAGCACTGGTACATGGCAAGCCTCTAGGAAAGTATGGCTAGAATGGGGGGCCTTGGGGGGAGGAGGTACCAGGGGACGTGCAGACTAGGGTGTTCCATTTCATTTGTCAAAACTATACAAGGGGGGTCTCTGTGTCCGCCATTAGTGTAAAAAAATTATCAAAGATATCCAGTGGGATTTCGTTCGGCTGCGGTCATCTTTCCCGGACATGACTATAGTTTGGTCCGACATTGTGTGCCACATGTCCTGAGAGGGACCCGCTCGCGGGAGAGTCTAAACAAGACTCGTATTAAGATTAATAAGGAGGTTGGGAGGTTTATAGCCCGCAATGGTGGAGTGGTCATTCGGCACTTGAGGTGGACACCTGGAGGTATCTCAGGGCGGACAGGGTGCATCTTAACCCAGTGGGCATTGACCGTTGGGGTTGGAGGATGGCATCCAACGTGTCTTTTTGGCGTGGTGGCGGGCACAAATGTGAGGCTTCACAGTTATGCTGCTGTGGCGTGGGTCCTTGGCGACAGTTTATGGATATAGATAGATAGATATATATCTATCTATCTAATTGCTTAAAGTTGGGACCCATCCCAGAGATGGAGTCCTTATGGCTGCGCTGATGGCAGTCAGTAACCGTTAGCAAGTTGGGGGGTCTGTGGTCAAGTTAGCGTAAAGCTTTTAACAGGGGCTGCAGGCTCAACAATAAATTAAGATGGGGGTCGTCAGGGACTAGCATCTGTTTGTTGTTCAGTTGATATATTTTTGATATTTTATGGTTAAAAATTTAAAAGAATATGTTTATTTTATTTTGTTAATAAAAGGCCGCAAGGCCATTTTTACCCACCAGGTAAAAATTTTTAGGTATGGTCATGTTATGTCTTTATTGGGGTAGTAAATTATCTGGCTACCCTAGTCATGCACTGGACACCAGTGTTGTGGTGTGAACAAGATACAAATTCCGATTTGTCCTTGCAGTGACCTGCATTTTTCACCATGCTGTAAAATGCAGGTCACTTCAGCATGTTTTAGGCTGCTTTCACACTACGGCATCGGCGGTAAAGCGCTGCTATTTTTAGTGGTGCTTTACCATTGTTTTTGCCTGCTAGCAGGGCGTTTAACCCCGCTAGCAGCCAAAAAAGGGTTTAAACGACCTGCAAAGCTCTGCCCATTCATTTCAATGGGCAGGAGAGGTTTAGGAACGGTGTTATACACCACTTAAAAATAACTCCTGCAAGCAGCATCTTTAAACGTCCTGCCAGCGCATCGCCTCAATGTGAAATCACTCAGGCTTTCACACGAGACTGCAGGGGAGCCGTTTTTAGCCCAAAAGCGCCCCAAAAACACCTCAGTGTGAAAGGGGTCTAAAAGCCATGTAAATGATTATCGGCACCACGTTTTTTTCAGCATTCAGAAAATGTTAAATTGTGCTTTTTATTTTTCAAAAAGGGCATGAGAATCTCATGTTGCGCATTTTATGCAAAACAAAAATTATCTTCCAGTTTCCAAACATGTTTTCTATTGTGCTCTATGTCCCTAGTTCTTATACGTATATACTTTATGTTCTGCTTCTCCAATCTAAGCACTGAAGTGTGAACTCTCTAAATGATCCAGCGACTCGATTCAAATGTCATCTTGCAGCTCGAACGCTTTAATCTAAAACTTGTGCAGATCTTAACAGATGAACATCAGATAGGTCAAAAAACCATAATCTACCTTCAGCAATTACATGTGCACAGAAATGAAAGACAGAAAAGAGGGTGGGACTAGCTATACAGAGCATTTCCTAGCCGTGGAGTGAGGAAGGAACAAGATTTAAAGGCAAACAATGCATGTGTAAAATCTGCATTTGGACCTATTGCAGCATATAGGTTTTTCCTAACCATTATGTTCAGTGGTGACAAATGCTGGTATATTACTGAGGAGAGGAACACAACAGCGAAGAGATGGTAAATATTTTTACATAAGATAGTCACTGAAAAAAAAAAAAAAAAAAAAAAAAAACCTTTATATTCCTGATAGAGATTTTATTCACATTTATCCTTAAATATTATGATAGTCTACAATGATACCATCACACATAGAAAGTAGAGATGCAAAGCACTGAAAAAGTCAGAAAGCAGAGCCATCACTATTAAATGGAGATACTGTTTTCTATCTGACTTGGGTCCAGGTAGGGATAGGGCAGACGCATGGACTTGTTCCTCTCCTGGATGCATTTGGAGATCTCAGACAGTTGCTGTTGGAACTTCTTAATGAACAGTTGTGGGGTCTTCTCTGTAAAACGTTCATCAGGGTACTCTCCTAGATGCCTCTAAAAGAAGAAGACCTTGCATTAATAATCACTATATGCCATAGAAGACCCTGGAAATGCATTAGATTGTCAGGTTCTATTTGACATAGATCATGTGTTACAGTTTAGGCCCAAGGCATATTTGTGTATTACTTCTCACTACTTCCAAACACTCACCCTATCCATAGGCTCATTACTGAGAACCCACACAGTACTTATACCAGCAACTGTGCTGTTTACATCTGGCAATGCTTTCAAAATAATCTCCATTGTAGCGACACCTTTGGTGCTGGGCGGGGGGCTTTTCATGGTGGTGGGGCCATTAGGCATCCAAGAATAGAAGTCAAACTGCAGAGGAAGGCAAACACATGAAAGAACATATCAGATTAAGACTCCACTAAGTGTACACCAAATACATATGGGAACTGCCGTTGCTGACTTCCTTATAAATGTTGCCTGCCTGTTTTGCTGACCATTTGTCTTCAGTACGTTAATGCACTCACCAATAGAGATTTCGGGCCAAACTTTTGCTCGACCCCAAGCCTTTCACCCAACTCTACTAACCTATAAAAATTTTACTAAAAAAGGATTTAGTCAGGAGTCCCCATCTGCACATTTACTTTAAGTGGCTTAAAGGGGGTTATTTGCTAAAACTGAAGAGTGCAAAATATGGTGCAATTCGCCATAAAAAAACAGTTTTTATTGTCAAAGCTTAATTGAACAAGCTGAAGTTAGAAGCCGATTGGCTACCATGCACAGCTGCGCCAGATACTGAGTGCACTAGTTTTAGGAAATTTCCCCCAAAGTGTTGAAACAAAGCATTTCCAGAATTGCAGGCTCTGTTTCGCTCAGGAAAGGCTTCATTAAATACTAGTCTAAATGACTGACCTCAAAGTCCACCATAATACCCATCTGTACTTGACACTCTGGCTCCTAAAAAGCTTCTGCCAATTGTCTTTATCCTGACATCCAAACCTTCTTAGTTTGATCCCTGTGACATTTAATGGATACATTAGACCAGCTGTTGAATATGACAAATAATTTTACTCCTGCGACCTGTAGAACTGTGGACCCTTATGTTTTAGATCATGCACCAGGAACCTTTTTTTATGTTAATATGACTTCTACATTAGGGTGACCAGATGTCCCTGGTTTCTGGGGACAGTCCTCAGACCAAGTCTGTCCCCTAAATGGATCTAGCCAGTAAATCTCCTAACTCCTGGGGATGGAGCTAGTGCCGGACCAAGTTCCAGCACTGCGCTCCACTCAATGGGCTATCCTTAACCCAGTGAGGATTCCTTTCGGCTGCGCCTCTGCTTTCAGTACTCCACCACCCGGCACCTCTCGCACCCACCACAATGATCTCCTTTGCAGTCATAGGTTGTCCTAGCAACCGACACTTTCTAGGGCTATATACCTCCCACTATGCAGCAGAGAGGTGCTACCTCTCATCTACGCCCCCTTAGCTCTGCTCTCAGGTCCCGCTGGTAAGCCAATCTGAATAGGAGGTCTTAAAGAGGGCAGGAGGCGCTGATAAGAGGACGGCGGTGTCTCTGATCTCTGGAAGTCTCTAAAGGGGGTGGAGGGACACCGATTCAACAGGGGTCTAAGGCCAAATGCTTGTAACTGGCTAACCTTATGCAATTCTGATTTGTTAATTTGCGTAATCGGTAAGGACAGTACCATAATACTTACCTGACCACTATTGACAGCTGCATGCTGAGCAGAACATCTGAAGATCACCATCGTCAGGTATTTGATCAGACAATCTCTCGTTCCCAAGGAATATGGGACTTCTGTCAGGAAAGAGAACCAAGTTTAAAAAGTGATTTCCTCTGCTTATTCAGCATGGATATAAAAAAGACAATATGCCATATACTCTTATGTATAAAAGAACACATGTAAGATGATATTGCAACTCAAAAAAATTTAAATAGAACTAGTCACAGTCCATTAGTGTCCAAATTTAAAAGCGTTTAGAGAGCAGCAGCAGTCAGCGACCATAAGGAAGATTGTATAGATGTAGAGAGTGCTCTACCACAGGGACAGGAGAAAACAGCAGCTGATTCAGTCTTACACCGATCACCCTGTGCTCACCCCACCCACAGTTGACTGACTTTGGGGCCCTGTATCTCGGGGTCACTTGGTGCTAAGGGGTAAGAACCCGATCTTTGGATATGTTGTAGTGATAGTTCCACTGGGTTTGAATACCAAATTGGGGCTCCTAGCATTAAGTGTCCCTGAGATATGGGGCGGAAAATGTCAAGCACTTTTCTGCATGAAATTTTTGGAACCGACTTTGGGGCCCTGTATCTCAGGGCCACTTGGTTCCTAGCACTATGGGGCCCCAAAGTCGGGTCGCAAAATAAGCACTTTTCTGCAGCAGAAGAGTGTTTGACTCGAGTACAAGCCGAGGGGGGTATTTTCAGCACAAAAAAAAGGGCTGAAAAACTCTGCTTATACTCGAGTATATACGGTACCTAAATGCAATGCAAATTGAAACAGTGGTGGCATGTGCTTTAATGTTCCACCTGCTCATCTTTTCTTCACCTGCAGATATTGTTCTGTATTGAGGCAAAAGCAAGCAGCTCATCAATTTATAATAATCAAAATAATGCAAGTGAGGGGAAATTTACTATAAATGTATGAAACATTCTCCAGTACTCACATTTCAGCCATCAAAAGAGACCCAGTTTAAACTTTTAACCAGACTCAGAGGCACCTGAATGTTTGTTCCACATCTTTACAGGGACATAACAGAACTCATTTTTAAGAATTTAGGTGCCTTTTTAGTTATCAACACTGACTAAAAAAACACCGGAGTGGAAATATACCTGAAGACTTATTTTGCAGGAATCCTTCCTTGAAAATCTCAGCTACCCAGGCCTGAAGTTCAGGGTCTTCCTTGACCATCTCATCACTTGTATAATAGTAATTAATTATGTTGGACACAAAGCTGAAAAGAAAAACGTTACTTTCAGGGAGATGCACATGAAAGGCAAGTCCAAACAGATGAAAAGATTAATGCAGAATTGTATTCATTACTATATTACATTTTTTTTTTATAAAAGCGGTGTAAGATTGTGAACTGGTGACAGCCACTTCTGTTTCATTGTACAGTAGTTTACGCTGGGGGAGGGAGAGAGACAGCATAAGGAACCATTCATTCATGCCACAGTGCCCATGTGCTAACAAAGAACATTTTAATATGAAAGTGAGCGCAGAATTTTTTTTTTTTTTAATATATGCTCACATATGAGACAAAACATAAATGCAGCAAAGAAAAACAGGTCTTCCATCCCACCAGACAGAGCTGTGCTATGTGGCAAAGCTGTCTAAAATGTCAAGACTAAGGACACAAATAATTTGGCATTTAAAACCACTCCCATCTATGTATTTATTATCTAGGGAGACAGTACAGTTACAATACACTAAGAGTTATGAGGGCCCTACTCATTAAAACTTACAATCTAGGGAGGGGCAAGTGGTACAAAAATGTAATAACCGGGGGGGGGGGGGGGGGGGGGGGGGGGGGGGGGGATGAGCCGATGGAAGAACAGTTCAGTTGTAGGCATGAAAAGCTTTCCAGAAGAGATGAGTTTTCAAGGATGGCCTATAGGTGACCAGAGTGAGAGATAGCCAGACAGATTGAGGTAGAGAGTTCCAGAGGTGGCCTCTGGAGAGGTCCTGTAGACAAGCATAGGAGGAGGCAAGAGTTAGAGAGCAGGGGGTCTTAGGAGGTGCAGAAAGGAAGGTTTGGGCAAGATTTGCAGACAAGATTGGTGATGTAGCTTGGGGTACAGTTGTAAATGGCTTTGTATGTTGCAATTAGCATTTTGAACTGGAAGCAATTGGAAGCCAGTGGGAGGGATTGGCCACGAGGGGTGGTGGACGCTGAGTGGTTAGTAAGGTAGGCGAGTCTGGCAGCAGCCATGATGGACTGATGAGGGAAAAGCCTATAAAAAGAGGTAGGTTTGCAAGATAGGTGTTGCAAGGGTCAAGGTGGGAGAGATAGCAAGGCAGTGACTGAGTAGCTTGGTGGTTTAGTTAAAAAGGGGCGAATTGTAAAGATGTTGAGGTGAAGTGTACAAGCTTTTGGGACAGAAAGGTCAGATCATAGTCTAGGACTTCACCTAGAACTCTGACGTGAGGAGAGGGACTGATATTTGTATTATTGATCTTGAAGGAAAAGTCGGGGGGGGGGGGCAAAAGCAGGGTGGAAATTTTACAAGCGCAGCGTTAGAAAGATTCCATTTTAGTTAGTGGTGCGACATCTATGTAATCTATGTTAATATATCAGTTAATGTGAGAGGAGATTGAAGGAGTGAGCTGAAGAGTAGAGATAGATTTGGGCGTCATCTGTGTAGAGATGGCATTGGCAGCTGCTGTGGGAGTTTATCAAGTGACCAAGAGAGTTGTACGAAGAGAAGGGGTCCAAGAACAGAGCCTTGGGGGACCCCTATGGAAGGAGGGAGAGGAGCAGACAGCTATAGGCCACACTGGAGCGCTAGAATAGATGGGAGAACCAGGAAAAAGCAGAATCTTGGAGGCCAAGAGAGAGAAGGAACAGGTGGTCAACAGTATTAAAGGCTGCAGAGAGGTCTAGTAGTAAGAGTATGGCGTAGTGGTCATTGGTTTTAAAAGTTAGTAAGTTAGCGAGTTTTAGTAGGGCAGTTACTGTGGCATGCTGCAAGCAAAAACTGGAGTTTAAGGGGTCAAGAAGGTTGTTTTCAGTGAGGTAGGACCACAGATGGTTGTAGACTAAGCATTTTAAGTTTGGTCTTTGAATATGGAAGATTTTTACCTTTCCATAGCTGCCCAGATCTTCATGCCATCATCCCTATACAAGTAGTTAGGAATATGCTCCATTCCTCTCCCCTTTATATCATCAGGGAGACAAAGGCTGATATAGGTCATCTTATCCATTGCTTTCTTCATAAGAACTGGTATCCCTCCTTTCCCAGTCACGAAAGCCTTGAGAGGTTATACAGAACAAAAATGTGTTAAAAAAAGCATTTTTATAACAGCTTGCCTGTAAAATGCTTTACAGGGAGTACATCATGGGACACAGTCTTAATTACTTAATGGGATGTCCCATAGCAATGCTACTTGAGGGGAGGGAGACACAGCCTGGAGGGTACCCCCAGACATGAGGCCCTATACTGCTGCTTGCAGCACACTGCGCCCAAAGGCAATATCCTCATACCTCCTTACATCCACCTGATAAAATTGAGAATGTATGCACTGAAGACCAAGTTGCGGCCTTTACAGATCTGAGCCATGGAGGCCTGATAACGCACTGCCCAAGCAGCACTAACCTCCCTGGTATAGTGCACCTTAACTTGAAAAAGGGGATATTTTACCCCTTAATTTATAGGTTTGAATTATAACTTGCCGAATCCACTTCGCGACAGTGGATTTCGACGCTGCCTATGCTTTCTTAGGACCTTCTGGCAGAATAAACAAAAGACACAAGTCTTACGAATCTGAGCAGTTGTCTTGATGTGGTGAGAGCAGTGAAAATCTAAAGAAAATGTAGTGACTTCTTCCCTGGAACATGTTTTGGAAAAAACGATGGCAGGACAATATCTGGATTCAGGTGAAAACCTGAAACCACTTGGCAAAAAAAAAAAAAATCTAGACAAGGGCATAACACCACTCAAATCAAATATGGCTCTTTACAAGAAAAAGCCAATTCTGAAACCCTCCTTGCTGCAGATATAGCAACCAAAAATACCAACTTCCTTGTCAGGACTAGGGGAAAATGCTGCATCGGTTCAAATGGCCATTTTTGTAACAGACAAAACTAAGTTCAAGTCCCAAGGGTTCAAGGGAGGTTTGACTGGCTGATTAAGCCGCAGCACCCCATGCATAAAACCCCAGACTAAAGAATGTTGAGCAAGCGGTCTTTGAAATAAGACCGATAAAGCTGAGACTTAGCCTTTAATAGTACTCAAAGCCAATTTCATCTCTACCCCCAATTGTAGGCAGGGACAAATTATGCCTATGATGCATCTCCAAGGGTGCCAACCATTGGATTCACACCAGGAAACATAAGCCATCCAGAACCTATAATACATAGTTCTGGAAGCTGGCTTCCTTGCATTAATCAGGGTAGAGGTAACTGATCCAGAAAGCCCAAGTTTTTTTCAGAATGTGGGTTTCAACAGCCAAGCCGTTAAATTTAGAGACTGTAAGGTAGGATGGCACATCGGTCCCTGTGAGCAGGGACCATGGACCCTCCACTACCATCTTTACAATTTCTGCATACCATGACCCCACAGGGTCACCAACGCATCCGTTTCGCATGAGTGGATCCTTGTTCTGGCCACAAAGTTGACCAACTTAATGTTGAACCTGGATGCTAGAAGATCTACATCCGGAGTCCCCCATCTTTGGCAAACAGCCCAGAAAATGTTGGGGTAAAGAGAGCATTTCTGCGATACCTTGAAGGATTTGCTGCTCCCAGCGCCTTACTCAATAAGGACTTGACGTTTTATTATATTGTTTATGGTGTTTTTCATCACTTATATATGTCACATAGTTACATGTTACTTCTTTTAGCCTTAGTGGCATACAATAAGTAATGTCACATTATTGTTGATGCCTCTATCGTGTGTTCGGGGGACACACTTTTCAGGATTTTTGTTATAACTCACTTTCACACAAGTGTGTTTATATTAGCGCTACATTTTCTCTCCTATAGAGAGCATTTCCCAGGGAATAACTGCTGGCTACTTAAGTAGTCCACCTGCCAATTCTCTACTCCCGGAATGAAGACTGACGATCGGTACGGAACATTCCTTTCTGCACAAGTTAGAACATTGTTCATCTCTCTTCACTGAGAGACTCTTGGTGCCCCCTTGGCGATTGATACAGGCCACAGCAGTGGCATTGTAAGATTGGATCCTGACAGGACAATCCTATAACCTGAAAGTCCAGGCCTTTAGAGACAGACGCACTGCCTGAATCTCTAGGATATTAATGGGCAAGGTTCTTTCGGCTCTTAACCACTGTCCCTGGACAGTTGTCTTTTCTAGTACTGCTCCCCAGCCTGAAAGGCTGGCATCTGTCTTTACCACTTTCCAGAAAACTGGTCTGAAGGATTTTCCTTTCAGCAGATTCTGAGTTAGTACCCACCAACTTAGGCTTTAGGAAAACCTTGGGGAGAGCTGCATTGGCAAGGCTAACGTGTGAATTGATTTGTTTCAAGCAGACAGGATACTGTTTTGCAACAGTCTTGAATGGAACTTGGCATAGGGAACTGCTTTGAATGAAGCCACCATGGTTCCTAGCAACCTCATGCAAAGGCGAATGGAGGGATCACCCTTTGATCCCGACCATCCACACCAGCTCTCTTATGGAGTTGATTTTTGCCTGTGGCAAGAACACCTTTTCCTGGGCTGTGTCTATGATCAGACCCAAGTACTCCAGCCTTTAATCGTATTAAAGATTTCTCTAGGTTGAGAACCCAACCCAAATTTTCCAGGTAACTGGTTGTAATGCGTACGCTTTGCTCCAAACGAGCCACAGACTGGTCCATTAGCAATAGATAGTCTAGGTACGCTATGACTGTTATGCTCTGTGCCCTTAACCTGGCTAGAGGTGGGGCCAGCACTTTTGTGAACACCCGGGGTGCTGTGGCTAGCCTGAAGGGCATGGCTACAAATTGGAAATGCTGCTGTTCCAACTCTAACCGCAGAAACGTTTGGTGAGCGGGAAATATAGGAACATGCAGATATGCATCCCTGATGTCAATAGATGCCAGAAGTTATCCTCCGGATCTTCAAGAACCGATTTCAATTTTTTAGATCTAGAATGGGTCTGACATTTCCATTTGGTTTTGGTACCATAAAAAGATTTGAATAAAACCCCAAACCTTGCTCTTGTGAGGATTTGTATGATCACCCCTTGAGATATTTATCAGTCTAGTGCCTGAAACAGATTGCCTTTTCTCTGGATCTTTGGGAACGCTTGACCTCAGGAAACGAGATGGTGGAAAGTCCAGAAATTCCAGCTTGTACCCCAGCATTACCATGGAGATGACACATCTGTCCTGAATTTTCTCTTGCCAGACTGCTGAAAACTGCAGAAGTCTTCTTGATAGGGGGGGGGGGTGCCTCTTCATGATGAGGATTTAGGATTCTTCTTTGCAGGTTTCAGACCCCAGTTTTGAGCCTGGGTCTGACCCTGAGCTTTTCCTCTAGAGTGACGGCGGAGGCCGTTGCCACTGCCTAGAGGCAGAAGCCCCTGGCACAGGGGGAAGAGCCCGTTTAAATGAAGGGCGTTTATTCTTTGACTGGCAAAAGAGTACTTTTCCACTAGAAATTGTTTGGATGCATTTGTTCAAATCTTCTCCAAATAGCCGCATCCCATGAAAAGGGAACCCAGTTAGGAGGTCTTTACATGGTGCTTCAGCTGACCATTTTTTTTAACCACAGGATTCTACGCATATGCACAAGCATAAGCGCAAGGCGGGACAACTGGTGAATAGAATCTTTAGTGGCATCTGTGGCAAAGCATAATGCTTTTGGTAGCTCAGCCAATTCCCAGGCTGGTTGTGCAGGAACCTCTTTAAGGGCCTGTCTAAATGAGTCCTGTAGGGATTGACAGATGCCTATTGCAGCAACTGCAGGAGTAACGGCACCTGCCAAGGAAAAAGTCGATTTTAACAGGGATTCCAACTTATCTGTTGGATCCTTAAGCATTTGTGCATTGTCTACATGACAAGTTAGGCCTTTATTCACACTGGAAATTGCAGTGGCAACTGCTGGTACTTTCCATTTTTGGAGAATTATTCCTCCAGGGGAATAGAGAATTGAAAATCTTAGGAGGGAGAAAATGCTTATCCGGGTGATCCCATTCAGTAAAAATAAGCTTTTCTAGTAATGCATGTGCAGGAAACGCATGCAAAGGCTGAGAAGCTTTTAAGGAACCCAAACTTTCAGGAGACTGTTAGAGGTAGTATGAAAGTAGAACAAACCATCTCCGTAAGAGCATGTATCAGCAATTTCTCAGATTGAGAGGCTGAAAAAAGGTTCATTTACCGTGGTTTCCTCCGCAGAGGAATCGGTTTATTTTTCCTCCTGATCGCCTGAGGGTAAAAGCTCATCCTGTGCCCACTGTTGCCCTTCTGAAGTGTGTGTGGGGGGGGGGGGGATCTGGCACGCTTCCTAGCCATTTGAATGGAGAAATGCGATTAAAGCCGCCAATCTTCCTTCCAGACCCTGCAGGGTGGAGGAAAGGACATCTTCAGTCACGTATACAGGGGCTGAGATGAGAGAAGCAGTTGTACGATCAATTTGTTCCAATGGCTCACCCTGGCTTGCCATAACTGGTAATACAGGCAAAGATTACAGCATGGAAATGAAACTCGAGATCCTAGCACCTGGGGGTGAAACCTTTAGTACCTTTGTTTTTGTGCTTAGGACTATGCCTGCTAAAGAACACAGAGGCACTATACAAATTGCACTTTATCGTTGAATATAGTCATGACAATAAAGCCGCTATAAAGTTCAGCCTAGTGCTGGGAAAAGTGTCCTTCCTGTATCATAAATGCCAGTTTGCAACCCTTGCGTGCCCCTCAGCTCCTGTGTCTTAGTGTGCAGACTGCTTCGTTTCCTCCTTGTCAGCCAAGGAGAGAGACTGTTCCAGCTGTGGTTTTATTTTTCTTTGTCTGCCATGCGTCCTTGTGGACATTCACAGCGATGTGCTTGGGCCCCGCCCCCTCTGAAAAAGCCCACCCCTTTGTTTCATTTAAAATGTTCCCGCGCACAACTCTCGGGTCTTCAGACCCTACACAAGGAGGGGGAGAGGCAGAAACCTGTCAGCAGCAGGTCAAACAGTAAATATATTAGCAGTAGCAGAACAGTGGTACCTCCGCACCCCCACGGAGGGGGGGGTGTAAGGGGGTACACCGCTGAGGTCCCCTAACCCTCAGTCCCTTCAGGGGAAACCACCACATTGTCAGATTTGTTTTACCCGAGAAAAAAAAATCCCCCTCCACACGCTGCTTCGACCACACAGACTGAGTTTTACAGTGAAGACAACAGATTAAGGTATGTGCATAGACTCCTAGTGGAGAATTTAAGGCATGACAACATTTTTCTTTAATAGAATACATAGGTGGACTTCAGTTCCTAAGTTTCTCCCCTTACCTTATCCACGCCATAGGATTTACTGAACAGACAATCCAACCTTCACCTATCATGGCAGGCTGTGTTTAGCAAACCTTCAAAGGACCGGGTCCCTAGATACCGGGGGTCCCACTCCCTTGGACCTGAAAAAGCACCCCACCAGGAAAGGCTATTTAAATTCAGCATGGATCCCTCCTGGAGCTCCTCAGAGCACATCTTCACTCGTGACCAACACCTTAGACACTGGCGAAAAACTGATGTGCTCCTGGAAGGAGGAGGGGGTTATATAGGGAGTGAACTTCCTGGAATGGGTATACCAGTGTCCATCACCTGAAGGTGGCCTATAACCCATTACTTAAGGCTCTGTCCCATGATGTACGATAAATAAATATTGTCATGTAATGAAGTTAACAAGAGTGATGAAAAGGAAATGAAATGCCCACCACTATCAGGGCAATAGGAGTACCTGAAGACACACTGTATGTAAAGTGGAACTTTAATGACAGAAAAATTGACATTTCTCTTGTGCATTAAAATTGCTTACCTACATCTCTGTACACTGCGGTATGTAGGCCTGGCCAATTAAAACAGCCAGGATTGATACCCAGAAGCCTCCGGGCTGAAGATGTCCATGTCCAGCAGGGAGCTCTGGGTGGTCACGGTATTGGAGTATAGGAGTATAGTTGTGCTTTAAGGAACTCGTGGACCAGTACCAAGAGCAGCACTAAAGCACAACATACCATTTATTTTCCCAGTTAGTCTCTTGCTTTGGAGGAATCGCTGTACATTTGCAAAAAGATTCAGACTCAGAAGTTTTTATTTACATGATCTGTTTGCCTAGTTAAAATATGTAGATATTTTACTATAGGACACTTTCAAATCTCTAAAAAAATATATATAAAAATGTAATCATTTTTACTATAACAGGTTCTGTTAATCACTTTCAGACCGGACCATTTTGCTGGCTTAAGACCAGACCGCTTTTTGCAATTCAGGACTGTGTTTCTTTAACTGACAATTGCATGGTTGTGCGGCTCCCAAACAAAATTGACGTCAACAATTGACGGACAATTCCCACAAATAGAGCTTTCTTTTGGTGGTATTTGATCGCCTCGTCGGGTTTTATTTTTTGCGCTATAAACAAAATAGCGACAATTTTGAAAACGCATAATTTTTTACTTTTTGCTATAATAAACATCCCCAAAAAAATATAAAAAAAATTCTTGCTCAGTTTAGGCCGATACGTATTCTACATATTTTTGGTAAAAATCGCAATAAGCGTGTGGTTTGCGCAAAAGTTATAGCGTCTACAAAATAGGGGTTAGTTTTATGGGATTTTTATTATTTTGTTTTACTAGTAATGGCGGCAATCTGCAATTATCGTGACTGCAACATTATGGCGGACACTTCAGACAATTTTGGACACATTTTTGGGACCATTGTCATTTTTACAGTGATCAATGCGAATAAATTGCACTGATTACTGTAAAAATGACATTGGCAGTGAAGGGGTTAACCACTAGGGGGGCTAGGTAAGGGTTTAGTGTGTGCTAGGGAGTTTTTCCAACTGTAGGGGGAGGGACTGTGTGTAACTACACTGATCAGCTCTCCTGATTACAGGGAGAGCCGATCAGTGTCACTAGGCAGAACGGGGAGATGCTTGTTTACTTTAGCATCTCCGTTCTTCCTTTCCATGGAGACGAATTCCATTTCCTGTACGCCCATATGCCTGTCCGTGCCATTCTGTTAATGTATATGTACCTGCAATGTGGTTAAAGGGGTTGTAAAGGCTCATGTTTCTTCACCTTAATGCATCCTATCGATTTCAATCAAATTGATTGAAATCGATTGATGAAGGGGTTAATGTCCCAATCAATGTTCATGCCATAAGGCGAATATGGATTTCAAGTCGTAAATACTACATGCATCCGGATGTGCCCTGAACCCTCTGCGGACCAAGCCTTGCTCTGAGGAAACTCCCCCACCGCTGCCGGCTTTTCTATCATAGCGGTCTATGGAGACACCCAATCGAGGAGGATGACACCCATGCACAGAGGAGACTGATCTGATGATACCTGCTGGACACTTTTTTACTACATGCCTGAAATAACTGCCAAAATGTGAGTTGTTAAAACACATGCTCATAATAAATTGCACTGTTTAAAACTACTGCACCCAGAGGCGCCCCTCTCTTTGCTTTTGGCTGCGGTGCTATGCAGGGGGTCCGGTGCATCCCCGTTTACTGCTTCAGGTCTGAATTCAGGCAAAATTTTGGACCCAATTCAGACCTGAAACGAATCCAAAGACGCACAGGCCACTTCTGCAGTGTGCTCTGCGGCTGCATCCCAGAGATATGTTAACAGCTTTGAGCCAGTCACTCTCCCGTCATGCAAATTTGATGTGGGGAAAGCCGTATTTTATGAGTGTGAACCCAAACTAAGGGACTGGGAGGTACAAAGAAGACTGGAAATTTGGTTGGCAGTATGTTGTATGCGACGTAGATTGCAATCATTTTAGTTTTGTTCAGTAATTGCGTACAATTGTTGAACAAAAAAGGGGTAGAACATCTTTTACATGTGCCTAGGCAGTATGGATGGAAAATAAAGCTTTAAATATACAGTATATCCATTAACCAACGAGTTATAGGTAGATATTGGCGCAAAGAGCAATGATTCAGTCTCCCAACTACACCACAATTTTTTGATTTTTTAGAAATAAGAAAAATTTCCAGAATAGTAAAGTTGCTTGTATTTTCTATTTTTTTTATACCAATTTTGATCAATTGGGTACTTTGCTCTTGAAGCACAAAAGCGAATTGTGTATTTTACTGATTGTGGTCTGTTTGCCAGGCAATAAATGAACAGGCTAACCAGCAAAACGTAACCACCGATTTGGTTCTTACTTGATCAAAGACGGCACCTGGTCCAAGGAGCCTCATCCTTGCAAAGGAATTTATTTGTAGGGTGTAGCGAAGGTGTGGAATTATCAGCTAGGAATGTAAAAAACAAAAAAAAAAAAAACACATTAGTTTAAGAAATCCACCTTTATACGTTATTTGCTGTAGGTTAGACAGGTAAATCATCGCAAGATAACATATTGCCTTCCAACAATTTAACGTTGAACTTTAACCTCCATGAGAAATCTATATAGCGTTTTTTTCACTAGCATTGGGTATAAATTCCCAGTCCTTAATTGAATGCCTTTGGAAATTTTCAATTTTTCTCCCAAAAAATGGTACATTTTCTCAGTTTAAACATTTGATGCATTTTCTATTGTGAATAAAATATGGGTTTGAGACTTGAAAAACATTGCAATTTTTTTATGTAGATATTACACAGGGTTCTAACTTTTTGGGAATTGAGGTTGACACACACACACACACACACACACACACACACACACACTAATAACTTCACCTGGAGTTCTTTCTGTAGATTTGTGCAAGTCCCCAGGGATGGGGCCACCATCTAACTTTTTGGGAATTGAGGTTGACACACACACACACACACACACACACACACACACACACTAATAACTTCACCTGGAGTTCTTTCTGTAGATTTGTGCAAGTCCCCAGGGATGGGGCCACCATGTGGTCAGTAACTGGGAAGTTCTCTGGAACTTTAACACATTTCTTGATCAGGGTGGGGTTAAGTCCATTCAGATATTGGCTTCCAAAGAAAGAATCCTCCTTCCATATCTTACTCACTATATCTGAAATACAAAAAAAAAAAAAGTTTTACAAATGTGGATGCTTAAAAGCAGCAGCAGATAGTGGGTTGTAAAGTGTACAAGTGGCTTAAAGTAGAACTAAAAGGCAGGAATACTCACCAGTAGTGTTGGGCGACTTGTTCGGCCCAAGCACGAGTTGACATTGGCTGTTTGCGGAATGGGTGAACACTCAAATTGTCAGGGTGTTTGCCTGTTTGTTTAGCCCAAACACCCCACAATGCACTGCGTGCCGCACAGTTCATTGGAAGTAGGGATGAGCCGAACACCCCCGGGTTCGGTTCGCACCAGAACCTACGAACAGACCTAAAGTTCGTGCGAACGTTAGAACCCTATTAGTTACGATGGATGCAAATGGTCGAAATCTAAAGTGCTAATTATAGCAGCCAATATGCATGTTATTGTCATAAAACAGGTTTGGGGACATGTATCAATACAAAAAGAAGTTTTAAAAACAGACGTTTTTTCGGGAGCAGTCATTTTAATGAGCATAAAGTGAAAAAAAAATGTAAAAAAGTTAAATATTCCTTTACATATGGTATCTGGGGGGTGTCTACAGTATGCCTGTGAAGTGGCATGCGTTTCCCATGTTTAGAACTGTACCTGCACAAAATGACATTTGTAAAGGAAAAAAAGAAGCCATTTAAAAAAGTGCTTGCAGCTTTAATGTCATGTCGCAGATGGCTGGATTAGATAACAGGGCAGAAGGGCAGATACAGGGTAAGGTGGTTTTAGTGTGCTGTGCTATAGTCACACAGCACACACAAACTCCTGCAGATGGCTGCCTTAGATAACGACAACAGGGCAGAAACAGGGTAAGGTGGTTTAGTGTGCTACTGCTGTGCAATACTCACACAGCACGCACACACACTAAATCCTGCATATAGCTGGATTGGTAGAGATTAGAGAACAGCGCTGAGAAGAATAAACTATCCCTGCCTATTTTTCCTCTTTCCCTACACTATTCCCCACACAGTAAACAAGAAATTAAATCACTGCTCATTTAAAAATTCTTTACAAACCTGGAACCCATAACATTTTAAAATGCCCGATAACTTGCATACAAACCTTCAAAATGGTCACTTGATTTTTCCTGATCGGGGCCTATAGTTTTTAATCGGGTTTGTTGTTCGGCTCCGAACTTTTGCAATGTTCAAAAGATTTAATGTGAACTAAACAGGGGGGGGTCTTTCGAACCAATCTCTACTCATTAATGCTCCAATGCCTGCAAGGTCCCTCGCTGGCAGAGACATCTTCTCCCTGGTGTCTTGAGCACCAGTCTACAACCATCTTTATTGGCTGATGTGAGATGAAGTCACTCCTGTGCATGTGCAGAAGTGCAGTCATCCTGGCATACAGACACTGTTGGAATTTAGAATGAGCTGCACCTTAAAAAGGTTGTAAACAAATTCCAAACAAAAAACCTGCATGACAGACATGAGCTAGTATTGCATACTAGCTCATTATGAAATACTTACCTTAGAATGATGCCCTGCAGTGCCACCTGCACTCCCCTCCCACAGCCGATATATTTCCCGGAGTTACTTCTGGGTTTGCGGGCACCGGTGCTGCGATTGGCCCAAGATGCGATGTCACTCCCACGCATGTGCTCCGCTGGTCACAGCATAGGTCCTGAAGAAGCGGCACAGCGGGCCATTTCCTCATTGCTCATGTGCTGATGGCGGCAGCGTATATAGTAAATATGTCCTAAACGGTGCAACAGTATTTTTTTATTACATGAGACTCAGCATGTCTCTTCCAAAACAAAGAGCCTGCCTGTTTGTAATATTTTATTTTTAGCCTTTAACCACTTGCTCACTGGGCACTTACACACCAGACCAATTTTCAGCTTTCGGTGCTCACACTTTGAATGACAATTACTCAGTCATGCAATACTGTACCCAAATTAATTTGTCCCTCCCCCCCAAATGGTGGTATTTGATCACCTCTGGGTTTTTTATTTTTTGCGCTATAAAAAAAAAAAAAAAAAAAGATCGAAAATTTAGAAAAAAAGCATTTTCTTTGTTCATGATAAAATTTAGCCAATTAATTTTTCATAAATTTTGGCCACAATTTATACTGCAACATATGTTTGGTAAAAATAACCCAAATTAGTGGATATTATTTGGTCTTTGTGAAAGTTAGAGAGTCTACAAGCTGTGGTGCAAATCATACAAAATTGATCACACCTGATGTACTGGTGGCCTATCTCATTTCCTGTGACCCGAACAAGTACAAATACCCCCCAAATGACCCCTTTTTTGAAAGTAGACATTCCAACGTATTTAGTAAAAGGCATGGTGAGGTTTTTGATTCTTTGCAAAATGAATTTTTTTTTCACCACAAAATTGTCATAGGTTATTTCTCTCACATGGCATGTGTATACCACAAATGACACCCCAAAATAAATTCTGCTACTCTTGAGTATGATACCACATGTGTGGGACTTTTACACCGCCTGGCCACTTAGAGGCCCAAAATGCAGGGAGCGCCATCACGTGTTCTAGGAGCATAAATTATACATCTAACTTGTTGACTGCCTATTACACTTTTGAAGGCCCTGGGAGCACCAGGACAATGACAGGTGGCACTGATGACAGATTGCACATTTTCTTCCTCACGGCCGCTGCAGCCGTTCATCTCTCCCTCACACGCTGTCTGTGTGAGGGAGAGCGGCGCTGAGAGACGATCTCATGTTTACATATGAGATCTCTCATTGGACGCCGATCCCGCTGTAAACGGCCGCTGTGATAGGCCGTTTACAGCGATCTGTGACTGGCTGTGTCCGAGGGACACGGTCAGCACAGAACTTCCCAGATGCATGCTCTCAGGAGCGCGCATTAGGGAAGTAAACAGGACGACGTCCAGGGATGGCCTCCCGGCAGGGAGCGTCCGCGCTGAAGCCGTCTTTCGGCTATAGCGCGGGCGCGAAGTGGCTAAATCTGAATTAAAGGGGTAGTTAAAAAAAACGCACTTTTAAACCTTGCAAAACAATTGCAAAATGTGCTAGTATTCATCATGTACTAGCACATTATGTAATACTTGCCTTAGAAAGAAGCCCTCTAGCGGTGCACTGTCACTGCTGACAGGGCTTCCGCCTTCACTCCCTTCCGGGTACGCATGCTCCAGCCAGCCAATTCGCCTAGCCGCGATGACGTCAGTTAGACCACGCTACAAAGCTCTGAAGGATGGCATGGGTATGCCGTTCCTTTAAAATACATGCGCAGGTGAAAGGGGGGGGGGGGGGAATACATTTTTTTGATTCCCCAAGAGGCAATCGGCTATTCCCTGGATCAACTTTACCTATAAATGTTAGTGTCCAGTTATATTATGTACACCTTGGAAAGAATCCAGGCCTTTTTTAAAGTAATCTACTGAGCTGGCCAGAAACACCTCTGGAGAGACTATTCTTCATTTTCACAGCTGTTACTGTGAAGAACACTTTCCGTATTTGAAGATGAAAGCTCTTTTCCGCCACACGTAAAAAAAATAAAAAAATAATCGCAATAAGCAATTGATTGGTTGGTTTGCGCAGAAGTTATTTATTTTTTATTAGTAATGGCAGCGATCTCTTTTGTGCCATTATGGCGGACACATCGGACATGGACACATTTTTGGGACCATTGTCATTTATACAGCAATCAATGCTATTTGAATGCATTGATTCCTGTACACTGGCAGTGAAGGGGTTAACCAGGGGGTGGCAGTGAAGGGGTTAAGTATGCCTAGGGGTGTGTTTCTTACTGTGGGGGGCGTGGCTGTCAGCTAGTGAATGGTGATCTCTGCTCCAATGACAGGGAGCAGAGATCGGCGTCACTAGTTGCTAGGCAGAATGGGGAGATGCTGTTTATTTCCGCATCTCCCCGTGAGACGATCGTGGGTGTCCCCGCGGCGATAGAGTCCGCGGGACCCGCGACCAGCCTCACGGGGGTCCCGACCGGTGCGGGAGCGCGCTGCTCCCGACGGCACGGAGGCATTTTAAAAAGGGACATATATACGCCCTTATGCCTGTACGTGCTATTCCGCCGACGTACATCATCGTGCGCTGGTCGGGAAGTGGTTAATCTCCTATTCTCTAGAGAATTTCTGTTCCTCTAATCTTTCCTCATAGCTGAACTCAATGCCTTTTATCCGTTTGGTTGCTTTTCTCTGCACTCTCCAGTTCCGATATCCTACTATGTTAAACTTACCTTAAAACTAAGCTCTTCAAGCACCGAGCTGTCACCGCTGCTTTGTTCCTTTTTGGGGGGGGGGTGGCAAAAAGCCGCAACCCCCCCCCCCCTCCCAGGAGGACAGCAAAGCCCCACACTTTCCCCATCTAGGAAGCAGGCGGGCAGCGAGTATGGCGGCTTTCTTCCTCCTGTGGTGTGGATCACAGTGCCTTCTGCCATGCATCCCACTCCAATAGATCGCCTGACCTTTCAGCCAATCAGGAAATGGGTATTAGACCCACAGTTCCTGAATGGCGGAGAGGCGATTCAATGTTAGAAAATTAAATAGTTACTTTAACACCTGGGTGGGCTCGGGCTCAAAGCACAATGCTCTGCGCTCCGAGCATACCATATGGCTCAGGTGCTTTTTTTTTTTAAAACACACCTGCAATTCATGCACCCGTTGTCCTGAAAGGGATCGGACGCATGAATATGGGGTGGCCATGGCAGCTGTGGATAGATTCATGCTATGTATGAATCTATACATTAACCATATAGGGGTGGTGTGGATAGAGGGGCAGCGCATGCGCCCTTAAAGGACAGGCTGCCACTGCTTCCATTTTCACCTGGTCTTCCCTCCGGGTTTGCATACTCCGGCTGTGTGACTGGCAAGAGCCGTGACATCACTCCTGCGTGCCACCATTTGTAGCACAGGATTCTGAACAGCCTGGGTGGCCGCTCCTTTAGAGCGCATGTGCCAATGTCACTGGCTGCATGTACAGTTAATCTCCTAAACACTGCACGTTTAGGATAGATTTACACTACAAGTAAGCCTTATAGGCTTACCTATAGGTAAGAGTCAGAGATGGGAATTTACTCCTGCTTTAAAGATGCAAGCTTAAGCTGGCTATAGATGGATCAAAATTTGGTCAGTTCAGCAAGTAAAAGCTGAATTTTGATTCATGTGTAGCCCTTCCCGTTCAACAGTAGTTGATTTTTAGATTAACTTCTGTTAAACATGTTGGACAACTTGTCAGTCCGCATCTGCAGTTGTCGATTAGTGTATTCTGACAGCAGAGCGTCTTTTTAGAATACAATGTCTTGGGGGGGGGTATTCCTCCATCCACTTAACTTGAGAGGATGGATGTGGATAAAACAAATCTATTGTAAGCCTTCTGCAGGGCTCTTTGCTCCTGTTGGATAGAAAGGGTGGTTACGGGGAGGAGAAGGGTGCACTTATTGCTTTGCCCACCAATGAGAAAAATGCAAGTTCAGTTTAGGGATACTGCATGTAGTACATATGGGTTCACGTTCAAAAAGCATACCAGAGATTCAGAAGCAGATTTTGAATTAAAATACCTGAATACGGTGATCTTCGTAGGGAGGACACTAGTTTGATGTCTTCCAGGATATGCCATGAATCAGTATTTAGGCCATATCCATTCAGCTTTACTTCTAAGCCACTGAGAAAAAAAAAAAATAGGACAATGATTATTAATATTTGTGTTATTGACAGATAATGTTGGTACACAGAAGTCGGTACCCTGTAAATTCCACACAATGTCCAGTCTTTCCCTGCAGATCTTTTGCTACCAAACCATAAACTGCAGCCAATAAACCAGACATGCCAGGTAACAGCCATCCTGAGGTTTGTACACCAGGGAAGTTAAGAAACCTTACCCTGGGGCAAAAAGATTGCTTGGCTGGTTATGGACCTAAAATACAGACAGTATGCTAACCATATTTTTTAAACACATGTAAACTCCAATAGAACAATTTTGTAACATATTATTGCTAATTACTATGAAGACATTATGAATTGTACATGTAGAATGCGTTTATTGTTCTCCAAGCATCACATTAGACTTATGTAGCCAGGCGCTGGACTACAGGAACAGATATAGGGGTTTACTAAAGCTGGAGTACAAAATCAGGCTCCCTTCTGCATAGAAACCAATCAGCTTCCATTGGCAAAGCTTGACTTAACAACTTCAGGTTAGAAGCCGATTGGCTACCATGCACAGCTGCACCAGCTTTAGTAAATGAACCCCATAGTCCTTTACAGTTTTAGGTCACAATTCTACTGCAATGCTGGATGTTTCCCCTCCAGTCAGCATGGGGAGAGCTATGGTCTATGGACTTCTATGCAGAAATCTGAAGATCATGAAAATTATATAGTCCAGAACATCTATGAAACAAGACTCATGGACCACGACCCCTACCCCTTCACTTCTAATCACTGGATCCATCTGCACAGACGCAAAGGGGCAGTGGCAGTCTACATCCTTAATCTATCCAAAGGGAAAAAATAAAGTTTTGTCTATAGTTCACTTTTAAAATCTGAACTCCATGGAGAAATAAAAGCCTAACATTGTTGCAGCTCTGGATTTACCAACACAAATGTATCCTTAAATGTATTTTTAAATTCAAGTAGTACAAGTCCATTGTACAGCAGCACTAAGACAAAGAGGGAGAAGCAGCATAAGAAGCAAATCAGTTGTACCATGCCTCCCAACTTTGAGATGGGAATGAGGGACACCCATGAGGAAAAGTATGTAGGCATAGGACACCCCATAGGACATCCATGAACATCCTCGGGTTTCAGAGGTTATACTGGGACACATCACGTCTGGTTCCACTTCGGTTTACCTGGGCGTCAGCAGCCGATCAGACCGATCTTTGTCTGATTGGCAGCAAGGAAGGCCAGGAGAAACTTGGGGACCAATAGATAGACATGTGCACAACCAAAAAATGCGTTCATTTTCGGTTTCCGTCGATTCGTACATTCGTAAGTCGTCGTTGTTCGTATTCGTAACGATTCGTACATTCGTAAGAGTTATTTTTTCGTTAATTCGTTTTTTCGTTAGTTTAATTTTCGGACACATTCGTAATCGGAGCATAATTCATAATTTGATGTAATGTGTATGCTATTACATTTTAATAATTTACAAATCGAAAAAAAAAAGTTACGAATCGAAAAAAAAAAAAAAAAAAAAAAAAAAGTTACACATTTTTTTGTTCAATAGAGACACGGAAAATTACAAATCGAAAAAAAAGTTACGAATGTACTAATTTTTTTGTTCAATCCATTTGAAGCACGTTTAGCAGCACCATTGTAAGGGACACGGAAAATGACCAATTCAACAAAAAAAAAAGTTACGAATTTTTTCGTTCGTTTTCGTTTTTCAGATTTTCTTTAGTACATTCGTTGTTTCTAATTAGTTTTTTTCGGATTTGAATTCGTACGATTCGTTCATTTGTACGAAAACGAACATAACGAAAAAAAAAAAAACGAAAAACGAAAAACCAAAACGGATTGCACATGTCTACTAATAGACCATAAATCTTTCCATAAAGAAAACCAGTCACTACCCTAGCTGTTACAAGGGATGGTCATCCTTGTGATCGCAATAAAAGTTAGAAAAAAAAAAAAAGTGTAAATCATTAATAAGGTTAAACCCACAAGTGTTTTTTTACCACTACCATTCCTTTATACTGGCTTTTGGAATTTACAAATGCAGCTACTTAGAAACTGGGAAACACTGATAGATAAGCAGTGCATTTTATATGCAACTATATAGATCAGTCCAAAATTGTCCTGACTGGACAGTCCCTTGAAATCAGGGACACTTGGGAGCTATGGCTGTACTAGGAACATGCCGATAGGAGCAGAGAGCAGAATGATGGAGTGGAGCTCACCATTGTGCTGCATCATCTTTTACAGAACTGCAACAGTTACAAATCAGGTCTCCTATATGCTACCTGACATGTCTGATGTAGAGAATTGTTAATCTCTGGACTGAATTGGCAGAAATACAAATCATTGTTATGTAAAACTAGCAATAATCACATGTAAAAATCCAACATGCTGGTTTTACCCAAATCAATGGATCACTGACCATAGATGGTTCAAATCTCAGCCGGTCCCGGCTGAGCCTATAATGTGTTTGCAAACCCCCATTTTTAATATTTGTGATTTCTAGCCGTTTGCCCAACCTTTAATCAATGCAAATTTCCATTACTAGTGTCAATGCTGTAGCAACCAATCCTCTGGCTTTTCAGTATGTGTAGACATAATGAGTGTTGGATTGTGAGCGGCTCATGAGTTTGACAGGGGCTGGCAATCAGAAATAAAAAAATGCACCTTCATTTTAAAATTATGATTTTTTAAATTTGTTAGTTGTCATTTTACATGGCTTAAAGCGGTTGTATACCCCAAATTTCAAGTTGCACCTACAGGCAAGCCTAGATTAAGGCTTACCTGTAGGTACAAGAAATATCTCCCAAACCTGCACGGTTTAGGAGATTTGCAAAGAACGATTTACAACGTTGTCTACGGCGCATGCACGCCATAGACAACGGTGCATTTAACGGGTTAATCCCCATTCCCAACTGCGGCTCACCGCAGTTGAAGTGCCCCGCGCGCATGCGGAGCGACGTCGTTGCTGCTCTGGCCAATCGCAGCGGCGCTGTGAGTGGCTGGAGCGGCGATACCCGGAAGAGAGATGGCTGCGGCTAGAGAGGGAGAAGGACGGCGTCGGGGGCCCCGATCTAAGGCAAGTGATGTATAATGAGCTAGTATGCTAGTCATACTAGCTCATTATGACTCTTGCTGGTAGTTTAAAAAAAAAAAAAAAAAATAATAGTATACAACCGCTTTAAACGTTGCTCGAATCTTTAATTTAAATATTTTCTCCATCAACCCACGTGACCACAGTGCCAATCAGCTCTGTGCAGGCACAGGAAAACAAAGGAACTTTCCTGGAGTGGCGTTTCCTGATTGCTCCGCCCATTGAGCTCATGTGTGATATGTAGCAAATATAAGATCACATGACTGCAGAAAATAAGGTACTAGGCAATATTTACACATTTGCTACAGTACAGACTGTAGCTTATATTGCCTTATACCAAAAAATCGGTAGCAGTGGGTTAACTGACATTTTATGTTGTCTGGGATTTCTTTGCAGATCAATAGATGCTTGATACATACGTGGAAGATGATGCAGAACCAAAACTGGCCTGCTTCTGGAAGGAGTACTGATCATTAGGAGGCAGATTCTGTGGATCATCATTGGTTACATCAATGCAGCGAGGGGCACCTTCTGCATAAACTTTCCACCTACATAACAGATATTAGGGGCCAGTTACTAGAACCAAGTCAGTGTTTTAGTTACAACCATTATAACACATCTAAATATCTGAACACAGTTTTGCATCTTTGATACACAAGTAAAACTTTACACATCACCACAACTTCTTAGTGCATTTATATGATTGATACAAATTGGGCTTTCACTTGGTGGTAAATGATAGTTGGCATCTGATTTTTATTTTTTATCAAAAGGAAAATTGGTAAAAAAAAAAAGAAGTGTAAAATTTTTAAATGCATCTATACATTTTTTTTTTTTTTTAATTACCATAACCCTCCACCCAAGAACAATCCAAAATAAATGCAATACCGCATACATGCACAGCATCTCACAGAAGTGAGTACACCCCTCACATTTTTGTAAATATATCTTTTCATGTGACAACACTGAAGAAATTACACTTTGCTACAATGTAAAGTAGGGAGTGTTCAGCTTGTATAACAGTGTAAATTTGCTGTCCCCTCAAAATAACAGTCATTGTCTAAACCGCTGGCAACAAAAGAGAGTATAACCCTAAGTGAAAAATGTCCAAATTGGCCTTAGCCATTTTCCCTCCTTGATGTCATGTGACGTGTTACAAGGTCTCAGGTGTTAAATTTGGTGTTCACTGTCACTCTCTCATGCTGGTCACTGAAAGTTCAACGTGGCACCTCTTCCCTAGGGGCAGACTGACAACTCATGGGGCCCCCGGGCAATAGGAGATTATGGGGCCCCCAGGCAATCAGATTATGGGGCCACACAGTATACACAGACATGTATACTCCTAGTCTGGGAGTTTTAAAGAACTTTTCCTCATCTTCCTCTTTAAAGGGGCACCTACGTTTCCAAGTCTTGTATTAAGAGATTTTTCAGGTTCCTTCCATTCCCTCAGGATAATATCTTTCAAGGCTGAGTGAACTGGAAGGACTCTGGACTGAGGTTTGGCTAAGCCTCTGTATATTGTCTTGAGCAGATACCTGAGCCGCAGGCTTCTGTATCTCTTCAGACACAAATAGCTCCAAGACCCTCCATGTCATCGGGACGCTCTGAGGTCACTTCCGGGGCAGAGGAGGAAACAATGTCATTCCTCCCCTGGACACTGAGGATGGCGCCGAGCGCTTTCAGCTTAAACAAGTGGGACCATCTCAGCACAACAGCTCACGGGAGAGAAGCCAGTCGGCAGAAACCACCAGCCGCCCGACCCCCCCCCCCCCCCCATCTCTCCAGTGCCTGCCATGAGGAGGAGAAATCCGCTCTCGGCCCCTTGACCTTGTCTCCCCCCAGTGACCTTAGTGCTGTGTGCCCGATAGCAGTGGGAACCCCCTCCTGCCTTAGGCTGAAAAGATTGAGGGGTGAGAGCAGCTGCAACACCACTCATTAGCCCTAAGAAAGGGCTACAGGATGCATAGACCAGAGGGCAACCAGGACTCTTCTTCTGCACGGCACCCGCACAGGTAAGGAGGGGAGGATATTGGCCCCTGAAATTCTGGGCACACCACTGAACCCAGGGTCCTTCAGTTTTAAAGGAAGAGAATGGGGAAAAACCCCCGGGAAGGATACAAAAATCCTACTGGACCAAGAGGCTTCCCAAGCTTGTGGTCCGGCTCCCAGGGGGAGACCACCAGCCCCAGGTCCTATTTGGGGGAAACAATCAAAAAAACTGAGCACAGGGAGGGGCGGGGTTTTAACCTCTTTGATTGCGTTTCCCGTCAGGTAGACCAGTCATCTCTCAGGGTGCCGTCCTGGAAGACTTAAAAAAAAAAAAAATAGCAAAAATTCTACCTAAAAATACACACAGATCTGAACTTGGAACCAGATCTTTGACTCTATCCTTGGCCATAATTCCAACTGACAATTTAGATCAAACCAATTAGATTTTTTCTTCACTTACATACTGTTTGGTTTTCTAGGTTAAAACTTTACTTCTAGCAAGGAGAAGGAAATTCAATGCAACTTTATTTTCATTCAAAAAGGAGAACACATGGGCAGGTTGCACAGTGACTGATCAGTATGATGTGAAAGCCTCTGGGTGGCTTTCACAGCATTCAGGTGTGTTATAAAGTGTCTGTCCCTGTCTTCCAGTTGCGATTGTATATCACCCAGTCACACAGGCTTCTGATGGGAACTACAAGTGGCCATTTTTACACACATTATGCAGATATAGTCCACTATTGTCACCAGCAGGAAAGTTACCCTGAGAAATACAACAATTACAACCATCAATAAAAAGTTTGCACAAAAATTTAGTTATCTGAATGAAAAATGAATTTAAACTGAATGTTTGAAGCATTCAAAATAACGTACGACATAACGAATGATCTGAATTGATTCGGATCCATTTTGTTTTTATGTTGCATTATGAAAAAATAAAAAATCAGCTCATTACATCTTTGTGGGTTGGACTAGCAGGGATTACTCAGTGCATAAGTAATCTCCCAAAATAAACATGTTAAAATATAGCCAATCTGCTGAAATACAAAACTAATCCAAATATACAAATTGAATTAGGAAAAAAAATATCGAAATGATTAAACACAAAACAAATTTTTAATATACAAGTAGTAGCAGAGGTCATCAAAGGTTGGAAGAAAATGTTAATGGCAATTCTTTAGAATAGTGTGCTTTAACAAGTTATATGACACTTCCACTCCAGTGATCTCCATTTGCTTCCAGGTCCCTTGCTGGGTGGTCAGTGTGATTTCTTGTTAACACAGGAGGTCGGCCGTTGCCATTGGGAAGATGCGAGTGAAAATAAACTGTCCTATAATGGACAACCCCCTCTCACCATACAGAGAGAGAATGTATGTGCTGATCACTTACTTGTGCGAGTCTCTATTCATCTCTAATTCTAATTTTCTTTGTTGCTGGAGAGCAGGGTGAGTATTCTTAGTTATCACAACACCTGGAACAGAACAGGTTATACAGTCACATTTGCTACCCCAATTCCTCCATTTAGCACATAAATCTGATAAATGTACTAAACAGCCAGTCAACCACTTAAGCCCAGGACCATTTGGCTGGCCAAAGACCAGAGTACATTTTGCGATTCGGCACTGCGTTGCTTTAACTGACAATTGCGTGGTCATGTGACGTGGCTCCCAAACAAAATTGACATCCCCCCCCCCCCCCCACAAATAGAGCTCTCTTTTGGTGGTATTTGATCACCTTTGCGGTTTTTATTTTTTGTGCTATAAACAAAAATAGGAGTGCATTTTTATTTTTTGCTATAACCAAGATCCCCAAAAATAGAAATTTTTTTATTTTTATAGAAGTTTAGTTTGATACATAGTCTAAATATTTTTGGTTAAAAAAATAAAAGTAGCGCCCTGCTCCTATAGAGCAGACGCTTTTTTTTCTTCAATTTAGTTGTCTGAAGCTGCAGTTGGGCTCAGGCCAATTATTCTAAAAGTTCTAGTTTCTGTGCCAGTTCTGCTGGGTTGCACTGGTTCTCACTTGGCCGTGGGTGTCGCTGTCACAGCCGGGTGTGGAAACGCAGCAAGCTGGATGGATTGAATATCCCCTCTTGCTCAGAAATCGCCCAGCGGGAGAGTTTTCCCTGCTGTGAGTTCTGGGAGAGGGCATCAAAAAAAAAAAAAAAAAAAAAAAAAAAGGGGGGAGGAGAGGTTCTTCCTGCCCGGGTCTGCGATCCTGACCTCATGGCCCTCCTGGCCTGGGGTGTGTGTCGCATGATCCTGCGCCTCGAGGCCGGCTGGCCCGAGGCTTTGCAACTGAGAGGGTGGGCCCGAAGAAGTCTTGGGGCCTACTGATCCAGGGGTGGTCCTGTGCTGTCTCGCCTGCGGAGAGAGGCCAAGAAAACTGGAGGATCCAGGGGAGGACTTTTCTAGGAGAGGACCAAGCCCAAGGCTGGTATCTCTGGAGGAGCCTGGAAACTCAGTTAGAGGATGCAACCTGGATCAACACCCATACAGTATCGCTGGGTCAGCTGAAAGACTGGTAATGTATGGCAGTTCTTTAAATCGTTCAAGATCTTTCAGTAATACTTTATTTGAATTGACAAGTCTGTGGCAGAGACTTTGTTGTGCATCCCACCAGCTGCTAGGTCAAGTGAGAGGGGCCTATCCGGTGGTTGCTGGATCCAGTCTGTGGAGCTGTTTATTCTCTGGATTTTATCTCTAACCCGCAATTATCAGGTTCCTAAACTCCCCCTTAACCCCCCCTGGCCCTCTATTGAAAGACTTTGTACTTATCCCAAATAAAAAAATTTAATCGCAATAAGCGTTTAATTGGTTTGCGCAAAAGTCATAGCGTCCACAAAATAGGGCTTAGTTGTATGGCATTTGTATTAATATTTACTAGTAATGGCGGTGATCTGCGATTTTTATCATGACTGCAACATTATGGCAGAAACATTTTTGGGACCATTGTCATTTTTACAGCGATCAGTGCAATAAAAAATTGCACTTATTACTGTAAAAATGGCACTGGCAGTGAAGGGGTTAACCACTAGCTGTCTAGGAAGGGGTTATGTGTGTCCTAGGGAGTGATTCTAACTGTTAAAGGGCGTGACTACATTCGACACATCACTGATCAGATTGCACTAACAATGAAGGGCATAGTTAAATAAACCCGGGCATACACTGCTCTGGGTTACAAGTACGTAACGCACTAGTGCAGGGGTCAGGAGTGGATAACTTATACAATGCAGGGGTCCAGAGTGCAAGGTAAATAGGTAAAGCCCTCCACCTTCCAATACCCTATCCCCCTCCTGGAAAAGAAAGTATAAAATGTTTGAAAGAACATGTATGCTGTGCACATGCTGCTATGGGCTGTTACAGGAGGTAAGAGTTCCTTTTGCAGCGATTTAAAGATCTCCATAATTAGACTCATGTTATTTGGTAATATTTCACATCTGCCTCATAAAAAAGTACCTACAATAGACAGTTAAATAAAATGCCAATATAATAATGATAGTCATATCTCACCCTTCCCTTCTGGTATCTCCACAGATTTGAATATCCACTGATACAATGGGAATTTGTAGAGTTGGTCTTTGGGACAGGTAACGGTGACATAACTGCAGTACCAGGGATCCAGAGGGAAATTTAGGTAGCGCTCCATGGACAGCCTAACCAACAGGAGCTCCCCAAGGTCTTTATTTACAGCGATATTAAACTCAGTCACCTGGAAAAGCCAAAATTGTAATCTAAGCTCTACACACTACAAATATAAGCACTGGTCATGGATAATTCAAAGAGAATGCTGGTAGAGATAAAGCAGACTAAAGCCGATTAAAGACCAAGTGATGTTTTGTACTGTGAAAAAAAAACACGAAAGTTCCGTGTTCCCAACATATGCATAAATACTGTGTTCATATAAAGAATATAACTAATCTTGTGAAAAATTGCTATAAATGATCAAATATTCAGTGCAACATAGCGAAAGTCAAACTTTAATAGGTCAAGTTTTAATAAAAATCTAGCCAATATATTTTTTCTCAAGTGTTTTTAGGTTTCATTGGTAGCCTTTATCTATATTTTTTTAAATGTGTTAATAACTTTCCCAAACCCTGAGAAACAATATCCCAATGTCTAGTTTAAGTAGAGTTAATTTAGCTGGTGGAAACAAGGAGCGTAGAAGTGGTGTTTTCTGTGATGCCACCAGACTTTTGCATTTAACACTTTAACAGAGGTTATAAGATGAAATGCAGCATTCAAAATCCGAACGGTTTAGATGTTGCATTTTAAACATGTAAATAGTCAGATTTAAAAATACTGCATTTCACCATATTTAGAACAGTAAACTGATCTTATAAGTCTGAAATGCAAAACTCCGATGGGTGCAACAAGATGTCAGCTTTCCCCACCTTCTCAGTGTATTCTTACTGTGGAGTGTGGAGTGTGGGGTGAAGCAAGATGGTGGCGACGGAATGTCATTTTCGTTACATATTCCGACGGGTGGCCTAATCTGATAAAACAAGTTTTGTCATCAGTGGCCATCTTGGGTTAAAGTGGCATAGTATCCATATTAAATGGCATCTTACATGTTAATGTGAGTGCACACTTGAAAGCGTTTTTGCATTTTTAAAAAAAATTCTGTATTATCGCATTCTATTACATTGTTCACTCATGATGGCTAAAATGTACTTTGAGCATTAAAGGTTGCAGAGACCCAAGATTTGAAGGTGACCTGGAAGGCTGCCTAGAGTGACAGCACAAAAGCCACCTGGAGAGACAGCACAAACACACACTTATTAGGATAAGAGGGTCATGAGATTCTGGCGAGTATACAGCTTGAGTGAGCAGAAGAGAGCATGGGATCCGTTCGGGGAGGTGGTGTACTGTAGTTCACTACGCACAATTTGTTGGAGCATTTAATGAGAAAGAAGCACTGCATTAATAGAGACACTTGTTTGTTAAAGACTTTTAAAGAAAACACATTGGATGGGTCTTGTTTTTAACTGTCTTTCCCCATATGTTTATTCCAGCATTTACAGTGCCTTAAAGTATTCATACCCTTGACATTTCCCACATTTGTTCTGTGAAGCCCTCAGGTTTGTTAGAGAACCTTAGTGAACAAACAGCATCATAAACCAGACATATCGGGAATAAAAGTGATGAAACAAAAAAAAAAAAATCCCAAGCTGTGAACATTTCACAGAGCACTGTTGAATCCATCATCTGAAAATGGAAAGATTATGGCACAACTGCAAACCTACCAAGACATGTCTGTCCACCTAAACTGACAGGCTGGACAAGGAGAGCATTCAGAGAAGCAGCCAAGAGGCCCATGGTAACTCTGGAGGAGCTGTAGAGTTCCACAGCTCAGGTGGGAGAATCTGTCCACAACGCCAATTGGTCAAGGTGGTGCTCTTGTCAGATGAGACCAAAATGTACCTTTTTGGCCTAAAAGCAAAACACTATGTGCGGCAGAAAACACTGCACATCACTCTGAACACACCATCCCCACAGTGAAACATGGTGGTGGCTGCATGTTGTGGGGATACTTTTCTTTAACAGGGACAGGGAAGCCGGTCAGAGCCACATACAGGGCAATCTTAGAAGAAAACCTGTTATGCTGCGTACACATGAGCGGATTTTCCCGTCAGAAAAATGTTGGATGTTTTTTCCAACAGAATTCCACTCCAGCTTGGCTTGCATACACATGGTCACACAAAAGTTTGCTGCACTTTTGACCGTCAAGAACGCGGTGATGTACAACACTACGACGAGCCGAGAAAATGAAGTTCAATGCTTCTGAGCGTGCGTCAAATTGTTTCCGAGCATGCGTAGGAATTTTGCGTGTTGGAATTTCCGATCAGAAACTTTGACTGAAAAATTGAGAACATACTTAATGTTTTGCTGACCGAAATTCTGATGGAGCATACACGATTGCATTTTCCAATGAAAAGCTCTCATCTGTCTTTTGCTAGCTGAAATTCTGATCGTGTACATGGCATTAGTCTGCAAAAGACTTGACTGGGGCAAGAGATTCACCTTCCAGAAGGACCCTAAACACACAGCCAGAGCTACAATGGAATGTTTTAGACCAAAGCATATTTATGTGTTAGAATGGTCCAGTCAAATTCCAGACCTACAATTGACTGTGGCATGACTTGAAAATTGCTGTTCATACGCTCTCCATCCAATTTGATAGAGCTTGAGCTATTCTGCAAAGAATGGGCAAAAAAGTCACTAGATGTGCAAAGCTGGTAGAGACATCCCAAAAAAGACTTGCAGCAAAAGGTGGTTCTACAAAGTATTGACTCATGGGGGCCAAATACAAATGCATGCCACACTTTTCACATATTTGTAAATAAAAAAAAAAAAAAAAAAAAACACACCTTTCCTTCCACTTCACAATGTGCCACTTAGTGTTGGTCCATCACATAAAACCGCCAAACACGTGATTTTATTTTTTGTATTCTTTTCAAATACAAAGCATTCTGTGACTGAACAAGGGGTGTATAAACATCATATTGTCCTTGTATAATCCCAGAATTCATTCTTTTTAAAGAATAGAAGGTATCAAAAATCAAAGTTACTTACCGGCAACGTTTTTTTCCAAGAGTCTTTCAGGACAGCACACTTGAGACCTCAGCTCCTCCACTTACCCTAGGGGTGGGACTACTGCTTGCAGGACTTTACACCCAAAGGCCTGGTCCTGGGCAGACAGTAAATCCCGTCTGTAGTGCTTAACAAGTCTTAAAACTTGACCAAGTTGCTGCTCTGCAGATCTGTTCGGGTGTGTAGCACCAGCCCACTCTGCTTGTGAAGTTGCCATGGCCCTAGTGGAATGAAACCTAGAAGCCACTTTTGGCAAAAATGCCGGATCGGGTTTAAAAATTATCCGGAAAGATTTGAAAGAAAAGCCCTCATCGAGAGGTCCTCTAGCTCACTAACCCTCCTTGCAGTAGTGATTGCTACAAAAAACAAAAAACAAGTGTTTCACTGAAAAACCTGCAGTACCAGGGAGAGACCCCCACATGGGAAAAGGTTGGGAAGGTTTGGAGCTGACTGGTCTTTGCCTACTTAGAGCTTTAAAGAACCTAGATATCCAAGGGTTCACTGCTAGTTCTAGGAACACACTTGGAGCAAAAACCTGGCTCTAAAGAGTGCTGAGGGCCAGACACTTATCTGCCCCACTCTGTAAGAACTCCAGAACTGCTACAGGGCTATGAACGCTAAAGAGCTCTCTGCACACCAAGAATTGAACTTCTTCCAGACCTTTAAATAGATATTGCATCTTTCCTACAATTTGGAGTCGTCGCTATCAATCTTTTGGAGAACCCCTTACTTCCAGCATTTCCTCAGAAGCCAGGCTGCCAGATTCCACCTCTCCACCTAAGGACAGCAGATTGGGCCTTGATAGAGGTCTTCCTGGACCAGCAATAGCCAAGGAGGTTCCACTGTCAAATCTTTTAGGATGAAAAAAAAAAAAAAAAAAAAAAAAAAAAAAAAAAAAAACACATGGCCTCCTGGGCCAGTGTGGTTCTATCAAGATTGTGTTCGGACTGGAATTTTCTCAGGACTATGGGTAACAGTACTGGAGGGGGGGCATAGCACTTGGTAAAATGCCAGCTCAGAGAGCGTCCACCCCTCTTGCCCCATCCCACTGGTTCAGAGAAGAAAAGTTTTTTGCATTCTCCCTTGAAGCATAGAAGTCCACGCAAGGGACTCCCCACTTTGATAATCTGGTAGATGACCTGACTCAGTACCCAGTCGCTCCCTCGGCATCCTCCAGCTGAGGAAGTCTGCCAGCTGGTTTAACTCCCCCTTTAGGTGTACTGCGGACAGAGCACAGTGACCTCGGCCCAGTGGAGTATTGTTTCAATCAGAGCCCAAAGGGAACTGCTTCTGATACCCCCCTGTCAGTTGATGTAAGCAACCGCTGAAGAATGGTCTGAGCGGACCTGAACGTGAGGTCCCTGGGAGCTCCTGCTGGAAGGTTCTGAGAGCCAGAGAAATGGCTTTCAGCTCTCCAGTTCGAGAGCTTTCGTGTGTCGACTCCCCAGGATCCTTGCATTAGACTCACATCCAGGGGTGCTCCCCACCCTGTGCTGCTTGCATCTGTTGTGATGATCATGGACACTGGCAGTACCCATTCCAGACCTTGGAATAGATTTGCTGCCTTCCTCCACCACCACAGGGATCTCTTCACCCGTACCGGTATGAGAACCGTAGAATCCAAGGACCTTTGGGTGTGGTGCCAAACTTCCAGAATGAACCACTGCAAAGGGTGAAAACGTAACCCTGCCCACTTTGCAGCTGGAAGGGTAGCTGTCAGCAACCCTAATGCTGACATGGCCTTTTATTGAAAGATTTTTGTAGAACTGCCAGAGCCCTGTCTACCTTCAAAGATTTCTCCTCTGGGAGGAAGACCGCTGGGTTGAATCCAGGATGTAACCTAGGAAGGCAACTCTGAGATGGGACTAGGTCGATTCCTCCAAATTTAGGAGCCATCCCAGAGGCTCCAACACTCAGCCACCTGCAAATCCTGGACCAACTGCTCCAGTGAAGGAGCAGGTCATCCAGTTATGCGATCACTACGATTCCTGAGACGCAGGAAGGATAAAGTCTCCACCATGATTTTGGTGAAAAGAGGATAGTCCAAAGGGGAGAGCCTGAAACTGTAGATGCATTGTTTTCTCCCTGGACTTTACTGCCAGTCTGAGAAATCTGACTGTTCTCTGCAATCGGAATGTGCATATAGGTCTATGGACACCATGTAGCAATCCGGAGGAAGCAGTGTCTTCACCGAGAAGATTGAATCAATGCGAAATCTTCTGCAAGTGATTGAGAGGCTTCAGGTTCAGGATGAGCCTGAACTTCGAGGGTTTCCCAACCACAAAGATGTGGGACTAGAACCCTCTGTCCATATCCCCAGGTGGGACCCACAAGACTACTTCCTGCTGCTCCAATTCCTCCAGAGAGTAGTGCCGCTGCCTTTTCCCTACACTATGGCAGGTTTGCAACTAGAAGCCTGTGTGGGAGGGGGGGGGGGGCTTGAGAATTCTAGTCTATATCCGCTCCCCACAATACCTAGGATATACTGATTGGAGGTGACCGACTCCCATTGTGGGAGGAAGGACCCCCAAGTCTTCCTCCCACCAGGGTTGACTTGTCATTGGGACTTTTGGGGCTGTTCAGGAGGGTGATAAATTGCTCCCCCACACCCCCTGCCCTTGTTGGACCAGAATTTTTGCAGAGACTCCGTCCTCGGAAAACTAAACTTGTAGACCTTCCGGGTCTTTTTAGACTGTTCCCCCAGTTTTTTCTTTAAGGGATAGGCCTTGATGGCACAGCCGATAAAAAGAGCCTCCAAGTCTGGACCGAACAGCAAGTACCCCATGAAAGGAACTCTGCAAAGCTTAACCTTTTTTTAACCATAGAGCTATCCTGGCCGAATTGGCCAGGGCAGAGGATCTAGCAGACATGTGGACAAACTCCACTGAGGCATCCACAATGTAAGCCACCTCTTTTAATAGCATGGGGAAGGATGAGAGAATTGTCTCCTTTGCGGTTCCAGCCTCTATATGAGCTTTTGTGTGTTAACCACTGTTCCATGTTACACACCACCGCTGTGACTGCCATGGCAGGCTTAAGAGTCCCCAAGGAGGAATCCATCCTCTTGTCAATGGGGTCTGCCAATAACCCCATATCTTCAAAAGCCAAGTGTCTTTCTGGACACTTGAGAAAAAGCTGCATCCAGCCTTGGTGACTTATTCAAGACAGCTGCTTCATCCTCTAAAAAAGGGGAATCTGCGTTTTAGTGCCCTGGAAAAAAAGGGCTTGCTCTCTGGATCTCTCCATTCTTTCTTGATGGCCTCAACCAGGACCTCATGTACTGGAAAAACGTTTGTTCTCCAAGACCTTCGTACATTTGATAATGGAGTGACAGCGATTTTTTCTCCTCTTTGATACCTAGAGTGGTGTGAAGGGCTCCCAAGAGCTTTCACTTCCTCCAAGGAGAGTTTATAGCGGGAGGTTCTGTTGTATCCACCATCCAATTTCTCTCCATCAAACTCCCTTGAGGAGTCTGGGGATGCACTGTCAGGGTCATCCTCTAATGCCTCTCTCATGCCCTCAGGTAACCCTCCACTGATAGAGGGACCTTGTGATGGACCAGGTGCGACATCTTGCTGCGCTGGCAGAGGATAGGCTGGGGGTTGCGAGGGTTGAAAACTTGCAAACAGCGTTTTAAAAAAACTGAAAAGTGCTAGAAAGCTCCTTAACAGATGCTGCCAAGTCAGAACCGTGTTCTACAGAATGTTCTTTAACTAAACCCTCTATGCAATCCCTACACAACTTTGACCCAGGAATCTCCCAAAGTACTCCTACATGAAGGGCACTTCCTTTTGGAATTGTGTGGGGGCTTAGACTTCAGTAGATTTCTTAAACGAAAAAAAGAAAAAAAAACAAACCCCAAACAGCCATCAGAATCTGCCATCACAAAAAATAAAACACCTGTGGTGGCAGGAACCCCAGGACCGGCCACCACCAGTATACCTCCACCCCTCTGACCACCAAGAGGGGGGGACTCACCCATGGAGCTAAACGGGAAGGCAGTAAGGGAACACCACCCCAGGGTTCCACTTACCTTCGAGTGGCTGGTGTTGGCGTCACCCGGCACAGATTGGTAAGCGTCTGTCTGACATCCCTTTCAGCCAGAAAGCAGTGTGGTCTGCCTTAACTGCTCTTAATGTTGTCGCTACAGCCGAATGGAGCATTCACCAGCCTCCATGCCGCTTGCTTTACATCCCGCATCCGGAACCCGTGGGTCAAGCAGGAGTGCTCACCCCGCCGGAACTGATGTCACCCGCCATCCGGCCCAGCTTAAGCTCCATGCTGACCGCAATATAGTCAGGGGAATGCCGCACTATCCACCTTTACCCTTCCCCAAGGTAGCAGTAAGGCAAGCGCCCTGGCCTGCAACTTCCCCAAGAGAGGACAGTGTGTGGAATCGCACTGTGCAGACAACGGGCTACCCAGCCCAGCTGCAGTGCTTGAGACCTCTGTCCCTCCTTCCAGAAATCACAGGCCTCAGCCTCCCCAGCTGTAACTGGCCCTTGTTTCCTAGCAGTGTCTCCCTGTTGGAGTGAACACTGAAACTGGAGGGATGGTGTGGCTTAAATGTCTGGTGGAGGCAGTGTTTCCGGAGAAGGGAGGAGCTGAGGTCTCAAGTGTGCTGTCCTGAAAGACAAGAGGGATAACTGGAGTTAGTACTTACTGGTAACTGCTTTTCCAGTGATCTTCCAAGACAGCCCTTGAGAGATGGAGTCCCTCCCATCGACCCAGGAAACACATTGCCAAATCAGCTCTTAAGGCGGTCCCTCAGGTTCCTGGTCAGTCATTCACCAAGAACCGAAGGATGGAACTGAAAAAATATATAAACCACAACAGGTAATGTTAGTACATTCAAATAATATAATAGGGTGGGATCGTGCTGTCCTGGAAGATCACTAGAAAAGGAGTTACCGGTAAGTACTAACTCCAGTTTTCCCAAGTGCTCTTCCAGGACAGCCCTTGAGAGGATCCCCAAGTACTTACCAGATTAGGGTGGGACCACGGCTTGGAGGACTTTCCTCCCAAAAGCCTGATCCTGACTAGACATTAAGTCCAGTCGATAGTGCTTTGTAAAGGTGGAAAAGCTTGACCATGTGGCCGCTTTACATATCTGCTCCGGGGTGGCACCAGCCCTTTCTGCCCAGGATGCCGACAGTGCCCTTGTGGAATGAGCTTTAATACCCCCAGGAGGCTCTTTACTCAGCTTTATACCCCTCTGATATAGCTAGTCTAATCCAGGGCTCGACAAACCCCAGGCGCCAGGTCGCCATGGCGACCAGAAATCGCACCCTGGCGCCTAGGCTGCCACCAGCCCACTCACTAACTCCCGATGCCCCAGACATGCAGTGCATTAACACTGACCGCCGTCCTCCTCCCTCCACACTCAGCGCGGTGCTTGATGCTTGGCAGAGCCGCTGAGTGTGAAACTGACAAGTAACTCAGAGGGAGGAGGATCTGTCAGATTTGAGCTTGATGTCGGGGGTAGGCGGGACCCAGCCATGGTGGGCAGGACCAGGGCCGGTACAAGGGGGGGGCGAAACAATTTACTGGAGGAAGGGGGGGGGGGGGAGCAGCCACAGGGGAAGTGCCCGCAGTGTGCTGCTATAATCTGTGGCTGGACATGTACACTGTCTGTGACTGTACACGCGGCCGCGCTACTGCTACATAGTTACAACGATGTGCTGAGTGCGCTCCTGCACCCAGCACAAGCCTAAGACGGACGACCCTTCCCTGTCAGGCAAAGTATCTCTGCCTGACAGGCGCTTCCTAGTCCTGGTCCGGCGTGACGTCAGTGAGAGGCCGGCCAGAGGCGGGATGGGAGAGGAGTATGAAGTGCTGCTAGTCGACCTGCGAGTGCAATCTAGAGGAGGAGGAAGTAAGCAGTTTGCCATCTGCATATTCATTTGTAAACTGTTTGGATTGGAGAGGGGAGGTTAATTACTAATGGCATTGGTAATGTGCAGCATGTCTTGGAAGAGCTCTGTATCTAAATCATAGAATAACTTCCCCACCGAACAAGTCAGTCCTATGCAAGGTTCCCCCAGTGCCAAAGGTTCTGATTGCTCTCTGGGCTGTGATATTACAGATTACCAGGTGCTACGGCAGTGGCATACACAACAACCTCCTATAGACCTACACACACTTATGTGATCTGTTGTTGCTATTTTCTTAAGAAAAGGATCTGCACTGTCTGTTCTGATCACATTTTAATAGATGAAGATGCTGTGACTGGCTGCTGTACCCTTTATAAATTCTTTTGATGGTATTGTTTGGTCTCATTGATTAGAAGGACCCCATGCAGCCCCAAAACTTAATGGTGCCACTAATACAGCACAAAGGGGTAATTACCTGCCACTGGTCACTAATGCATCAGTGACCAGTGCCAATATATTAACCCCCTCATGCTGCAAATTACAAATGCCATTAGTAAGTACCCACTTGCCGATCCGCCGCAGTACATATACGCAGTTTGCCATCTTCGCCCTGGGCACCAGATGGTCTTGTCCCAGCACTGGGCGGGACCCAGCAGCTATCAAACACCAGCAAATGGGGTCTGGGCAGGCTGCTACGTGTATGTGGCGTTGCCCCTTTTCTTAAGCAGCCCAATCATTGGCTGGTGTTTGATAGCTGCTGGGTCCCGCCCACCCCCGACATTAAGCTCAATTCTGACAGCTCCTCTCTGTTACTTGTCAGTTTCACACAGTTACTGAGTGCTCAGTGTGAAACCTGCCAGTGCCAATTAGTGCCATCTGCCACCGCCAACCAGTGCCTGCTACTACCACCTGCCATCACCAACCCGTGCCACCGCCAATCAGTGCCACCTACCAGTGCCATCTGCCAGTGACAACCAGTGCCACCTGCGAGTTCCAAGCCAGTGCCACCTGCCAGTGCCAACCAGTGCCACCTGCAAACCAATGTCACCTGTCAGTGCCATCTGTCAGTTCCACGTGCCAACCAGTACCACCTGCCAGAGCCAACCAGTTCCATCTGTTGCCAGCCTTACTCTATCTGGTCAGCCCATAACCCTAATGTAACAGCGTTACATTGGAGTTATTGACTGGGTGCTCCGTTGTGAGTTAGGGTTAGAGGGCGAAAATGACTGGCCTTAACCCGGGAGCCAACAATCCATACCACTCAAAAAAAAAAAAAAAAACTGGCTCCTAACTTTTTTATCTGGCTCCTAGATTCAAAGCAAATTTGTCAAGCCCTGGTCTAATCCATCTAGCTATGGTTACTTTTGAAGCCTTTTGCCCTTTATGTTTTCCAGAAAAAGAGTACAAAAAGTGAGTCAGATTCTAAATGTATCCGTCACTCTTAAGTATTCTAAAATACATCATCTTCTTACATCGAACAAATGAAAACGACTCTCCTCATTTGATGCGTTCTGACAAAATGACGGTAGGACAATATCCTGTGACCTATGGAAACTAGATGCTACTTTTGGTAAGAACCCAGGGTCTGTTTTTAGAATGACTCTGTCCTCCAGGATCTGCAAGAAAGGTTCCCTCATGGAAAGGGCTTGAATTTCACTGACCCTACAGGCTGACATGATTGCCACCAGCAGTAGTGTTTTTAGAGTAACTAGTCTTAGAGGGGCTTCCGAGATGGGCTCGAAAGGTGACCCTAAGAAAGCTTAACACCACTGCAAGATCCCAGGATGGAGCTCTGTTGAGTCTAACTGGCTTGCGTCTAGCGACTGCCTTACAAAATCTAGAGATAAAAGGATCTTCCTGTAACCGCTTGTCTAGATATACACTCAAGGCTGCTATCTGCACTTTGATAGTACTAAGGGTTAAACCCTTGTCTATCCCCTCCTGGAGAAATTGAAGAATGTTTGCGATATCCATGCTTTTCTCCCCACTGTTATTCAGCCAGCTATTGAACTTTTTCCAAACCTTCTTGTAAATAGCTCTGGTGACCGGTTTGCGACTCTGAAGTAAAGTCGCAATAACCTTTTCAGTTAGACCCTTACTCCTCAGAATTTCTTCCTCAGTAACCATGCTGACCGATTCAGCATGGCCACCTGAGGTTGAAAAAGAGGTCCCTGCGACAAGAGATCCTGTCTGTGGGGAAGTCTCAGAGGAGGGTGGTCTGTTAACTGTAGCAAAGTTGTGAACCATGGTCTCTTGGGCCAAAACGGTGCTACCATAAATCAGACATGTTTCTTCTGCTAGAAATTTTGCCAAAACCCTCGGAATGAGGTGGAGAGGAGGAAATGCATACGCCAGGCTGAAAGTCCATGGAGTCTGTAAAGTATCCACTGCCAAGGGCTGATCTCCTGGGCGTAGCGAGCAAAAATCTGGGACCTTTGCATTCTGTTTGCAAATCGATCCACTATTGGATTTCCCCAATGGGCTGTTATGAGATCAAATACCTCTGGGTGCAGAGACCATTCCTGATTTGAGATCCATTGTCGACTCAGAAAATCCACAGTATTGTTCAGCTCCCATTTCAAGTGTATTGCTGAAATTGACCCCAGATTTGCTTCTGCCCATTGGAATATGCGTCTGGCCACTGACATTAAACGGGGACTTCTGGTACCTCCCTGTTTGTTTAAATATGCTACAGCCGTCATATTGTCTGAGCGGATCTGTAGATGGTGACCCTGTATTTTGTTTTGAAAGGCTAACATAGCCCTTAGTATCGCTGTTAGCTCCTTCCAATTTGAGGAGAAACCCTTCTCTGGTGTCCAACCGCCCTGAGCCCAGTTCGAGCCTAGATGGGCTCCCCAGCCCCAACTGCTCGCGTCTGTGGTCAGTGTGGACGTGATAGGAAGAACCCAGAGAACCCCTTTGTTCAAGTTCTCTGCGTTCTTCCACCACCAGAGGGAGCGTTTTGAGGGAATCGAGACCTCCTCCAGACCTCTGCCTTTGAGCTGTTCCAACAAGAACCACTGAAGGTCTCTTTGATGGAACCTTGCCCACTGTACAGCCGGGATGGCTGCTGTCATTAAGCCTAACAGACATTACCTCCCTCACTGTACATTTGGGACTGCTTTGAAGAAAATACATTTTCTGCCACAGATTTGATATCTTTTCTTCCGGCAGGACTATCTTCTGAACTACCGACAGAATCCTGTACCCCAAGTACATGATCTCCTGAGTTGGGGTAAATTTGGATTTCTCCTGGCTGATGATCCACCCCAGCTGACTTAAGTTGAGCTGCGTCAACTCTAGGTCCCGAGACAGCTGACTCTGAGTGGGCTGTGACCAGAAGGTCGTCTAAGTAGGGGATAATTGAGACTGACTGGAGTCTCAGCGGAACTAGTGCCTCCCCAAGAAACTTGGTAAAGACTGTGGGGGAGGACAACAGTCCGAAAGGGAGCTCCCTGCACTGGAAATTATACATTTTTGTGTCTATTTGCACTGCCATATGGAGAAATTTCTGGCATTCCTTCCTTATTGGGATGTGCAGATAGGCGTCCCTTAGATCCAGGGTAGCCATAAACACTCCTTTTTGGAGAAGATTCCTTACCGAAAAAATGGACTCCATACGAAATTTTTTGTAGCGGATGGAGTGATTCAGAGGCCGGAGGTTCATAATTAGTCTGAACCTCAAGGACAGCTTTTTTACAACAAAAATATGAGTGTAAAAACCATCCCCCTGTTCCTGAATGGGGACTGGTGTCAATACTTCTTGATCCACCATCTCCCCTATTAATAGCGGTAAGGCCCTGGCTTTTTGGAGTGACTTGGCAGTTTGGTCACCAAAAATATTGAGGGTGGGTTGCTGTGAAACTCCAGCGCATATCCTCTTTTTATAATATTCAAAACATATTCGTTTTGATGTTGTCTTTTCCCACTGTGGGAGAAAATTGCTTAACCTTCCCCCCACAAGGACTCTGATGTCATTGGGGCGGTTACAAAGTATGCCCCCCTTTTCCTTTCCCTTTTTGTCCTGCCCAATGTTTCTTGGGCTTGAACTCCTCTGCTTTGGAGGGTTCCTTAGAGGGATGAAAAAATTTCCTTGGAAATTTTTTGTGGGAAAGGTTTTCTTTTTATCCGCTGTCCTTTCTAAGGCGGTATCCAACTCAGGCCCAAAGACTAAGTCCCCTGTAAAAGGAACACTACACAGGCGAGTTTTAGACGCCGTGTCTCCCCCCCAAGTTTTCATCCAAACTGATCTCCTAGCTGCTACAGAAAGTGCTGCTGACTTAGCTGCAAACTTAATGGAATCAGTGGCTGCATCCGAGATAAAACCCATGGCCTTAAATAGCATGGGGAAAGTTTTTAAGAGCTCCCCCCCTAGGAGTACCTGTTTTTAGGTGGTCCTGCAATTGAGATAGCCAAAATTCCAGATTTCTAGCCACACAGGATGTGGCTAGAGCTGGCTTCAAACCTGCCATAGAGGCATCCTAGGCCCTCTTTAAGACTACATCTGTCTTTCTATCCATTGGGTCTTTTAAATGCCCCATATCCTCAAAAGCCAGATCAGATTGCTTTGAGACTTTGGACAGAGGGGCGTCTAGCTTGGGGTTCTTATTCCAGACCGCTTCTGGGCTCTCATCAAAAGGAAACCTTTTGGAGGGACTTAGTAAAGAACACCTTTTTATCCGGCTCAGACCACTCCTTGCGGATAAGGTCAGAAAGTACCTTATGAATTGGGAAAACCTTAGCTTTCTTTTCCCCCAGAGCCTCATACATTTTGACATGTCTGGTCAAGGGGTGCATTTATTATTATTGTTATATATTGAGCTCTGCCCATTAATTTAACATTCGCCCTCTTCTGTAGCCATCCGCCCCTTACACGATATCATTATCATCATCATTATAATAATAGACCCGCCCCTTGGTTAGAGTAATAATAAATGCGCCCCTTGGTTACAGTAATAACTAGACCCCTTAGTTACACGTATAGAATATTAAAAAAAATAAAATAAAAAAAAAAAAAAGTCAGTTAATTTGCTGTGTAACTAATTACTTTTCCAATGTAGTAACTGAGCTACTAACGCAATTACTTTTTGGGAGAAGTAATTTGTAACTTAACTAATTACTTTTTTAAAGTAAGATGACCAACACTGCTGGTCAATTGAGTTTCCTCTTCCTCAATTTCCAGTGTGTCATAAATAGCACTCAACAGCTCATCTACCTCTTCAAGAGAGAGCTGGCAACTTGCGATTTTGTTAGTTACAGCCTGGTCCTCATCCTGGTCAGAATCGGAACCAACACGGGGCTCTGCTCCCTGACTATACGGGGCTCCCCCGAGCTGGGTGTTGTAAGGCATGGTGAGGAGGATATTGCAGCTCTACTGGTGGAAGCTGTGCCTACATCTGTAATTAAATCTGAGATTTAAAAGTGGATGCCATTTCCTCTTTGAAGGAACCTAGGAATTTTGCTAAGGGAGAGTCTGCCTCCGTTTTCAATAAGCCTGCAATACACTGTTTGCACAGAGCTTTGTTAGAGCCAGGAGGAAAGCTTATCATTACCACAGTTAGGACACTTTTTGCGGCCTGCCTTGTCCTCCCTTAGCCTGAAAATAGAGAACAAACACCTTTAGCCATCTAAACTTGTATCCTCCAATATACACCACGTGCTGCCCACCACTGCATAATCCTGGGCTGGGAAACCACCACTACACTACAGGTCCCAGCCTTACCAACCACCACAACAAAAAAACGCCAGAGTAGTAGCCTGCACAGCGGCTTACCTGGGTCTGGCTGGTGCCTACATCGACCGGAGTGTCCTGGGGATTAGCCTCCATGGTTTTTCACGTGCTCCGGATCCGAGGGAGGAAACCCAAATGACTGACCAGCTACCTAAGGGACCACCTTAAGAACTGATTTGGCAATGTGTTTCCTGGGTCGATGGGAGGGACTCCATCTCTTAAGGGCTGTCCTGGAAGAGCACTTGGGAAAATACGTTTTCTGAATGGAGGATCGGCACAGCGAGGGACCCGCTCTGATCACTTTTCGTGTCACCACCAGAACGTCAGAAGCTGCATGTAACATTTTTCAAGAAACAGCAGCTATTAGCGGGGAACATGTCAGAGGTATCATATTGGTAGCTAGCTAATGCTTCAATAAAGTTTTTGCCCACACCTCAACGTTAATTTTCTAGATAATCTTTACCCACGGTAGCTCAACAGATGTTTTAAGCATCACAGATCTCAGGGTTTTAGTGTGAATGCTAAACCCTTCCACCATTACCACTGGCATAGCAAACAAAGTGATTGAAGAGGTAGTTTAGTAGTTAAAGATATAGTAGTAATAACGACCACTGCAGTATTTTATGTCATTAGCTACTGTATTTGTTGGCGTATAACACTTTTCCACCCTGAAAATTAGGTGCAAATAGTGTGTGTGTGTTATACGACGATACTGCAATTTGGGCTGCCTAGGAGGGAACCGAGAGGGGGGTGGGACGAGCGACGTCAGATTACATACAGCAAGAATCTCCCATTTACTCAGCAGCCTTTAATAGGAAGTCCCATCTCCTGGGCCAGCATTGGACCAGTGTTCTGTCTATCATAGAAGCCACCGATTAAAAAGGAGATTCTCGTTGTATGTAATCTGACGGCGCTCAACCCACCCGCCTCCCTTTCCCCTCAGAGACAGCAGTAATCCAAGTTGAGACTGCAGATGGGCATTGATCAGGCTGCATTCATGGCAATGGTGAGGCTGCATATGGGCATTGATGAGCAACTGAGGCTTTAGATGGGCATTGACCCTTATTTTGCTTCAAAGTACTTCCATTTTTTTTAATTCAAGTTTTTTTTTCCTGAAACTTCCCTCCTAAAATGATGGTGCGTGTTATATGTAGATAAATATGGTATAATTGTTAATATTCCTGCACACAACTCTATAGCCCCAATACAATAGTCTTAAAACTGTGGGGGGGGGGGGGGGGGTCAGAACTACAAACATCAGCTGCCTCAGATTTTAGGAATCTGACTAGCAACTATGACTACACTGCTAAAAATTCCTCCAGTATGTTCCTCTTGATTGGAAATGTCATAGGGTTTACAGAGTGTTAGCAGCAACCTCTCCAACTCAGTACCGACTTGGATCTACACATTTTCTATGTTTCATTCCAAAACCAGCCTCCTTAATGGGTCCCCCTCCCACCCCCATAGCAACTGTGTTGGCTGCTATGACTGTTGTAGTGCCATTGTAATTTATCACAAATACTGTCAGCACTATGTAGTGATACTCACAGCTCCAGATATGAAGTTGTTCCATTGATGGGGCAGTTGGTGTATTTCACTTTCTCCATGCACCCCCACAAGGACAATAGAGACATTACTACAGGTGCTAGCAGCCAGATCAGTTCCCGTCGCTACCTTCAACTTATACATCTTTAGGATTCCAGCAGATGACACTTAAGGCAGCAGCTCTGCAAGACATAAGTATGAACAGTCAGCTATATCTTTCTGTTTTATGCAATTTACAACAATTTCACACCTACGACTAATTACAAGATCAGTAGCATGAACCAATCCTGTTTGGACATACATAATTCAATCTAAAAATATAGCCTAACATGCATAAGATGGGTGATTAGCAAGTTTTTTTTTTTATATATCTGTTCTGGTAAATATATACCACTGAAATACTCAGACAAGGAAGTCAGCATGGTACAGGATTTTTTTTATGCCCTGAAACATGACAGGAGTCATGCATGGGTTAATGTACTATTCCACATATAGGTTGGCAAAATTCTTTTACTGTGCTTTGCTTTAGCTGATGGGGGGTTCTGGGCATGATGGACAGACATGCAGCAGCAGGGGTGGACTGACCATTCAGCCACTTCCCGAGGGCCCCAGGCAACTAGGGCCCCCCCCATCAGGGTTGCCAGCCTCAGTAAAACCAGGGACAGTATGTAAAAATCAGTTTTTTTTACATCCGTCTCTGAAATGTCCTTTACTGACATCCTTTTGGTCTAAAAATCCAGAGATAGCTGCCCCACCTCTTAAGGTACCTTCTCAGCCAATAGAAACATGTCTGTGTATATTGTGTGTACATGTATACTGTGTGGCCCCATAATCTGATTGTCTGGGGGCCCCATAATCTCCCAATTCCCGGGGGCCCCATGAGTTGTCAGTCCGCCCCTGTGCAGCAGCAGCATACACTTTACAGCCCCCACTGTAGAGGGGCATTATCTGAAAACTGTTAAATCTGACTTTTTAATGGGCCTGAAGGTATATCCCCAACTCTGCATCACTGTCTAAGTGTTAAGCTGCTGCCAACGCATCCAAAACAATACTGGACAGTGGCAGCTGGTGGTATATTGGGGGTGGCAAACACCAGTCAGGCAGATTGTCACCAGCCCACAGGCTTCCCCTGCGTCTCCTCGGCATCATGGCCGCTTTTGCCGTGCTTCTCTCTGAGACCCAATTCCTGATTAGCTAGGAGGAGAATCAGAAAGACAATAGTAAATATTAATAAGCTATTGTCACACAACTGGGTGGGCACAGTGCTCTGCACTCCGAGCCCACCCTTTTTTTAAAGCCAATTAGAGCCTCAGGCTCCAATCATGTGCTTAAAAAAAAAAACTCATTTGAATCCATGCATCTGACACCATGCATGTAGATTAGGGTCCGGGCGCATTGATTAGGAGGGGGCGGTGCCCCGTCTGGACAGCCTGCCACTGATCCTGGAGTATATGGAACTACATTTGATGATAAAGAAATAACATGTCAACTAGGGGGGTTTCCATGAGCTCACCTAGTCACTGCAGCTAGAAGGGACAGCCTTCCATGTAGTGACTGTTTCCTCTGCAATACAGCCAAGGCCAAAATATTTTGCACCTAAGCCTCTGTTTCTAAGAGCTTGGTGGCCTCTATTTACATCTTTCAGGAAAGGACGACACTTGGGCTGAGGTGCTGGTAGTAAGACAAGGGATCATCGCAAATCAGTGCAGGCCAACACTCAATTATAGTCAAGTGGGCCAAACTGGACTTACAGACCAAACAGGACACTCAAGAAAACCACCAAAATGCAGGTATGCTTGGCTTTACCCATCAAGGTGAACTTGGCACTTGAGGGCATAAAGAGAACACTGATGTTTTGCTCTTAGACAGCAAAAGGAAGTCAAGGAGCCACAAGACCCAGGAAAATAAATTAGGAAGCACCTGGTCTCCAGTCCTGAAGCTGCAGAGGAAAATCATGGCAGCAATAATAGACCTGCAGGAAATCACTGAACATCAGATCTGTTACCTATGAAGTGGTTTATCTCCCAGCTTGACAAGACCACTGCAGGGAATTCCCCCAGATTAACCACTTCAGCCCTGGAAGGATTTACCCTCTTAAAGCGGAAGTAAACCCATCGATTTAACAGTCTAAAAAAAAAAAAGGCATGCCGTGAATGCTAACTGCACATTGGCTGTGCTCTCAACCAAACAGTCAAACCATCCAATGGCTGGTGTCATAACGGATCACATGTGCAGCACTGTGGCAGTTGAAGATTAAACAGAGGCAAAGATGGCAGCTTCCTTGGCTGAAAACGATAGGGGGGTTTACTTCCACTTTAATGAACAGGCCATTTTCTGTGATTCAGCAATGCGACGAGTTAACTGACAATTGTGCAGGCATGCGACTTTGTACAAAAACTAAAATTACATGCTTCCCCCCCCCCCCACAAATGGCTCTCTTTTGGTGGTATTTGATCACCTCTGCGGTTTTTATTTTTTGTGCTATAAACAAAAGCACGACAATTTTGTGAAAAAAAAAATTTTTTTACTTTTTGCTATAATAAATATCCCCAATTTTTTTATAAAATTGTTTTCTCTTTAGGTTTAAGATATAATTTTTCTACGTTTTTGGAAAAAAATATAAAAATAAAATAAAGTTGCAATAAGTAGGAACAGGTAGCTCCTCACCCCTGACAGAATGGAGATCTGCCCGTTTACATTGACAGATCTACATTCTCTCCTCAGGAGAAATCACAGGTAGCCGACGGCCACCTTTGGCCAGCGGTCCAATTTCCGTTAAGTGGTCTCTGTGGCCCCCCCCCTTCCCGCCACGGTCCCCTCGGCAGTGGCGGAGTTGATCGGATGCTGGCCCTTGTGTGACATGGAGACAAGTGAGTGGGAAGATGGCCCCCATCCATCTCCATATTATTGCAGTCACTTCCACCCATAGCTCTTAAATTGAGAGAATATATATATATATATATATATATATATATATATATATATATATATATATATATATATATATATATATATATATATATATATATATATATATATATATATATATATATATATATATATATATATATATATATAAAATTATTATTATTGCATTTTACTGTAAATGTGACATCTGAGGTCTTTTTGACCCCAGATTTCATATTTAAGAGGTCCCTTCATGCTGTTTTTTCTATTACAAGGGATGTTTTAAGAAAAGTATAAAAATACAGTAAAAGAAAACATTTTAAACACGCCCCATCCCGCTGAGCTTGCATGCGGAAGCAAACATATGTGAGTAGCGCCCACATATGAAAACTGTGTCCAAGGCACATGTGAGGTATCGCCGCAATCGTTAGAGAAATAATTCTAGCCCAAGACCTCCTCAGTAATGCAAAACATGCAACCAGTAGAATTTTTTAAACGTCACCTGTGGAAATTTTTAAGTGTAAAAGTTTGTCACCATTCCAGGAGCAGGCGCAATTTTAAAGCGTGACATGTTGGGTATCAATTTACTCAGCGTAACATTATCTTTCACAATATAAAAAAAAAAAAAAAAAAAAACTGTCTAATTTTTTAATTTCCAAAAAAAGTGCACTTGCAAGACCGCTGCGCAAATACGGTGTGACAGAAAGTATTGCAACGACCACCAGTTTTTAGGGTGTTAGAAAAAAAAATGTATAATGTTTCGGGGTTCCAAGTAATTTCCTAGCAAAAGAAACGGTTTTTAAACTTGTAAACAAATCTCAAAGAGGCTCGGCCCTTAAGTGGTTAAAGATGAAGCAACCAGAGGGAGGGATGGACAGAACACAGATTCACCATCCTTTTCTCCCAGTCAGAAAGTCTGTATAGCAAGGGGAGGTCAACCAAAGAGGTGGAGATCTACCTGCACAACACTGGTGAAGTCAAAGATCACCGGATACAGACAGATCTGCTAAACCTGGTGCACACAGAATATGATGCAGCTGTGCCCAATAACAAATCAACTTCCAGGTTTGAGACCCCCCGTTCACATATGCGTGATTTGATGTGCGATTAGACAGGTCAAATCACATGTCAATTTAGAGCCTATTGCAGGCAATAGAAGTGGCCCAATCGGTGCGATGCTGACTGGTGATGCACTGATTTACAAAAGTAGTTCCAGACATGTACGCAGCAGAAGCGCAGCGTAGGCACAGTACACACATGACAGGGTGCAAGGAACTGTAGCGGGGAAAGGGTTAAGGATTTGTTTTCCTTAAGGAAAGTTGTTACTGCACTTACCTTATTGGACGGGTGTTGAAGGGGTGGAGCAGTATAAAGGTTTGCTGGTTCAGGGTGGAGTCACCAGTTCGTCTAGGGGTCAGCAGGAGATAGGGAATTTCTCGGTAGAGCTGGTACGAGGCCTGGGGAAAAAATAGCAGGACACCATGAGCGGGTTGGAACACCTTTGGGAGCAACTCAGGGCAGCGGCAGACGCCCATGGAGCAGACTGGTTGCAGAGCCAGGTAACGGCCACTTTACAGGGGGCCAGCCAGGGGCCGGTTGCTAGGCGACCGGCCTCCACGCGTGCTAGGAGGGCTATCCCCCCGGAGCGCTTAAGCCCAGAGTTTATCCCCCCCAGGTCCCAGCGCAGAGTCAGGAGCCCCAGCAGAGTTAGGTCGGGCCCCCCGGCAAAACAACATGCCAGCCGGGCACAGAGGGGAAGGGGGAGGACCAGCAATAGACAGAGCCCGAGGGGGAGCGGTGGGTTACAGGCCACCAGCCGCCCCAGCGTGGAGGTGAGGGCGGAGATCCATCAGGTTGCACCCCCTGGCGATGCTCCGGTCGGGGGGGGCAACCCGACGGGGGAGTACCAGAACCGTGAGCGCCGGCCCTACCTGCACAACGGCCGGCGGCTCACCTCGTGGCGGCGCCATCTTGGCGGTGGGAGGAGCCGAGGGGACAGAACACAGAGCAGCAGTGTCTGAACGGCGGTCGGGAGGCCCCGCCTCCAGGATCGGCCTGGGTCCTGGGAGGGCTGGCCGAGCAGATGCCTGCGCGCTGGCCGCTCAGGCGGCGCAGGCTGATGACGTCAGCGAGGGAGCCGGAAACAGCGAGGGAGAAAGCCCTCTGGAATACACCAGCTTCCCTTCCCTGCCGAACTCTGCAGTTTCAAGCCCACAGCGCAGCAGGAGGGAAGAGAGAGCCAGCGCTTCTGCATCCAGGGCATCATCCCACAGGAGGGAAGAGCGGTCCAGGGGGTCAGCTTCTAGGCCATCCGCCCGCAGGATGGAAGACCGAAGGCCACAGCGTGGGGTGGAAGAGGACAACAGCAGCCAAGAAGAGGGAGAGCTGTCGGAGGACTCGCAAGTGGCGACGAGGGTGTCCGGACAGGCGGCTGGAGGTTCCTTGTGCCTGCGTCAGCCCGGTAAGTCTGATTCTTTTCTGCACCCACATTCTCAGGGGGGTCAGGGCAGGCAGGGGGGGGGGGGGGGAGAGGCAGGACACACCGGGGGGGGGGGGATTTGTGGGACACACTGCGGGACTTACTGCGTCGCTTGGAGGGCAGCGCTGCGCAACCTCTGACGCGGGTCAGCCCCTGGATGCCCCCATCCGGGGGTCTGATCGGGGTGGCGGGGGGCAATACGGCCAATCCACCAGGGCCTGCGGCTTCCATGTCGGCGGAGACGCAAACGGAAAAAGACGTCGGGGGCACAGCGGCGAGGGACACAGCAAAGGACCAGGAAGCGGAAAGGGTACGCTTGGCAGACGCCGCCCGTTGCGAAGTGTACGTGTGCTTCGAGGGACCGTTAGGTGCACATTTGAAAAAGGAAGTGCGGGAGAGGATATGGAAGGATGAGTATATTGAAATTTTTTCGCTGCTCCCGCTAGAGAAATTCAATTTAGACAGGGTGAAGCCGGATGAGAGCAAGAAGGATGAGGAAGAGAAGCGTAGATACAGGCTGATTCCCCGCACGTTCGCGAATTGGCTACAAGCGTTTGCGATATTTGCCAGTGTGATTGGGGAAAAGGCGCCAGAGAACTGTTCGGCTTTATTTTGCTACCTGGAAGCCATTAGTGAGGCCCACAGGGTTTATGGGGGGCTGGCATGGCTTAGGTATGACGAACAATTTCGTCAGCGGAAAGCAGTGCGCCCGTCTATACGGTGGGACCACAAGGACATCAGCCTGTGGATGAAGTTGATGACATCATCCAGGGCTGGTGGCCAGTTTTTTCCAGGGGGGGCCGGCGGCGTCTCATCTACAGGATCGCCGGCCCTTAAGAAAAAAGGTGTGTGTTGGCAGTTCAACGAAGGAACTTGCCGATACGGGGGTTCGTGCAGATACAAGCACGAGTGCTCGGGCTGCAGCGGAACGCACCCATTCGCAAAGTGTTTCAGGCAGGGAAAAGGTCGCCCAGGAGATACGGCTGAAAAGAGGAGTGACGCCGGTGAACTTAGCAAGGATGCTCCCTTTCCTAAGTAGGTATCCGGATCGGGCGGCGGCGCGACTACTGGAGGAGGGTTTTAGCATGGGCTTTAGGATCCCGAGTTCCCTGCGGGAGGTCCCTCCGGCAGCTAGGAACCTACAGTCAGCGCGCTTGCATCCGGAGGTGGTGTCGGCAAAGTTGGCCAAGGAAGTGGCTTTAGGGCGTATGGCGGGGCCGTTTTTGGCCCCGCCGGTGCCAGGTTTAGTAGTTTCCCCGCTGGGGGTGGTCCCTAAGAAAGAGCCGGGGCAGTTTCGAATGATACATCATTTGTCCTACCCGAAGGGCAGCTCAGTCAACGATGGTATTGACCCGCAGGACTGTGCGGTTACCTATACATCGTTTGATGCTGCCGTGGCCTGGGTGAAAAAATACGGGAGGGGTGCACTGATGGCTAAGACGGATGTGGAATCGGCGTTCCGCTTGTTGCCGGTGCACCCGGGGAGCATGCATTTACTGGGGTGTCATTGGCAAGGGGAGTATTTTGTTGACCGGTGCTTGCCAATGGGTTGTTCGGTTTCCTGCGCATTGTTTGAAACGTTTAGCTCATTCTTCGAATGGGCAGTTAGAGAGGTTGCAGGGGTTAATTCCATCATCCACTATTTGGATGATTTTCTTTGCATTGGGCCGCCAGATTCGCGGTGTTGTGGTCTCTTGTTGAGTACCGTGCAGCATTTGGCGAGCAGGTTTGGTATTCCGCTGGCGGCGGATAAGACAGAGGGCCCGCAGGAGGAGTTAATTTTTCTGGGTATCACTATTGATTCCCTGGCCATGGAGTGTAGGTTGCCCGAGGACAAATTGGCGGCGCTACGACAGGAGGTAGGTATGGCCAGCAGGACACGCAAGTTGAAGTTGAGGGAGGTTCAGTCCCTCCTGGGTAAGTTGAACTTCGCGTGTCGCATCATTCCAATGGGGAGGATATTTTGCAGGCGCCTGGCGGCGGCCACAGCGGGGGTTAAGATGCCCAATCACTTTGTTAGCCTAACCAGGGAGCTACAGGAGGATTTGAAAATATGGGATGTCTTTTTGGACTCCTATAACGGAAAGGCGATTTGGCAGGAAGGCCCGGTCAGCAACGCTGACCTGGAGCTGTTCACGGACGCGGCAGGGTCCGGGGGATATGGAGCCTACTGTCAGGGGAAGTGGTGTGCAGGCCCGTGGCCGGAGAGCTGGAGGAAAGCAGGTTTCCTGGGCAATCTGGTTCTGTTGGAGCTGTTCCCCATAGTGTTAGCGGTGGAATTGTGGGGGCAGGAGTTGAGCAATAAGAAGGTCAGGTTCAACTGCGATAACATGGGGGTGGTGTGGGCGATCAACAATGTATCGGCCTCATCCCCGCCAGTGGTCCGGTTGCTTAGACACCTAGTGCTCAGTTGTTTGAGGAGAAATGCCTTTGTGTATGCGGTGCATATCCCTGGGATCGACAACAAACTCGCGGATGCTTTGTCTCGTTTCCAGTGGACAGAATTTCGCAAGCTGGCACCGGAGGCGAAGCAGGCAGGGGAAGTGTGCCCCCAGGACTTGTGGAAGATCGCACTGGAATCGCAGACAGGTTGATACGACAGTCCCTCAGCGATAACACGTGGAGAGCCTATAGGAAAGTATGGCAAGAATGGGGGACGTTGGAGCAGGAGGTCGGTGGGTCGGGGGACCCCGGGGATGTACAGAACAGGGTGTTGTGTTTCATTTGCCAGAACTACACGGGGGGGGTCTCCGCGTCCGCCATCAGTAAAAAGATGACCGCGCTGGCTTTTTTATTTCAGTTAAAGGGTATGCAGGACACCACAAAGGCTTTCGTGGTACGTAGGGCTTTGAGGGGATATAGGAGAGGGTCTCGCAAGCCGGACTCCAGGCGCCCGGTGTCATTTGCGGTGCTGGAAAAAATCGTGTCGGTCTTAGGTGAGGTATGTATGTCGGGTTTTGAGAGAATTCTGTTTCAGGCAGTCTTTTTGGTGGCATTCTTCGGGGCCTTCAGGATAGGTGAGTTGGTCTCCCCGTCTAAGAGGGTAGCGGGGGGTTTAAGATGGGGGGGATGTGGCCCTGAGGGAGGGGGCCGTGGAGTTATGGATCAGCAGATCAAAAACGGATCAGGAAGGCAAGGGTGTGCGGGTCAAATTATTTCCCGGCAAGGATACCGTCACCTGTCCCGTTATGGCCATAAAGCGATTTTGGGGGGTCCGCCCCGAGGGGGGGGGGCTTTTTTCATGCACCAGGACGGGTCGTTTCTCTCCAGATTTCAATTCACGGCGGTGTTCCGAAGATGCTTGGAGGTGAGTGGTTTTGCGCCGTTGGAATTCGCAGCCCATTCGTTCAGGATTGGGGCGGCTACAGAGGCGGCCAGGTGGGGTCTTCCGGGGGAGGTAATAAGAAGGATAGGCAGATGGGAATCCGCTAGGTACCGTCTTTATGTCAGGCCTCATCTATTGTGAATTGTTAGACATGCACTGAGTGTATATTGTTAGAATTTGTTCTGGGTATTGTTTCATTTGTTTTTCAGGTTCCCCCAGATGTCTCGTGTGGATCATGGGGCACTCTTATGTTTTTTGGGGGGCCAGGAGGGCTGACGTTAGGCCTAATGGGAGGCAGTTGAGGTTGGCCAGGGAGGATGGAACAGTGAGATGGATAGGCCTTCCTGGTATGAGGTGGCATAGGGTTGTCCCAGCGGTGCACCAATTTGCACGCTTGGACCGGGCCCCGGACATCCTGGTATTACATGTGGGGGGCAACGATCTGTGTGTTAGGCCCATGAGAAAGGTCATCAAGGATATACAGTGGGATTTCTTCAGGCTTAGGTCATTGTTCCCAGGAATGACTGTAGTCTGGTCGGACATTGTGTGCCGCATGGCTTGGAGAGGGGCACGGTCGTGGGAGAGCCTGAACAAGACACGGGTCAAGGTCAACAAGGAGGTGGGCAGGTTTATCTCTCGCAATGGAGGTGTGGTTGTGCGTCATTGGGAGCTCGAGGTGGACACCTGGAGGTATCTCAGGGCGGATGGGGTGCATCTCAACCCGGTGGGGATTGACTTGTGGGCGCTGGGGTTGGAAGACGGCATACAACGTGCTTTCTTGGCGTGGCGGCGGGCACAGATGTGAGGCTTCACATTTGTGCCGCGGTGGCGGGCCTTGGCGACAGTTTTATGTCTATATATCGAATATATATAGAATATTGGTTTAAAGTGGGGACCCATCCCTGAGATGGAGTCCTTTTTGGCTCTAATGGCAGTCAGTAACTGTCTAGAAGTTGGGGGTCTGCGGTCAGTTGGCGTAACGCCTAGAACAGGGGCTGCAGGCTCAACTAAAATTTAAGATGGGTCGTCAGGGACTAGGATACGTTCATTGTTTACAGTTTTATATTTTTTAAGATTTTACGGTTGAATATTTTATGTTGAAAATATTTATTAATACGTTTTCTATATTTTGTTAATAAAAGGCCGCAAGGCCATTTTTACCCACCAGGTGTCCTCGTTATTTCAGGTATGTTTGTTGTATGTATTTGGGTGGTATAGCAAGTTATCTGGCTTCCCTAGTCAAGACATGTACGCAGCAGAAGCGCAGCGTAGGCACAGTACACACATGACAGGGTGCAAGGAACTGTAGCGGGGAAAGGGTTAAGGATTTGTTTTCCTTAAGGAAAGTTGTTACTGCACTTACCTTATTGGACGGGTGTTGAAGGGGTGGAGCAGTATAAAGGTTTGCTGGTTCAGGGTGGAGTCACCAGTTCGTCTAGGGGTCAGCAGGAGATAGGGAATTTCCCGCCCTCCCTCCCTAATTTTAGGGTTTAAGGCTATTAGAAGTGGTGATCAGGCGTGGGTCCTTGGCGACAGTTTTATGTCTATATATCGAATATATATAGAATATTGGTTTAAAGTGGGGACCCATCCCTGAGATGGAGTCCTTTTTGGCTCTAATGGCAGTCAGTAACTGTCTAGAAGTTGGGGGTCTGCGGTCAGTTGGCGTAACGCCTAGAACAGGGGCTGCAGGCTCAACTAAAATGTAAGATGGGTCGTCAGGGACTAGGATACGTTCATTGTTTACAGTTTTATATTTTTTAAGATTTTACGGTTGAATATTTTATGTTGAAAATATTTATTAATACGTTTTCTATATTTTGTTAATAAAAGGCCGCAAGGCCATTTTTACCCACCAGGTGTCCTCGTTATTTCAGGTATGTTTGTTGTATGTATTTGGGTGGTATAGCAAGTTATCTGGCTTCCCTAGTCATGTACTACCTTTGAGGCAATTTCAATAGACATCTGTGCATGAACCCACATGGATGTCTTTCAAATCGTCCCCAAATTCAGACTAAAATGCGGCTTTGAAATCATGTGAGTTCAGAATAACTTGCACAATCTCAAAGCCTTGCTCAGTGTGAACGAGGATTTATTGACAAAGTTTAGTCCAACAAGCTGAAGTTTAAAACTGACTGGTTACTCTGCACAGATGCACTTGATTCTGTGACCAGGTTTAGTAAATCTCCCCCAAACTGTCCTGTTAGTGCCAGTTCACACCAGAATGCGGTGCCAGAAAGGCGTGTTCCACATGAGTTTCCTGTACCATGTTCAAAACACACTACACTTGGGATCTACTGCGGGTGCCACCACAATCAGGGACAGAAGGTCGGCAAGCCCAGGACCAATCTACCAGTCACCTGAATGTGATCGACTGGTAGATTGTGGTCCACGGGTTGCCAACCTGGGCTCTATAGTAAACAATGTGCAGAAAAAAGACTCATGTGGGTGTTTGAAAGCTGAGGGGTAATTTTGGCCTCTTGCATTGTAAATCATTTTATGGAGTGTGGAGCGAGTATAGGTGTATGAGAAATGCATGGAGTGTGGAGCAAGCACAGGGGGTGTGTGGGATGCATGGAGTGTGCTGATATTAGACCATTTTCTGCAGTTTAAAAAAAAAAAAAAGATTTTTTTTTTGGTGGTGCAAGTAGCTGGTCTTGCATAGGGCACAGAATAGTCTAGCAATGGCCCTGGTTGAGTACTGTAAAGCAGGCACTTCTGATCTGTAGGGGGGGGGGGGGGGCAATGATTGCAGTGCCCAAAGCAAATCAGAGTGCCAAGATCACAGGGCAGTATTCCTCTCTAAGGCCCCATGCACACCTATGCATTTTTTTTGTGCATTTTCAGAAATGCACTACAGTGCATTTCATGTGGTTTCCTATGGGTCATGTGAACATCTGTGCATTTTATGGAAAGGGCCAGGGACTCTTCTGGCTTTTGGTTCCACAGACTTCAATGGATCAAAAACATGTATTGGAAAATGCAAAATGTACCTGGAATATGCAACCTGCATAGGTGTGAATCGGGCCTTACAGCAGCTCAGACTCCAGATAAGGCTGCCTGCTGCTGACAGATGAAATGACAGAGGACTGCAGAGTGGAGTCTCCTCCCCTCCCCCAGCACAGTAGAAGCTCCAAAATGAAAAGAACAGCCAGCTTCCTTTCCCTCCTCCCAGCCTGCCTGTTTTGCACAACAGAAACCCCCCTCTCTTGTCAGATGGTTGCACTGCAGTCAGTCAGCTCTCTGTGTACAGCCGATCTGCTCCCTCCCCAGCGGTCTCCCATCCAAAGACACATCCAGCAGCTCAGCTGACCTCACCCCTTCGTTCCTTCCAGTTGCTGACTGAACTGTCACAGGTGCTTTTAAAGGTAGCGCCTCTGCACAACACTGTGGATCAATCCGCCCTCCTCTCAGCCGGATCTAATTAAACATCAGCGGGTTATGTGTGAGTATCCCTCCCCTTCAAAAATGAGTCCCCAGCCAAGTAGCAGACAGGATTCACAGCAGGTACAATATTATTAAAAAAATTTGCAAATTTTATGCCAATACCTTAGTGGAATTTTTGGGGGGTGCTATGAGGGTGCTTGAAGACTTTTTGGGGGGCTTCAGCTGGCTGCCCCTGATTATAGGCTTACCTGTGGGTACAAGTGGTGTAAGTAGGTTTACAAGCACTTTACCCTCCCTGGCAGTACGATTATGTCATGTTTTATGCTGAAAGCGGTGCAATATTTTGCATAGAAATTTGGTGTTTTATATTGTAGGCTTGTAATTCTTAGGAATAACACACCTAAATCTGTCCAAATAAGAGTCTAGTAGACATCCCGGGTATGATAAAATTTGAAACACGAAATCATAAATTATAATATAATAAATGGGGCGTGGCTACGGCATGCATGGGTGAAGACGTGCTTTCATCAAGCTCCGCGAGACCCGCTCCATCTATAGCCTGAACGGCAGCACACACGGGGGGAATACCACCCACAAAGATGCCCCCAAAGAGCAGAGCGTCCCCGCAGCCACAGTGGACCCCTCGGGGCTGGTCGGAATCGCTGGATAACTTTACTTTTATAGATTCCGTCCTGGAGTCCCTGTCCTCCTTCAGGGAGGGTCAACTTGTACTAGGAGGTGATTTTAATGTAAGCCCTGACCCACAGCTAGATACGTCCCCAAGCCGCTCCACCCACTCGTTTGCCTTTCTAAAGCATTTCAGGAAATCGCTACAGATGCACCACTTGGTGGATTGCTGGAGATTGCTGAACCCGGCAGACAGGGACTATAGCTATTTTTCAGCCACACACAATGTCTATACCCATATAGACTTTCTGCTGATGGATCAGTACTCCCTGGAGTCCCTGGCTGGTGCTTCCATTGGCTCCATTACAATTTCGGATCATGCTCCGGTATCCATCTCCCTGCGTCCCTTGTCTATGGAGGCACAGACATGGAGCTGGCGCCTGAACGAAGGTATTCTAGACGATGTAGTAGCACAAAAACAGGTACTAGACACCATTTTCTTGTACTTTGCAGAGAACAAAATAGGCGAGGTGGGCATGGGCTCGGTATGGGAGGGACATAAAGCGGTAGTTCGAGGGGAGCTGATATCCCAAGGGTTGAGACTAGGGTTGAGCGAACCCGAACTGTAAAGTTCGGGTCCGTACCGGACTTTTGGGTGTCCGGGACCCGGACCCGAACCCGGACTATTGGCTGTAAGTTAGGGTTCGGGTCCGGTGTTCGGCGATGTATTGGCGCCTTTTTAACAGCTGCAGGGCAGCCAATCTACGCTAGTTTCACTAGTGTGCCCTTAGAAGCAATCACAGCCATGCCTACTAATGGAATGGCTGTGATTGGGCAGTGCAGCATGTGACCCAGCCTCTATATATAGTCCAGACACACAGCACACAGCGTCATTCTGCTATAGACAGGTTCCTGTGCTGCTGAGAGAGAGGATTTTAGGAGTTAGTGTAATAAAGTCAGTCAGTCAGTCCACATTCCTTTAATTTTCTTCTAATTAGTTAGATCAGTGAGCGATCTAGATAGCTAGAGTAGAGTAGGGAGATTCTTTATTAAGCAAAAGAAAGAGGCAGAGAGAATTATTGAAGAGATTCCTAAATCAATTGTACCCTGGCTGGGGTGCAGTGCACAGTCTTTTAACAGTGCCATGAGGCCAGTGCCAGACAAAATATAAAAGTTTTACCTGCAAGCTCAGTACACCATTAGGACCAACACTGCATATAGTAAGAGATACACCATAGTCTGTGTGTATTCTGCTATTGGAAAAAACATTGCAAAAAAATTTAATTTTGCTGTGTTTTTTTTCTTCCCCAATAGCATTTTCTGCGTGTTCATACACGCTTTAGATACTGTCCGTGTATTCTGATATTGGAAAAACATTGCAAAAAAATTAAATTTTGCTTTGTTTTTTTTTTCCCAATAGCATTTTCTGCACGCTCATACATACACGCTGTAGACACTATCCGTGTATTCTGATATTGGAAAAACATTGCAAAAAAATTTAATTTTGCTGTGTTTTTTTTTTCCCAATAGCATTTTCTGCGTGTTCATACATACACGCTGTAGACACTATCCGTGTATTCTGATATTGGAAAAACATTGCAAAAAAATTTAATTTTGCAGTGTTTTTTTTCCCCCAATAGCATTTTCTGCGTTTTCATAAACGCTTTAGACACTATCCGTTTATTCTGATATTGGAAAAACATTGCAAAAAAATTTAATTTTGCTGTGTTTTTTTTTCCCAATAGCATTTTCTGCGTGTTCATACATACACGCTGTAGACACTATCCGTGTATTCTGATATTGGAAAAACATTGCAAAAAAATTTAATTTTGCTGTGTTTTTTTTTTTTTTCCCAATAGCATTTTCTGCGTGTTCATACATACACGCTGTAGACACTATCCGTGTATTCTGATATTGGAAAACATTGCAAAAAAATTTAATTTTGCTGTGTTTTTTTTTCCCAATAGCATTTTCTGCATGTTCATACATACACGCTGTAGACACTATCCATGTATTCTGATATTGGAAAAACTTTGCCAAAAAATTGAATTTTGCAGTGATTTTTTTTTCCCCAATAGCATTTTCTGCGTTTTCATAAACGCTTTAGACACTATCAGTTTATTCTGATATTGGAAAAACATTGCAAAAAAATTAAATTTTGCTGTGTTTTTTTTTTCCCAATAGCATTTTCTGCGTTTTCATAAACGCTTTAGACACTATCCGTGTATTCTGATATTGGAAAAACATTGCAAAAAAATTTAATTTTGCTGTGTTTTTTTTTCCCAATAGCATTTTCTGCGTTTTCATAAACGCTGTAGACACTATCCGTGTATTCTGATATTTGAAAAACATTGCAAAAAAATTGAATTTTGCTGTGTTTTTTTTTTCCCAATAGCATTTCCTGCGTTTTCATAAACGCTTTAGACACTATCCGTGTATTCTGATATTGGAAAAACATTGCAAAAAAATTAAATTTTGCAGTGTTTTTTTTTCCCCAATAGCATTTTCTGCGTTTTCATAAACGCTTTAGACACTATCCGTGTATTCTTTTTTTTATATATTCTTTATTTTCGCAATTTTTCTTATACACATGATTCATCACGTTTATAGTCAAGTATTAAACAAATACATCTATTCAAATTACATTTTTTTCCCCAGACCCCCCCCCTCTAAAGAAAAAAAAAAGCCTACCCCGTCTCGCTCACCCCCCCGCCGTTCCCCACAGTATTTCCTTCCATTATCCTAAGATATTGTTCTGTTTCCCTGAACTCAATCCATTGTTGCCATATCCTCTGATATTTTTCTTCTAGATTCTCTAGGGTGTATAATGACTGTTCTATTATTCTTGTCCTCTCCACCCTCACTACCCATTCTTTCATTGCGGGTGTCTCCTGAGATTTCCAGTAGCAGGGAATTAGGGCTTTGGCTGCATTTAATAGATAAGGGATGAGGTTTCTAGCATGTCGTCCCTCTCCCCACTCTGTATCGTGGAATAGGCATACCCATGGAAGTTTCTTCACCCTAACTCGTGTTATATTAAAAATTATTTCTATTATTTGCTCCCAATATTTTTTTATTTTCGGGCAGTACCACCACAGGTGTGAGAAGGACCCCACTGCATCGCACCCTCGCCAACAATTTGGAGAAATGTCTCCATTGTAGGCGTTCGCTCCTTGGGGTGTTACATACCACCTAGCTAGAAGTTTATAGGACATTTCTACTGATTGTATGTCTTTTGCTGTTGAGAAAACACGTCCTAGGATCTTGATCTTCTGGTCCTCGCTATTTAATGGGCCGATCTCACTTTCCCATTTCCCTAAGTACGGGGGGTATTCGTGCTCCGCCGCTCACAACAGGATTTTATAAGTCTTTGAAATTCTTTTCTCTCGGTTGTTGGGGGAATCCATTAATTTTTCTAAGGGCCTAAGTTCTCTCTTACCACGTAGGGGTTTTGGGAGTGTCTGTGTGAAGTGTTGTATTTGGGTGTAGCGCCATTTATCTAGTGCTCTGTGTCCCCACTTCATAATAATCTCATTGTAAGTGCTAATTCTATTCCCTTCCATCGCGTCTATCAATCTCAAATTCTCTTTATTGGACCATCTACTAAAATATATAAACTCCTGCTTACCTGGGGGAAAAAAAATTTGTGTCTAATAGTGGGATTAGTGGGGAGTTATAGTCCCAATTGTGCCTTTTGTGTATTACATCCCAAATTTTTAGTGAGTGCCTTGTGAGTGCCGTTGTATTTGGGGCTAAGTGTCTGTAGTGTGGGGGTATCCATATAATTTCTCCTATTCTTGTTTTACTTAACTTTCTTTCTAGTTCCACCCAACTTTTATCCTCATAATTGTGACTCCAATCTATTATTCTAGAGATTGCCACCGCTTCGTAATACTTTTTAAAATCCGGGGCAGCCAGCCCCCCTCTTCCTTTTTCTCTTACTAATGTATCAAATGCGATGCGCGCCCGTTTACCCGCCCAAATGAATTTTGTTATTATTGACTTTATTTTCTTCAGGTATGACTGAGGGAGAGAAATTGGGATCATTTGGCAGGTATAAATGAATATGGGGAGAGTGAACATCTTAACCGCGTTTATCCTCCCAATCCAAGAGAGGGCTTTATATTGCATTCCTCTAAGTTGCTTTTTAATTTTATTAATCAGTGGGATATAGTTGTAGTTAAAGAGGTTATCTACCTGGGGCGTTAATTTTATTCCCAGGTAGTTAAGCTCATTTTTACACCATTTAAATTGGAATCTAGATTGTATAGCGCTCTGTTCTTGTCTTGATAGGGTTAAGTTTAATATCTCGGATTTGGACATGTTAACTTTAAAGTTCGACAGTTTGCCGTATTGTTTTAATTCTTTCATAGCCATTGGGATATATATTCTGGGGTTGGAGATATAGAGCAACAAGTCGTCCGCAAATGCCGATACCTTGTACTCCCTGTCTCCTGCTCGAATTCCCCGGATATCGGGATTTTTGCGGATCGCTGACAATAGGGGTTCTAGGGTGATTATAAATAAAAGAGGAGAAAGTGGGCAACCCTGTCTTGTCCCATTAAACAAGTCGAGGGGAGAAGACAGGGTCCCGTTGACTCTTATTTTTGTTGTCGGATGCTGATAGAGGGCCTCGATCCATTTCATCATCCTGTCACACAGTCCCATATAGCTCAATGTTTCAAGCAAGAATACCCAGTTGACCCGGTCAAAAGCCTTTTCGGCATCAATTGACATAAGGACTGTAGGCGCACCCCTCCTAACGGCTTCTTGGATCAGCATTATTGCTTTCAAAGAATTATCTCTACCTTCCCTCCCCTGCACGAACCCTGCTTGATCGTTATGTATCCATTCTGGCAGATATGACTTCAATCTCTCGGCAATTATTTTTGCAAATAGCTTTATGTCCGAATTTAGTAAGGAGATTGGCCTATAGCTTTCTACTGCCATCGGGTCTTTCCCCTCCTTCAAAATCAGAGTAATATGTGCCAGTAGTGTCTCGTCTCTAAATTTCTCGCTTGTCCCTATTGCATTAAAATATTTTCATAATCTCGGTGCTAACTGCTTGGAGAACTTTTTATAATATATAATGGAGAATCCGTCGGGACCCGGGCTACCTCCTGGGGCTGTATTGGCTATAGCTCTTTCTACTTCTTCTACCGATATAGGTGCACCGAGTGCCTCCATTTCTTCCATTTTACCCTTTGGGAAGTCCATATTCCGAAGGTACCCTGATTTCGTCCCGCCGCTTTCCTTCATTTTGTTTGTGTTCAATATTATATAAGGTACTATAGTATTTGTGAAATGTACTCGCTATTTCCGGGGATGATATCTGGATCTCGCCATTTACGTCTCTAATCTTCTCTATGAACGTCCTGTTCTTTTTTTCCTTGACCCTATTGGCCAGCCATTTACCTGCTCTGTTCCCCCACTGGTATCTTTCCCTCTTTAAAATGTGTATTACGGCTGTCCTCTCTTGCTCGACGTATTCTGCTAGCTCTCTTTTTTTGGATGTCAGCTCTTGTTTCTACGGTATTCCTTTGGGTCTTGTTTTCTGCTCTAGCTCATGTATATCCTTATATAACTCCCTTTTCCTTATTTCCCTTGCTTTTTTTTTTCCTGCTCCAATGCCTATTAAGCTACCCCTTATCACCGCTTTATGGGTTTCCCAGACTATTGAGGCCGAAACCTCTGGTGACTCATTTAAAGTGAAGAAAGTTTCTAATTCCTGTTCTATCTTAATGATTGACTCTTGGTCTTGCAATAATGTGACGTTGAGTTTCCAGTTTATTCCAGGTCCACAGTCCCCCTTTATATCCAGATGAATTTTCACTGGAGCATGGTCAGATAGAGTCATTGTTTTTATTTCTGCGTTCCTGAGTATCGGGACCAGCTGATGTTCTATAAAAATATAATCTATCCTGGAGAAGGAACTGTGGACCTGGGAGAAACAAGTGTAGTCTCTGTCTTTTAAATGTAATATTCTCCAAGTATCTTGTAACTGCCAATCTCCCAATGCTTTAATAACTTTCTTCTTCCTTTGTTCTGTAGCTTGAGACCTACCCAGTGAGGTATCTAATTTTGGGTCTATGCTCCAATTAAGGTCTCCTGCTAAAATAAGTTTTCCTTCTTTAAACCCCTCGAGTCTACTTAATGCTCTCCTGAGAAATTTATCCGGGTTTTTATTTGGTGCATAAACATTCACAATTGTACATTTCATGTTGTATAACATACCTTTTATAAATAAGTATCTTCCCTCCGGGTCCACAAGACGCTCCTCTAGCTTAAATTTTATTGACCTGCTAAGGCCGATTGCTATACCTCTCGAATACGGCGATGGAGAATCTGCATGATACCATAGTGGGAAATGAAACGAATTTAATCTAATTCCTGAACTATAGGTTATATGCGTCTCCTGTAGGCATACGATGCCTGCCTCCAGGAAGAGTAGTTCGTCATTTACACTATGCCTTTTTTTTTTTTAATTTAACCCTCTTACATTGTATGTAATAAAATTTATCCCCTCCATAATGGGTTTTTAGAGAGGCAGTCTATAGATGCGTCTTGTAGAGCCAGGGTCGATTTCCGTACTGTGGCGGCGAGGGGTGAGCGAGACCCCAAAAAAAAAAAAGGGAACCCCTAAACATAACCCCCCACCTCCCCCCTCCCAACCCTCCCCTCTTCTGAAACGATACACCCGAATGGGTTGGACAGAACCCCCCACAATCGTTTAATATATGGGCCAGGCATACTCCTTCACGATGTCGCCTGCATTCCATATTCTCCTTGAGGCTCATTTCCGTAGCCGTGTGAACCCATCCCCGTCTCATCAACAATGAGGTCAGGGGTTTCAGTCGCCATCTTCTCCTTAATGTCTCAGGCGCAAGGTCTGCGTAGATCTGCAGCTCTGCTCCCTCGTAGGATACCCCATTGAGTGTTCTGATTCTATTCATAATCAAGGCCTTCTCTTCCACATAATGGAACCTTATTATTACATCCCTGGGGGAGTCTGGTCTACCTCTCGGGATCCGAGCCAACCTATGAATTCTATCGATTTTCAGGGTTTCTGTGACTTCTCTATCAAGAAAAGGGTTGAATAATTGCTGTGCTATACTTCTCAACTCTGTGTTACCATATAACTCAGAGAGACCCTTTATACGTAAATTCTTCCTTCTACTTCGATTCTCTTGGTCTTCTAATCTATATAGCAACGACCTATTGGCTCTCTGGAGGGCGTTCACCTGCTCTGATATTTGTGCTAGCTTTTGGTCGTAGACCCCTAACCTGTCCTCCACCTCTTCTACTCTCCCCAGGACTAATCCAATATCTCCCCTTAGGGCTGCAATTTCCCCTTTCAGGGATGTTTCCAAATTTGAGAACATCTCCGGAAGCATCTCTCTTATTTGTGATGTTTCCTCTTGGGGTGTAGGCTGCATAGTTCTTTCTGTCTCTATAGCTCCTCCCTCCGCACCTCTCTCCATCCTTCTGTTCTGTGTCCCCTCGTGTCCTACAGTGGTATTTTGTGGACTTCTATCATCTACCTTTGGTCCCGTTGTCTTTGTTCCGTTTACCTTCCCTCCTTTACTATCCTCCGGGCTTCTCTGCCTATTTAGGCCTGATCGAAGGGGTACTCCTCCTTGACTCAATCTTGGGCCCCCCTGTCCCTCCTCAACTATGCTAGTATTGGTGTCCATGTATCTCTGGATGCCTCCCGGGCTTTGAGTTGGGGGGTTCAGTTTAACAATTTTGCTTGCTTTACCCCTCATATTTATTACAATCCTTCTTTCCGTTTGGGGTACTCCCGCTATCTCTTATGGGGTCCTTTATTTTCCCTTCTCTTCCCCGTATTACCAACCTTTACTCGATTGGTTTAGTTTACCAGGTGGGCAATGGGGTATGTACTATATGGTTTCCTGCTGTGGGAACTATCCTAAGCCCCGTCCCTCACCTGGATGTCCTCTACTACCTATTGGGATTTATCCACATAGTACAAAATACCTTGCATTTACTCCCACAAATAACCTTGTACTACATTTTATAAAAAAGTTCACTCATACAGCTAGAGTGTCTCTTAACCTTGTCTCTCACACCTCCTTTCACGGGGGCGGGGAGGTAGACAGGAGACCCAAAACCAATACCGGGGGGCACTGAGGGGACTCAAGAGAGAGGGGGAAAAAAAAAAAGGGGGGGGGACCAAAGCACTCCAAGTCCAGGGTATTGGTGGATATTGGTAGAGTTTCTTCCGGCCCTTCCTGTTTTCTGTTTAAGGGATGTACCCTTGTTGCAATAGTGTTCTGCAGTATCCACCAAGAGTTTTTATGAGTTTGTGGCTATTACGTCGGCTTCCAGGGACTCCATAGAATAATTATAGGTGTTTCCGAGTCCCACCGAGAGAAGAAAAAAGAAAAAAAAACAAAAAAAACCCCCGGGAAGGAAAAAAAAAAAAAAAAAAACAGAGCATATAAAAACTCCCAGAAGAGGAGGAGAGGGGGCACTCTCCCCAATAGGGCATTCGCCCGGTATTCGCTGTATACGTTCTCCTGGCTCTAAGTTGATAGCCTTGTGGGGAGTTACTCTGGAACGCTGTAGCGACAACCTACTTGGTTACCCCCAACGGTGCACCTCCCCTTTCTAGCATCTATCGGGGGATATTAATTTCCGGGGTCGCCGCCGTGTTGGTCACTGACAATTTGCATTTACAGAGTCTGCGGTCTGCGGTAGGGGCCCAATAGAGATATCTCTTTCAGTTTTCCAGCCACCAAACATTCCACACTTTCTTCCCCCCGTGCCGTTACAATATGGAATTACCTCTCTGGTCGCAAGAGAGCATTAAGATTTATCGGTGCAGGGGTCACTCTTGGGGTCTTCCTTTTCTTCCTTTTTCTCTTCCCCCTCTCTCCCTTCCTTCTTCCCCGTTTACCCCTCCACGGCCAGCATGAGATAAAAATTGCTTACACTTTGCATATCTTTCAGTCCTCTAGGCCAGGGGACCGAGATAGGGGAGCAAGGTGGCGATAATTTTCTCTCCTATGTACGCCCGGCAGTTGTATGATATATTGTATGGTATATTCGTCTTCCTGAGACGCCAATCTATTCCTGCACCCAGTATATAAGTTAGTATCAAAGTGGTTAGGGGCATTCAATGATTAAAACCATTCAGTGGTTTGAGTGTTGTACTGTCCTGCTACCCCCTTTTTTTTTGGGGAGAGATGTCTTGTAGTGCCTTGTTATGAGTCTATGAGTCTTACATTAAGCAGTTTGCATCCAATGGGTCAATTATTGGGGCACTGGGCAGCTTCTCTCTAGTGCGGAGGGTACAGCTGAGAAACAAATTATAGTTGGCCCGAGGGCCACTCACCGCTCCTAGGTTGGAGTACAGGATCGGGTTTGACACCTTCCTCTGGGTGCTGCTATGGAACTGCCTCGAGGTCGGGTGCTGCCATCTGTGCCGGCTGTATGCTGGAAGGCGTCACAGTGCGTCTGGTTGGCTGGGGCTGTGAGGTGCTATCCGGCCACCTCAAGCGGAGGTGGAGATGTTTCACCCCCTCCGGGACGTCGGCCAAGGGGGAGGAGGCGAGCGGGGGAGAAGCCCATCGATGGCCGTAGTGGACTGTATGGACTGTATGGAGGCGGCTAGCTCCACACCTCGCCGGTCATCCCCCCACCGCACACGGGCTGTGGGGTATGGTGCTAGCCGGCGTCTTCAGCGTGGAGGAGCGAACAGCGGTGGAGCGGGAGCAGGGTAGAGCGCAGGCTTCTGACGAGCGGCGCTCACGCTGTTACGTCATGACGCCTCCCAAAAACACTATCCGTGTATTCTGATATTGGAAAAACATTGCAAAAAAAATTTAATTTTGCAGTGTTTTTTTTTTTTTTTTTTCCCCAATAGCATTTTCTGCGTGTTCATAAATGCTTTAGACACTGTACGTGTATTCTGCTATAGACGAAAACACCCATTTAGGGCGAGATCATACATTTTGAAAATATGAGGAGATCATCAAAAAGGGGACGTGGCCCGGGTCGTGGTGCTGCTGGTGGCGCTCCTGTTGCAGGGAGAGGACGTGGTTGATCTGTGCCAGCTACATGCACTAGTGAAACACCTTCCTCAGGTGAGAGTAGGCGACAGAGCCTGCAGCGGTATTTTGGCGCGCCTAATGAGGCTGTACGAATGTTGAGGCCAGGACAAGTACAGGCGATTATCACGTACCTTACAGCGGAGTCCGGATGCTGGGGATGGCCTCGTGCACGGTTCCGGTCCAAACACCCCTGGTGGTGGGAACAGGGAGTGCTGGGGCACGAAAGGGTGCAAGTGCCTGCGGCTGGTAGACTGGTGCTTGGAAGTACTGGTTCCTCTGAAGAGCTGGTGTTTACGTTGGTATCCAAGGCTGTGTGCAGTAACGGCCGAACAGGTGGATGTAGGCACTGCGAGGTCAAGACAGGGAACAGGTCGGCAACTGGCTGGCAAACAAGGTACAAGGCAGAGGGCAAGTTCGTGGTCAAAAAGCAGGCAATAGGTTGGCAACAGGCTGGCAAACAAGGTACAAAGCGGAAGGCAAGTTCGTGGTCAAGGCAGGCAATAGGTTGGCAACAGGCAGGTGATAAGGTACCAAATCAGAGAGCAGAGTCGTAGTCCAGGGATCCAAGCTGAGGTCAAACCAAAGGGAGCAGTCAGTAAGCGGGGTCAATCCAGGAAGGGAAACAGGAAAACCAGGTGAATCAGGACCAAGGTAGGCAGGAACTTCAGGCAGGTATTCAGGAGATAAGACTGAAGACGATCCAGCACTGACACCATGTGAAGGCCCTGTTTATATAGGGCGCCTAGTGCTGGGATTGGTGGAGGTACGGGTCCATGCGTGATTACGCGCACACGTTCGTGCTGACGTGGAAGTGCGTGCCCTCGTTCGTATTGACAAACGAGGGCGCGCACAGGTCAGCGTTGGTACGCGGGTACGCCCGCACGTTCGGTTTCGTTGAGAAGGCTGCGCATGGGTACTGGCGCTTGCTGAGTGGAGATTCACCCCTACTGGACGAGGACGGGCACGGAATGCGTGAGTTCTCTGACATTGCCCCCTCCTTAGGGGCAGCCTCCGGATGCCTCTTTGAAACGAATCCTGGGAGCGGGAACGATGAAAAGCCTGTATAAGTCTCTGGGCATGAAGATTCGTTCTTGGTTCCCAGGAATTTTCTTCTGGGCCAAAACCTTTCCATTTAATTAAATATTGGTCCTCACCTTGCCGTTTTCTGTGATCCAGGATAGCTTCAATTTCAAATTCCTCTTCCCCATTCACTCGGATAGCCTCTGGAGGTCCCACTTCACGATCTGGAAAGGAATTTGGAACATCAGGTTTAAGTAGGGAGACGTGAAACACCGGATGTATCCTGAATGAGGCAGGGAGTTCAAGTTCATAGGCCACTGGGTTGACCTTTCTCTTGACAGGGAAAGGGCCCAAGTATCTAGGTCCCAATTTCTTGGAGGGGCATGCTAGTTTTAAATTTGTAGTAGATAGCCACACACGATCTCCTACCTCCAAGTTCAATTCTCCCCTTCTCTTCTTGTCGAAGTATTTTTTGTCATCCTCCTGTGCTTTAGCAATAGTTTCCCTGAGCATCTGGTTGTTGGAGGAAAGGAAATCCAGTCTATCCTGAACAGCCGGTACAGAGGATTCGGGCACAAGTGCGGGTAGAAAGGAGGGATGAAATCCGTAGTTGGAGAAAAACGGTGATTGGTTTGTGGTGGAGTGGATGGAATTGTTAAAAGCAAATTCTGCCAAGGGAAGCAATGAGGCCCAATCCTCTTGGGAAAACGAGGAGAAGCAACGTAGGTATTGTTCCAACGTTTGGTTGGTACGTTCGGTCTGCCCGTTGGTCTGTGGATGGTAAGCTGAAGAGAGACTACATTTAATACCTAGTGCCTTGCATAACGATCTCCAAAACTTGGACGTGAACTGCACTCCACGGTCAGAGACGATGTCACTGGGGATTCAATGGAGTCTGACGATTTCTTTAACCACTTCCCGACCGGCCACTGCATATATACGTCAGCAGAATGGCACGGGCAGGCAGAATCACGTACCTGTACGTGATCGTGCATGTGCCTGCCCGTGGTCACGCTGCGCGCCGCTAGCGGCGCGCTCGCGACCCGGTCGGGAGCTCCGTGACCCCGGCCGCGGGACCAGCGGACCCGATCGCCGCTGGTATCCCGCTATCGGGTTACGGAGCTGAAGAACGGGGAGAGGTCTATGTAAACAAACCTCTCCCCGCGCTTCCTACACTGACTGTCAGTGATCGGCGGTTCCCTGTCATCGGGAACGCCGATCAATGACGTCAGACGTACAGCCACGCCCCCCTACTGTAAAAAAAAACACAACACGTCACACTGACTCCTCCCCGCCCCCTAGTGGTTAACCCCCTAACTACAACTGTCATTTACATAGGAATCAGTGCTATTTAAATAGCACTGATTGCTGTATAAATGACAAATGTCCCAAAAATGTGTCAAAAATGTCCGATGTGTCCGCCAGAATGTCGCAGTCACAATAAAAATCGCTGATCGCCGCCATTACTAATAAAAAAAAAATTATTAATAAAAATGCTATAAAACTATCCCCTATTTTGTAAACGCTATAACTTTTGCGCAAACTAATCAATAATCGCTAATTGCGATTTTTTTTACCAAAAATATGTAGAAGAATACGTATCGGCCTAAACTGAGGAAAAAAAAATGTTTTTTTATATATTTTTTGGGGATATTTATTATAGCAAAAAGTAAAAAATATTGCATTTTTTTCAAAATTGTCGCTCTATTTTTGTTTATAGCGCAAAAAATAAAAACCGCAGGGGCGATCAAATACCACCAAAAGAAAGCTCTATTTGTGGGAAAAAAAGGACGCCAATTTTGTTTTGGAGCCACGTCGCACGACCGCGCAATTGTTAGTTAAAGCGACGCAGTGCCGAATTGCAAAAAGGGGCCTGGTCCTTTAGCTGCAAATTGGTCCGGGGCTGAAGTGGTTAATGAAGATCCTGGCGGTTTCAATTGCTGAAGGTGTCCCTTTCATGGGAATGAAATGTGCCATCCGAGAAAAGCGGTCTACCACCACAAAAATAGAAGAGAACCCTTTAGAGGGGGGAAGCTCCACAATAAAATCCATGGCGATTTTGTCCCATGGCCTCTCGGGAATAGACAGTGGTTTTAGCAGGCCCCATGATTTATTTTTACTGCTTTTATTTCTGAGACAAATCAGACAAGAGTTAACATAATTCCTGCAGTCCCTGGCCAGATTTGGCCACCAAAAGTGTCTCTGGATTAGATCCATAGTCTTGTGGCCCCCAAAGTGACCCGCCAGAGGATAGTCATGGCAGGCCTGTAAGACGGTGGTGCGTAGGTCTTGAGGGATAAAAATTTTATTGTTGAGCCAAAAAAACACATCCTTCTCCTGAAGGTTGATGCCCGGAGGTAATTGTGTTTCCACGGAAGCTTGGCGGAGCTGTGTCATGAAACTGGATTGGGTCAGGAGAAAATTCCCTGCTTGCAGGATAGTATCTGGTGGAGACGGGGTTTCAAGTTCTGTGAACATTCGGGATAAGGCATCGGGTTTAACGTTTTTAGATCCAGGGCGATAAGTAATATGAAAATTAAAACGGGAAAAGAAAAGAGCCCATCTGGCCTGTCGGGGTCTAAGGCGTCTGGCAGTTCTGAGGTATTCTAAATTTTTGTGATCTGTGAAGATCAGTATCGGATGTGCTGCCCCTTCTAGGAGATACCGCCATTCTTCCAGGGCCAGTTTTATTGCTAGGAGTTCTCGGTCACCTACGTCATAGTTCCTTTCTGATACACCTAATTTCCTGGAAAAGAAAGCCACCGGGTGCATTAGAGACTTGGGTCCTTGGCGTTGAGACAAGATGGCTCCTACTGCACTCTCCGAAGCATCGACCTCCAGAGTGTAGGGTAATGCAGGGTCAGGGTGTTTTAGTACTGGAGCGGAGGTGAATGCCCTTTTTAATTGGTCGAAGGCGGCTTGGGCCGCTGAAGTCCACTGGAAGCGGCTTTGCTTCTTGGTGAGCTGAGTGATAGGTGCGATGATCTTGGAGAAGTTCCTGATGAATTTTCTATAAAAATTTGAGAACCCGACAAAACGTTGCACCCCCTTTTTGTCATTTGGAGGCGGCCAGGACATGATGGCAGAGACTTTCTGGGGATCCATGGCTACACCCCCAGTTGATATAACCAGGCCGAGGAAGTGAATGGTCTGGCGTTCGAATTCACATTTTTCGGCTTTTGCGTAAAGTCCATGTTGCCTTAATCTGCCCAGAACTTGCTTGACATGATCACGATGAATTTCTAGAGAGGTGGAGAATATCAGGATATCGTCCAGGTAGACGATTACAAAGGAATCTAGAAAGTCTCTGAAAATATTATTAACAAAATGCTGAAAAGTGGCCGGGGCGTTGCATAGTCCGAATGGCATGACTAAATATTCGAAGTGGCCAAAACGTGTTCGGAATGCTGTCTTCCATTCGTCACCTTTGCGTATTCTGATCAGGTTATAGGCCCCACGTAGGTCCAACTTCGTAAATATTTTAGCTGAGCGGAGTCTCTGAAATAATTCCGGGACTAGTGGAAGCGGGTACCGATTCTTAATTGTCACTTTATTCAGGTCCCTGTAATCCACACATGGGCGGAGTGAGTGATCTCTTTTTTCCACAAAGAATATTCCGGCTCCCGCTGGGGAGGAGGAATGTCGGATGAATCCTTTTTGAGGTTCTCATCGATGTACTCCTTGAGGACCAGGAGTTCAGGTTCGGACAGGGGAAAGATCCGCCCGAAAGGAATTTCGGCCCCAGGTAGTAACTCAATCGGGCAGTCGTAGACCCGATGGGGAGGAAGGGTGTCTGCTTTCTGTTTATCGAACACGTCCAGGAAGTTGTGGTACACTGGTGGCACCAACTCTTTGAATTCAGAGTCCGTTTTTAGGCACCCAATAACTGGTGGAATCTGGTGGAAGGTCTTGAGACAGTTCTGTAGACAGTAAGAGGACTGAAAAGTCACCTCACCGGTGACCCAGTTGACCTGGGGATTGTGGGCCTGTAGCCAAGGCATTCCTAGGATGACAGGAAACAAAGGTGAGGAGATGACATCCAGACGGAGTAGCTCCTGGTGACCTGGTGGGATGCTGGTGAACAGGGGTTGTGTCTCCAGGGTAATAGGCCCGGACTTGATATTTGACCCATCTGCTAGCCGTATGGAAAGTTGATGCTGCTTAGGTGTTAATGGGATGTTATGTTGTAGAGCGAAGGCATGATCCACAAAGCAGCTACATGCGCCAGAGTCAATTATAGCCTGGACTTGGAGTATTTCTCCTGGGAGCTGTAAGGAAATAGGAACAGCGATGTGAGCGGCTTTTATTAGAGACAAGGCGAAAGGCACACGGGATGATGAATTGAACTTACGGATCTTATTCGGGCATGTGCTGGCGTAGTGCCCAGCTTCCCCACAGTAGAGGCAGAGGTTGTTCTGGCGACGCCGCTGTTTCTCCTCGGGTGATAATGGTGAGCGGAGTAGGCCGACTTGCATGGGCTCTGGTGCTCCTGAGTTGGCAGCAGGCACGTTGGAAACGGGAGTAGGAGGGTAGTTGGGACCCTTGGGTAACACCCATGTGGGGCGTGTCAAGCTGGACCTCTCGGACCTCCGCTCTCTTAAACGACGGTCTATCTGGATAGACAGCTGAATCAAATCCTCCAAAGAACTAGGGATTCCCACTCGGGCCAGCTCATCCTTCAGAGCTTCGGAGAGGCCTATGCGGAACTGATAGAGGAGTGCGGCGTCATTCCAAGAGGTGTCGGAACTCCACCGCCTGAAGTCTGTTACATAGTCCTCTACTGGCCGGCGCCCTTGTTGGAGGGCATGGAGGCTGGCCTCTGCTGTTGTGGTGCGCTGAGGATCATCATACAGCTTGGCCATTTCATCCAAAAATGAGTCCAGGGTATCCAGAAGAGGACTGGCTTGTTCCAACATACGGTGGGCCCAGGTCTGAGGCTCCCCTTGGAGTAGGGAGACTATGAACCCTACCTTAGTGCTCTCCAGGGAGAAGGTGCGGGGTTGTAGCAGGAAGTAGAGCCGACAGGCATTCCTGAAGGAGCGGAACTTACTGCGGTCCCCTGAAAACCGTTCCGGTGGGGGCACACGAGGTTCTGGGGGTGGCATCATTACTGTGGGTGCTGATGCAGAGGTTGCTGAGCCAGAAAACCGGGATGTCAGGGAGGCCTGATGAGTTGCAGAGCCCGGGGCCATGGATTCCACTCTCTGTTCTAGTTGATGATAGCCATCTCGCAGGCCCTGGACTGCCAGGGTAAGGGCCGACATCTGTTGGCACAAAGCTTCCAAAGGCGAGGCACCCCCTTCGGACTCCATTCTGGCTGGATCGTACTATCACGTACCTTACAGCGGAGTCCGGATGCTGGGGATGGCCTCGTGCACGGTTCCGGTCCAAACACCCCTGGTGGTGGGAACAGGGAGTGCTGGGGCACGAAAGGGTGCAAGTGCCTGCGGCTGGTAGACTGGTGCTTGGAAGTACTGGTTCCTCTGAAGAGCTGGTGTTTACGTTGGTATCCAAGGCTGTGTGCAGTAACGGCCGAACAGGTGGATGTAGGCACTGCGAGGTCAAGGCAGGGAACAGGTCGGCAACTGGCTGGCAAACAAGGTACAAGGCAGAGGGCAAGTTCGTGGTCAAAAAGCAGGCAATAGGTTGGCAACAGGCTGGCAAACAAGGTACAAAGCGGAAGGCAAGTTCGTGGTCAAGGCAGGCAATAGGTTGGCAACAGGCAGGTGATAAGGTACCGAATCAGAGAGCAGAGTCGTAGTCCAGGGATCCAAGCTGAGGTCAAACCAAAGGGAGCAGTCAGTAAGCGGGGTCAATCCAGGAAGGGAAACAGGAAAACCAGGTGAATCAGGACCAAGGTAGGCAGGAACTTCAGGCAGGTATTCAGGAGATAAGACTGAAGACGATCCAGCACTGACACCATGTGAAGGCCCTGTTTATATAGGGCGCCTAGTGCTGGGATTGGTGGAGGTACGGGTCCGTGCGTGATTACGCGCACACGTTCGTGCTGACGTGGAAGTGCGTGCCCTCGTTCGTATTGACAAACGAGGGCGCGCACAGGTCAGCGTTGGTACGCGGGTACGCCCGCACGTTCGGTTTCGTTGAGAAGGCTGCGCATGGGTACTGGCGCTTGCTGAGTGGAGATTCACCCCTACTGGACGAGGACGGGCACGGAATGCGTGAGTTCTCTGACAGCGATAGTAGATTGGGTTGCTGACAGTGCCTCCGGTTCCTTCACATTGTCTCCCACCCAGTCTCCTGATGAAAGTTCAGAGTTGGCACCTGCAGCCGATGTCCATCAGTCTTTCACCTCACCCCCTTGCAAATCAGCCAATCAGTCTGAGCCCCAAATCATGCAGCAGTCTCTTCTGCTTTTTGATGACTCTGTTAGCAGGGTTTCCCAGGGCCATCCACCTAGCCCTGCCCCAGAAGTGGAAGAGATTGTGTGCACCGTTGTCCAACCACTTATGTTTCATGATGAGTACACGGGAGGACCATCGCAGCACGTCTCGGATGATGATGAAACACAGGTGCCAACTGCTGCTGCTTTCGCCATTGTGCAGACCAACAAGGAGGGCAGGGGTGAAGACTGGGTGGAAGATGATGTGGAGGACGATGAGGTCCTTGACCCCACATGGAATCAACGTCATGCAGGTGACCAGTGTAGTTCGGAGGAAGAGGCGGTGGTCGCACAGAGCCACCAGCACAGCAGAAGAGGGAGCAGGGTGCAAAAGCGGAGCGTCCGTCCCCTAGACAGTACGTCTGCTACTGCCCAACGCAGCAAGGGACCGAGCACACCAAAGCCAGGTCCAAGGAGTTCCCTTGCGTGGCAGTTCTTCAGACAATGTGCTGATGACAAGACACGAGTGGTTTGCACACTGTGCAATCAGAGCCTGAAGCGAGGCATAAACGTTCTCAACCTGAGCACAACCTGCATGACCAGGCATCTAAGTGCAAAGCACGAGATGCAGTGGAGTAGACACCTCAAAAACCAAGAAAGGTCTCTGGCTCCTCCTGCTTCCTCTTCTGCTGCAGTCTCAGCCTCTTCATCCACCTCTGTAGTGACAGTGACACCTGCCAACCCCCAAACAGAGGATCTGCCAGCAACACTACCACCTGGGTCACCAACCATCTCCACAATGTCCCATGGAAGCGTTCAGCTCTCTATTTCCCAAACACTGGAGCGGAAGAGGAAGTACCCCCCTAGCCACCCGCGATCCCTGGCCCTGAATGCCAGCATTTCAAAATTCCCCGCCTTTGAAATGCTGTCATTCCGTCTGGTGGAGACGCAGAGTTTTAAAAGGCTGATGTCATTGGCTGTACGTCGTGCCCAGCCGCCACTACTTTTCCAGAGGAGCTATCCCTTCCCTGCACAACCAAGTGGGGGACAAAATCAGGTGTGCACTGTGCAACGCCATCTGTGGCAAGGTCCACCTAACTACGGATGCGTGGACCAGTAAGCACGGTCAGGGACATTATATCTCCCTAACAGCACACTGGGTAAATGTAGTGGCGGCTGGGCCTGAGGCGGATAGCAATTTGGCGCATGTCCTTCCACCACCGAGGATTGCAGGGCACTTCAGTCTGCCTCCTGTTGCTAACTCCTCCTACTCCGCCTCCTCATCCTCTACCGCCTCCTCATCCGTTCAGCGTAACACCTTCACCACCAACTTCAGCACAGCCAGGGCTAAACGACAGCAGGCAGTTTTAAAACTTTCCTGTTTGGGGGAAAAACCCCACACCGCGCAGGAGTTGTGGAGGGACATGGAACAACAGACCGATGAGTGGTTGGTGGCAGTGAGCCTCAAGCCCGGCCTGGTGGTGTGCGATAATGGGTGAAATCTCGTATCAGCTCTGAGCCTTGCCGGTTTGACGCACATCCCTTGCCTGGCACATGTGCTGAACTTGGTGGTCCAGAGGTTCCTTAAGAATTACCCCGATATGCCAGAGCTGCTGCAGAAAGTGCGGGCCGTCTGTGCGCACTTTCGGTGTTCTCACCCTGCTGCTGCTCGCCTGTCAGCGCTGCAGCGTAACTTCGGCCTTCCCGCTCACCGTCTCATATGTGACGTGCCCACAAGGTGGAACTCCACCTTGCACATGCTTGCCAGACTGTGCGAGCAGCAGCAGGCGATAGTGGAGTTTCAGCTGCAGCACGCACGCCTGAGTCGCTCTGCGGAACAGCACCACTTCACCGCCAATAACTGGGCCTCCATGCGAGACCTGTGTGCCTTGTTGCGCTGTTTCGAGTACTCCACCAACATGGCCAGTGCCGATGACGCCGTTCTCATCGTTACTATCCCAGTTCTATGCCTCCTTGAAAAAACGCTTCAGGCGATGATGGAAGAGGATTTGGCACATGAGGAGGAGGAGGAGGAGGAAGAGGGTTCATTTCCAAGGCTTTCAGGGCAGTCATTTACAAGTGGCTACGAGGGTGGGGTTCCTGCACCAACAAGCGCCAGGTACACAATTGTCCGGCAGCAAGGGCACAGTTCTGGAGGATGACGAGGTGGAGGATGAGAAGGAGATGGAGGAGGAGGAAGCATGTTCACAGCAGGGTGGCACCCAGACCAGCTCATGTTCATCACTGGTGCGTGGCTGGGGGGATACAGAGGACACATACGATACACCTCCCACAGAGGACAGCTTTTCCTTGCCTCTGGGCAGCCTGGCACACATGAGCGATTACATGCTGCACTGTTTCTGCAACGACTGCCAAGTTTCCCACATTTTAACTGGTGCTGATTATTGGGTGGCCACCCTGCTGGATCCCCGTTACAAGGACAACGTGCCATCCTTAATTACCTCACTGGAGCGTGATCGTAAGATGCGCGAGTACAAGCGCACGCTGGTAGACGCGCTACTGGTGGCATTCCCACTTGGCAGCGGGGGTACGGTGGAAGCACAAGGCCAAGGCAGAGGAGGAGGAAGAGGTTGCCAACGCAGCCGGGGCACCGCCAGCACCTCGGAAGGCAGGGTTAGCATGGCCGGAATGTGGAAAAGCTTTGTCAGCACGCCACAACAACCAGCACCACCAGCTGAGATGGAACGTCTTAGCAGGAGGCAGCATTTCACCAACATGGTGGAGCAGTATGTGTGCACACGCCTACACGTACTGCATGACGGGTCTGTCCCCTTCAACTTCTGGGTCTCCAAATTGGGCACATGGCCTGAGCTTGCCCTTTACGCCTTGGAGGTGCTGGCCTGCCCTGCCGCCAGTGTATTATCTGAACGTGTATTTAGCACGGCAGGGGGCGTTATCACAGACAAGCGCAGCCACCTGTCCAGAGCCAATGTGGACAAGCTCACGTTCATTAAAATGAACCAGGCATGGATCCCACAGGACTTGGCCTTACCTTGTGCAGAATAGACACATATACCAGTGTTCTGACGAAAACTGTCTTGCTATCGGATAGTGTCCGGCCACTTACTGCGCAGGTGCAGTGCTTGTGCAGTACGGAGGACAAGAAGATTCACAAAATCTCCAAAGATGAATGTCGCCTGCGCAGTGAGTGCAGGTTCAAGCCCAAACATCCAAGTGGACATACGGTAGCACATAGTAACAGGGCCCCTCACGGGCTCGCTTGGCTAGGCTTCAACCTCGGATGATGTGGCTTGAACCTGGAGTCACAGCGAATCGTCTTCGGAGAGTTTCAAAATCCCCTTGTCCTACGTACTGAGCAAGCTCAGTACAGGGCGGACACTATGCGACGGGGGACAGAATTCGACACATCATTCACCACTAGCCTTACCCAGCCATTGTTGTATTTTTGAACCAGTGTTGGCTACCTCGTCCTCCTCCACTGCCGCTTCCACCTACACCGCCACATCCACCGCCACCTCAACCTCCTACTCCATTTGAATTTCGTCCTCCTAGGTCAAGATTATAATTTTTTCATTTTTTTTAATTTCCAAGTATTTTATTTTCCCACTATCTTATCCATTAAATTGAATAATTTTTTCCAGAAAGTGCGTATTCTGGGGTATTCCCACCATATGTGTGGCATCGTGCCATTGAGTTTCTGAGGTTCTTAATGACTTCCTGTACCTCTTCTGCTGAGAAGGGGGCCTCCAGCATTTTATTTTTTATTTTTTTATGTTATTTTAAGTTATTTCCCTATCCACATTTGTTTGCAGATTACTTGCCATGCAGGTGTTCCAACCCGAAAAACTGACCAGAGCTAGAGCTGCCACAATCCAGGCCAGAAGGCCAGGGACTCGACCCTTCAGCGCCAACCCAGTGGTTCTCCATCCCCATCAGAAGGCTTCCCTTTCGGCTACGAACTGCTCCAGGTCACCTCTACACCAGCAGGCTTTTGCATAGCAACCGCCACCCCTGCTCCACCTCGCCGTAGAACAGGGACGGAAGCAAGCGCCACCTCCTGGCAACTGATAAGAACAGATACTACACTTGATCTTAGCCAAAAGGCCGAGAAGCACTAGTGAAACACCTTCCTCAGGTGCGAGTAGGCGACAGAGCCTGCAGCGGTATTTTGGCATGCCTAATGAGGCTGTACGAATGTTGAGGCCAGGACAAGTACAGGCGATAGTAGATTGGGTTTCTGACAGTGCCTCCGGTTACTTCACATTGTCTCCCACCCAGTCTCCTGATGAAAGTTAATAATTTTTTCCAGAAAGTGCGTATTCTGGGGTATTCCCACCATATGTGCGGCATCGTGCCGTTGAGTTTCTGAGGTTCTTAATGACTTCCTGTACCTCTTCTGCTGAGAAGGGGGCCTCCAGCATTTTATTTTTATTTTTGATTTTTTTATGTTATTTTAAGTTATTTCCCTATCCACATTTGTTTGCAGATCACTTGCCATGCTCTTAACAACATTTTGTTGCCATTTGCAGCCCTCTAGCCCTTTCCATGACTTTTTTACAGCCATTTTAGTGTTCAAAAGTCTGGGTCCCATTGATTTCAATGGGGTTCGGAGTTCGGGGTCAAGTTCGGGTCAATTTCGGTCCCGAACCCGGACTTTTTTCCGAAGTTCGGCCGAACCCGCCGAACCCGAACATCCAGGTGTCCGCTCAACTCTAATTATAATATAATAATAGAAATAATGCGCTTCAATCATCCTGACACCATATCAACCATGGTGCCAGGATGATTGAAGCGCTAACATCAGGTGTTTGGAGCATCTTTATCTGCTGATTGTTAAACTTTCTGGAATACACATATTTCTATTGTGGTGTAGGATCTGGGCCTGCTGTCCCGCCATCCCTCTTTCTTTGCTTCCTTCTCTCTCCTTCCCTCCCTCCTCATCCCTTTCTTTCTCTCTCTCCCTCCATCTCAGACTCTAACCACACCCCTTTGAGCCACGCCCTCTAAGCCACACCCAATATTCCGCTTAAACCACGCCCATGCTTCGCACGCCACATTTTTTCTTTTTCAGCTATGCCACGCCTGCAAATGAATGCCCGACCCCTAATTATAATAAGACTCCGCCCACAGGCAGACAAGTGTCCCTATACATTTTTTTACAAAGTTGGCAACTATGCCATTGGAAGACTTCCCCTCTATTACTTTTCTAGGGACAACCTAAAATTTGGGATTTTCATTTACTTTCACTTTCAATCATAATGGTAAACAGGACAAATAGAGAGAGTGAATCTCCATAACGGGGGCACAGACAGCAATAAAAAATACTGACAGGTGTTCTGATCCCTCTCCACTTTATCCAAAACTAAAAAAAATAATTGCTTTTAGTTATACTTTAAGTTAGAAAAAAAATCTTTTAAAAATCACTTCTCTCCCCAAATACGCACTTGAGCCCGATCTCAATCCAGCACTGTGCAAATCTGCAGCAGCCCTTCCCTCTCTCCTGTCTCACAGGTTTGGCTGAAAGCAGCAGGGCCAAGATGGCCTGTCTGAATACATGCCAACAGCCCAGCTCGGGATTGAGCAAACAAGAGTGCCCCCATAGGAAGTGTCTTCCTATGGGGGAAGGGGGAGGATCCAGGAGTACTGGCGGGGGACCCAAGAAGAGGAGGATCCATTACACAGAGCAGGTAAGTATGACAAGTTGTCTACTATTTTAAATAGAAAAAAAATTAAACTCTGGGCACAATTATTTTCTTTATAGTATCAAGTGTGTGTATTTGTACAAGTACCTACATTTCAAAGGTATCTAAATCTTGCAGTCCCTGCACAGCAGAGCTTGGGGAGCAAGAAGGAGCCACAACAGGTGTTGCAGTGCAAGAAGTATCCTGATAGGAGGAAAGGCTGACACAGATGAGCTCATTAGTCTGCTGCTCCCATCATGGCCTATTCACAGGATGGGAAAGAAACCTGTAGAAGGTGCATCAGAAAATTCAGGTCCCCCCTTCGCCGGACATGCAGGACTGTTATGTGGCATTGCTGTGTAAATCTCAGAACTAGATGGATACAAAACTTTAAGAAGGAAAACGGCTCCTGTGTTTGTATGTTCCCTGTGCACTTAGTGGTTTGTGTGCTACTTTTATTCAAGTTACTTCAATTGCATAGGATTCTCTTTGAACATTTTTCAGTAGCATGGGATTCTGTTCTTGTTAATAGACAGTGGACACAGCCACAGGTGTTAATTTCACAGGCGTGTGGGTGTATGGCTCAAACACAGACACAGGCCACTCACCCCGCACCTGCACACCTGTCAGATTAGGACTTGCGGCTGTGTTCATACAGCTGCTGCGTCCCCATAGAGAAACGGGTGACTCCAGATGCATGAACAAAGCACATAATCACATTGAACCCATGTAAATGAGGCCTTCTTTTTTTTTAAAATACATTTTTACATTACTTTTTACAATTGTTTAATTATTTTTTTTTCTCATCCTTAGGGGGGGGGGGGGGGGGGGGGCTTTGGTGAACAGACCCCTGATGTCTCACATTTGGACAGAGAAAGTGATTGAGGACATAGTTCTTAATCTCCAAAGCCAAAGCCTCAGCTACACAGAATGAATGAACAGGCAGAGCTCTGCATGGTCTTCCTGTTCATTCACAAATGAAAGCATAGTAAACACACTTTACTATGCTTCAGTTATAAATGAACGCAGTGAGTGATCATTCAGGAAAGAAAGGGGCTGGTAAATATGACATGTTTAGACAGCCCCCCACCCCCACTTTCCATCCTGAAACGATCCCCTGCAGCAGCTGGCTAGGGAGGAGAGGGGAAGCTGGCAGAGCTGCAGACTGGGGGGGGGGGGTATACACAAGGGGGCCTAGGCTTTTTTGCCGTAAACTTGCATGGTGATTTATGTGCATTGCATTGTTGTGTTGTAAACAAGACACACAGAAAACAACTATTTTCTATATGTCCTTGCAGTGACCTGCATTTTTCCCGTGCTGTAAAACGCAGGTCACTGCAGTATGTGTGAAAACCGTGTAAAAGATTATCAGCACATATTAACACATTTTTTTGGCATTCAAGACATCTGTCAAATAGCGCTTTTTATTTTTCAAAAAGGACCTGAGAATCTCATGCTGGCATTTTATGCAATCAAAAGACAAAGTATCATCTTCCAGTTTCCCCCCATATTAAAATTTTTGAAAAAATCTTATGCAGTTTGTTAGATCTTTGTTAGATCAGGTTAGATCAACCGTTGTTTGCGTTAGATCTCACACAGAAGAAGCAATATTAACAGTTATTTGCAGGGGGGCTAACCCGTCATCAGCCCCCCCTTATCAAATTTTCTGGCCGAAAATCATTTAGGCTGATAGATATTCGTTAGATCCGGTAAGATCAGCCTGAATGATTTTTGGACAGAAAATTTGATAAGGGGGGGCTAACCCGTCCATATGTACCACCTAATATCTCTATTTTGATGTGGAATATCTCTGAAATTATGTGAGATCTAACATTAAAACCACTTGATCTTACCGGATCTAACGAATATCTATTAGCCTGAATGATTTTTGGCCAGAAAATTTGATAAGGGGGGGCCAGCCCCCCACAATAATCACTTAATAAGTATCTAATTATGTGAGATCTAATGTTAAAACCACTTGATCTTACCGGATCTAACGAATATCTATCAGCCTGAATGATTTTTGGCCAGAAAATTTGATAAGGGGGGCTGATGACTGGTTAGCCCCCCTGCAAATAACTTTTAATATTGCGTGTGAGATCTAATGCAAACAGTGGTTGATCTAACCTGATTTAACAAGGATCTAACAGACTGCATAAGATTTTTTCAAAAATGTTTATATGGGGGGGCTAACCCGGCAGAGGTGTTTTTCTTTGCTTTGTTTTGTGTCGCTTGTTTTTATGTATATACTCTGTGTTCTGCTTCTATCTAAGTACTGAACTGTGATCTCTATAAATGAACCAGTTGTGGCAAGATAGTTGTAACTTATAGTCTCAGTAAAATAGCAGACAGTGACTCGATCCAAATGACATCTTGCAGATAGCAGAATGTTTTAAACTAAAACTTGTCTTGACTTGTCTTTTAAGATGACAACGTGACTTGTCATCATAACAGATGAACATCATATAGGTCAGAAAATAATAATGTGTCTAGCTCTAGCAATTACATGTGCTCAGAACAGAAACTAAAGACACACAAAAGAAGGTGGGACTAGAAATATAGAGCATATTCTAGCCATGGAGTGAAGAAGGAACAAAATAATTTAAAGGCAAACAAACAACAATGCATGTGTAATATAACACTCTGCATTTGGACCTATTGCGGTATTTATGTTTTCCTAACTGTTGTCATGTTCAGTTGCGACAAATGCTGGTATACGGCTGAGAAGAGGACCAGGAACACAACAGCGAAGATATGGTAAATATTTTTACATAAAGAGATATTTACTGAGAAAGCCTTTTTTTCTGATAGAAGAGATTATTTCATCCACATTTAAAATCTTATCATAGTCTGCACGGATACCATCACATGTAGAAAGTAGAGATGCAAACACAAAAAAAAAAAAAACAATGAACAGAATCAGAAAGCAGAACCATCACTACCACTATTAAATGGAGACACTGTTTTCTATGCGACTTGGGTCCAGGTAGGGATAGGGCAGACGCATGGTCTTGTTCCTCTCCTGAATGCATTTGGAGATCTCAGACAGTTGCTGTTGGAACTTCTTAATGAACAGTTGTGGGGTCTTCTCTGTAAAACGTTCATCAGGGTACTCTCCTAGACGCCTCTGTAAAGAAGGAGACCTTCTTGTGATTCTTTACAATATATCCATTCAGTATTAAATAATCACGACATGCTATAGCAGACCCTGAAATGCATTAGGTTGTCAGGTTCTATTTGACATAGATTATGTGTTAAACAATTTTAAGGCCCAAGGCATATTTATGTATTCCTTTTCACTACTTCCAGGCACTCACCCTATCCATGGGCTCATTGCTGAGAACCCACACAATAGTTATACCACCAGTTGTACTGTTTACATCCGGCAACGCTTCCAAAATAGTCTCCATTGTAGTGACACCTTTGGTGCTGGGTGGCAGGCTTTTCATGGTGGTGGGGCCATTGGGCATCCAAGAATAGAAGTCAAACTGCAGAGGAGGCAAACACAAATGAAAGAACATATCGTATATTAAGATTCCACAAAGTGTACACCAAATACATATGGGAACTGCCATTGCTGACTTCCTTATACAGTAAATGTTGCCAGCCTGTTTCATTGACCCTATAGCTCACTGATAACAAACTAATAAGGATAGTCAGCAGTCCCTATTTGCACACTTGCTCTAAGAAAGAGACTCACAGTGTTAAAACAAAGCATGGCAGCCATAGTCTAAATCACTGACCTCAAAGTATGCATTGCATAGAGACAGAATACTTTTTATGCATAATTGTTTGAGCCTGTGACTCAAATAACATTCAACTCTGAGGGGGGCTTGGCTACTACCAAGTTGGCTGGACACATCTGAAGAGAGCTCCGCTTGCTGCCTTTAGCATCTGACTCCATCCTGCAACTTACCAGCAGCTCCCGCTCTCCTGAAAGAATTCACTCGCTCCGACAAGCAAGATGGTTCTCGCAGCCCAAGGAGCAGCGGCGCCAGCATGCCTGTGGACAAGCCATCCAAGCTGACACTGGAGCAAGTAAATACTCAGCTACTCAATGCCATCATGACCTGTAACACCTCCCTAACTGGTAAGATGGAGGAGATTAAGGTAGACATCGGGCTCCTGAGACAGGATATGCAGAACATCAGGGAAAGGGTGGCTTAGATGAAAAACAGACTTTCCACTTTGGGTACTGCCCTAGGTGACATGTATCAATGCAAAAAAAAAGTTTTTAAAACAATTGTTTTTTTAGGAGCAGGGATTTTAATGATGCTTAAAGTTACATAGTTACATAGTAGGTGAGGTTGAAAAAAGACATAAGTCCATCAAGTCCAACCTGTGTGTGTGCTTTTATGTTAGTATTACATTGTAGTGTTGTGGTCATTCAGGTGCGTATCTAATAGTTTTTTTAAAATTATCGATGCTCCCGGGCGGAAACCACTGCCTGTGGAATTGAACTCCACATCCTTTCCGCTCTAATGCCGCATACACACGAGCGGATTTTCCATCAGAAAAATCTTGGATGGTTTTTCCGACGGAAATCCACTCAAGCTTGGCTTGCATACACATGGTCACATAAAAGTTAGCTGAACTTTTGACTATTAAGAACGCGGTGACGTAAACTACGATGAGCCGAGAAAATTACGTTTCCGAGCATGCGTAGGAATTTTGCGTGTCAGAATTGCTACAGACGATCGGAATTTCCGATCGGAACTTTTTCGGACCGAAAAATTGAGATCAATCAATCTTTTGCTGGCTGGAATTCGGCCAGCAAAAGTCAGGAATTTTGGTCACATTTTTCGACCAAAAGCTCTCATCGGTCTTTTGCTGGCCGAATTTCCGATTGTGTGTACGCAGCATTACAGTAAAGAACCCTCTACGCAGTTTAAGGTTAAACCGCTTCTCTTAAACTGCTTCTCTCTTCTCTTCTCTGCCTAATTTTAGTGAATGGCCACGTGTCTTTTAAATTCCCTTTCGCAGAAAAGTTTTATCCCTATTGTGGGGTAACCAGTACGGTAGTTGTTCATTGAAATCATATCCCCCTCTCAAGCGTTTCTTCTCCAGAGTGCATAACAAAATAACACACACTTATTTACACTAATTTTGAAGTCACTTCATTATTGTGATCACCGATTCATGGACTTTTATATGCACTTATGAATGCACATTTACCTTATATATTTTTCATTTAAATGTTGTTTCACAATTGCATTGTTTTACTATGCACCAACCTCTTATTATTGTTTATGCAACATTTTGTGACAGATTGCCCTCTGTTTTTCTAAGAATTGAGTCCCCTACCACCAGAATCTGTCTTGCCTTTCCCTTGGTTTTACTCCCACCCTCACTGGAGGAGTTATTCCCCTGGCAGCTAGGAGCGTCACTCTGCTCCAGCAATACTGGTCCCTGACTGGTTTCAGCAATGTCGCGCAACGGGGCATATTAATTGGGATGTTTCAGCCCTGAACCAGCCTCCCTGGCACTTTCCCCTCTACCCTTCCTTACTGTCACCCATCTACTCTGCTCTGGTACCTGCCCCTCTTTATCTCCACCCGCCTCTGTGCTGGCACCTGCCTGGTACGATCCCAACTCTCCTTTAGAATGGAGGGTCTTCTCAGTGTTGACAGTTGCTTCCCTAGATTCAGAACCTGGGCTTCCAGAGAAACAATGTGCTTACATTTTGCACAGCAGTATTTGCCCTTGATCAGATGAGGCCCTTGTCCCCATCAACATGGGAGCCCTTGTTCCCATCAACATGGGGGGCTTTGCAACCCAAAGCACCTTCCCCATGTTGAGGGCAAGTGGCCTGGTATGGTTCAGGAGGGGGGGGGCGCTCCAAAATACATTCTGCTACTCCTCCTGAGTATGGCAATACCACATGTGTGAGACTTTTTCACAGCCTGGCCACATAGAAAGGCCCAACATGCAGAGAGCACCATCAGGCGTTTTAGCAGCATAAAATTACACATCTAATTTCAGCCCTACCTATCACACTTTTAAAGGTCCTGGAGCACCAGGACAGTGGAATTACCCACAAAATGACCCAATTTTGGAAAGAAAACACCCCAATGTATATTCTATGAAGCATGAGCTGCAAATAGGTACTCTGGTACTCTGCACCTGTCAAACAGGTGCAGACAAATTGGGCCTTGGGTGTTGGTGGTGCCTGAACACTGTAACCCCTCAGAGTTACTTGTTGGGTGCAGGAACAGGCCCTCCTGTTAAAAAAAAACATGCCCCAGTCAAACAGATGCAAAAAATTAAGCCTTTGGTGTTGGTGGTGCCTGAACACTAACACGGGGATATGCAATTAGCGGACCTCCAGCTGTTGCAGAACTACAAGTCCGATGAGGCAAAGCAAGATCCTGACAGCCACAAGCATGACACCCAGACCGGCGCGTGACCCACGAGCAGACCTTTAAAGGATCACGTACAGGTACGTGATTTTGCCTGCCCATGCCATTTTGCCGCAGTATATCTGCGTTAGGCGGTCGGGAAGCGGTTAATAGTAACAGACAAATGGCAACTCACATGAGTAAAGATAAAAAGAGCACATCTGTAGGTGAAAACGTCCCAGGAGCAGGATGGGTGACCAGGTCACGGTTCTTCCACTTCTCCACTGGTCTTTTGGGAGATTTATGGCGAACACATCAGTGTGTGTGAATATCACAGGAAGGTGGGGTCAGTGAGCTGTCAAATGACTTTGCTCGTGGCGCTGCTGAGCATGAAGTCCTCACTGAGAACCGCTGATGATGGAAACGTGCAGTGAATTTTCCAAAATGAGGCTTTGAGTGCATAGAGCAGAGCGTCGTAGGGCAATGACGTCACTAAGGTGTGATGCGTTGCTTGATAAAGGAGTGCGGCTGTCACAACATACGCAGCGCGCATACTCAGAAACATGCCGCACCTTAGTGACGTCATTGCCTAGTTTTGGAAAATTCACCACACGGTCGCTTCCATCATCAGCAGTTCTCAGCGAGGACTTTATGCTAAGCAGCGCCACAAGCAAAGGCATTTGACAGCTCACTGCCCCCACCATCCTGGGATATTTACACACACTGATGTGCCTGCCATACATTTCCGAAAAGACCAGTGGAGAAGTGGAGGAACCGTCATCCATCCTGCTCCTGGGACGTTTTCACCTACAGATGTGCTCTTTTTATCTTCACTCATGTGAATTGCCATTTGTCTGTTACTAATAAAGTGTTTTTAATTTCTACACTTCCTTGTTTTTCACCATCCTTGTGGCCTCCTCAAATGGTGACAGGACAGTGCATGCATCCTTTATCAGTAGACACTTGCGTGGCAAAAAGAAGCCAATTTTCACTGAGCCTGTTCTTGTGCCATACTCACACAGGTACTCATTGATGGCCCTCTGCTGCGTTTGCAGCCACTGTAGCATTGCCAATGTTGAGTTCCACCTGCTGGACATGTCACAAATGAGGCGGTTGGTGGGCAGGTTGAATTCCCATTGAATGTCAGCCAGCCGAGCACTGGCATTGTATGACCGTCGGAAATGGCCACAGACTTTTTTGGCCTGCCTCAGAAGATCTTGTAAGACTGGGTATCTGTTCAAGAAACGCTGCACCATCCAATTCAGTACGTGTGCCAAGAATGGAACATGTGTCAAGTGTGCCTGTCGGAGGGAGGAGAGAAGGTTGGTGCCATTGTTGGATACAACCATTCCTGGCTCAAGCTGTCACGGCGTCTGTGACAGACTCACCCGGGACAGAGGCTTTTGGAGGGGACTGGATGCTAGCCTCTTGCCTACCAACTATGGGCCCTGGCATTTGAGGGAGCTACAAGCATTTAGGAAGATATTCTGTTATGTAATGCAAAAGGACATTATTATGGATGCCATGACGGTCTCTGCCAGCTTGGGACTCAGTGGACACATGTATGTGAAAGGAATGCTGATTAATGAGATCTGGAAAGCCTGGGTCTTTCACCCAATAGTTTATTGTGCTCATTAACACACCTTTGTCTCCTAGCAAACTATTGGGGAATGTGTTTATACTTATGTGTATTGTAAGTTGAGTGAGGAGACGGCAAGTCTATCCTGAAAGGTCATATCTCTGAGTCACCAAGTCTGGGTAAATGATTAGATAACTAGCTCATGTTAATTAGGTTTCTGGTTACAGGTGTATTGTTAGAGTAATATCAGCAGGAGGGGGAACCTCCTCTTCAACTATATATAAGACTGTATTCTTGTTCTAATTAACAGATTCAAAATCACGGAGGAGGACAGGGGCATGTACGTCCGGGGATGAGACCCACTGTACCCTTTCCAATGCACCAGGTACTGTATGTGCCCACGGAACCTACGGGAGTCAACAATGGACTGTACTTCATACTCTTCATGGTTCTCAACCTGTACAGGGTGAGGACAAGGCACTGAGGTGGTAAAGCGGTTGCAGACCAAAGAGACATGAAATACATTTGAGATACACATATTAGAAGGAAGGTCTAATGCGTAAGCCACTGGGTTAATCCTGCAAAGAATACGGAAAGGCCCAATAAACCGAGGTGCGAACTTCAGAGAAGGAGCACGAAGTCGGAGCTTGCAAGATGACAGCCAGTCCCTGTCCCCAACCTGGTAGGAAGGCGCAGGCAGGCGTCTGCGGTTAGCATGGAGTCTGTACCTATCATTAGCATGTCGCAAAGCCTCCTGGACTTGTGCCCAAGTTGAACGAAGACCACGGAGATGCTCCTCTAACGCAGGAATACTCTGCAGAACAAATGAGTCAGGCAACATAGAAGGTTGGAAACCATAGTTCGCCATAAACGGGGACAATCGGGAAGCAGAATTCAAGGTACTATTGTGAGAAAACACCACCCACGTTAAGAGGTCTGACCAGTTGTTATGAAATATAACAAAGTAGGAATTGCTCCAAGGACTGGTTGGCTTGTTCTGCGGCCCCCATTAGACTGTGGGTGATACGCAGAGGAGAAAGCAAGCTGAATTCCCAACTGTGAACAAAAGACTCGCCAGAACCGGGACACAATCTGACTACCCCGTCTGAGACAATCACCTTGGGTAGCCCATGTAAGTGAAGGATCTCCCGAGCAAAAATGGAAGCCAGTTCCTTAGAAGTGGGCAACTTCTTAAGTGGAATATGAGACATTTTCAAGAACCGGTCAACCATCATAAAGAGTACTGTGTTGCCCTGGGAGCTGGTTTACTCCACAATGAATTCCATAGACAGGTGGGTTCAGGGCCTCTCTCTATTGGGTATGGGTTGTAGGAGGCCCACTGGAAGGTGTTGTGGAGTCTTACTCTGAGCACACACGGAACAGGCAGCTACAAAGGCAGTTACATCAGCACATAGACTAGGCCACCAGAATTGTTGGGAAATGGCCCGAAAGAGTTGATTCTTCCCAGGGTGGCCAGCAGCCTTGGGAGAATGGTAAGTCTGGAGCACGGCAGTACGGAGACTCTCTGGGACAAAGCAGCGGTCACAAGTTTCTCAGGAGGAGCATGAACCTAAGCAGCAAGAATTTTGTCACCCAAAGGAGAAGTGAGACTGGTACGAACCGTAGCCAGAATACGATCAGGAAAAATCACAGGAACCAGAACCGACTCCATCTTGGAAGGGGAGGAAAACTGTTGTGATAAAAAAGCACCAGACCTTACATTCTTAGTACCGGGTAAAAATGAGACAATATAATTGAAAGTAGACAAGAAAAGAGTCCATCGCGCCCTTCTGGAAGAGAGGCGTTTAGCCTCAGACAAGAATGTGAGATTCTTATGGTCAGTAAGAATGAGAACCGGCACAGTGGTACCTTTAAGGAGATGTCTCCATTCTTTCAGGGCTAAAATGATTGCCAACAGCTCTGTCACCAATCTCGTAATTTCACTCCGCAGGTGAAATTTCTTGGAAAAGTAGCCACAAGGAAGATCAGGTAAATTCCCTGTGTTTTTTTTAGCAGCAATGAGAAACAAAATAATTTGTAAAAATTCCTTGATTTTATTATCCAAGACACAAGTTAAACATCATTGGGTGCAAAATATGTTTAAAATAAGAGCTCTTTTTGCACATCATTGGGTGCAAAATATGTTTAAAATAAGAGCTCTGGTGTACAAAGTGCGGAACTGTTTCAGGTAGGAGAAGGTACATATATAATTTATAATTCCTTTTATGAAGTGATTATACTGTATTCAAATAGATTTCCATTCCAAGTAGCCACAAGGATGCATAGCGCTATCAGAGGTAGGAAGTTGAGACAGAAGTGCTCCATCTCCAGTCTCAGAAGCATAAAGGATAAAAGGTAACGTAGGATCAGGATGTGCCAACACAGGAGCAGAAACAAAGGCAGCCTTGAGACTCTCAAAGGCCTTAATGGACTCCAGAGACGTAACTGTGGGTTACCGTCCTTTCTGGTCATATCAGTCAGGGACTTCACCAGAGACAATAAGTTACGAATAAACTTCTGATAATAGTTGGCAAAGCCAAGAAAACGCTGCAGAAGACATAAACCCACTGGTCAGGGCCACTGTAGGACTGCTGAAAGTTTGCCCTCCTTAACCCTCACAAAATTGTATGCCCCTCTCAAATCAAGCTTTGTGAAAACCGTTGCTCCCTTGAGGCGGTCAAATAACTCTGTAATCAAAGGAATCGGATAGCCATTCTTAATCGTGAAACGATTGAGACCCCTATAATCAATACAAGGTCTCAGTTCACCACTCTTCTTCACAAAGAAGAAACCAGCACCAGCAGGAGATGAGGATTTGCGGATGAAACCTCGAGAAAGTGCGTCTGCAACTTCCTCCTCCATGGCCTTATCCTCCATGGCCTTATCCTCCAAGTATGCGTTCGCTTCTGCGCACGAGCTCGTCGGGACGGGGCGCTTTAAAAAAAATTTTTTTTGTTGTTTCTTATTTATTTTTCTTGATTTTATTTATTTTTACACTGTTTTTTTAAAAAAAAATAATTGGCTCACTTTTATTCCTATTACAAGGAATATAAACATTCCTTGTAATAGAAAAAAGCATGACAGGTCCTCTTAAATATGAGATCTGGGGTCAAAAAGTCCTCAGATCTCATATTTGGACTTCAATGAAAAAAAAAAAAAAAGTCATTTAAAAAAATGACATTTGAAAATTCCTCTTTAAGAGGTATGGGCGGAAGTGACGTTTTTGACGTCGTTTCCGCCCTCCTATGGTATAGAGATGAGTGGCGGCCATCTTAGCGTCACTCATCTCTAGACACATCAGGGGAACGGACCCGATCGCCTCCGCCGCTGCCGACGGTTCCGGTAAGCGGCGGAAGGCGCGGGAGAGCGGCGGGAGGGGGGGCACCTCTCCCGCCGCCGATAACGGTGATCTCGCGGCGAATCCGCCGCGATGACCACCATTATCGGACAGCCGACCGGCGCCTGAAGAGATGGATAACTCGGTTGTGGCAGCAGCTGCTGCCGTTACCGAGATATCCCTCTTCAAAAAATGGACGTACATCGTCGTGCGTCGGTCGGAAAGTGGTTAAAATACATCTTCATAAAATTTCCACAACAGACTTCAAAAAGTGACCTGCCTGGCCACAATAAAGGCACAATCTATCCCTCCTCCTAAGGGTTCTCTCATCCACGAAAGACGCGTGAAGCCCAAGTGCATGGGTTCATCTTCACTGACCGACTTGGTACCAGGAGGCATGGGAGGTGAAGGAGGCAAGAGCGGGATTTCAAAGCTCAGAGACAAATATACAGGAGGCTTCAGCAAGCACTCCTTAAAAGAGTCTTTCTCTGAGTCTGGAGTGAATGAGGATGGCAAACGTGATCAACTTCTCCAGCTCAGTTGGTATATCTCGGGCTGCTATTTCATCCTTGATGGTATCTGAGAGACCAAGAGAAAAGCAGCCACGAGGGCCACATTTTTCTAAGCAACCTCTGCTACCAGAGTACGGAATTCAATGGTGTAATCGGCAACAGTTCTAGTACTCTGTTTGATGGACATGAGGCACTTGGCAGCAGAAGCGGAGCATGCGGGAATGTCAAATACCCTTTTAAAGGAAGCCACAAACTCAGGGTAACTCAAGACAACAGGTTTTTGCATCTCCCATAGAGGGTTTGCCCAGACTAAGGCTCTCTCAGAAAGAACAGATATCACAAAACCTACTTTGCTTCTGTCCGTGGGAAACACATCTAAAGTATATCTCAACCTGGTTGAGAAACCCTCTGCATTGAATTGGATCACCCCCTAATCGCTGGGGAAGCGTAGCGGAACCAGACATACCTCTTATAGAGGTAATACTTGAGGCGGGTGCATGCACAGAGCAGCAGCAGAAACGGCCTGCAACACAGGTTGTACAGGAGCAACCACAGTGAGAGATTCCAGGTGAGCCGTGCGACTCAGGAGTGTTTGTAACACCATGGCAAACTGATCCATGTGGTGATCCTACTCATCCAATCTGGAAAAAATATTACCAGCAAGTGGATTGACGGCATCTTCTGAATTCATGGCCTTTGCCTACTGTCAGAAACCATGTATCAAACTGAGGCAGAAGTACAGTTAAATGTCACTTGTTTAATAATAATAATAAAAAAAGGTAAACAGAGTAAACATAGTCAAAACATAGCCAGAGTTCAGGAACCATAATGGATAGTCAGACAAGCCAAAACGTCAGGGAGCCAGAGATGAGCATAGTTGAACAGCACGCAGGATTTGGAGCCAGAAGAAATGTCAGCCAAGCAAGTCTTTAACAGGAACACAGGAGAGCGTCTCTAGAGATGTGACCAAGGTGAAGGCAGAGATCATCTGGGCTGGACGGCTTAGGTAGGCAGGCTTGACAAGCAGGATATCATCAACAGGTGAGTCACCATGGAGATATAGGAGCTGGCAATTAGCCGACAGCTGAGCGGCCAGCTCAAAGAAGGAAGGGCTGAGCCTGACATCCTCTCAGTGCAGGTTTTTGAGAAGCCTTGACATATAGTAGGGGTAGAGATCCCAGATGAGGAGCAAGGAGAAGTCTGCATTTTTTTATGATGTGGATCTTTCAGGTGCTGTTGCCAATGGACTGCATGGCAGGTCATCATATGTCTTGTCAAGCATGTGGTGCCCAAGCAGGTGGTGTCCTGGCCATGCTTGATTTGCTTCAGACAGATATTGCAAATGGCAACGCTGCGATCTACTGCACATGTGTTGAAAAAAAGCCCACACCAATGAACCTTTGGAAGTCACGCTGTGGTGTGATGCAATACGGTGGCTCCCAGAGGACATCCTGCCTCATTGGAGTTGTGCCTCCTCCTTCTCCTCACTTTCCTCCTCTGTTCTCTCAGGCACCCAAGTACAGTCAGTGACCTCATCGTCCCCTCCCTCCTCGTCTCTGGAAGCAAACTTGGCAGTATGCTGCAGCTGGGGGAACATGACTGCTAGTTTATTGTCCTTCTGTGGCACCCCCTCTCTCTAGGCTCACATTACTCCCTTCCTCAACCTGGGAACCAAATTTGGACCATTCAAATTGCTGCGCATTGTTCAGCAGCATGTTACAGACACTATGGTTGAATAATTCTGGTGACTCCTCCATGCATGATGGAGGGGCTACGGAAGGAGTAACTGTGGACAAGGAGTCGGTGGAATAAGCTGCTTTGTCAGCTGCGGTGGAAGCAGAGGGGACTGACCATTTGGGCACTTGGGCACTGCCCGGGGGCCCCATCAGGGTGGCCAGCCTCGGTAAAACCAAGGACAGTATGTAAAAATTTGTGTTTTTTTACATCTGTCCCTGAAATGTCCCTTACCGACATCCTTTTGCTGTAAAACTGAGATTATAGATGCTAGCCTCTCCACTAACCCCTGGCCAATGGAACACAGTGTACACGCCCCCTTACCCATCGTGGCTTCTTTGACTTCTCATTTAGAGCAGAAGATGCCGACTGCTGGAGGACAGGAGAGGGAGGAGGGGACACAGCCTGCAGTGTGGGAGGGACTGCAGTCTGCTGGAAGAAGGTGAGCTGAGCTCAATGTATTCTTGTCAGTGCTTACCCTGGTGGGGAGGGGGGGTGTTTCCTCTAGCAGGGCGATTTGTAGTGCAGTGTGTCTCTCTGACACACTGCATCTCCGATCTCGGTAAAGAGCTTGTGACATAGGCTCTTTACCATGTGATCCGCTGTGTCCAATCAAAGCTGATCACATCGTAACCATGTAGTGCAGGGTTTTCGGGTTTTCCTCTATTCGCGCTGACAAGGCGCGAGTAGAGGAGAGCCAATAAGTGGCAATCCTGATTGGGGGGGTCAGCGCTGATAATCAGCGCATTGATTATCAGTGCATACCCATCAGTGATCGACACCAGTGCCCCACCAGTGATGCCCACTAATGCCTGCCAGCAATGCCAATCTGTGCCCACCTATGATGCCAATCAGTGCCCATCAGCAATGCCTGTAAGTGCCTATCAGTGCCATCTATCAGTGCTGCCCATCATAGCCCCCATCAATGCCGCCTCATCAGTGCTTATCAGTGAAGGAGAATTATTATACATATCCTAATTCAGTGATGGCGAACCTTGGCACGCCAGATGTTTTGGAACTACATTTCCCATGATGCTCAACTACACTGCAGAGTGCATGGGCATCATGGGAAATGTAGTTCCAAAACATCTGGGGTGCCAAGGTTCGCCATCACTGTCCTAGTTCTTCCAATTTTGTGTCAGACTAGTGGATGCTCCATGTATAGCAGCACCCATTGTATACCATCTACTATTGAAGGCTTTTTATTATGTGTGTATATTTGTGTGTAATAAATTTATATATTTTTGTAAATTGACTTTTGTAAGTTTATACTGTACCATGAGAGTCCATGTTGCCTCCACAATTGTCCAAATTTCTAACTAGTAATAGGACGAAGGTACACAAATTTTTTCATAACAAGTAGCGTTTCTATATATTTAAATCAGGGTGGATAACACACCCGGAGGCCCCCTTTAAACTAGGCTACTATATATTTTTGTATTATTATTACAATTATTTGTAAATATACATTTCCCTCTTTAGGGAAGTGTAAATTTCAGTGTCCCCCCCACCTTTTTTTTTTACAATATAGTCTTTCTCTTAAGACATTGTATTTTAATTGTCTTCCCACTGCTTGTGTCCCACTTTTTTGGTAGGCTGTATTGTTGGGATCTTTTGGCAGACTGGACCTCCATGGTACGGCATGGACAGGGTTCATGTCCAGTATTCAAACCAGTGTTGAATCATGTAAAAAGGATGATGGTGATCTTACCCTTTACCCTTTATCTGGCACATTGAGTATTTTCAACAATATATTAGGGAGAACATTAATCCTCAAGGATTGCGTCTTCATACCTTTCCTACCATCAATAATCCCACTGAGGTTTTTAATAAATCCTGGGAACAGGTTCTTACAACCAGCAGTAGGGAGTTGATGTTATTATTGGTGGAGAACCATACTACTGATATGGATCTTTTGGACAAAGAGATTGATTCCCTAAATGCTCAATATGTACTTGTTTTTGAACTATCCAATTTCAACATTAAATGGAAAGAGAGAGATTGGACACTATGAATAGGGATATTGTTGTACAAAAAACAAAAGAAATAACATTTGGACAAGCTGGCCTTCTCGCAAGGCTATGCCTATAAATGGATGGGTAGAGGTGGGGGTGGCAGGAGACGTGGGATGAGACCTAATTTGACAGCCCAGTCCAGGAATCAAGAAACTACTGAATCAGATTCATCATTATCTACTTCCCTTCCTCAGGCACAGGGTCGCTCATCTGGAACACCAACATCATGTTCTAACAAACGTACTCGAGGTGGCGCATCTTCACCATCTGACCCCAAATATAAGAAGCGTCCTGAGATGTCATCCCAGATGAGGTAACAGGCCACAGGTAGTAACTTAACTCCCTTCAGGAGGCCAAGAGGCAGGGGAACCTGAGTGCTTTCGTCCTTCGTCCATCCAACCCTCAGAATCCAGCAGCCAGTCCGAGTTCAATATCATAAATCTAACTACTATTAAACTCAGCTCGGCGCAAAGGTCTATATTACAATTGGGATTGGGCTTTTGCCCAGCCCAACCAATTAACATATCAGAAACTATCAAGGACCTTTATCTTTTTGCCTGTAGACTGACTTACAGATTTATGTTTGACTTGGAACGAAACAATAAAAAATTGTAAAAGAAGCTTACCGAACAAGTCAAACATTTCACAATGGACGAATTCCGAGCCTTCAGGGACCTCATGCTTCTCTATGAGGAAAGCAACCCTGACAATCCTGTTCCATCTTCTGGTTCTGTTGCTGAGAGAGCTGTCTCTGTTGCCAGCAATTACACAAGCACTCTCTTTAACCCAAAGTCCTGTCATTTCCCAGATCTATCTGTTTCTCCTAAAATATGGGCTTTTTTGCAATTAACAATCCGAGATTTGAAGTCCCGACAGTGGGATAAAGCAGAGAGGAATATTTCCAGTGAACAACTAGAGGCTTTAAGATCATTGCAATAAAGTGACGACATTGTCATAAAATCCTCGGACAAGGGTGGGAACATCGTTCTGATGTCCCATCCCCAATACCAAAGAATGTGTATTAATATTCAAAAAAATCACGAATGGTACTGTAAAATTGATTTACAACAAATCCCGTTGAATACTAATGAACTACGTGTTTTAACTTCTTGCCGACCGCCCACTGTCAATTGACGGCGGAGCGGTGCGGCTCTTGTGGCGGGATGCCATCATATGACGGCGCTACCATTTTGGCCACTAGGGGGCGCGCCCGCCGCGGGATGCCCGTGTGCCCGCCACGTCGCTGAGGACCCGATAAAAATTTCATAAATCTATCCCCTATTTTGTAGACGCTATAACTTTTGCGCAAACCAATCAATATACGCTTATTGCGTTTTTTTTTTACCAAAAATATGTAGAAGAATACGTATCGGCCTAAACTGAGAAAAAAATTGTTAAAAAAATTGGATATTTATTATAATAAAAAGTAAAAAATATTATGTTTTTTCAAACTTGTCCCTCTTCTTTTGTTTATAGCGCAAGAAATAAAAACCGCAGAGGTGATCAAATATTACCAAAATAAAGCTCTATCTGTGGGGAAAAAAATGCTAAAAAATGTATTTGGGTACAGGGTTGCATGACCGCGCAATTGTCATTCAAAATGCGACAGCGCTGAAAGCTGAAAAATGGCTTGGTCAGGAAGGAGGTGTTCGTGCCTGGTAGGCAAGTGGTTATGCACGAATCTTAAAGGACTTAAAGGACTGATTGACCAAAAAAACTTAGAATATCTAATCCCCAAATTTCCAAAATTGGCTACTTTCTATACCCTCCTCAAGATTTACAAGAATCCAAAAAGTCCCCCTGGGAGACCTATTATTTCTGGAAACGTATCCCTAAGGCTGCTTTCACACTGGGGCGGTTTGCAGGCGTTATTGCGCTAAGAATAGCGCCTGCAAACCGACCCGAAACAGCTGTTGCTGTTCCTTCAGTGTGAAAGCCCGAGGGCTTTCACACTGAAGCGGTGCGCTTGCAGGACGCTCAAAAATGTCCTGCAAGCCGCATCTTTGGAGCGGTGAAGGAGCGGTGTGTTCACCGCTCCTATACCGCTCCATCCCATTGAAATCAATGGGAGACCGCAGGGATACCGCCCGCAAAGCACCGCTGCAGTGGCGCTTTGCGGAGGTTTTTAACCTTTTTTCGGCCGCTAGCGGGGGTTAAAACCACCCCGCTAGCGGCCGCATACCGCGGGTAAAACGATGGTAAAGCAGCGCTAAATATAGCGCTGCTTTACCGTCGCCGACCCGCACCGCCCCAGTGTGAAAGCAGCCTAACTGAAAAGGCTAGTAGGTATGTGGATTAATTTTTAATGCCACATGTCACTTGCCTTCCATCTTATATTCGGGATACACAGGATCTTCATATAGAGGGGACTCACATTCCCCCGGATTCCCTGCTCGTAGCTGTGGATATAGAGGCTTTGTACTCAAGTATCCCGCACGAGCGGGACATCCGGGTGATTGAGTCATTTCTGAAAGAGCAGGATCATACCACCTGGTCCCATAATGTATTTATTTTGGATCTACTCAGATTTATACTTACCAAAAATGTCTTTGTCTTTATGAATCAAGCCTACTTACAAAGGCAAGGAGTGGCAATGGGCACTTATTGTGCCCCGGCTTATGCCAATTTATATTTGGGAGGATGGGAGCCCCTTACTTGAACTATGTACAGTTTTGGTTTTGGTTCATTGATGATCTCTTGATTGTGTGGATAGGGTCCAGAGATGAACTGTTGGGCTTTCTTGATGATTTTAACATCAATGATTTCAATTTTAAATTTACATACACATTTAATGCCATTGAAATCACATTTTTGGATCTTTTAATTTGTATTGATGAAAATGGCTATATTGCTACTGATCTATATCGCAAGCCTAGTTCGGGTAATACTATCTTGCATGCCCAAAGCTCCCACCCTGCTCCACTCATTAGAAGCATACCATATGCGTAAATACCTGCATCTTCGCAGGAATTGCTCATCTGAAGAAGATTTTCTTCGCCAGTCTGATCTTTTAAGATCAAGACTATCTGATAGGGGATATTCTAGAACACTGTTGAGGAAAGCCTTCAATAAAGCTAGAATAAGAACCAGAGCCAAACTCCTATTCAAAAATACCTCTAAAACTGAAATTAATACAGTGATTCATCACTCATTTTTCTGCTCATAAGTGATCCTTACGTTCATTAATTTCAAATGATTGGCACCTTCTGGTGGAAGACTATACCCTGGCTAAATACGTACTTTCTACCCCGGAGCTGGTATTTAGAAGGGCGACTTCACTGCATGACACATTGACTAGCAGCCATTATCAGCCTAATTCAGAGACTATATCTCACTCCTGTAAGGGAACCTACCGCTGTCGTAGATGTAGCCACTGCCCATGGATCGATGAGGGCAATAGCATATATCTACCTAATGGTCAATGGTTTCAATCAAGACAATATGCTGATTTATTTGATGACTTGTCAATGCCATGTATTTTACATGACTAGACTATTCGTGAGCTCCGATTAGGATGAGAGATCATCTTTATTATTCCGGTGGAGGCAAAATTGTGACACCGGTTACTCAACACATAGGTTTACATCATAGATTTAGATGGATAGATAATTTAGTGATTTATTTTTTTGTATTGGAAGTTGTCCCCCCTAACCCTAGGGGTGGCTACTGGGACAACGCTATCCTAAGGGTCAAGACTTACTGGATTGAAAAGCTCTCTGCTCTAAATCCCCCAGGGATCAATGAGGTGAACTCCTACAAACCTTTTTGTAGGCGTTGACCCCATGGGACCAATTGGAATTCCTCAGTGCCTTTTGGCGCTACCCCTGTCTCTCAACATAAAATGTGCCTTTGGTCAATTGTGGCTCTCACAGCACATTACGCTGTGATTGGCCAAAGCATGCAGGTCAGGTGCATGCTTTGGCCAATCAGCAGCCGTCAATGCACTGCGATCTTGCAGTGGATTATGGGGCACTCCGTGGCTGGCTAACTTGCTGCGAGTGCCCCATATGTTTGTTTGTTCTATGAACTAACGAACATCCAGCCCATTCCTAGTTAACACCATCTGTCTTCCACATGTCTATCCCAAATATTTGACATCCATTCATACCTTCAGCCATGTGATTTATAAGATTAACACCTTTGCAGACTGCCTAAAATCTATGTATGCAGTGTGTGCGGGGCAAGGGCGGCCCACTGTGCACATGGAGGTGTCTGTGACAAATCATAGCCACTGCAGCTGTGCCTATGACTGTCCACTGCTGGCTGCTGAGGCGGCTTGGTATCATATCATCCCCAAACACATAGTAAACAAAGCCGCTCCAGGTCACAGTTCCCCCCTTCGAGCAGCACTGCAGACACAGCACCGCTCTATCTCTCCTGACCAATCAAAGCAGCAATTTTAATTATTCCTTTTATACATTTTTTAGAACTATTCCATGACAAATGCTTCTGATGAGCGGTTGCAATACCATGAAACGCGTAGAGATTTTAGCCATTATTTCTCACCTTAACCATGGAATATCAAGTTTCTCATGACCTTCTTTTATTTATGATTAATTGGCAGTTCTGTAGTTACTATGGTCACCTTGGCCATTTTGGGTTCAACCACTGCAATAAATGTATATACATGCATCTATTGTCCTTGTGCTTCTTGTAATTGTTTATTTGATTGTAAACTGTTGTGTACTATTGGTCCATGATTGACTGTATGGAGGCGATATGCCCAGAGCATTTTTAGAGGTTGATGCCCAAAATGTTTCATAGCATATCATGGACTACATAAAATAAATATTATAGTCACTTGACTTGCCATTTACTGATGTGTGCTTCATTTAACCTCTTCAGCCCCGGACCAATTGGCAGCCAAAGGACCAGGCCCCTTTTTGCGATTCGGCACTGCGTCGCTTGAACTGACAATTGCGCGGCCGTGCGACATGGCTCCCAAACAAAATTGGTGTCCTTTTTTTTCCCACAAATAGAGCTTTCTTTTGGTGGTATTTGATCGCCCCTGCGGTTTTTATTTTTTGCGCTATAAACAAAAATAGAGCGACAATTTTGAAAACAATGCAATATTTTTTGCTATAATAAATATCCCCAAAAAAAATATATAAAAAAAACATTTTTTTTCCTCAGTTTAGGCCGATACATATTCTTCTACATATTTTTGGTAAAAAAAATTTGGTAAAAAAAATTAGCGATTATTGATTGGTTTGCGCAAAAGTTATAGTGTTTACAAAATAGGGGATAGTTTTATAGCATTTTTATTAATATTTTTTTTTTACTAGTAATGGCGGCAATCTGCGATTTTTTTATTGTGACTGCGACATTATGGCGGACACATTGGACATTTTTGACACGTTTTTGGGACCATTGTCATTTATACAGCAATCAATGCTATTTAAATGCATTGATTCCTGTATAAATGATAGTGGTAGTGAAAGAGTTAACCACTAGGGGGCGGGGCTGATGTCTGACGTCATTGATCGTCTTTCCCGATGACCGGGAACAGCCGATCAATGACAGGCAGAGTAGAAAGGGCGGGAAGAGGTTTGTTTACACAAACCTCTCCCCGTTCTTCAGCTCTGTGACCCGATCGCGGGACACCAGCGGCGATCGGGTCCGCTGGTCCCGCGGCCAGGGTCACGGAGCTCCCGACCGGGTCGCGAGCGCGCCGCTGGCGGCGCACGCGCGACCCACGGGCAGGCAATTAAAGGGCCACGTACAGGTACTTGATTTTGCCTGCCCGTGTCATTCTGCCGCAGTATGCCGCTGCGTGAGGCGGTCAGGAAGCGGTTAAAGTCCCACCCGTGCTCCCCTGTAACAAATTCAATATTTAGACATTAGGAAAACTTATTACCCCCGTCTGCATTTTGTTTTAGCTGCTTTCATTAAAGCTGACGAATAACCTGACATTTCAGTTCCGAAGGTCTGTATGCCTGTGAAAAACAAATCAACTGCCTCAAACTAAGGGGGCAATGGGGGTTATTTACTAAAGGCAAATTCACTTTGCACTACAAGTGCACTTGGAAGTAAAGTCACTGTAGATCCGAGGGAGACATACAAAAAAAATAAAAAACAGCATTTTAGCTTGCACATGATTGGATAATAAAATCAGCAAAGCTTCCCCTCATTTCAGATCTACCCCTCAGATCTACAGTGACTGCACTTTCACTGCAATTTCAGATGCACTTTGCACTTGTAGTGCAAAGTGGATTTGCCTTGCGTAAATAACCCCAATATATAACAAAGAGCAAATAGCGCTATCCACTGTATCTCATACTCTGTAACATTTCTTAATACCATAGCCTGCGTTTTGTAGCCAATCCATAAAATGCTTAACGTAGAAAGAACTCTGTAATTGAAGGGAGTTGGTCATGTGATTTTGACAGGTTTCCTTTGGACTTTTTCTTCCTCATTCATTTTGATTGCACTCCATTGATTTATTTTAATACCGTAATATGGCTGCAGCATACTGTTTCTATTTGAAAGAACTACTACATTTTAAACCTCAGTAGAGGAGCAAGAGTACTTATTTACAGTAAAAGAGAAAAACTATGTTGATTATACTTTGACTTGCTTATAGGTAGTTTTATAATGTTGTCTTCAGAGAGAAAATAATGGCTTCAAAATTACCTTTATCACTGCCATCCTTAATTTTTTTCAGATAAAGATCAGAGGGAGGGGTGGTGAGGTAGATATGTTTTATTGCTCTTCTTTTAATATTTATTGAGTGTTGTTTTTATTTATTTTTGTTTAATGTGGTGACACTTGTAGGGGGGTCTACTGCCCTCTATTGTTAGCTGCTAATATCACAGTTTTATGTATAATTATGTACATCATTTTCTGCCCCTGTGGTCTGGATTACGAAACCAGGAAAGAGGAAGTAACAGGAGAAAGAGACTCAGCCACATGCTCTGTCCATGCTACTAAATCCTGGAAAAGAAGAGACTATTATACACTACTAATGAGGGACTGTGCTGCTGTGTGCTGTACTGGTCTGCAGTAAAGTGAGCGACTACATTTCTCAGCATGCGCAGGAGTGTTGTACTGTTGCTCATGAAATGTGCAGAGTGCTGCTGCTAGGGACCTGTGGGCAGAGAGTCTGCTACTTATAGCTGTGAGTACAAGGCTATTGTGCTAAGCCTACCAAACACTGTGTTGCTGTGGCTGTTTCTGTGTTGCTCAAGGAGAGCCACCATTCTGCACCTGCCAGAGACTATACTATTGTGAAGCAATTACAGGTACTGTGCTGCTGTATTTCCACCCAGATCAAAAGGAGAGACTATTAGTGCCAGATAGCTATGTCTGCATTCCAGGGTGGTTGGACAACAGCTGCAGGATCTCCTCATTACTACAGATGCTGTCAAGTCTCCGACACAAAGACAGAAGCTGCATTATGCTCTAGGGCTGCTGCATCTGGACTGCAACAATTATCAGGATGCATCTCTATTAATACCTATACATACCTGGCTATATGTACACAATTCCACCAGGACCCCTATCGGTGATAATACCTGTTTGTAAATTGGATGTACTGTATGTACAGTTATTACTCTTTTCTTATGTAAAACTTGTGGTATTTCTATACTGGTGTGCATCTATATGCTTATGGTTAATGTTATATGCTGATTTCAGTAGTGTTTCTGCTCCCATTTACTTTGGTTAGATTACTGGTTAATTACCCAGGAAGGGAATCTCCTGTTAATAGAGGCCCTGTCCTGGCTGGAGGCACTGCCAACTTTATTATCAAACCCACTCTTCTACCTAGCAAAGGTTCTTGTTTGACTTTTTTACCCACTGGTTTACCACAATATCCTGTTTGGGAAGGGCTATTTCTCAACCGCCAGCCCCACCACCACCACAAACCCCCCCCCCCCCCCAAAAAAAAACAGTGCTACACACTTTAATGCTTGTAACTGGCTAAACTTATGCAATTCAGATTCTGGGTTGCTAATTCACTTGCCTACACAATAAGGGCAATACCAGTAATATCGTGCTTACCTGACCACTATTGACAGCTGCATGCTGAGCAGAACATCTGAAGATCACCATTGTCAGGTATTTGATAAGAGAAGCTCTGGTTCCCAGGGAATATGGGACTCCTGTCATGAAAGAGAGAACCAAGTTTTAGTAGAAAGTGATTTCCTCTGCTTATTCAGACCTCTTTACATTACACAACCCCCGCACCTCTAGACCCCTTTACATTACACAGCCACTGTACCTCTGGACCCTTTTACATCACACAGCCCCCCTACCCAGCCCCCCCTGCATATTACACAGCCCCCCATGTTATATTTTAAAATTGCGCACACTCGTGGAATAGCGACAAACTACGGTACTTAAAAATCTCCATAGGTGACGCTTAAAACATTTTTACAGGTTACCAGTTTATAGTTACAGAGGAGGTCTTGTGCTAGAATTATTGCTCTCGCTCTAACGATTGCGGTGATACCTCACATTTGTGGTTTGAACACTCTTTACATTTGCAGTCGCGACTTACGTTTTCATTGGCTTCTGTGCGCAAGCACGGAGGGATGAGGCGCTTTAAAAAAAAAAAAATCTTTATCTTTTTTTTTTTTTACACTGTCCCTTTAAAAAAAAAAAAAAATGTTTGATCACTTTAATTGTTGTCAGAAGAAATGTAAACATCCATTGTGACAGTAATAGACAGTGACAGGTATGCTTTATGGAGGGATCTGGGTACTGGCTGGTCGTTCTGGCCACCCATTGGGACGAGAGAGCCCATGAGAGCCGCAGAAGGGGGGGGGTGTCCCCTCCCGCTGCTTGGGATAACAGCCGAGCTGCTTCTTAGCCACATCGGTTGTTATTCCAAAAAAGCCGACCGGGGTTAAAATGGCCGAGTGCATGTGAATTCATCACGTGCACTGAGGGGCCAGACATTTAGGGGTGGCGGGCCGGGTGCGGCCCGTAGTTTGCCGACCCCTGCTGTCGAGACATGAATCTTCCTGTTTAGGCAATGGCACAAGGAATAGTTAACAGCTTAAGGCCCCTTTCACACATTAATGTCTGTTTTGACGGACTCTGCTTGCTCAGCAGGGATCGCTCCGTTGATCCCAACTGAGCCGGCGGATAATAGGTCCGTCTCTGCTCACTGTGCAGGGATGGACCTGTCAATGCCCCGCTCTCTATGGTGGATCAGATGAAAACTGACCGCCTGTCCGTTTTTCATCCGATCCGCCAGACGGATGGAAAATAGGGTTTCCATCCAACTGCATTTAGCGGATCGGATGTCAACGGACATGTCACCGCTGACATCCGTCGCTCCATAGAGGTACATGGAGCATCCGTTCAGGTCCGCCTGAAAAACTGACAGGTGGATCTGAAAGGTCCGTATGTGTGAAAGGGGCCTAACAAGGAGCACCAACTTATCTCAGGGGAAACAATAGCACGTATAATAAATGTTTTCTAACCTGTTGAAAAGCTAAATCGGGCCATGGATGGGTAGAATTTCAAAAGAAAATTCTAACGAGAAGAATGTTCTAAAAAAGTTTGCTAATTTTTCCAATAATTTGTCGGTGAAATTGGAACACATTGAGGAAACCCACAGGGATAACAAAGAGAAACATCTTGCTCTGTGTTTACATTAGATGGAAAAGCTGGGAGGCTGCTAATACATAGGTGGGAGAGAGAACAGGGTGGGAAGCTATTAATGAGTCACTTTATAAGCCCCCGTTCACATCGGCACGATTTGACGTGTCAAATCGCATGCCGAATTGCAGCCTATTGCCAGCAACGCCCCTGTCCCAATCGGTGTGAGGCCAACTTTGCGGCAATGCACCGATTTCCGAAAGTATGTTTCTGTACTACTTTTAGCAACTTTAGGAGTGAACCCGCGCAGATGAATTTCAAGTCACCCCCGCACTCCGCACACCCCTGAACTCGCACTGAAATGCGGGTTAGAAATTGTGCGACTTCTGCTGATCTTGCACGTGTTCAAACCCGCCTTCAGTGTGAACGAAGGCTTAAAGGGGTAGCATGGTGAACTGAGCTGCTGAGAGAGCCACTTGATCAATTGCAGTACTTCTGCTTTCTCCTGTGAAATTTGAGGATGAATTTCTCCATAGTGCAGCTACATATGTAATTTTTCAAACCCAATTGCTGCTTGTTAACAATAAATGAATATCTGAGTAGGCTGATCACAGGTTTAATTTAACATCCGTTAACATGCATTTACCACAAAACAACATGACTAAACATTACATATTTGCTTCCATGTACAACACAGGTAAAGATATGCTTAGAAATATTAAGTTGCTCCCTAAATGCAATGCAAAATTCAAAAAAACTGTGGTGGCATGTGCGTTAATATTCCACTTGCCTGCTAAACTGTTCTTCACCAGCAGATATGTCATGTATTGCAAGAGGCAAAAGCAAGCAGCTCATCAATTTATAATAATCAAAAAATAGTTCAAGTGAGAGGGTGAGAGGGGGAATTCACTAGAAAGAATGAAACCTTCCCCAGTACGCTGTCATTTCAGCCAGCAAAAGAGACTCAGTTTTAACCTTTATTTTAACCATATTCACCGAGGTGCCTGAATGGTGGTGTGCATCACATCTTTACATGGACATAACATAGAACTCATGTTTGAGAAAACACTTTTGATTTAGATCCTTTTTTAGTTATCAACACTGACTAAAGAACACCGGAGTGGAAGTATACCTGAAGACTTATTTTGCAGGAATCCTTCCTTGAAAATCTCAGCTACCCAGGCCTGAAGTTCAGGGTCTTCCTTGACCATCTCATCACTTGTATAATAGTAATTAATTATGTTGGACACAAAGCTAAAAAAGGAAAAAAAAAGAAAAGGCTAAACTCATGGAGGTGATGCACAACAAAACTTAAGTCCAAACAGATACAGATGAATGTAGAATACATTTTTACTTTTTTTTTTTCAAATACAAGCAGTGTAAGCCTTTCAACTGGTATTAGCCACTTGTTTGTCATTGTACAACAGAGCTCACACTGGGGAAGGGAGTGAGGCAGCATAAATAGGGAGGGGCACGTGGTTCAAAAGGTAATACAGTTGGGGAATGAGCTGATGGAAGAGTTAAAAGTTCAGTTGTTAGTTGTAGGCATGATAAGCTTCCCTGAAGAGATGAGTTTTCAAGGATCGCATGAAGGTAGCTAGAGTAGGAGATAGCTGGACAGACTGAGGTTGAGAGTTCCAGAGGATGGGCGAGGCTCTGTATAAGTCCTGGAGGCAAGAGAGTTGGAGAGCAGGAGGTCTTGGGAGGAGCAGAAAGGAAGGTTTGGGTGATGTTTGGAGACAAGATTGGTGATGTAGCTCGGGGCAGAGTTGTAAATGGCTTTGTATGTTGTTTTTAGTCTTTTGAATTAAATTCACAGGGCAATCGGAAGCCAGTGGAGGGATTGGCAGGGAGGGGTGGCAGACACTGAGTGGTTGGTAAGGTAAATGAGTCTGGCAGCAGCATTCATGATAGACTGAAGAGGTGATAGCCTATGGAGAGGTAGGCCTGTGAGAGGGTATTGCAAGATTGAAGGCGAGAGATAACAAGGGAGTAAAGCGTAACTAGGTGGTTTAATTAAAAGGGGCGAATTTTAGAGATATTACGGAGATGTTGTCTACAAGCTTTTCCCAGCGATTGGATTTGGGACCGAAAGGACAGATCAGAGTCTAGGATTACACCTAGTACCCTGGCATGAGGGGAGGGACTGATAGTTGTACTATTGATCTTGATGGAAAAGTCAGGGAGGAGGGCATGAGTTAAAGGAAATATTACCAGCTTGGCTTAATAAGGATTAGGTTTTAGGAAGTGGTGCGACATCCATGTTGATTAGTAAGTTAGTAATGTGGGAGGAGACTGAAGGAGTGAGGTGAGGAGTAGAGAGATAGATTTGGGTGTCAGTGTAGCGATGGTATTAGAAACTGTGGGAGGTTATTAAGTGACCAAGAGAAGAGGTGTACATAGGGGAGAGAAGGGGTTTAAAAACAAAGCCTTGGGGGACCCCTACAGAAAGAGGAGGTGGAGAAGAGGAGACAGAGTTGTAGGTAACACTGAAGGAGCGCTGTGATAGATAGGAGGAGAACCAGGAAAGAGGCTGTCTTGGATTCTCATCTTGAGTACTGACATGCCCTTCCTGACAATGCGCACAAGATGCACCAGGGGTGTTCTGGCAGAGGCTGAGGTCACAGGTCGTCTTCTTCTGCCACCATCTTGGGTACTGGCTAGCCCTTCCTGACAGGTATCTACTTTTAATGTACAGAGAGAAAGAGGTGGAGCTCTAAGAGGAAAAGGTGGAGCCTAAAGAGGAAGGGGTGTGGTTCACAGATGACAAGGCAGGTATTAAACAAGAAGGGGTGTGACCTTGACAGGAAGGGGTGGGTAATATTAAAATTAGAGGGTGCATGAGTTTAGTCAGGCCTAGGGCAGCACAAAACCTAAATACACCACTGAGTAGTAAGAGTGTGGAGTAGTGGCCATTGGTTTTAGTAGTTAGTAAATTATTATTGAGTTTTAGTAGGGCATATTCTTTGGAGTACTGCGCACAAAAGCCAGACTTTAAAGGGTCAATAAGGTTGTTTTCAGTGAGGTAGGACCTCAGAAGGTTGAAGACTAAGCATTCTAGAATAAGTTGTTTTGTTTTTGAATATCAAAGATCTTTACCCTTCGATAGCTGCCCAGATCTTCATGCCATCATCTCTATACAAGTAGTTGGGAATATTCTCCATTCCTCTTCCCTTTATATCATCAGGGAGACAAAGGCTGCTATAGGTCACCTTAGCCATTGCTTTCTTCAAAAGTACTGGGACCCCTCCATTCCCAGTCACCAAAGCCTTGAGAGAAAATACAGAAAAACAAAATATGTGTAAAAAAATTGTCATGTAATGAAATCTAACAAGAGTGTGATGAAAAGGGGAGGAGAAGGTCCACCACTATCAGGGCTATAGGAGTTCATTAAGCATTTTAATGACAAAAAAAAAGGGTTGGCGAACAGACAATAACATATCTCTTCTGCAGTAAAGTAGGTTACCTACCTTTCAATCACTGTACACTGAGGTGCATAGAATTTAGGCAGTGCCAAGCTGACTGCACTCCCACGCATGCATTGGCGTAACATCATCTCGGCCCGGCCAATTAAAACAGCCAGGATCGATACCCAGAGGCCGCCAGGCTGAAGATGTCCATGTCCAGCAGGGAGCTCTGAGAGTTCACGGTGCTGGAGTATAGATGAGTATAGCTTTGCTTTAACCACTTCCCGCCCAGGCCTATAGCGAAATGACAGCTGGGCGGTGGTTCAGTTATCCTGACTGGGCGTCATATGAGGTCCTTCAGGATAACAGCCACCGCACGCCCGTGGGGGCGCGCATCGCAGTGATCGGTGGTGCAGTGTGTCAGTCTGACACACCGCTACACTTATCTTGGCGGAGGCTCTTTACCACGTGATCAGTCATGTCTAATCATGGCTGATCAAGATGTAGACAGGAAAATTATCGGCTTTTCCTTACTAGCGTCTGACAGCGTGTAGAGGAGAGCCGAGTAGAGGAGAGCCGATCGATTGTTTATCAGCGCAGCCCCCCCACAGATGCCCACACTAGACCACCAGGGAAGCCGCCAGGACCACCAGGGAAGAGGGCAACATGTGGATGGTCAGGTATGTACCCCATGGCCATCCACATGTCCAAATTAATGCACAATCTGTAGCAATCAGTGCCCACAAATGGGCACTGACTGGCACCATCATGTAATAAATTAAATCAGTGATGCCCAGCAATGCCACCCATCAGTGCCACCCATCAGTGTCCAGCAGTGCCACCTATCAGTGCCCATCAGTGCCCACCTATAGCTGCTCTATCCCCATAGAGTAAGACAAAGTTCACATCTATGCATGCCGGAAATGTGCTCATAATCACGCGCTTTCCCAACATGCACAGAAACACGCTACTATTTTTAAGCCTTGCAGCGGTGCGATTAATTGTTAATGGCACCCCTACGTATCTGCAAACGAGCACATTTTTTCTTGCGCCAAACCACATGGTACCAAAGCACCATGCGGTTTGGTGCAGCACATTTTTGGAAAAGAGTCAGGAACATTATTTCCATGTTTCTCACTCCTAGGGCTTCCCTTTGAAATAAACTGGCTACACTACATGTAAAAAACACCCGGAAACACGCCTGCTCTTTGTCTCACCTGTTGGTGTAAACCAACCCTAACAGATGGCTCCAGCCGCATGAACAAACCACTCATTCATGTGGCCAGAGTATCTGTGAGAATGAGCCCTTAATGGGCACCTGGTTTTGATTCACTTAATTCTTATGCCCCGTACACACGGTCGGATATTCCAATGGATAAAGTCCGATCGGATTATGTTGTCGGAAAATTCGATCTTGTGTGGGCTTTATCCGTTGGAATTTCGACGGAAAAAATTTGAGAGCAGGATCTCAAATTTTCCGACAACAAAATCCGATCTGACTTTTTCCGACCGTGTGTAGGGAATTCCGACGGACAAAGTGCCACGCATGCTCAGATCAAATTAAGAGACCAAAGCTATTGGCTGCTTGCCTCTACGTAGTTCCGTAGTACGCAACGAACGTCACCACGTTCGTAACTATCGGATTTTCCGACAACTTTGTCCGACCGTGTATATGCAACACCAGTTTTAGACAAAATCAGTCTGAAAAAATCAGATAGATTTTGTGGTCGTAATTTCCAACCATGTGTACGGGGGCTTATTCATGGACCTAGAACACCTGCTTCTTCGCTTTCGATTTTCTTATTTTTGGTTGTTTTCTGACAGTATATTTCAACCTGTAGATGTTTATTGTACCCATCCTGTCCGCATCTGTTACATGTATCCTTTGAGAACATCTTGCCTTTACTTGAATCTGCCATCAATGGCCTACAACTGTACTGTTATGCTATTGTTCAAAACTTCAATAAAACACTGAGACAGAGAATGAGCCCTTAAAGCGGAAGTATACTCACCTTCTCTCCAGTGCTGCAAGGTCCCGGATCTCCCAGCTTGCCACTAATATCTTGAAACCAGCAACTTCTGGGTATCAACTTCTTGGGCAATTTCATTCACCGGGCTGAGATGACATCACTTGTATGCGTGCGTTCATTCATCTCAGCATTGGTGAAATTGCACACTGAGCTGCAAGTGCGGGCAGAGAGGTGGGTAAAAACTTTAATGTAGAAGCCATCAGCAGGGGGGAGGGGTGGGCACACAGGGGCACACAGGGGGATCAAAACTGCAGGAAGGGGGAGGGGTCACAAAGTAAAATCAGTGATCTAGAGTGCAAGGAAGGGGGGTGTGGGTGGCACAATTATTGGAACCGATCCCCCTGTGGCTCTCCCTGCAGCAGTTGGCAGTGGGAGGGGAGGAGAAGCCAGCAGCACTGCAGAAGAAGGGGGCACACAGGGAGATCGGAGCTGTGAGAAGGGGGCAGATGGCACAATTACTGAAACTGATCCCCCTGTGGCTCCACCTGCAGTAGCTGAAAGCTGGCAGGAAGGTGAGGAGGAGAAACCAAGTGCAGGGGGGCCAAATGGGGCATGTAAGGGGGTGAGGAGTCATTAAAGCGGAAGTTGGGTGGAACTCCGCTTGAATGTATTTTTTTTGCACTGACTTACACTTTAAAGCAGTATAAAAATCCAAAAGCAAACATTTATTATATTGCAGCTTATTAATTATTTTTTTTTGTTGAATACCTTTTCTTTATTAGTATATAAGATTAACATTATCCAAATATCAGAGCAGTATTAGAGAGTGCATATCATAATAAACGATAATGTAAAGTATAAAAACATACTATTATTACTGCCACTACCCTCTCTCCAGCTTAATATCATTACCACCCCTTGCCCTCCCACCACCCTCTCTATCTCCACACCACTTAATCTACAGTCTCTTAGCACCAAATTTTTGTTGCCACTATATTGGCGTTGTATCTATGAGAAAGACAAGCAAGGAAAGGAGGAACGTAGCAAGAGAAAAAATAAGACCCGGGGGGCAAATATAAAGAAAACCAGGGGGGAGGCTCAGTATTCCTCCTATCCTATAAGGGTAACCCCAGTTTGTCTAACCAAGGTCTCCACATTTTCTTAAATTTACTTTGATTAGCTTGTCTGATAGAGATCAGTCGTTCGTTTCCTGCTGTTAAATTAACAGTCACGACCCAATTCTCTACCGACGGAGGCTTATGTGCTTGCCAATGTTGAGCAATCAATTTCCTCGCCTGAAATAGGCATCTTAGCAATGCTTCGATGGTATCCTTAGGAGCATTACACCCCTCTATGAGACCCAGTATACAGGTCTTCACCGTCGTCTCTATTTCAATCTTAAAGGTTTTATTTATATTATCTACGATCTCTACCCAATATCTGAATAATTTTGGACATTTCCATAACATGTGGATAAAGTCACCAGATGCCCCACACCTAGGACACTGGTCATTCATCCACCATCCCAATTTAAACATTTTTTTAGGGGTATGATATACTCTATGGATTAGGAACAGATGAGATACCTTCTGTGAGGGGGAGATTGAGACCAGTATCCCTTGTGTAAGGATCCGATCCCATTCTCCTATAGTCAATGGCCCAACATCTGCCTCCTATCTCTCCTTGCTCTTGATGGGCCCTGCACAATCTATTGTTCTAGCTTGTAGTCTAGCATATAGTCGGGATATTAACCCTTTAGTTGAATCCAAAGTCATTATTTGAGCCGAAGTGGAAATCTAAGACCATTCAACTATTTGCGATCTAAACTGCATCTGAATAGCATGCCTGATTTGGAGATATTTATAGAATGAATTATTAGATAGATTAAATTCCTGTTTGAAGTCTAGGAATGATTTCATGATGTTACCCACGTATAGTTGGCTTACTCGGTTGATACCCTGGTTCTTCCATTCCTGAGATCTCGCTATATTACTTAACTCTGTAAGCTTTTTATTATTCCACAAAGGTGCGAATTCTGATATTCCTTGATATCCCAGAATAGTCTTTGTTGTCTGCCATACTTTCATGATTCATTTTATCGTTGGGGGTCTCAAAGTAAACAAATCTGCCTCTAGGGCCTCTATCAATGTATTATGTGGGGTCCCCCTCAGCATCATCCTACCACTAGAGTTGCTGCCACTAGATGTTCCATCCGCTAAGTGCTGTAGCTGGGATGCCAAAAAATACAGCCTAGGGTGCAGAACCGCCGTACCCCCTTCTTTAGGCAGCAGCTGCAACATTTGCAAACTGATTCTAGGTTGCCCTTTTTTCAAAATTAGATCCCTAAACAGGGAATATATTCTTTTAAACCACTTCTGGCCTATCAAGATTGGAGAGTTATGGAAAAGATATAATAACCAGGGCAACCATATCATCTTGACTAGATTGCAGCGTCCTGCCATAGACAAAGGGAGTCGGCTCCAAATATCTCCCTTATGTTTCAGGTTGAGTAGTAAAGGGGCTAAGTTGTCATTAAGATACAAATTTATGTTGCTGGTGATTCAGACCCCCAGATATTTTAATTTGTCAACTACTTTTAGATTAAGGATTCCCAACGGGATCTGGCAAGCAAGTGGGTCTATCGGAAGCAAGGCTGATTTATCCCAGTTAATATAACCAAGCCAGAGAATAGGCCAAACTCTCCGATCATTTGTATCACTATTTCTAGTGATACTTGAGCATCTCCAAGAAAGAAGAGGACATCGTCCGCAAACAATGCTATCCTATCTTCTTCTAACCCCCTCCGGAATCCCTGCATTTCCAGGTTTGATCTAGCCATAATGGCCAGCGGCTCCATTGCAAGGGCAAACAACAGGGGGCACACGGGACAGCTTACCAATTATTAGATGTGGTTCTTGCACTAGTTTTCTTTTTTAGGCTTTCTTTATTTTCACCTTGTGATCTGGTCAGTAAGACTGCTTTTTTTGTTTTGTTTTTTAACAGAACAATTTGCCCATCAGATGTGGTAGTTTGATGGTTGAGGCAAATCATTTAGCACAGACAGGGGTTCTTACAATGGTCAATTTGTATTTATGTATGTAAAACCTTTATCCCAAAAGAGAAAAAAAAGGGAAAAAAATTCTTAAAGTATTAGCTGGAGTTTGGCTTCAATTTGTTAGTGTATCTAAATCTGCCAGTACATTTAACATTCCCCCTCTCCCCAGACTGACAATACTGCTATCCAAATGTGCCCCTTCATCCAGAGTGTAGACACTCTAAAAACCCAAATCTGAGGCAGAGAAATTAAAGCTCAAATGCCTGTAAAAGCAGCTTTTTTTTCTTTTTTTTAGCTGCAGTGTGCAAAATCCTTAATAGAGGCGTGTTACTGGCCAGATCACTAGGTCAAAACATACAGGGAAAAAAAGCCTAAAAAAAAAAAAAGCAAATACAGCCACAACATCTAATGATTGGTAAGCTGCAATATATTATATCTTTGGCTTTGGGTTTATTACCATTTTAAAGGGAGGGGAGGTACAAATAAGACTCTGGAAACTTGATTGGAAGTATGTTATGTGATAGAGATTGCAATAATTTTATCTTAGTTCTGTTCAGTAACAATTGTGTACAACTGATGAAAAGGGATAGATCATTATCTTTCACATGTGCCTAGGCAGGATGGACTGAAAATAAAGCCCTAAATATAGGTACATTTAAAAAAATTGTTCTGGGTAGACATTGGCGTAAAGAGCAAGGATTTTCAGTCTCCATCCACAAATCCTTCTGTACCCCTCCCGATCCCCCAACCAACACCATTTTTACAGTTTTAGAAATACAAATAATTTCCAAAATAAAAACGTTTTTTTTGGTTCTTACTTGATCAAAGACCCCATTTGGTCCAATGAGTTTCGTCCTTGCAAAGGCATTAATTTCTAGAGTGTAGCGAAGGTGTGGAATTATCAGCTAGGAAAAAAAAATATTAGTTTAAGAAATTACATTTGCTGTAGGTTAGACAGTTAAAATATCATTAAAGGTTACCTTTTTATTGCCTTCTATCAATTTATAGCTAAACTTTAACCACCATGAGAAATCTACCTACAGTATCTCACAAAAGTGAGTACACCCCTCACATTTTTGTAAATATTTTATTATATCTTTTCATGTGACAACACTGAAGAAATTACACTTTGCTACAATGTAAAGTAGTGAGTGTACAGCTTGTAAAACAGTGTAAATTTGCTGTCCCCAAAAAAATAACTCAACACACAGCCATTAATGTTTAAACCACTAGCAACAAAAGTGAGTACACCCCTAAGTGAAAATGTCCAAACTGGGCCCAAAGTGTCAATATATTGTGTGGCCACCATTATTTTCCAACACTGCCTTAACCCTCTTGGGCATGGAGTTCACCAGAGTGTCACAGGTTGCCACTGGAGTCCTCTTCCACTCCTCCATGAGGACATCACGGAGCTGATGAATTTTAGAGACCTTTGCTCTCCTCCACCTTCCATTTGAGGATGCCCCACAGATGCTCAATAGGGTTTAGGTCTGGAGTCATGCTTGGCCAGTCCATCACCTTTACCCTCAGCAAAGAAAGTGGTCGTTTTGGAGGTGTGTTTGGGGCCGTTATTCTGTTGGAATACTGTCCTGCAGCCCAGTCTCTGAAGGGAGGGGATCATGCTCTGCTTCAGTATGTTACAGTATGTGTTGGCATTCAGGGTTCCCTCAATGAACTTTAGCTCCCCAGTACTGGCAGGACTCATGCAGCCACAGACCATGACACTCCCACCACCATGCTTGACTGTAGGCAAGACACACTTGTCTTTGTACTCCTCATCTGGTTGCCGCCACACATGCTTGACACCATCTGAACCAAATAAGTTTATTTTGGTCTTTATTTTGGTCTCATCAGACCACAGGACATGGTTCCAGTAATCCATGTCCCTAGTCTGCAGCAAACTATTTGCAGGCTTTCTTGTGCATCATCTTCAGAAGAGGCTTCCTTCTGGGACGAATGCTATGCTGACCAATTTGATGCAGTGTGGGGCATATGGTCTGAGCACTGACAGGCTGACCCCCCCCCCCGACCCCTTCAACCTCTGGCTTCCCAAAGACAACCTCTGGATATGATGCTGAGCACTCAACTTCTTTGCTCAACCATGGCGAGGCCTGTTCTGAGTGGAACCTGTCCTGTTAAACCGCTGTATGGTCTTGGCCACCGTGCTCAGTTTCAGGGTCTTGGCAATCTTCTTATAGCCTAGGCCATCTTTATGTAGAGCAACAATTCATTTTTTAAGATCCTCAGAGAGTTATTTGCCATGAGGTGCCATGTTGAATTTCCAGTGAGTATGACAGAGTGAGAGCGATAACACCAAATTTAACACACCTGCTCCCAATTCACATTTGAGACCTTGTAACACTAACGAGTCACATGACACCAGGGAGGGAAAATGGCTAATTGTGCCCAATTTATTACATTTTTTTAATTAAAGATTTTTTTAATGTAAGGTTAAGAAAACAACACGCACACACATAACACAAATACAAAATCAAAAAGTGAGCATAATAGCGTATTAGTTCAGTACAAACTATTTGGCAACCTCCAGCCTTATGTCCTCATATTAGGTTTGCATATGTGAAAATCAACATTTATTATTACAACTAATCCTGTCAATATCAGGTCTCAAGATATTCCGGGTTAATATCGCTTATGTCTGCTATTAATTTTACAACCTGTAAAGGCTGTGTCTCTAGTAATTTATAACAGATATAGTATTAAATCACTCTAGTCTGAACAGTGATCTGCCGTACTAAACAGGCAAACAGTAAACATGCTTATACCATCTGTGACGGACCCCCCTACTCAAGAAGAGTATGTCCACCGTGTAAGCTTCCCTTGTCCGGTACCAGCACAATCCAAGATCCCTTAGCCCACCCAGTCACTTGTCGAGGCATCAGTGTAGGATGGTAAGAAGCATAAAACTGTTTATTCAAACACAGGTACAAAGAGATATACACTCAGGGGACAACCCCCCCTTCTTTGCATAATGACACAAAGGTGTATTCAACTTTCCAACAGTAGACCGTTTTTAGGAGGGGCTACTGGAGAAATCGCCCCTTCCCCCTCTAGCATCTGATCCACATACACATATGCATCCCATAATACTTTGCTCCCAAGTCAGACAGAAACAATAGAAAAATGGGATACAGGCACTTAACAAACACATAACCACCCCACCCCACCTCAAACTATCTAGCATTGGTCTAAGACTAAAGGTGAAATTTATCTTCATATATTTCTTGAGGGATATTGTTCAGAAATATTACTAAAAAAAAAATCAATATATGGTGTTGCGCTCCAAAAAGCACCAAAGTGCTATGTACCAAGGGTCAATGAAACCCTACTGATAATAAATAATATCAAATAATATTTAAATTCTGGTTTGGGTGGGGGGTGGCGGGGTGGGGGGGGGGGATGGGGTTTCTGTTATGGGTCTTCTACCTATGGTTTCTATGTGTCAGTTTGCCGTATGTCTTAATTGCTTGATATCTCGTGCAGGAAACAAAGTACAGGTGGTACAGAATGGTGGTGTGGTGGGAGCTCCTGAATCTCCGGTGACGGCCCTCAACCCTGCAGAGTGGTATGAACTTGCTCAATGTCTAGTTGCAAAATAGTGTCATGGAACACCAGGGGCCTGAATTCTAAGATTAAACGGTCACTGGTGTTCCAGTTTCTGCAAAAACAATCTCCTCATATCTGCATCCTCCAGGAGACACATTTAGTTGGGGGCAGAACCATGAGCCTACGTAGACCCTGGGTAGGGTATGCATATCACTCAACCTACTCCAACCTAGCACGTGGGGTAAGCATTCTTGTACGTAAGACCCTGCCCTTTTCGCTGTTGGCATTAGAGGTGGACACAGGGGGGCGATATGTAATAATTCATGCCAGTATTTTGTCTTTAACACTAGTGATAGTTGGGTTGTATGTCCCCCCCCCCCCCCCAGCCTCAATATCTCTTCTGTATCAAATTGTCACCAAAATTACACAGTATGCCACAGACAATGTCCTACTGCTGGGTGACTTTAACATGGTCCCAGACCCTCAAATGGACAGAATGACTCAGACGTCGGGGTTATCCTCGGAGCTGAGGGCATGGGCCGAGACATTTGATTTCACTGACGTTTGGCGTTGGCGACATCCGACGCTGAGGGCTTATACGTGCCACTCGGCGTCATACAAAACCTTTTCTAGAATTGACCTGGCTTACTCTGGAGGGCCTATTCTCTCGAGAGTGAGGGATGTGACTATTTTACCCAGAGGGATCTCGGACCATGCCCCGCTACTCCTAACATTTGATTTGTCTTGTGCCCCATCGGACAACCTGTGGCGCCTTTCCAGATTTTGGCTCGCTGACTCAAGGATTGATCTCCCGGGTAAGGCTGACATAGGAGAATTCTGGAGCACGAGGGATAGGAATATCTCCCTTACGGACTCATGGGATGCCTTTAAAGTATGCATGCAGGGCCACTTTCAAACTCGCATAGGTCAGATCCGTAAAGAAGCAAGTCAGGAATTACACAGAGCTGAGAGAAGGGTGCAGACCCTGGAATCAGAATACATCAGGGACCGTTCTCCCCCCGGTATATCTGCAATATAGGGAAGCCTTGAGTGATGTCAATCTCCTTCGGGCCTCTGCAACTAAAGTTCGATTGCTCCACCAGAGCCAGCGGATTTTTGAACAGGGTGAACGAAGCGGTAGATTGCTGGCATGGTTGTCCAGGGAACATTCCTCCCCGACCTCCATATCAAGGATAATGTCCCCGGATGGGGAAACTTTGACAGACCCATCCCAAATTAACGCCCGATTTGCATCTTATTATCAAGACCTTTATAGTTCCAGAGCTCACTACACTGAGCAGGAACTCAACACATATTTGGACCAGATTGACTTGCCATGCCTTACAGACTCGGCTAAAGAGAAATTGGACAGTCCCCTAACACTGACGGAGATCCAAGTAGCAGTCAAATCTCTGCAAAACGGGAAGACGCCGGGCCCGGATGGGTTCCCGGCGGAATTTTATAAACAATATGCAGAAGAAGCTCTCCCCATATTCAGGGAGGTGCTGGTTAGGGCACTGGAGGGGGGCTGTCTACCAGCTTCCATGTTTGAGGCGGTTATTGTGGTCCTCCCTAAGCCTGGCAAGAACCCCGACCTGTGTTCATCGTACAGACCCATATCGCTCCTGAATGTGGATTTGAAAGTACTAGCTAAGGTTTTGGCAGGTCGCTTGAACACAGTGATCACGGCTCTTGTACACCTGGATCAGTCTGGGTTCATGCCGGGCAGAGGGACCGACATCAATATACGCAGACTGTTGATGCATATGGATAGAACTCCGGGGGATGGCCTGGGGGTTGTGGTGTCCCTGGACGCAGAGAAAGCGTTTGACTCGGTTGAATGGGAATACCTCTGGGCTGTCCTCCGGAAATTTGGTTTCGGATCGGTGTTTATTCAATGGCTGCGCATGATGTACGCCTCCCCCAGTGCCCATATCAGAACTAATAATTCCCTTTCGCAGGCCTTCCCACTAGGAAGGGGCACCCGCCAGGGGTGTCCGCTTTCACCAGGGCTTTTCGCTTTGGCCGTGGAGCCCTTGGCCTCCAAGATACGAGCTGCACATACGGTGAGGGGAATACGGGTGGGAGTGGTGCAGGAGAAAATACCCTTATATGCAGATGACACTATCCTGTATTTGAGTGACGTCTCCTCCTCACTCCCAGCTGCCCTACAACTGGTCAATGAATTTGGCACGTATTCTGGTGTCAAAGTCAACTGGGACAAGTCCTCGATCTACCCGCTGAGCCCTAACAGACCTAGACCTGCTATGCAGAATCCCCTGGTTTGGGTGGATAAATTTAAATATCTCTGGATACTTATGGGTGTACCGGTGGCCAAATACATGGAACTTAATCTAAACCCACTACTCAATAACTTTTCAAAGAAGTGCGCTGATTGGAAATCGCTCCCCTTTACTCCGGTTGGTAGAGTTAACCTTATCAAGATGGTTTTCCTGCCGAGGTTTCTTTACCTTTTCAGGAACAGCCCTATAGTAATCCCAATGACCTATTTTGCTAGGATTAAGTCTATAATCACCTCATTTGTATGGCTGGGCAAGGTGCCCAGGCTAGCACTTGCCACGCTGCAACTGTCTGTGGGTCAGGGGGGGCTTGCTCTTCCCAACTTCCAATACTATTATTGGGCGGCCATCCTAGTGACTGCCCGATGGTGGTTCTCACAGCCAAAAGACAACCCAGCGGTAACTCTGGAGGCTGCGATCCTGGGGTCGTATACAGCACTCAGTAACCTAGTGTTTAGGGGGACCAGAGCACATCCTAACTTGACTACCCTGATGCGCACGACCATTATGGTCTGGAGTAGAGTTAGAGGGGTACACCGGACCCCGGGTACGATCTCTCCCCACATGCCATTATGGGGTAACCCTAATCTCTCCCATTTCCGCAGTATCCCAGACCCCCAAATATGGGCCACTAGGGGGATCACGAATTTACAACATCTGATGGTGAGAGGCAGACTGTGTACGTTCCCAGAATTGAAAGATAAATACCATTTATCAAACTCAATGCTCTTCCGGTTCTTCCAAGTAAGACATGCCTTCCAGCACCAATTTCCTGGGGGGATCATCCTTGAGTCAGATCCAAATGAGAGGTTGCTTGCTTCTAGGGTCTTACCGGCCCCCTTATCTACAATTTACTTTCACATGACAGCCTCCTCTTCTGCCCCACTACCCAAGGTGTATAAAAAATGGAAGGAGGACATACCCTCTCTTCAGGAGGAAGACTGGGACTCCTGTGTGTCCTCGTACGTCTCCACCCTAATTTCGGCCAGGGACCGTTTTATTCAGCTGAAGTTTCTTCACCGAGCCTATTACACGCCTCAGAGATTGGCGGGTATTTACAGGGACAGGTCTCCCAACTGCACAAGATGTGGGGGGGAGAACTCCTCCTTCCTACATATGACCTGGTCATGCCCGGCTTTGCTGGAATTTTGGGAACAGGTCCTGGCTGACATTAATCAATCAGCGGAGCTTTCCCTCCCAATGCAGCCAGAAATCATGCTCCTAAATGTGATAGGCGATCCCTCGATTGGGAAGTATAAGAAACTATTTGTGTCGTTTGCTACATATTATGCTCGCAGGGTGATTCTGTTGAAATGGAGGACCGAGCTCCCACCCACCATCACCACATGGAGAAACACCCTAAATACGGTTTTACCACTGTACAAAATAACTTATGTCAATAGGAACTGTCCACACAAATTCGATAAGATTTGGTCATCCTGGATAGACTCCTGGGGATCCCTGCCGCCGGATCTGTCTCCCCCAGACCCAGAGGCCGATGTATGATCCGATGGCTGGGATCTGGATGCCCAAGTATGCAGAGCGTATGCTCTGAACTATCTCCCTTCCTTCCCGTCCCTTCCCCCTTCCCCCCCCTCCTCCGCTCTCCCCCTCCTCCCCCCCCTTTTTTCCCCCCTTTTTCTCTCCCCTCCCCTCATTACCCTTCCTTCTCCTACAGTAGCCTTCTCCTTCAAATCTCCGGACAGATACTCTGTTCCTTTCCCCTCCCTCCTCCTAGTGTCTAAGGATATGGGACAGAGAACAATGATTAATGTTGTACCTATTGACTGCTTGTTACATTTTTGTTATGTCATTTGAGACACCTGTATGATGTTCATTTGCTCCTTTTTATCTTACTATGTACCGTAAACTAACCTGTATGTACTTAACATGAATAAAGTTCACAATTTGTTAAAAAATAATATTTAAATTGACAGTACTAACTGAACACATAAATGTGCTAACATAAATAAGTAAAGTGCATGTGTGCCATAAGTAAACTACACTGATCCACTTGCTGGTAGGAGCAAATAAATAAAATCCACTGTGCTAATCATAGAACATAAGGTGCAAAATAAACATCCATGTGAATAAACACTTCTATTCGAATGAAGATGCATACATAAGTGCTAATGTAAAAGATACACAAATAAATATAGAGTCCGCAAATGCACACGGTGCAAATGCAAAATCCAAATAAAGTCTGTGAAAAGTAAAAAATTAGTGGCTTGGATAAGTGACTGGGTGATCCTGTATCTTCAAAGTGCCCGCAAACACCAGGTGCAATGGCTCCTTACCTTACTGCTGTAAGGCAAACAGCAAAAATAAATGTATCCAGAGCGCTGTATCCTGTAATCCTGTATGTGGTGTGGCTGGGTCTGTCACCTTACACAGCTGCAACTATGGTTTCCACTGGGTTCTCCCACAGTATGTCACATAAACCATATAAGGAAGAAGAAGGAGCCCCAATAGTGAAGCATGCCAACTATTTGATTTAATAAGTAAATGGGCAACAAAGGTACTCACATAAAATCAGATAAAACATGTAAAACAAAACGAGCGCCGCGCTCGTGCTCCGGACGTCACTTCCGGTTTCCAAATAATCCTAGTATTCCTACGCGTATCATCACCTATCACGTGACTTCATCAGGGAATTCCTGATGCAGATGCAGAGTATACAGAATGATATTGAATAGGGTAAGTCCTATTCTGTAATAAAGAGGTAGTGTCCTGAGTGAGAGAAGTTTCCTGCAAGCAGACAATTGACGAGTTAGGCTGTATTAAGGCAGAAAAAATTGCCTTTTTTTGTTGAATCTTCAGTCCTCACATTCCAGGACATTAGCACAAGTTAATTAACCATTATTAAACCGTGACATATATGCAGCAGCTAGGAATGTGCATGTATTTCCAAAATACAATCCAAAGGTGTATATTAGTTCCAAGGATACTGGGTGTAATGACACCCCGAGTATGAAAGGGGTTAAAGCCGTTTAAGACATTCCATTCTCGAACACAAAGGCAGCTACCAAATACTTAAATCAGCCGAACAAGACTCCATACGAATAATTCTTCCCCCCCCCCCCCCAAGTACGAGACGAGGCTCTGTCTTGAGGGTCAAACAGGAAGGACTTTTTATTGAAAGGAATACAGGTCTTATATACAGTAAAAAAGAGGAGGTGTATACCTCCTGCTCATATTACTCTAAAAATACACCTGTGACCAGAAACCTAATTAACATGAGCTCATTAACTAATCCCTTTAAGCAGCCTGGTCATTGTTATGATAAATCAGGATTTCACTACAGGTCAGACTTGTTGTCACCGAGCTTCACACAGTAAATGATACATTATCATAAGTTTAAACACAGGACTCCTTCTCAATTGCAGGGTTAATTAGCCCAGACAACAATGGCTGAAAGAGAAGCCACACTAGTCACATTTACCTTTCAGAAAACAACAGACAGGTGGCTGGAGTTGATGACATTAGCATCAAACAGTATGTGTCCCAACAGTAGGAGTCAGTCACTATTAGTAACATGGCAAATACAGGCTTCTCAGAGTCTGTGTCTCTTGTGGGGATATGGACCTGAATGCAAAGTATCACCACCTCAAGCAGGCATACAGCTCACAAAGAACAACGTTCCCCCCAAATCCCCATAATCGGTCAGCAAGAGGCTAGCATTCAGTCCCCTCCAAAAGCCTCTGTCCCGTCTAGGTCTGTCACATTTCTCCCCTTTCAGCAGGAGACTAACAAAGGAGGAGACCCCAGACGGGCTGACTCCGAAGTTAGTCAGTAGTTCCGGTCCTCTAATGCTGGTATCCACACAGTACCCCAAACAAATTGTTCCAAACAAAGTATTACTCACCCAGCCAACCTCTGCCTCTCTCAGAGAACATATCCGCCGCTGGGGAGAGGCCTGGATTGGCCCTTCTCCCTGAAGTCTTTTCAGCCACTGGAGAGAAGATAGGGTGACTGGGCTCACTCCATCATGCTGTTGGGGATCTGGGCCGACTGCCCAACATCCCTGGGGTATACAGGTGAGGACAGAAGCCCCATCCACCTTTACAGGAAATTCGTTCTCTGGTAGTGGACGGTAGAGGCCAGCAGCCCTCTGCGCTGTTGCCAGCCCTTCTGCTGGAAACCCCACACCATCTGCTCCGGCTAACTGTTGGGGAGGGAGGCCGACTGCCCTGGCTCCCTGGAACTCTGTAGTTGTTGCTGGTGCTGGGCAGAGGTTGGAAGCACTCTGCGCGGTTGCCAGCGCTTCAGCTGGGTTGGTGTCATCATTCTGGGGTGCTGTCTGCTGTTGGAACTCCCTTTCACTGGTATTGTCTCCCAGGTGAACGAACATTTGTTGGGGAAGGAAAATGTCTGCTTCTCATCCCTGTATCTCTGAAATCCACTGGGAGAGAGGAACCATCACCTTCTCACCTAGGGCCTCCGAAACTGCTACAGGTGTAGAGCAGGGGTCTGCAGTACTCTGTCCTGCCACCAGTACTTGAGAAGGTGATGCATAATCTATAACATCCTCTGAACAGTCCATTATGTCCATACATTCTGTAATCAGTGGAGAGATGAGCCGACTGCCCCAGATCCCTGGAACTCCACAGTTGTTGCCATTGCTGGGCAGAGTTTGGTAGCACTCTGCCCTGTTGCCAGCACTTCTGCTGGGGACTCCATATCATCCGCTTCGGCTAACCGTTGGGGCAGGAGGCTGAATTCCTCCCCTCCCAAACTGTGCAGCTGCCATTGGGAGGTGATCTGGCTGCTTCCTTTTCCGTTCCCTCATCTGGCTGCTGGGAAGTGATTGGCACCTTCTCACCATGAGCCTCCGGAACTGCCACAGGTGTGGGGCAGAGGTCTTGGACCCTCTGTCCGGTGACCAGCACCTCAGCTGGGGAAGTTCCTTGCAACTCCACAGATACTGCTGTTGGTGCTGGGTAGAGCACATTGAAGTTTGGCCCCGATACCAGCTCTTCTGCTGGAGGCTCATCAGGTTGTTCTTCCTCATCAGAAAAGTCTATCAAATCCCCTGTCTCTGCAACTGGTGTCTGGGGATAGAGGTTCGCCATCTCCTGTCCGTGGAACCCAGAAGATGCTATCAGTGCTGGGCAGAGGTTAGCAGAACTCTGCCCTGTTGTCAGCACTTCAGCTTTGGGGATTGCAATCTCCAGATTTTTCACTGCCGATTCGTCAACCAGGATTTCAGAGTTGTCAACTGGTATTTCCTAATAGTCCCAGGCAAAGGGAGCCCCACCCTCCTGCTGAGCACAGTCTAGCAACTGTCTGTAGGCGATCTCCAGCTCCCATTCCTGAACGGCCAGAAACTCCAAATCTTCCTGTGCCCTGTGCCCTTCCGAGACATTCAGTCTTCGCTCTCTGTGCTCAATTATTTCCTCCAAATGCCACTCCCGATCACTCCCAAAGTCAGGGTCCCTGGACAGCCTCCAATACAACAATCCCAGGCAATCATAGTCAAAGCGTTCCGTGGGGCTCTGTAGCTCTCGTCCAACTTCATTTCTGCCTGGATCAGCCTGCTTAACTCAGCAATCCACTCCTGCTTCGGTTGTTCCCCCAACAACAGCATTCGTACTTCATACTGCGACCAGTACCGTACATGGATGGAGGGGAGAACTTTTCCCTGGTGTTGCTGCTCGAGAGCTACCGCTTTCTTCCAGAGTTTGCAGCGGATAGAATCAGACCATCCCAGCAGTACCTGCTCTGATACTGGTCCTCTGTGCTGTATCTGCATCTCTTGCAACCTCCTCTTCTATGGCGACTGGTATCTGTACCTCTCCTCTCCTTTTAGTTGGTGCTGCTGTGACTTCTGCTGCTGCAGCACCTCTTTGCTGTAGCCAATTTGCCTCCACAGCCACTATAACTAGGTCTATGATCTCCGCTGTAGAGTTAGGACCGTAATGTGCCAGTCTTGTGTTAACAGCCCGATCAAAACTTGCCTCTTCGGGTGTCCTGTGTGTTACGCTGGACCTTTCGGTTATGTTGGGTATTTTGGCTCTATCCTTTTTTGACTAGTTCTGCGATAATGTCCATATTCTTACGGTTGTTGGCCGGTCGCCCCCAGTTCTCCAGCAAGTCCTTGAGGGAAGAGCGCTTTAGCCATTCATACTGTGCTTCCATTGGGCTGTGTCCTCTTGTAGCTGTCCTTCTGGGCTGTGGAAATCATCCTGCTGCTTGCCACCAGTTGTAACGACACCCCGAGTATGAAAGGGGTTAAAGCCGTTTAAGACATTCCATTCCTGAACACAAAGGCAGCTACCGAACACTTCAATCAGCTGAACAAGACCCCATACGAATAATTCTTCCCCCCCAAGTACAAGACAAGGCTCTGTCTTGAGGGTGAAACAGGAATGACTTTTTATTGAAAGGAATACATGTCTTATATACAGTAAAAAGAGGAGGTGTATACCTCCTGCTCATATTACTCTGAAAATACATCTGTGATCAGAAATCTAATTAACATGAGCTCATTAACTAATCCCTTTAAGCAGCCTGGTCAGGATTTCACTACAGGTCGGACTTGTTGTCACGAGCTTCACACAGTAGATGATACATTATCATAAGTTTAAACACTGGACTCCTTCTCAATTGCAGGGTTAATTAGCCCAGACAACAATGGCTGAAAGAGAAGCCACACTAGACTCATTTACCTTATAGAAAACAACAGGTGGCTGGAGTTGATGACACTAGCATCTAACAGTATGTGTCCCAACAGTAGGAATCAGTCACTATTTGTAATATGACAAATACAGGGTTCCCAGAGTCTGTGTCTCTTGGGGGAATATGGACCTGAATCCAAAGTATTGGGTTGACGGGAACCAAACCGGGGGGGGGGGGTGGGGCTGTTCGGCCCATCCCTAGTCTGGAGCCCTGAAGAGATTTTTATTTCCTCTGCAAGGAGGGTTACAACCTCACTGGGCTATTGCCTCTGAGGCAGCCTATGGACTGCGTTGCTGTTCTGTGGCACCCATCTTGGGGATTTGTGAGCAATAACCCCTGTCCTGTTTAAAGTGTCATCAAGCAATAAATATCAAAAAGCCATCCCCTAGACTAAGTTATTGGAGCTGGTGTGCATGGACTGGTGCTTGGGTGGACAGGCAGCCTCTATACTAGGGGTAGGCAACCTTTTGAGCACAGTTTGCCGGAAAATGATTTCAAAGAAATTGAGCGTGACGATTTTATAACAAAAAAATGTTAACTTCACATTCTAAATCACGAAAAAGATTTTTTATAAAGTAAATGCTGTAAACTACTTGAGTAATAGTGACTAATTAACATCCTGCACTCTCATGCCTTAGATCAGCCCCCGTTCCTGCACCTTCACACCTCAGATCACTGTCCCCCACTGTACCCCACTGCTCATCTGTGCCCTCACTGTCCTACCCTGCACATCTGCCTCACCTCTGTACCCCGTGCTCATCTGTCCCACCACTATAACCCCCTGCACATCTGCCCCACCACTGTACCACCCTGCTCTTCTGTCCCACCACTGTAACCCCCCTACTCCCCTGTCCCACCAATATACCTCCTTTCTCCTCTTCCCCACCACTGTACCCCCGTGCACATCTGCCCCACCTCTATACCCCCCTGCTCTTCTGCCCCACCTCTGTAACCCCCTGCTCATCTGTCCCACTAATGCACCTCCCTTTCATATCTGCCCCAACACTGAACCCCCCCTGCTTATCTTTTCCACCATTGTAACCCCCTTCTCATCTGGCACAACACTGACCTCCCCCTGCTCATCTGTCCCACCACTGTAACCCCCTGCTCATCTGTCCCACCACTGTAACCCCCTGCTCATCTGCCCTATCACTGTACTGTGCTCTTCTGTCTCACAACTGAACCCCCTTCTCATCTCTCCCACCACTGTACCTCCTGCACTTCTGCCAAACCACTGAACCCCCTGAACATCTGCCCCACTGCTGTACCCCATTCTTCTGTCCCACCGCTGAACCCCCTTCTCATCACTCCCACCACTGTAACCCCCTTTCTCATCTGCCCCACCACTGTACCTCCTTTACATCTGCCCCACCACTGTAACCCCCTGCTTATCTATCCCACCAATGTACCTCCTTTCTCCTCTGCCCTGCCACTGTACCCCCCTGCACTAATGCCCCACCTCTTTCCCCCCTTCTCTTCTGCCCCACCAGTGTAACCCCCCCCCGCTCCTCTGTCCTACCACTGTAACCCCCTTCTCATCTGGCACAACACTGAACCCCCCCTGCTCATTTGCCCCATCACTGTAACCCACTTGCTCCTCTGTCCCACTGCTGAACCCCCTTCTCATCTCTTCCACCACTGTACCTCCCTGCACATCTGACCCACCATCATACCCTCCTGCTCATCTGCCCCACCGCTGTACCCTCCTACTTATTTGCTCCACTGCTGTACCTTCTTCTCATCTATGATATGCGTGATATGCAGAGTGGTGCAAGGAAGCAGAGATGAGATGCATCTACCTGTCCTGGCACACTCATGCCCGCTGATCCACCTTTTGCATCCAGCCCACGTGCTTGTATGGGATGTATATGATGTCACATACAAGCATCTGTAATGAATGCGCAATGATGAGCTCAGGTCAGGGGCATTTTCTGAAAGCAGTGGGCCTGTATGCAAGATTGAGCCCCCGCAGCTGAGAAAAAGTGCCGTGCCGAGCGCCGCAGCAAAATTGGGTGTGATTTTCATTGAATACTGGCTGTGGCTTAAAGGGACACAGAGTGCAGGGGTTCAGTAGTAAGTGACGCAAAGTTCATGGGTCAGGTGTAAGTGACGCAGAGTTCAGAGGTTGGGAGTAGGTGATGTAGAGGTTGGTAGTAGTAGATGATGCAGAGCTGAGGGGTCAGTAGTAAATGACACATACACACAAACATCAGTGTTGCCAACCTACCAGATTGAAATTTACTGACACGACACCCAACATTTCCTGGCACAGCCAAGTTTTTACTGCCATTTCCGAAAGTTACAAAATTATAGTTTTAAGTGCAAATTTTAGTATTTAGGCTACAAACAAGTACAATATGCAATTAGATATTAGGGCAAAAAAACATATTTCTTATTTTATTTTCGATATAGTAAGTAAGTAGCTCAGGGACAGCACAGATGATGCTAACTTTTCACTGTGACGTCCTGAGTCACAGTGAAAGTTTCTCTCCAAGCCAGGTGGTTCCTTCAGTCCACTCCAGTCTAAACAGCACTGACAATCCTGCTCCCAACCTGCCCTGCTCCTGTCCTGCAGACCCACACACGAGGCTTGCACCATGACATCACACAACACTTTCGGGCACCGTCTCCACAAGAACTACCCAAAAACACTGTAGCAGGCACTCGCATGGTCTCGGCCGGCTCTGAACTGAGCCGAACATCACAGCCATATTTTTTACTGGCAACTTTTTCCTTTTACTGGCATTTACTGACAGGAGAAAATTTCCTGTTTTTTACTGGCTGCAAGTAAAAATACTGATGGTTGGCAACACTGACAAATATATATATATATATATATATATATATATATTTTTTTTTTTCAACAAAGTTCCCAGAAGCTCAACAGTAATTCCACAAACTGTAACCTGATTGTGGTTTTCTCAATCACAGTGAAATCCTTTCTTTTTGAGATTGATAGTAGCAACCAAGCGAGTCATCTTCCTCCAGATGGTGGGCAGGGCTAGCAGGACTGTGATTGGCTTTGGCAGTGGCCAATAACAGTCCTCCCCTCCTGGAAACAGGGGCCGCCCCCCTAGCAGAACTGCACCCAATCTCTTCCCCATCACAAGAGTTGACGATCGCAGCTACAACAAAGTTAGATAACCAATGTTTCCCATTGTTTACAATGTGTGGAGGTACAGTGCCTCCCACCAGTGCAGGTGCGGTGTGGGGAATTGTGAGATTGGAATGCATTAGTGTCTCACTGACACTTCTCTGTGCTGCTCTACTGATGGGAAGGGAGTCAGGTGCCGGCAAAAGAGGCCTTTGCGTTCCGCTTCTGGTACTTGTGTCGGGGGTTGCCTACCCCTGCTCTATACTATTAGGGAAGAACCAGCTTTTACCAGCGGCCCTTACGGGGGTAGTACTACATGTATGTTTCACCCTAATTAGGGTTGCTCAGTATAGGCATCAAGAGGAGATGTGCTTTATAATAATTATGAAAAGAGGGTATCTGAAGGAAACTGCTTAAAAGGGTGTGCCACATCCCAAGGAAATAGAGATAGAGAAACCCCCTATGGGTGGGACTTTGAAGGCACTACCACATCAAGATTGTAGAAAAATATGAAATTTTAATTATACACAAAAAAATATACATAAATAACAAATAATCAAGGATGCATGATAATGTACAAATGACAGCAAAAACACATGGTATTTGTTTTTTATGTATATTTTTTGTGTATAATTAAAATTTCATATTTTTCCTACTGTTTGAGCATTGCATTATATTTCTCTTACTGGTAACCACTGCAGTTTAATTCTCTTACCACTGATTCATTACAGTATATATATTCTTTTGTTTCCCTGTTGCAATATACTATTTTCTATTACTTAACAAGTTGCCATCCCTGGTGTCTATTCACCTTGAGCCTTTGTGGTGTATATACAGCTACCTGCAATAAACATTCCCTGCCCACCCAGGTGTGTCAAAATGTGTGGTGCTGTTCACAGAGTTGTGGACAGAGAAACAGGGGACCAAATGGATCCAGCGGCTCCTTCAGGGGTTCAGCGCTACAATTACTGTAGTATCACTCACTTTAAACCCTAACATTGACCTTAAACTTTAGCTAAACACGGTGATGAATATACTGTATATTTGTAACTACTGCAAATATTGCTATTGAGGTGGTGGTATTGTAAAAAAAGATGCACCTAAACAAATCTGTTTTACCTATACACAATGCAAAAAATTATTGAAACCTATAAACCTTTACCAAAATGTTTGCACCCATTTAGATGATCTGCCTCATGTCATTTTAATAAAAATTACTTATTTGTTGGCAATTCTTCTAGGGAACATCAAAATATCCAGTCATTCTCCATATAATTAATAATTTCAGACTCTTTACTCACCTTATACACTGGGTGCCCCATTGGAAGTTGCCTGGTAGTTGCAATTGAGAAGACCTCGGCTAGGAGATGTGTACGGAGAAGGTGAGTGTCAACTTCATGTAACTGAAAGTCAGAACTACGCACCCAGATCTTGGCCAATACCCAATCATATTCCGAGTCACTGGGCAGGAAGATGGGAACATTTTTTCCAGCCATCTGAGATATCTGGAATACAAAAAAGATCATGGGATTTATTTACTTGCCATGACATTTATCCAAAAGTATTGTACTTTACTGTTTTGATCTTATTTCATTTACCATTATATTGCATTGAATGATTTATAATGGTCCAGGCATCACAAACTCTGAAAACTCTGAAAACTTGTTTTCTTTAGCAAAGTTCATTCATACTGCTTTTCCTTAAGTGCTTGCAAAGCATCCTAGTGTAATTGAATGCACAGTCTGGCCTGGGAAGAAGGGGAGTATGGAACTAAATAACTTGAGGAGAGGGGAAGCTTGGAACAGAGTATCTTGAGTAAAAGGTGGATAAGCCATGAGTCTGGAGCAGAGCAGACTGAGAAAAGAGCAGCCCAGAACAGAACAGCCTTGGTTAAGGGGGAGTGGAAGAGAGCAGCCTGGGAAAGGGGGAGCCTAGAACACATCAGCCTTGGTAAAGCAGGGGCCTAGAACAGAGCACCCTAGGGAATGGAGGACTCCAGAACAGATCTATCCAACAACACAGCTCAGAAACCCCTACACAGATTTGGATGTGGACAAATGCTATGTGCACAGGATGCCCAGGTAGATTTAACAAGATGTATTTTCTTCTGGTGATAGATCTTCTTTAAGCTAGTGGCCTGTACATCCAGAACAAAAAAGAATCCTCTCCATTATTTACACCACCACACTTCTGTCAATGCTAAATGACTGGACTCAGTAACCCTGTAAAGCAAAATAGGAAAAGTACTTGACTCCAAAATGAATAGCAAATACAGCACACAACTGATGTGAGCCACACTGATAGGAATCCACCATAATGTTTCAGCTCAGTCTCCCACCCATCAGACACACCCCTCTAATGCGTTTCACCTGCTAAGGGCTAAATTGCTGTATGATTAAGCCCTTAGCGGTTGAAATGCATTTAAGGGGTGTGCCTGATGGGTGGGAGACTGAGCTGAAGCCTTATGGCGGATTTGTGTCAGTGTGGCTCAGATTGGCGGTATTTGCTATTAATTTTGGAGTCTCGTACTGAGCTGGACATTCTCTCTCAGCAAACCTGCACCTTTCAGCAGTGCTGGATGTTTTTTTACACAGTAGCATTCAAGTGGTGCTTCTTTTTCCCTGCCTTTGAAGGAAGAGGACTTGGGTGCATGTCTGCTAATAGTGTCCTTATCACTATTCCAAAGTTCACTCAACTATTAATGATGCACTGAGCTTATCGCACCCCACTACATCTTTAACTGTATTGATGAAGACCAAATCCTGACTGTACAAGGTATGGTCAGGCTCCAGGGTACCTCCTACATATGCTGTGGGGTGTTGGGGGATTAAAAATAATTTTTCATATCAGATTTAATCCTGATCCATGTGGATAGACACTGTTAATAATCTACCTCAAGAAATATTGATTTATAGATGAGGAGGTTTAAATTTGCAAAATTGTGGGGGTAACTGCCTTGATATTCCTTATCTTGCCCCTATACCATTGACAACCCATAGCTCAGTTAATGTCTGGGAGCCAGGGAACCTGCTAAACGTAACATTCTAAAAGAGCAGTTGGCCCTCTGAAAGGTTCCCCATTACTCTCCCATTGGAAGCACTACAATATTTGAAGTGTCTTCAACCCAGATGCTTAGTTTAAACCCCCTCTTGTTGTTTATTAATCATATTCTAGCTGTGTTGTGCGGTTGGGGTCTCTTCACCATTTGCTCTTCTGACTGTCTTCAACTCTGTATGCCATTTGTGTTCTGTGGTTGGGGTGCGGCTACTGTGTCCCTTCCTGCTACCCTGCACATGGAAGTACAACTCACATCAATCACACACCTTTTAATGAAGAGGTAGGACAGGAACACAAGACAACTTGAACTACAAGTTTATAATTGGGGCTGGGCTGAGGGGAGGGAGGACAATTGGGAAAGTTTGACTATTCCACCTGTAACAAAAAGCAACTGTTCACCTAAAAAAAAAAACACACCTACTTTATTGGCAGTTTGACATCTTTTTTATTCCAAGTGGTACAGTAAATTGAGTAGGGTTTCTGAAATGTAACACAGTTGAAGCTTTTGCTGGATATCACAGTTTGTTAATTGGTTTTGCTTATTTTCCGGTATTGCGTTTTAACACACAACACATACACACAACTCTACCATGCAGCACAGTCCTTCCTGGAAAGGATGGGAAAAGGATCTGATCTTTCACTTACAGGTCTCCTCCCTACCCCCGCCCTGTGACTGGACAGTGAAAGGGGTAGCAGCACACTTTTGAGCTCATATCTCTGTCCCACTCTTCTTTCCTCCTATCAGCATGCCCCTTGCACTACCCCACAACTTATCGGCTCCTTGAGCAGGCTCTGCCACTCTTCACTGAGCTCTGCTGTAGAGAGACTGGGAAAGGCTGAGTTCCATTAAAAAAGACATGTGAAAAAAGGATGTATTAAAGTTTATGTAAGCCCAAAATCTATTTAATATGTTTGGCTTTGAGTTTCACAATGCAAAGTATTCTTTTTTTGTGAATCTGTTGCAGACACCCCTACCTTGAGATCAAGTTAGCAACAGCACTTTATATTGCAGGCTGGAAAAGGCTTAGCCGCTGTTTCATAATCAGTAGTAGTGTTGTCAGCCTGAAGTGTGCACTCCTACAGTTGGCCATTGGGCTGCCTATCAGGTCTAGCAAATAGGTATTTCAGTTGCCAACTGAAGGAATGTACACAACAGGCTGACATTGCTACTGATAATTACAAGTCAGTGACTTATTGTTGTCAGCTACTTAAAACAACTATGCAACAGATTCCCACAAAACAATTTGCATAGGAGAAATGTATGCAGTGCAACATAATGACAAGCATACTGAAAAAACTGATTCAATGCAAGGCTGTAATCCTATTTAACAGGAACCCTTCCACTATATGGGCACACCTCCCTAAGGATTGGCTAGCCCCTACTAAATATTCAGGCCATGTATTTGCATCCTCCTGTCCTAATGTTCAGAGGCTTCTTCTAGAGTCAGGGGGAGGTAATCAAACTCCCAGCCTGTGGAGTCTTGAGCAGACCAAACTAAACAATTCTAGCTCCTGTGGCTACAGCAGAAGCCCTGTGCTAAATTTACATGGGCCGTAACACGAAAAGAGCTCTTAAACAAGAGCATAGTATCCTGCGATAAACAAGGGTGAGAGAAGGTAACAACAATATAACCATTTTTATATGTGGCATTCCACATAGTAAAGGGTTACTCGAACAATGTAGAATTTGAAAGCAAACCACATACAGCACCAAGTTGTATCGGGACCAAATTAGGTGTCACAGCTCTTACATCATCTATATACATGAATACACAGCCTAACTGGATAGAGCCCTACTTCTAGTTAAATACAAATTATTAATGTATTCAGAAATGTATCCAAAAATTCTAAATTTGATTGCTGTTCACCTGTAAGAGAACAGAGTTAATAAAGCATCTCATACAGCACTCTACAGATTTGGAGCATTATCCCCAATCCTCCAGCAGATCAGTACAGTGACACTACCTATTAACCTAGGCACATTATCCTAAAGTCCACAAACTTTACTTGCATTTGTATTTCCCCTAGTGGCCAAACACCAAATTGCCCCTAGTGTGCAACAATGTAAGATAGCATAACATGATAGACTAGCTTATCTGTAAAAGTTTGGGTCAGGGACCTGCTCCATATTTCCATTAGTCCCCCACATGTTGGCTGACCACCCTTGATCCCTGCATTCAGCTTTCTTAATGACTACTTTATCTTTGTGAATAAGAGGAACATGAACAGCAGGGCACTGAGGTCAGTATCAAATAAATATCACTTTATTAAAATAAGCAGTACACTTACAGTACATGGAAGATAGCATGGATAGGGAACACATGAGACCAAGCAGCTGTGATCAGTGTGAGTCTGTAGGCATCACTGAGCAAGCAGAGACCAAGAATGACAGGGGGCAGTCAGCTCAAGGTATGTATAGCCCCCTCTAAGTTGCTAGAGTATGTATATGGGTTGTTGGCAGAGTAGGTAAATTTAGCCAGGCCTGTTTGTTTTGATCTGGGCTGGGAGTGGCTCAGGGTAGTGCTGGGTGACTCACAGGTGGCATCACTAGGACCTCCTACTTCTTTCTAGAAGGTTCCAGTGTTTTCTAGAAAGAGAGGCTGGAAGGGAGGTGGAACCACCTGGAGTGTTCTAAGGAGCCCTGACCAATCCCCAACTTGGATTGGCGGGGGGCAGGCCTCCTTAAATACCCAGGGTCAGCCCAGCTGGGGTGGAGTTGTTTGAAAGAAAGTTGGAGATGGAGTGCTAGGCTGTAGGTGGCATTGGAAGGAGCTCCCCAGTCTGGGGGGGGGGTGACCTTGGGCCTGGGCTTGGGTGCAAACGGGACCCTCCAACAACACACAGAGGTGTCCTGGCCAAGAGGAGCAAGGAGAGGACAGCGGGAGAAAGCACTGGCAGGCAAGTCTCCAAGGAGGAACAACAGGTCGCAGCCAAGAGGGCTGGTGAGTGAAGCACAGTTGAGAGGACTGGGGAGACATGCCTGAGAGGACTGATAGAGAGCAGTCTGAGATGGGTGTAGAACGAGAAGAGTGGACTGGGGAGGCACGCCTGAGAGGACTGGGAGATTTCAGTCTGAGATGGGTGCAGAACTAGGTGAGAGAACTGTGGAAACATGGGCAGTGGAGAGAGGCAGCTGCAGCAAGGAGGGCTGGCAGGGCCTGAAGATGTGGTACTGGACTCAGTAGCCACGTGGCCAGCTAGCACTAAAGAACTATCTTATTTTTCTTGCTACACTAAAAGGGGCCTGCGGTCGCTGCCTGCAAAGGGCATCTACTTTGGGCCTGGCTGAGCCAGTGTCAGGCCTACCAAATCAGTGCTATCTGGTCCTAAAAAGGAGAAGCGAAAAAGCGATGTGCAGGAGGAGTATGGAGTGATGTATATACCGGATGTATGTATAGTCCCAAATTGCAATGTTCTGATCACTTGTTTGGGCATCCCATAAGTCCCCCCCTTTTGCGCAAAAAAAAATGCAAGGACTGCTTTATTGTCTCTGAAGAGTGTAAAAAGTGTGTGCTGGGCTGGGCAGGGTGACAGGGTTCGCCTTTTCTTTCAAATGCCTTTCTCAAATTCTAATTTCAAAGTCCCTGGAAACGTGGCATGCACACCCCCTCTCCTGACATCCACCAGGCATGTTGACAGCTGAGAACACCGCCGCTACTATCCATACCTTGAGCTGGCTGGTGCCCTGTCATCCTTCTACCTCCTCCATAATTGACACATAAGGGTATTCCAACCCATCTACCTTCCTTTGCAGATTCTCTGAAATCTGGAGACTTGGGGCAAGGCACAAGTATCAGGGGCTCTGGAGTTCAACTCGTTGTGGACCTCATTTTGTGCCACAATTTGTGTAAAAGTGCACGAAGGGGAACAGATCCAGCCTGCACTCACTGTAGGCCAGGTCAAGGTGCAGTCTCTTACTGCTCTCAAGGATCTGGGTAGCATGTTTTTGGTGACCCGGTTCCTCTGGACTTTCTCCAGGAGACCATCTAGCTCCTCAGTCCTTCTGATGAACCCCCCCCCCCCATCAGGACCAGTCTGGGAGTAATGCAGGATACCCCAAAACGAAGCAGATTTCTAATGGAGGAGACTTCTATGTTGATAGTAGCACTAGTAATTCTCAAGGGAATGATAATCACCTAGGGCAGTCTATATGTGCACAGCTAAGAACCAGGCACCAAAAAAGTAGCACAAATAGTGGAAGACTGAGGTAGTCCAAGTTCCAGTGCCTGAGGCCAAGAAAACTCTAGCTCAAGCGAGGAGGTTTCACTCACAGGCTCCCAAAGCGTACACAGTCCATGGGCATGACCACCCAAATGAGAAGTCCAGCATCCAGCCCAGGAGTGCTCCAGGGCAAACGGATATATTTCCTCACAGGGGAAAGAACCCTTTCCTCTGGACTCCATCCTATTTAACATGAATCCATCCACCACCTGGATACACCTCCCCAGGGTTTGGATAGGCCCTACTAAATATTCAGGCAAGGTATTTGCATCCTCCTGCCCTAATCCTTAGAAGCTTCTCCTAGAGTCAAGGGGAGGTAATCAAACTTCCAGCCTGTAGAGTCTTGAGCAGACCAAACTAAACCCATGGCTACAGCAGTAGCCTCATACTAAATTGACCTCACAGTCTATGTAGAAGGGTGCTACAACCATAAATACATAAGTGAAAATACCTGGATGGCAATTGGGACAAGCTGATCCCGAGGATTCTTCCACAGTAGACACATAGGGGCTGCACTGTATTGAGTCTTTCCATTGATCGTATTAGCAGGAACACCCTGAAAAACCTCATAATCTGCCAGGAAAATGTGACCATTCTGAAAGGTAACAATTACAAAATCTGATCAGCAATTAAATAAATAGATTAATTTAGTCTACGTGTGCACAGAAGCAAATGTTTATTTTGTTACATAGGATCAAACCACTGAGCTAATTTAAAGTGTATGTAAAGACAAAACATTATGTTTATTTTGGATAGAAGAATACACATGGATTAGAACCTCTATAAAGTTTCATATTTCTTTTCACTTCTTGTGTCTGAGTAAATCATCCTATTGGGACGCAGCAAAAAGTAAACAGACAAGGGTTTCAACCTTTCCCTACTGTATCCAAAACTTGTGTTGGCTGCACATACACCATACCAGTTCGTTTTACAACCTCAATTCCAAAAAAAGTTTGGAAGCTGTGTAAAATCTACATAAAAACAGAATGCAAAAGTTTGCAAATCTCATAAACCCATATTTTATTCACAATAGAAAATTGAAAGCATATCAAATGTTTAAACTGAGAAAATGTAAAGTTTTCAGAAAAAAAATAAGGCAATTTTAAAATTGATGGCCGCAACATGTTTTAAAAAAGTTGGGACACAGCCATGTTTACCACAGTGTAACACCCCCTCTTCTTATAACACTCAGTTTTGCAAGAGGAATATTGTCCCATTCTTGTCTTATATAGGATTCTAACTGCCCAACAGTCTTCTTTGTCAAATGTTTCCTTTTAAGATGTGTCAACTATTTTCAATTAGTGAAAGGTCTGGGCTGCAGGCAGGCCAGTTAAGAGAGAGTTAAGAGAAGACTCTTCTATTATGAAGCCATGCTGCTGTCATAGATGCATTATGCAGATTAGCGTTGTCCTGCTGGAATATGCAAGGTCTTCCCTGAAAAATACATAATCTGGATGGGAACATATGCTGATCTAAAACCTAGATATATCTTTCAGCATTGATGGTGCCTTTCCAGATGTGCAAGCTGTCCAATTCCATACTCACTAATGAAACCCCATACCATCAGGGATGCAGGTTTTGAACTCAGGGCTGATAACAAGCTGAAAGGTCCCTCTCCTCTTTAGTCTGCTAGGCTTTTCTGCTTTGCAGGTAAAAGAATGTGCTTTTATTCTTTTTTTTCTTAGGAGCCTGTAAAGCAGGAGTCAGCAGATCGTCAATCAAGGACAGGTGACATGTAGCTCTTGTCCCTTCCTTGCTGACCCCCGGGACCTGTACAGGAGGAGCAGTGGGGGCATCATTTACTAGGTACAATCCCCCTGCAGCAGCTGAAATACTGGGGATCAGTTCCGATACATTTTGCTGCAATCATCAGGTGGCTGCACTCCGACAATAGATATCTCTGACTGTCCTAGTAATTCACCTGCACCTGGAAATGAAAGGAGCAATAATGAGTGACATTACAAACCCCCCCGCCCCAGATCTGACTATATTTGTCATCAGGAAGAGGAGGGTGAGACCATAGTTATCGCCTATGTCTGACATCAGGAAGAGGGCAGGTAACATCATAGTTATCCCCTTTCAGCCCCTTCCTTTACTGAATGAACACAGCAAGTAATTGGTACCGATCACTCACTGTGTTTTATAACTGAAGCATAGTAAACTGTGCTTACTATGCTTGTTTGTGAATGACCAGGGAGACTGTGCAGAGCTCTTCCTGTTCATTCATTCTGTATAGCTTAGGCTGCATAGATGGATGTTGAGGACCGTGTCCTCAATCATTAGGGGTCTGAGACCCCCCAACAAGGCTGTTTAAAAAAATTATAAAAAAATAATAAAAAAATTAAATCGTAAAAAATAATAAAACAATACAATTGTAAAAAATAAATAACAAATACAATTGTAAAAAAATAATAAAAAAATAAAATAAAAAAACTACTGACGCTGTCCACTGCTCTACAGACACCCACCTCTGCTCTACTGGCACTGTCTAATGCTCTACTGACTGACACCATTATCTGCCCTAATGATGAATAGGGATGAGCCAAACACCCCCGGGTTTAGTTCGCACCAGAACCTGCGAACGGACCGAAAGTTCGCACGAAAGTTAGAACCTTATTAGTTACAATGAACGCGAACGCTTGAAATCTAAAGTGCTAATTATAATGGCCAATATGCATGTTATTGTCATAAAAAAGGTTTGGGGACCCGGATCCTGCCCCAGGGGACATGTATCAATGCAAAAAGAAGTTTTAAAAATGGACATTTTTTCTGGAGCAGTCATTTTAATGATGCATAAAGTGAAAAAAAAAGTGAAATATTCCTTTAAATATCGTACCTGGGGGTGTCTAATGTATGCCTGTGAAGTGGCATGTGTTTCCCGTGTTTAGAACTGTCCCTGCACAAAATGACATTTGTAAAGAAAAAAAAACATTTAAAACTGCTTGCGGCTTTAATGTCATGTCTTGTCCTGGCAATATGCACAAAGGATAGATACAGGTGTAGGTTTATACTGTGCTGTGCTGGACTCACACAGCACACACTAACTCCTGCAGATGGCTTAGTGAACAACACCACTGAACAACACCACTAAAGGGTAGATACAGGTGTATACTGCGCTGGAGGCACAGAAAACACACTAAAGCCCCATACACACGGTCGGACAATCCGCGGACCAGGTCCGTCGGATCATGTCCGTCGTACTTTGTCCGATGTTGGTTTTGCGTACACACGGTCGGACAAAGTTGTCGGAAAATCCGATCATTCTGAACGTGGTGACGTTTGTTGCCTACGACGGGACAACGTAGAGGCTAGTAGCCAATAGCTTTGGTCTTGTAATGTGATCTGAGCATGCGTAGCACTTTGTCCGGTCGGACAACCGTACACACGATCGGGTTTGGTGTGATCGGACCGGGTTGACGGCAAATCTTTCCAGCAGGAGATAAGACTTTGTCCGTCGGACAAACCGACGAACACTGTCCGATGGTGCATACACACGGTCTGATTTTTCAACAACATTGTCCGATCGGACAGAATCCATGAAAAAGTCCGACCGTGTGTATGGGGCTTAAGTCCTGCAAATGGCTGGTAATAAAGATTCAAGAACAACTGTCCCTGCCTATCAATGCTCTTTCCCTGCACTTTCCCCACACGCAAATGACTGATAAGAAGTTCACACTGTCCCTGCCTATCAATCCTCTTTCCCTGCACGCCGGAACACACTACACAAGGCCGCCGGCGCGGCAGCCTTATATAGTGTGGGGCGTGTACTAATCCCCCTGAGCTATAATTGGCCACAGGCATCCTGCCTGTGGCCAATTATTGCTCTCCTCGCTGCTGGCGCTATGATTGGCCAAGCATGCAGGGTCACAGTGCATGCTTGGCCAATCATCAGCCAGCAATGCATTGCGACTGGCACAGTGCATTGTGGGCCGTTCGTATCACACGAATTTGATGCGAACGGCCCGCAGAGTTCTGGACTCGACGAACGGACGAACGCCCCGGACTCATCCCTAATGATGAAGTTGAGGAACATTATTCTGAAATTGTTTGACAGATGCAGCTTTTCACAGATTGGTGAACCTCTGCCCATCTTTATTTCTGATTCACTGTGAATCTCTAAGATGCCATTTTTATAACCAACCATGTTACTGACCTGTTGCTAATTAACCTACTGTATTTTTTGCTCCATAAGACGCAGGAAAGAGGAAAGAGGAAAACAAGAAAAACAACTATTCTGAACCAAGTGGTGTACTAAAATATTTACCAGTGTCCATGAAATGCAGCCTTACCAGTGCCAATTAAATGCAGCCTTACCAGTGCCAATTAAATGAAGCCTTACCAGTGCCCATGAAATGCAGCCTGACTAGTGCCAATGAAATTAAGCCTTACCAGTCCCATGAAATGCAGTCTGACCTGTCCCATTTACTGCAGCCAGACCTGTCCCATGTACTGCAGCCAGACCTGTCCCATGTACTGCAAACAGACCTGTCCCATGTACTGCAGCAAGATCTGTCCCATGTACTGCAGCTAGACCTGTCCCATGTAATGCAGCGTTATCTGTGCCTGGTGACTGGCGAGGACGTCATCACATCTGCCTGTCACGTGGCCATACTCCATGCTCTGTCTTCTGTGAATGACAAGCTCAGCCAGGAGATCGCCCGGTGCTCACAGGAGATGGCCGGCCCGACATTCGGACATGGTGGCAGTGGCGGCGAGGAGGGGGGGTTTGGCCTGGTCAGTATTCGCTACATAAGATGCAGAGACATTTTCCCCCATTTTTTTGTGGGGGGAAAGTGCGTCTTACAGAGCGAAAAATACGGTAATTAGTTGCAACATGTTCTTCCAGCTCTTCCTTCTTAGTACCACTTTTTGATGCCCTGTGCTAACTTTTTTGAGATGTGTTGCTGCCATCAACTTCAAAATTACCTTATTTTTTACTTAAAATGTTTAATTTTCTCAGTTTAAACATTTGATGCAGTTTATATTTTCTATTGTGATTAAAATATGGGTTTATGAGATTTGCGAATCATTGCAATCTGTTTTTATGTAGATTTTACAAGGCGTCCCAACTTTTTTGGAATTGGATTGTATAATTAATATCCACATAACAGATAATAACTTCACCTGGAGTTCTTTCTGTAGGTTTGTGGAAGCCCCCAGTGATGGAGCCACCATGTGGTCAGTAACTGGGAAGTTCTCTGGAACTTTAACACATTTCTTGATCAGCGTGGGGTTAATTCCATTCAGATATTGGCTTCCAAAGAAAGCATCCTCCTTCCATATCTTACTCACTATATCTGAAATACAAGAGTTTTAAAAATTAAGATATGCTTTATTAAAGAATTCTCACTAATGGCCCTACACCTGTGAGGTCTCGCTGGCGCAGGCATCTTCTCCCTAACTTCTTCTAAATGCCAGTCTACAACCATCTTGATTGGCTGTTGCGAGCTGATGTCACTCCTGTGCATGAACAGAAATGCAATTATCCCGGCACACAGATACTGTGCAGGAATTCAAACTGAGCTGCGCATGTGCAGCTTAGTGTAAATTCTACAGAGGATTGTAAACAGGTAGTTAATGTATTTTAGCACTGAAGATATATTGCATGTCTCTTCCGATAATAAAAAGCCTGCCTGTTTGCAGTATTATATATTGAACTATTAAATCCACTTTAAAGTTGGCTAACACACCCAGAAGTATTAGATATCTGTTCTGCTTCCACAACCTAAGGACTGAAAGTGTGATCTCTATAACTGATCCATAATAACTGATCTTGAAAATCGTAGAAAGATTTAATCGAAAACTTGTGCAGATCTTCAAAGATGAGCATCAGATACAGAGTAATGTAGGGACAAAATTAAAGACAAACAGACAATGCACTTGTAACTTGACACTGCCCATCAAAATCTATGGTTTCAAATATTAAACAATTGAGAGTCAAATCAAAGCACTGCAAGTGAAAACTCTTTTCCAGGAACACCTGAAAGAGATGAAAAGGGGAGAACATGGAGGAATAAAGTAAAAAATTACATACTGTAAAACTTGTAAAGTCATTACATTTGTCTGAAAGATGGCACAGAAGACAGTTTATGAGTGTATTTTCAGAGGGGAAGGCAGCAACATGCACCAGTCCTTCATTACTCCCTTTGAATCAAGTTCTTCAGAGGGGAAATCAGCAACATAGATTAGTCATGCAATAGCTTGTACTACAAAAGACCACTTCAAAAAGCATTCAAAATGGTGAGAACTCGTCTCGTCTTTGACCTCACAGAGGTGTTGTGTCACGATATTAGCTCTAATTTCCTATCTGACTCAAGAATAACCAGTTCAAACGTAGAATCGGTGTGAACTCATTATTGCGATACCATAAAAACCTAAGGATGTTTCTGTTGTCTTCTCGAACAATGAAACTGTGGAACATTTGCTGAATGTCAGCCATAACAGGAATTGGTTCTTGTCTGAAGCAGAGCAAAACTCTTATAAGGTTGTTTTTCAGATTAGACCCAGTGAGAAGGACATTGAGGGAAACCTTTCATTGAGCCCTTGAGTCGAAGACCACCATGATCTGATCTGACTTGCAAGGATGATACACACCAAAGCATGGGAGCATTCCTCTTCTTCCCCATGAGGTGGTGTAGGTTTAGAACGATCTTTTGCAAATTAATTCTGCATAGAGTCAGTTGAAGACCTCCTGACATTACCCAGCCCATGTTGCCTATGATGACCCAGCCTTGGTCCAGGCATTGGTCATATGGTGCGTCACGTGGCCCACCGATTTGTTGGCGAGCCTTGTGTACCCTTAGGATGTCTTTGCAAAAAAGGAGAATATCAGCATTTTTGTCAAGAGCTGGTATGTTGTCCCCTATGCCTCTTAAGTCAGAGTGATGAGAGGTGGCTGCTGGAATAGGGTCTCCTCTCTTTTGTCTGGAATCTAGTTGCACTCAATGAGAGTGGCCAATGGTATTTATATACTGCTATTCAGAGGTGCTATTAAAAGACCAGTGGCTCTCCTGCCTGAAACTTCTGTGATACCGCAGATACCCAGGGTATATGGTAAGGCATCTCCTATTATGTTTACCAGGTCAAAAAAGCTTCGATCTTGCAAGAGATCTTTTACTCTTATCATCTAGAATAATATACAGTCTTACATATTTTTCAGGTTGACCCTTGAGGTTGACCCTTGAGGTATACACAAACAAAGCATATTTTGGCACAGTCCCTCTACAGAGATATCTGTACATATGAAGAAAACTGGAGTATAAGGCGCTGTTTGGTCTGTGTTCTCTCCACCATGCTTTGTGGACAGAGTAGGACTGTCTTGAAATGGATGAGGCACTTGCATGTGATCATCACTATCACATTCTTTGCACTTAGTAGTAGACTTACAGTCTTTAGCATGGTGTTCTGTGGAAGCACAGCATTTGAAGCAAACTCCAAGTTTAATTAAATGCTCTTTGCATTCTTGCAAGGGTTCCTTTCTGAAGCTCTCCAATCCCAGCTGTAGCCTTATATGGGGAAATGCACCGGAAGGAGATAGGAGCTGAGACAATACTGTGCTCCGTACTTGGCGGTGTAAGCTGCAGTCGGACCCCTCTTTCTACTGCTCATTTTTTATCTAATTGCTGTAAGTGCATACATTTACATAAAACTAATACTTTCTTGGACATACTGCACGATTAGCCTTCCTTCTTTTTATATGGCTCAATACAAACAATAACTGGCTCGAGGCTCACAACGAGATCTGGTGTGGAGATTGAGGCATCTATTGTTGATCCACTTCCACACAGTGCTGATATACCTGGGAGGTTGAAGGAAGCGGACCAAGTGGACTAAGAGGGTTGGACTCCCAAAGGAGAAAATTGGATCATTCTTAGTATCTGCAATTCTCTTAGTAAACTCAGAAAAGTAGGAATAGTACTTTGATTCAAGTGATGCCAATTTTACCTGTATACCATTAGGTAACTTGTGGGTTAACCCCAGGAGCAGTAACTGAGGCTAAGTAGGTGGGTATCAGCCTTGGCGAGTTTAAACTCCAACAGAAGGACACTTCTATTAGTGAGTGAGTAAAGCACATACCAGAGAGGTGGAAAAAAAAACACCATTATATTGAGACAATTGCTGAAGTCCTTCTTTTAACAACAAAAAACAAAATTGCACAAAGATTGCACAGCATTGCTACAACTCTGATGACCTAAATCATGGAAACCTTGCTAAAAAAGATTGCATTGTAGAAAAGAAACCTCATGGAACAAAAAATGCTCGGTATTTACATCCATATATTCAAAATGAACTTTCCTGACAGACTCCCATGGCAGCATACGTTTGGGTAGCTCTGCCCTCACTCCTACCCCATAGGATCCAACTCACTCAATTTTCAGGCTGAGCCAAAAGCTGCGTTCCTTTTTTGTCCTCACACAGTGGTGGCTGGTGCTGGAGGATTTTATGGGGGGGAACGCGGGCTGGCCCATCCAGGTCTGAAACTGGCCAATTGGGGCTTCGGGATGTGGTCACGTGCCTGTGAGGAGGTGACAGACCTGGTAGAGACCTGTAGGTCCGGCGCCCCGCACAGTGCACGGCCACACAGATTGGGCTGGGGGGGAGCGGTGCCCCTTGTGGACCGGCCACCACTGCTCACTCATAGGACCATGTTGTATAAAGATAGGCCCCAGCAGGCAAGTCACTGTTTAAATCTCTAGAGATTTGAAAGATCCCCACTTCCATGTGCTGCTTGCAGTCTCCTTCCAGAGTTTCCCTCAGGTTTGCGGTGGGGCACCAACACCTTCAGTTTACATGCTTGCCATTCAGGCTTTCAACGTCGCCTCGCATTTTCTCCAAGGTCTTGCTGGCCGCAGTGGCCTTGATCAGGAGGAGGGGAATACGACTACACCACTATCTGGATGACCTCCTCCTGCTGTTAAGGTTCTCCAGGAGTTTGGCTGGCTGGTGAATCAAGAAAAGAGCCACTCAGTCCCACACAGTCTTTAATCTATCTCCGTCGCCCAGTTCAACACGGTCCAAAGCACTATCTCCCTGCCTATATAAACGTTTCCGGTGATCTGGAGCAGGATTTCCCTGGCCCTGTCGGCCTCCCATCTCTGGGCATCCCAGTGCCTAATGATCATAGGTACCATGGTCTCCATGGCTCCAATGGTCAACTGGGCTTTATGGCGGATGTGCCATTTTCAGAAGGGGATTTTTCAGCAGTGGAGGTTGAGAGAGAAGAATCAGTGGATTCCCATCTCTCCATTAATGAAGAGGAGTCTTCCATGGTGGCTACAGATGAAGAACCTGCTCAACTGCCATTTGATCGCTCCCACCAGCTGGACTACAATTACAGCCGACACCAGCTTCAGGGGCTGGGGGGATGCATTGCCTCTCAGGGTCAGTGGAGCTTTCCCTCTCTGGGAGTTGTGTCGAACATCCTGGAGCTTTGTGCGGACTTCTGCACCCTGCTTGCTTTCAGTCATCGGGTGAGGGGTGCATTGGTGCTCCTGAGGCTGGACAATACCACGGCAGTCTCTTACATAAAGAGGCAAGGAGGAACTAGCAGTCTGAGTGTCCTTCAGGAAGTAGAACTGATTATGATATGGGCCCAGAAGAAAACCTCCAACAATATAAATGGCACCAACCATAAACAAAATAAGTGATTAAATGTATTAGTGTAACAGCTGCCCCTTTAAGTGTAGTTAACACTAAAATGCTAAATCCAAAATAAAGTAAGGCGCTATTCCATTAAAAATGTATACTGTGACCTGTAACACAAGATACATGTATTATTACAATACACAACAAAAAAATGAGTGCTAAATAGTGGTAATTATATGCAAAAAAAAAACTGCAAATGTTTCACAAAAATGTAAACCTATACAATGAGTGATTAAAAAAAAAAAAATAAGAATTAAAAATGATTGAAAATTAAAATTGTGAAAGTTCTTCAATAAAGTCCAGTGTTTCTCCAACTAAACACTTATTCCCATCCACCGTGCTGTGAGTAATCTTGAGCAATAAATGAGCAGAGCTCCACCACCAGAACCCTATGGTCACCAGGACCAATAACAGCCTTATTGTGAAACCAGTATGACCCGATGTTGAAGTCAATCCTTCTCCTGTGACAACCATTTCCTCCTCCAGCGAGTGTGTTCTCCAATCAATTGATTAGCATAAGTCACCAAAAGACAGATAACAGGATAATCGTGCAATACCATTTTATTAAAAATACTTTGTTAACAACTATCCCACAGTAAATTGCGCTTACATGACAGGGTGCCCAGACAAACACCAGCTTGATCAGCTCATGTGCACACTGTGCACACTCTGAGCACTCTAAACACTGTTTTTAGCAGACAGGATCAGATAGGATGCCGACGAGTGTCAGCGGACACATGCCCTGAAAAACTGACAGGCAGACCCAATCGGTCTGTCAGTGTGAAAGGGGCCTTATAAATGCACCTTGACAATCCTATTTCAAAAATTTAAGTTTTGTTTAAAAAAAAAAAAAAAAATTAATTTTCATTTTGAAGTAGCAAGAAAGTGGCTGACTGTGTAAAATTGATGGTACTTAGTATTAGATAGTTAGTCTTCATTAGTGACATATTCAACACAGGTAATTATTTACACAGCCCGCTTCAATACAGGGCACTTTCACTCCCTTCCTGCCCAGGTCAATTTTCAGCTTTCAGCGCTGTCACAATTTGAATGACAATTGCACGGTCATGCAAGCCTGTACCCAAATTACATTTCTATCTTTTTTTTCCACACAAATAGAGTTTTCTTTTGGTGGTATTTCATCACCACTGGGTTTTTATTTTTTGCTAAAAAAAAACAAAAAAAGACCAAAAATTTTGAAAAAAAAAATATTTTTCTTAGTTTCTGTCAGTAAATTTTGTAAATAAGTAATTTTTCTCCTTCACCGATGTGCACTGATGAGGCAGCACTGATGGGCCTTGATAAGATGCACTGATGGGCATTGATGAGGCGGCACTGATGAGGCGGCACTGATGAAGAGGCACTAATATGCCACACTGATAGGTGGCACTGATATGCGGCAATAATGAGCACTGATAGGCAGCACTGATAGGTGGCACTGATGAGCACTGAAAGGCACCGCTTATGGACAATGATAGGCGGCACGGATAGGCTCTTTACTACATGACCGGCTGTGTCCAATCACAGCCGGTCACCTTGGCGATCTGTGTGCGCGACCCCGGGGCCTCGCAGCGCAGTGATCAGGACGAGGCTTGTCCCACGGACAAAGCCTAGCCCTGATCAGGGTAAAGAGTCAATTAAATCGGCAAATGCCAACGGCGCTAGACCCCACAGGGTAAGGCCCAGTACAAGCACTGGAATTTCATGCCAGACCCAAAGAATTAGGGCCCAAACCCATCTTAGCAAACCCATTGTGGCTGCCTTCGAGCACAGGGCCAGCCACAATCCCCCCTTTCACAGCACTGCTTTGGTTGTGCTGACAATATCGCTGCCTGTACTGACTATGGACAGTGTTCCTGCCTGCTGCCTGTTTTGCTGTCACTGTCCACATTCCTGCCTGCTGCCTGGACTGATGCTCTCCTCTGTGGACCACTACACCCACAGTTAAACTTGTGTTTAACCTTTGCTCAGCAGAATGTATTTTGGTGTGTAATTGGTATGTGCATGCTATGTGTTAGAAATATGAAGTGCCTTCAACAATGTGATTTTTTTCTCCATCAGCTCATGCCCACAGTTATTACCTTTTGTTCCACTTGACCCTCCCTTCTAGATTGTAAGCTCTAACAAGCAGGGCCCACGGATCCCTCCTGTATTGATTTGTATTGTAACTGTAATGTCTGCCACCATGCTGTAAAGCAATGCGCAAACTGTTGGCGCTATATAAATCCTGTATAATAATAATAATGTGATAGGTTATCAGGAACGCCTGGAGGTGCTACTTTGATGTTGGGCCTCTGTATGTTGCCAGGCTGTGTAAAAATCTCACACGTGTGGTATCGCTATACTCAGGAGGAGTAGCAGAATGTATTTTGGGGTGTAATTGCAAGTATGCATGTGCTGTGTGAGAGAGATAACTTGTTATTATGACAATTTTGTGTAAAAAAAAAAGGGGGTAATCTGGGGGGGTATTTGTACTGACCTGGCTTTTTAGTGTCTCAAGAAATGAGATGAGGCCGTCAGTTGTGATCAGTTTTCAATGATTGGCACCATAGCTTATAGACTCTATATAACTTTTGCACAGACTAAATAACATCCACTAATTTGGGTTATTTTTGCCAATGATATGTAGCAGTATAAATTTTGTCCCAGATTTTTGTAGAAAAATGACTTATTTGCAATAGAAATTTTAAAACATTTTTTTTTTTTCAAAATATTTGCTCGTTTTTTGGTTATATCGCAAAAAAAAAAATCCCAGCAGTGAATTTTGTTTGGCTATAGTGTAGCATGACTGAGTAATTGTCATTCAAAGTGTGAAAGCAGTCTGAAAATTCATCTGGGCAGGAAGGGTGTATAAGTGCCCTGTATTGAAGTGGTTAACGGAGAATTGTACAAAAAAATGATTGGTTAAACCCACAAGTCCTTTTTTATCACTACTATTCTTTTATATTGGCTTTTGGAACTTACAAATGCAGCAATTTAGAAATTGGATGAAAGGTTTAACACTGGGAAACACTTTTTGATAGATAAGTACTGCATTTTATATACAACTATATAGATCAGACCAAAATCAGGGACAAATGAGAAGGAAAGAGGGACAAGTCCCTCAATATTAGGGACAGGTGGGAGCTATGGGTATCATAAACAGAAATCAGAATGGCTTGTAGTAATGCAGTCAGCTTCTACTGTTTACATGTAACATAATGCACAACTTGAATTGTTTAACAGGTCTGTGGTCAGGGCTTAAGGCACCCTAGTGGGGACACTGCAGAACTGCACCCGCTAATGCAGCACAGGCCCAGAGACACTTTCATGTGAAATCAATATTAAGGCAGCACTCCAACTTAGAAGAAGGTTGCACTTGCCGAATTAACTCTCTTGCTCTGTGGCTTTTACACTTGACACTTCTTTCTATTAAAGGACACCACTCATAGGTGTGCAGCATTTAGAAACCAGTACCGCTAAGGCTGTACCGATGTCCGGAGGCATCCAGGGCTCACATACTGTACAGACACCATAATACTGGGGTTCCTCCAAGACATATACAAACCTGGCTACACCATAGGTCAGGCATCTGATGCGTGGCAAGCGGAGAATGGATGGAAGTGATCTCTGCTTCAGCACTCTCCCCAGAGGAAGTCGAGGCAGTAAGACAAGACACACCAGTAGTAACAGCACCACCTGACTCATCTTCCTGAAGAGGGGAAAACTCATCTGGTAACTCTATTTCCAGAATATGAAGAAGTTCAGCGCCCATGGGGTTGGATCCATTTCCTCCTCGGTGGGGGCAGGGAAAGGACTATTCAGCTGCTCCAGGGAAGGCACCAGCTGATCCATTGTGAAGGTAGAGTTCTTTGGGAGGCTCCACGTGAAGCTGACTCTACCCAAACCGCCCTCAGTGAATTAAAGCTCCGGACCATCCCAGCCTCTTTAGGGGATGCTGCAATGACATCCTTGATAGTTATTAATTGGCAGTCACAATCCATAAGAGCAACTGTAGGCAAGCCATTGGCACCCAGATGGCAAGGATCTCCAACAAAAAGTGACATCTGAAACAAGGGAGTATAGCATGCTAGACAACAGGCCCATGGCAAAAAGTGGAATGACAGTTGCAGGTACCACATACAGCCCAAAGGGCATCCTGACCAGTGTATCAGGTGCCTCAGGCCAGGATCTATTACAAAGTCTTCCAGACCCTACTTCAGAGGCTGCTTCTTCAGGCAGGACATTTTGACTGAATTTTGGGTTGCACCCTCCAATGACGGCACAGAAGCACCCCCATTGTTTTGGTGCATATATTCACCTCCCAGTGTTGCAGAGGCCATGTATGGGTATATTAGACCCATGTACTGCATCTTCCTCTAACTCAGTCCCTTTGTGTGTAGCAAGTGCTGTTCTTCTGATATGCTGTGCATGCTTTAAGAGACTTCAGACCAGGCAAAGCAAGTAAACAAATGGTATCCTTTACTAAGAGAGTACAGTTCTTAAAAGTCGTTCTCAACATTTCACATCAGTTCCTAAACAAAGCTCTTCTAGAGCCCCCATAAAGTGTGTGTACCTTATGCCGGAGGAAGTCCACAAAGCAATCCCTTTAAAGGGAAGAGTCCATTTAGGCAATAATCCGCAAGAGGTAGTGCAAGTCCCTTAGAGGTGATGATTGGCCATGATTAACAGAAAAAGTCCATGAGGGTCTCCAGACTCAGGATCCTCATCAGGTACCTTGATTGGGCCCCCATCACCCTCCCAAAGGGGGTGATCACCCCAGCAGAGTAACAGATTACATTCTCCTAGGGGCTTGGAGTCAGCCCCCTTTACATTATTTGACCTGTAGGGGGGGAAGCCTTGCTGAAAATGGCAGGAAAAAACTTAACCCTTACATCCTGGCTACCTCCAACTAACAGGTCAACCTGAGAACATGGTGAAACATCAAGACATTGTAACATTTTGTACCTGGCTGACTTAATTAACATGAGGGTATGAGCCCAGACAGGAAAGACAAGAACTCTCATGTTAACCCTCTTGTAGGCACCTGCCTACAGATCCATTAGAAAAACACTGTATTTTGTTCTCTTGTAGGCTGCAGGCTGTAGGCTGCTTTGATTAGCTTGCAAGTAAAAAGGCAAAAGCTTAAAAAAAGGAAACAAATTCAACCACCATATCTAAAAACAGAGAAGATGCAATATATTACTTTTGATTTTTGGGTTTAGATATGCTCTAAGTGAATCGGACCCAGGTGTAAATATCTGTCAATTCTGAGAATGCGGTAGCATATAACTCATTCCCCTTGTCCCAACTTGGCTGGTGTTTGGTCATTGGCCCAATCCTGTCATATGGGTTTTGGGAGTGAATCCTCAGCAATGTGTAAGGTTAAAGATGCAAGCTTAAGCTGGCTTTAGATGGATCAAAATTTGGTCAGTTCAGCAAGGACAGGCTGGTAATTGTCGAATTGACTTCTGTTGAATTTGTTGGAAATTTTTTGTCAATCAGCAGCTGCAGTCACTGATCAGTTTATTCTGACAGCAGAGAGTCCTCCTGTCGGAATATAATGTCCTGGTGGGGGAGGATTTCTCCCTCCACCTCGCTTGTGAGGATGGAGGTCGAAAAAAAAATCATCTATGGCAAGCTTTCTGCAGGGCTAACTCTCTTTGCTCCTGTTTGCTAAAAAGGGTGGTTAGAGGGAGTGAAGGTAAATATGTAGGGGAGGATGAGTGAACTTGTTGCTTTGGCCCCAACAAGAAAAATGCAAGTTTAGTTTAGGGATATGTTTTTACAGACTAAGTTTGAATTACTGAGTTTGCTTTCAAAGGAGTATGCCAAAGATTCAGAAGCAAATTTTACACACCTGAATATTGTGATCTTCGTAGGGAGGACACTAATTTGATGTCTTCCAGGATATGCCATGAATCAGTGTTGAAGACAAATCCATTCAGCTGTACTTCTAAGCCACTAAGAGAAGAGAAAATAAACAATGATTGTTAATACCTGTTAACCAGCCAATAAACCAGACATGCCAGGTAACAGCCATACTGAGGCTTAGACACCAGGAAAGTTCAGATGAAACCTTGTCTTAGGCAAAAAGATTGTCTGGTTATGGCCCTAAAATTCCTTAGCGAAGAGCACCAGGTGGTATACTAACCATATTTTTTGACACATGTGCACTCAAAAATAACAATTTTGTAAAATATGTTAACTAATGTTAATTACTATGAAGACATTATAAATTGTACACTTAAAATTAAAAGGGGTTGGGACTTTCCCCTCCCTTCCCTCCCTTCATTTGCCCCCGCCCCCCACCCTTTCGCCCCTTTTCCTCTTAATCTCTCTTTTCCCATTGGCTTTCCCTTTCTCTCCTTTTTTCTATCTTTTGCTTTACCCGTATGTTTTCACCTTATTACCTTTCCTTTTACTCTGAAAAAAAGGAAACCCTGGTCCAGATTCAGGAACAGGCAGCTCCGGCCGAACACAAAACACGTGACTTCAGCACCTTAAGTACCCCTCCCCAGACTCCCCAGCGGGGCCAGACGCACCCACTGATTGGATCCGGGGAATGTTGATACCCAAACCGTCCAACCAGGCCTGATTCTGAACCTGTCATGTGTACCTTACTGTACCCATGACCAGGCAGAATCCTAGTACAGCCCAGCCAAACTGATGCCAAAGTTAAACCTGCACAATTAACCCTCAGAACCCCATTACTATTCTGAGGAGAAAAACTAAATTTTCACATAGCGGACACCTTGCAAAAGTGTCGCCGCTACATATATATATATATATATCAGAAACGTTTTGAAGACCCCTCGTATATAACCAGCAAAATCATGAACCAAATCTACAGGATGTTCATGCAATTATCATCTGTCTGCAATGTGCATGCACATATTCACTCAGGCTATAGTGAATATGTGGAGAATTTATCAAGGGTGATTTGCTAAAGAATTTATGCTCTAGCATCCAAATGTACATAAGGTGAAACTGTGTGAATCTTGGGTGAAGACATTGATAAACAGACCTCTAAGTGTTTTTAAAGAAATAAACATGCATCTTGTGTTCACTCCCATAGTTTAAAAAGGCTGCAAAAAAGATTTTAAAATAGGCTGAAAAAATGTGACCAGCTCTATAAGCAATAAAATGAGCATGCCATATGCAAAGAAAAAAAAACCTGTGTGCGATATCTTGTTGTATCAAAAAAGTCAACATATGTGCAAGCGTTTAGCACTGTAATCTGTATTCTTTTTTTGATTACAAACTTTTTATTGAAAAAGCATTGTTGTTTTACATGAAATATATAAAGCAACCATCGTAAGAAATATAGATCATATGCATGACTTTGAAGAATATAGAAATTGCGCAATCCTGACAACATACAAAACTACAAATCAGCGAAAAAATATAATGAAAATACCCAGTGAATAAAATTCAATCAAAGTCCACATGATAGTGATAGTGAGTGTCCATATATAATTCCAGTGCAGCGCATGCATATCCCCAATATTCAGCATGGCGTAGGCTATAAGAAGATTGCCAAGACCCTGAAACTGAGCTGCAGCATGGTGGCCAAGACCATACAGCGGTTTAACAGGACAGGTTCCATTTAGAACGGGCCTCGCCATGGTCGACCAAAGAAGTTGAGTGCACGTGCTCAGTGTCATATCCAGAGGTTGTCTTTGGTTAATAGACGTATGAGTGCTGCCAGCATTGCTGCAGAGGTTAAAGGGGTGGGGGGTCAGCCTGTCAGTGCTCAGACCATACACCGCACACTGCATCAAATTGGTCTGCATGGCTGTCATCCCAGAAGAAACCTCTTCTAAAGATGATGCACAAGAAAGCCTGCAAACAGTTTGCTGAAGACAAGCAGATTAAGGACATGGATTACTGGAACCATGTCCAGTGGTCTGATGAGACCAAGATAAATTTATTTGGTTCAGATGGTGTCCAGCATGTGTGGCGGAAACCAGGTGAGGAGTACAAAAACAAGTGTGTCTTGCCTACAGTCAAGCATGGTGGTGGGAGTGTCATGGTCTGGGGCTGCATGAGTGCTGCCGCACTGGGGAGCTACAGTTCATTGAGGTAACCATGAATGCCAACATGTAATGTGACATACTGTAGCAGAGCATGATCCCCTCCCTTCAGAGACTGGGCCGCAGGGCAGTATTCTAACACGATAATGACCCCAAACACACCTCCAAGACGACCACTGCCTTGCTAAAGAAGCTGAGGGTAAAGGTGATGGACTGGCCAAGCATGTTCCCAGACCTAAACCCTTTTGAGCATCTGTGGGGCATCCTCATTTTCACTTAGAGGCGTACTCACTTTTGTTGCCAGCGGTTTAGACATTAATGGCTGTGTGTTGAGTTATTTTTGAGCAGACAGCAAATTTACACTGTTATACAAGCTGTACACTCACTACTTTACATTGTTGTAGCAAAGTATAATTTCTTCAGTGTTGTCACATGAAAAGATATAATATTTACAAAAATGTGAGGGGTGTACTCACATTTGTGAGATACTGTATATATATTCTTTTATATGTGATGGAAAAATGTGTTTGTTTCTTACAGGGAAACGCGTCGACAATGTTGGAGAGCCATTGAGCAGATTTATTGAATGAATGCTTGGATATCATTATTTGATTCTTGGTGGATTAATCATTCCAGGGGGAGGAAAGTCTAACATTGGAGCCAACAGAGTGGAAATACTGCAGGTGGTACCTTGATAATCAAGCGTGTTTGATCCCTATAATTTGGGGTCCATCGTGTCTGGTAAGAGGCCAATTGGTTTTTCTTTTTCCTTGTGATTTAAATATCATACTGCTGAATATCGTGGATATCCATGCTCTGCACTGGAATTATATATGGACACTTACTTTATTTTAATTTAATTCATGGTCATTTTTCATGTGGACTTTAACCACTTGCCTACCAGGCATGAACTTCCTTCCTGCCCAAGCAATTTTTCAGCTTTCAGCGCTGTCGCACTTCGAATGACAATTGCGCATTCATGCTACACTGTACCCATACACATTTTGTATAATTTTCTTTACACAAATAGAGTTTTGTTTTGATGGTATTTAATCACTGCTGGGTATTTACAAAAAAAAAAAAAGACCCAAAATTTTGGGAAAAAAACGTTTTTTAACTTTTTTTCTGTCAGTAAATGTTGGCGACACCAATGGGCACTGATAGGCTGAACTGGTGGGCATTGATGAGGTGGCACTTATGGGCACTGATGAGGCTGGACTTATGGGCATTGATGAGGTGGCACTGATGAGGAGGCACTAATATGCCCCACTTATGGGCACTGATAGGTGGCACTGATGAGCACTGATAGGTGGCACTGATGGGCACTAATAGGCGGCACTGGTGGACACTGATAGGCGGCAGTGGCATGCACTGATGGGCATGGATAGGCAGCATGGATAGGCGGTACAGATGGGCACTGATAGGCATTAATGGGTGGCACTGAGGGGCGAGACTGATGGGCATTGATGAACAGCAGTGATGGGCATTGATGGGCAGCACTGATAGGCGGCACTAATTGCCAGCACTGACTGGCATGGCTAATGGGCACTGATTTGTGGCACTTGTGGGCAGTGTGGGACTGATTGCTGCCACTGGTGGGCTCTGATCACTGGCATTGGTGGGCACTGTATGCTGGCATTGGTGGGCACTGTATTTTTACACTTTATTTATATATTGTAATCAGGGCACTGATGATCAGTGCCCTGATTACTTCCCTAGCTGTCCCCCTGTGAGGAGATGCCGCTGATCAGCTCTCCTCTCCTCACACTCTTTCAGTGTGAAGCGAGTAGAGCCGATTACCGGCATCTCCGTGTTTACATGTGACCGGCTGTGATTGGACACAGCCGATCACATGGTTAAAGAGCCGTGGACGCGGCTCTTTACACATATCGGGGTCATACCGTGCCCTAGCAAAACGGTGTGGCCACAATCGCCGGCCGTTCCATGCCGCAGTCATATGATGGCCACCCAGAACTAGAGCTGCACCGCCCCACCGTCATTTGACAGTGGGCGGGCGGCAAGCGGTTAATTTTATTTTATTTACAGGGGACAGCAAATTTACACTGTTATAAAAACTGTACACTCTCTACTTTACATTGTAGCAAAGTGTAATTTCTTCCGTGTTGTCACATGAAGGGGTGTACTCACTTTTGTGAGATACTGTAATTAGTGTTGTGTTGTGAAGCAGCACACTCAAACTGGACTAGAAGCATTTTTTTTTTTTAATAATTTCTTCAGTTAAAGAAAATGGCAATACAAAAATAATAACAGTACAGATGAGAACATGCCAATAGTCCCAGTTCGGAACATTCACGGTATTCAGACCCTTGTCCCGGTCTTACCATGTTCTGGGGAAAATCACAGGAAATTGGCTTTGTCCTGGTGTCCTGGTGGATGCCTCTAGACATCTGGGGCTGTCACTGGTGATTTGATCCCAGCCATTTTACAGAAGACCAGCTGTCATGGAGGCCGAGGGGAAGAAACAAGAGGCAGAGCCCAGGTGGCAACGAAAGCGGCTGCCAATAGAAATGAAGCTGCCACCAACCCCCCGTGGCCTGCTGCAGGTCCGTGACCTGTTGTGGGAAAGGCTGTGGGGCAGAGGATTGGCGGTAGACATGTGCAATTCGTTTAGTTACGAATTTGCTTTCCGTTAAAATTCGTTATATTCGTTAATTCGTAAGCATACGAATGAACGAATGGTTTACTAAAAATTCTAACGAAAAACTAACTATCAAAAAGAATGAATATGGAAAACAACGAAAATACGAAATAATTAAATTAGAAACAACAAAACTAAGAAAGGATGAAAATCCAAAAAACGAAAAAAGAAACAACGAAAATACCGAACAAAGATTCAAAATAACGAAAATCACAATGAATGAAAAATCGAAATTACGAATATTCGGAAAACGGAAATCAAAACAACAAAACTACGAAATAACGAAAATTCTGCTGATCGAGAATTCGAAAGAACGATGGTTAGTTCTGATTCTGAAATATTCCATCCAGAGTCCAGATAGGGTGTGGTTGGGTCGGAGGCACTGTTTTGGCGGATTTTTGAGTTAAGTTCTGACTTGTGAGAGAGAAATTCTTTGTTTCTTAAACATATAAATAGCATACACATTACGTAAAATTATGAATTATGCTCCGATTACGAATCTACGAAAACAATGTTACGAAAGTACGAATAAATGAGGCAGTCAATCTCAGGAAATTAAATCTACGAAAATACGAATTTCAAATCAACGAAAATTAGATTTACGGAAATACGAATCAATGAAAAAATAACTCTTCCTAAAATATGAACGCGTCCGAATATGAAATATAACGAAAATACGAAAATTAGACTAACGGAAATAGGTATCAACGAAAAAAAAAACTCTTACGAATATACGAACGAGTCCGAATACGAAAACCCACGTCTTACGAAATTACGAATCGCTACGAATCAACGGAAACGAACAGAAACTAAATGAAACTAAACAAATTTTTCTATTGTGCACATGTCTAATTGCCGGCAGCTCCATTTCTACTGGCAGCCATTTTCATTGCCACCTGGGCTCCACTTCGTTTCTTCCCCTCGGCCTCCACGAGAGCTAATCTTCTATAAAATGGTGGTGGAGACCAAATCGCCAGTGCCGAGCAGAGCCGAGCGGAGAGGATGGCTCAGTGATTTCCAGCGGCAATCGTCCCCCTCCTTCCCCTCTGAGATACGCTATTGGCGTATAACACGCACCCACGATTTTCCCCCTATTTTCGGGGGGGAAATGTGCTTGTTATACGCCGATAAATGCGGTAGAATGTTTTCCTTCCCTATCAACCCTTGTTACCACAACAGTGCCAACCAGCTCTCTGCAGGCACGGGAAATCTGCTGGATGCATCAGATTTACTGATTGCTCCACCTGTGATCTCACAGTGTGATACGTAGCAAGTAAAAAGTCACATGACCACAGTATACATATAATGTAGAAAATAAGGTACTAGACAATATTTCCATGTTTTCTGCAGACTGTAGCTTATATTGTTATATTTGCTTTATTGTACTGAGTGGCAGTGGGTTTCCTGACACATTAGGAAAGTAAATTAGATACCAATGTTAACTTTATATTGTCTGGGATTTCTTTGCAGATCAATAGATACTTGATACATACGTGGAATATGATGCAGAACCAAAATTGGCCTGTTTCTGGAAGGAGTACTGGTCATTAGGAGGCAGATTCTGTGGATCATCATTGGCTACATCAATGCAATGAGGGGCACCTTCTACATAAACTTTCCACCTACATAATAGAATATTATTATTAAAGGTCTAGTTACTAGAACCAAGTCAGTATTTAGTTACAACGATTCTAAAGTAGCGGGTTTAACCCCTTCACAACAAAGCTAAAATAAATCTAAATCTCTAAATGCAGTTTTGCAACTTTGACATGTGTTTGTAAAAATGTACATATCATCGCAACTATTTAGTGCATCCATATGAATTATACCTTGTTTTTTTTCAGGACAAATTGGGCTTTAATTTGGTGATTAATGATAATCGGTATCTCCCGATATTTTTTCATTTTTTTTATCATAGAAAACTGGTACAAAATAGTAAAACAACTATTTTTTTTTTAAATATAGAACTGTATATTTATTTCTATTACCATAACCCACCACCCAAGAACAATCCAAAATAAATTTTACTGCCCCTGATGATTGCAGCAATACCTCATATATGTATATTATTTCTTGTTTGTACCCCATAGTAAGGCCCAGAAACACAAGTGTGCATTTTGCATTTGCATATTTTTTTATCCTGTCTAAAACACGCTGATACTAACTGACACGGATACTAAATTAAAAAAATGCTTTTTTTTTTTTTTTTAAATAATCCTACCTAAAATACACAGACCAGACCTTTGAACCCAATCTTTGACTCTGGCCATGACTTTTGACTCTATCCTTGGCCAAAATTCTAACTCTGACACTTACTTAGAACAAACCTTAAACACTTAGGGACCGAGCCTCTTTTTGAGATTTGTTGTTTAGAAATTAAAATATTTTTTTTTGCTAGAAAATTACTTAGAAACCCCAAACATTGTATATATATTTTTTTCAGAAACCATATAGAATAAAATGGCGGTAATTGCAATACTTTATGTCACACCGTATTTGTGCATCGGTCTTACAAGCGCAATTTTTGGGAAAAAAATACACTTTTTTAAATAAAAAAATAAGACAACAGTAAAGTTAGTCTAATTTTTTTCTATATTGTAAAAGATAATGTTACGCCAAGTAAATTGATACCCAACATGTCATGCTTCAAAATTGCGCTCGCTCGTGGAATGGCAACAAACTTCGGCATTTAAAAGTGCTATAATTATTGCTCTCACACTAATGATCGCGGCAATACCTCACATGTGTGGTTTGAACACCGTTTTCATATGCGGGCGTGACTTACATATGCGTTCGCTTCTGCACGCAAGCCAGGGCGGGGCACTTAAATTTTTTTTTTCTTATTTATTTCACTTTTTATTTTTTATTTTTACACTGTCCTTTTAAAAAAAATATTTTGGGTCACTTTTATTCCTATTACAAGGGATGTAAACATCCCTTGTAATAGAAAAAAGCATGACAGGACCTCTTTAATGTGAGAGTCTTTTGGGCGGAAGTGACGTTTGACATTGCTTCCGCCATCCAATGTTATGGAGCCAAGCGGGGGCCATCTTTCACTCACTAGGCATCCAGTCTCACAGGGAAGAGGACCCCGATAAGCGGCGGAGAGGACCGGAGTGTGGCGGGGGGCACCTCTCCCGCCTCTGCCGATAAAAGTTATCTTGCGGCGAATCTGCTGCAGAGACCACTTTTCTGAAAGCCAGCCACCCGCCATTTAAAAAGGATACCAGGGTTATGGCAGCTATTTGCCCCCATAACAATGGTATTCCACATCAAAGTACCGACATATAACGACGGCGGCTGGTCGTTAAGTGGTTAACTATAGGCAAAACATTTTTTTTTTTTCATTTTGGATAGAGCAAGGGAGGGTTATAACCCCTGTCAGATTTTTTTTTTTTTTTTTTGCCATTTGGGTCTGGGGTTGCCACCTTTTCTTCAAGTCAAACCCGAACACTTTAGCGTTGCACGCAAAATTTTTTTTATAGTATAAACTATACATATATTTTGCAATTAAATAACATTTCTAATCATATGAAGTTAATCACAAGAGTCCCCCTTTACATCAGAATCCATAGAGTTCCCCCATTTACATCTGAATCTGCAGAGTTTCCCTTTTACATCTGAATCCGCAGAGTTCCCCTTTTACCTCTGAATCCGCAGAGTTCCCCTTTTACCTCTGAATCCGCAGAGTTCCCCTTTTACATCTGAATCCGCAGAGTTCCCCTTTTACATCTGAATCCGAAAAGTTCCCCTTTTACACCTGAATCCGCAGAGTTCCCCTTTTACATCTGGACTCTCCAGAGTTACCTGTAAGGCAGACTCTGATGTAAGGAAGAACTCTGGGGACTCTAACATAAGGGATGCTCTGGGAACCCTGATTTAAGGGGGAACAGTGAGTACTCTGATGCACGTAGAGGACTCTGATGTAAGGGAGAACACTGGGGCCTCTGATGAAAAGGTGAACTGTGATATAAGGGGGTGCTCTGAGAACCCTGATTTACCTTAGTGTACTCACTCAGAGGCAGGAGAGAGAAGGGGGGAGACTTTAGTCACAGACAGGGATGAATGGTGAGTTCACTCACACTTTGGCAGTCAGCATATTTCAACCAGATGTATCTGAGGCTGCTGGACTTCAAATTTCCAGCCCCCCACTTCCCTTTTCTTAGGCACAGTGCTGGGGATTGAAGTGTGGGCAAACACAGAGGGGTAGGGGCGGGATAAAGAGGAACAGATCGAGCCCTCTCTCCTCTCCCATCATGTGGCAACCCTATCTGTGCCCCATTGCAGAAATTTCCCTTCACTTCTTGTTCCATATCCAAACAGGAAGTGAGAGGAAATCCCTGCAAATTAAGGATATTCCTTCAGAATATCAGAACTAGTGTCCCATTGGAAGATTTCCCCTTTATTACTTTTCTGGGGAGAAGCCAAAATGTGGGATTTTCTTTACTCTCACTTTCAATGATAGAGGAGGAGGACAGGGAGCCGGAGAAGAAGGGGGTGTAAGAAGAAGGGCACGGAGGGGAGCTGTAGAAGAACAGGGGAGAAGGACACGGAGGGGAGCTGTAGAAGAACAGGGGAGAAGGACACGGAGGGGAGCTGTAGAAGAATTGGGGATAAGGACACGGAGGGGAGCTGTAGAAGAACAGGGGAGAAGGACATGGAGGGGAGCTGAAAAGGAACAGGGGAGAAGGACATGGAGGGGAGCTGTAGAAGAATGGGGGATAAGGACACGGAGGGGAGCTGTAGAAGAATGGGGGAGAAGGACACGGAGGGGAGGTGAAAAAGAATGGGGGAGAAGGACACGGAGGGGAGCTGTAGAAGAACGGGGAGAAGGACACAGAGGGGAGCTGGAGGAGGAGGATAGAGGGAACAGTCGGGGATGATAGGTGCAGCAGGAGGGACAGCTGTAATCACCCTGTATAGCTTTTTAGCCGACAGCCATGGGAGGGAGAGAAGGAGAAGCGGCTGTCAGCTATACAGGGAGATCAGTGTTCACAGCTGTTCCTCCTGCTACACTGATCATCCCCGGCTGTGAACCAGGGGACCATCCAGGATCATCCCGGGATATTGGGCAGGACTTGCGGCTATCCGGGAGCCGCCCCCGAAATGCAGGAGTCTCCCGCACCTCGTGGAAGACTTGGGATGTCTGTTAAAAGGGCTTCTGATGGGGACTACAAGTGGCCATTTTTACACACATTATACAGATATTGTCCAAAATTGTCACCATCAAGAAAATTACCCTGAGAAATGCCTTACAGACATCATTAGAATGAGTGCATATACACCAGACATGTGGGATTCATTTTGTTAGGAATAGAAATTCAGCCAAAATTTTTGTTGTTCAGAGATTCAGAAGTATATAAATGTCTAAATCGCTACGTAAACTGTTGGCGCTATATAAATCCTGTATAATAATAACAATAATAATAATAATAAATCACAATAGTAATGAATTTCAACTAATCCAAAATAAATTATAACGAACAATGAAATGAATTTGTTTCATTTGGATATAAAGTACGACATAACTAATTAATTCAGGATCCATTTTGTTTTTCTGTTGCATTAACATTTTTCATTATTATAAAATTTATTTTAAAAAATGTACTGCATAAAAAAAAAGGAAACATATTGCAATAAATACAGCAAGGTATAAAAGTGAAATAAGATGAGGATTCCTACTTATTGTGTTTGGATTGGATGGAGGTGGTATGGTGGATCCATCTCTGAATCATAACACAATGAATGAATCTGAAAATAATTTCATTCTATTCATTCTTTCATATCCTATCATTTTTAGTTTGCATATATTTTTCATTACTATATAAAAAAAAAAAATAAGCTAATTCCATTTCTCTTTTTGGGTTGGACTAGCAGGGATTACTCAAAGTGCATACAGAAGTAATCTCCTGAAATAAAATATTAAAACATTAAAATGAATATAGCAAATCTCACAAAACATACAAAATGAATCCGAAAATACAAAAATAATTCCAAAAAACAAATCATTGTAATATAACGACTATGACCAAAAATTATTAACTTAACAAAAACTAAACACATTTTTCCCAATACAAAAGAAGGGGCAGAGGTTAGCAAAGGTTTTAAAAACATGAAACTAATTTTTTTATGACAATTGTTTATGATGCAGTGTGCTTCAACAAGCTATATGTCATTAATTTAGGTCTCTGTACTGGGAGAACACAGTGAATCTGATGTTATAAAGCATTTGATAAACTGATACTAAACCTTGTTTGGCTATTACCTCTCCAGACTAAAATCTGAAATTGAATAGCTATTGATGTAAAAAAAAAAAAAAAATAGATAAATAAAATGGATAACAATGTTAAATAAAAGATGAATTCCAGGTATTGTATATTTTTACATAGTTACACTGGTCCAACTTGTATATACCATACCTGGCCAATGCCCCTGGAATCTGGACATCACTGAAGTTGACACCGCCACTCCAGTGATCTCCACTTGCTTTCAGGTCCCTTGCTGAGTGGCCAGCCTGATGTCTTGTAAACACAGGAGGTCAGCCTATCAGCAAGCTCATGATTCGAGAAATGAATGCAAAGCATTGTCTGATTAGACAAGGTGGAGAGACCTGGAAGTGCTGTTATACTCTCCACCTTGCCCAATCAGAGAATGCTTTGCATTCATTCAGAAAATACAAAGCATTCTCTGAATGGCGCCGGTGCGGAGCAGCCGACCTCCGGTGTTCAGAGTGCATCAAGCCATAAAATTGATAAAACCTGTAATCCTTCTTTAAATAAAGATTATACAATCAGCAGGAAGGCTGAAGTAGAAGACAACTTTATCATAAGCAATATGAGAGTGTGAAAATGAACAATCCAAATAAAATATCCTATAATGGACAACCCCCTGTATGTGCTGATCACTCACTTGTGTGTTTCTCTTTTTATCGCCAATTCTAATTTTCTTTGTTGCTGGAGAACATGGGGGGTATTCTTAGTTATCACGACACCTGAAACAGAACAGGTTATAAATTCACATATTTGCTACTGCAATACTCCCATTTAGCACATAAGTCTGATAGAGCACAAGTGTCAAATACAAGGCCTGCTGGCCGAATCTGGCCCTCCAGACCATTTCATGTGGCCCTTGCATCCAGGGCTTTTTTTTCCCCTGGAACGTGGCAGAAGTAAATTTCGCCACCTCCGGCTTCTCACTCACCATCACTTGTAAACACAGAAGCCTTCTGTGTTTACAACTTTCCTTTCAGCAGCTCTCACAGATCCCTGCCTGCCCTGCACTCACAGCTGGGACAAGGAAGATGCAGATGCAGGTGCAGTGTGGGATGGGGCATCAAGTGGTAAGCTGCATTGTGATCCCACCAATGATCTCCTTGCAAGTGAGAGAGAGAGAGAGGTGGAGCCACCTGCACTGCCAGTTACCAGTGCCGTGCGGTGTAGGTGAGATGCGGAGGAAGCTTTTTTTTTGGGGGGGGGTGGTGTGGAGGGAGATGTGTGCAGAGGTGGGGGATAGGGGAGAGTGGTGCAGAGGTCAGGGGAGGAAGTGAGATGTGGATAGCCTGTGAAAGAGAGATGAATCCTGCACACTGGTTATAGCACACCTCTAAACTCTGCACTTTGTACGTAGCATACTCCTCAATCCTGCACTCTGTACACAGAACACCCCTGAATCTGCACTCTGTGCATAGAGAACCCCTGAATTCTGCACATTACGCACTTCTGGTATGTATTGGTACATATTATATGGTGGTATTATACTGTGGCAGGTTGGCTCTTTCCTGCAAATCGCCATAGCTGTAGGTCGACCCTTCAAATAGCTATAGCAGGCGTGCCCGCTGCATGGCGGGGGACACGATGCGCATGGCCGGTGGTGGCGATGACCGCCGGCCACGCGCGATCGCAGGCACGAGAGCCAGAACGGGATGTGTGTGTGTAAACACACAAATCCCTGTTCTGACAGGAGAGGAGAGACAGATCGTCTTTTCCTACTAAGTAGGAACAGCGATCTGTCTCCTCTTCTAGTCAGTCACATCCCCCCACAGTTAGAAACACACACGAGGGAACACATTTTACCCCTTTATCGCTCCCTAGTATTAACCCCTTCCCTACCAGTGACATTTACACAGTAATCAGTGCATTTTTTATAGCACTGATCGCTGTATAAGTGTCAATGGTCCCACAAATGTGTCAAAAGTGTCCGATCTTTCCGCCGCAACGTCCCAGTCCCGCTAAAAAACGCAGATCTCCAACCATTACTAGTAAAAAAAAAATAAGAATAATAAAAATGCCATAAATCTATTCCCTATTGCGGCGAACACACGAGCGGACTTTCCCGCCAAAAGTCCGGCGGACTAAGTTTTAAGTTCAGACTTAAAATTGTCCGCTGGACTCGCGAGTCCGGCGGACAATCCCGCGGTCTGTGTGCTAGTCCGCGGGACTTTTGGAAATGAACGGACTTGCCGACACAAGATCGGAAAGTCCGTTCATTTAGAACGTTACTTCAGGTAGACGGGGCTAGCGAAGGCAGTGAATGCCGCCGCGCTAGCCCCGTCACCTGGTATGGATTTAAAGGGAATCCCTATGCCGAAAAAACGGTGTGGGGGTCCCCCCCAAATCCATCTCAGACCCTTATCCGAGCACGCAGCCCGGCCGGCCAGGAAAGGGGTGGGGACGAGCGATGGGACTCGTGGGGACTCGTTCCGCCTTCAGGGGTCTTCCGGGGTCTCTTCTGTTCTTGCCGCTGTCGCCGATCTCTGCGCCGTCTTCTTCTTCTTCCTCTTCTTCCTCTTCTTCTTCTTCTTCTTCTTCTCCTTCCGATGTTGACTCGTCGCTCTCTCTGGCCAGAATGGCAGAGACGCGCTGTGTCAGTGCAATAAAATATTTTAAAAAAATTGTGTGGTTTTTTTATTTACACTTTTACACCTTACCCCATACTCATTCACATAGGGTGGGGGGCCGGGATCTGGGGGCCCCCTTATTAAAGGGGGCTCCTGGATTCCGATAAGCCCCCCACCCGCAGACCCCGACAACCAATGGCCAGGGTTGTTGGGAAGAGGCCCTTGTCCTCATCACGGCCCCCCTTTCCCCAGGGCACCCCCCATGTTGAGGGCACGAGGCCTGGTACGGCTCAGGAGGGGGGGGCGCTCGCTCGTCCCCACCCCTTTCCTGGCCGGCCGGGCTGCGTGCTCGAATAAGGGTCTGAGATGGATTTGGGGGGGCGTAGGGATTCCCTTTAAATCCATGCCAGGTGAGGGGGCTAGCGCGGCGGCATTCACTGCCTTCGCTAGTCCCGTCTACCTGCAGTTATGTTTTAAATGAACGGACTTTCCGATCGTGTGTGGGCAAGTCCGTTCATTTCCAAAAGTCCCGCGGACTTTTTCCCGCGGTTTGTCTGCCGGAAAAGTCCAGGCGTGTGTGGGCAAGTCCACACGCTCGGATAGTCCGGCGGAGCTCCGCTGGAAAGTACGGCGGTTTGTCCGAGCGTGTGTACGCCGCATATTTTGTAGACGCTATAACTTTTGCGCAAACCAATCAATATATGCTTATTGCGATTTTTTTTTACCAAAAATATGTAGAAGAATATATATTGGCCTAAACTGATGAATAATTTTTATTATAGCAAAAAGTATAAAATATTATTTTATTTTTTCTAAATTGTCGCTCTTTTTTTGTTTATAGCGCAGAAAATAAAAAACAGCAGAGGTAATCAAAAGAAAGCTCTATTTTGTGGGGAAAAAAAGGATGTAATTTTGTTTGGGTACAGCGTCGCATGACCACGCAATTGTCAGTTAAAGTGACACTGCACCGTATCGCAAAAAATGGCTTGGTCATTAAGGGGGGAAATCCTTCCGGGGGTGAAGTGGTTAAGATCTTCCCACTGTTACTGTAATTTGGACACACCCACAGTTCAATGCAGTTTGGCAGTGGGGGTGTGGCTGAGCACCTATTCTCTGAGAAAAAAATATCTGGATACATTTTTATAGTCTTCCAGATACAACTGGCCCTTTTGAGGGCAACCACAATGCTGATGCTGCCCGCAAATAAATTGGCACAGAAGTGCAGAGTGGCACTAGTGCCTGTAAGTCTTGCTAGTAGCAGAGCAGGTATCCACGCCAGGCAGGAGAAGTCATCAATAGTCTTTAGTGAAGAAGGCGGGCTGGTAGATAGATGGTGGGTGGCAGACTGAAGCAGGCCGATACTGGCCACAGTAGGCCGGTGAGGAATACACCGGTAGCAGACTGTAGAACAGCAGGCACAGCAGGATGTAAAGCAAGTACTGGAAACAATAGAATGATTAGCAGAGTCAGGCAGGCCAGGTCATGCACTGGCAGGACAGATCAGGTACACAGCATGGAAGAGCATGGTCAGGGTACAAGCCAAGTCAGGAGTCAATCAGTGGAACAGAAGCAAATGGAGCAGACAGAAGTGATGGTCACGGACAAGCCAGGGTCGGTGCAAGCGGAGTTTGGCAAGAGATGTCAGACTAGCCGGGTCAGCAACTGGAATGATGATGCAGAATGACAGGGTACAAGGCAGGCTGAAGACAGAGCAACACTGATTCTGAGCACTTGAACAGTTTAAATAGCTGTTTTGGCACCAATATCTCTCACAAATGCACGTGAACATGCCAAGTGAGCACATGTATGTGCACCTATGCATGCACATAAGTATTGCTATGTCTACAAGAGGAAGCATGAATTGGCCTGTAAAGTCTGTCTAGAGGGACCATGTTGTCTACTGGCATGCCCTTACTGACAATCAGATACTCAAATACCTAAATTTTACTGTACCCCATAGCAGCTTGGTATTAGATATTCCCAGTATGGTGCAGTTAATAAAATAGAGAGAACTTATAACTGGTTGTTGTATTAATAAACGGTATCACTATGTCATATAATTATACTCTTATAAAAAAACGTTCTTATAAATGCCGCCCTTCCCTCAAGCAAATCCCCAAGTCTCCACTCTCTCCACGTACATCCTAGTTTCCAAAAGCCTCAAAACCAGGCTCTGCTTTTTCTACACATGCGTGAAAGAATCTCCAAACAAGACTATAGAAGAGATGTCCATTGTTGGGCCAAATGGGGGGAGTGCGAAATAGAAGGCGAAGCCAATAGAAGCACATATAGTACACCACATCGATGGGTGGGGGAGGCCAAATTGCACAGTGAGAACAGTGAGAGGTGCTTAAATGGGTATAGTTAAATAAGACCCGTCAAAGACTGCTCTGGGTTACAAGTGCATAATGCAAGGTCAAAAATAAGTAAAGCCCTCTGCCTTTTATCCCCCCCCCCCCCCCCATCACCCATAACAAAGCCACATCAAGCCAAATTTGCTGCGCCCCCTCCCTTGATTGAAAGTGAAATGCGTGTGCAAAAGTATGAATGCAAAAAGTAATGCAAAAAGTAAGAAATAAAGTATGAATGTTTAAAAGTGCACATATGATGTGCACATGCTGCTATGGGCTGTTAGATAGAGGTAAGAATAATTCATCTTCTTTTGCAGGGAGCTTATTTGAAATTTTTTAGTAGAGCTTTAAGGATCTCCACAATTAAACTCATAACATTAATGTTTGGTAATAATATTTCACATCTGCCTCACATAGAAAATGAAATACACAGAAGAGATAGTTAAATAGAATTCCAATATAATTATAAGAATGATAAAGTCATATCTCACCTTTCCCTTCTGGGATCTCCTCAGATTTTAATATCCACTGATACAATGGAAATTGGTAGAGTTGGCCTTTGGGACAGGTCACAGTGACATAATTGCAGTACCAGGGATCCTGATGGAAATTTAGGTAGGGCTCCACGTAGAGCCTAACCAACAGTAGCTCTCCGAGGTCTTTATTTACAGTGATATTAAACTCTGTCACCTGGAAAAGACAAAAGTAGAATCTAAGAGGTCTGCACACACTACAAATCTAAGCACTGGTCATGGATAATTCAAAGAGCGTGCTGGTAGAGATCAACAGACTTTTTAAAAAAAAGTAGATTAAAAATCAAGTGATATGTTTTGCACTATGAAAAATGCAACTAAATAAAGTGCTGCGCTCCCAACATATGCATAAATACTGTGCTCATATAAAAAAACACAACAACTCTCGTTAAAAATTGCTATTAATGATCAACTAATTATTTAGTGTAATAAACATATAGCAAAAGCCACAAAAAACTTTTAGAGAAATAGGTCAAGTTTTAACCACTACAATACTGTGCACTTAAACACCCTTCCTGCCCAGACCAATTTTCAGCTGTCAGCGCTCCCGCACTTTCAGTGACAATTGCGCGGTCATGCAATGCTGTAACCAAATGAATTTTTTATCATTTTGTTCGCACAAATAGAGCTTTAGTTTGGTGGTATTTATTCGCGACTCCGTTTTTTATTTTTTGCGATATAAGCGAAAACATAGCGGAAATTTTGAAAAAAAACAATATTTTCTCCTTTCTTTTTTAAAAGAAATCCAATAAAATCAAATTTTGTCATAAATTTAAGCCAAAATGTATTCTGCTACATGTTTTTTGTAAAAAAAAAATCCGTTAAGTGTATAATAATTGGTTCGCGTGATCACGGACATATGTACGCAAATGATCATGTAAAACGGGTGTGCAGGTGATCACGGACATATGTGTGCAGATAATCATTGGCACATGTTATTTTACTGGGACATATGTGAGGGACATGTGTTTTTATTATTTGGGGACATGTGTTTTTATTTGGGGACATGTGTTTTTATTATTTGGGGACATGTGTGTTTTGGGGACATGTGTGTTTTGGGGACATGTGTGGGGACATGTGTGTTTTACTGTGGGGTCACAACTGGTGATCAGTGAGTAAAAAAAACAGCTCATACTCACTGATCACCAGCCGGCTGCAGCGATCCGCTCTCCTCTCCTCACCGACGACTTCCGTGTGAGGAGAGGAGGGCCGATTGCCTAGCAACCGGCTGTTAGTTTACATCACATGACAGCTGTGATTCGACACAGCTGTCATGTGATCAGGAGGGCCAATCACCGAGCCCTCCTGCCGATCCGAGATGCGCCATGTCCGGGTGACACGGCCGCATCGGGATTGCGCCGCTGCGCGGGCACGCGCGCGATCCCTCTACTTCTGAAGGACGTTCCGGAACGTCCTATCAGAAGTAGACGGCTCCCACCCGGCCGTATATCTACATTGGCTGGGTGGGAAGTGGTTAAGAAGTCTTCCTATTATTTATTTCTCAAGTGCTAAAACATTTTTAGTGTTTTTAGATTTCATTTGTAGCCTTTATCTATGTTTCCTGACAGACTCCATGGCAGTCTACATGTGGGTTAACCCCGCCTTCTCTCCAATGCTATAGGACTCCGTTCCCATAAATGTGAGCTCTCAGCCAGAGACTGCGTTCCTTTTTTGTCCTCCTCTTTGGACCAATACAGCATGTGCACTTACATTTTATTTGATGTCCAGTCTGGATCAGGCCCGTCTTTAAGGCAGGGCAAAAGGGGCAGCTGCCCTGGGCCCTGTCATTGTTGTGGGGTCCAAAGCAGCTGCCTCATACTTGTCAACTATCCTGGTTTAAATTCCCTTATCCCTCAAGGTTTTAGTCCCGTACTGTGTCCCAATATCTCAGTGTGAAGTGCTGCTACTAATGCTGCCCAGCTCTGCCCTATTGTTGTGTACAGATGACTCACCTGCAGACCCTGTGTTTACATGTAAATTACCGGCATTCATATGTAAATAGCGGTGGCATTCATATGTAAATAGCGGTGGCCAGCAGCATTGATATGTATATCATGCCCCCCTGAAGTCATATCCACAGTAATCTCTAGCAACCAATCAACAAACAGAAATCATGTGCTGTAACCTCTAGCAACTAATCAGTAAGCCGTAATGTGTGCTGTAACCTCTAGCAACCAGTCAGTGAGCGGTAATGATATGCTGTAACCTCTGGCAACCAATCGCAATAGCTGCCTGATCTCATTCAGTAAACTTATTTTGAGTCTAGCTGCTATTTATTGTAGGTCTCGGAGCAGGTTTGAGAGTGCAAATGCATGGGGGGGGGGGGAGTTTTGCCCAGGGTCCAATCAATATTAAAGCAGGTCCGGAGGTGACCTGGACACCTTTGGACCCTGCCAAGCCGCAACAACGGAATTCTTCGTCTAGGTCCAGACACCATGGCTCACCAAACTGGCGTCAAAACAGGCCTGGTGTAGGATCCCCTGTTAGAGGCCCTCATTATTCGGCAATAAGCTGAATAGTGCCAGGACCCAGGCCACAGGTGGGAAGTCGGGTTTCTTGTCCCAGGACAGGCGCCTATTTGGGCCAGAAGAGGCCCCAGCAGAGAAGACACAGCACAAAGCGCTCCAGGTAAGCGCGCTCCTACAGACCAGGACTTCAGAAGGCACTGGAGGAACCAGGCGTCCAGTGGACATGAACCTTCCAAGTCATTTTGTGATTGGGCCCGCCCAGGCGGGGCGGGTGGGGGCATGCTTGCTTCTCTTCCGGCACATCTGGGCGGCCTCCATGTCGGACTTCTGGACCATCAGGACAGTCTCTTCAGGTCACACGTGGTCCTTCACCAATACTCCTCCCCTCAAGTTTATCCCTACACTGCTACCTCGGGCAGAAGAACAGAATCAGGTGCTGCTGTCCTATGTGGACTCACTAGCGGCGCAAGGCTTCAGGGGGTGTATTCCCCCCTTTTTCTGGTACTGAAGAAAAATGGTTCATGGCACTCGGTGATAGATTTAAAATATCTGAACAAGTTCATAAAATACGAAAGATTAAAATTGGACTCCTTGTCTACCACCCAGCAAGCCATGTGGCCAGGCGATTGGCTAGTCAAAAATCGACTTAAAAGATGCCTACTTCCACGTACCTGTGGCGGAAAGTGTTTTGCAGATACAAGAACATCTACAGTTCACCTGCCTCCCTTTTCAGGCTGACACCCTCACCTTGGGTGCCTGGTAAACCTAGGAGCTCAGCTCGACACAATCGAAAATACCATCTCTCTCCTGGCAGAGAAGAGCCCGGTCATACGGGACAGGGTGAGCTTGGCCCTAACTTCCTCACGTCTGCAGGCCTCACAATGCCTCAAAGTTATTGGCACAATGCTCTCTATTGCCCCTATGGTCAAATGGGTTCTCTGGAGGTTATGCCCCTTCCAAACAGGGTTTCTCCAGAAATGGGACTCCCAAGGGATGCCTTGGGCATGAGGAACAGCCTCTTTTTGTGGCTACAGAGCAGGAACCTGCTCACATGCCACTTTATCGCCTCTATCTCGTGGGCAGTGGCGGCTGGTGCTCAAAATTTTTGGGGGGGCGCAAACAAACAGCCTCACTGTGCCCCAAACGCTGCCACTGTGCCCCAAACGCTGCCACTGTGCCCATTAAACGCTGACACTGTGCCCATCTAATGCTGCCACTGTGCCCATTAAATGCTGCCACTGTGACCATCTAATGCTGCCACTGTGCCCATTAAATGCTGCCACTGTGCCCATCTAACGCTGCCACTGTGCCCATTAAAAGCTGCCACTGTGCCCATCTAACGCTGTCACTGTGCCCCAAGTGCTGCCATTGTGCCTCAAATGCTGCCACTGTGCCCATTAAATGCTGCCACTGTGCCCATCTAACACTGCCACTGTGCCCATCTAACGCTGCCACTGTGCCCATCTAACGCTACGACCGTGCCCCAAGTGCTGCCACTGTGCCCATCTAACACTGCCACCGTGCCCCAAGTGCTGCCACTGTGCCCATCTAACGCTGTCACTGTGCCCATTAAATGCTGCCAATGTGCCCTCTGCCCCCCATCTACCGGCACTTACCTTGTCAGGCGGCGAGCGGTGTCTCCTCATCGACCCGACATCTTCTCCCGCGCTCCTCCTGTCTTCTGCAGTGATTGGACGCCTAAGCGTCCAATCACAGCGTCTGTGACTTCAGCCAATCAGGGGACCGGTAACACAGACCGGCAACCTGATTGGCTGAGAGGCGGGTCTGTATTAGGGAAGCGATGTATTCGCTTCTCTAACACACAATACTGTGTAAACAGCGAACGCAAAGCATTGCGCCCGCTGTTTTACACTTATGGAAGCCTATTAGAGCCCACCGCTCTAATCAGGTCCCCTATTAGAGCTTACAGCTCTAATAGGGCGCTTCCAAAAACACCCCCCCCCCACTGTAATTCAGATGCCTGGCGCCCGACAAGGGGCCGGACACCTGAATAGGGGGGCGGCAGCGGTGACAATAGATAGATTCATGCAATGCATGAACAACACAACACAACAAGACACTAGCGAAAAAACTGAGGTACTCCTGTTAAGGGGAGGGGTTATATGGGGAATTGAACTTCCTGTCTAGGGTGTGCCAGTGTCCATCACCTGAAGGTGCTATATAACCCATATAGTAATTACTGTGGCTCTGTGTCCCGTGATGTACGATAAAGAAAGTGGTAGTTGCTCCTTACTTGCCAAACAGGTCCTGGTTTCCCCTCCTGACCCAGCTCGGCTTTCAGAACCAAGTACCTCTCCCCCTCCGATCGAACCTCTTGTCCCAGGGGGCAGTACTGCAGCCATGCCCGGCGCTATTAAAGCTGATGGTCTGATTCTTGAGCGGGAGAGGCTGGAGGCCCTCGGCTGTGCCTGAGGGGTAGTTTCCACCCTCAGGACTTCCAGGAGGGCAAGCACAAAAAGGTCTATGGAAGAAAATGGGCTAAGTTTGTGGAGTTCTCCTCCTCCATAGGAAGATCATACAGAGACCTGGGAGTACGGGACATCCTAGAATTTTTACAGTCGGGACTAGATCTGGCTCTGTCGGTCAGCTCCCTAAGGGTCCAAGTATTAGCCCTTTGAGCCTTCTCAGGCATTTCTTGGGCCACCAGTTCTTCAGAGGGGCGGCAAAACTGACATGGCAAGTGACATGGCAAGTGACGTGGCAAGTGGACAACCCACATCTTGTGGCAGGTGACATGGCAAGTGGACAATCCACATCTTGTGGCAGGTGATGTGGCAAGTGGACAATCCACAACTTGTGGCAGGTGACATGGCAAATGACAATCTGCAACTTGTGGCAGGTGACGTGGCAAGTGGACAATCCACATCTTGTGGCAGGTGACATGGCAAGTGGACAATCCACAACTTGTGGCAGGTGACATGGCAAATGACAATCTGCAACTTGTGACAGGTGACGTGGCAAGTGGACAATCCACAACTTGTGGCAAGTGATGTGGCAAATGACAATGCGCAACTTGTGGCAGGTGACATGGCAAATGACATGGCAAGTGACGTGGCAAGTGGACAATCCACAACTTGTGGCAGGTTACGTGGCAAGTGACGTGGCAAGTGGACAATCCACATCTTGTGGCAGGTGACGTGGCAAATGACAATCCACAACTTGAGGCAGGTGACGTGGCAAGTGGACAATCCACAACTTGGGGCAGGTGACGTGGCAAGTGGACAATCCACATCTTGTGGCAGGTGATGTGGCAAGTGGACAATCACCAACTTGTGGCAGGCGACGTGGCAAGTGACGTGGCAAGTGGACAATCCACAACTTGTGGCAAATGACGTGGCATGTGGACAATCCACATCTTGTGGCAGGTGACGTCGCAAGTGGACAATCCACAACTTGTGGCAGGTGACGTGGCAAATGACAAATCGCAACTTGTGGCAGGTGACGGGGCAAGTGGACAATCCACAACTTGTGGCAAGTGACGTGGCAAGTGACATGACAAGTGGACAATCCACAACTTGTGGCAAGTGGACAATCCACAACTTGTGGCAGGTGACATGGTAAATGACGTGGCAAATGGACAATCCACAACTAGTGGCAGGTGACGTGGCAAGTGGACAATCCACAACTTGTGGCAGGTGATGTGGCAAGTGACGTGGCAAGTGGACAATCCACAACTTGTGGCAGGTAACGTGGTAAGTGGACAATCCGCAACGTGTGGCAAGGGACAATCCGTGACTTGTGGCAGGCGACGTGGCAAGTGACACGCTAAATACAAGTACACTGCTGCTCTCTCAGCTGCTGCTACTCACTCTGGTCTCACAAAATGGCTGAAATAGTTAAATAATACAGTTTTTTGAGTTTGGGGAGGGTCTTATGATGTTATCTAATTAAACGTTTCTAGACGCAAACGCAGTAAAACGCGGCTAAACGTGGCATGCAAGCGCGGCTAAACCGGCGTTTTAAACGCCGGTTTCAAGGTGTCAAAAAAAGTCATTCAGAGGACTTTGCTTCAGTGTCCCGTGTACATGGGGCCTTAGTATCAAACCTGAAGTGTGGGCAAACATTTTATTGGGGCTTTAGCTAGGTACCAGTAAGGTCTAATACTGTGTACCCCACTAGTAGCTGATGCTCCTTTCATGAAGAATTTTACTTACATGCAGTCTCTGACATGTCCCTACTGAAGTTCTGGAGGTGAAGGGCTGGGCTTAAGATCAGTGGTCAGCATAGGTCGTTTGCTGTGCATTGCCTCCATTCAGAAAATGGCTTCTTTTCAAATAATACAAAGCGTTCTGTGATTGTACAAGGGGCGTATGAACATCACATTGTCCCCTTGTACAATCACAAAAAAACGTATATTCTTTAAAAAGAATAAAAGAGGTTTTATGAATGGAGGAGATGCACAGCGAGTGACACGCTCTGATCCCTGTTCTTCAACCCCAACTGTTAGTGTCACCAGCAGAACTTCAGAGGCTGCATGTAAGTAACATTTCCCAAGAAATAATCAGCAACTATTGGCAGGAAAAACATCATTAGAGGTACCTTATTGGTCCAAAAAAATTGGAAAAAGAAGCGGGAAAGGGACAAGTGGTTGAATGGAGGACCAAACCATGGTATTCATATGCCAAATAAACTTTATTAGTACAAACAAATATAAAGATAGAAAAATAACCATTTGAGCACCTCTGAGTACCCCGTCTACACTAGACAAATTGGTTTCTTTTTTTGCCCCCAAAAATATTAACTTTTAAAATAGTTTTCTAACCTTATTGGTACCTAGCTAGTGCCCCAATAAAGTTTTTGATCACATCTCAGCTTTAATTCTTCAGGTAATCTCTTAGCCCACAGTAGCTCACCAGACTTTTGAAGCATCTCAGATCTCAGTGCCTAAGTGTAAATTAGAGATGGATGAGCTGTTCAAGCCCAAGCATTGGTTTGGCCCCAGACAGCACCCATTCGGCACTCTAGGGCCCTGATTGGGTGAAGCAATGCACCTGACTAAGGCTTTGCCCAATTAGGGCACAGAGCACTGGCTCAGGGCTCAGTGGTAGCTAATTAGTGTTATTGTGACTGAGTGTAGAGTGTCAGTGTAGTGTTAGTGTTGTGTCAGTGTAGTGTTAGTGTAGTGTGAGTGTAGTGCAGTGTTTTAACAGCATTACATTTAGTGCTGTATACAGTGCTGTATACACACTTTTTTTTGTCAATGCTTCCTTTTTTTAAATTGTCAGAGCAGTTTGTATTACTGCAACGCTGATGTTTCCCCTTTTTTAATAATATATATATGTTTTAAATGTTTCAATTTGTGTTAGCAGCAGCAGTTAGCACCACGTTTCATTTATTTATTTATTTTGTGTCGATGCAGCCAATTTTTTTTATTATTGTTGTTGTTCCCCTGCCCCCTTTTTTAAGTTGTCAGCCGCAGTTTGTCTTATTGAGACACTGATGTTCCCCCTTTTTTATTAATATATATTGTGACGGGAGGGCACATGGAACCCAGAATCCCTTGGAAAGGTTGGGAAACCCATGTTTCAGCTCACCATGCACCTATTATGTCTAAGTCACCCTGTGCCATACTGGCACAGGGTGAGTGAGAAAATATATTTTGGATTACTTAAAATGTAAGTAAGTAATATTTATCCACAATATTTCCCAGGATATATGTAAAGACTATTCTTAGTTTGTTGATGAACTCAAGATGCTAATTAAGAGAGCTGATCACATTGTCCTCTGTACAATGTAGTAGACGGGCTGACTCCTAGTGGAGCTCCTGCTACTGTGACAAAATGTCTTGTGGTTGTACTTATGATAATGTATAATCTACTGTGTAAAGCTCGGTGACAACAAGTCTGACCTGTAGTGAAATCCTGATGGGCACAGAGTCACATTGGCTGCTTAAAGGGATTAGTTAATTAGCTCATGTTAATTTGTTACAGGTGTATTGTTAGAGTAATATGAGCAGGAGGGGGGGATCTCCTCTTCTACTGTATTATAAATACTTGTCATTTTGGTTCTAATAAATCAGTCCATGTTATCACTAAGCAAGTGTCGTCCTGTTTTGTGCTTGGGAGTGGTTGGAATATCTGATATCTATATTCAGACTGGGAGGAAGTGGTATATGACGAAAGCACTCAAGCAGAGTGTAGGGACGTTTCGTCACATATATATATTTTTTTTCAATTTGTGTCAGCAGCAGTGCTCAATTGTACACAGTTTACAGTGCACCAAACATCACATTTAATTAAATAAAATGCATTCAATCACCCATTTTCTATTATCTAATACATTTGTTTAATAAGTTCCCCCACCTCACCATGTCAGGGAGGCCAACAAGGAGAGTCGTTTCCATGCCACTATGAGGGGGCCAGCAGTGCCTGTGTGCACTAAAATGTGGCCTCATCATACAGACTGGGTCCTCAAGCCGTTGTTTACAAAATAAAAAAAGCTTGCAGGGAAAATCGATTTAAATGTCAATTTGTTTTCTTTATTTTCTTTATATGTCAGTTTTGTGAAGCAGGTTCTATACACAGCACAGATGGGCCACTTTACATGCAGACTAAGGGGACCCCCAGGCACTATATTTAAAGGCAGAAATTAAAAAATGCAGCGCTGTGAAAATAAACTTGCTTGGACAAGTGAATCAAAATACAAGACGAACAAATAGTGTAAACATTGGAACTGGCCTGGCACAGCCTATACCAAATTGTATGACAATGAAGTGAACATAAAAAAAAATTAAAAATCAATAAAAAAATGTAAACTCTGTGAAGTCCATAATAAAATAATGAAGGTGAGCACTATTTAAATCAATAACGTCCTTTTAACAATGAATATAATTCCTCCGCAGGAAGATAGCCAGACTTCATAAAGGGGAATTCAAGTGTGTAGAATGACATAAAGATGCATGCATTTCTCATCCAACATAAAGCAAAACTTCATATAAGGAGATTTCAGGTGTACAAACTGTCATCAAATAAAGGTAATGGGTACTCAATACTATATTTAAAGGAATTTTTCATTTTTATTGTTTCACTTTAAAATCACTGCTCATTTAACCACTTGACAACTGGGCACTTAAACCCCCTTCCTAACCAGACCAATTTTCAGCTTTCGGTGCTCTCACATTTTGAATGACAATTACTCAGTCATGCAACACTGTACCTTTTTTGTCATTTTTTTAACACAAATAGAGCTTTCTTTTGGTTGTATTTAATCACCGCTGGGTTTTTTATTTTTTGCGCTCGAAAATTCGGTAAAAAAAATGCATTTTTCTTTGTTTCTGTTATAAAATTTAGCAATTTAGTAATTTTTCTTCATATAGTTTGGCCAAAATTTATACCGCTACATATCTTTGGTAAAAATAACCCAAATCGGTGTATATTATTTGGTCTTTGTGAAAGTTATAGAGTCCACAAGCTATGGTGCCAATCTCTGAAAATTGATCACACCTGAAGTACTAATGGCCTATCTCATTTCTTGAGACCCTAACAAGCCAGGAAAGTACAAATCCCCCCCCCCCCCCAAATGACCCCTTTTTGGAAAGTAGACATTCCAATGTATTTAGTAAGAGGCATGGTGAGTTTTTTTGAAGTTGTAATTTTTTCCCACAATTCTTTTTTTTTTTTTTTTTTCACAAAATTGTTATATTAGCAGGTTATTTCTCACACACAGCATATGCATAGCACAAATTACACCCCAAAACACATTTTGCTACTCCTCCTGAGTATGGCGATACCACGTGTGTGAGACTTTTACACAGCGTGGCCACATACAGAGGCCCAACATGCAGGGAGCGACATCAGGCGTTCTTGGAGCATAAATTACACATGTAGCGGTCACACTTTTACTAAGTGTGCGCTATCAGTACAAATTTAGTTTTTCCTCAGAACTGTAATGAAGTTCTGGGGGTTAATTGTACATGTTTTACTTTGGCATCAGTCTGACTGGGCTGTACTAAGGTTCCGCCTGGTCATAGGTGCAGTGAGACACCTATGACAGGCTGAGAACCAGGTCTGGTTGGACGTGTTGGGTACAAATCTTTCCCGGAGCCAATCAGCGGGCGCGTCTGGCCCCACTGCGTAGTCTGGGAAGGAGTACTTAGGGTGCTGAAGTCACGTGTTCAGGGTTCGGCTGCTGCTTTGATTCCTGGTGCTGGCCCGGGGCAGCCCCGCGAGGGGTCCCGGGCCCAGGAGTGTCTGCCGTCCCGCAAGCATGGTCAATCTGACCAACCCCAGAGGCCCTCATGGTCTGGGGCAGGGATCCATCCATTCCTGAGCCTTGCAACTGGTGAGTCCAAGGCCCAGTAGCTGAAGGAGGATTAAAAGGCGTCTCGCTTGGAGGAGACCTGAACATGGTACTAGACCCGATAAAAGATACGTCTAAAGGCTCATCACATCTGTCATATGCGAAAATAAGCAAGGCAAAAAAAAACCTCTTAGAATTACAATTAATAGATAGCTGGAGAGCTATTCATCCACAAGATAGAGATTATACTTATTTCTCAACCCAATATAAATCCTATTCAAGAATTGACTATATTTTTATCTCTCAAAATTTAATCTCATTAGTAAAAGAGGCAGTAATAGGTCCATTTACGTTGTCAGACCATGCACCAATAATATGTACTATAGAGTTGGGGGAGGAAGAGAAAAGGGAATGGCATTGGAGATTGCATGAATCCTTATTAAAAGATAATGAATATAAAGACAGGCTAAAACTAGAACTGGATTAATTTTTTGCTAATAATGAAACAGATGAAATAACACCATTTTGTTTATGGGAGACACATAAGTGTGTAATGAGAGGTGTATTCATTTCAATAGGAACACAGCGGAAACGCAAAATGAATACGCAAATGGACCTATTACTGAAACAAATAGGAGAGTTATAAATAAATCACAAAAAATCTCAGGCACAAGAGGTAGAAGAAAACTTAATAATATTAAGAGAAAAACTTAATCTCCTATTAACAGAAAAAGTGAAAGCTAAATTAACTAGAGGAAGACGAACTCTGTATGAGTTTGGGAATAAACCAGGGAAAATGTTAGCGAATGCATTAAAAGAAACTAAGACACGAAAACACATAGAAAAAATTCAAACAAAAGAAGGTGAAATGGTAAATACACCTCAAAAAATAGCACAAGCATTTAAGGAATACTATGAAAATTTGTATCAAATAGAGAATAAAGAAACCAGGAAAATAAATACACAGGAGAAAGAAGAAATTGCCAAGGAATATGTGAAAAGCTCAGATATGCCAAAACTCCCAAATGAAATAGCGACTGCTCTCGTTGTCCCAATAACAAGAGAAGAATTCATTAATGCAGTAAAACAGCTGAAGCTGGGTAAAGCTCCGGGGCCAGACGGATACACCCTTTCGTATTATAGGAAGTTTGTGGAGAAATTGGCGCCGAGGTTTGTGGCAGCATACAATTCCATACGAGATGATAAGAGAATACCAAAAGAAACCCTACTAGCGCACATAACAGTAATTGAAAAAGAGGGACAGGACCCCTCAATATGTTCCAGTTACCGTCCTATATCGTTATTAAACGTAGATTTGAAAATATTTACAAGAATACTAGCAACAAGAATAATAGAATACATCCCAGACCTGATACACCATGACCAGGTTGGATTTACACCAGGGAGGGAAGGAAGAGAGAATACACAACGGGTTATAGGTACAATCCACCTGGCACAAAGACGAAAGACTCCATTAGTCTTGGTATCGGCGGATGCAGAAAAAGCCTTTCACCGGGTGGATTGGACATATCTGAAAGCAGTACTGGAACATATAGGACTGGGGGGAGGAATGATGAAATGGATATCAAACATTTACTCAGAACCAAGTGCAAGGGTTAAAATAGCTGACAGAATCTCGGAGCCGTTCCTCATACAAAATGGGACATGACAGGGATGCCCCCTCTCGCCCCTGATCTTTATTCTGCTGGTAGAACCATTCCTAAGAAAAATACGTGCTAATGTCAATATAAGAGGAATTAAAACTGGAATAACAGAACAAAAACTTGCAGCGTATGCGGACGATTTGATCTTTTTTGTTACTTCCCCGATATTGTCACTACTCTCATTGCTGAAAGAATTAGAGGAATATGGTAGAATATCGAATTTTAACCGCTTCAGCACCGGGCCATTTTACACCCTTCCTTACCAGAGCACTTTTTGCGATTCGGCACTGCGTCGCTTTAACTGACAATTGCGCAATCGTGCGACGTTACACCCAAACAAAATTGACGTCCTTTTTTTCCCACAAATAGAGCTTTCTTTTGGTGGTATTTGATCGCCCCTGCGGTTTTTATTTTTTGCGCTATAAACAAAAGAAGAGCGACAATTTTGAAAAAAAACACAATATTTTTTACTTTTTGCTATAATAAATATCCCATTTTTTTTTTTTAAAACTATTTTTTTCCTCAGTTTAGGGCGATACGTATTCTTCTACATATTTTTGGTAAAAAAAATTGCAATAAGCGTATATTGATCGGTTTGCGCAAAAGTTATAGCGTCTACAAAATAGGGGATAATTTATTGCATTTTTTTTTTTTTTTTACTAGTAATGGCGGCGATCTGCGATTTTTTTTTTCGTGACTGCGACATTGCGGCGGTCACTTCGGACACTTTTGACACATTTTTGGGACCATTCACATTTACACAGCGATCGTTGCTATAAAATTGCATTGATTACTGTGTAAATGTGACTGGCAGGGAAGGGGTTAACACTAGGGGGCGGGGAGGGGTTAATGTTTTCCCTAAATGTGTGATTCTAACTGTGGGGGGAGGGGACTCAAGGGGAGGAGACCGATCATGTGTTCCTCCGTGCTGGGATCACATGATCGGTCTCCTGCTCGCTGACAGGACGTGGAGCTGTGTGTTTACACACACAGCTCCACGGTCCCGCACGGTCCCGTTGTTTTAACGGGCAATCGCGGGTGCCCGGCGGACATCGAGGCCGCCGGGCACCCGCACCAGATCCCGAGCGACGCCGCGGGCGCGCGCGCGCGCCCCCCAAGCGGCCGGGAATGGGAGGACGTCATATGACGCCCACCCAGGATGGTAGATCCACCTTGTGGGCGTCATATGACTATGGGCGGGATGTGAAGGGGTTAAGATCGAAAAAGGGAAATCGGAAGCAATGGGGATAGAGATAAATGCGGTCGTACTAAAGTTGATTATGTCTCTCAAGTTTAGATGGACGGACAGACACATTAGCTATTTAGGTATAAAGATACCAAAAAATTTAAAAAAACTCTCAGAGCTTAATTTTCTTCCTATGGTAAAACAGATTAAAAATGATTTAACAAGGTGGGATAAGGAGATATTTACTTGGTTTGGGAGAACAAATATAATAAAAATGAATGTAATGCCAAGATTTTTATATTCACTACAAACTCTCCCAATTAAAATAAATTTAGAGTCTCCTACAAGATTTAAGATCAAGGTTTTTAAAATTTGTATGGGCAGGGAAACCAGCTAGAATACGAAAGAATATACTGACCCTTCCAAAAAAGAAAGGCGGAATAGGATTGCCGGACCCCATAAGATACCAGGAAGCACAACACTTAACTAGAGTAATGGAATAGTGTGGAGGTAAAGATATAAAACCATGGGTACAGACAGAACAAGCAATAACAGAAATCCCACTAGAGGGATTAGTATGGATCCCAGAAAATAGTATACCTAGAGAGGTGAGATTGCATCCAATGATAAATGCTACAATATGGACGATAAAAAAGGTTTTTAGAAAAACATCAATATCAAAAAATCCAATGGCCCCAATTATAGGAACACCTCAATTTCAACCTGGTATAGAAGACCCGAAGTTTAGAGCAATAAAATTAAAAGGATTTAGTAGGATTATACATTTTTCTAAAAATAACAAAATTATGACAAAAACAGACATATTGAGTGAAATCGCGTCGGATTTGGATTTTTTTAGAACTATGCAACTTTAAGCATTCATTAGATCCAAAATACATAAAAATACAGAAATTAGACAATTAACAGATTTTGAAAATATATGTCTAAAAGGGGATCGGATAAGACATTCATTATCCTATTTCTATGGAATATTAACGGAAGAAGAGATACCTCAGGAATTAACCTTCCTGAAAGCGTGGGAGAAGGACTTAGAAATAATATTTTCCCAAGAACAAATGAATAAAATAAAGCGTCGGTGGCAAGTAGATACCAAGAAGGGGGATACAAAATAATTTCTAGGTGGTATAGAACACCAAGTACCATACATCCGATGTATCCACAACTAGAAAGGGAAGGGACAATTTTACATATTTTTTGGGGATGCTCAAAAATAAAGGAATTCTGGGAAATGGTATCAGAAACAATAGAATATATAACAGGAAGGGCCTTAGGAAACAACCCGGCAACATTTTTGTTGCTAGATCTTCCAATATCAATGGAAACATTTAAAAACTCCATAATAAAACATCTTATAATAGCAGCCAGAGCGTGTATTCCTTTACTATGGAAAAAAGAAAGCTCACCGACAAGGGCCCAATGGATGAAAAGAATAGCTGAAATACAATTGATGGAGAATCTTACGATGGCAATGAAGGATCAGGATGAAAGGTATAGGAAAATATGGACCCCATATATAGAGTACAGGGAGAGCTAGGGTGGGGCTGGGGGGGGCGGGGGGATGGGAGGGGGGGAGAGCGAGGAGAGGGAGAGATGGAAAATTACATTTTTTTTTTTTTCTTGTTGTTTTGTTATCAGTAAGGATGCAGATGGCTTTGATAAATATGGAGGCAATGGCCAAGAGTAAATAAGCTAGGATATATGAAATAGGGATGAAATGAAAGAAGGAGACGAAATTATAAAGCATAAAAATGTAAGAGATGAACGTATGTACTGATGTGTATATATATATATATATGTATAAAATATAAAAAAAAGAATTAAAAAAAAAAAAAAGGCGTCTCAGCATGCTCTCAGTATTGGAGGGACACGGCAACTCGTACAAGTGACCAGGTGAGGACTCTTCGGAGAAGGGCCAACAAGATGGCTGCTCAGTAAGAGCCTGGTAGCTGAGTTGTATGGACAATAAAGAATCAACGCTTCCACAGTACTCCCAAGGAGACTGAAAGAGATCCAGGTACTGTGAGAAAGGTTCTTACTATTCTTCAGTTATAATCTAGTTTGTGGCAGAGACTTTGTCAAGTTTTTCTGGATCACATGTTGGCTGCTAAATCTGTGGCTAGAGATTTATCCAGCAGTGAAGCACCCAGCTGTGAGTGGCTACTCTCTGGGTTAATTAGAGACATTCAGTGGATGTCAGCAGTTTAAGGTGCCTGAGTTTCATCACCCGTGCCCACTATTCCCATCAGAGACTGTGTTATGTTGGATGTTACCACTGCAAAATAAAAACCTTGAAAAGGACTTTTATGTGTCAGCATCCGGAGTTGTTGGGTACTAACCCTGGGAATCCCTAGACAAATCACTGACAAGCCACGAGGAGGTAACCGGTAAGCCCAAGAAGTCAAGGCCGCCCCTCAAGGGGTTATGGCCGCTACACACATATCATTTCTTGAAAGAAAACAACCCAATGTATAATCAATGAGGCATATCGAGTCTTTTGAACATGTCATTTTTTTCTACAAGTTTTTGGAAAATGTGTAAAGAAAATGAAAACGCATTTTTTTTACACAATGTTGTCCATTTACACAATATTTCTAACACATAGCATGAACATACCAAAAATTACACCCCAAAATAGATTCTCCTACTCCTCCTGAGAACGGCGATACCACATGTGTGAGACTTTTCCACAACGTGGCCACATACAGAGGATCAACATGCAGGGAGCACCATCAGGTGTTCTAGGGACATAAGTTTCAAATCAAATTTGACTACCTATTACACTTTTATGAGGCACTGTAGTGGCATGGATGAGCATGAATGGGGATCGATGAGCCGTGGATGGGGATGGCTGAGCATGAATGAGTATGGCCGGGTACAGCTGAGTACTGATGGGTACGGCTGAGTATGGCTGGGTATAGATGGGGTGGTTGGGTACGGCTGAATATGGCTGGGTACAACGGAGTACGGCTGGGTATGACTGAGTATGGCTGGGAATGGCTGAGTACGGCTGGGTACGGCTGGGTATGGCTGTGTATGGCTGGGTACAGCTGAGTATTGCTGGGTATGGCTGAGCATGGATGGGTATGGCTAATTATGGATGGGGGTGGATGGGATGGCTGAGCATGGATGGATGGATGGATGAGTATTGCTAAGGATGAATGGATGGCTGAGTATGGATGGATGGATGAGTATGGATGAGGATGGATGGATGACTATGCTGAGTATGGATGGGTGAGCATGGATGAATATGCTGTGTATGGATGGATGAGTATGCTGAGTATGGATGGGTGAGCATGGATGGGTATGCTGAGTATGGATGGATGGGTATGCAGAGTATGGATGGGTATGCAGAGTATGAATGGGTATGCGGAGTATGGATGGGTATGCAGAGTATGGATGGGTATGCAGAGTATGGATGGGTATGCTGAGTATGGATGGGTATGCTGAGTATGGATGGATGGATGTGTATGCAGAGTATGGATGGGTATGCAGAGTATGGATGGGTATGCTGAGTAGGGATGGATGGGTATGCAGAGTATGGATGGGTATGCAGAGTATGGATGGGTATGCTGAGTATGGATGGATGGGTATGCAGAGTATGAATGGGTATGCAGAGTATGGATGGGTATGCTGAGTATGGATGGGTATGCAGAGTATGGATGGGTATGCATGGCTGAGAATGGATGGATTTGTCACATATCAGCGCTGTGGGCACTACACATGCAACCTACAGCGCTGCTGCCACCGATCTCTCCCCTCTCCGCTCACACTGGACGGAGAGGGGAAAGAGGAACCGGATATCACACCGGTTTGTTTACATGTGATCGCTCAGTCATTAGCGGCCGTTTACCCTGATCCGTGATGCGCCGGGTCCCCTGGACCCGACGGTCACGGATGTGTTTGAGTGCACGCCCCAGGGGGCGTGCGAGAGCGGGATTCTGGGAGGACATCATAGTATGCCCTCCCAGATTTATGCAACCGCCCTGTAGCTCTCATTCGGCTATGGGCCGGTTGTTAAGTGGTTAAAAGTGATAGTTTTTTATGCATTGCTACATGTCCCCCATACCCTTTTTATGGCCAAATACTTGCATATAAGTCTTAAAAATGGGGACTTTTGATTTTATTCCTTTTTCCCTGTTCTGGAGTTCTGGTGTAGAACAGAACTCAGGAGTGTTCTGCCCATCACTAGTGTAAATTCTTTATCCTTCCACCATTACCACTGGCATAGCAAGAAAGTGCTGAAAGAGGTAGTCTAGTAGTTAAAAAGATAAGATATACAGTGGTGTGAAAAAGTGTTTGCCCCCTTCCTCATTTCCTGTTCCTTTGCATGTTTGTCACACTTAAGTGTTTCGGAACATCAAACCAATTTAAACAATAGTCAAGGACAACACAAGTAAACACAAAATGCAATTTGTAAATGAAGGTGTTTATTATTAAAGGTGAAATAAAATCCAAACCATCATGGCCCTGTGTGAAAAAGTGATTGCCCCCTAAACCTAATAACTGGTTGGGCCACCCTTAGCAGCAACAACTGCAACCAAGCGTTTGCGATAACGTGCAATGAGGCTTTTACAGCGTCCTGGAGGAATTTTGGCCCACTCATCTTTGCAGAATTGTCCTAATTCAGTTACATTAGAGGGTTTTCGAGCATGAACGGCCTTTTTAAGGTCATACCACAACATCTCAATAGGATTCAGGTCAGGACTTTGGCTAGGCCACTCCAAAGTCTTCATTTTGTTTTTCTTCAGCCATTCGGTGGTGGACTTGCTGGTGTGTTTAGGATCATTGTCCTGCTGCAGAACCCAAGTTCGTTTCAGCTTGAGTACACGAACAGATGGTCGGACATTCTCCTTCAGGATCTCTTGGTAGACAGCAGAATTCATAGTTCCTTTTATCACGGCAAGTCTTCCAGGTCCTGAAGCAGCAAAACAGCCCCAGACCATCACACTACCACCACCATATTTTACTGTTGGTATAATGTCCTTTTTCTGAAATGCAGTGTTCCTTCTACGCCAGATATACTTGGACACACACCTTCCAAAGAGTTCCACTTTTGTCTCATCGGTCCACAGAATGTTGTCCCAAAAGTCTTGGGGATCATCAAGATGTGTTGTGGAGAAATTGAGACGAGCTTTGATGTTCTTTTTGCTCAGCAGTGGTTTTCTCCTTGGAACTCTGCCATGCAGGCCATTTTTGCCCAGTCTTTTCCTGATGGTGGAGGCATGAACGCTGGCCTTAACTGAGGCAAGTGAGGCCTGCAGTTCCTTGGACGTTGTTGTGGGGTCTTTTGTGACCTCTTGGATGAGTCGTCGCTGCGCTCTTGGGGTAATTTTGGGCGGCCGGCCACTCCTGGGAAGGTTCACCACTGTTCCATGTCTTCGCCATTTGTGGATAATGGCTCTCACTGTGGTTCGCTGGATTCCCAAAGCTTTGGAAATGGCTTTATAACCCTTTCCAGACTGATAGATCTCAATTACTTTCTTTCTCAATTGTTCCTGAATTTCTTTGGGTCTCGGCATGATGTGTAGCTTTTAAGGATCTTCTGGTGGACCTTACTGTGTCAAGCAGCTCCAATTTAAGTGATGCCTTGATTGTGAACAGGTGTGGCAATAATCAGGCCTGGGTGTGGCTAGAGAAATTGAACTCAGGTGTGGACAACCACAGTTATAGTATGTTTTAACAAGGGGGGCAATCACTTTTTCACACAGGGCCATGATGGTTTGGATTTTTTTTCACCTTTAATAATAAACACCTTCATTTGCAAATTGCATTTTGTGTTTACTTGTGTTGTCCTTGACTATTGTTTAAATTGGTTTGATGTTCCGAAACACTTAAGTGTGACAAACATGCAAAGGAACAGGAAATGAGGAAGGGGGCAAACACTTTTTCACACCACTGTAGATAAGATATAGTAGTAATAATGACCATTGCAATATTTTATATTATTAAGTAATTGTTAATATTCCTGCACACAATAACTCTATAACCCTAATGCAATCTTTTTACAACTGTGGGGGGGTTGTTGCAGAACTACAAACCTCAGCTGCCTCATTAGATTTTATCTGAGGAAATGCTCTGGGATTTACTTAGACAGCTAAACACATTCTCCTTAGTCCACCATCTACAAAGGGGAGTCTGTGACTAGTAACTATGACTATGATCCTGAAAATCCCTCCAGTCTGTTCCTCTTGATTGGGAATGTCATATGGTTTACAGAATCAGTTTTAGCAGCAACCTCTCCAACTCTTAATGATACAGTACTGGATTAGTATCTATACATTCACACAGATTTTCTATGTTTAGTTTCCCCATAGCAGCTGTGTTGGCTGCTAAAGCTGCTATAATGCAATTGTAACTTATTACAAATACTGTCAGCACTATGTAGTGATACTCACAGCTCCAGATATGAAGTTGTTCCATTGATGGGGCAGTTTTTGTACTTCACTTTCTCCATGCACCCCCACAAGGACAATAGAGACATTATTACAGGTGCCAGCAGCCAGATCAGTTCCCGTCGCTACCTTCAACTTATACATCTTTAGGATTTCAGGAGATGACTCTTAAGGAAGCAGCTCTGCAAGACACAAGTACAATTTGAACAGTCAGCTATATCTTCCTCTTTTATGCAATTTATAAGTTCACACCTACAACTAATTACAAGATCAGTAGCATGAACCAATCCTGTTTGAACATAGGCTGTATTTTTAGATTAAATTATCTATGCACTAACATGCATGTGATAGGTGATATTAGTATGTTTTTTTATATCTGTTTTGGTAAATATATACTACTGAAATTCTCAGACAAGGAAGTCACTATGGTACTTCCAGGATTTTTTATAAGTCATGAATCATGACAGGAGTCATGAATGGCTTAATTCACTATTCCGTAGGTTGGCCACCATTTACTGTGCTTTGCAGTGCTCTAGTGGATGGGGGGTTCTGGGCATGATGTATATGCAGCAGCACCACCATACACTCTTTTCATTTACAAAACCCACTGTAGAGGGGCATTATGTAAAAAAACAGTTTAATTCGATTTTTTTAATGGGCCTGGAGGTATATCCCCAATTCTGCATCATTGTCTAAACAAGTGTTAAGGTGTTGCTAACATCTAAAATAATACTGGAGTAGAGCCAGAACTACAGCCGTGGCCAAACGTTTTGAGAATGACACAAGTATTAAAAAGTCTACTGCTTCAGTGTTTTTGGATCGTTTTGTCAGATGTTACTATAGTATACTATGGTGAAGCAAAATTACAAGAATTTCATAAGTGTCAAAGGCTTGTATTGACAATTGCATTAAGTTTATGCAAAGAGTCAATAATTGCAGTGTCGACCCATCTTTTTCAAGACCTCTGCAATTCGCCCTGGATTGACCACAAGTTCTCAATGGGATTAAGGTCTGGGGAGTTTCCTGGCCATGGACCCAAAATTTAAATGTTTTGTTCCCAAGCCAATTATGTATCACTTTTGCCATATGGCAAGGTGCTCCATCATCCTGGAATCATACATCATGTTTGGTTCATCACCAAACTGTTCTTGGATGGTTGGGAGAAGTTGCTCTTGTAGGATTTTTTTGTACCGTTCTTTGTTCATTGCTGTGTTCTTAGGCAAAATTGTGAATGAGCCGAATCCCTTGGCTAAGAAGCAACCCCACACATGAATGGTCTCAGGATGCTTAACTGTTGGCATGACACAGGACTGATGGTAGGGCCCATGTTTTCTTCTCCGGACAAGGTTTTTTCCGGATTCACCAAACAATCGGAAAGGGGATTCATCAGAGAAAAGGACTTTACCCCAGTCCTCAGCAGTCCAATCCCTAAACCTTTTGCAGAATATCAGTCTGTCCCTGATGTTTTTTCTGGAGAGAAGTGGCTTCTTTGCTGCCCTCTTGACACCAGGTAATCCTCCAAAAGTATTTGCCTCACTGTTCTTGCAGATGCACTCACACCTGCCTGCTGCCATTCCTGAGCAAGCTCTGCACTGGTAGTGCCCCGATCCTGCAGCTGAATCAACTGTAGGAGACAGTCCTGGCGCTTGCTGGACTTTCTTGGGCGCCCTGAAGCCTTCTTCACAAATGCAGTGGAAATTAGTTTTTATGGGATTAAGTTAATTTGCATCTAATCACTCTTTATAACATTCTGGAGTATATGCAAATTGCCATCATAAAAACTGAGATAGCAGGTTTGTAAAAATGAATATTTATGCCATTCTCAAAACTTTTGGCCACAGCTGTACATTCGATGATAAAATAAATAACATGTCAACTAGGTGGGTTTCCAAGAGCTCACCTATTTACAAGAGGGGACAGACTTCCATGTAGTGACTATTTTTCTCTGCAATACAGCCAAGGTCAAAATAGTTTGTACCTTAACCTCTCTGTTTCTAAGAGCTTGATAACCCCTATTTACATCTTTCAGGAAAGGAGGGCATGTGGGCTGAGGTGCTGGTAGTAAGACAAGGGATCATAGCAAAATCAGAGCTGGCTAACAAACTCAAATATGGTCAAGTGGGCCAAACTACAGACAGACCACTCAGGACACTCAAGAAATCACTTACATGCAGGTACACTTGCCCATGTCCATCAAGGTGAACTGGGCACATGAGGGCATAAAGAGAACACTAATGTTTTGCTCTTGGACAGCAAAGGAAGTCAAGGAGCCACAAGACCCAGGGAGAAAATTAGGAAGCATCAGGTCCCCAGTCTTGAAGCTGCAGAGGAACACCCACGGTCAATCACTAAACATCAGATCTGTTCACTATGAAGTAATTTACCTCCCAGCTTGACAGGAGCACTGCAGGGAGGTCCCCAGAATAACATGCCTATCATCCGCCCAAACTATCCATCCATCCACACAGCCTAAAAAAGTGACAGGGGACTCTTAAGGACGCCAAAAGGCTTTAACATCTCTTTTACTCTTGGACCTTATGATGGTTCATCTGGACACTGGAGTGTACACCAGATAGCAGGCACCCCTTGAGGAAGATCCCTTTGACTACAGACATGTTCAAATTATCTTCCATTCTGTAAGTGCAATACTTTGTGCAATAAATTGCAGAGAATAAAGTGCAGAGAAGGGCAACCAAACTGATAAGAGGCATGGAGGAGCTCAGCTATGAGGAAAGATTAGAGGAACTGAATTTATTCACCCTTGATAAGAGGAGATTAAGGGGTGATATGATCAACATGTATAAATATATAAGGGGTCCATATAGGGAACTTGGTGTTGAGTTATTCACTTTACAGTCAACAAAGAGGAAAAGGGGGCACTTGTTACGTCTAGAGGAAAAGAGATTTCATCTCCAAATACGGAAAGGTTTCTTCACAGTAAGAGCTGTGAAAATGTGGAATAGACTCCCTGCAGAGGTGGTTCTGGCCAGCTCAGTAGATTGCTTTAAGAAAGGCCTGGATACTTTCCTAATTATACATAATATAACTGGGTACTAACATTTATAGGTAAAGTTGATCCGGGGAAAATCCGATTGCCTTTCGGGGGATCAGGAAGGAATTTTTTCCCCTGCTTTAGCAAATTGGAGAATGCTCTGCTGGGGTTTTTTTGCCTTCCTCTGGATCAACTGTGGGTATAGAATGGGGTATATGGGATTGTATGATATATATATGTGTATATATATATATATATTTTTTTTTTTTTTTTTTTTTTTTGTGGTTGAACTGGATGGACTTGTGTCTTTTTTCAACCTAACTAACTATGTAACTATGTAACTATGTAAATTGTCTTTTATTACTGTACTTCCCCTCTTTCCCAGAATAACATGACAGTAACAGGAAATTGCAGTGCAGAAAACAAGAAAGACACCTTGTGTCATAATTTTACCCTGTTCTGGGTTGTGCAATTGAAACATGACAACACAATAAAAAAGCTACAAATTACCTGGTGTTATGTGGGGAAAATATAGCAATGACAGTGATTACTTGGAAGAACAGTGCTGTTAGTTAAAAATTATTTATTTATCACAATAAAGTACAAATATATATACAGTATACATACAAAGCAAAATAAATGTTAATATATAAAAATAAATCCCTTAGTGTGCTGCTGTATTAATCCCCCTCAAAAAATGATTATAAACAGATGATCAATCACAATTCTCAATGCAGCTTTGGCACTTGAGAACTGTAGTGTGCTTGCGTGTAAGAAAATCATCAATACATTGAGTTTTCCACACCATGTTTTCTCTTTTGCATTTTTCCCATGTAGTCTGTGCCTGGAAATATCTCTGTACCTTAATTTATGTAGCACACAGTACCTGGAAAATGTTTACACCCCCCTACTAAGTGGCACACCATGCAAAAAAACAGCTTGTCTTACCCAGCTGAGAATTCCTGGATGTGCCCCCATCCATGGCTCAACAGTATCTCAACAAAAACAGAATGCTTTCCATATCCAACCCAACATTATAGTTAAGCAGCACATTATACTGGGGAAATTATGTGAACTTTACTCAAGGCTCAGCACTTCCCCAGGAAAAAATGACAGTTCCCTATGCCCAGCTCAGCGCCTCAGGTCCCCTAGAAATGTCCCTGTGCCTACACACTTTGCTCAGCAGCATACAGTGACTTGCAATGTAATGTCCTTGGAAATATTACTCCCTGACATGCCACTGTTTATTATCCTTATCCCCAACTAAATAACTTACTAAATAAGGTAAGAATGAAAGGTAAGAAAAAACCCAACTCACCGGCAGCATACTGGAGATCTTTCGAGGGGAGTCACAGCCCCACGAGGCAGCCCGTAGCATGAGCCACTGAGCCCCAGCCCCCTGCCATTAGCGCTCTCAGCCTGGAAGATCTTAGAGCAGTGGCTGCAGACATTAAAAATACTTTGTCTGCAGCGATATCTGAACTCAGGCTAGACATGCAGGCTGTGGCAGGTTGCCTGGAAGAGGTGGAGGAAATCACAGACTGCCATGAGGCCCCCATAAATGTGACACAGCGCTCCCTAAACACACACTCCATGCAGCTTCAAGAACTACGAAGACATGTAGAAGATCTAGACAATAGTTGTCACCACCATAATATCAGAATCAGGGGGCTCCCTAAATCGGCCGAATCAGACCACCTCACGCAAGCCGTTACAAGCGTTTTCAATGACCTTCTAGGATGCCCACCCGACACACCGATAGACACGGAACGCCTGTATTGGGCACTCTGTCCCAGGGGCAGAGACACAGAGCCCCAAAGAGATGTCATAGGATGCCTGACTAACTTCAGACTCAAGGAAGAAATCATGAGGCAAGCTAGACTCAGGGGATGCATCCTATACTGGGGCTCAGAGATCAAATTATACCACTGTAGCACTGAGCCCCGAAGGAGCTGCTAGTTTAAATAGACTTGAAAACCCCACTAACGTAACTCAGTCCCCTTGGCACAGCTGTGGTGCAATGCAATACAGTACAATATATAACAATGTAAAGTACCTGTATAATACCCTCAGGATCCTCTGGCTCCATCTGGTGGGGGGAAACAGCACACCACACAACCAAATACTTAACCAGAATTATCTTTACTGCAAAATATTCAAACAGGTGGTTACAGAGATTGCACTGTCGCCCCAACGTAGGGCAACAACACAATATATGTGTATATATACAGACAAATACAATGTAAAAGGTATATCTGTGTAATGTAAACCTGGGAGCTCCCCCTACTTTAAAAGTTACATGTGAGGCCTCACTAAAAGTACTTTCTCCCGTATCTTCTTTCTTCGCTAGCTTAAAATGACTCCGGTGATATTTGTAATCCAAAAGGTAGGGGAAAAGTTAGCTTAAGGTGCTCCGGGTATAACTTCAAGAACTTATACACAATGCTGGGGCAATAACATGAGATGGGCCCCAAGCCTGCTCAATGTCAGTTGCTCTGTTATGCCTCTGTGGAACTACAGGTTCCAGCGAGGCCTGTAAGTGAGTCTAACTGCGTGCAACAAATTAACAAACGGTGGGCCGTAACCCGCTCACCAACTGGATCGGAGTTCTGGATGATGACTTTGATCCGGCAAATGTAGCTTGCTTCTGTATCAGCTGCGCAGATGCTCTGTATCACTCCACTGAATGGATTCAGTCCTCCGATACTCCGATACACATGTCTGGGCCTTGTCAGTCCAGTCACCCGCTCTCAGGCTCCGTCAAGTTACCTCGCAAACAAGCAGGTTTGCAATCCGTGGTGACTGTCTGCCGCTGTCTCCGGGAAACCTCCTCACAGATGCGCACAGGCAGGCAGCGTGGTCCCAAGAGACATAATATGGCCGCCCCGGGTCTTTTTATACTCTACCCAGCATGCACTGTATAAGAGAGTGTTCATGGGTAGGTCACACAGACTCCTGGGTAACAAGGTCAGCCTTCTGTGTCAAAACAACTTCCTGTAAAAAGTATTTTGTGCTTGTTCTGATGTAATCAACATATCTGTGCATTACCAGTGTTTTGTCACTGGATGGCTCCAAACACTGAACCATAACAATGTCCACAGATTTAGCATCGACATACACATAACCACATCAATAGACAAAGATGTCCCCGCTACACCACGATTTATCTCAAATCACCCTGCAAAAACTGACATGGTTACATTTATACCTACCTCACTTATATGGAGTGAGTAAACCTTTGTCTATGTAAGAATTAAAACTAACGATAACAGTGTGAAAAGATAAACAATTACATTTATTTATACAGAAAAGAAACGTTAGAATGATTAGAAATTACCAAATATCTCTCATGAGGTTACAGGTACAGTGCTGCTTAGGCTGAAAAGATAACTATGGCCAAACTCAGACATGGTTACAATTGACATACACATGCTATCAAGGTAAGACTCCTAGGATAGAAATAGTTAAGAGAAGAAAACAGACATAGAGATATTACAGATACATTACCTAAACATCTCTTATGTTACCATGCTCGTAAGGGGGGGGGGGCACGTCGAGAGGAAGAGACCATGTGTAGCTCTCTGTACTGTGTTTTATACCCCCCCCCCCCCATGCCCCTATTCCCACCAATCCAGGTTCTACCCCCCTGGGACCTTCTCATTGGTCTAGAGTTGCTCACATAAGCATTGGCTACCTCTGAAGCTTCCTAAATGTTCATTGGTTCATAGTTGCCTCAAATTCTGATTGGCTGCACCTCAAGCCTGTTTGCCTACCATTCCCAGGTCTAAAGTTCCGGTGCCTTTCTGTCTATATATGTTAAGCAACCTCCTTTGATCCCCAACCCTGCCAGTTCTGACATTAGCATGTCAAAAGACCCCCATCCAAGTGGTGACACAAAGTCTGATATGACAACAAAAGAATAACTTAAAGTGGTGGGACACCCTGAAAACAAAAACTTAAAAAAATGTTAGTAACCATTTAAAATGAAAAAAAATATATATATATTTTTTTTTTTTTACTTACCAGAAATGGCTGTTGCTAGGCAGATCATCCTAATCTGCCTCCTCCAGCTCCGCGGTGATCTTCTCTTCTTCCGTCTTCTGTTGAATGGGGCGCGGTGTGTTATGGGAACTATGTCCCACAACACATCGCGTTCCCCATTCACAAATTAGAGTCGCGCATGCGCAGTAGGCCGCGCGCCGAATCGCGCATGCGCAGTCGGCCGCGCGCCGACTCGCGCATGCGCAGTAGGAAACGTGAAGCCGTTTCCCTTACTGAGGACGGCGGTGCTGGAACCGGATCGCCGAGGGACAGCTCGTCCTCCACGACCGACATCGCGGGCACCCTGGCAGGGTAAGTGTACTTCTAAAAAGTAGCTGCTGACTTTTAAAAAAAAAATTTGTAAGGTGAAACACCCCTTTAACTATCAGCGGCCTAAAACATTCAACAGCTTTCGAGAACCAGGAAAACAAGGAGTATTTTTTAAAATCTAAGCTGGGAAAAAACATATACATACATGTGCATATATATATATATATATATATATATATATATATATATATATATTTATATATATCCAATTGGGGCATGGTAATTTAATTAGAGAGTGCTTTGTTTAGAGAGTTCCCTTGAAGATATAAATATGGATTTCAAAATCTCCACCACATTCCCCCCTGAAGTTCAATCTTGAACTTATGTCCTCCCTCAATGATCCTGTACCCACCCACAACTGTCCAGAAGCCCTGACCCTTCCCCACCATCACTGAGGCCTCCTCTTCCTTTCTTGAACACGCCGGAACCCATCAAGGTAGACTTGAGACAGCAAAGCAATCCTGGTGCCTTGGAGACTTCACATCCGAACCATGAGTGCCTGTACTGCAATGTTTCCCCCTGCCTTGGAAGAGCGAAACTCCAACATTGATGGTGGGATCCTGGCATATCTAGTCCTGTAACTTGGGAATATGGTTTAATGATTGTAACGATTGGATCAGACCACGAGACAGCTCTTTTCAGCATGGTGAAGGAAAGTTCAGGAGAGTCTTATTCGTGGCACATTTATCTCAAGAAATGACTTGGTTGTCTTCCGGTGGGGGTTGAGTGGGCCTCCGGACAGTCGTGCATGAACACAAAAAAAGGAGAATGTCAGTGTACAGATATTGGAGGAATGCCGGACCGGAACAGAGGGTTGGCTATTAAGTTTAAATACTTATAAGGGGTGTAATGTGGACGAGTAAAGTGGGATCGCCACAGAGTACAGAGTGCGAGCAACAGTCAGTATCATCCATGGCCCTTGATGGTAGGGATAGTCAACACTGCCTGCTATTGCCAGGTCCCTGGGTTCACCACCCCTGCTCACGGGGCTCTGGTTAAAGCAGTAGGCAGACTAGGGGAGGTAGAATAACATTAAGACATAAAAACTGAGTCAGGCAGAAACGGTAAAGCCTTACAATTCACAGCTCATCTCTGATATTCAAACAAAAGTTCCAGAAGACTAATACATTTACTTTTAAAGATATAGAAGAACATTATGAGCTAATGGACTGGTACCATCACTTAAAGTAATTAAAGATATGAATTTGAAACAAAGAAAGTAGGAACGAGAAAGAAGAAAAAAAAAATGAAATAAGCAAAAAATAAAAACTGTCCTGAAAAATTATTATAAAGTGCCTTGAAAAATAATACATTGCCGCCTTTACAGCAGCAACTTAGCAATAAACATAAAGAGGAACAAAAACATAAAAATAGTTAACTCCTCTCCCATATTAGTGATAACAGGTGAACAGGATCACTGTCACTAAAAATGTACAAGTCGGGTACAAAAAAATATTAAAAAAAAGGAGAGAATAAAACAATGGTTGCCAAAAACTTTTAGAATTTAGTCAAAGCCGACTGCACTTTACTGCTCAAAAAAAAAATTTTGAGGCTTTTTCCCAAAACAACAAAAAAGAAAAATATAGTTCTAGGGTCCTCTTTTAAATGCACACAATCCCCTACGTTGGTTTTCTAATAGTTACCCGCATAATGACAGCAACAGGGTGGAGTTCACTAAAGCTGTGGCCCTAAGACTGTACCTGAATGAACTTTTCTCACTAAGAAACCTTAGTTTGAGATATTTAGATTAACCTCTTTTGATCTTGAGATCACCCAAATCGTCCACTTTACTCCTTCTAAGACATCCTGATTTCCAGCTCCCTTGTTACCTCCTCCCATGCTCAACATCAGGACCGCTCCAGAACCTCTGGAACCCCCCAAACCCATATGTCCAGCCAGGCCTTACTTTTTTACACCTAGGTGAAGCCTACCATTTAAAATTTATCAGATAATTCCCAGCAGCTATTATTTTTGTACCACTCTCCTCTCCTTAGATCATAAACCCCTTGAGCAGGGCCCTTCTTTTTATGCCTTGCACACTGTTGGCACTAATCTAAATTCTGTTGCCCAAACTACCCAACTTTTAACTCCTCCCCGAATCCCAGCAGAAGTTCCAGTAGGTGTAAGGGGATGTCAGGTTTGCTATAAAACCTTTTCTCTGGGGTAATAGGGGTCTGCCCTTGTGTCCCTGCTATATCTATTCCAAGGACAGGTGAAGATGTGCAGTAGACTCCCTGAGGTAGTGTACCACACTGAGTACAGTTCAATCCGTATGCAGAATATAGGGCATCACTGGATGTTCGATACCAGCACCAATACCCTTGTCTCAGGTCTCAAGTATTTTTAACTTTGTTTAGGACCAGTTGGGACACTACCCCGGCATCCATTAGACATGACCCCCTCCTGTGCCAGCATTGTTGCCTTTTCCCATAGCACAACACCTTCCTTTCTCCAGCACTCATCAGTACCAGTCATCTGAGGCTGTCCAGACTCAAACCATCAGAACAAGATGGACTCCAGGGTGTAACACAGTAGAGTCTGATAGGATAGTACCCAGATTGATTGTGATATCTGCACAATGTTCCATCCCTGTCATTAGAGATGAGAACAGTGCAAGTTAGATTTTTGATGATCCTGGAACTGAGTCATCCACCAATCTATTACGATTCATAGGCAACCTGTATACTACCCCACCTGCCTGTCCTTGCAAAGTGATGCTGGACAAAGCAAGTTGGCTTTTCTAACCCCCTCCCTGATATGTAGCACAAGACCTCCCAATGTGGCCCTGGGTATCTCCAGCTCCATAGTGTTTTAAGGTACCCAGTGCCCCACCTCCAGCTCCAACGGCAGTCTCCATTAAGCCTCTCTTTATCCTAAGTATGGGAAATAGTCTGAATACCCGGATTGAAAACCACCTGCCAACAGGTACACTCAATTCTTTATAGAGGCTGCACACCTTCTCCATCCTTTATTAATTCAGTAATCAGACCATGTTATCCTTCATCCATACAAAATAAAATGGCTACACTATTCAGACAGGACTCACATGAATGACATGGGCATAGTGCAACACTGGGGCACTGGTCTTCCTGACATGCAGGACACAGACAACTAGTTAAGGTACATAAGGAGTCTAGGACAGGAATGACACCTATGGGTATTAACTGAGGAGAATACGGCATGCCTATACATATACCGGAAGTGAGGGCCCTTGGAACAGCCAAGAGCTGGGAACACCCCATACAATCTCCCTGCGCATTTTTCTCCAGACTCAACCAAAACTATACAATACAAGGCCAGACCTATACACTTTCATGCAATCCGGCAGGCCCTCGTACTTCCCATCTGCAGGTACATCTAAAGGAAATTGGAAAACAAAAATTGCATAATGTGTATCCAACTCGAGGAACTTCTGCTACCAAACACAACTGGCCAAAGGACAAAGAAAAATCTCTTGCAGCATTGAGGCGCCAGTATCACTGAACAGTAGCGGGTACACGAGCCGACCGATGTGCCCTTTACAGCCATGAAACCCAAGTATCGAATCTGAGGAATAAAACACCAATAAAATTTAGTAATAAACATTCAATTTTTTTCCTAGAAACAAAAAAACAATGTTTATATACCTGTAAAAAGACATTAGCATATGAAACAAATATACATTACATTATATTACATAAACAGTGCACGTTTTTTAATACACCAAAAATTGTTGAGCTCAACTTATTATTACTATGTATTACTTAATACATATTAATACCACGTGGATTTTTGTTTTATGGTATACCAATAAGTCCCCAAAAAAAATGTATTCACCATGGTGAGAAAAAAATTAGCAACTCGTAATAAATCTTTTAGCGGTACCATTTATCAACAAATTATAATACCTCACCACAAAGAACCTCTCCGGTACTGTTTCTATGGAAAACAAACACATTTTAGTACATGTACCTTTCAATTCACTAGTACAGATAATTATCTTGGCTCAGGTAATTTGCATTCTCACAGATCTGGTCAGAAAGAAGGGTGGTCATTTGGGTGGGCTTGTCAGCAGCTGAGAACTAACTTCACACGACACAACATATGTTGCATACTCCACACACACACACATTCACACACGTAGCATGTTTTCTATCATAACCTGTACTTCTTCTTAAACCCATAACATCGGTTTTGTAAGTTTGAAATTTTTTCAGAAATCCATCTGTCAGGGAAATTCCCGGAATGGATACAGTAGTGGGCACCCCGGGGTGCGCCGGCGTGCGCTGGTGCCCGCGGGCGCGCGCCTGTGCGCACTATTGTGCGTGTGCCTGTGGGTGCGTGGGCCTGTGCACGTCGGCGCGTGCACGGCGCTTGGCGCCAATCAGCCTACCTACTTAGGATCCTCATGCACTGTGCTCGGTGCTGTCCGATCTGCAGCTCCCTGTACCTTAGCACCCATTGCCTTGTCTGATCTTCTGATTACCCCTGACTACCCGGCTTGCCCTTGGATTACCCTGTCTTCTGCCTGCATCCGACCCTGGCTTGTATTTGACCTTGAACCCGCCTGCTCCTCTGTACTACGTTGCCCGCCTGCTGCCAACCCTGCCTGTGACCTGGACTCTGAACCTGCCTGCTTCTCTGTACCATGCTGCCCGCCAGTTGCCAACCCTGCTTGTGACCCGGACTGTCAACCCTGCTTGTGACCTGCTCCTCGGCACTGCACCGCCCACCTGTTGCAGACTGTGCCTGTGTTTGGACTTGCCTGCTCAGCTCCTGCTCTGCATCCGCTGCCAGTATCCAGCTGTCCAGTGATCACCACTCCACCTGCACCGGGACCTTTGGGCCTCTCCTCCTACAGTTACCCGCCAGGCCCTCATACCACTCTGTGCTCCCGTGCCTTCTGTCTATACTACCAGGGGCCGCAAACCAGACACGTAAGGGAGGCCTTCCCCTGCTATATCGAGCTCCTCATTCAGGTACGTGAAGTCTGACACCATCCCATTTCATTAGCCCCTTCTCCACCTGTATGGGGGCAATTTTATTTAAAAAAAAACTCTTGCCGTCCTGGGATTTATTCTTGCAGAAACACCAGGGATGGAACATTGTTGGTTACAACTGGATTAGTAGCATTGTTGGTACATACCTTAGGTGTGGAGGATGTCCCCCTGAGTTCAGACATACCCACACCCGTTGCTCTGTTATCGCCTCTATCTGAAAACTATCAGAATTGTGTTATGGCTCTCCCTTTTTGTTAGCCACCGAACACTCCGCTGACAAGGACTGGTCAACTAAAGTCACATGGCCGTGTAATCTTTGTGTGACGAGCACGGTACCATACTTTAAGTTTACCCCTTCTTAGAATACCTCTTTCCAGTCCAGCGATCCCAATCTTGACGATACCACCAAAGGCCCATATTTACAATGGACCTTGAACTGATTCCTCAACCTTTTTACAGGTTGCCTTTACTCCAGTGGTAGCTACTCTCTGGCCAAGAATTGGGGTGACAGGTCCTGCCCCTGTCAGTGTTGCTGCTTTTCACTACTTGTCAGAACAATATTCCCTGTTCGTGACGATAGTCCTTCAAGTCAGCCTGGAGATTTTCCCGAACTCTTTAGTTTAATCTTCCCCCGTGGACTTTTCAGAAGTATTCTAAAAAAAATGGCTTAAAGTAGGGCTTATTACTTTTGTTATCCCAAGAATGATTAGAGCAGACTTGGATAACAAAAGAGAATATATGCCTGATTCATTCAGTATTTTAAATGGGGTGTTAAACTTGGCAGCAAGTTGTGGCTTCCCCTTTTTGTCATCTGCTGATGGATGACAATTCCTATCAGCTTCTGAGTATCTTGCCAACCTTGTATAAGGCCTCAATCCTGACAACTCCTCATCGTCCCCCTGTTCATCACTGTCACTACTTTGGGGATGTTGGTCTAGTGGCTGTCCCTGCTTGTCCCTTCTCCGCCTGTATCATGTGGTGTGGTTTATTTTTATTCTACCATCCATGCACAGTATTTCTTTCATTTGTTCCCAAGCTTTTGGCTTAAAAGTACCTCTCTTAGAATACCTCTTTCCAGTCCAGTGATACCAATCACGCCTAGGGCCCATATCTTGGACCCTGACCTGCCTCCAGAGGTAGCGACCCTCTGGACCGTGATTGGGGTGACAGGTCCCGCCCCTGTCAACGTTGCTGCTTTTTTTTCACTACTTGCCAGAACAATCTGTCCTGGCTATAGTCCTTCAAAAAATTAGCCTGGAGATTTCCCAAACTAAATAATATTTAAATCCCCCCCCCCCCCCCCATGGACTTTTCTGAAGTATTCTAAAAGAAATGCTTAACAAAGGGCTATTAATTCTGTTATTTCAAGAATGATTAGCACAAACTTGGATAATCAGAACCCCAATGAGTGCTTGTAGTACAGGAGGCAGTCCACTGAGGCACACCTAATTTCAATATGATTTGTAGCAGTTACAATATTTACAGGTCTAATTACAAAGCTCACCATCCACAGTTAGCAGTTTACAAAGAGACAGATTCATACTAGGGCTGAAACAACTAATCGACTAATCGACAACCAATCGACCATGAAATCAATTCCACTACTACCTTCACAATCGATCAATCGGCCAGTAACACAATGGGGTTAAATACAAAATGAGCCCTCGTAGAAAAAAAAACAACAATCGCAAACGTAAATATAACTTTCACAGTTCTACAGTAAAAAATGAACCCCTTACAGTAGTGATTATCCGCTCCTCCCTGCACCACAAAGGGCCAACCTTAGCCTTCTCAACCACATTATGTTAATAAACGTCCTAGACCTGGCTCACACCCATGTGCCCTCTCTCTCTGGTGCTTCCTGCAGAAATGCACCACAGTTTACTTACATGGCTTCCCCTGAGACACCTTCACATCTATGCTCTCTTCAGCCGCAGCGTACTTGGAAAGGGTCAGGGACTCCTCCCTCAATGCAAAATGGTGTTTTTTTTTTGGTTCAACACACTTCAATGGAGAAGCTGCAGAAAAGCATGCAATGCACCCCTGCAGCAACCTGTGTCCTCCAATCTGACCTACAAAAAACTGGCCAGAAAAAACAAAAACGCAAATCACAGCAAAATCATGTGCGCAACAATCAAAAAACACAGCAAAAAGCACAGCAGAAACAGATCAAAAGCAAACTGCATAGGTGTGCACCGAGCCCCATTCTGGCCACACGGATCAACCCTCAGATGAGAATACTTAGATGAAAAATCCTTGTACATTCGCTGAATGAAAGAATGTTTAAAAAATTTTAACTTGTTTTTAACATTTTGTTTTTAAAGTCAATGTAATTTCTGAACGAAAACCACACACATAGCCCGAAAATTCCTTTGACCAAGAAGTTCCCTATTATCTCCAAATCTTCCCATCACTGTAGTTGAAAATAAATGTTGATTCGACCCCACCAACGACGGAAAAAATTAAAAGAACGCTCCCAAAATTACATACTTCTTAAAGGAAGAATTGTTTATTTGTTTAAATAAAAAATTTGATCTCTGAGTCTGATGATATCCAGCAGACTCCTCCCCAACAGTACACGCAGCATACATCCTCCAACAGCATACACAGCATATCTCTCCTCTAATAGTCCACACAGTACATCTCCTCCAACAGTACACACAGCATATCTCTCATGTCTGTCACTCCCAGAGTGGACCAGACCCCCTGCTCCCTAACCATATAGTTGGTCATTTATATTCACCACTGCCTAGAGATATCTAAGAACAAAGCGCCTCTTTCTTCAAACCCCACTCATTAACCAAATCATACACCACACTTTTTTCCCAAGGCTATCAACCGATTAATCGATCAATCAAAACAACAATTTGCCAACCAATCGATCATGAAAATAATCATCAGTTGCAGCCCTAATTCATACACAAAACATCATTTCATGCAACCTAGTCTCCGTTTCCATTAATGCAATTTGCCATGCGCCTTTGGACACAAAGTCGTATTACAAGTCGCAGCCCATTGATTTCAATAGCACCAGTCCCAATCTACGCGACTCAAAGCTGCAATGACTATGAAAAGGTACCTGCACCACTCCTATGTGACTCCGGATGCGACTCTGACCCAGAGTGTAAATTTGGATCAATGTCACACTCAAAGCCACACCAAAGTCACACCGCACAGTCACACTCTAAATCATGCGACTTTGGAGTTGCACCAGTGGAAACGTAGCTCTATGCCCACCGGTGTGTTTCAATCACAACGATTGGCCTAGTCTCATTCAAAGGGTTAACTGAACTCAGGGCTGGATTTCCCATAAGGCCACCGAGGCCAGGCCTCGGGGCGGCAGGGGTGCAGGGGTGGCACCGCTCCTGCAGCGACTTCTCGGCTTTCGCAGATTTTATAGCAACCAGCATCTTTCCCGGGCACACAGCGCAGAGCGGAGTGCACTGAACCTGCCCCTCCTCCTCCTATGTTTTCCTGTACACAGAGGAGGAGGCAGAAAGAAGCACACCGCTCTGCCACAACAACGCGGCTGATCTGAGGTAGGATTTTAGCCGCATAGACTCCCGACAGTCCTGCCAGTGTGTCCCCCGCCAGCACCAACAGCAGACCCCCCTCTCTCTTCTCAGCCTGAGTCCGCTCTCCCGAGTCCCGCCAGCAGCACCTCCCCCGCTCATGCAGCTGAATGTGCTCTCTCTATTCTGCCAGGTCTGTGACAATTTCTGTGGGACTTGCAGAGGAGGGAGGCATGGGTGAGAAGGAGGGGGATGTTATAGAATGAGGGGGGACACAAGAAGGATGAAGCTGGGATGGGATGAGGGGGGGGACAAGAAGGATGGAGCTGGGATGGGATGAAGGGGGGAACAAGAAGGATGGAGCTGGGATGGGATGAAGGGGGGACAAGAAGGATGGAGCTGGGATGGGATGAGGGGGGACAAGAAGGATGGAGCTGGGATGGGATGAGAAAGGAGGACAAGAAGTATGGAGCAGGGATGGGATGAAGGGGGGGACAAGGATGGAGCTGGGATGGGATGAAGGGGGGGCAAGAAGGATAGAGCTGGGATGGAATGAGGGGGGACAAGAAGGATGGAGCTGGGATGGGATGAGAAAGGGGGACAAGAAGTATGGAGCTGGGATGGGATCAAGGGAAGGATGGAGCCGGAATGGGATCGGGTGATGGATAGAGCTGAGATGGGATCGGGGGGTGGTTGGAGCCGGGATGGGATCAGGATGGTAAATGGAAGTGGGATGGATTGAGCCGGGATAGGATCGGGGGATGGATGGAGTTGGGATGGGATCGGGGATGAATGGAGCCAGGATTGGATCGGGGTGGCGGATGGAGTCAGGATGGGATTAAAGGAATATATGGAGCTACTCCCTGCATTCTATAGATTACATACTCCTGTCCCCTGGATTCTGTACATTACACACTTCTGACCCCTGCATTCTGTACATTACACACTCCTTTTTTCAGTCTGTACAATTAAAGCCAGTTATTTTCAGTGTTCTCGTGTGTGGAGATGTTTTTAAGTGATCTATTGTAGCAGTCATCGATAAAGGACGAGAATGGTGGTTAGTGTGTGCGGGGGGGCGGCATTGAAGGACCTGGCCTTGGGGGGGGAAAGGGAGTAAATCCGGGCCTGACTGAACTTGCTTTTTGGCAGAGAGGCACATATCCTTTTCCACTGTCTCCAAGATTCCAAATGGACCCCTTATCATTCACTCTTACAATTTCATTTTATATACACATTATTCAAAATCAGTCTCATCAAAGTATTAGTATAGACAAAAGAGTACAAAGGAAAGTTCTGAGAAGTTTGTTTTAGTCTGGGTATTCAAACGGGAGACATGGAAACACAAAATCAGCTCTGTCTTCCATACCAGAAATCGCATTCACCCACACGTTAAACTTCCTCACACAAGGGGCACCAACTGATAGCCACATCTTTCAGGAAAGGAGGGCATGTGGGCTGAGGTGCTGGTAGTAAGACAAGGGATCATAGCAAAGTCAGTGCTGGCTAACAAACTCAAATATAGTGATAACTGCCCTTACAGACCACTCAGGACACTCAAGAAATCACTTACATGCAGGTACGCTTGCCCATGCCCATCAAGGTGAACTGGGCACTTGAGGGCATAAAGAGAACACTAATGTTTTGCTCTTAGACAGCAAAGGAAGTCAAGGAGCCACAAGACCCAGGGAGGAAATTAGGAACCATCAGGTCCCCAGTCTTGAAGCTGCAGAGGAACATGGCAGCAAGGATAGACCAGCAGTCAATCACTAAACATCAGATCTGTTCCCTATAAAGTAATTTACCTCCCAGCTTGACAAGAGCACTGCAGGGAGGTCCCCAGAATAACATGCCTATCCTCCGCCCAAACTATCCATCCCTCCACACAGCCTGCAAAGTGACAGGGGACTCTTAAGGACGCCAAAAGGCTTTAACAGCTCCTTTACCCTTGGACCTTATGATCGTTCATCTGGACACTGGAGTGTACACCAGATAGCAGGCACCCCTTGAGGACGACCCCTTTGACTACAGACATGTTCAAATTATCTTCCATTTTGTAAGTGCAATACTTTGTGCAATAAATTGTCTTTTATTACTGTACTTCCCCTCTTTCAAAGAACAACATTACAGTAACAGGAAATTGCAGTGAAGAAAACAAGAAAGACACCTTGTGTCATAATTTTACCTTGTTCTGGGTTGTGCAATTGAAACATGACAACACAATAAAAAAGCTACCAATTTCCTGGTGTTATGTGAGGAAAATATAGCAATGACAATGATTACTTGCAAGATGAGTGCTGTTAGTTAAATATTATTTATTTATCACAATAAAGTACAAATATATATACAGTGCATATACAAAACAAAAAAAATGTTAATATTAAAAAAATAACTCCCTTAGGCCCCTTTCACACCGGCGGTCCGTTCAGGTCCGCCTGTCAGTTTTTTAGGCGGACCTGAACGGACACTCCATAGACCTCTATGGAGAGTCGGATGTCAGCGTGACATGTCCGCTGACATCCGTCCCGCTCCGATCCGAAAAAGTGTGACGGAGGAAAAAGCTATTTTTCCATCCGTCTGTGGATCGGATGACGACGGACTCTACGGTCCGTCGTCACCCGATCTCCCATAGGGGAGAGCGGCGCTCTGACAGGTCCGTCCCTGCGCTGTGTGCAGAGACGGACCTGTCATCTTCCTGCTCAGCGGAGATCGCTCCGGCGATCCCCGCTGAGCAAGCGGATATCCACGGCAGCACTGATCCGCCCCGTGTGAAAGAGCCCTTAGTGTGCTGCTGTATTAATCCCCCTCAAAAAATAATTGTAAACAGATGATCAATCACAATTCTCAATGCAGCTTTGGCACTTGAGAACTGTAGTGTGCTTTTGTGTAAGAAAATCATCAATACATTGAGTTTTCCACACCATGTTTTCTCTTTTGCATTTTTTCCATGTAGCCTGTGTCTGGAAATATCTCTGTACCCTAATTTATGTAGCACACAGTAATAGGTAAATAACAGTGCAGCGCTAAAAATATATACAGAAACAAAAAAACTGATTGCTCATAGCATGAAATTGTAAAAAGTCCCCATTGGTATAATAGATGGATATAAAAGTTGACAGATAAGATCTCATCAGCGGTGATAAGGGTATTCTTAGACATTCATGTGATATCTCCTAATCTCCTTTCTTTTTTTTTCACAAAATTGTCATATTAGCAGGTTATTTCTCACACACAGCATATGCATACCACAAATTACACCCCAAAACACATTCTGCTATTACTCCCGAGTACGGCGATACCACATGTGTGAGACTTTTACACAGTGTGGCCTAGACATGTGCAAAAGGAAAAAATTTGTTTCGTTTAGTTTCGTTTTAATTCGTTAATTAATTAATTTCGTTTAGTTAGATTCGTTACATTTGTTAAATTCGTTTTCGGATTTCGTTTAGTTTTCGACCGATTTTCGAATTCGAAAATATTTTGCGACCCGACTTTGGGTCCACGTATCTCGGGGTCACTTGGTGATATAAACACCAAATTTGGGGAGGTTGTAGTGCTAGTTCTACTGTGTTTGCATACCAAATTTGGGGTTTCTAGCTATAAGTGGCCCCGAGATATGTGGCCCCAAAGTCGGGTCACAAAATATCAAGCACTTTTCTGCAGCAGAGAATTACATTTTTCGACCCGACTTTGGGGCCACATAATTCGGGGCCACTGGTAGCTAGAAACCCCAAATTTGGTATGCAAACACAGTAGAATTAGCACTATAACATATCCAAATTTGGGTTTTGGGGTTTCTATCACTAAGTGACCCTGAGATATTTCGAATTTCGTCCGCGATTTTTCGATTCGAAAAAAATTCGGATTCGGTTAAATTCGTTAGTATTGTAATTCGGTAATTCGGATGCATCCGAATGTCCGAATAATGAAAAATTTGTCCGAATTTCGATTCGGAACATAACGAAATGCACATGTCTAGTGTGGCCACATACAGAGGCCCAACATGCAGGGAGCACCATCAGGTGTTCTGGAGCACCCGGGCCAATTCTGACATTTCTCTCCTACATGTAGAAATCATCATTTATTTGCTAGAAAATTACATAGAACCCCAAAACATTATATATGTTTTTTTAGCAAAGACCCTAGAGAATACAATGGCGGTTGTTGCAAGTTTTTATCTAGCACGGTATTTGCGCAGCAATTTTTCGAACGAGTTTTTTTTGGGAAAAAAAAGTTTTGTGCTTAACAAAAAACAAAACTGTAAATTTAGCCCAATGTTTTTGCATAATGTGAAAGATGAAGTTACGCCGAGTAAATAGATACCTAGCATGTCACCCTTCAAAATTGCAGACGCTCGTGGAATGGCGCCAAACTTCGCTACTTAAAAATCCCCATAGGCGGCGCTTTAAAATTTTTTACTGGTTACATGTTTTGAGTTACAGAGGAGGTCTAGGGCCAAAATTATTGTTCTCGCTCCAACGTTCTCAGCGATACCTCACATGTGTGGTTTGAACACCGTTTTCATATGTGGGCGGGACTTACGTATGCGCTCGCTTCTGCATGCGAGCACACGGGGACAGGGGCGCTTTACATTTTTTTTTTTTTTTTTTTTTTATTGTTCATTTTACTTTATTTATTTTAGTTTGACCCTTTTTTTCCCCCCCAAAATTTTTTTGATCACTTTTATTCCTATTACTGTACAAGGAATGTAAACATCCCTTGTAATAGGAATATGGCATTACAGGTCCTCTTTACAGTGAGATATGGGGTCAACAATACTCCACATCTCACCTCTAGGCTGGAAAGCCTGAAATAAAATAAAAAAACGATCCTGGCTTCGATCGTAGCAAGCATTGCATGGTATCGCAGTGTATCGCATGGTATCGCAGGGTATTGCAGGGTATAGCATGGTATTGCAGAGTATCGCAGAGTATGGCAGGGTATGGCAGAGTATCGCAGGGTATGGCAGGGTATGGCAGAGTATGGCAGAATATCGCAGGGTATGGCAGAGTATCGCAGGGTATGGCAGGGTATGGCAGAGTATCGCTGGGTATGGCAGAGCATCGCTGGGTATGGCAGAGTATCGCTGGGTATTGCAGAGTATCGCTGGGTATTGCAGAGTATTGCTGGGTATGGCAGAGTATTGCAGGGTATAGCATGGTACTGCAGAGTATCGCAGGGTATGGCAGAGTATCGCAGGGTATGGCAGAGTATCGCTGGGTATGGCAGAGTATCGCTGGGTATGGCAGAGTATTGCTGGGTATTGCAGAGTATTGCAGAGTATTGCAGGGTATGGCAGAGTATTGCTGGGTATGGCAGAGTATCGCAGGGTATGGCAGAGTATCGCAGGGTATTGCATGGTATCGCAGGGTATTGCATGGTATCGCATGGTATGGCAGGGTATGGCAGAGTATCGCAGGGTATGGCAGAGTATCGCAGGGTATGGCAGAGTATTGCAGGGTGTTGCAGAGTATGGCAGAGTATTGCTGGGTATTGCAGAGTATGGCAGGGTATGGCAGAGTATCGCAGATTATTGCAGGGTATTGCAGAATATGGCAGAGAATGGCAGGGTATCGCAGAGTATGGAAAGAAGGAAGGCTGCGCTAAATGATAAAAATATGTGAACAACAACAGTGATAGATGACAACCAAAATAATGACAAATGGCAGTGAATGTGTCTCACACAATGTGAGTAAATAAAGTGGCTAGTGGGGAAATGAGAACTGCTATATGTCCATGATGGACACAACCAGTCAAATGGCCCAACAAGTGATATACAGTAAATAAAATAAATGAAATATCAGAATGTCCAAGTGAGCTAAATGATGACCCAACAGGTGATATACAATAAATAAATAAAAAATGACAAATGTGATGTACAATAAATAAATTAATAAATATCAAAATGTCCAAGTGAGCTAAATGATGACCCAACAGGTGATATGCAATAAATGGAATGAATGAAATAGCAAATGTCCAAGTGAACTGAATGATCAGTCAAGCGCAGCAATAAGTGACTTCCACGTGTTGAAAACGGTGACTTTTCAGGAATTCAAGTTAAAGTGACAAGTGCTTGTAGTAATCCCTCCACCAGAAAGATTGCAGGCTTACCAGACTGTAGAAGGGAAAACGCATGTGGCTAATACCCAGCCAGGGCCTTGTCCTCCAATGTGGCTCGATTGCACCCCTCGCAATATCCAGGAGACTACTCACTTCAAGTGTAGGTGGACGCGAGACTTACCACTGGTGGTAATGGATCATGGCCTCTAGGTTGTGAAAGCTATTCCATGGATCTCCAGAAAGAGGGGGGGGGGATTGGCCCGAATATGAAAAAAAGAGAAGGGGACACACCATGGGTGGGATCCGAGGGATTTATTGGAATAAAAAGTGCCGATAGGCACAAAGGCAAAAACAAAAGTGGATAAAATAGTATTTAAAATTGCGGCCGGCCGGCAGCAGTACCCGCCCGTGCTATAGGACGTAAAGCGCGGTGACGTCAGCACGTCGCTCCTCCCATAGAGTACTGCTGGGTATCCATCCATCCATGCTCAGCCATCCCTCCATACCCTGCAATACCCAGCAATACACTGCAGGCTATTGCTGTGTATTGCAGGGTATGGAGGGATGGCTGAGCATTGATGGATGGATCGGTGGTGACTGCAGGGCAGGCTGTGGGCACTACAGATCCCGCCCACAGCACTGCTGCCACTGATCCCTCCCCCTCTCCTCTCACACTGTACCGATCTGTACAGAGAGAGGAGGGGAGAACAACCGGCGTCATCAAATGACGCCGGTTTGCTTACATGTGATCGCTCCGTCATTTGACGGAGCGATCACGTGGTAAACGGCCGCGATCACGGATGTTCTCGAGTGCGCGCCACAGGGGGCGTGCAAGAGGGGAATTCTGGGAGGACGTCATATGACGCCCTCCCAGAGTTAAGCAACCGCCCTGTAGCCGTTTTTCGGCTATGGGCCGGTTGTGAAGTGGTTAAACAGAACGTCTGTATTTCACACGTCCAACCGTTACTATACTGCAGGTAAGTAAGTGGTTAACAATGTGAAATAAATTAGACGTTTTTTTTGTCAATAAAAGTGGCAACAATGCAAAAATAAAAATATAATTAAAACTTGAATCTTAAGAGAAAAAATCGAAAAGGCGGTTATTGATTTGGGAGAACAATTGTCAATAGTAGAATATTCAATACATCAATATTCGAGAACATACAAGAAAAAATCAACATGACATAATTACCCATTCCAAATAGCTACTAGTCTGGATTGCTGGTTACCAGGATTTTTAAGATGGCTCCCGTGGCTTTTAACATGGATACTCTTAAAGAGGAATTACTTCTTGCAAACTCCGAGTTCCAAGGATCAGGGTTCAGGAATCTTCATGAATGTCAAAATATGTATTCATGCATGGTGCATGGGTGTCAGTCTGTCTGGGAGTATGTGTCTCTCCCAGTGTCCCCCTCAGGGTGTGTCCCTGAGCCTCCTTTTTCATGGCATCTTTCTTGCTTCTAAATACTCTCTCAGACAATAAGATTATAAAACTTATAATATGCTCAGCCCAAAAGGTATGGCTTCTAGAGTCCGCCGGACATTCCGACCGTGTGTGGGGCTCCGAAAAGTCCGGCGGACTAAGTTTTAAGTTTTGACTTAAAATTGTCCGCCGGACAATCCCGCCGTCTGTGTGCTAGTCCTCGGGACTTTTGAAATTAACGAACTTTCCTCACACACGGAGTAAAGTCCGTTCATTTAGAACGTAACTCCAGGTAGACAGGACTAGTGAAGGCAGTCAATGCCGCCGCGCTAGCCCCGTCACCTGGTATGGATTTAAAGGGGAATCCCTATGCCGAAAAAACGGCGTGGTCCCCCCAGATCCATATCAGACCCTTATCCGAGCACGCAGCCCGGCCGGTCAGGAAAGGGGGTGGGGACGAGCGAGTGCCCCAGATACTGGCCCCACACCCTATGTGAATGAGTATGGGGTACGATGTACCCCTACCCATTCACCTAAGGAAAAAAGTGTAAATAAAAAAAAACGACACAATTTTTTTAAATACTTTATTGCACAGTTCCCGGGGTCTTCTTCTGTCTTGGGGGGTCTTCTCGCCGGACTCTTCCGCTATCTTCTGCTCTTTTACTAGCTCTTTCACTAGCGGAGGAGCCCGGCTTTCTTCTTCTCCGTCTACCTGGAGTCACGTTCTAAATGAACGGACTTTCCTCCGTGTGTGGGCAAGTCCTTTCATTTCAAAAGTCCCGCGGACTTTGACCAAAACTCCGGCGGATTGTCCGCCGGAAAAGTCCGGGCTTGTGTGGGCAAGTCCGCACATTCGGAAAGTCCGGCAGACCTCCGCTGGAAAGTCCGGCAGTTTGTCCACTGGACTAGGTCCGGCGGACAATCCCGCCGGAAAGTCAGAGGGTGTGTACGCCGCATTAGTTTGTCCAAACAGTTCCTAAAAATTCACACAATGAGTTGTGTTAGCCAAGGTGTTAGCTATTCAAACAGTTCCTCACTCAAACACAATAGTTTAGGCCAGGTGAAGTTTATTTCTATGTCCAACATCCTTTTGTCTTCATGGCTGTATTTGTCGCTTTTGTTTATCCACTAAAACCAGGTAAATGCCTCCTTGTTTTGTGACGATTTGTGTTCATTGTTCCAGCGAGTCTCTGTCTCAACGCAGGCTTGTAAAAGTTTTCAATATTGACATAGTAACAACTTGGAAAACATGAGATTATCTATTTTGCTTTAAAGGTCTCCAAGAGGGTAAGGCCCCTTTCACACTGGGGCGGGGAGCCGCGGTGACGGTAAAGCAGCGCTATATTTAGCGCTGCTTTACCGTCGTTTTAACCGCGGTATTCGGCCTCTCGCGGTGCGGTTTTGCCCCCCGCGAGCGGCCGAAAAAGGCTTTGCGGCGGTATTGCCGCGGTTTTACCGCGGTTTCCCATTCAAATCAATGGGAAGGAGCGGTATAGGAGCGGTGAACACACAGCTCCTATACCGCTCCAAAGATGCTGCTAGCAGGACTTTTTTTGCCGTCCTGCTAGCGCACCGCTCCAGTGTGAAAGCCCGCCGGCTTTCACACTGGAGTTAAAGGGGCCGGATTTTTTCAGGCGGTGAACAGGCGCTATTTTTAGCGCTGTACTGCATGAAAAACGCCCCAGTGTGAAAGGGGCCTAACAGTTCAATGATTGGAAAAATTGTGGTTCATCCGTTCTTGAGGCCTAAACACATCTCACCTCTCTGCCAGTAAATATAAAATGTACTTCTTCATGAATCCACAACACATGGCAAGTAAACACATACAAGTAAAGGAATAGAGGTGTTGCGAACATCATATGCAGTAACATTTCAAGTACCTATAGCACAGTGTATAGAGATTAGGGATGAGCTTGGTGTTCGAGTCGAATGCACGTTCGACTCGAACATTGGCCGTTCGCCTGTTCGGCGAATCCAGAACTTTGTGGGCCGTTCGCAACATATTCGTGTGGCGCGAACGGCCCACGATGCACTGCGCCATCACAGTGCATTGCTGGCTGATGATTGGCCAAGCATGCACTGTGACCCGCGTGCTTGGCCAATCACAGCGCCGAGGAGCGAGGAGAGCAATAATTGGCCACAGCGCAGAGAGAGGGGATGCTCAAGAAGGACAGCAATCTGGCAGTCATGTTCCACCAGCTGCAGCATACTGCCAGGTTTGCTCCAGTGATGAAGAGGGAGGGGATGATGAGGTCACTGACTCCACATGGGTGCCTGATAGAAGAGGAGGCACATCTCCAACGAGGCAGGATGCCCTCCGGGGGCCAGCTTAAGGGCAGCACACCGACTGAATCACACCGCAGAGCTCCGCCTGTGCTGGGCGCTGCCTCTGAGCATTATTCCAAAAGTTCTTTGGTGTGGGCCTTTTTTGAGACAAGTGCAACAGATTGCACCGCTGCTATTTGCAACATATGTCTCAAGCGTATCTTGCGTGGCCAAAACATCAGCCACTTGGGCACTTCATGCTTGACCAGACATATGTTGACCTGCCATGCAGCTCGTTGGCAAGTGTACCTTAAAGGCCCACACCAAAGAACAAAGCGGACCTCTCCTTGCTCCTCATCAGCTGGGATCTCCAACCCCACTATACCTTCAGTCCTCTCTGTCTCACAAGTACTCACCCGGGCCGAGATGCTGAGAGCTGCTCCCCTTGCGACTAAGTGCACGATGCCCCTGGAGTGGGTACAGTAGGCACCGAGCACAAAGATGCACGGTTTGCCAGCAGGTGGGTTGCAGGTGGTGTGCAGTAGAGCTGGAGACCGTGTGTAGATGAAGCTGCACTGGAAGTAGACACCTGGCAGGGCCAACACAAGGAAGAGGCTGTAGAGGCTGAGGACAAGCCGGGTCATACACTGGGAGGCAGTCCAAGGGTGCTTATGTCAACCACCATGGTAAAGGCAACAGAAAGTCCAGGGAGCAGGCCGAGGGTCAAACACAGGTAATCAGGCAGAAGGATATCCAAGAGGCAAGCCAAGGGGTCAAACAATGGTAAGTAGCAGAAGAATGTCCAGGAGGCAGGCCGAGGGTCAGACACAGGTAATCAAGCAGAAGGATATCCAAGAGGCAAGCCAAGGGGTCAAACACTGGTAAGTAGCAGAAGAATGTCCAGGAGGCAGGCCGAGGGTCAAACACAGGTAATCAAGCAGAAGGATATCCAAGAGGCAAACCAAGGGGTCAAACACTGGTAAGTAGCAGAAGAATGTCCAGGAGGCAGGCCGAGGGTCAAACACAGGTAATCAAGCAGAAGGATATCCAAGAGGCAAGCCAAGGGGTCAAACACTGGAGAGAGACAGCGGTGGTCAGGAGAGGTCCGGGTCAAACACAGGCAGGCACAAGGAACAGGATACAGGATACAGGAAGCCAAGTACTCAGGAACTGAGACAACAAACCAGCAATTTTTAGAAGGGAAGGAGAAGGCCTTTTATAGGCCAGGTAAGTGGTCAGGTGGGGTAACTGGGCACGTGCATGCGCACACGCTTCCTGTCAGGACGTGCGCCGCGCTGAATGGTAAAGGGCACATACCCTAGAGCCGCGCACCCGCTCATGCGCACCTGCTATCCCACGTACCTGTGTGCGCTGCCGTGCCGCTCTATCCCGCATGCGCACCCTAGGAAGCCGGCGATGAAGCGCAATATTTCTCTGACGCTCTGAAAGCTGCACTAAGAGGAATGAAGGTGTAGAATTAGGTGTGTCACAGCCAAGTACTTGCGGGCACTCTGCTAGCAGTACACCGACGTCCGATTGTACCAGGCAAATTTCCCTGCCCCAGCTGCTGGACCGTCGAAAGAAGTTTACTTCCAGCCATCCACATGCCCAGCGGTTGAATGCTAGCTTGGCAAAATTGCTAGCACTTCAACTGCTGCCTTTTCAGTTGATAGACTGAGCCCCCTTCCGTGAGTTTGTGCAATGTGTGGTTCCTCAGTGGCAGGTTCCCAAACGCCACTTTTTCTCACGGAAGGCGATTCCGGCTCTCTACCGGCATGTGGAAGGCAATGTCCATGCCTTGATGGACAGGGCGGTAAGGTGCATATTACCGCTGACTCATGGTCCAGCAGGCATGGACAGGGATGTTACCTATCTTTCACAGCCCATTGGGTCACTCTTTTGGCTGCTGGGAAGGGGTCAGGACAAGGTGCCATAGTGTTGGAGGTTGTTCCGCCACCAGCCTCCAAAATGCTACTACTGGTTGTGACACACCTCTCTCCTCCACCCCCTCCTCTTCTTATTCCTCCATGGCCTCTTCCTGTGCTTTGTCCTCTGAACCAGCGGTGCTCCGTAGGCCTTCAAGGGGCTACGCAAGTACACAGGCAAAAAGATGCCATGCTGTGCTTGCGCTGGTGTGTTTGGGGGACAGGAGCCACACTGGGGCAGAGGTTCTGTCAGCTCTGCAGGAGCAGGCTGAGAGGTGGTTGATGCCACGCCAGCTTAAGCCAGGAATGGTGGTTTGCGACAATGGCACCAACCTCCTCTCCGCCCTCCAACAGGGACAACTGACCCATGAGCCCTGTGTGGCTCAAGTCCTTAACCTGGTGGTGCAGCGGTTATTGGGCAGGTACCCGGGCTTACAGGATGTCCTGAGGCAGGCCAGGAAAGTCTGTGTGCATTTCTGACAATCATATAATGCCAGTGCTCGGCTGGCTGAGCTGCAAAAGGAGTTGAACCTGCACAAGAACCGCCTTATATGTGACATGCCCACCAGGTGGAACTCAATGTTGGCCATGCTGCAGCGGCTGCACACGCAGCAGAGGGTCATCAATTAGTACCTGTGCGACTACGGCACCAGGACAGGGTCAGGGGAGCACCCATAGGACTTGTACTGTAAAGATTTGCAATGGGCAGGTAGGTGATAATACAGGTGGTCTATCGCATCCCAAATTGTAAATGGAATAAGTTAACAGTAGGCCATAATGTGCATAAAACAATTGGCCAGTACCCCAAGGGGATGCTTGGAGTGAAGATAGACACTTTGGAAAAGTGTATGCATGTAATAAAGTAAGTATTTTATTCAAAAAATATACAAAATATACAGAAGTATAAATGTTGAGTGGAATACAGTATGTTTACATACAAAAAATGAGATAGGTTGATACAGTTATTAACATGTCAACAGCAAAAACATACAAAATGTTGTGACAATAATAAGAACTTGCTTGGTACATATGGTAAGGATGATGCCAACATGTTTCGGACTTTGGTCCTTTGTCAAGGCAACTAGATATCCTTTAGATTCCCATCTAGGTGTGTGAGGAATCATAGGGTTAATATAAATTAAATACAACGTGTTATACTGTCAAAATATACATTGCTAGACACACCTAATGTGGTAAGTAAAATGTAAAAGGGGTACTCACATGTACTGCCAATGTTTATTTATATGCCACAAGGGGGAGCCACTAAGCGTGGTGTCCTGAAGTATCAAGGAAGTATGTTTAGTAAAAACAAGATAAACTTGACCACATTGATGTGGGAAGCTTGCTGGGGAACCCTCAGAGGCTACAAGGTCCAAATACAGGGCTTGGGCGGGAGGCCCGAGTCCTGTGTCAGGCAAAGTTGGCCAAACAGTGTATCACTGTAAAGATAAAGTATAAGGGTATAATGAAAATGGGTTGTCTTAAAGTACATGTACTTTAAGACAACCCATTTTCATTATACCCTTATACTTTATCTTTACAGTGATACACTGTTTGGCCAACTTTGCCTGACACAGGACTCGGGCCTCCCGCCCAAGCCCTGTATTTGGACCTTGTAGCCTCTGAGGGTTCCCCAGCAAGCTTCCCACATCAATGTGGTCAAGTTTATCTTGTTTTTACTAAACATACTTCCTTGATACTTCAGGACACCACGCTTAGTGGCTCCCCCTTGTGGCATATAAATAAACATTGGCAGTACATGTGAGTACCCCTTTTACATTTTACTTACCACATTAGGTGTGTCTAGCAATGTATATTTTGACAGTATAACACGTTGTATTTAATTTATATTAACCCTATGATTCCTCACACACCTAGATGGGAATCTAAAGGATATCTAGTTGCCTTGACAAAGGACCAAAGTCCGAAACATGTTGGCATCATCCTTACCATATGTACCAAGCAAGTTCTTATTATTGTCACAACATTTTGTATGTTTTTGCTGTTGACATGTTAATAACTGTATCAACCTATCTCATTTTTTGTATGTAAACATACTGTATCCCACTCAACATTTATACTTCTGTATATTTTGTATATTTTTTGAATAAAATACTTACTTTATTACATGCATACACTTTTCCAAAGTGTCTATCTTCACTCCAAGCATCCCCTTGGGGTACTGGCCAATTGTTTTATGCACATTATGGCCTACTGTTAACTTATTCCTAGGACTTGTACTGTGTTAGTGGCATCACACAGAGTTCCTATATTTTCTTCCCAGAAGCACCCATAGGACTTGTACTGTGTTAGTGGCATCACACAGAGTTCCTATATTGTCTTCCCAGAAGCACCCATAGGACTTGTACTGTGTTAGTGGCATCACACAGAGTTCCTATATTTTCTTCCCAGAAGCACCCATAGGACTTCTAGTGTGTTAGTGGCATCACACATAGTTCCTATATTTTCTTCCCAGAAGCACCCATAGGACTTGTACTGTGTTAGTGGCATCACACAGAGTTCCTATATTGTCTTCCCAGAAGCACCCATAGGACTTGTACTGTGTTAGTGGCATCACACAGAGTTCCTATATTTTCTTCCCAGAAGCACCCATAGGACTTCTAGTGTGTTAGTGACATCACACAGAGTTCCTATATTTTCTTCCCAGAAGCACCCATAGGACTTCTAGTGTGTTAGTGGCATCACACAGAGCTCCTATATTTTCTTCCCAGAAGCACCCATAGGACTTGTACTGTGTTAGTCCCATCACACAGAGTTCCTATATTTTCTTCCCAGAAGCACCCATAGGACTTGTAGTGTGTTAGTCCCATCACACAGAGCTCCTATATTTTCTTCCCAGAAGCACCCATAGGACTTGTACTGTGTTAGTCCCATCACACAGAGCTCCTATATTTTCTTCCCAGAAGCACCCATAGGACTTGTACTGTGTTAGTGGCATCACACAGAGTTCCTATATTTTCTTCCCAGAAGCACCCATAGGACTTGTACTGTGTTAGTGGCATCACACAGAGTTCCTATATTTTCTTCCCAGAAGCACCCATAGGACTTGTACTGTGTTAGTGGCATCACACAGAGTTCCTATATTTTCTTCCCAGAAGCACCCATATGACTTCTAGTGTGTTAGTCCCATCACACAGAGCTCCTATATTTTCTTCTCAGAAGCACCCATAGGACTTGTACTGTGTTAGTCCCATCACATAGAGTTCCTATATTTTCTTCCCAGAAGCACCCATAGGACTTGTAGTGTGTTAGTCCCATCACACAGAGCTCCTATATTTTCTTCCCAGAAGCACCCATAGGACTTGTACTGTGTTAGTCCCATCACACAGAGCTCCTATATTTTCTTCCCAGAAGCACCCATAGGACTTGTACTGTGTTAGTGGCATCACACAGAGTTCCTATATTTTCTTCCCAGAAGCACCCATAGGACTTGTACTGTGTTAGTGGCATCACACAGAGTTCCTATATTTTCTTCCCAGAAGCACCCATAGGACTTGTACTGTGTTAGTGGCATCACACAGAGTTCCTATATTTTCTTCCCAGAAGCACCCATAGGACTTCTAGTGTGTTAGTGGCATCACACAGAGTTCCTATATTTTCTTCCCAGAAGCACCCATAAGACTTCTAGTGTGTTAGTGGCATCACACAGAGCTCCTATATTTTCTTCCCAGAAGCACCCATAGGACTTGTACTGTGTTAGTCCCATCACACAGAGTTCCTATATTTTCTTCCCAGAAGCACCCATAGGACTTGTAGTGTGTTAGTCCCATCACACAGAGCTCCTATATTTTCTTCCCAGAAGCACCCATAGGACTTGTACTGTGTTAGTCCCATCACACAGAGCTCCTATATTTTCTTCTCAGAAGCACCCATAGGACTTGTACTGTGTTAGTGGCATCACACAGAGTTCCTATATTTTCTTCCCAGAAGCACCCATAGGACTTGTACTGTGTTAGTGGCATCACACAGAGTTCCTATATTGTCTTCCCAGAAGCACCCATAGGACTTGTACTGTGTTAGTGGCATCACACAGAGTTCCTATATTTTCTTCCCAGAAGCACCCATAGGACTTGCACTGTGTTAGTGGCATCACACAGAGTTCCTATATTTTCTTCCCAGAAGCACCCATAGGACTTGTACTGTGTTAGTGGCATCACACAGAGTTCCTATATTTTCTTCCCAGAAGCACCCATAGGACTTGTACTGTGTTAGTGGCATCACACAGAGTTCCTATATTTTCTTCCCAGAAGCACCCATAGGACTTCTAGTGTGTTAGTGGCATCACACAGAGTTCCTATATTTTCTTCCCAGAAGCACCCATAGGACTTCTAGTGTGTTAGTGGCATCACACAGAGCTCCTATATTTTCTTCCCAGAAGCACCCATAGGACTTGTACTGTGTTAGTCCCATCACACAGAGTTCCTATATTTTCTTCCCAGAAGCACCCATAGGACTTGTAGTGTGTTAGTCCCATCACACAGAGCTCCTATATTTTCTTCCCAGAAGCACCCATAGGACTTGTACTGTGTTAGTCCCATCACACAGAGCTCCTATATTTTCTTCTCAGAAGCACCCATAGGACTTGTACTGTGTTAGTGGCATCACACAGAGTTCCTATATTTTCTTCCCAGAAGCACCCATAGGACTTGTACTGTGTTAGTGGCATCACACAGAGTTCCTATATTGTCTTCCCAGAAGCACCCATAGGACTTGTACTGTGTTAGTGGCATCACACAGAGTTCCTATATTTTCTTCCCAGAAGCACCCATAGGACTTGCACTGTGTTAGTGGCATCACACAGAGTTCCTATATTTTCTTCCCAGAAGCACCCATAGGACTTCTAGTGTGTTAGTGGCATCACACAGAGTTCCTATATTTTCTTCCCAGAAGCACCCATAGGACTTGTACTGTGTTAGTGGCATCACACAGAGTTCCTATATTGTCTTCCCAGAAGCACCCATAGGATTTGTACTGTGTTAGTGGCATCACACAGAGTTCCTATATTTTCTTCCCAGAAGCACCCATAGGACTTGTAGTGTGTTAGTGGCATCACACAGAGTTCCTATATTTTCTTCCCAGAAGCACCCATAGGACTTGTAGTGTGTTAGTCCCATCACACATAGCTCCTATATTTTCTTCCCAGAAGCACCCATAGGACTTGTACTGTGTTAGTCCCATCACACAGAGTTCCTATATTTTCTTCCCAGAAGCACCCATAGGACTTGTAGTGTGTTAGTCCCATCACACAGAGCTCCTATATTTTCTTCCCAGAAGCACCCATAGGACTTGTACTGTGTTAGTCCCATCACACAGAGCTCCTATATTTTCTTCCCAGAAGCACCCATAGGACTTGTACTGTGTTAGTGGCATCACACAGAGTTCCTATATTTTCTTCCCAGAAGCACCCATAGGACTTGTACTGTGTTAGTGGCATCACACAGAGTTCCTATATTTTCTTCCCAGAAGCACCCATAGGACTTGTACTGTGTTAGTGGCATCACACAGAGTTCCTATATTTTCTTCCCAGAAGCACCCATAGGACTTCTAGTGTGTTAGTGGCATCACACAGAGTTCCTATATTTTCTTCCCAGAAGCACCCATAGGACTTGTACTGTGTTAGTGGCATCACACAGAGTTCCTATATTTTCTTCCCAGGAGCACCCATAGGACTTGTACTGTGTTAGTGGCATCACACAGAGTTCCTATATTTTCTTCCCAGAAGCACCCATAGGACTTGTACTGTGTTAGTGGCATCACACAGAGTTCCTATATTGTCTTCCCAGAAGCACCCATAGGACTTGTACTGTGTTAGTGGCATCACACAGAGTTCCTATATTTTCTTCCCAGAAGCACCCATAGGACTTCTAGTGTGTTAGTGGCATCACACATAGTTCCTATATTTTCTTCCCAGAAGCACCCATAGGACTTGTACTGTGTTAGTGGCATCACACAGAGTTCCTATATTGTCTTCCCAGAAGCACCCATAGGACTTGTACTGTGTTAGTGGCATCACACAGAGTTCCTATATTTTCTTCCCAGAAGCACCCATAGGACTTCTAGTGTGTTAGTGGCATCACACATAGTTCCTATATTTTCTTCCCAGAAGCACCCATAGGACTTGTACTGTGTTAGTGGCATCACACAGAGTTCCTATATTGTCTTCCCAGAAGCACCCATAGGACTTGTACTGTGTTAGTGGCATCACACAGAGTTCCTATATTTTCTTCCCAGAAGCACCCATAGGACTTGCACTGTGTTAGTGGCATCACACAGAGTTCCTATATTTTCTTCCCAGAAGCACCCATAGGACTTGTACTGTGTTAGTGGCATCACACAGAGTTCCTATATTTTCTTCCCAGAAGCACCCATAGGACTTGTACTGTGTTAGTGGCATCACACAGAGTTCCTATATTTTCTTCCCAGAAGCACCCATAGGACTTCTAGTGTGTTAGTGGCATCACACAGAGTTCCTATATTTTCTTCCCAGAAGCACCCATAGGACTTCTAGTGTGTTAGTGGCATCACACAGAGCTCCTATATTTCTTCCCAGAAGCACCCATAGGACTTGTACTGTGTTAGTCCCATCACACAGAGTTCCTATATTTTCTTCCCAGAAGCACCCATAGGACTTGTAGTGTGTTAGTCCCATCACACAGAGCTCCTATATTTTCTTCCCAGAAGCACCCATAGGACTTGTACTGTGTTAGTCCCATCACACAGAGCTCCTATATTTTCTTCTCAGAAGCACCCATAGGACTTGTACTGTGTTAGTGGCATCACACAGAGTTCCTATATTTTCTTCCCAGAAGCACCCATAGGACTTGTACTGTGTTAGTGGCATCACACAGAGTTCCTATATTGTCTTCCCAGAAGCACCCATAGGACTTGTACTGTGTTAGTGGCATCACACAGAGTTCCTATATTTTCTTCCCAGAAGCACCCATAGGACTTGCACTGTGTTAGTGGCATCACACAGAGTTCCTATATTTTCTTCCCAGAAGCACCCATAGGACTTCTAGTGTGTTAGTGGCATCACACAGAGTTCCTATATTTTCTTCCCAGAAGCACCCATAGGACTTGTACTGTGTTAGTGGCATCACACAGAGTTCCTATATTGTCTTCCCAGAAGCACCCATAGGATTTGTACTGTGTTAGTGGCATCACACAGAGTTCCTATATTTTCTTCCCAGAAGCACCCATAGGACTTGTAGTGTGTTAGTGGCATCACACAGAGTTCCTATATTTTCTTCCCAGAAGCACCCATAGGACTTGTAGTGTGTTAGTCCCATCACACATAGCTCCTATATTTTCTTCCCAGAAGCACCCATAGGACTTGTACTGTGTTAGTCCCATCACACAGAGTTCCTATATTTTCTTCCCAGAAGCACCCATAGGACTTGTAGTGTGTTAGTCCCATCACACAGAGCTCCTATATTTTCTTCCCAGAAGCACCCATAGGACTTGTACTGTGTTAGTCCCATCACACAGAGCTCCTATATTTTCTTCCCAGAAGCACCCATAGGACTTGTACTGTGTTAGTGGCATCACACAGAGTTCCTATATTTTCTTCCCAGAAGCACCCATAGGACTTGTACTGTGTTAGTGGCATCACACAGAGTTCCTATATTTTCTTCCCAGAAGCACCCATAGGACTTGTACTGTGTTAGTGGCATCACACAGAGTTCCTATATTTTCTCCCAGAAGCACCCATAGGACTTCTAGTGTGTTAGTGGCATCACACAGAGTTCCTATATTTTCTTCCCAGAAGCACCCATAGGACTTGTACTGTGTTAGTGGCATCACACAGAGTTCCTATATTTTCTTCCCAGGAGCACCCATAGGACTTGTACTGTGTTAGTGGCATCACACAGAGTTCCTATATTTTCTTCCCAGAAGCACCCATAGGACTTGTACTGTGTTAGTGGCATCACACAGAGTTCCTATATTGTCTTCCCAGAAGCACCCATAGGACTTGTACTGTGTTAGTGGCATCACACAGAGTTCCTATATTTTCTTCCCAGAAGCACCCATAGGACTTGTACTGTGTTAGTGGCATCACACAGAGTTCCTATATTTTCTTCCCAGAAGCACCCATAGGACTTGTACTGTGTTAGTGGCATCACACAGAGTTCCTATATTTTCTTCCCAGAAGCACCCATAGGACTTGTACTGTGTTAGTGGCATCACACAGAGTTCCTATATTTTCTTCCCAGAAGCACCCATAGGACTTCTACTGTGTTAGTGGCATCACACAGAGTTCCTATATTTTCTTCCCAGAAGCACCCATAGGACTTGTACTGTGTTAGTGGCATCACACAGAGTTCCTATATTTTCTTCCCAGAAGCACCCATAGGACTTGTACTGTGTTAGTGGCATCACACAGAGTTCCTATATTTTCTTCCCAGAAGCACCCATAGGACTTGTACTGTGTTAGTGGCATCACACAGAGTTCCTATATTTTCTTCCCAGAAGCACCCATAGGACTTGTACTGTGTTAGTGCCATCACACAGAGTTCCTATATTTTCTTCCCAGAAGCACCCATAGGACTTGTACTGTGTTAGTGGCATCACACAGAGTTCCTATATTTTCTTCCCAGAAGCACCCATAGGACTTGTAGTGTGTTAGTGCCATCACACAGAGTTCCTATATTTTCTTCCCAGAAGCACCCATAGGACTTGTACTGTGTTAGTCCCATCACACAGAGTTCCTATATTTTCTTCCCAGAAGCACCCATAGGACTTGTACTGTGTTAGTGGCATCACACAGAGTTCCTATATTTTCTTCCCAGAAGCACCCATAGGACTTGTACTGTGTTAGTGCCATCACACAGAGTTCCTATATTTTCTTCCCAGAAGCACCCATAGGACTTGTACTGTGTTAGTGCCATCACACAGAGTTCCTATATTTTCTTCCCAGAAGCACCCATAGGACTTGTACTGTGTTAGTGGCATCACACAGAGTTCCTATATTTTCTTCCCAGAAGCACCCATAGGACTTGTACTGTGTTAGTCCCATCACACAGAGTTCCTATATTTTCTTCCCAGAAGCACCCATAGGACTTGTACTGTGTTAGTGCCATCACACAGAGTTCCTATATTTTCTTCCCAGAAGCACCCATAGGACTTGTACTGTGTTAGTGCCATCACACAGAGTTCCTATATTTTCTTCCCAGAAGCACCCATAGGACTTGTACTGTGTTAGTCCCATCACACAGAGTTCCTATATTTTCTTCCCAGAAGCACCCATAGGACTTGTACTGTGTTAGTGGCATCACACAGAGTTCCTATATTTTCTTCCCAGAAGCACCCATAGGACTTGTACTGTGTTAGTGGCATCACACAGAGTTCCTATATTTTCTTCCCAGAAGCACCCATAGGACTTGTACTGTGTTAGTGGCATCACACAGAGTTCCTATATTTTCTTCCCAGAAGCACCCATAGGACTTGTAGTGTGTTAGTGGCATCACACAGAGTTCCTATATTTTCTTCCCAGAAGCACCCATAGGACTTGTACTGTGTTAGTCCCATCACACAGAGCTCCTATATTTTCTTCCCAGAAGCACCCATAGGACTTGTACTGTGTTAGTGCCATCACACAGAGTTCCTATATTTTCTTCCCAGAAGCACCCATAGGACTTGTACTGTGTTAGTGCCATCACACAGAGTTCCTATATTTTCTTCCCAGAAGCACCCATAGGACTTGTACTGTGTTAGTGGCATCACACAGAGTTCCTATATTTTCTTCCCAGAAGCACCCATAGGACTTGTACTGTGTTAGTGGCATCACACAGAGTTCCTATATTTTCTTCCCAGAAGCACCCATAGGACTTGTACTGTGTTAGTGGCATCACACAGAGTTCCTATATTTTCTTCCCAGAAGCACCCATAGGACTTGTACTGTGTTAGTGGCATCACACAGAGTTCCTATATTTTCTTCCCAGAAGCACCCATAGGACTTGTAGTGTGTTAGTCCCATCACACAGAGCTCCTATATTTTCTTCCCAGAAGCACCCATAGGACTTGTACTGTGTTAGTCCCATCACACAGAGTTCCTATATTTTCTTCCCAGAAGCACCCATAGGACTTGTAGTGTGTTAGTCCCATCACACAGAGCTCCTATATTTTCTTCCCAGAAGCACCCATAGGACTTGTACTGTGTTAGTCCCATCACACAGAGCTCCTATATTTTCTTCCCAGAAGCACCCATAGGACTTGTACTGTGTTAGTGGCATCACACAGAGTTCCTATATTTTCTTCCCAGAAGCACCCATAGGACTTGTACTGTGTTAGTGGCATCACACAGAGTTCCTATATTTTCTTCCCAGAAGCACCCATAGGACTTGTACTGTGTTAGTGGCATCACACAGAGTTCCTATATTTTCTTCCCAGAAGCACCCATAGGACTTCTACTGTGTTAGTGGCATCACACAGAGTTCCTATATTTTCTTCCCAGAAGCACCCATAGGACTTGTAGTGTGTTAGTGGCATCACACAGAGCTCCTATATTTTCTTCCCAGAAGCACCCATAGGACTTGTACTGTGTTAGTCCCATCACACAGAGTTCCTATATTTTCTTCCCAGAAGCACCCATAGGACTTGTAGTGTGTTAGTGCCATCACACAGAGCTCCTATATTTTCTTCCCAGAAGCACCCATAGGACTTGTACTGTGTTAGTGCCATCACACAGAGCTCCTATATTTTCTTCCCAGAAGCACCCATAGGACTTGTACTGTGTTAGTGGCATCACACAGAGTTCCTATATTTTCTTCCCAGAAGCACCCATAGGACTTGTACTGTGTTAGTGGCATCACACAGAGTTCCTATATTTTCTTCCCAGAAGCACCCATAGGACTTGTACTGTGTTAGTGGCATCACACAGAGTTCCTATATTTTCTTCCCAGAAGCACCCATAGGACTTGTACTGTGTTAGTGGCATCACACAGAGTTCCTATATTTTCTTCCCAGAAGCACCCATAGGACTTGTACTGTGTTAGTGGCATCACACAGAGTTCCTATATTTTCTTCCCAGAAGCACCCATAGGACTTGTACTGTGTTAGTGGCATCACACAGAGTTCCTATATTTTCTTCCCAGAAGCACCCATAGGACTTGTAGTGTGTTAGTGGCATCACACAGAGTTCCTATATTTTCTTCCCAGAAGCACCCATAGGACTTCTACTGTGTTAGTGGCATCACACAGAGTTCCTATATTTTCTTCCCAGAAGCACCCATAGGACTTGTACTGTGTTAGTGGCATCACACAGAGTTCCTATATTTTCTTCCCAGAAGCACCCATAGGACTTGTAGTGTGTTAGTGCCATCACACAGAGTTCCTATATTTTCTTCCCAGAAGCACCCATAGGACTTGTACTGTGTTAGTGCCATCACACAGAGTTCCTATATTTTCTTCCCAGAAGCACCCATAGGACTTGTACTGTGTTAGTGGCATCACACAGAGTTCCTATATTTTCTTCCCAGAAGCACCCATAGGACTTGTACTGTGTTAGTGGCATCACACAGAGTTCCTATATTTTCTTCCCAGAAGCACCCATAGGACTTGTACTGTGTTAGTGGCATCACACAGAGTTCCTATATTTTCTTCCCAGAAGCACCCATAGGACTTGTACTGTGTTAGTGGCATCACACAGAGTTCCTATATTTTCTTCCCAGAAGCACCCATAGGACTTGTACTGTGTTAGTGGCATCACACAGAGTTCCTATATTTTCTTCCCAGAAGCACCCATAGGACTTGTACTGTGTTAGTGGCATCACACAGAGTTCCTATATTTTCTTCCCAGAAGCACCCATAGGACTTGTACTGTGTTAGTGGCATCACACAGAGTTCCTATATTTTCTTCCCAGAAGCACCCATAGGACTTGTAGTGTGTTAGTGGCATCACACAGAGTTCCTATATTTTCTTCCCAGAAGCACCCATAGGACTTGTACTGTGTTAGTGGCATCACACAGAGTTCCTATATTTTCTTCCCAGAAGCACCCATAGGACTTGTACTGTGTTAGTGGCATCACACAGAGTTCCTATATTTTCTTCCCAGAAGCACCCATAGGACTTGTAGTGTGTTAGTGCCATCACACAGAGTTCCTATATTTTCTTCCCAGAAGCACCCATAGGACTTGTACTGTGTTAGTCCCATCACACAGAGCTCCTATATTTTCTTCCCAGAAGCACCCATAGGACTTGTACTGTGTTAGTGGCATCACACAGAGTTCCTATATTTTCTTCCCAGAAGCACCCATAGGACTTGTACTGTGTTAGTGGCATCACACAGAGTTCCTATATTTTCTTCCCAGAAGCACCCATAGGACTTGTACTGTGTTAGTGGCATCACACAGAGTTCCTATATTTTCTTCCCAGAAGCACCCATAGGACTTGTACTGTGTTAGTGGCATCACACAGAGTTCCTATATTTTCTTCCCAGAAGCACCCATAGGACTTGTACTGTGTTAGTGGCATCACACAGAGTTCCTATATTTTCTTCCCAGAAGCACCCATAGGACTTGTACTGTGTTAGTGGCATCACACAGAGTTCCTATATTTTCTTCCCAGAAGCACCCATAGGACTTGTACTGTGTTAGTGGCATCACACAGAGTTCCTATATTTTCTTCCCAGAAGCACCCATAGGACTTGTACTGTGTTAGTGGCATCACACAGAGTTCCTATATTTTCTTCCCAGAAGCACCCATAGGACTTGTAGTGTGTGTTAGTGGCATCACACAGAGTTCCTATATTTTCTTCCCAGAAGCACCCATAGGACTTGTACTGTGTTAGTGGCATCACACAGAGTTCCTATATTTTCTTCCCAGAAGCACCCATAGGACTTGTACTGTGTTAGTGCCATCACACAGAGTTCCTATATTTTCTTCCCAGAAGCACCCATAGGACTTGTACTGTGTTAGTGGCATCACACAGAGTTCCTATATTTTCTTCCCAGAAGCACCCATAGGACTTGTACTGTGTTAGTGGCATCACACAGAGTTCCTATATTTTCTTCCCAGAAGCACCCATAGGACTTGTACTGTGTTAGTGGCATCACACAGAGTTCCTATATTTTCTTCCCAGAAGCACCCATAGGACTTGTACTGTGTTAGTGGCATCACACAGAGTTCCTATATTTTCTTCCCAGAAGCACCCATAGGACTTGTACTGTGTTAGTGGCATCACACAGAGTTCCTATATTTTCTTCCCAGAAGCACCCATAGGACTTGTACTGTGTTAGTGGCATCACACAGAGTTCCTATATTTTCTTCCCAGAAGCACCCATAGGACTTGTACTGTGTTAGTGGCATCACACAGAGTTCCTATATTTTCTTCCCAGAAGCACCCATAGGACTTGTACTGTGTTAGTCCCATCACACAGAGTTCCTATATTTTTCTTCCCAGAAGCACCCATAGGACTTGTAGTGTGTTAGTGCCATCACACAGAGTTCCTATATTTTCTTCCCAGAAGCACCCATAGGACTTGTACTGTGTTAGTCCCATCACACAGAGTTCCTATATTTTCTTCCCAGAAGCACCCATAGGACTTGTACTGTGTTAGTGGCATCACACAGAGTTCCTATATTTTCTTCCCAGAAGCACCCATAGGACTTGTACTGTGTTAGTGGCATCACACAGAGTTCCTATATTTTCTTCCCAGAAGCACCCATAGGACTTGTACTGTGTTAGTGGCATCACACAGAGTTCCTATATTTTCTTCCCAGAAGCACCCATAGGACTTGTAGTGTGTTAGTGGCATCACACAGAGTTCCTATATTTTCTTCCCAGAAGCACCCATAGGACTTGTACTGTGTTAGTGGCATCACACAGAGTTCCTATATTTTCTTCCCAGAAGCACCCATAGGACTTGTACTGTGTTAGTGGCATCACACAGAGTTCCTATATTTTCTTCCCAGAAGCACCCATAGGACTTTGTAGTGTGTTAGTGGCATCACACAGAGTTCCTATATTTTCTTCCCAGAAGCACCCATAGGACTTGTACTGTGTTAGTGCCATCACACAGAGCTCCTATATTTTCTTCCCAGAAGCACCCATAGGACTTGTACTGTGTTAGTGCCATCACACAGAGTTCCTATATTTTCTTCCCAGAAGCACCCATAGGACTTGTACTGTGTTAGTCCCATCACACAGAGTTCCTATATTTTCTTCCCAGAAGCACCCATAGGACTTGTACTGTGTTAGTGCCATCACACAGAGTTCCTATATTTTCTTCCCAGAAGCACCCATAGGACTTGTAGTGTGTTAGTGGCATCACACAGAGTTCCTATATTTTCTTCCCAGAAGCACCCATAGGACTTGTACTGTGTTAGTGGCATCACACAGAGTTCCTATATTTTCTTCCCAGAAGCACCCATAGGACTTGTACTGTGTTAGTGGCATCACACAGAGTTCCTATATTTTCTTCCCAGAAGCACCCATAGGACTTGTGTGTGTTAGTCCCATCACACAGAGTTCCTATATTTTCTTCCCAGAAGCACCCATAGGACTTGTACTGTGTTAGTGGCATCACACAGAGTTCCTATATTTTCTTCCCAGAAGCACCCATAGGACTTGTAGTGTGTTAGTGGCATCACACAGAGTTCCTATATTTTCTTCCCAGAAGCACCCATAGGACTTGTAGTGTGTTAGTGGCATCACACAGAGTTCCTATATTTTCTTCCCAGAAGCACCCATAGGACTTGTACTGTGTTAGTGCCATCACACAGAGTTCCTATATTTTCTTCCCAGAAGCACCCATAGGACTTGTAGTGTGTTAGTCCCATCACACAGAGTTCCTATATTTTCTTCCCAGAAGCACCCATAGGACTTGTAGTGTGTTAGTCCCATCACACAGAGCTCCTATATTTTCTTCCCAGAAGCACCCATAGGACTTGTACTGTGTTAGTGCCATCACACAGAGTTCCTATATTTTCTTCCCAGAAGCACCCATAGGACTTGTAGTGTGTTAGTGGCATCACACAGAGTTCCTATATTTTCTTCCCAGAAGCACCCATAGGACTTGTACTGTGTTAGTGGCATCACACAGAGTTCCTATATTTTCTTCCCAGAAGCACCCATAGGACTTGTACTGTGTTAGTGGCATCACACAGAGTTCCTATATTTTCTTCCCAGAAGCACCCATAGGACTTGTACTGTGTTAGTGGCATCACACAGAGTTCCTATATTTTCTTCCCAGAAGCACCCATAGGACTTGTACTGTGTTAGTGGCATCACACAGAGTTCCTATATTTTCTTCCCAGAAGCACCCATAGGACTTGTAGTGTGTTAGTGGCATCACACAGAGTTCCTATATTTTTCTTCCCAGAAGCACCCATAGGACTTGTAGTGTGTTAGTGGCATCACACAGAGCTCCTATATTTTCTTCCCAGAAGCACCCATAGGACTTGTACTGTGTTAGTCCCATCACACAGAGCTCCTATATTTTCTTCCCAGAAGCACCCATAGGACTTGTAGTGTGTTAGTCCCATCACACACAGAGCTCCTATATTTTCTTCCCAGAAGCACCCATAGGACTTGTAGTGTGTTAGTCCCATCACACAGAGTTCCTATATTTTCTTCCCAGAAGCACCCATAGGACTTGTACTGTGTTAGTGGCATCACACAGAGTTCCTATATTTTCTTCCCAGAAGCACCCATAGGACTTGTAGTGTGTTAGTGCCATCACACAGAGTTCCTATATTTTCTTCCCAGAAGTACCCATAGGACTTGTACTGTGTTAGTGGCATCACACAGAGTTCCTATATTTTCTTCCCAGAAGCACCCATAGGACTTGTACTGTGTTAGTGGCGTCACACAGAGTTCCTATATTTTCTTCCCAGAAGCACCCATAGGACTTGTAGTGTGTTAGTCCCATCACACAGAGCTCCTATATTTTCTTCCCAGAAGCACCCATAGGACTTGTACTGTGTTAGTCCCATCACACAGAGTTCCTATATTTTCTTCCCAGAAGCACCCATAGGACTTGTAGTGTGTTAGTCCCATCACACAGAGCTCCTATATTTTCTTCCCAGAAGCACCCATAGGACTTGTACTGTGTTAGTCCCATCACACAGAGCTCCTATATTTTTTCTTCCCAGAAGCCCCCATAGGACTTGTACTGTGTTAGTGGCATCACACAGAGTTCCTATATTTTCTTCCCAGAAGCACCCATAGGACTTGTACTGTGTTAGTGGCATAACACAGAGTTCCTATATTTTCTTCCCAGAAGCACCTATAGGACTTGTACTGTGTTAGTGGCATCACACAAAGTTCCTATATTTTCTTCCCAGAAGTACCCATAGGACTTCTAGTGTGTTAGTGGCATCACACAGAGTTCCTATATTTTCTTCCCAGAAGCACCCATAGGACTTGTAGTGTGTTAGTCCCATCACACAGAGCTCCTATATTTTCTTCCCAGAAGCACCCATAGGACTTCAATTGTGTGTTAGTGGCATCACACAGAGCTCCTATATTTTCTTCCCAGAAGTACCCATAGGACTTCAATTGTGTGTTAGTGGCATCACACAGAGCTCCTATATTTTCTTCCCAGAAGCACCCATAGGACTTGTACTGTGTTAGTCCCATCACACAGAGCTCCTATATTTTCTTCCCAGAAGCACCCATAGGACTTGTAGTGTGTTAGTCCCATCACACAGAGCTCCTATATTTTCTTCCCAGAAGCACCCATAGGACTTCAATTGTGTGTTAGTGGCATCACACAGAGCTCCTATATTTTCTTTCCCAGAAGCACCCATAGGACTTCTAGTGTGTTAGTGGCATCACACAGAGCTCCTATATTTTCTTCCAGAAGCACCCATAGGACTTCTAGTGTGTTAGTGGCATCACACAGAGCTCCTATATTTTCTTTGCAGAAGCACCCATAGGACTTCTAGTGTGTTAGTGGCATCACACAGAGCTCCTATATTTTCTTCTCAGCAGCACCAACAGGACTTCTAGTGTGTTAGTGGCATCACACAGAGCTCCTATATTTTCTTTGCAGAAGCACCCATAGGACTTCGAGTGTGTTAGTGGCATCACACAGAGCTCCTATATTTTCTTCTCAGCAGCACCCACAGGACTTCTAGCGTGTTAGTGGCATCACACAGAGCTCCTATATTTTCTTTGCAGAAGCACCCATAGGACTTCTAGTGTGTTAGTGGCATCACACAGAGCTCCTATATTTTCTTCTCAGCAGCACCCACAGGACTTCTAGTGTGTTAGTGGCATCACACAGAGCTCCTATATTTTCTTTTCAGAAGCACCCATAGGACTTCTAGTGTGTTAGTGGCATCACACAGAGCTCCTATATTTTCTTCTCAGCAGCACCCACAGGACTTCTAGTGTGTTAGTGGGCACACACAGAGCTCCTATATTTTCTTTGCAGAAGCACCCATAGGACTTCTAGTGTGTTAGTGACATCACACAGAGCTCCTATATTTTCTTCTCAGCAGCACCCACAAGACTTCTAGTGTGTTAGTGGCATCACACAGAGCTCCTATATTTTCTTTGCAGAAGCACCCATAGGACTTCTAGTTTGTTAGTGGCATCACACAGAGCTCCTATATTTTCTTCTTCTCAGCAGCACCCACAGGACTTCTAGTGTGTTAGTGGCATCACACAGAGCTCCTATATTTTCTTTTCAGAAGCACCCATAGGACTTCTAGTGTGTTAGTGGCATCACACAGAGCTCCTATATTTTCTTCTCAACAGCACCCACAGGACTTCTAGTGTGTTAGTGGCATCACACAGAGCTCCTATATTTTCTTTGCAGAAGCACCCATAGGACTTCTAGTGTGTTAGTGGCATCACACAGAGCTCCTATATTTTCTTCTCAGCAGCACCCACAGGACTTCTAGTGTGTTAGTGGCATCACACAGAGCTCCTATATTTTCTTTGCAGAAGCACCCATAGGACTTCTAGTGTGTTAGTGGCATCACACAGAGCTCCTATATTTTCTTTGCAGAAGCACCCATAGGACTTCTAGTGTGTTAGTGGCATCACACAGAGCTCCTATATTTTCTTCTCAGCAGCACCCACAGGACTTCTAGTGTGTTAGTGGCATCACACAGAGCTCCTATATTTTCTTTGCAGAAGCACCCATAGGACTTCTAGTGTGTTAGTGGCATCACACAGAGCTCCTATATTTTCTTCTCAGCAGCACCCACAGGACTTCTAGTGTGTTAGTGGCATCACACAGAGCTCCTATATTTTCTTTGCAGAAGCACCCATAGGACTTCTAGTGTGTTAGTGGCATCACACAGAGCTCCTATATTTTCTTCTCAGCAGCACCCACAGGACTTCTAGTGTGTTAGTGGCATCACACAGAGCTCCTATATTTTCTTTGCAGAAGCACCCATAGGACTTCTAGTGTGTTAGTGGCATCACACAGAGCTCCTATATTTTCTTCTCAGCAGCACCCACAGGACTTCTAGTGTGTTAGTGGCATCACACAGAGCTCCTATATTTTCTTTGCAGAAGCACCCATAGGACTTCTAGTGTGTTAGTGGCATCTAGATGCCATGTTTAGAAACTCAAGACCCACCTCTTCTAAACATGGCATCCCAACATGAGCAGTCAAGCGCCTCGAGGCGATTCAGTTCGCAGTTGCAGCGCTATACAAATCATTCATTCATTCACACAGAGCTCCTATATTTTCTTTGCAGAAGCACCCATAGGACTACCGACTACAATGGCTGGAAGACCGCCAAGGGGAGGCAGAGCGTGCAGAGCCAAGAACACAGGGCAGGCAGGCTCTGTTTCTAGTGGACGTGGCCGTGGCCGTGGACGTGGTCGTGCATCGTCATCAGCACGTGACCATGGGACACGCGCGTCTTTGTTTTCGGCAGCTGGACATGTGGAGCCGCATCATGCTGAAGGCTTGGTAGAATGGATGACCAAGCCCTCCTCATCCTCCTCATCCTCTCCCACCCAGGCTCAGGGTACTGGCAGAGCAGCTGCCAACGCGTACTCAATGGCATCATCAGCCACCCCTTCCCTAGACCCACCATGTCCTCCTGAGGAGTCCCCCGAACTCTTTGAGCACAGTGTTGGGTACAAGCTCCAGGAGGATGCCCAACGATTCGAAGGCTCGGATGATGATACCCAGCTTGAGGAAGTCAGTAGTGTGCGCGCAGAGAGAGGGGATGCTGAAGGACAGCAATCTGGCAGTACTGTTCCACCAGCTGCAGCTTACTGCCAGGTTTTCTCTAGTGGTGAAGAGGGAGGGGATGATGAGGTCACTGACGCCACGTGGGTGCCTGGAGGGAGAGAGGATGAGGAGGAGGACGAGGAGGAGGAGGATGCGGCGTCACATGTCCAACGAGGCAGGATGCCCCCTGGAGGCCAGCTAGAGGCCAGCACAGCAACTGTACAACACCGCAGAGCTCCGCCTGTGCAGGGCGCTGCCTCTGCACGTTATCAGAAAAGTTCTTTGGTGTGGGCCTTTTTTGAGACGAGTGCATCAGATCGCACCACTGCTATTTGCAATATTTGTCTCAAGCGTATCTCACGTGGCCAAAACATCAGCCGCTAGGGCACCACAAGCATGACCAGACATATGTCGACCTGCCATGCAGCTCGTTGGCGGGCACACATAAAAGACCCACACCAAAGAACTAAGCGGACCTCTCCTTGCTCCTCATCAGCTGGGATCTCCATCCCCACTACATCTTCAGTCCTCTCTGAAAGCTGCTGTGAGAGGACTGAAGGTGTAGAATTAGGTGTGTCACAACCAAGTAATTGCAGTACACCGACGTCCGATAGTAGCAGGCAAATTTCCCTGCCCCAGCTGCTGGACCGTCGAAAGAAGTACACTCCCAGCCATCCACATGCCCAGCGGTTGAATGCTAGCTTGGCTAAATTGCTAGCACTTCAACTGCTGCCTTTTCAGTTGGTAGACTCGGCCCCCTTCCGTGAGTTTGTTCAATGTGCGGTTCCTCAGTGGCAGGTTCCCAAACGCCACTTTTTCTCACGGAAGGCGATTCCGTCTCTCTACCAGCATGTGGAAGGCAATGTCCATGCCTCGCTGGACAGGGCGGTCAGCGGTAAGGTGCATATTACCGCTGACTCATGGTCCAGCAGGCATGGACAGGGTCGTTACCTTTCTTTCACGGCCCATTGGGTCACTCTATTGGCAGCTGGGAGGGATGCAGGACAAGGTGCAGTAGTGTTGGAGGTTGTTCCGCCACAGCGCCTCCAAAACGCTACTACTGCTACTGGTTGTGACACACCTCTCTCCTCCACCCCTCCTCTTCTTCTTCCTCCAGTGCTCTGTCCTCGGAACCAGCGGTGCTCCGTAGGCGTACAAGGGGCTACGCAAGTACGCAGGCAAAAAGATGCCATGCCGTGCTTGCGCTGGTGTGTTTGGGGGACAGGAGCCACACTGGGGCAGAGGTTCTGGCAGCTCTGCAGGGGCAGGCCGAGAGGTGGTTGCCACGCCAGCTTAAGCCAGGAATGGTCGTTTCTGACAATGGCACCAACCTCCTCTCCGCCCTGCGACAGGGGCAGCTCACCCATGTGCCCTGTATGGCTCACGTCCTCAACCTGGTGGTGCAGCGGTTCTTGGGCAGGTTCCCAGGCTTACAGGATGTCCTGAGGCAGGCCAGGAAAGTCTGTGTGCATTTCCGCCGATCTTATAATGCCAGTGCTTGGCTGACTGAGCTGCAAAAGGAGCTGAACCTGCCCAAGAACCGCCTAATATGTGACATGCCCACCAGGTGGAACTCAACGTTGGCCATGCTGCAGCGACTGCACACGCAGCAGAGGGCCATCAATGAGTACCTTTGCGACTACGGCACCAGGACAGGGTCAGGGGAGCTTGGTTTTTTTTCCCCACGTCAGTGGAGCATGATCAGGGATGCATGCACTGTCCTCTCACCATTTGAGGAGGCCACGAGGATGGTGAGCAGTGACAGTGCATGCATCAGTGACACTGTACCTCTTGTCCACCTGTTGGAGCATACGCTGCATGGGATAATGGACAGGGCACTTGAGGCAGAACAGAGGCAGGAAGAGGAGGACTTCCTTGCCTCTCAAGGCCCCCTTTATCCGGACAGTGTTCCTTCTGTCCCACCCATCACACAGGAAGAGGATGAGGAGGAGGAGGAGGAGGATTGTGTGAGCATGGAGGTGGAGCCTGGCACTCAGCATCAGCAGCAGCAGTCTTTTAGGGATGATGTACAGTCCCAACAAACCAGTGGACTTGTACGTGGCTGGGAGGAGGTGGCTGGCGATCATGTCATCCTCAGTGACCCAGAAGACTCCGGACCGAATGCCTCAGCTAACCTACGCTGCATGGCCTCCCTGATCCTGCAAAGCCTGCGGAAGGATCCTCGTGTTCTTCGGATCAAGGAGAGGGACCATTACTGGCTGGCCACTCTCCTTGATCCACGGTACAAGGGTAAGGTTGCGGACCTTATCTTGCCGTCGCAGAGGGAGCAGAGGATGAGACATCTCAGGGAGGCCTTGCAGAAAGGTCTGTGCAACGCGTTCCCAGAAACTGGGAGGTTACAAACTCCTGGTCCTGGGCGACGAGTTGCTGAGGCTTCGGTCAGTAGCAGAAGGAGCGGTGGGGAAGGTGGACGTCTGACCGATGCGTTCAGACAATTTTTTAGTCCGCAGCCCCAAGGTATGATCGGTTCCAGCAACCATCGCCAGCGTCTGATATACATGGTGCAGGAATACCTTGGGGCAAGGTCAGACTTGGACACCTTTCCCACCGAAAATCCTCTGGCTTACTGGGTCCTGAGGATGGATCACTGGCCAGAGCTTGCACAGTATGCAATTGAGCTACTGGCCTGTCCTGCCTCCAGCGTTCTTTCCGAACGCACATTCAGTGCTGCTGGAGGATTTGTCACCGATCATAGGGTGCGCCTGTCCACCGACTCGGTTGATCGACTGACCTTCATCAAAATGAATCAGTCTTGGATCACCACCAGCTACCAGGCACCTGAAGCGGATATAACGGAATAATTTATAATGTCACATCCCTTCAAGACTGCCTATGCTGATGCTGAGTGACTGTCCTGTTATGTTCACTGACTATCCTCTTCCTCCTCCTCAATGATCCATGCCACCACACCAGTGCCTAAGGCACAATTTTTCAGCCCCTGTATAACAGGGGCGTGTACTTACAATTTTTAAAAAAAATGCTTCACAACACGTGTGACTGCTGTGCTCCAAGTACAGTATCTGTGAGGGGTTGCAGTGTTGTGGCACCAGCACCAGTGCCTAAGGCACAATTTTTCAGCCCCTGTTTAACAGGGGCGTGTAATTAAATTTTTTTTTTAAAAATGCTTCGCAACACGTGTGACTGCTGTGCTCCAAGTACAGTATCTGTGAGGGGTTGCAGTGTTGTGGCACCAGCACCAGTGCCTAAGGCACAATTTTTCAGCCCCTGTTTAACAGGGGCGCGTAATTACAATTTTTTTAAAAAATGCTTCGCAACACGTGTGACTGCTGTGCTCCAAGTACAGTATCTGTGAGGGGTTGCAGTGTTGTGGCACCAGCACCAGTGCCTAAGGCACAATTTGTCAGCCCCTGTTTAACAGGGGCGCGTAATTACAATTTTTTAAAAAAATGCTTCGCAACACGTGTGACTGCTGTGCTCCAAGTACAGTATCTGTGAGGGGTTGCAGTGTTGTGGCACCAGCACCAGTGCCTAAGGCACAATTTTTCAGCCCCTGTTTAACAGGGGCGTGTAATTAATTTTTTTTTTAAAAATGCTTCGCAACACGTGTGACTGCTGTGCTCCAAGTACAGTATCTGTGAGGGGTTGCAGTGTTGTGGCACCAGCACCAGTGCCTAAGGCACAATTTTTCAGCCCCTGTTTAACAGGGGCGCGTAATTACAATTTTTTTAAAAAATGCTTCGCAACACGTGTGACTGCTGTGCTCCAAGTACAGTATCTGTGAGGGGTTGCAGTGTTGTGGCACCAGCACCAGTGCCTAAGGCACAATTTGTCAGCCCCTGTTTAACAGGGGCGCGTAATTACAATTTTTTAAAAAAATGCTTCGCAACACGTGTGACTGCTGTGCTCCAAGTACAGTATCTGTGAGGGGTTGCAGTGTTGTGGCACCAGCACCAGTGCCTAAGGCACAATTTGTCAGCCCCTGTTTAACAGGGGCGTGTAAGTACAATTTTTTTTAAAAATGCTTCGCAACACGTGTGACTGCTGTGCTCCAAGTACAGTATCTGTGAGGGGTTGCAGTGTTGTGGCACCAGCACCAGTGCCTAAGGCACAATTTTTCAGCCCCTGTTTAACAGGGGCGTGTAATTACAATTTTTTAAAAAAATGCTTCGCAACACGTGTGACTGCTGTGCTCCAAGTACAGTATCTGTGAGGGGTTGCAGTGTTGTGGCACCAGTGCCTAAGGCACAATTTTTCAGCCCCTGTTGGGGCGTGTAATTACAATTTTTAGGCAATGCTTTGCAACAGGTCTCATTGCTGTGCTAAGAGTACAGTATCTGTGAGGGGTTGCAGTGTTGTGGCACCAGCACCAATGTCTAAGGCACAATTTTTCAGCCCCTGTTTAATAGGGGCGTGTAATTACAAATCTTGATCTAATAGTTCACAGCAGGGCCCATTCCTGCGCCCACCAAGAGTAACAATGAGGGCCTACAGTCTTGTGGCAACACCGTCCACCACCACCGCCAAAGGCCCAATTTTTCTGCCCTGTTCAACAGGTGCATGCAATTACAAATCTTGATCTAATAACTCACAGCAGGGCCCATTCCTGCGCCCACCAAGAGTAACTGTGAGGGCTTACAGTCTTGTGGCAACACCGTCCACCACCACCACCACCACCAAAGGCCCAATTTTTCTGCCCTGTTCAACAGGTGCATGCAATTACAAATCTTGATCTAATAACTCACAGCAGGGCCCATTCCTGCGCCCACCAAGAGTAACTGTGAGGGCTTACAGTCTTGTGGCAACACCGTCCACCACCACCACCACCACCACCACCACCACCACCAAAGGCCCAATTTTTCTGCCCTGTTCAACAGGTGCATGCAATTACAAATCTTGATCTAATAACTCACAGCAGGGCCCATTCCTGTGCCCACCAAGAGTAACTGTGAGGGCTTACAGTCTTGTGGCAACACCGTCCACCACCACCACCACCACCAAAGGCCCAATTTTCCTGCCCTGTTCAACAGGTGCATGCAAGTACAAATCTTGATCTATTAACTCACAGCAGGGCCCATTCCTGTGCCCACCAGTCTTGTGGCTACACCAACATCTAATAGGGCAAATTTCTGCAGAGTATATACGCCAGGCCCCTACTTTCAAACATCCAACTTACAAACAACTCCTACTTGCAAACGGAAAGAGAAAACAGGAAGTGAGAGGAAATCTACCCCTAGGAAGGGAAATTCTATGCTGTTAGATTTAATTTGGGAAAAAGGTATCTCCTCTCTACTGATGCTTTATCACCAATCCTTGTTTCAATTCAAACCCCACTTTTCCAAAAACATTTGTCATTGGGACGGAAAGTGAGGTGACATGTTCTGAACAGATGTGCAAAGACAGCAAATGTTACAGGGGTGATAACCCCTCCCTATGTTCTCCAAAAAGCTTAAAAATAGATTTTTTGGGGATGGAGCTACACTTCATAATGTACCTGTTCAGATTCTACTTAAGAACAAACCTACAGTCCGTGTCTTGTTTGCACCACCTATATACTGCTGTTCAGAGTATATAGGGTTGTAGGTATAGGGTTTTATTTTGGGTGCGGGGTCCCCCTTAATATCCATACAAGACCCAAAGGGGCTGGGGTGGGGGGGGGGGGTGATGGGGTAGCCATGCCATTTTTCTCAAGGATTTTCAGCCATATGGCGGCCAGGACAAGACATGCCATTAAAGCCGCAAGTGTTTTTAAATGGCTTCTTTTTTTCCTTTACAAATGTCATTTTGTGCAAGGACAGTTCTAAACACGGGAAACACATGCCACTTCACAGGCATACTTTAGACACCCCCCAGGTACCATATTTAAAGGAAAATTTCACTTTTTTTTTCACTTTATGCATCATTAAAATGACTGCTCCCGAAAAAACTTTAGTTTTTAAAAGTTTTTTTTTGCATTGATATATGTCCCCTGGGGCAGGACCCGGGTCCCCAAACCTGTTTTTTATGACATTAACATGCATATTGGCCGTTGTAATTAGCACTTTTGATTTCGAACGTTCGCGTCCATTATAACGTATAGGGTTCGAAAATTCGCGCAAACTTTCGGTCCGTTCGAAGGTTCTGGTTCGAACCGAACCCGGGGGTGTTCAGCTCATCCCTACTCTGAAGTAGCTGAAGAGAGACTGGCAGGAACAGCGGGCTGGAACTGATGACTGGAACACCGTAGACAGCCGGGGGAAGTTCGGTAGCACAGCCGGAGCAACAGGTAGCTCCGGCTCCGGCTCCAGATGCCGATAAGCCCCCGCCCGCAGACCCCGACAACCAACGGCCAGGGTTGTCGGGAAGAGGCCCTTGTCCTCATCAACATGGGGACAAGGTGCTTTGGGGTGGGGGGGCCACACTGCCCCCCTTTCCCCAGGGCACCCCCCATGTTGAGGGCACGCGGCCTGGTACGGCTCAGGGGGGGGGGGCGCTCGTTCGTCCCCACCCCTTTCCTGGCCTGCCAGGCTGCGTGCTCGGATAAGGGTCTGACATGGATTTGGGGGGGACCCCCACGCCGTTTTTTCGGCGTGGGGATTCCCTTTAAATCCATGACAGGTGACGGAGCTAGCGCGCCGGCATTTACTGCCTACGCTAGCTACGTACCTGAAGTCATGTGCTAAATGAACGGACTGCCGATGAGCGGCAAGTCCGTTCATTTTCAAAAGTCCCGCGGACTTTGGCCGGCGGATTATCCGCCGGAGAAGTCCGTGCGTGTGTGGGCAAGTCCACACGCTCGGAAAGTCCAGCGGACCCAGCTGGAAAGTCCGGCGGGATTGTCCGCTGGACTAGGTCCGCCGGCAAAAGTCCGCACGTGTGTACGCGGCATTTGAATGAACTTTCCCAGATGCTTAACCATACATACGTAGTACATCCAGAGAATAAAGGTTTAAGCACAAGCTCATGGCTGCAGTTCAACCGTCTCCCCACTATAAAGTAAAAGCAATCTAGGCGGCTGTACAGCTGCCCAATCCCTTTATTGCCGCGTACACACAGTCGGAATTTCCGATGGAAACTGTCCGTTGGGAGTTTTTCATCAGATTTTCCGACCGTGTGTATGCCCATCGGTCTTTTTCTGTCGGAATTTCCGACGGACTTTGGATTGAGAACCTGTTCTTAATTTTTCCGACGGAAAACCTTTCTATCGGATTTTCCGATCATGTGTATGCAATTCCGACACGCAAAATTCTGACGCATGCTCGGAAACAATTCGACGCATGCTCAGAAGCATTAAACTTCCCTTTTATAGTGCAGTCGCATGTGTTTTATGCCGCGGTGTTATTGATCGTCGGAATTTGGTGTGACTGTGTGTTGGCAAGACAGTTTGAGCGAAATTCCGTCGGAATTCTGACGAGAAAACCATCAGAGCTTTTTCCGACGAGAATTCTGACCGTGTGTACGTGGCATTACAGTGCGGGCAGTGTTGTTTCCCCTGCAGGCAACCCCCCCCAGTGGTCTCCAGGACCGCACCAGTGGGCTTCAGAATGGTGAATGGGAGGAGACTGAGGTACATCTGTTCCTCGATCTCCTCTAAAGTGAATGAAGCTTGGAAGCAATCATTATTTTGTCACTTCTGTTTTCAGAGAATGATCTATGCTTGGTTAAGTGCTTTGGCAGGCAGAGGAGTCATTAGACCCCTAATGTCTTCATAGAGAGTACCTGTCACCTGCCCAGTGCTATCACAGGGGATTTGTCAAAGCGGAGTTCCAGGCTTTTTATGTTTTATGTTCCAGCAGCTACAAAAAAAGTGTAGTTGCTGAATTTTAATAAACAGACACTTACCTGTTCCACGGTCCAGCGATGCGGCCGAACGGAGCGTTGCGCCTCTCCGCCGGCGCCTCCATTGCCACTCTGGGCACCTGGCTGTGACAGCTTTCGGCTTCATGGCCAGGCACGCACAGCGCATGCGCGAGTCGTGCTGCGCTCCCGGAGTGGACAGGCGATCTCCTGGGACCTGTCACATGTCCTAGGAGATCGCCTAGAGGGAGGGGCCCCCTAAGGCGAAAGGAGAAGTTGCCTTGGTGGTCCCTGGGCGGAAGGAGGAAGTGGGACAGGAAGTCCCCCTCCTAACGAAGCCCCCCCCCCCCCCCCCCCCCCCCCCCAAAAAAATGGCATAGAGGTGGCGAGGAGTGCTTAAAGCGGAAGTTCAATTTTTGGGTGGAACTCAGCTTTAACTCCCTTGTGCAGTGGTGGAACTACCAGGGTCTCACTTGCGACTAAGCTCTGGCGTTCCATACTTTGTATGAACAGACGATCTGTCTCCTCTCCCCTGAGAGAACCGGGAACTGTGTGTTTACACACACAGATCCCAGTTCTCAGTGTGTCACCAGCGATCGCGGGAGCCCGGCGGTGATCGCAACCGCCGGGCACTCGCATTGGCTTCGCGCGCGCCCAGTGGCTACAGGGTGAAGCGACGTAATATAACGTAGTTTCGCCCAGCCGTGCCATTCTGCCGCAGTAAAACTGTGGCAGCTGGTCGGCAAGTGCTTAAGGGAAACTGTGGCGGCTGGTCGTCAAGTGGTTAAGGGGGCATGACAATGGGTGTGTCCTATGCCTGCATACTTTTAGGCCCCTTTCACACTGGGGCGTCAGCGGTAACGATTTACCATCGTTTTTGCGGGGGGTTTTCAGCCGTGAGCGGGGCGCTTTTAACCCCTGCTGGCAGCTGAAAAAGGGTTAAAACGACCCGCAAAGCGCCGCTGCAGTTTTTTTAACATCCTGCCAGCTCATCGCTAAAATTAGCGTCTATAAAGCACCTGAAAAACACCTCCCCTGCAGACACTGGGTCTGCAGGGGAGGTGTTTTTAGGCGCTTTATAGACGCTATTTTTAGCCCAAAAGCGCCTCCAGTGTGAAAGGGGTCTTACTGATAGGTGTCCCTCATTCCAATCTCAAAATGTTGGGAGGTATGCCTTCATGATTTCTTGCACTGGGGCCCTGGAGGTTCTAGTTACGCCTCTGTCCTTGTGAGGAAAAAGATACATAAAAACAATTAGAAAAAAGTAAAAAAAAAGGTATTAAAAAAAAAAAGTTGCACCCCTTGCCCTCCACACACAGCATGCGTATGTGTATGGCACAACACACGTAAGGTATTGCTGCAAATGTCGTGAGAGCAGCAATTTTAGCCCTAGAGCTCACAGGAACTCTAAACTGATGAGCTGGAAAGACTTTTCCCCTATAGAGATGTATGGGTACCGTCGTTTACCGTAGATGCACGCAAGTTTAAGACTTGACATGCTTTGTATCTATTTACTTAATGCAAGCCTGACTTATATTTTACCAAAACATGGGATATTATATTCTGAGCGTTCGCAACAACACCCGGAAACCGGGCACTTGGAGGGGCGGGTCTTACTGGAATCTATAAAGAGGAGGGCGGGATGAAGAGAGATTGTATTGAGAAAGTGTAGGAGGGGCGTGGCGATCCAGCAGAATAGGGCGGGATGGAAAGCGCGGTTCTCAGCGGAAGAGGGAGGGGCCATAAGCAAGAAAGGGCGGGCGGGAGTAAAGTAAACAATCAGAGGGGAGAGAAGTGCGAGAAGGGGCGTGGCTATTAGGTAGGAAGCGCAGGAAGGAGCGTGGCAATTTGTGTTAATATGCAACAAGGGGAAGGACTATTGGTGGGCAGATTCAGAATAGGAATTGGTTATCAGTAGAGGGCGGCAAGGGGAGGTGCTGTCAGAGAAGACGTAATGGGCGATCCCAGAAACGGGAAGGCGTGGAATACTTAGTTCAATAGTAGGGTAGGGGCGTGTCAATGGTGAGAGGGGGCGCGGCCATGCTGAATGAGCGGTACCAGTCACTGTAGATGGGAGTGGTCTCTCTGTCATTCCCAGTGTAAGAAGCCGATAGAGGAAGTGAGAGGTGAGCCGGGGGATTGTGGGGGTACATTTCACATGTTGTTGATCTCCACACTTGGCTGCTGATGGGATCCAGGAGGATCTGTGTTAGAAGCTTCAGATGGAAGCTCCTCAGTCTTCTGATTATCCATGAATACATTGACTACTGAGATCATCATTACAGTGTGTGTGTATTACACACAGGAAGATACATCATTCATGGTTCTCACACTCATTCCCTTGGTTCACATTCACAGGTTCACATTCTGGTTCACATTCTCGGTTCACATTCACCCAGAATGAAGAGAAAAGGCTTCCCCTCCCACACATCCTCAAATCAGAGGACCTATAGAGTTTAACCACTTCAATACCAGGCACCCCCCCCCCCCCCTTCCTGCCAGGGCAATTTTCAGAGCTGTCGCACTTTTTGACAATTGCACGGTCATACAACACTGTACCCAAACTACATTTTTATCATTTTCTTCCCACAAATAAAGCTTTCTTTTAAAGTGAATTTATCACTTCTGCGGTTTTTATTTTTTGCGCTATAAACAAAAAAAGCGACAATTTTGAAAAAAAAAAACTGATGGGCACAGATAGGTGGCATGACTGGATAGGCAGCACTGATAAGGAGTTACTGACAGGCATGGCTGAGTGACCTCTGAACGGCACTGATTGGAACTGTTTGCCACTTTTATGGGCATTGGCAGGAGTTTATTATGGGGCACAGGATGGCAGGTGATGGGCACTTATTGGCAGCTGGATGGGCACATCTGATGGGGGCTGTACTGCTAATCAATGTGCTGATTATCAACGCAGATCCCTCCCCCCCTCTGTCAGCATGAACCGAGGAAAGCCCTTTACCGGTGTCATGTCGAAAATAGTCCCCCATCCTACTGCGGAGGACATAGGAGACTCCGAACATCAACAGCTGATCACGAGCTCTACACAGCGCATGCGCAGTTATTACCACATTCTGTCACACGCTCCCGATGCTAGTACAACTTTGCCTACAGAATGCACACAACTGGGGCGGTGATAAGGGCGGGTAGTTTAATGTTACAATATATATTACCCCTTCACAACGTGTGCCTACAGAATCAAACCCGCCCATCAACATTGCTAAACCCACCCTTCAGTTCAGTAAACACGCCCCACAAACATCCGCCTATTTCAGTAATCCACCCCTTCGAGCATCGGGAGCGTGTGACAGAATGTACTATTCATTGCGCAGGCACCGTGTATACTTCATGATCAGCTGTTCTTCTTCGGAGACTTTCGGCGTCTCCTTTGTCCTCCGTACTGCGCCTGCGCAGTACAGGGCGGACACTATTCGATGGGGGGACACTTCTAGTCAGAACTCCCTCACTTCCTGGTTCACGCAATGATCAGCTGTGATTGGTCACAGCTGATCATGTGGTAAGAAGCCTCAGTCAGAACTTGAAGCTCCATACCACGATCGGAATTGCAGTGTGACAGACTGACACACAGCACCTCTGATCGCAGCGCTGCGCGCCGGCCTGTTATCCTGATCACGTCATATGACATCCGATCAGGATAACTAAACCACTTTCCCGCGGTCATATTGCTATATGACGGGAGGCAAGTGGTTAACCACTTCAATACAGGGCACTTTCACCCACTTCCTGCCCAGGCCCATTTTCAGCGCTGTCACATTTTGAATGAAAATTGCGCGGTCATGCAACACTGTACCTAAATGACATTTATATAATTTTTTCCCACAAATAGAGATTTCTTTTGGTGGTATTTGATCACCACTGGCGTTTTTTATTTGCTAAATAAAAAAAGAAAAAAGATTTTCTTTTGTTTCTGTTAGAAAATTTTGTAAATAAGTAAGTTTTCTCCTTCACTGTCAGACACTGATGGTCACTAATGGGCAATGATGATGAGGCACTAATATGCAGCACTGATGGGCACTTAAAGGTGGCACTTATAGGCAGCACTGCCGAGGAGGCACTGACAGACATCTCTAATGGGAACTGATTGGCGTCACTGGTGGGCTCTAGTGGGCATCCTTGATGTGTCTGCACCAATAATCAATGCGATGATTATCAGCACAGCCCCCCCCCCCCCTTCAGGAGAGCCGCTGAACGGCTCTCCTCTACTTGCGCTTTGTCATCACAAATAGAGAAAAAAACAATAAACGGCACTTCCTGGTTACGATGTGACCAGCTCTGATTGGACACAGCTAATTACATGGTAAAGAGCCTATGTCATAGGCTATTTACCAAGATCGGAGAGTGCTGCGCAGGGACACTCCATCAGCTTATCCTGCTGGACATCATATGATGCCCAGTCAGGATAACGCAACCACTCTGCGGCCGTCATTTTGCATACAGCGGGAGGGAAGTGGTTAACCACCTGTGTACTAGCCTGTAATACCCCTTCATTACCAGGATATTTTTCAGCGCTCTGATAGTGTGACCAACAATTACTCCAACATGCAAAGCTGTACCCAAAGGAGTTTTATGTCATTTTGTTTGAGACCGAGCTTTCTTTTGGGGGTATTTAACCACTTGACCTCGTAATCTTTACACCCCCCCCCCCCACCCCCCCTTCATGATACAGCACTACGTTACTTTAGCTGACAATTACCCAGGCATGCAACACTGTACCCAAATAAAAAAATAGAGCTTTCTTTTGGTGGTATTTGATAACCACATAATTTTTTATATTTTGCACTATAAACAGAAAAAAAAAAATGCATTTTTTAACTTTTGTTTCTATAGTAGTAATGGCGGCGATCAGCGACTTATAGCGGAACTGCGATAATGTTCCGGACAATCTGACACTAACTGACACTTTTGACCAGGGCTTTTTTTCTCAGAGAATAGGTGCAGGAACTCCTGCCTTGTGAGTCAACCATCGTTTCTGCCCCCTACCCACGTCTGAGCAATGTCCCTTGGTTCCACCTTCTACATACCTCCCAGTTCCGCCCCTTTTAGAGAATACAGAACCAAGTATCATTTGGTACTACTAAGTGATTTGTTAATGATAACAAGACAGCAAAATAGAATTCCTGCCCCCCCCCCCGAAACAATAAACCTTCCCCAGAAACAATAGACCTCCCTCAGCAACAATAGATCCCATACACAACAATAGACTGTCTCTCCCCCCCCAGCAAGAATGCCCCCCACACCAAAAAAAACACCCCAGCACCAACAACAGATCTCCCAGCATCCAACATCAATAGACCTCTCCCTCAACAGTAGATCCCTTCCAGCAACAATTGACCCCCCACCAGCAACTATAGACCTACCCAGCAAGAATAGACCCCCATGAAAAAATAGATCCTTACTAGCGACAATAGATTCCCCAAGCAGCCAGCATCAATAGACCCTCCAGCACACCCCAGTACTCCTTTCCATTACATACATTCATTGCTGGAGGTGCCCGAACTGTGCTCCCTGCGTTCCCGCTGAAAAAAAGCCCTGCTTTTGAAACTGCAGGAACCAGTGACACTAATACAGTGATCAGTGCTAGAAATATGCACTGTCTCTGTACTAATGACACTGGCTGGGAAGAGGTTATACATCTAGGGCGATCAAAGAGTTAACTGTGTGCCTAGCCAGTGTTTTACTGTACTGTATGTGCTGCTTTTACTAGGGAAGATATGGATTTGTTTCCCTGCTTTGGAGGGACACAAAATCCATCCCTTTCCCCCTGTTAGAACGGAGATCTGCATTGTTTACATAGACCCTTTATGTCTCTTGTGCACTCAGTCCCAGCAGATCGACCTATAACTGTGCTTGTTCTACTATGTAAAGCCTCAACAGGTAGAATCCTGACAGCTCTGAACCTGGACTTGTTTAGAGCAGAGTGCTTCTTCATTCAGGCACCATAAGACTTTCACACTGGGGCTGTGAGCGTGTTTGCGGTAAAGCGCTGCTCATTCTAGTGGGGCTTTACCGCTGTTTAAGTGGCACTTTTCGTCCGCTAGCGGGCGCCTTTAACCCCAAAGAAGGGGTTAAAAACTCCTGTGTTGCGGCGCTTCTAACGTGCTTTTTCAGGCGCAATGGGCAAGGCGTTCTTCCCAAAGATGCTGTTTGCGGGACAATCCAAAAAGTCACACTGGAATGAATGCAAGGTGGTTTTCAGGTACTTGGCAGAGGCTATTTCCAGCATTAAAGCACCTGAAAACCCCTGTGTGAAAGGGGTCTAAGGGAGGTTGAGGATTGGTGCATTTCCAGTCTCCCACCACTCAGCATCCTGAAGGGATTTTTTTGGATGTTCCAGGCTCTGAGGAGTTGAAGGTGGGTTCAGGAAGCATATTGTTGTGGGGTGCCATGGTAATTGTCACATAGATGTGATTAGGTGGTTGTACGTTCGCCTGAATCATTTTTTTTCACAAAGCGGCAGGCCAGAAAACAAAATGTAAATAAACATGTGGCAAATACCCGCAAGGTTTTTTTTTTTTTTAGACCTTAATATGCATCCGGAAAGTATTCACAGCACTTCACTTTTTCCACATTTTGTTATGTTATAGTCTTCTTTCAAAATGGACTAAATTCATTATTTTCCTAAATTTTTTACAAACAATACCCCATAATTACAGCGTGAAATAAGTTTGTTTGAAATCTTTGCAAATTTATTAAAAATAAAAAATCACATGTACATAAGTATTCACAGCCTTTGCCATGACACTCAAAATTGAGCTCAGGTGCCTCCTGTTTCCACTGATTATATTTGAGATGTTTCTACAACTTGATTGGAGTCCACCTTTGGTAAATTCAGTTGATTGGACATGATTTGGAAAGGCGCACACCAAGCCATCAAGTCCAAAGAATCCGAGACAGGATTGTATTGAGGCACAGATCTAGGGGAGGGTACAGAAACATTTCTGCAGCATTGAAGGTCTCAGTGAGCACAGTGGCCTCCATCATCTGTAAATGGAAGAAGTTTGGAACCACCAGGACTCTTTCTAGAGCGGGCCGCCTGGCCAAACTGAGTGTTCGGGGGAGAAGGGCCTTAGTCAGGGAGATGACCAAGAACCCCGATGGTCACTCTGACAGAGCTCCAGCATTTCTCTGTGGAGAGAGGAGAATCTTCCAGAAGAACAACCATCTCTGCAGCACTCCACTAATCAGGCCTGTTAGGTATAGAAGCCAGATGGAAGCCACTCCTCAGTAAAAGGCACATAACAGCCTGCCTGGAGTTTGCCAAAAGGCACCTGAAGGACTCTCAGATCATGAGAAACAAAATTCTTTGGTCTGATGAAACAAAGATTGAACTCTTTGGCCTGAGTGGCAAGCATCATGTCTGAAGGAAACCCGGCACCACTCATCCCCAGGCCAATACCATCCCTACAGTGAAGCATGGTGGTGGCAGCATAATGCTGTGGCAATGTTTTTCAGCAGCAGGAACTGGGAGACTAGTCACGATCGAGGGAAGGATGAATGCAGAAATGTACAGAGACATCCTTGATGAAAACCTGCTCCAGAGCACTCTGGATCTCAGACTGGGGCGAAGGTTCATCTTCCAACAGGACAGCAACCCTAAGCACACAGCCAAGATAACAAAGGAGTGGCTACGGGACAACTCTGGGAATGTCCTTGAGTGGCCCAGTCAGAACCCGCTTGAAAATCTCTGGAGAGATCGGAAAATGGCTGTGCACTGACGCTCCCCATCCAACCTGATGGAACTTGAGAGGTCCTGCAAAGAAGAATGGGAGAAGGTGCCCAAAAATAGGTGTGCCAAGCTTTTAGCATTATACTCTAAAAAAAAAAGACGAGGCTGTAATTGGTACTTTGGGGTGGGGGGCGCAGGCCCCCCCTGCCCCAAAGTATCCACCCCCCCATGTCACGGGCATGTGGCCTGGTATGGTCCAGGAGGGGGGGGGGGGGGGCGCTCGTTCATTCCCCCCCTTTCCTGACCTGCTGGGCTGCGTGCTCGGATAAGGGTCTGGTATAGATTTTGGGGAGACCCCGACTTTTTTTGGCATTGGGGTTCCCCTTAAAATCCATACTAGATCGAAGGGTCTGGTAAGGTCTTGGAGGGGGACTCTATGCCGTTTTATTTTTTTATTATTATTTTGGCATGAGGTTCCCCTTCAAGATCCTCAGTTACATGCCAATGTTGGATCAGTTAAGATTATGATCTGACTTTGAGTTCACTGATACTTAATCAGACCAAAGTAGTGCAGAAACCTTTTTCAAATTCTTGCAAGCACAATTTTTTTGGAAAAAATACACTTTTTTGAATTACGGTACGGTAAACTTAGCCCAATTATTTTTTTTATAATGTGAAAGATAATGTTACCATGAGTAAATTGATACCCAACATGTCATGCTTCAAAATTGCGCCCGCTCGTGGAATGGCAACAAACCAAAAAATCTCCATAGGTGACGATTAAAAGTTTCTACAGGTTACATGTTTAGAATTACAGAGGAGTTCTAATGCTAGAATTATTTCTCTCGCTCTACTGATCACGGCGATACCTCACATGTGCAGTTTGAACACTGTTTTCATATGCGGGCGCAACTTATGTGTGCATATATTTTAATATAAAAAAAGCATGACAGGACCTCTTAAATGTGAGATCTGGTTTTCTTTTACCAACCTTATATCGAGGTAGACCGAGAGGGCCGCTATCTGAACCCGAAGGGTGCTGACTGCTAGGCCTGTCTACTCTGTCTTGGAGAAACTCTAGGATAACTGGAACAGCAGTGAGGTCATCTGCCTTTCTTTACCCCAGGAACAGAAGGTCTTCCACACTTTAGAATAAATCTTTTTAGTCACTGTTTTTCTATTCAGAAGGAGGGTATTTATTACTCTCTCTGAGCAGCCCTTGCTCTTTAGGATCTGGCGCTCACTAACCAGGCCGTTAGCTGGAAAAATTCCGGCCTTGGGTGTAGTACTGGGCCTTGCCTGAAAATGTCCGGCCTGTTCGTGAGTTTCAGTGGCTCTGCCACTGCCATCGAACTTAGGTTTGCAAACCAAGCTCTCCTTGGCCACCAGGGTGCTATCAGGAGGAGCTGGCCGGGGGACTGGCTGAGTTTCTGAAGAACTTGCGGGATCAGTGCTAGAGTTGGGAAAGCATAAGCCAGTTTGTAATGCCAGGTCTGAGTCAAAGCGTCTAGCCCTTCTGACTTCTTCTCTTTGGAAATCGCAATCGAGAAATATCTTTTTACCTTCCTGTTTCGCAGATTGGCAAACAGGTCCATTTATGGATTCCCAAAGTGCTGTACCAGGGTCTGAAACACCTCGGGGTTCAGTTCCCATTCCCCTTGTCTTATCGGCTGACGGCTTAGGAAGTCTGCCTCTGAATCCTGTCCTGACTCTTCCCAGATTCCTGTCACCAAGAATCTGGGATTTCTTACCCCCTTCCCCAAGTATTCACTGGGCCCCGACCTGGATCTGCCCGCAGTAGTCGCTTTCCCTTCCTCTTGTTCCATGAGGAGGTTAGCAGGGTCCTGGGCTGCTGGTACCACTGGAGGGGCAGGTACAGCCGACGACCGCTTCTCACCACCTTGCTTTGCTCTCCGCGCTTCTCCCGGCGTTCTAAATACTTCCGGGTTGTGCTGTGACCCGGCTCCGCCCACTTTCTGTGATGCGGTCGTACCTCAGAGTGAGGCTTGGAAGACAGAACTTCCTGAAACTCCGCTATGAGGAGAGCGGCTGGCGGTGGAGGTTCAAAGTGCCTCAGCGATGACGCGCACTCCCTGCGGCCAGAGCGCTGGTGCTAACTTGGGGGCGACCTGTGAGAGAGAACAAGCCTGCAGGTTAGTTCAGCCCTCCCCGGATTCCCTAAAACCTGTCTCAACAGGGGACCATTAGACCCTTCCCGGTCATTCAGTCTTGCAAAAAAACAAACATGCTGCTGTGTTCGGGAGAAACACAATCAATACTGAGGATCAAGGGGAAGGGTGGGGACTTATGACAAAGCTGTCAAGTGATTGTGTTTCCTGTAGGGAGGAGCCCTCATCTCTCAGGTGTGCCGTCCTGGAAGGTGATAGGAGAAAGGTTCTTGAACTACATTGGTGTGTTTAACATACGTAGGACAACCCAGCCAAGTGAAAGGGCTGCCCTATGTACGTTCACGTGTGAAAAATACGCAAAAAAGAATGCATGCTTTTGCTACATTCAGGTGTGAATGAAATGTGCTTTTGCTACATTCAGGTGTGAATGAAATGTGCTTGGGAGGTGAGTTTTTAGGCAACAAGGATGACCTGGGAGGAGAGGTGAGGGTTAAAAAAAACAAACCTGCTTATCTCATCAAAGTCTCATAGGAATCGCTTATTATCTAATGCTAATGCAACTTCTGTGAGTTCACAGAAGTCTATAGGGCTGGAGTTGCACCAAAGTAGTGCAGGAACCCCTTCCAAAAATCACACTGTGCTGGGCATGTGCAATTCTTTGAAATTTAAGTTGCATCATTTTACTATTTCAGGCTTTTTTTAAACTGTATATGTTTTTTTATTTGTCAGAATGCCGAATTGCATTGTTGAAGGATGTTCTTTTCGATGGAGAAAGAAGAATCCAGATGTCGCTCTTCACGTATTTCCTAAGGACATGGAAATCATAAGAACATGGCTACTGCACATTAATCAGGAATTTGGTGACCTGGAAGAGTTTTGCCATAAAATTTTTAACAGTTCAAAGGGTACTTATCGCATTTGTTCACAACATTTTGCCCTAGATGCATATGAGATTCGAGGTATGGTGACTTTTTTAAAAAGGGATGCCGTTCCTACTATATTCCATCAAGTAAAATTAGAATTACCAATTCGAAAAAGGAGAAAAAAGGATGTTCCCACTTCACAGTCTGAAGCTGATACTTCTACCTCAGCCAATATGTCATTCACTTCAACTGCTTTCTCCATGCCTGCTGAACTAAATATGACATTGAATCCGGAAGAAAGTCATGGTTTGGGCCTATGGACAAACCAGTGTGCAGCAACTTCTGCCCATTCACATAAAAATCCAGGACAACAACATGAGGAGGCTGTTCTAAACAAACATAGACATTATAGGCCACGATCTACACGAACAATTGGTACCTCAATAGACTATTTCCCAGGACAAGTACATCAGTCTACACAGCTAAATAAACCAATGGGAACTAAAGATAAGAACTTGCAAACAGATCTAAAACCCCTGTACAGATCTGTTGCCATTCAGTGCAGTCTTGATGGCTTACCAAGTCTTCCATCAAGGTCTTTGGTTACCAGCAGTGGTGCAAGTAGACCTTTTCCTTATGGAAACTGGACAAAGCTACTACATTCCCAATCCTCTGCTTATTTTCATGACAACTGTCAATGATACTTTTCCCCCCTATTTCATCACTTTTCCAGTGCAGGCATAATTAAGCATTTAGGTCGTAGTACCATGTGCCTGATTGGCTAATTGACTGATTGGTAGAGCCAGGAGGAGGTATTGTGCCCCCATACATACAACACAAGAAGAAAAAACACCTTAAAGCGGTTCTCCACTTGTTTGCACCCACCCTATCCACTGCCACATTTGGCATTTTCTTGGGGGGGGGGGGGCAGCGGGTACCTGGTTTTGACAGGTACTCGCTCCCACTTCCTGTTTAGATCGCAGTGGCTGGTTCCTGCTGAATCATCCAAAATTTGAACCGTCTATGGTCAACTAAATACATTTGGTTGATAAACAAACGTGGCAATGTGAAAATGTACTTCTCTGCAAAACACCAAACATAAAGGCTTCTCAACAGAGGGAACTAGTATGATGTTAGAATGTGTATATCCCTTTCCAAAGTCACTTGGAACACAGGTGTTTTCTTTTAATTAACCACTTCAGCTCCGGAAGGATTTGCCCCCTTAATGAGCAGGCCATTTTTTTGCGATGCTGCACTGCGTCGATTTAACTGACAATTGTGCGGTCGTGCGACGTTGTACCCAAACAAAATTTATGTCCTTATTTCCCACAAATAGAGCTTTCTTTTGGTGGTATTTGATCACCTCTGCAGTTTTTTTATTTTTTGCGCTATAAACAAAGAGCGACAATTTTGAATAATAAAAACAATATTTTTTACTTTATGCTATAATGCATATCCAAAAAAAAACGAATTTCTTCAAAAATTTAGGCCATTATATATTCTCGGGCATTTTTTTGGTACAAAAAATCGCAATAAGCGTGTATTGATTGGTTTGCGCAAAAGTTATCGCGTCTTATCTTACAAGATAGATTTAGGGACTTTTATTTTTTTTTACTGGTAATGGCGGCGATCAGCATTTTTTAGCGGAACTGCAACATTGCGGCAGGCAAATCTGACCCCAAATTACACTTTTTGGGGACCAGTGACATTATTACATTGCTATAAAAATTTACTGATCAATGTATAAATGACACTGGCAGGGAAGGGGTTAACACTAGGGGGCGATCAAGGGGTTAGCTGTGTTCCCTGGGTGTGTTCTAACTACAGGGGTAATGGGCTGCCAGGGACATGACAGAGATCGCTGTTCCCGATCACTGGGAACAGAAGATAACTGACATGTCCCTTGTCAGAACAGGGATCCGCCTTGTTTACAAAGGCAGATCCCCGTTCTGCCTCTGTGCACAGCGATTGCGGGCGGCCGCAGACATCGAGTTCCCCGGACCCGCAGCTCTCACCTGTATGGACCGACGTACAGGAGAGTCGACCTGCTACCGTAAAAGTATGGCGGCTGGTCAGCAAGTGGTTAAAAATGCAGTTTGAACCATGTGTCAGGCATTTTTTTGGATTATCCTGCTCTGTAAAATATGAGTGCAAGGAAATTAGTTTAGCAAAAAAGATTAGAAAAAAAAAAAAAACATAAAGACATTAGTTAGCAACTAACACATTTTACATGACATGCCATGACAATATTGAACACATAGTATTAGACAAGAGAATTGTATGGCATCGTCTTTTTTTGGCAAGAACATTAAAGGACTTCTGTAGGTGTGGACCAAATCAACATTGTGGCTAGGAGGTATTCGGACGCATCCCTATATAGAAGCCTTAAGCTCATGCATTTTGTTCTATTAGTGAGAATTTCCCTCACTTGCCAGCCCATCACACAGGAAGTAAGGAGAATGTACCCATCAGGGACCCAAAGAGCTAGGCATACTTCCTACTCTACTGAATTTTTTTTTTTAATGCTCTCTGTTCCGAAGACCACACAGAAAATAAGGGAAGACCTTACCTGTAGGGACACACACAGTAATAAAAAAAGCTAACAGAAGTTGTCCCTGCACTATCCAAAAAAAGCCCAATGTTTGTTTTTTAAGAGCTAAAAATAATTAATCGTTGACCAGGATGAATGTAGCAGCATGTTTTTGGAACGCAAATCGCACTGCAATCGCAAAACGCACGTTCGGGTGCAATTGATTTTCAATGGCACCTAAAATGTGGTGTGGTACTGCCATGATTATCGAACAGCAATCAACAAAGCATGAAGCTTGATGTCCAAAAAGGAGCAGGAGCTTTTTTTAGGTGACAAGTTTTGCGATTTGCCATGCAATTCATACACAATAATTGCAGCAATAAAAAGCACTGCGTTTTAGGTGCCATTGAAAATGAATGGCACCTAAACATGTTTTTTTGCAATTACAGTGCAATTTGAGATTTAAGGCAGAATCGCAGCAAGTCTGCTTGCGATTCCAAAACGCTGAATGTGAATGGAGCCTACGCTCAGTCCACAAAACCTGATGTTTTAGTTTTAAGCGAATGCTGGGGAGTTTGAAGTGATTTCTCTCAGGCATTTCGATGGTGAGAACTTCTAAAAATTCTAAGGTCTGCAGTAACATGGGAGTCCCTTTTCTCCTTGCTGTTTTGCATGAAATTAAAAATGTCTCAACTGTTTAAAAAATAAAACATCTTTAAAGAAAAAAAAAATTATGAAATAACAGTTGTGTTTTTTTTTCATCTTTAACAGCCCTTTCTATCAAATTTGTAATAAAAGGAACACGTTGATATAGCATATATACAGTTGTGCTCATAAGTTTACATACCCTTGCAGAATTTATGATTTCTTGGCCATTTTTCAGAGAATATGAATGATAACACAAAAACTTTTCTTTCACTCATTGTTAGTGTTTGGCTGAAGCCATTTATTATCAACTGTGTTTACACTTTTTTTTTAAATCATAATGACAACCCAAATGACCCTGATCATAAGTTTACATTTTGGCCTGATAACATGCACACAAGTTGACACAAAGGGGTTTGAATGACTATTAGGCCTCATACACACGGACGTTTTAAAAAACGGGCTGTAAAGCTAGTAACAACACCTGGAAAAAAAGCAGTGTTAAAAACGCGATTTTATTAGTGTTTTGATTTGGCGTCAATGTGCGTTTAACGTCGTTTTTAAGCGTTAACGCTAAGGCGCGTTTTAAAAAAAAAAACATCCCTCTGCTATTTTCCACTCTCAAATTACCCACATAAACATTTTTACAGCTTTTTTTTTGGAGCTTAAAAACGACCATGCCTGTTACAGCTCAAAAATGCCATGGTGTGTATGAGCCCATTGAATAACATGGAGTTGCCTTCTTAAGCAGCAAAAAAAGCCGCTGTAAAAACGTCTGTGTGTATGAGGTCTTAAAGGTAACCATCCTCACCTGTGATCTGTTTGCTTGTAATTAGTGTGTGTGTGTATAAAAGGTCAATGCGTTTCTGGACTCCTGACAGACCCTTGCATCTTTCATCCAGTGCTGCACTGACGTTTCTGGATTCTGAGTCATGGGGAAAGCAAAAGAATTGTCAAAGGATCTGCGGGAAAAGGTAGTTGAACTGTATAAAACGGGAAAGGGATATAAAAAGTTATCCAAGGAATTGAGAATGCCAATCAGCAGTGTTCAAACTCTAATCAAGAAGTGGAAAATGATTGATTCTGTTGAAACCAAACCACGGTCCGGTAGACCAATTAACGCGTGTGCGCGTTAGCGCTGTTTGGCGCCAGTGGCCTTATTTAAAGAAGTCTGCTGCACTTGTGCGGCGCTGTTTGTCTGCAGTCCCATACCTGAAATTCCTGCTATCTGCCTGTTTGATCGTGATTACTGATCCGGCTCTCGTCTGACCTCGCTGACCTTTTCCAACCCTGATCCCGGCCTGCCTGACTCTGCTTTGGACTTGCTCTTACTGTTACCGAACCTCTGCCTGCCTGTGACCTTGCCTTGCCTGCTGCATCTGCCTGACTGTATTATCTGTTGTGACCCGGCTTGTCTGATATCCCTTTGCTTGTTCCAAGTGTGCCGTGCTCCATCCAGGTCCTGCTGCTGCTGTGTCTACTGACCCCTGATTGCTGATCCACCTGCTCGGCCTTCTCCTGCAGTTCCAACTTTCCTGACACTCCTACCCGCTGTGCTCACGGGACCACTGTCTCCATTCCAGTGGGCCCTGAACCAGAGCCGTAAGAGAGGTCTTCTCCCACCAAGCCAGGCTCACCACCAAATACCTAACAGGAGGTACTTGAAGAAAGATGGGCTGCAAGGTCGAGTCACCAGAAGAAAGCCATTACTACGCAAATGCCAAAAAGTATTCTGCTTACAATACGCCAAACAACACAGAGACAAGCCTAAAACCTTCTGGCACCAAGTAATTTTGTCGGAAACCATGAAATCAGGCCGAGACAGAAGTACAGTTAAATCACACTTGTTTAATAATAAAAGTAAAAAGAACAAACAGTCAAAACATAGCCAAAGTACCAGAACAGTCAAAACATAGCCAAAGTACCAGAACGGATAGTCAGCCAAGCCAGAAGTCAGGGATCAATGTAGTGGAACAGCAAGCAGGATCTGGAGCCAGAAGGGAAGTCAGCAAAGCAAGTCTTGAACAGGAGAGCGTCTCAGTTTCTGTGATGTTGACCAAGGCGAAGGCAGAGCTCCTCTGGACTGGATGGCTTAAGTAGGCAGGACTGACGAGCGGGATATTATCAACAGCTGAGTAACTGTGGAGAGAGTACTTTATGCGCCTACAGGAGTCAACAGTGGACTGTACTTCACACTCCTCATGGTTCTCAACCTGTACAGTGTGAGAACGTGGCACAGAGGTGGTAAAGCGGACACAGACCAAAGGTTTTAATAAGGAGACATGAAATACATTTGAAATACGCATGTTAGAAGGAAGGTCTAATGCGTAAGCCACTGGGTCAATCCTGCGAAGAATACAGTAAGGCCCAATAAACCGAGGTGCGAACTTCAGTGAGGGAACACCGAAGTCGGAGGTTGCGTGATGACAGCCAGACCCTGTCCCCAACCTTGTAGGAAGGGGCAGGCAGGCGTCTGCGGTCAGCATGGAGTCTGTACCTATCATTAGCATGTCGCAAAGCCTCCTGGACTTGTGCTCAAGTGGAACGAAGACCACGGAGATGCTCCTCTAACGCAGGAATTCTCTGCGGAACAAACGAGTCAGGCAACATGGAAGGTTGGAAATCATAATTCGCCATAAACGGGGACAATCGGGAAGCAGAATTCAAGGCACTGTTGTGAGCAAACTCTGCCCATGGTAATAGGTATAGCAAAGTAGGAATTTCTCCAAGGACTGATTGGCTCGTTCTGCGACCCCATTAGACTGCGGGTGATACACAGAGGAGAAAGCAAGCTGAATTCCCAACTGTGCACAAAAGGCTTGCCAGAACTGGGACACAAACTGACTACCCCTGTCCGAGACAATCACCTTGGGTAGCCCATGTAAGCGAAAGATCCCCCGAGCAAAAATGGAAGCCAGTTCCTTAGAAGTGGGCAACTTCTTAAGTGGAATACAATGACACATCTTTGAGAACTGGTCAACCACCATAAGGATAACTGTGTTGTCCTGGGAGTTGGGAAACTCCACAATGAAATCCATAGACAGGTGGGTCCAGGGCCTCTCTCCATTGGGTATAGGTTATAGGAGGCCCACTGGAAGATGTCGTGGAGTCTTACTCTGAGCACACACGGAACAGGCAGCTACGAAGGCAGTTACATCAGCACGTAGACTAGGCCACCAGAATTGTTGGGAAATGGCCCAAAAGTGTTGATTCTTCCCAGGGTGGCCAGCAGCCTTCGGAGAATGGTAAGTCTGGAGCACGGGAGTACGGAGACTCTCTGGGACAAAGCAGCGGTCACAAGGTTTCTCAGGAGGAGCATGGACCTGAGCAGCAAGAATTTTGTCACCCAAAGGAGAAGTGAGACTGGTGCAAACCGTAGCCAGAATATGATCAGGAGGAATCACAGGAACCGGAACCGACTCCAACTTGGAAGTGGAGGAAAATTGTTGTGACAAGGCATCAACCCTTGCATTCTTAGTACTGGGTAAGAATGAGACAATATAATTGAAACTAGACAAGAAAAGATCGTGGGGCGTGTCCGGAATGGCGCTTGGAGCAGACGTGTTTGTCTGAGCTCCCTGAGACCGGGGCTGTAATCCTGCATTTATAGGGTGCAGAAGCAGAAATAACTACCCTCCTGTGCCCCTCCAACATCGGCAGCCTCTCTGGGGTATGCACAGGAGGAAATCCCAGCCGAAATCCCGGAAAAAGGCAGCAAAACCGGACATCGCCTAAAAATCCTGCCCGGATGCAGAACCAGGCTGAAGACCCCGAAAGGCTGCCTGTCACCGCGGCCGATTTAAAAACGGTCATGCAGGCCATAACCACCCTCACTGACAAAATTGATCACATACAGGCCAATGTGGAGTTTATAAGAAAGGACTTTGACACATTTTGTGGCCGAATGACTGAGGTGGAACAAAGGGTCTCTCAGACCGAAGGCACGGTACGTGACCATGGGGCAGACCTCCACACACTAAAAACCAGGGTTAAGGTGCTAGAATCCTGCGCCAAAGATTCAGAAAACCGTAACAGAAGAAATAACCTGCGTATCTTGGGGCTCCCTGAGGGTGCAGACCCCACTGCCTTTGCTGAAAGCTTATGGCAGCAATTGCTCCCCTCAGCATGTTTTTCTCAATTTTTTACTGTTTAAAGGGCCCATCATATACCCTCCAATAGGGGGCCCCATGGAGCACCACCCTGCACTTTTTTTTTCAAGCTGCTTCACTTCCGGGACAGAGATACAGTGATGAAAGAAGCTAGAGCCCAACTCCGCTTTGAAAATGCCAAGCTCCTAATCTTCCCGGATTATTCGCTGGAAAACCAGAAACATCGTAATTCATATGACGCAGTAAGAGCCAGGCTCCGCTCCAAACATATCAAGTATAGTATGCTGTTCCCGGCCAGACTGAGGGTGGAGGATGGAGAAGCTGTACGTTTCTTCACATCCCCGGAGGAGGCTTCCATGTGGATCGACACTCTACCGCGCAGTTAAGTAGTTAACATGGCTGCTGGCTTGAGCAGGCCAATGTCTTATGAACATGCCTTCTTGTATAGACTGGCCTGGCTCTGCCTCCTGGGTCCCATTGACTCCCATGTGCCACCATGTTCCTGAAACTAGGAGATCATACTCCGCACTACCCCCTAAGGTCTCACTGCTGGATGTATACCTAAATGATATTTTCTTGAAACTATCGATGTCCCCCGCTGAGACCACCATCTGTGGAAGGGAATTCCACATCCTTGCCGCTCTTACAGTAAAGAACCCTCTACGTAGTTTATGGTTAAACCTCTTTTCTTCTAATTTTAATGAATGGCCACGAGTCTTGTTAAACTCCCTTCTGCGAAAAAGTTTTATCCCTATTGTGGGGTCACCAGTACAGTATATGTATATTGAAATCATATCCCCTCTCAAGCGTCTCTTCTCCAGAGAGAATAAGTTCAGTGCTCGCAACCTTTCCTCATAACTAATATCCTCCAGATCCTTTATTAGCTTTGTTGCCCTTCTCTGTACTCGCTCTATTTCTAGTACATCCTTCCTGAAAACTGGTGCCCAGAACTGGACAGCATAATCTAGGTGCGGCCGGACCAGAGTCTTGTAGAGTGGGAGAATTATCGTTTTATCTCTGGAATGAATCCCCTTTTTAATGCATGCCAATATTTTGTTTGCTTTGTTAGCAGCAGCTTGGCATTGCATGCCATTGCTGAGCCTATCATCTACTAGGACCCCCAGATCCTTTTCCATCCTAGATTCCCCCAGAGGTTCTCCCCCAGTGTATAGATTACATTCATATTTTTAGCTTCCCAAATTCATTTTTTTACCTTTTTCTACATTGAACCTCATTTGCCATGTAGTTGCCTACCCCATTAATTTGTTCAGATCTTTTTGCAAGGTTTCCACATCCTGCGGAGAAATTATTGAAAAATACAGAGATTGAAATGTTTACCCCATCCTCCAGGTTGTTTATGAAGAAATTAAACAGGATTGGTCCCAACACAGAACCCTGGGGGACCCCACTACCCACCCCTGAACATTCCGAGTACTCCCCATTTATCACCACCCTCTGAACGCGCCCTTGTAGCCAGTTTTCAATCCATGTACTCACCCTATGGTCCATGCCAACTGACCTTATTTTGTACAGTAAACGTTTGTGGGGAACTGTGTCAAATGCTTTTGCAAAATCCAGATACACCACATCTACGGGCCTTCCTTTATCTAGATGGCAACTCACCTCCTCATAGAAGGTTAATAGATTGGTTTGTCAAGAATGATTCTTCATGAATCTATGCTGATTACTGCTAATGATACCGTTCTCATTACTAAAATCTTGTATATAGTCCCTTATCATCCCCTCCAAAAGCTTGCATAGCATTGATGTTAGGCTAACTGGTCTATAATACCCAGGGATGTATTTTGGGCCCTTTTTAACCACTTGCTGCCCGCAATATAGCAAAATGACGGCGGCAAAATGGTTTCAATATCCTGACTGGACGTCATATGACGTCTTCAGGATATTAAGCTGCTGCGCGCCCCTGGGGGTGAGCATTGCGGCGATTGTTGTTGCGATGTGTCAGTCTGACACACCGCAACTCCGATCTAGGTAAATAGTCTCCGTTCAATCACAGCTGATCACGATGTAAACAGGAAGAGTCAGTGATTGGCTTTTCCTCACTTGCGTCTGTCAGACGCGAGTAGAGGAGAGCCGATCGGATGCTCCTCTGACGGGGGGGGTCTGTGCTGATCGATTATTAGCAAAGCCCCCCCGAGGATGCCCACACTAGACCACCAGGGACGCCACCCTAGACCACCAGGGATGCCAATCAGTGCCCACAATGGATGCCAATCAGTGCCCACAATAGGTATCACTGATTTGCAGGCATTATTGTTTGGCACTGATTGGCATCCATCAGTACCATACATTACAGTACATCAGTGCCACCTATCAGTGTCCATCCATGCCACCTATCAGTGCCCATCCGTGCCGCCTATCAGTGCCCATCCGTGCCACCTGTCAGTGCCGCATATTAGTGCCCATCATTGCCACCTCATCGGTGCCCATCAGTGCCGCCTTATCAGTGCCCGTCAGTGCCCATCAGTGAAGGAGAAAACTTACTTATCTATAAAGTTTTCTAACTGAAACAAAAAAAAATTTTTTTTTACAAATTTCTCGGTCGTTTTTTTATTTGTTTAGCAGAAAATAAAAATCCCAGAGGTAATCAAATACCACCAAAAGAAAGCTCTATTTGTGGGAACAAAATTTAGTTTGGGTACAGTGTAGCATGACCGCCCAATTGTCATTCAAAGTGCAACAGCGCTGAAAGCTGAAAATTGGTCTGGGCAGAAAAGTGTATAAGTGCCCAGTATTGAAGTGGTTAAATATTGGTGTTACATTGGCTTTTCTCCAATCAGCTGGTACCATTCCAGTCAGTAGACTGTCAGTAAAAATTAGGAACAATGGTCTGCCAACTACTTGACTGAGTTCCCTAAGTACCCTCAGGTGCAAGCAATGCGGTCCCGGTGATTTATTAATGTTAAGTTTCCCAAGTCTAATTTTAATTCTGTCCTCTGTTAACCATGGAGGTGCTTCCTGTGATGTGTCACGAGGATAAACACTGCAGTTTTGGTTACTGAAGCCCCCCCCGATTCCCTCGTGAAGACTGAGGAGAAGAATAAATTCAATACCTTTGCCATCTCCCCATCCTTTGTAACCAGATGTCCTTCCTCATTATTTATTCTTTATGGGGCCAATATGGTCTGTCCTCCCTTTTTTACTGTTCATATTTAAAATAATTTCTTGGGATTTTTTATGCTCACCTCCACTATTTGTCTTTCATGTTCTATCTTAGCCATCCTATTGCACCTACATTTCTTGTTGCATTCTTTATAAAGTCTGAATGCTGATGATGATCCCTCAACCTTGTATTTTTGAAGGCCTTCTGCTTTGCTTTTATATGCATTTTTACATTAGAGTTAAGCCATCCAGGACTATTGTTTGCTCTTTTAAATGTATTACCCAATGGGGTGCTTCTCCTCTGTGTAAACTGTGATTTTATCCCAATTTATGCCTTCTAGCAAGGTTTGTAGTTTAGGGAAGTTGGCTCTTTTGAAATTCAGTGTCTTTGTATTCCCCGTATGTTTCCTATCTGTGTGATTTATACTGAAGCCAATTGACCTGTGATCGCTGTTTCCTAAATTGCCCCGTATTTCCACCTCCGTGATCAGGTCTGTATTGTTGGTAATCAGTAGATCTAGTAACGCTTTATTTCTAGTTGGTGCGTCTACCATCTGACCCATAAAATTGTCCTGCAAGACATTTAGGAACTGGCGAGCCTTAGATGAATGCGCGGTTACCTCCGTCCAGTCTGTCAGGATAATTAAAATCCCCCATTATAACACTGCAATCCTTGCTGCTAATCCAACTTGTGATAGGAGGTTCGTCTCCCCCTTCTCCCTCAGGTTAGGGGGCCTATAGCATACTCCCAGTATTATTTTCCCCTTAGCTTCATCCCTTTGGAGCTCTACCCATAAGGATTCCACCTCCTCCCTAGCTCCCTTAGTGATGTCATCTCTCACATTCACTTGTACATTATTCTTGATATATAGGCATACCCCTCCCCCTTTTTTACCCTCTCTATCCTTGCGATAAAGGGTATACCCTTCAATGTTTGCCAGCCAATCATGAGAGCTGTTGAACCAGGTCTCTGAAATTCCCACAAAATCCAAATCCTCCTCGTACAACAGTATCTCTAGTTCACCCATCTTGTCCGCCAGGCTTCTGGCATTGGTGAACATGCCACGTAGTTTAGACCGGTCACATATTATCCTCTTATTGGGTGTTCCGAGTTTGCAACTAGGACTTGCTACTATACTTACCTTAAGTTTATGTGCCTTGGCCAACCTATTACGAATATGTTCCGTGCTGATTATCTCTACCTCTGGACCCTCCCCCCCATCACCTAGTTTAAAAACCCCTCTAACTTTATGGCCAACTTCATTCCCAACTGATCTGCACCCTCCTCAGTTAGGTGCAATCCATCCTTTCTATAGTACTGGTTATCGACGGAGAAGTCGGCCCAGTCCTCCAAGAACCCAAACCCCTCCTTACTACACCAGCTCTTCAGCCACTTGTTTACTTCCCTAATCTCCCTCTTCCTTTCTGGTGTGGCTCGATGTACCGGTAGTATTCCTGAGAATACTACCTTGGAGGTCCTTTTCCTCAATTTAGCTCCTAAGTCCCTAAAATCGTTCTTTAGGACACTCCATCCACCTCTGACTTTTTCATTGGTGCCAACGTGCACCATGACAGCTGGGCCTTCCCCAGCCCCTCCCAGTAATCTGTCCACCAGATCTGTGATGTGCCGACCTAGAGCGCCCGGTAGACAACATACTGTTCGGCGCTTCAGGTCTTTGTTACAGATTGGCCTCTCTGTTCTTCTAAGAATTAAGTCCCCTACCACCAGAATCTGTCTTTCCTCCCCCCCCCCCCCCCCCCCCCACTCTCACTGGAGGAGTTCTTCCCCGGCAGCTAGGAGAGTCCCTCAGCTCCATCAGTGCTGGTCCCTGACTGGTTTCACCAATGTCACTTAAAGCAGAAGTTAACCCATCGATTTAACAGTCTAAAAAAAAAAAGGTATGCCGTGAATGCTAACTGCACATTGGCTGTGCTCTCAACCAAACAGTCAAACCATCCAATGGCTGGTGTCATAACGGATCACATGTGCAGCACTGTGGCAGTTGAAGATTAAACAGAGGCAAATATGGCAGCTTCCTTGGCTGAAAACGATAGGGGGGTTTACTTCCACTTTAATGGGATGCTCCAGCCCTGGAACGGCCTCCCTGGCTCTTCCCCCTCTACCTTTCCTGACTGTCACCCATTTACTCTTTCCTTGTGCCTGCACCTCTTTGTCTCCACCTGCCTCCGTGCTGGCCTCTGCCAGCACCTGCCGTGTACGTTCCTGGCTCTCCTTTAGTATGGAGGGACTTCTCAGTGCTGACAGTTGCTTCCCCAGATTCAGAACCTGGGCTTCCAGGGAAACAATGTGCTTACATTTTGCACAGCAGTATACACCCCGATTGGATGATCAAGGAACGCATACATGTCGCCTCATCCCTTTAAACTTGAACACCTTAAATGCAGATAAGGCACCAAGTGAGTTTAATTACCACCTTAATCAGCCACAGGATCTGTCTAATTAATGTGTTTGGGTTTAAAGGGATGAGGTGGCAACCATACCCTGTGCTCTGTATGTTTCCCACTCCGGACCCCTGTGGAGAGTGAACTGTGTACATTACACACTCCTGACCCCCTACACTCAGCATGTTACCCACTCCTGACCCCTACACTCAGTATGTTACCCATTCCTGACCCCTGTGGAGAGTGAACTGTGTACCATAGCTCGCAACTGTCCCTGATTTGGAGCAGTGTCCCTCTGTCGCTCATTTTGGTCTGATCTATTTAGATGTATATAAAATGCACTTTTTATCTATCAAAAAGTGTTTTCCAGCGCTAAACCTTTCATCAGATTTCTGAATTGCTGCATTTGTAAATTCCAAAATACAATATAAAGGAATAGTACTGGTAAAAAAAGCACTTGTGGGTTTAAACAAGCTTGTTTTTTTGTACAATTCTCCTTTAAGGGGGCGTGGTCAGAGGTGTGTCCTAAGCCTGCATACTTTTGCTGATAGGTCTCCCTCATTCCCATCTCAAAAAGTTGGGAGGTATGGTGTACATCACATACTTCTGACCCCTGTGCTCTTTTTTTTACATACGTTTCACCCCCATCCTCTGTAGAGGGGTTGCCCGTCAGGTTAGGTAGGTGGTGAGGGGCCCCATGATGTAAAACAGTGGCCCTAAGAGGGTGTCATAAGCCACCCCCTCCATATCCCTAGTGTGAACTTTGCACATTTGTGTAGGAGTAAAGCCTGAGGTATGTACAATGTTCCTCCACACACTATATGTGTTCTATTCTCCTCCATCCATCCCCACCTCGTCCTCTCCTCTCCTCCTCATTTCCCGCGCTCTCCTCGCCCTATAGCACGCCAGAGGACCGGACAGACATCCCCTGCCCTACGGTCACATGATCGGCCCTGGCCGGCTCGGAGATCTCGCGGAGTCCTGAGGTAGCCGTGAGCAGGAAATCTCGCGGGATCCGACGGGAGGACAAGTTGAGGGAATATGGCGACGTCTCATCTTTTAAAGGTAGGGAGCACTCCTCCTCCATGGCCAGTGACCGTGTCCTGCGGGCGGGGGGCGCATGTTTTCCTCAGCTACACAGCGAGGCCCGGGCTCTGTCCCGGCACACACAGCGCTGCTTTATGGCGGCCTCCGCTATCCGTCACCGGCTCCAGTACCGGGAGAGTCCATGGCTCGGTCCCCGGCCCCCCACTGGAGCTGTCAGTCTATGTTACCGGCAACACCGAGATATAACCGGACTCCATCACTGACCTACACAGCCCTGTCACTGATATCCGACACTAATACAGATATAACACTGATATATGGATCTATAACACTGACATCACACACTGATATATCCATCTACAACACTGACATCACACACTGATATATCCATCTATAACACTGACATCACACACTGATATATCCATCTATAACACTGACATCACACACTGATCTATCCATCTATAACACTGACATCACACACTGATCTATCCATCTATAACACTGGCATCACACACTGATATATCCATCTATAACACTGACATCACCCACTGATATATCCATCTATAACACTGACATCACCCACTGATATATCCATCTATAACACTGACATCACCCACTGATATATCCATCTATAACACTGACATCACCCACTGATATATCCATCTATAACACTGACATCACACACTGATATATCCATCTATAACACTGACATCACACACTGATATATCCATCTATAACACTGACATCACACACTGATATATCCATCTATAACACTGACATCACACACTGATATATCCATCTATAACACTGACATCACCCACTGATATATGGTTCTATAACACTGACATCACACACTGATCTATCCATCTATAACACTGGCATCACACACTGATATATCCATCTATAACACTGACATCACCCACTGATATATCCATCTATAACACTGACATCACCCACTGATATATCCATCTATAACACTGACATCACCCACTGATATATCCATCTATAACACTGACATCACCCACTGATATATCCATCTATAACACTGACATCACACACTGATATATCCATCTATAACACTGACATCACACACTGATATATCCATCTATAACACTGACATCACACACTGATATATCCATCTATAACACTGACATCACACACTGATATATCCATCTATAACACTGACATCACCCACTGATATATGGTTCTATAACACTGACATCACACACTGATATATGGTTCTATAACACTGACATCACACACTGATATATCCATCTATAACACTGACATCACACACTGATATATCCATCTATAACACTGACATCACACACTGATATATGGTTCTATAACACTGACATTACACACTGATATATCCATCTATAACACTGATATATCCATCTATAACACTGACATCACACACTGATATATGGATCTATAACACTGACATTACACACTGATATATCCATCTATAACATTGACATCACCCACTGATATATCCATCTATAACACTGACATCACACACTGATATATCCATCTATAACACTGACATTACACACTGATATATCCATCTATAACACTGACATCACACACTGATATATCCATCTATAACACTGACATTACACACTGATATATCCATCTATAACACTGACATTACACACTGATATATCCATCTATAACACTGACATCACACACTGATATATCCATCTATAACACTGACATCACACACTGATATATCCATCTATAACACTGACATCACCCACTGATATATGGTTCTATAACACTGACATTACACACTGATATATCCATCTATAACACTGATATATCCATCTATAACACTGACATCACACACTGATATATCCATCTATAACACTGACATCACCCACTGATATATCCATCTACAACACTGACATCACACACTGATATATCCATCTATAACACTGACATCACACACTGATATATCCATCTATAACACTGACATCACCCACTGATATATCCATCTATAACACTGACATCACACACTGATATATCCATCTATAACACTGACATCACCCACTGATATATCCATCTATAACACTGACATCACCCACTGATATATCCATCTATAACACTGACATCACCCACTGATATATCCATCTATAACACTGACATCACCCACTGATATATCCATCTATAACACTGACATCACCCACTGATATATCCATCTATAACACTGACATCACCCACTGATATATCCATCTATAACACTGACATCACCCACTGATATATCCATCTATAACACTGACATCACCCACTGATATATCCATCTATAACACTGACATCACCCACTGATATATCCATCTATAACACTGACATCACCCACTGATATATCCATCTATAACACTGACATCACCCACTGATATATCCATCTATAACACTGACATCACCCACTGATATATCCATCTATAACACTGACATCACCCACTGATGTATCCATCTATAACACTGACATCACCCACTGATGTATCCATCTATAACACTGACATCACCCACTGATATATCCATCTATAACACTGACATCACACACTGATACACTATATTACCAAAAGTATTGGGACACCTGCCTTTACACATACATGAATTTTAATAGCATCCCAGTCTTAGTCTGTAGGGTTCAATATTGAGTTGGCCCACCCTTTGCAGCTATAACAGCTTCAACTCTTCTGGGAAGGCTGTCCACAAGGTTTAGGAGTGTGTCTATTATGGGAATGTTTGACCATTCTTCCAGCAGCACGATTTGTGGGGTCAGGCACTGATGTGGATGAGAAGGCCTGGCTTGCAGTCTCCGCTCTAATTCATCCCGAAGGTGTTCTATTGGGTTGAGGTCAGGACTCTGTGCAGGCAGTCAAGTTCCTCCACTCCAAACTCGCTCATCCATATCTTTATGGACCTTGCTTTGTGCACTGGTCCAAATCATTTGGTGGAGAGGAAGGGGGGTGGGTTATGGTGTGGGGTTGTTTTTCAGAGGTTGGGCTTGGCCCCTTAGTTTCAGTGAAGGGAACTCCTAAAGTGGTTGTATACCCTTTTTTTTGTATTTTTACCTGCAGATAAGCCTATAGTAAGGCTCACCTGTAGGTAAAATGAATATCTCCTAAAAGTAGTGGGACACCCTGAAAAAAAAAACTTTAAAAAAATGTTAACAACAATTTAAAATGGGGGAAAAAAAAAAAAAAAAATATATATATATATATATATATATATATATATATATATATATATATATATATATATACCGTATATACTCGAGTATAAGCCGAGATTTTCAGCCCTTTTTTTAGGGCTGAAAGTCCCCTTCTCGGCTTATACTCGAGTCAGTGCGGTCTGCCTACATGAACAGCTTGTCATGTAGACAGACGGCACTGTTCAAAAGCCACGCCGCCTCCTCCCGCCCGTCCGTGATAGGCGAACACTAATTTTCCCAGCAGCGCAGTGTTCCGCCTATCACGGATGTTCTGTCATTCTCATCTCATGGACGAGGATGAGAGAATATCCGTGATAGGCGGAACACTGCACATGACTGCTGGGAAAACCGAGTGTTCCTCCTATCACGGACGAGGAGGAGGAGGAGGCGCGGCTTTCAAACCTGCAATGGCGCCTGACGCCTCAGCGTGTACGCTGATCGGCAGGACAACCGAGGGACACCGCACACCGGACAGCGGCCCCCGAGGGACACCGGACAGCGGCCCCCGAGGGACACCGGACAGCGGGACACCGGATCGATCGGCACAGGTAGGCTGCACTGGGGACACGGGGGGGGGGTTGTATAGGACACAGGGGACATGTAGATGGGCATTTGGTGACACTCTTTTCCACTTACAGTAGCTGTTCCATTTCCCCCCCTCGGCTTATACACGGGTCATTAACTTTTCCCATTTTTTTTGTGGTAAATCAGGGGGCTCGGCTTATACTCGGGACGGCCTATACTCGAGTATATACGGTATATATATATATATATATATATATATATATATATATATATATATATATATATATATATATATATATTTTTTTTTTTTTTTTACTTACCAGAAATGGCTGTTTCTGGGCAGATCGTCCTAATCTGCCTCTTCCAGCGCCGCAGTGATCTTCTCTCCTTCCGTCTTCTAGTGAATGGGGCGCGGTGCGTTATTGGAACTGTGTCCCACAACACATCGCGTTCCCCATTCACAAATTAGACTCGCGCATGCGCAGTAGGAAACGGGAAGCAGTTTCCCTTAGGCTGCTTTCACACTGGGGCGGTTTTCAGGCGGTACAGCGCTAAAAATAGCGCCTGTACACCGCCTGAAAAAAAACGGCCCCATTGACTCCAGTGTGAAAGCCGGCGGGCTTTCACACTGGAGCGGTGCGCTAGCAGGACCGCAACAAAAGTCCTGCTAGCAGCATCTTTGGAGCGGTGAAGGAGCGGTGTATTTACCGCTCCTGTACCGCTCCTTCCCATTGAAATCAATGGGAAACTGCGGGGATACCGCCCGCAAACCACCGCTTTGCGGCACTTTGCGGAGGTTTTTAACCCTTTTTGTGGCCGCTAGCGGGGGTTAAAACCACCCCGCTAGCGGCCGCATACCGCGGGTAAAACGATGGTAAAGCAGCGCTAAATATAGCGCTGCTTTACCGTCGCCGCCCCGCACCGCCCCAGTGTGAAAGCAGCCTTACTGAGGATGGCGGCGCTGGATCCGGATCGCCGAGGGACATCTCGGCCTCCACGACCGACATCGCGGGCGCCCTGGGAGGGTAAGTGTACTTATTAAAAGTCAGCAGCGACTTTTTTTTTTTAGCTGCTGACTTTTAAAAAAATATTTTTTAAGGTGAAACACGGCTTAAACCTACACGGTTTAGGAGATATTCACTTTGCATGCAGCCACTGACATCCGGACCTTGCCGGAAAGAAGTCTCCCTCGGTGGTGACCGGGATCAGCTGCCGACACCTCGTTCTAAGTATTTCATAATGAACTAGTTTGCGATGCATACTAGCTCATTATGCATTTTGCCCTACAGGTTTTTAAAAAAAAAATAAACATTTTGTGCGGGTATACAACCGCTTTAAGGTGTCGGCACACCAGGACATTTTGGACAATTTCATGCTCCCAACTTTGTGGGAACAGTTTGGGGATGGCCCCTTCCTGTTCCAACATGACTGCACACCACTAACAAGGTCTATAAAGGTGCACTAAAATAGAAAAGTGATGTGCTCTCACTTTGTGGTGCCTGCTCTCAGAAAAATAATATACTTTAGGTGGTTGTAAACCTCAGACATGAAATATGAACAAAGCCTCTATAGTGTGTACTTGCCTCAGTCCAGAGCACTAAGTGTCATTTCTGACTCCTATCATTATGAATCACTTTTGACAAGTTTTCTTGACACTAAAGGAAAAAAAAACGTTGGGCTGGAGCTCCAGCACGCAGCCTGTGATTGACTGCCTTTAGCTCTGTTCCTGTGTATGTGACAGCGAGCGGCAGGGACACAGCAATTGAAATGAAGCTGTGATGTTCCTCGGAAGTCTCATCATCCGGCTGGCAATTCCTCTCCTCCCTTCCCCTCCGGGCTGATATAACTGGATTCTAACATTTATAGGTAAAGTTGATCCAGGGAATATCCGATTGCCTCTCGGGATTAGGAAGGCATTTTTTTTCCCCTGCTGGAGAAAATCGGACCATGCTTTGCTGGGGTTTTTTGCCTTCCTGTGCATCGACTGTGGGTACAAAATTGTATAATTTATTTTTTATTTTTTTTGTAGTAGATGGACTTGTCTTTTTTTATTTATTTTTTCTTCCAACCAAACTAACTATGCTGACACAAAAAGAATTGCCACTGGCAATAATGCTCAATGCCTCTGCTCCTGCCTGGCACTCTCAGTATTGCTGGCTGTCTTGATGTTTTAGCCACACACAGAAGCAAATTCTGATAACACGGCTGCTCTGTGCAGACAGAAAGTGGCTGGAGCTGCTCTGTCCTTGTTCTCCTCCGTTTTTCCCAGTTCATTCTTGAATACAGGAACCTCCACTACTTCTCCCCTAGCACCCGGCTAACACTTTATAAATGCTTCACTAATGCACCGTAATCGGAACTATAACATTTACAGCGTGTTAATTAAGCATTTATAAAGTGTTAGCCGGCTATCATTGAAATTAATGGAGGCAGCTGATAAGTTGTGATGAATCCTGAAAGTGACATGCTGCTTACTTTTAATACAACATAATGCTACCAGACCTGTGTGTACTGCACTGTGTGGTGCCCATTATAGATACTTGGGTACTCTGGGCCGGAGACAGGTACTCTGATGGTGTTAAAGACCGGACCTCTTTATTTTGAGGGCAATCGGCGCACACTAGTGTACACAGTAACACACTGTTTCCAGAGCTCCTTCTCACACTGGATCTGTGTGAGGAGGAGAAACTGGTAACAGTGAGTTACCTTGGTTTGTTGACATTTTTAACTGGCTGTGATTGGACACAGCCGGTCACATGGTAAATAGCAATTTTATTGGCTCTTTACCCTGATTGGGGATGGGCTTTGTCCAGCGGACATGCCTCATCCCAGTTTGCCACACTGCGTACGAGCGGCAGGAGCAAGGACAACAAATATGATCGGCTGTGATTGGACACAGCCGGTCATGTGGTAAAGAGCCATTTTCATTGGTTCTTTACCCTGATCAGGCATGGACTGTGTCTGAGGAACATGCCTCATCCCCTCACGCACAAGCGGCAAGCCCGGCGGAGGTCATATGACGCCCGCCCAGAGGGATGAGAGGTTCCCGCCGGCGTTATTTTTTAATACTCCGGGCAGGAACTGGTTAACCACTTAAAGTCAAATGATGTACTTGATTTGGCGTTAAGTGGTTGTACCAAGATGATGCCTGCAGCTACAGGCATCATCCCGGTATAATTTTTAAAGCTAGCAGCCGGCTTTTATGTAAAAGCTATCCTAGCAGCTAATTAGCTGGTGGATGGCTTTTACAGGCAGAGGCTCCATCTGTGCCTCTCTGGGATCTCCCATCCCGGAGGTGACCTGGGAATGAAAACTCACTATCCTGCCAGCTTACAACAGAGATCGTGGAGGACCGGACCGATGATCTCTGTGGTATAGGAAATAGAAAGAGACATCACTTCTGGTTTCCCGGATGTAAACAGCGCCAGGTGGTTAAAGTGACACTAAAGGTTTGAATGTTTTTTTTTTTTAAAATAACAAACATATCATACTTACCTCCACTGTGAAGCTCGTTTTGCACAAAGTGGCCCCGATCCTCGTCTTCTGGGGTCCCTTGGCAGCTGTCTCGGCTCCTCCCCGCTTCTGATAACCCCCTCTGGGAAGCGCTCTCCCAAGGGGGTTACCTTGCAGGCGCGCTCCTGAGTCCTGTATTCGGCATCCATAGCCACCGACTACAGGACTCGGCCCTGGCCCTTGCGTCATTGGAGTTGATTGATAGCAGCACAGCCATTGGCTCACGCTGCTGTCAATCTATTTAATGAAGAACCGAGAAGACCGAGCAAAGGAAGAGCGCATTCACGACGCAGGACTTTCCAGGGCTCAGGTAAGTAAAACAGGGGGCTGGGGGGCCAGTGATCATAAGATGTTTTTCCACCTTAATGCATAGGATGCATTAAGGTGAAAAAACATGAACCTTTACAACCCCTTTACTGAACATATCGATCTTGGTGTGATCAGATGCTTTTAGGACAGAGGAGACATGTGAGGTCTAATAGACCCAAGATCTCTCCATAGCAATTACCTGGCACTGCCTAATGATGTCACAAGGGATGTTTACATTCCCTGTAACAGCAATAAAAGTGATCAAAAAAATAAATTAACCGTGTAAAAAAACAAAAAAAAAAACATATATATTGTTTTTTAAAGCGCCCCCATGCTCGTACACAAAGGCGAATGCACGCTTTGGTCCTGCAGGCATAAGTAAACAGCGATTGCACTCCACATGTGAGGTATTGCCATGAACGTCAGAGCGAGAGCAATAATTCTAGCACCAGATTTCTATTGTAACTCTAAACTGGTAACCTGTAAAGGCTATTAAAGCATCAGCATAACACCATCTTTTATATTTTAAAATCTGTTATTATGTGTTTGTGGGCAATGAAATTAAAGCGGTAGTAAAGTAATTTTTTTTAACTTTTACCTACAGGTAAGCCTATAATAAGGCTTACCTGTAGGTAAAAAGAATATCTCCTAAACCTGTACGGTTTAGGAGATATTCCCCTTGCAATGAGCCGCTGACCTCAGCGGCGCATGCGCTCAGGGGATTCTTGGCTAAAGGTCCGGCAGACGCCGGACCATGCCGGAAAGAAGTCTCCCGCGCATGGAGCCGCGATACCCGGAAGACACGCCGAAGGAAAATGTTAGCTCCCTTGGCGTGGACCAGGTGAGATACCGACGTCCCGTTCTAAGGTACATATTTCATTATGCCTTTTCCCTTACTGGTGTAGAAAAAAAAATAAAGGCAGCGAGTTTACTACCGCTTTAAAATGTATTTTTCCCTAAAATTTACGTTAAAAAAAAAAAAAAAAAAAGCTGCACATATATATATATATATAATGTTTGGGGGTTCAAAATTTTTTTCTAGCAAAAAAATTCTACGTGGTTAAAGTAGAATTCCCCCTAACATTAACTATGTTTAAACATGTTACCCCCCCCCCCCCCCCCCCAATTACTTATCCTGGCTGACGTGTGTAAAATAGACACATATAGGTACCCATTTTTCGTCCACTTGTGGTCCAACAGCTCTGGCTGCCCTGCATCAGTGAGAGGCAGCTTCAGGGAAGAGGAGGGCGCATCAACAATGACTGGGACATGGGATCCTATGAGTGATGTCATAGCTCCCCAAATTCCCAGCTGTTGTCAAGCGCTTCCTTCTCTCCCCTGCAGCTCACTGACATGGGATCACATGACTTGACTGAAGCAGACTAAAAAAGGCAAGTATACACATCTTTCTTACACGCAAGAGGGGGGCATTTTAAGTATATTTAGCGTAAATGGCACCCCAAACGCGGTGTGATTTTCCCCAAGATTCGTCGGGCAACAATCGCGTTAAAAACATGCAAACAGAATCACGGGACACCTGTCTTTTTTTTTTTTTGAAAAATCTTTTTATTGAGGATTTAAAAGAGTAAGATCCAAAACGGAGCCTAATGGGCATACCCAGGCTCGGAACATAGAACTGAACACAGCTTAGAACAAACAATAACACTAGTGCCTAAACTGGGACGGTTCCCTACTGCGCATGAGCAAAGCGCGCTGCGCTTTCTAATTGACACAGCGGCAAAGGAAGGAGGGGGGCCATACTTCCAAGGGATGGCGCTGTCTCCTGAAGTGGGGTCTGTCAAAAACAGGCCCCCGTCCCCAAATGTGGCACCGGTGGGGGAGCAAATAAGTGGAAGTTCCACTTTTGGGTGGAACTCTGCTTTAAGGACTCCTGCAAAATAAAACTCCTGCTTCTCATAAAAATAACAGGTGTGGCTCATACCGTATGTTTCACTCATATCACAAACTCCGGAGATAGGCTACTTAGTCAGAAAGATCAGGGTCTGCGATAGTGGAAGGGGCTTCAATCCAGATGTCCCACACTTTGTGGAACTTTTTAGGGCATCCCCTCGAAAATTAGGTGGCCTTATATAGGGTCAGAGTAGAATTGACCATATTGTTCCATGTCGTTAGGGTGAGGGGGCAGGTGGAGGTTTCCATTGAAGAAGAATAATTTTCCTTGCGTAGAACAATAACAGCCCAATTAGAGTTCTGGAGGCTTGGCTAGTGGCTCTACCAAAACCAATATACAGACCACTGTAAGCGGTATCTAAATAAGTGGTCACTGTGTGGATAAACAATACCATCTCTGCCCAGAATGTGCAGATACGGGGGCATTGCCAAAAGATGTGCATGAAATCTGGGTCCATGAGCATCAAGGATGGTTAACACTTTTTAGTCAGACACTATAGCATTGCACAGTGCTGTTGGTCTAACAGTGGGAGCTTGCTAGTTCACCCCCAACCCTTTATACTCACCATTATTGTACTGCTCTTTGCAAAATACCCCATGCTTCCTAGTACGGGGAGGTCTGACATGCAGCTCACACAAAATTTGGAAACCGTGATCCGAGGGAGGGACAGAGCAGTAGGAGAGTGAGGTGAACATTTTAGCTAGCTAGAGGCTGGACAAGTAGATGGAGGCTGGACAAGTAGATGGAGGCTGGACAAGTAGATGGAGGCTGGACAAGTAGATGGAGGCTGGACAAGTAGATGGAGGCTGGACAAGAGGAGTGCAAGTACTTTGGAGAAAAGTGAAAGCAAGGGGTCGGCTATGTTGTCTGCATTGCAACACTAGCTGAGCAGAGTTGCAAGTTGGGTTACACATGTATTTTCTAAACTGAGAACGGAGCAGTCTGATGGCAGCTTTGTTGTAAATGGTCTGTTAGTACTGCGAGGCTGTAGTTTGATGCGATGCTGCCCTCATAGCTGATGTACTAAATTATTAACTAGGTGCACAACAACCTTCTCCCCATCTGCCCAGTGTCCTGACCTTCTATTTCAACAGGTTGTCAGGTTATGCAGGTTAAAGGTTTCCTGGCATCCTTTACATTGGGGTCTCTTCTGAACTCTCAGAATTTAAAGCTGAGAAAAGCTGTTTGTGCTTTCTTCTCTCCCAAAGAAAGTTGCCAGTTGTTGGGCTCTTTGGGTGTTGCAGGGGATCTGGATCAGTAAAATGTCAGAATCTAAGAGCATAACATGATATTGGAGACTGGAAGTCCAGTTTTACACTGAAAACCATGGGGAGAATAAGTGATTTGAAGACCATACTAATTACAATCATAACCTGTTCCGTTTAACCCTTGGCTGCTTCACCATACAGTTGTTGAGTCTATGTACAGTATGTCAAATACACACCGAGAGGTGGCTAAGTGTCTCACATTCCCTTTTCTATGGAGCAAAGGGAACAAGGCGTTTGTAATTCAGTTGCTGGTGTGAGCTGAGGTATACACAATGCCAATGTTCTGATTACAGCACATCACACTGTTTACTTTTTCTTCCAACTTTACTGGAATGACCCAAAATGTAATTTCATTCATGTTTATTTACAGCAGTGTGTTGCAATGCAATGTTGACATGTTGTGGTGAAAAACAGTACTAGTGTATTTCTTTTTTTAGCACACACCACCACAACGCAGTGTTGTGAACTGAACAATAAGGACATGGAACATTTTGCTTTGTCCATGTTTTGGGACTGTGTTGGGCAAGGGTGACCAATGCAGCCCAATGTACCTGGGGTATATACGCCACTTCTGTTCAGTGGCTGAAGGAACAGAAGGTGAGATATGCCATTATATATTATATGTGTGTGTGTGTGTGTGTGTGTGTGTGTGTGTGTATATATATATATATATATATATATATATATATATATATATATATATATATATATATATATATATATATAATAATTACACACGCACACACACATTTATGTGATGGACAATGAGATTTGCGTGTGTGTGTGTGTGTGTGTGTGTGTATCTATCTCATGGGTTGCTTTCTAGTTTTTTTATACTGTTAGCATTACTTTTGAAAGTTGAGGTATGTGTGGCATTTTGCCAGTCTCTTTGCTTAAGCCTCATTGACCTGTGTTCTACACATAGATTCAGTGTTGCTTGCCTAAATCCTTCTCAGTTAGGACAAGTAAGTCACTGGTATGAAAATACAGGATTTGTGTGCTAAATATGAATTAGCTGTTTCTTTGATACACTTCTAATGCATGCTACAGTTTCCCCGTATAGAAAGTATCCCCCACACCCTTGGTCTGTGTCCTGTCGGGAAGAGTTCTCTTGATTCTTGTCACAGCAGAAAGTAAGAGGAAATCTCTTCCAAGCGAGGTAAAATTTCCTTTTTTACAGTTGTTACTGGAGTAGATTTCCATTATGGAAGGTTTCCCCCTACTACATTTGACAACTCAGAAAGTGATGGAAAATCCAACATTTTTGTTTCAGAGACAGTGGTCATCAGGAGCACTTTTTCCCTGTGGGTCCCCTGAGCCTTTCATCCTCTGAATCAGACTTGGCAGTTAAAGTGGATCTTTACAAAAGTGAAAGCGCCACTTGTATAACTCCCCACCCCCATCCCTAACACTTTTTAAAAAAAAAAATTGAAATGTTTTTATTTTTACATGGAGCGGGTATTTTTTTTCTGGCCTAGGCGAGACTGACATGCACGTAGGGTTACCGTCATATTAAAGGCATGTTTTTTTAAAACAAACATGTTATACTTACCTGCTCTGTGTAGTGGTTTTGCACAGAGCAGCCCTGGTCTTCTTCTTTTCGAGTACCCCGCCAGCACTCCAGGCCCAGTGCCACCAGAGCAAGCAGCTTGCTGTGGGGGCACCCAAGCAGGCTCGCTCCCGAGCCGCTGCTCTGCGTGTTCAATCACATATAGAGCCGCAGATTGGCTCCACCCCCTCTCTCTTCTCATTGACTTACTGGCTGTAATTAACAGCAGCGGGAGCCAATGGTTCCTGCTCCATTCTCAGCCAATGAGGAGGGAGAGTCCCTCTGGATTGAGGAGGGAGAGTCCCTCTGGATTGAGGAGGGAGAGTCCCTCTGGATTGAGATGGGACTTGGGTAAGTATTAGGGGGGCTGCTGCACACAGAAGGTTTTTTACCTTCATGCATAGAATACATGGAGGTAAAAAACCTTGAGCCTTTAGAACCACTTTAACCCCTGCCCACAGTCTTCCTTGAACACATGAAATGTCCCAGGAGGCTGCAGAACCAGTTCCACAGTGCCATGCAATCTTGCGGTAAGGAGAACCAGCTGCAGGAAGACAACACTAAATTCCCGGCATCGGTATGTACCTTATTTTCTTTACCACTTCCTGACGAATGGCAGCTCAGCAAGGTCGGCCAGTTCTAGGAGGGTGTCTTATGATGTGCACCCGCTGTGGCACACTCTGCGATCGCTGTTTTCTTAGGACACAGCTGATCGCAGATCGGTGTAAAGGGTCAATCACAGTGGCCCTTTACCACGTGATCAGCGGTATCCAATCACAGCTGATCACGATGTAAACACAAGCTGGTTATTGGCATTCCTTTCCTCACGCTGACACCGTGGCAGGGCCGGACTGGCCTACCGGGATACCGGGATAGTTCCCGGTAGGCTGTCTGCCCTGGGGCCGCTTTGCGGCTGCGCTGCTTCCCTGAATCCCCTCTCTCCTGCTCCTGTGATCACGGAGCTGGCCGGGTCTGTGCTCTGCGGCCGCGCACTGCGCTGTAACGCGGTCCCGCCCCCCTAGACCGGCTCATGTGATAGTAGATAGAATCAGTGTTCCACCTATCACACGAGCCGGTCTATGGGGGCGGGACCGTGTTACAGCGCGGTGCGCGGCCGCAGAGCACAGACCCGGCCAGCTCCGTGATCACAGGAAGAGAGATGCCTGTGAGTACAGCCCTAACTGTGTGCCTGAATAGGGGGATCGGCAGGGGGGCGGCATATAGAGGAGATTATCTTTCTATATTCCTCCATGCAGCCGCTCAATGCTTGGAGGAGGGAGAGAAGGAGAATCAAGCATTCAGCGGCTGCATGGAGGAATATAGAAAGCTCATTTCCTCTATATGCAGCCCCACTGCTTCTCCTCCTATCCAAATTCTTTTACTGCCCCCCCTTCTCCTTTTGCTCCCCCCCAGTGCTCTCCTCCCCCACCACACTCTCCAGCCCCCCCCCCCCCCCCCCCCCACAGTTCTCTCAATCCTTGTTCTTTCTGCCTCCCCCTCTCTCCAGCTCTCCCCATCCTTCTCCAGCCCCCCCCCCTGCTTCCTACCCCCACAGTGCTCCCCACCCCCCACAGTGCTCTCTAGCTCTCCCCATCAGTCTCCAGCCCCCACCCCAGTGCTCTCCACCCCCCACAGTGCTGTTCAGCCCCCCCATACTCCCCAGCCCCCCGTGCTCCCCACCCCTGTTCTTTCTGCCCCCGGTGCTGTCCAGCCCCCCCACATTGCTGTCCAGCCCCTCCGTGCTCCCCACCCCAGTGCTCTCCACCCCAGCACTCTCTCTCTCTATGGTTTTCCCTTTTTCATGAACCAGAAAATAATGACGTTATGCTGTTGCGCTGGTATAATAACGCTGTGGGGCTGGTATGAAATTTTTTCCAGGGCTGGATTTTATTCCCAGTCCGGCCCTGCACCGTGGGGTGAGGAGAGCCGGCAGCTGGCTTCTGTGAAAGGGTCATCTACACTGGTTATCACTGTCCCGATTATCAGTGCAGCCCCAGCAGTGACCATCAGTGGGTACAGTGTTGCATGACCGCGCAATTGCCATTCAAAGTGTGACAGCGCTGAAATCTGAAAATTGGCCCTTAAAATAAGGGTGAAGTTCCTCTTTAAGTTTCCCTCGGGTTCGTACTTCAAATTTGTACCTGGTTGTAAGGTATACTCCCCAGTACTGCCATCCGTTGTATTTAGAATTTCTAAAGCCTCCTCACTTTTTTTGCAGTAGCTGTTGTGGTTCCTGATCAGTTGTACTGGTACAGGTTGGCAATCAGGACATGCTTCTGGCTGACAATGGTACAAAATTACACTGTACTAGTGTGGCCAGTGATCAGGAACGTGCAGTGTGGATTTAAAGACTAAATGTGTCCCATATAAAGGGTAACTCCACATTCATGGGAAAATTAAATAACAAATATAAAAAAGAATATAGTATCCAATTGTGACACAAGTCATATTGTAATTAAATGTTACTTAAAATTACCCATTGGTTTGGAATAAAAAATGACCTTTCCTTTTCAATTTGCAGCTCTGTAAATTTCTGTAAAATGCAATATGGCTACCTGGAGGTGTTCTGTACACAGATGGTGAATGGATACCCCCCCAGAAATGTAATTTCCTGCCTGTGTGATTAGGTTTGTGAAATTACTGTGCTAACCAATCATGTGAAAAGCTGCTAACACTAAAACAAACAAAGTCAAAGAAATATGTGGAAACGCAGTGTAGCGCTATAAACCATCATAAAAGAAACATGTTATACAGTGCATTGAAAATTATATAAACATGAAATGTTGATATATAAAGAGTGCAAAGTCCAGTGGCTGTAGCCAGTGATATATAGAGTCACCAATATAGTGAGTTTTTATAAAGGCAAATAGCCCACAAGTAAAGAGGAGTTGTTTGAATCCACTCTTAGAAAAAAACACTTTTGGTAGTGATATGAAGTGACCCGATGTAACACCAGGGATAGTGTATCCTCCACCCAGGGAATATAGATGAATACTCTTACCGGACAAGGTGGACGACTCGCATGCCAGTGGGTCAATCAAGCTTATGGTGACCAAAGCCTGGAACTCCAATGCTGTGCTCTGGAACTCCCACGGGACAGGATGGAACTGTAACCCGTTTGCAGAACAATCCAGATGACCCAGTTGAAGTCCATTAGGACGAAACGCGTCGATCGCATTCTACAGCTTCCCACATTGCTTTTATCCTTGTGATCACATTTTTTATACACATCTCCGACTTGATGTATGAAAATTTTTATAATAAATCCGCTTTTTTGACCTGTACCATATGGAGCCTTTTTGTCTTTCACTATACCCATATTGGTTCGGTTGAGAGTACTTTTATATCTCATACCTACATCTGGATCATTCCACAACCGGGTTCCAGTTTAAAATGCACTGTAAACACACCGTACATTGCTGGTTGCTAAGGAGGGGGCCAGAAAGCTTTCTGCCACCTCCTTAACAATCGATGAATCGTCAGCTGAATGTAAAAAAAATAATTGCTGGCAAAAAAAAAATCTGCCAAACAGTGACTGAATCTGATATGATGCTGAGCTGGGAAGTGTTTGCATGGCACCCATGGCTTGAATTTCAGGCGATTCAGATAGAATTGGCAGAAGTTTGAGCTGTTTATGGGACTCTTTATAGCTGGGTTCACACTTATGTGGTTGGTGCTGCTTGCACCTTTTTAAATGCATTTTCAGTAGGGATGCACTGATATATTGGCCACCGAAAATCAACGGCCAAAAATAGGGTTATCAGTGTTTTACCGATAGAAAAAAATGTGCCGATAATGGCATTCTGCGTCCCATTGACTTCAATGCAAAATCACATCCCATTGACTTCAATGCAAAAAACGTCCCCTATTGACTGTAACACAAAAATTCTTCCCATTGACTTCGATGCAAAACTGCTTCCCTTTGCCTTTAATGCTAAAACACCCCTTATTGGCTGCAATGCAAAATTGCATCCCATTGACTTCACTGCAAAAACGACAGCCACAATTAAAATAAATAATTAAACAAAAATTTTAAAAACTGCCCGTTTCGGTTTTCAGCCAAGTGCATCCTGAATTTTCGATTTCAGCACTGGAATTTTTATTTTGGTGCACCACTAATTTTCAGATTTCTGCGGGTGCCATTAAGAAACAATGGTACCCCTGCATATCTGCTAAAAAAACAGCAAGTTTGGGTGCGGGAATTAATGCGATTAACATGTGTACCCACATGAACCTAGCCTAAGTAAATCTAGTTGCTGGATATAGTGTTCCCAACTAAACTGTACTAACATTGACTTCAGTCATAAAACTGCTGATTGTATTTTTATTTTCACCAGCACTAGGTAATGCATTAATACAGCAGAAGTTCTAGTTCTGGCATTGGACCTTACACAAGAGCTGTTCAATTAACACACTCAGAAGCTGGCATTGCGGCTGAGGCATCTGATCCAAAAAAACTTATTTGATAGACAAGCCAAACAATCTAATACAAAAGTCATGGTGGACATACCCAATGCAGGAGAAGTCGGCATTACAACTATTTTTGCTTATACAATGCCATCCATACATGCCATACTTATACATGCCAAAGTACCTCTGTTAATTCAGCTACACAATAACATGGTGGAACTCACTGTAGGCGTCAGTGGACCTAATAACACATGGTATATCATGAGTCTTGACATCTCCTGATCAAGGCTTATTCCTCCCAAACATTGACTGAAGACCCTAGAGCAGGGGTAGGCAACCTTTTGAGCACAAATTGCCGAAATTTTTTTTCAAAGAAATAGAGAGTGGCAGCTACATTAAAAAAAATGTCAACTTCACACTTTCGTTCATGAAAAGGATTTTTTAAATAATGAATGCTGTAAATGACTTGGATAATAGTAAGAAATAAATATTGAGCTTTGCACCTTCATATCTCAGATCACCCCAATTTCTGCACCTTCACACTTCACATCACTCCAATTTCTCCACCTTCACACCTCTGATTGGCCCAATTCTTTCACCTTCACACCTCAGTCCACCCCAATTCTTGCACCTTCACACCTCAGATCACCCCAAATCCTGCACCTTCACACCTAAGATCACTACAGTTCCTGCACCTTATTGAACCTTCTACATCTCAGATCACCACTAATTCCTGCACCTTTGCACCTCAGATCAGTCCCAATTCCTGCACCATCAGATTTCAGATCAGCCCCAATTCCTGCACCTTCACATCTCAGATCACCCCAATTTCTGCTCAGCCCCCAATTTTTGCACCTTCACACCTCAGATCAGCCCCCAATTTCTGCACCTTCAAACCCCAGATCAGCCCACAATTCCTGCACCTTCACACTTCAGATCTCCCAAATTCCTGCATCTTCACACTTCAGATTAACCCCAATTCCTACACCTTTACACCCCAGATCAGATCCAATTTCTGCACCTTCGCTTCCCAGATCAGACCCAATTCCTGCTCCATCAACCCTCAGATCTCCCAAATTCTTACACCTTCGCACTTCAGATTAACCCCAATTCCTGCATCTTCACACCTCAGATCAGCCCTAATTCCTGCACCTTCAGATTTCAGATAAACTCCATCTCCTGCACTTTCTGACCCCAGATCAGTCCCAATCTCTGCACCTTCACACTACGTATCGGCACCAATTATTACGCCTGTAAATTAGTAGTGCCCAATAGCTAACATGGTTCAGCAGTGCAGGGGGCAGGATGCAGCAGGGCATAGCACAGTGTTCGGCAGGGCAGAGGAGTGGGATAGTGTATAGGGGTCTGAGGTTAGCGGGGCAGTGTACAGGGGTCAGCGAGGCAGAGGATGGTTTTAGAGGACTGAGGTCAGTGGGGGGGCAGAGGACAGAATTCAGGGGTCAGTGGACAGAAGTCAGTGGGGCAGAGGATGGTGGGGTTAGAGGTCAGTGGAGCAGAGGACTAAAGTTAGAAGGGCAGATGATGGGGTTGGAGGACTATAGTCAGCGGGGCAGAGAACAGGGGTCAGGGTTGGCAGGGCACACGTCAGAGTTCCTCCTCGCCACACAGCACATACTGTAGCTGGGATCAGATTCTTTTACAGACAGGTGTGTAACTGGCTACTGCAGCTTTGCTGCTGTTCTGATATGGAGATTTCACAGTTCAGAGCAGCAAAATATCAGGCAGCTACATACCATGCAGATGGAGGTTGGATCTGTAAAATAATCCAATTTCAGCTATGTACAGTATCTCACAAAAGCGAGTACACACCTCACATATTTGTAAATATTTTATTATATCTTTTCATGTGACAACACTGAAGAAATGACACTTTGCTACAATGTAAAGTAGTGAGTGTACAGCTTGTATAACAGTGTAAATTTGCTGTCCCCTCAAAATAACTCAACACACAGCCATTAATATCTAAACCACTGGCAACAAAAGTGAGCAGCTAGTGTCTGGGAAGAATAAATGTTGATCAGGAGATGTCAAGGCTCATGATATACCATGTGTTGTTAGGTCCAATGAAGCCAACAGTGATTTCCACCATGCAAGTGTGCAGTAGGCTTGACACTGGCCCACTTTTCTACTCCAGGGTCCCACCTAAGTTACCTCTCTACTCCAAAAGTTATGGGGTTACTGATTTTAGGGCTGGAGTTTATCAATTATTTTCACAATCAATTAGATGGCCAATTATTGTATTAAATCACAGAATTACAGATCAGTGGGAAATACAGACCAATTAGCCTAACATCAATGGTAGGCAAGCTCTTGGAGGGGATGATAAGGGACTATATGCAAGATTTTAGTAATGAGAACGGTATCATTAGCAGTAATCAGCATGGATTTATGAAGAATCGTTCCTGCCAAACCAATCTATTAACCTTCTATGAGGAGGTGAGCTGCCATCTAGATAAAGGAAGGTCCGTAAACGTGGTGCATCTGGATTTTGCAAAAGCATTTGACAAAGTTCCCCATAAACGTTTACTGTACAAAATAAGGTCCGTTGGCATGGATCATAGGGTGAGTACATGGATTGAAAACTGGCTACAAGGGTGAGTTCAGAGGGTGGTGATAAATGGGGAGTACTCGGAATGGTCAGGGATGGGTAGTAGGGTCTTTTAGGGTTCTGTGCTGGGACCAATCCTATTTAATTTGTTCATAAACGACCTGGAGGATGGGGTAAACAGTTCAATCTCTGTATTTGCTGACGATACTAAGCTAAGCAGGGCAATAACTTCTCTGCAGGATGTGGAAACCTTGCAAGAAGATCTGAACAAATGAATGGGGTGGGCAACTACATGGCAAATGAGGATCAATGTAGAAAAATAACGCATTTGGGTGGCAAGACTATGAATGCAATCTATACACTAGGGGGAGAACCTCTGGGGGAATCTAGGATGGAAAAGGACCTGGGGTAATAATAGATGACAGGCTCAGCTATGTCCTGCAATGCCAAGCTGCTGCTAACAAAGCAAACCAAATATTGGCATGCATTAAAAAGGGGATCAACTCCAGAGATAAAACGATAATTCTCTCGCTCTACAAGACTCTGGTCCGGCCTCACCTGGAGTATGCTGTCTAGTTCTGGGCACCAGTCCTCAGGAATGATGTAGTGGAAATGGAGCGAGTACAGAGAAGGGCAACAAAGCTAATAAAGGGTCTGGAGGATATTAGTTATGAGTAAAGGTTGCGAACACTGAACTTATTCTCTCTGGAGAAGAGACAATTGAGAGGGGATATGATTTAAATTTATAAATACCATACTGGTGACCCCACAATAGGGATAAAACTTTTTCGCAGGAAGGGAGTTTAATAAGACTCGTGGCCACTCATTAAAATGAGAAGAAAAGAGGTTTAAGCATAAACTGCGTAGTGGGTTCTTTACTGTAAGAGCGGCAAGGATGTGGAATTCCCTTCCACAGGTGGTGGTCTCAGCAGGGGGCATCGATAATTTCAAAAAACTATTAGATAAGCACCTGAACGACCACAACATACAGGGATATACAATGTAATACTGAAATATAATCACACACATAGGTTGGACTTGATGGACTTGTATCTTTTTTCAACCTCCCCTACCTACCTACTATGTATAAAAACCTCAATATGCCATTTTTCTTTTATTTAACATAATTTAATGAACAAATGGAGTGTTAAAACTTCAGAATAAAAATGTTGACATTATATAGAGCTGCACGATTATTCGTTAAATAATCGAGATTGCGATTTTACCCAACACGGACCCCCCCCCCCCACACACACACTCACGATCTTAAAACAGCATTTGCTCGATTCAGTGCAGAGAGTTCTCTGCTCACTGCTGACAGCTGTTTATCACAACATTGCTTAGGTGGAGATAACTATAAGCCTTGTAACATTTAGTTATTTTAGGTCAAAGGGATGAACTTTGGTCTGCAAATGAGGTCAGTGCCTGACCTCACAAATGCGCTTCAGGAAGAATGGTCAAACATTCCCATAGACACACTCCTAAACCTTGTGGACAGCCTTCCCAGAAGAGTTGAAGCCGTTATAGCTGCAAAGGGTGGGCCAACTCAATATTGAACCCTACGGACTAAGACTCCGTTTTGCACTCCTGTGACCTGTTTTCAGCCTCTACAGCCCAGCACTTCAGTGAGCGAGGAGGGGGCAGAGCAGAGAGCTGTGACTGGCAGTCAGCAGCTCTCTGCTCGGGGAGCTGTCAGAACCAATCGATCGAGGCATTGCTTCTTGCACATTCACAGCTTCTGAGGTACTTAGTCCCAGTTCACATATATGCGATGCAGTAACCAGTGAGATTCCAGTGCAGGTTCCAGCATTGCATGTCACCTGCCGACGGATCACACTGACATCTGCGAACTGCCGCAGGTGCCAATGCAAAGTTAATGATGCCCCCCCCCCCAGATCGGATCGCAGTGTGATCTTCCAAATGGCGCAGGAATCGGATCACATAGGTGTGAACACCCATGCAATACGATTCCAGTGCGGACCAAAAAAAGGGTCCTGCACCATGTTGGTGCAAATGGGATGCAAATTCAGCCATACAATCTGTATGGCTAAATTCGCATCGCACAGACATTGCATGTAACCTGGGAACCTGTAACGGTGGGAATCGCATGCAACGTGTTTGGGGTAGGGAACCTCGGCTCTCCAGCTGTTTTGAAACTACAAATCCCATCATGCCTCTGCCTCTAGGAGTCATGCCTGTGATTGTTAGGGTCTTGCAATGTCTCATGGGACTTGTAGTTTCAAAACAGTTGGAGAGCCGAGGTTCCCTACCCCCAGACTGTAAGCCCAGCCTTACTGTATGGATGGTGTACTGAGCTGTATGCATGCTGCACTGTGTAAGTAAACAAATAATGCATTCTGTGTGCCATCTAATTGACCAAACAACTAATCGATAATGAAAATCGTTGACAACTATTTTTTTTATCGATTTATGTCGATTAGTTGTTTCAGCCCTAACTGGTGTATTTATTTTATTTTAGTGCTACCTTTTCCCTTTTTTACCGTAGTTTTGGGACCCAAATCTAGGTTAAACCCAGTGAAATGATTCCATCTTCTACAGCTACTGTGTCACAATAAACTGTTCCGTTTTTATTTTTTGAAAAAATAAATAAAATATATAAACCTATAAAAGGAAAGCAAAATATCTTTTGTGCTTCATGTTTAAATAGGTATGTGGTAAAACCATAATGTAACACATAAAACACTAGTGCGTGTAAAATGGAATAAAGCCACTTTGTGGGTAAATGAATAGTGAATAGAAGATGGACTGTGCTGCACATGTGAAATAATACCACCCCCAGCATGTGGCCTGGTCTGTTTATTTATAGAAAAGCGCATAGCTGTGCTGCAGGACCATCTAGGAACTTGTCAGATTTCTATTCTGGGGTCTTCTATTCATGCAAGGATAAGATGCATAATAAAGATGTTATATACTTTATTTTATAATTTTCTTTTTTGTAAAGCGCACTAATGGTTATTAGCAAAATTCCAGTCTTTCCATATGGGGTTTAGCTAGTGTGACATTTACGGATTATTTTTAAGCAGACAATTCAGAATTCAGTTTGTCAGTGTCCGTATGTATATATACATGATTTTTATTTACATGTTTTATTGTGGCACCTGGGTTTCAATGCCTGTTGTTAGAAGTGTACTCTAATGTAGATTTCCACTGTTCCTTCTTGCTCGTTAATCTTATACATTAAAGCTGAAAGTGCTCTTATTTTTTTTTTTGTTAAAAATAACAAACATGTTATACTTACCTGCTCTGTGCAGTGGTTTTGCGCAGAGCAGACCAGATCCTCTTCTCCTCATTTCCCTCGCTGGCGCTCCTGGCCCCTCCCTCCTGTTGAGTGCAGCTTGCGATGGGGGCACCCAAGCCAAGCCGCAGCTCCCTGTGTCCATTCAGACACGGAGCCACGGTCTAGCCCTGCCCCCTCTTTCTCCTCATTGGCTCACTGACAGCAATGGCGCCGCACTGCTGTCTCAGCCAATGAGGAGGGAGAGTCCCGGACAACCAAGTCTCTTGTGCAACATTGCTGGATCTAGATGGGCTCAGGTATGTATTAGGGGGGATGAGAGGGACTGCTACACACACAGAAGGTTTATCCTAATGCATAGAATGCATTAAGATAATAAAAAAACCTTCTGCCTTTACAACCACTTGAATTCCAGGAATTTTGTAAAAAAAAAGTCCAGCAAAGTGCATGATACCTACTGGGCTTATCTCTATTATTTATATCTGACAGCTTTATAGTACTCCCAGGAGACGGCTATCGCTGTTTTCACTGATCCTTCTGAGCTATGCATCTTAAACACAAGAGTCACTGCAGCTGCTATGCCTCAACCCTCCCCTCCTCCTGACCATTCACAGAAGCCTTGGTATTATGTGAACACAATTACAAAATACAAAGGCTTCTGTGAATGGGCAGCAGAAGGGAGGGTGTAGTTGTGCTATGTGCTTCCCTCCTCCCAAATACAGAAGCCTGGTACACGTGGCTAAATGTCGGGCAGCATCGGCCAGTTCAATAGAAACCAGCCGACATTTTGTGTGTACTGGAGTCGGTCTGACAGAAGCTGGCTTCTGTCAAAAGGGGCATGACCGAAAAAGGTCTGCCGATCGGCTCCCAAACAGTGCTCTCTGTGTGTTTCCAAATTTTGGCAAAAGTTTGGGGTAATCTTTTTTCAGTTAGGCACCTTTCACATTGGGGCAGTGGGGGCGTCGTTTTAGCAGCCCTATTCGGCCGCTAGCGGGGCGATTTTAACCCCCGCTAGTGGTCGAAAAAGGGTTAAAACCGCCTGCAAAGCGCCGCTGCAGCAGCGCTTTGCCGCCGGGTTTGCAGCGCTGCCCCATTGTTTTCAATGGGAAGGGGCGCTTTAGGAGCGGTAAATACACCGCTCCTACAGCGCTCCAAAGATGCGGCTTGCACATTGGAGACACAGCAGCGGCTGTTTGCAGCTATTTTTAGCGCTGTGGCGCCTGCAAAGCGCCCCAGTGTGAAAGGGGCCTTAGAGAAAACTGTGTCTCTGTGCACAAAACCAGCTCCAGAAAGACTTGGTCTGGCCAGTTTGTGGAGGAGCTCAAGTGGCCTACACAGGGCTCTGACCTTAGCCTTATTTGTCACCTTTGGGGTGATTCAGAACATCACATTTTAGCCAGGTTTTCTTATCCAACATTCGTACCTGAACTCATAAATGCTCTTTTTTGGCTGAGAGGCCACAAACTCTCACAGACCCTTTCCAAATCATGTGGAAAGCTTTCCTAGAGGAATGGAGGTTGCGAGGTTGGGGTGGTGTTTTGGAATGTCCTACAAGCTTATATGTCATGGTCAGGGTCAGGTTTCCCCAAACATTTTTCTCTAAAGCGTGTGTGTATTTATATTTTCTCTGTAAAATTTAAGAATTTTTCATTAGTACTAATTTTGTTTTTCTTTTGAAACAGAATAAAGGTTCCCTTCAATTTGAGGACAAATGGGATTTCATGAGACCTATAGTCCTGAAGCTCCTACGACAGGAGTCCGTCACAAAACAGCAGTGGTTCGACCTCTTCTCGTAAGTCTTCGATAAAGTAGTACTTTTATATCATTCTGCTGAAAATTTCTCATTAACCACTTCCCGCCTGGCCTGTAGCAAAATGACGGCCGGGAAGTGGTTCAGTTATCCTGACTGGGCGTCATATAACGTCCAGCAGGATAAGCTGTGATTGCATGCCCGCGGGGGCGCACAGCGTGGCAATTGGTGGTGTGTCAGTCTGACACACCGCATCTCTGATCTAGGTAAAGAGCTTCTGACAGAGGCTCTTTACCATGTGATCAGCTGTGTACAATCACAGCTGATCACAGTGTAAACAGGAAAAGCCATGTATTGTTTTTTCCTCTACTCACGCTGACAGACACAAGTAGAAGAGAGCCGATCGGATGCTCTCCTGACAGGGGGGGGGGTCTGTACTGATTGATTATTAGTGCAGCCCCCCTGAGGATGCCCACCCATGGCCACCAGGGATGCCCACCCATGAACACCAGGTAAGCCCAAATAGCCAGGGATGGCAATCATTGCCTATTAGGGATGGCACTCTGTGCCCATCAGTGATGCTTGCCAAACATACATTGCATAATTTTTTTTGAGTTACATGTCCAAGTTGTATGGGTGCATGCTGGGTAATAGGCACCCAGAAAACACACTAAAAATGCAAATGTGCTTTTAATGCATTTTTTCAATGGAGCAGTGTGAAAACACCCTAAAAGGTAAAGTAAAGTAAAAACTTGGATTGCAAGCATAATTCGTTCCAGAAACATGCTTGTATTCCAAAGCACTTGTATATCAATGCAAATTTCCCCATAAGAAATAATGGAAACTCAAATGATTTGTTCCACAACCATTTATTCATGGGTCCTTCAGTTTATAGTCCATATAAAAAGATTATAGCAATGTGACCAAGTTGTGTAACCATAAAATGTACATCCACAAGGGGGTTAGAAGCAAATCCAGCAGGAGCTACAGAGTATAAAAGAGAAGAGAGACGCCTCTAAGTGTAGCAATATGTTGCTAAATGTTGTACCTACAATAAATATAACCATATTGCTACACTTAGAGGCGCCGCTCTTCTCTTTTATACTCTGTTGTGACATGACGCTACTTGTTTATCAAGACATCGCTTGTATATCAAATCAATTTATTAAAACATTTTGTTTGCCTTGCCAAACGCTCTCAAACCAAGGTTTTACTGTATAGTGTATTTTCTGAATAAAGAGAAATAAATTTATTATTGCAGTGTCACATTTATTACACGCTTGATGCTCATTTTTGTTGTGTATTAAATGTAGACAATTTCTAAATGAACTACTAGAAGCAGAGCAGGTTATTTACTGTCATAACTTTTCCAACCTGGTTAAGATATCAACAGAGAGAGAGCAGGGCTTTCAAGGAATCGGAGAACTCATGGGATGGTAAAGATTAAAGTATATGTAAACTCTCACCTTTCAAAACAACCCATTCAGTTTAAACTAGAAAAGAAAGGCAAAACATTTGTGTGTAGATATAAAAACTTTATAAATGCCTTTTTTTCCCTCTTATTTATAAGTGTTCAACCTCAGTTCTCAGCTGCAAAAGGATCTTAGAGAGTTGGGTGAGGAGGAGAAGAAGCAGCACACTGATCTTCCCAGTGAATGTGTCAGGACAAGTCTCATCATTGAAGGAGAGCAGGCTGAGTTCTCGGCACAGCTAAAGAACTGACCATGCTGTGCTGTCATGCCTAGTGTAGTCAGTTTTTATTGAGAAAGCTGGGGGACTAGTAGCGACACCAGGGATTTCACACAAAGGAAGCAATACAAAGAGAACAGGATACCTTTTATACAAGTAATATGGTACAGCAGGCACATATCAGGAATATGACATGTTGGGTTTATATGCCAGATTCGGTGCAAGATCACTTTTATCGGGGCGGGAGAGGGCCCCCAGAGCCATCTGTAACAGCGGAGATGATCGGGTCCTCTTCCCTCACAGGCTGGATGCCGAGTGAGGGAAAGGTGGCCCCTGCTCAGCTCCACACCGTTATATAACGCCCAATGGTCTTAAAGGGGAAATTTGTTTTTTATTTTTTGTAAAAAAAAAAAAAAGACATTTAATTTATTTTTTTTGTTTTTAATCACATTTTTGTGTAAATATGAGATCTGAGGTCTTTAGGACCCCAGATCTCATATGTAAGAGGTCCTGTCATGCTTTTTTTCTATTACAAGGGATGTTTACATTCCTTGTAATAGGAAAAAAAAGTGACCCAAATTTTTTTTTAAAAAGACAGTGTAAAAAGTAAAACAAGAAAACATTTTTATTAAAGCGCCCGGTCACGCTGAGTTTGCGCGCAGAAGCAAACGCATACATAAGTCGTGCCTGCATATGGAAACAGTGTTCAAACCACACATTTGAGGTATCGCCGTGATTGTTATAGCGAGAGCAATAATTCTAGAACTAGACTTCCTCTGTAACTTAAAACTGGTAACCTGTAGAAATGTTTAAACGTCGCCTATGGAGATTTTTAAGGGTCAAAGTTTGTCGGTATCCCACGAGAGGGCGCAATTTTGAAGTGTGACATGCTGGATATCAATTTACTCAGCGTAACATTATCTTTCACAATAAAAAAAATAGGCTAACTTTACTGTTTTATTTTTTTATTCAAAAAGTGTATTTTTTCCAAAAAAATTGCTGAGCAGATACGGTTTGACATAAATTTATTGCAACGACTGCCATTTTATTCTCTAGGGTGCCTGGGGAAAACAAATATAATGTTTGGGGGGGGGGGGTTCTAAGTAATTCTAAGTAATTTTTTAGCAAAACAAAATGTTTTTAAATTGTAAACCCCAAATCTCAAAAAGAAGCTCGGTCTTTAAGTGATCAACCGCTGTCTTTCACTGCAAAACAAGAAGCAGAGCCTTATGTGTATTTGTGTGATTATGTGATTACAGACTATACACAGTAATAAGGTTTTTACTTTAAATCATTTTTATTATTATTATCATAAGAAAGTTAACAATCAGGTCAAAAGAAACCACATAAAGCAGGCAGGACCCTGGCACAAGTATATAAAAATAGTGAGTAATAAACACAGCCATATGTAAAGCATTGCTATATGGCCAAATAAGAGTAGCAAGAAGCATAGCAATCTTCTTACTGCATTATCATAAACGTTTTCATCTACCAACACAATTTTTAGTCAATTAATTTAATATTGCTATGTGCTGACAAATTGATAAGTGTATATACATGAATTTTCATATTTATATATTACCATGTTCTGCATTTCCATGTGCTGCTGTATGTATATATTTATATATTATTATTATTGCTGTCCATGCCATATGTGCATGGTTATTTAAATTACATGGCTTTCATACATGCTATGTATCTATGTAACGTACCTCAACCAGTCAACAGCCTTATTTAAAGTGCCAATCTCCTTTTTTATTTATCATAAACTTCAAAACAGTAACAGTTACTCCGGTTGTATAATCTCACGGAGATAATCCCGTGTAATATATAAGTCTCAGGAAGAACAGAAAAGAAACAAACAATAAAAATAGGAGTAGAAAATAGGAGAGAGCGAAAAGGAAACCCCAAGAAAGGTGAGGAATCGGTGGTCCCTGAGGACAGACCTGCTATGCTCAAGTCCTCATAAAGTTGCATGTGTACATAGTCCACCCAGAGACTCCAGATGGTCTCAAACCGTTTTTACAGTATCATTAATATCACTAGCAATTTTCTCATTAAATATGATCCAGGATACCTTTCGTACATGCTCACAGAGGCTGTCTTCCATGAACGGGCAATGGAAAGCTTTCCCGAGCGCTAAAAATAGCGCCTGTAAAGCGCCTCTCAAGCTACCCCAGTATGAAAGCCTGAGTGCTTTCATACTGGGGCGGTGCACTTGCCAGATGGTGCGGTTGAACTGAATGGGCACCACCCCAGTGTGAAAGGTCTCAAAGTTTTATCAGGTAGACATCCAAGCTTCTGCGGATGCAGCTGTTGACCGCACAGTTCTTACAGCGGCACTCTAAGCAAGTCTGTTGGCCCTTTTGTTGTTGTTGGGAGTGTTGGCACAGTTCTGTTTGCCTAGTTATAAAAGGAAAACAATAATTTTTATACCACGCTCTCTAATAAAAACAACTAATGCAAACCATAATTAAACACGGTAAACATAACCAAACCAATATGTATAATAAGTGGTAGATAAAGAGGCACACACACCAGGCAAGGGTATGGTAAATCACATATATCAGGAAGAAGAAAAGAAGCTTCTCATAGTGCAGTTACAATGTTGCTTATAAAACAAGCAGGCACACCGATCACGTTCCACCTGCGTTCCAAAGAAAGGCAGAAGTGACGTGTGGCGTGTTTTGTTTCAATCCCTTTATTTTATTTGTTTGCCTAGTTGTTGCCCACCCTTCTCATTCATTGCTGGGGGACATCCCAGGACATCCTCCTTTCTGTTCCTTGGGTAGTCTGTGTTTCTTGTTACAAAACTGAGGACTCACGGAGTGGGATAGGGGAGGCATTCAGAGGGCGTGCCCTCCAAAAGCTTTGCCACTGTCTAGTCACCTGAAGGTACAAGTATATAACCCATGGGCTATGAATACTCAGCCTGTGTCCCCTACTTTACTCCAAGATATGGAATTTACAGGTAAGTTAGTTTGCTCTTTGGTGCTTAAGCCCACTTACTGTGACAAAGTACCCCATGGTTAGTGGGTCCCACACTATCCATAGGCTGGGAGATCCTGCTTCTCTGAACCATGGGAGCCATACACGCCTCTATATGGGAGAACTAAAGGTCTCCACCTATGACATACTTTGTCGCAGTAAGTGGGCTTAAGCACCATATAGCAATATGGTGTGACCAAATCCCCATATTTTTTGATAATTGTTTTTTGAAAATGTTTAGGTGTTTTAATTAGCCTTGCAGGAGGTAAATGTCTTCTTTTTTTTTTTTTTTGATGTGTGCGCTGTAATATTTTGTTCTGTTGTATGGTCTTATGGCTGCACCATCTTTAATGCATCTTTTAGGGTGTGCCCCCCAAATATCTTGATCATCTCAAGGGGTGAAGCATATAACCCATGGTCAAGATTTAATCACTTCATCCCTGGAAGATTTGGCTGCTAAATGACCAGGCCATTTTTTGCGATACGGCACTGCGTCAATTTAACTAACAATTTTGCGGTTGTGCGACGCTGTACCCGAACAAAATTGACGTCCTTTTTTTCCCACAAATAGAGCTTTCTTTTGGTGGTATTTGATCATCTCTGCGGGTTTTTACTTTTTGTGCTATAAACAAAGAAAGAGCAACAATTTTGAAAAAAACACAATATATTGTACTTTTTGCTATAATTATCCCCACTTTTATTTTATTTCTTTTTAAAAAAGCTAATTTTTCCTCAGTTTAGGTCAATATGTTTTCTTCTACATATTTTTGGTAATAAAAATCGCAATAAGCGTATATTGATTGGTTTGCGCAAAAGTTATAGCGTTTACAAAATAGGGGATAGATTTATGGCATTTTTATTATTATTATTATTATTTTTTTTTTTTTTTTTTTTTTTAACTAGTAATGGCGGCGATCTGCGATTTTTATTGGGACTGCGACATTATGGCGGACACATCGGACACTTTTGACACATTTTTGAAGCCATTGACAATTATACAGTGATCAGTGCTATAAAAATGCACTGATTACTGTAAGTGTCACTGGCAGGGAAGGGGTTAACACAAGGGGGCGAACAAGGGGTTAACTGTGTTTCCTATGTGTGTGTTCTAACTGTGAGGGGAGGGGACTGATAATAGGAGATGACAGATCATGGTTCCTAGCTATTAGGAACTCACGATCTGCCTCTTCTCTCCTTACAGAACAGGGATGTTTGTGTTTACACACACACCTCCCTGTTCTGCCTCTCGTGCGCGGCCGGCGGTCATCGCGGCCACGAGCATCGGCACCCCCTACAATGCAGCGGGTGCTGCTATCCCGTTTAAAGGAGCCGATGTATGGCTATGACGGCTCACTGGATCGTGCCGACTTGCCGCCACCGCCAGCTGACTGGAGCGCTGAGCTGTGGAGGGGGCAGAGTCCAGGCACCTAGCGGATCCCAACTCCATTGTCACGATGGTGCAGTGCCTGGGCTGACTTCTGTGATGTCAGCAGAGAGCGGACTAATAAAATGTTATTCAGTCAAGGTTTATATACACTTTTAAACCCTCCATCATGGCATGGGTAACGACTACGGTTGTGAAATTCATGATTTTGTTGTCATGCATTACATTGAAATGTATATTTCTTGTGGGGGATTCTTTAACATATTTTCTCCCCCTCACTTTGTGGATTATCTGTCTCCTGAAAGCTAAAAGATGATACATTTTTTTCATTTTAATTTTTTGTTTATTTTATTTTATTTTAGGGATGTGCATGCAGTTTGCCTCTGGGATGACAAAGGACCAGCAAAAATCCACCAGGCTTTAAAAGAGGACATTCTAGAGTTTATAAAGCAGGCTCAAGCTGTGAGTAGTATTGTTTTTTTCTGTTCTTGACCTAATACTTGATTGTACTGTTCAGTGGGTGCATCTCAGTTTCTCTGGGAGACATAAATGTAATTATAACAAATAAAATTAAATACAGTTGAGTGTCTGCCATAGTTGGATGTTGGATGTAAACCCTCTCCTTTACCCAGTGAAGTGAATAGCCTCAGATGATACACAGAGATGAGTGAAGTGAATAGCCTCAGATAATACACAGATATGAAACAAATCTCCCTATTTTATTTGTATATCTTCTGTCTTCAGCTTTATATACTGTTTAGAAGGCGAACATAGTGTTCATTTTTTTTTCCTTCCTGTTTCAGCAGTGTGTGTGGAGTCTTGGCATACACTGTCTGACAGCTGATTGGAGGAAAGGCACACACCCCCACTCCACATAGGTAGGAAGGAATGTGCAGAGCTGTGCTGTGAATAGACCAGTTCTCTGCTAATCTATTTATAGCACCCACCCAACACAAATTTACAGCTGCTTGTATCTCCCCTCTCTGAGAACTTGAAGTTATCACACTGATAACAAAAGAACGGAACAGCATAAAGACACAGGACTTAGGGCTTTGGAGAGAGATAAGTAAACACTACAGATATATGTGCCCAGGTTCAAATTTCATGAATCAGGTTTACATCCACTCCACAAGCTAGAACTATAGGAAAACATTATTTTTTTTAAAATTCGTTTTGGATAGAGTAAGGGAGGGTTATAGCCCCTGTCAGATTTTATTTTGCCATCTGTGTCCCATTGCGGAGATTTACCTTCACTTCCAGTCCCATAACCAAATAGGAAGTGAGAGGAAATCCCTGCTCCCGAGGTCACCATAATTAGTGTCACCATTGAAAGATTTCCCTCTGTTCTGGGAACAATCTAAAATTCGATTTTCCTTTACTTTCAATGATAATGGTAAATGGGACATATAGGGGTTAATTCACTAACATTTACTGCATGCGATAATATGGTCACGTGACTCATTTGCATAAATGTTTGCATGCGGTTAAAAAAAAGTTAATTCACCAAAAAAAAAAAAAAAAAGACTATTCTGCGGTATTTATCGCAGAATGAAAAATGTGCTGGTAAATATCGCAGGTTCCCTGATGAGAGCTGAATGTAAAGAAAACATGGCGGCAATTAAAAATGATCCCAAAATCCATACCAGACCTGAGCTTGCAGCCCGGCAGGTCAGGAAAGGGAGGAGACAAGTTTTTTCTTCAAGAATCATACTTACCTAGGTGGATGCAGCATTGGTCCGATGCTGCATCTGTCCCCCTCCGGCTCAAAGACTGAGAACTGAGCAAGCAGAGACCGCTGATCGCTTGGTTCTCAGAGCCCTGTGTGTCAGTCACCGGCTCTCTGCTCTGCTACCCCTGCTCTGAGGCTCGCTCTAAGGCTGAGCCAGGTACCGGTCCATGGTTGTGGGCGGATCCTGACCATATTGTCGCAATCTTGCCCCAACCGGCACCTGCTCTTTGGCATCACAGGAACGGGTCACAGGAGTGAAGAACGAACTGCTCTATTATGATCCTCAGGAGAAGTACATTCAAACAAGCTTTAGCTGTACTTCTTTTTTAAATTAGAGTTGAACTAAAAAAATGTTCCTCTGCCTAAAAACGTATTTCCCTTTCTCCTGACTTTGTGTACATTGCCTGTGACCCAAGCACAGAGAAGGGCATACTTTTGGACCACTCTTAGGATGGGTAAGATGCTGAGTATAAAGCTGGATGTCGCGATAATGTAATGTTGTTTTGCAGGAGTTGACAGTACATCATCAGTAGCTGGCCAATGGCCACGGAATAAAGTTGCCATAAGAAAAAGCCTTCACCAGGGAAGTTGGACTACACAGAATCCAGGAATCAGACTATTTCCCCCAATATGCAAGGAGCTATTATGAATGCTGCTATAGTTGGCTACTCAGAACTCAAAATATAATAAACCTGTGTGGATAGAAATATGGAAGCTGCCCTTGCTGACTTTAAAAGTATTTAATCTCAGATTCACTGACTTGAAAAAACATGCAACCAGTGATGTCTCTTTAGGTTAGTGAAGGTCAGGACTAAAACTTTGGATCCCTTATTTTAGGAACAAGGCAGCAATGACTGTTTTAATATTTTGAGTTCTGACTTGCCCAGTTACAGTATATGATGAGAATCGTTAATTTTTTTAAATGTATTTTTACCTGAATTCTACTGTAACAGCCTTTTGTCTGTAACAACAGTTTGACAGCTATTTATGTGCCTCGCTCAATGCACAATGGTCAATAACAAACCCACGTAAGCACTATGATTGAAAACTATATTGATAGTGTCATCTCTTTTGGGTAGAGTAATAGTAGCTATACATGGCTTGAATTTCAAATGATTTCTAAGGAACTGGGCAAAATTTGAGACGTGGGTGGCCCTTTTGGGCACCACCTGGCTTGACAGACTTCATTTGAAAGATTGAAGGAGCCAAGTGGAACATTCTCTGCCAAACAGTGACTGCAGCTAGGTACCAAGTTAACCATTTATTCCTATGCTAGTAAAGGGAACAGAGCACAAAATGCTGTAGCAGAATCCTCTAGTGGATTCTGCATAGGAATATATCTAGAGAACTCACTGGCTAATGACACTGGTTTAATACTTCCCGTAATTGTTGGATGAATATTTATCTATTTATTTTTTAGAGAGTACTCAGTCATCAGGATGACACTGCTTTACTGAAGGCGTATATTGTAGAATGGCGTAAGTTCTTTACACAGTGCGACATCTTACCCAAACCCTTCTGTCAGTTAGAAATCACTTTAATGGGAAAACAAGGAAGTAACAAGAAATCAAATGTGGAAGACAGTATTGTTAGAAAGGTAAGCCTTGATCAATGGAAACGTTGAGCTATTTTTTTTGTCATATGCGCATCAGAGCATTCTTTTCATGAATCGGGTTTGTCAATGTTTAAACTGAGGCTTACATTCAAATGTTCATGATAGACAGGTAAATGTCCAACCTGAGAATGATGATCAGTGAGACATTTTTCTATTTTTTCTTTATATCTATGCTGCCGGGATCCATTGTTTCAGGATGTTAAATATGTAATGATGTGAACAACAATCTGATGTCTTTATTTCTCTTAGTCCTAGTGTAAAGCAATACTGAAGACTGACCTAAACCTTGTTTGTATTAAGCATGATATAGCCACTTATGGTCAAATTGTAATTTAACATCAGACCCCTGTTTGTAATAACATTGTGGCGTCCCTCTCCTCCAATCTTCCAAGGTTCCCAAGAGCAGCAGCCTAAAATTTCAATGAAGGTAGATACTGATGTTAGTCTGAAGGCCCTTGTTTGTGGCATTTTATTGGAAAGTTAAAGCGATTTGTAAAAGGCATACTTTTTGTCCTAAAATGATAAACATGGTAGACTTACCTGTTCTGTGCAGTGGTATTGGCCCCAAACCTTCTCTTCTGGGGTGCCGATGCTCTAGACTCTTCCTCTTCTGCGTGTGCAAGCTGTGTACTATGGGGACACACGTGGGCGCACTCCCAAGCCCTGCTATGTGTGTCCATAGACAGGTAAGTATAAAGGGGTGGGGGGGGGGGGCGTACAATTACTAGGACATTTTTTACCTTACAGCAGGGAATGCATTAAGGTATAAAATGTTATGCCTTTAGAACCACTTTAGGCTTAAAGTGGTTCTAAAGCCTTAAGGTTTTTCACCTTAATGCATTCTATGCATTTGGGTGAAAAATCTTCTGTGCTGCAGAATCCCCCCCCAGCCCCCCCTTATACTTACCTGAGCCCAATCCGATCCAGCGATGTGCACAAGAGCAGCGGCTTCACACCACTGTCTCCCTCCTCCCTGGGCAGGTAGATGGCAGCGGGGAGCCATTGGCTCTTGCTGCTGTCAATCAAATGCTGTGATGAGGTGGCGGGGCCGAGCCACCTCCTCTGTGTCAATAGACGCAGACAGGATGGTTCGGGAGTGAGCCCACGTGGGTACCCCCATGGAAAGTGGCGTTCCATGGGGGCACTTGCTGAAGAGGAGGAGCCTGGAGCGCCGGCGGGGGACCCAAGAAGAAGAGGATCGGGGCTCTTCTGTGCAAAACTAAGCAGGTAAGTATAATATGTTTGTTATTTTAATAAAAAAAAGAAGCTTTAATGTCACTTTATGAATGTATAAATAAAAACAGTATGCATATCCTGACACTGAGCAAAACCTTCACGCTTGCTGCCACTTATTTTCCTTGTTAACATATATGCAATAACTAAAAAAAAAAGGACACTATGGGCCGTTTTCCACACTTGATAAACGCAAGTCACCTGTTCACACCACAACACTGGAGTGATGTGCCATGTGTTGCAGTGCAGAAAAGTGTAGCATGTCTACATTTTTCCACAGCACACTAGATGGCACCGCTTATCATCCCACAGCAACACACCGCACTGCTGTGCAGACACATGAATGTACAGTGCATCCGGAAAGTTTTCACAACGCTTCACTTTTTACACATATTGTTATGTTACAGTCTTTTTCAAAAATGGATTAAATTCATTATTTTCCTCAAAATTCTTCAAACCATACCCCATAATGACAACATGAAAGAAGTTAGTTTAATAACGTTGAAAATTTATAAAAAAAAATAAAATTAAAAAAAAATCCCATGTACATAAGTATTCACAGACTTTGCCCTGACACTCAAAATTGAGCTCAGGTGCATCCTGTTTCCACTGATCATTCTCGAGATGTTTCTACAACTTGATTGGAGTCCACCTGTGGTAAATTCAGTGGATTGGACATGATTTGGAAAGACACACACCTGTCTATATACCTGTCACAGTTAACAGTGCAAGTCAGAGCACAAACCAAGCTCTGAAGTCCAAGGAATTGTCTGTAGACCTCCAAGACTGGATTGCATTAAGGCACAGATCTGGGGAAGGGTACAGAAATTTTTTTGCAGCATTGAAGGTCCTAATGAGCACAGTGGCCTCCATCATCTGTAAATGGTTTGGAACCACCAGAACTCTTCCTAGAGTGGGCCGCCCGGCCAAACTGAGCAATCTGGGGAGAGGGGCCTTAGTCAGGGAGGTGACCAAGGACCCGATGGTGACCGAGCTCTGGCATTTCTATTTGGAAAGAGAGAACCTTCCAGAAGAACAACCATCTCTGCAGCACTCCACCAATCAGGCCTGTATGGTAGAGTGGCCAGACGGAAGCCACTCCTCAGTAAAAGGCACATGACAGCCTGCCTGGAGTTTGCCAAAAGACACCTGAAGGACTCTCTGACCATGAGAAACAAAATTCTCTGGTCTGATGAAACAAAGATTGAACTCTTTGGTCTGAGTGGCAAGTGTCATGTCTGGAGGAAACCAGGCACCGCTCATCACCTGGCCAATACCATCCCTACAGTGAAGCATGGTGATGGCAGCATCATGCTGTGGGGATGTTTTTCAGCGGGAGGAACTAAGAGACTAGTCAGGATCGAGGGAAAGATGAATGTACAGACATCCTTGATGAAAACCTGCTCCACAGTGCTCTCGACCTCAGACTGGGGTGAAGGTTCATCTTCCAACAGGACAATGACCCTAAGCACACAGCCAAGATAACAAAGGAGTGGCTACGGGACAATTATGTGAATGTCCTTGAGTGGCCCAGCCAGAGCCCAGACTTGAACCCAATTCAACATCTCTGGAGAGATGTGAAAATTGCTGTGCACCGACGCTCCCCATCCAACCTGATGACGCTTGAGAGGTCCTGCAAAGAAGAATGGGAGAAACTGCCCACAAATAGGTGTTCCAAGCTTGTGGCATCATACTCAAAAAGACTTGAGGCTGTAATTGGTGCAAAAGGTGCTTCAACAAAGAATTGCGCAAAGGCTGTGAATACTTATGAACCTGGGATTTCTTTTCCTTTTTTACTTTTAATAAACTTGCAAAGATTTTAAACAAACTTCTTTCACGTTGTCATTATGGGGTATTGTATGTAGAATTTTGAGAAACAATTTTGGAATAAGGCTGTAACATAACAAAATGTGGAAAAAGTGAAGCACTGTGAATACTTTCTGGATGCACTGTATGTTACACTTCAAATTAAATGGAAAAAAAGCAGTTAGATCTGCTAAAACACCACTTCTTTCTTCTGGAGCCAACACTAACACTAGCCTGCACGATAGACTGTAACTGCTTGATAGTACTAATACAGCTGATTTGCTGCTTAAAAAAAAATAAAAACATGTCAATATGACGTGCTTGTAGAAAAAATTTAAAGCCGTACTTAACCATCAAAAAATATATTAAATTGCAGCTCATTATTCCTAGATGTGGTGGCTACATTTATTTTCTTTTTAAGGCCTTTATTTTCACCTGGTGACCCTGCCAAGTAAGTCTGCTATTTTTCAATTTTTCAACGCTGTGCAGGGACCGCCCTGTCAGATTTCCGCTCTCCCCTATAGGGGATCGTATGAACACGGACCGTCTATCCGTGTTCATCTGATCCGCTCTGCAGACGGATGGAAAAATAGGGTTTTCCACCGTCTGCAGAATCGGACCATAGTGGAGGCGGACGATATCGAGTGTCAGCGGATGCTCATCCGCTGACACCGCTATCCCATAGGGGTACATATATGTCCATTTTTCATCCGAAAACAGATGGAACCGCACGTGTGAAAGGACCCTAACACTACCCTCTCCCCAGAGTTACAATGCTGCTGTCCATTGATGTCTGCTTTACTACTTTGCTCAGAATGCAGACACCCTAAGACAAGAAGTGTGTTACTGGCTGGATCACCAGGGGAAATAACGGACAATAGAAAACAAATGCAGCCACCATATCTAAGAATTGGTAAGCTGCAATATGTAAAATGTTTGATATTGATTTTAAAACCGCTTTAAGAAAATACATATTGCTTTCTGGACACAAGTCTGTTTACATCCGACTGCCCATAGAGGAGAATGGAGGGTCCAATCAGGTCCACCTGAAGAACAGACAGGTGGACCTGATTGGACCGCTTTTGTGAAAGGGGCCTCCAAATTCATGTTGAATCAATGTTTCTTGTACAAGGTGATATACTTGTGTTTCCTTTTTCACTTGTTTTTTTTTTCTTGTCTTCCAGCTGATGCTGGATACGTGGAATGAATCTATATTTTCTAATATAAAGAATCGCCTTCAGGATAGTGCAATGAAATTGGTTCACGCGGAGCGGTTAGGGGAAGCATTTGATTCCCAACTAGTTATTGGTGTTAGAGAATCCTATGGTATGTGTTACAAAATGTGCTAGCAATCTTTTTTTACAGTATATGAACCTTATGTTGGTGAGACAGATTTTTTTCTTTCTTTGTGAGGGGTAAAGACTTACTCCCTCTCCCCAAAAAGCAGTGTCTACAAAAATATAATTGTCTATTGTTGTGTATTAGGCCGGGTTCAGACTTCTGCGGTGTGGGAGATCGCATATGATTCGCACCGCACTGCAGTTCAAATCATATGCGATCTCTGTGCGATGCGAATTCAGCCATACAGATAGATTCGATCCGATTCCTGTCCAAGTTTGCAGATCACACTGATATGGGGGTGTCATTAACATTTCACTGACACTCCCAGAAGCTCGCATAGGGCAGTGTGAACTGCCGGCGGTAGACATGCGGTGCTGGAACCCGCAGTAGATTTGTAGTGTTCCCGCACCGCAGCAGTCTGAACAGAGCCTTATACTCTAGTAAAATAACAGCAGTATATTACTCATAAAGTTGAACTAAACTCAAATGATAAGTTAAAGGATTGTTAACATTTTTGTTGAGGTTGATGAAGAAAAATAAGACACATGGGCCGAAAATGGTCAGTTCGGCAGCTTCCTATTTGTATAGCTCCCTGTCCGACAGAAGCCGGTCTCATGATCGACTTCTGTGGAATGAATATGCTCGAAAACAAGCATCTGATCAGCACCCGCAGCCTATGGGGTGGGCAATCCCCCTGTCAGAACACAATAGCTCAGCAGGGAGAACGATGTACTAACATTGAATGTGTTAGTACGACGATCTGTATGTTTTTTGTCGTTCAGCCAGCTGGGTTGAACGAAAAAAAGCTTCCTGTGTTTACCCAGCATACCTTTCCCGGAGATAATGCTGCTTCAAGCTCCTTTTGTTACTATGTGTCTTAATTCCCGGAATCTTGATCATATGACCAGTGCTGAAGGGGAGGATCAGTCAGCTCATACCCCCTTTAGTTAGATCACATGACCAGGTGCTTAGGCCTTGAGGTGGGTAACCTGCATGAAAGGTAGCCTGAAACAGCGTTTTCTTTAGGAAAAGTAAGTGTTATTCCTTTTTGTTACTGTTTTTTACAGTCCTAGCAAGGCTGTTTTAATATGGCTCTAATAAGTTTTGTACATATGAGATTCCTAAAAAGACACTGACATCTTGCCCAAGCAAGGCAATAAGACATTCTCTTACTGCAGTATGCTTGCATCCCCTGCACTTCCTTGCAGCGCTTTGCTCCTCTGTAGCCAGTGACACTACCAGGAACTTTCAAGCATGGAGGAGCATGTAAGCTGCTACCCTTTAATAGATTATGGGCCTTGCAGACAATCTGTAGGACCAAGTACTGTCATATGACTGGGGATAGTAAGATCACCACTGCCCTGGGTCACCAACACAGCAGGATCTCGGTGCTGACTGCAGAGGAGCAAGGAACTGCTTTGTTCAGTAAAGTTGGCCATAGACGGCTTAGCAGGAACCAGCCGAGATTCGAACCATGTATGGGCAGGCTAAATGTACCCAAGTTGATCGATCGATCGATTAGCTGAGCAAATCCCCAATGCTGGCTGTAATTATTATCGGTTGGCCCAAGTTATGATCCAGTCTCTAGTCCATGGATGCTCAACCTGTGGCCCTCCAGCTGTTGTAGAACTACAAGTCCCATTGTGCCTCTGCCTTTGGGGGTCATGCTTTTAACTGTTAGCCTTGCAATGCCTCATGGGACTTGTAGTTTTGCAACAGCTGCAGGGCCACAGGTTGAGCATGCCTGCTCTAGTCTGATGCATGATCATGGCAGCACTGGGAGGCAAAGCATAATTACTTATGTAGAAGTGTTTTCTGATTTCCTGATTGAAAAGGTTTCGTCTTGTGTTTTGGTTTTCAGTTAATCTTTGTTCAAATCCAGAATACAAACTGCAGATCTATCGGGATAATTTTGAAAAAGCCTATTTAGATTCTACAGAGAGGTTTTACCGAACCCAGGCCCCTTCCTACCTCCAACAAAACGGTGTACAGAATTACATGAAATACGTAAGATGATATTGGAAATGTGTGACATCTGTGTACCTTCCAGAAGAGAATCTCTTTATAACGGATATTTCACTCTGAACAGGCAGATGCTAAACTAAAAGAAGAAGAGAAGAGAGCCCAACGATACTTGGAGACAAGGCAAGAATGTAACTCTGTGCAAGCGGTGAGTGTGCTGGAAGAATTTCTAGTATTTGTAAATGCATGACACCTGCCATGAGAGAATCTCACAAGCTGAATTGCTGACCTTTCCTTCATTCAGTGCATTGAGCCATTGACCTGCTACAAGTATAAAGATTAGAGGAATTCTGACAATATTTTTATACTAATTTACAGCATGTAGATTCCAGGTCTGTGATTTATAAAGTATTCATGCTGGATACAGCCAGACAACAATCATTTTTAGAAGGGTATCAGCAATGACAACTTCTCTCATAATCTGGTCACTGTAAAGTATATCTAAAGTAAAAACGTTTTTTTTCTTCCACCAGCTAATGGAAATCCTCTCCAACCTGCGTGAGCAACAGAGCTAACATGCACTCACCGACATTAAAGTTGCCAGAGGAATGCAGCAACATATGCGTTTGTGTCAACAGGATCCTTCACATGTGGTGAACCAGCTCCATTCTCACAGTGGGGACACCCCGCAGACCACTTCTCGCCAAAACGGAGCTGCTAGTTTCAAGCATGGAAGTGGCAGCAAGACATCAGCATGTAGCTCCTGCCCCAACTGGTGTCCCCTAAAGACACGTATTTGCATGAAACGCTTTGGGGTAGGAGCTACACTCGTGACATCTCACTGCCACTTCAAAACTGTCTGCTCTCTTTTCATGAGAAGCGGTACTGCGGGGTGTCCTCATTGTGAGAATGGAGCTGGTTAATCATGTGTGAAGGATCCTTTTGACACAAACAAGTATGTTGCAGCTTTCCTCTGGCAGCTTTAATGTCGGTGAGTGCATTTTAGCTCTGTTGCTAATGCATGGTGGAGAGGATTTCCATTAGCTTGTGAAAGACAGACAGTTTCATTGCAGTGATATTTATCACATATTTTGGACTTTTTTGTATTGGACGTCATTTACACTGATTTATTTTTTTTATCAGTTTTGAATATAGTGAATGCTTTTTGCACATTGTGAATGCTGTATTTTATAGCACGTGCTTTAAGCTGGTAATATTCTCTATTTGGAGGCGCTGCAATATTTTCTTTGTTGGTTTGTTTGGGTACTATATATTTACCTATTGCAAGCTGCCCATTTCTTTTCTTTATGTTTTCAGAAATATAAACCTGACAGTGTTTTTAACCTCTCACTACAATATCCAAAAAAACAAATATTAGGCTTTTAGAAGTGTTGTAAGTGCACCTGTTCACACAAAATTTCATAAAGTACTTTTATAAATACTTATCTTAATTCATATGCTCCAAATTACAGCTCATGGAGTGCTGCGTTAATGCTCTGGTGACATCTTTCAAAGAAACCATTTTAGCTGAGTGCCAAGGAATGATCAAACGCAATGAGACAGAAAGTAAGTAGTTACTAGTAAACTTGTATTCTTAATGTAATATAAGTGCACCTTTTAACTAGACTTTCCCACAAACCGCTACTCTCCCTCTAAAAACTAAAATTGATTAATACCTGTCCGCCTTCCATTTCTCTGATCATCCTTTGCTTTCTGATGCACTCTTTGGTTCCACCCGCTTGCTGCTACATCAGTACACTGGCCAAGACAAAGTAAGTGATGTTGCAGCTAGAGGGTGGAAACAGGTATTGTGTGCAGATGCTGAAGATTCTTTGGCCAGTTTAGCTACAAGAGAGCAAAGATTACAAGCCACCGACAGGGGCAGATTACCAGGTGAAGGGTGTTAGGACAGCATGTGAAGTACACAGACCTCATTTAAAACCTGATGCAGCTTCTAATTTTCCCCAAAAAATTGTAGTTGGGCTTTTATATCCAGGTAAATAAGGCAAAATTTTATATATATCGTAATTATACAGTACCAGACAAGGATGTAAGGCTTATGTCACAACAAAACTGCTTACAGCTGGCTGACTCAGTAAGCCTTACAACCATGGCATTTCCTTCTGTTCTTCAGCAACCATGATCTTATAGAAGTGTTCCTTAGAGCAGTGTTTCTCAACCTCTTTTCAGTCAAGACACCCGTTAAAATTCCACACAATCTCGAAGCACCTCATTTATTAAAAACAAAACTAATAGTTTTGCATAATGTAGCAACATTCACATGCGTAGGACACCCAACATTAGCGGCAATTTATTCTTCCGACGCAAATAGATCTTTGCACACTGGTACTGATTAGTATTCCAATGTTTCTCTTCTCCCTCGGTTTCTCCCTCACTCAGCTAATGTGACCCTGGTGCTGAAGGGGAGGGGCAGGTACCAAACACCCTCCTTATCAACTGATGACATCATTGGTTGTTTGGACACTGGCAACTGGAAGACTGTAATGATGCACAATGAAAACCTGTGGCTTTGTGTAACTAATAGGCAGGTTTGGTCCACATGCTGGCTTGTATACAGTTTTTGGGCAATTTCTAGTTTTTTTGCCAAGGCACCCTGGTTAAAAAAAGCTGCCCTAGACCCTTCTCACTAACAAAGAGTTGTCTTCAGCCACTGACAAAAAACATTGCGCATGTTACCCCACAGGATTCATTGATAATGCCACTCCAATGCACATAAGTTGCAGCGCATCACAACACATGGTAACTTAGTAGTGTTAGTTGTAGTGTGCTGTGTTTTAAACAAAAGCATGTTTACCTTTTTGGTGTGATTTCTGTGATGAATATATCTCAGCCTTGATTGTAAACTGCCACAGCCCACGTTGTCAGTAATACTGGATATAAGTTAGGGCCCACTCTGTCATGTAGAGATAGATTCTAAGTGCACAGGTTGTTAGTAGCAAATTCAAAGACACACATAAGCATGCACATTTAGCAGGACAGAAGAACATTATTGGTAAGCTTAGCAGAAAAGCCATGCAGTGCTAAAACCACAACCCGCTATTACTGGCATAGACTTGCTAGTGTTGATGTATTAAAATGGCAAAGTCTTGGCTTATTTTTCCTTTCTATTGTGCTTCAACAATCCTAGCTGCAGATACACTAACATCTCATATATAAGAAGAACAGGCTTACTTGGGTAATTTTGTGTTACCATCCTTACAAATCCTTTCCATACGTGATTGGATACTGAACTGCCCAAGATGTGCAAGTTTCCAACAGTAGGGGACGCCGCACGCCAGGATGTTCTGACAAGTCTTTGACTTGACAAAATGCGTCACTGTCGCCTAATGCACACGACCCACCCACCCACTTTGTTGTGTTCTCTGTTCACAGTATGCATTAGAATATATAACTCCATATGTGGACAGTAATGGTGTTTCGGAATGCACAAATAGCTGTAGCAGAGCATTTTGAACACAATATGCATTTCTTATATACAAGCCATACAGGTAACAATAAATGTTACATTTGATGGCTTAAAATAGTAATTTCTTTGAAAACATAGAAGATATCAGTTTGGTCCAGTTCAGTGAGATTTTCCACCAGCACTGATTATTTTGTTTTCATTTAACAACTTCTTATCAATCAAAAATTCCTATTAAGTGTAGTTGATTTCTGCCAGATTGGATGCAAACAACATAGAAACTAAAATATGAAATCTAGCTAAATATTCATATTATCACATTTTAAACGTTTTTTTTTTTTTTTTTTTTTATGGATTTATTTTTTTAAGACAGGTCACATTTGATAGCTGCCCATGGCTGCTTAGTTCTCCAGCTGCTGTTTTATTCATTTATTTCCTCAAAATATTTTCATGAGTCAGGTTATCAACGCAGCTACTCTATATTATTAGCAGTTGAAAGAGCCTACCCCTCATCAAGGTATTAGCAAGGTATATTCGCTGATTCAAACTACAGCACTGCCTGCCCAATTTGTCGGAGTTGTTCTAGATATGGGGGAGCATGTGACCTCCACCAGTGACAGTACTGAGCAGCAATACACCAGGCCCAAATATTGCCATGGTCTTTGTGACCATGACAACATTCTCCTGGATAAGCTCTGACACTGAAGCTTACCTGTTGTAACCTCCTGTAGCAGGGAGGTGGTGAGGGGGTATATATTGTGAATTTACCTTGCTGCGGGGATGGGCTATCATTTTTCATTTTGGTCTTTTTTTTAAAACTGCTGTATCTTGAGTGATAGCACTTACCGAATATGGGAATGAGAGCCACCAAATTGGAATTAGATTTGCCACAGCTTTTGATTTTTTTCTAAGAATAATTTTACCGCCACTTTGGTGGCAATGTCTATTTAAGTGGTATTAAATTTGAAAATTAAACACTGACAGGCAGGGTTTTTATGGCAGAGGAGACCCTGTCTGTAAGCGTTTCCTCCTGCCTGTCAGCGGTAATGTACACTGAGCCACACACGTGCAGCTCAGAGTATATCTCGGCACCAATTCTGTGCCGTGGTTATGTGACTCCCACACACATGCATGGGGGTAATGTAATTGCGACCTGGCCATTCAACTGACCGAACAGAGCAAACCTGGATAGAAGACCAGGTGAAGATAGAAGCGCTTGCACACTGACAGCACAGCACTGGAGGTCTTCCTTTTGACATTTAAGTCTGCATGGCATGCTAGCACAATATGGCATGAAGCTGCAGGGGCAGGGATTAAAAAAATGTTAGGGAGTTTAATACTGCTTTCAAATGCACCTGTTGGCCAATTCTGACCTGTCCTCAGAGTGCTAGGTTCCTGGTATTGATGCACTGTCTTTCATGTTTTGAATCACTGACCTGGAGGTATAGAAAGAAAAAATTCTGTAATTTTTCTGTCACTCATTACAACTTTCTTGTTTTGGGCCTGTGATTCAAAAGTATGGTAGCTGGAAATGTCTAGACCACTAGTATTTTCAAAAGACCAGACCAAAATACTTCACTCATGAGCGAGACACACATAACATTAGCTGAATTTGGTGGACCAGAATTGAGAAGTACAGTGAGGGAAAATAGTATTTGATCCCCTGCTGATTTTGTACGTGTGCCCACTGACAAATGATCAGTTTATAATTTTAATGGCAGGTTTATTTTAACAGTGAGAGACAGAATAACAACAAAAATATCCAGAAAAACGCATTTCAAAAAAGTTTTATTAATTGATTTGTATTTTAATAAGTGAAATAAGTATTTGATCCGTTATCAATTAGCAAGATTTTTGGCTCCCTGGTGTCTTCTATACAGATAATGAGCTGTGATTAGTAGCACTCTCTTAAAGAACATGTACAGGCCCGTCTGAAGTTTGCTAATGAACATCTGAATGATTCAGAGGAGAACTGGGTGAAAGTGTTGTGGTCAGATGAGACCAAAATCAACCTCTTTGGCATCAACTCAACTCACAGTGTTTGGAGGAGGAGGATTGCTGCCTATGACCCCAAGAACACAATCCCCATTATCAAACATGGAGGAGGAAACAATATGCTTTGGGGGTGTTTTTCTGCTAAGGGGACAGGACAACTTTACTGCATCAAAGGGAAGATGGATGGGGCCATGTACCGTCAAATCTTGGGTGAGAACCTCCTTCCCTCAGCCAGGGCATTGAAAATGGGTTGTGGATGGGTATTCCAGCATGACAATCACCCAAAACGCATGGCCAAGACAACAAAGGAGTGGCTCAAGAAGCACATTAAGGTCCTGGAGTGGCCTAGCCAGTCTCCAGACCTTAATCCCATAGAAAATATGTGGAGGGAACTGAAGGTTCGAGTTACCAAATGTCAGCCTTGAAACCTTAATGACTTGGAGAGGATCTGCAAAGAGGAGTGGGACAAAATCCCTCCTGAGATGTGTGCAAACCTGGTGACCAATTACAAGAAACGTGATTGCCAACAAGGGTTTTGCCACCAAGTACTAAGTCATATTTTGCGAAGGGGTCCAATACTTATTTTACTCATTAAAATGCATATTAATTTAACTTTTTTAAAATGCGTTTCTTTTTCATACATCACGGGACACAGAGCCACAGTATTAACTATATGGGTTATAGCCACCTTCAGGTGATGAACACTGGCATACCCAATACAGGAAGTTCACTCCCTATATAACCCCTCCTCCTACCAGGAGTACCTCAGTTTTTTCGCCAGTGTCTAAGGTGTTGGTCACAAGTGAAGATGTTCTCTGAGGAGCTCCAGGAGGGATCCTTGCTGGATTTAAATAGCCTCCACAGACCGGATTCCATCCAAAGTGCCACTGAGGCCAAGGTGGATGGTACCCGGGCCTCGTATACAAAGCACGAGGTTTTACCTGTAACGCCTCTCTTTGCTGGGATGGACTTTGGGACCCAGGGCTTTGGTCATGCTACATTACCTAAAGGCCATGCTACATTACCCCTGGCAGGGTGCTATTACAGCTCCAAGGGAGTGGAACCCCGATAAAAAGGGACTCGGTCCTTGAAGGTTTGCTAACGCAGCCCGCCGTGATGGGTGAAGGTTGGATCTGTTAATTCAGCAGAATCCTGCTGCAAGGATAAGGTACTATAAGGCAAAAGTTCTATTGTTTTGGGGGAGGGAGGGGGGATTTACCTCCACGCTTGATTTTTGTTTTTGTCTGTAAATGTCCACCGGCAACTGTGTTATACCCGATGGTTGTTGGCCGCAAGTGTGGCCTGTTGTTATTTGTATGCTTAAAAACTGAATAAAAAATTATTTTTGAAAAAATAAAAAAATCTTTACGGTACCAAAACCGAATGAAGATGTCAGACCCATTCTAGATCTAAAAAATCTAAATCAGTTCCTGAAAATCCGCTCCTTTCGCATGGAGTCGATCCGGTGAGTGGTTTCTATCCTACAAGGAGGAGAACATCAGGGATGCATATCTGCATGTTCCTATATTTCCCGCTCACCAAAGGTTTCTGCGGTTTGAGGTAGAACAGCAGCATTTTCAGTTTGTAGCCTTGCCCTTTGGGCTAGCTACAGCACCCCGGGTGTTTACAGAAGTTCTGGCCCCACCTCTAGCCAGGTTAAGGGCACAGGGCATAACAGTCTTGGCATACCTAGACGATTTATTGCTAATAGACCAGTCAGTGGCTCGTTTGGAGCAAAGCATACACATTACAACCAGTTACCTGGAAAGTCTAGGTTGGATTGTCAACCTAGAGAAATCTTCCTTAATACAGCTAAAAAGGCTGGAGTACTTGGGTCTGATCATAGACACAGCCCAGAAGAAGGAGTTCTTGCCTCAGGGAAAGTAAAAACAATTTCCTCCAAGAACTGGGACTTTGAATGGATCACAGACAGGAAATATGTAGGAAATAATTGGATTTTATTACATGAATAGACAACTCATGGTGAAAAACACAATACAAAGCATTGGATAAAACCAAAACGTATACATGAAAACACAGAATTAAAAGACCAACTATGAGCCAAAGCCCAGAAGCTGTCAAGGCGACAGGTCATTGACAGCTTTGAAAAACACACATGTTTTTTTTTATCTTCTTCAGGTACTAAACCGAGCTTATTATTTTCAAAGTTGGATCGCCGCTAAGAGCGTTTCACCAACTCGAATGCGATAATTCAGTTAGGAATAAAAGGGTCAGAGGAGAATATCCATCCGTCACAAGCACCCGTAGATCAAACTGCCACACACCCAAAAAGGGGTGTTTGCCGTAAGGATATGCTGTAATAAGCAGGGAAGAATTTTTGGTCGTCGGGAGTGTCTAAAAATTAATTCAGGAGTTTTAACATTTGTGTGCCAAAACAGATCCGTGAAAAATCAGACAGATTTAGGCATGATCTAACTGTCCATATCCTAATTTATCTGGTAGTTGGACGGGACACAGTGGAGGAAAAGGTATCTCCTACACTGAAGAATCTGTAATGATCTTACTCCTGAGATTACTTGGCGTGGCTCATATTGTCAGTCAAACAAAGCCGTTCCCTATGCCCAGTTCCATTCGAGACTGTTGCAAAACAGTATCCTGTCTGCTTGGAACAAGACGATTCAAGCTTTAGACTTGCCAATGTGGCTGTCACTAAGGGTGTCCCAATGCCTCAGTTGGTGGTTGCTAACCCAGAATATGCTGAAAGGAAAATCCTTCAGACCAGTTATCTGGAAGGTGGTAACGACAGATGCCAGCCTTTAAGGCTGGGGAGCAGTGCTAGAAAAGAAAACTGTCCAGGGACAGTGGTCAAGGACAGAAAGGACCTTGTCCATCAACATCCTAGACATCTGGGCAGCAGGTCTGGCTCTAAAGGCCTGGACATTCAGGTTACGGGGATGTCCTGTCAGGGTCCAATCCGACAATGCCACAGCTGTGGCTTACATCAATCACCAAGGGGGCATCAGGAGTCTCGCAGCACAGAAGGAGGTGAGCCATATCCTAACTTGGGCAGAGAGGAATGTTCCGTGCCTATCGGCAGTTTTCATTCCGGAAGTAGAGAATTGGCAGGCGGACTTCTTGAGCCGCCAGCAGTTGCTACCGGGGGAAAGGTCTCTTCACCTCAACATTTTTTGGGGGGTTTGACAGAAATGGGGGACTTCGTCCAGGTTCAACATGAAATTGGTCCACTTTGTGTCCAGGATGAGGGATCCACTCGCATGCGGAACAGATGCGTTGGTGGGATCAGTTCTCACTGATTTATGCATTTCCCTCTATTCAGTTGCTGCCACGTCTTCTTTGCAGGATCAAGCTGGAAAGAAAGCTGGTAATTCTGGTAGCTCCAGCGTGGCCCAGAAGGTCCTGGTGTGCAGAAATCGTGGAGATGGCGGAGGAGGATCCATGGGCCCTTAAACTATGGCCAGACCTACTCTCACAGGGACCGATATTCCATCCTACCTTACGAACTCTAAATTTAACAGCTTGGCTATTAAAACACACATTCTGAAGAAACGTGGGCTTTCCGGGTCAGTTATCTCTACCTTGATTAATTCAAGGAAGCCAGCTTCCAGAACTATCTATTATAGAGTCTGGAGGGCTTATGTTCCCTGGTGTGAATCCAAGGGTTGGCACCCTCGGAAGTATATCATAGGCAGAATTCTTGTCTTTCTACAATTAAAGGTAGAGATGAAGCTGACCTTGAGTACTATCAAGGACCAAGTCTCAGCCTTATCGGTTTTATTTCAAAGACCGCTTGCTTCACATTCCTTGGTCCGGGTTTTATGCAAGGGGTGAAGCGGCTTAATCCGCCAGTCAGACCTCCTTTGAACCCTTGGGACTTGAACTTAGTTTTGTCAGTGTTACAAAAACAACCATTTTAACCGATGCAACATATTCCCTTAGTCCTTCTGACAAGGAAGTTAGTTCTTGGTTGCTATATCTCAGCAAGGAGGGTTTCGGAATTGGCTGCTCTTTCTTGTTAAGAGCCATACTTGATTATTTACGAGGACAGAGTGGTGTTGCACCGTCATCCAAGTTTTCTGCCAAAAGTGGTCTCAGGTTTACACCTGAACCAAGATATTGTCCTGCCATCGTTTTTTCCAAAACCATGTTCCAGGGAAGAGAAGTCACTACTTTGTCTTGATAGAGCGGTCAAGGTCTATTTAAAGATTGCTCAGATCCGGAAGACTGATGTCTTATTTATACTGCCAGAAAGTCCTAACAAAGGACAGGCAGCGTCTAAATCCACTGTCGCTAAGGTCCCTTTCACACTGGGGCGTTTTTCTAAAAAAAAACTAAAAATAGCGCCTGAAAAAAAACGGCCCATTTACTCCAGTGTGAAAGCCCTCTGGCGGTGCGCTAGGAGGACGGTAAAAAAAGTCCTGCTAGCAGCATCTTTGGAACGATGAAGGTGTATTCAACGCTCCTACCCATTGAAATCAATGGGGCAGCGCTGCTATACCGCTGGCAAAGTGGCGCTTTGCGGGTGGTTTTAACCCTTTTTCGGGCCTCTAGCTGGGATTAAAACCACACCGCTAGCGGCCGAAAACAGCTGCTAAAATGACGGTAAAGCAGCGCTAAATATAGCACTGCTTTACCGCCGACGCCGCTCCCGCCCCAGTGTGAAAGGGGCCTAAGGATCAGACTTATAATTTAAGGGGTAAGATTCCCCCTTTTCAAGTCAAAGCACACTCTACCAGAGCGGTTAGTGCTTCTTGGGCAGTGCATCATCAGGCCTCCATGGCTCAGATCTGTAAGGCTGCAACTTGGTCTTCAGGACATACATTCACCAAGTTTTATCAGGTGGATGTAAAAGGGCATGAGGATATCGCCTTTGGGCGCAGTGTGCTGCAGTCAGCAGTATAGGTCCTCAAGTCTTGGGGGGCCTTACGGGTTGTGTCTCCCCTCAAATAGCATTGCTATGGGACGTCCCATATAGTTAATACTGTGGCTCTGTGTCCCTCGATGTACGATATAGAAAATAGGATTTTTATAACAGCTTACCTATAAAATCCTTTTCTTGGAGTACATCACAGGACATAGAGGTCCCGCCCCTCTTTCTGGGGTTTAAGTATAATGTTTTGCTACAAAATCTGAGGTACTCCTGGTAGGAGTTGGAGTTATATAGGGAGTTAACTTCCTGTATTGGGTATGCCAGTGTCCAGCACCTGAAAGTGGCTTTAACACATATAGATAATACTGTGGCTTTGTGTCCTGTGATGTACTCCAAGAAAAGGATTTTACAGGTAAGCTGTTATAAAAATCCTATTTTTTCTGGATTTTTTGTTGTTCTTCTGTCTCGCTGTTGAAATAAACCTACTATTAAAATGTATAAACTGATAATTTCTTTGTCATTGGGTAATTGTACAAAATCAGCAGGGATCAAATAATTTTTCCCCTCACTGTTTATGTCTGAAACGCAGAGGATTTAATTTCATAAAACAAATGGTGGATTTGTTGCCAAAATCTGTGATATTCAGGTCTTGGGCAACATAACTGATACATTTGACTCCAGTTTTTACTGATGGGCTCTTTTGTCCTGGTTTATATCTTTTGGTACACTTGTCAGTTTTTGTTCTGTATCACACACTTTTTATATTGGTTTGTGTGTGTTTAGAAGGATGATCCCACCTGGGCTAAAGCTCTTCTCTGGTCTCTCAATAGAGTTGCACTTAATGTTTTCTCTCATGGATAAAGTTCCGAGTGGAATTGAGCCAATGTTAAAGGACCTTGAGGAGCACATTGTGAGTGCTGGATTAGCAGACATGGTGGCAGCTGCAGAAACCATTACTACTGTAAGTATTCTGTTCCTTTATCATATGTTCAATGTAATCCAGTCATGTCTGAATTGTATAGAGTTGTATGAATAAATCTAGCCATACATGAACCAAAATGTGTATTTTTCTTGTTTGACCGTTTTTTGTTTAGTGTATCAGTGTGATTACCGATCAGTGTATTCTGAGAGCGGAGGATTCCCCGCTGTCAAAATGTACTAGCACAAACGGGGAGGATTTCTATATCGACCTTGAATGGGGGAATCCCTTTTTTTTTTTTCTGGAGGGGGGTTTCATATTTTTTCATCTATGACCAGCTTAAGTATTGTGCCGTTACCTAATTTATAAGAGTGTATTCTGGATGAATTCACACTTTTTATTAATTTACTATCTTACTATACAAGCAGTCATATACTGTAATTTAAGAGATGAGAGTAATATCACATTTATCGCATTTTAAAAGGATAATTGTTGGTAAGAACCCAAATAAGAAACATGTCTAATTTTCATTTCATTCAGGGAATTAGTTGCTTCTTCAAACTCTAATGCAAAGTTTTACTGATTTATTTTTCATATGAATGCTCATCACCATGTCTCCATTGTTGAGCATTGGGGAAAAATGTATGTTAGCTTTGGTTAAAATGTTTTCTTTTAACAATAAGTGCTCTTTTAGTTATCTCTAATAAGCAGATCTCTCTACATCCTTTTCTCATTCTGTATTTACTGGTGATTTTTCTCAAACCATAAGTTAACTAGAGCTATATAACCTGAATACAGACTAATGTTGTTTTTATTTTTTTATTTTTGGCTAGGATTCTGAGAAGTATGTAGAGCAATTACTGACATTGTTTAATAGATTTAGCAAACTAGTAAAAGAAGCTTTTCAAGATGATCCAAGGTTTCTTACTGCTCGAGACAAGGTAGGCATACATTTTAGTCCGCTATACCTCATTTATCTATTCTTCTCCATGTATTCATAGAGGGTATTGTTAAATTACAAAAAAAAAAAAAAAAAAAAAAGCTTAATTTAAAGTGGAGCTCCACTCAAAAGGGGAAGCTCCAATTTTTCGCACCCTCTACTGCCACGTTAGGCACTTTTTGGGGGGAGCGGGTACCTTGTTTTGACAGGTACCCGCTCCCACTTTTGGGTAAGATTGGCGATCTATGACATTTCCAGCCTTCCAGCCCGTTCTCCCCCAACCCACACTGCCTTCTGGGACACACACAGGTCCCAGAAAACAGCGGGACCATTCAGAAAGCGCAGCCTGACTTGCACATACGCAAAAGGAAACTGGCTGTGAAGCATGAAGGCTTCACTGCCAGTTTCCCTTACTTTACAATACCTTAGGCTACTTTCAAACTGGGGCGTTGGGGGCGGCGGCGGCAAAGCCCCGCCATTTTTAGCCGTGCTTTACCGTTGTTTTTGCTGAGGTTTTCGACCGATAGCGGGGCGCTTTTAACCCCTGTTAGCGTCCAAAAAAGGGTTAAAAGCAGCGCTGCCCATTGATTTGTATACACCACTCCTACAGGACTGCAAAAATGCAGCTTGCAGGACTTTTTTTACCGTCCTGCCAGCGCACCGCTCCAGTGTGAAAGCACTCTGGCTTTCACACTGGAGTGAGAGGGGAGGCTCTTTACAGGCTCTATAGCGATTGTAAAGCGCCTCAGTGTGAAAGCAGCCTAATATAATGCCTGCACCTGCAGCCGATTGACGAATCGGCTCAGGGTGCCGACATCCCTGGACAGGTAAGTGTCCTTTATATTAAAAGTCAGCAGCTACAGTATTTGTAGCTGCTTACTTTAAAAAAAATTACAGAATGGAGCTCCTCTTTAAGTAGAAAACATGGCTGTACATTGTCATTCATTTAGTTGTGTAGTTGATTCTGCAGGCTATCAAAGTACCATTGCATTTTTGGAAGGCTGATAGAAATGTTAAGCTACTCTTGCTGATCACCTTCTAAAAATGTCAGTTGATTTACTATCATGCTGATTGTTGAGACTCAGAACCCCTTTCGTTACTTACCTAGAACATAATGTTATCAGTGGTTCTGACCTAACTGGTTGCATGATGTTCAGATCAGTGCCTCGGAAAAAAAGAAGGCAGCAATTTTGTTCAGAAGGCCAGCAATGGAAGCTTGCATATCCCTCTCTGGAGAGGTTTCCCCCTAGGAAGAACTCTCATGAGAATTCTAAAATGTTATTTATTTATTTTAAATTTAACACTTGTCCAATTCTGATCGGTGACCCAATTGTCCCCTAAATGCACCTTTTGATGCTGGCTGTAGTGCCACCCCCATTGGAAGCTTAAATGATAGGCATTTCATTGGGGGGAGGTACAACCAGCACAGTGTCCCTGCCCTCTTTCTCTAGCAGGGGCTGTTCTTACACATGCACAGCCCTGGCTGATGGCTCACACAGCACTGCAGCGCTCAGTGGCGTGATCGTTTTAACTATTATGAATAAGCAGTGCTGACCATTCAGAACAGAGAATCAGCACTGTGGCTCTAGGTGTCTGTCTGTTGCTGCCTGTACACATACACAGCACTGCCTTGTATGACGCAACCAACCCTTCCGAGAGTATTGATCTCCTGAGTCCTCTACACCGCTCAGTGGTTTCGTCTTCTGATTTCCACATCACTACTGTCCTTTAAACCATTTTGACTTAATGACAAGGCTGCTTTAAGTATACTCGCATAACTAAAACTTTGGCCTGAACACAGTTTTCAATCACCCTGTGAGATAGCCTTAAAATGTCACTAGACCCAATACACAGAACATAGAAATGCAATTATTTTAGTAAATATAAAGTGCTAAATACCTTTTTCCATCAGCAGTTAGAGCAGTCTTGTGACGTCTCTGTGTCCAACCAAGCACTGGTTAAAGCTTGGAGGAGTTTTCTGACCATCCTATGAGGATGCAGAACCCCTGACCCTCTATCTGGACAGTGCTGATCACATGTACCCTCCCAAGAAAAATAAAAAAAACCTCTCTAGCAATACACACCAAACTGAGCATGTACAGCCTGACTCTATTATCAGGGGACAGTGGAAGGAGGGGAGGATCAGAGAAGCCAGGATCAAACAGCCTTTTTACACAATGCGGAGGATTAACCCCTTAGGTTCCGCAATAAATATAACCAGCATGCTTTACTGCATATACAGACTGATTTCTTTTTTATTTCACAAAGCATGTTGTGACAGCCACATGGTAACCAGACAAGTGTATAAAAACATTTGATCTTGGGAATGACAGGGATGAGTTTAATTAACTTTTTAGTGGAGGATATTTTCACATATTTAGGCAGCATTGGTTATGTACAACATTTTTCCAAGTGATTTTTGAGTTTGTATCTTTACATTTGTGACTTTTGCATCCTTTAGAAAGGAAACAAACATTTTCATTGTACCTGTTATTATCCTCTAGGCATACAAGGCTGTGGTGAATGATGCAACGATATTTAAACTGGAGCTACCACTAAAGCAAAAGGGGTAAAATACTTTTTTCTTATTGATGATTGGGAGCCACAAGCGTAATGCTCTCTCTTGCTTATTAGTTGCCCCTCTCTACCCTTTTCATCTTTGGAGAAGTCTGTCATTTCAGTCTGTTGTATTTAATTTTGTATTTTTTTTTTTTTATGTTTGAGTTTTTGTATGTATTTTTTTAGGTTCAATAGTTTTTAAACTGCTGTCTTATATATTTTATATAGTGTAGTAATAGCTGTAAAGAAAGGATGCTTTTAAAAATAAGACAATGAGTCTTTTTATTTATCAATAAACAACCTACAAAGTACTTAAATAGAAGAAAAGTAAAAAAAAAAGAAGAAAGTCAAATCCACCATACAATACTAGGGAGGCCCTATTTCTTTCTGCATCAGCCTCAGACATAGAGAACGGATCTCAACATTGAATCTTTCTGGTATTATATGAAAAGACAGAAGCAACTGAGATAGCTTAAATCAGCAGAAGAACTGTGTTTTGTTTTTTAACCTGCCAAATTCCTAGAAAATGCTGTGTGCAAGTGTACCTGGAAAGAATTGAGGCTGTTTTAAAGGCAAAGGGTGGACATGTTTAAAATGATCTTGATTTTTCTTTTTCAATTTATGCACCTAGATTTGAAATAATAATAAAAATTATTCATTTTATTCTTTTTTTTCCCTTTTTTTTTTTTAAAGCATCCTCACTTTACAACAAGCGTCTAAAGTGTTTGCACGGTACTGTATATATATAACATTTACGTTTAACATTTCATACATGATGGAGGATTTCCTGAGCACCATGAGTCAGCTAAAAATATATTACAGGCATTGTCCTATCACGCAGACTGGCTGTCACTTAAACCTCAGAATTAGCCCTTTGATGGAGGATGAGTGACTGTAATGTGTGTGTGTGTGTGTGTGTGTGTGTGTCTGTCGCCGGCAGATTTTTTTTTCCAGCACTTATAGACTTTTATAGTAAGTGTTAAATTCATCAACGAAAACCTTTTAGTCAGCTGCATTTTTACAGTGATGAAAACGAAAAGTATACCACATTTTCGTCCTCTGACGAAAACTATGACGGAAATCAATTCCGTTTTCCTTAGCGAGTGAAAACTAAACGTAACTGTGAAGGGGGGACATTTACCCTCAGAATCTCTAGTTTCCATGGAGCTCCTGCTTCCTCTGGATGGAGCACGGCATTTGTAGATAGGAGGCTGTCCACAGAAAGGTTAGACTACTATCAATGTCTGTTATGTGCAGCCTGAAGTGGGATGTTCTATTAGGATGGCGGGGAGTTTGGCTGTGTAGTTAACCCTCACACACTGCCACACACTCACACTTCATACTGGTAAATCAAGGCCCCCTGAAGGAGACCTGCTCCTTGTCAATATGCTTCACAGCTTGTCCACTATGGGAGAGCAGCACTCTGTCGGATCTGTGCAGGGTTAACCCATTTGCTGCCAGAGCTGTTTTTTGCACCCATGCTTAAAAAAAAAATCTATTTAGGCCTGAAGATTACATAAACCCCCCCCCCCCCCCCCCAAATATTATATATTTTCTTAAAGCAGAAAAGTTCATGTAAATGTGCACTGCACAGTGCCATCATCACGCAAAGAGTTTTTATTTTTTATGTTAACGTTACACTTCTGTCAAAAAAGTAATATTCTTGTATGAAACTTGGTTTACCTTCTAGAACGACGAAATCTGTGTCACGTTCAAACCTTAATACCATAAATATCAACTTATTAGATTTTTCACTCCAGGAGTATATAAGGAGTTTGGAAATTGTAGAGAAATGCTTAAATAAATAATGCATTACAATGTAACTAAACCCATTAGATTTTAATCAACTATAATCTCCAGTACATTTTAGTTGATTAAAATCTAATGGGTTTAGTTACATTGTAATGCATTATTTAAGCATTTCTCCAGTACAATTTAGTCTACTAAAATGTCCTACTAAATACGACTAAAACGAAAACACTTGCAGAAGACTAAAATGAGACTAAAACTACAATTCCATTTTAGTCCTAAGACTAAGACTAAAACTGAATCAAAATTTGCTGCTAAAATTAACACAGCTTATAGTTTATACCCCAGATCTATTCCCAAAACAATTAAAGGGAAAGTATAGAGATAATTAAAATAAAATACATTTTCTTTTTTTTTTTTAATTCATGAAAGTGTTTTTTTTTCCCCCAAAAAAATTGCTGTGCAAATACCGTGTGGCATAAAAAAAATGCAACAACCTCCATTTTATTCCCTGGGGTCTCTGCAAAAGTATATATATATAATGTTTGGGGGATGCTGAGTAATTTTCTAGCTAATAAATTATGATTTTTACATGTAGGAGAGGAATGCTAGTATTGGAAGTGGTTAAGAAAAACCTATACATTCCTTGTAAAGGTCAATAAGCAAAGATTGTTGAGTTACTTTTAGGGCCAGTTCACACCAAGTGCAGTCCAGTGTGTTTTTTTTTTTTTCTGCATCAAAAACACATGGATAGTAGGTTATATGGTTTTCAATTATATAGTTCACACCAGTGCAGTCAGTTCCAGTGCGTTCCTGTTCCAGAAAAAAAAAAGAGCATGCTGTATTTTTTCTGCACTGTACTGGACCGTGGTAAAATGCATCAAAAACCCACCTAAGCGCACCAAAACGCACTGGAACACATATATCCTTATTTAAGGTGAAGAATAAAAGAGGGGAAAAAAGATGCACCAAAACGCACTAAATAAGCGCATGCAGAAAAGCATTCGGGACTGCATTTCTATGGTGTGACCTGGCTCAAAAGCTGAACTCAGCCTATTTATAAAAACAACCTTTGAGTGCTCGCCTCTTGTATAGTAAGGACCTAATGTTCGTTTAGTCTAGGGACATGTTCTTGTTCCAGTAATCACAATCAGACCCACAAAGCTGCTGCCCTGGTCATGCGTAAAATGATCTCATGAGGATGTTAAGGACTCTCTTTTATACCCCCAAAGACTGAAGAAGCATTAGGGTCCAGTCAGGCCAGGGTGACTGGTGGGGTGCAATGAATGCGCATTGGAAAATCCATTCAAATGAACACACCACAATAGATCAACAATCATACCTGCTGCATTTTTTATGTAAAGTGCATACGATGTAATAGTGCATTACCGTGTGCTGCCTGCAGTGTGGAGGTGTGTTAGAGTGACATTTAAAATGAATGGCACAACAGTGCAACATTGCACACACAACACAGTGGTGTAAATGGGCCCTTACTATATGGGAAGGAGAGCACCCAAGTGTGATATTTATAACATGGTCAGAGTTTAGCTTTAACTACATGCTTTGTTTTACTTCATGATCATTCTTGATTCACAGACTACATAGATGTAGACTCCCAGAAAAAAGATTATTCAGACCAATTTTCCACCAAACATGTAACATTGATATCATAGTGCAGACTTTATTTGCATTGTCATGCTAAAGTGATGTTTAGGTAACTTACAAGTTAGAATAATACTGATTTTAATGAACATTTATTGTTTTAGGGTGGGATTAAAAACACAGCCTGAGTCAAAGTGCCCGGAGTTACTTGCTAATTACTGTGATATGTTGTTAAGAAAAACACCTCTCAGTAAAAAGCTTACTTCTGAAGAAATTGAAGCAAAGCTGAAGGAAGTGGTATGTGTTTATTTTTATGCACTAATTTTCATTAAAATAATAAACATGTTATACTTACCTGCTCTGTGCAGGGGTTTTGCACAGAACAGCCCAGATCTTCTTCTCAGGTTCCACGCTGGCACTCCTGGCTCCTCTATCCTGTCGGGTGCCCCCACAGCAAGCAACGTACTATGGGGGCACCCGAGCCAAGCCGCTGCTCTGTGTGTTCAGTCACACTTGGGGCCCCCGGTTCGGCCCTGCCCCCTCTGTCTCCTGATTGGCCCACTGGCTGTGATTGACAGCAGTGGGAGCCAATGGCTCCCGCTGTTGCTAATAGCCAATCAGGAGTACAAGTCCCCGGAGAGGCAAGGCTCTCATGGACATCGCTGGATCGAGAGGGGGCCCGGGTAAGTATTGGGGGGTCTGCTGCACACAGAAGTTTTTTTTTTTACCATATGCATGAAGGTAAAAAAAACCTTGTGCCTTTACAACCACTTTAATAGAGCTTGCAGGTTATGCACATCTGTCCTGGCTCTCAAAAAAAAAAAAAAAAAAAACCTTAACATTGTGTGTTTTCACAACACAACACCCACTAGGAAACCCCAGGAAGACCACAAGCAAGTATGCATTTGTTTTCCATAGTGGGAATCCTAGCCAGTATCACAGCAGTGCAGACACAAGTTCTAAATTACCACCATCCTGTCAAATTCTATTTAGTTGACACAGATATCTGATCTACAGTGTACCAGTCAGGCCTGCCAGAATGTATAAACCATCAATACTGGTAAGTGCAGGCAAGTTGTGATGCTTGCTTGTACCTGTGTTTGTAATCGGATCAATTACTGTGTGACTAGAAAGGACCCTGGATTACAGGCCCAGGCAATAAAAAAGGGCCTCTGCTTCTCTCGAATTCAGCACTAAAGCAGCCCATAGATGATTCAATTTTCTTTCCTTCCACTACCGGTGGAAGGAAAGAAAATAGTTTGATGCCTCCATCAACACAGTCAGTGTTGATGGGGCTATGCCTCACGCAGTGCTATGGTGTTCTGCTGGCAGGGGGGTGAGGGGAGCCTTCCTGGCCAGCAGAACACAATGGTTACTTCTAGTGGCTATAGCCGCCGGCAGTAATTACATGTAAAAAATCTGACAACTTGGTTGCACCCAAAATGATCGATGGATTGGTTTGAGTACAATCGGCCTACCCCAGATGGATTGAATCTTGAATGGTCCCTGCTGAGCTGTCCGAATTTAGATTCATGTATGGCCGGCTTTAGTCATGGCCCTGCCCTTAACAGTTAAATTTTGTGCGACGGAAATTCCAATGGAAAATGTCTAATGGAGCCTACACACGGTCGGAATTTGCGAAACAAAAAGCTCCCAGTTCAGTTTATGTCCGGCAGACACGGGTGGACCTGTGATAGTTCTTTGGGCTGCCGTATATAAATGGACTTGTGTCCGTTTACATCATGCTACCTCCGATCCATCACATTTTAGGTCCAGAAAAACAGAATAGGCAGTGCTTTCCCATTTTTTTTTTTCCTGGACTGACTTGTAGGTAGGCGGGTGTAAACGGACAAGTCGGTTTACATCAATCTGGCCATAGAGCTTCCGATCAGGTCCCCCTGAAAAGCAGACAGGTGGACTTTATTTGAAAGCTCATGTGAAAGAGCCCGAATGCTAATTTTATGGCAAAGTCTCTATGGCCCACTGAGATTCTGGCATTTGACAGTTGAATGAGGGGTGGCGGTTAATGGGCTTAATCTGATCTTGAATATATTCCAAGGGGCACAGGGAACATATAAAGACAAGCTGGCCATACATTAGTAGATTTTCGAAGAAGTGTTTGTAAGAACATTTGTATAAAAATTCTCAGTATTTTCCATGACTTGACAAATGTCATTCGAGAGTACTTAAAAATTTGCTTGCTTTTAACATTCAGTTTTAGAATGAATGGACTTTTCTGAGAGAAAACTACATGCGTTGTTATAAATTTGTTTCTTACAGAAACTTTTTCCATCCTGCTCCTTCGAATTTTCTTGTCATTGTGGTAGAAAAGGAACTGTAATTTGACCTCACTAACATTTAGAAAATCACAGTAGTGTTTGTATAAACATTTGTTCTAAAATCTTCTAGTGTATGGCCAGCTTTAGGCAGTAGATGATTATACCGTTTCAGGTCTACTCAAGGCTAGTCTTTTTTTTTTGTTTAGCTTTTTGTTTGTTGCTTTCTTTTATTGTTACACATTTTTAGCAGTCCTCAGTTCTTGTTCCTGTTTTTGGAAGCAGTGTTTAATGAACATGATAGACAGACAGTCAACTTAAAGAAATTGGATCATCCAGCTTTTTTTTTAAATGAGGTCGGCTTCTTGTCATGTAGTTCATTATTCTCTGTTGTTTACAGCTGCTGGTGCTCAAATATGTTCAGAATAAAGATGTGTTCATGAGATATCACAAAGCTCACCTCACCAGACGTCTGATTCTGGACATCTCCGCAGACAGTGAGATTGAAGAAAACATGGTGGAATGGCTCAGGGTAAAAAAGATGTCCTTAATACATTGTTTCTCTATTGTATAGTTGTAGTTTTTATAGAAATCCTGTTGGATATCCATGAATAACCATCAACATGCCAGTAAGTTTCTCCAGTGTTGTGAAAACCTTTTTTATATTGTACAGGGAAAGCTGAATTTTGTTTGTAAACCAGCCTCATGCGATCACTGTGATTTGCTGTCATGGTGATCACATGAACCATGCTGATTAGTTCCTGATTGTTATTGTAGACCAGCAACTGCCAGTGACAGCAGGGTGTCAGAAGTCAGAGTGGCACAGGTGTAGACCAGTGGCTGTCAGTGGCAGTGCCGTGTCAGAACTAGAAGCCTGCATATGTGTGCGCTCCTACTTCTAATATAGAGCATAAGATTAACAGACTCTCAGCAGAGAGGAAACTGAAATCTACAGATTTGGGTTTCTTGGTGGTAAACAAGACATATTTGTATGTAATTCAGTTTTGTATTTAACCATTTAGCTTGAGTTGCCATCTAAAATGTGTGTGTAAAAATTGTAAACTCTGTCTTGCTGCGTCTCTCTCTCTCTCTCTCTCTCTCTCTCTCTCTCTCTCTCTCTCTCTCTCTCTCTCTCTCTCTCTCTCTCTCTCTCTCTCTCTCTCTCTCTCTCTCTCTCTCTCTCTCTCTCTCTCTCTCTCTCCTACCTTAATTATGTTTAATACCGAAGACAGTGTATACTTTACGGAGAGAATAATCCCTCCATTGCATCATGTAGAAGGGCAGGGAGATTTTGTTAGTACTGCCACAATAATCAGTGATAGGCAGGTCTAAAAGTGCCCCCTAATCAGGCCTGTATTCATCATAATGGCACTTGTAGGCCAGTGCAAGCCTCATCTTTTACACATTGTGATACAACTATCTTATATTATTTCCCTTCTCTGACCACTTCTGGACATTTGTTCATAAATTTAGTTAAAGAACTGTACAGAAAAGGGGCAGGGGCTGTGAAAATTAATGAGATATAAGGAAACATAAAACCTTTCTCTTGTTTGGTAAACTGCACAGATTAAAAGTAGTCCTCGAATATAAATATTACAACTTGCTACCTCCTATAGTAATACAAACATGTGATATAAAAGATGTCTTCCTTTATGTGTGCTAAGGGCATCATCATGTCTCAATACAGCCCTGACCCTATCATATGCCCTATAGCCAGCACACCAAAAATGGAAATATCAGTGCTCAACCTTTTTATTTTTTATGTGACTTTTCGGTTTCTGCAGTGCAAGCTTGTGTTTCCTGGCTGCTGAAAATGAATACTTGTTTCATAATTAATGCCAACTTTGTTGTTAATAATATCCAAACATTTTTGCATTTCCTTGATAGAAAAGAGCTGGTAACTACATGCTTAATTAGGGTTTATGGCACCATTTTGATGTGACTTTTTTTTGTATTTTAAAGGAAGTTGGAATGCCTGCTGACTATGTAAATAAACTGGCTCGGATGTTCCAAGACATTAAAGTATCTGAAGATTTAAATCAAGCTTTCAAAGAAATGCATAAAAATAATAAATTAGCACTTCCAGGTATGACATAAAATAATTTAAAGAATACCAATCTTTAAGTTTTGTGTTTGTAGTGTGATAGTCACAAAATTTTGTGAAGTAGAGCGCTATGGGAGCCTCAAGGCTATACTGCATTTTCCCAATTATGGAAAAGTATCTTAGGAGCGTCCTTTTAACCAGTTCCCGACCGCCCACTGCATATATACGTCAGCAGAATGGCACGGGCAGGCAAAATCACGTACCTGTACGTGATCGTGTATGTGCCTGCCTGTGGGTCGCGCGCCGCTGGTGTCCCGCGATCGGGTTACGGAGCTGAAGAACGGGGAGAGGTTTTCTGTAAACAAACCTCTCCCCGCGCTTCCTACACTGACTGTCAATGATCGGCTGTTGCCCGTCATCGGGAACGCCGATCAATGACGTCAGACGTACAGCCACGCCCCCTACTGTAAAAAAAAAACACAACACGTCACACTGACTCCTCCCCGCCCCCTAGTGGTTAACTCTTTCACTACAACTGTCATTTACATAGGAATCAGTGCTATTTAAATAGCACTGATTTCTGTATAAATGACAAATGTCCCCAAAAATGTGTCAAAAATGTCCGATGTGTCCGCCATAATGTCGCAGTCACAATAAAAATCGCTGATCGCCGCCATTACTAGTAAAAAAAAAAATATTAATAAAAATGCTATAAAACTATCCCCTATTTTGTAAACGCTAAAACCTCTGGGCAAACCAATCAATAATCGCTAATTGCGATTTTTTTTTTTAACAAAAATATGTAGAAGAATACGTATCGGCCTAAACTGAGGAAAAAAATGTTTTTTTATATATTTTTTGGGGATATTTATTATAGCAAAAAGCAAAAAATATTGCATTGTTTTCAAAATTGTCACTCCATTTTTGTTTATAGCGCAAAAAATAAAAACCGCAGGGGCGATCAAATACCACCAAAAGAAAGCTCTATTTGTGGGAAAAAAAGGACGCCAATTTTGTTTTGGAGCCACGTCGCACGACCGCGCAATTGTCAGTTAAAGCGACGCAGTGCCGAATCGCAAAAAGGGGCCTGGTCCTTTGGCTGCCAATTGGTCCGGGGCTGAAGTGGTTAAACACCATGGCAGTCCTTTTTTTTTTTGCATTCTTTATTTAGTGAAAGACAAAGGCTGATCATAGAGCAGAGTATCTAAGGCGCAGCTGAGAGATCTATCCAAGCTGTGTATGTAACAGTAATACATAGCAGGAAGAACTTATAATTAACATGTAGATAGACAATCAGCTATGGCAAATTGTAGGGGAAATGTCTCTCAAGAAAAAGAGAGAGAACTCATGCACTCATAGGTTACCAGTGTTCGTATGGTACTACTTTCCATATTTTTTTCAGGTTTAGGATAGAACTAGAATAAGAAAGATATAGAGGGACAAGAATTAAATAATGGGGATACAAAGAGAGAAAGGGGCTTGGAAGGGGGGCCCCAGGAACTAGAGAACACAGGCTATTCTAAGTTGATAATGCTCACTTTGTAATGTGCTCGTAGAAACACTTCCCAGCCCAATCCTGAAGGACAAGCAAGGGTCTAATATCCAGGTAATTTAAGTCACCTCTACATCTGTAGGGTGTAACAGCTCCAGGTACGCATAAGTGCATGTAAAAGATGTCTAATGCCCCGTACACACGGTCGGAATTTCCGACGGAAAATGTCCTATCGGACCATTTTGTCGGAAAATCCGACCGTGTGTGGGCGCCATCGGACTTTTTTCCGTTGGAAAAAATTTGAGATCCTGCTCTCAAATTTTCTGACAACAAAGTCCGATCGGACTTTTTTCGATCGTGTGTAGCGAATTCCGACGGACAAAGTTGCACGCACGTTCACATCACATTACAAGACCAAAGCTATTGGCTACTAGCCTCTTTGTAGTTCCGTCGCACGCAACGAACGTCACCACGTTCAGAATGATCGGATTTTCCGACAACTTTGTCCGACCGTGTGTATGCAACACCAGTGTCGGACAAAATCCGTCGGAAAAAATCCGACGGATTTTGTGGTCGGAATTTCCGACCGTGTGTATGGGGCATAAGGGGTGGCAGGTATTACTACACTTTTTTTTTTTTTTTTTCTCTGTTAAGGCTTACCATGTTCCTAATATTAATTTTAGCTAGCCAAAGATAGATTGGGGAGGTGAAGACCAGATTTACTAATAAGGCCAGTAATATAGCTATTCATTCTGATGGTGCATAACACAGGCTCTAAAGTCAGGACAAAAATTAAGGAGGATAGCTAGCCCTCCTCTCTTAGACAGGCCAAAATAGTCAGACCATGTTTTATTAATCCGAACTGCTGCCTGTGGGTGGAATAGAGGGCAGAGATCCAGGCCAGCATGTGTGGACCCAGACCTATATAGGAGCGTATAGACCTTAGGAATTGCCAGTCCGCATCAATAGAGAAGACCTCGATCTGGCCAGATGAGTGAGATTAATCACTCTAGTAGTGTTATCTCATGCCTCGCGTTGAGGGATAAACTCTACTTGGTCAGTATGGGAAAGATGAGGAAGGAGCCTGTTGGTGGGAATATTGGAGAAGGATTTAAAGGTCCGCACTGAGCAAAGCAAATTGCCATCCTTGGAAAGCACAGTGATGGGCGCTTGAAGGGAATCTATAGGGGATTTCGTGCCATCATTAAGTGGATTGAAAGCCTGAAGAAAGGGCCTGGGAAAGTCTTTAAATGCTTTATAGTATGGTACTGAGTGGCCATTTGGTCCCTGTGAACTTTAGCCAAATTGGCATAAATTAATAGCCAGATGTAATTCGTCCGCAGAGATCGAAGCCTCTATGGTCTCTTCAATTTTAGAGATCAGCTTTGGGAGGCCCGAAGCTGCAAGAAATACGTAAATTAAAGTCTGCTTATGAGCTAACAATGCCAGGGATTGCTCTAGATTGTAAAGTTTATGATAGGACTGAAATTCTTGTGCTATCTTTTGTAATGTGTATAACAAAAATAAGAAAAGAAATATTGATTGCGCTTAGTGGCAAAAAACTACCAATTCTATGAAACCAATTGACAACAACCAAGATGGTGACAGCAGCACCCACTAAACTCCCATATACAGATAAAAACAATAAACAAAATTATTGTGTTGCGCTATCAAACAAAGTGCTAATACATTAATACTACAACCCATAAGCATAGGGATATTGCATAAAAATCATGTGAAAATCAATTCATCAATAAAGTGTCCAAAGATGATAATTCAATAAATTGCATGGTGCAAAATCAGTCCAAATAAAAAGTGAACAGTGCAAAAACATTCTTGAAGTAAATGTGTACATCGCCCCATCTTCTTGTGTAACCATATGTCACTCCACACCCAGGTGCACACCCAACTCTCAAACTGCTTACAGACAGTTAAAACCTCAGATATGGAGGCCTGGCTGCACTTTTTAGGAGAGATCCCTGCTGAGATGGATGGATGGCATACTTCAGAACTCTTAAGGGCTCCCAGAAAACTCAGCAGAAGAAGCTCTGGGGAATATAGAGATAAGGAAGTAACTCATACCGGAGTAGTATAAAACTTCAACAGTTTAATAAAAAAGAATGCTACTCAAACAAGGCAGAAAATCCGACAAGTACAGTAGATAAATCAGCACAGTCATCAATCTTTGGACACTTTTTGATGAATTCATTTTTACATGAACATTTTTGGGCAATATCTTTATGCTTATGGGTTGTAGTATTAATGTATTAGCACTTTGTTTGATAGCCCAACACAATTATTTTATTAATCTGTTGTGATGTATTGAGTTTAACAGCAGATGAGTATGTTATGTGAGGAAGATATGTTTTCTGCTGTGAACCCTGGATGACTCTGGCCAGCATACGACTTGCCTTATCAGAGAATTCGTAGAAAGATCTAGGCCCTTTCAGGAGCTTCCATTTATTAACCTGAAACCGCAAGGAATTCAACCGCTCCCATAAAGATGCTAACCCTGTTGTGTGTTTTTTCTCTAGTGGGGATAGTGTGAGGTCACAACCCATCTGAGTGTCTCTATAAGGGTTTGTGTAAACGGGCTTTCATGTCAAACGCAGCCTTTTCTGCTCAAACACAGCACTACTCAGATGCATGTATTTGAAGGCAAAACGCAAAGCTGCATTTGACCTGCTTTACCTGCTGCATCCAAAGAAACATAAAGCAGGTCAAACGCAGCCTCTGCACTGTCATCTACACTTCTCCAGTGCAGTCAATAGGAAGCTGCTGACCTGTGTCTGACATGCTTTTTAAACGCAGGAAATATTATCCTTGAACAAAGGCCCTTAGTAAAACCAGCACTTCCACAAGCTGCCATATATAACATTGCAGAGGCTAAGATCCTGTCAGGATAGAAATATTGGAGCTTCCATTATGGGCTGTTCAGGACTCCTAACCTGTGTGCTTGTTTAAAGTCACTGTCTTACCATGTAGAGCAGCAAGGATGAGAATGAACTTGTACAATGAATAAGTAGATCCTGTATCTCTATTATGATTTGATAGAAGGTGAGATTTTTTTCATAGTGTTTTGTTTTGTTTCTATGGTCTAATCTTGTTTTGTGGTTCTGTTTTGTTATGGCAGCTGATTCTGTGAACATTAAGATTTTAAATGCGGGTGCATGGTCAAGGAGCTCTGAAAAGGTCTTTGTTTCTCTCCCCACTGAACTGGAAGATCTCATCCCTGAAGTGGAAGAGTTCTACAAGAAGAATCACAGTGGAAGAAAACTGCACTGGCATCATTTAATGTCTAATGGCATTGTGAGTAGTATTTGCTTTGGGGGGGGGGGGGGTACCTGTTTTTGACATGTACCCATTCCTACTGCTTCCCCTGTCCGCGGGCCATTTACAAAGCGCAGTGCGCTTCGCGCATGCGCAGTAGGGAACACTTATAAGGAATGGCGGTGGCGAGTGAGCCGATTGAAAAATCTGCTGGGATGCCGACATCACTGGATGTCGCTAGACTGGAGGTAAGTGTCCTAATACAGGGGGGCTGGAGTGCCTCTTTAAATCTTTCTGTCACAGTGTAACTGCTTGCTCATGTCCTGCAGACAGTCTTCAGGACCGTGGCTTTACACCCACAATTTTCTGATCGTGGGTGCAATGCTTTACAGGTCCATTACAAAAAAATGTGCATTTATTATTTTTTGTAAAAGTGAACTTATCCTTTAAAGGTGAACACAGCTGTCATTACTCACACATGACCTAATGAGCACAGTGTTTAAGCTGAATGCCAGGTACAGTTGATTTTCAAAGTTAGATTGGGCCAGCGTGGTTATTTTTAATGCTGATGGAGATGCTAAAATTGTCAGTAGTAGTTCATCCCAAATAGAATCTGAGCTGTGATCTTCTGCAAAATGCAGCAGTGGCTTCTGTTTCTTATAGTGAGACAGGAGGTGACAACCTAACTTTTAAGAATCAGTTTTTCCTGAAGTTCATTTTTAATGAGCATTAACACCAGTGGTATAGTGTTGTCAACTATATTGCGCTTTTGCGTATATATTATACAGTGTAGTACTAATAATTGGCAGCATTTTATAGAGTACACTGAAATGGTTATATCAATCCTTGTATCAAATGAAAATACAATCTGTTGTACTGGCCCTTCAGTACCTTCTTTTCCCAGTATGCATAAATAACTTCCTAACATGTGACAATATGCTGAAACATATGTGTGTGTGTGTGTGTGTGTGTGTGTGTGTGTGTGTATGTATATGTGTATGTATATGTATATGTATGTGTGTGTGTGTATATATATATATATATATATATATATATATATATATATATATATATATATATATATATATATATATATATATATATAAATATAAATATAAATATTGTGTGTATATATATATGTGTATATATTTTAGGCTAGGTTTACATATGCTGCGGCCTGTTGTGCGAATCAGGTCCACATTTTTGCCTGTATTTGCACCTGAATCTGAACCAAAGACGCACAGGACCCTTTTTTAAATGCGGACCATGGCCGCCCCGGAGCTGTGTGAACCTTCTCAACTGCAACTAGACCTCTGCAAACATGCTTAAGATTCACCCGGAGACTAAAGTGTTGATTATCAAGAGGCTGAAGACCAGATCCACTGCTGATGTGGCAAACACCTTCAATGTGTCTCAGCGTCAAGTTCAGAGGATAAAAAAAAGATTTGAAGAGACTGGAGACATTTTGGACAAGGCCAGGTCAGGCCGACCCCGCAAGACAACTGCTCGAGAGGATCGTTTGTTGGCTCGAAAATCCAAGGCCAGCCCATTTTCCACTGCAGCAGAGCTCCACGAGACCTGGTCACCTGAAGTCCCTGTGTCAACCAGAACAGTTTGTCGGATTCTGTCTCGAAATGGCCTCCATGGTCGAATCAGTGCCCATAAGCCAGCACTAAACAAAAGACAATTGAAAAAACGTGTGGCATTTGCCAAGGGCCACAACCTGCTAAAAGGATGGACTCTGAAAAAGTGGCAGAAGGTGGATTTTTCCGATGAATCTTCTGTTGAATTACACCACAAATATTGCAGGAGACCTACTTGAACCCGCATGGAGCCGAGATTTACCCAGAAAACAGTGAAGTTTGGTGGAGGCAAAATCATGGTCTGGGGTTACATCCAGTATGGGGTGTGTGAGGAATCTGCAGGGTGGAAGGCAACATCAATAGTCTAAAATACCAAGAAATCTTAGCTACCTCTTATATTCCCAACCATAAAAAAGGCCAAATTTTGCAGCAGGATGGTGCTCCATCACATACTTCCATCTCCACATCAAATTTCCTTAAGGCAAAGAAGATCAAGATGCTCCAGGATTGGCCAGCCCAGTCACCAGACATGAACATCATTGAGCATATGTGGTGTAGGATGAAAGATGAAGCATGGATGAGGAAACCAAAGAATATTGATGAACTCTGGGAAGCATGCAAGACTGTTTTTTTTGCTATTCCTAATGACTTCATCAATAAATTGTATGAATCCTTGCCAAACCGCATGGATGCTGTCCTTCAAGCTCATGGAAGTCATACAATATATTAAATTTGGATCTCCCAGCATCACTACTTAATTTGCTGACATATTTTTGGATTTTCAGTAAAGTTCAATTTCTGTATAGGCGACAAAAGTTTTGTCTTGCCAAAATTTGACCTGTCTGTCTTGATTAAATGATAAATCTTTTTTCAGTGAAACTAATTTATTTCAGTGCATTAAACATCATTTGGGAGGGCTTTAGCTTTTCATATGAGCTATTTCTAACACCGAATGATTAATTAAAAGTCAGGTTAATAGCAGGAGTTTCTATAAAATAGAGAAGCGACAAGACTTTTGTCAGGGACTGTATATTGTATCTAGAATTATGCTGTTAAAGGAACCTGTCATCACAGACATTCTTTATACAGGGGACATACTGTACACATGCAGTTCTACTCTAGTGGTCCAAGTTGTATCATGTTTCCATTTTTCTTTATACATTTTCTGCAGATAGGCAGCGTTGGCACTGTATATGTATGTTTATTTTGTGTTTTGTCCACATTTCCATATATATTTTTATAATGAGAAATATGTAAGCTGCCATTTCTGATCTTGTATTTCGTAAATGATTGGCTCCCTTTATCTTTATAACTGCTATTGTTTCTCTTTACAGATAACCTTTAAGAATGAAGTTGGACAGTATGACCTTGAGGTGACAACATTTCAGCTGGCAGTTTTGTTTGCTTGGAACCAGAGGCCTAAAGAGAAGATTAGTTTTGAAAATCTTAAATTAGCAACAGAATTACCAGATGCAGAGCTGAGGAGGACTCTTTGGGTATGTGTAAATGTTTTGTTTGTTAGAGATTAATTTATGAGATAAAGCCAAATCGAGTGTATTGGTTAATGCAGGCAAAACTCCCTTTAATCAATAAAAGGTGAAGCAACAACTTGATCAATCTAGTGTGAATGAGTTCAGGTGTCTTCAAATCCTAGTCCGATCCACCAACAATCCTGATTTTGTTCTTTCATTTTCTTTTCTATCAGCCCATGAACCAGATGTGGTTGACATATTTCGAAACTCCAGTGGTATTTTGCGTCCTATATGTTTTGAATATATTTTGAGTACTTTTTTTTTTATTTTGGTGCTTTTCTTGTTCTATTTTGCCATAGCCAGATGCTAGATGTCCCTTTCTATTCTGTTTGAGCTAGTGGTCGGTCTCGCTCGTGCTCTCAGGTCGACTTTTTATTTCACCCGCTGTCGGCTTGAGAGCACTTAGCTGATATACATTGTTTTGCCTTGAGAGTGACTGACCCCGACTTCAGGCTGCCTGGTAGCCAAGTGAAACCCCTCCCTGAAATTACCCTCGGTTGTGTGCTTCACAGGTGCACTTCTGACAGCGTCAACAGGCCACTGTTTGCATTAACTGTGTGATATTCTCTATTTTCTCTCCCCTTCCCCTCCGGACATCTGGGAGTTGATCTACTGGTATGGTATGATCAAGTTGCTACTTTGTAAGTGCATTTATTCACATTTTATTATTTATCAATGTCGTTGATTTTGAGTGGGGATATCCGAATATGAAGCCTGCGTGCATCATTCAGATATTTTCTTTTAGAGACAGCGATTCCCTGCACCGTAAAACAATCATAGCGGCTGTTCATCCACTTGATCATTCTTACAGGAAGCGGGAGGGGACGTCCCCCCTCCCACCAGCCCTTCAGTGCATCTCCCGCCCGTACGATCGGCAAGAGGGAGAAGGAATTGGTCCATGCCTCGGAAGAGGATACCATCCTCCCTAGAAGACTCATACAGAGCTGAATGGAGGGTTGTCTGATGCCCCTTATCTGACACACCTGATTCTTCAAGGCACAGATCCTTGCGGGTGGCAAGAATACTCTTGCTTGGACCGTATCTAGGATCAGACTTAAATACTTTAGCCCTTGAGCTGGTTTCAAGGCTGACTTTTCGGTATTTCTGATCCAGCCTAAGCTTTGCAAATACTGCACTGTGCATGTTATTCTAGAGCCTGTAATGAGTGATCTCCGAGCAGGGGGTCATCCAGATACCCAAGCACCAGGATACCTTGGGCCCTTAAAAGACCCAGTACTGGTGCTAGGAACATTGTGAACACCCAGGGAGCTGTAGCAAGCCAAAGGGTAGAGCCACAAACTGAAAATGACGTTCCTCTACTGCAAATTGCAGGAACCTCTGATGATGCTGAAAGATAGGTACGTGTAAATACGTGTCTTTTATATCGATGGAGGCTAAAAAGTCTTCCATCTGGAATGAGGCTACAATTGAGCGGACAGACGCCATCCGAAAGGACTGGATTAGTATATACTGGTTCAGGGATCTTAGGTCCAAAAATGGGCCTTGTAACCTTGTTTGGTTTTTAAAATGTAAAACAGGTTCGCTCTTTCGTATACAAGAACCTGTACAATCACTCCTTGATACAGACGCTAGTCTCTCAGGCTGGGGAGCAACCCTAGAGGGGCTCACAGCTCAAGGTAAATGGTCTAGGACAGAAGAGATCCTGCCCATCAATGTCCTGGAATTACGGGCAGTACGACTGGCCCCTACGGTCATGGACGGTGGAGCTTCAGGACTGCCCTTTCAGGGTTCAGTCCGACAATGCCACTGCAGTGGCCTATATAAACCACCAAGGCAGTACCAGGCGGTGAACCATATGCTAGCCTGGGCAGAGGGACATGTCCTATCGGCAGTCCATATCCCGGGAGTAGAGAACTGGAAGCCAGATTATCTCAGCCGCCAGCAGATATGCCTGTGGGAATGGTCCCTACACCCAGAGGTGTTCCAGGAAATTTGCCAACATTGGGGATGGCCAGAGGTCGACCTACTGGCATCCAGGTTCAACAACAAGCTACAGCAGTTTGTTTCCAGAACAAGAGATCCTCTGACAATCGGAGCAGATGCTCTGGTAGTTCCATGGAGCCAGTACTCCCTGGTTTATGCTTTACCTCAGATCCCTCTCCTTCCACATTTGTTGCGCAGGAATCGGAGAAAGGGGGGTTCCAGTCATTCTGGTGGCACCAGCCTGGCACAGAAGGCCCTGGTTCCCGGAGATTGTGAGACTGACTATAGACAGGCCATGGACGCTTCCACGTCGCCCCGATCTACTGTCTCAAGGTCCTATATTCCACCCCAATTTACAGTCTCTAAATTTGACGGCATGGCTATTGAAGCCAGGGTGTTAAAGGAGCGTGGCATCTCTGGACCAGTGGTATCTACCCTTGTGAATGCTAGAAAAGCTGTCACTAGGAAGATCTAACATAAGGTCTGGAAGACTTATATTGCTTGGTGTGAAGCCCAAAAAATTGCATCCTCTGAAATATGTGATTGGGAGAATTCTCTCTTTTCTACAGTCAGCTGTGGAAATCAAATAAGCTTTGACTACAATCAGAGGTCAAGTTTCGGCTGTATCCGTATTCTTTGAAAGGCCTTTAGCCTCCCATTCACTGGTCCGAACCTTTATGCAGGGGGCAACTCGATTGCTTCCCCCCATTAGGTCACCTATGTGGGACTTGAACTTTGTGCTGTCTGTGTTACAGAAACAACCATATGAACCTATCAAGGAAATTCCATTAGACTTGCTGTCACGCAAGCTAGCCTTCCTGATAGCTATCACTAGAAGGGCGTCGGAGTTGGCACCCCTTTCATGCAGGGAACCCTACTTGATCCTTCACCATGACAGGATCGTGTTACGACCTGTTCCATCCTTTTTGTGGTGTCGGCCTTTCATTTAAATCAGGACATTATTTTGCCTTCTTTTTTTCTCTCGGCCATGTTCGGTAGAAGAGAGATGACTGAACTCCTTGGACGTTGTCTGGGCAGTCAAGGTTTATTTGTCTAAATCTGCAGAGATCCGAGGATCAGACTACTTTTTTGTTTTACCAAAAGGACCCAAGAAGGGGCAGGCAGCTTCCAAAGCTTCCATTGCCAATTGGGTCCGTCAATTGGTAATTCAGGCCTACGGTCTGAAACGTAAAGCTCCTCCCTTTAGGGTGAGAGCTCATTCTACCAGTGGTGTAGGAACCTCCTGGGCTTTTCGCCATCGGGTGTCTGTGGCTCAGATTTGTAAAGCTTTTACCTGGTCTTCAGTGCATACGTTCACCAAATTTTATCTAGTGGATGTTCGAGCAGCCGAGGACTTGGCTTTCGGCTGCAGTGTACTGCGGGCTGCCTTTTAAAGTTCTAATGGCTATTGTTTGGCCCTCCCCTCAAGGTTATTGCTCTGGGACGTCCCAGCAAGTAATGAATATGAGTGTGTGCAATTTCAAAGCGTGACATGTTAGGTATCTATTTACTTGGCGTAACTTCATCTTTCACATTATGCAAAAAAAATGGGCTAACTTTACTGTTTTTTTATTTTATTTTTTTTAATGCATGAAACATTTTTTTTTTTTCTCCAAATAAAATGCAATTGAAATATTACCGTGCAAGATACAAATTTCCAACGACCACCATTTTATTCCCTAGGGTCTCTGCTAAAAAAACATATATAATGTTTGGGGGTTCTGAGTAATTTTCTAGCAAAAAATTATGATTTTTACATGTAGGAGCGAAGTGTCAGAATTAGCCTGGGTAGCAAGTAGTTAAAGGGTGTTTTATCTGCATGTGGTGGGCTCTTATATGCTTTATCTCTTATCCTAGTTATATTTGACTTTGGGTATACACTGAGCCTGCAAAGATGAGCAGATTGTCTAGGAACCAGTGAAGCACATTCTTTTATGCTTTGGTTTATTGCTGCGCTAGATGAGCAGTTTGTGTTATGTGTTAATATTCATTGAGAGTGTGTTTAATTTCTTTTACTTAATTCAGTCTCTTGTAGCGTTCCCAAAACTGAAGAGGCAAGTTCTGTCATATGAACCACAAGTAAATTCTCCTAAAGATTTCACAGAGGGCACCTTGTTTTCAGTTAACCAGGAGTTCAGCTTGATGTAAGTGTGATAAAAAGCTTGGCTTGTGTTGATTGGTATATATATAACACAGAGTTGCTGGCACACGATGAAAGAAATCTGCACATATGTACTCAATAAAAAGTGGCATTAGTATATGTCTATAGCAGCCCTCAAAAATTACACTCGCACACTCGCATTTTGCGAGTGATTTTTGAGGGCTGGCGAGGAGAAGTGAGGAGAGCCGCCACTGGGAGATCACAGCAGGGAACATCACAGCTTTCGTTTCATAAGCTGTGTGTTCCCCCGCCGTGCGCCGTCACATAAGCCCCTCCCCTTTTCCGGGACTTTGATAGACAGATCACCCGTCCAATCCTAGGGCGGGTGACATGTATCAAAGTTCCCCGGACAAGGGGAGGGGCTTATGTGACGGCGCGCGGTGGGGGAACACACAGCTTATGAAACGAAAGCTGTGATGTTCCCTGCTGTGATCTCAAAGTGGCGGCTCTCCTCACTTCTCCTCAGGTAGGCAGCACCATGGGGGACACACACAGGCTGCACCATATGGGGGGGGGGGTCACACAGGCTGCACCATATGGGGGGGGGGACACAAAGGCTGCACCATATGGGGGGTCCTACAGGCTGCACCATATGGGGGGGGGCACAAAGGCTGCACCATATGGGGGGGACCTACAGGCTGCACCATATGGGGGGGGGACACAAAGGCTGCACCATATGGGGGGGGGACACACAGGCTGCACCATATGGGGGGGGGGCCTACAGGCTGCACCATATGGGGGGGGGGCCTACAGGCTGCACCATATGGGGGGGGGGACACACAGGCTGCACCATATGGGGGGGGGACACACCTGTCTATAGTGTGTTACCCATGCGCTACCACTTTAAATAAGTGTAATGCCCCGTACACGCGATCGGACTATCCGGCAGACAATCCGCCGGACTATCCAGCGGAGGTCCGCCGGACTTTCCGAACGAGCGGACTTGCCCACACACGGACTAAAGTCCATTCATTTTGAACTTGACTCCAGATACGATGGGACTGGAGAATGAAGTCAATCTCGCCGATGGAGTACCAGGCCGCGTGCCCTCAACATGGGGGGGTGGGTCCTTTGGGGGAGGGGGGTGCCCTGCGGCTCCCCCACCACAAAGCACCTTGTCCTGATGTTGATGAGGACAAGGGCCTCTTCCTGACAACCCTGGCCATTGGTTGTCGGGGTCTGCGGGCGGGGGGCTTATCGCAATCCGGGAGCCCCCTTTTAACAAGGGGGCCCCCAGATCCCGGCCCCCCACCCTATGTGAATGAGTATGGGGTACATCGTACCCCTACCCATTTACCTGGGGGAAGAAGTGTCAATTAAAAAAAAAACACACTACACAGGTTTTTAAAGTAGTTTATTAGACAGCTCCGGGGGTCTTCTTCCGACTTCGGGGGTCTTCTCGCCGGGCTCCTCCTCTATCTTCTGCTCTTTTACTGCTCTTTTACTAGCGGAGGAGCCCGGCTTTCTCCTTTGTCGCCGCCATCCGGGGGTCTTCTTCTGACTCCGGTACTCCTCCACTCCCTACGCGAATCACCACGGTCACTTGACTTCATCAGGGGATAGTTGAAAGTAAAGGAATTGGGTTTATTTAGTGTAGTGTGTGTCAATAATTGTGGCCATTTTCCTGTAGCTCTAAAAAAAGGCTCTCAACACAATGAGATAAAGTGGAACTCAAGTCAAAACCCTTTTCTAATATTTGTTAAATAGAAAGGGTTAGTGTCCCCATTGGGGGATTTTTCCCTCTACTCCTGATAGTGCTGCACCAATCACAAAGCAAGTGCTGTGACACGCGAGGAAGAGTATATCTTATATAAGGCTTCCCACAAAGATATTTATTTCCATGACAGTTTCTTTTTAAATTGATCAAACAAATCATACTATAGAAACCTAGGATGTAGATCTTATTTTACAAGCTTCCTAATGTGTGCAAATATTGTTTCCACTTTCTTCCCTTAAGAAAAAATGCAAAAGTTCAGAAAAGAGGAAAGATCAATTTAATTGGACGCTTGCAACTCACAACCGAGAGAATGAGGGAAGAAGAAAATGAAGGCATTGTACAGCTCCGAATACTGAGGACGCAGGTGTGTACCAGGACATTGTCTGCATTTTATGATGTATTGTTGTGGATGATGAGTTTTGTATGTTACATTATGCCCAAAGATTAACTAATGTAACCACAGCACTTCATAATCTTTTATAGCACTTAATTCAAAGCATTAATTGTTTAACATATCTTAATCATACAGTACAGGACTGTAGTCATAGACCATGGGTTATATCAGAGGCGGCCCCTCCATTAACCACTTAAGGACCAAGCCTCTTTCTGAGATTTTGTGTTTACAAGATAACTTTTTTTTTTTGCTAGAAAATTACTTAGAACCCCCAAACATTATATATATATATATTTTTTTCTAACACCCTAGAGAATAAAATGGCGGTCATTGCAATACTTTGTCACACCGTATTTGTGCAGCGGTCTTCTAAGCGCACCTTTTTTTTTTAAAAATACACTTTTTTGAATTAAAAAAACAGTAAAGTTAGCCCAATTTGTTTTATATTGTGAAAGATAATGTTAGGCCGAGTAAATTGATACCCAATATGTCACACTTCAAAATTGCGCCCGCTCGTGGAATGGCAACAAACTTTTACCCTTAAAAATCTCCATAGGCGACGTTTAAAAAATTCTATAGGTTGCATATTTTGAGTTACAGAGGAGGTCTAGGGCTAGAATTCTTGCTCTCGCTCTAACAATCGTGGCGATACTTCACATGTGTTGTTTGAACACCGTTTTCATATGTGGGCACTACTCACGTATGCATTAGCTTCTGCACGCGAGCTCGGCGGGAAAGGGTGTGTTTAAAAAATAAAAAATGTTTTCCTTATTTATTTTACCTTTTTATTTTATTTTTTTGCACTGTTCTTTTAAAAAAAATGGTGTCACTTTTATTCCTATTACAAGGAATGTAAACATCCCTTGTAATAGAAAAAAAACATGAAAGGGCCTCTTATATATGAGATGAGATCTGGGGTCAAAAAGACCTCAGACCTCAGATCTCATATTTACACTAAAATGCTAAAATTTTTTAAATGAAAATGTAATTTAAAGAGTTATGAGCGGAAGTGAAGTTTTGACGTCGCTTCCGCCCTGCAATGATATGGAGACGGGTGGGGGCCATCTTCCCCTCACACTTCTACATGACTAACGGGACACACCATCCGATCACCACTGCCGCTGCCGGCATCTTCGGTAAGCGACAGAGGGCACCGGAGAACCGGGGGGGGGGGGGGGGGCAGATACAGGATAGTATTCCCTTTTTTTGAATATCTCTTCCTCTACATTTGTACTTGTGCTGTATGTAAATTTCGGTGATATATAGTGAAGTATATAGTGTACAATATAAATAATGGGGAAAGATATCTTGGGGACCTGGAACATGCAAAAACCAAGTAACCACAACCTAAATATTCTGCCTATTAGCGCATTATTATAGTAAGTAAACTTGCAAAGATCAGTGACAGGTTTACTATAGGAGAAAACCACCACTGTTGGCATCTTACCTGACTCAGACAGAATAGGGCTCATTGCAAAAATCTAGAATACCCTTCTGTTGACAAGCTGTATGAATGCCATGGCAGAAAGATATAGGTATCCTGACAGCTGAGGAATGGTCTGGATTCAATAATTAAAGGCAAGCAGTGCAGTCCCTGAATATGACCTGGTATTAGCCTATTACAGTTACTGTACATCAGTCAGTGCTCAGATTAGGAGATGAAGAAGTAACACAAAGTGCCAGCCATTTGTGCTACAGTGCTAACAAATAGCATGCTGACAGATGGACAGATGGAGAGAGCAAAGTGACTGATGAACTCATCAGTGTGCTGCTTCTCTTTTTATTGTCCAGTCACAAGCTAGGAGGAGACACAAGACCTGCAAGTGTTAGTGAACTGTAGCAGATTAAAATCAGGTTTCCTGTCCTGCCAGATAGAGCTTTGCAATATAGCAAGCTGTAAAAATCTCAGGACTGAATGGGCAAAATACAATCCTTTGGCAGATAAAACAGCTCCCGTATATGTATTTCATCTGTGCATTGAGCTGTTTGCCTGGAGTTCATCTTTAAATGAATGAAACTGTCTAGAACTGCATTCACTGTTCTCTGTTATCAGCTTCTCCTTATGTAGAAACCTCTGATTGATTTTCCAGGAGGCCATTATTCAAATTATGAAGATGAGAAAGAAAATTACCAATGCTCAGCTCCAGACTGAACTAGTAGAAATTTTGAAAAACATGTTCTTGCCACAGAAAAAAATGATCAAAGAACAAATTGAATGGCTCATAGAACACAAGTACATCCGAAGAGATGAGTCCGACATCAACACTTTCATCTACATGGCATAAACTAGAGACCTACCTGACCGGTACGGATAAGACGAGCGCTCCGAGCAGGTCACCGAGAATATTTATGCGAACAAGCGAACTCACTCCAGACTTGTTTTACTGCATAAATATTACAGTCCCCTGCCTTATCCTATGAAAGGACAGAAATCTGTTGCCAATGTCATTCTGCCAGCATGACAGCATCTCGTCCACTTTGCTTTTACCAGCATGCTGTTTTAATGGAAATCGTTTTGGAAGAACTTGTGAGCTTGTAAAGTAAAATTGTCCAAACCAGAGAATCCCACATTTTTTTTTTTCTTTTTTTTTTTGGTAAAGTAACTACTTTTGCCCCAGGGGAGGGGATTGTCACAGTTTCATGCACTGATGAATCGCTGTTACTGTTAGACTTTAAGTGAAAAAAAAAAAGAAAATCAAACTACAAAAAGAAAATACTACCACAGAAATCGCACTTTCACATTTAAGTATTGCATTAATTTAACATATGCTATCGTCCCTTCCTGCACAACTTTTGTGAATCTTTTATGCATATCATAATTTGAAGAGGTTTGTATTAATTTGTGGACATGTTGACCCATAAACAATGCTTTTGATATATTGCTTTTAAATGTGTGATCAATGTAAGGAAGCTTGGTTAGGATACAGTATAATATTTTAGAACATTTCAAGTCTAGTAACACCAACTGTTTAGAAAGTGGACCTGTCATTAAACCCTATATCCTCTGGTCCTATATATATATATATATATATATATATATATATATATATATATATATATATTGTTTGGCTAAAGAAACCTTCCCTGGAATGCCTAGGCAATTAGCAGTTGATGAATATGATTCTGTAAGACATACATTTAATAATACATTTTGTAAATAGTATCCATTACCAAATTTGTTTCAAGTTCATAAGAGCTTTTGAAGTATCCATTGTGCCCTACTGGAAATGCTCAACTTTTGTTTCATATGGAGCTGTAGGTATCAATAGTAAACTGTTGAATGGCAACATAAATGCAACATTATATTATCCCTACACTTCCCCTATGGCAACAAGAAAAATGTTTCTGGCATTGTGGAAACCTGAAGATCCCATGGAAGGTTAACAGAACTAAATGCATACTGTTAACAATATTAATACATGAGCCAGAAATGAATATATTCCCTGTATGGCAGAGGGTTGACAGTTTAAGGATAGGTCCACTTTTAGGTCTGTATTGGAAGGAACCTGGTGTGCTGGTTAACATGCCATGCTAGTAATTTTTCCTGAAAAAAAGTTATGATTATTAAGCAGTCCTCTGTCACTGCCATTTATTGTGAGTTTTTGGTTTAGTCAGAGAGCAGCCAGAGGTTTTTCAGGCTTTAAATTTTATAATCATCTTTTCAACTCAAAATATGAAAAAAATATGTATTGAGTGCACTGAGAATGTATCCTTATTTTTTCATTTTTATTTAGGAGGACAGGTTTAATGTATAAAAGGTTAAGATTATGTGACCTGCACTGTGGCACTTAATTGGTCAAGTTCACTAAGCTGTATGAGATCTAGTAACTGCATTCATAGTGTTAATTATGGTGACTTTCTCTTTAGAAAATTCATTACTCATACATAAAGGTGTGAACTTTCCACAAAGTAGTTAATTAGCCATGAAAAGCTTTTTCTCATGAATCTGTATTGTTTTTTTTCACCTCGCATTACTTTTTCTGCAGTTTTCATTAGGCAATTTACAGGACATCACAATTATCGCCAGGATATGCTTGTGGTGTAAAAAAACAAACTTTAAAGTGGTTCTAAAGCCTCAAGGTTTTTTAACCTTAAAGAGGAAGTAAACGCCTAACTATAATAAGGCTTACACGTAGGTACTGTAAATATCTCCTAAACGTGCACCCTTTTACTAGATATTTACTGTATACCCTGCCGATGACGTAATCGGCACATGCACTCTGAAGGAACGACCGCCTGTAGCGTTTCTTCAGATCTGCGTGCCGTGACCCGCAGCTCCCATGCGCATGCATGGGAGTGACGCCATCGCAGCTCCAGCTACTCGCAGTGCCGGAGCCCGCAAACCCAGAAGAAACACTGGGGAAGATGTAATTCGTCTCAGCGGTGTGTGGGCGCTGCTGCGGGGGCTTCGTTCTAAGGAAAGTATTTCATAATGAGCTTGTATGCGATGCATTCTAACTCATTATGCCTCTTTGTCTTACAGTTTTTTTTGGGGGGGGGGTTACAACCTCTTTTAAGCATTCTATGCATTAAGCCCCTTTCACACGGGGCAGAATCCGTCCAAGCGGATCCACCTGCTCAGGGGGAGATCCCTCTGCTTATCCCCGCTAAGCAGGCGATGGCAGGTCTGTGTCCACTCAGACACGGACACAGCCCACTGTTCTCTATAGGGTGGTGAGATAGATGGAAAGGGACTGCATGTCTGTTGCCATCCGATCCGTTTAACAGATGGCAAACGTATTCTTATATGTCTGTTTTTAGTGAGCCGAATCGGATGGGGTGACAGCGGACACATGTCTGCAGACATCTTCTGCCACGTAGAGAACAATGGGTTTTCCGATCAGGTCCGCCTAAAAAACAGACAGACAGACCCGATCGGTCCGCTGGTGTGAAAGGGGCCCAAGGTAAAAAAAACTTCTGTGTCACAGACTTGGCCCCTTTCACACATGCAGACCGTTTGATTCATCAGTTGAGTCACGCTTTTTCAAAAAAAAAAAAAAAAAGCTCATCAGTTTTTCATCTGTTTTTACATCATTTTTTTACATCCACCAGCCCCAGAGGCATTGTTTCATGAAAAAACTGACCGTTTGTCCGTTTTTTTTCATTCAATTACATACCTTTTTCATCCGATCCATTTTTTTAACCGTAGAAAAATAGGGATTTGATCCGTTCCAGAAAACAGATGTTAATGTAAATGGATGATAATCCACCATCAAATCATTCCCCGTATCTATTACCTTTTGTACCACCACCCCCTCCCTTTAGAATGTAAGCTCTATGAGCAGGGCCATTCTGTCCCTACAGTATTGAACTGTACTGTAATTGTGCTGTCCCCCTCTACATTGTAAAACACTGCCTAAACTGTTGGCGCTATATAAATTGTGTACAATAATAATCATTTACATCTGTTTTTCCATAGAGATGCACTGATGTCTGTTTTTCAGCCATCAACAGATGGCTGAAAAGCAGAAAAAGGACAAACGGCCTGCATGTGTGAAAAGGGGCATTATACTTGAACCCCATCATGATTCAATGCTGTGCATGAGAGTCTCTCCTAACTTTGTCCCTCCTCCCTGGACAGATCAATAGCAGCGGGAGCCATTGGCTCCCACTTTTGTCAATCAAATCCAGTGATGAGGGAACAGGGGGCGGGGCCGAGTCCTGCTCTCTGTGTCAATGGACGCAGCAGTGGGGGAGCCCCCATGGGAGTCGGTTTACTATTAGGGGCACCAGCAAGAGAGGACCCAGGAGCGCCGGTAAGAAACCCAAGAAGAGTATCTGGGCAGCTCTGTGCATCTCTATTCTATGTTTGTTATTTAAAAAAATAACAACCACTTTAAAAGATTGGTAATTTAGGCAGCCTCTTTAAAACCCACTCCCGGCCCACTTATTCTGACCTTCCTAGCACTCGCCTGCCTCTTCATTGCTCTGCAGTCCTAACCCCTTGTAAAGTCTATGTTGGATGTTTTCTGAGATTACACAATTGATGATTTTCAGCCCTGAGCACTGCATCATAAAAGAAGGTCACGTGCACTCCCTTACCCATAAGCACCAGGTATTAATACAGCAGCTCCAACAGGACAATTAATCACTGAGGTGGTGAGGTTTAGAGACTGTCACTTTGCCCTAAATTGTGATAGCAAAAATAGCAACGCAATGGGTAAATCATACCACCCATTATGCTTGCTAGTGAATTGACCCTTTTTTTTAGGGTCAGGTAACTTAACCTAAAATCTCCATGCAACATAAGGCTCAGAAAGGTTAAAACCCAAAGACACCCAGGCAACTAACATGTTAATAAGCGATTTCAGCAATTGCAGCCAAAATATTTCTTTCAGTTCAGGCTTCTGGTCAATCAGCAAAGGTGAATGAATGGAGTGCTTCTCAATGATCTGGAACATCTCTTCATTAAACGGGTACCCCAGGCAGATATTATGAGACACAAATGAATGTAATCACATATTCATTAAAGAAACTTTAAATGTGCAGTATTTTTAAATGCAACTGGCTTAAGTACCTGAATTTGTCCTGTTATTAGCATCCTGTAATCCTCTGTACAGCAGTATTTCTATAGGGAGAGGTAGCACAAGGAGTGATGACCTCGTCAGTGTGCTGCTCACTCTTTGTAGCCAGAAGGCTGGGGGAGTGGGGTTTGTTGTGTTGAGGGTGTGATGACAGTTCAGCGTAGGTCAAATACAAGGCTGTCTGGATCTATTTCAATGTATATATAAATGTATAGGTTTCTGCCTGCTTGGGGGTCAGCTTTAACATCTATTCAGTATTTATTTGCTTGAAAATTTTCTTAACAGCTATGGCTACATCAGAATAGTGTGTAAATTTAACAAAGCGGACTTTTTTCTTTTTTCTTTTTCTTTAACCCCCGGATTATGCTAAAAAAAGTGACTGCACAAGATCTGATTGGGATTGAATTGGCTGCTATGGAGAAAATTACAGTTGCCATTTTCAACCGTGCACTAAAACAACTGCAGTGCTGGGAACAACGCTGTTCTGACACTTTTGCTTAGATAAGGTTCATTGAAGTTTGAGCGATATTAAAAAATGCATTGATTTTTTTTTTTTTTTTTTTTAATAAAACATAACTGGATTTGTATTTGCCTGTAGTTCAGTTAATCCAGAATAATAATCTGGATCTATCCAAGTTTTTTTCTAGCGTGTCCTGCCAAGGGTTGATGTTGGACAGTGACATTGATGGTTACAGAAATTTGACAGATTCAAAATAAACCTTTTTTGTTTAGAGAGGATTTCTACAATTTAACAACTCCCTAAAGTGGGGCCAGACGAGCCGCAACCCGTTACTTCTCAGGGGGGTATGAAAGACTAAAGGAAATCAGGTGCAGAAAAATGTGTAAAACTGGAGTAACCATGAATTTATTCGTACTTGGATCGAGGCATACCCTCTTTATGGGTTGTTCTCACTTTCTTATGTTCAAAGACATCAAAAACTGCCATCATGAGGAGACTGTATTGTATATTTCTGCTTTTGTATATACATATATCTAGATACATGCTTCTGTATCTGGATATATTTTTTGTGTATTAATCTTACATATACTCACACATGTGTGTATATATATGCATGTGCCTGTATATATATTGTACATATGTATGTGTGTGTGTGTGTGTATATACGTGTGTGTTTGTACATAATCGTAGTTCAACAAGGGCAACACAGTCATCTTTAGAATGTATATCTAAATGTAATAAATGAACAACTTGCACCTGATATTTTTATATAGTTTTAAACATAATTTTCAGAAGCTCTCCGTGTTCATTATACCTGCTGAGGCCTTCGGGCCTCTTTTCTCATACTGAGGCTATAATTAAATGACAAAGAATATGCTTTGTGTGAATTTGATTACTAGGAGTATACGCACATGTATATATGTAATATGGAGGACTGGAACAGTTGATAGGCTACTTTTATGTCCCATTGGGGAGATTTCCTATGACCGTTTTAAAGATGTAGCAAGAAATAAAATAAAAAAAACAAAGCTCTCCAAAATGAAGAAAACCTTCTCTTAGACAGTTGTTATCTAAACAAGTGTCCCTTTTGGAAGCTTTCCCCTCTATTCCTGTTTTGATGACAACTCAATTTTTGATTTCCCTTTGCTGCCCCAGTATCAGTGGTCACCATGGAAACACAAAACTCAATAAAAACCTTACATGGGTTCTCACTTTTTACTACTCAAAATAAATTTAAAAAAAATGCTGGCTTTAGATAAACAAATTTTTAGATACATTTTAAGGACCTTGCTGACCAACAACCATATTCCAAATAAACTGCCTCCATATCTAGTTTTCTCATACCTAGGCATGGGCCCTATCTAGCGATGCAGTTTACTTGGTTAACATAAGGTTCCTGGTTCGGAACCACTGCTCTAGGCTGCCATTTCATCAGTGACTAACCAAACCTCGGAAAGCATCTGTGCATTTTGAGTGCCTTGATGACCAGTTGGACTTTTAGATGCCTCATAAGGAAAGCAAGCAGTATGTCCCTTAGAAATCAGCATCAATTTAAAGCCCAACTTGTTTTAAATAGCAGGAAGGGTTAGAAGTTTGGTCTACTGGAGAGATCTCCCCTCACTTTGTATTGAAAGTGAAGGCTAAAGTGGTTGTAAACCCTATTTTAAAACCTTGTGCTACAGGCGAGCCTATATTAAGGCTTACCTGTAGCTACCCAGGATATCTCCTAAACCTGCACTGTTTAGGAGATATCCCCTGTCCCCTGCATGTGCCGATGTCATCGGCACATGCGCACTGGGAAAAACTGAAGCAATGGCACCTATGTGCCGTTGCTGCAGTCTCTGCGCCGTTACCGGCGGCTCCCACGCGGGTATCACGGCTCCGGCGCTGTGATTGGCTAGAGCCACGAAAGCCGGAAGTAACTCCGGGATGACATGTCAGCGGCCGGAGGGGGAGATGAGGACCACTGCGGGGGCTCCGCGCTGAGGTAAGTAATACATAATGAGCTAGTATGCTATGCTCTATTACTCTATCCAAAATGGGGGGGAAAAAAAACTCTTTGCCTCTAGTTTTACCTTTTTAAGGCTTTAGAACCACTTTAATTTTAAAGGAAATATGGTAAATGACCCCTATCTTAAATTAGAAACAAAAAAAGATATCTTGTTTCTTTAATATTTTTCACCAAAAACCAATGAGTTTTGGGGCCTGTTTGGCACCATCAAGACATGTAGGGATTGGGATACCATATGCTGCCATGCACCAAAATATATATATTTTTAGGAACATTAAAAAAGGACTGCTGAATGTTGCTTCATCCAGAAATCAGAGGTTATGAACAATGATGGAAGAAAGACCAGGTTAGCTGCCTTTCAGATTGTTGTTTTGTAAATACCTTAGAGAAACCTGCCCAAGATGTGGTCATTCTAGTGAAATATCTCATTGGAGACTGGAAAACCTTAAGGCCCGGTTCACACCTATGCGAATTGGATGCGGCTTATACTGCTTCCAATTTGCATGATATTTTAAAATACGTTCATTTGAATGAGGCTGATTCACATATGTGCATTGCATTTGCACTCCACATTGCCCAAAAAAGTGTGCGTTTTCTGGTTATTGCGGTGAGAATTGCAAGCACGTTATCTTCTATAGGAACACATCTGATTCGCAGATGCATTCCCTTGTGAACGGGATAAAATCCTGATGTAACCCTGACCTGATACTGATCAAAAACTGACGTGAAACGCTGAACAACTGATTTTTATCTTCGCAGGAAAACCAGAGCTTCAATTCGCACTGCACATGTGTGAACCGGGCCTGAAGTAGAACTATAGGCAAAAAGGTTTTTTTTATTCTTTCATTTTGGAGAGCGCATTGCGGAAATGTCCCTTCACTTCTTGTCACATAACCAAGCAGGAAGTGAGAGGAAATCCCTGCAAAGTAAGGGAAATCCTTGGGGTCTGCAAGGTCATCAGAACTAGTGTCCTCATTGGAAGATTTCCCCTCTATTACTTTACTGGGGACAACCCAAAATTTGTGATTTTTTTTTTTTTTTACCATTCTCATTAAAAGTAAAACAGGACAAATAGAGAGGGTGAATCTCCCTAATCGGGCACAGACAGCAATGAAAATTGACAAGCATTCCAATCGTTCTCCACTCTATCCAAAACTTTAAAAAACTAAAATTTTTGCCTATAGTTATACTTTAAAGTGGTTGTAAACCGCTGAAAAAAAACCTGCACGGCAATGCATACTAGCACATTATGAAATACTTACCTTGGAACAAAGCCCTTCCAGTGGTGTTCGCTCACCGCTGAGAGGGCTGACATGTTCTCCCGGCGCTGTGAGTGGCTGGAGCCTTGATGACGTCACTCGCGTGCATGCATGTGGGAGCCCTCGGTTCCAGCAAGAAGCTCTGATGGTCCAGTACGGTATGCTGGACCTTAAGAGTGTATGTGCCGTTGATGTCAGCAGCTGCATGCAGGGTGAATATCTTCTAAACGGTGCACGATTAGGAGATACTCATTTTACCTACAGGTAAGCCTTATTATAGGTAATAATAACAAAGCAGGGTTTACAACCACTTTAAATCTTCTAAGCCTTGTGCAAGCTTTTACCATACAAGATACAGTAGCTCTTTGAATGCCTTTCTTCACCCACATAACAGACAACAAAGATCCTTTTGGAGGCTCTGAATAAGGGACATGCGGGTAAAACCTGGGTACATGGTCGACAATGGAAGCATGCAGAAGCCCGGATGAAGAATCAGAGATTGTGGGAAGAACAATATCCTATTTGATGTGAAATAAAGGCAGCATTGGACAAAGGATCACTCTATCCAGAAAGAAGCATAGAAGGGGTCCTTTGGCAGAAAATGCTTGTAGTTCAAACACTCATTTGGCTGATGAAATAGTCATTAATAAAGCCATTTTAAAAGACGTATTTTAGAAATACCCCAAATACTCTGTGATAGGTACTATCAAGTCTTTGTTTTTATCCTAGCTGTGTCAGCCAGACCGCTTTTGTTTTCTAGGGGTGCCACATCTCTAAAATGACTATAGCATGGAGGAATTTAGGTATACACTGGAGAAAGAATCTCCAGTATCCTACAATAGCGGGCTATAACAGCAACAGAACGGAGACATATTAAATAAAATCACATAATCTTTATTATAAAAGTTAAAATTTATAAAAATGAATGTATCCAAACAGATGGGGAACAAAGAGACACTTTACATCTGTACATGGTACATGAATGGTCCTTATAATCGGTTGTGTGCATACAATCCATAGAATAATATGTATTATGTCGGACATTCTGACCACAAAATCCGTCAGATTTTTTCCGATGGATTTTGGACGAAACTTGTGTTGCATACACACAGTCGGACAACGTTGTCGGAAAATCCGATCGTTCTGAACGAGGTGACGTACAAAACGTACGGCAGGACTACGTAGAGGCCAGTGGCCAATAGCTTTCGTCTGCAAATTTCTTCTGAGCATGCGTGGCACTTTGTGCGTCGGAATTCTCTACACACGATCGCAAAAAGTCTGATCGGATTTTGTTGTCGAAAACATTTTTACATCCTGCTCTCAAATTTTTTTTCCGTCTGAGTTTCTGACGGAAAAAGTCCGCTAGAGCCCCCACACGATCGGATTTTCTGACAACATAATCCGATTGGACTTTTTCCATCGGAATATCGGATCGTGTGTACGGGGCATTAGGCTGCATTCACATCTCTGCGTTTTAAATTGCGGGCAGATTTGCAGCGATTCTGTCCGTGATTTCAAAGTGTCGAGGTGTGAATGACAAATTGCAGAAAGCACATTTGAGATGCCATTCATTTGAATGGCACCTAAAATCGTGTTGCGATTTATCATGCACCAATCGTGGCAGAACCACACCACGATTTTAGGTGCCATTCAAATGAATGGCATCTCAAATGTGCTTTCTGCGATTTGTCATTCACACCTCGGTGCTTTGAAATGGCGGACAGAATTGCAGCAAATCTGCCTACGAGTCAAAACTCTGAGATGTGAAACAGCCTTATGGACTACTGTCTGTATGGTCAACGTTTTGCCAACAATTTGGCTTCCTCAGGACCACAAACAATGGATTTCCTACAATGACATAGTATTAGTCTCATAATATATAAAAAATGACAAGATAGTACATGTATCACTAATCCATATTAAATGTTGCATGTTCCTACCAGCAAACACAGGCAGGCGATCATCCGCCCCTAATGCCTTGGGCGGGCATAGTAATAAAGGGGGTGGAGCCAATGGTGGTGAAAAAATTAGGTTTTGCCTAGGGTGTTTAAAACCCTTGCACCACCCCTGCAGCTACCCTACCAATGCATCATATGGAGACAGCCACGTAGACGGCTCTATGTAAAGTATCTCACAAAAGTGAGTACACCCCTCACATTTTATTTTTATATTTTATTATATCTTTTCATGTGACAACACTGAAGAAATTACACTGCTATAATGTAAAGTAGTGAGTGTACATGGATCCATATCCCTGCTTTGTCAGGATGGCGATCTGCCTTGTTTACATAGGCAGATTGTAGTTCTGTCTCTGTGGCTGATTATCGGTGGGTGTCACCGGACATCGAGTACATGGGACCCGCTGATCAGCTCCCACTGTGTGTAGTCACACCGGGAGCGAGTTGCTAGTGGTGTGCATTCGCGTCTTTACCTGGAAGTGCAGATCAGGCATATATACGTGATCCTGCGCACAGCAGCCACCCTGTAGCAGTAAAACTGCTACATGGCGGCCGGCAAGTGGTTAAAGTGTATGTTACCCTAAATATATTTTTTTTTTAGATGTGTGTTTTATAAATCGTAGTCTATAATTTGTCATGTAATTGTTACATCTGAAATACCTGGTTGATCTTGCCAGTCACCTTTCTTCATTGTTCTATACTGACCACACAAAGCACAGATTTGTTTTAGCGTGGTCAGTTTGCATCCTTTGGCTGGCAATTATTGAGGAGTTTGTTTAGCCACTATGCCCCCCCCCCAACCAATCACAGCCTACCTCTGGCACACACCTCCCAACAAATCATAGCCCACCCCCTGTTCAAGCACAGACTGCACCTTGCCCCAGGTTGTAGATCAGTGTTTCTCAAACTTTTTCGTCTTACGGCACACCAAAAAGATCTAAAAAATTTCACACCACACCTGAAAATATGTAACAATTTTTGTGGCGAAGGGCATATAAATTTTTACATATATATTTAATTTAAAATAGGATGTGCCTGCTTTCTAGAGCAAATCAGATTGAAGCTATTGTAATCGTATTTGTACTTTCGCTTGCTTCCTTGCTTTTAATTTAAAGTGGTTGTACTGCTTGAAATATCTCATAAGCCTCCACGGTTTAGGAGATATTTACTAAAAAGACAAGCCAATGACTATGGCGCATGTGCCCTTTATAAAGGGCACATCGTGACATTTCTAATAGGGGTCATGACGTAACTGGCGGCTCCCGCAACTCCGATCAGGCACAGAGCCGGAGTTTGCGGCACCTGATGGAAGAGGGCAAAGATGGACGCTCCCTGCTAGTGGGGACAACTGAGACATCACAGGCTTCGGTTTCAGGTAAGTGACACATAATGGGCTCTATGCGGTGCATAGTAGCCCATTATGCTTTATCTTTAACAGTTTCTCTTCCAGAGTTTCAGACTTGATAAAGTATTTCTCCATCGCTAAGCAAGCAATGAACAAACTTTTATAAGCATCAAAGTTGGAATTCAACGGTCTCTCTTATTATAATATAATTAGAGCAATCAGGTTCTCCAGAGATCTCGCACAAGTCTCGCATTACGAAAGGAACCAATGAATAACAGACTGACAGAGATTGCGTTTTTATATATGTTGGTCAGGATACCGGAAGTGTTGTGCACGGAGACCGTACTCACATCTATCTGGCTGTTCGCATTTTATCCAATGTAAGCACTTACTTTTAATAAAAATAGTATGTTTTGATATACTTCACGATCGGGTCCCTCTCTCCACTTTTTCTCGATTTCAAATTTTCACAACACATCGAGGGCGAGTCACTACTGCGGGACCGCAGTTAACTCTATACACCTACGAGTGGAGGGCTATCTCTGGGGATACGTTTTTGCGGAAGTGGATATTAAGTCCGTGGATCTTATCGATTGGAGGCAGACCGTGTTGGGGACCATCCTAGTGGGAATTCGGGATTGGAGCCTGCCACTGTTACAGGTCTTGATGCCCAAGTTTATCGTGTGAGAGGTGAGAGGCTAGGAAGCACCATTTATGAGCAGGTCCTCACCACCCAGCACCCCCCACTTTTTGAAGAGAGGAACAACCACTATACATCTTTTTTGTAGAGACTATTAGCTGTATGCTTATGGGTGTCACCACCTTTATCACACCAATTTGATACTAAACCCTTTTTGTGGACTCTAGATTCACCCACATATTTATTCATCTGTGGTTTATATTGTACACTCGAGATTTATTGTTTTCACCATTTTCACGCATTTATGTAATTTTATGATATTTATTGTTGAGAGTTTATTAAGCACTGGTTGCATTTTTAAATAATCTTTCAATCACATTTTTATCACATATATGTTTAATCAATTTATTTTAGGATTGATTCATTTTACTTAGTGTATGTCTAGTTTTGGAGTCACGGCTTAGTGACCATTCACGCATCACATACATGTATATAGCACATGTTAAATATTTAATGCACTTTAGCGCAAAATCACTATCCATTAATTTATATATGTTACTTTTTTAACTTTTGCTACATCGATTTACCATTTAATTTTTCGATATGTTCAAGGTTTCAAAGCACTACCAATTTAAATGTTTTTCAAAACTTCCACGGCACACCTGCAAATCTCACGCGGCACACTAGTGTTCCATGGCACACAGTTTGAGAATCACTGCTGGAATATAAGACTATGGAATATAAGCATATGGTCTAACCTCGCCCCCCCCCCACTATCAATAAGAGATGCATGGTCACGTGACAGAACATTTTAACCTTATAAAAGAGGTAGGAGAGATCATTTCTGAGACGTGTAAAAGCAGTTATGGTGCCTACATAGTTATAACCTAGAAAGTGAATATAACATTTTATGTTCACAACTATTATAGAAGTAGAACTATAGGCAAAACCTCTATTTCCACTTTTAATAGATTTTTATTGAAAAAATGTAAAGGTACAAAACATGGCATATGAAAACTTTTTGAAATTGTCAAGAAGATAGTAGACCGCATAGGTGTGCGCATGGGGTGTGCCTGGTTACACCCTAATCACCCCCTGCATGTTAGTGTAGCCCCATGCCGGTGTCCTGTCGAGAAATGTCCCCCATCGGATAGTGTCCGCCCTGTACTGCGCAGGCGCATTGCTTGCGCAGTACGGAGGACAAACGAGACGCAGAAGGTCTCCGAAGATTAACAGCTGTTCATCAGCTCTACACGGCACCTGCGCACTTAATAGTACATTCTGTTACTCACTCCCGATGCTCCTACAACTCTGCAAGGGGTGATGTGCCTACACGATTGCCAGAGATGGGGCGGTGATAAGGGCAGGTAGTTCAATGTTACAATCTACCAAACCCGCCCATCAACTTTGCTAAACCCACCATTCAGTTCTGTAAACACGCCCCCCAAAGATACGCCCATTTGACATATCCACTCACACAAGCATCGGGAGCGTGTGACACAATGTAGTATTAAGTGCGCAGGTGCTGTGTAGAGCTGATGAACAGCTGTTAATCTTCAGAGACTTTTGGCGTCTCCTTTGTCCTCCGTACTGCGCAAGCACTGCGCCTGCACAGTACAGGGCGGACACTCTCCGAAGGGGGAACTTTCTCGTCAGAACACCGGCTGTCTACCGAGATCTGCCCGCTGGGCTGCTGTGAAATGTTGCATCCAAGCAGTGTGTAGCCCGCACTGCCTGTGAGACAGTTTCACATTGAGCAGATGGTAAAGCTTGCAAGAGCCGCTCAGTGTGTGAAACTGTCAGGTAATGTTACTGCATGCAGAGAGAGAGACCAGCTGTCAAAACTCAGCAGTGATGGTGGGGGTGGGTGGATGGGACCGAACAGCTATCAAACACCAGCCAATGGGATGGGGTCCAGGCGGGACTGCTACCTGTATGTGGCCCGCTCCTTTTCTTAAGCTGCCCAATCATTGGCTGGTGTTTCATAGCTGTTCAGTCCCGCCCATCCCTGACATCACCGCTGAGTTTTGACAGCTGGTCTCTCTCTCTCTGCAAGCAGTTACATTACCGGACAGTGTCACACACTCACTAAGCGGCTCTTACAAGCCTCACTGTCTGCTCAATGTGAAACTCCACCTCTCTCTATCAGTGCCAATCAATTCCCATCAGTGTTGCTAATCAGTGCCACCTGTCAGTGTCAATCAGTGCTGCCTATTACTGCCACCTATCAGTGCCAACCAATGCCACCAATCAGTGCCCATCAGTACTGCCTATCAGTGCTGCCTATGAGTGCCAATCAGTGCTGCATATCAGTGCCAACCAATGCCACCTATCAGTGCTGCCAATCTGTGCTATCTATCAGTGGCCATCAGTGCTGCTTATCAGTGCCGCCAATTAGTGTTCATCAGTGCCAACCAATGCCACCTATCAGTGCCAATCAGTGCTGCTTATTAGTGCCAATCAGTGCCGCCTTTCAGTGCCAACAAATGCCACCTATTAGTGCTGCCAATCAGTGCCACCTGTCAGTGCCTATCAGTGCCACAAATTAGTGCTGCCTATCAGTGCCAACCAATGTCACCCATCAGTGCAGCCTATGAGTGCCCATCAGTGCTGCCTATCAGTGGCACATATCTGTGCCAATGAGTGTCCATTATGTTGCCTATCAGTGCCCATCAGAACTGCCTATCAGTGCCCATCAGTGTTACCTATCAGTGCCAATTGGTGGTGCCTATCAATGCCGATCAGTGCTGCATATCAGTGCCACCAATCAGTGCGGCCTATTAGTGCCATTAGTGCTGCCGATCATTGCCAGTCAGGGCCGTCCATTAGTGCTGCCTATCAGTGCAGCCTATCAGTGCTGACAATCAGTGCCACATATCTGTGCCAACCAATGCCACCTATCAGTGCCCATCAGTGCTTCCAATCAGTGGCAATCAGTGTCCATTATGCTGCCTATCAGTGCCCATCAGTGCTGCCAATCAGTGCCAATCGGTGGTGCCAATCAGTGGCCATTAGTGCTGCCGATCAGTGCCTGTCAGGGCCGTCCATCAGTGCTGCCAATCAGTGCTTTCTATTAGTGCCAATCAGTGTTGCCTATCAGTGCCCATCAGTGCTGCCAATCAGTGCTGTCAATCAGTGGCACCAATCAGTGCCCATCAGTGCTGCCAATTAGTGCCCATCAGTGCACCGAGTGCAGGGATGAGGAGATGAACTCAGCAGCCAGGCACGTTGTCCATGGGGGGCTGGCCTGGTGGGACACAACTTAAATCTGTTGATGTTTAATATTTCCACATGCTGATCTTTAGTATAATAGGTAATCACTGCACTACTATTTACAATAAACTACTGGAGGTAAAATAAAAAAGCTCCATAGAGCGCCGGTCAAAATCTCCTGCTATTGCGAATTGGATGCGGTGAAACTGCATCCAATTCGCAATAGTTTGAACCCAGCCTCAAAGGCTTGCCTCTAAGCACTGTTATGTGTTTCTACACCACAAAAAAAGTGCAGCCCTAACTTACTGATCAATAACTGAACAATAATGGTGGAATCCTCTAATGTATGGAAATCTCAATAAACTTCAATATTACCACAATACCGGTCTCTGTGATACGTAACATCACATATAATACACATCACACTGAAAAAATACATAAAACATGAAACTTAGCAGGGATGGTGGAGACCCCTCTACAGATAATTGTAGATATTTGCCATACAGATTAACTTCAAGTGCAACATGTCCAGTGATATGTGATTTCACATGTAATACACATCAAAATGAGAATAAGACATACGTTTTTTTTTTTAAACTTAGCAAGGATGGTGGAAACCCCTCTACAGATAATTGCAATACAAATTAACTTAAAGTGCAACTTTTTAGTTGGGAGGTTTACATCATTATAGCACTTTGGAATTTTTTTTTTTTTTATATTGTTACACTTAATTCTATAGGAGGGTTATAACCCCTGTCAAGCCAAAACAGGACGTGAGAGGAAATCCCTGTAAGTCAAGATAATCCCTTGGGGACCCCCCAGGTCACCAGAACTAGTATCCCAATTGGAAGATTTTCCCTCTATTACTTTTCTAGGGACAACCCAAAATTTGGGATTTTCTTTTACTTTCACTTTCAATGATAATGGTAAACAGGACGAAAAGAGAGGGTCAATCTCCTTAAAGGGGTTGTAAAGGATTTTTTTTTTTTTTAACAAACATGCTATACTTACCTCCACTGTGCAGCTCGTTTTGCACAGAGTGGCCCCAAATCTGGTCTTCTGGGGTCCCTCGGCGGCTGTCTCGCCCCCCCCCAAAGTACTTCTCACCTAAATGCGAGCTCCCTCGCATGGTGTGGAGTACTTGTGGGCGCGCTCCCATGATACAGCCGGCAGCTATAGCTGTATCACTCGGCCCCGCCCCCCGGCGCGCTGCATCATTGGATGTGATTGACAGCAGCGTGAGCCAATGGCTGTGCTGCTTTCAATCCATCCACTCTAGCCAATCAACGGCCAGGGTGAGAGGTGAAGAGGATATCGGGGGCGAGCGCGGGACTTTCGAGGGGTCAGGTAAGTAAAACGGGGGGTCTGGGGGGGTGGTATAGTCAGATGTTTTTTACCTTTACAAACCCTTTAACTGGGGCACAGACAGCAATAAAAACCTGACGGGGGTTCTAATCCCTCTCCATTCCATCCTAAAGTAAGAAAAAGTTTTGCCTTTAGTTATACTTTAAGGGGTCTTTTAATAAAAATAATAATAATAGTGAAACCATGTGTATATTCGTTCTGTGCGAACTGGGGTAAAAATATATATATATGCTATTAGGCTATTTTCTTTGCTGACTGATTCTATTTAAAACAAAAAATACCGCATTTGGCCACTAGATGGAGTTCAGTGTCATCGTAGATTCTTCTTATAATCAGCGCCATCTAGTGGTCGAATGCATAAAAAAAACACCCCTTCATTCAGTTTAAGCGTGCCACACAGCGCTAACTCACCAGCTCCGGTGTCTTTAATCAGAGATGCAGTTAGAATGATTGCATTTAGTCTATGGCCTGTCCATGTACACACCATGTCCTGTTTCACACACTAGAAATCAGATTTGTATTTTTTAACCTAAATTACAAATAACACGGGGATCCCGGTGTAGCAGTAAATACTGCATCCCATGAAATCCGGCACCCCCTGCCGCTACTGCGCATGCGTCGGTTTCAGACACAAGAAAGCGAGCGCAGAGCTACGGCAGAGGAACACAGCTGAGCTAGATTAACTCCTCACACGCCGACGCCGTGCATCATGAAGACACAGCGAGACACCTGACTCGATCTCCATCTGGATGACAACGGGGACACAGGCTGGTTGCATGTCAGGGGGGTGCAGTCTGCATGTCAAGAGGGGGGGGGGGGCAGTCTGCATGTCAAGAGGGGGGGGGGGCAGTCTGGATTTCACGGGGGGTGCAGTCTGCATGTCAAGGGGGGGGGGGTGCAGTCTGCATGTCAAGGGGGGGGGGGGGGCAGTCTGGATGTCACGGGGGGGGGGGGGCAGTCTGGATGTCACGGGGGGGGGGGGGGGGGGTGCAGTCTGCATGTCAAGGGGGGGGGGGGCAGTCTGGATGTCACGGGGGTGCAGTCTGCATGTCAGGGGGGGGGGGGGGCAGTCTGGATGTCACGGGGGGTGCAGTCTGCATGTCAAGGGGGGGGGGGGGGGCAGTCTGGATGTCACGGGGGGGGGGCAGTCTGGATGTCACGGGGGGTGCAGTCTGGATGTCAGGGGGGGGGGCAGTCTGGATGTCACGGGGGGGTGCAGTCTGCATGTCAGGGGGGGGGGGCAGTCTGGATGTCACGGGGGGGGCAGTCTGCATGTCAATGGGGGGGGGGGGGGGCAGTCTGGATGTCACGGGGGGTGCAGTCTGCATGTCAAGGGGGGGGGGGGCAGTCTGGATGTCACGGGGGGTGCAGTCTGCATGTCACGGGGGGTGCAGTCTGCATGTCAAGGGGGTGCAGTCTGCATGTCAAGGGGGGGGCAGTCTGGATGTCACGGGGGGGGTGCAGTCTGCATGTCAAGGGGGGGGCAGTCTGGATGTCACGGGGGGTGCAGTCTGCATGTCAAGGGGGGGGCAGTCTGGATGTCACGGGGGGTGCAGTCTGCATGTCAAGGGGGGGGGGGGGGCAGTCTGGATGTCACGGGGGGGGGTGCAGTCTGGATGTCATGGGGGGGGGGGCAGTCTGCATGTCAAGGGGGGGGGGGGGGGGGGGCAGTCTGGATGTCACGGGGGGTGCAGTCTGCATGTCAAGGGGGGGTGCAGTCTGGGGGGGGGGTGCAGTCTGCATGTCACGGGGGGGGGGGGGGGCAGTCTGGATGTCACGGGGGGTGCAGTCTGCATGTCAAAGGGGGGGGCAGTCTGGATGTCAATGGGGGGGGGCAGTCTGGATGTCACGGGGGGGTGCAGTCTGCATGTCAATGGGGGGGGGGCAGTCTGGATGTCACGGGGGTGCAGTCTGCATGTCAGGGGGGGGGGGGGGGGGGCAGTCTGGATGTCACGGGGGGTGCAGTCTGCATGTCAATGGGGGGGGCAGTCTGGATGTCACGGGGGGTGCAGTCTGCATGTCAACGGGGGGGGGGGGGGGCAGTCTGGATGTCAGGGGGGGGGGGGTGCAGTCTGCATGTCAATGGGGGGGGCAGTCTGGATGTCACGGGGGGGGGGGTGCAGTCTGCATGTCAAGGGGGGGGGCAGTCTGGATGTCACGGGGGGGGGGTCTGGGGGGGGGGTGCAGTCTGCATGTCAAGGGGGGGGCAGTCTGGATGTCACGGGGGGTGCAGTCTGCATGTCAGGGGGGGGGGGGGGCAGTCTGGATGTCACGGGGGGTGCAGTCTGCATGTCAAGGGGGGGGGGGGCAGTCTGGATGTCAATGGGGGGGGCAGTCTGCATGTCACGGGGGGGCAGTCTGGATGTCACGGGGGGGTGCAGTCTGCATGTCAATGGGGGGGGGGGCAGTCTGGATGTCACGGGGGGGCAGTCTGGATGTCAATGGGGGGGGCAGGTCCTGGGGGGGGTGTCACGGGGGGTGCAGTCTGCATGTCAAGGGGGGGGGCAGTCTGGATGTCATGGGGGGGGGGGGGGGTGCAGTCTGCATGTCAAGGGGGGGGCAGTCTGGATGGGGGGGGGGCAGTCTGGATGTCACGGGGGGTGCAGTCTGCATGTCACGGGGGGGGGGGGGCAGTCTGGATGTCACGGAGGGTGCAGTCTGCATGTCAAGGGGGGGGGGGGGCAGTCTGGATGTCACGGGGGGTGCAGTCTGCATGTCAAGGGGGGGGGGGGGGCAGTCTGGATGTCACGGGGGGTGCAGTCTGCATGTCAAGGGGGGGGGGGGCAGCAGTCTGGATGTCAATGGGGGGGGGGGGGTTCATTGTCATGGGGGGTGCAGTCTGCATGTCAATGGAGGGGGGGGCAGTCTGGATGTCACGGGGGGGGTGCAGTCTGCATGTCAAGGGGGGGGGGCAGTCTGGATGTCACGGGGGGTGCAGTCTGCATGTCAGGGGGGGGGGCAGTCTGGATGGCACGGGGGGTGCAGTCTGCATGTCATGGGGGGGGGCAGTCTGGATGTCACGGGGGGTGCAGTCTGCATGTCAAGGGGGGGGGGCAGTCTGGATGTCACGGGGGGTGCAGTCTGCATGTCAAGGGGGGGGGGGGGCAGTCTGGATGTCACGGGGGGTGCAGTCTGCATGTCAAGGGGGGGGGCAGTCTGGATGTCACGGGGGGTGCAGTCTGCATGTCAAGGGGGGGGGGCAGTCTGGATGTCAATGGGGGGTGCAGTCTGCATGTCAAGGGGGGGTGCAGTCTGCATGTCAACGGGGGGGGGGGGCAGTCTGGATGTCACGGGGGGTGCAGTCTGCATGTCAAGGGGGGGGGGGCAGTCTGGATGTCACGGGGGGTGCAGTCTGCATGTCAAGGGGGGGGGGGCAGTCTGGATGTCAATGGGGGGGGGGGGTGCAGTCTGCATGTCAATGGGGGGGGGGCAGTCTGCATGTCACGGGGGGTGCAGTCTGCATGTCAAGGGGGGGGGCAGTCTGGATGTCACGGGGGGTGCAGGCTGCATGTCAGGGGGGGGGGCAGTCTGGATGTCACAAGGGGGGGGCAGTCTGCATGTCAAGGGGGGGGGGCAGTCTGGATGTCACGGGGGGGGTGCAGTCTGCATGTCAATGGGGGGGGGGGCAGTCTGGATGTCACGGGGGTGCAGTCTGCATGTCATGGGGGGGGGGGTGCAGTCTGCATGTCAAGGGGGGGCAGTCTGGATGTCTGCATGTCAAAGGGGGGGGCAGTCTGGATGTCACGGGGGGTGCAGTCTGCATGTCAGGGGGTGGTAGTCTGGATGTCACGGGGGGTGCAGTCTGCATGTCAGGGGGGGGCACATAATGGTTGCCATAGGCCAGCTGGATGTCACAGGCAGGCACAGGCTGTGCTGGCTGGATGTCACCGGGGGCACACGATGGTTGCATGTCACAGGGGGCCACAGGCTACACCAGGGGCGGACTGACAACTCATGGGGCCCCCGGGCAATAGAAGATCATGGGGCCCCCTTGGTCCCCGCACTCAAGGGGACCAAGCGCACACACAGGGGGGGGGGGGGACACGCACACACAGGGGGACACTGGAGGGAGAGCACACACACAGGGGGGGACACGCACACAGGGGGACACTGGAGGGAGAGCACACACACAGGGGGGGACACGCACACAGGGGGACACTGGAGGGAGAGCACACACACAGGGGGGGACACGCACACAGGGGGACACTGGAGGGAGAGCACACACACAGGGGGGGACACGCACACAGGGGGACACTGGAGGGAGAGCACACACACAGGGGGGGACACGCACACAGGGGGACACTGGAGGGAGAGCACACACACAGGGGGGGACACGCACACAGGGGGACACTGGAGGGAGAGCACACACACAGGGGGACACTGGAGGGAGAGCACACACACAGGGGGGGACACGCACACAGGGGGACACTGGAGGGAGAGCACACACACACAGGGGGGGACACGCACACAGGGGGACACTGGAGGGAGAGCGCACACACAGGGGGGGAGGGGGGACACGCACACGCACACAGGGGGACACTGGAGGGATGTATTATAGAGAGGATACCGATTTTCACGGCATGTATTATAGAGGGGATACCGATTTTTCATGTCATGTATTATAGAGTGGGATACCGATTTTCACGGCATGTATTATAGAGGGGATACCGATTTTCACGGCATGTATTATAGAGGGGATACGGATTTTCACGGCCTGTATTATAGAGGGGATACCGATTTTCACGGCATGTATTATAGAGGGGATACGGATTTTCACGGCCTGTATTATAGAGGGGATACCGATTTTCATGTCATGTATTATAGAGGGGATACCGATTTTCACGGCCTATATTATAGAGGGGATACCGATTTTCACGGCATGTATTATAGAGGGGATACCGATTTTCACGGCATGTATTATAGAGGGGATACCGATTTTCACGGCATGTATTATAGAGGGGATACCGATTTTCACGGCCTGTATTATAGAGGGGATACCGATTTTCACGGCCTGTATTATAGAGTGGGATACCGATTTTCACGGCATGTATTATAGAGGGGGATACCGATTTTCATGTCATGTATTATAGAGTGGGATACCGATTTTTCACGGCCTGTATTATAGAGGGGATACCGATTTTCACGGCATGTATTATAGAGTGGGATACCGATTTTCACGGCCTGTATTATAGAGGGGATACCGATTTTTCACGGCCTGTATTATAGAGGGGATACCGATTTTCACGGCATGTATTATAGAGGGGATACCGATTTTCACGGCCTGTATTATAGAGTGGGATACCGATTTTTCACGGCCTGTATTATAGAGGGGATACCGATTTTCACGGCCTGTATTATAGAGTGGGATACCGATTTTCATGGCATGTATTATAGAGGGGATACCGATTTTCACGGCCTGTATTATAGAGGGGATACCGATTTTCACGGCCTGTATTATAGAGGGGATACCGATTTTCACGGCATGTATTATAGAGGGGATACCGATTTTCACGGCATGTATTATAGAGGGGGATACCGATTTTCACGGCATGTATTATAGAGGGGGATACCGATTTTCATGTCATGTATTATAGAGTGGGATACCGATTTTCACGGCATGTATTATAGAGGGGATACCGATTTTCACGGCATGTATTATAGAGGGGATACCGATTTTCACGGCCTGTATTATAGAGGGGATACCGATTTTCACGGCCTGTATTATAGAGTGGGATACCGATTTTCACGGCCTGTATTATAGAGTGGGATACCGATTTTTCACGGCCTGTATTATAGAGGGGATACCGATTTTCACGGCCTGTATTATAGAGGGGATACCGATTTTCACGGCATGTATTATAGAGGGGATACCGATTTTCACGGCATGTATTATAGAGGGGGATACCGATTTTCACGGCATGTATTATAGAGGGGATACCGATTTTCACGGCATGTATTATAGAGGGGATACCGATTTTCACGGCATGTATTATAGAGGGGATACCGATTTTCACGGCATGTATTATAGAGGGGATACCGATTTTCATGTCATGTATTATAGAGTGGGATACCGATTTTCACGGCATGTATTATAGAGTGGGATACCGATTTTCACGGCCTGTATTATAGAGTGGGATACCGATTTTTCACGGCATGTATTATAGAGGGGATACCGATTTTCACGGCCTGTATTATAGAGGGGATACCGATTTTCACGGCATGTATTATAGAGGGGATACCGATTTTCACGGCCTGTATTATAGAGTGGGATACCGATTTTTCACGGCCTGTATTATAGAGGGGATACCGATTTTCACGGCCTGTATTATAGAGTGGGATACCGATTTTCACGGCCTGTATTATAGAGTGGGATACCGATTTTCACGGCCTGTATTATAGAGTGGGATACCGATTTTCACGGCCTGTATTATAGAGGGGATACCGATTTTCACGGCATGTATTATAGAGTGGGATACCGATTTTCACGTCATGTATTATAGAGTGGGATACCGATTTTCACGGCCTGTATTATAGAGGGGATACCGATTTTTCACGGCCTGTATTATAGAGGGGATACCGATTTTCACGGCATGTATTATAGAGGGGATACCGATTTTCACGGCCTGTATTATAGAGTGGGATACCGATTTTTCCATGTATTATAGAGGGGATACCGATTTTCACGGCCTGTATTATAGAGTGGGATACCGATTTTCACGGCCTGTATTATAGAGTGGGATACCGATTTTTCACGGCCTGTATTATAGAGGGGATACCGATTTTCACGGCCTATATTATAGAGGGGATACCGATTTTCACGGCATGTATTATAGAGGGGATACCGATTTTCACGGCATGTATTATAGAGTGGGATACCGATTTTCACGGCATGTATTATAGAGTGGGATACCGATTTTCACGGCATGTATTATAGAGGGGATACCGATTTTCACGGCATGTATTATAGAGTGGGATACCGATTTTCACGGCCTGTATTACTAGAGGGGTATACATAATTTAATGGCCTGTAATATTATTATAAGAGGGTATGCTGAATTTCATGGCCTGTAATATTATTATAAGAGGGTATGCTGAATTTCATGGCCTGTAATATTATTATAAGAGGGTATGCTGAATTTCATGGCCTGTATTAGAAGAAGAGTGGATATGATCAGTTGCCACTTCTCTCCTCTCGCAGTTCCAAGATTAGGGGTGGATGAGCAATATAGTTGACCTCAGACATGGAGTAGAGATAGAGCTAATGAGTCACATGATCACAGTAAGAGGCTGTGTTATTAGAACAGATAAGAACATTTTTTATCTAACACAGACACAGGGCAACTTCTAGTTAGACATGGGTCAGTCTGAGGTCTTAGTTTGTTTTGTTTGTCTGTCTGGGGGTTGGTGATCTATCCATGTTTTTAGCCAGTGGTGGGGTGTAATTCATAATTATTATTTTTTTTGGACTAAGTAGGTTTCCTGACACCTCATTATAATTATTATATTTTAAGTAAACATTTAAAAAATAAACTCTGTGTTATTGGTTTATCTCTGTGTTTATGATCATTTCATCATTCAGTGTTGGATACAGTATAGTACATGGACCTTTATTCAGTGTACATCAATGCAGTGCACCATAATGTATTATTGTGCTTCACTGTAATTCAGCCTTTGGCATTCCATTTATGTCATTGAGAGTAAGCCAAGCAAGTAGGAGCAAAAAAATTAGAAAGATATACTAATCATTATATACTGTATTTGTAACATCAAATTTTAATGCGCTATATGTAAATTTAAATCCCTGCCACACACATTTTTCTGTTAACCAAAGTTAAATAGGTATGTTACGATGTATTCCTATATTTCTTAGTTTCTGACTCTTCCTTTTATCTTTTTCAGCATTCACCATTATGTTTTTGGCTCTGACCTTGCAGATCTTCACTCTTCTCATCAAACCGTGATTGTTCATGTAGATTTGTAGTGTAAATTTATCTAGCAATTATTTATCCAGTTCACCTTTTTATTTTTTTAGCTTGTATTGTATGTGAGCAGGAATGTATTTTAAATAAAGCTGACCTGGCCCCCTCCTGTCTTTCTTTCTTTCTCACAATCATAGCTATTCTATGTTAGTGATATTGTTGCCTACTTTTTTTGATAAACCTTGTGATTAAATATTTAAATAGAATATTGTTGTATAGTTAGAGTCTTGCTGTATTGATGTTGAGTATTTATTTTAATGCACAATTTTTTTTAATTAATTATTCTCAAAAATTTCAAACTGAGATTTTTTTTTTAATATCAATAAAATGACCACCGATTATTTTTGCATATACTCTTGTCTTGTTGCTTATTTCTTAAACATTTATTTTTTTTTATTTTTTTTTGCATTTCTTAACATTTAACCCCCTTTATGACCATAGTATTGTTTGCTACTCAGCACAGAGCTAATTTAAGACCCCATACGCACTATTTGATTTTTCTGAAGATTTGTCTTCAGATTTAAAAAAAATAAAATAATGAGGGGAAACCTTAATTTCAATTTTTATCCAATCAGGCTGGCAATTGCACTAAATGGTTTTGATAAATATGAAGACAAAAATCTGCAGACAATCTAAAGGTGTGTATGGGGCCTAACTCGCAATTGCTCAGTCATGTAATACCTTCTTCAAATTAGCGCCATACATTTTTTTTCAAATAGACCTTTCATTTAGATGGTATTTGATAACCAGTGTGTGGTTTAATTCAATTTTTTATGTTGTCATACAAAATATTCAATAGATATTAAAAACCAAAAAATGTGTGTGTGTGTGTGTGTGTGTGTGTGTGTGTGTGTGTGTGTGTGTGTGTGTGTGTGTGTGTGTGTGTGTGTGTGTGTGTGTGTGTGTCTATATATATATATATATATATATATATATATATATATATATATATATATATATATATACACACACACTTTTCTTTTAGAAAAGATATCCAATAAAATATAATCTATTTCTTAATGTATGCCGGAAAGAATTTCCCAACATGTCATTTGATAAAATTATTCCTATATATATATATATATATATATATATATATATATATATATTTTTAACATGATAGAGCTTATAAACCAGGGGTCTCAAACAGTCGAACTTACAGCTGTTGTGTAACTACAAGTCCCATCACGAGTCTGCCTGTGGGAGTCATGCTTGTAACTGTCAGCCTTGCCATGACTCATGGGACTAGTATTTCTGGCATTTAGAGACCACCTGCTATAAACTATTTTAGATGACTTTAAAAAAATGGTCAGTCCACAAGTACTTACGGCCCATCTCATTTCTTGAGTCCCTACAATGCAATGACAGTACAAATACCCCCCTAAAAGAAACCAATGTAAGAGTATACAGCCTGAGTTATTAAAACTTCCGCTCATCGGAACCCCCCCCCCCCCCCCCCCCGGTGTCACATTTTGCACCTTTCAGGGGGGAGGGGGGTGCAGATACCTGTCTAAGACAGGTATTTGCACCAACTTCCGGGCATAAACTACCACGGGAGTCTATGCCTCTTCCTGTCCCGCCGTGCTGTCTGCTGGGACACCAACGGGTCCCAGAGACAGCGCGGAGCATTCTCATTGCGCTGCGTGACTCGCGCATGCGCAGTAGGGAATCGGGAAGTGAAGCCGCACCGCTTCACTTTCTGATTCCCTCAACGAGAATGGCGGCGGCAGCAGAACAGAACCGAGCGACTTCTCGGCTTCGGCTGCTGACATCGCTGGACCCTGGAAGAGGTAAGTGTCCATTTATTAAAATTCAGCAGCTGCAGTATCTGTAGCTGCTGGCTTTTCATATTTTTTTTTTGGTGCAATCCCTCTTTAATCAACAGACATTGTGTATTTTTTTTTCAGTTTTAACTTGGGGGTAGTTAGTTTAAGGGTGGGGCACTATCAGTGGAAAGTGAGGTGACGGGTGAATATGTGTGACCCTGTCAATGGAGGGCATGGGGCAATATTTTGGCCTGTGAGATGTTATTTTTGGTGGATTTGTGTTCTGTCAGTGGTGGATTTATCCAATTATATTCATAGCATAAATATAGGGCATACAGAAAGCAACAGCCTGCATTTTCAGCAGAGGGTCATATCTAGGGGGATACATAATATCATGGCCTGCATCATCATCAGAGTGCATAATATTGCAGGTCAACTGCCACTCTGTTCCACTGAGAAAATCAAGCATGGGCCAACAAATTTTTGGTCCACTGTGTGTCCTCTAGTATCTTTATGTGCCAAGTATGGGAACCCTGCTTCAGATACTGCAGGGCTCTTGATTTCATCCAGCTTGGCCTCTCATGTTACTATAGGTGCAGTCACAGCAGGGAACTTAAAGGGGCACTGAATGAGTCCGGGCTCCCAAACTTGAGAGAAGGGATGTCTACCACTGGTGGCCTTTACTATAATGTGTTCTTTTTTTGTTCCCCTAGCCCCCCGGGGTTTGGTCAGCTTGGTGCAGTATTGCAAGCTTAAAGTGGCCACAGTTTACAGCACACACCTCGGGCCCAAACATGTTCATGGGTCTAAATTTGGTATAGAGGTACAGAAGGTTTTCCATTACCAGCCCAAAAATCATTTTTATGGTAGCTATTCTAAACTGTCCATTTCAAATTTTTATGGGGCCACTTAGAAGCATATGGATGCCAGTCAGTATCAAAAAGTGGTAGTGCTGGGTACCATATTAATCCCCACCATAGTCTTTGTTATCTGATGTTACGAGCGGGGCTTTGCATTACCTATGTTCCGCAGTATTTGTCCAAACTTCCTCCCTATGCAAGTGCTTCTAGCATATAGATATTTAGACAATTCCTCTTTGTCAAGGGCCTACAGGCCACCACTTGCCTAGTCACGGTCCTAAAGGCACACAGGGCGTTATTTACAAAAGGCAAATCCACTTTGCACTACAAGTGCAAAGTGCAATTGGAAGTGCAGTCGCTGTAAATCTTAGGGATAGTTCGGAAATGAGGGGAAGCTCTGCATATTTTGTTATCCAATCAGGTACAATTTAAAATGCTATGTTTTATTTTCCTTTCATGTCCCCCTCAGATCTACAGCGAATGCACTTTCATAGCAATTTGAGTTGCAAAGTGGATTTGACTTTTGTAAAAAAACAACACTGTCTCTTAGTGCATGATCTCCAGGCACAGTCTTGGGCCTTAAAGTGGATTTCCATGCTATTTTTAGTTTATTAAAAGTCAGCATCTACAAAAAGTATAGCTGATGACTTTTAATAAACAGCCAATCACCTGTCCCATGGTCCAGCTATGCGGCCGAACGGAGCACCACACCTCTGTCTCCATTGGAAATGTGCGCACCTGGTTGTGACAGCTTGTGGCTTCACAGCCAGGTGCGAGTCGCGCTGCACTCTCTGTGTGGATAGGCGATCTTCTGGGACCTGTCACGTGTCCCAGGAGATCGCCTAGAGGGAGGTACAGCCTAGGGGGACAGGAGAATTCGCCTAGGTGGACCCCTTAAGGCGGAACGAGTAAGTGGGACAGGAAGTCCACCTTAAAACAAAGAACCCATTCCCCCCCTCAAAATACTTACATGCCAAATGTGGCATGTAAGGGGGTGAGGAGTAGTTAAAGCGGAAGTGACATTTTTGGGTGGAACTCCGCTTTAAGACATCCCTCTCTTAGTTATGAGCCACAAGGCACACCCTCACCTATTTGAGTCTTTTAGTCACTCCATCTTTTGGTCCCCTTTCTCTTCTATTATGTCACATACCGTTATGCCCCGTACATATGGTCTGACTTTCTCACTAAAAATGTGCGATCGGATCTTTATGTCGGAAATTCCGACCGTGTGTAGGGTCCATTGTACTTTTTCCATCGGAATTTCTGCCACACTAAATTTTCGATATTGATCTCCAATTTTCCAACACCAAATTCCGATCGTGTGTACACAATTCAGACACACAAAGTGCCACGCATGCTCATAATCAAGCAGAAGTGCAGCACTGGCTATTGAACTTAATTTTTCTAGGCTCGTCGTAAGTGTTGTACGTCACCGCGTTCTTGACGTTTTTTTTTTAATTTCCGACCAACTTTGTGTGACCGTTGTGTATGCAAGACAAGGTTGAGCTAACATCCGTCGTTAAAAAAACATGTGATTTTGTTGTTGTTATGTGCCATCGTGTGTATGGGGCATTATAATTAGTGAAAAAAAAATAGTGAAAAAAAATGTCAATGCCGCTTCAATAGAATGTGAAGGTGACTTTAAAGTTATTCTAAAGCTTTGATTTCTTTGTTAATAACAAACATGTCATACTTACCTCCACTATGCAGTTAGTTTTAAACAGAGTGGCCCTATCCTCCTCTTCTGTGGTCCCCCGGGTAGCACTGGTAGCTCCTCCCCGCATCGTATAACTCCTTATGAGAAGCGCTCTCCCTGTGGGCTTACCTTGAGGGCACGCTACCAAGTCCAGCATTTGCGTGCAGATGCGGAATGCAGGACTCGGCACCGCCCCCACTGTGCAGCGTCATTGGATTTAATTGACAGCCGAGGGAGCCAATGGCTGTGCTGCTATCAATCTATACAATCAAGAGTCGAGAACCCCAGGCAGAGGAAGAACGCGTCTCCGATGTGGGAAATTACAGGGCTCAGGTAATTCAAACTGGGGGGGGGGGGCTGGTTTTTGCGGTCAATGCAAGGTGTTTTTTTAACCTTAATGCATAGTCTGCACAAGGGTTTAATGTTTTTCATAAATGTTTTTGGGTAATTATAGCAATACAGAGTGACACAAATCATGTTTGATATGCAATGATATCTTCTCTGTTTTTGTTTAGCAGCCCAGTTTGGTACTTAGCAGTCTTGTAACAACTGATGCTGTCGGTTCCTAGTCTATGAGTGATTGCACATTTCACATAATTTCAGTTATCATGGTCAATTTATTCTCACATCACATTATTTATCAACATGGCTAACAGTAATGTACTAAATTCAGAGTCTTCATGAATATACGCCTCCAACTATACATGGTCTATTCGCCTCTTCATGCTGCTCCTTCTCTTCTTAAGTCACATTCTTTTTACAGCTTCATTTGTGTTATGAAAGACAAAATGGTATTAGTTTGCATCAAGCATTACATAGTCTTCCATTTCCAAGAACAAGTATGTCAAATACTATTTCAGGCTATATTCACACCTATGCAGTTTTAGTGCTTTTTGCATTTTGCACATTTGCACTACAGTCCATTTAACATGGTTTCCTATGGAACACGTTCTGTAGTGCAAAATGCAAAAAGCAGTAAAACTGCCACAGGTGTGAATCCAGCCTTACTCCTTGATTTACAGAAGTGGTCTCAAAAGTAAAAATTTCAGAGCATGGGCGTATGGCAATTATTTTTTTTCATCACAACCACTCCTGGCCTCCACAGTTTTAGTAAATTAACGATTGATGCTATCCCTCAAGTATTTCCTTACTGTTTTGAAATTGTTAAACTTCAAAAAATAAATATATTTTTTAAAATTTTGACAGGTGAATAATCATGGTACTAGACAATACTTTGAAAGGAGATTTTATCAGTGTGTACACTGAAAAATTGCATAAAAATGTATGGTAGAGGAATTTTCGTATTCAAAATTGCATCAGAAATGGCACAGATTGAAGTGGTTGTAAAGGCAGAACGTTTATCTTAATGCATTATTTTCATTAAGATCAAAAACATTGTGGGCATCATCCTCCCTAATACTTACCTGACCCCCATTTATATCCAATTATGTTGCACAAGAGACTTACCTGACAAGAACTGCCTCTCCTTATTGACTGAGACACATAGCAGGCAGCATTGGCTCCTGCTGCTGTCAATTAACCTGTTCCTGAACGGCTCCTGTATAATTACACTATCGAGTCACAGAGCTCAAGAAGGGGGAGATGCCGATGTCAACAGCATCTCCCCGTTCTGGCTAGTGACAGCACACTGATCGTCTGCTCCCTGTCATCGGGAGTAGGGATCGGTGTGATGTTACACACAACCACGCCCCCATACAGTTAGAAACACAACCCTAGGAACACATAACCCCTTCACTGCCAGTGACATTTTTACAGTAATAAATTCAATTTTATAGCATCGATTGCTGTATTAATGCCAATGGTCCCAAAAATGTGTCAAAATTGTCCGATGTGTCCGTCAAAATGTCGCAGTCACGATTAAAAATCGCTTATCCCCGCCATTACTATTAAAATAAAAAAATCCCCTCTATAATACATGACGTGAAAAATCGGTATCCCCTCTATAATACATGCCGTGAAAATCGGTATCCCCTCTATAATACATGCCGTGAAAATCGGTATCCCCTCTATAATACATGACGTGAAAATCCGTAACCCCTCTATAATACATGCCGTGAAAATCCGTATCCCCTCTATAATACATGCCGTGAAAATCCGTATCCCCTCTATAATACATGACGTGAAAATCCCCCCCCCCCGTATCCCCTCTATAATACATGCCGTGAAAATCGGTATCCCACCCCTCTATAATACATGCCGTGAAAATCGGTATCCCCTCTATAATACAGGCCGTGAAAATCGGTATCCCCTCTATAATACAGGCCGTGAAAAATCGGTATCCCACTCTATAATACAGGCCGTGAAACTCGGTATTCCCGTCTATAATACTGGCCGTGAAAATCCGTATCCCCTCTATAATACATGCCGTGAAAATCGGTATCCCCTCTATAATACATGCCGTGAAAATCGGTATCCCACTCTATAATACATGACATGAAAATCGGTATCCCCGTCTATAATACAGGCCGTGAAAAATCGGTATCCCCTCTATAATACAGGCCGTGAAAATCGGTATCCCACTCTATAATACATGCCGTGAAAATCCGTATCCCCTCTATAATACATGCCGTGAAAATCGGTATCCCCTCTATAATACATGCCATGAAAATCGGTATCCCACTCTATAATACATGACATGAAAATCGGTATCCCCGTCTATAATACAGGCCGTGAAAAATCGGTATCCCACTCTATAATACAGGCCGTGAAAATCGGTATCCCCTCTATAATACAGGCCGTGAAAATCGGTATCCCACTCTATAATACATGCCGTGAAAATCCGTATCCCCTCTATAATACATGCCGTGAAAATCGGTATCCCACTCTATAATACATGCCGTGAAAATCGGTATCCCCTCTATAATACATGCCGTGAAAATCGGTATCCCCTCTATAATATAGGCCGTGAAAATCGGTATCCCCTCTATAATACAGGCCGTGAAAATCGGTATCCCCTCTATAATACATGCCGTGAAAATCGGTATCCCCTCTATAATATAGGCCGTGAAAAATCGGTATCCCACTCTATAATACAGGCCGTGAAAAATCGGTATCCCACTCTATAATACAGGCCGTGAAAATCGGTATCCCCTCTATAATACATGCCATGAAAATCGGTATCCCCTCTATAATACAGGCCGTGAAAAATCGGTATCCCACTCTATAATACAGGCCGTGAAAATCGGTATCCCCTCTATAATACATGCCGTGAAAATCGGTATCCCCTCTATAATACAGGCCGTGAAAAATCGGTATCCCCTCTATAATACATGCCGTGAAAATCGGTATCCCCTCTATAATACATGCCGTGAAAATCGGTATCCCCTCTATAATACAGGCCGTGAAAAATCGGTATCCCACTCTATAATACAGGCCGTGAAAATCGGTATCCCACTCTATAATACATGACATGAAAATCGGTATCCCCCTCTATAATACATGCCGTGAAAATCGGTATCCCCCTCTATAATACATGCCGTGAAAATCGGTATCCCACTCTATAATACATGCCGTGAAAATCTGTATCCCCTCTATAATACATGCCGTGAAAATCTGTATCCCCTCTATAATACAGGCCGTGAAAATCGGTATCCTCTCTATAATACAGGCCGTGAAAATCGGTATCCTCTCTATAATACAGGCCGTGAAAATCGGTATCCCCTCTATAATACATGACATGAAAATCGGTATCCCCTCTATAATACAGGCCGTGAAAATCGGTATCCCCTCTAATACATGCCGTGAAAATCGGTATCCCCTCTATAATACATGCAGTGAAAATCGGTATCCCCTCTATAATACATGCCGTGAAAATCGGTATCCCCTCTATAATACAGGCCGTGAAAATCGGTATCCTCTCTATAATACAGGCCGTGAAAATCGGTATCCCCTCTATAATACATGACATGAAAATCGGTATCCCCTCTATAATACAGGCCGTGAAAATCGGTATCCCCTCTATAATACATGCCGTGAAAAATCGGTATCCCCTCTATAATACAGGCCGTGAAAATCCGTATCCCCTCTATAATACATGCCGTGAAAATCGGTATCCCACTCTATAATACATGACATGAAAAATCGGTATCCCCTCTATAATACATGCCGTGAAAATCGGTATCCCCTCTATAATACATGCCGTGAAAATCGGTATCCCCTCTATAATACATGACATGAAAAATCGGTATCCCCTCTATAATACATGCCATGAAAATCAGTATCCTCTCTATAATACATCCCTCCAGTGTCCCCCTGTGTGCGTGTGCGTGTCCCCCCCTCCCCCCCTGTGTGTGCGCTCTCCCTCCAGTGTCCCCCTGTGTGCGTGTGCCCCCCCTGTGTGTGTGCTCTCCCTCCAGTGTCCCCCTGTGTGCGTGTCCCCCCCTGTGTGTGTGTGCTCTCCCTCCAGTGTCCCCCTGTGTGCGTGTCCCCCCCTGTGTGTGTGCTCTCCCTCCAGTGTCCCCCTGTGTGCGTGTCCCCCCTGTGTGTGTGTGCTCTCCCTCCAGTGTCCCCCTGTGTGCGTGTCCCCCCCTGTGTGTGTGCTCTCCCTCCAGTGTCCCCCTGTGTGTGCGCGTGTCCCCCCCCCCCCCTGTGTGTGCGCTTGGTCCCCTTGAGTGCGGGGACCAAGGGGGCCCCATGATCTTCTATTGCCCGGGGGCCCCATGAGTTGTCAGTCCGCCCCTGGTGTAGCCTGTGGCCCCCTGTGACATGCAACCATCGTGTGCCCCCGGTGACATCCAGCCAGCACAGCCTGTGCCTGCCTGTGACATCCAGCCAGCCTATGGCAACCATTATGTGCCCCCCCCTGACATGCAGACTGCACCCCCCGTGACATCCAGACTGCCCCCCCCCTGACATGCAGACTGCACCCCCCGTGACATCCAGACTGCCCCCCCCCTGACATGCAGACTGCACCCCCCCCCTGACATGCAGACTGCACCCCGTGACATCCAGACTGCCCCCCCCCTGACATGCAGACTGCCCCCCGTGACATCCAGACTGCCCCCCCCCCTTGACATGCAGACTGCACCCCCCGTGACATCCAGACTGCCCCCCCCCATTGACATGCAGACTGCCCCCCGTGACATCCAGACTGCCCCCCCCCCCCTTGACATGCAGACTGCACCCCCCGTGACATCCAGACTGCCCCCCCCCCATTGACATGCAGACTGCATCCCCCGTGACATCCAGACTGCCCCCCCCCCTTGACATGCAGACTGCCCCCCCCCGTGACATCCAGACTGCCCCCCCCCTTGACATGCAGACTGCCCCCCCCCCCGTGACATCCAGACTGCCCCCCCCCCCCTTGACATGCAGACTGCACCCCCCGTGACATCCAGACTGCCCCCCCCCCCTTGACATGCAGACTGCACCCCCCGTGACATCCAGACTGCCCCCCCCCCCTTGACATGCAGACTGCACCCCCCGTGACATCCAGACTGCCCCCCCCCCCTTGACTTGCAGACTGCCCCCCCCCCTGACATCCAGACTGCCCCCCCATTGACATCCAGACTGCACCCCCCGTGACATCCAGACTGCCCCCCCCCTGACATCCAGACTGCCCCCCCCCTTGACATGCAGACTGCACCCCCCGTGACATCCAGACTGCCCCCCCCCCCCCCCCCCTTGACATGCAGACTGCACCCCCCGTGACATCCAGACTGCCCCCCCCCCCTGACATGCAGACTGCCCCCCCGTGACATCCAGACTGCCCCCCCCCCCCCTTGACATGCAGACTGCACCCCCCGTGACATCCAGACTGCCCCCCCCCCCCCCCCCCCTTGACATGCAGACTGCACCCCCCGTGACATCCAGACTGCCCCCCCCCCTTGACATGCAGACTGCCCCCCCGTGTGACATCCAGACTGCCCCCCCCCATTGACATGAGACTGCACCCCCCGTGACATCCTGACTGCCCCCCCCATTGACATCCAGACTGCCCCCCCCCCTTGACATGCAGACTGCACCCCCCGTGACATCCAGACTGCCCCCCCCATTGACATCCAGACTGCCCCCCCCCCTTGACATGCAGACTGCACCCCCCGTGACATCCAGACTGCCCCCCCCCTTGACATGCAGACTGCACCCCCCGTGACATCCAGACTGCCCCCCCCCATTGACATGCAGACTGCACCCCCCGTGACATCCAGACTGCCCCCCCCCTTGACATGCAGACTGCCCCCCCCCCCCCCCCCCCCTTGACATGCAGACTGCACCCCCCGTGACATCCAGACTGCCCCCCCCCCTGACATGCAGACTGCACCCCCCCCCGTGACATCCAGACTGCCCCCCCCCTTGACATGCAGACTGCACCCCCCATTGACATCCAGACTGCCCCCCCCCTTGACATGCAGACTGCCCCCCCCGTGACATCCAGACTGCCCCCCCCCCCCTTGACATGCAGACTGCACCCCCCGTGACATCCAGACTGCCCCCCCCCTTGACATGCAGACTGCACCCCCCCCCCGTGACATCCAGACTGCCCCCCCCTTGACATGCAGACTGCACCCCCCGTGACATCCAGACTGCCCCCCCCCTTGACATGCAGACTGCACCCCCCGTGACATCCAGACTGCCCCCCCCCCTTGACATGCAGACTGCACCCCCCCCCTTGACATGCAGACTGCACCCCCCGTGACATCCAGACTGCACCCCCCGTGACATCCAGACTGCCCCCCCCCCCCTTGACATGCAGACTGCACCCCCCGTGACATCCAGACTGCCCCCCCCTTGACATGCAGACTGCACCCCCCCCCCCGTGACATCCAGACTGCCCCCCCCCCCCCCTGACATGCAGACTGCACCCCCCCGTGACATCCAGACTGCCCCCCCCCCTTGACATGCAGACTGCCCCCCGTGACATCCAGACTGCCCCCCCCCCCCGTGACATCCAGACTGCCCCCCCCCCCGTGACATCCAGACTGCACCCCCCCCCCCCATTGACATGCAGACTGCCCCCCCCCATTGACATCCAGACTGCCCCCCCCCCCCTTGACATGCAGACTGCCCCCCCGTGACATCCAGACTGCCCCCCCCCCGTGACATCCAGACTGCCCCCCCCCGTGACATCCAGACTGCCCCCCCCCCCCTTGACATGCAGACTGCCCCCCCCCGTGACATCCAGACTGACCCCCCCCCCCCCCCCATTGACATCCAGACTGCCCCCCCCCCCCCCCGCTTGACATGCAGACTGCACCCCCCGTGACATCCAGACTGCCCCCCCCCCCACCCCCCGTTGACTTCCCCCCCCCACATTCTATCAATGTACTGTGTAAAAATAAAGCAACCAAAATTGCCAGGACTGCCCCCCCCCCCCCCCCCTTGACATGCAGACTGCACCCCCCCCTGACATGCAACCAGCCTGTGTCCCCGTTGTCATCCAGATGGAGATCGAGGCAGGTGTCTCGCTGTGTCTTCATGATGCACGGCGTCGGCGTGTGAGGAGTTAATCTATCTCAGCTGTGCTGTGTTCCTCTGCCGTAGCTCTGCGCTCGCTTCTTTTTGTGTCTGAAACCTGTGCGCGGCACAGACCATTGTACAGGGAAGGAGGGGGGTCCTCACTGTGTCTCCATAGGGGTGCCGGATTTCATGGGATGCAGTATTTACTGCTACACCCCAATGTCATTGGCAGCTTCTTCAACTTTCTGCTCCAGGTTTCTTCAATCACTCATCAGTTTATTCTACAACTTTATTAAAGTTTACTACGTTTGTTTATTTGTATGCTTCCCATACACTATACAATGTGGTTGTACAATCTTATTAAATCCCCAAAACAATTATTATATTGCAGCTTCCCAATTCGTGATGGTTACATTGGTTTCCTTTTTTTTATAGGCGTTTTTCTAGGTTTATCTGGTGATCCAGCAAGTCTGTCTTTTACAAGACCAAGCATAATGTATCAGCTACAGAGATGGGACAAACCATCTACCTCTGTGATTCCAATGAGGGCCGGTACTACCACTAGGCAAACTAGGCAGCCGCCTAGGGCACACTGCTGCCTAGGGCACCCGGCCACTGGTGTTCCTACTCTCTTCTCTGCAGCACGCAACGAAGTCTCTGCATCAGCAGGCAGCCGACACTCCTTTTGCACCTATGTCAGAGGCACATCGGTGGCAGAGGACTGTGTCCCTACTCCTGAATGACTGCAAGCAAACCTTTATTGATGGGTGCTGGTGGGCTGCATTTGATGGGTGCTTCATTAAAGAGGTGGAGTCAGAGGTGGAGTCGAAAATCCTTGCACCAGCCCTGTTGCCATTGATCCGCTTTTATTCATGTAAAACCTTTTATCCTAAAACAGAAGAAAATCTGTTTGCTGTAAGTGCCGGTTCACCCAGGGAAGGCTACAAAGTCGCCCGACTCTGACGCTGCCCTGCACAGCGCAACCTCAGCGTGGCTTGGAAACGACTTCTTTAATAGAAGTCAATGCAAGTCACCCCAAAGTAGTGCAGGAACCTTTTTCTAAGTCGGGGTGACTTGAGTCACTGATATTAGACCGGTTCCATTGCACTGCATGGAACGCAACTTGTCAGGGGGGCTAAGTCACCCCACTGTAAACGGAGACTTACTACTTATGAATCGTGAGCTCAAGTTTGGCTTCAGTTAGTGTTTTTAAATCTACTAATACATCTAACACTCCCCTCACTCAAACTAACAAATGCTGAGGTCTGCTGTGCCATCTCTGCTCCTTCATCCAGAGTGTACTCTAATACAGAAGGTGTGTTACAGGCCAGATCACAAGGTGAAAACTGAGGGGGGGGGGAAAACATAACTGATGCAGCCACCACATCTAATGATTGGTAAGCTGTAATATATTACATTTTTGGTTTTGAAAAGTGTCTGTAAATCTGAACAAAGCCTACCCCTCTATAGTGTGTACTTGTCTCAGTCTCAATCTAGAGAGAGCACCAAGTGTTTGTCTTCCAATTCATTCCTCTGGCAGACAGAATTGGTGATTGTAACTCCCGCCCCCCAGCACTGCACCAATCATCCGCCGGTGCCCCTCCGCCCCCTCTGTCCTCGATCTGTCAGAGTGGAGGAAGGAGCCGGTAAATATAATTTACCGGCTCCTTCCTTTTCCAAATGAACAGTCAGTGATCACCGACTGTCCATAACGGTCACTGAGCATCGTAAACTGTTTACGATACTTCCGTTTATGAATGGAGAGGAGCCTCTGTCCCCTCGCCATTCATCTCCAGTGCAGCTGAGGCTGCAGAGAAAGGGACTGGGGAATCTGTGTCCTCAGTCCCTTTCCCTGTCTCAAAGGGCAGATGCCAGGGGTCTGTGACTGTGTTAAGACCCCTGATATCTCAGCAAAGCCCCCCCCCCCCCCAACAGGGCTAAAAAAAAATGGTAACAAATATTGAAAAGGTTACATGTAAAAATGAAAACACTGTCTCCTCCCCCCCCAAAAAAAGCATTATAAAATTGTTTAAAAAATGGAAACAAAAAAATTGAAGTTAAAACTGACAGTCCAGGCGTCATCAGTGCTGCATGTACTAGTGCTACTGTCACATAAACTTTAAAAAAATAAAAAAAATTTTTTTCCAAGTACTTGCCGATACTGAATCGGTACTTCTACTCGGTCTTAAAGTGGTATTGGTGCAACCCTTCAATGCATACGTCTGACCCCCTTCAATGCATACGTCTGAGCCCTGCGCTCTGCATTACTTTCTCCTGACCCCTGCACTCTGGGCTGCGTCCTTGAGACCTCTGTACTGTGCTTTACTCTGGTGTTTGCACTCTGCGATGACCTGCACTTTCAATGCAAACATCTGACCTGCACTTTTTGGATCTCAGTGCTCCTGATTTTTCAGTGGCTTTCTGTCTACATGCACTTGTCCTGTGTTGGCTGCACATCATTACGGTGGACCATGCCTGCAGAAATGCATCAGCATGGCTGCTTGTAATCTTCGAGACGCTTTTGGCGGGGCAAGAAGTGATTGGAATGTCCTCCTATGGGGACGCAGTCAAAAGGCTAAAAAGGCCCTTTTATTGGTGTGTACGGTGGCAACACAAGTGAACATAACACATAATGCATGACAACACGCCTGCTTTATATCCATAACATTGTGCAGCTGTTTATGCTGTAGGGTTGTATGTTTGTTTTTGTTTTTTTAACTGTCATGTGATTCATAATTAATGCAACGCACATTAACGCACCGCTTGTGAAATGGCCCTGAGGGTTACAACTACTGGCAATGTTTTTTGCTTTCTCTGATTTCTCTCTACCAATTAGTTTTCTATTCCAGCCCCTCAGGGTCAGGCAGCAGGGAACAGATTTCTACTTGGGTCAAAGGAAAACCTAGAAAAAAATGTTGCCGAAAATTTGACTTTCCTGCTCTAATGAAAACGAAGTAAAACAATCCTGGAGTCCGGCCCTAACAAACCCCTAGTATGTAACCTAGACCTCGAATAACCTATTTACACCTAGGTGGTCCATTGTTGTGCGTTGCATTAAGGTAGCACTTTTTTTTTTTTTTTTTTCTTTTTAAAACCTCTTCGGCCCGGAAGGTTTACCCCCCCACCCTCGTGATCAGGCCATTTTTTGCAATATGGCACTGCATTATTTTAACTGACAATTGCGTGATCATGCAATGCATCAACGCTTTCCTTTGGTGTTATTTGAGCACCTCTGCAGTTTTTATTTTTTGCACTATAAACAGAAAAATCTAAAATTTTGGAAAAAAAAATATATTTTTTACTTTCTGCTATAAAACCTACCCAATAAAAAATGCCAAACAATCTATTTAGACTAGGGTTGCCACCTTTTCTTCAAGCCAAACCCGAACACATTAGCAGCGCACGGCAATTTTTTTTTATTTTTTTTTTTTTTTTTTTTTAGTACATTAAATTCATTACCTCTGTACAATGCAAGGCAATTTTTATGTATTTATGTAGTATACACTATACATATATTTTATGATTAAATAACATTTCTAATCATATGGAGTTAATCACAAGAGTCCCCCTTTACCTCAGAGTCAACAAAGTTGACACTCTTGGCTTACAATTGCAGTGAGCAGTCTGGGCCAGGGGTGGCCTGAAAACTCATGGGGCCTCCGGGCAATTGAAGATCATGGGTTCCCCAGGTTTAAAGATGGCTGTCTCATGAGAGCCAACATTATTGTGGCAGGCCAACGCACAGAGGCACCAAGCTCTGCAACATGCAGAGTGGCAGAAGGAGTACCACACTATACCACGGGTATGATGGGGGCAGTATGTACAAGAGAGGAGTGCGGAGGGGATGGTGTGGGCAGTAGGAGAGGAGTGCAGAGGCGATGGTGTGTGCAGTAGGAGAGGAGTGCGGAGGGGATGGTGTGTGCAGTAGGAGAGGAGTGCGGAGGGGATGGTGTGGGCAGTATGTATAGGAGAGGAGTGCGGAAGGGATGGTGTGGGCAGTATGTATAGGAGAGGAGTGCGGAGGGGATGGTGTGGGCAGTATGTATAGGAGAGGAGTGCGGAGGGGATGGTGTGGGCAGTAGGAGAGGAGTGCAGAGGGGATGGTGTGTACAGTAGGAGAGGAGTGCAGAGGGGATGGTGTGTGCAGTAGGAGAGGAGTGCAGAGGGGATGGTGTGTGCAGTAGGAGAGGAGTGCAGAGGGGACGGTGTGTGCAGTAGGAGAGGAGTGCGGAGGGGATGGTGTGTGCAGTATGTATAGGAGAGGAGTGCGGAGGGGATGGTGTGTGCAGTAGGAGAGGAGTGCAGAGGGGATGGTGTGTGCAGTAGGAGAGGAGTGCGGAGGGGATGGTGTGTGCAGTAGGAGAGGAGTGCGGAGGGGATGGTGTGGGCAGTATGTATAGGAGAGGAGTGCGGAGGGGATGGTGGGGCAGTATGTATAGGAGAGGAGTGCGGAGGGGATGGTGTGGGCAGTAGGAGAGGAGTGCAGAGGGGATGGTGTGTGCAGTAGGAGAGGTGTGCGGAGGGGATGGTGGGGGCAGTAGGAGAGGAGTGCGGAGGGGATGGTGTGTCCAGTAGGAGAGGAGTGCGGAGGGGATGGTGTGGGCAGTAGGAGAGGAGTGCGGAGGGGATGGTGGGAGCAGTAGGAGAGGAGTGCGGAGGGGATGGTGTGGGCAGTAGGAGAGGTGTGCGGAGGGGATGGTGTGTGCAGTAGGAGAGGAGTGCGGAGGGGATGGTGTGTCCAGTAGGAGAGGAGTGCTGAGGGGATGGTGTGGGCAGTAGGAGAGGAGTGCGGAGGGGATGGTGGGGCAGTAGGAGAGGAGTGCGGAGGGGATGGTGTGGGCAGTAGGAGAGGAGTGCGGAGGGGATGGTGGGGGCAGTAGGTGAGGTGTGCGGAGGGGATGGTGTGGTCAGTATGTATAGGAGAGGAGTGCGGAGGGGATGGTGTGGGCAGTATGTATAAGAGAGGAGTGCGGAGGGGATGGTGGGGGCAGTAGGAGATGAGTGCGGAGGGGACGGTGGGGGCAGTAGGAGGGGATGGTGGGGGCAGTATGAGAGGAGTGCGGAGGGGATGGTGGGGGCAGTAGGAGAGGAGTGCGGAGGGGATGGTGGGGGCAGTAGGAGAGGAGTGCGGAGGGGATGGTGAGGGGGGGAGAGGATGGGAGGGGAGGAGTAGGAGAGGAGTGCGGAGGGGATGGTGGGGGCAGTAGGAGATGAGTGCGGAGGGGATGGTGTAGGGCAGTAGGAGAGGAGTGCGGAGGGGATGGTGTGGGCACTAGGAGAGGAGTGCGGAGGGGATGGTGGGGGCAGTAGGAGAGGAGTGCGGAGGGGATTGTGTGGGCAGTAGGAGAGGAGTGCGGAGGGGATGGTGGGGCAGTAGGAGAGGAGTGCGGAGGGGATGGTGTGGCAAGTAGGAGAGGAGTGCGGAGGGGATGGTGGGGCAGTATGTATAGGAGAGGAGTGCGGAGGGGATGGTGGGGGCAGTAGGAGAGGAGTGCAGAGGGGATGGTGTGGGCCGTAGGAGAGGAGTGCGGAGGGGATGTGGTGGGCAGTAGGAGAGGAGTGCGGAGGGGATGGTGTGGGCAGTATGTGAGGAGTGCAGAGGGGATAGTGGGGGCAGTAGGAGAGGAGTGCGGAGGGATGGTGGGGGCAGTAGGAGAGGAGTGCGGAGGGGATGGGGGGGCAGTAGGAGAGGAGTGCCGATGGGATGGTGGGGGCAGTAGGAGAGGAGTGCGGATGGGATGGTGGGGGCAGTAGGTGAGGAGTGCGGAGGGGATGGTGGGGGCAGTAGGAGAGGAGTGCGGAGGGGATGGTGGGGGCAGTAGGAGAGGAGTGCGGAGGGGATGGTGGGGGCAGTAGGAGAGGAGTGCGGATGGGATGGTAGGGGCAGTAGGTGAGGAGTGCGGAGGGGATGGTGGGGGCAGTATGTATAGGAGAGGAGTGCGGAGGGGATGGTGGGGGCAGTATGTATAGGAGAGGAGTGCGGAGGGGATGGTGGGGCAGTATGTATAGGAGAGGAGTGCGGAGGGGATGGTGGGGGCAGTAGGAGAGGAGTGCGGAGGGGGGGGTGTGTGCAGTAGGAGAGGAGTGCGGAGGGGATGGTGGGGGCAGTAGGAGATGAGTGAGGAGGGGGGGGTGGGGGCAGTAGGAGGGGATGGGGGGGCAGTAGGAGAGGAGTGCGGAGGGGATGGTGGGGGCAGTAGGAGAGGAGTGCGGAGGGGATGGGGGGGGCAGTAGGAGAGGACTGCGGAGGGGATGGTGGGGGCAGTAGGAGAGGAGTGCGGAGGGGATGGTGGGGGCAGTAGGAGAGGAGTGCGGAGGGGATGGTGGGGGCAGTAGGTGAGGAGTGCGGATGGGATGGTAGGGGCAGTAGGTGAGGAGTGCGGAGGGGATGGGGGGCAGTAGGAGAGGAGTGCGGAGGGGATGGTGGGGGCAGTATGTATAGGAGAGGAGTGCGGAGGGGATGGTGGGGGGCAGTATGTATAGGAGAGGAGTGCGGAGGGGATGGTGTGGGCAGTATGGAGAGGAGTGCGGAGGGGATGGGTGGGCAGTAGGAGAGGAGTGCGGAGGGGATGGTGGGGGCAGTATGTATAGGAGAGGAGTGCGGAGGGGATGGTGGGGGCAGTATGTATAGGAGAGGAGTGCGGAGGGGATGGTGGGGGCAGTAGGAGAGGAGTGCAGAGGGGATGGTGGGGCTGTAGGAGAGGAGTGCGGAGGGGATGGTGTGGGCAGTATGGAGAGGAGTGCGGAGGGGATGGTGGGTGCAGTAGGAGAGGAGTGCGGAGGGGATGGTGGGGCAGTATGTATAGGAGAGGAGTGCGGAGGGGATGGTGGGGGCAGTATGTATAGGAGAGGAGTGCGGAGGGGATGGTGGGGGCAGTAGGAGAGGAGTGCGGAGGGGATGGTGGGGGCAGTATGTATAGGAGAGGAGTGCGGAGGGGATGGTGGGGCAGTAGGAGAGGAGTGCGGAGGGGATGGTGGGGGCAGTAGGAGAGGAGTGCGGAGGGGATGGTGGGGGTAGTAGAGGAGAGGAGAGGGGATGGTGGGGGTAGTAGGAGAGGAGTGCGGATGGGATGGTGGGGGCAGTATGTATAGGAGAGGAGTGCGGAGGGGATGGTGGGGGGCAGTATGTATAGGAGAGGAGTGCGGAGGGGATGGTGGGGGCAGTATGTATAGGAGAGGAGTGCGGAGGGGATGGTGGGGGGTGTATGTATAGGAGAGGAGTGCGGAGGGGATGGTGGGGCAGTATGTATAGGAGAGGAGTGCGGAGGGGATGGTGGGGGCAGTAGGAGATGAGTGCGGAGGGGACGGTGGGGGCAGTAGGAGGGGAGGGTGGGGGCAGTAGGAGAGGAGTGCGGAGGGGATGGTGGGGGCAGTATGTATAGGAGAGGAGTGCGGAGGGGATGGTGGGGGCAGTATGTATAGGAGAGGAGTGCGGAGGGGATGGTGGGGGCAGTATGTAGAGGAGAGGAGTGCGGAGGGGATGGTGGGGGCAGTAGGAGAGGAGTGCGGAGGGGATGGTGGGGGCAGTAGGAGAGGAGTGCGGAGGGGATGGTGGGGGTAGTAGGAGAGGAGTGCGGAGGGGATGGTGGGGGCAGTAGGAGAGGAGTGCGGAGGGGATGGTGTGGGCAGTAGGAGAGGAGTGCGGAGGGGATGGTGTGGGCAGTATGTGAGGAGTGCGGAGGGGATAGTGTGTGCAGTAGGAGAGGAGTGCGGAGGGGATGGTGGGGGCAGTATGTATAGGAGAGGAGTGCGGAGGGGATGGTGGGGGCAGTATGTATAGGAGAGGAGTGCGGAGGGGATGGTGGGGGGCAGTAGGAGAGGAGTGCAGAGGGGATGGTGGGTGCAGTAGGAGAGGAGTGCGGAGGGGATGGTGGGGGCAGTAGGAGATGAGTGCGGAGGGGATGGTGGGGGCAGTAGGTGAGGTGTGCAGAGGGGATGGTGGGGGCAGTAGGAGAGGAGTGCGGAGGGGATGGTGGGGGCAGTAGGAGAGGAGTGCGGAGGGGATGGTGGGGGCAGTAGGAGATGACTGCGGAGGGGATGGTGGGGGCAGTAGGAGAGGAGTGCGGAGGGGATGGTGGGGGCAGTAGGAGAGGAGTGCGGAGGGGATGTTGGGGGCAGTATGTGAGGAGTGCGGATGGGATGGTAGGGGCAGTAGGTGAGGAGTGCGGAGGGGATGGTGGGGGCAGTAGGAGAGGAGTGCGGAGGGGATGGTGGGGGCAGTATGTATAGGAGAGGAGTGCGGAGGGGATGGGTGGGCAGTATGTATAGGAGAGGAGTGCGGTGGGGATGGTGGGGGCAGTATGTATAGGAGAGGAGTGCGGAGGGGATGGTGGGGGCAGTATGTATAGGAGAGGAGTGCGGAGGGGATGGTGGGGCAGTAGGAGAGGAGTGCAGAGGGGATGGTGTGTGTAGTAGGAGAGGAGTGCGGAGGGGATGGTGGGGGCAGTAGGAGAGGAGTGCGGAGGGGATGGTGGGGGCAGTAGGTGAGGAGTGCAGAGGGGATAGTGTGTGCAGTAGGAGAGGAGTGCGGAGGGGATGGTGGGGGCAGTATGTATAGGAGAGGAGTGCGGAGGGGATGGTGTGGGCAGTATGTATGGAAAAGGAGTGCGGAGGGGATGGTGGGGGCAGTAGGAGAGGAGTGCAGAGGGGATGGTGTGTGCAGTAGGAGAGGAGTGCGGAGGGGATGGTGGGGGCAGTAGGAGAGGAGTGCGGAGGGGATGGTGTGGGGGCAGTAGGAGAGGAGTGCAGAGGGGATGGTGGGGGGGCAGTAGGAGAGGAGTGCGGAGGGGATGGTGAGGGCAGTAGGAGATGAGTGCAGAGGGGATGGTGTGGGCAGTAGGAGAGGAGTGCGGAGGGGATGGTGGGGGTAGTATGTATAGGAGAGGAGTGCGGAGGGGATGGTGGGGGCAGTAGGAGAGGAGTGTGGAGGGGATGGTGTGGGCAGTAGGAGAGGAGTGTGGAGGGGATGGTGGGGGCAGTATGTATAGGAGAGGAGTGCGGAGGGGATGATGGGGGCAGTATGGAGAGGAGTGCGGAGGGGATGGTGGGGGAGGGAGAGGAGTGCGGAGGGGATGGTGGGTGCAGTAGGAGAGGAGTGCGGAGGGGATGGTGGGGGCAGTATGTATAGGAGAGGAGTGCGGAGGGGATGGTGGGGGCAGTATGTATAGGAGAGGAGTGCGGAGGGGATGGTGGGGGCAGTAGGAGAGGAGTGCGGAGGGGATGGTGTGGGCTGTAGGAGAGGAGTGCGGAGGGGATGGTGTGGGCAGTATGGAGAGGAGTGCGGAGGGGATGGTGTGGGCAGTATGTAGAGAGAGGAGTGCGGAGGGGATGGTGGGGGTAGTAGGAGAGGAGTGCGGAGGGGATGGTGTGGGCAGTATGTATAGGAGAGGAGTGCGGAGGGGATGGTGGGGGCAGTATGTATAGGAGAGGAGTGCGGAGGGGATGGTGGGGGCAGTAGGAGAGGAGTGCAGAGGGGATGGTGTGGGTGCAGTAGGAGAGGAGTGCGGAGGGGATGGTGGGGGCAGTAGGGAGAGGAGTGCAGAGGGGATGGTGTGTGTAGTAGGAGAGGAGTGCGGAGGGGATGGTGGGGCAGTATGTATAGGAGAGGAGTGCGGAGGGGATGGTGGGGCAGTATGTATAGGAGAGGAGTGCGGAGGGGATGGTGGGGGGCAGTAGGAGAGGAGTGCGGAGGGGATGGTGTGGGCAGTATGGAGAGGAGTGCGGAGGGGATGGTGTGGGCAGTAGGTATAGGAGAGGAGTGCGGAGGGGATGGTGGGGGCAGTAGGAGAGGAGTGCGGAGGGGGTGGTGGGGGCAGTAGGAGGGGATGGTGGGGGCAGTAGGAGAGGAGTGCGGAGGGGATGGTGGGGGCAGTATGGAGAGGAGTGCGGAGGGGATGGTGGGGGTAGTATGTATAGGAGAGGAGTGCGGAGGGGATGGTGGGGGCAGTAGGAGAGGAGTGCGGAGGGGATGGTGGGGGCAGTAGGAGAGGAGTGCGGATGGGATGGTGGGGGTAGTAGGAGAGGAGTGCAGAGGGGATGGTGTGTGCAGTAGGAGAGGAGTGCGGAGGGGATGGTGGGGGCAGTATGTATAGGAGAGGAGTGCGGAGGGGATGGTGGGGGCAGTATGTATAGGAGAGGAGTGCGGAGGGGATGGTGGGGGCAGTATGTATAGGAGAGGAGTGCGGGGGGGATGGTGGGGGCAGTATGTATAGGAGAGGAGTGCGGAGGGGATGGTGTGGGCAGTATGTATAGGAGAGGAGTGCGGAGGGGATGGTGGGGCAGTAGGAGAGGAGTGCAGAGGGGATGGTGGGTGCAGTAGGAGAGGAGTGCGGAGGGGATGGTGTTGGCAGTAGGAGAGGAGTGCGGAGGGGATGGTGGGGGCAGTAGGAGGGGATGGTGGGGGCAGTAGGAGAGGAGTGCGGAGGGGATGGTGGGGGCAGTAGGAGAGGAGTGCGGAGGGGATGGTGGGGGGCAGTATGTATAGGAGAGGAGTGCGGAGGGGATGGTGGGGGCAGTATGTATAGGAGAGGAGTGCCGATGGGATGGTGGGGGCAGTATGTGAGGAGTGCGGAGGGGATGGTGGGGGCAGTAGGAGAGGAGTGCGGTGGGGATGGTGGGGGCAGTAGGAGAGGAGTGCGGAGGGGATGGTGGGGGCAGTAGGAGAGGAGTGCGGAGGGGATGGTGGGGGCAGTAGGAGAGGAGTGCGGATGGGATGGTGGGGGTAGTAGGTATAGGAGAGGAGTGCGGAGGGGATGGTGGGGGCAGTAGGAGAGGAGTGCGGAGGGGATGGTGGGGGCAGTATGTATAGGAGAGGAGTGCGGAGGGGATGGTGGGGGCAGTATGTATAGGAGAGGAGTGCGGAGGGGATGGTGGGTGCAGTAGGAGAGGAGTGCGGAGGGGATGGTGTGTGCAGTAGGAGAGGAGTGCGGAGGGGATGGTGGGGGCAGTAGGAGATGAGTGCGGAGGGGATGGTGGGGGCAGTAGGAGGGGATGGTGGGGGCAGTAGGAGAGGAGTGCGGAGGGGATGGTGGGGGCAGTAGGAGAGGAGTGCGGAGGGGATGGTGGGGGCAGTAGGAGATGACTGCGGAGGGGATGGTGGGGGCAGTAGGAGAGGAGTGCGGAGGGGATGGTGGGGGCAGTAGGAGATGAGTGCGGAGGGGATGGTGGGGGCAGTAGGAGGGGATGGTGGGGGCAGTAGGAGAGGAGTGCGGAGGGGATGGTGGGGGGCAGTAGGAGAGGAGTGCGGAGGGGATGGTGGGGGCAGTAGGAGATGACTGCGGAGGGGATGGTGGGGGCAGTAGGTGAGGAGTGCGGATGGGATGGTGGGGGCAGTAGGAGAGGAGTGCGGAGGGGATGGTGGGGGGCAGTAGGAGAGGAGTGCGGAGGGGATGGTGGGGGCAGTAGGAGAGGAGTGCGGAGGGGATGGTGGGGGCAGTAGGAGAGGAGTGCGGAGGGGATGGTGGGGGCAGTAGGTGAGGAGTGCGGATGGGATGGTGGGGGCAGTAGGTGAGGAGTGCGGAGGGGATGGTGGGGGCAGTAGGAGAGGAGTGCGGAGGGGAGGGTGGGGGCAGGAGGTGAGGAGTGCGGAGGGGATGGTGGTGGGGGCAGTAGGTGAGGAGTGTGGAGGGGAGGTGGGGGCAGTAGGAGAGGAGTGCAGAGGGGATGGTGGGGCAGTAGGAGAGGAGTGTGGAGGGGATGGTGGGGGCAGTAGGAGAGGAGTGCGGAGGGGATGGTGGTGGGGGCAGTAGGAGATGAGTGCAGAGGGGATGGTGGGGGCAGTAGGAGAGGAGTGCGGAGGGGATGGTAGGGGCAGTAGGAGAGGAGTGCGGAGGGGATGGTGGGGGCAGTAGGTGAGGAGTGCGGAGGGGATGGTGGGGGCAGTAGGTGAGGAGTGCGGAGGGGATGATGCCAGCTGGATATATGAAGTGGTCTGGGAGGGGTGATGAACCTGGGGGGAGTTGGGGGCTGAGAAACAGTGATTATATAAAAACAAAAGCCATTGTACTCATCCACTAATATTTACAACAATGAAAACTGCCAGCTCCCAGCACTCTGTATATAAAGATGATGTGAATGGAATGTATGACCATTCATATATCCCTGTGTTGTCCAAGCTCTGTACAATCAGAAGTTTACACTCTCCACACACACAGGGTTAATGAATGGTCATAAATGACTGCACATTATCTGGACTGAGGATGGGGGATGTTTGTACAGACACAGCTCGGAAGATATCAGACACACTTCAGAACGATCCTCCTGTCACCTTAACCCTTCACAGCAACTCTCAGCTCACCTCTTCCCTGTGTGAGTAGAGCCAGCCCGACATCATCTACTCCTCCTGACATCCTCTCCTCCTCAGCTCCGCCTCCCGGGACACTGCACTAGTGATCAGAGGGGGGGGGGGGATTAAGTCACTGATAAGAGACCCTACAGGAGCCTGGGGGAGGGGGGGGTCAGCAATGAGCTTTAGATTATAACAAACAGACCAGCACAGTGTATTTATGGAGAAGCAGTGACACTGCTGCTGTCTCCAAAGTGACAAATATGCTAGAGGAGCTCCCCCTATCTGAATGGTCTGTCCGGGTTTCAGAGAGTCTGAAAACCGGACAGATGATTCAGAACCCGGACTGTCCGGGTGAATCCCGTACAGGTGGCAACCCTAATTTAGACCAATATGTATTCTGCTGCATTTTTTTTTGGTTAAAAACCTACAGATGTCCTTTCCTTACAATAAGGCAGCCTGGTGACCTGTATGGGTTGGGTATTCAGAACTGCCCCTGTTTAAATTCCTGCTTTTGATTGGAGGTGAAAGGTAAATGTTTGGCATTCCCTGCAGAAGGGGGTTTCCTTTTTGGTGATATGCTCTCTAAAGCTCGCCATACATTATACAATTTTCTTAATCAATTTCCTTTAGATTTTCCTTCAACCTTGTTGTGCAAGGGCCTGCCTGATTGCATACAATCTGAAAGTGTTTAGGTTTAACCTCACATATGGTTTTGGTTGAGCTAAAGGAGAATTGTATAATGTATGGCCATCCTTAAGCTCATTCACATCTAAAGGGATGCAGACACTGGAGCTTTTCTGTTTTTCTTTCTCAAGACACAGAATGCTAATGATTTTGAGGAAAGTGTATGTATAATCTCTTTTTATTTATTTTTTTTATTTTTTTTTCAGTTAGGATAGCAAAGAAAATTGAACTAGGGTTGTGAATAACCTGTGGCATCTTGTAGTGTGCCATGGCAAACAGTGGGAGAAGCATAGTGCAGGGGTCAGGAGGGATGCAAACTTGACCTGGGATATCAAGAGAATGTGGAGCATGTGTCCGCTGCTAGCAGTGCCCATGATTTGAGTCTTATAGGTCTGTATACCATACATGAGGGAATTTCTGTGCCCAGGAGTCACAAGTGTTGGTACAGCAATGACAGCCTGCAGCTATTCACTGGTAACTGCACATATAAGCCATTACAGAATAAAACTGATGAGTGTGCCCCTGGACAGTTTTCTTGGATGTGTGGTTACTAGCATACAAACGCAGCCTGTCTCTGGTTTTGTACAGGTGACGACTGTATGCATCACCTGTGACTCCCGGGTGCTGGAATATGTCTGTCTATTTATTTTTTTCACATTGTACGGTCCTCTGCACCCAGGGCTGGTGCTAGGATTTTTAACACCCTAGGCAAAACCTCATTTTGCCACCCCCCTATTTGCTCTCCCCCTGACTCACAGGAGCCGGTGCTATACAGAAAGCGTCAGCTCTGCTTCCTCTAGTGCTAGTTCCATTCTTCACACTGATGCTCGGGGATGGCGAGTTGGGAACCTGCAATCTGGGCATGCCCACCCACCATCCCAGAGCAGGAGGTGGCGAGCAACATCAGAGGGCCAGCAGTTGGGCACCCCGACTGTAAGGAATGCATTGTGTGTAAGGCAGAGCTGGCTGTTCTGGTCTGATCACCAGAGTCTCAGACAGACGGGTCGGTCACTGATGATCATAGTCACGCAGTGGCAGGGGATGTTTGCTTCTGTTCTGTTGGGAGACCCGGGACATGTCCTCCAGGCTCCAATGCTGTGCCTCTAATTACACAGTCGGACGGAGTGGCTGCCTGAGACTGGGTTACATGCTGCAGCCTGCAGAGCATGCAGGTGTGGAAGGAAATCGGCGGCTGGGTGCCCTAGGCAGCAGTGCGCCCTAGTTTTAGCACCGGCCCTGTCTGCACCCGTATGAATGAAACCCTTGGAGGGGCGTTCCTTTCACCTTGTGGAGTTTTTCTCACTTCTGTTGCTTTTCCAGAACAGTAAGTGGAGAGAAACGTCCCTAATGGGACACCGGAGAAAAATAAAATGGTTTTAATCCTTCACTATTCGTCTGAAAATGTTTTGAAGGCAGATCCTGTCATTTAGACATCATAGGACATGGTAAAGCAAGCCGCCATTGCTTCAGAACCGAGGCTAAAGTGGCTACAGGAAATGGATTTGAAAATGAGATGGTACAGAGGTCTTCCTGATCAGGTGTACAGTATATTTGTTTAGGCCTTTGCTATAGTTTGGGAGTATAGCTTCCAGAGCTCGGAATATATGTCACATGACGCCACAGAAGTGACTGCCAAGTCCTCTGCTCTTTGGACTTTGCACAATCAGTTCATGCGCCCAGCTATTTCATCTGACTTTAATATGTTATTTCTTGGCTTGTGGCTGCTCCCAGACGGGCACGATACATTTCAGTTATTGGCAGTAAAATAAACACGAGTCTAGATAAACATGGAGCTGTGTGTACACAATGGAAACCACTTTAATGAGTTTAATGCAGTGCTGTTAAATATTTAATCATTGTCACATGTTGGAGATGATGGAAAATGTATTTGTAGTATGAAAGATCTTTGGAAGCAAGCCCTGATGAACATTTGATATTCCTAATCTATAGTATGACTTCTATATAAACAAAGGACAGATAAGTAGACCTTGTGCAATGGTGAAAATCTGATAAAGCCGTGTGCTTTGTCCGGTCAGTGAGGTAGTTCTAGACCAGGCCTCATTACTCAACTGTTAAGTCTCCAGGGATGAACCAGAGCAGGACCTGACTATTGTGTGTGGTGCCTGGGCTACAAGACTAGCTCATCCGTACTAGACTAGGAGTTGTAGATGGTAGGATTTGATCCCTTGGGTACAAAAACTTCTGTCAGTGACAGATCCCCCAGTAGTGAGCAAAACCAGTCAGATGGATGTGGGTGAGATGTTTTTACCACTATGGTACACATAGTATGGGGAAGTGACAGAACCCAGGGGGTGCTGGCATCATGGCTGGAGGTGGGGCACAAGACCTCAGGTGGATTCAAGGCTATGGCTACCTTCCCTAGAAACGTTCTGAAGATTGGTTGTTGTGGGGGCAATTTAGTTTGTTACACAATTTCATTCACAAGGACCAGTATGTCCACATCTTCTGACACATCCAGTGGTGTTTGGTTCTTTCTATGTCTGTAGGCATAGGTGTGCGCAGCCTATTGCATTAGGGTGTGCACCCCGAAGTTCAAACACACGTGCGCAGTGGATGGTGTTAGTAGGGATGAAATTGGTGTCAGTAGTGTTTTTTTTTTTTTTTTTTTTTTTTTTTTTTTAAAATGGGTTAGGAGCCCCATTGAGGGGCATTGGTGCAATAATAGTGAAAGGGACTGAAGACAGATTTCCCAGTCCTTTTCTCTGTAGCCTTAGCTGCCATGGGGGTTCAGCAGGGGTAAGGTGATTAGGGTGTGCCCAGGCACACCCACCACTCACTGTGCGCACGCCTATGTCTGTAGGGTTGTTTTGTCAGAAGTACTGTGGGCAGCTCTGTACTGTGAGTGCAGTGACATCAGAGCAAGTAATGTCCGCACAGGAGGGGGGGGGGGGGGGCTGTACAACTGACAGACTGAAGGTAAGGCTGGAGTTTTACCTTAAACAAACCAATACAGTGATCTTCACATCTCCTAGTCATTTCCACAACTACAACCATTTTGGTCCCAAATACACAATTTACTAACACTGGAGAGTGTAAACTCTGGTGCAGCTGTGTATGGTAGCCAATCGGCTTCTAACTTCAGCTTGTTCAATTAAGCGTTGACAAAAAATAGAAGCAGATTGGTTTCTATGCAGAGCTGCACCGGATTTCATGATTTATGGTAACCTTTCAGTTTGCAAGACATATTGCATTTTGAGGTTTTTTTTTATTTTAAATTTGGATTTGTTAGTATTTATATTCCCTTATTTGTTACTTTGTTTTTTTGTTTGTTTTTTAGGCACTAAAATATGCACACAGAGCTTATTCATCGCAGCGCTCCCTAAATGTAAGTATTGTGTTGGACTATGGAGAGTTACCAGGTACAATGCACTTAGTATGATTATGGACTGACCGAATGTGGTGTTGCCTAAAATATGTACAAACCTTCAAAATCTATGTGCTCAGAACATTGCAGCCTTGATCTGATGTATGAAGTGTCCTTAAAGCAGCCATATGACGCTTGACCATGTATATAAAACTACATATACGGTTCTCAAATAAATAAACCTTCACCATCACACATCCTTCCACACTATTCTCACCTCTCTACAGTCCACTTCTATAGGTCACCATATACCACACTACTCTCAACAGTGGCCATATGCACATTTTTTCTAAACGCGCATGTATTCACACAGGCTTGATTTAACCACCATGAAATGCTTGGTCTTTTTTTTTTTTTTTTTTTTTGTGTATATATAATTCTTTTTTATTTCAGGAAGTGGTAATTGCCAGTGCGGTGAGGACCCCAATAGGGTCATTCCAAGGCTCCTTGTCATCTTTTCCTGCTACCAAGCTTGGCTCCATAGCTATTAAAGCTGCTGTTGAGAAGGCAGGTTAGTATAATCCCAGTACACAAAAGAATAGGCATTGCATGGTATGGATAATCTAGGGCCACTTCCCTGACCTGAGACTTGTGAGCCATGTGTGACCATTGCTTACAAGGGCCTTGCAGTAAATACCTGCTTAGGAGCCGAGTTCATTTCCAGCAGATGAACATGTGTTTTTCTGTACTTGCTGGGTCTTTACAAAGATGCATTGGGGAATGGCACATTGTGTGTGTGTGTGTGTGTGTCCTCTCCTATACCCAGTGAAGTGAACAGCCTCAGATGCTACAGAGATTAAACAAATCTCCCTACATAGGTTTTGCATGTATATCTGCTGTCTAAAGCTTTCTACATTTTTTTGGAAAGTGCAGATTGTCTTAATCTTGTTTCCTCATTCAGTAGTGGAGTCTGGGCTTACACTGTGTGACAGCTGATTAGAGGAAAGGGATACCCGCCCCTCCACATAGGCAGAGGAAGAAACATGCAGAGCTGTAGTCTGAATAGACAAGCTCTCTGCTTATCTCCATCTAAGGTCCCTCCCCCGATGCAGATTTTCAGCTGCTATCATGTGTTGGCGAGCTTGTCAGAAGTGACTCTGCTGAGAACGGAGCATCAAAAGGACACAGCACTTAGAGCTTTGGAGAGAGATAAGCAAACACTACAGATATATGCCTAGGTCACGTTTCATGAATGGGGTTTACAACCACTTTAATTTTTATTAGGGTCGTTTTTTTGTTTTTACAGAGCAGGGAACTTCTCTGCACTTGTTACATGAATTGTGGAAATGCTGGATTAAGATCATGTGGGGGGTTGAATTGAGATCACACTATATTGATCGTGCATCCCTACCTGACATACATTATTTAAGGTTGTAGTGACAGAACTACACCTACAACTGACACACTAACTGTCTTCTCTTACAGGTATTTCTGCTGAGGAGGTGAATGAGGTCTACATGGGCAATGTCCTACAGGCTGGACAGGGACAAGCACCCAGCAGACAGGCCACTCTTGGTGCAGGTATTTTTTTTTATTTAGTTTTTTTTTTTTTTTTTTATATACAACTTTATGTATAAAGAGAAACTGAGTAACCAATTATAATCAGACTCCAACAAATTTTTGTAAGCCTGCCAGAAACTAATTTGGGGTGGTTTTGCATGCTTTTCATAATTTTATTGTATGAAATTGATGCATTTGCAGGTTCACCCTCTAAAAGATTGCTTCATGTCAACCGTGCTGCTGGCTTTCAAATGATTGTAAAGCGGTGTTGATCGACTAAAACATTAGATTAATACTATTTTAGTCAACTGAAATATCACTAAAATAAAATTTGACATAAAAAGAAACGCTGGTCTGAATACCATAAATAACATATTAGATTTTTCACTCCAGGAGTATGAGTTTAGAAATTGTAGAGAAATGTCTAAATGCATTACAATTTAACTACACCCATTAGATTTTAGTCGACTAAAATGCACTGGAGATTTAGTCAATTAAATACAACTAAAACAATCACAGAAGACAAAAATGGGATTCAAATGCCATTTTGGTCTTAGACTAAAACCAAATCGAAATTTGCTGCCAAAATTAAAGCTTACACTTTTTTTTTTTTTTTTTTTTTTATTAAAATATTTGTGCTGTGTGTGCTATGGTTATGCAGAGTGGGCCCAAACCTACTCCTCTGGTGTCCCCCCCCCCCCCCCCCCCCTTCAGCTCTCTTGGCTCCCTGTGGCGGCCCCCATAGCATGCGCTCTGAGAGCAGACGTGGGCTTGATCCCGAGCCAGGTTGCGTGTGTCCATAGACACAGTGCAGCTTGGGGGGGGGGGGGTGGGCCCCCCCCACCCCCCCCCCCCCCCCCCCCCCCCCCCCCCCCCCCCCCCCCCCCCCCCCCCCCCCCCCCCCCCCCCCCAACCCCCCCCCCCCCCCCCCCCCCCCCCCCCCCCCCCCCCCCCCCCCCCCCCCCCCCCCCCCCCCCCCCCCCCCCCCCCCCCCCCCCCCCCCCCCCCCCCCCCCCCCCCCCCCCCCCCCCCCCCACCCCCCCCCCCCCCCCCCCCCCCCCCCCCCCCCCCCCCCCCCCCCCCCCCCCCCCCCCCCCCCCCCCCCCCCCCCCCCCCCCCCCCCCACCCCCCCCCCCCCCCCCCCCCCCCCCCCCCCCCCCCCCCCCCCCCCCCCCCCCCCACCCCCCCCCCCCCCCCCCCCCCCCCCCCCCCCCCCCCCCCCCCCCCCCCCCCCCCCCCCCCCCCCCCCCCCCCCCCCCCCCCCCCCCCCCCCCCCCCCCCCCCCCCCCCCCCCCCCCCCCCCCCCCCCCCCCCCCCCCCCCCCCCCCCCCCCCCCCCCCCCCCCCCCCCACCCCCACCCCCACCCCCCCCCCCCCCCCCCCCCCCCCCCCCCCCCCCCCCCCCCCCCCCCCCCCCCCCCCCCCCCCCCCCCCCCCCCCCCCCCCCCCCCCCCCCCCCCCCCCCCCCCCCCCCCCCCCCCCCCCCCCCCCCCCCCCCCCCCCGCCCACCACCCCCCCCCCCCCCCCCCCCCCCCCCCCCCCCCCCCCCCCCCCCCCCCCCCCCCCCCCCCCCCCCCCCCCCCCCCCCCCCCCCCCCCCCCCCCCCCCCCCCCCCCCCCCCCCCCCCCCCCCCCCCCCCCCCCCACCGCCCCCCCCCCCCCCCCCCCCCCCCCCCCCCCCCCCCCCCCGCCCCCCCCGCCCCCCCCCCCCCCCCCCCCCCCCCCCCCCCCCCCCCCCCCCCCCCCCCCCCCCCCCCCCCCCCCCCCCCCCCCCCCCCCCCCCCGCCCACCCCCCCCCCCCACCCCCCCCCCCCCCACCCCCCCCCCCCCCCCCCCCCCCCCCCCCCCCCCCCCCCCCCCCCCCCCCCCCCCCCCCCCCCCCCCCCCCCCCCCCCCCCCCCCCCCCCCCCCCCCCCCCCCCCCCCCCCCCCCCCCCCCCCCCCCCCCCCCCCCCCCCCCCCCCCCCCCCCCCCCCCCCCCCCCCCCCCCCCCCCCCCCCCCCCCCCCCCCCCCCCACCCCCCCCCCCCCCCCCCCGCCCCCCCCCCCCCCCCCCCCCCCCCCCCCCCCCCCCCCCCCCCCCCCCCCCCCCCCCCCCCCCCCCCCCCCCCCCCCCCCCCCCCCCACCCCCCCCCCCCCCCCCCCCCCCCCCCCCCCCACCCCCCCCCCCCCCCCCCCCCCCCCCCCCCCCCCCCCCCCCCCCCCCCCCCCCCCCCCCCCCCCCCCCCCCCCCCCCCCCCCCCCCCCCCCCCCCCCCCCCCCCCCCCCCCCCCCCCCCCCCCCCCCCCCCCCCCCCCCCCGCCCCCCCCCCCCCCCCCCCCCCCCCCCCCCCCCCCCCCACCCCCCCCCCCACCCCCCCCCCCCCCCCCCCCCCCCCCCCCCCCCCTTGACAGCAGCATTAGCCAATGGCTCCCAATGCTGCCTCTGTGCCTGTGAGAGCTGATACTGAAGGGGTTTTACCTCTGTTAGGCTAAAAAAAAAAAAATTATAGTTTTTTTTTTTTTGTACATGTAGACAGTTAGCTATACAGCGTTTTCTAAAATAATCAGTTTTTGTTCAGTAACACATTATTGATGCAACATTGACAAGATGGGTCATGTGCAGTCATTGTAATTGGTAAAGCCAATCCACCGGGCCCAAAGCTCCTGCCTCATGGATGATCTGGTTCTGGAATGGTAATGTGTTTAGCAAGGAAGTAAAGTGTGCAACAAAAGGACATTAACAGACTTCAATCCATGATCATGTCCTTTTTTTTTGTATTTCTTTTTTTTTAGGCTTACAAATCTCTACTCCCACCACGACCGTAAACAAAGTCTGTGCCTCAGGAATGAAGTCCATTATGCTGGCAGCACAATCTCTGATGTGTGGACACCAGGTGAGGGACTTGTCCATGTGATCAGTCAGTTCTGACAACAGATAAAGTGTGTAGAAAGCTGCCATCTAATCCAGAAGCATCTTGCACATTGTATACATACTAATTCTAGGGCACGAAGGTGCAAACACGGTTTTTCAGATTCCCCTTTTGAGAGCGAATCAATTCTGAACATGTTTTGGGTGAATGCTGACTGTCCCCTGGCTTTTTTTTATATTGTGGTCAAAGTTTGGTAGCAAATTCTCAGAAGTTTATTTAAAGCAGTATTAAATCTAAAAACAAAATGTAGTGGCTGTATTTGTTCTTAAGGCTTTTTTTCCTTTTCTATTTACACCCGGCGATCCAATCAGTAACTGTTTTTCAGCTTCCTTTTAACAGAGCAAGCTGTCCAAGCCGAGTGGCAGTTAAAGGATTAAGACAAACCATTAACCACTGACAGGGGTGCTCACAATGGTCAGCTTTTATTCATTTATGTTAAACCTTTATCCCAAAGGGAAAAAACTGTTGCTATAACTGCTTATAAAGTGGTAGCTGAAGTTTGGCTTTAAAGTGGAGTTCCACCCAAAAATAAAACTTCCGCTTTAAGCACTCCTTGCCCCCTTACATGCTACATTTGGCATGTAATTTTTTTGGGGGGGAGTGGGGGCTTCATTAGGAGGGGGGACTTCCTGTCCCACTTTCTCCTAACGCCCAGGGACCGCCAAGGCGACTCCTCCTTTCACCTTAGGCGGCCCCTCCCTCTAGGTGATCTCCTGGGACACGTGACAGGTTCCAGAAGATTGCCTGTCCACTCCGGGAGCGCAGCACAACTTGCGCATGCACCGTGCATGCCCAGCCGTGAAGCCGAAAGCTGTCACAGCCCAATGCCCTGAGTGGCAATGGAGGTGGCGGCGGAGAGGAGGGGGAGAGGAGCGACTCCATTAGGCCGCATCGCTGGACCGTGGAACAGGTAAGTGTCTGTTTATTAAGTCAGCAACTACTTTTTGTAGCTGCTGACTTTTAATAAACATAAAACGCCTGGAACTCCCCTTTAATTTGTTAGGCCCATCTAAACCGGCTAGCACATCTGACAGTATCCTCTCCCCGACAATGCTACTGTCCAAGGGCATCTCCATTGCTCCTCCATCCTAAGAAAGGAAGTGTTACTGACCAGATCACCAGGGAAGAATAAAGCCTAGTATGATTAGTGTTTTTTTTTTTTTTTTTTTTCCCCCCAACCTAGCAAGGCTGAACCTAAAATTGACAGCTTAGGAGCCGCTGTACTAATTATGCAATGTTAGTACAGTGATTTCCCCCCCCCCCCCCTCTGCCGTGCTTTTGTATTCTGACGGGGGGAAGTGTGTGTTTCTTCCCCCCAGGAAGCCATGTATGTTGGGAGTGGGGCCGCACTGATACTTTGGTCAACTTACTTGATGTACTGGGCCTCAAGTGCGGCCCCTAACATCACCAAAGGGCAACATGTAATAAGTGAATGCGCCACTAAAGAACACTCGCATACTGGACATACCACAAGAGATGGTCAGACTACAGATATGCTATAGGAAATGGTCAGGGACGGGAAACCTTCATAGACTGGGGACAGCTAGAGATCACTACTATTGCAGCCCCTTTACAAATCTCTGCTTCTACATTTGTGCTTACTACAGTCCATTTAAAGAATTACTTGTGCCACATTTGATATTTGTCAGTTTTAAAAATTTAGAAGGGAAAATCTAAAAAGAGAAGAGGGATAAGCATCTTTTATTTCTTGTGAAATGACCAACTAGAAGCCATTCTAAAGATTTTATTTTTTCTTAGTGCTTGGTGCTTAGCCAAGCCATCTTCAAGGACCATACAATACGTGCCAAAGGGCCGTGGGTTGGGCAACAGGGCTTTAGAGAATGGGATAAGCCCAATTAACTTTTTTATATTTAATTTGTGATGGGGAAGTGCCCAATAAAGAGGGGAAACCTAAGCATAGAATTGCAACACTTGGGAAGGAAAAAGACAGGACAATGGGCACAAATGTCAGCAAAGTTCATACAGAAAGCCAAAAAACAATGGAGAATAGGATAATGATAAACAATACAGAAAGGAAAAGGCACTGAAAGTTCACACACCTAGAAAGAGTAATCTTTTGCTCAGCTAACAGTAGCAAGAGGGCATTTTGGAAGACTCTCCAGTATAGAATTGTTGCACAATTTTTATAAGGGTCATGAATGGTGCAAAGGCCGAGCAACAAATAAAAATATTGAAAGTTTAAAATAAAGGTTATGTTCGGGTTTTTTTAATTGCAATATCTAGTAAGCTGATGCGTGGGAGTAGGGAGTGCATCAAATTTTGCTATTTATTTTTTCCTGGATCAATCCTCACAATTATAGGTACAAGGATTTCAAGAAAAAAAGCTGTTTAGTGTGAATAAGAACAAAGCATGGGCCATGCTTGCAGTTTTTTGGTTTTCCATTTTCACTTGTGTGGTTAGAATATGGTGGTTTTGGGCAATATAACCTATGGCCATTTACTAGTCTTATGATTCTTTATTCTGTTTTCAGGAAGTCATGGTGGCTGGAGGGATGGAGAGCATGTCTAATGTTCCTTACTGCATGAGCAGAGGAGCAACGCCATATGGAGGAGTGAAATTGGAAGACTTGATAGTGAAAGATGGACTGACGGATGTCTACAATAAATTCCACATGGTATGCTGCAATATTAGATGGTCCACATGAATGCGTCTCCTCTAAAGCAGTTTGGTAATAAAAGGCCAAAGGTTAAAAAATTAGTTAGGATTCCTAGTCCAAAGGCAGCCAATGGGAGCTTTTCCCCTCACAAAAAATGGAAAATTGTATACTCGCCTTTCCGTAATTTTCCTTCCCTGACGCATCTTCATGGCAGTACACATTGGGTTGTGACTCTGCCCCCACAACCTGACAGGATTAACTATAAAATTGAAAGGGGGGGATACCCTATTTCATTCTCTGTATCTATCTAAAGAACAGGTGGGATGCTGGGTGCTGCCATGAAGATGCATCAGGAAAGGTGAGTAAACAATTTTTCCTGATGCATCATGGCAGCACACACTAGGAAATAACTCACCAATCGGGTGGGTGCAAGAAAATAATTCCTCATGCTTCTCCCAAAGTCTGTCAGAGCAGAGTTTACTCTATAATGGAATATCTCTGATGTTGGCGCAAGGTTTCCGGACTCTCTCTGCTAAAAGCAGAATGTCGTCTAGATAATGGTGTATCCTTAACTTTTTTTTTTTTATTTTTATTTTTTTTTTTTTTTGAGATTCTTTAAACCCAACACTGGTCGTAGATCTCCTTTTTTTTTTTTTTTTTTTTTTTTTTTTTTTTTCTAGTAATAGTGGGAAATAAAATCCGCTTCCCTTTTGACATGTTGAGACTTCCAGAATCGCTCCCTTTTGTCTTGGCTCCATTACATACTTCAGTAGTAATTTTCTACTGTCTGAGGAAGATGGGAGTCTGGTTGGCTGAAAGTGGTTTCTGGGCAGTCTGCCTACAAACCTCCATGTGTGACCGAACTTTATTGTGGAAAGAGTCCATGAATCTTTGCTTATGTTCTGTTCAAACCTGTATAAACCGCTTGAGTCAGGCACCCACCTGTACAGAATGGATGGGCGCACCTCAAAAGGACTTGGTCTTCAATTTTTGCATTCTCAAATAACGGCTGTGTTTCTCCAGTTTCTTTTAAATTCTCTTCCTGGTCTATAGGTTTTTGCCTCCCTGTACCTCTCTGGAAGGTTGCATCTATAAGAACCTTTTTGTGGCTTCGGTCTTCTGTCAGAGGGAATCAAACCTGACTTGCCTCCTATTTAATTTAGAAATGGAGTCCAATTTGGAACCAAAGAGGTTTGTCCCATCATATGGAATTTTGCAACAGTTCATCTTTTGCTACAGCGTCCGCTACCCAAGGCTTTAACCATAAGGGTTTTCTTGCCTGAGGCTAACATTGCTTGGGCAGATGACCTGATGTCCACGGAAGCCTGCTAAAAATTGCCTGCCAATTTTAGTTCTGGAGGGAACTAATGATTTTCTCCTGGTCGGCTCCTTCCCGTAAAGACTTTTATATATTGGTGGTCCATATGAAAATGGCTCTACCAACTGCTGCTGTGGTAATTGCTGGTCTACCAGCACCACCTGCTTCCTTTACAGAACATGCCCACAACTTTGAAGATCTTTTTTTTTTTTTTTTTTTTTTTTTTTTTAAATTGTGAAGCAAACAACAAAAAAAACAAAATAAGAGTCACTGTGCATAACTATTCACCCCTCCTAAAGTCAATTCTTTGTAGAGCCACCTTTTGTGGCTATCACACCACCAAGTTGCTTTGGATAAGTCTTTATGAGCTTGCCACATCTTTCCACTGGGATTTTTGCCCATTCCTCCTTGCAAAACTGCTCCAGCTCCTTCAAGTTGGATGGTTTGCGCTTGTGAACAGCAATCTTTTAAGTCTGACCACAGATTTTCTATTGGATTGAGGTCTGGGCTTTGATTAGGTCATTCCAACGCATTTACATGTTCCCCCTTAAACCACTCAAGTGTTGCTTTAGCAGTGTTTGGGGTCATTGTCCTGCTGGCAGGTGAACCTCCATCCTAGCCTATAATCAGAGTGGTACAGGTTTTGCTCAAGAATATCCCTGTATTTAGCACCATCCATCTTTCCTTCAACTTTGACCAGTGTCCCAGTCCCGCCTGCTGAAAAACATCCCCACAGCATGATGTTGCCACCACCATGTTTCACTGTGGGGATGGTGTTCTTTGGGTGATGTGATGGGTTTGGACCAGACATGGCTTTTTTTTTTTTTTTTTTTTTTTTTAAATATCTTTATGAAAAAATTTTCCTTATTTTCCTTTACAACAGTTTGCATTGCTTACACACAGATATCATAGTGGATACATTTACTTTGTACATTAACATATTTAGTTGCCATAATTCGATATAAATATAGCCTTGTGTTTGTTGTGTTAAATTTACAGTCTGTCCACATGTAACATTCATTCTTCAAGATCCATCCCAGTATACATCCATACCTCAACATCAACAAAAAAAAAAAAAAATTTTATTTTAATTCCTCCCTCCTTTTCCCCCTTCTCCTTCACCCTTTTTTAGAATTGTTCTCTCCATCTAGGTTGTAGAATATTAAACTCAATCCAGGTCTGCCATGCAGTCCTAGGCTCTTTTTTAACCTCCTTCTCAGTTTCCAATCTTTTTTCCAGTGCACACATTTCGTTCATCTCCATCTCCCATTCCTTATGTTCAGACTTTCCCTATTTTTCCATTTTCTAGCTATTCTAGTGCGTGCAGCAGTAAGAAAATACTTCTACTTCTACTACTTTCCTGACCTTTTTTACCGATCCCAAATTCATTGACAATACCGACATCAAAATGTCAGGTTGAATTACTCTTCCTGTCATTACTGCATATATTTTGTATATTTGCTCCCAGAAACTATAAACCCCAGGGCAGTAATACCAGATATGTGACATTGTTCCAATATCTTTTTGACATCTCCAGCATTTGTCTTCATTTTCTGGATTTATTTTCTTCATGTCTGTTGGGCATCTATACCATCTAATTAGAAGTTTATAGTTCCTCTCCTGATGTTTACTAGATTTTGATAGTTTACTTATCAGTTTTTAATAGTTTATTAAAAATGTAATAGTTTATGTATACAGTTTTCAAATTTTATTCAATTTAATGGACTATTGTGTTCTGATCCATCACATATAATTCAGATTAATAACCATTGAACTAAAGGCTGTAGTGTAACAAAATAGGTAAAAAGCAAAGGGGGGTGAGTACATTTGCAAGGCGATGTACATATATTCTCCAGTAAATGACTAGCATTGGATACTGTTGAAAGTCTGTTTGCAGCCTGTTGTGACTATCTAATTATGATAAATCAAATCATGTGTGATTTATTTCAGGGAAATTGTGCAGAAAACACAGCCAAGAAGTTCGCTATCGCAAGGGAAGACCAAGACAACTACGCCATCGGCTCTTACACCAGAAGCAAAGCAGCCTGGGATTCTGGGCTGTTGGTTAAAGAGATCACTCCTGTTACTATTCCACAAAAAGGTAATTCTCTCGCATTTTGTTGCCTGCAGAATTGGCAGGTAATGCAGTGCATTTCATTGTGATTTTGGATTGACACTGATAAAAAAAAAAAAAAAAAAAAAAATGGTTTTGGTATTGGAAAGCAAGAAATTTGCATATGAATTTCATGTCATTTAGGGTCATCTCCTTTTTAAACCCGACACAATTTGTAGTCTGAAAATTTCAAGTAATTTTAACTAGATTATCTCATATTATAGGGAACCAGCGGATAAATTGGTTGTAAGATCTGTATAGAAGATTAGCCATAAATGCAATTCTTCTGTAAAAGCCGTACCTTTCACATCCCTACTCAACAAATGAGTTTAGTTTGGTGTCCTTAGAAAGGGAAGACTATTGAGCTAAGTTGGGTAGCTACTTGCCAACAATGCTGCTAGGGCTAGATGATGGGATTCATTTATATCCATTGCCAAAACTTTAAGCTTTATTTTCTTTCTGGCAGGTTTTACCAGGGGGGGGGGGGGGGGAGGCAGTAAATCACCCTCTTGGGCAGCTGACACGAACACAGGTATTCCCATTGTAAGATTATGTCTAACCACCTATTCCAGTGACTGATACATTTTTCATTGTCTATTACTTTCTGCCCGGAGCCATTGTTCACTAGAAAGATTGCAGGCTGAATCCCAGCACACGGAAAGCAATTAGGACCTGACTGGTTCTAACCCTTAATATAAATGAAGAAAAACACACCCCACCCCCCCCCCCCCCCCCCCCCCCCCATCAAATACAGTACACAATATACACCATATATACTCGAGTATAAGCCGACCCGAATATAAGCCGAGGCACCTAATTTTACCACAAAAAACTGGGAAACGTATTGACTCGAGTATAAGCCTAGGGTAAGAAATGCGCAGCTACTGTAAGTGGAAAAGAGGTTCAACAATGCCCATTTGTAGCCATAGGGCCACTGAACTTTAAACTTTGCAGTTAAGGGTTCCTAGATGTCCCCTAGCTGCAGCCAAAATTTGGGGTCTCTGGACCCAAAGGGTCCTGAAATGACATTGCTGCAGATGGACACTGTTGACCGACTTTTGGGCCCTGTATCTCGGGGCCACTTGGTTCTAGGAACCCAATTTGGATGTGTTGGTTCCACTGGGTTTGCACACCAAATATGGGGTTCCTAGCACCAAGTGCCCCTGAGATACGGGGCTGCAAAGTCGGGTCGGAAAATGTCATTTTTTTGCTGCAGAAAAGTGCTTGACTCGAGTAAAAAATGTGCTGAAAAACTCGGCTTATACTCGAGTATATACAGTACATTAAAAAGTGAAGGTAATCTGTCATTCCCCTCTTTGTATCCTTTATCCTTTTTTTTATTTTTTTATTTTTTTTGTTTGGCTCATATTTCTAATCGGTTATTGGTACTACATTTGGGTGATTTTATGAAAGCCCTGTGCTTAATTTATATTTGGGTTATGATGAGATATTCATTAGTGGTGCTGCTATTTACATTGCACTGAACATAAATCCATCTCGCACCTTCACTTTTCATGCCTTTATGCCGTGTAAATTCAAAGCAGAGAATGGCCAGCTCACGAAGGATCAACCTCAAATCTTTACTGAGTTTGACGAAAAACTGTGGTCCCCTTCGCTGAGCAGGTGCCCTCAACTTTGGTTGACCATGGTGAGGCCTGTTCTGAGTGGAAACTGTCCTGTTAAACGGCTGTGTGGTCTTGGCCACCATGCTGCAGTTCAGTTTCAGCGTCTTGGCAATCTTCTTGTAGCCTAGGCCATCTTCATGTAGAGCAACAATTCTTTTTTTCAGATCCTCAGTTCTTTGCCATGAGGTGCCATGTTGAACTTCCAGTGACCAGTATCAGAGTGAGAGCGATGACACCAAATTTATCACACCTGAGACCTTGTAACACTAACGAGTCACATGACACCAGGGAGGGAAAATGGCTAATTGGGCATTTTCACTTAGGGGTGTACTCACTTTTGTTGCCAGTGGTTTAGACCTTAATGGATGTGTGGGTTATTTTGAGGGGACAGCAAATTTACAGTTATACAAGCCGTACACTCACTACTTTATATTGTAGCAAAGTGACATTTCTTCAGTGTTGTCACATAAAAAGATAGATTGAAATATTTACAAAAATGTGAGGGGTGAACTCCACCTTGACACAAGATTCTGAATGCTTGTTCCAGTCCTCACACTACATGGTTCCAGTCTATAAACATAAGCAAAAGGGAAGAACAATGCCTCCAGCTTCCTCTGTCCCTGTATTGGGATGAAGAGTGGAGCTCAGGAAGCGGGCACTACTCCACATGTACGGCCATTTCACACTAGAAACCTCATTTTGTGTATTCCACAAAACGCAAATGATTTCGTATTCGAAACTGAAAATAATTAATTAGGACAGAATCCTCTTTAAAGTCAAAATGTACTAAACCAAAAAGTGGACTGCAATGTCCAAAAAAAGGAACCCATCGCATGTTTTGTTTGGAGACATTGCAGGATATTGGCATGTAATCAACCCCAATGGATGCTATACTTTGCAAAGAAACTTGCTCCAGAGCTTGGTAAATGAGGTGAAGCTCTGCTGACTTCATCGTGCAAGCAAGAATGCTTTATTTTTTAATTAATGTTTTCTTCCCCCCTTGCATGAGGCTGAGTATTTGCAATGGAGCAAACTCCCTTGCAAAGTGAGCAGCCTATTTGCCTATAGTAAATAAAACCTGGTGTATAGGTTTGGTTTGCATGCATATTTGTCACCTTGAGAAAGGGTACCCTAGTGTCTCTGAAATTTTGGTGGTTTCATTATTTTGCTGCTGATAATGTTGATCTCAGTACAAAGTTCTTTAACCCTTGGTGTTTTTGGCCATTTTCAGTTTTGCTTTGATTATATCTGGTTAGGGCTAATGAGCAGATCTAATTTGAGAAATAGTTTTTGGGTTCTAACTTCCTACTCCATTGAAAACAAAGTTTTGGCCTTGTATACATGTGAAAGTTTAACATTGTTAATTGTTTACTAGACAAGATCCATTTTGCCACTTTGTCTGAATTGCCTCCAAGGAGTTGAAGGCTGTTGCTGGATACTTTAATATACGTAAATCATTCACCAGTCAGCCCAGCATCCTAGTTGGACATGATCCTCATTTTGTGGCTACATCAGACTAGCTTTAAAAAAAAGTTTAGGGCTACTTTCCCACTAGGGTGGGGGCACTGGCAGTAAAGTGCCGCTAGTTTTAACGGCACTTTACCGCTGTTATAGCAGCATATTTGACACAGAGGAGAGGGTGAAAAGCGCTTTGAAGGCGCTTCGGCAGTGCTGCCCATTGATTTCAATGGCAGGGACTGTTTATGAGCTGTGTATACACCATTCCTGCACCAAAGATGCTGACTACCAGACTTTTTTTTTTTTTTTTTCGGCCTTCAAGTGCACCGCCCCAGTGTGAAAACGATTGGGCTTTCACATTGGGGAGGCATTAGAGGCGCTTTTCAGGTGCTATTTTTAGCTTTACAATGCCTGAAAAGCGCCTCCTTAGCTGCACTGCTTAGATGTCGACTATCTCTGTAGTACTGATTTTTATATATGTGTGTGTGTGTGTGTATATATATATATATATTTTTTTTTTTTTTTTTTTTTTTTTTTTTTTTTTTTCTTGAATGTTTTCATACAAAATGCATGTGGGGGAGCTTTTATTTTATGTACCATGTTTAAGTTGAATCCCTACAATTGTGCAGACAAACAGTTTTTTTTGTATATCTGGATGTTTTGCAGGGAAACCTGATCTGGTTGTACAAGAGGATGAGGAGTACAAAAAAGTAGACTTCAGCAAGTTTCCAAAGCTCAAAACTGTCTTCCAAAAAGACAATGGTGAGTAGATGTATGCCTAAAATTACTCCTTTTGTTGGAGGACACTTGGTCCCAGATTACACCCTTAGTAACCCTTTAGATTTCTAACAGGAGTACCTGGTTTACCTTGGTGTGGTTTGGGCCGAAGCTCTGGTCACCCATAAAAGCTGTATTTTTTTTTTTTTTGTACTGTGTGAAATCCTGAGATTCTAAAGCTTTAACAATAGCTCAGACATAAGTCCCTACACAGATAAATTAATGTTGGCATAGTTCTGGTTAGTCGTATTTCAATGAGCAAAATCGTGGCAAGAAAAGTAGTACACAATGAGTTGCTTCTTGGCCATAAAGTGGTTCACAAGTGGGTGCGCATTGGTCTCTTGGAAGACAAACCTTTCCTTGTGCATTTTTCTGGGGGTTGCCTTCTAACTTCCAGGTTCATATTGGGATGTAATACCATGGAGCCATAGGTCGGCAATGGATTTTGATGAATGGTTTTTATGGGGGTTGGGGGCACCTTAAGTTTAAATGTTTTGGCTTTTTCCCTCCCTCTGTTACCAGGCACTGTGACAGCAGCCAACGCCAGCACTCTGAATGATGGGGCAGCAGCTTTGGTTCTCATGACTTCAGACGCAGCAAAAAGACTCAATGTCACACCTCTGGCACGGATTTTGGGTATGTATATAGTAATCAGGTCTGTTTCATGGGGGGGGGGGAGGCTGTTTGCACCATGGTGGGGTTTTGTCTGACACTCTTGATGATCCAGGATTATAAAACGAACCTCCCTTTTTCAAAGTGCTCCTCCAGTAGTCTATGAATCACATATAAACCAATATCAGTCCTGAACACTAGACCTGCTCCCTATAGTGGCAGTAGTGGATTCAATGTCCTATAAAGCCTAAATATGTGACACCCAAAACAACCTGGTAAAATCTCAACTGAGTGACGACACAGATTTGCTTAAAATTGCTTTGTAGAGATTTGAAGAAACTTGGAATCCCTTAGCAGCTGCTTTGTGTTCAACAAAATTTGTGTTTAGGTGCCGTTATGTAGAGCTTTGTAGTTTCAGTGTAAACCTATAGCTATGGCAATGTTACTAAGCTACCGCTTTGCAATGGAGCAACTTCATAAAAAAATTCACAAACCTTTGTCAGTTCCTCTGCTCAATAATCATATTGTGATACATTATAACACCAATGGAGACTTCTGGGGTTTTCTGAAATGTAGGCCTTGTTCACACTGGCACTTTAGCATTTAGCTTTTCTAAATGCAGGAGACGCCATCTAAGTATAAACAACTTTTATGCTTCCCGGATCTTTTCCCTGCATTTGGATGTTCTGGCAAAACCTAACTAACGCTAAACCGGCTCTGTGCCACATTCTAAGCCTAATCCATCTAACCCTGTAATGCAAAACGCACTGTACTTGCCTATTCTGCACCCAATCAGAGGCGGTCTCCAGCGGCATATGCTGTGTGCAGGAGAGGACTGACAATGGCTGTGAAATGGGAAGTAAGGTCACCCAAAGACTTCCTATGGGGCTTCTGTTGTCAGATGCCTACACAGCAAAGCCATGGCTGATGCTGGGACCGGACGGCTGCAGGATGGGTAGATTTTTTTTATATATAAAAATGTTGTGTTTAAACTCCATTGAATCTTATACTATGTTTTTTTTAATGTGCACATAAGCTTTTGGTGGCAGGAGCTATGAGTCCTGTCCAGGAGCAGCGGAGCTTTAGCGGGAAAAATGCTTGACGCTTGTAAACGCGTGTTAATGCTAGGCATGTTTAGCGCTGGAGCGTAGATTAATTTCAAAGGCCAGAATAAATTCTCCTGACCAATGAAATTAAATAACACCCAAGTGCCTGACACCTGTAAATGTGCCTAAATGCTCTGTAAACGCGTTGGCCACTTTTACAAGTGTCGGACAGGATTTCTGCCAAAACACTGTTTGCAAAATGTCATTTGTGCATGAGGCCTAATGGTTCAAGAGCAGCATGTTTATTAAAGCTAAAGAGACTTGGATGTAGGCAAGTTATATTTTAAACTACTTTTAAAACCTATTCCTTCTTTTTTTTTTATTTTTTTTTTTTTTTTTTTTTTCTCTCCAAATAAACAGCATTTGCAGACTCTGCAGTAGAACCAATCGACTTTCCAATTGCCCCTGCATATGCAATTCCCAAGGTAGACTATTTTATCAAAAAAATGTATATGAAATAATGCCTATACAGTGCCTTGAAATTTTCCACATTTTGTCATGTTGCAACCAAAAATGTAAATGTGTTTTATTGGGATTTTATGTGATCAACACAAAGTGGCAAATTGTGAAGTGGAAGGAAAATTATGGTTTTCAAAATTTGCTTACAGTTATCTGAAAAGTGTGGTGTGTATTTGTATTCAGGCCCCATTACCGATTCCCCTAACTAGAATCTAATGGAACCAATTGCCTTCAGAAATTACCTAATTACTAAATGGAGTCCACCTGTGTAATTTTAATCTCCATATAAATGCAGCTGTTCTGTGAAGCCCTCAGGTTGGTTAGTGAACAAACATCATAAAGGCCAAGAACACAACAGACACAGGGATAAATGTTGTGTAGATGTTTAAGGTTAGGTTATTAAAAGTGTGTATGCATTTTCCATTTTTGTTTGTAACTGAAAAAATGTGGAAAATTTCAAGAGGTATAAATACTTTTTTTCCAGGCACTGTAAAATGTGGTGGCATGGGGTTTAAATGTTGTGTTCACAAGGGTTAGCGCCAGGCTCTCCGGTTTCTGTACACAATTACAAAATATACTTGTTAATTAAAATATGTGAACCCAGTTACTGAATGGTTTCATGTTCAATATTTCTGTATTTGGAGCATTTATTAAAGTAATAGCTGGTGCTCACTCTCTATAAAGGTTCTTCTACAGGAACCTCCTGTTAGAGGGTGTTTGTCTCCCAGTTGTGCCCCTGAATTAACCCCTTGTTAAATGGACTTCTGATGGACACTATTGGAGATTTATTAACCACATGCTGACCGGGCCATAGCCGAAAGACTGCTACAGCGCGGTCAGCTTATTCTGGGTGGACGTCCTCCCAGAAACTTGCTCCCATGCACCCCCTGGGGCACGCACTCGGGAACATCCGTGACCGCCGTGTCCCGAGGCCCAAACGCATCACAGTAAACTGATGGTAAACTGATGGTAAACTGGTAGCGGCCGTTTACCACATGTACACAAGCCGGCGTCGCGCCATGACGCCGGTTCCTCCCTCCCCTCTCTGTACCGATCGGTACAGTGAGAGGGGGAGAAGCGGAAAGGGGAGAGATGGGACCAGCGCTGTGGGCTGGATGTGTAGTGCCCACAGCGCTGGTCAGTGACAGCTACACTGCCACCACTGCAACGCTCTGCCACCACTGTGCAACGCTCTGCCATAAATTTTAATAGAAACCCAAAAAATTTTTCAGAATTTTCAGTATTTTTTGATAGCGCAAAAAATAAAAAAAAACTGCGGCGATTAAATGCCACCAAAAGAAAGCTCTCTACAGTGTTGCATGACTGAGTAATTGTCATTCAAAGTGTGAGCACCGAAAGCTGAAAATTGGTCTGGTTAGGAAGGGTTTAAGTGCCCAGTGGGTAAGTGGTTAACTGGTGCAACTGTGCACAGTAACCAATCAGGTTTTATTGACCAAGCTAAATTGAACAAGCTGAAGTTAGAAGCTGGTTACTAAGCACAGCTGCACTATAGTGGAAGGATGTGCTTCTAATCCTCTGCTACTGGTCACACCTTCAAAATAGGGGGGGGGAAGCTTTTGGGATACCGACTAAAAAAAAATAAGACCAATAAACTGTTTTAAATTGTCATACGAATATATTTGAATTTTTTTTTTTTGGCACTAACACCCCTTCAAGCCTGCTTCTGGCAGTGAACCATATATATATATATATATATATATATATATATATATATATATATATATATATATATATATATATATATATATATATATATATATATATATATATATATATATATATATATATATATATATATATATATATATATATATATATATATATATATATATATATATATATATATAAATATGTTTATGTATGTCATGTCCTGCCCTAATTGTGTTTCGCTGGTTAGTGGCCCTGAAGGGGAGAGTGGGCTGTCATTTACTACTGTGTATATGCCCACATGTGTGACTCTATATAGTCTCATGGGTTGCACAGATGTAGGAAATGCTCAGGGTAGAAACTCAGAAACCTAAGCATGGGCAGAGCTGCCAACACTGCTCTACAAAATTGCCAACTGCAGCGGGGACATGGACAGAAGGGGAAGCTAGAGAACAGCCAGATCAACCAGGTTTTTTGCAGCATACAGACAACAAATCTCAAAGAACCCACCCAAACCAGGAAAATGTAAAGTCAAAATGATTTCTAAATGTCAAACAATCACTTTAATGTTTACATAATGTAAATTGTATTAGCTTTACAAGTGTATATGTGTAGATTACCATTTTCTTTTAATATACTATACTGCTTCCAATGTACGACTAGAATGGAAGGGGATTATGTGCAGCTGATGAGTTTGCAACCAAACTGAACCTGTCTGTCCTAGTGCTTGTGTTGGGTTCCCATGAGTAATGCAGAGGCATATTTTTGACAATAAAAAGATATATGAAGGCAATTAAATGTATTTAGGTGTAGCTCCTGACATCAAAGCTTCCTATATGTAGTCCTTACATTACCATATACAGCTTTTTAAATACTGCTATGCAGCGATAACCATTGTTTCTAAGCATGTCCATTTATTACTGAATTTTGTGGGAGGAACAGTGTGAATGTTTGTTTGTTTTTTTTTTTTTTTAATCCCTCTCCCTTGTAGTTTGCAAAAATAAGCCCCCTTATCTGTTCTTATTCTTGATCATGCTCCCTATGCTTTTGTGTGCGCCTTCAGGTTCTAACTGCTGCTGGTGTAAAGAAAAAGGATGTTGCAATGTGGGAAATCAATGAAGCATTCAGTGTCGTCGTGTTGGCCAATATCAAAATGTTGGATATTGACCCTGCTAAAGTAAATGTCAATGGAGGAGCAGTCTCTCTTGGGCATCCCATTGGGTAGGTGAACCTTTTTGTGGCGTTTTTTTTTTTTTTTTTTTTTTTTTGCCATGTATGTTTTGTATATCATTGTGAGGATGCACCCACCTTTTCCTGATGGGACCACAAAGTTGTTTTTAGTTTCATAGTTTTGTGAAAGAATCCTAAATGCTTGCCGCTCTTGGAAGCCAGGATTTTTCTCTAAGCCTGTGCAGTTTCAATTTACCACCATTTAATGTAAACTTTTCTCTACACTGAACCTTGCTCTGACATTTAACATGTAGCCTTTGCTTAAAGCCCAACTCCAGCTATAGAATCCATGAAGGTAAAAAACCTTGAGCCTTTTAGAACCACTTTAACCAAAGTTCTCTAAAGCAGACATGTGACTAAACAATCATGTTGAATGGGAATCAATTCAGTCTTAAACCATGTAAGAGGATCTTTATTGCTAGAGCAGTAAATATGGAACTCCCTTTTACACTTGGTGGTGTCGGCAGGGAGTGGAGATGAATTAAAAAATGTGTTTCTCAGCAGATGCAATGTACAGGGATATGGAAAGTGGTAACGTCTGGCTCCCACTAAATACAAAAGGCTTCCTTTGCCCAAAGTGGAGATCCTCTGCCTGTCTCTCTACCTTGGCCAATGTCCTTGCAGTGGTAACAATGACGAGGCCTCTCCTGGATGGTGGCACTGCACTAAGACTGCTTGATCTATATCTGGCTGCAGAGGGGATCTTGAAATGCTGTCAAAGCAGCTCTGCTTGCAGCATGTATATAATGCTACTACAGCAGCCCAGCTGTTCTGTAATGGAAAATCATTTGTTTGGGCCAGCTAGGACCAAACTATTTAAAGCAATAATATATATTTGTGAAGGCCTAGTGTGCATTAACACGGCCTATACCCCTGAGAGAAGCTTAAACAGATAGACATAGAGAGTATATGCATATAAACAAAAAGTAAATTTTTATTGGGGCAATGAGCCCGAAACTGAATTGGGTAAATTGAGTAAATAGGCATACAGTTTTACAAAGAATCAAGAAATATACATGAAAACGTATGTGACCATAGACATGTACATAAAATGCAAAATTTGCACAACAACTTGCGATATTATCAAGGTCTTTCAGGAAAATGCCGACATGTTTCGGACGGACGTCCTTTTTCAAGGCAATAACAATTCCTGTGTTTGCTCAATAGTACTGTATAAAAAGCATTTGCATTGATCAGTTTGAATGCAAATGCTTTTTCTTTTTTACTTTCATAAATATGTGAATATTGCTGTATTTGCTATTCCAATGCATTGTCTGTCTCTATTCAATAGGGGGTGCCCCATCCATTTATATGGTACTGTGACTCACTTGCCAACACGTTATTATTTGCCTGCACAAAGTGAAATGCAGGGCAACAACACTTTGACATTTTATTACATCTTTTTATACTCATTTCCCGCATATTTTTGCTCACATTTGGTCTATCCAGGCTGCCCGGCGCGGGTAAGACAATGTGCGCATGCGCTGACTTCCTACTGCGCATGCGCAACACATACCCATTGAGGCGCACGTCTCCATCTATGCACCCTCCGCTTGCGTTCAAGCAAGCGGGGAGGGGTTAGTCTGCCCGCGTCGGTGACGCCGCACGAGGCCCCGCCCCCTCGGGCGTGGCGACGCGCGGCGCCGCCGCTTCTGAGATCTCATAGGGGAAAAAATCTAAGGCCTCTGAGCCACCATCCCCTTACCTGGCCCTAATTACTATTCCGCAGCTGAGCGCATCCATCCCACATTATGGCCCGCTCAGCTGACATCACTTCCTACACACATTTAAACCTGAGCAATGGCGGGACTAGCTACAACACTTCCCTGCCGGCGCTCTGTTGCACCTCTCTACAGGACCTCCATTTATCAGGTATTATTACTCTTTTTACCTCATGCTGTCCACCCTGCATTATATACCCCTTTGACCTCCAAGCGATACTAATACCATCCTATTTACTTTATTCCACTCCCCAGCCATATACTACTCTGGCCCAGGCACATATAGCCATTGCAACCTAATGGTGCATGGCTGGAGATCTTGCAGCCTACCAAATGTTCAGCAGCCATTTGCTTTTAACAGCATAGACCAATTTATATCTTGTGAACATACCGAGACCATACTTCTGTACCCCAAGACCACCGGGCTATTTGGGCCCTTTTCTTTAGTGTTTTGCAAGTGAGTACCTTTTATCATTTAGTGGTTTAAAGACAGGCTCTACACTTACTAATACAATATGTTGTATACTAATGCCCTTACTCTGTTTTATACAGTACTATTGAGCAAACACAGGAATTGTTGTTGCCTTGAAAAAGGACGTCCGTCCGAAACATGTCGGCATTTTCCTGAAAGACCTTGATAATATCGCAAGTTGTTGTGCAAATTTTGCATTTTATGTACATGTCTATGGTCACATACGTTTTCATGTATATTTCTTGATTCTTTGTAAAACTGTATGCCTATTTACTCAATTTACCCAATTCAGTTTCGGGCTCATTGCCCCAATAAAAATTTACTTTTTGTTTTATATGCATATACTCTCTGTCTATCTGTTTAAGCTTCTCTCAGGGGTATAGGCCGTGTTAATGCACACTAGGCCTTCACAAATATATATTTTTCATATGTGAGAAGCGATAGACCCATTTGCCATCAATTACTTGCTCATCAAATATTTTGTTTTAAAGCAATAATTGCATAGTAGGTGAGGTTAAAAAAAGACACAAGTCCAACCTATGCGTGTCAGTATTACATTGTATATCCCTGTATGTTGCGGTCGTTCAGGTGCTTATCTAATTGTTTCTTGAAACTATCGCTGCTCCCTGCTGAGACCACCGCCTGTGGAAGGGAATTCCACATCCTTGCCGCTCGCAGAGTAAAGAACCCTCTACGTAGTTTACGGTTAAACCTCCTAATTTTAATGAGTGGCCACGTGTCTTGACTCCTGCAAAAAAGTTTTCTCCTATTCTGGGGTCACCAGTATGGTATTTATAAATTGAAATCGTATCCCCTCTCAAGCGTCTCTTCTCCAGAGAGAATAACCTGTAATTCTTATCATCAAAAGCTAAAGTCTGGTTGTTTGAAGTTGATTGTGCATTTTGCTGTTTTTACTGTAACACATATATTTTGTACATGTTCTTTGCAGGATGTCTGGGGCCAGAATTGTTGGACACATGGCTCATGCTTTGAAGAAGGGAGAGTTTGGTGTTGCTGCAATCTGTAATGGTGGTGGAGGAGCCTCTGCCATCCTCATTGAGAAACTGTAACAGCAGAACAGTGAACCATACTTTGCACAGTTTATAATCTGGCTTAATCTGTTACATCCACCACCACTCCGAAAGTTGAAGCTTTTCTTGTGATTCAACAGCCTATTTCTCATTGGATAAAGAACACAGTAAACCTTACCAGGTCCACCGGAAGGGAGTTCAAGTCTGAACCTTTAACGACTGCAACACTCTGTTGCTGTAATTGCTTTATTACATTTCAGCAGAAAGACCAGTGCAATAAAAACTCTACACTGGTAAACCATAAATGATCCCACCAAGACACCTTAAGGCTGAAGTTTGGTGAAAATGAATGTTTAGACAAAATACATCTATATAAACCTGTGGAGAAGTATAACCCAGGTCCTGTCAGCTGGTCGCTGTAGAAATTCTCCCTTTTACTGATGCAGCACTGGAAGGTCACAGCTGTGAAGGATGGGGGTTTCTGCAGGACGGGGGATATACACCTCAATACAGGTAAAAAAAAAATTTCCCCTCCAAACTTCAGCTTTTTCTGCATAAAAACCTTATAAAGGTTGGTGTAGGGTTGCTGGGCATACAGCAAAGTTGAGTCCTTGGACTGAATGTACATCCCCTCTTCCACAATGGAATGGCTAATTTGTATGCATATATCATATGCTTAAGTTTAACTAACAATTTTTCCAGCAGTATTGTAAATGGTGGTTTGCTGTGGTGAGAACATCAAGTGGTAAACTGTGAAAAAATAAACAGCCTTTTTCTACAATTGTGCAGGACTTTCTATTTAGTATTACCATAAACTTGACTTTCATATCTAAAGTTGGTGTTGGTTGTATTCATTTTATCTGTAAATTAATTTCGGTCTTTAGAGGAACTGAGCCCTGGTGGTAGGTGTGTGTTAGCACGCTTGTTAGAAGATATGTAACATAGATGTATATTGTACTGTATTTAGTGCCAGTAGTTGGGCAGTGCTTTACAAGGTTGACAGTGCAGTTACAATATAGTTTAATACCGGAGGATTAGGACCCTGCTTATGGAGCTTAAAACCCAACAGCCCTTTCACATTGAGCCGCCTAGGGCATCAGCACTAAAGCGGCTGTTAGCGGGGCAGTTTAAACCCCCCCCCCCCCCCCCAGCAGCCGAAAAGGGTTTAAATCCGCCAGCAAAACACAGCTGGAGCGGCGTTTTGCTGGCGGTATTGCAGTGCTGCCCCATTGATTTCAATGGGGAGCAGTGGTGACTTCACTCTTCCAAAGAAGCTGCTGGCAGGTCTTTTTTCTGACGCCCTGCCAGTGCATCGCTCCAGTGTAAATGGAGCCCCTTTTTTTCAGGCGCTATTTTTGGCACTGTAGCACCTGAAAAATGCCTGCAGTGTGAAAGGGGTCTTAAGGTTCAATCTACTATGCCTGGGTCAAGTCTGTCTGGCAGGGGGCTAGTTTAGAACAGAAGCCGAGCTTCAGGTTGTTTTTTCTCTGTGGTGACGTCCTTTGAGTGACGAAATGACGTAGGGAGGAGCGACGTCATAATGCCACCGCAGTACGTTTGAAGTTCCGGATACACGGGCTGCCTAGCGAGACCGGCCGGCTCGCCTTTCTGCTGGTTTTATCTGATATCCTGTAATTGTTCAGTTGTCATTTTTTATTTTAATAAAAGCCATAAGGATTTTACGCTATGTGAAGCGCTTTATTCCCCTCGGTATCGGTTTATACTGTGTGATCCTGACCTGAAATATATCTGAGTGGGTGATATTCCCTGGCTGTTGGTAGTGGTATATGGGAGAGTGAGAGAGCCCGTTTACACCTGAAGGAACAAGATCAAGTCAAGCTGTCTCCCTGGCTGGGGTTAAGAGCCATCCGCATAGAGAGGTCCCCTGTAATAAGGGACCACTCAGTTCTGGTAAGCAGGCAGTGTGTTCCTTTGGCGGTCCTTTCACCCTTTTTAGTGTGCTGTGGATTCACTGTTCATGTTGGCAATAGAGGATCGTGGAAATATCACTACTACAACATTCCTTTATCTTACCTCACAATTGGAATTTTTTCTTAATTTGGGACATTGAGTTTTTGTATTTTATTTGGCTCTGAAATCCACACATGGCTGTTTTTTTGATCCCTTTAAATTAATTGTCATATGTTTTATTATCAGGTGTGGTGATTTTCAATTTATATCTCAGAACTTATTTTCAGTCACTTTTTATTTATTCAACAACACAATCACTAATTGTCGCAATAGTCAATACGCACTTATTGTTTGTGCACTTCTATACCTTTTTAATAATCACTATTCAGTGTTCTGTATACGATATATTATATGTGTGACACATGAGTCTTTCCAATTCAATATAGCACAGCTCCACTTTTAAAATGTATTGATTGATGTAGTATAACATTTTGAGCAGCAGCTTGTTTTATACCACGGATAGTGCAGTTTTTTTCTTTAACCATTTTATTCCATTAAATATACTCTGATTCTGAAAAGCTTTGCTCACAATAATTAAACTTCCACCGATAGGAGGGCAGAATACTTGTATGCTCTGGATAAGTGACTCAAAAGCTTGGCATTTGATTCTGTGACCTGTGCTAAAAATTGAAAATTGAATTGGACAAACACAGATCCCCCCACACTTTCTGCATAGTTTTATGTGACAAAATGGCAGTGTGTTTGTGTCCTGTGGCCAGCACATGGAGCAGCCCATTCTTTAGAAATTGTGTCCCCCTAATTTTAATCATCCAAACCTGGTAATGTAGCTTTAAAATAAACATTGTGAGATAAATCTGGGACTGCTGCTATTGACAGCCTCCTGGAAATGCTAGTTATCTTGCTAGTACATTAAACTCTAGAGCAGTGTTACTCAACCTTTTTTCAGGCAAGTGCAGCATTTTAAAGTGTGCCTATCTTAAGGCACCCGATTCTAAATGTAAAGCATTAAAATAAGTTTCACATAATGCAGACCATCCACCTACAAATGTCCCAACGTTTTAGGTGTTTTATTCTTCCAAAGCAAAATGCACACTGGCACCGACTAGTATTTCTTTTTGCCTTCGTTTCTCACTAAACTAATGAGATCCCAGTGGGACTGGGGGCGTGACCAAGCGCAGGTGTCTGAGTGCAGTGGGACGTGAGAGGACGTGTGCTATTTCTTCCTGCTCTATACCCACTGCTTCCCTGGAGATAGTACGAGAGGCACAGCGGAGAGGGTGCTGGCTGATTGAGAGATCTTTCTTTGGTGCTATTGGAGGAGGAGATTTTACAAGTGTATGGGACTGACCTCACTAAATCTAATCCTAAAACCAAAAACTGGGGGGGTACGTTTTTCTTTAAGCCCTGAGGTTTCTGAATTTAAAAAAAAAAAAACACAGTGCATACAGAGAACGAAAGGGAAAGAAAATCAATTGTGCATTGCTTCATTTTTTTTTTTTTCTCTGGAGACTGAGATTGGAAAACTTGTATTTCTGTATTTGGAGCGATGGATGCTAACGCTATGAGTGTGTCAGGAACAGGGGAAGGGAAGAACTATATATATATATATATATATATATATATATATATATATATATATATATATATAAATTTCACCCCCCTTCTTTGGTGCTTCCCCCCCCCCCCTCATCTCTTCCTTTTATACTCAGTTTTAGCTCACCATATTACCCCGCCATTCTTGCGACTTATATGGGCAAAAAGAAAAATGGGGTTTAATGTGTAGAGGCTAAGGTGCCAGGTATACATTGGTTTCCATTGGCTGGGCCTTCTTCTCCCCCCCCCCTTTTCCTCCCTCCTTTTTTTTTTTTGGTGGTCGGTGTTGTTGGGGGACAATTTCTGCTTATCTTTGCTGTGTACGGGGGGACATATAAAGTTAATAAGACTTGAGCAGCGATGTCTACCAAAAAAAGAGGACCACTCTAACACTGAGGGCAGAAGCTCCCACACAACACGTGTAGCCGCAGCAGCTAAATTAGTACGCTATGCACATACATCAGCAAACCCAGCACACTCACTCACACTCACACTCAGGGGGAGATATTAGCAGGTGCACCTGCCTTGGTCCCTACAGTCCCCAGAGTAATGCCCGTGGTGGCCCCAGGGGGAGTTCTATTGAAGGAGGAAGAGTCTACCTTGAAAGAAGTACTACTAGCAGTAAATGCTTGCAGAGGGTCAGTGAATAAACTGAGTGTTCAACTAATTGAAATCAAGGAAGAACTGAAATCAGGAAATGCAGAGAACTGTTGCACGGATAGTAGCAGCGGAAGAAAGGTTGAGTACAGTGGAAGATGAAGTTAATCCAATGAAACAAGAAATGAAAGAACAAATGGGCTGGCAGGCGTCAAAACTTGATGACATAGAGAACAGATTACGAAGAAATAACATATGGGTTGTGGGCCTACCAGAACGCAGTGAGGGTCCCCACCCCATAAATTTCTTGGAGAAATGGTTTAAAGATGCATTCGGGGAAAAAACATTCTCACCACTTTTCCTGATAGAAAGGGCTCATAGAGTCCCAATCAGAGCTCCGCTGAAAGATGGTTAACCTAGACCTTTTACTTTTAAAGCTGCTTAATTATAATGATAAGACTATTACATTACAAAAAGCGAGAGAAATGGGGGACATTTTTTTTCAATGGAGCAAGGATTTCGTTGTACCCAGATTTCTCTCCAGAACTGAGTAGACTCAGAACGGATTTTAGGACAGTTAAACGCATTTTTTTAAAGAATAAAATCACTTATGCACTACTATACCCAGCGCGTCTCTGGATAATGACTCCAGAGGGCCCTATATTCTTTGACACGCCAGGAAAAGCAGCCAAATGGCTGGAAGATAACAAAATGGAACTTTAAGGGGTTGGAAGATGAGGGGAGAGGAAGGCAGGAGGGAGAGGAATTGTTGAAAATGTTTTTTTTTTTTTTGTTTTTTCACTTTCTCCCCATTTTTTTATTTTTATACACATTGGATAAGGGAAAGGGATTTAATGGGGGGTCTCCCCCTTTTTTTTGGGAAGCATGTTTGGGTTAAGAGTGGGAAGAAGTATAAAGGTGTGGTATAAATGAATAGTGTGTGTTGTGTAAGGGAGGAATGGGTCACAAAAACAGCCCTTATGGGTAGCCTAGACAGGCAGAGGAGGGAGGGGGGTGGAGAGGGAGGGTTAAGGGTAGACGGGTGGGAATAAAAAGGTACAAAATCACAAACCGCACATTTCAAACACAAGGGAGAAAGGGAGTAAAAAGCAACATTGAAGCACTTAGAAGAAACTTACATGATATTTTTTAAACTTACATGATATTTTTTATCTTTTTTTTATAAATTTTTCTGATCTCTCGATATATATACCGGGGTATTTTTTATCTAATCCTTCCCCTCAGGCTCCCTTTGGATGTCGTTTTTTTTTCCTTACTTATGCGGTGCCTCCGCTTATGGTGTCCCCTTTTTCTTTGATGCTTTTTTTTTTCTCCATTTAATTATGCGATATAAAACATTCAATATAGCCTCCTGGAATGTTCTTGGAATGGGTGATCCAACCAAAAGAGCTGCTATTCTCTCCACACTTGATTTATATGGGGTAGACATAGTGTGTTTACAGGAGACCCATTTAACGAGGGAAACAATAGTAAAATTAACTAATAAGAAATTTCAACATCAGTATCATTTAATTTTTTCTTCCTACTCGAGAGGGGTGAGCATATTAGTAAAGAAGGGGTTATCTTTTGTATGTAGAGAAATCGATATAGATAAACTAGGTCACTATATTTTTTTATATTGTTTTATTGAAGATGAACATTATGTATTGGCAAACATTTACACCTTTTAAAATGGAGGTCCTGTATAGATTAATGAAGTTTTTATTAGATAAAGAAGACACCCCAGTAATGGTGATAGGAGACTTCAATGAAGTACTTGACAGAACACTAGATAGATTTCCAATAAGAGCTGGGGTAGATGGAATGAGGGAGAGACGCCTATCTCAATTTTTGGAAGAAGTGGGGTGGTGCGATATGTGGAGAATAGGAAACCCAGATGTGCGGCAGTATTCCTGTTTTTCGGGCACATATAATACTCTGTCCAGAATAGATATGGTATGGGGAAATAGGGATACGTTGCAGTTAGTAGCGAAGATGGTATACTATCCAAGAGGGGTGTCAGACCACTCTCCACTGGTGATCACAATGAATACAAGGAAAAAATGCCCCTTGAATAATTGGAAAATAAGTCCCTTCTGGTTGGAACTGATAGAAAAACCAGAGGAGGTAAATTAAAAAACTGAAGGAATTTATATCCCTCAATATAGGGACAGCACCAGTGGGGGTGGTATGGGACACTCTGGAGGCTTTCCTAAGGGGATTACTAATCCAACAAGTGGCCAAAATAAAAAGGAACTCTAGGGAGTGGGAAGAAATAGTAAGGAAGGAGGTGTTGGAGGCAGAAAAACTATATGTAGAGGAACCATCAACTGTTAGACAAAGAAACTGGCTTGAGAAACAGAAGGAATATAAGATGTTGGTTATAAAGAAGATGGAGAATAAGCAACTCTTCCAGAGTCAGAAAGCTTTTGCTGAGGGAGAGAGTGTAGGCCGTATGCTTGCTCTCTTGACTAAAACGAACTCGATTCCTTCTAACATCTCTGCAATAAAAACAGCTGAAGGGGTGATCTCCTCCCAGACTACGACAATCTTGGAGACATTTGAGACTTACTATGAGGACCTATATACATCGAGGAGGACAGTGACACCAGAGGCGGTAGAGGCAATGAACGGTTTCCTAAAAGGAATGGAGATGCCAGTATTAAAGGAGGAAGATAGAGAAGCTATGGAGGCCCCTATAACCTTGGAGGAGTTACAGATAGCAGTAAGGGGGATAGCAAATCAAAAGTCTCCTGGACCAGATGGCTTGCCAGCAGAGATATATAAACAATATGGGGAAGTATTACTACCCGAATTACTGAAGGTAGTGAACAGTGTAGTCGTAGAAGGGAAATTGCCCATATCGATGACAGAAGCAATTATAATTGTACTTCAAAAGGAGGGGAAAGACCAACTGGATACAGCATCCTATAGACCAATATCACTACTCTGTTCAGACATTAAGATTATTGCCAGGGTAATAGCAGCTAGGATGAACAAATACATTCAGGAGCTTATACACCCAGATCAGTCTGGGTTTATTCCAAACAGAGCAACGAGTACTAATATTAGAAGGGTCTATTTAAACCTGCAGATGCCAATGGAGAACACAGGGAACAGAGCTATTCTGTCGCTGGATGCAACAAAGGCATTTGACAGCCTAGAGTGGGATTATCTCTGGCTGGCTCTAGAAAAATTTGGGTTTGGACCCTCCTTTTATTAGACTAGTAAAAACACTTTATAATTCCCCACAGGCAAAAATAAAAATCAATAATGAATGCTCCAAGATGTTCCCATTGGAGAGGGGGACGAGGTAGGGATGTCCCCTGTCTCCCCTCCTTTTCACATTGGCAATAGAACCCTTGGCGATATTAATTAGATCTACACAAGTTATACAGGGATTACAGAGGAAAGTAGGGGAGGAAAAAACGGCATTATATGCCGATGATGTATTACTTTTTGGGGGATACTAATAAATCTCTGAAAGGGGCAGTACAGTTAGTAGAACGATATGGACAATTTTCGGGTTTAGTGATAAATTGGGGAAAGTCAGCACTCCTACCTGTGGATCCATTGAACAATGTAGATCTAGGTGATATGTCCCAGTTAAAAGTGGTGGAAAAGATGGACTACTTGGGAGTGGTGGTAACACGGCATCCAGAGCAATACATTTGCAATAACTTAGGCCCTTTGCTGTATAAATTTAAAAGAAAGGCAGACATTTGGGGACGACTGCCACTGTCAGTGGCAGGACGTATTAATCTTATTAAAATGATCTGGATGCCGCAATTACTATATATACTCCACAATAGCCCAGTATGGATAGGTAAGGAATGGTTTAGAAAGTTAGAAACCCTTTTTAGGGAACTGATTTGGAAGAAGGGTAGGGCAAGGATTGGGCTTTCAACATTACAACTGCCAATCAGTGAGGGGGGGATGGCGGTTCCGCACCCTCGTAGTTATTTTTCAGCTGCTCAATTACAGCATCTGAGTGGATGTGGTACAAGAGATAGTGAGAATACCAGCAGTAAAATGATGCTATTAGATGCCCCCCATAACACTATAATAGAAAATCTTGAGGCAAACTCCTTCCTGGTTAAGTATCCAACGTTGGGAATGACTACAAGGGTGTGGAAAACGGGTAAAGTAGCATTGGGATATGAGGGGTTGACGGAATATTCCCCCCTTTGGGAGAATAAAAATTTGCAGGAAATCCAGGCCATGGGGAAGATTGGAGAGTGGGAGAACCTGGGCATAACTAGGGTAATACAACTATACAAGGCCAATACATTGAAGTCTTTTGCGGAACTAAGGGGAGAATATGGAATACCAAATACCTTATTTTATAGGTATCTACAAGTAAGACATGCCCTACATGCCCAATTTAAATCACAATCAGTGGTATGGGAAGAAATCCCATATCTCCAAAGAATAATCAAGGAGGGAAATCTTAAAGGTATTTATTTCAGATCTATACCAACAGATAAGTACTAGATCAATATCTAGAGATATGGTGGAGAAAAATAGAGGGAAATGGGAGAAAGACCTAGGTGTTATAACAGCTGATCAATGGAAGCAGATATTAGATCAGGGGTCACTGGTGTCACTGTCCCTATCACAGAGAATGTCGCATCTATTTTTAATACATTGAGTATATTATACTCCAAAGAGGCTGCATATGTATGGGAGGAAATCAGATAAGTGCCCTAGATGTCAAGACACAGGAGATCTCATACACATGATGTGGAGGTGCCCGAAGTTACAGAGGTACTGGAGCACAGTATTGGATACTATCAATATAACCTTTGGAACAGAACTAAAATTAGAAGCAAAAGTTTGCTTACTAGGATGTATAGAGGGAAGGCCTGGCCATAAAAACATCATGGTAGCAGTACGTAGGTGTCTGTTTCAGGCTAGGAAAGTGCTAGCGCAAAACTGGCAAGCATCGAAAGCCCCGAAATTGATAGAATGGGTCAACACAATAAATGCGACGATATGGAAAGAAAAGGTAGTATTCATTAGAAGAGGAAATTTTAACAAATTTAAAATGATATGGGAACCGTGGTTGAAGAAAACGGGTTGTCCACCATAAGGGAAGCATAGTTAAGCAAAGCTAGTAAAACTGGGCCACAAGAAACGAAATGAGTGTAAGGAAAAGGTGAAACAGTATAAGAAACAACAACCCCCTTTAAATGTTTACATAAGAGGAGCAAAGATGAAAGAAATTAGTGCTTGGGTAAAGTAATGGGAAGGGTGGGAAGGGAGGGGTAGGGAAGAGGTAAAATGGATTGAAATGCCAGAGGGAAAATGTAATAAGACATGATGTTTGTATAAATAATATGTGTTTGGTTTTGTATTGATGAAAATAATAAAGAAATAAATAATTAAAAAAAAACAAAAACAAATGACCCAACGTTTTAGGTGTTTTATTCTTCCAAAGCAAAATGCACACTGGCACTGACTAGTATTCCAGTGTTTCTTTTTGCCTTCGTTTCTCACTAAACTAATGAGATCCCAGTGGGGACAGAAAGGGTCAGGGGCAAACATGGATGCTTTGCAGGTGCTCAAAGTCATCATCAATCGATGGCATCCTTGGTTGTTGGGATGATGCCTGCTAGAAGGTGGTAATGGTGCACAATGAAAACCTGTGGCTTTGTGTAACTAAAACACCGGCTTGAACCACCTGCTGGTTTTTGTATAATTTTTAGCAGTTTGTAGGCATTTTGCCAAGACTGTCTGCTCTAGAGTATAAATTGAGCACTACTCCTTCACACTAGTATTGCAGGGAGCACTGTAGTTCATTATGTAGTGAGCATTGGGATACAGTGCATACAGAAAGTGTTCACAGCACTTCACTTTTTCCACATTGTGTTATGTTACAGCCTTATTCCAAAATGGATTAAATTCATTATTTTCCTCAAAATTCCACAAACAATACCCCATAATGACAATGTGAAAAGTTTGTTTGAAATCTTTTGCAAATTAAATTACAAAAATTAAAAAAAAAAATCCCATGTACATAAGTATTCACAGCCTTTGCTCAATACTTTGTTGAAGCACCAATTACTGCCTTAAAGTGGAACTTCCACTCATCAGATCCCCCCCCCCCCCCCCCCCCCCCCCCCCCCCACAATTGGCACCTTTCCTGTATAATCCAGGTATCTGCACCCACTTCCAGGAACAGCTAGCTGCAGATGCTCCACATGCCCCCCCCCCCCGGTGTGTGCTGGGAAACGCACAGTTCCCAGGACACAACGGGGACCAGTGAAGACGTGCAGCGCGACTTGCGCATGCGCAGTAGGGAACCAGGCAGTGAAGCCGCAATGCTTCACTTCCTAATTGCCTGACAGAGGATGGCGGCGGCAGAGAGACGAGCGATTGCGCGTCATCTGCTGCCGACATCGCTGGACCCTGGTACAGGTAAGTGTCCATTTATTAAGTCGGCAGCTGCAGTATTTGTAGCTGCTGTCTTTTAATATTTTTTTTTCTTAGATGGACCTCTTTAAGTCTTTTTGAGTATGATGCTGCAAGCTTGGCATATCAATTTTTGGGCACTTTATCCCATTTTTTTTCTTTGCAGAAACTCTTTCAAGCTCAATCAGGTTAGATGGGGAGCCATTTTCAGATCTCTCCAGAGATGTTCAAGGCTGGGTCACTCAAGGGCATTCAGAGAATTGTCCCGTAGCCACTCCTTTCATCTTGGCTGTGTGCTTGGGGTCGTTGTCCTGTTGTAAGATGAACCTTCGCCCCAGTCTGAGGTCCAGAGCTCACTGGAGCAGGTTTTTAAGGAGGTCTCTGTACATTTCTTCATGATTCTAACTAGTCTCCCAGTTCCTGCCACTGAAAAACATCCCCACCACATAATCCTGCCACCACGCGTCACTGTGAGGATAGTATTGGCCAGGTGATGAGCAGTGCCTGGTTTCCTCCAGACATGACACTTGCCATTCAGACTAAAGAGTTCACTCTTTGTTTCTTTAGACCAGAGAATGTTTCTCGTGGTCCAAGAGTCCTTCAGGTCCCTTTGTTTTTTTTGGCAAACTCCAGGCAGACTGTTGCGGCTTCTGTTTGGCCACTGTGCAGCACTCCAATCAGGTCTATATGGTTAATCTTCTGGAAGGTTTTCCTCTCTACACCAAAAAACACTGGAGCTTAGTCAAAGAGGTGACCAATAAACCAAATAATGGAAAATTGTATACTCACCTTTCCGTAATTTTCCTTTCCTGACGCACCCCATGGCAGCACACACATTGGGTTGTGACTCCGCCTCCACAACCTGATAGGACTGGTTAGCTATAAGATTCGAAGAGGAGTCCCCCGCTGCATTCTCAGTAACTATTACCTTAGAGGGGTGGGTTCTGTGTGCTGCCACGGGGTGCGTCAGGAAAGGAAAATTACGGAAAGGTGAGTATACAATTTTCCATTTTCCATTTTCCTGACGCACCATGGCAGCACACACATTGGGAAATAACTCGCTACATGGGTGGGTGCTTGCAAAAAAGGATTTATTAACTTAAGTACAAGGTATGGATGTGTTCATTTGGATGATTGACTTTCCGAACTCGGCTGTGGTTAACTGAGCCGGGTCTATTCGGTAGTGAGCCATGAAGGTGGTTTTTGAGGTCCAGGTTGCTGCCCTGCAAATAGTCTCTGGAGAAACTTTACAATATGCTGCCCAGGAGGTCGCCACTGCTCTCGTCGAGTGGGCTCTCAATCCTTCTGGTATCGGGAAAAGTTGAATGGAGTATGCCTTCTTTATGATTTTTACTAACCAGGATGCTATCGTTCTTGAGGATGCTGCTTGGCCTCTTTTTGTGCCCTGTGGTATGATCAGGAGGCGCTCCGTTTTCCTAAATGTGCGGGTAATCTCCAGGTAGGCAGAGATGGCCGACTTAACGTCCAAGGGGTGAGGGTTCCCCTCACTGCTAAGTAGTACTGGAAGGCTAATTTCTGATCCAAAATGGAAGGTAGATGCCACCTTGGGCACAAATTGATCCAATGGTCTGAGGATGACTCTGTCTGGGTAAAGAATTAGGTGTGGTTCTTTAATTAATAGTGCCTGTAATTCCGAGACCCGCTTGGCTGACGTTATTGCTAGTAAAAATGATAACTTTAGAGTTAGGTTCCAAAGGGATACTGAATTCAAAGGAAAGAAAGGTTCTTTTGAGAGTGCTTCCAATACGATTGGCAGATCCCAGGTCGGGAAGATTGGTTTTCTGGGAGGCTTGATCTTCAAGCATGCTTTCTGGAATTGGACTACTAGAGGGTTTGAAGCCCATTTGACTCCTGTCATTGCGGACAGGGCAGAGACTTGGACCCTTAAGGTGCTAGAGCTTAGCCCCTTTTCTAGGCCTAGTTGCAGGAACTCAAGGATTTGAGACACTGAAGGGGATGTTGGGTCCCAGGATTGTTGGTGAGAAAAGGTGGAGAATTTTTCCCAGATTTTGTTGTATATGTCGTTGGTTGATTTTTTCCTGGCTTGCTGAAGTGTGGATACTACTCTAAGCGAGCACCCTTGATCCAACAACCTTTCCCTCTCAATTTCCATGCCGTCAGATGAAGACGTTCTGGGGATGGGTGTAAGAATTGACCCTGCGAGAGTAGGTCCGGGAACAGAGGCAGCGGAAGTGGCTCTTCTGTGTTGAGTTGCAGCACAGTCGCGAACCAAGGCCTCCTCGGCCAGAACGGCAATACTGCCACCACTGTGGATGTCGAGCTCCTCAATCTGGCCAGGAACCTGGCTATTAGGGGGACTGGCGGAAATATGTATCCTAACTGGAATTCCCAAGGGTGATGTAGGCAGTCGATCCCTGTTGCTGTAGGGTATGCTGTTCTTGCTAGAAAGCGGGAACACTTGCTGTTCTCTGGCGTTGCTGCTAGGTCTAAGTCTGGCGTTCCCCATCGACGTGTAAGCAGAGCGAAGGCCCGGTGACTCAGGGACCATTCGTTGTTTGATACAAACACGCGACTCAGGTCGTCCGCGAGTTGGTTATGTGCCGCTGGTACATATATTGCCTTTAGATCCGCCAGATGGACCTGTGCCCATTCGAGTATGGGTCGGACCTCCTGCATGAGCGTATTGCTTCGGGTGCCTCCCTGTCTGTGGACGTAGTTCACTGCTACTGTGTTGTCCATTCGTAGAAGAACACTTTTCCCTGTAAGGAGATGTGCAAAGGTTCGCAGGGCTTGCCAGGCGGCCCTGAGCTCTAGGACGTTTGAGACTGTGCCCTGCGGTCGGAAGGCCCAACGGCCTTGTGCCCCTTGGTGTTGATAGTGTGCTCCCCACCCATGGAGGCTGGCATCCGATGTCACTATTTCTGGAAGTGGGGGTACAATATGACGGCAACGTGTCAAGTTGGAAGCTTGGGTCCACCACCGCGCAGAGTTCTTCACTGCTTGCGTAATCACTATTCGCTGGTTCATCGAATGTCCATTCCATTGTTTCAGGAACGAATTCTGGAGGGTCCTCGAATTCCACTGAGCCCACTGGATCATTAGGAAAGTGGATGACATCGACCCCAGAATACTCAGGCATGATCTCGCGGATAAGTGATCCGCCGCCAGAAGCCTGTTTACTTTGCTGATGAGCGGGAGTAGCTTCTCTTGAGGAAGGCCCACTGTGTTGGAACTGGTATCTAGATCCGCTCCTAGAAAAATCATTCTTTGTGTTGGTACCAAGCTGCTTTTCTTCCAGTTTATTAGCCAACCGAACTGCTGGAGGGTGGAGATTAGCACGAATCGATGTTGCAGAAGTGTTTCCCGACTGTCTGCTAGGAGAATGATGTCGTCTAAGTAGTGTAGGGCTCTGAGTCCCTTCTCCCTTAGATGTGCTATGACTGGAAGTAATACCTTTGTGAAGGTTCTTGGCGCCGTTGAAATCCCGAATGGGAGACTCTGAAATTGAAAATGCTGTTTGCCGACAGCGAAACGCAGGTATTTTTGGAAGGTCTTGTGCACTGGTATGTGTAAGTAGGCGTCGGACAAATCGACTGACAGCATCCAGTCTCCTACCCCCATTGCCAGTAGTATGGATTGAAGACTCTCCATCTTGAAAGATTCGACTTGTATTGATCGGTTGAGACGCTTTAGGTCTAACACTGGTCTCAGATCGCCCGTCTTTTTTGTGACCAAGAAAAGAGGAGAGTAGAAGCCTACACCCCTCTGTTCCCTTGGGACTTCTATGATTGCCTGCTTTTGTAGCAGTTCCGTAACGTACTTGACTAGAAGACTGCGTTTCTGAGTTGAAGATGGAAGTCTGGTAAACCTGTAGTAGTTTCGAGGAGGATTGTGTTTGAACCTCCACCTGTGGCCCTCTTGAATGGTAGTAATCGTCCAATGGTCTTGAATATGATCCATCCATACTTGAGCGAATAGCCTCAGCCTCGCCCCCACTATTGCGGGCTGGGCGGGCGTGGCATCAAAAGGACTTCGGTTGATCCCCAGGGGTCGTACCCTTAGCCTTCTGTAACCTGACAAAAGATGGCTGTGTGCTTCTCCAATTCCGCTTGAATTCTTTGCCCGGTTTATATGATCTTGCGTCCCGGTATCTTTCAGGTAAATGGCGTCTGAAAGGGGGGTTCTTCTGTTTGGGCCTCCTATCCGACGGAATAAGGCCCGATTTTCCTCCTGTGACTTTGGATATTGCTGCGTCCAGTTTGGGGCCGAACAGGTTAACGCCGTCGTAGGGAATCCTACACCAGCTGGACTTAGAGGTTGTGTCTGCCACCCAGGGTTTTAGCCATAGTGCTCTACGTGCGGTCACGGAGGCCAACATTGCCCTTGCTGAGGACCTAATCACGTCAACTGCTGCTTCTGCAACAAATTCCCCCGCCAAGTTGAGCTCCTGCAGGGCGGATAAAACTTTTTCTTGATCAGCCGCTTCCGTTAGTAGCTTCTCTGTATTGGCGGTCCAGCAGGAGATAGCTCTGCCTACTGCTGCCAAAGTGACCGCTGGCCTGCAAGCTCCTCCCGCCGCTGAATATGCCTTTTTGAGGTCAAGGTCTATCTTGCGATCCATTACATCTTTAAATGTCACCGCGTCCTCTATTGGCAAGGTTACGTGGCGTGCTAGCCGCATGAGCGAAGAATCTACCAGCGGGGCCAGTATGAGGGGGTTAACCGTCGGTTCCCTCAGAGGGTAAAGCTTGCTTAGTCTATTGTTCAGCCCTGGCTTCTTATCCGGTTTCTGCCATTCATCTCTTATGAGTTTGTCGAGCTCCTCGATAAACGGGAATGTTTCCGGATCCTTCTTGAGGTTTGGAAAATATTTTCTTAACTTTGGAGGGGATTCCGTCTGTTCCTCCCATCCAATCGCCTCCTTCACTGACCTCGCAAATGGCTCTATTAGCGCAAAGTCAAAGGCTGTGGGTGGTAGTATTTCGTCTTCCTCTGGTGAGTCTTCCTGGTCTTGCTGGGAATAGGAGGTAGAGGCTGAGTTGGAAGGTACAACCGGGTCATAGGCTGCTACCTGCATGATCGACTCCTTCACTGATTCCCTTATTATATTCGATGCCTCTCTTGCATCGGATTCCTTATCACGGGTTGCCTCTTCTAAACAGGCTTGGCACGCTAATTTGCCCGGTAGGGCTTGAGCTCCACACACCCAGCATGTGTTGGGCGCCGGACGTGTATGCCCTCCCTCTTGGTGTGGGTGGGCGGAAGACGAGCTTCTGTGGTGGTGAGAGGATCTTGAATGGCTCCTATGGGAGCGAGAGTGCCTTGAGGGGGAGCGCTCTTTCCTTTTAGAGTGTGATGACCCCAATGACCTGCCAGAACTGCCAGAAAAAAAAAGGCTTTAGTGACAATGCTCTCTTTTCTCCCCCCCTCTTACTTACCTAGCCAGGTGCCCCCCTTACCTTGTGGTTCGTGGCTGGTCTGCTGAAGCAGCGGCCTCCATAGGAGAGTGTAAAGTGTACCTGAGAGGAGGAAGGGGGGGGAGAAGAAAGGGAAAAAAAAAAAGTTTTTTTTGGTGTCATTGCAGAGTATGAGCAGCAGGTGCTGGTATAGTAAGAAGAAGTCATTTGGGGCTTACCAGAGACTAGGGCAGCAGGGATTTTTGCAGGGCAGCGTTTAGCAGCAACAAATCCAGGATGGAGAGTGTTATTTGCAGCCTGACATCTGAAAAAAAGGCTCAGATCGCCTTTTAAATCTGCCGCCGTCGCGGGGGTGATGACGTCACTGCCGCGCATGCGCAATAGCGTTCCGCGGCGCTCGGCGCCATTTTGGGAGCTGGCAAACATAGGAATAGTGCCTATGTCACTTCCTGGGCGCTTGTGTGGGCATTGTACGGCCGCCATGATGGGGGAGGTGAGCCGGCCGAGGAACTACAAGGCTCAGCGTGGCCGAGGAAGGGGGGTGAGGTACAGGTAACAATATACAACTAAGTTGAGAGAAAAAAAAGGTAAAGGAAGAATAGGAGGGCCGCTGCATACCGTTTAAAACCTGTTTAAGGCTTGTCAGGCATTTTCCATGTTTTATAGCCCCTGAGACCACCAGAGTGGGGCTTCCCTTCGTTTAGCTCATTTAGAGACTGTACAGATAGGGCTTCCAGCTAGGAGAGGCTGAACCTAGTGGGGCGAAGCGGTAAGGGGGGTCCATGCTTTGTTCTAACCGATCTTTCTGGTCAAAATGATCGTCCTATTCAGGTGAGGAAAAAAAAGGAGAATGCAGCGGGGGACTCTTCGAATCTTATAGCTAACCAGTCCTATCAGGTTGTGGAGGCGGAGTCACAACCCAATGTGTGTGCTGCCATGGTGCGTCAGGAAAGTCATTTTTGACAAAGGCCTTTCTCCCCGATTGCACAGTTCGACAGTGCAGCCCGCTTTAGGAATAGTCCTGGTGGATCCAAACTTTTCATTTATGGATGATGGAGGCCATTGTGCTCATTGGGACCTTCCATGCTGCAAGAAAAAAAAATTCTGTACCCTTCCCCAGATCTGTGCATTGATGCAATCCTATCTCGGATGTCTACAGACAATTCCTTTGACTTCATGGCTTGATTTGTGCGCTGACATGCACTAACTGTGGGACCTCATAGACGGGTGTGTGCCTTTCCAATCAACTGAATTTACCACAGGTGAAATCAAAGTTGTAGAAAACATCTCAGGCTGGTTTACACTATACTACATGACAGTAGTACGACTTTCATCCTACTTTACTCTGCGACTTCAGTCCTACATCCATCCAACTTCAATAAACAGGGATCCGACTTGGTTCCCTGCTAATACCAGGCACTGTTTGGTATGAATCTTGAGGGAGAACTCCACGCCAAATTTTAAATTAAAAAAAACGGCATGGGTTCCCCCTCCAAGAGCATACAGGCCCTTTGGTCTGATGTGGATTTTAAGGGGAACCCCTATGCTGAAAAATGGCGTGGGGGTCCCCCCAAAATCCATACCAGACCCTTATCCGAGCATGCAGCCCGGCCGGTCAGGAAAAGGGGTGGGGACAAGTGAGTGCTTTTGGGCAGGGGGGCCCTATGCCCCCCCACCCCAAAGCCCCCATGTTGATGAAGACAAGGGCCTGTTCCCGACAACCCTGGCTGTTGGTGTCTGCTGTTCCGGCTTATCGGAATCCGGGAGCCCCCCATTAATAAGGGGGCCCCCAGATCCCTGCCCTATGTGAATGAGTATGGGGTATCGTACCCCTACCCATTCACCGGGGTAAAAAAAAAAAAAACACACTAGACAGGTTTTTTAAAGTAATTTATTAAGCAGCTCCGGGGGTCTCTTCCGACTTCTTCACACTCTCCCGCTCTCTGTTGTCTGTCTTCTGCCGGGCTCCTCCGCTATCTTCTGCTCTTTTGCTAGCTTTGGCCCGGTCTTTACCGTTGTCTTCTTCCGATGTTGACACAAAGCTCTCTCCCGCTGTAATGCCATGTACGCAACGACTTATATAGGCAGGGTTTTTTTTTTTTTATGTAGATGAAAACAAACGACCACCGCTCCAAGACTCTCCCTACAAGCGAATGCTCCTGCTCCTGTGTGGGAGCCCCAGGTGCTGGCTAATAGCACAGCAATTAGAAATCAAAAGGAAGAACTCCGGACAGCCGCACACCGGGAAAATAAAATCCAAAGGGTTTATTTAAAAGCAAAAAGACACCACAATCCAAACACGGCAAAAAGGGGGGTACAGAGCTGACGCGTTTCGCACTGTATTTCAGCGCTTACTCATAGCTATGAGTAAGCACTGAAATACATAGTGCGAAACGCGTCAGCTCTGTACCCCCCTTTTTGCCGTGTTTGGATTGTGGTGTCTTTTAGCTTTTAAATAAACCCTTTGGATTTTATTTTCCCGGTGTGCGGCTGTCCGGAGTTCTTCCTTTTGATTTCTAATAGGCAGGGGGGGGCTTGGTCACCGGGTGATGTCATCCTGTGTCGCCGCCCAATTATGCCCCAGGGGGTGACGTCATAAGGGGTGGGATCACCAGATGACATCACCCGTGACCCCCCCGCCTATATAAGTCGTTTGCACACTGCATTACAGCGGGACAGAGCGTCATGTCAAAATCGGAAGAAATCCGAGCCAACGCTAGCAAAATAGCAGGCAGAAGATAGCGGTATGCTCTTGGAGGGGGAATTTTATTTAAAATTTTGGTGTGGAGTTTCCCCTCAAGTCGCATGCCAAAGTCAGATCATGCAAGACGGCGATCCTACTTTAGCCCATTGACTATCATTAAGACCAAAGTCCTGATGGGTTTCCTTCCTTTGTTTCCCTGTAAAGGTAAAGCATAATGGACTACTATGCATCACATAGAAGCCCATTATGCGTCACTTACCTGACACAGGAGCCTGCAATGTCACCGCTGTTGCATGAAACGTCCATCTTCCTTCCGGGTATCACTGCTCTGGGGGCTTTGAGTGGCCGGAGCAGCGATGACGTCACTCCGGTGCATGCACGTGGGAGCTGTAAGTGACGGCATGTTTGCCTTTTTTGTAAAATATCTCCTTAACCATGTAGGTTAAGAAGATATTTCTTGGACTTACAGGTAAGCCTTAATCTAGGCTTACCTGTAGGTCAAAGTGGTCTGTAAGGGTTTACGACCGGCGCACACAGATGTTCGTCGGCAGAATGGCACGGACAGGCAAATGGGCGTACAGGTACGTCCCTTTGAATTTGCCGCCATGCCATTCTCGTGCATGCATGCCCGTGGACTCAATCGCTGTGGGATACCCGCAATTGGCTCACAGAGAGTCAGAACGGGGAGATGCTGATGTAAACAAGCATCTCCCCGTTCTGCCTAGTGACACTGATCAGCTCTCCCTGTAATCGGGAGAGCTGATCAGTGTAGTGTAACACACAGCCCCCCCCCCCCCCCCCTGACAGAACACACCCCTAGGATACACTTAACCCATCCCCCTAGTGGTTAACCCCTTCACTGCCAGTGTCATTTTTACAGTAATCAGTGCAATTTAATCGCACCGATCGCTGTAAAAATGACAATGGTCCCAAAAATGTGTCAAAATTTTCCGATGTGTCCGCCATAATGTTGCAGTCACAATAAAAATCGCTGATCGCCACCAAGCAATAATCGCTTATTGCGTTTTTTTTTTTTTTTACCAAAAATATGTAGAAGAATACGTATCGGCCTAAACTAAGGAAAAAAAAATGTTTTTTTTATATATTTTTTGGGGATATTTATTATAGCAAAAAAAATTTGTTTTTTTCCCAAATTTTCATCTTTTTTTTTTATAGCGCAAAAAATAAAAACCGCAGGGGCGATCAAATACCACCAAAAGAAAGCTCTATTTGTGGGGAAAAAAAAAAAAGAACATCAATTTTGTTTGGGAGCCAAGTCGCACGACTGCGCAATTGTCAGTTAAAGCGACGCAGAGCCGAATCACAAAAAGTGGTCTGTTCTTAAAGTGGAGCTGCACCCGCACAAAAAATATTAAAAATCAGCAGCTACAAATAGCCCGACGGCTGACTTTTAATAAATGGGCACTTACCTGTTCCTGGTTCCAGCGGTGTAGGCAGATTGTGATGAGAGACTGCTCGTCTCTCGCTGCCCCGCCGTCAGGGAATCAGGAAGTGAAGACGCAACGTCTTCACTGCCCGGTCCCTACTGCGCATGCACGAGTTGCGCTGCGCGCCCCTATTGGTCCCCGCTGTGTCCTGGGAACTGTGTTTCCCAAGACACAGTGGGGCAGCTCTGGATAAGGGGTGGGGCAGCTATCCGGAAGTGGGTGCAGATACCTGTATTATACAGGTATCTGCACCCCCCTCCCCCCTGAAAGGTGCCAATTGTGGCACCGGAGGGGGGGGGATCCGATAAGCGGAAGTTCCACTTTAAGCCAGCAAAATGGTCCGGTCTGAAAGTGGTTAAGCTTGCTGTACATGCTGCTTTTATACAAACTGAAACCCAAATGTACAAGGCCTAACCACTTTGTCATAATCTAAGTGGAGCTGGACAGGGATGTTCTTGCTTCTGGAATGTTCCCAAGTACGGCATGAATTTTATAACACATTGGACCATCCTGTGCCAAGTCATCTTTACCTTTTTTTTTTTTTTATATATAGAAGTCAGACAATCATTTTTAAGAAATGTTGCTAGCTTTTTGGTTTAGCTATTTTGCTGATGGGTCTGTGAAAGACGCAGCAAGGATGGCAGTGCCCTAGGACTAATCAAACAAAAAATTGCCGTTTTACAATCTTTTATCCAACATAAGTGTTTTATGATTTTACTAGCAACCTGTAAAAAGGTATAAACCTGAGTGTATAAATTGACTGTACAATATTAAGTTGCTGATAAAAGGAACGGGATGGGATGGTTTAGCATTAAATTTAATAAAAAAAAATAACTATATAGACTGTCTGCTGCACTATTAGAATTGCGTTGCAAAACAAGACTGGGGTTCAGTATAAGGTCACCTTACAGATTTCCAGTAAAGGTGAACACTTTAAGCAGGAAGGAAGTTTTTGGCCTCAACATCACCTTGTCCCTGTGTAAGACCAGGAAGGGTTCTTTACAAGATAAGGCTGCCAGCTCAGAAAATTATTGCACAGGTGATGACAACAAACCTTGTGTGTGGACAGGGGATTGGTTTAAAGACTGGAATACACATGGGGAGCCACCCTGTATAACAAACGTGACATTTATTTAAAAAAAAAAAAAAAGAAAAAGTCAGTGGTATCTTAACCACTTCAATACTGGGCACTTTCACCCCCTTCTTGCCCAGTCCAATTTTCAGCTTTTAGCACTGGCGCATTTTGCATGACAATTGTGTGGCTATGCAACACTGTACCCAAACATAATCTCCACACACACACACACACACACACACACACAAATAGCGCTTTCTTATGGTGGTATTGGATCACCACTAGGGTTTTTATTTTTTGCGCTCCATATAAAAAGACCAAATGTATAAAAAAAAAGTTTTTCTTTGTTACACAACTTTGTAAATAAGGACATTTTTCTTTTACGGGCACTGATTGACATCCACTGATAGGGTCCTGATTATTAGCACAGACACCCCCATCAGGAGAGCAGCCGATCGGCTTGCATCTGTCAGTGAAAGTAGAGGAAAAGCCAATAAACAGCTCTTCCTGTTTATGCTGTGATTGGATACAGCTAATCACATGGTAAAGAGCCTACAGCAGAGGCCCTTAACCACGATGGGAGATGCGGTGTGTCAGACTGACACACCTTCGACCGTGCGCTAGCGGCTTATCCTGCTGAATTTCATATGGCGTCCAATCAGGATAATACAACCATTTTGCGCATGTCATTTTGCTATATGGCAGGTGGGAAGTGGTTAAACAAAATCTTTGTTTCCTTGATAAGGGCCAACTGCCAGTGCAGGCTCATCTGCAAAATAAAACCAGCACTTTTCCAACTAAAATTTTACTGGCATGAATGCCTCTTGCCTTTCATGTCCAATGGTAGACCTTTTGGGAAGCAGATTTTTTAACTTTTAACATTGTGGGTATTACAGATTCAGAGAAGTCTCTCTCTCTCAGAAATTGAGACATTAAAGCTGTTAAAAGCTAGTGAAGCAGGATAATAAATTGGTCCCCGAGACAGATGTGGATGATCTAGAAGAGCCCATGGCGTACAAGCCAGAAGTCTGATCATATCAGAGAACATCTACCTGGGCCAGCTGGGAGTTATGACAAGCACCCATATGCCCTTCATCTTGATTGAAGCAGATGAGAAAGGAGTTTCAGAAGAGGGAAGGCAGAAAACAGGGTGAACTGAGCTCATAGCATCCACTGCTTTCACTACAGAATACCTGGAATCAAACCCATCCAGATTGTCGCTGAACCTGGGAGGTTAGAAGGGTCCACATACCAATGTTCTGAAACATCTCTGGGTGAAGGGACCATTCCCGACTCCAAATGTTGCCAGCTGAAGCCTGGGATATAAATAGTGGACCATAGGCAGCCCTCAAATTTTCCACTCGCATTTTGCGATTGGAAAATGAGGGCTGGCGAGGAGCTGGGCTGCCTGGGAGTGGGGGGGGGGCGAGCACCGCCGGCAGACGGGGTTGACTGGGAGCAGTTCTCCCGGTGGAAGAGTGCATGGCGTTTGAGGAGAGCCGCAGGATCACCGAGCGGTAAAAAAACGCATTAACAACTTACATTGAAACTATCTCCGCTCTGCTCACTCTCACACAGCCCCGTCTTCTCTTAACCCCGCGCCTGTAATAGACAGAACACGGGTCCAATGTTGGGATACATTCTGTCTATTACAGGCGCAGGGTTAAGAGGAGGTGGGGCCGTGCGAGAGAGAGCAGAGATCGTGTCAATGTAAGCTACAGTATGTTTTACCGCTCGCGGCTCTCTAACTCCAGTCACAATCCGGCCACCCCGGTCCCCTCTCACTTCCTTCACCCTGGCAAGGCTGCAATGGGGACACTGTAAGGTTGCAATGTGGGGCACTGGTGAGGCTGTGCTGAGAGGAACTAATAAGTTACAAAAATACATTTTAACAACTTTAATTCTGCATAAAACATTTAAGTGTCATTTCATGAGATAATTTATGATGGCGTGATTAGGTAAGAGTTGGGTGGGGCAACTGGTGGAGTGTAACCCTTGAGACCTGGCTAGTAGCTCAGGAATTGAAATTTTAAGCCCTACCATAGTGTTTTATATTGCCACCTACAGCAGTAGAACACAAGGCAGAAAGCAACAAACCACCTATGGGCAAGTCCCCTCTGGTATAAAATTTCCTCTTTTCACATTTTACGAATGTGCAGCTTTGCACAGCCTTTAGTTAGTCGCCTGTTAATAGATGCCCACAGCCTCCAGATTATAGCTTCTGAGTTGTCAATTGTTTCACTGTTTGCTTATGCTATCCGCATTAGATAGATACTATGTTTACAATTGAATGATACTAGTTAACTTTCAAGGAGTTACATTTGTTTCTCAGCTGTCATTTTATCCCTCTCTATGGTACATATATTTTCCCTGTTGGAAGAGCACCGGCCATAATTTTTCGCTCATCCAGAGGCCAGTGGGGTCTGGGTATGGTACTCCAAAATCAAGCAGAGGAAAGGCCAAGCAAAAACTGAAGCATGCTGGGAGTAGAAGGAGCCATACTAAACTGACCCATATGTTTTGGTTTTGCCAGTGTCCAAAAGCCTCCTGTGGTCAGCAGTATAACGCAACAGTTTCTAAATTCATGTGTCCCTTACTGAAAGATAAAGAAACTTGACTTACAGAAGAACTGTACAATGATACTTGAATCATTATTATATAAAAGACAGAGCAAGCCAATACAGTTCACACAGATAAAAAGCAAGTATTGTCAGAGGAAAAAAAAAAAAAAACTCGGATAAAAAAACTAAAGATTTTTCTTTTAATACAAAGTCATTAACAAAACAGAACTGCTGGGCCATTTTAAAAAATAGCCAGGAATTTGTTACAGAAATACTTATTAATGTGGGTTTCTGAACAGGGGAGGATTAAGTAGTTAATGTGTATTAAATCAGTGCATAACTTGTAACTCAGAGCCGTATGACTTCTAACATGTAGCTATCCCCTACAGGATTATAGGGAAAACAAAAGAGAAGATTACATGTTGACATTAAGGAACACATGAAAAACATAAGTATTGAAAAGTCACGGGTTCATTTACTAAAACTGGAGTGCGCAAAATCTTGTGCAGCTCTGCATAGAAACCAATCAGCTTGTTAAAGCTTAATTAAACTAGCTGAAGTTAGAAGCTGATTGGCTACCATGCACAGCTGCACCTGATTCTGAGTACACCGGCCTTAGACCCCTTTCACACTAAGGCGCTTTACAGGAGCTATAGCAATAAAAAATAGCGCCTGTAAAGAGCCTCTCCTCTCACTCCAATGTGAAAGCCCCGAGGGCTTTCACACTGGAGCGGTGTGCTGGCAGGACGCTCCAAAATGTCCTGCAAGCAACATCTTTGAGGCAGTGTATATACCGCTCTTAAAACACCCCTGCCCATTGAGATCAATGGGCAGCGCCACCAAATTAGCGCTTTTAAGCCTTTTTCAGCCGTTAGCAGGGGGTTAAAAGTGCCCCGCAAAAACATCAGTAAAGCTCTGCTAAAAATAGCAATGTTTTTACCGCCAACGCCCAGCGCTGCTAGGTGTGAAATTGCCCTTAGTAAACCTTAGTCAACCCATTTTGCTGAAAAACATCCCAGCAATCCAAACCATCTGATGTTTATGGGCATGGAACAGATCATGAAGGAATGGAGAGTTTGTGACACTGTATAATGCCTTTCTTTAAAATAATAATAAAAAAAATAAAAAGAGGGTCAGGGAATACATAAAATACATATCACCCAAGAGGTGGCAATATAGAACTGCTATCTGTGAGAAGGATGGGGTTTATGAATGTAAAAAAGGAGAGGCCTTCGCTTTATAGATCAGCTTTCTGAAAAGAGTGCAGGTTGGGCTTGAAATGTGGCAAATTTGGTGCTTTAGATTAGTTTATCGTATCTGAATTGAGTGTGGTTACCAGTGATGATGGGGTGTGCTGGCAGAACTGAGGGGGGAAAGGAAACCTAGTAGTGATGATTGCTGATGTTTTTTTTTATGTAATATACCAAGAAATTACCTTGTAGATATATTTTCCAATAAGTTTATTTTATAGACCAAACTACTACATGGAAGTACTGTTTCAGTTCTTCTTTTGAACAGTTGGATAATGAATGGACAGCCCAGAAGTAGTAGAGTTTGGTCCTTGCAGTAACAGACATAGCTGGGTAAATGTGAGGAGGAAGTGTTTTGGAGAGATCTGTGTAAAGTTTGGGACATTAGAGTGTTTCTGAACCAGGAAGTAGTTGTTTCTGCAACATAATATAAGGCTACTTTCACACTGAGGTGCTTTTGCTCTAAAAATAGCAGCTGAAAATCGCATCTCATGCCTCCCCAGTGTGAAAGCTTTCACACTGGGGCGGTGCGCTTGCAGGATGAGAAAAAATTCTTTGAGGCGGTGCGAGAGCGGTGTATATGCCCTGCCCATTGAAAGGAATGGGCAGCGCTGTCGAAGTGCCTGCAAAGTGCTTCGGCAATGCCGCAACACAGGCTCTTTTAACCCTTTCTTCGGCTGCTCGCGGGGCTGAAAAGCACCCCGCTAGCGGCTGAAAAGCGCCACTATAACAGCGGAAAAGCACCGTCAAAACTTGCAGTGCTTTACCGCTAACGGGTGCTAGGCAGTGTGAAAGTACCCTACCTGTGGATGTTACATTGAAAGAGGTCTTGAAGCTACGTGGCAGGAGGAAGAGGATGAGAAGGAGACGCACATTGTAAATATGATGGGTAGAGGGTGTTATAAGGATTGCTATAGTTGTATAATTTCAGCTAAGAAGGCGCCACAAAGCGCATTATCATATCCTTTTTCTGTGTTATAATTAATGTGTATTTAAAGGCAAAACTTTTTTTGGTTGTTTTGGATATAGCAGACAAAAGGTTAGACCCTCTGCCAAGTTATCATCGCAATCTGTGCCCTAGCCGGGGAAACTCACCCTCTCTATTTGTCCTGGTGACTATTACAAGACAGAAAATGGAAATCTTTAGGGTTGTCATGAAAAGACGATGAAAAGTCTTCCAAGAGGGGAATTCCTCCTATTTTGGGCAGATTCTCCTCTTTCTACTTTCTTGTTGCATCTCCAGGCAAGGAATTCAATGTAAAATTTCCACAACACAGACAGAAAAAAATACACAACGGGTTTTAATCCTATCCAAAACTGAAAAACATTGGCTATATATACACACTCTAAGTACTTTTGTGTTTTTTCAACTGCTTGTCACAGGTATACAATATATACAGCTCAAACAAACATGGCAGCAACAAAGCAAGTGCCTTAATTTTACATATTACAAAACACGTGACCCTATGGAAGTCACAGGTTTATTTACATACATATCTACACATAATGTTTAGCACGACTGCTGCTATAAGGTACTTTGTGCAGGTTGAAGTCAGAGTCCAAAATTACTCATCATAATGAAGGGTCATTAAGAATTTTTCCACATCCATTCCAGTTGGGAAATTGTCTGTGCTCTTCTTCCGCTGCTTCTGTGCAAACAAGGAGAGGGCAGTATTATTAACCATTCCTCCAGCAGTGGCATGCACTACCACTTTTATAAGGGCTGATGTATAAACCTGCTGCCACCCCCTTTCTGCAACCTATTCTAATTGCACTCTAAAAAGGAAGCTGCTAATACTTATCTATTCTAAAGGCCCTCTGGTCCTGTCACATGACCGGCCACCGGGGAGTGGCGAGACAGCCAACAATGGATGCCCCATAGTAACCCTATGAGTGACATCAATGCACAGTCATTGCCACCGTCACCATTGAAGCCACCATGTTGGCTGCACTTAAGTTTTTAGTTATACAGTGGAGACACTTTGAAGTTAAAGACACGGTCACTATGCCCATTTAGGGAAAAGTGGCAGGTTCTGAGAAAGAAAGGAGACTCCTACCCACTCCCATCATCCAATTCATCTGTCTTATACTTGTGTGAGCTTCCAGAAAGATGATATCTGAGCTTTAACCAGATTAATTTCTTCCTCCACCTTGGCAACTGACCACTCAATACACTTTGCTCTGAATGGGTAAAGTCATTGATTATTTTTCACGACAGAGCTCATTGCTGTTCCTGGGAGGAATAGTGCTGCCCCATAGTTTTCATTATTACTTTAAATAAACAAAAAAATTGCATATTAATTTTTTTTTATTATTTCAACGATTACCAAAAAAAAAAAAAAACAATAAATTGCCCAACTAATCGATTAGGAAAATAATCATTAGTTGCAGCCCTAGCTAAATGTACCCAAAATCATGCTGCATTTTACCAACAGGCATTACCACAATACAATGATGTGAACAGGTTCTAATACTTACAGGGTATTTCACAAACAGTGGAAACAAAGCCCATAATGTATATAAGCACTTTGCAAAGAAAATATAGTATGAAGACTATAAAATATTAGCCAATTAGAATAATTACCCACCTTCATTTTTTTCTTTTTCTGAGAGCTTGAAGGGCTTAGAAGCTCTTTTCTATGTGATCGCCGTTCATGTTCATCAGAATCCTCAAGCCTTCTTTTCTTTGCAGTACTTTTGGATGGTTTTGATTGATGGGTGTTGTCCTTCAGTGGTGTGCTACTGCTAGTCTTTGCAATAGAGGCCCTAGACAGTATCATTAGCGTGTGGGCAGCCATATTGACACTGTTCTCACTACCAGCTTCACTGGCAGGACTGCACGTAGGCATGTCTGGCGTTGCAGGAGGCATCATGGGTTTGGGTGTCCCTCCATCCTCATTGTAACGCCGACACGTTGGAGTCCGTGTGTGGTCAGCATTATCTGTGAACTTGTCCTCAAATCCTGTTCCTGGTGTTCGTGGTGGTACATCTCCAGCAGAAAGTGTCTTTGTATTTGGACTATGAAACTGCATATCCTGCAAGAGCTGACTAGCTTGTTTTGCTAGAGGGCTGGTAGAACAGACCCTTTCTGAGGATATTTTTTGAGGTGTCCTCCTCAGAATATTAGGTAGTGAAGTCTGTTTTCTTACAGGATCCTGAGGTGGTTTTATATTTTTCTCTGTGCGTAAATTATCTTGACTTGATGTCGTTTTTTTGTCTATTTGGCCTGCTGGGTGAATTTGTGTTCCTACCTTCAACACATTCTCCTTGTTGACGCCATATGCACCACCTAAACTTGTGGGCCTTTTTTCCCCAGGTTGATCTTTTGCTTGTGCAGTCATCTGATCCACCCTGAAACTCTTCCCCAATGAAGAAGCTGATCTTTCATTTTTTTTTGTTTCTTTGGACACGCTAATTTTAGAAGATACAGCTTCTGTGGAAACCATATCATTTTGTATAGTGTCATTCTTGTCCTTTCGGCTTTTTTCACTTGACGAAGATGAAGAATGAGAGATAAGCAGTGTTGAAGACCCATCAAAGCAAAGCACTCTCCTATGGGCCTCCACTGACTTGGACACGGTATTTAACATCTCTGGTACGGACCTTTCCTCAGCTTTCTGCTGAATCCCAGAGGTGGAATTCTTTTCCTCCTTTTCTCTGTAAAAAAATGAAAAGGAACACTGATTTTACAAAAAGGCTGCTTTCTGCTAAGAATAAAGGGGAATCTACAAAGAATTTCCAGATCACTGACCTCTGCACCAAGCTGGAGGGTCGGCTTATGGAATCAGCTGCTGGGTTGGACAATGGTTTACCTATAATAGGGGAAATGTTACATAAATTAAATCTTTAAAAACAGATCTTTTTAAAATGCTCGGCAGATAGAAAGAGGTTAACACAGAGGATGGATACATTTTTTCTTAGCAGTGTCTGTTAATCTACTTATGCACTATAAGTAATAAGTTTATGTCATTTCAAAAGGTTTCAATCACTTAAATCAAAAGTGTATTTTTTTCAATGCAGAGCAATGCGAGAGGTTCATATTAATGCTTCCCATCCCAGTAACACAAATCACTTTCTTACGATCAACCAAGTCAATCAATTCAGCCCAAGGGAGAAAAGAAAATAGGATTTTTGTACTTACCATAAATTCAGTTTATTGGAGTTCATTAAAGATTAATTTCAAGTATTGGCATGTTATACATAGTTACATTGGTCCAGCTTGGTATAGGACATGCCTAGCAGATACTGCTGGAAATCACTGAAGCAGATGCTGCGTTCGTCAGTGATTTCCGCTTCCGAGTCATGTGATAAACAGTTGGCCCAATGCCTTGTGAACAAAGAAGGTTCACCACTCAGCATGGGTGTCATTCAGAGAATTCTTTGCATCTTCTGAATAAGTGCAAAGCATTCTCTGATTGGATAAGGTGGAGAATATGACATCTCAGCCCTGCCTCTCCACCTCGTCCAATCAGAGAAAGCTTTAGAGCACCCTGAGCCTAACTGCCCCTCGTTGTACAGCTGTACAAAGGGCAAGTACAGACGCAGGGGCCAGAGGCAACTTGACAGGCCGGCCCCACATCTTCAAATGGTGGGGTCAGTGTACGGTCCCCCAAGGCTGCTGCTGAGGGGTACTAACCTGAAAATATCATACTGTAGATACTGCTGGATTCAAAAAGTAGGTTTTCAGTGCAAAGATAAGCAATGAATCTTCTTAGTCTTCCAAGTAAAATAAGTATAGTTATAAACCAGAAAACTGCTCTCGGTATACAGAAGTTACGGTATCCGTCACCTAAGGACACTAGCAAAATAACTGATTGTGGGAGTATCCGAGTTATGGGCTGCCAGCATCAGCGTCATTACTTGAAGGTGACAGCTTATAACCAATAGTCTTGATTAATGAAAGCCTGTGTTCTGTAACGGTACAATTAAGCAAGAACTGTTTCTGTAACTGCTTAAAGAGTAACTCCACTTTTGTTTACAAAAAAAAAAACATTCCTCTCTAGGAGATCTATGTACATTACAAAGATTTTAACAAGCTTTGTTGCAGATTCGTACCCGTTTTTATTCTGAAGAAATCCCTGTGTGTTTGGGTGTGCCCATGTGGGAAAGTGAATTTAATGGCAGTGGTTTCGTAAAGTGATATTAAAAAGTCTTGTTTTTAATTTAACAGCTTAAGGACCGGGCCTATTTTTCAGACTCGTTTACAAGTTAAAATCATTATTTTTTGCTAGAAAATTACTTAGAACCCCCAAACATTATATATATTTTTTTCTAACACTCTAGAGAATAAAATGGTGGTCGCTGCAATACTTTCTGTCACACAGTATTTGCGCAGCAGTCTTACAAGCGCACTTTTTTTTGGAAAAAAATAATAATAATTTTGAATAAAAAAAAAACAGTAAAGTTAGCCCAGTTTTTTTATTTTATATTGTGAAAGCTACGCCAAGTAAACCGATACACAACATGTTATGCTTCAAAATTGCACCCGCTCCTGGAATGGCAACAAACATTTACCCTTAAAAATCTCCATAGGCGGTGTTTAAAAATTTCTAAAGGTTACCAGTTTTGAGTTTCAGAGGGGGTCTAGGGCTAGAATGATCGTGGCAATACCTCACATGTGCTTTGAACACCGTTTTCATATGAGGGTGCTACTCATGTATGCGTTTGCTTCTGCACGCAAGCTTGTCGGGACAGGGCGCTTCAGAAAAAGATTTTTATCATTTCATTTTACTTTATTATTTTGACACTGTTCTTTTAAAAAAAAATAATAATAATTTGTGTCACTTTTATACCCATTACAAGGAATGTAAACATCCTTTGTAATAGAAAAAAAGGCATGACAGGACCTCTTAAATATGAGATCTGGGGTCAAAAAGACCTCAGATTTACACTAAAATACAATAAAATAATAAAAATTATTTGACATTTACCCTTTAAGAGCATTGGGCAGAAGGGACATTTGATGTTGCTTCCTCCAGTCAATGCTATGGAGCCAAGTGGGGGCCATCTTCCCCTCACTCGGCAGCCAGCCAAACAGGGGAGAGGAACGATGGTCCACCACAGAGACCACTTTTATCTGAAAGGAGACCGCCCGCTGAAGAAGAGGATACCGGGGTTATGGCAGCTATCTGCTGCCATAACAACGGTATTCCTCTTCAAACAGCTGACGTATATCCACAGTGGGCGATCCGTAAGTGGTTAAAAAAACATTTTTTTTTTTAAAAAACATAATAAACATGTTATACTTACCTCCCCTGTGTAGTGGTTTTGCACAGAGCAGCCCGGATCCTCCCCTTCTCGGGTACCACATTCTGGCCCCTCCCTCCTGCTGGGTGCCACCACAGCAAGAAGCTTGCTTTAGGGGCACCCGAGCTGAGCCGCTGCTCTGTGTGTCCATTCATGCACAAAGCCACGGCTCAGCTCTGCCCCCTCCGTAGCCTGTTTGGCTCATTGGCTGTGATTGACAGCAGTAAGAGCCAATGGCTCCCGCTGCTGCCAAAAGCCAATCCAGCAGTGCAATCAGAGACCAGGCTCTCCTGTACATCGCTGGATCGAGAGGGGGCTCAGGTAAACATTAGGGGGCTATTGCACACAAAAGGTTTTTTACCTTCATGCACAGAATGCATGAAGGTAAAAAACCTTGTGTCTTTACAATCACTTTAATTATCAAACAGCTGTTTCACCTGCAGGGCTCTAATGAGGAAAATTACAGGGTCTGCATCCCTTTAGAGACATTTCCTATTGGGAAAATTACATTTTTGTTGCAATGGATGCCTGATATCGGACTTGAATCTTAGTGCACACGTCTGGGAAAATCAGGGAACCAATCACACAAGCAGAAAAGTATGTTTCTGGGGGGCGTTCGGTATACAATCTGTGTACCAAACACCTTCTGGTAACTGCATTGCATTTTACACAATTACAGAGCTGCAGATTGAAAAAGGAAAGATTTTTTAGTAGTATTCAATTACAATATGACTTGTGTCGCAATTGTGTATGCTATACAGTATCTCACAAAAGTAAGTACATCCCTCACATTTTTGTCAATATTTTATATCTTTTCCCGTGAAAACACTGAAGAAATTACACTTTGCTACAATGTAAAGTAGTGAGTGTACAGCTTGTATAACAGTGTCAATTTGCTGTCCCCTCAAAATAACTCAACACATAGCCATTAATGTCTAAACCGCTGGAAACAAAAGTGAGTACACCCCTAAGTGAATATGTCTAATTAGCCATTTTGAGTCATGTGACTACAAGGTCTCAGGTGTGAATGGGGAGCAGGTGTGTTAAATTTGGGGTTATTGCTCTCACTCTCTCATACTGGTCACTGGAAGTTCAACATGGTATCTCATGGCAAAGAACTCTCTGAGGATCTGAAAAAAAGAACTGTTGCGCTACATAAAAATGGCCTAGGCTATAAGAAGATTCCCAAGACCCTGAAACTGAGCTGCAGCACGGTGGTCAAGACCATACAGCAGTTTAACAGGACAGGTTACACTCAGAACAGACCTCACCATAGTCGACAAAGAAGTGGAGTGCACGTGCTCAGCGCCATATCCAGTGTTGGTCTTTGGGAAATAGACGTACGAGTGCTGCCAGCATTGCTGCAGGGGTTGAAAAGAATGGGGGGGGGGGGGGGGGCAGGGGGGCCAGCCTGTCAGTGCTCAGACCATACGCCGCAAATTGGTCTGCATGGAAGCCCCTTCTAAAGATGATGCCCAAGAAAGCCTGCAAACAGTTTGCTGAAGGCAAGCAGACTAAAGACATGATTACTGGAACCATGTCCTGTGGTCTGATGAGACCAAGATAAATGTATTTGGTTCAGATGGTGTCAAGCATGTGTGGCGGCAACCAGGGGAGGCGTACAAAGACAAGTGTGTCTTGCCTACAGTCAAGCATGGTGGAGCTGCATGAGTGCTGCTGGCACTGGGAGCTACAATTCATTGAGGGAACCATGAATGCCAACATGTACTGTGACATACTGAAGCAGAGCATGATGCAGACTGGGTCGCAGGGCAGTATTCCAACATGACCACTGCCTTGCTAAAGAAGCTGAGGGTAAAGGTGATGGACTGGCCAAGCATTTCCCCAGACCTAAACCCTATTGAGCATCTGTGGGGCATCCTCATTTGGAAGGTGGAGGAGAACAAGGTCTCCAACATCCACCAGCTCTGTGATGTTGTCATGGAGGAGTGGAAGATGACTCCAGTGGCAACCTGAGAAGCTCTGGTGAACTCCATGCCCAAGAGGGTTAAGGCAGTGCTGGAAAATAATGATGGCCACACAAAATAGACACTTTTGGCCCAATTTGGACATTTTCACTTAGGGGTGTACTCATTTATGTTGCCAGCGGTTTAGACATTAATGGCTGTGTGTTGATCCATTTTGAGGGGACAGCAAATTTACACTCTTATACAAGCTGTACACTCACTACTTTACATTGTAGCAAAGTGTCCTTTCTTCAGTGTTGTCACATGAAAAGATATAATAAAATATTTACAAAAATGTGATATATATATATATATATATATATATATATATATATATATTTTTTTTTTTTTTTGATACTTTTTTTCCCCACGAAAGTGGAGTTACCCTTTAAAAACTGTTAGCTGGAGTTGGGCTTTATTTTGTTAGTCACTTATATAAAGTTGATTTAGATCCATCTTACACCACTACTCTTTTCACAATGTTGCTGTCCAAGGGCGGCTAGGCTGTTCCTCTTTAGATACAGTGGAGGAGTGAGTGTAGCCACAGGATGTGTGTTACTAGTAAGATCTCCAGGTAAAAATACAGGGAAAAAGCCTAAACAAAGAAAACACAGCCAACACATCTAAGGATTGGTAAGAAGCGTTTAGATACGCTTTACTAGCTTCCTAAAATATGGCTTGATTCAATACACTGTCATTTTCAGGCTACATTCATAAACAAAGATATTCTGACAAATTGATCTTGTTTGTACCCGTGTTTGCTGAAGGTTTTGGTAGAGACTTCTGAGACTTCGGAGGCAGAGGAAGTTTAGGAACCACGGGTTTTGAAACCGGAACATGCAAAATCTAGAAGGCCAAAAAATATAGATTTTTGACAGGTGATGTGAACAATAGACATAGAAAAAAAAAAAAAAAAAAACAGTACAAGTTGCTTATTCTTGCGGAGTTAAAGAATTTAATAACCATTCCATAAAGAGAAACTTCAGTCTCGCCAACACTCTCCATCACCGCTGTAAATTTGCCAAAGGTATTTGGGACCAGTCAACCACATTTTTCTAATTATAATCCAGTGTTCACTAAACTATTTCAAAAACAATGAAATGACAGTCAGTCAAAATCATTATCCTGTCTAAAAGCAGATTACACAAGAATCATGCCATTATCTTTATTAAAGGAGTTGTAAACCCTCACAGTTTTTCACCTTAATACATTCTATGCATTAAGGTGAAAGACCTTTTGTGCTGCAGCACCCCCCCCCCCCTTTCTTACCTTTACACAATCGTTCCAGTGACGAGAACGAGCCCAGCAGCTCCAGCTGCTGTCTCGGGTCATCATTGGATAGATTGATAGCCATTGGCTCCCGCTGCTGTCAATCAATAGCACAATGGGAAAGATCCCTGCACCACACATTGTTATGTTATTGCAGGGTTCAAAAAAAAAAAAAAAAAAAAACAGTGTATACCCCAGCCTCTTCAATTTCACGTAGCCTCCCTGGTGGTACGCTGTCAGATTTTTGCGTCTCAAAGCGGTACATGCATTTTGCATAGAAATTTGGCGTTTTATATTGTAGGCCTGTAATTCTTAGGAATAATACACTAAAATCTGTACAAACAAGAGTCTAGTAGATATCCTGGGTATGATCAAGTTTGAAAAACAAAATCATAAATTATAATATAATAAAATAAGTAATTATAAAAAAACATTTTATTATTATTTATTTCCCCACGATTCACTATCGCTCAATTTTGCAAGTGCTCTAATTTACTATCGCTGTTTTCTAGCTGGTCTAAAACCACTTTTGATGTAAAGGGACACTTTTTGGTTGCTATGGACAATCTCCAGTTTCCATGCAGAAAGAACAGTATATATAGATATAGTTATATATATCATTTAAAACTGCATGCAGGGCACTAGACAAAGCACTAGGGACAAAAGGGATGTGAAATAATTTCATACAGTAATGTAATTTGTAAGATTACAGTGTACTGTATGCGTTATGATTTTTAATTTTTTTTAATTTGCCGCCGGGCTCCGCCCCGTGCATTGCGACGCTCGCAGGGAACGGAGCCCGGCACACAGAGCCTTTGGGCTGAGGACACAGCCCACGGACACAGCGGGGGGACATTGCAGGATCCTAGGGACAAGGTAAGTATACAGCACCAAAATCCTGCAATGCAATCCCGAGTGTGGCTCGGGGTTACCGCTAATGGTACTGAAATTTAACCCCAAGTCACACTCGGGAAAACCACCAGGGAGGTTAAAGGATAAGTTCACCTTTTGTTTTTTTTCCCTAAAATTCCAGCTCCTGTATGTACCAAAATAGCATTCATGTACTTTTTTTGCAAAAATATCAAAGCTTTCTATAAAATCTACAGACACATACCTTACTGTCCTCCATCAATGATTCCAAACGCATTTATTGCTTCTGTCTTACGTCCTTACAGACTTTAGGTTAGGACACAGGAAGTTGACCAGTTAAGCTCATTAGCACACAGCCTGCATCATCCACCCTCCCTTTCCCAGCTGCACATTTTTTAACTAAATGCAATCAGTGATCACCCTTCTCAGTAAATACACAATATACAATCAGATTGCATAGTGCATGGGCATCTTTAGGGCTCTTTCACACTGACGGACCGTAAGTCCGTTTTTCATCCTTCCGTTTTAAGATGAAAAACGGACATACAGGTATCCCGATGGGATAGCGGGTGTCAGCGGATGAGCATCCGCTGACACCCGCTCTAGTCCGTGCCCACTATGCTCCGTTTCTGCAGACGGAGGAAAACCCAATTTTTTCATCCGTCTGCAGAGCGGATCGGATGATAAAGGACTCTACGGTCCGTCGTCACCCGATCTCCCATAGGGGAGAGCGGCGCTCTGACAGGTCTGTCCCTGCACAGAGTGCAGAGACGGACCTGTCATGTTCCTGCTCAGCGGAGATCGCTCCGGCGATCCCCGCTGAGCAAGCGGCTATCCACGGGGCGGATCTGCACTGATTCGCCCCGTGTGAAAGAGCCCTTATACAAGTACATAGAAGGGAGTGGACAAACACTCAAGCCCTGTTCACATCTCTGCATAGCGGGAACTCGCATTCCCACATGCGTTTTTTTTAGCGAAGTGGGGGAGGTGTTTTGGAGTATTTTTACTACACATTTTTACTACACACAGCAATCGCCCCAAAGAAGCTTCCGAACTATTATTTTTAGAGTGGATCGTTTTTTACTGCGATTTTTGGTGCAGTGCATTTCTGAAATGCAAGCAAACGCGCAGATGTGAATGGAGCCTCAGTGTACAATCTCCTTTAGATCTGCCATCAATTATGTAGTGCAAGGGCCTGCCTGATTGGATATAGATTGATTGACTAGATAAGCGTTTCCATCCATTATATAAATTTGGCAAATCTAAAGGAGAAAACGCATGTGGCAATGTGGCTTAATAGCCGAGTGTTTCGGTCTACTCCCATCTATGTATTTGTATAAAGATGTCCATACACTATGCAATCTGATTGTTTATTTAGTGAGAAGGGTGATCACTGATTGATTGCATTTCATTAAAAAAATTTGCAGCTGGGAATGGGAGGGTGGATGATGCAGGGTGTGTGCTAATGCGGTCAGCTGACCAACTCCTTTCTGCGTCATAACCTAAAGTCTGTAAGGACATAACACAGAAGCAATAAATATGTTTGGAATCATTGATGCAGGACAGTAAAGGTACGTGTTTGTAGATTCTATGGAAAGCTTTGATATTTTTGCAAAAAAAATTACATGGGGAGCTGGCATTTAGGAGGAAAAAAAAAAAAAAGAAGAATGTGAACTTGGCCTTTAAAGTGGATCTAAAAACGTCCCCCCCCCCCCCCCTTAAAACCATAAATACATCATACTTGCCTTCTGTGCGCAGTGGTTTTGCACAGAGCAGCCCAGAGCTTCCTCCTCTTGGGTCCCCCTGCTGGCGCTTCTGGACCCCTCCCCCTTGCCAAGTGCCCCCATATTAAGCTGCTTGCTCTGAGGGCACTCATGCCTGCTCGCTACTGAGCCACCTTTGAGTGTCTCTGGGACGCAAAGAGCGTGGCTCAGTCCCACCCCCTCCGTACTGGCTGTGATTGACAGCAGCAGCTGCCAATGTCTCAGCCAATAAGGAGGGAGAGACCTGGTAGAACAGCTGCAGCAGCGCTGGATTGAGATCAGGCTCATGCAAAGTATTGGGGGGCTGGGGGGAAAAGCTGCGCACTTAAGGTTTTTTACCTTCATGCATAGAATGCATGCAAGCCACTTTATTGGTCAGTGAGGTCATCTATTACAGGACCAATAGAAAGGTCAAGACATAGAAAAAAGTAGGGCCATGCTCAAATTTTACCCTAAAAAAATGTGCAATTGACTTCAGCCGCCCATATCATTGGAGCCGATAAACACCAACACACTAATGCCTTATTTCACAAGGAATAGTTTAAAATGGCAGCGGTTAGGCTTATATTACCTGATGTTGTTGTGTGGTAAAAGTGCTGCCACTCTGACCAACCAATGAGACCGGGAACATGCTCATAACCCCCTGTAACACTGGCTGAACAGGGGAAGCGAGGATGATTGTAGAGCCTAGGAAAAAGGAAACATGTATGAACATCTACCCGATTAATATGTCAGAAACTGAAAAACAACATTCTAAAGGACTAAATTCTCAAGTTTCTTTAAAATGTAATTTTGCATTTTTTCTTTAAATCTAAAAAATCTGTGCACTGACCTAATCAAATATAAGAGCAGCGAATATCAATTTCTTTTGAAGGTGCAGGCCTCAGAGACATCCTACTGACCCCCAAAAAACAGCTTGACCTTAGGGACTGCAGGCAGCCTGGGCCTATACTTAAAGAGCAACTGCAGTCTGCTCACATAATTTGTAATAAAAACATCCTTGACATTCTGAAGCTTCCCTCCAACCACTTTGCATATTATTTTATACATACACCGTGATTCTGTACTTGCCAAATATGCTGCAGAAATCTCCCTCCACTAAGCCTGGCTGCAGTCATTTTAACTGTAGGCAGCTGAAGCTGCTGCCTGTTTACTTTCTGGATTTACACACACACACCTCCAGCTCTCATTGGCACTCTTATGACTCATTCCCCCCTCCCTTTCTGGCAAACTCTCACAAGAGTGAGAGCTGTGCATGATGTCATACGCCTAGGCTTTTTGCCAGACAAGAAACAGGAAGTGGGCTGTATAAGGTATTTACTGGCAGAAATTTTTTTTTTACTGTGCAAAGTTAAAACAACAAGGGCAGAAGATTTAGGCCTCATGTACAATGCTGCTGGTAAACTAATGTTTAGGAGCAGTTGGGAGTTTTTAACTGCCTCTGAACTCTTCTCTATGTTATCTTATCTGTCCATGTACACAGGGTACACAAAAAAAATGCGTTCAGAAACAGAGTTTACAGGGATTTCAAGTGCCAAACGCTGCTAAATGCGGCAACTCGCGTTTCATTTCCAGGCATTTTTCATTTTTGGCTATTTTGAAAAATAAATTATTTTTTTTTTTAAAACGCAAACGTGGCAAAACGCGGCATGTAAACGCGGCAAAGCGAACAGTTTAAATGTGGGTTACTATCTGTCAAGTTAAATCTTTCAGGAGAGGTTGTAAAAACGTCCCGTGTACATGAAGCCTTAATAGATGGAAAGTTGAAAAAAATAAAATAAAAGACTGAAGGCCCGCTTTAACCTTTGGCCCTAATTCAGCGATCTTATTGTCAATATGGACACAGCCCAACTCCCCCTTATTCGGCGCATGTGTGCCGCTCCCTCCAGCAATAAAGCTTGTTTGATACCAATGATCAAGAAGCAGTCTAGTATATCGGTAATTGAGAAATCAAATCCTGACAATCTGGTTGAGCCCGCAAAGCATCTACCAGTTTTCTTACTAGGTCAGCTTACCACATCCGCATGCGACAGTCTGGAGCAATACGGATAACAGGATTACCCTTCATCTCAATCCTGTGAATAGGTAGTAGTAGTTTAAAGGCAAGGATGGGCACAAATCAGGGTATACTGATCTCACTGAGCCACCATCCGCAAGAGCAGGGATCTCCAAACTCCAGACAAATCTGTCTAGTTTGTTGTTGAACCTGGAAGCCATGGAGGTTCATATCTGGTGTTCTCCACCTGGGACAGAGACCTTGGAACGCATCCTAGTGTAAAGTCAACTCTCCTGGCTAAAGGCTTCTGGCTTAGGAAGTTTGCCTAGCAATTGTCTATGTTTAGGATGTACATTGGGACAAGGCGTGAGATGAGAGAGGAAGCGTGAAGTTCTGCCCAGGACAAGATCTGATCTAGCTCTGCAGTGAGGCTTCAGTTTCCTACCTATCTCATGTACTCCACCACTGGGACTTTGTCCGACTAAATCTGGGTGGCGTGATTTGACCCAAGATGGGTCAAGATGTTTTGCCAAAGGAAATGGGACAAAAACATGGACCAGAAGACCTGAGAGGGCTCGGTGGATATATGCCAATCCGTATTTTGACACAAGGAGGTTGGAGGTGAGAAACTGAGTAGAGGGCAGGGAGCAAAAATCCAGTGGAATACAACCTTCTGAACCCAATGGTAGGGAGATGCAGGCTGTGAAAGTCACTGCAAAAATTAAATAGTAAAATTTTGCAGAAAAAAAAAACAAAAAAAAAAACCTTCTCTCTGCTAGGCAATTGGCATAATTGAAGCGGGCCTTTATCTGTGGGGGTCACATATCTGCATACATGTCTTTGTGCTGGTAGCGAGCCACACAGCATGCTCCCAGCACAGAGCCAGGGCCCTGTACTAACGATCGTGATCTGGGACTCCCGATTCCAGGTCACCTTATCGCTGTGATAGCCTCTGATTGGCTATCACAGTGATCAGTCAACTATGCAGCCCACCTATGTGTTTATTTTTTTTCTGAATGGAGAGAAAGATACAGTCCTCTTCATTGTAGCAGAGGAAGATGTAAACAAATAAAATAAAACATTAAGTCACACGAGTCATTGCAAGTCGCGATGAAGTCGCCCCAAAGTAGTGCAGAAACCTTTTTCTAAGTTGCACCGATTAGAACGGTTTCATTGCAGTTAATAGGGTGCGACTTGTTATGCAACCTTGAACGCTCCAGTCGCATGAGAAGGCTGTGTGAACCGACCCTTAGTGTGTTTTAGGTAGGATACAAAAAAAAGAAGCAAAATGCGCACCATCGTTTCTGGGCCCTACTATGGGTACATACAACAAACATACACATAAGTGGTATTGCTGCAATCGTTAGGAGCAGGAAATTTTTTTTTTTTTTATTGTTGGTAAATTATGGTAATAGCTTTTCTTTGATATGAAAAAAAAAAAAAAAGAAAAGAAATCAGAAGATATTTACCATTTTCCACAAAAAAAAGAGCCCAATTTGTCCTGAAAAAAGTAGTTGCAATGATATGTAGTTTTACAAACTTTTATGTCAAAGTTGCAAAATTGTATTCAGAAATCAAGATTTGTTTTACCCTCAGTTACTAAGTGGTTAAGCCAAAAGAATTAAGGTCCCCAGAGCTTGTGTTTAAATTCCCATGATAAAAAAAAAAAACTTTTTTTGTAATACTGCCCCTGGGTTTTGGAGTCCAACCACATGTCCAGCTCTGCAAAAATAAATGATGCGGTTAATTGTGCAGTGGAGAAACTCACCTTGAGAAAGCTTTGGCGATATGGCCTGTCCAATGGTGTACATGCTGCCAGGTCGAGGAGGAGTTTGGAAAAGACCTGCTTGTTTCTGGCTGCTATTTGGAGCTGAACTATTTGACACCCTCATGATGTTGGGCTGTTTGGCTGGAACATTACTTGCAACACATGAACTTATAAAAAGACTATTGGAGGGTGTGAACGTTGAACCTGAGGTCGGCACCAGCTGTATGACACTCCCATCTGTGGTAGTAGCAGTCCCAGAGACAGCATAAACTGTACCATCTCCATTTGGAATGTTAATGGTGTTAATTGAACCATCGCTAGATGTAGCCAGCAGCTGACATTGTTCTCCAACAGAAGACTCCATAAAATCTCCAGAACCATTTTGTGACGGGCCAACCATTCTAATTTCTTGACTTTTTACTAAAGGTGACAATATAATAGTTGGATAATTTTCTTCATTAATGCTTCTGACAGCATTATGCAATTCTCCCTCTTCTGGAAGGTCTTCAGCAATTAGGTTAAGTGTAACAATAGTGGAGGGATCTACAGCTGCCTGGCTGCTACTAGGTACAGTGATTTCAGCAGTGCAAGGTTCCATCTCAGAACCCAGGCTGTTCTGTTCATGGCATGGCGAAGGGGCAATATTCACAGTGGGCTTTTGCAATTCTGTATCCTTTTCAATTGATTTTCCAGAGTAATTTTCTTTCTCTTGCTTATCTTTCGCATCAATACAAAGTTTATTCAAAGGACTTATTTTTGAGGCCTCAACTGGTTGATGATCCCTCTCGTTCTGTGCACCAGAACAATTGAGCGCTGGAACTGGAACTAACAAGGTGTTGCCCTGAGTAGCAATTGTAGATGGCTGTGAAGCGGCTAAGCTCTCATTACCCTCTTGTTCTTCTTGTGACTTATCCAACAGCTTCTCATTGGTGGCCCCTTCTGATGGTTCCTCATTTTCTGAGTCCTTTGCACACATATATGTTGGTTCAGATTTCTCTGCACTTATTGGGGCCTGTGGTAAGATGTCCTCTACAATGAAGCAGCAATCCTCAGTGCCTTCATTTGTTAGAGAAATATTCTCCATTTCAACATCCTGGGGTTGTGTATAAGAGGTCTCCATTACAGTCAGATGCGAGTCCTTGCTGCTCTCAATTACTACCTCACTATCAGAATTCTCTATGCAGATGACTAACTCACAAGACTGTGTGTGAACCTTGGGACTCCCTGAAGTGGTGGACTCATTCACACACGTTTGTTGCATAGTGCTGCTGCTATCTGCTTCGTCCTTTAAAGGTGTCCCTGCATCAGACTTGTTTAACAAGGAGTTATCCATCTCGCTCTCCCTTAGGCAACCATCCATCTTATTTCCGGCCCGCTCTCTGGAATTTTCTGTAAAAGATTTCAGATAAGGAATGATACTTTCATGAAATATATTCAACTACAAATATGTATATTTTTTTAAATGCTGCGTACCTTCTAATTTCAAAAACTCAACAAAAAGAGAATCCCCTGCATCAAAAACTGCAGATATTCAACAAAGTTTCTCAGCCAAATTACACAGCAGCCAATGTCTTAAAGACTCTCCCTTTGCCTATTTAGGGACTATTTCTATAACATCATGCCATTTTATCAGTATTCGACACCGTTTTTGATAAACTAACACATCCATATCTGGTTCGATGAATGTAGCAGCAATTCTCAGTGAATTTTCAAGGTGCTCATCAGATATTTTGATTCCAAATTTTGCCCTTTCCGTGCTTCAAGTGGGACTCCACCCAAAAGGGAAAGCTCCGCTTGTCTGCCTCCTACCCCCTCCGCTGCCACATTTGGGACCTTTTTTTTGGGGGGGGGGGGGAGCGGGAACCTGTTATTAATGGGTACCTGCTCCCACTGCTAGCTGAGTTCCCGCAGCCGGCCCATTCACAGAGCGCAGCGAGCTTCACGCATGTGCGGTAGAGAACCGGCTGTGAAGCCACAAGACTTCTATGCCGGTTTTCCTTAGTGGAAATAGCGGTGGCAGCACCCGAAAGATTGGCTTGGGTGAGGGGGCAGCACTGGATTCCTGGAAAGGCAAGTGTCCTAATATTAAAAGTCAGCAGCTACAGTATTTGTAGCTACTGACTTAAAAAAAAATTTCTGAAGGAGCCTGGAGCTCCTCTTTCTTCCTTGAAAATAGTTGCTCACAAATCTAGGTGCTGCCGAAAACTGATGACATAGATATGGCGCGATTATAAAAAGAGTGGCATATTTTTCTTTGGGAGGATAAAACTTATAAAAGTCCAGTAAACAGACACTGTGAAATTTCCCTTCAGCCGCATGTGTTTGCGAAGTACAAATACATTTTTATATAAAAGGATTTTTTATTTTAAGTAAGTTTTTATGGATTTTTGTTGGGCCGCATTGATAGTCTTTGGCCGCAGGTTGGACACCCCTGTTCTACGTGATACAATAAATTAGGAGAATAAATTGTATTTGTCTGTGGGTGAAGCTCAGCATTTTTTCTGCAGATATTTGTGGTGTGTTGAAATTGGATTAGCACGTATCTGACAACACCTAAATAACTAGATATAATGGATTTTAAGAGATCAGATTTTCAAAATGTATGTAAATGCTAAATCTGTTGTATCATGCCTCACTGTACTGTTCTTTTTTTTTTTGGCATCTGCTGCCAAGTTTCTTATCTGGAGATCCTTCCAGTTGCAGCACTTACCGCTTCAGGTAGACAGCACTAACCTATTGCCTTACAATTAGCGATGTCAGCCAGCGGCATGTTTCAGTTGGCCACTGGGCTATGCATGAGGTCTGCAGGAGGCAAGTACAGACCTAAGAGGCAGCCCAATGGCCAAAGGAAGGATCTTCAGGTAAGTAAGCCAACTGCTTTACAAAAAAAAATGATTTGATCAAGAAAACTGTATACAGCGAGGCACAATGCCAAACCTACTGAAAAAAAATGTAGAGTTTACATACATTTTAAAGAAAATTTCCATTATAAGAATAGATTTAAGGGCAGGGTGGATTTGATTTAACTCACTAGTCAAAAGGTTTGATTTAAATTAACTTGATTTAAATCATATTTTTTAACCACTTCAGCTCTGGAAGATTTGGCTGCTGAATGACTGGGACATTTTTTGCGATTCGGCACTGCGTCACTTTAACTGACAATTGCGTGGTCGTGCGATGCTGCAACAAAATTGACTTCCTTTTTTCCCCACAAATAAAGCTTTCTATTGGTGGTATTTGATCGCCTCTGCGGTTTTTATTTTTTGCGCTATAAACAAAAAAAAAAAAAAAAAAGTGACAATTTAGAAAAAAACTATATTTTGTACTTTTTGCGATAAATAAATATCCCCATTTTTTTTTAAAAAAGCTATTTTTTTTTTCTCAGTTTAGGCCAATATGTATTCTTCTACATATTTTTGGTAATATATTGATTGGTTTGTGCAAAAGTTATAGCATCTACAAAATGGGGGATAGATTTATAGCATTTTTATTATTTTTTTTACTAGTAATGGCGGCGATCTGCGATTTTTATCATCACTGCGACATTATGGCGGACACTTTTGACACATTTTTGGGACCATTGGCATTTATACAGCGATCAGTGCTATAAAAATGCACCCACTGTAAAAATGTCACTGGTAGGGAGAGGGTTAACACTAGGGGGCGATCAAGGGGTTAACTGTGTTCCCTGTGTGTGTTTCTAACTGTAGGGGGAGGGGACTGGCCTAGAGGAAATGACAGATTGTGGTTCCTAGCTATTAGGAACACACGATCTGTCAATCCTTACAGAACAGGGATTTGTGCGTTTACACACACGCGTCCCTTTTCTGCCTCTCGTGCCCGCGATCGCTTGATTGGTAGAAGTGTTGTACTGAAATGAGTGTTGTGTAGGCAATACACAATAACCATTAAACGGGGTGGATATAAATCCAAATTTTTTTTTTTTATCAGATTTTTTTTTTAAATTTAAATCCTGATTTTTTTTTTGGGGGGGGGGGGGGGGGATTTTAAAACGATTTTTTTGATTTTTATCAAATTTATTTTAATAAAATGCTTTTGGAGTAAAAATCTATTTAGGATACATTAATCATTTACACACATTCAGTACCCATCATCATTTGCTTTCCTCTGACCCCAGCAAAGATCAGATTAACCACTTTCCTCCTGTAGGACATCATATGACGCCCTGGACTTTGAGTGGCGATACAGGGATGATGTCTGCAACTACAAGCATCATCCCAGGATCTTTTTTTCTTGTACCTGAACGTCCCTGATCATTTCTATGGCCTAAGAAACCAGATGCATTTAAGGGCAGAGGAGAGATCTGGGGTCTAATGGACCCTAGATGTCTCAGTAAAAATAAAGTTGATTAAAAAAAATAAAAAAAAATTATTAAAAGCGACAGTGTAAGAAAATAAATTAAAAATGAAATTGAAAAATTTCTTAAAGCGCACCCTGCCCTCAAAACGCATACGTAAATGGTGTTCGCACTACATGCTGAGATCAGAGTGAGAATAATAATTCTAGCACCAGACCTCTTGTGCAACTCTAAACTGGTAACCTGTAAAGGCTATTAAAGCATTGCCTACAGTGATTTTTTTATTTTTAGGTAGCTTGGCACCAATCCACAGGCGTACGCAATTTTAAAGCGTGACATGTCAGGTATCTATTTAGTCAGCATAACATCATCTTTTATATTCTACCAGAAAATGGGTATTATATAGTGTTTTCTACACTAGAAGTCATTAGTGTACTTTTTTTTTTTTTTTTTTTTTAATTACATTTAAAAAAAATGCTGCGTAAATACCATGCGACATAAAAAAATTGCATAACCCAGCATTTTATTTTCTAGTGCCTCTGCTAAAAAATAAACATGTAGGAGAGAAATGTCAGAATTGGCCTGGGTGTGATGTAGTTAACAGTCAGTCACAAATTCTATTTTGGAACAAAACACAGACGAGAACCTGCAGAAGTGCACAAATTATGGTACAAAGGTGAGCCATGTATGCATTCCAAACCTCCTCTTCATAGAACAGTTCCTCAGAAAACTTAAAAAAAAAAAAGCAAACAAGGTTTCCCCTGAAATGAGCGTTGTGGAAAACAACAAGTACTCACCATCTTCCACAACATTCTGTTTACTTTTCTCACTGCCACTTGTCTTAGTTTCTACATTTAGGGATGATGGAGGGTCACGAGGAGTACTTTTTGGTGCTTTGGATGAAACTGGAAAGAAATGAAGGATTAGCAGCAAAACCATTACCAAGTATGCTTGTAAAAAGTAAACTTCTTAATTTTTCAGTCAGCCTGATGGTCGAATATATAACATATATATTACCCATTTTTTTGGTATATACAAAAAAGGAGGAGGGTGCTCCAAGTAAATAGATACTAATCACAAAGATTCTGGCCACAAGACTCCAATCACACATACCACGGGTTATTCACCTGGACCAGGTGGGCTTTGTTCCGTCCAGAGAAGCGAGGGACAACACCACTAAAGTGCTAAACCTGTTGTACCAAACAACCCTCACCAAAATACCAAGCGTCTTCCTCAGCACAGACGCTGAGAAGGCCTTTGACAGGGTGAGCTGGGACTTCATGTTTATCACACTGAAACACTTACCGTAGGCCTAAGGCATAATATGTTGAATTGGATCTCAGCAATATATACACGGCCGACGGCAAGGGTACGAGCAAACGGCATTATGTCAGACCCCTTTTCGATCACGAATGGGACATGTCAGGGCTCATCACCCATCCTTTTTGCACTCTCCCTTGAGCCATTCCTAGCCCATGTAAGGCAAAACCTGAATATCACAGGAATCCCGGTAAAGCAGTTCCAGTACAAAGTGTCGGCATACGCCGACGACTTGATGTTCACCCTCTCAAACCCAGTGATCTCCCTCCCGAATCTACTAAGTGAGTTTAAAACATATGGCATGTTATCCAATTTAAAGATAAATTTTGCAAAATCGGAAGCAATGGGGGTAAATATACTATCAGCCCAACTCACGCAACTCCAATCCAATTTTAAATTGAAATGGACGAATACGGCCCTGAAGTATTTAGGGACATACATCCCTCAAAACTTCTCGAAGATCTATGACCTCAACTCCCCCCCCCCCCTCTTAAAAAAGGTCAGGGCGCTGCTACAGCAATGGCAATCTGGCCTACATTCGTGGTTGGGCCGATGCAACATCCTGAAAATGTTGGTTCTCCCGAAATGTCTCTATTTAATGCAGGCACTGCCCATACACTTACCAGCTACATATTTTAAGCAGACACAGTCCCTCTTCACGGAGTTTGTTTGGGCCAAGAAGAGACCCAGACTAGCCAATAAACTTTTGGTCCTCCCCAAGCAATATGGGGGACTAGCATTGCCAAACTTGCGCACCTACTACCAAGCGGTCCACTTAAGTAGGCTGTTGGACTGGTGTCGTCACCATGAGACCAAGTTGTAGACCCAGGTGGAACAAGCCCAAAGCATGGTACCTCTTCGTGGGATGCCATGGTGCTATAGGGGACTACCGCCCCAGATTAAACGCCACCCATTTGTTGGGAACACATCGAGGATTTGTGCTCATCTCATGTCCCTGATGTCTCTTTCCACTCCAAACTCTCCTCTATACACTTCTCCTGATTGGCTGAGACACAGCAGCAGCGCCATTGGCTCCCTTGGCTGCCCATCAAAGTCAGTCAGCCAGCCAATCAGGGGGGTGAGGGGCGGAGCTCTGTGCCTGAATGGACACACGGAGCTGTGACTCGACTAGGAAGCTGCTGACTGTGGGGGCCAGGAGCAGCAAAGAGGGACCCGAGAAGAGGAGCTGGACTGCTCTGTGCAAAACCAACTGCAGAGAAGAGGCAAGTATAACATGTTTGTTATTTAAAAACAAAATAAAAAAATAAAAATAATAATAAAAAAGAAGGAGTCTTTACAAAATCACTTTAATGTGTTCTATGCATTAATGTGAAAAACCTTCTGTGCTGCAGCAGCCCCCAGAGCCCCCCTTTTACTTACCTGAACCCGTTCGTTCCAGCGTCAAGGACGAGCCCAGCAGCTGTCTCGGTCCTCATTGGATAGATTGATACCAGGAGCCATTGGCTCTCTGCTGTCAATCAAATCCAGTGACACGGGAGCAAGGCCGAGTCCTGCGGTCTGTGTCAATGAACACAGCAGCAGGACTGGGGAGCCCGCCTGCTTGAGTGCCCCCATGGAATGCGGCTCACCGTGGGGGCACTTGAGAAGGAGCCAGGAGCACTCCCTTGCACAGAGGAGGGAAGTATGACATATTTTTTTTTCTAAACTAACCTTTACAATCACTTTAAAAAGGGATTAATACAACTTCCTAGCTGCACCTTGTGTTTTTAATCTACATTAGATATGCACTGATCATGTAGTTTCATGTTGCAAATAAAAAAAATTTGGGCTGCATGTACAGCCTAGAGTAGAGTAAATCTTCACATTCTGGTATCAGAGGTTCCAGTTTGTGTTCAAACATGAGGCATACCACATGGCACTGCACAGGTTAATCTCCAAGTCTCTCAGGCTAGTGCTGGTGCAGGTGAAAGCTAGCTACTAACAATTGGATCTGACAATCACAATTGAGTCACAGACAGAGAGAGCTCACTCACTGATGCAGCAGGACAATGTTTTTTTTTTAAATTACATTAGAATGTCCATGTATGTGATGCGAGACAGTGTGGATGGCCATGCATGCACTCCACGCTGTGAGACTCAGAACAGGAAGTGAACTTGTCTCTTTAGTGAATAGGGACAGGTTAGCTGTAGCAAACCATGGACAGTGGAATCAATCAGTCATGACACCACAAACTGCAGCCACAAAATGTGAGCCCACTTTTACAAAGTAAGGCATACAAACACCACATGGAATAAAAATACATATTTGTCTGCTAATCTATTCTATCTATACTCATGTTTTAATCTTCTATAATACAAAAGGCAGTCACCCCAATGTATTTTTACTTGTGGGGCGACCAGCCTCCGTTATCAAGTGACTCCATATAAAAGGTTTTTAGCATTGCTTTTGCGCTACACCTATCCGCCCTTAGTCAGATATTGGTACCTGATGTATAATGCAGCAATATACATAGACATGGCAAGATCCCTATATATATATATCTCCATGTATTTTTTTTGGGGCTGTCCTTTTGTTATATATTGTGACAATCTTGTATACATTCATACATATATTATCTCTTGACTTTTTAGCACACCTTGAGATATATATTTTGTCTGGCTCCTGGTGCTATATTTAGAGGGTCTTCCCCTTTATTTGGGGATTTCATCTCTCCCCTCGTCTCCTTCCCTGGTTGATGCCCCATGTGTGTCATCCCTCCTTTCTGGTTGTTACCATCCTCTACTCTGCATCCAAAGTCATTCCGCAAGCTTATATTTTATATATGCATGTCCGCACACACTGTGATATGTGTATATAATATTCATAGATACAATGTAACAAGTGATAATATGTTACATGTGTAAATTGGATCTAGGTGTAATGTGTGCATTTTTGAATTTGTAAATAGCACCCACACAATCAGTCCTGAAGAAGCAAGCATATCTTGCGAAACACGTTGACGTTTGAGTATGGAGCAACACACCAGCAGCATACTTATGTATCCAATTGAATGTTGACCTTACTGGTGGATACCTATGCACTCTGCAATATACCGTGATTTTCTGTCTCCATACCATTGGGTATCTGTTGACTTTTTGTATATGGAGGGTGCTTTATTATCATTCCCTCCTTTTTTTATGACTGTTGTATTTTAATGTATATCCAATAAAAAATATGTTATTTTATATACATACCGTCTCATGCTGTGCCTATAAAATATGCGTTTTGAGAAGCTGACTGCAGCTTCTCTTCCTTTTTGGGATATAAATACACGAATATCTAGTTAAAACCAAAAAAAAAAAAAAAAAGTGTAAAATGCCTTTAACTAGCAGCCAGAGATGAGATTTTCTTTTCAAAAATCCTTCATGGGGATATTTATAAAGAAAAAAACTCAGCCTGAAGTTGGCATTTAAAAAAAAAATTGTCATGTTCAAGCTCCAGAGTCATATGGTTTTGGCCATATCTGCCCAATACTTACCACAAGCAAACAGATCATAGAGCCCCTGGAAGTCTGGGTCAAGTTCAGTCTGAACCAAGATATCCTGTATAGCCTCCTCACTCATGTGAATCTCTCCTCCCTGTTGGGAGACAACATACGAAATTAAGAGATAACCTCTCACCTCATCAAAGACACCTTATAACGTATCACATACAAAAGCAATGCCAATAATTCAAAAAGACTGGTTTAAACGTTCAGGTCACCCAAAGGAGATACTTCATTTACAGTGGTGTCTGGTGGGACAATCTGATCTCCTGCAGCCTCTTTGGCTATAAACACTACAGTGATAATTGCATTGACTTATTAAAAAAAAATTGGCGAACATTCACCCACTGGAACCCATGCGACAGGGTGACAACACAGGAGAACAATTAGAAGAGAGGTACAGAATACTATCACTTTAAAACAGGGCGTGTCTGAACAAGGACCTTCAGGGCAAGATCACTAGTAAGTCCAATGGAAGCGGCAGATCTAAAAATTTGCTTTTTAAAATTTATTTTAACATGTTTAAAGCTAATATGAGATTTTACTTATTGAGTTTACATATAATTTAAGTCAAAATATGGCTTCTTTTTACCCACCACTCTGTGCAACGCTTTTCTGCCCTCTCAAAGTATCAAACTTTCCCTTAACCAAAATCATTTTCACTGTTGCATTCTCAAATAGGTTTAAAAATAGAGTTTAAAATCCTACAGGGAGAATAGGGGAGCTTCTTATGGCTGCCATTTTAAAAAGGGGCAATTCAACTTTCGTTGGACAAAAATGTAGCAAAATAAATAATAACGCATATACAACTGCCACACAAATCATATTGCAATTTAAAATTATTAAAAAAATAAATAAAAAACACGACCTTTCCTTTTCAATCTGCAGTGCTGTAATTGTAGGAGAAATGCAATTCAATATGGCTACCTGGAGGTGTTGTGTACATAGATGGTGTACAGAACACCCCCAGATATGTCATTTCCTGCTTGTGTGATTGGCTCACTGATTTTCCCAAAAGTCTGTACTAAGATACAAGTCGGATTTTGGGCATCCCCTGCAACAAAAATTGTAATTTTGGTAAGCTACTCCCAAAGTGAAATCAAGTCTAAAGTGATGTAGAACCTGCAACTTTCCTCATTAGAGCTTTGAAAGTGCAGCAGTTGATGAATGAATATGAAATCACTCCCATGCACATGGACAGACAAACCGCCATTTCTTCAGAATAACAAAAAGTAGGAATCTACAACAAAGTTAGTTAAAATCCCTGCAATGTACATAGATTACCCAAAGGGGGACATTTTGCTCTCGACAAAAGTGGAGTTGCCCAGTTGTGACACACTGCTGCCCCTTTTGGCAAGCAGGAATTAAAGAGCGGAAGTAATTATAGTTTGCACATAGGTCTTGCAGAAGTAAAACACATTTTTTAATTAAAATCTTGTTAAAACAGCAAAAAAAAAAAAAAAAAAAAAACACTGAAGGCTTGAAACATTGCAATAGATTTATCACTTTTACAAAACCTGTGTGCAAACTGCTATGGCATAACATGTTAAGACTTGATTCCCCCCCGACATACATCAGTGTTGGACAGAGCTACCCTATAATAAATTATATAAAAAAAAAAAAAGAAAAAAAGAAGAAGAATATAGCAATACTGAATATGCAGGCTTAAAACTGAACTCCTGGCACAAAAATAAAATAAAAAATAAAAAGTTCAAGTCATAATGTGCTAGTATGCGATGCTGAAAACGAATCCCTCCAGCGGCATGGTGTCACCGCTGAAGGCACTTCCCATCTTCACCCGGTATTCCTTCCGGTAGTCCCTTCAGAGTGCATGCGCCGTTGAGGTCAATGGCTGCATCTAATGTAAATCTCTCGTAAACAATGCACGTTTACGCCCAATTTTTTTTAATATACAGTATCTCACAAAAGTGGAGTACACCCTTCACATTTTTGTAAATATTTTATTATATATTTTCAAACAGTGTAAATTTGCTGTCCCCTCAAAATAACTCAACACACAGCCATTAATGTCTAAACCGATGGCAACAAAGGTGAGTACACCCCTAAGTGAAAATGTCCAAAATTGGGCCCAAAGTGTCAATATTTTGTGTGGCCACCATTATTTTGCAGCACTGCCTTAACCCTCGTGGGCATGGCGTTCACAGGTTGCCACTGGAGTCCTTTTCCACTCCTCCATGACGACATCATGGAGTTGGTGGATGTTAGAGACATTGCGCTCCTCCACCTTCTGTTTGAGGATGCCCCACAGATGCTCAATAGGGTTTAGGTCTGGAGACATGCCTGGCCAGTCCATCACCTTTACCCTCTTCTTCTTTAGCAGGGCAGTGGTCGTCTTGGAGGTGTGTCTGGGGTCGTTATGTTGGAATACTGCCCTGCTGCCCAGTCTCCAAAGGGAGAGAATCGTGCTCTGCTTCAGTATGTCACAGTACATGTTGGCATTCATGGTTTCCTCAATGAACTGTAGCTCCCCAGTGCCAGCAGCACTCATGCAGCGCCAGACCATGACATTCCCACCACCATGCTTGACTGTAGGCAAGACACCTTTGTCTTTGTACTCCTCACTTGGTTGCCACCATACAAGCTTGACACCATCTGATCCAAATAAGTTTATCTTGGTCTCATCAGACCACAGGACATGGTTCCAGTAATCCATGTCCTTAGTTTGCTTCAAACTGCGGGCTTTCTTGTGCATCATCTTTAGAAGAGGCTTCCTTATGAGGCGACAGCGATGCAGAACAATTTGATGCAGTGTGCAGCGTATGGTCTGAGCCCTGACAGGCTGAACCCCTCTCTTAACCTCTGCAGCAATGCTGGCAGCATTTATACATCTATTTACCAAAGACAACCTCTGGATATGACGTTGAGCACGTGCACTTGGTTCCCTCAATGAACTGTAGCTCCCCAGTATCGGCAGCACTCATGCAACCCCAGGCAATGACACTCCCACCACCATGCTTGACTTTAGGCAAGACACACTTGTCTTTGTAGTCCTCACCTGGCTGCCACCACACACGCTGGACACCATCTGAACCAAATAAGTTTATCGAGGTCTCATCAGACCACAGGACATGGTTCCAGTAATCCATGTCCTTAGTCTGCTTGTCTTCAGCAAACTGTTTGCAGGCTTTCTTGAGCATCATCTTTAAAAGTGGCTTCCTTCTGGGACAACAGCCATGCAGACCAATTTGTTGCAGTGTGTGGCGTATGGTCCGAACACTGACAGGCTGCCCCCCCCACCCCTTCAACATCTGCAGCAATGCTGGCAGCACTCATACATCTATTTCCCAAAGACAACCTTTGGATGCGACGTTGAGCATGTGCACTCAACTTCTTTGGTCGACCATGGTAAGGCTTGTTCTGACTTGAACCTGTCCTGTTAAACCGCTGCATGGTCTTGTCCACCGTGCTGCAGCTCAGACTAAGGGTCTTGGCAATCTTCTTATAGCCTAGGGCATCTTTATGTAGAGCAACAATTCTTTTTTTCAGATCTCAGCGAGTTCTTTGCCATGAGGTGCCATGTTGAACTCCCAGTGACCAGTATGAGATCTTCAAGAAACATACAAAAACACACCAATGTGCAATATTTGTCTAACCCAGAGTCCAGCTATAATAAACACAATTATTACCTGGAGCCCGAGGATTTCATCAATAGAGGCATCTTGATCAGCAGCTGTACCATCCCCTTGTTTGGAGGTTTGCGCAGCAGAATCGCTTTATAAAAAAAAACAAAAAAAAAAACACAGATTTTGTATTTAAGAACATACATAAGTAAAAACATACTGGTAGGTTTCTTTACCAAACTCTACAAATCTTTGTTGCTTCCTTACACATGCTCTGGGCAAAACACACAGTTTTCATGGCCCAAAGCAGTGACATCCTTAACACTACTGTTCCTAAAGGACTCTGCCAAGGTCACCATCTTCACTTGTATTGCTCAAATGTCTGGTCTCATCTATGCATATTACCAACAGGTTCACAGCAACGATGTGCTAGTATTATAGTATACTTTATATTTTCTTTATAGAACAGACAATGCTCTCAGAACATACACTCAAGTATGACCATTCACTGATATCTGCAAGTACACATATTGAATCCAGCTTACCTTGCAAGCATCTTGTTAATGTTATCTGCTAACTTCTCTTGAAGACTTTTGTTACTCAAGATCTTTTCCCGGGCATTTTCTATAACTAGTTGCTAAAAAAAATAGATTTTAGTTTTTTGTTGCAACTTTTCTCCTATCTAGTTAATATTAGTCCCATTATTAGTATAGCCATGCAAACACACTCCTTCAGTACCCATGTACTTACTGGAAAGTCATCATCAATAAGCCCTTGAATGGAATCAATATCTAAAGATGTTTCTTTTTCCGCTGCCGAGTTGCTTATGGGTGCCATTCTTCTCCTCCTCTGAGTGTCTCTGCAACAGTTCAATAAGTTAATTATTTAACATAGTTGAAATGATTTAGGGAGAGACGTCAGATTTTTCTATTTGAAATATGGGATTACCCTCCCTCAATTAGGAGGTTATGTACGCTGAAGCGCATACTAGGAGAGTCAAGATACTTGGCTCAAATCTGATTCCTGGCGCAGTTCCTCTGGTTTTCATCAGGTTACTATATTTCTAAATGGGATAACGGTTAGCATTGTATTGCATTATTCAAAACATTTGCAACATGAAAGCCATCTTATCTCCTGGTTTCATGATATTGCAATAATCTGTCATTAGTACCTCTTATTATCCATTTGCTTGTTTTTTTGTGTGGGCGTGGATCAGTGGCATAGAATGCGTCGCTACCATGCACTGTCAATTGTATTTCTTTCTTGTCTTTGAAAAACCTTAATACACATCATTGATAACGAACATAGTTGAAATGAAATACAATAATATGCAGATATTGTAAACAGAATAAACTCACGGTTTGCGTCTCATTGGAGATGAAGTAGCTGTAGTTGACAGCTTTTTTGGAGCTGAAGCTACAGAAACAGTCCGAGTAGTTTCTACAACTAAACAAGAAAAATAGCAAAGTTCAGTTAAAAAAATAACAACAACAACAATAATAATAATAATAATATATATATATATATATATATATATTAATACCAAACACATAAATCAGAATGCCCTCCACCGTAACCAAACACACACCAATTATGATGGCCATGCTAAAAAAGCGAGAACTTAATCTGGGGCCATAGGCCATAATCTTGTTACACAAAATCTTCAGTTGTTTCAGAAAAGGTCACAGGGAATCATGCAGGAGATTTTCAATGATCATCATTAAAACAATTAAATCAAGTCATCCTTGAGAAAAATACTGTCACTGCTGACATCTGAAAATGCTAGTGCCTGTGTTTAATAATTTGAATCACTGACCCACAACAAGGATGCCATTTAGGAAAGCGAAAGTCAGCAGTTCTCACCTGCAAACTTCTGGTCAGTGACTCAAAATTGTGGCCAAAGGTTATGCAAGGCAGCCAGGCAACGAGAATTGCGAGATTGAGGTCAGCAATAGCATTGTCCATGTTTCTTATCATGACAGGTATGATTGCTAGGAATTTTTTTTACGGTTTACCTGCAAAATCCATTTCTTGAGCATCACCATAAGACACAGGACCCTTCATATTCATGACTAAAGTATTGCTGTCACCTTCAGGCGAATGGACACTGGCCAAAAAGGCAGGATTTACAGGTCCAGGCATAACCCTTCCAGGTCAGCTAACCCTCAGTTTTGTAGCAAGCAAAGGAATACAGACAAAGGGATGGCGGGAGGTCCCTGTGATGAACTCAAAGAAATGTATTTTACCAGAAAACCATACATTTTTTTTTTTGTTAAATCTTTTACCTAGTGGTCACATGTTCGCAAAGCTCCAGTCTTAGTAAACTGGTGAAAACCAACAAGAGCGCTGAATTCCTAGAGCAGTGACTTATCCCCACAGGCCAACGCTTTTGCCAATGTAGTCTACGTTTTAGTAAACCAAAAGGCCTAATTTTTTTTAAGTGGTTCTAAAGTCTAAATAGTTTTTATCTTAATGTATAAGGGTTAATTAAATAAATGCTCCACTACCTGTCCTAGGCATTCCACCCCTAAACACTTGCCTGACTCCTCTCACCACTCCAGCACTGTCCAGTCTACAGTCAGAGCTCCTCCACTGTCCCGTTACATTCACTTGCTGCTCTCACAGGAGACACATGCTCCTGCTGCTGTCAAACTCCTCTGAGGAGGGAGCAGGGGCATGGCTTACCTGCGTTGTGTGTGAGAAAGCCATGAAGTGCCCCATGACACACTGACATGGATAAAACTAAAGAGCCTCACACCAGACAAAATAAGCCTTCCATTTACCATGGTACACCTTCCTGGAGGTTGACCTTTTTTCTTTGAGGAATGTAGGCATAAGAGACAGAAGCACCCCTATGTGTCAAAATAGCCAGCAACTGTAAAGCAGGAAGATCGGACCCTGCTTAAAATTTTTTTTGGAAGATCCACAGTTCGCTTCCAAGAGATTTACAATCTCCATATACCACATAATCCTTGGCCAAACAGGTGTGAACAGAATCACTGGAATGCCCTAGACATTTATCCAGTGAAACAGGCATGGAAGAAGCTTCAGGGATGGAAAGGCACGGATAAGGGAAAACTGATCCCAAGGAGTCTATCAGGGCATCCACCACAAATACCTTTAGAACCCTGCTCTGAGACACAAACCTGTCCAGTTTGCTGATCCTTCTGGAAGCCAAGAGATCAACATCTGGCATCTGCACCACAGATAAATCACGGCGGCGGAGACTTTCAGTACCACAGCAATTCTGCCTATTGGAACACATACTAGCTTCTGGGAGGAACGGCGCAGCGGTGCTCCCTCTGTTAAATCGGCAGATAATTACAGGTGTATACCCTGGTTGGGGTACAGACGATGGACTGGTGTGGATACATGGAGCACTTTTGGCGCGCGGCCTAATGCGCATGCGCGAGTCTAATTTGTGAATGGGGAACGCGATGTGTTGTGGGACACAGTTCCCATAACACACTGCGCCCTATTCACTAGAAGGCGGAAGGAGAGAAGATCACTGCGGCACTGGAAGAGGCAGATTAGGACGATCTGCCTAGCAACAGCCATTTCTGGCAAGTAAAAAAAAAAAAATTTTATTTATTTTTTCCCCATTTTTAATTCTTATTAACATTTTTTTAATGTTCTTTTTTCAGGGTGTCCCACCACTTTAAAATGATGCAAATCCTCAAACAATCCATGTTAATTCCAGGTTGTGAGGCAACAAAACACGAAAAATGCCAAGGGGGTGAATACTTTTGCAAGGTACTGTGCCTGTCTTTGTTCCTCTGCGTCTGAGTCACTTTTGCAAAAAAATTCTGACACCAAGAGAAAAATGATGACAGGGGAGGGACGTCCAGCATATTGACAGCCTTACCTCTGATTCTGAGTGAAGGAGGGTGTGTCTCTTCCCTCCAATCAGCTCTCAGAGCTCTCCTCAGTGAGCTCTGCAGAGTGTAACTATAGCACGCCTACCTCTTTTTTCTGAACTCTCAGACAAGCTTATAAATTAAACACGTTAAATAGATGTAGACTGAGGACTGCAGACAGACAGATACAACTAGAATTTGTTTCATCTGTGTATCACAGGGGATAATGAGGATATTGGATAATCCCCGAACTGGGTATACGTACAGTTTTACAACCACTTTAATACAGTTGTTCAAAACAGTTTAAAAAAAAATACTCACTGGTGGTGGTGGTGGTGGTAGGGATACTGCTTGGCAAAGCAGATTGCCCAATGGTTGCCATACTGCTGCCTGACTGTGGGGTAACTGGGGTATTTATAGGGCACAGGATATATTGTGTAGCCAATACAGGTGTAGAGATCTGTTGTGCCACAGGATGCGACACTGATGAACCTGAAACAGCCAGAGGGGAGGTCAACATATTCTGACGCATGCGTTGATTAATTCCTTCTCTCGTGCGGGCTGTGGACAAACAAAATATGAAAAGAATATAAAAATGGAAAAAAATGGTTATTAGTTGACTGGGAAATATTATACTATTTATAGTACTTAAAATTCTCATAATGAAGATGAGCCCTGTACCTTTCAAGGAGTCTGTATTTGCATAGCATATTCGGGGAGCACCATTTTATTCCTATTAAAAGAGAAGTATGGGGTTGGGGTTTTTTCCTCCGATATACTTACCTAAGTGAATGCAGCATCGGTCCAATGCTGCATATGTCCTCCAGTGCCTCTACACTGAGAACTGAGCGATTTAACATCGCCGATGGCTCGGTTCTCACAGCTCCCTGAACAGCGCTGAGCTGTGGAGGGGCAGGGAGCTCGCTGAGAGGGGTGTCAGTCCAGGCACCTGGCAGATCCAGACTTTATTGTCGTGATGAGGCTGTGCCTGGACTGATATCCATTACGTCAGCAGAGAGCGGACTTGAGTCCACTCTCTGCTGAAAATGGGTCAGAGGAGTGAAAAACGAATTGCACTCATGTGACCCATAGGAGAAGCCCAACCAAACAAGCTTAGGCTGGAGATTTTTTTTTTTTTTTATACTGTTGCAGAAACTATTAGGGAGATTGTACCACAAGTGAGCAAAAATTCCTTCTAACTGAGGCACAGACAGTAATAAAAAGTATTTAATTATAAATTAGAGTGGAAAATGGTAAACACTGCTGTAAGGATTTTTAATTCTCACTTCCAGTCTCCATGGCATCACACACACACACACACACACACACACACTTAAATATAAAATTGTACCTACTTTTTTTTTTTTTTAACCCTGCCAGATTTTACCTGCAAGACCCCTTTCACACTGGGAGGCATTTTTCAGGCGCTTTAGCACTAAAAATAGCACCTGTAAAGCGCCTGAAAAAAACCTCAGCTGCAATCCCAAGTGCTTTCACACTGGGGCTCTGCCCTGGCAGGGCGCCACAAAAAGTCCTGCAAGCAGCTTCTTTGCAGCGCTGTAGGAGTGGTGAATACACCTCTCCTAAAGCGCCCCTGCCCATTGAAATCAATGGGCAGCGCTGCCAATCCGCCAGAAAAGTGCTTTGCAGGTGGATTTAACCCTTTTTCGGCTGCTAGCAGGGGTTAAAACTGCCCCGCTAGCAGCCGAATAGCAATGCTAAAACAACGGTAAAGCAGTGTGAGAGCACTCTTATTGTTTCTCATTGCTTTAGAAGCTTCATATAGGATAGAATGTACCGTAGACTCTGCGCTTAATAGTTAGATAAGATTAGTTGTTTGAGTTTAGAACAAATGGCATCTGTTAGTAAGAAATGGAAGATGCTGTTGTAAACGGCTTCAAATGGCACCAACCTCTTAAGTTGCAGCTCACTGAAGTGATAATGAGGCACAACCTCAGAGTTACTTTAAAAACTATTAGTTTTACGGTTACTTGATTACAATCTAATACCAGCCTCTCGCTCTGACATTTAGGGGTTGATTTACTAAAACTGGAGAGTGCAAAACCTGGTGCTGCTCTGCATGGTAGCCAATCAGCTTTAACTTCAGCTTGTTCGATTAAGCTTCGACAAAAAAAGTTTTAGTAAATCAACCCCTTAGGCTCTACTTTGTAGTACATGGGAAGCATACAGTTTAAATTGAGCTGAATGTGTTCCAACGCTACCTGTGATTAACCATGGGTGGGCAAAACATTATATTTCTGCTTTTCCCTATGGTGGATACCTATAAATCATTCCTTTGTTGGGTCATTCAGTGCTGTCAAGTTTAATTTTGAAAACCCACTAACAAAATGGTTGTTGACTCGATTTCTACAATTTGTTTGCCAAGTTATCAAAGGATAAAAAAATAATAAAATTAGGACTGCGGTATAGCAGGTGGCAATATTTTCCAACACACAGATTGCTGCCCATTTACACAATTTAGACATTCATCAAAGTTAGGATGGTCACTTACCTCTCTGATTAGTTCGAAATGCTGCAGACTCCTGCATGCACCTGACAAAAAAAAAAAAAACAAACACTCAAAAGTCTGCATTACTCCACCGAAATGAGAAATGACCTACAATTGTCACTACTTGTACTGCATCAGTCAGATATGCCAATTAACATTCTCAGTTATAAGGGTGCTTTATTTACTATAGGTTTTATGCAATCAATCTTCATCCTCCACATAAAGATAAGCACGGCAGCCCTTTCTATGCTATCCCCCTTTCTTAACATTTTGGATAAGTTGTAGGAGTGACTAAGGTGTCACACTAAGCTGGTGAAATAGGGACAGAACTCATCGTACTTAAGTAGGGTGAGTTTTCAAAGATAGCAACAAAAAATAATCATTGGTGTATAATGTAGTATCATACGCTGATCTTCTAATAGATTTAAAAAAAAAAAAAAAAAAAATACAATTTCAGTTCTGGAGCTTTCCTATAGTGAAGACTAAATTTGCCTTAAGCTGGCTGTATATAAAATGGTAGATTTTTTCTTGAACGTTCCTACGAAAAATCTCATCAACACATTTGATAATGACAGGTGAGGCTTGACAAGTGGCATTTCAAAACTACTTCACAATTTAATTTTCTTCTAATATTTCATTTTGGATCCAAGGAATGTTCTGGACAAAAAACATATTCTCGGTTACAAACTTGTTCAAGAAAAATATTTTCACATGAATTTCTACTAGTGTACAGCCAGCTTTACTAACAGTCTCTAACACTGTGGACCATATTTTATAATTTAGCTTTTGGCCAAACAAAACCTACTCACTAAATTACTCAAAATGTCAAACTGAGGCAAAGCTGTCACTTGTTTAAAGGTCTGCAGCGCACCAATAAAGTTCAAATCAGGAACCTTATACAGTGCCTTGAAAAAGTATTCATACCCCTTGAAAATTTTTCAAATTTTGTCATGTTACAACCAAAAACGTAAATGTATTTTATTTGGCTTTTATGTGATAGACCAACACAAAGTGGAAAATAATTGTGAAGTAGAAGGAAAATGATAAATGGTTTTCACAAATAAATATGTGAAAAGTGTGGGGGGGGGGGGGGCATTTGTATTCAGCCCCCCTGAGTCAATACTTTGTTGAACCACCTTTTGCTACAATTACAGCTGCAAGTCTTTTTGGGGATGTCTCTACCAGCTTAGTACATCTACAGAGTGAAATTTGTTTCCCTTGCTTCTTTGCAAAATAGCTCAAGCTCTGTCAGATTGGATGGAAAGCGCCTGTGATCAGCAATTTTCAAGTCTTGCCCCAGATTCTCAATTGGATTTAGGTCTGGACTTTGACTGGGCCATTCTAACATATGAATATGCTTTGATCTAAACCATTCCATTGTAGCTCTGGCTGTATGTTTAGGGTTTAGGTCCTGCTGGAAGGTGAACCTCCTCCCCAGTCTCAAGTCTTTTGCAGACTCTAACAGGTTTTCTTCTACGATTGCCCCGTGTTTGGCTCCATCCATTTTCCCATCAACTCTGATCAGCTTCCCTGTCCCTGCTGAAGAAAAGCATCCCCACAACAAGATGCTGCCACCACCATGTTTCACGGTGTGGATGTTGTGTTCAGGGTGATGTGCAGTGTTAGTTTTTTGCCACACGTTTTGCTCTCATCTGACCAGAGCACCTTGCTTCTTGAAAACTACAAACGGGAATTCTTATGGCTTTCTTCTTGACACTCATCCATAAAAGACCAGGATTTGTGGAGTGCACGACTAATAGTTGTCCTGTAGACAGATACTCCACACCTGAGCTGTGGATCTCTGCAGCTCCTCCAGAGTTACCATGGGCCTCTTTGCTGCTTCTCCAATTAATGCTCTCCTTGTCCGGCCTGTCAGTTTAGGTGGATGTCCCTGTCTTTGCAATTGCAGTTGTGCCATACTCTTTCCATTTTCAGATGATGGGTTGAATAGTGCTCTGTGAGATGTTCAAATATTGGGGTATTTAATTTTTTTTTATAACCTAAACCAGCTTTAAAAATTTCTACACAACTTCATCCCTGACTTGTCTGGTGTGTTCCTTGGCCTTCATGATGCTGTTTGTTCACTAAGGTTCTCTAACAAACCCATGAGGGCTTCACAGAACAGCTGTATTTATACTGAGATTAAATTACACAGAGATGGACTAATTAGGTGATTTCTGAAGGTAATTAGTTCCACTAGATTTTAGTTAGGGGTATCAGAAAGAGACCTGCACCATTTTGGTGCAAATGCGATGCAATACGAGTTATACAAAATGAATGGCTTTAATTGCACAGCAGACATCCCATGTGATTTGTACAGGAATGCAGAGTGATTCCTGTGCAAATCAATGCAATGCCCCGCACCTCACAAATGTGAACCCAGTCTGACACATCTCTGTTGTATGAAAAGGTCATAGAAAATTCAGGTGAGTGCCACCAATATACTCAGCCCATAAAAAATAAAAACAAACATCCTTTTAAAATACTTTAATACATTTATACCTGATTTGAGACAAAGTGAGGTCAAGTTTTTTCCACAGAGAGGACATCATGAATGGAATATCTGCTTCATTCTCTATTAAAAGATAAATCAGAAGTTATTATAAAATGTAAAAATAAAAAAAATATATAATAATTAAAATATACACCCACCACACAACGAAATAGCTGCTGCCCACTAAATGCTCCATAGATGCCATTATCAAAGGTTAAAGCATATCTCTAGCCACAACTTTTTCCATTTTGGGTACAGGAGGGAATGGATAAAACCCCTGTCAAGTATTTTTTTTTTTTGTATTATTTCAAAACTTGTCTTGTCTTATTGGAGGAGATTTCCCTTCACTTCCTGTCCTGTAGAACAAAAGGGAGTGAAAAAGAATATCTCCAAAGTGAGGGAAGTCTCCTGTCAGACAGATGTCATTGGAAGATGTCCCCTCTATTCTTGTTCTGGTGAAAATTAAAGTAGGATTTTCCCTCACTTTCAGTTGTGGTGATAACGGCCATAAGAACATATAGGGAGACTGAACTTAACTAGAAAAGATGCAGCGAGCAGTAAAAACTTGATACACTTTTAACGTAGCCTAATGGTTTAGCACTACTTGAAGAGAAAAAATAGTACCCTACATGCAGTTTACAGTAAAGAATGAACGCTCCTAACTTCTTCTTTTACAAATTTTTTAGGCCTAGGTTCACACATATGCGTTTCCTGCACCGCATTGCAATCGCACTGTTAGCGATTCGCTGCGGCTGTCAATACTAAGTGAACACCACCCCAAGCGCAGTGTGATTGGCCTGTGCCGGATCGCATTGGTACAAAAAATTACCATGCAATGCAATATAGATAAAAGAGGTGCCTGCACTTCTAAGGTGTGATGCGGTGCGATTTGAACCCATTCAAAACTAATGGGCTAAAGTCACACTGCACTGAATCGCATGTGACTTGCACAGGAATGCGGTGCAGTTGCAGGTCATAGTGTGAACTAGGGCCAAAGTGTGCTTGTTGACCAGGAGAACGCCAGGAAGAGCAGCAGACTGAATGTGGTTATCACATGAATAAGAACCACTGTGGACAGCAGGGAAGTGCGGCAGGACTTATTTTTTTGTCAGTTGCACCAGTGCCCCCCCTTTTATGCACCTGGGTACGTTTAGGGTGTTAATGCCCTTTACAAATCTCTTTCATCTTGAGCAAGGGCAGATGATTCCTGTAGAATTTACTTCCTAGAATCCAACTGCCCTTAGCACAAAAGCATGCAGGCAGGAGGATGTGCTTAGCTGTAAAAAAAACCCTCCTGAATACTCCAGGGATGTATGCCATCATATGTTTAGGCATGGAAACCAGGAAGTAACTGAAGAAATGTAAAAAAAATAAAAGTTTAAATGTGATATACTTTTTTTTTTTGTTCTATCCATTTACGAATGCTAGCAGCATAAGGATTCAAAATAGTTAATGTTGATTAAGAGAATGAAGTTCCACTTTAAGAATAGGCCGTTAACACAATACAACTGACCAAAACCACACATGACCCTCTATTAGTAATGTAGCACACCACAAAGCAAGATATGTGTATTGTGGTGCATTGCGTCACCCTCTACAGTACAGTGCACTGGGGTACCATTCACAATCAATGGCTATGCACTATACATAGAGCAGGTGAAATCAAGTGTGAATATGGACCTATAACATTTCCAGAAAATCTTTACTTCTACATAGGAATTCGAATTCAGCTAATTAATGCAATCCTACCAATGTACAGGTTAACAAAGAGACAACACCCAAGAAAATCTGCATAAGTATGACATAAATGGACTTCATTTTGTCAAAATATTATCCACTAAACCCAAGAAAGCCACACAGCAAGACATCTCCTATTTATATAGTAGAAAATATGCTTTACAGCTGGTTGAATGGTTCTCAGAGTTTAAACCTCTGAAAGCTTCATTGTTTTTTGTATTTTTATACAATTTGGCTTTGTAATTGGACCTTTATATCTCTATATATATATATATATATATATATATATATATATATATATATATATATATATATATATATATATATATATATATATATATATATATATATATATATATATATATATATACACACACACACACATTTTGACGATTTAAACATTTACTACTCACCCTTAGCTTTCATTGTTATATATTCATTCAAGATTGTGGTGAGATTTTTTCCAAAGACGGACTAGAAAACAAAATAATGCACAAGACAGATGCATATTTGGTCAGAAAGAACTTGTGAAAAATGCATTGGGGCTTTGACACAGCATTCACTATGGTACTTTAAATACCCATGTTTTATCCAAGCACCTAATTAACAAATCAGCTCATCGTTTGTGCACACAGGTGTTCAACATGTCAGTTCACCTTTACAGAAAATCTATAAGGGCTCTTTCACACGGGGCGGATCAGTGCAGATCCGCCCCGTGGATAGCCGCTTGCTCAGCGGGGATCGCCGGAGTGATCTCCGCTGAGCAATAAGATGACAGGTCCGTCTCTGCACACAGCGCAGGGACGGACCTGTCAGAGTGCCGCTCTCCCCTATGGGAGATCGGGTGACGACGGACCGTAGTCATCCGATCTGCAGACGGATGAAAAAATAGGGTTTTCCTCCATCTGCAGAAAAGGAGCATATCGGGCACGGACGAGAGCAGGTGTCAGCGGATGCTCATCCGCTGACACCAGCTATCCCATAGGGATACATGTATGTCCGTTTTTCATCCGAAAACGGATGGATGAAAAACGGACATACGGTCCGTCCGTGTGAAAGAGCCCTAAGGTGAACTCACACTGGACCCCCTTCCCCATCGCACCCGGTCCCGCAGTACCTGAAGCTGGCGATCACCCGCTCTGACACATCGTAAAGCTGCTTTACTGGTCCAGGGATATGAAATCCCCTGGGCTCTCTCTTCTCCAGCACTGACAGGACAGGCTACACAGGTTCTGATTGGTGGGCGCCGCCCATGTGACGGTGCAGACAAATTAGAATGCCTGCCATCTGTACCTTTACAAGGTACATTTAGGAGTTTAAGCCGCAGGGGGATTTCCAATCCCCAGATAAGTAAAGCTGCTTTGCGATTTTGTCAGTGCGGGACATCGCTAGCTTCAGATACTGCGGGATCGGGTGCTATGGGGTCCAGTGTAAGTTCACCTTACAGATTTTTGAATCATATGACACTTTGTTAACATACATCTTTCTTTTTTTTTTTGCTCTGGATCCAGTATAGCATGGATAAAAACGCTGTTAAATTTTTAGTCCCCTTGTGGAGTCTTCCTTTAACATTCTGTCCTGCATCTACAAAACAGGAAGGGAGACAATATTTTTCCAAAGTGAGTGAAATCCCCTCTTAGTTGACACTGCAACAAGTCTCCCAATTAAAAGACTTCCCTGTATTTCTGTTCCAGTGGCAACTCAAAAGTTTCAACTTTCACCCATTCTTTGTGTTGGTGAAATTATTGTTAACAGGACACATGGAGCATGATTTACTAAAGGCAAATAGGACTGTGCACTTTGCAAGAACAGTTGCTCCAAAGCTTAGTAAATGAGAGGAAGCTCTGCTGACTTCCATCATCCAACTATGTGCATATGATTGAGTATTCTTTGCAAAGTGAAACTTTACCTCATTTACTAAGCTCTGGAGCAACTGCACCTGCAGAGTGCACCGTTTATTTGCCTTTAGTAAACCAACCCCATAGAGAGGGGTAATCTAATAACAGTGGTCATCAACCCTGTCCTCAGGGCCCATTAACAGGCCAGGTTTGCAAGATAACTGAAATACAGCACAGGTGATATAATTTGCTGCTCAGTGATTGCAGTATTCTAGTCTGCATCTAGATCGATAACAAACATGTAGTCTAAATTGTTTACGCCTGTGGAATTGCAAAAAACGATGGTAACTAAAATTCTCCATAGACAACACTTTAAAAACCTTTACAGGTTATTACTTTAGAGTTAACCATGAATTATATGGCCATAGATGTATGGCTCTCATTCAGACGTTTGCAAGATAACTGAAATACTTCACAGGTGATATAATCTGCTGTTCAGCGATTGCAGTATTCTAGTCTGCATCTCCCCAAGGTAATACATAAAACCTGGCCTGTTAGTGGGCCCTGAGGACAGGGTTGACGACCACTGAACTATATGATCTAAAACAAGCACGCAGCCAGTAATGAATGTAGTTTATAGTTGCGCTGCCCTCTGTATAGCGATCAAGGTAGATCACTTTTCAAAGGACATTTACCGGGCAGCTGCAAGGCGGATTTGTTGCCTCCTTGCCACCTGTTTTAACCCAGAAATCTTGCACCACCACTCCACAGTTGCAGCGCGGTGCCATTTACTTGAATGAGCTGCAGTCAGGAGAGGTGCTGCCTACGGAATGTGTATAACCCCCTACAGCCACTGTGCTCAGTTAGGTGGGGGCGGTAAAACTGCAGCCCTAACTCTTGATTTTACGGCAGTAAACTAGACCAGTGTTTCTCAACTCCAGTCCTCAAGGCACCCCAACAGGTCATGTTTTCAGGTCTTCCATTATTTTGCACAGGTGATTTGATCAGTTTCACTGCCTTAGTAATTACCACAGCCGTTTCATCTGAGGGAAATCCTGAAAACATGACCTGTTTGGGCGCCTTAAGGACTGGAGTTGAGAAACACTGAACTAAACCATGATTATCATGGGATTGTATAATAAAGCAAAGATTTGTAATACGAAATTAGTAAAAATATAATCTTACTGATTGACAAGGGCGCTGCACTTCTCTCTTTTTATGGAATAAGAGCCATTTCCCAAAAGCCTTGATAAACCCTAGGTATGCTTCTTATTTCTCACCATGCACTACAGGCTCCAGAGTGTCTATAAATGGTCTTTTAGTGGCATTGGTGTGCTCTATGCTGCAGCAGCTAAGCTACATGACCGTCAACAGAGAAACAATAGTAAATCTGATATGAATAGATCAATTATATACCATATGCAATAAAGACTCTAGTAGACACATGTAAAGATTAAATTACAAACAAGTCCATATTTTGTTCATTACAGTAAAAAACTTGATGAAATATACAATAAATTTTAAAAAGTCTAGAAGACCGTCAATCATTATATTGAGCTAGCTTTTACCAGCAGACATCCTGGAATGGCCCCCTCATCTGTGTGATGGTCTGCATATTCTTTGAGGTGGGGCGACTCTGCAATGTAGGCTTTGCAGGTGGATGACAGCTTTTCTTGCTGCAAGTAACCTAAAATCAGATAAAAAAAATATATCTTTAGTGATTGCAAAGCTGATTCTAACATGACAAAAAACATTAAAGGCTAATGCCGCATACACACGAGCGGAATTTCCGTTGGAAATGAACGGAATTCCGCTCAAGCTTGGCTTGCATACTAGGGGTGCAACAGATCGTCAGCAATCCGTGATCCAAACGGGTCACCCTGTTCGGATCGGCACACCCCGCGATCCGCGGCCTCAGGAAAGGCCGTGGCTTCAGCCTAGCTCTGGAGCGGTGGCCATCTTGGTACACCCGGCGGCCGTTTACAATGTGATCGCGCCGTCAAATGATGGCGCGATCACATTGTAAACAAACTCTGCGATACCCAGCCAATACTCAGATAATATTACAGTGGGGGAGATGACGTGGATATTACAGTGGGGACTATGTGGTGGTGGAATTTTCACAGGTTTTTGCAAATTCAATTATTATTTGCTGATCCGAAAAATTATCCGATCCGTGACTCTGATCCGATCCGTGAGTTTTTTGATCCGTTGCACCCCTATTGCATACACACGGTCACACAAAAGTTTGCTGAACTTTCGACCGTCAAGAACACGGTGACGTACCACACTACGACGAGCCGAGAAAATGAAGTTCCGAGCATGCGTAGGAATTTTGCTCGTCAGAATTGCTACAGACGATCAGAACATGCTCTCAATCTTTTGCTGGCTGGAATTCCGCCACCAAAAGTCCGATGGAGCATACACACTGTCGCATTTTCAGACCAAAAGCTCACATCTGATTTTTGCTGGCGGTTTTTTTCTGCTTGTGTGTATGGGGCATAAAGTTTACCTTTAAGCACTTCCTGCTGACCTGGCGGCCTCTCGGCGGGTGGGCTTTAACACTAAGCGGCCACATATATGCAACCCTAGGTATACACTTTACTGTGCTGGCGGCACAGTAATGAATGGGTTCCGGAAAGCTCCAAATACATATTTGCAATCCAGAGTTTTTCTCCACGCGATGATCAGAAGGCCTGCTTCCACCTTTCCGACATTTAGATCCACTTAAAGGGCCAGAAGGAGTTAATTAAAAAATGAAACGCATACACATTTTTGCAGGTAAAATAAAAAAAATAATAAAAAATGTGCATTTATTATTTTTTTTCAAACAGAGCCAGGAAAGTATTTCACCCATGATCAGCAGATCGGGGATGCAATGTCAGACTCCTGCACACACTGCCTTCACCTCTGTGGCCCTACCTCTGTATGGAGTGTAATTTTAAAAGCTGTAGGCAGTATGAATAAACTACGAGCGTGCTGACACTTAATTTTACTAGAAGTCCGTCTGCCGCCGTGGAAGACGGGACTCGTAGTTTCTTCATTCACACAGATTCCTATGAAATAAATTACATGGCTGTGGAGCACTGCACAGCCAAGCCATTTTCCAAATTAGACAGTCGGTGTGGGAAAAAGAACCCCTGCCTGCTGTCTCAAGGGGGGGGGGGAGTTTGCGCTAAAACATGTTACACCCCAAATATGGGTGTATCATCTAAAAGGTGAACTTATCCTTTAAAGTGATTGTAAAGTGGGGCACACACTAAGAAAATCAGGTGAACAATCGTCCGATTTTCCTTGTTGTTTCACAGAAAATCAGAACCGATGAACAAAAAAAAATGCTTTTTTTTGTCGTTTATTGCTTCTGATCATGCAGTCTTTTCAGATTTTTCTTGTACGAAAACGGTACACAATAATGAAAATTGTTCGTTCTGTTCCCAAACAAGAAACATTTTGGAGTTTGTCCCTTTGGGTATTTTCTTACGGAAAGTCTGAATCGGCTGTAGAAAGTTGTGTACACACTATACGAAAACCGTAAGTAAATTCTTTGGACGAAAATGTTCGCCCAATTTTCTTATAGTGTGTACAAGCCTTCAAGATTTGTGTTTTTTGTTGTAATAATAAAAAAAAAAAAATCTATACTTACCTACTCTGTGCAATGGTTTAGAACAGAGTGGCCCTGAACCTCCTCTTCTGGAGTCCCCCACCAGTAATCCCGCCAGCCCCCCCCACAGAGCATTTGAGAGTCCAATGACAAAATTCTCCTGTCCCACACCAGCAGAACTTTACTTAGAAGGGGTCTGGAATGGAATTGAGCAAAAGGAACCACATTGAATGAGGCAACCATGTTTTCCCCAATAACGCATGCAAAAATGTACCGAGGGAGTGTCCTGAGAGAAAACAGTCCGCAACACAAGGCATTTTTTTTGGAGAGAGAACCATGCTTGCCTGGGCAATATCTAGGATCAGACCCAGATAGTCCAATCACTGAACCAGGATCAATGCAGATTTTTGGAGGTTGAGAACTCAGCCAAACCTCTCCAGAGCACGAACTGAAAGAAACTTTGTGTTCCAAAAGAAGAGCGGATTGCTCCCTCAGAAGTAAGTCATCCAGATAACCACACAGAAGTTCTCAAAAAAGATCACTTATCCGGTGCTTAGGAAAATAAACTAATAAAGTGGAAGAGCAGCTGCTATAGTGTAAAAAATTTCTAAAAAGGAAGCAATCAAAACCACAATTTAAAATAAAATTAAATCAAAAAGTAGTCTTTCAAACTTCAGCAGCGCTAAAGGTTTTGCATAGAAACCTGATAGTCTATAAACCCAGCTGAAAACGAAATTCAAACACAGTCTTTTGCATATAACAATTCATAAGCGATTCATCAGCTGTTTTAAACGTTCGACCATCGATACATCTCTAGATTGTAAGCTCTAACAAGAAGGGCCCTCTGATCCCTCCTGTATTGATTTGTATTGTAAGTGTACTGTCTGCCCTCATGTTGTAAAGCGCTGCACAAACTGTTGGCGCAATAAAAGTCCTGTATAATAATAATAATAATAATAATAATAATAATAGTGCTTAAGCTCCCTCTAGGAATTGCAAAAAGATCAAAGCCTCATAGTATATGCGAGGTGGCTACGATCGCTGCCAGACAAACATTCGTCCGATCTTCAGTAAACGATCAGCCGATATGAAGACCGACACTCACGTCCTCTGATTCACCAGAATCCGATCAGCTGAGAGCTTTCCATAATACTCAAGTATTAGTATTAGTGAGTGTCGGTCTTCATATGGGCTTGACGTCAGATTTTCATATGGTCAGTACACAAATCCTTCACCCAAAAGCACAAACACGCATGCTCGGAATAAATGCTCACCAAACGAAATTAGCAGTAGGGGCCCAAAGGGTGGAGCTGAAATTCCTCGTAGTACATCTCTACGTTCGTGTTTGTGGCACGACAATTGTGTATGGTTAGTAGGGATGAGCCAGGCATGTTCGCCTGGTCCACGTGCAGAGCCCGCCAGGAAGTCGGCGCAGTGCTGCACCAATCACAGGCAGTGATTCATTGCCCGATCTCTGCAGCCGCACATCGGGGCAATGTCACACTGCCTGTGATTAGCGCAGCACTGCTGCACAGACTTCCTGGCTGGCTCTGCACGTGGACCATGCGAACACGCCCGAGCTCATCCTTAATCGTTAGTATGCAAGACAAGATCCTGGCACACTCCCTTTTGACAAAAATCAGACGTTCGGTTGGCCAACAATCGTACCGTGTGTATAAGGCTTTAGCCTCTGCCTGATCTGCAGTTGCCATGGTGCATATGTGACTAGTTATGAGACTAGCCATTAAAAGCAGAACTAAACCCATTGATTTAGAGTGGAACATTATGGGAAAAAATAAAAATTCTGCCCATTTGCCCATTTTTTAATGCAGAAGAGACATGCTTTGTCACTTTAGTATAAAAGTTACTTGCACGCTTGTCTGCCCCTGTGCAGTGCAAGTCATTGTACATATTCAGCAATGTCTAAGCTGAATTGGCACATGCACAGGAGCGACGTCATTTTACATGCCAATGACAGTGGCCGGTGATCGATATCCAGAAACCTGCTGCCTGAAGATGACAGAAGCAGGCAGGGAGCTCTGAAAAGGTCCTATAGCTGGACTGAAGGTTAGTATAGTTCTGATTTAAACTATTTCCCAAAATAGTTACACTCAAGTCGTCCCAAAAATTAGAACTGTCACAGCTGCTTGTGCTCTCAACTGTCGAGTCATTAAATGGCTGGTGTCACAACTGATCACATGTGCCGCACCATGACAGGTGCAGTTCAAACAAAGGCCAAGATGGCAGTTCCTAGTCTGCAAGAGCCCATTCAAACGCTCAGACAAAAGAAATGCTGTATTTAGATGTGGACAGTGTTTTAGTGTTGTATACATAAATAAAGCACTATAATAATCAATGAGCCCATACACACAGCTGCTTTTACATACTAAAATGTGTGCTGCGTTTAGTTGCGTACAAAAAAAGTAGGACAGAGCTGCAGATTTTACACGCATAGATTGGCAGATTTTATGAGTATTTCATGCAGGATCTGCCAGCAAGAACCTTTCTAGAAATTCTTTATTTAGGTCAGGACAAGTTATGTCCATCTATAGCAGGGATATGCAATTAGCGGACGTCCAGCTGTTGCAAAACTACAAGTCCCACCATGCCTCTGGGTGTCATGCTTGTGGCTGTCAGGGTCTTGCTATGCCTCATGGGACTTGTAGTTCTGCAACAGCTGGAGGTCCGCTAATTGCATATCCCTGATCTATAGTGTAAAACACAGACATCAACAATTCCATCAGGCAACATAATCAAAGGAATGAACATATAGCAATAAACCTCTTTCATGCAGAAACTACATGTATGCCCTTTGTATGAGCCCTACACGTGAAAATGTGTGCGGAGTCTAGCTGCACACAAAAGAACACAGCTACATCCAGAGCTGCACAGACCTGCATATTTTACACACAAAAGTGTCTAAACGCATCAAAGCACGAGTACTTTAGGCGCATATTTTACAAAGGATCTTCTGATAGCTCTGCCAGTAAGAACCTACATTCCCTGTAGAAAATATGCATATGCCTGTGTGCATGAGACCTAAAGGGGAAATGAGAGCTTTTTAAAGCAGAACTAAGCCCATCAATTTAACTGTTTAAAAAAACATTTACATTCCTGGAATGCCAACTGTCACATTTGATTCTCATCCTGTCAAACCATCAAATGGCTGCTGTCATAAGTGATCACATGTGCCAACATCATGGCAGTTGCAGATCAAACAGAGGGTAGCTAAGATGGCAGCTTCCTTGGCTGAAAAGTTAAGGAGCTATTTGATAGTTTGACAGTTTGGTTGAGAGCACAAGCAAATGTGACAGTTAGTAATCCTGGTGTGCTGGGAATGTAACTGTTTTTTTTTACTTTTAAATTGATGGTTTGGTTCCACTTTAATTGCTGAGAAAAAAGGAGTTATTCCGCTAAGTGTCTGTGGCTGAAAAAAAAAAAAAAAAAAAAACACTTTAAACTGTTGCTGGAAAAAAAAAAATTACAGGGGAGCTAAATGAGTCAATACTCACCTTTCCATTGTCGGCATCTGTGTGACGGTTTTTGGCCACCTTCATTGGCCGGTGCGGGGTGACATCATTCCTACACAGGGGCAGGAGTTAGTCATCCCAGAACAAAGGGATATGGCTGCTGTAAGTTAAGCCGCACAAGCACAGCTCAGTTTCCATTCCTGAGATTGCTCTGAGCAGGCAGGTAGGTGTACTTTACTGCAGAAGACACATTACATAGCTCTTCTGCAATAAAACATCTACCTGCTTACAGAAGAGCTCTAAGGCCCCTCACACACGGCCATTCCGTTTGTCAGTTTTTCATCTATCAATTGGCGGATGAAAAAAAATGCATCTCTATTGATCATCTTTTTACATCTGCATTCGTCCACATCTGTTTTTTTAAAAAGGTTATTTCTGTACCGGAAAAAAAACAGAACAAATTAAAAACTGATGTAAACGGACAAAGGGTACGTTTTTGCATTGGTAGTGGATGTTAAAAAATAATAAAATAAAAAAAAAAGGGAGGAAAACTGAATCCATTTTTCCTTTGAAAAAAAGTGACTGATAAAACGAATAGAATTCCTGTGTGAAAGGACCCCCAAGCCTGGGTTCACACATATGCAAATACAGTCATCGGATGTGATTCTCACCCGCTTTACTGTGCCGATAACATGCAATGTCTGTAAAAGTCAGTTTGTATGGCTGAACTTGCATTGGATTTGCACAAAAAAAAGATGCAGGAACCTTTTTTCCCCCACACTGGACTCAGATCGCATAGGCGTTCGCACACACGTGATCCAATTCCTGTCTGAATTCATAGTTTGCACTGCAATCTGTGAACCGATCTGGGGGTGTCATTAACTTTGTATTGACACCCGCAGAGGGCAGTGTGTGCTTCCTGCAGGGGAGATGTGATACGGGAACCCGCACTGGAATTGCACGGGTTCCTGCCTTGCATGTGTGTGAATCCAGGCTTAATGTGTAACATGTTCAGCATGCACCCCCTCTCCTCCCCTGTGACAGCTGGTGGGGGGGATCCTCTCCCCGCATACGCTGTCAGAATTTTAAAAAGCATGGGCGGCCAGGGCTCCGCCCACACAACCTCATCATTCATTGACAGTTTCCTGTGAATGGACTACAAGTACCGTCAGTAACTGAGGCTGATGGTTCTCAATGAACTGTGAGGGTGCTGGTCAGTACTCTCATTGTTTATTGATCCTCCTGACCGTATCGGATGTACAGCTATCCTGGGAGTCCAGCACCGCAGCCCCGATCTGCTGATTGCAGGTACAATGCTCTGCAGGCTACTTAGGAGAAAGATTATAAAAATATGCATTTTCTACAATAAAAATGTGCATTTATTTTGAACGTATCCTTTATATCCGCTTTAAAATCGATCAGCCTGTAACAGGAATGATGAGTACTTACCTTCCCCACGGCCACTCTTTGCTCTGCAGTGGTTGAAGACCCTTCGGCATTGGACACTACTGCTAATGTCAGATCCTTGGTCCCCGGTGCAGTTCCAATATCCAGTCCCTGCGTCATTATTGTCCCCTGTAGTGATATGGGGGGTCATGGAAGGAATACACGGTGACGGACCAGGAATACGACACTCCCAGAAGTGTCAGATGCAGAAGACTGTTCTTCCACAGAGGGAAGGGGATGGTCCAGGAAAGTGGAATACAATAAAACTTTATCCAGTGACACAGTCACCTTAATACTGTGGTATTTACATTGTAAATGGATGGGAAGAGCTGGAAGCCGCCCCTGATATTCCAATGACACTGATCTAGGTGACATTTCCAGGGACAAGCCCATAGCAGCTCAGCCTGTCCCTGGAAAAGCAAGGCCTGCTGCGGCTACATGACCCAAAAGACACTATGGCGGCGGGGAGGACGCCTTCAGGACACACACTCACCCAGCACTAGCCTGGCCACATCTGAAGGGAGCAGCATGGCTGTGCCCGGACAGAGACTGTCATCCAGAGAACAGCCGAGGACCCCAACAACCGCTACACCCTCCGCTGCTCTCCCGCGCTGCACGGCGGTGCACACTCTAATCCTTCCCCCCTTCTACCACGGCTGCGCTCTTCAGTTCCGCACCCCTGACACACACAGGTCACCCATCTCCAGTGCTGCCTGGGAGTGCAGCCAATGCCACCCTCACAGTGCTGTGTGACACCATAGCTTCCAACTGTCCCTGATTTCGAGCAATGTCCCTCATTCCTCCTCATTTGTCCCTCATTTTGGTCTGATCTATATAGATGTATATAAAAATGCACGTTTTATCTATCAAAAAGTGTTTTCCATCGCTAAACGTTTCATCTGATTTCTAAATTGTTGCATTTGTAAATTCCAAAAGCCAATATAAAGGAATAGTAGTGGTATAAAAGGCACTTGTGGATTTAACCAATCCTTGTTTTTTTTTTTTGTACAATTCTCCTTTAAGGGGGCGTGACAAGGGGTGTGTCCTATGCCTGCATACTTTTGCTGATAGGTGTCCCTCATTACCATCTCAAAAAGTTGGGAGGTATGTGACACTGTGTGATTGGTCAGAATTAAAAGTAGAAACTACATCAACATACATCTTTTTTTGTGTAAATGTGTATATAGTAGCGAGAGAATATTTCCCCGTGAAATTCAATCTCTGTATTTGTCCCGGTGACCTTTGTCTCCTTTGTGAGAGACAATCCCAAATTAGCAAACAAAAAAATGCTGGACGGCCGCTCTCTGATGCAACACCTAGTCAATAAAATCTAAACTCTCAATCCATAGATCACAGGGGTACAGGAACAAACTACTGACGCGTTTCACACCATTAAAAGGTGCTTAATTATGGCTTAAAGTGATTGTAAAGGTTCGAGTTTTATTTTTTGGAAATAACAAACCCCCCGGCGCCCACGTCATTGGAATTGATTGACAGCAGCGGGAGCAAATGGCTGCACTGCTATCAATTTATCCAATCAAGAGCCGAGTCCCCGGGCAGAGGAAGAACGCATCTCCGCCGGGTGAAATTCCAGGGCTTAGGTAAGTAAAACGGGGGGCGGTCACTGCCAGGTGTTTTTTCACCTTGATGCATAGGATGCATTAAGGTGAAAAAACAAAACACAAGGGTGTTTAACCCTTTAACCGCTTTAGCCCCGGACCATTTGGCTGGCCAAAGACCAGAGCACTTCAGCACTGCGTCGCTTTAACTGACAATTGCGCGGCCATGCAACGTGGCTCCCAAACAAAATTGACGTCCTTTTTTTTCCCCACAAATAGAGCTTTCTTTTGGTGGTATTTGATCACCCCTGCGTTTTTTTTTTGCGCTATAAACAAAAAAAAGAGCGACAATTTTGAACAAAACGCATTATTTTTTACTTTTTGCTAAAATAAATATCCCCAAAAATATATTAAAAAACATTTTTTTCCTCAGTTTAGGCCAATACGTATTCTTCTACATATTTTTGTTAAAAAAAATCGCAATAAGTGTATATTGATTGGTTTGCACAAAAGTTGTAGCATCTTCAAAATAGGGGATAGTTTTATGGCATTTTTATAAAAAAAATTTTTTACTAGTAATAACGCCGATCAGAGATTTTTATCGTGACTGCGGCATTATGGCGGACACGTGGGACAATTTTGACACATTTTTGGGACCATTGGCATTAATACAGTGATCAGTGCGATTAAAAATGCATTGATTACTGTAAAACTGGCAGTGAAGGGGTTAAAACTAGGGGCAGTGAAGGGGTTAATGTGTGTCCTAGTGTGTGTTCTAACTGAAGGGGGGATGGGAATGTGCAGGGAAACTAACAGATCGCTGTTCATACTCTGTTTGAACAGACGATCTGTCAGTTCATCCCTCAGAGAACCAGAAACTGTGCACACACAGTTCCAGGTTCTCCATGTGCCCCAAGCGCTGGGCACTCGCATCGGCTCGGGGAGCGAGCGGGGGGAACACGCGTGCTGCTCCTGCGAAGCGCACGCACCCCCTAGTGGCTGTCTATGTTGCCGACGTAACATAACGGCGATTGCGCAGCCAAGCCATGTTGCCGCAGTACAACTGCGGCGGCTGGTCGGCAAGCGGTTAAGTGTCAGCTGTTTGTTCCTTTACCCCTGTGATCTATAGATTGACAGTTTGGATTTTATTGATTCTGCACTAGGTGTTGCATCAGAGAGCGGCCGTCCAGCACTTTCTTGGTTGCTAATCACGTCTGCAGAACCAGCGCCTGTATGCTTTAGGCCCCTTTCACACTGGGGCGGGGAGCCGCGGTGATGGTAAAGCAGCGCTATATTTAGCGCTGCTTTACCGTCGTTTTAACCGCGGTATTCGGCCGCTCGCGGTGCGGTTTTACCCCCCGCGAGCGGCCGGAAAAGGGTTAAACACCCCCACAGAGCGCCGCCGTAGCGCAATGTGCGAAATTGCACAATGCCACAGCAACTACCCTGTTTCCCTGAAAATAAGACCTACCCTGAAAATAAGACCTAGTGTTATTTTCCAGGAGGGCTGCAATATAAGCCCTACCCAGAAAATAAGCCCTAGTTTAAAATGCTTGTAAAATCCTATAATACACTCTATTACAGTAGTAAATAATGTACAATGTGTGTGTTTCTGTAATATAATTGTGCCAAATACCTTCTTTACAGTGCCGCTCGGTGCTCAGCTGACCTCAGCTGACCTCCCGCTACTCTCCTCCAGCTGTCAGTAGGGGGATCTCGCCCCCCTCTGCAGTGCTCAGAATGGGAACGAGAGCTCCATCGGGTCACTGAAGCACCGAGCGGCGCTATAATGAAGGTATTTGGCACAATTAAATTACAGAAACACACACATTGTAAATTATATACTAGTGTAATAGAGTGGATTATAGAATTTTACAAGCATTTTAACTCGGTTCACACTGGGGGCTCCTGACAGGCAGAGGGGGAGAGAAGACAACACATTACATGGTAAGACCTACCCCAAAAATAAGCCCTACTGTGTCTTTTGTTGCCAAAATTAATATAAGACCCGGGCTTGTTTTCAGGAAAACACAGTAAGCTTTCTTCTGCACTACATCTCATGGGTTAGGAAATTGGCCAAGACTGGGGCAATTTCTGCTACTATGCCACAAGGCCTTGCCAATGCACCTGCACTGACACTATTTTTTATTTGGCTCATTTGTTTTTTCTCCACATGTGTCACCCTGCACCTAAATATGTGTTTCCTTTTTCATTGAGGATGGTGAGCCAACCTTGAAGTCTAGGGAGAGGATGTGTGGCCATTAGGTTCCTTCCCTCCCTGCCTTGGGGGAGGTCTCTCTTTGGGAAAATGAAACCCCCAGAGATTGCATCATCTCATCTTGCCTTGTTGCTAGGAGGTTGCTAAGAGACTTCTAGCTGCTGCTGTTCACCTTCACCATCACAGGAGCAAGTGATCCATCACTTTAAAAAGGACCTCCAGGCTCCTGCAGAAAAAAATGAAAAGTCAGCAGCTACAAATACTGTAGTTGCTGACTTCTAATATTAGGACACTTACCTGTCCAGGAATCCAGCGGTGTCCTCACCCAAGCCGATTTTTTAATGGGCTCTCGGGTGCTGCTGCCGCCATCTCCACTAAGGGAAACCGGCAGTGAAGCCTTGGAGCTGAACTCCAGATATGATATGTATTGCATAGTTAAAGGGGGATTCCACCCTAAAGTGGAACTCCCGCTTTTCGGAACCCTCCCCCCCTCCGGTGTCACATTTGGCCCCTTTCAGGGGGGAGGGGGGTGCAGATACCTGTCTAAGACAGGTATCTGCACCCACTTCCGGGCATAAACTCCCACGGGAGTTTACGTCATTTCCTGTCCCGGCGCGCTGTCTGCCGGGACACACACGTGTCCCGGCAGACAGCGCTGAACATTCTCATTGCGCCGCGCGACTCGCGCATGCGCAGTACGGAATCGGGAAGTGAAGCCACTTCCTGATTCCCTCACCGAGAATGGCGCCGGCTACAGCAGAGAGCCAAGCGATCGATCGGCCTCTGCTGCCGACACCGCTGGACCCTGGAACAGGTAAGTGTCCATTTTTTAAAAGTCAGCAGCTGCAGTATTTGTAGCTGCTGGCTTTTAAAAAAAATGTTTTCAGTACAGTCCCGCTTTAAAGCAGAGCTCCACCCAAAAGGGAAAGCTTTGCTTGTCTGCCTCCTCCACCCCTCCGCTGCCACATTTGCCACCTTTTTGAGTTGGGCCCCCCTCCTCCTTCGCCCTCGGCTGCGGGCTAAGGAGGGGGGCCCAACTCAAAAAGGTGGCAAATGTGTCAGCAGAGGGGTGGAAGAGGCAGACAAGCGGAGCTTTCCCTTTTGGGTGGAGCTCTGCTTTAACTATGCAATACATATCATACCTGGAGTTCAGCTTTAAGGGCTGGTTGACACCAACCCTGCACATGAATCGCACAGGAACACGCTTAGCGTTCCTGTGCAATTCACATGCGGTTCTGTACATTGTGATTTTACCCCATTCATTTTGAATGGGCTAAAATTGCACCGCACCAAAAGTGGTAAGTACATGTACTACTTTTTAAAATGCACTGTAATCAGATTGCATGGTGCAAAATTACCATGCGATCCATTGCAAGCAGGTGCAGGTAAACACACTGTGTTTACGACCTGCGTTTAGGGTGTCATTAACTTTCTATTGACAGACACCCAGTGTAGATCAAAAATGGAGTGCGTTTTGCATGAGGTCTTAATCACACAGAAACATACAGCCCGTTCTGGTGCGATTCATGTGACTCGCACATGTGGCTCTAAACCCTCCTCTCCTTTACAGTCAAGGAAGCTGCCATCTTGGCCTCTGTTAATCTGCAGTTACCATAGTGCTGCACATGTGATCAGTTATGACGCCAGCAATATGATGGTTTGACAGTTTGGCTGACAGTACAAGCAAACGTAACAGTTATCAACACTGGGAAACTGTTAAATCATTGGGTTCAGTTCCGATCAAACCACTTCAGCCCCAGAAGGATTTGCCCCCTTAGGCCCCTTTCACACCGGGGCGTTTTTCATGCGGTACAGCGCTAAAAATAGCGCCTGTTCACCGCCTGAAAAAATCCGGCCCCTTTAACTCCAGTGTGAAAGCCGGCGGGCTTTCACACTGGAGCGGTGCGCTAGCAGGACGGCAAAAAAAGTCCTGCTAGCAGCATCTTTGGAGCGGGATAGGAGCGGTGTGTTCACCGCTCCTATACCGCTCCTTCCCATTGATTTGAATGGGAAACCGCGGCAATACCACCGCAAAGCGCCGCTACGGCGGTGTTTAACCCTTTTTCGGCCGCTCGCAGGGGGTAAAACCGCACCGCGAGCGGCCGAATACAACGGTTAAAACGACGGTAAAGCAGCGCTAAATATAGCGCTGCTTTACCGTCACCGCGGCTCCCCGCCCCAGTGTGAAAGGGGCCTTAATGACCAGGCTATTTTTTGCGATATGGCACTGCGTCACTTTAACTAAAATTGCGCTGTTGTGCAACACTGTACCCAAACAAAATTGCCGTCCTTTTTTCCCCACAAATAGAGCTTTCTTTTGGTGGTATTTGATCACCTCTGCGGTCTAATGCCGCGTATACACGATCGGAAATTCGGCCAGCAAAATTGAGAGCATGTTCTCAATTTTTCGGTCGGAAAAAGTTCAGATCAAAAATTCTGGAAATTCCAATCGGAAATTCCGATCGTCTCTAACAATTCCGACGCGCAAAATTCATACGCATGCTCGGAAACAATCCGACGCATGCTCGGAAGCATTGAACTTCATTTTCTTGGCTTGTGGTAGTGTTGTACGTCACCGCGTTCTTGACGGTCGAAAGTTCAGCAAACTTTTGTGGGACTGTGTGTATGCAAGCCAAGCTTGAGCGAAATTCCGTCGGAAAAAACACCCAAGATTTTTCTGACAGAAAATCCACTCGTGTATACGCGGCATTAGGCTAGATTCCCACATAAGCAGCTTGGGGAATGCATGCAAATTGCACGCGTTTCTGACCCACAGGCAGAACATGCTGCTCTTGCGTGCGAGGGTGTCATTGGAAACTGCGGCGCAACGCGTTTTCGAGCTGCAGCACCATGTGGTTCTCTGCGTCTGCATTTTAGAAAACGGGTCCGTAGGTACAGCGGCCATTTGGGCTGCTGTGCCCATGCAAACGCAACACACAGGACCCACATAAGCGTGAACCTAACTTTAGTCCTATGTTTTGAAGTTTCGTTCCTGGAAATGGAGGACCCTGGAAACAGAAATACACTTCTAAAATCCATAGGTGACATATTCTACTGTGTCTACTATGTATACACGTTTCAGACATGCATGTGCTTTTTTTTTTTGTTAATGAAAATATATCTCTTATTTGCCCTCAGATAAATGTTTCTTTCGTTTTTTGTAAAGTGGAACTTGTCAGTCTGAGGAAAGCACAGACATGGCCATGACAGGACAGGAGCACAGAGCTGAGGAGTGTTTATGTTTACAACCAGGAAGGCGGGATTTTGGCACTGTGAGTCTATGCGGAACTGAAAGAGAAAGTTCTGCGGAAGGAATAGAGTGTGACACCGCAGACAGCGTGGATGAGACAGGGGGACCAGCAAGGAGGTGAGCAGAGTAGTGTTTATACTGGAGGTGGAGGCGGTAATGGCATAACGGAGGGAGCACCGGGGACAACTAGAGGCGGTAATGACATAACGGAGGGGCTGTGATGAGCTCTGTCACTGTATTGGAGGAATATCAGAGGAGTGCAGTGAGGGGGTACAGGGGGCAGTAATGACATGACTGGAGAGACCTGCAATCAGAAATAAAGAGAACTCATGGATTTGATGGCCTACAGCACAGTGACTGACAGCTGTCAGGGCTGTATACTGGATTGTATGCAGAGCACATCTGTATCATTCTTCATATGCTATTCATTGTTTTCTGCTCACATGCATTATTGTGATATTAAACCCAAAAGCTAACATGTATTATATTGCAGCTTATGATGGCTGCATTAGATTTCTTTTTTTTTTTAGGCTTTCTTTCTTTTATTTGCACCTGTGGATCTAGGCAGCAAGTCTGTTGTTTTTCAAAAGAACAAGCTGTCCTGCTAATATAGCAGTTAGAGGGTTTAATACAAACCATTTACCACTGACAGATGTGCTTGCAATGATCAGCTTTTACTTATTTGTGTAAAATCTTTATTCCAAAAGGAAATAAAATTGCTGTAACGGCTTAAAAAGGGGGGGGGGGGTGGAGTTTGGCTTCAATTTGTTAGTGTATCAAAAATCTGCCAGTCGACCCAACACTCCCCTCGATTTGGAGGTTAACTACTTCAATACTGGTCACTTTCACCCCCTTCCTGCCCAGGCAATTTTTCAGCTTTTAGCGCTGTCACACTTTGACAATTGCGCGGTCATGCAACACTGTGCCCAAATTAATTTTGAATCATTTTCTTCACACAAATAGAGATTTATTTTGGTGGTATTTAATCACTGCTGGGTTTTTTATTGTTTTAAAAGAAAATGTTGAAATGTTTCTGTCAGTAAATATTGTAAATAAGTAATTTTTCTCCTTCGCTGATGAGGCGGCACTGCTGAGGAGGCACTATATATATATATATATATATATATATATATATATATAGTTAGGTTGTGCACACTGGTTACCCCATTTTTTTTACAATGAGGAGGCACTATAATTGCCGCACTTATAGGTGGCATTGATGAGCTGGCGTCACTTGTGTGCACTGATTGGTGGCACTAATGGGCACTGCTGGGGCTTTCCTGTAATCAGTGCCCTGATTACCTGCCCTGGTTTCCCCTGCCAGGAGATACCGCTGATTGGCACTCCTCGCCACACACTCTGCCAGTGTGAGGAGAGCCGATTAATGGCACTTCCGCATTTGTTTGGACACAGCCGATCACATGGTTAAAGAGCTGCGCCATCGGCTCGTTACAGAAATCCGGGGTTGCGCTGTGTCCTAGCAACACACCGCGGCCACGAACGAGAACCGCACCGCTTTTCTGTCATTTAACGGTGGGTGGGCAGCCAGTGGTTAAAGAGGAGCTCCAAAAAAAAAAAAAATGTAAAAGTCGGCAGCTAAAAATACCGTAGGTGCTGACTTTTAAAATAAGGACACTTACCTGTCCAGGGATCCAGGTACCCCCCCCCCCCCCCAAAAAAAAAATGCCAAATGTGGAAGTGGAGGGAGAAAGGGTGCAAACAAGCGGTGCTTCCCCCTTTTCGGGTGGAGCTCCTCGTTAAGAACAGTCAGAAGTTTGAAGTACTTTCAGATGCCATCTGTCTCTGCTGCCATTATCACATGTACTGATGAGACTTTTTCTACAAACGTTTGTTCAAAAATCTTCCAGTGCGTGACCAGCTTTATTGTCATGATATTCACACAAAGTACAAGCAGGACCTTTTTTTTTTTTTTTTTTTTTTTTTGCTTGTTCGTTTTTTCTTTTCTTTTAGTTGTGGTACCAATGTTGATATATTGCACACAGGCTCCAAAAGCGCAATGTTTTAGGCTGCATTCACACCTTCAGCTTGTAAACGGTCATCTTAAAAGTTCCAAAATGCCCAACAAGCAAAATCCCATTTATTTCAATGGCACCTGTTCACATATGAGCGTTTTGTCGCCTGAAGCTCAAAAAAAGTACTTGAGCTTATTTTTTTGGCAGGTTACAAGCGTTTTTGGCCCCACAGACTTCAATAGAAATGCCTGAAGCTGTGAAATCACTTGTAAGGCTACTTTCACACTGAAGAATTGCGGGCGCTGGTGGTAAAGCGGCGCTATTCGTCTGCTAGCGGGGCGTTTTTTACACCCGCTAGCGGCCGAAAAAGGGTTAAAACCACCCGCAAAGAGCCGCTGCAGCGGCGCTTTGCAGGTGGGTTTGCAGCGCTGCCCCATTGATTTCAATGGGAAGGGGCGCTTTAGGAGCAGTAAATACACCGCTCTTACAGCGCTCCAATGATGCGGCTTGCAGGACTTTTTTGATCGTCCTGCAAGCGCACCGCTCCAGTGTGAAAGCCCTCGGGCTTTCACATTGGAGTGCATTGAGCGGCTCTTTTAGGGGGGCTTTGCAGGGGCTATTTTTAGCACTTTAGCGCTTCAGTGTGAAAGCAGCCTTATACACTGCAAAAACGCTTTGAAAAAGCTTGTAAAAAAGCTGCAAAAAAAAAAGCTTAAAAAAACACCCGAAAAATGCCTGAAAACGATACGCTCAGGTGTGAATGCAGCCTTAAAGTGGAATTTTACTCATAACAACTTGATAAAAAAAATAAAGTTCTTTAGAAAGGAACATACATTCCACATTAATAATTATGCTCGCAAAATTAGTGTGTGCTGTAAATTGCCTCCAGCATTGCTCCTGTTCTGTTTTTACTTGCCTGAACAGCAAGTCATGAAGCATAACTAAACCCATCAATTTAACAGTTTCAAAAAAGTTACATTCCTGGAATGCCGGGACTTCTAACTGTCACATTTGCTTATTTCTTTAACCAAGCTGTCAAACTATCAAATGTCTGGTATCATAAATGTGCAGTATCATGGCAGTTGCAGATCAAACAGAAGCAGCTTCCTTGGCTGTACAGGATAGGAGAGTTTAACCACTCGATTACCCGACCAATTCTGACACGTCTCGTATATGTAAAAATCTGTGTGTTTTTTTGCTAGAGAGTTACTTAGAACCCCCAAACATTATATGTATATATTTTTTTAGCAGAGACCCTAGAGAATAAAATGGAGATTGTTGCAATTTTTTGTGTCACACAATTTTTGCACATTGTTTTTTCAAATGCAGTTTTTTGGGAAAAAATACACTTTAATGAAAAAAACACAATATATAACCCAATTTTTTGGTAAAATATGAATGATGTTACACTCGGTAAATAGATACTTGGCATGTTATGCTTAAAAAATTGTACACGCTCGTGGAATGGTGGCAAACTACGCTACTTAAAAATCTCCATAGACGACACTTTAAAAATGTCTACAGGTTACCAGTTTAGAGTTAGAGGAGATCTAGTGCTCAAATTATTGCTCTCGTTCTGACATGTGTGGCGTTTCCCCACAGGTGGGGTTGGAATATTATTTACACATGTGGGTGTGGCCTACATATGTGGGTGTGGCCTACATATGTGTTCACCACTGTGCGCGAGTACGGGGGGACAGGGGTGCTCTACATTTTTATTTTATTATTTTATTTTATTATATATTTTTATTTTTACACTGTCCCTTTAATAAAAAAAATGTTGATCCTTTTTATTCCTATTACAAGGAATGTAAACATCCCTTGTGATAGAAATAATCAGTGACAGGTCCTCTTTGTGGAGAGATCTGGGGTCAATAATAAAAATAAGACCCCACATCTTTCCTCTACAATGTAAAGCATTCGCTCAAAAAATAAATAAATAGCCTTGTTTACATTGGGCTGGAACCGGAAGTGACATCATGACGTTGCTCTGGTCATCATAGAAATGAGCGGAGGCCGTCTTTCCTCCACTCATCTCTGTTACCAGCCGCCGCAACTGCCGGATACGGTTCTCGGGGCTACCGATCATCCAAGTAAGCTTGGGAAGCGAGGGGGATGGGGTGTCTTGGATATCGCAAAGGTGAAACCTCTATAGAAGTTATACAGAAGGGATAGGTTATAGGGTATGGGGAGCAGGATAGGTCTTTAACCACCTCGATACAGGGCCCAATTTGTTAGTGTATCAAAAATCTGCTAGTCCACCCAACACTCCCCTCGATTTGGAGGTTAACTACTTCAATACCGGGGACTTAACCCCCTTCCTGTCCAGGCCATGTTTCAGCTTTCAGCGCTGTCACACTTTGAATGACAATTGCGCGGTCATGCTACACTGTAACCATGTGACATTTTTATCATTTTCTTAACACAAATAGAGCTTTCTATTGGTGGCATTTAATCACTCCTGGGTTTTTTTTTTTTTCCTAAAAAAAATATAAGAACATTTTTTTGAAAAAAAATAAAAATGTTTTTCTTAGTTTCTGTCAGTACATTTTATAAATATGTAAATTTTCTCCTTCACTGATGGGCACTGATTAGGTGGCACTAATGAGGAGGCATGACTATGCCGCACTTATGGGCACTGATAGGCGGCACTGGGCATGGATGGGCGGCATTGATGAGCAGCAGTGATGGGCATTGATGGGCAGCACTGATCGCCAGCACAGACTGGCACCACTAATGGCCACTGATTGCTGGCACTTGTAGGCACAGATTAGGCTGGTGATGTGGCAGTGACACAACAAGGTGAGGCATGTGGCGGGCATCCACTCACCACGCGCTGCCATGATGGATCTGAAATGACAGGTGCTCTTTAAATGTAAGGACTTATTCTTGCTTGTAGTTGGAATCCTTAATATTTGCAAACAAAATGAAGGTTTCCTATTTAGAATAATAAGCTGTCAGGTTAGTAAAGCAGCGTTATCAGAACCGATTAAATCATACAGTTTGTAGTGTACATAGAACTTATCTCATGGTTACTGTGAAATTGTGTGAATGCATCAATGCAGAGCTTGGATTCATTGAATGAGTTTACCAAAAATGTAAATATTGCAGAATATACAACCTCATGCTACATGCTGAATAAACAAAATTATTAATGTATCTTAAATGGAAAACTATCTTTAGATTTTTACTTCAAAAGAATTTAATTAAAATAAATGTGATTAAAAATCCCAAAAATTCGATTTTTTTTTTTTTTTGTATTATTATTATTTTTTAAATCATTGATTTATATCCACCCTGGTCACCACACACTTATACAAAGGCATTTTCCAGATTTTTTTTATCTTTTTTTAGGCAACCAAATTTCATCTTTTGGTACCAGCAGTGCTATTTTTGTTAAAACCGGACCATAATTGGAGTTTTTGCCCATAGCAATCAAAACACTTAGATTTCAAGTAAAATGAAGATCAGATCTCACTTACCGTATATACTCGAGTATAGGCCGAGTTTTTCAGCACATTTTTTTTGTGCTAAAAGTGCCCCCCTTCGGCTTATACTCGAGTCAAGCACTTTTCTGAAGCAAAAAAAAGATGGGGTTCCTAGCTCTAAGTGGCCCCGAGATGCCTTTTCCCAGTTGTTTGTGGTAAAATTAGGTGCCTCGGCTTATATTCGGGTCGGCTTATACTCAAGTATATACGGTACTAATTTGGGGTCCTAGAGTTTGGGTTAGGCCGGCCATAGATGAAGCGTTTTTTTTTTTCCTGCAATTATGGTTTGCAGGAAAGAAAATGGCTGGATTCCCCCATCAACACAGGCAGTTTTAATGGGGAAATCCCTCCCGTGGAGCCATTGTGTTCTCTCTGCAGAGGGGCTGGGGAAGCCAACCCTACCTGGAGAACACAGTGATTAGCTGCTAGCAATAATGGCATGTAAAATCTCACAGGCTGGTTGTACCCAAGTTGATCGATTTGAATAACATTCACCCTGCCTGTACATGGTTTAACTGCCTTGCGACCGCTGGCTGTTGTGGCGGGAGGGCATCGTCCAGGGAGCGCACGCCGCCGCGTAGCTGGGCACCCGATGCGCGTGCCCGGCGGCCACGATGTCTGCCGGCACCCGCGATTGCCCGGTAACACAGCAGGACCGTGGATCTGTGTGTGTAAACACAGATCCACGGTCCTGTCAGAGGAGAGGAGCCCGATGGTGTGTTCTCAGTACAGAGAAACACAGAATGGTCTCCTCCCCTTGTGAATCCCCTCCCCCTACAGTTAGAATCACTCCCAGGGAACATATTAACCCCTTCAGCGCCCCCTAGTGTTAACCCCTTCCCTGCCAGTCACATTTATACAGTATTCAATGCATTTTTATAGCACCGATCGCTGTATAAATGTGAATGGTCCCATAAATGTGTCAAAAGTGTCTGATATGTCCGCCGCAATATCGCAGTCATGATAAAAATCGCAGATCGCCGCCATTACTAGTTAAAAAAAAAATAAAAAATAATAATAAAAATGCTATAAATCTATCCTCTATTTTGTAGGCTCTATAACTTTTGTGCAAACCAATCAATATACGCTTATTTTTTTACCAAAAATATGTAGAAGAATACGTATCGGCCTAAACTGAGGGAAAAAAAAATTTTTATATATTTTTTTAGGGATATTTAGTATAGCAAAAAGTATTATCCCTCTTCTTTTGTTAATAGCGCAAAAAAAAAAAAAAAAACGCAGAGGTGATCAAATGCCACCAAAAGAAAGCTCTATTTATGGGGACAAAATGATAACAATTTCATCTACGTGCAGTGTTGTATGACCGCGCAATTGTCATTCAAAGTGTGACAGTGCTGAAAGCTGAAAATTGGCTTGGTCAGGAAGGGGGTGAAAATGCCCTGTATTGAGGTGGTTAAACTGCTTTACTGTAATATTTTTTTGGATGCTGTGATTGGTTATTTTGAGCTGTGTGAAAATGCAGTATGAACTGGAATAAGCAGAACAAGAACCCTTTTAGAGCCACGTTTATCAATGTTCACATAAAGTGTTTCTATTGTGGGAGTGTGAACTGTATTTGGGACCCATCCAGGAGTATGGAATCTCTCTGGCTTGCTCTGTTACCCAGAATGCACTGTGACTCATGCTTGTGTTATTATTTTTGGTTACATGCATAATGAAATCCTCTATGGAGTAGGCAAACGTACAGTAGATCCTCCAGTTGTGGAACAAGAAGTCCAATCATGCCTCTGGAATAGGTTAAAGAAAACCTGTTGTTTTTCCATAAATGTGTCAAGCATAGTTTTGCTTTAAATGCTATGTTCACCTTTAAAAAAAATTAAATACATAATTTTGCAGGTAAAAATGTGCCTTTATTATTTATTTATTTGCTTGTTTTTGTTTTTTAAAGGAGCCTGCAGAGCATTGCGCTTGCGTCCAGCAGATTGTAGGTGCAGTGTCAGGCCCTGGCACAGTCTCTAGTTTTGTGCCCGTATTCCCATTGGGTTTTCTGTTACAAAGTTAGAGGAAGAATGCATGAACTACAAGCTTGCTGATTAACGCCTTTGCAGCCCATTCAAACTACAAGCATGTCTGCAAAACTCTGTGAATGAATGACACGGAGCCCCGCACAGCCGCGCTGTTTTCAAAATGTGACAGCAGGTGCGGGGAGAGGATTCTCCTGCCCACTGTCAAAGTAACATGTTACCAATTTAACGTTGCCTCTGCTGCTGATTCCAGATGTGCATGCAATGAACATTTTGGAGCGGTCTTCCTCGATTGACTGACTTAGGCGTGAAGTGTCAGAACTCCTAATCAGAATACTTGTTTATAGCTCCAACCTGTCGTTTTCTTGTGACCGAATCCCCACTTCCTGGACTATTCTGCCTCTTAAAGAGTGGAATCAAACCAATTGTTTAATGTGCATCAACATGCGCTAAACACAAAACACATTTGTGTTGACGTGCGTTTTTTAAAGTGTTGTGTTGCTGTGCATTTTCCTTTCTTTTACAGCAGGAGGTAATTGTTTTTTTTTATCTTGATGCATTGCTGTAATGCGCTGTAACAAGTTTAAATGTTGCACGTTCTATTCTCCTGCATCACACACCATTGCAGCTCATTAATGTAAACTGGGTCAATTGGAAAACAAGGAATTGCGATTGCATTTGACCTGTGTCGAGCAATGCAACCCGAAGCACATGGTTTGAATTGACCCTAACGCCCACAAAACCTTGCTACTTTTTTTTTAACTGTGTGTAGAAAGCATAGAATTTGGAGTGATTTTTCCCTCTCTGTAGTCGCAAGGATGTGAAGTGAAAGGCTTCAATTTGTTTGTGTATGTAAATCTGCTAGTACATCTAAAATCCCCTTCCCCTCCTTCATCCCCTGTTCTTCATCCAGAGTGGGGGCACTCTAATACAGGAAGTGTTTTACTGGCCAGTGTTTTAAAAGCCTAAAAAAGAAAACGAATGCAGCCACCACAACTAATGATTGGCAATTTGCAATACATTTTTAATTTAGCATTTAAAGCGGTTCTAAAGCCTTAAATTCTTATTTTTTTTTTATTTATTTTTTTTTATACGTTTACAAACTGTTTATTTAGAGATATTGTAAAATGGGTAACATTACAATATATATTTTAGTATTCAGCATAAAATGTGACTAGTCTTTAGCATACCAAAATATCAGTATACAAAAATACAGTATGTATATGTACATATAATATAGTAGAAACAGAAAACAATTTAACATAATAAAAAAAAAAAGGCATATGTAAAAAATAAAAATAGAATACAATATAGTTCTATAACCAATATCCTAATATTTGTTGGATAATACCAAAAGGAAAAATAGAAAATATAGTCAGTTTTAGTTTTCATATTAGAAAAAGCAGTCTTCCCATTTTGCATGAAAAATGTACATGGAATCAAAAATCATATGAAATATTCTTTCTGTTAGCATATTGGCATAAATTCTGTATTATTATTATTTTTTTTTTAACATTCATGCTTTATTTGCATTAAAGAGGAGTTCCAGTCTCCCGTGAAAAGAGCATCCTAACTATGGGCACTTGGCTGGGACAGCTTGCGGCTTCACAGGCGGGTGCCCACTGCGCATTGTGAATGAACAGGCAGTCTTCTGGGACCTGTCATTTGTTTCAGAAGACTGCAGGGTGAGGGAGGGAGGTACCTTTCAAAATCGGGTACCTGAGCCCCCCACTCCTCCAAAACTGACGGTTCTTCAAGAGAAGCGGGGAGCGACTCCATAAGGCAGAACTTCCCTTTTTGGGTGAAGCTCCACTTTGAGGTAAAAATCCTTCTCTGCTGCAGGAGCCCACCTCACCTCGCCCCACCTTATAATTACCGGATAATTATAACCTTATAATTAGTGGAGTTTGATCCAGCGATGTGCTACTGTAAATCACATCCTGTAAGCCAATAAGGATAGAGCTGGGTCGGGGCTGAGCTGCGCTCCGAGTGCGAAGGGACACACAGAGCAGCGGCTCAGGAGCAAGCCTGCTCGGGTGCCCGCGTAGGAAGCTGCTTGCTATGGGGTCACTCGGCAGGGGGGAGGAGCCTGGAGCATCGCAGGGGAGCCAAAGAGAGGAGGATCAGGGGGTGCTCTGCAAAACCATTAAGAGAGCAATTAACTATGACATATTTGTTATTTATAAAAAAGACCAAAACACAAAACTGCTTTAATATCACTTTAAAGCAGTATTATAATACTTACAAGTGTTTGTTATTGATTTTTCTGTTCTTATTTGCTACTTATCTTCCTCCCTAGGTATAAATGACCGATGAGAAATTATTGTAGTCGTTGGTAATCTCAGGAGTGTGGATCCCGCAGTCTGCCTCCAGATATCCCTCATCACAGCACAATGAGTCTTGCTTTACATGAACTTCTGCTCTGCTGCCGACAATTGGAGACAGACAAGGCCACAGAAAGACGAGTATGTATTTATTAGACTTTATTTAAAAACACTGTCATTTATTCCAGCCATTTTCTCTTATTGTTACCTTCTCTAGTACAAACTATTGGATGTGGAGCCTGATTCATCAAACTGTGATAGCACAGGGCAGTTATTTTTTAGGTTTGTGGGCTCAAATCACAAAGAGTTAAATTCCGAATTGGTATGTTTGGTAAATTATTGAATGGATCCAAAGTAGCACTCCTCCACTTGCTGTGCAGTAAATACCGCTAAAACTGACAGTCAATTGACATTTTGAATATTGCATGAGATAATTGGAAAAAATGTCATGTGATCCAATTATATCATGCAATATTCTTCAGTGAATTGAGCCCTGTGTTGCTGTTTGTCAATTTCCCTGTATTTTCCTTTCCAAATGACAGTGGTCACTGGGACATGGAAGTAAGGTGATATCTACTGACAAAAATAGCAAACAAAACCTGGTAGAGGTTTGCAACAAAAAAAGAGAGAACATTTCGCCATGGGACTTTAGATGAGGTGGGCACCACTAAGCCAATAAAAGTAACAAGAGTAAGTACAGTATATATTTTTATTCAGTAAAAGTATTGCATGCATTATTGTCATCAGAGAAAGCCACTTAATACAAAGTACATTTCTTTATCGTAAATCACGGGACATAGTAATTACTAAGTGGGTTATAGGCCACCGTCAGGTGCTGGACACTGGTGTAATCAATTAGACAGGGAATACCTCTGTTTTTTTTTCGCCAGTGTCTAAGGTGTTGGTCACGATTAATGAGTGCTCCATAGATGGCCCGAACAGGGTCTGGGAGCTACGCTATCAGATCCATTCAAAGAGCCAAAACAAAAGCTAAAGTGGATGGTACCTGATGCCTCGATACCGAAGAACGAGGTTTTGCCTGTAACGCTTCTTTTAGGAGAGCTGGGCCCTGAGATACAGCACCTTGGTCACACTGCTATACCACAGGTTTGCTCTGGCAGGGTGCTATACAAGGCCCAAGGCAGTGGACCCTACGTACAGAGGGGACCCCGTCTTTGAAGGTCTGTCTTGACACCAACCCCCCGTGATGGGTGAAGATTGGGTCGCTGTGATATTCCAGCAGTACCATGCAGCGAGGAATGGTGAGTCTGCATTTGTTTTCAGTGTCTCTATTAAGAGAGCATTCTGACTTTCTGTTTCCCGGTGGCCACTGGGAGCAGTGTGCTGGTCTATTAGGCTTGTACTCTGGCTCAGGCAGTCTGCTGTTTTTTCCCCATCCACTAGAGGGTGCAGATTTGCTTCTAGCCCAGGGGTCTCAAGCTGGTGGCCCTCCAGCTGCATCGGCAGCAGGTGTCTCGCCAGGGAGCTGAGGAGGCGGAACCAGAAGAAACCCCACACAGGGCAGATTGGAGGGAAAGCATTGCATGGATGGAAAATGTGTATCCCTATTGGTCTGTTGTGCTTTTTTAAGGAAAGTTTCCCGCACATTTTTATTAAGTAATTTTTAACGAAGATATTTTTAAGATACAAGATCAATCGATACGACACAGTCTATATATGCGAAACTTGTTCACGGAGACGGGTGATCATACTTAATAGTCACATTTATTGGTTGACAGAAAACAAATATTTACATGAAATTAAAATACAGATTGCATTACTTGAACATTTGACAATTGATGGAAATACCCTCAAAATGGGCATAGTACCTTGGACACAATATCACCATGATAACTTCTTCAGTAGAATCAATAACCTTATATTTGACAATTTAACAGAATGTCTGAATTTCACACACCCAGCCGTTACTATGCTGCAGGTAAGCAACGTTGAACAATGCGAAATACTTTAGACATTTGTTTGTCAATAAAAAGCAACTATGCAAAAAGTAATATATAATAAAAATTGAATATTAGAGAAAAATCTATGAAAAGGCGATTATTGATTCTGGAGAATGATTATCAAATACTAGAATATTCAATACATCAATATTTAAGAGAACATACAAGATAAAATCAACATGGCATATTTACCCATTCCAAAAATGGCTATTAGTCTGGATTTAAGATAGCTACCGGGTTCAGGAATCTCCTTGGAGGTTTAAAGTATATTTCCAGGCATGGCTGTCAGTCTATCTGGGAAGATGTTTCTCTCCCAGGGTCCCTTCCCCAGGGTGGGTCCCTGAGCTCTCAGGTTCCCCTGAGCTCTCTCCCCTCTCACTATCTATCTAGCTTCTTAAACATCCTCTCACACAATAAGATCATAAAATTTGTAATATGTTCAGCCCAAAAGATATGTGTCTCTTTCCTATAGGCCTAACTGTTGTAAATGTAATTGCGCCTTCAACCACCAGGGGTCTCACATGTGTTTTGGGGCTGCTCTGTAAAGTAATATATTTTATTTTATACTGTATATTTTACTTTAGTGGAAAATAACTATATCTTTAATATTTGGGAATTCTACTAACCCCATACTATCAAATACGCTTAGCATAATTATTGATCAATCACTTTGCATAAAAATGGTGATATATATGCATATCATTGTATATCTGTAAACATTTAGTCCATTTAAAAAGGACACAAGTTATATGTGTATATATATATATATATATATATATATATATATATATATTAATCAACATCACATACAGTTTTTATCTATCTGGATACCTGTATAATTTGGGTATCCAATCAATATTCGTTTATCTAGCCTAGTTAAATTCTGATATATTCATAGCATAATCATATATATATCTTAATACTAATTTGTTCCTAAAACAATTCTATTAATAATCACCCTTTATTTATTATGTTTTCTTTATAACCGATTTCATCAACTCATCAGATACTAACTCATAGTTTTCTTTTGTGACCTACGCATCTCACAGATATTCTGAATGATTTATATTCACTGTCTTCTGAATATATATATATATATATATATTTTTAACATAGGTCGGTTTGCCTCTATTTTTAAAATCATGTTTTGAAATGGACTTTAGACATTCGGGTGAACAATCTCATGTTTATTCTCATTATTTGTCCTGTTGAAAAACAAACTTCACTTGGTGTCCTAGTCATTGTCTTATGAGAAGCGAGGACAATATAGACTCCTTGGTTTTATTTATCTCTCACTTTCTGAGCCCACATTGACACAATCCAGTTTATTTGCTCAACCTTCCCTTGAATCAAGGAACTTGTAGTTGTATTTACTATCACACATATAGGAACTTGTTTCCTTTGGTTTCGAAATTGTCTCATTGTCCTACAGTTTCTGTCTAAATACAGGCTTGTAAACTTTATATATTTGAGACTTGTAAAATGGGCAACCAGTTCATCTGCTTTTCAGGAGCGAAAGTTCATTTCAATTTTTATTTATTTTTTTAGGCCTACTAAATCTCCCATCTTTGCCAGCGAATATTAGATGTATTTCTTCATAAATTCACAACAAAGCCCCCCTTGGAAATTTGTCAGTTGCCGGAAGTCATCTGACAGATTTTCCCAATGCAACTTGTTGAAGAAATATGGCTTCGTTTGGGCCTTGTAAGTCGAGTTGTGAAAATGGATCCGGATTGTGGATATATTTAGAAGGTATAGACACCTGCAGATGGGTGTAATTTTTTTTTTTTGAAAAACAAAAATGGGTTTGTGATCGATGTGTGCATCTCAGGGCCGTCATCCGTTCTTTGGCGGAAATGGATCACTCCGGGCACCTGTTGGTTCTTGGCTGTCCTGGTGGGTTTTGTCCCTGTAGACTGGCCATCAATGATGTCCCTGGATTCCACATACGGTTCCTTCTCTGGATGTTTCACACATGTTGGACTCTCGGTTCTGTTGACCGGCTCATGGACATATTGGTTCTGTAAAGGAAAATAGATTCCATGAGAAAAACATATATGTCCTTTTTCTTTTTATATGATTTATGTTTGAGATATCCCTGTCAAGCAGGTATCCTGGGCTTCCTCAGAGCCCCCCTCTTTCCCATTGTGTTATCAGTCCTTTAACTAAACACTTTGGATATAAAGACAATGTATGACACATTTGCTATGGGAGACCAAGCTCCAGGGCTCATTTTTTATGAGGACATTTATTAATAGCTGTGGATACCAGACATTTATGACTGACTTATGTTCTTCAGAACCATTTTTCTTTTCTTTTTTTTTTTTTTTAGCTTAATTGTAGCGGTTCTGGAGTAACAATAAAAGCATTTCAGTTTGACATGTAAGTGACAACTCACTGTCAGTAATAAGATATTTGACATCATAGTCAACCTTCTACTTGTGAGGAATAAAACAAATAAATTCTCCCCCCTTTGGGGTGTCAATATAACTCATTTGAGGCAATCAAACTACCTTATGCGGGTGACTCCTCATCTTTTACCAAAATATCAAACCATTTAGGCCTCCTGATATTAATGTCTTTAGGATTCGGTCTTCCTCTGGAATTACCGTCTTCGTCGACTTCTTGAATTTAGGCTGTTTGGAGCGACCTGTTTATGTTAGAGGAATGAAGTGACCACTGAAAAATAGGAGAATAATTAATATCTAACAACCACAATCCCCCGGAAGGGATTTCAGGATCCTCATTACTGTGACCTGGGAGAAACATAGTGTTAGAACCTCTGCTTCCTATATCTTTATTCAGTGCATTCCTCTGATTTATTTTAACATAGGCGCTTAAAAGGCTCTGTGGCCCTTGGCTGGCCACAGGATTTGCCCCTTGAAGAATTGCTATTCCTGTTCATTTTAGCCATGAAACTATTGATACACTCGTGGTTTTTAATCTATTCAATTAATTAAGTCAATCTATTTATTTATCTCACAAATTGGCACAACACACTGAACTAAAGTAACTAACTGGTCCACACCATTTGCCGGTGTACTATAGAAAGTTCAACATTTTAGATCCTATATATCTGTTCCTCATTTGACCAAGCTTTGGTTTGCACAGATTATCAAACCATATATTGTATGAGGTTTATGCGCACTGCAGCCATCTATACCTCAGCAAATTCACCTTTTGAAGGAAGTTTTAATACACTTAACACTGTTTTATTTATTTTATCACGTATTCATATATCACATATTATTCACGTTTTTGCGCAGAGGTCTCCTAAATAACTTATTTTAAACAATCTATTGAGTTTTTAAGGTTGATTTAAACGCACCTATTACACAAAAATGTGTACTTGTCATTAACTTATTTTACGTGTGGGAACACTATTATATGGGTTGCAGCTACATCATTTGGTTATCTTAAATATCGGTTGCATCTCGGATTTTTATTTCATAGTAGCGCTTGAGTACATGCATTCAGTACTTATTCAAACAGTGTAACATCTCCGTAATTTTGTCTATTTTGGTTTCCATATTGCTTACAGGCTGATCAGAATTGGGTTGTGGGACCCGGTTTCTGTACCTGTTTGGGGACTACTGGCTCAGTTTGATCAGACATATCACCATCAGAAACATTGTTTTGATTTTGGGATAGTTGTCTGGGCCTTAGTTGTTCCCTATTGTTCTGGGGATTTTGAGGTGTCCTACCCTGTAGTTTCTCCCTATTTACCCGTGTAGGCCCCCGAAGCCAATTACACCGGTAAAGGTGAGGGTGTCTACCCTTAGGTTTAAATCTGACCCGTTGGAGATATACCCTATAGTTTCTCCTAAATCTCGGGTCTGGATCCTTTGGATGAGACTCCTGAGGTGGTCTTTGAACTCCCCCTCTAAAGGGTACTCTCTGCTCCCCCCTTCTGATGGGTGGGGACATTGGTCTCCCACTGGGGAAACTCGGTAGCATCTCTCCTCTGACTATATCAGCGTATCTCTTTTTCTTGGTTTTGGACTGTAATGATTGAGGAGGTACATAAAATTCATCCACAAATTTCATCATAGGGCCTTCAGGCCTTCCATTGTTTTCACCAGTCTGTTGAATAGAGTACAAATTGTTACTCTCTTTTACCAAAGACTCCAGTGAACACCCCCCTTTGTAATCTTTCGCTAAATTTACTTTTACGTGGGTAGGTGGGGCCTCGAAGAACATGGGTTTGAACCCAGGTTTATCATAACCTGGCTCCTTTTCTGCTAAGTGGACAACACTTTTGAGCACATCCATAAATTCGGTGGGGCTTTTATTATTGGTACATGTGATATTGTGTATATCCGCGCTAGCCGCATTAACATTTTTGTGCGGGACAAATCCTAGATGACAGCCGTTTTTAATTTCTTTCCAGGCAGTACCCAACAGACTTTTTAAATCTTCGCAAAATGGACGGTGTTTGGTTTCAAATACCCACGGTAAGAAATTAATCCTAGATTGGTCATCATTTAGGCCTAAAGCTGATAAAGCATTTTCATAGGCCTCAATGTGGTCAATAATGCATACGGATCCCTCTTCCTTAAACACTGGGACAGCATCTTTTAAAAATTCTATTATTTCTGAGGCGTCCTGTTTAGGGGTGCCTGTAGTTTTCTCTGATCCCAAAGAAAACTGATTAGACCTATTTTCATGTGGTGGTTCAATTTTTACCCCCCTTTGCTCTACAGTTGGCTTGGGGTAGAACATGGTTGTTTTTTTTAATTCCTCTTCATTATGTAACTCCCAAACTTTAGGTTGAGAGTCAAATTTTGGAATATTATCAAATTTTATACTTTCAGGGCTAAGCATCTGAGCATTATTCTGGGGCATAAACTTCCCTTGTTCTTTTAATTCTTCTTGTTGCTTAATTAGGGATTCCTGTCCTGACCTAAGCTGATTTGTTTCTTCTTTTAAATTGCCACTGCTTATTACTCGGCAACTTTCTAAATTTCCACTGCCTATTACTCTGCAATTTTTTAAATTTCCACTGCCTATTACTCGGCAACTTTCTAAATTTCCACTGCCTATTACTCTGCAACTTTCGTCAGGAGACTCGTTTTCCTGCAGAAAACTCTCCTTCTTTCTTAATTGTTTATACTCTTTATTTAATTGGTGACATTCTTCCAGTATTATTATTGCATTCTTTTGCATCTGTTTTATTTCATATTTCATCATTGTCACTGTAGACTCATCATAACCATCTGCCTTGTCATTAATTTCCTTTAGCTTTTTAGTGGGCTCATATTCCCCTTCTATTAAATGGGACTGGGGTTCTAAGATATCACTCTCCTGTTGGGTATATTGACTTTTAAACTCACTATAAAGATACATCAGGTTATCGCTTAATTCAAAATGCATGGGATCAGGCCTTTCTATTTCCTTTGTCTCAGAGGAGCTGTCTGTGAGTTCATCGCTTTGACCTTCCACGTTCCACACGTCTTTTATTAACTGACGGGCGTGGTTTATAAGGCCTTCAATGCCTGCTTCTAGACTATTCTCGTTAGACAAACTTTTTTCGGCATGATTTGTCATGTTAATTTTTGAAAACATATCCAACATTTCCTGTACTTGTATCAAATTTGTCTGAGTACTCATATTACCACTAAGGACTGACTCTTGATAATCCCCATCAACATAAAATTCACTTTGACCAGACATTTTTCTTGGCAAAAATATTTTTTTTAAAAAATTAATAATTAATAATTTCATGCAAAATATTATTTCTGTCACCACCGTAACTATGACTGATCCTGTACAAAATATCGACGTTATCTCACGCAGTGCCTCCATTTAATATGTTGTGCTTTTTTAAGGAAAGTTTCCCGCACATTTTTATTAAGTAATTTTTAACGAAGATATTTTTAAGATACAAGATCAATCGATACGACACAGTCTATATATGCGAAACTTGTTCACGGAGACGGGTGATCATACTTAATAGTCACATTTATTGGTTGACAGAAAACAAATATTTACATGAAATTAAAATACAGATTGCATTACTTGAACATTTGACAATTGATGGAAATACCCTCAAAATGGGCATAGTACCTTGGACACAATATCACCATGATAACTTCTTCAGTAGAATCAATAACCTTATATTTGACAATTTAACAGAATGTCTGAATTTCACACACCCAGCCGTTACTATGCTGCAGGTAAGCAACGTTGAACAATGCGAAATACTTTAGACATTTGTTTGTCAATAAAAAGCAACTATGCAAAAAGTAATATATAATAAAAATTGAATATTAGAGAAAAATCTATGAAAAGGCGATTATTGATTCTGGAGAATGATTATCAAATACTAGAATATTCAATACATCAATATTTAAGAGAACATACAAGATAAAATCAACATGGCATATTTACCCATTCCAAAATGGCTATTAGTCTGGATTTAAGATAGCTACCGGGTTCAGGAATCTCCTTGGAGGTTTAAAGTATATTTCCAGGCATGGCTGTCAGTCTATCTGGGAAGATGTTTCTCTCCCAGGGTCCCTTCCCCAGGGTGGGTCCCTGAGCTCTCAGGTTCCCCTGAGCTCTCTCCCCTCTCACTATCTATCTAGCTTCTTAAACATCCTCTCACACAATAAGATCATAAAATTTGTAATATGTTCAGCCCAAAAGATATGTGTCTCTTTCCTATAGGCCTAACTGTTGTAAATGTAATTGCGCCTTCAACCACCAGGGGTCTCACATGTGTTTTGGGGCTGCTCTGTAAAGTAATATATTTTATTTTATACTGTATATTTTACTTTAGTGGAAAATAACTATATCTTTAATATTTGGGAATTCTACTAACCCCATACTATCAAATACGCTTAGCATAATTATTGATCAATCACTTTGCATAAAAATGGTGATATATATGCATATCATTGTATATCTGTAAACATTTAGTCCATTTAAAAAGGACACAAGTTATATGTGTATATATATATATATATATATATATATATATATATATATATTAATCAACATCACATACAGTTTTTATCTATCTGGATACCTGTATAATTTGGGTATCCAATCAATATTCGTTTATCTAGCCTAGTTAAATTCTGATATATTCATAGCATAATCATATATATATCTTAATACTAATTTGTTCCTAAAACAATTCTATTAATAATCACCCTTTATTTATTATGTTTTCTTTATAACCAATTTCATCAACTCATCAGATACTAACTCATAGTTTTCTTTTGTGACCTACGCATCTCACAGATATTCTGAATGATTTATATTCACTGTCTTCTGAATATATATATATATATATTTTTAACATAGGTCGGTTTGCCTCTATTTTTAAAATCATGTTTTGAAATGGACTTTAGACATTCGGGTGAACAATCTCATGTTTATTCTCATTATTTGTCCTGTTGAAAAACAAACTTCACTTGGTGTCCTAGTCATTGTCTTATGAGAAGCGAGGACAATATAGACTCCTTGGTTTTATTTATCTCTCACTTTCTGAGCCCACATTGACACAATCCAGTTTATTTGCTCAACCTTCCCTTGAATCAAGGAACTTGTAGTTGTATTTACTATCACACATATAGGAACTTGTTTCCTTTTGGTTTCGAAATTGTCTCATTGTCCTACAGTTTCTGTCTAAATACAGGCTTGTAAACTTTATATATTTGAGACTTGTAAAATGGGCAACCAGTTCATCTGCTTTTCAGGAGCGAAAGTTCATTTCAATTTTTATTTATTTTTTTAGGCCTACTAAATCTCCCATCTTTGCCAGCGAATATTAGATGTATTTCTTCATAAATTCACAACAGGTCTCATTTATGTCCAAGGTAAGTATTGACTGTAAACCTAAAGGTGTATGTCAAATAGTCTGGAGTAATAGGTACAGTACAAAAGTAATAACATGCTGCCACTGTCTGGAGGCTTCACACCCGTTGGCGCAGCTATGTGTAGTGGTAAGTATGGGGCCTCTACTTATTAGGCCCCTCTTACCCTCTGCCTTATAATACCAGTATCATGCCATATAGCAAAACTGTCTCCTTTCACCTTAGGTACAATTCATACACATCTACCCCTGAAGAGCGAGCTGGGACTCGTGAAACATGTCGGGTACACCTGATGTTTGTATGTTATGTGATTGTTCATACAAAAATGTACCATTACTACTATTATTACAAATGTTATTCTACCCAGTTATATGTACTTTGTATTAAGTGGCTTTCTCTGATGACAATAATGCATGTAATACTTTTACTGAAAAAAAATATATACTGTACTTTTGTTACTTTTATTGGCTTATTACCTCATCTAAAGTCGCAGGGAGCTAAATTTTCTCTTTTTATGTTCAATATTACAGGGTTGGAGGTGTGTTACTGGTGACACCAGACATTACCTTGTTTCTACCTGGTAGAGGTTTAAACCCTTTTAGCATTCTTTTCAAAGCTACAGAAAAAAAAAGGCCAAAAACTGCTTTGTTCTAGTTTTTGTACTTTTTCTGTAATTTAGGTATACGTTTTGTCTTGTATTTAAAAGTCAATATAAAGAAATTGAAAATAAAAACATGGCCGTTCAATCAATATTGTCACATTTTATATTGCTTTTATCGACCAATTTAACATACCTTAAGTGCTGTTGCAGCATAATGACTTGGGCTTGTAATGATTTATTATTCTCAGAGACAATATTGCATGTATTAGTAACTTAGCTCTGTCATGAATTAACTCTTAGCAAACTTGTGTGATTCTTTTATACACATATCCATTTCTTCTGGGTGTTTTGTAATCTTAACTGGAAAGTTCTGTTTATTCACGTAAGACATTCTTCTTTCCAGAAAGAAATTGATAAGTTCAGACGTTTGCTCCGGGATAAGGAGACAATCCAGCAATTGGATCGTAACTCTGATAATCGGCACAACAAACAGCTTAATTGGGATACTGTATTCAGGTTAGTGGTCTTGTTTTTCATGCTGCCTATAGGTGGACATATATCGCCCTTGTATTGCAGCATCCTTCTTGAATAACTGCTGAGATAAAAATCACAGATGACTTTTCAGAGCACCATGTGTTATCTATTTAGCAGTAGCTGCCTGCTTTTGTCTCTTACTGGAACCATTTAGTAAGAGATGAGCCATTCTTCTAATTCATTAACTTGTGTGGGTAAAATATTAGCTTGACCTGTGTAAATTATGTTTTTTTTTTTAAACAAAGGAAACTGAGAAAAACATGTTTAAAATAAATAAGCCTAAAGCTTCACCTAAGGTAAAAAAAAGACCAACTAGAAATGAGCTTCAGCGTCCCCGCTATTTTTTTTTTAAATTTCCTGCTCTATTGTTATCCAGGGTTGTCCTTGATTCACCTGCTTAGTGGGTCACCTGCTGCAATACACTGATCAGGTCCAGTATTGCCATCTTGGTCCTCCACAATCATTGGATGCTGGCTACCTCCTCTGAGTTAAAGCAGCTGGTTTCTGATGATACGCTCTTGATGGTCGCTCTTTGCCCATGCTGTTGCAGCCTCCTGAGATATGTGACATGGTATCCCAGGAGGCTCAGGGAGCAGCACATGTCCTTCTCAACCAGGCAAGAATTTAAGATAAACAATTTGGCAGTATATATTGCAGAGTGGTGAGGGAGTTGATGATCTGGAGGGTGAAAGTCTGTTTTAAAGAGGACCTTTATTGTAGAAGCTGTAAACAACTTACTATTCCTTGTTCCATCTTCTGTGTGGTGGCAGCCATCATGGTAGAGGCATGGCTTCTGCATGTCATAGCTGCCCTGGTGACTGGGGACCTGATAACTGGTGGGAAAATATTCTGGAAGCAGCAGGAGTGATGAAAGAAGCACAGAACCCCAAATGAATGCAGTAGAAGCAGGGATATTCTTGCACTGTAGTTCACCTGGCACAGTTTTCTCTTCAGCAAGGACTCCGGAGAACAGCACAATAGTGACATTGCCAATTCTTACTACAGTTCTCGTCAGACTGGCAGGCAGTGGCACAGGAATTGTACAACCACAAATAATTGTCCTTGTTTTACGTCTATGTCAATAATGTGACTGGTTCAGGGATAAGGTGCTTGCCCCAGTGTGTCAGATTATTAGAAACCACCAAGGTCTTGACCATTAATAATAGGATAAAGTGTGTTTTCATTTGTGTTGGTGTTTGAGTTTTTTCAATTACTTTAAACACTGCCTTTGTAGCTTTATGCAATGCTTGTGTCCTTCAGGTTCTTACAAAAGTATATCTACAAAGAGATTGAAAGCCTTAAGTCTGCTAAAGCAAATGTCTCCCAATCAACACATGCCGCTCGACATAAGAAAATGCAGGATATTAGTAGCCTTGTTAAATATTTCATCCGCTGTGCAAATAAAAGTGAGTACAAATGGTGAAATTGTTGGGTATGTTGGTATTGATGCCGTGGTTCAATTGGTGCTTACAGAGATATTAAAGTGACATAAAGTTAATCAAAAAGATATAGCACAGTGATATCAAGTAGTAACATGAACCTGATAAGTATGTTTTAAGTGGTTGTGAATAGAGATGGGCTCAGGCATGTTGGAAATCCCACGTGCCCGATCCCTCCAGGAACCCGACACTGCACACAGCTAATCACAGGCAGTGAGACATACCCCAGTCCGCAGCTGCACAGATTTAGAAATGTCTCGCTGCCTGTGATTAGCCATGTGCAGTGTCAGCTTCCTTGCGGGATCGGGCATGTGGGATTTCGAACACACCGAGCCCATCTCTAGTTGTAAACTTCAGATGTGAAATATGAACAAAGCATATCCCTCTATGGTTTGTACGTGTCTCATTTATAAGCACTGTGTGCCATCTCTGTCTGCTACTTTGTTCCTCTGCTATTAGCATGAATCACTTCTGACACTTTTTTTTTCCTGACCTCAAGAGAAAAAAGGTGACAGAGGAGGGACCTCCAGCAGATTGATAGCCTCAGCTCTCTTCCCTTCCCTTCCCTATCCCCTCCCCTCCAAATATCTGTCAGAGCTCTCCTCACTGAGCCCTGCAAAGTGTAACATCAGCTCTCTGCCCCCTTTTTTTTCTAAACTCAGACAAGCTGTATAAATTCTGGACTTCACTGGGTATACAGTTAGGTCCATATATATTTGGACACAGTCAAAATTTTAGTTTTTTTCAGGTATTTACCAAAAAATATACAAGCTATAGTTCTATATTGGGGGGGGGGGGCTACACAGGGGATACAGGGGCTGAAAGTGCACACTCTTGGGTTTAATTTGAGGGTATGTACATCTAAATCGGAGGAAGGGTTTAGGAAATACAGCTCTTCAGAATAGCTACCTCCCTCCCCTTTCTATGGGGTCAAAAGTAATTGGACAATTGAATCAAAAGCTGTTTCATGGCCAGGTGTGGGCTACTCCTTCACTATTTCTGCATCAATTGAGCAGGTAAAAGGTCTGAAGTGGTATTTGCATTTGGAATCTATTGCTGTGAACCTACATCATACGTTCAAAGGAGCTGTCAATGCAAGTGAAACAGGCCATTGAAGAGCTTAACACATGAATTAAATCCATCAGAGATAGAAGCAACATTAGGAGTGGCCAAATCAACAGTTTGGTACATTCTGAGGAAAGAAGAACACACTGGTGACCTCAGCAACATATAAAGGCCTGGGCGTCCATGGAAGACAACAGTGGTGGGTGATTGCAGGGTCCTCTCTATGGTAAAGAAAAAACACTTCACATTATCCAGACAAGTTAAGGACACTCTCCAGGAAGTGGGCTTATCATTTTCAAAGTCTACAATCAAGAGAAGACTTCACAAGAGCAAGTACAGAGGGTTCACCACAAGGTGCAAATCATTCATAAGCCTAAAGAATAGAAAAGGCAGGTACGACTTTGCCAAAAAACATCTAAAAAAGCCAAACCAGTTCTGGAAAAGCATTCTTTGGACGGATGAAACTCAGATTAGTCTGTACCAGAATGACAAGAAGAAACAATTGTGGAAAAGGCTTGGTATAGCTCATGATCCAAAGCACACAACGTAATCTGTAAAACATGGCGGAGGCAGTGTGAGGACATGGGCATGTGTGTATAAAAATGGTTGCAGTTCCTAAAACTTGTACTTAATATTAATGTTCAACCCCTTGAATTAAAGCTGAAAGTCTGCACTTCAAAAATAATTTGGATTGTTTCCTTTAAATTTTTTTCTGGTGGCATACAGAGCCAAAAGTATGAAAAGTGTGCCTGTGTCCAAATCTATATGGACCTAAATGTATGTAAGGGTTTACAACCACTTAATACTAAAGGAGAATTTAGAAATCTTTTAAAAGATACTGTAACAATGGCCACTTATTTACATTCTTTTTTTCTGTTAAATATACCATTGAAAGTGTTTTGCTATATAAAAAATACCTGTTGTTGTACCTGCCAGAAATCTTGTCTGTTGATATCTTCTTATGCACTTTGCCTCTGCTGCACTCTTATCAGTTACATTGTTCCCAGCTAACTCTGGACTACAAAACACCTTCTCCTTGATTATAGGAAGAGGGGGGGGGGGGGGTTCTGTTGTCCTGTCTTAGAGTGACAACAATGTAGCATTGTCGCCCTGGAATGGAAAGCGTGTAACTGGCAAGATTACCAGGTGAGAATAAAGGAAAAAAGCCTGAAATAAAGTTTATGAATTCATCTACCGCAAATAAGGACTGGAAAGTATAAACCTGTTTTTTCTTGAGTTGAAATATGCTTTAAAGCTTGACGATGCGCAAACACAGCTCCCAGCCCTAACATAAATAAAGTGGGTCAAGAAGGATTATGGTTTGCAAAAAAATAGCATCTTAAAGTGGTTGTAACCCTAAAAAAATGATTTTGATCCTTTAAAGCAGGGATATGCAATTAGCGGACCTCCAGCTGTTGCAGAACTACAAGTCCCATGAGGCATAGCAAGAATCCACAAGCATGACACCCAGAGGCAGAGGCATGATGGGACTTGTAATTTTGCAACAGCTGGAGGTCTGCTAATTGCATATCCCTGCTTTAAAGCATGATACACAGCACAGTGCTTGTGTTGTGTCATTTGCCCCTCTCTAGGTTCTAAAAAACTTGGTTGATCCTGTCTGTTCCTGTCTCCCCCTTAGTGTGCTGACCACGGTAATCATGGCTACTGATCCATGATTACCGTGGTCAGGTTACGTGGCTCCGTCAGCATGCTGCTCTACTCCCTCCCTGCCTGTCAGTTAGGAAGTCTGTAACATTACTACTGACAAATCCTATAATTCCCTCTCAGGGGATGATATATTGTGCAACTGTTTTTTTTTTTTTTTTTTTATTATTGCGCAAAATACCTAATTTACGGCGTCTCTGGATGGCGCTCTCCTCCCGGCTGATGTCAGTGGGGAATCTCGGCCCCTCCCACTGTAGTGCTCAGAGCTGGGAAGGAGAGATCTGGCAGGTCACGTGAGCGCCCAGTGGCGCCGCAAATAAGGTATTTTGCGCAATAAAAAAAATAAATAAGTTACTGCACATTATATATCATCCGGTAAGAGAGAGGATTACAGGATTTGTCAGTAGTGACTTTACAACCACTTTAAAAAGGAAAGCTGCAATTGTTAAATATTATTTTAAAGTTATGCTATGTGAACGAGGGAACATATTTTAAGTAGGTGTTATCTCAATTAGGCTGCAAAAGAGGAATTGCACTTTAAACTGTCTGCTGAATATAACAAAAATTGTATAAGATGCCTTCTGCTCTTGATCCATTCTTTTGTTCTGGTTTCTGCAGGAGCCCCACGGTTAAAATGTACAGAACTTCTACTCCATGTGAGTGACACAATAAAGGACCCCACAACATGTGCTGCTTATGGTGCTGACTACAGCAGTATCCTCTTAAAAGATATCCTAACTGTGCGCAAGTACTGGTGTGAGATTACTGCAAAGCAATGGGAAGGTAAGTAAGTGGTGCTCGTATTGTTTACTGAAAAGTGCATCTGCCTTTATAAGAGCTTAGAAGTCTACTGTTCACAGCTATAGCCCTCCTGGAATATGATATGTTAGATATTTTATTCATTACAACGTCACAGAATTCACTTAACATGATGCCGTTAATGTGGAAGTCCATGCTAAAACTAAAATCCCTGCATCTATAGCCACCAACATTCTAACACTAACCTATCTAGCCCTGTAAAGAAAGAAATCAGTATACGTGCCTTTTTCCGACCCGATCTCCAGTGGTAGAAGCTCTGATGCCATGCTGAGCTGTCTGCCACGGCTTCGCTGTGGAGGTGGGTGCAGAGGACACGTGTGACAACAGAAGCCCCATAGTAACTCTATGGGTGACGTCACTCACTATTCATTTCACAGCCGTTGTCGGATGTGTAATCAGAGCTTCCGCCGCTGGAGATAGGGTCAGATTGGCTTCAGAAAAGGTAAGTATACTCATTTTTTACAGGACTAGATAGGTTAGTGTTAGAATGTTGGTGGCTATAGATGCAGGGATTTTAGTTTTAGCATGGACTTCCACTTAAAGTCCCTCTACTGTGCATTACAGTAGGCACTAAATAAGAAATCCAATCTCTAGAGTTAAACTAGAATTCCTGATTTACTTTGACTTTCTCTGCCATTTTATCAAGCAATACAAGGCTTTCTCTGATTGGTTGCGGTTGAAATTGTGTCATCATTCGTCCACCTCCCCACCACAGTCAACAAAGCAAGCCCTGTATTCATTAATGGAAATACAAGGCTTCTTTTAAATAGCGGAAGACCTTTCAGGCTGACTCTAGTTCTGGCAGTAGATGAGAAGATTCCCGTACTGCTGTGGTACACAGCTCTGCGTAATGCAAGTAATTGATGCTACTACAGTGTTACACCACACACAGTGGCCACATTAGTTCGTAATGGAAATAGTTTGGTTCATTTAAAGTCAACGTAACCTGAAATTTAAGTTTTATTTTCTTTGCAACTTCTCTGATGCATTCTCATCAGATGTTATCCTTATTTGTTAGACTTGTTTTATCTCCAATCCTTTATTTTTATTTTTTTCAGAGTTATTAAACATTTACTGCAACCTGTACTTGAAACCAAACAGTGCGATAAACAGATTGCTGGTGGCTCGCATTATTCACACCCTCACCAGGGGATTCTGTCTGCAGTTTGAGGGCCTTAATGCCAAATTCTTCTGTTTCTTTTCCAATGTGATGACCAGAGCCAGGTAACTATTGTATCCTGTTTAAACAAGGCCAAAAACATAAGATTAACATTTATCAGCCAGTTAGGAGATTGACTTATGGCCAAACTTACTGTTGTCCATGGGGGGGGGATTCTTAATTGATCTGGTATGAATGAATTGAAGCCTGGAAAGCATTGCAACTACGATCAAGGGTACATTCTCCTGCAGACTTGACATTAGGTCACCTTGGTAGGGACCTTTAGTTATTTGGGCTGGAGGAAGTATTAATAGAATATGGACAGTACAGTGGCTAAGTGTTGAGCACTTCTGCCTGGTAGTACTAGGGTTGTCATTTCGAAATCCCAGCCACGGCACTACATGCCTGGAGTTTGCATGTTCTCCCTGTGCCTGCATGGGTTTCCTCCCACACTCCATAGACATGCTGGTAGGTTAATTGGATCCTCTCTAAATTGGCCCTTGTATGCGTATGTATGAATGTGAGTTAGGGACCTTTAGATTGTAAGCTCCTTGAGGGCAGGGACTGATGTAACTGTACAATATATACAGCAGGTAAAATAAGTATTGAACACGTCACCATTTTTCTAGGGAAATATATTTTTAAAGGTGCTATTGACATGACATTTTTACCACATGTTGGTAACATCCCCTGCAATCCATACATACAAAGAAACCAAAACAAATGAGTTTAGAAATTAGGTTATTTGTAATAAAATTGAATGACACAGGGAAAAAGTATTGAACACGCTAATTGAAATTTATTTAATGCTTTGTACAAAATCCTTTGTTGGTAATGACATCTTCAAGACGCCTCCTGTATAGTGAAACTAGTCATATGCAATGCTCAGGTGTGATTTTGGCCCATTCTTCCACACAGTGTTCAAATCTTGAAGGCTCCGTGGGCCTCTTCTATGAACTTTGATCTTTAGTTCTTTCCATAGATTTTTCTATTGGATTCAAATCAGGTGATTGGCTGGGCCATTCTAGCAGCTTTATTTTCTTTTTTTGAAACCAATTGAGTGTCCCCTTGGCTTTGCGTTTGGGATCATTGTCTTGCTTAAATGTCCACCCTCGTTTTATCTTCATCATCCTGGTAGATAGCAGCAGATTTTTATTAAGAATGTCTTGGTACATTTTTCCATTCATCCTTCTTTCACGGAAATCAAGTTTGCCAGTACCGTATGCTGAAAAACAGCCCCACACCATGATTTTCCCACCTGTGAACTTCCCTGATGGTATTTGGGTGATATGCAGTGCCATTTGACCTCCAAACATGGTGTGTATTATGGCATCCAAGTTGAATTTTTGTCTCATCTGACCAGATTTTTTCTCCCAGTATTTCATAGACTTGTCTAAATGTTGTGCAGCAAACTTTAAATGAGCTTCAACATGCTTTTTCTTCAACAATGGAGTCTTGCGTGGTGAACGTGCACACAGACCATGGCGGTTGAGTGCATTACTTATGGCTTTCTTTGAAACAATTGTACCTGCTAATTCCAGGTCTTTCTGAAACTCTCCACAAGTGGTCCTTGGCTCTTGGGCAACTCTTCTGATAATTCTTTTCACTCCTCTGTCAGAAATCTTGCGAGGAGCACCTGGTCGTGGCCGGTTTATGGTGAAATGATGATATTCTTTCCACTTCCAGATTATGGCCCCAACAATGCTCACTGGACAATTCAAAAGTTTAGAAATCTTTCTGTTACCAATGCCATCAGTATGTTTTGCAACAATAAGGTTGCAAAGTTCTTGAAAGAACTCTTTGCTTTTACCCATCATGAGATGTTTCTTGTGTGACACCTTGGTAATGAGACACCTTTTATAGGCCATCAGTTGAGACTGAACCAGCTGATATTAATTTTTTACTGACGAGGGGCAGGATTGCTTTCTAATTACTGTCTTGGCTTTCCATGCCTTTTTGCACCTCCCTTTCTTTATGTGTTTAATACTTATTTCCCTGTGTCATTACATTTTATTACACATAACCTAATTTCTGAACATATTTGTTTTGGTTTCTTTTGTATGTATTGATTGCATGGGTTGTTACCAACATGTGGTGAAAATTTGATGTCAATAGCATCTTTAGAAATCTATTTACCTAGCAAAATAGTGATGTGTTAAGTACTTTAATTTACCTGCTGTATGTAAAGCACTGCGTAAATTGACAACGCTATAGAAGTACCTGTAATATACAAATACAAGTGTGCTGTTGTCACCAAACTTGTGCTCCATTGAGAAATGAAAGAAGATGGGATGGTACTGAGCCATGCACAGCTGCTTTAAATTTGACAGATGTTGGCCGGTTACAGAACCCTGATGCACTACAGATGCTTTATGCTACACCCTAAATAGTCGGTAACATGATCAAAAAGATGGACTAGCTTGCACCAGAAGATCTATGTATCAAAGCAATTGATTTATTAGAATTTAGATCACTGGTCTCCAAACTGTGGCCCTGGGGTAAGGTGCCTTTGCTTAACTTTATCTGGCCCTTGAGGCATTATTTCTGCCACTGACACCAACAGTGAGGCACTATTTCTCACACTAACACCACCGATGGGGCATACTGTAATTCCTTCCCCTGACACAAACTATTTCTCCCCCTAATACCAAAGATGGGTTCTACTTTCACTGGGAACAATTGTTGGTAATCCGTAGATCTAGTAACGCTTTATTTCTAGTTGTTGCGTCTACCATCTGACCCATGAAATTGTCCACCAAGACATTTAGGAACTGGTGAGCCTTACACTAATGCGTGGTTCCCTCCGCCCAGTCTATGTCTAGATAATTAAAAACCCCCATTATGATAACACTTCCCATCCTTGCTGCTAGTCCAAATTGTGATAGGACGTCCGCCTCCTCCTCCTTTCTCAGGTTAGGGGGCCTATAGCATACTCCCAGTATTATTTTCCCCTTAGCTTGAGCTCTCTCCATAAGGATTCCACCTCCTCCCTAGCTCCCTTAGTGATGTCATCTCTCACATTCAGTACATTATTCTTGATATACAGGCATACCCTTCCCCCTATTTTTTTATTTTCTCTATCCCTGCAATAAAGGGTATACCCTTGAATGGTTGCCAGCCAATCATGAGAGCTGTTGAACCAAGTCTCTGAAATTCCCACAAAATCCTCCTCATACAACAGTATCTCTAGTTCACCCATCTTGTCTGACAGGCTCTTGGCATTGGTGAACATGCCACGTAGTTTACAGCGGTTGCATACTATCCTCTTATTGGGTGTTCCGAGATTGCAACTAGGACTTGTTACTATACTTACCTTGGGTTTATGTGCTTTAGTTAACTTATCACTAATGCCCCCAATACTACCCTCTGGACTATGTTCCACACTGACTATCTCTACCTCTGGACCCTCCCCCCTGTCGCCTAGTTTAAAAACCCCTCTAACTTTTTGGCCATCTTTACTCCCAGCACATCTGCACCCTCCTCATTTATGTGCAGTCTGTCCCTTCTATAGTACTGGTGACCGACTGGGAAGTCGGCCCAGTCCTCCAGGAACCCCAACCCCTCCTTACTACACCAGCTCCTCGGCCACTTGTTTGCTTCCCTAATCTCCCTTTCTGGTGTGGCTCGATGTACCAGTAGTATTCCTGAGAATACCACTTTGGAGGTCTTTTTCCTTAATTTAGCTCCCTAGTCCCTAAAACCGTTCTTTAGGACACTCCATCTGCCACTGACTTTGTCATTAGTGCCAAAGTGCACCATGACAGCTGGGTCTTCCCCAGCCCCTCCGAGCAACCTGTCCACCAGTTCTGTGATGTGCCGAACCTGGGCGCCCGGTAGACAGCATACAGGTCTTTGTCACAGATTGCCCTCTCTGTCCTTCTAAGAATTGAGTCCCCTACCACCAGAAACTGTCTATCCTTTCCCTTCGCCCCCCCCCCCCCCCCACTTTCACTGGAGGAGTTCTTCCCCTGGCAGCTAGGAGAGTCCCTCAGCTACAGCAGTGCTGGTCCCTGACTGGTTTCACCAATGTCACTCAATGGAGCATACTTATTGGGATGCTCCAGCCCAGGATCGGCCTCCCTGGCACTTTCCCCTCTATCCTTCCTGACTGTCACCTGACCATAACACCTTTTTCTATGTGGCCTCATAATCTTTAAGGTGCATTTTGGAAAAGCTCAGTCGTGATTGCATGTGGCCTTTTCTTGAAGAGTGGCTTTTTTTTTTGCTACCCCTCTGATGAGCCACATTTTGTGGAGAATTTGTGATATTGTTGTCGCATGCACACAATGGCCATTATTAATCCTGCAACTACTTCAGAGTTGCTGTAGGACTCTTAGTAGCCTCTCTGACCAGTTGCCTCCTGGCTCTTTCATCCAGTTTGGAGTGACATCCTGATCCAGGGATGGTCTGTGTTGTACCAAATACCCTCCACTTCTTAATACTAGACTTCAGTGTGCTTCTAGGCTTTTAAAAAGCCTTTTGAATTATTTTTTTTAATCCATCTCCTGACTTGTGCCTGTCCACAACTTGACCCCAGTGAAAGTGCCTTTCCACCCATAGTTGATTGTTTTGCTTCAGTTGCACTATCGGGGATTGAAATGCTCCAGGAAAGCTTTTTTTTTTGTACTGAGCTACTCAAAATGACCACAGCTGATTACAGTTGAAAGTCCAAAGGCTTTGTGTGCCATGGAGAAGGTGATTAGCTACACCTGATTTGAGTTTACAAGTCATTTTTAGGAGTGGAATGATTATTTTTCTAACTCAGTGATTCAGTTTTTTAAATTTTATATATTTTTTTTTTCTGACATGTTTATGTTATATCTTTCACTTGGGTGTTATACGTTTGCACTGAGTAAATGCAGCTGGATAAAACATAAACATCTGCCTTCAATTCCGGCTGAAAAGCAACAAAATGTGATTTTTTTTTTTAGGGGGGGTGGCGATTCTTTTCTATACCCACTGTGTGTGTGTGTGTGTGTGTGTGTGTGTGTGTGTGTTACCAGGACTGTACTTTTATTGTATGAATGTAGTCTCTTCAATTGCATTATTTGTACTCTGTGAAGGTCTACTAACTGATAAGGAAAATGTTCTATTTTATTTCAGAGAGGAGAGGAACCTACCAGGGTTGGATCAGATTCTCGCTGCTCTTAATGTCTTCCTTTCCACCACATGTGTAAACTGCCGCATGCGGGTGTGTAAGTTAGGAGAAGAGATCTTCCCTACTGTACTGAAGTTGTGGATCCAGCACAGACCCAAAGATACTCTGAAAGATGAGATTGTGGAGTTTTTCCGACTAATGCTTCATGTTCATCATCCAAAAGGAGCTAAGACTACAGAAGAAGGTGCTGAAATAACTATACAAAATACATTCTTCTCAATGCACATATTGCACATTACATTTATAAAGCTGGTAAAAGTAAATCAGTTGGCTTTCATGAAAACCCTTATAATTTTCATTCAAAGGCGAAGTTTCAGGTTTTACAAAAAACAAACTTCTACATACCTCCATGCTGCATCATCTGTCTGATGCTGAAGTTATCTCCCACCAGCTCTATCTAAGCCCATTTTCAGTCAGTCACCGCTCCTCTGCAGGGTGGGGGCAGCAGCAGCTTGCCTCCAGCTTTCAGTGGCATGCTGAGAGGCTGAGCCAGCTGCTGATCAGGCATCTGAGTGGATCCTGACAACCTGGTCGGGATCCTTCCAGAGCCTGGAGTGGCTTTGTGCTGACAGCTGGCTTTAGCCCGTTGTCAGCTGATTTTGGGTCTCAGGAGAGCTAAAGTAAGAGCACTCCTGTGACCCAGAAGAGAAGTATGACCAAAAAAAGTTTTGCCCATACCTATTTTCGAAGTCAATATTCTGTATGACATCTTGTCGTCATTCTGTAAACCTTCTTTAGCCTATAGTAAAAATGGTTTATAATGTATAATGATAGGGCCATACATACTAAACATATCCGATTTTCTATATTTTTGCACGGTTTTGGGTGGACTGATGCAGATTGCTCACTCCTCCCCTTCGCAGTTTCACCTGAGTAAGAGAGAGGATTTATTTATTTGACCTTCAGCAGGAATATATTGTCAGAAATGTCATCCATATGAAAATTGTTTTATTTGTACGTGGATTTTATATTGGTATTTAATATTTTCTTTATATTTGTTTTTTTAGTCTGGTAAACAGGGAATTGAGTATAATTATTATTCTGATATTTCTTTCTCATACATTTAAGGACATAGGAAGTTTTATCCTGGCGCATTAAAAAAAAAGCCCTTTTTGTAGGCCAGCCTAAGATTACCACTCCAACTACCAGTCTCCTTGAGTTTTTTTTAGTTTTTTAGGAGGATGGGTATCTCTTCTTCAGCTCTGCTGTGTTAAACAACTAACCTATTTTTTGCTAGCTCTTTTATAAAAAAAAATTATAAATAAAAAATAAAACTTTCTTAATCAAAGCTCTTCTCATAATGCTACAGTTTGTCTACTTGCCTGCTGGTAGCCGCCTGTCTTGTCTATTGCAGGTGTCTCATGTTGTTATATATATGCATAGGGCACTTTGGTTAAAATGCTGATGCTACTGTTGGCATGGTTATCCATTTTTCTCAGTGGAAGAAGCCTAAAGGGCAGACTAAAAAGTTTTTTCTCCCACTCTGACTGTTCCCATTCGTCTCCCATTTTCCCACCCTCTTGATTTTCTAGTCAAGACCTTCTCCATGCCTGGTTCCCAGTCTGCACAAAAAGTCTGGCGCTTAAAGTCTGACGAATCTTCAGACAGGTTTATCTGTGCATGAAGGTATTCCCCCAAGTTCCAGAGTTGGGGGGGGGGGGGGGGATTTGGATGGAACATTAACCTTTTGTAGACTCTTGGACAACTTGCATCTCTAACTAGGGATTGACCAATATCGTTTTTTCAGTGTCGATACGATACCGATATTTCTGCTACCTCTCAGGCCGATTATTGTGTGCCGATATTCGGTACGTTTAAAAAAAAAAAAAAAGTTTACGCTTTTTTTTTTTTTTTTTTTTAAATCACTGTTATTGCATTCACAAGGAATGTAAACATCCCTTGTGACAGTAAAATGGAGTGACAGGTACTCTTTATCGAGGGATCCTGGGTCTATAAGACCCCAAACCCCTGCTCTGCACTTGAAAGTATTCAAAACTTCAAGATCAGCGTTTTTAAATAGTTTATATTTTTTAAAACTGGCACCTTTTAAGATGCCAGTAATGCGGGAAGTGATGTCATCTGAGACCCGAACAAAGCTAATGCCAGCTGGTTGCTCGGGCCTTCTAGTGGGATGGGAGATCCCACCAGATAACTTAAGCCAATCAATATACTCTTCTTGGGATTTTTTTTACCAAAAATATGTAACCGAATACATATTGGTCTAAATTGATGAAGAAATTAGATTTTTATAAAAAAAGATTATTGGATATGTTTTATAGCAGAAAGTAAAAAATTGTTTATTTTAATTTTTTTAAATTGTCCTTTTTTTGTTTATAGCGCAAAAAATAAAAACTGCAGAGGTGATCAAATACCACCAAAAAAAGCTTGAGTCGCACGACCGCACAATTTTCAGTTAAAGTAATGCAGTGCTGTATCGCAAAAAATGACCTGGTCATTAGGGGGTAAAACCTTCCGGGGGTGAAGTGGTTAAAGTGATTGTAAACCTCAGACATGAAATATGAACAAAGCATTACCCTCTATAGTGTGTTGTTGTCTCAATTAAGAGTACCAAGTGTAATTTCTGTCTGCTGCTTCATTCCTCTGCTATCAGTATGAATCACTTCTGACAAGTTTTCCTGACACCAAGAGAAAATGGTGACAAGGGAGGGATCTCCAGAAGATTGTCAGCCTCAGCTCTGTTCCTGTGTGCTGTGTGGAAGGGGTGTGTTTTTTGTTTTTTTTCCCTTCCAGTCAGCTCACAGAGCTCTCCTCACTGAGCTCTGCAGAGTGTAATTTCAACTCTCCATCCCCTTTTTTCTGAACTCTCAGAAAGCTTTATAATTCAGCACTTTGAAAGGATGTAGAGAAGACTGCAGATACACAGGTACATCTTATGTAGGAGTATTAGTTTCCTCTTTGTGTATCACTTGAGGCCAGTCACTTCACTGGGTATATGTAAGGGTTGAAAATATGGCAATTTTATAAAAACAGTCCTTCCTATATAAAGTCTCTATAATATTGCAGCAGCGCTTATGTCCTTATTCGCACCGAGGACTATACGGTAAATCACAGATGAAAGAAGATGAGTGACTATTTCAATCGCTACTGTAAAAGTTCTTTTTCGTGCAAAATAATCGGTATCCACCGAGAATTCCACCAGGTATTCACCACGTGCAATATAAATTCCCCGCATGGGGATGCACTCACCAGACCCAAGTTTAAAATACGCCCATCAAATAGGTTTATCCAGCATCAGCGTTTCTCCACTCGTTATCTCCTTATGCAGCAGACATAGCAGGAACATACACCAATTCCCCTCATATAAAAAGAAGGTTGCATATAGTGTGATACTGTATAAAAGATTTTATTGGGTATAAAACTTCCCCCCCTTAGTACATAAATGCGTACCCTGCATCAATAAAAATCAAGCGTTGTATTAGTACTGTGCCTGTTAAGGTGCTTTAGCCCCGCCGGAACTGGTGTTATCAATCGGCTGTATAGAACAGCGCTCAGCTTCCTGCTGCCTAGTCCCTGGAGTGCACGTTTGAGGCGCAGAACGTCACTTCCGGTCGTCGGTCATTGCCCTGACGTTTCGTCACATCCGGACTTCTTCTGAGGGCGTGACCATCCGACCGGAAGCCAGCTATTTAACTGCATCCATGTCCTGGCTCTGCCAAGCGTTCATGGAGAGCTGTGATTTGATGTGTGTCTGGAGCAATCAGCGCCCACCGGCCCGCTGTGTCCTTCCACCCATCATATAGCTGGCCTAATTTGAATATACCAATTGTCAGCAGAACATTACATATTGAAACTAGAATGCATACTATCTAATCCTGCACCTTATCAGGCGGACAGTATTACAAAACATTTCTGTCATTCAATATTGCCATATTATATCTCAGATCCACATATTCTATTTCTCCATCATTAATTGCTGGTGTCTAAATATGTCCCCGCATTGTGTCTTTAATTACAAATATATACGCAGTGATCGGTCAGATCGGTTATCTCACTGTGTATGGTGGCCCGTATATCGTAAATGGCAATCATGATGGATTTGCATAATTATATTTTGTTCATCATGTTGGTCTATATCTTTATTAACCCATTATATATTTTATAACTATACATGTTAGATGGAGAAATGCAATTCGTGCTTCTTAGATGCACCAGTAATTTCACAGTATTTCCCCTATACATCCTGCACCTTATAGAATAAACTATAGGTGGTCATATGCGTATAGTTTTATTCTGTATATAAAATGTTCTTAATAAATATATAAATCTATTGATAAAAGGTCAATAAGATAGATAAAATGATAAAAATTAATTAATAGATTCATTATGAAGTGAATCTTTAAAATGATTTTATATAGTTAAGATGTATATACTATAGAACTAAAAAAGAACTAAAAAAAGGTGTAAAAGGGGATAAAGATATATAATATAGCACTAAAAAGGATGCGCAAACAATCGGACTCCAGGTGAAGGAATCCGAGATAAAATATCTATAAAAAATTTATCATTAGAAAAATCCAAAGATAAAAATACTATTAAAAATATTAAAAAGATATTTAAAATAATTATCGATAGTCAATATGCTAATATATATATATATATATATATATATATATATATATATATATATATATATAAAATAAATATACACGCATAAAATAAATATACACGTATAAAATGTATATAAGTACATAATATCTATTACAGAAATGTCGGATAATATGGGGGAGGGGCAACCTAGTTTTATTATGGTCTAATTAGGTGTCACTAATAAAACAATTGATGTCCAATTCCACGTTTAGGCCCTTAGGCACTAATACGTCTGTAGCAAAAATCCATTGCGTTTCATGTTTAGACAGCTCCCGAACCATGTTGGTGCCCCTCCAATGTGGTTTGATTTGCTCAATCCCCCAAAACAATAAGCCTGTTGCATCCATATTATGCTTCAATTTAAAATGTAGAGATACATTATGGTCTTTGTACCCTATCTGAATATTATGGATGTGCTCCGCAATTCTGATGCGTAATTTCCGTTTGGTCCGACCTATGTACAATAACCCACATGGGCACTTTAATGCATAAACGACATGTGTGCTATTGCAGGTAATGAATTGTTTAATTAAAAATTCCTGTTTATTGGCTGGTGAAGAGAAGGATTCTAGTGCTCTGCATGGGTGTGTCACTTCTCTACAGGCCTTACATCTTCTACATGCAAAAAATCAATTTTGATCCCAAAATGTTGGGGGACGTTTTGGTGGATCTACTATTTTGCGCACTATTTTATCACCGAAACTCGTTGACTTTCTGTAGATGAATTGTGGTGCGGGTGGTATTTCTGTCTTCAATTTTTTGTCTAATAATAAAACGTGCCAATGTTCCTTAAAAATTGTTTCAACTTGACGGTACGGGGCATGAAAACCAGAAATGAATCCCCATTCTTTACTGTTTGTCGTTTTGGTCCCATTTGTTGGTACCTCTTTGATTTTGTCCTCCAAACATCTGGCTCTTGGTACGTTTCCTATCTCCTCTATGACTTTGCTGAGTATTTCCATCTGGTATCCCCGGGCCACGAATCTTTCTGCCAGGATATTTGCTTGTGCGGCATAGTTCACTTCCTCCGAGCAGTTTCGCCGTACCCTCATAAATTGTCCTTTCGGTATATTTCTTAACCATTGTGGGTGATGGGAGCTGGTTGTGGGGAGATAGCTGTTCCTATCGGTTTTCTTAAAGAACACCATTGTTTCCAACTTATCATCCTTCTTATATATCTTTACATCCAGGAAGTGAATCTCTTTTTCGCTCCATTCTGAGGTCAATCTGATGTTCTGATTGTTAATGTTTAAAAACTTCATAAAAACGTCTGTCACCTTCTGTGCCTGCCCAGATAAAAAAGAGGTCGTCGATAAAACGTTTATAAAAAATGAGCTGAGTTGATTGATTATTAAAAATCGTCTTGTCCTCCCATTCTGCCATGAAAAGGTTTGCGATGCTTGCCGCAAATTTTGCCCCCATGGCTACGCCGCGTTCCTGAGAATAAAAATCGCAGTTGAGCCAAAAATAGTTGTGACTTTACACAAAAGTCTAGACTATTCCTTAAAAACACTTTCTGGTTATGCGCAATGTCGTCTCTTTGGCATAATGCCCAATTCAGGGCCAAAAGCGCATCATCATGTTGGATGATGGAGTATAATGACGACACATCTGCTGTTACCAATTGTATTTGCGATTTGCTCGTTTATGTCCACTTTTTGGAGGTAATTCAAAAAACTTTTAGTGTCTCTTAAATAGGATCTTGTGCTTTGTACACTTTTCTGTAGGAATTTATCGAGGTATTGACCAAGCCTTGCTGAAACTGAGTCTATACTGTTCACTATCGGCCTAGCTGGAGGATTCTGTGAGTCCTTATGTATCTTCGGCAGGGTGTACAAGGTGGGTACTCTGTTACTGGAAGGTAACAAGTATTTACTTTCCTTACTTGTCAGTACTCCTTTGCTCGTGCCCATGTTGATTAGTACCTCTAGATCATCTCTGTAAGGGGAAGTCGGATCTCTCTCCAGTTTCTTATAGGTATTTGTGTCCGAAAGCATTTCCATTATTTGATTTTCATAAAATCCTTTGTCCAGGATCACTACTCCACCTCCTTTGTCCGCCGGCCTGATGATGATATCCTTCCGTTTTTCCAACATTTCAATTCCTTCATTTATGTGTCTAACGCAAATTTCTTTTTTTGGTTTAATGGCTTCCAAATCTTGTAATACAAGACCCTTAAACACCTCTATCTGATGGTTGGGATTGTTTGGGGGATTGAACAAGGATTTATTTCTCAAACCACTGTTGATGACCCTATTTTCATAGGTTACCACAGGTTCTATTCTGGGGTTGCTCCCCAGAAAGTGCTTTTTTATATTCAGCTTTCTTATGTATTTGTGTATATCGATATACACCTCAAATTTATTTATCGGCTTTTTTATTCCACATTTTAAACCCAAATTTAAAATATTAATTTCTTTATGTGTTAGTGTAGCCTGTGACAGATTAAAAATCCCACCTAATCCGATCCTCTTCTTCTTTTGTTGGGTCCGATACCCTGCCCTGCAACCTCTACTGTTTCCTCTTTTTTCTGTCCTTGTGGTTCTCGGGGGTATTGATCGTTCGCGAAAGCCCCCATCCGGGGTGTCTGTTCGCGAGGGTCTCTGTAGTAGGGTTGGGGAAATGGCTGGGCCGGGGGCTTCCCCCTTCGAGGCGGGTGTCCCCGCCCCCTCCATTGGTGTCCCCTCCCTCTCCCTAAAAAAGGATGCTGTGGGTAGTATGTTGCGTGATTGTCCTGTTGATATAATGGCTGAAATCTGTTGTATGCTGGTACATTATACGGTGTCTTATGTGGTTGACCCCCATAATGTGCCATATTACCTCTGCCCCTTGAGCCCTTTTCTCTCCCTCTCCCCCGTTTCATGGGTGTGGAGTAGTGAGCCGGAGAGTATAATACTGATATATCCCCATTTTCATCCAACCAAGGGGGCTCCGGGGCCTTAGTAGGTGCCATATTCCTAATTCGTTGGACTGACATTTGAGCTGTGGTATGCGAGGGCCCTGGGTGTGTAGGTACTGGGTATACCGGACCCCCTTTCGTGTCTTGCGGATTTTTTATATCCTGTTGTTGCCATGCATAAATCATATTAGTTTTAAAATCATTTAAATCTCTGAAATTTCTTTGTTTTCTTTTTTTGCGTATCTTATCCACTTTTTCTAATTTCTTTTTAGTTCTAATATTAAAATCTACAATCTGCTGACTGTCCTTAATTGGATCTAGTTCTTGTTGAAGATTTTTAATTTTGGTTTCAATATTTGCCATTTTTCTTTTTTTCCGTTGGAGAATAAGATCCTGTAATCTGAAACCCACTCCGTTGAAAAAGTCCAACCATTCCTGGCTGGAACCCGGGTCGTCTAAACCGTCTTGGGGGGACACTTCCCACCTCAAGCTTCTTATTATGATTTTTTCTTTAATGTAATGCTCTAAGGTGCAGATATCCCACCAAGTCCTCACTTTCTTCTCTAGGACATTTCCTAATGCTGACATTGCTCCATTAAAATTGATCTCATTGGGGGTGGGTTCAAAATTGGTAAATATATTATCCAAATCAATTTGACGATTACTTAAAAATTTGAGAATATCCATAGCTGCAGATTAAAAATAGAACAAAATGTAAAGAATGAGTGTAACCACTAATGCCTGCCCCTAGGTACACCCCTCCGCGCTGATTGGATATATTTCTTCTCAATAAGTTGGATAAATAAAATAAATAAATAAATATACCAATATATAAGAATATATAAATATATAAAATTAGTATAAATATTATATGTAAGGGTTAACAACCACTTTAATGCTACTTTTAAAAGAAGTTTCATGGTACCACTTAGGCCACTTTCACACTGAGGTGTTTTTCAGGTGCTACAGCGCTAAAAATAGTGCCTTTATAGCGCCTGAAAAAAAACAGCCCCTTTCACTCCAGCAGCAGCGCTTTGCGGGTGGTTTTAACCCTTTTTCGGCTACTAGCGGGGGGTTAAAACTGGCCCACTAGCGGCCGAATAGCGCCGCTAAAACGACGGTAAAGCAGCGCTAAATATACCGCTGCTTTACCGCTGACGCTTCTCCCGCCCCAGTGTGAAATGGGCTTTATTGTAACTGAGAGCATTTTTCTTGCATGTTGTTGTATGGGGAAACTCAAATCTGAATTTCCGATCGTGTGCACCCGGTATTAGATGTAATAGCTTATGCAGACAACAATACTATTGGGTCTCTGCTGTGGAGTTATGGAACATTTGGTTTGTAAAACTACATTGCTGGAATTTTCTCTTTAGAATTCACCCACATGATGCTGCCCAAGATATAATGTCTAATTGGGGCTGAACTTTTTTTCAGGGGCCTATGCATTCGAAGCTGAGAGGTGGCAGAGAAATGTGTACAATCTATACGATGCCATGGTGAATGAGATTAGTCAGATTGGCAGCAGAGGGAAATACTCTTCAGGATCTCGGAATATTGCAGTCAAAGAGAATTTGGTGGAATTGATGGCGGACATTTGTCATCAGGTAATTGCCTTTCAAAAGACATTTAACATACACTTCTTATTTACTATAGGGTAAGTGTTTGTCTGCCAGTTATACGTGGATGCCCAGCCAAATATTTTTGGGTAAGGGTTAGAGCCCCTAATGGGTTTTGCTGCAATCCAGGGCTCTGTTCGAGAGATTTCAGCTCACCTACCAATCTACCAACAGTGTTTCATCAGACAAGAAGTGTGGGAGCTTTTGAACAGCAAAAAAAATGCTATTTTTCGTAAAATATGCTAAACTCCTTTACAGCTTTTTCTGTATCTATCTGTGTCCCTGATGCAGAATTTCCTTCACTTCCTGTCTAAAACTTGTCACTGAGACCGAAAGGGAGGAATTCTTTCCCACTCTACCAAAAACTAGAAAAAATACATTATTGATTGGACGTACACTTTAATCTCCTTTCAGGACAACAAGTCCTGTCTGTGGGCTGGGCCTTGTGACATACCTGCATTTTTGTTTTCATCACATGCAATATCATGCAATGTAAACACTCACTACGTTGCTATAGTAGGACACTCTGCTGGTCAGCAAAGTTAACTTTATTACTTACTGATTCCTGTTTAGAGACCTGTGACTGAAGTCTTAGAACATCACCCCACTGTTGTGATACTGCATGAACCAAACTTAGAAGTTTAGTTCACTCAACAGGTATAAGAGGATAGGTGACTATGCATTCCATTTAGCCTCAGTTCACACTATGAATCGCACAGGAACCGCACCGCATTCCTGTTCAATCCACAAGTGATTCAGTGTTGTGTGATTTGAGGCCATTCATTTTGAATGGGCTCAAATCGCACCACCATGCACCACATTTGGAATCGCACTGCAACTATATATTAGCCTAAACTGATGAAGAATTCTTTTTTATTTTTTATTTTTTATTTTTTTAAATGTGGGGGATATTTATTATAGCAAAAAGTAAAAAATATCGCTCTTTTTTTGTTTATAGCGCAAAAAATAAAAACCGCAGAGGTGATCAAATACCACCAAAAGAAAGCTCTATTTGTGGGGAAAAAAAGACACAAATTTAGTTTGGGTACAGCATTGCACGACCACACAATTGTCAGTTAAAATGCTGCAGTGCCAAATTGTAAAAAGTGCTTTGGTCAGGAAGGGGGTAAAATCTTCTGGGGCTGAAGTGGTTAAGAAAGTAATTTAATTTTTTTTTTAAATAATTTATGCATGTACATCCTTGTATTATGGTTTCTCTGTTGTCCCTTTTGTTGAATGTATAGATGATAAGCCTGTCTCTTTTCTTGATCAGCTCTTCACAGAAAACACTCGTATTTTGGAAATCACTCAGGCTGCTTTTGCTGTGACTCAGAGGGATCCATCTGCAAGTATGGTGCCAAGCAAGCGTCGAAGGATCGAATTGGGCTGGGAAGTGGTCCGCGAAAAACTTCAACCATCAGAAAACGATTTTGATGTGATTCCATGGTAATAACAAAAAAAAAACGGGTTTGGACAGATGTTGGCACAGATAAGTGGGGGTTTGATGGTTCAGGTGAAGATGGAAATTGAATTGCAAATTATGTGCTGAATATTGTGGACTAACGATGCCAGCCTTTCAGGTATATGTAGACCATGGTGGGACATGCTGGGGAAGCTGAACTTGCATTAGTTTTGTTTACTGCTTTGGCTGTTGTTGTTCTTTAGAAGTTAATATAGACCCAATGTCATATCAATGTCAATATCATATGTTATATCTTGGTCTTAAAGTGTGTCAGGGCAAAAAAAAGCAAGATCTGCAATATTCACACATTTCCCTGTCTTTCATCCCTTTGAAGACCCTGCAAGTACAGGAAATGCTCTGTAAACCTGCTAGCAATGCACTCAACTCTTAATTTCCTGCCGTGAGCTGACAAGACCAAGCACTTTAAGTTGACTAAGTGGTGTCAGCCCTGCCCAGTTGTCTTTTGCTAAGCTACTCAAATCCACCAACTATGCTTGTTTTTGCAACAAAGATGCTTATATATTTTTTTTGTTAGAAGCGCAAGATAAGAAATAAGAGGGTTAATTAGACTCATTGAGAGCAGTGTGAGCAGGACAGTTCTGAATTTTTGAGATGATTAACAGGTATTATTTTTTTTTAAAACTATTAACAGGAACACCAGGCAAACAAGTGCAATATTGAAATACCTATACAGTACATTTTTAGCTTTCTATTTTCTTTTACCAGAGTTGTATTAAGATGAGAATAACAATGCAATGCAATGTGGATTGGAGGTTCAGAATGAAAAGCAATACAAATTCCATACATCTGTAAGCAGTAAAGGTCCAGGGCTGGGACTAGTGAACAGCAGATGGACTATAATTGACCTCCCTCTTTGAGATCAGTGTGCTACTGATAACGTGTGGCTGAAACAAAATCTATATAGACACCACCTATAAATATAGTTGAATCTTTTTTCTTTTTTTTTTTTTGTTACCTGCCATTCTTCTGCTACACAACACAGCCAAGCAGGTGACAAACCTATTATCTGATTTAATTGAAACGCTTCCTATGTCATTTTACTGCAGCCTGCTTATTGGCCAGAGTATCAGAAGCATCACACTGCTAATGTAATATCTAATGAGCATACAGGTGACACAAGGCTGCAAAGTTGCAGTAGGAAATAAAGCAGGCCATACCTTATGCAATTTTCTTTCCTTAAACTACTGGTTGAAGGAAAGAATAATGCTCGATTCCCACATAAATACAGTCAGTGTTGATGGGGGAATCCTTTCCGCTGTGCTGTTGTATTCCGACAGCGAGGGGATAGCTGCCAGCAGTGATCGAACAAAAAAAAAAACATGACAGCCTGGTTTAACTGAAGTTGATCCATTTCAGTAGAACAAGCCTGTCCATAGCCTGCCACCTTTACAATCAGCCTGCCCATAAATGGATCAGATTTGACTGGTTCCTGCTGAACCAGCTGAATTTTAGATCCGTCTGTGGCCAGCTTTAGGGTGCCATCCAGTGGGTGACAAGAATGGTTTAAATAAAAGGCAAAATCTTTTGACAATTACATATAGTATATGTTTTTTACCTGTGAATTCACAGGTTTGCTTGGAGTTCAGCTGTTGGTTGGGTTAACCTTTTTTTTTTTCATCCTCTTTTTGTCTTGTTTATATTCCCAGGTTACAGATTGTAGCTTGTTTAATAGCACGCCACCCAGACAGCCTTCCGAGTAGCGAGCTGACTCCACTACTAACCATTCTCCACCAGCTCCTGGTCAAGCAGATGCGAGGAGAGCGTGCAACTTTTGTACTGAGGTGTCTGAAAGAAGTGGCTGTTTGCCAAATGCAGAAAAATGATGTGATTTTGACCCCAAAGTCTGATCTTCACAAACTGTGGACTAAAATTTGGGCTGTGACTATTCGTAGCATTAGCTCTCCACAGACAGAGCCTGAAAGCTTTGCGTTGTTGGGCGTCATGTTACAAGGGGGGCATGTATCTGCAGACAGAGACTTCTGGAAAATCTTCTCAGGATCTGCTGGAAAACCCTCCAGGTAAGTTTGTGTGTTTTGGTTTTGCCCTAAAGTTACCTTGTTTGCCCTGACGTTACCCAGGTTCATACGCAGCCTGGAGTTTGCTGGGAGCATACAGTGCATGTGTGTCTTAAGTACACTAAAAAACACACTAAACACACTAAACACAGAGGACTATCTCTTTTGGGAAAAAAAAAACACTAGCATTTTTGTTTTTGTTTTTTCTATTTCCACTATAATCTATGTACTCCCAAAATTGTGGTATTTTTTTATTTTATTTTTTATTTATGTTTTTCTCCATGAATTGTGCAAACCAAGCTGTTCTGCAAAAGGACACAGCCTTGTTGTTTATGCACAGTTTTTTCTCTATACCTGTCATGTCATGTACAGTATCTCACAAAAGTGAGTACACCCCTCACTTTTTTGTAAATATTTTATATCTTTTCATGTGACAACACTGTAGAAATTATACTTTGCTACAATGTAATGTAGTGAGTGTACAGCTTGTATAACTGTGTACATTTGCTGTCCCCTCAAAATAACTCAACACACCATTAATGTCTAAACTGCTGGCAACAAAAGTGAGTACACCCCTACGTGAAAATGTCCAAATTGGACCCTAAGTGTCAATATTTTGTGTGGCAACCATTATTTTCCAGCACTGCCTTATCCTCTTGGGCATGGAGTTCACCAGAGCTTCACAGGTTGCCACTTGAGTTCTCGTCCACTCCTCTATGACGACATCATGGAGCTGGTGGCTGTTAGAGACCTTTGCGCTCCTCCACCTTCCGTTTGATGATGCCCCACAGATGCTCAATAGGGTTTAGGTCTGGAGACATGTTTGGCCAGTCCATCACCTTTACCCTCAGCTTCTTTAGCAAGGCAGTGGTCGTCTTGGAGGTGTGTTTGGGGTCATTATCATGTTGGAATACTGCCCTGCAGCCCACTCTCAGAAGGGAGGGGATCATGCTCTGCTTTAGTAATGTCACAGTACATATTGGCATTCATGGTTCCCTCAATGAACTGTAGCTCCCCAGTGCCGGCAGCACTCATGCAGCCCCAGACCATGACACTCCCACCACCATGTATGATTGTAGGCAAGACACACTTGTCTTTGTACTCCTCACCTGGTTGCCGCCACAAATGCTTGACACCATCTGAACCAAATACGTTTATCTTGGTCTCATCAGACCACAGGACATGGTTCCAGTAATCCATGTCCTTAGTCTGCTTGTTTTCAGCAAACCGTTTGCGGGTTTTCTTGTTCATCGTCTTTAGAAGAGTCTTCCTTCTGGGGCGACAGCCATGTAGGCCAATTAAATGCAGTGTGTGGCGTATGGTCTGAGCACTGACAGGCTGACCCTCCCCACCCCTTCAGCCTCTGCAGCAATGCTGGCAGCACTCATATGTCTATTTTTCAAAGACAACCTCTGGCTATAACGCTGAGCAGGTGCGCTCAACTCCTTTGGTCGACCATAGCAAGGCCTGTTCTGAGTGGAACCTGTCTTGTTAAATCACTGTATGGTCTTGGCCACCATGCTGCAGCTCAGTTTCAAAGTCTTGGCTATCTTATAGCCTAGGCCATCTTTATGTAGAGCAACAACTCTTTTTTTCAGATCCTCAGAGATTTCTTTGCAATGAGGTGCCATGTTGAACTTCCAGTGACCCGTATGAGAGAGTGAGAGTGATCACACCAAATTTAACTCACCTGCTCCCCATTCACACCTGAGACCTTGTAACACATGGAGTCACATGACACCAGGGAGGAAAAAGGGCTAATTGGGCCCAATTTGGACATTTTCACCTAGGGGTGTACTCACTTTTGTTGCCAGCAGTTTAGACATTAATGGTGTGTTGAGTTATTTTGAGGGGACAGCAAATTTACACTGTTATACAAGCTGTACACTCACTACTTTACATTGTAGCAAAGTGTAATTTCTTTAGTGTTGTCACATGAAAAGATATAATTAAATCTTGTGGGGTGTACTACCGTATTTATCGGCGTATAACACGCACCGGCGTATAACACCAAGTTTAGGAGGGCATTTTAAGGAAAAAAAGTTTTAGGGGGAGAAAAAAAACTTACATTTAAGCGTCATTTGCAGCCTTGCCCATCGTCATTTGCAGCCTTGCCCATCGTCATTTGCAGCCTTGCCCATCGTCATTTGCAGCCTTGCCCAGCGTCATTGCAGCCTTGCCCATCGTCATTTGCAGCCTTGCCCAGCGTCATTGCAGCCTTGCCCATCGTCATTTGCAGCCTTGCCCAGCGTCATTGCAGCCTTGCCCAGCGTCATTGCAGCCTTGCCCAGCGTCATTGCAGCCTTGCCCATCGTCATTTGCAGCCTTGCCCATCGTCATTTGCAGCCTTGCCCAGCGTCATTGCAGCCTTGCCCAGCGTCATTGCAGCCTTGCCCAGCGTCATTGCAGCTTGCCCAGGGTCATTGCAGCCATGCCCAGTTTCTTTGTAACTTGCCAGCGTCATTGCAGCCTTGCCCAGCGTCATTGCAGCTTGCCCAGCGTCATTGCAGCTTGCCCAGGGTCATTGCAGCCATGCCCAGTTTCTTTGTAACTTGCCAGCGTCATTTAAAGTCTGGTCCGGGTTTAAATTTCCCGCCGCCGAGACTCTGTCGCGTGCGCCGCCGAAAAAGACCGAAGCGCCCCCGGAAAAGGCCGAGCCAACTGTTCAGCTCTGCTCGCGGTCCCGCCTCCCTGCTGTTTCCGGAGCGAGCGCAGGGAGGCGGGACTACGAGCAGAGCCGAACAGTCTGCTCGGTCTATTCCGGCGCCGCTTCGGGTTTTTTCGGCCGCGATTCGGTCTTTTTCGGCAGCGCTCGCTATTTTTCGGCGGCGCTTGCCATTTTTGTCACTTTTTTTTGGGGTATCGGCGTATAACACGCACCCACGACTTTCCCCCTATTTTAAGGGGGAAAAAGTGCGTGTTATACGCCGATAAATACGGTAATTCTTGTGAGATACTGTATATTTAAGGGTCTATTTTTAAAGCAATGAATGTGTAATTCTTTAGTGGCAATTCAGTTATTGTCATTTTTAACACATGTACCTAGAGCATTCTCCTGCAGTGAATGTTTGCTGAATATCAGATTCACTGCTTTATAAATATGCCCCTTGATATTTAATTATGAATAAAAAAAAAAAATAATAATATTTATATTCAAATTATGTTTATGATTGCTTAAAGCAGACCTTGCACCAATAATGCAGCTGCAGCCACGATCCTCTTATAATTTTTTTTCATCTGGCAACTGGCTTTCCAGTATTGATTTTACAGCACTTGGATCACTTTAAGAGCGCCCGGTAGGGCCCTGCCCCTATTCCCTTTGCTCTGTCATGAAGTTAGAAGCGTCAAGGATTTCATCCCTTCTGTTTTTTTTTTCTTAGTCTGTACAGCCAGGAAAGCAACCAATCAAATATATCTGTTTGATTGGCTGCCTTTGAGGGTATAAGTGGGATCAAGGTCTAATCTCTCAATAAAGAGAACTTCTCACTGCCCAAGCTTATCACAACTGGGTGTTCAGCTTCTTGTGATATCCTTAAAGTTGAATGTACCAAAATTGTTAAAAAAATGTATATAAAATATCACAAGAGCTTCTTGTGATATCCTTAAAGTTGAATGTACCAAAATTGTTAAAAAAATGTATATAAAATAAATAGAAATTTTAAAGCAAAAATATACCCCCCTGCTCATGTGCAAATGTCAGCGTAAGCGCAATCATTCTACTACCAAAGCTCACATTTAACTCTAAACTGGTAACTTGTAAAGGCTTTTAAAGGGCCGCCCATGGATAATTTTAGGTACTGTATGTAGTCTGTCACCATTTCACAGGTGTGCGCAATTTTAAAACTTGGAATGTTTGGTATCTATTTATCTGGCACAACATCATCATCTTTTATATTTTACAAAAAAAAATGGTATTATATTGTGTTTTTGAAAATGCATTTGTGTATTTCTTTTTGAAAATTTGTGTTTGTTAAATGGTTGTGTAAATATTGTGTGACAATGCAACAGCCATCATTGGATTTTCTAGGGCATCTGCTTTCATAAAATGTGTTTTGGAGGTTCCAAACAATTTTTTAGCAAAAAAAGGCTGATTTTAATGTTTGTGGCAAATGGTTATTGTGTGTCTTTTTGATGTTTTGATGTCATCTGTGTGTCTTTGTTACTCTTAGGATAATACAACATGTTTATGTAACCATTTTTATGTAATTCTGCTACTTGTGTAGATAGACTAATAGTTTTGGGTTAGTGATGTTACATAAAAATGATTTAGAAATACATTTAATACATAGTTTTATAGCATGTCAGTTAATTATATAAAATGTTTTTTTTTTGTTTTTCTTCAGTTGACCTAAAAAATAGGGGTACACCCACAACAGAACATTTTTTATAGGAGAAACAGTACAGCAGAAGTCTCTCTCTCTCTCTCTCTCTCTCTCTCTCTCTCTCTCTCTCTCTCTCTCTCTCTCTCTCTCTCTCTCTCTCTCTCTCTCTCTCTCTCTCTCTCTCTCTCTCTCTCTCTCTCTCTCTCTCTCTCTCTCTCTCTCTCTCTCCCCTTCTGAACAAGGCAGGCATATAAATATGAAATATTCATATGCAATGTTTCAGGTTTACCTAGTCAAAATTTTTTATCATACCGAATTATATGAATTCTGAACCCATATGACTAACTACTGGTTACTTTCAGCTCTGCAATGCACTGCTTAAGTGTGGCCCTGTCTCTGACTTCCTGTGCTGTCCCAGATTACCTCTCCTCTGGCGTGGAGCAACATGCCCATGAGATCAGTGGGGTTAAAAGACAGCTGAAAGAAGAGATCATTACATGGTTACTCTTTGGCAGCCAGGATGATGAAATGGATGATGCCAGTGAGCATGCCCCTTGTATCAATAAGTGAGTATAAACCTGGTACAGACAGTACAAAAGTTGTTGAGTTATAAATACAATACATTTTCCAGTGAACACGTGTGTATGTGGTATTGATTTTAATTTTGTTTGAAAAGTATTTTTCTTTATCATCCATTGAGGGACACCGGGTAGACCATCACCTTTAAGTCCCATCCTTTGGCAGACAGTTCACTTATAAGTATTATGGTTGTGTTTAGCCGTATACCTGCTTTAATATGCTCTTACTTTAATATGTATGTACATTTTTTACTTAATTTTGCACATATTGACATACTGAAATTTTTGCTCATAGTAACATCAAATATGAAACCTTAACAGTACTGAGGTTTTCGGTTTAACATGGCTTGTAGTAATTGTGTCAAGTATAGCTTAATCTCTAATCCATCCAAATCTTTTTGCTTTATTTTTGAGTAGACTTGGGTAGAGAACATATTTTTTTTTTATAAATCTTTATTTTATCTTCATTTTCACATTTTATCAACATTAAACATTGCAATTTCATATTATATTATACATGCATTTTACAGATTTATAATGATTTATTCCTGTACCCATGTATATTGCCTGTATATTATTAATATTGCCTTCATTCACTATTCTAGCCATATTCTCATTAAAACTTCTTAGTCAATCAGCCACCTTCTATATGCCCATACACACAAGAAAAAGGAAAGGAAAAAAAAAAAAAAAAATGGAAAAGAAAAAAGAAATCTCTCCCTCTCTCTCCACCTCCCCCGCTCCTCCCCTATGGGAGACCCGCTTCTTGGGTCTTCTCTTCTCCCCCCCCCCCCACGTCCTCCATCCCCTCTCATATAGTCCGCAGTAGGGAGGATGATGTCCTATATTTCTCCCATTTTTGCCACATTTCTCTTATGTGGTCTTTTAGGCCTTCTTCTTTTGTGATCCTCTCTTCCAGTGAACGCATTTCATCCATTTCTGCTATCCATTCCTCTATTGAGGGTGTTATATCATTTTTCCATTTTCTTGCTATCACTGTTCTGGCTGCGGTTAGACAGTGTTTTAATATCCCTTTTTTTATCTTTTTAATCGTTCCTGGTATCATTGATAGTATAGAGATCTTTATATCTGGTTGTATATTTATGTCTGTCATCTCACAATATATTTTGAATATTTTTTCCCAAAATATATGGACTCCTGGGCAAAAGAACCAGATGTGAGACATAGTCCCGATTGTTTTCTGACATCTCCAACAGGTGTTGTCATTTTCTATATTAATCTTATGCATGTCAATTGGGCATTTATACCATCTCACTAATAATTTATAGTTTCTTTCCTGGTGCCTATTGGAGAGTGACATCTTGTGTGTTAATATAATTGCTTTGTCCCATTTTTCTCTAGGTATGACCTCATCTAGTTCTTGTTCCCATTTTCTTATATATTTTAACTCCTGTATATCCCTATTTGAGATTAAATACTCGTATATATTGGATAGATTATGTGTAGGTTTTTGTTCTTGTAATAATAGTGTTTCCAATGTTGTTGGTACTCTATCCAGTGTTCCTGCTTTCTCAAGGGTGATTATATATTCCTGAAGCTGTCTATGTTGTATCCATTTATGTGCGTGCTCTCTGCCCATATCTTCTAATCGGATAAGTTTCTTATTCTCCATTGTCTGTATGATTCTGATGCTGTCTTTTTTTTCCCATTTTAAAAAAGTTTTAGTTTCACTCGCTGGGGGGAAATCAGGATTGCAGAAGAGGGGTCTCATTGGGCCTATATAAGATGACCCTATTCCCCTCTTCATCAATCCATCCCACATTTTCAGTGTTGCTTCGACCAAGAGTGGCGTCTCTTGTTTAGGCGGTCTATTTTCTTTCCTTATCCATGGTAAAACTTTTAAATTTATGTTCATGATTTCTTCCTCTAGCTTCACCCACTGTTTAGTTCCTATGTTATGAAACCAATCTAGGATCCTAGTAACCAGAGATGCTTTAAGATAGGCGGATAGGTCTGGAAGAGCTAAACCGCCATCTCTTTTGCGTCTAATAAGGATTTCCCTACTAACTCTCGCCGGTTTACCTGCCCAGATGAAACTCCCAATAAGTCTTCGTAGGGAGTTCAATATGTTTTTTAAGGGAAATATTGGTATTGTTTGGAACACATACAGTATTTTTGGAAGTATATCCATTTTTATAATATTTATACGACCTGTCCAGGAGAAAATCCCTTTATTGTAGTTTTGAAGTAGCTTCGTTATTTTTTGTATTAGTGGCAAATAGTTACTTTCTTGGAGTTTTCTCATATCGTTAGGGATATGTATTCCCAGATATTTGATAGCATTATTTTGCCATTTGAAAGAAAAATTATTTTTAAGTGTATCAATGATGTTTATGGGGAGTGAGATATTTAAAGCTTCTGTTTTGTTATAATTAACTTTGAAATTACTGACTTCAGCAAAACGTTTAAATTCTTTAATTAGATTAGGTAATGTTACTATGGGATTTGTGATGTATAATAATAAATCATCTGCGTATCCTGACAATTTATATTCTTGGTCTTTTATTTTAATTCCCTGTATGTCTTTATTAATCCGAATTGCTGTCATCAGGTGTTCCATAGTTAGGACATATATCAATGGGGATAAGGGACATCCCTGTCGGATTCCATTCAGTATTGTTATCGTATCAGATAGTTCCCCATTCGCCCGGATTTTAGCCGTTGGATTCTGGTATAGGACCATAATTTTTTCTAGAAGTCTAGGGCCCAGTCCCCATTGCCTCAATGTCTCTTCGAAGAATCGCCATCCCACCCTGTCAAACGCTTTTTCGGCGTCCACTGCCAAAAGACAGGATGGGATGGCGTGTCTCTTAGCATAATCGACCAGTGTCAAAGTTTTTGAGGTATTATCCCTCGCCTCTCTTCCCTCCACAAATCCTACTTGATCTAAATGTATCGTTCCTGGTAGTTTGGGTGTGAGCCTATTGGCTATAATCTTAGAATAAATTCGGAGGTCAATATTCGTCAGAGAGATTGGTCTGTAATTTCCACATAGTAGGTAGAGAACATATTTTGGTGATGGTTTTAATTACCTTTTTATTGAGAAATTTCACTTTTCATCTCTTTGAATCTAAACCTTTCCCATTTTACTGAAAAAGTCCTTGCAGTCTGTGTCCCTAGTGAAAATATTCCCCTATCACTTGCTCTCCTGATCGAAAAGTCTGAAGAAATATAAAGCATCTCAGTGGACAAAAAATGCTTTGGCTGTAGTTGGGCTTTAATTGGTATGCATAAATGAAAAAAAAGTTCAGTTTTGGTTAGAGTAGGACAGGATTCGTTTTTTTTGCTGTCTGTCTCCATTAGGTAGACTCATCACTCTACCACTCTTGTCTTTGATCATTATCACTGAGACAGAAAATTATGGGAGATCCACAATTTTGTTGTCACCAGAACAAGAGTTAAGGGAAATCTTTCACTGGGGGTGCTTATTTCTTTAACAGTTGTCTACAAGGTAAATTTTTAGGTTTACCCCCACTTCCTTTTGAATCTTTATTACAAGAAATGAAAGCAAATTTCCATAACAAGACAGCAAAAAATTTATTGAATGATACTTCCATACACTATTGAAAATTAAAAGAAACAGTTTTGGCCATGCGTACAATATGCAGTAACTAGATAATTCTTATAAATGTTTAAGTATGTTGGAATCAGAAAAATCACTGGTCATTATTACAATGAAGAGAAGGTGATAAACCTGTGTACCTTGCTACTGTTTTGTCTGATTCTAAAAGTAGATAGCGACAGGTCCTGACAATTTCAGTAAGGTAAGGCGCATCTCTTACCACCAAACTAATGACCAAGACTAGAACGAATTGTCAATTTAATAAAACCATACAGATTCAGTCCAGGGAGTTAATTTATAATACAAACTTATATATTCATGGTAAAATGTGAAGCCTCACTGAATGTTTGTTTATGTCCACACATTCAGGTACTTCCACCACCCTGCCTTCCACAGCGTTCTTGTAAGCCTTACAATGAAGGATTCCAATGCTGCTATGTCATATTTTGGGACTCCAGTGGACTGGTGAGTCAACTCTAGGATCAAAATTATTTAGTTGGGATAGAGCCAACTTTCCTATATCAGAGAATTTTGGGACAGTAAAATACATTTTAATATGAAGCCTTGGCTGTAGAATTCATGAATTGCACTACATGTCTATGGTTGGTATTGATCCTTACCAAAAGCAGTGTTTATATATAAGGCTGAAGTTTAGGTATGGCTATTTTTCCAGCTTGGACCAGTATACGTTTTGTGTCATGCCTGGACAATTCCTGTGGAACCTGGAAGTCACTGTAGTAAGCACCACTGCTACAGTGATCTCTACTAGCTTCCAGGTCCTGTGCCAAGCAGCTTCCCTGCTGCTTGGTTAACATGGGGTAGCTCAGTCAGAACATTTAGCATTTTCTCAATGAATGCAATTTGGATTATGTGGAAATTGTGATATCCTGCCTTGCCTCTCAAGTTCGCTCAGAGGCAGACACACAGTTTTATGTCAGCCTAATCAAACTTAAAAAAAAAAAAATATATATATATATATATATATATATATATATATATATATATATATATATATATATATATATATATATATATATATATATATATATATATATATATATACAATATTCCAGTACCTCATGTGGGTAACACTTTGACCACAGAATGGATGGGTTGCATATATATATATATATATATATATATATATATATTATAACATGACATGACGTTACGGTTGCTCTGCACAGCCATTTCCATGTAAATTTTAATTGCTACTATGAGGCTAGTTTTAAATGTCAAGAATCTTGGACACTAACCATGAATACAGCAAAGGTGTACCTGAGATTATTATATGTTCCTAGAGAGTGCAGGGGACCCTTTTGATTCTTTTTTTTTTTTTTTTTACTTTTGATATAGAAATATGTGAAACTCTCAGGATGCTATCCGTGGTTACTGATAAATCTAGCTTGATCTGTAACATGAATGCTTAGGTTGGGGGTAATCTCTAGAAGGCTGCCCTACATATTTTTTAACATGTTTTAGATCAGTATAGAGAACAACCTGCCTTATCAAACCATTTATATAAAGATAAATTGATAATTGTTCCCTGGTAGTTCTGGGTAATACTTGCCTAGAGATATTTTTACAAAGGAACCCCTATACAGATGGTATGGCTGGATCTGAATGAGTAGTAAGTAAAGTAGTGTGAAAAGAAAGGTAGTTTACTATTTATAAAAAATATCATTGCAACAACTTTCCACACTGCAGCATCCTAATCCTGCTCAACCCTTGTTTGTGTTGTGTAAATCCCAACACAAAGCAAGAAAAGAATCCTTGACATATGTTGCACACAAGGTGCTAAGCTTGCGGCAGCAAGGATCCTTATATTATATCCTGATATTTCACATGATGTTTCTTTCCTACACTCACACATTCTTATTTATTTATTCTCTTCTATATGAATGTAGAGGCATGGGTGTCCCAAAAACATTGCAGGGCATGTATCTTTTTTTTTTTTTTTTTTACTATAATTAATTTATGTATATAAATGCTTTTATATCTTTCCTCCCCGTCTTATATAAAATATTATTTTTTACTAAAACTATATTGGAAGGCCTTAAAATGAAACGAAACAACAAGAAATAAGAATAAGGACAATGAGAGGCATATCCAAATAGAGGGCTTATTTTACAGATTGATTTTACAGATGTAAAGCTTCACATTAAGGTGTGTGTGTGTGTGTGTGTGTGTGTGTGTGTGTATATATATATATATATATATATATATATATATATATATATATATATATATATAATCCAGGGGGTCCACCTTAAATGAAAGACCTCGTGTCTATCATCTTGTGCAACTTTTTCCTCCATCCCCATTAAATGGCACATCTCTATCCCCCATTCCTCAATCATTGGGGAATTGGCAGACTGCCAGTGTGTCTCAATGTTTTTTACTAAAAGTAGCTGCCTTATTTATTTATTATATTGTTATTTTAGGAGCTGCGTGATTTTATAGATTTTTTTTTTTGTGATATCAACATTTATTTACCAGCTATGAAAGGGAGAGAAATTATTTAGCAATGAATAGGCACAGTGATTTTATTTTCTATTTCCAGCCTGCACCATAAAAGAGGAAAAGAGAGCAGATTCTCAGAGCCTGAAGAGCTGTACCTTCTATCCTCGTTTAATGAAATGGTTACAATTTCAAATGCTGCTGCTGTGGAGACCAGGGGACAGTCCAGCTCCTCGTGTCTGACTGTGCATCATTGTCTCAAACAGAAATTGGAATCCGATCTGCTCTCTTTATCCGAGCAGCTACTCAATAGTTACTCCTCAGAGGTACTCAGCAATCGCATGTGTCTGCTACATTGGTGTATTCTGCAATTCATTCATTTTACCATTCTGTATTTTACCTTTGTCATCTCAGATGACAAGAGAACCAACTGTATTCTAAAATCCAGGTATAAACTGTCCTGGGCAATCTCCATAGTAGGACAGCATAGATGGTACAGTGCTTGTCCTCCAATTCAAGCAGCAAAATGAGAGGTGTAGTAAGCTCAGATCCACAGAATTGATGAATCAGAAGGGGGAAGATCCTTGCATTTCAGGTCCTCAGGCACAGTTTTCTCTCTGCCAACAGTGAGGAGCGCAGTAATGACATCACTACATTTTACTACAGATTTCATTAGACATATTGCCTTAGATCATGGGTGCTCAACCTGTGGCCCTCCAGATTTTGCACAACTACAGGTCCCATCATGCCTCTGCCTTTGGGAGTCATGCTTATATCGGTCAGCCTCGCAATGCCGCATTGGATTTGTAGTTCTGCAACAGCTGGCGGGCCACAAGTTGAGCACCCATGCCTTAGATGATTTCCCTCTGCTGTTTTTCAGAATGCGTTTGAGACAACAGGTACATATAATACATACAAACAAATAGAATAGAAGATCATATGATGTATTCACCACTGCCTGTATGCTCTAGTTACCATTATTATGATTCATACTCCGTATGCTAATAGATAATTACACAGTAATTTATGGAGGGCTTTATAGTAATACAGACAGGGAGCAATATGTATGATTTATTGTATATCAAACTCAAAATGGGTAATCTAAGTAACTGTGCTATGTCACCTGTTTTCTTTTCATTAGACCACTCCTCCAGATAGTCTAGCCCAGTGTGCCAGCCTTTTGATTGGTGTATTGGCTTGTTATTGTCACTCTGAGGTCATCAACGAAGAGCAAGCCTGTAAATCTACTTTGTTCCAGAAAGCGAAGGTAATTGGTGCAGCTGTGTGCGTATAAATAAAGATGCTTATCCTAAACGTACAGTACAGGATACTGGTTTATAGGCTGATACCTTCAGGTGATGGGACACTGGCAAGATTTTGAGATCACATTACCTGGGCATCCCCCCTATAACCCTGCTCAGAGGAAGGGTGAGGAAAGAATGGGATAGACTGTTTGTTTCAAGGGTACTTGAAGAGAATCTGTCACGTTCAGGTTCTACTGGTGCTGCTCGAAGGCTCCAACAAGTTCTCTTCTATTAGCCGCTGGGAGTGCAGGTGGAGACAGAGCTCATCCCAGCTCAGTTGATACCGATCCGAAGAAAGAAGAGTCGCATAAGCCGTACATCAAAACAAAACCCTGTATGTGGAAAGGGAAAACAACCTCAGAACAAGCTCCATCCAGACCACACACTCCAATATGTTTTGCAAACCTAACATTTTATACAGAAATACAGGTGTCATGGTGCCAGGAAGTACTACTTATGTTACTGGCTCACATTTCCATACCATACCCCGAAGTACAAAATCTTATATATATATATATTACACACGCTTGAGAATGTACTGTTTTTTTCCAGAGATTCCCTACTATGCTCTTGATCAGGCATCACTAAATGACAGACCAGTGTCTAGATCCAAACTAAGGCAAACCGATGCCTGTGTATTTTCACCTGGCCGCCAGCTCCCCTGCCGACCGCTGCCGCTATTATTCTCAAGGAAGAGCACAAGATGGGAGGCACGACAGGTCTGGATAGAGGGTGGGACTTTTCAAGTTAAGAAGCGGGTGATTGGTTGTTAGTCTGCAGGGCAGTCCAATAAATCATTCACTCCCCTTTTAACATGAAAAGTCCCGCCCTTTGTCCAGACATTCTGTACCTCCCAACTTGTGTGAGTAAGGTAGGACAGTAAGGGGGGTGAGGGTGGGGGGCAGTTCTGCAGTGTAAAGAAAGGGACAGGGGTTCGTAATATGGAGGCAGGGCTGTGACGTAAAGAGGGATCTGTAGTGTAAAGGGTGGACTTTGAAGTAAGGGGGGGGTGCTAATATGAAAGGGTGGACTTCATTCATTCATTCATGTGAAGTAAGGTGGGTGGTAATATTAGGGGAAGACAGTGGTGTCAAGAAGAAGAGGCAGAGGTGGGACTGTGGTGTAAGTATTGGGGGGGGGGGGGCTGTGATGTGAAGGGGGACTGAGGGCAATGGTGTAAATGCGGGTCTGTGATAGGGGAGTCTGTGATGGGGGGGGTCTAGGAAGGATGTGATAGGGCGGTTTGTGACAGGGGTGTATAAAGGGGGGGGGGTCTGTGATGTGAAGGGGGGGACTGAGGACACGTTAACACTGGTCTCTGCAAGGGCACTTGACAACAATTGTTTTCTATGTGCATGGTTCACAATGCAACAGTGCCCCTGAGTGCTGAACAGTGCGTTGTGAAATGCATATTGTGTGCATTTTTCTGCAACTGACTGGGGCTCACCTGAAGGCTCTCTGTACAGTCTGATTCTTTCTATGGAACTGAGCTGCGGTGCTTAAAAATGAATGAAATGTAATTTTAACATTTCAATAGGGTTGAAAGAAAAAAGTACACAGTGCGACACACTTAAATGCGCACCGCCACGCCAGTTCCTGGACATCACGCTAGCAGGTGCCCACACAGTAGAACCCTGTATTTTACCATAAGGGCCGGGAAGTGTGGGCCCTAAAGGTGGGGTGGGGGGGCTTCTGTGATGTGAAGAATCGGAGTCCTAGCACAAACCTAAAACTTGGACCTCCACTGGAAGAAAATTTTACTTTACTTTGGCTTGAACTCAGTGATTTTTAATTTAGTAACCCTGCTCTAGATGTACCTCAAGACAAGGGGATCTCATCCATATGTTTTGGAGATGTTCAAAACTGGGCCAGTAATGGCTTGAGGATTTTAACTATAATTACTTGTGATTTTATTTGTTTTCCCAATATATTGGAAAGATAAATGAAGAATTATACCCGCGCTTAGTAAATAAATAAATAAAATATGTATAAGTCAGCAGCTGAACACTATAACTTGGATATTGGGCACAAAAGTGTAATTCAAAGTATAAAGTGCAGCGCTAAAGTTGTAATTTCATGATGACACAGTGCCTGTATATAGCATGTGATAAACAATATGCAATACCAACTATGACCGATATGCAATACCAATGCAATGTCACTCAATATTGCACATTGGTCACAGTTGGTACTGCTTATTGTTATTGCGCGTTTGCACTTTATGGTTCATTACATGCTTAAATATGCATTGTGTTAGTCACATATGAACTTTTTCCTTTAATTACATTTTACATGTTTGCATTGGTATTGCATATCAGTCATAGTTGGTACTGCATATTGTTTATTGCACGTCTGCACTTTACAGTTTATATTATGCTATATACACTGTGTCATCACAAAATTATAACTTTAGCTCTGCACTTTATACTTTGAATATAGGAAAGATAGCCATTGATATTCCCAACCACATGCTATGTATTTTCACTAATCACACATATAATACAAAAAGGTTAAATAGATCAATAGTTTGCCTTAAAAATAGAGTTTTATTGACTGTCTAACACATTTACATTCAATCTGCAGGTTCATTCTTTCTCGTATAATACATTACCATATTTATCGGCGTATAACACGCACCCCAAGTTTAGGAGGGAATTTTAAGGAAAAAAAGTTTTAGGAGGGAAGTTTAGGGAAAAAAAAAAACTTACATTTAAGCGTCATTTGCAGCTTGCCCAGCGTCATTTGCAGCCTGCCCAGCGTCATTTGCAGCCTGCCCAGCGTCATTTGCAGCTTGCCCAGCATCATTTGCAGCCTTGCCCAGCGTCATTTGCAGCCTTGCCCAGCGTCATTTGCAGCCTTGCCCAGCGTCATTTGCAGCCTTGCCCAGCGTCATTTGCAGCCTTGCCCAGCGTCATTTGCAGCCTTGCCCAGCGTCATTTGAGGCTTGCCCAGCGTCATTTGAGGCTTGCCCAGCGTCATTTTCAGCCTTGCCCTGCGTCATTTTCAGCCTTGCCCAGCATCATTTTCAGCCTTGCCCAGCGTCATTTGCAACCTGCCCAGCGTCATTTGCAACCTGCCCAGCGTCATTTGCAACCTGCCCAGCGTCATTTGCAACCTGCCCAGCGTCATTTGCAGCCTGCCCAGCGTCATTTGCAGCCTGCCCAGCGTCATTTGCAGCCTGCCCAGCGTCATTTGCAGCCTGCCCAGCGTCATTTGCAGCCTGCCCAGCGTCATTTGCAGCCTGCCCAGCGTCATTTGCAGCCTGCCCAGCGTCATTTGCAGCCTGCCCAGCGTCATTTGCAGCCTGCCCAGTGTCATCTGCAGCTTGCCAGAGTCATTTGCAGTTTGCCAGCGTCATTTGCAGTCTTGCCGACGTTTAAATTTCCCACCGCGAGACAAACCGCGCATGCGCGGCCGAAAAGGACCGAACCATGCGCGGCCGAAAAAGGCCGATGCGCGGCCGAAAAAGACCAAGCCGACTGTTCGGCTCCACTCGGAGTCCCGCCTCCCTGCTGTTTCGGGAGCGAGCGCAGGGAGGCGGGACTACGAGCGAAGCTGAACAGTCGGCTCGGTCTTTTTCGGCCTTTTTCGGCCGCGGTTCGGTCTTTTTCGGCTGCGGTCGCCATTTTTCGGCGGCGCAACCAATTTTTGTCATTTTTTTTGGGGGGGGGTATCGGCGTATAACACGCACCCACGACTTTCCCCCGATTTTTAGGGGGAAAAGGTGCGTGTTATACGCCGATAAATACGGTATATACTTCATTGTTGTTCATCAGATTATGAAAACTCTCTGTCTAAATTGGATACCTTAATGAATTAAAAACTTGGATGCATGGTACTTAAAAAAAGAAAACATTGGAGTTGATTTAGTAAAACTGGAGAGTGCAAAATCAGGTGCTGCTGTGCATGGTAGCCAATCAGCTAACTTGTTCATTTAAGCTTTGACAAAACCTCTCTAGTTTTAGTAAATCAACCCCAATGTGTACTTGCATTTGTTTATGGATTTTTTTCTTTTTTTTTTTTTTACAGATGTTGATGCAGTATGCTGGTGAGACCACAGCATTATTAAAGGGAAAGCTAAATGAGGAAGCCAATATTACTTCTTTGGGAATGATCGTTTCCCATTGTCTAGGATGTGTGTGTAATTGTACAAAGGTAGGTGTTTCTATTTTTCATGGCCAAGTTTCCCTGCTAATATTGCTTAAAAGAATAATAAAGGGTGATAAAACACTTTTGACAGTTAATGCGAACTCAATTTTTCAATAAGGGGTAAATGCATCTAAACCCAAAAACCCCAAAAAATATATGCTGCAGCTTACCAGACTTGGGGACCTGATGTGACTGCTTTAGTCGTCTTCTTCCTTTTTAAGCTTTTTTTTTTTTTTCCTTTTTTTTTTTACCTGATGGTCCTGCCAGTAACACACTTCATGTCCTAGGGTTTCAACCCTCACTCATTGTATTGTAACTTGGGAGTAGCAATGTTGTCCCACACCTACAGAACTCATCATCTTCTCCAACACAGCAGTGAGATGTTCTGTAGTTTAAATAAGATAAGAACTTGGAAGGCTCATGACTTTATTTGAGATTTCAATTCAGTGCCCAGAAATTTACAAGGACACTGGATTTCTGACAAAAGAATATTCTCAGCCTGAAAAAATACTAATGCAGCCACCACATTTAAGAACTGAAGTATAAAAACCGAAGTATAAAAGCTGCAGTATATTACTTTTTTGTTCTTAGATTTTTTTTTTAACCTCTTCACGCCAGAGCCTAGCGTCACTTTAAGAGGTTTAGGATGCCGGAAGGCTGGCAGGGCTTAAGATAACGTGACCGCAATTATTGGCAGTTGGCAAAAACTCCCGATCGCTGCTTTCAGTTAGGTGCGAGTAACTGTGGCGGGAGTGCACTGGCGCATGCTCTTGGCACAGCTGTATTGACCGCAATTCATGCAAATATACGACCTCTGGGCGCCAAGGACCACATATTTGCATGCGGCTGGCGCCAAGGGGTTAAATAGCCTGTTTAATTAAAAAAAAAACAATAAATTGCTGTAAATATACTCTACAATTATCCAATTATGTGCAGATGAAATACGTAGACAGGAATTTTGCTTTTCACATGATTGGATCACTTAAAGCGGTAGTAAACTTTTTTTTATTTTTACCTACAGGTAAGCTTATAATCAAGCTTACCTGTAGGTAAAATTAATATCTACTAAATGTGTACTGATTAGGAGATATTCTAGCGAGCAGCAGCCGGTGACGTCGCCAGCATACCTGTGCCATTTCTTCAGAGCTGTGTGCCGTTGTGGAGACTCCCGCACGCTATTCAAGCGGCCACAGCCCTTGAGCCCGGAAGGAAGACAAGGTGAAGATGAAAGCCTCTGCAGCAGTGACAGAGCACCGCTGGAGGGCTTTCTTTCAACGTAAGTCTTTCATAATGTGCTAACATGTAATGCATACTAGCACATTAAGGCTTTACCTTTCAGGAATAAACTTTTTGTTCCCCACGCGTTTACTACAAGTCAATATTATCACAATTTATTGTGTAAAGGTTTTCAACTCCCTTAGTAATTCAGTCTTACTGTGTTTGAAGAAGGCAATGAGCTAGTCATGTGTGCAGGGGGGCGAGGACTCTTAGTAACCATATTTACAAACTGCTAGTGTTGCACAGAAAACGATTTGTGCTTTTGTCAGCAATAGAAAAGCGTGTCTAATTGCAGAGCTCTGGGTTTTTAAAGTGGTTGTAAAGGCTCAAGTTTTTTTTTACCTTCATGCATTATATGAAGATAAAAAACTTTGTGTGCAGCCCCCCCCCCCCCCCCCCGAATACTTACCTGAGTTTTATCTTCCTCCAGGGCTTTGTATGAGAGCCTCTGCACTCCAGGCACTCTCCCTCATTTGTTGAGACAGCAGGGGGAGCCAACGGCAATCACAGCCAGTGGGCCAATAAGGAGAGAAAGGGGGCTGGGCTGAGCCATGGCTCTGTGTGTCTTTTTAATGACCTTTTTAGTTAACTGTTGACGTATATTTGAAGGCTTTTACTTCCTTCAGAGGATCAGGCAACTGATAGAACATTTTTACTTACAGTCCATGTTGTTTAACTTTCTTTCGAAAGTGTTAGCATGGCATTGACTTGTCTATGTCTTTAAGAAAAATAAGAGAAGCTGGGTAAACACTAGTAAAATTCCAAGCGAAAATTCTTAGGAAAGTTTGTTCGAAAATTCTCGATACATGTAAATCTCTTTCGAAAGAAGTTCAAGATCTCTTTTTTCTTTCAACATTCAATTTTGGAATGAGTGAACCTTACCAAACAAAACCACATACTGTTTAAAATTAATACGTTTGAGCAAATTTTCAAATTTTCTTAACACTGCGGTCGAAAATAAGCGTTGATTTTTGGCACCACTAATGATTAGAAAAAAGAATAAACATTCTTAAAATGAAAAATGTTGAATGAAATTTTACTAGTGTATACCCAGCCTAACTTATAAATAGGAGGATTAATAAAAGATGTATAGTCTGCTGTAATTGTGTGTGAAAAGTGATGGGTGATTCTGATTGTTCCGTTCACCTGACTGGCATAGAGAACCTTGTATGGGTCAATATTGCCTCGGCACACTTCAGAATCTGCTTCTAGTCAGACATACGATATATTGGCTCATTCAATCCCTGAATTATATAACCTTGTTAAATATTTCTGATTAGATTTTACATGCCCCCGCATATATCTAGATTTCTTCTGCAGCCAATGAATGACGCATATTTGGCAGTGATTTCTACCCTGCAACAATAAGCTTATTAATTTCATTCTTTCTTTCTTTGCAGTCTCGTCCAGCTCATTGTTTTTCAGATTTATTCCTTCGTCTTTTTACATCGAGGATGTTAAATGATTTGTGTGATATTTCTAGAAATTTGGTAAGCTGGCATTGTTTTCTGTGTTATTTAGCACATGTATTTTCATCATGTTACAACCAAAAATGTAAATTTATTTTATTGGGATTTTATATGATAGTCCAACACAAAGTGGCACATAATTGTGAAGTGGAAGGAAAATAAATGGTTTTCAAAATTTTTTTTTTTTTAACAAATATGTGAAAAGTGTGGCGTCCATTTGTATTCAGCCCCCTTTACTCTGATACCCTTAACTAAAATCTTGTGATATCAATTGCCGTCGGAAGTCACCTAATTAGTAAATGGAGTCCACCTGTGTGTAATTTAATCTCAGTATAAATACAGCTGTTCTGTGAAGCCCTCAGAGGTTTGTTAGAGAACCTTAGTAAACAAACCGCATCATGAAGCCATAAGAAGGCCCATTTGCAGTTTGCGGAAAGCAATGTGGGGGACACAAAAAACATGTGAAAAAGGTGCTCTGGTCAGATGATACCAAAAAACGACCCTAAACCTACAGCCTGAGCTATAATGGAATGGTTTAGATCAAAGCATATTCATGTATTAGAATGGCCCAGTCAAAGTCCAGACCGAAATCCAATTGAGAATCCGTAGCAAGACTTGAAAATTGCTGTTCAGACGCCCTCCATCCAATCTGACAGAGCTTGAGCTATTTTGAAAAGAAGAATGGGCAAAAATGTCACTCTCTAGATCTGCAAAGCTGGTAGAGACATCCCCAAAAAGACTTGCAGCTGTAATTGCAGCGAAGGGTGGTTCTACAAAGTATTGACTGTGGGGGGTGGAATACAAATACACGCCACACTTTTCACATATGTATTTGTAAAAAAAAATTGAAAACCATTTATCATTTTCCTTCCACTTCTATGCCACTTTGTGTTGGTCTATCACAATCCTAATAAAATACATATAAGTTTTTGGTTGTTGCATGACAAAATGTGGAAAATTTCAAGGAGTAAGACTACTTTTTCAAGACACTGTATCTGATACTTGCATTATCTCTGTTCTAACGTAATGAATTGCATGTGCTAAGTTACATTACTTGTTTGATGCTCTATGTCAGGGGTACTGAGTTAAACTTCATAGAGGTCCTGCTAGTAACATTTTCTTTCTGCAGCAGTCCAAATTAAATTTTTGTTCAATGGTGGCTCGGGTCCGTTTAAATCACATTTCCCTTACATCACAACCCCCTTTCACATCACAGCCTCCCTTACATCACAACCCCCTTTCACATCACAGCCTCCGTTACATCACAACCCCCTTTCACATCAGAGCCCCCCTCGTATTACAGCCCCGCTTGCATAACAGCCCCCCCCCCTTTACATCACAGTCAGTCCCCCTTGCAATCACAACCCCCCACCAACTAACTTGCAGCCCTCTTTCAACCACAGCCCTCCTCCTCACATCAGATCCTTCATATCACAGCTCCCTCATTTCATATTCCAAACCTCCCCCTCATATCAAAGATCCCCCCTCTCACATTATAGCCCCCCCATTTCACATCACTGCCCCCCATATCACAGCTCCCCCCCGACATCAAAGCCCCACTCATAATCTTTCTCCTTTACAGTAATATCTTGACACAGCTTTGCAGAGGACTGGAGGAATGGCAGGAAGGACTACTCTTCTGTATGTATTTGCCTGCATGCTGCTGCTGTTGAACTCAAAGCAGGGAAGAGAGTGTGAGGCACAGAAGGTTTGCAGGAGCTACTCAACTCTTGTTAAAAAGCTTGTGCCCCACTTGTTATAATAAAAGGTTGGGCAGCTCCTGCTCCCCCTGTAGACCTGCAGTATCTCCCACCCTCTTCCCTGTTGTGAGTTCAACAGTAGTGGCGACAGGCAAGTGCATACAGAAGAGGAGTCCACCCTGCCATTCCTCCTGCCCTATGCAATGCTGTACCTGTGTCTTTTAACAGTGGCGGCAGGAGAGGAGTCAACTCAGGCTGCTAGGTGGTGTGCCCGCAGTCCGGACAAGACTGTTACTTTGTCTGTGTCCAAACCACTATCTGCCATTTAGTGATGCCTGCTCTATATGATGAAAAATCTTCCTTTACGATGTATACTTTTTTGTACTTTTTTAACTTTGTTACTTCAACTTTAATTCCAAAAAAGTTGTGAGGCTGTGTAAATATAAACCCAAATTTTATTCACGGAACAAACTAGAAAACATAACACATGTTTAAACTGAGAAAATGTACCATTTTAAGAAAAAAATAAGGTGATTTTGAAATGAGTAGAAACAAAAATAAAATAAAATGGGACTTTGTATGAGGTATGTGCGGCAACAGAAACGTAGTCAATATAAAAACACAATGTTTATTGCCAAATAATGATTATGTAATATATTGGAAAAATCCATTCCTAGGTTTGTGTCCATAATGACAAACGTATGTAAAAAATTGGCAACAACAATAAATGATACTTTGCATAATAAATATATGACCGCATTACCCCATTGTAGGGTAAATATATATCAGCCATCTTAGATGACACGGACCACCTCAGAAACAGTATAAAGATAAAATTTGTATATACGAAACTGGTTAAACCTTCCAATGAAGATGAGATGCATTAAATAATCCCTACGCTTTCGTGGATTTAATCCACTGGGGCAAATTCATTAAATATCTGTGAAAAAACACATACATATAAAAAAAATTATAAAAAATATTGTATAAAACAATCCAGCCAGGGTACCTGATAAATTTGAATACTAACCAAAGGGATGAGAGGGCTTCTCCCTCTTGGGTACTTACATATGAGCTAAATATGAAGTGGTGAGATTGCAACAAAAAGGCCGCTCAAGGCGTCTGTCACAAGAGCCGAGGTTCCCGGAACCCAAGAATTGGAACAGGAGCATAAAAGGAACCTCCACAGAAAAGGAATGTCCAGAGGTGGTGTGTATAGGCTCCAATACTATAATTCAAAAAAAAATAATTAAGTGAGTGATAAACTTTTGTTTAAAAACGTGAATAGACGTGAATGGAAACTTCCACCAAGGAGAAACTAGAGATTCAGGTGAAAAAAAAGTTAGAGGGAGGCATAGCCACATTGTAAAATTAAATGACTGAAAACAGAGACAGATAGACTTAATAGAGCACCCCCATGAGTAGGTGAGGGTGTGTGCTCAGAGACTGTAATAGAGTCAGGGATATAAGATCTCCAGTGATTACCTTAAACAAAAAACATGATTTAGATGGGTGTGTTCAGTGTGCACTTCTAGGGCACTCTGACTCTCTAAAATGCTCTTTTTTTTTTTTTTTTATCCAATCATGTTACTGACCTGCCAATTAACCTAATTGGTTCTTTCGGCTCTTCCTTGTTAGTACCACTTACTTTTCCAGCTTTTTGGTGCCCAGCCCCAACTTTTTTGAGATGTGTTGCTGCCATCAATTTAAAAATTACCTATTTTTTTTTCCTAAACTGGTACATTTTGTCATTTTAAACATTTGATATGCTTTCTATGTTCTATTGTGAATAAAATATGGGTTTATGGGATGTGCAAATCATTGCATTCTTTTTGTAGATTTTACACAGCATCCCAATTTTTTGGGAATTGGAGTTGCGCTTCTTGGCAGAGAGCATACTGCTGGAAAAAGTTGCTAAAAAGGCTCAGAAAGCTGGCGAAGAGCCGGTAACTCGAGTATGGCACATCTCTCCTTGGCCATGTCCATACCATGCCCCTGGAATTGTACATTATTAGGATTATGTTTTTGTTATTTTGTTAACTAAATCTTTTTATGAATAAAGTACAAGTCCCGTCTGCCACCACGGCAGAAGGCTTGTAGTTGTCGCATGGACTTTGAGCATGCCGATAGTCCATTCACACATTATCCAGCTTTCTAAATGAAAGCTCGTACAGCGGCACGGGCAGAAAGCTGAAGGGAGAATGTGCAGGAGAGGGAATAATAATAAATGAACATTTTTTTTCCTGCATTTTTCTTATATATTGCAGTATATGAATGTTTTAGCGTCTCTGTGCAATTTCAGATAACAAGCAGCAGCACTACAGTGGAAGCCATGGAGGTTGATATTATGGATGGTGACATAGAAGCAAGAATTGATACAGAAGACCAAGGTGCTGTAGATCTTATAGATGATCATTCTTCTCCTGAAGTTACAGAAAGCACAGACTATGGAGAATTGCAAAATGTCACTGGTAAGTAAATTAACCAGATCCAGGTTATCTGTATGGCAAGGTTTGAAATCTAGTGGGGTGGACCTTGAACACAGAGGCTGTAGATAATTTTCTTCATACAAAAAGCCCTAGGCAGGAATCAACTATTTTTACATTAATCTTTACCTTTTGTGCTGAAATACTTAATTTCTTTCTTAAAAAAGACAAAGACCTATGCCATGAAAGTAAAGAGACTGTTTACTAAAGCTGGGCTAAACTGTATTAAAACGCCACAAACTGTAAAAGCTATTTAATTAAATATTCTTACTTAAAGCAAACCAAAGGACGAACGTCAATGATTGAGCAAGTGCAAAAAAAATAAAAACATTTCTAAACTTTCCTGTAAAACAGAAACCAGTCGCTGGGGCCCTATGCACAATATGCATCCAGTGATGTCAGAAGCGTCTGTAGGGTCATGAGACCACATCATTCTCTGTACAGTAATGTATTACTAATAGTAAACAAATTACCATAAGTCGGAATGGGCGGCTCAACCACGATATATAACTTGCAGTGAAAGAAAAAGAATAGTATGATTAAGCAGGAACGGGAAAAAAGAGAGGAAAAAGAAGAGAAAAGTGAAGGATCAGGAGTACGTCCATCCAGAGATCCATCGCCAATTCACCCGAGAGACACCCTTAGATGCGGGGCACCTGTAGATAAGAAAGACGGGTTCCAAAATGTTTCAAATAGGCTTTGTCTCGGTCTTATTTTGTAGAGAAATCACTTTGAAAAATAGCCCCCCCCCCCCCCCCTTAGCATTTCCAACTGTGACCATCTTTAGTAAGGGCAGATGATTAATTTTACTTCTGGAATTCATCTGCCCCCAGCTAAAGCATGTAGGCAGGAGGGTGTGCCTAGTTGAGAAAGCTCCTCCTCCAGTTTAACGGGTAAAAATGACCATGAAGACTCCCGATATGTATGTCAGAATTTTGGCCTAAGCCAGAAACCAGGAAGAAACTAAAGAAATGTAAAAAAAAAAAAAAAAGATGGTCCATCTTCCTACTATGTTAGCAGCATTAAAAATAGGTAATTTTAATTAAATTAATGGAGTTAATATACTAAAGTAATCGGCTTCTCAGCAAAGTGAATGTGCGTAAATTGGGTGAACATGTTTTACTTAGACTAGCCAATCATATGTAAGGTAAATTAAAAAAACATGGATTTTTGGTAGGACATGCTTAGTTGTTTGAAGTGAATGCAGTGTTGACATGTTTACTGAGCTTAGAGAACATTTACTTTGCAAAGTAAATATCCTCTTCTTTAGTAAATCAACTGACATATCGTGTCAGTCAAATCCTTACCTGAAAAATGTCTTAACACAGATTATGTGTAAGAAATGTTCAAGGTTCCCAACTTAGTACTGCTAGTCTCATTCAAAGCTGTATGAATCTTTAGACAAAATGTATGTTATTAGTAGGGTGCCCTGTAGCTGATCATACATTGGGCAGTTCAGCTTTTTAATGTTTGACATTGGTGAACATTAGCACAACCTACCGGTATACTGTATATAAAAGTACAAACAAATATTAGACGTTTGTGTTCTCTCTGGGAAATTCTTCTATCAGTAAAGACTACATACTGTCTTCTGATCTGTGCATAGATTTGATGCTTAATCTTAAAGAGGTGCCCTGGATCGGCACAGGCACACCGCTCACGCGGCCGATGTGTTTGCAAAGTTACTTCTGGGTTCGCGGTCTCCGCCGATGTGATTGTCCGGAGCCGTGATTAAGTCACTCCCGCGGGTGCAGCTGGTCACGGCACGGCCCCTGAAGAAAATGCACAAGCGGGTCGTTCCTGGCTGTCGTGGTGGTGTATTGGCTTCAGTACTTTGAGCCTCCGACCTTGACCGAACAGAAAATAAAAATTCTGACCCTCATTTATAGCATGTATCTTCCTGGTCAGTGACTCCAAAAGTACTCATGTCAGACACAGACAGGCAACAAGTTTTTTTTTTTTTTTTTTTTTCAAAAGAAGGATACTGTCAATGGCAACATTCATGTTTTTTTTTTTTTTTCATTTTGGGAGAAAGGTATTTTACATAACTGAAAGCTGGTCATTTTTAAGCATGGTTTGTCTCCCTGTGAACTGATACATCTGGCAGAGAGCTTGTTCTTTTTGAAAAACAACAGACTTGCTGATCAGATCACCAGCTGAAAATGCAATGTAGCAGAAATAAAGCCTAAAAGAGAAAACAAATTCGGATATCATACGCATGAAGTAGTAAGTTGCAATATATTGAATGTTTGCTTTTGGGTTTAATACTACTTTAATTTGCTTTGGTTCTGTGTTGTAAAATGGGTGAATCCAATGATGTCCCTGCAGAAAGGTTATGTCATGAGATGTGAATGTATGAGGAATGTGTATGCACCACCACCATCTCTAATCCAACTACTTTCAGAATTTTGCTGCCTCTCTGCCAGGTCCCCAGTGCACAGACGCTCTGCAGTGTCTTTAGGCGGGCCATACACATACATGGTTTGAATGCTGAACCTACTGACATTCAAACCGTTAATGGGTAGGCTGAATCTACCAAGTTGATCAATTGGGTACAACCAGCCTTCTGGATTCTCTTGCCACTTTGGCTAGTGGCTGCTATAGCCGCTAGCGATAATCACTGGCTTCCCCCGCCGGGAGAAGATAATGGCTCAGCAGGAGGGAATCCAGCTAATTTCTTTCCTACAACCTGCTGATGCAGAAAATAAATTTTGCTTGGTGTATGGCCGGTGTATGCTGACTTTTAATAATCGGACACTTACCTGTCCCAGGGTCCAGCGATGTGAGGGATCGAAGTCCCGCTCGTCCCCCCCTCCGTTTGGCGGCACCGGCATTGTAACTGTGGGCTGTAGCTTCGCAGCCTGCACCCACTGCCCATGCGCGAGCGGCGCCGTGCACCTTGAGTGGCCACGCAATCATCTGGGACCTGTCACATGTCCCAGGTGATTGACAGGAGGGAGGGGGCAGAACTGAGTGCTTCCTGCGCCGAGGGGAAGTGATGTCACCAGCCCAGGCACTAAAGGAGGCAGACTACGAGGGACCCCCTATTTTTTTCCAAATGTTTTATTTAAAAAAAAATTTAGGAATATTAATGATTTTTCATTTTTTTCATGTGTGCAACCCCACTTTAACAAGGCATTGTGGTTTATTTACTAAAGCATGGAGAGTGCATGATCAGGCTTACTGCTGCATAGAAACCAATCAGCTTCCAGTTTTTTTTGCCTTAGGCAACTATCATCAGAAGTAAAGCACTGTCTTGATTAGGTCTGTATTACTAATAGTCTGGGTGTGAGTAGATAACACTTACGTTTTCTCTGTAGGTGCAGTGAGTCCTTTGTCAGAGGATCACCTCAGCAAACAAGAGATGGTGTTGATGCAGGCCCTGCAGTTCCTGTGTTTCTGTGCATCAGCTGCTGTCAATCGATCAGTCAATTTCAGACCTTCTGACATACGAAGAAAACTCCTCAACCTTATTGATACCTCACTGGACACTAGCAAGCCTCTTCATCTTCGTGTGGTAAGATAAATAATGTTACTGCTTAGTAAACTTAAGTGGTTAAACCAACACATTGGTCTGCCTGTCGGGCAGTATTTGGATATTTAGGCAAACTTGGATTACGATGTGCTTTTAAAGAAACTCTGTCACAAATGTCTGATTAAAGTGGTTGTAAACCTCAGACATGAAATATGAACAAAGCATACCTCTCTACAGTGTGTACTTATTTCAATCCAGAGTGTCATCTCTGTTTGCTGCCTCATTCCTCTATTTGCATGAGTCACTTCTGACAAGTTTTCCTGACACCAAGCGAAAAATGGTGACAAGGGAGGGATCTCTAGCTAATTCTCATCCTCAGCTCTGTTCCTGTGTGCTGTGGAGAATAGAAGACTGCAGATCAACAGGTACAACTTATGCAGGAGGGTTTGTTTAATCTCTGTGTATCACCCAAGGCCAGTCACTTCAATGGGTGTATGTAAGAGTTTACAACCTCTTTAACCACTTGCCGACCAATGCACGCTTATATACGTTGGCACAATGGCAGCGGTGGGCAAATGAGCGTACCTGTACGTCCCCTTTAATTAGCTAGTGGGTGTGTGCCTGCGGGTCCCGCGGACTCTATGTCTGCCAGTGTCACGGAGAGGCAGAACAGGGAGATGCCTATGTAAACAAGGCATTTCCCTGTTCTTCCTAGTGACATGACAGGGATCTACTGCTCCCTGTCATCGGGAGCAGTGATCGCTGTCATGTCAGTGGTAGCCTATCCCCCCCCACAGTTACAATCACTCTCTATGACACACTTAACCCCTTGATCGCCCCCTAGTGTTTAACCCCTTCACCACCAGTGTAATTTACACAGTAATCAGTGTATTTTTAAAGGACTGATCGCTGTATAAATGACAATGGTCCCAAAATAGTGTCAAAAGTGTCTGATGTGTCTGTCATAATGTTGCAGTCACGATAAAAATCGCAGATCGCCACCATTACTAAAAAAAAAAAAAAAATTATAAAAATGCCATATATATATATATATATATATATATATATATATATATATATATATATATATATATATATAATATATATATAAAATATAGCGCTGCTTCACTTGATTGCTTTTATATAATTTTGGTGCTGGTGACACTTCAGAAGTCCAGCAGCTATATACACATTTATTTACACTTTTATTATTTATATCTTACTCTCCAACACCTTGAGTAGCGCACACATACCCCACTTGTTCATATCATGTAATCTCATAATCTGAATGATCAAAATCAGTTTGATTTAATGAAAAAAGTATCTTTGTGCCGCCAACTGTTGTAGAACGAGCAATAATATTCCACCCTAAATAAAAGAAAATAGAACCACTTACGTGCTAACTAAGTTGGTAAACCAAAAAAATGTGTTAATAAATATAATGTCTCCAATCCAGGAAGCTGCCGACACTCAAAATTGTGTCTCCACAAACAAATAATCAAAATAAAAAGTTTAACGCTATCTACATCACCGTCAAAATTCATAGATTCTCAATTGGAGAAATAATGTGATAACGATAAACTCGCACAACACCATATTTGAAAGACAATGTGTACTCTTGCCTAAAAAATGCATCAAAATTGCAGTGTCATCAAATCAATATGTGACACAGTATAACAAAAAAAAAAATATATGAAAAAAATGTTAATCTGATAGTGATAATGTACCCTACTGGGTTTTGAACCATATCACAGCGCTGTAAAGTATCCCCCCAAAATAAAAACAATTGTATAATAATACAAACGCTATTAAAAATATTTCAGTGTGTGTGTGTGTGTGTGTGTGTGTGTGTGTGTATAGACAAAAAAAAAACAAGTGTCTATAAGCCAAACCAATACTGTATATATGAATAATAGTCCTTCTAAGTGATCTAACCACTTTCAGTCCTGCAATAAAGACAGTTATATAGAGTGATCAAATGAAGTGAAAGAAGCTCCTTTAAGGTCCATCGATGATAAAATGATGACACAATACAAAGCGGCTTCTTGTGTGGTGAGATCCCAGTCCAGTGAAAATCTTTACTCCACCACCGTGCAGTCTAGCAGCTCACCTTAAATGGAGACCTATACTCTCATATATATCCAACATCGCTTGACATAAAAGGTGTTTCCTCAGTTCTACTTTATTCAGTAAGCGAGTATTATATGCAATGGTAAAAACCACCATAGTGAAGTACATTTAAAAAAAAAAAAAACAACTTTATTAAAAGCAGTAACTTGCATATAAAACACTGTCATCAGCGTGACACGCTGAATGAATGAATGAATGACTTGTATAGCGCTACCTATGCGAACTGAATCGCCTCAGGGCGCTTTTGCCACTGGTGTCCATCTGTGGTATAGTGCGGTCCTTGCCCTGTGGGGTCCCGACACGCTTGCAAACACATATGACATACACATACGACATACACATATTTGGCCAATTTTTATCGACAGGATCTAATTAACCTACCAGCATGTCTTTGGAGTGTGGGAGGAAACCGGAGTACCCGGAGGAAACCCACGCAGGCAAAGGGAGAACATGCAAACTCCAGGCAGAAGGTGTCATGGTCTGGATTTGAACCAGCGACCCTATTACTGCTAGGTGAAAGTGCTAACCACTACATCACTGTGCTGCCCAACGCTCTTCCAAGAAAGTACAAAGCGGGATTTCCAGTCTCGGCCGCAGGGAGTGACGTCACCTGGCTTCTCCCAACATGGTGCGTCACAAATCAAGTGACTAATTTTGATCAAATAGCACATCGATTGGATAAATAAAAAAAGGAAGCCTGCGTGGTTGCCATAAGATGTGACGATATTGTACAGTAGAATGTTAAAGTTTCTCCGAGTGGACTGGTAAATAGGGGGTCTTAGCTTTGTTGTGGACATGGTTTATTTCAGAATCAGTCATACAGAAACCAAGTTGCTAGATAACAAACCTACTTTGCCTGCAATTTTATGGTATTTGCAATCTGGCTATTTGTGTCCAACTGGCAGGCTGGCATGGAATATCTTGGGGAGGGGAGGCCCAAAGTGGTTCTATAATAAGCACATACAATCCTAAAGTGCAATCTTCAAACAGCTGGATGGTTTAATCATGTCTGTTTGGTGTGTGTTGAAGATAGGGATCATTTTGGATCTTTTTTTTTTTTTTCTTTTTTCTTTTATTCTCATACAAGGAGCAATTATAAAGAATGACATTCTAATCTGCCTGAAAACTGACCTGTATGTTGACTCTTTTAATTCTTCTTAAATTGATATATATTACAGTTTTGTTCCTTACTCTTGTAGTACCTACAACTGTTAAATGACCTTCCTGTGAAAGATGTTCCGATGCCAGTGGACGATATTAACATGCTGCTAAAGCCTGTCCCGTAAGTATGTTCTCGGCCTTTTCTAGCGACTGCATGCATGGTGTCAGTGTCTCACCCTCTGTTCTTTACAGTGACGTTTGCTTATCCTACCGACGAGATCAGGAAGTGTGTGCAGCCATTTTGAAAAGCCTTCTCCCAGTTGTGCTGTGTCTGGGACAGGACCAGGATGAAACAGATGAGAAGTGTGATGCTGAAGGACTGTTGCTAAGTGTCATACAGGGCTTCTGGTACATAGATTTGTTTTTTTATAGTCCTAAAGCTTGAAGCATGTTCTGCTCATTTTTAATCCTTATGTTTGTCATTCAGGCATCTGACTAAGGAAGGAAAACACACTGCACTAGTGCGACTGGCCCTTGTAAACTGTATGAGAACATTCATTGAGGTACTTTACTTACAGATTTTTTGTTGGGATCTGGTTGATGTTGATTAGCTCTGGGAGATGTTTTAGCCCCCTGTACAGAGAAATTGAAAGACCATGAATGGGCTCCTTTTATATGACCGTCACTTTGTCCTATTTCCCCTAAAGAGCACCTGAAATGAACAAATTATACCCCAAAAAAGAAGACTGAGGCAAGAGATGATTCACCATCATTCTCCTAGGCTTTCTGCAATTGCTCTTTTCCTCATTACTGACTTGCCATGTCTTGTTTCACACTGGGAGAGATTTACTAAAACCAGTGCGCACAGAATCTGGTGCAGCTTTGCAATGTAACCGATCCGCTGCTAGGTTTTATTGTCGCAGCTTAATTGAACAAGCTGAAAGTGGAACTTCACTCTCCTAATCCAATATTTTTTTAATCCTTATGCTGCTAGCATTAGAAAACATAATTTTCCTATTTCCTTTTTTTACATTTTTATTTTATTTACATTTCTTCAGTTATTTCCTGGTTTCTTGCCTAGGCAGATGATGTCATACATCCCAGGGGCCTTCAGGAGGGGAGGAGAGGAGGAGGAGTTTTCTCAGCTAAGCACATGCATGCATGCATGCTTAAGCGAAGGGCAGATGGATTCTCGGAAGTAAATGCTAAATGTATCATTTGCCCTTACTCATGATCAGAAATGCTAGGGTTTTCTCCAGTCGCCTTTCAGGACAACCCTGGAGAGAGCGCAGCTCCACCCACTTTGAGGAAACACTTGCAAATTTTTCTTTAAAACTCCTCCTCTTCCACCATGGCCTCAGTTATTGTGTTTCCTCCGCCATGGATGGAAGCACTTGTGGGAACCAGAGCTGCGTTCCCTCCAGGGGAGGGGAGGTAGCCTACCTTGAGCTGTTTTTTGCAGCAGACCATCCCAGCCCCCCCCTAGTACAAGCGGGGGGGGTTCCGGAGTCCCCGACCTTCTCCAGCTCACGGGAGCGGTGGCCGGCAGGAAGTCGAGGCGTCTGTACCCCTGGGGCCGTTCGAATCTCGCGCGCTGCGCGGTACGGCTTGCGGATTGGGTCTCCTGGCGGGCGGATGACGCGGCGGCCAGTGACGCGGCTTCCTGTGCGGGCGGGACGACTGTGGTTCCGGTCGTCTGGAACGCAAGGGTCAGGGGGCGGGTCTACAGACTGGTGCTTCCGCTTCCGGCGTGCGTAGTGACGCTGAGCCCGGGAAACTTAAAAAGCGGCTGTTTAATTCATTCGCCCCGCTGCGCTCTCTGCAACAAGATGGATGAGAGATCTGCAGCAACGGTGGAGACAGGCACCCCAAGCACCGGTCAGGCCCAGGTAAGAGGGGCACAATGGTGCTTTCGATTCTTCTCCTTATGGGCTGTTTTTCTCCTGTTTGGTTGTTTTCATTCCTCCCCAAGGGGGGTCCTGTCACTACAGGGTCTGAGGTCACCTCTTTCAGTCCTGTAGTTAGGTGGTTGCTGCACACAGGTGGTTACTTTTTCTGTCTGGTGGTGGTTTATCATAGCACTAGGATTAGCAGTAAACAAGCTTTTATTTCTGTCCCTAGGAAACGGTTTCAGGGAAAGCAAAGAGAGCAAACCCTCCAGGAAAGAGATGCCCTGTGTGCAAGAACCCTTTGCGTGAATCTTGGCAGAAGGCTTTATGTAGGTCTTGTATCAAGGAGATAGTGGAGGAGGAGTCCTCTCAGCAATACGGCGAGCTATTTTCTTCAGTGCAAGAGATAGCGAGCTCGTTAAGCTCCGTCAAGACACTTTTGGTCCACAGTCCAGCAGGTCAGGGCGGTAGCCAGCAACCACCAGCAAGTCCTAGAGCATCCACCTCCAGGCAGAGGGAGGTAGCGGACTCAGAGGATGAAGGGGCAAGTACTCTCCCTTCCCTCAGATTCAGAGGAGGAGGTTGAAGAGGAGGATGACAGCCGTGGTTCCAGGTACAAGCTGTCTTTAGAGGAGGTAGATGACCTCCTGAGGGCTATCTATACGACCCTGGACATCCAGGAGGAAAAAGTCCAGTTGTCTGTACACGATAGAATGTATCAGGGGCTGGATGAGGTTAAATCCAGGGTTTTTCCTGTTCATAAGGTGTTGACAGACACGGTTAAAAAAGAATGGAAGGACCCAGAGAGGGGTCCTTTCCTTTCTAAAAGCCAGAAAAGACGCTTTCCCTTTGACGAAAAAGAGTCAGAGGTGTGGAACAAAAAACCACGTGTGGACGCAGCCTTTTCACAGGTATCGCGTAGGACAGACTTGGCCTTTGAGGACATGGGGGTACTCAAAGATGCCATGGATAAAAGAGCAGATACTCTTTTAAAGAGGGCATGGGATTCAGCATCTGCCAGCCTCAAACCAGCTATGGCATCCACGGTAGTGGCTAGGAACTTAGAGTGTTGGATAGATAAGTTGCAGAGCCACGTGGAAGCAGGCACACCACGTAAGGACTTGATGGAATCCTTTCCACTAATCCTTAGGGCGGTGAAATACATGGCTGATGCCTCTGCGGAGTCCATCAAAATGGCAGCCAGATCTGCGGCCCTGGTGAATTCCGCCAGGAGAGCTGTCTGGCTTAAAACGTGGTCAGGTGACACAGCCTCCAAGGTTAGGTTGTGTGGTCTGCCCTTTTCAGGGGATCTGCTGTTTGGGCCAGAGCTGGAAACAGTGCTGGACAGAACGGCAGACAAAAAAGAAGGCCTTTCCTGCAAAGAAAAAACAGGCAGGAAAAAGGAATTTTCGTCCTGTTCAACAGTCCCGTAAGGGTGGGGAAGACAGCAAAAGTCGCTGGAACCCCCAGAAGGGTAGAGGTAAAGGAGGAATTTTGTTCAAAACTCCCTCCAGTCAACCCCCTAAGGATAAGTGACTGCTCTGCTCCAGTGGGAGGAAGGTTGTCCGCCTTCCTTCCGCAATGGAGCCAGTGTTCCTCAAGTCAATTCGTAAGGAACATTGTGGCACAGGGATACAGCCTGGAATTTTCCAACATTCCCCCAAACAGATTTTATGTCACAACCCTTCCGAGGGATCAGGACAAAGCCTCTGCCATGAGGAGCCTTTTGGAGGATCTGATTCAACAGGAGGTGATCATTCAGGTTCCAAAGGAACAGGAAGGCCATGGGTTTTATTCTCACATCTTCCTAGTGAGAAAACCTTCGGGCAAATATCGATTGATACTGAATCTAAAAATTCTGAATCAATCGATACGATACAAGCACTTCCGTATGGATACAATCCATACAATAACAAGGTTGTTATCCAAAAATTGCTTCATGGCCTCCCTGGATCTGAGGGACGCCTATCTACATGTCCCGATCGCCCAATCCTCCCAGAAGTTCCTCAGGTTGGCAGTGAATCTAGGGTCGTCAGTCTGGCACCTACAATTCAGGGCCTTGCCGTTCGGGCTGTCGTCCTCCCCCAGGATCTTCACCAAGGTCATGGCGGAAGCCCTGGAACCACTGAGGTTGAGGGGAATCTCGGTGGTCCCATATCTGGACGATCTCCTGTTTTTTGCGGACTCCAGGGAACAGGTGCTGTCGAATCTTCAGATAGCACAGGCTCACCTGGGGGACTTAGGGTGGCTTCTCAATCTGGAGAAGTCAAACCTGGTTCCAAGCCAGGAAGTAGTTTTTCTAGGGTACACCATCAATTCTACCCTGCAAAAAGTTTTTCTTCCGCAAGAAAAGGTGGAAAAGATCCTGACGGCAGTAAAACAAATTCAGACGAACCAGGTGGTTTCAGTCCGATCAGCCATGAGGGTGTTGGGTCTCCTTACAGCCTCTATCCCAGCTGTCCAGTGGGCCCGGTTCCATTCCAGACCTCTTCAGGCAGAAATCCTGCAGGTCTGGTCTCACCGGGTTCCACTAGAAAAGAAGTTCAGCCTCACCTCAAAAGTAAAACGGGCTCTGTGGTGGTGGCGAGACACAGCCAATCTCACAAAGGGCCTTCCCTGGTTCTGGCCGCTAGACAAGCGCCTGACGACGGACGCGAGTGCCTGGGGTTGGGGAGCCCACCTAGACGGGCTGACGGTCCAAGGGACTTGGTCCAAGGCAGAGTCTCGGAGATCCTCGAATTGGAGAGAACTCAAGGCTGTGTCGCTGGCCCTTCGGGCTTTTCAGCACGTAGTAGAGGGACAGCATGTACAGATCTTGTCGGACAATATGACAACGGTAGCATATGTCCTAAAACAAGGGGGGACCAGGAGCAGGGGTCTCATGGAATTAGCCAGGCATCTATTTGCATGGGCAGAAAAAAGCGTGGCCTCCCTCTCAGCAGTCCATCTAAAGGGCTCTCTGAATCTCTGGGCAGATCTTCTCAGCAGGAAGAGACTGGTGGAAGCAGAATGGAGCCTAAATCAGGAAGTCTTCTTGATGATCGCCAGTACTTGGGGCTTCCCCCAGGTGGACCTGTTTGCAAATCAGCAAAACCACAAGGTCCAAAAATACTTTTCTCTTCACCGAGAAGATCAGGCCATAGGTCTAGATGCATTAGCCCATCCTTGGCATTACCGTCTGTGCTATGCCTTTCCCCCCTTTCCTCTGATACCGGTGGTCCTGAGGAAGTTCAGGGAAGAGAGGACCAGCATGATTCTCATCACGCCCTTCTGGCCAAAAAGACCCTGGTTCTCGGCTCTTCTAAATCTAGCCACAGAACCCCCGTGGAGGCTACCAGTCAGGCAGGACCTTCTGACACAAGGGTCAGTGATCCATCCAGAGGCAGGCAGGCTGCAGTTAACCGCCTGGTTTCTGAAGAAGATCTCTTAAGAGCTAAGGGTTTGTCTGAGGGACTAGTAAGGACTTTACTCTCAAGCAGGAAAGAAGTGACTAGGGCCATCTACCTGAAAGTCTGGAAGAAGTACAACTCGTATTGTACTCTTAGAGGGTTCCAGGTGAAAAATACCAGTTCAATACTGGAATTTCTCCATGAAGGAATGGAGAAAGGTTTGGCAGCCAGCACCCTGAAAACTCAGGTGGCGGCCCTTTCTGTTTATTTAGAAAAAACCCTTTCCAGGGAAGCTTTAATTTCCAGGTTTTTCAGGGCAATGGCACGGAATAGGCCAGTTCCCCTCAGGAATTTTCCCAGTTGGGATTTATCCATAGTCCTTCAGGGTTTAACGGGAGCTCCGTTTGAACCTCTTAAGGACTCTTGTTTAAAAAATTTAGTTTTAAAAACAATTTTCTTAGTAGCCATTACGTCGGCTAGACGAGTGAGCGAATTACAGGCTCTGGCAGTTACAGAGCCTTTCCTAAAGATTTTTCCCGATAGGATAGTGCTGCAGATAGACCCAGCCTTTCTTCCCAAGGTATCTTCAGAGTTCCATCGTACCCAACAAATAGTGTTGCCTACCTTTTCCTCCAACCCTACCAACACAGGGGAGGAGGCCTTTCATACCTTAGATGTAAGGAGGTGTCTTCTCCATTTCCTAGCAGTTACTAGGGAATTCAGGAAGACGAATGCTCTGTTTGTAATCTTTTCAGGTACTAGAAAAGGGGAAAAAGCCTCCAAGAGTACTCTAGGTAGGTGGCTTAGAGAGGCAATTTCGGAGGCATACAAAGCTAGAGGAGAATCCCCTCCCTCCGGAATTGCTGCCGATACCACTAGGGCAACAGCAGTGTCTTGGGCCGAGAGGGCCGGTGCTACGCCTGATCAAATCTGCAAGGCGGCCACGTGGTCAAGTTACTCAACTTTCCTTCGGCACTACAGACTGGACTTGCTGTCAGCTGCGGATCAAGCCTTCGGCAGGAAGGTACTGCAGGCAGTGGTCCCACCCTAGGGTAAGCTTCTCGGTTATCCTCTCCAGGGTTGTCCTGAAAGGCGACTGGAGAAAATACCTAGTTAGACTTACCGGTGACGGTATTTCTAAGAGCCTTTCAGGACAACGCCTAGTTCCCTCCCTTGTGTTTCTATGTTTAAAGATGATACAAGTATCTGTCATGGTTTGTTTGTGTTCTCTGTGCTTTATCTTCCAGTATGCCGGAGGTAACAATAACTGAGGCCATGGTGGAAGAGGAGGAGTTTTAAAGAAAAATTTGCAAGTGTTTCCTCAAAGTGGGTGGAGCTGCGCTCTCTCCAGGGTTGTCCTGAAAGGCTCTTAGAAATACCGTCACCGGTAAGTCTAACTAGGTATTTTTTTTTTTTTCAAAGTAATTTCTAAACAAATAAAGCATGGGGATGTGAATGGATGGGGGAGTTTGCTTTGAATTAAATAGTGTTTTTGGTTTGTGGTGCTCAGATGCAGTGAAGATCTGCTTGAAGTTGGAAGCCGATTGGTTACTATGCACAGCGGCACCAGATTCTGTGTGCAACAGTTTTAGTAAATTTCCCCCCACTGTGTCTCTGTGCAGGTGGCTATCTTGGTGGAGGCTAGATTTTGCTCATGTTAAATCTGTCCCGCTGATGACTAATAATCTTTATACTGATAGAGGCATATTCAAAAAGCAGCAGGAGAGGGCCAGATAGCTCAGATCTACAGAATGTGTGAAGTAGAAGTAGGAACATTCTTGTACTGAAGGTTCTCCAGTAAAGCTTCCTCTCCAGCAAGCAGCACAGCAGTGATATCACCAAATCTCAATTTAGATCTTCTGGGGATAGCAGTTGGTGGCAAAAGCTTGTCAGATCTCGCTCTGCAGATCAACGATTATAGGACCAAAGGCATAGAAGTTGCAGCACATAAAGTGCACTGCTATTTTTCAAAAGGAGTTTGATAAAAAAAAAGGTGGATTTGTTTAAGACACTACTTAGGCACAATTAAAGTGTTTTTTTTTTTTCTTTTAAATTCTGCAAAGACATAATGTGCTAGTATGCATTGCTTGCATATGCATACTTACCTTAGCTTGACGCTCTCTAGCAGCGCACTGTCACCGCTGATAGATGCTTCCGTCTTCAGCCGGTCTTCCTTCGGGGTTCGCGTCCTCCGGCCATCTGATTGGATGCGCCGCAGTGATGTCACTCGTGCATGCACGCGAGAGTCACAGACCGCAGCACAGAGCTCTGAAGGGACGGCACTAGAGCCTATGCGCCGGTGGTGGCAAACAGTGTGGATATCTCCTAAACTGTTCAGGTTAAGGACATATTCACTGTACCTACAGGTAAACCTTATTATAGGCTTGCCTGTATGTACAAGTCAAAAATAAGAGTTTACATCCACAAATTTCTAGATATTCCCTATAAGACAGGCAGTCTTCACTATTTGAATTCCGGTTCATAATAAACCCCAAAAATCTCTTTGTATTTAGTTTTTTTGCAGCTAAACTCATTATAAACCACAATACTTGTTTTCTGTTTACCACAGGTTGATCCCCAGGGTAAGTGGGCCATTCTTAATGTAGGAGGGAGCGATATTTCTGCGCAAGATGCCTTTTCTCAATTCCTTGCAGATGCACATCATCAGGTTCGCCTGCTCGCTGCTCAGTATACAAACAGGTAACAAAACTCTTTTGAATATAATTTGATGTGAGTTAGAGAAGCAGAACCAGCACAGAACCAACGCGGGTATCAGATCCCCGCCGCCCTCACTAACTCCTGACAACGACTGGCCAATCTCACACCGCGCTGTCACTAATGTAACAATGCCACTCTCAGCTGCACCCAGCACAAAGATTTTTCAGCTTGCGGGACCACAATCTAGGTGCCAGCAGTCTGAGAGTGATGGTCACTGGGCTTATTAAGCAATTAACCCTCTAACTGCCACCACCTCCTTGGACTAAGCAGGAGGGACTCGTAATTTTAGCAATACCAACTTTGATTTTAGAATGATTATCTGTAACACACACTGGCACCACGGACAGGTATGTAGGCTTTATCCTATGCAGTATCACTCCTTAAGAGACAGGTTATTAGTTAGCTTGCATAAAGAGCTCAAAACCTCAAAGCTTGCATTAAGTTCTCAAACTTGGCAGATGTTCCTGGTTTGATGGTAAAAGAGAACTGACAAACTGTCCTGGCACCTCCCTTTTCTTTTGGATCAAAGGGGCGTTGATGGATGCCAATGACCAATCGTCTGGTCATCTCATTGAGGGGTTGGTTGCTGGGAGGTCTTTACATTCATGACAATGTCCCAGGTACAATTTGTGATGAATATTCATATCTCTCCATCTTTACTGTTTACAGTCTGCGCACATCCACATTATGGTCCAGCGTGACATTTGCTTCAGAACAAATATAAACATGGCAGGTTTACAATGTCTATTTTACCTTGGAGGAATAAGGGGTACCAGTGGTTTCCCATATGATCTGACATTGGAGTGTTCAGACTTGAAACGTTACAAATGATCTGAGGAAACTAAATATGTCCATATTATGGCTGTGCTATTATTAATTTGGAAGTTATAAAAAATGCTGAAGTTTCAGAACTATACTAAACTGTCTGCACTCTATGTGGATTGAGGTATTTACGACCGGTATCTGTTGGTTCTGTGGATTGAGAGGGTGAAAGTTTTATTAGGGTTTCCAGCCTTAAATTGTGGATTGGGTAATGGAAAAGTCTGTGCGTCTGATCATTGGACTGATAAGGTCCTGGCCTCAGTCACCAGTGTGTGTATTGGATAACTGAAAGAAAAAGGTGGGGTAAGGTCATTGTGGTGTGCCCTTCACAAGACAACATGGAGGTGAGCTGAGACATGACAAAATGGCTGCTATTCACACAGCTATACGTTAGCCGAGTACACATGTTACAGCACTGTTTACCAGAAAATAATAATTGCTAATATTGTAGTTATCATTGCATTAGATGGTTACACATCCTCATCTAATTCATCTGTCATTTCTAGACTATTTCAAGACACAAGATCTCAAGCACTTCCCCTGAAGTTGCAGAAGGCGGCATTTGAAAATGTTTACATGAAGGTGCAAGAAGGCATGAGTTACTTGGTAATAATACACCTATTTTTCATTTTTCATGCTGCTTTTTTTCATAAGCAATACTGTTTTTCATAATTCTGCTCAAGAGAACCCCAATGAGCAGTGAGGAGTTAGAAACCCTGTTGGGTTTTTATTGCTGTCTGTGTTTGTTCAATGGCTCTATTTGTCCTGGTCACCATTATCACTGTGACTGAGAAGAATTAAAAATGTTAAATTGTCTTCAGAAAAACACTAGAGGAGTCATTTTCCTACTGGGAAACTTTTTCCGGTCAGAACTGTGTAAGGGGGTTTTGGTTCACTTTAGAAAAATTTCCTCTCTGTTCCTGTTGTGCCTACAATAATAAATAGAAAGCTCTCAAATGGGTCCTCGGTGGCAAAAAATACCTTTTAAAGGTTTTTTCTTATAATTAAAGTGTTACTAAATCCACAACAGTAAAACCTGTATATGCAGTAAAGCATGCTTGTTATACTCACTGTGGAACCTAAGGGGTTAATCCTCTGAATTGTGTAAAAATGCTGTTTGTTCCTGTCTTCTCTGATCCTCCTCCTCTTCCACTGTCCCCAATCCATCTCTTGATAGTACAGAGGCCAGTGGACAAGCTGCACATGCTCAGTTTGGTGTGTATTGTTAGTGAGTTTTTTTTTTTTCTTGGGTGGGGGGGGTGCATGTGATCAGCACAGGGCCAATTAGCACTGTCCAGGCAGAGGGTCAGGAGTCATTCAGTTTCATAGGACAATCAGGGGAGAATGAAAACTCATCCTACAAGCTTTAAACAAACACTGATAGAAGTCACAAGACTGCTATATATTGCTGATGAGAAAAGATATTTAGTATAATAATAATTAAATTTCCTTGTTCTGTGGGAGACCAGATATAGTGAATGCAGGCTCCTGGGTTTAGTAACACTTTAAGTATACTTTAGATGAAAGGGATGATTTGCCTCTAATAGGTGTTGATTAAAGAATAAGTGCACTTGAAAAAGTTGTGTTTTTTTTTTTTCCCCCTCCTAACCTAAAGGGCTGAATATCGGTCGGTTAAATAGAAACCGAACGATTTTGGCCCATGTGTACGGCAGCTGCGCCGACAGCCGGCCATTCGGCTGGCCTTTGTCAAAGGAGCACAACTGAAAATATCTGCTAATTGTGCTAATTGGCACCCAATGGCTGAGAGCGCTGATCGGTATGTTCTGGGGGGGGGGCGGCATCCCCCTCTTAAAACAGAATAGCACAGCAGGGGAGGTAGCTGTACTAACATCCAATTGTTAGTTCAGCGGCTTCTCCTGGGCTCTTCTCTTTTTTTTTTTTCAATCAGCCTGTTGGGTTGAACAAATATTTATTTTTTTTACTAGTGTGTATCAGGCGTAACCTACCCCCTCTGTTAGTTTACATCCAGCGCCGCAAGTCTTCAATGTCCTGGCTGCCCTTGCACATTAGTACACAAAAGAATTCTATGGGGCTTTGTCTAAAGGTTAGAAATAATCAGACAGTCTCATAGAAGCCTATAGGGCTGTAATGCTGAGGAGAGGCTAAGCCTCTGAAGACTTGCACTGCTGGATGTCAACAAACGGCAGAACCCTGGTCAGTGGATTGAAGTAAGTATACACCTGTGAAAGGGGGCAGGGTGGGTTAGCTCAAGGGGAGGGGCCAAAAAAGATAAGTGCATTTTTTGGGAAAGTGCACTTATCCTTTTAAATGTTTTTAATTTGCCTCATCCTTTCTATATTCCTCGTTTCCTTGTAGTCCCGCAGTAATCCGGATCCAGAGGAGCTTCCAGATGAGAAGTATAATAGAAACTCTACATTACTGATGCTGGTTTCAGTGATTCTTCTGTCCAGTCCTGTATGTGAGAAGCAGGCGCTATTTGCTATTTGTCAATCAGTGAAAGAGAATGGCCTTGACCCTGCACTCGTCAAAAAGGTTTGTTCCTACAAATTCTTAGTCCCTATTTATACATTTATTTTTCAATACATTTTTATTGAAAAGATTAATAAAGTTTACAACAAAACAGTATGTGCTACCATGTGAATAATTCAGTAAATGTAGGGAGCCTCTAGGCATGAACTAAACTCAGGAAAATATGAGTCATGAAAGTTGAGACATCATACACCTAACGCCATACAGCAGACTAAAAATATAAGCTTCGCACCAATATGCACCTTAAGGGCGTCCCAGAGTACTCCATGTGAGATCTCAGGGGTCATATTCTCCTTGAAGTAAAGGGAGAGGTCATCACCAATCTGTTTTTTTTATCTATGTCATCAGAGATAAGGAAATCGTTTAATTTCCAGTTAGTAATTTTTAAAGGCAGAGAGGGAATTTTCATTTTGAGACAGAGCGGAGCGTGATCGCAAATAGCGGACGTTTCGATTTTTGAGTGGAGGGAGAGATCTAGGTGATGATTAAGACAAAAATAATCTATCCTTGAGTATTATCAATGAAGATGGGAGTAATGTGTAAAGTTTTTTGTCCCCGGGTGCAGCAACCTCCAAACATCCATGAGTTGGGCGTCATGGGATCGTTTACGAATAAATGCTATACGTTTATGGGAAAGAAAAAGAAAATATAGAACCTTAGTTAATTAATATTGACATCCAAGATATGCTTGCCAACACCCCAAAGCACATCACCCAAAGAAGAGTAATGGCATGGAAGCATGGGATCCCACGGAGCCCCGTGAAGGTAGCTCCAGATATCCGATAGTATATCTCGGATAAAGATGTACACCATCTGAGTGATCCGATGCTGGCACAGTGCAGATTACTATTACACAATGTAGAAATATTTTTTCAAGCATATGAACTAAAACATAGAACTTACAACAGATACTAAAAAGTCACATCCTAATCATCTGACAAATATGCTGAACCAAGTAGGGCAACAATTGTGTCTCACAACCAAACAGAGTGTAGAGAGATGAATCATGAACACCGAAGTGACACTTGCATGTGGTAATATGGGTTAAGACCCCAGGTCAAGGGTAACCAACTAGGAGTGAGAATCTGTGGGAAGGAACCCGGAATGGTTGAACGATTTTTCCGGGATACTTTCTGCCAATGTACCTCAGATGGAGCAGATAATGGAGGGATGGCATCCTGCCAGCCAGGGAGTTCCAGGGGGTTGATGCTCAGAGCCATGCAAAACTTGTCCAGGTCCTCAGGGAAGTGGAGGATAGCTGTCTTGCCATCTCTATTTGCCATGAGGGCAGCTGGGAAGCCCCATCGATAATTGATGGAATTAGATCGCTCCAGGGTCTCCCTGGCCAGATCGGGGAAGGAGGACAGGGTGACTCTGTCAAATTCTTGAGTGGCTGCTTCTCTGGCCTTTCTTATGATGAGTTTCCAACAAGCTGTTGAAAATACCTCGTATAGAGGCAGGGAGGTCATCATCCCTGGTTGCTTCGGGTAGGCCTCTGATCCGAATGTTATTCCGTCGGTTGCGGTTCTCTTTGTCCTCTATCTTGTAGAGGGCCATTCTGTGTGCAATGGAGAGGTTGCGGGTAGTGAACTGCAAGTCTTTATGGTCGCTGTGTGGCGATCCAGACAAAGTTCTGATTCTTTTACCCGAACTAGTACTTGTGAGAGGTCTGAGCTGACCGCGGAAACCTCTTCCTTGATGGCTCTCTCCAGGCTAAGTAGCATGGATGCCAGTTCTGTTTTAGTGGGGAGACCGCTCATCAGGGCCGCCACTTCCGGGGGGGGGGGGGGAATCTGCTCCCCCCTTCAACTTTTGGAAATTTCTTTTTTCTTTTTTTTCTTTTTTTTTCAGGAGTGGGTACCTGGTTTTAACAGACTCCTGGGATGTTGTATGACATTGTTTTGGTCTAAGCCTTCTAGAAACTAGAAAGCAACTGAAGAAATGTACAAAAAAAGTTTAACGCCTTTAAGAGCATGTTGCATGGTAAACCCATATTTAGGATGTAACGTGCTCCTAGTGATCCACTGCTGCCAGCACTCTCCGCTTTGTGACAGCGGGTGGGGGGAATCTTCATTTTTTTTTTTTTTTTACCTGCAATAAGGTGTTCATTTATTTGTTTTTTTTTACAAAAGGTGAACTTATCCTTTAAAACAAGTACATATAATAAAACTTCCTATCTCTTTACTAAGGCTACTAGCATAAGAATTACAAATAGTTAATGTTTGTTGATAGAGTTTAGTTCCACTTTAATGTCCTTGGGTGTTCTCAGGTTGTCAGGGTGTGCCATTTGCAGGCTCCTAGATTATGCTGTTGATAAGGAATGACAGTCTTTTTGTGTTTGTGTTGGTGGGTAAATGCAGCATGTTCGCAGGGACATTCAACTTTTACCGTATAGGAAATGCTTCTTTGTGTGTCTCTTCACAGGTGCTTCTGATCTGATATTGACCTGTGTCATGCTGGTTTTGAATTCCATAAGGCAGCCATTTTCCATATAAGTTAGTAGACTACAAAGGTCAAGGAATTCACATAGTCTTTTTTTTATCTTCAATCTCACACTAATTTCATGGGATGCACTACTGAGGTAAAAGCATAACAGCCTCATGGTTTCCCTTATCTATATTTTTAGCACAGGCAGGAGGAGTAAATTATTCTTTAGTTATAGAGGTGATTTCCAAACATTCCAAAAGTATTTTTTTATGAATACTTTTCCTATAACAGGAAATTTGAGACGGAGCAGCTCTGAAACGCTCTCCACAAGAGTTAAAGTGTATTTGCGCTTTTGCAGCCACATTTGGGGAAAACCCCACTATACATTTTTATGCGTTTCCATTCACACAGCATACCTAAAAAAAAATATTTCCTACCTTTTTAGATGTTTCTGAGTAGTTACATAGTTAGTAAGGTTGAATAAAGACACCAGTCCATCCAGCTCAACCTAAATGAGTGTGGGTGCGTGTCTACAGTTATCCCTATTTATTTAAGATACCCATATAGCACTGTCAATTTACGCAGCGCTCCACACATACATCGTACTCTCACATCGGTCCCTACCCTCAAGGAGCCCACAATCCAAGGTCCCTAACTCACATTCATATCCTAGGGACAATTTTTTGGACAGAAGCCAATTAACCTACCAGCATGTCTTTGGTTAATAATAAGGTGTTATTCTTGTCACTGCAAGAATTTGTCACCTAGCTCAGGACAGGATGATCTGTCCCAATAGCTGGGCTGGGGACTGGCTGAGTCCAGTTTTCATTCACATACGATGGATAAGCCAAACTCCTAAACCTTGAGGCCAATAGTACTCAAATCTACCACAACCGATGAGATTTGCCTGCACAGTACAAACAGGGTTGATTATAGTAAATACAGCTTTCAAAGAGAACTAAGCTGAATTTTTGGGACATGTAGCAAATATAAAGTAGGCTTTATACCAGTTTGGTCTTTAATGTCAAAATACCCTTTAAATAAGTGCATCTCCATCGCATCTCCATTTCATTATCTGACCTGTTCTTGCTCCTGTCTGCCTGAGGTTCACCAGCACTTGGTTCTTGCCTAAGGCATCTCATATCATTGTCACTGTTCAGATGTACAACTGAGCACTTATTTAGAGATTTGTGTCCAATGATTCATTTTTTTTTTTAAGTGACGCTGTCATTATGACCTTGAGGACTACACAAACAAAATATTTTTTTTAAACAAATTGACCCTTGAAATTAATTCACCGGAGATAAATAAAAATGCTGGTTATTGATTGTTTTTCCTTGGTAAAATGGTTAATCTGTTCTGCTATTTTCTTTTTTCTTTCAGGTTTTGGAGAAAGTGTCCTCCACTCTGGGATATAGAAGTTTAAAAGACTTCATGGCTTCTCATTTAGATTACTTGATTCTCGAGTGGCTTAGAATGAAAGTTCCCGGTTACAACTTGTCCTCATTTCCCTACACTCTGTTACAGTATACAACACTGACGGATTTTTATAGGTAAATAATAGTTTTTTTTTTATCTATTTGAGGAACTCGCTGTGTTACCTGTAGCCAGGTTTCTGCTTATGTCTCTAATACAGGCTAGACAAAAGGAAACAAATAAGTGGTCAGAAAATACTGAGTCATTTATAATGAAAGCAAAAGCGTAAAAATATTAATGCTTAAAAATAAAGGTTGGTAATTTTTTTGGTAGCAGGTAGAGTTTTGTAGAAAAAGATTTAGTTTTCTCTTCTGCCAAAAAGTCCTTCCTTTCCCTGCCTTCTCCTACCTCCTGGCAACTGTGTGTAAGTGCATTGTACATTTCCATCAACTGTAAGTTGCTGAGAGTAAAAAGTGAGTGCAAGGATAACATAACTTCTGTGCTCATATGTGAGAGTAAAATCATCAGTGGCAGCCCAATAGCTAACAAAAGAAGACACCATACCTGAAGAAGCCAAGGAGAAGGCAGTGGGCTCAGTGGAGTGATGAGAGTTGGTGTGGACCTCACATCAGTGGATGAGGCCAGAGTAGGAGGCACGTCTGCCATGATGGCCAAGTGTCCAGTGCAAACTTGCACAATATGCCGTATGATCCAGAGACCATTATGGCTTTAGTTCTGCTTAAATAACTGTTTTGTGCAAAGAATAAATAACAATTACACCCCTTTGCAGTATTTGTTTATGTAAATTAGGCATTTTGATGTGAAAAATTTTGTCCGATAATTTAAAGTAATTTTTTTAAAGATGCTGTTTATTGCTTTCAAGCATGTGCATGTTACAATGCAGTTGCAAAATACAACAGTCATTACAAAAACATAAAGAAGTGGTCGAATCTATTGTCCTTGCATATATGTCTACAGTGTGTTGTTCACATACAGTAGTGGCATTACATACGATTGATATATACACACATAGAAGGTATATATGAATATAGATTGGAAATTGTGGTCACCTGAGACCAAACAGGTTAGATAATAAGAGTGTATTGAGTCCAAAGACCCCAGGTTCTTTCAAAGCTTTTAAGGGATCCTCTGGTTGTATCGGTGAGTTGGTACAAAGGAAGAACTAAATTAATTAACTTCTTCCACTCCGATAGAGTTAGGGGGTCTTTTTCAGGTAATTAAAACATTTTTTTTTTTTTTTTAACATAGAAGTATGGTAGTTATTAGCGAGATCTCCCACTAGCCCTAGTAGACATGCCTTGGGCATTTTAAACTTGGAATGTCTAACGTTGGTTCGATAAAGCTGCAAACCTGTGTTCAGAATGTTTGTATCTTGGAGCGTAACCACATGCCATAATAAGAATCCTCTTCATGGCCACAGAGGCAGAAACAAAGTGGAGGAAGTTTATTTTTAATTTGATACAACCTCTTAGGTGTACAGTACGATTGATGGTAGCATTTAGTTGGATAAGTTTATCTTTAGAGGCGATGACTGAAGTCATGTAGGTTTCCTCATCATCACCCACTCCTCCATCAATTGTGGTCTAACATCATGCCACTTGGAACTAATTCAGAGAGTACGAGATGTTTTATTAGCGAGCAGCTCAAGTTAATACTTAAGAGATCTGTTTGGTCTCTGTGACAGACCTAGCCGGGGCACAGGCTTTTTGAGAGGACTACATGCGAGCCTCCTTCCAGCTGATTACGGGCCCCCCAAGACACACTGTCTGTATATGCATTTGGCATTAGCAATAGACTGGGACACACACTGTCAGGTGCTAATGTCGTCAACTCCAGACAGCCTGTCTGTTGTCTTGTGTAATGTAGATGAGGCTGGTCTGGCTTGACACAGATCCTAAAGAATATTTCACCTATTGTTGTATGTGCTAATTAACCCTGCAATTGAATGAAGGAGTCCAGTGTTGATTAAGATAATTAGCTCATGCTAATTAAGTTAGGTCTTAGTCATCTGGCTGTATAAAATTGTGTGACATGTCAAATAAAGATCAGTCCATGTTGGCACCAAGCAAGTGTTGTCTCGTTTGGTGCTTGGGAGCGGTTGGAATATCTTATACCTATATCCAGACTGAGAGGAAGTGATATATGACGAACGCACTCAAGAGGAGTGTAGGGACGTTTCGTCACAGTCTCATCTGGAGATAATAATGGCTTTTCCAGAGTAGTTTGAGTGAAAGTGATTTAAATTGACTGGATACCATGTGTTGGAGTTGATGATGGAAGAACATTTTGGCAGGGAGAATGTCAAATTCTAGTTGTATCGTTCAAAAATATGAGTTTTTCCTCTTGGAATAATTGATATACAGTATCCTGTGTGTTCCGGGCTTATAGAGGAAATTATTTTAGTTATAACCGTAGGATTGTAGTGAGGTTTGGGGAAGTATACTGATAGTTTAGTGACTTTGTGCTTTAAAAGATTAAGCATCTTCAGGGTTGACAGAGTAATCTTGATAATAAGGTCCTGGTCACAGTTCTCCTAGGGGAGAAAGATAAACATTTACTCTTGTGAAGGGCCTGCTCTGCTCATGGATTTTTTAATTTATCTGCCCATAGGATCTCTCTTTAAATCGAATACTTTACAATGCAAGATGTTAGGATTTACACACTCCTGGAACAAGTGGAGTGCATGAAATTTTTTAACAATCCATGTTATTTTAACCACTTTCCGCCCGGCCTATAGCAAAATGATGACCGGGCGGTGGTTCCGTTAACCTGACTGGATGTCAAATGACATATTTCAGGATAACTAGCCGGCGCGTGCCAATCGGTGGTGCGGTGTGTCAGTCAGACACGCTGCAACACCGATCTAGGTAAATTAACCTCTGTTGTAGCCTTTTTACCACGTGATCAGCTGTGCCCAATCAGCTATCGCGTCTGCTCCCTGACAGAGGGGTCTGCGCTGATTGATTATCTCATTGGTAATAGTAAAAAAAGATACTAAAGCGCTGGTATGTATAAAAAGACCATAAAACCTGATAAAATCAAATAAGATGGCTAAATGAAATGCAGCTCCCAACAAAAAGTGTTCCCACACTTAAAAAGATAAGATATATCTTTTTAAGTGTGGTAAAACTCTACAGGTAAAACTTCCCTTTCTTTTCCTGATTTTTGTTGTGGGTATGTTCTTCTGAAAAAGGATTATTTTTCAAGTGCTGAAAAAAAAAATACAAAAAACCATTGTGCAGCCTCCCTGAACTGAATAAAACATGAAGTGCCTGTGTATGTTGTTGCACTCACGTGTACCGAAGAAATCAGATCGCGGTTAACTGTATTCAATGGTCAGGCTTCTTAGCTGGGGCTGTCCGCCTTTCTCCTCCTAGCTGAGATCCGTGTCTGATTTTGCGCACCACCTATACAAACTTTGTATATTTTACATTATCTCATTGGTGCCATCTCATCAGCGCCCATCAGTGAAGGAGAAAACTTACTTATTTACAAAATTTTATAACAAACTAAGAAAACCTTTTTTCTTTATCGTACATCACAGGACACAGAGCAAACATAATAGTGACTGAATGAGTTATACGCTACCTACTGGTGGATGGACACTGGCAGATAGTCAAGAAGTCCTCCCCTATATAACCCCTCCCACACAGGAAGGACCTCAGTTTTTTCGCCAGTGTCTGTAAGGTGGAATGGTCACTGATGTGATACATGTACTCTTTGGATGTCTGGACAGTTCTATTTAGAATCATATAAAAGAAAGGGGGGGGGGGTGCCCCTCTGAGTGCAGTATTAAAACAGTATAATTTATTGCACAAGATTAAAAACACTTAAAACAGGGCTTGACAAATTTGCTTGGAATCTAGGAGCCAGCTAAAAAAAGTTAGGAGCCAGGTTTTTTTTTTTTTTTTACTTCTTGTGATCCGCGCTGTAGCTGTCGTTCTGCTTTGCCGGGACGACGTCCTATGACGTTGTCCCCTGTACGAGCGGCCTGCGCGCCCCCTGCTCTGTGATCAGCGTGTCTGTGAGACTCGCTGAATGAATGACTTGTATAGCGCAACCTATGCGAACTGAATCGCCTTAGGGCGCTTTTTGCCACTGGTGTCCATCTGTGGTATAATGCGGTCCTTGCCCTGTGGGGTCCTGACACGCTTACAAACACATACAACATACACATATTTGGCCAATTTTATCGACAGGATCTAATTAACCTACCAGCATGTCTTTGGAGTGTGGGAGGAAACCGGAGTACCCGGAGGAAACCCACGCAAGCACAGGGAGAACATGCAAACTCCAGGCAGAAGGTGTCATGGTCGGGATTTGAACCAGTGACCCTATTACTGCTAGGTGAAAGTGCTAACCACTGCACCACTGTGCTGCCCCTCACTGATCCGAGTAAGGGGTCGATCGCGTCCCCTTACCACGTGATCAGCTGTCAGCCAATGACAGCTGATCACGTGATGTCAACACAGCCGGGAATCGGCTATTTTTTTTTCCTCGCCCTGACAGCACGAGGAGAAAAAAAAGCTGATCAATAACGACCGATAATGGTTAATTTTTATATTGAAAAAAAAAAAAATCTTAAAATTTACACAGAAAGACGACTAGAACCAAAGCATACATACACATATTACTATATATATATATATATATATATATATATATATATATATATATATATATTTGTGTGTGTGTGTGTGTGTGTGCTTGGTTCTAGTCGCCTGTGTAAATTTAGGATTGGTTAATTTTTTTACAGCAGGCAGGGCTCCATTAGCATTGCTGGATGTAATACCAATGGCCACCACTAGATGGCGCCAAGGTCTTAGAAGGAAGTATAGGCTTGCAGAAGGCCGCAAAGCCGCGGCCTCGATTACCGGCCGGCGTGACCCGACGCAATCGAGTGCGCGGGGGGGAGTCCGCACGGAGACAGGATACCCCAGATGTGCTGCCCCGGGCGCCAGGTCACTAATTCTAGTCACCCTGGCGCCCGGAAATTGTCGAGCCCTGACTTAAAAGATATAAGTGGGAGTCATGCTCATCATAAGTATGTAGTCCTGGCAGTTCTACTGCGTCCCACAGCTCCTTGCATGATCCGGGTAGCTGAAAAAGCCTCTGGTGTGATGTTGTGCTGAATAGCTGTACATTCAGGAAAACCAAGAAGTAGTCAGCTCCATGCAGAGGTTTAATGTAGAAAAAATTTAAATAATGCATTTGGGTGGCAAAAATATGAATTTAATCTATACACTAGGAGGAGAACCTCTAAAGGGAATCTAGGATGGAAAAGGACCTGGGGGTCCTAGTAGATGATAGGCTCAGCAATGCCAAGCTGCTGCTAGAAAAGTAAACAGAATATTGTCGTGCATTAAAAAAAGGTTTAACTAGGGATAAAGCGATAATTCTCCCACTCTACAAGACTCTGGTCCGGCCGCACCTGGAGTATGCTGTCCAGTTGGGCACCAGTCCTCAGGAAGGATGTACTGGAAATGGAGCTTTTACAAAGAAGGGCAACAAAGCTAATAAAGGGTCTGGAGGATATTCGTTATTCAGAATGGTTGCGAGCACTGACCTTTGTTCTCTCTGGAGAAGAGACACTTGAGAGGAGATATGATTTCAATTTACAAATACCGTAGTGGTGACCCCACAATAGGGATAAAACTTTTTGCGGAAGGGAGTTTAACAAGACACGTGGCCACTCATTAAAATTAGAAGAAAAGAGGTATAACCATAAACTACGTAGAGGGTTCTTTACTGTAAGAGGGGCCAGGATGTGGAATTCCCTTGCACAGGCAGTGGTCTCAGCAAGGGGCATCGATAGTTTCAAAAAACTATTAGATAAGCACCTGAACGACCACAACATACAGGGATATACAATGTAATACTGACTTATAATCACACACATAGGTTGGCCTTGTGTCTCTTATTTTTCAACCTCGCCTACTATGTAACTATTTTGCATAACCACTGATGCCAGTTTCTCCATTTGGTTTGAGGGTGGCTACAGCTCAGTGGTCTTGGTCTTTACAGGAGAGAATACTGCCCATAAATATCTTGGAGCTTTTGACCAATACGCCTTGCTCTAGATCATGGTACAAACCAGTTTTAGGTTCTAGCCGGAAAAGCCTCTGCAGGGGCATATATATCAACCACCAGGGCGGCACCAAGAGCCATGCAGCTCAGGAAGGTAAACCGCGTTTTGTCTGGGACAGCACAAGTGCTGTCTCTATCGTCTGTGCATATTCCTGGTATAGAATAGTGGCAGGGGGAACTCTGCAGGTGAATCTACTAGATTACAAGTTCTACAACAAGTTGGGTCAGGTTGTGTCCGGGACGAGAGTCCCACTGGCAATAGGTGTAGATGCACTGGTAACTCCTTAGGGACCAGTTCTTCCTTATTTGACCCTTTCCCTCTGTTTCGACTTCTGTCACATCTTTTGCGAAGAATCCGGAAGGGTGTAACACTGATAATATTGTTAGCCGAATTAGCCCAGGAGGGCTTGGTACAGTGACATAGCAAGTTTTGCGGGGGTCGCTCCTTGGACACTCCCAGTCCAGCAGGACCTAATGGTCTTGAGTCCTGTATCTCAGCACTGTTGAGCCCCTGGAAGCCAGCTTTAGGGAACTTCAATTGCAGCAAATATTTTGTGCCTGGGGTGAAGCCAGGAAGTGGCACCCGCAGAAATATGTGAGTGGGATAGTTTTATTTTTTTTCTCCAATGGGTAGGGGAAAGCAGATTGGCTTTAAGTACCATTAAGGGTCAGAGTTCGTCCCTATAATTTTTTTTCCAGAGGCCGTTGTTTCCCACTCCTTGATTCATACTTAATACATCGTGTAACGTAGACAGTGCCGCCTGTGAGGCCATTCTTGTGTCCTTGGGACTTGAATTTGATCTTGACTGTCCTTGCAGAGACCACTTTTTGAACCATTCAGGGGATTCTGTTGGTCCTTTGTCTCGGAAAGTGGCTTCTTTGGTGGCTATCACTTCACTAAGTGGAGTTGCAGAGTTGGTGGCTCTTTCATGCAAGGGGCCGTTCTTGGTCTCGCATCATGATAAGGTCTTTTCTGATCCTCAGGAGTTAGATCACTGCATACTCTGGAGGTAGTTCTGGCTGTCAAATACTTGATTTGGCAGTACAGGTCAGGAATTCTGGTTTGTGCTGCCAGTAGAGCCCAGGATGGGCAGGAGGGATATAAGTTGACTATTTTCATTGGATTTGCCAGTTAATTATTCAAGCCTTTTTTTGGTAAAAGCGCTCGCTACCAGGTGTGTGGGGGCATCTTGGGCCATCCACCATCAGGTGTCAATGGCTCAGGATTTAATGGCATTACATGGTCTTTTGTTCATGCATTCACAGAAATTTTCCAGATGGATATCAAAGGAGGATACTGCTTTGGCCGCAGAATTTTTTGGGCAGCAGATGGAGTCCTTCTCAGGTGTCAGTTTCTGCAATTGTGTCTCCCTCCCCTCAAGTGCTATGCTTTAGGACATCCCATATAGTCATTATTATGGTTGCTATGTGTCCCGTGATGTACGATAAAGAAAATATAATTTTCTCGTCATACTTACCTGTAAAATCCTTTTCTTGGAGTACATCACAGAACAGAGATGCCTCCCATCTATTTGGTGATATTCATTGCTTTGCTACAAAACTTAGGTCCTTAAAGGAGGTGTTATATAGGGGAGGACTTCCTGTTTGACTATCTACCAGTGTCCATCCACCAGTAGGTGGCATATAACCCATATAGTCATTATTATGGTTGCCCTGTGTCCCCTGATGTACTCCAAGAAAAAGATTTTACAGGTAAGTATGACAAAAAATTTCAGATTTTTTTTATTTGTTTAGCAAAAAATAAAAACCCCAGAGGTGATCAAATACCACCAAAAGAAAGCTCTATTTGTGGGAACAAAATTATAAAAATTTTGTTTGGCTACAGTGTAGCATGACCCCGAAATTGTCATTTAAAAAGCAACAGTGCTGAAAGCTGAAAATTGGCTTGGGCAGGAAGGGAGGAATGTGCCCAGTATTAAAGTGGTTGATAATTTATGTATTATGTATATTTTAAGCAACAGTAGTTTGGCTCTAATTGAATGCATTTCTTGTAGACATTACACAACAATATGGGGTTTATCCAGTATGAGAACATTAAAGACTAAAGACCACTTGAAAAGGGAGTTCAAACCTCTGAGAGACCACCTTCAGACAGCAGGACATAGAAATCTGTAATAATGCTAAAAGGATGGATTGGGGTCACCAACTTTATTGAGCGTAGGAACCCTCAGTAAAATTGAAAAAAATATTATCATTAAGTGAGTCATAGGAAAGCATGTCGGGTGAGCGCAGCGTTGCTGTCGCTAATAGGTTCAGTAACGTGGATTATGATTGTAAAAGTTCAATATCAGAGAGTCGATATGATGGTAGGACAAGAACAGAGTTTGTATACATTGTATATGGAGAGGTGATATATTATTACATTAAAAAACATTATATGCAGGATGTAGACTGACATACGTGAGCTTGAGAAGAAGAGAATCAATTCCTGTAGTTGTAAACTGTTTCCTCTGTGGCTATGTCAGGTGGGAAATCAGCCAGGTATAGGGGGTCCACAGTACTAGGAAAAACCTGAAAATATGTCTGCGTCTTGTAGACAAAATATGTATTCAGAAGATAATAGCACCACCTAGTGGAGAAACGGAGAACAAGGATAATGAATAACATGCAAGTGAAAAATAACTGGTGCAGTTCTCAGGTAGCTCTGAAATGAATTGAAAAACAAAATTCGGGTTAGATGGTTCCCGAAAAGCATGGAGCTGAAAGCAGAGCTACTGGGAGATTCACTATTACCATGAGGATATATAGCAAAATATCAGTCATCTGGGGGAGAATTCTGGCAACACCGACATCCGCGTTGAGGTAGGGCTTCTTGTTGAGCCACCCAGACTGAGTCTTCAGTAGAGGATGTGAATAAGATTGACCTGTCAAGGTCTTTAGCTTGGCTGGGTATGTAATGGCATAAGTTATTCCTTTCTCGTGAAGTAATTTCTTTACCTGTAGTAAACATAGCTCGCCTGTGTTGCACATCACACGAAAAGCCAGGGAAAATGGTGATCCAAATACTGTGATAGATCGCCAACATTTCGTTCACAGTATGGCATCTTTGTCCAGGGAGTTTAAAACTTTGTATTTTAAGGGTCTTAGTTTTCCTCTAACCAGAGCAGCCTGTAAAGGCATTTGGTGAGCCCATTCAGTGATAAAAGATGAGATTACCAGGGATGTTAAGTTCTCCTTCAGCCTGTTTTCCAGAGAAAATCTCAGGAGTGGCACCTTTCAGGAAAACCTAGGAAGCGTAGGTTGCTGTGTATAGTTCACCCTGGCTAAGAAATCTTTTTGTAATGCTCTTGTATCAGCAACCAATGGGGGAGAGAGTGTCCTCAACAGTACTGATACCAGTTTCAGCATAAGAGGTGCTTTACACAAATTCTGAGGATCTTGTTTTACCAGGGAAATGTCAATCCTGAAACTTTCAGTATGTGATACAATCATATACAATCTTATATTGCGTCCATTTTCTGTGACACTGTAGGTTCTAACTGTTCAGGGTTAATGTCAGTAGCAGGCACATTAGACACAGTAGTCTCTACCTTAACCTGGGAAGCAGAGGAGGTGAAAGCTGATTCAGTAGGTGATGTTGGAGGATGGCATGCCTTTTCCAGTTGTGTATAGAGGAGGAAGCCACATGGCTGTGGGCACAAACTTCAGACAGCTGGAAGTTGGCCAGTTTGTCATCTGCTCTATTCTGTGTCCCCTGCCCTATTTTCATCATGGCTAGGAGCAGTGGGGTGCACAATGTTCAGGCAGCGGAACCCACAACTGCAGAATGGCCAGAGCATGAAGAGAGCAGTGGAATCAGGCTGCCTCAGTGTCTTCTACTAAACCATGCCCCCCACCCCTTCCCAAAATTTTATTTTTATTTGATAGTGAACTGAGCCCTTAAAATTTTCTTTCAGGTCATGCTACAAAGTGCTAATTCCACATCTGGTCATTCGGAGTGATTTTGAAGAGGTAAAGTCCATTGCTCAGTGCATTGAAAAGGACTGGAAGGTCCTGTTGGGTGCTTGTTTTCCCAGAATTTTGGTGAACATTCTGCCATACTTTGCTTCTAATTGCTCTGGAGACTCTGATAGGAAGAAGAGGGAAGTTGCGAGCAGCGTCTATGACTTGCTACAAGATGAGAACTGCCTCGGTAAACAGGTAATGTGGATACTCCTAAAAGGAATCTGTAATAATTTTAGGTTAATTTGATGATGTTAAACAGATATTTTATGTCTTTTTGGACTATTTATATAAAACTTTACCCTTGTGTGTTTTCAAAGAGCACAGTATGAGCTCTTTTCTTTTAGTCTCTCTCTTTTAGAGGGCCTTCTCTGAAGAAAGCAAAAGGGGAGTAAAGGACACTCTTATAAATTTGAGCTTGGTCAATGTAAACAGATCACTGCTTTTTTTTAACAGAACTGCTAAGATCACACAAGTAAACATGTGAAATGGAGACTAAAGTTCCATCTTCTGTCTGGAAGTGAAAATATGCAGATTTTTCCATTTACCTGACTGGAAATTAAAGTGTCCATTTTTTTAGTCCTGAATGTAATCATTAAAGCAGAACTGAAAGTGGTTCTGCACCCATTTCATTTAGTAAATCTCTTTGCCTTCCAAATCAGGCAAAGAGTACTAAATGAAGTGTGTTTTTTTTTTTTTTTACTTACCTTGTAATTGATGACTTCCGGTCATCTCTCTCTTCGGCGGTGGGCGGGGTCTCTGCGTCGATCGTCGTCAGGCCGCACTGTCTCCTGGGATCTGGTGTCATTGTTCCCAGGAGTCAGTGCGGACATCTTCCGAAATCTCGCGAGATTTCGGCCACATCTTCCGAAATCTCGCGAGATTTTGGCCACATCTTCCGAAATCTCGCGAGTTTTCGGACACACCTTCCGAAATCTCGTGAGATGTGCACTTTTTTTTTGCCAAACATCTTTAGGTTTGCCTGTACATGAAATAATTTTCAAACTCATTAGCTCATTGCCCATATAAATGAATATATGGACTTTTTTTGTCTTTGTAATATGTTTTGTTGCTGATCATGTTGTCTTAGTAACTATACAATATCAGTCATTATTTTGTATATTAATCATGAAATGTTGGACTTTTATTATGGAGATGCAAGAGTTTTTTAAATCTTTTTCTGAATATTTTTTGCAGCAAATAGACAACCTGTTCCTTCAGAATATGCCAGATATAGTGGTGGAGCTCCTGATGACTCTCCATGAATCTCCGAGTGGTACAAGTTCAAGTAACAATAACCCAGATGGTCCTCAGTTCTATGGGTAAATATGATAAGGAAGTTTTTGCAGTAACACTGAGCTGTTTTAAATTTTCAGGGTCATTGTTTAGCAGGAGCAAAACCACAGTGCTCACAATAGAAGAATAGTTAAATACCTTTTCAAAAACTACTAGACATGGGGTTGATTTAAAACTGGAGAATGCAAAATTTGATGCAGTTGTGCCAGTGACGGCTGGTGCTCAAAATTTTTGGGGGGACCGCAAACAAACTGGAGAATTCTGAAAAAAAAACATGAATTGCAGACTCACTGTGCCCATCGAGCACCGCCACTGTGCCCATCGAATGCTCCCACTGGCCCCCCCACCCGCCGTCTGCCCGGCACTTACCCTGTCTCGTGGGGCAGTGGGTGACAACGGTGGGCGGTGTTCTCCATGCACTTCCATGACCTCGATGTCTTCTCTACCCGTCCTCTCATATGATTGGACACCTGATCGTAGCGCCTGTTGTTTCAGCCAATCAGGTGACTGGTAACAGACCCGAGCACCTGATTGGCTTTTCTAACACAGCTGGGTAAACTGCAAGCGCCAAGCATGGCACTCGCTGTTTACTTTTTTTGACGCCTATTAGAGCCTATGGCTCTAATCTGGTGCTTCAAAAACACCACCGCCGCTATAATTCAGGCTCCCCAAAAGATGCCGGGCGCCTGAAAAGTAGGTGGCAGCGGTGGCTATGGATAGATTCATGCAATGCATTAATCTATCTATTGGTGATAGAAGGGGTGGCTGAAAAGAGGGGCAGCGCCCGTGTGCCCTTATGGACACACCGCCACTGAGCTGTGCATAGAAACCAATCTACCTTTTTTTTTTTTTTATTATTTATTTTATGTTTGTATTGCAAAGTTTCTTACCTGGAGATCCGGCCAATAACAGCAGTTTCTGCTGCAGACTAACTGTAATAAGCCACTGCCTCATAATTAGCTGCAAAGTTGTCAGCCTGCAATGTACACTTCTTCAGTTGGCTGCTGGGCTGCCTTTCAGGTTTATTATATAAGCAGCCCAATGTCCAACTGAAGGAGCTCACAAATCAGACTGACATGCTGCTGCTAACTAAGACAGTGGCATAACTGTATTAGCCTGTAGCAGGATTGATGTTACTGACAGTATCTTCAGGTAAAAATAATTTACTTCTCACAAAAATACCTTGGGGAAAAATAAGAACTGTATACAGTGAGGCATATGATGCCAAGCTTGTGAGAAAATAGATTGAGGGTTTACGTACACTTTAAGAAAAACCCATAATGATACCAGTAATTCTAGAAAAACCATTTGAGAACTAGGGCCACCTTACTATTGTGTTTCAGCCCTAGGCAGGTGGCCATCATCTAAAATTTCCCATTCACTCCCTGGCTGACTGTCATATTCAGGCCATGTTCTTTTTTGAAGCCTGTAAAGCACAGTCAGGTCTGGGGCGTTAAACCCTGCATCATAATGGAAGTGCCGAATGTCCCTTTTTAAACAAGCTCTCACGGGCTACAGTAAGCTTGAAATACTACTGAAGCCTGTTAACAACTTTTTTTAAGGTAAGCACCCCCAATAAGTATAACATCTTAAAATTGGAACTCTGGGTGCTATACAGGCTTTAACACTCAAAATTTGCCACAAGCATTGAAAATTATTTTCTAGTGGCTTACTTAACACACCACTCTTATGCCACGTACACACGATCCCACATTCCGACAACAAAATCCATGTTTTTTTTTCTGACGGATGTTGGCTCAAACTTGTCTTGCATACACACGGTCACACAAAGTTGGTCGGAATTTGTGAACATCAAGAATGCGTTGACGTACAACACATACGACAGCACTAGAAAGCGGAAGTTCAATGCCAAGTGCGCCACCCTTTGGGCTCCTTTCACTAATCTCCTGGTGACAGGAGATTCGCGCTTTTCAACCTCCTGCTTTTCCGATCGTTACTGCTCTTCAGTTTCTGCTTGTGGGTTCGTATTTCTATTACGTATTTGATTTTCAGTGCGTTCTTGTCTGCTCGTATCTGATTTTCAGCTCCGGCCTTTGTTTTTCAGTGCTTTCTGTTAGTTCGTTCTGACCAGCCAACCGCTTTGAAGCCATGAGGACTCCCACCCCGGACCAGAAAACAATTGATTTTATTACAGACATTCTTCTTGCGCTTAAAATCAGTAAACCTAAGAGCACAGCCCCAATCCAAAGCAAAAATTTGTTAAAAGGTTGCAAGTTAGGCAAGCCATACACAGTTCAAACGGTATGTGGGCAGGCTGAATGTAGACCAATCAACTTTGGTACAACCAGCAGGCAGGGTTTTACCTACGATTACCGCTAGCGGCTGCTATATCTGCTAGCAGTAATCATGGTTTGTTTTTTCGCGATGAGTACTAACCCCCTCCCCCGCTGGCAGAAGACAATGGCCCAGCAGGAGGGATTCCCACCTTAACACAATCTGTGTTAATGGGGGGAATTGAGTAAATCTCTTTCCTGCAACCCGTAGCCTAGTATATACAGGCCAAATGTAGGGGGACATCGGCCGGTTCAATAAAAACTGACCGACATTCAGACCGTGTGTATGGCAGACAAGCCGAGCTCTGGCAGGGTGTTCTGGTGGGGGAGTCCCTCTGTCAGACAACGGCTCCGCAGGGGAGATTGCTCTACTAACATTCGCCCGCTGGGTTGAATGAAAGAAAAACTATTATGCCCCATACACATGGTCGGATTTTTCAACGGAAAATGTCCTATCGGACCATGTTGTCGGAAAATCCGACCGTGTGTGGGCTCCATCGGACTTTTTCCGTCGGAAAAGATCCTGCTCTCAAATTTTCCGACAACAAAATCCGATCTGACGTTTTCCGACCGTGTGTAGGGAATTCCGACGGACAAAGTTCCACGCATGCTCAGATGAAATTACGAAACCAAAGCTATTGGCTACTAGCCTCTACGTAGTTCCGTCGTACGCAGCGAACGTCACCACGTTCAGAATGATCGGATTTCCCGACAACTTTGTCCGACCGTGTGTATGCAACACCAGTGTCGGACAAAATCCGTCTGAAAAATTCTGACGGATTTTGTGGTCGAAATTTCCGACCGTGTGTACGGGGCATTAGAGTGTACCAGGCATAAGTCCTACAGCTTTGTTTTCATGGGATAACCTTATCATGAACATCACTTACAAATGGTAATTACCTCATATAAGCTTACAGCTTCAACAAGTTTGTATGCATATTTAACCCTTCTAAACCTAAATCAGAGTTCTAGAATAAGCTAGCAGTAACCAACATTCCTTTTTTAATGCCTAGGCCTCATGGACACTGGACGTTTTTACAGCTGCTGTTTTTGGCTCCAGACGATTTTTTCTACAGTCAATAAACTTTCCAGCATGTTATCCTATCTGTCCATGCACGCATAGGCTGTTATCAACTGTTTGGGGCTGGGGCGTTTTATGGCTGTAAAAAAAACAAACAAAACGAGTGGGTTCTGAGAGGCGTTTTTTACGCTCTAACCTCAATGAACGCTCATAAATGCGGCTCACCAGCATTTTTTTAAGTTTTTGATCCATTGAAAAAAAGAATAAAAACCGCTAACTCTGAAAAACGCTATTGCAAAAACGTTGAAAAACTCACTACAAAGCTACTGGCAGTTTTATAACATTATTATAGCGTCCAGTGTGCATGAGGCCTTATACTAAATTTCAGGCCTATAGGATCTCACCAGCAAATGTGTCCCGCAAATTCCCTCCAGCTGTTGAAGGTTCAGTGACGCACACAATGTCATATTCTGGTTTTGTACAAACACCTGTTCTGGAATGAAGTTCACGACAAAATTAAACAGTTGACAGAGGACCTGGGACATAACCCAGCAGCTCACCTCCTTCACCTGAAAGATACACCCCTCTAAAAATATAAAACATCTCTGACAATTCTTCTCTTCAATGCTGCGCAAGCTTGCATTCCCTTACTATGAAAACAAACCAATCCCCCAATCAAAAAACACTGTTTTACAAAAAAAAAAAAAACATTATTCTACAAATGGAAGATCCACTATTAAAAACACAGAAGAAAAAGTTCAGGTTGACCTAGGTGCCTTTGCTTTATTTTAAAACCATGGGCCCCAACCACTCATTCCTGAATAGGCTAAACCCTTCCTACTTCTAACCGATAGTCATATGAGAGCACAATGGCCCCATCCTCCCCCCAAACCAAAACTACCTCCGTGATGCTGGCTCCCCCTCTTCACACCTCATCCTTCCACCCCAGCTCTTCCCCACTCCGGTAGGTCACATCAACCCTTGGATTTCCAAAGCTAGAAGCGAAACAGCCATTTTAGAACATCCCTTATTCCAGCCCGAATACCCTTTATTTAGACCATGACTTTTGTTTCTGTTTGCTAATGCCCATTTTCATATCTGATGGATATTGTTTCAATTTATCAAATGACTGTAATAACTGAAAAAATAAAGAATTTTAAAAAAGAAAAGCTTTTTAAAGCGCATTTGGATGCAAATATTTTTATTGCGGTTTGTATTTCCGTTGCAAAGATTCACTTTCTGTCATAAAGATTGTTGTGTTTTTAGTCCTTTACCATGAATTTCACGTGATACCCATAAACCTTCTTTGTTTTAGGGAATTGGATCCACCTCCAAACCCCCCTTATTTCCCTTCCTATGTCATAAAAGCCACTTTGGATTATATCAGCAGTTGCCATAACAGCAAGCTGAAAAGTCTTGTGGCAATTCTCTCAAAGACTCCGGTAAGCTGCAGACGTAAACCTGAATTTACAGATTTGGATTTGTTTTATTTATCCTTATATGTATGTAAAGCTTTGAGGGAAATTTGTCATGTTCAAAACAAATCTACACACCTCTGAAATTGGGCTCTCTTGCAAGAAGTGTTTCTCCTATGCCACATACTAGTTTTGGGACAATAAAGTTAAATCACTGGGTGGAATTGGTATACGACATAATAGGGCCAGGGTATGGCTGTTAACATCCAAACTGAATTCCAATTGTATTTTTCTTAGTGGCAAAGTCTCTTTAAGCTTGCTTCTTTGTCATAGTTTTTTCTTGTGTTATTTTTGATTGCCAGTTTATTAGATTGCCGTATATACTTGAGTATAAGCCGACCCGAATATAAGCCGAGGCACCTCATTTTACCACAGAAAACTGGGAAAACATATTGACTCGAGTATAAGCCTAGGGTGTGAAATGCGCAGCTACTGTAAGTGGAAAAGAGGGTCAATAATGCCCATTTGCTGCCTCACTGTGCCCATTTGCAGCCATAGGTCCCCCAAACTTCAAACTTTTTAGTTAAGGGTTCCTAGATGCCCCCCATTTTCTGCAGCCAAAATTTGGTGTCTCTGGACCCAAAGGGTCCTGAAATTACATTGCTGCAGATGCACACAGTTGACCGAATTTGGGGCCCCGTATCTTGGGGCCACTTGGTGCTAGGAACCCCAAATTTAGTGTGCAAACACAGTGAAACTAGCACTACAACATATCCAAAGTGCGATTCCTATCACCAAGTGGCCCAGAGATACATGGCCCCAAACTCAGTTCGGAAAATGTCAAGCACTTTTCTGCAGCAGAGAATGACCTTTTCCGACCGAAATTTGGGGCCCCGTATCTCGGGCCACTTAGTGCTAGGAACCCCATCTTTGGATATGTTGTAGTGCTGGTTCCACTTGGTTTGCACACCAAATATGGGGTTCCTAGCACCAAGTCGCCCCCCGAGACACGGGGCCCCAAATTCGGGTCGGAAAATGTCATTCTCTGCTGCAGAAAAGTGCTTGACTCGAGTATAATCTGAGGGGGGCATTTTCAGTACAAAAAAAATGTGCTGAAAAACTCGGCTTATACTCGAGTATATACGGTACTTTTTTCTTTGGACTGCATGCATATATTGGACTCTGTCCTGCATCTCAGATTGCCCCTTCTGAACCTTGTCATGTTTACTGTGACTGGCCAGGAAGAAGAAGTTTTCTCTGACATTGGTGGCTTTTAACTGTGGATTTTAAAGGGGTTGTAAACCCTTGTTTAAAAAAATAAATAAAATAACAAACATACCATACTTGCCTCCACTGTGCAGTTTGTTTTGCACAGAGTGGCCCCGATTTACCTCTTCTGGGGTTCCCCGGCGGTGATATCAGCTCCTCCCCGCATCGGGAAACCCCCTAGGAGAAGCGCTTTCCCTGGGGGTTACCGTGTGGGCACATTACCGAGTCCGGCTTTTGCGTCCATAGCCACAGAATGCCGGACTCGGCCCCGGCGCCCACGTCATTGGATTTGATTAACAGCAGCGGGAGCCAATGGCTACGCTGCTATCAATCTATCCAACCAAGAGCTGAGACAACAGGTAAGAGGTAGAACACTTCTCCGCTGTGGGAACGAACGGGCTCAGGTGAGTAAAACGGGGGGCTGCTCAGTGTCAGACATTTTTTCACCTTAACACATAGGATGCATTAAGGTGAAAAAACACAAGGGGTTTCAACCCCTTTAAGTACCCTCCTCTATAAGCTACTCAGTTTGTGTCTTGTGGGCAGGTTCCCCTATCCAGTAGGGGGCCCCACCTCATCCATTTAGATTGGGGCATTGGTCCTTCAGGTGGCTCCACCGCCTCAAGTAGTCTTCAGTCCTCCTGGTGAGGTCTGTGTTTTTTTTTTTTTTTTTTTTTTTTTACTGGGTTGCCTACCCCTCAGCTGGACTGCTTTTGGATGTCCTGACTGACACTTTATGGTTGTAAACCCCATTCATGGAATTTGAACTAAGCACATATATCTGTAGTGTTTACTTATCTCTCTTCAAAGCTCTAAATGTGTTTCTCTGTGGTGCTTCATTTTTATTTTATCTGCATGAGTCACTTCTGACAAGTTCTATACACATGAGATGACAGCAGCTAAAAATTTGTGTTGGGGAGGGAACTTAGAGGTAGATAAACAGAGAGCTTATCTACTCTGAGTACAGCTCTGCATGTTCCTTCAGTCTTCTGCACAATCAGCTCTCACACAGTGTAAGTGCAGACTCTCCACCCACCCCTATGTACTGCTGAAAGATGAAGAAAGATTTTTAACACAATCTGCACTTTCTAAAGGGTGTAGAAAGGGGAAGACAGCAGATATACAAGTAAAACTTATGTGGGGAGATTTCTTTCATCTCTGTGTATCATCTGAAGCTATTCACTTCACTGGGTATATGTGAGTTTAGACTGCAGTATAACACAGTTGTAGCTGAAATTCTGTTTCCCTCAATGGACTTTTCTGAAATGTTACCCCCTATTGGTTATTTCAGGCATTCCACCTAACCCTGAGGCTGCTTTGTTTTTGTATATTAGCAGAATACATCCCCAGCTGATAATAGACAGAGCTTGGCACCATGGGTAGGGCTTTTTGTCAGGCTGTGGGGAGAAATGTGAGGTTGGAAATGGTCTTGATAGGACTGCAGTCTTTTCTTTTTTTTTATATACAGCCTCTGAGTGCCTATTTTTTCTTTGTATACTTTTTACAGGATTCCTTTCAAAAGATTTTGTTGTCTATATGCAAGCAAGCTGCAGAGAGCAGCAATGTCTACAAAAAACACCAGATCCTTACCATTTATCATCTGTTTGTTAACCTTCTTCTGGCAGAAATTAAGGATGGCTTGGGTGGAGCTTGGGCATTTGTCCTCAGAGATGTCATTTACACCCTGATACACCATATCAACAGCAGGTCTGTATGTGATCTGTGCAACACGGAAGTAAAGTATTGCGAAAAAGGACCATATCTGTTGAACAAATGCTGATATTATTTTTTGTGAATATAATCCTGTTTACTGAATATCGTGTTTACATCAATTCAAATCACTGTGTTCATAGTGTGAATGTGCGCTTATCCTTTGTTAAAGGGATGATCAACATTAAACTAAAATGTGTTATTTTTATATTGCATGTGAATTAGTTCAAGAGAAATGTAAACTTGATAGTGAATGAGTATTAAATGAGAAGTATAACCGAAGCTATTTTGGCCCTACTTCTCCTAAAAAAAACTGCTGTTGGCTGACATCACTCAGCCGGTCCAGGCTATGGAAAGATCCCGACTTTACAGTTAGGATCCATCTAGATCAGGGGTGCCCAACCTTTTGAAGAGCGAGGGCCACCTAAGCGACTTGGTAACCGGTCGCGGGCCACAATGAGAGGAGCGGGTGCATGGCAGCCCACTACTCTATAGAGCCCACTCTACTTTTTATTTTTATTTTTTGCGGCTCGGTTTGGAGGTAGGCGTTTGTAAACAGACATAAGTCCATTTACATCTGCTACTCCTTAGAGGTGAATGGAGGGTCCAATTGGGTCAGACTGACCATGTGAAAGGGGCCTATGGCTCAGTGCAGGTAACCCTCCGGTGCACTGCTCTGCACCTGCGGATTAGTTTGAAAGCAGCTCAGTAACCACTGCAGAACAGATATGCCCATATATACACTGTGATTGTAGTAATAAATTTACTATTAATAACAGTATTCTATTCTATTCCATTCCAGAGCAGGGGGTCGCGGGCCACATCAGATGGCTCCACGGGCCACATGTGGCCCCCGGGCCACTGGTTGGGCACTCCTGATCTAGATGCAGGGACCGGCAGCTGGCGCAGCCTCTCAGCAAGTCACTGAGAGGTTTAGTCAGCCGCTCCTGCCCCTTGCACAGCCCAGCACTCCAGTTAGCGCTCTGCACACTGAATACAGAGAACTGAGAAATCAGCCGTTTTTGATCGCTCAGTTTTCGGTGTATCCGGCGGGGGGACAGTTGCCGCTGGTATCGATGCTGCAGCCATGTAGGTAAGTATGATTGTTTATTTTTTTGTATTCCTGAACTTCACTTTAAAAACACTGTTTTATAGTTGTAAAACATCTACATACAAGAAAACTCCACTGTTTGTAGCACCGCAAAGCCGCCTTAAATGAAAAGGTATTTACATGTCTGTCATTTCAGGATAATGTGTGCAGCCATGCCGATGCAATGTATTACACCCAGTTGGCCAGATATACTGTACATCCATAGCTGCTGGTGTATTGCAAATATAGTCTAATATTATAAAGCCTCTTATTCAAAACTGCATACGGCTGTTTTAGGCTGTTTGGGATCCAACAAGACCATATTCATATCCAAGTAGGAAGGGACTAAAGCAATGAAAGTCTAATTTGTCCATACTGAAAGGGACTAAAGCAATGAACATGTAATTGGTGCATATTGAAGGGACTAAAGCAATGAAAGTGTAATTGGTGCATACTGCAGTAAAGCCATCTTAAAACTCATGATGGCCAATTAGCCTAAAACAGCTGTATGCCATTTGGAATTTATGGTTCTATAATATTAGGCTGTATTTTCACTATTGCTTTGGATGTACTATTGTTATTGATTACACCCCACGATAATTAATCGGTGAGTGCTACACATTAAATAGAGGTGGGATTCCCATATATTCCCATTTTTCTCTGTATTTTCACTATACACCAGCGGTTCTGGATTTTTGTCTGGCCAACAGAGTGTAAAGCAATGATTTGTATGGCTCGGCCCACTGACCTGAAAAGAAGAATATTCCTCTTAATTTTGGGGTATGAGATAGAATGAGATGAGTAAATACCTTCTGTTTTAAGAAGGCTTTACTGTGTTACACACTAACTACCATGAGGGCTTTTTGATTCCCTTAAGTGCCATCTCACCTTAACCTGTATGGTTATACTGTTCTTGTTTGGTCCCAAATCCTACACTGTAGAAGCCATGGTTTGCCCTAGGGTGCACTGTATCTATGGAGGAGCAACATTGTCTACCTAGAGCAGAAACTGTATTAGGACTACTTCATAGAAACAAACCAGCTTAATGGCTTGCCAAAAATGATTTATAAATCATTAAAGTGATACATCTCCTTATTTTCCACATATCATCCTCCTTCTTTTCATTTGCAGTGTATTAATCTGTAAACTTATTATCTGAATTAAATATTGTAAACAAATTCATTGTATACAAGGTGCTCTCTCTTCATCCGCTTGGCATTTAAAGATATTGTGTCCAGCTACAAATATGGAGGCTGCCATCACTGTTTTTGGTTATGTACGAATGTAAATGGGTAACCTATTAGGTTCCTTAATATATAAATTACTTTTCTAAAAACAGATCCACTGGTCCCAGGGATGATGTATCAGCTCGGAGTTTCATGCTTTGTCTTGATCTTTTGCATCGAGTTTGCCGGGCAGCCATCACCAACTGCAAGGATGCCCTGGATAGCCACCTGCACGTCATTGTGAGCAGTCTCATCCCTTTGGCAAACGGCTGTGCCAAAATACAAGAGCAGGTAAATGATGTTTGACCTTAACATAGAGATACAAATACATTGTATATCAACATAAATGTATGCATTTCATTTAAAACCCAGTTGAGCCCTCTGTATTTATTATTTAATGCAGGCAGGCTGCTCTTTTTAGCTTTTTTTTTTCTTTTTAGTTGATAAGTGCTGCAACAAGGGTTAAAGCACAGCCTGGCTGCTTTACAGTAATCAACACTGGAGGATCACTTGGGCTTTAAACACAATGTAGATTACCTTTGTGATATGTCGATGCTGAAGCATGATAACATTTTTAATTTATTTTACAGGTGTGCGATTTGCTAACTTTTTTAGTAATTGAAAGCCAAAATAATGAAAACCTCTACCACACTATTAAACTCCTGGACCCCTTTCCTGATCACCCTTTATTTAAGGACCTGCGTCTGGCCCACCATAAGATCAAGTACAGCCAGGGATCGTTCTCACTTCTACAGGTATTAGCTCCCTGTTGTACAGTGATTGTGAAAACATGTAGTAAAGAACAAGTATTAGTCTTATATTCATTTGATTGTGAAATCAACCACCTGATTTGTTGCTAAATGCCCCAATGCTTTTTTTCCCCTTCTATACACTATTTAAAAAGTTTTACCTTTTAGCTTTTGCTGTATTTTAGAGTCGGCCTGAGTAACTCTTAACTTTTGTTTTTGTTCTTTTGAGGAAATAAACCATTTTCTCTCTGTGAGTTTATGTGAATCACTCCCTTTGACCCGACTGGAAGGAATGAATGATTTAAGGAAACAACTGGAACAGCACAAAGATGAAATAAAAGGCCTTGTCTATGATTTCCAAGGTACAGTGTCAGCTTTACGTGTTTGCTCTCTCCTCACAAACCCAAACATTTTAACTTGGTGATTAAAAATAATGCCTAAGGAATTAATAAGTACATGTGTTGTGAATTTTAAATGATCATATATTTTCTTATTTATTAGATTAGAGACCTTTATAAGCAATATACATTTTTCCTATGGTTTTCTTTTTCTACCTGTATGGTAATGTTTTTTTTTTCTATTTAATAAAAGCATATTGATCCTATATAGCGCATGCTTTCTTTTTGTCTCCATATCTCTTTTTATCCTGCTTTACCATACTGCCAACCTCACTGCCCTAAATTTGTAAAGATTTGAACAATTTCATTTGGAGGAATCATGCCTTTCAAGTGTATTGAAAAGCATGAAATTGAACAGGTGTACAAGCACCCCAATGCCTAGTACACATGGGCCGAATGTTGGGCAGCCTGTGTGTATGCAGCCAGTCCGACAGAAGCCAGCATGACCGAAAAGTGTCTGCCGATCGGCATTCCGATCAGCGCTCTGAGCCAATGGCTGAGAGTGCTGACTGGGGTGTTCTGGCGGGGGTCGTCCCCCTGTCAGAACACAATAGCTCGGTGGGGGAGATCGCTGTACTAACAGTTTTTTTTTTCATTCAGCCTGTTGGGTTGGAAAAAAATAAAAAACTTTACGTCACCTGATGGCCATTGCTTCTTTGCTGGCCGGCAAGGGATTTGCATCCCCATGGATTAGCCAGCGAGGGAACAATTAATGTAGGGAGTAATTTAATGTACCCCAATACTGCAGATGATGTATTGTGTACTTATTCCACTTGTCTATTACATACTCATCACTTCTGTTACACAGGAAATCCTCAGGACAGTGTCATTGCAAAACTGGTTCTTAGTCTTTTACAGCTATCAAAGAATGCCGTGCACCTGGACAATGGGAAAGATGTTTTGGGTACGTGGCTTGTAATAAAATCTCAAAAAAATGTTTTTTGTAAGAATTTGTTTATATTTATTAAAAAAATTATCATGCTGGAACCTGGTTGGCTAATAAGTAGCATTCTTACTCTGTTTTCTTGCGCTCTTCCAGTTGTTTTATTTGATTTAGTTTATGATTTCTAATTCATAAGTTGTTTAATTCAATTTAGTTCTTTATTTCTAATTTATAAGTGCAGCTAATGAGAATAAAGTTTCCAGAGATGAGCGCAGTACATGATGTCTTCTTATTGCTTGCGATGGATGTCTAAATCCATTCATTCCTATGGATGAGACATACTGCAAACAGTACTCCAATCCATTGAACTTAAAATGGTTCAAAATTTAAAATATTTTATCTTAATGCATTCTCTTCATTAAGGTAAAAAAAAATCACCCCACTATCTAATCTACTCCCCTGATCACTAGACACTTGACTGACTCACAGATCCAGCACTGTCTTGGTTGCAGCAGTGCTGCTCCCTCTTTCTGGTCTCACAGGAGACTCTAAGAGCAATGGGGAGCCATAAGCTCCTGCAGTCAGTCAAACTCCTGGGATTGAGGTCATTGTTTACCGGCATTGCATGTGTCTATGGATGCACACATCCCAGCTCAGGAGTGCATCCGCAAGGGTGACCCAGTAGCACCCAGTTTGCTGAGGGAGAAAAAAGAGTGGATAGTGCTGGAGGGGGACCACCAAAATGGAGGTAAGACCCCTTTCACACCGAGGGCGTATTGCAGGCGCTATAGCGTTAGAAATACCGCATGCAATCCACCCTCAAACTGCTGCTTCATTGTCGGGCTTTCACACTGCAGCGGTGCGCTGGCAGGGCGTCACAAAAAGTCCTGCCAGCAGCTTCTTTGGAGTGGTGAAGGAGCAGTGAACTCACCGCTCCTCCACCACTCCTCCAGCGCTGCTCCCCATTGAAATCAATGGGGCAGCGATGTAATACCGCCGGCAAATGCCGCTATTGCAGCGTTTTGCCGGGGGTTTTAACCCTTTCTTGGCCACCAGCGGGGGTAAAAGCCCCCCGCTAGCGGCCGAAATGCACCGCAAATCTGACAGTAAAATGCCGCTAAAAATAGCAGCGTTTTACCGCCGACGCTATGGGCGGATCGTTGTGAAAGGGGTCTTAAGGACCTCTCTGTGCAACATTGTTACACAGAGAAGATAAGTGTAACCTCTTTTCTTCTTTATAAAAAAAAAAAAAAAAAACTCAGCCTTTAATATCTCTTTGATTGGAGCGCAGTGCATATGTACAATTAAAGAGGTGCTGGGGACAACTTCACTGAAGGTAAAAGCTGTCCATGAACCTACTGCAGGCACTACCCTCCTGCAGGCACTACTGTAAAACAACAATAAGATCTCAATATGCTCCACAAGATTCAAACACTGCGCCACAGAGAGACTCAACAGTAAATGTAATGAATACAATTGAAGTATAAATAACTAGCAGAGACTTTAAGGAGAAAAACATTAAATATAAAGTCTACCAGAATAAAATGAAAGCTAAATCGTAGCGGTGAAGGTAATAACAACGTACACACCCACAAAGTGATAAGGTGCAAGAGCATTGAACGAATGGTCCATTGGTAATATTGCTGATATGAACAATATTGTGTTCAGAGACTTCGTTGCTAGGTTTGATCTGACACAACACCACGTTAGCAAACGTGCCACCGATTCCCCAATCAGATGTACACTCACCGACTCAAGCTTCCTCACACTCTCGTGCTTTGGCAAAAACAGCAGTGAACCCCTCAGGGTTTGAATGACATCCCATCGGATAGCGTTCCAAAATGACCACAATATGTGGAGGAAATGAGACTCCACATAGTGTGATAACGTTCAACATAAGTATTTATTCAAACATCTAGCCTAATGGTAGTGCACTTACAAGAAGGCAATAAAAATCTCACATTGGTAATATGTAGGATGCCAGAGATAGTAAGTCACGGCAGACGTAGATATTATTCCAAATCTCACCCGAACGCCTTGTCTAAACTCATGGGAACATCACTTCCGGTGATGCATGAACTTCACTTCTGGTTGACGTGGCTGTAAGGAAACCGGAAGTGACGTTCACATATCACTGGAAGTGGAAGACAAGAAGTTCTGGTAAGATTTGGAATAATATCTATGTCCGCCGCGACTTGCTATCTCTGGCATCTTACGTATTACCAATGTGGGATTTTTATTGCCTTCTTGTAAGTGCACTACCATTAGGCTGGATGTTTTAATACATATTTATGTTGTACGTTATCACACTATTTGGAGTCTCATTTCCTCCACATATTGTGGTCATTTTGGAACGCTATCTGATGGGATGTCGTTAAAACCCTGAGGGGATCACTGCTGTTTTTGCCAAAGCACAAGAGCGTGAGGAAGCTTGAGTTGGTGAGTGTACATCTGATTGGGGAAGCAGTGGCATGTTTGCGCACGTGGTGTGGTGTCAGATCAAGCCTAGCAACGAAGTCTCTGAACACGATATTGTTCATATTATCAGCAATATTAACAATGGACTATTAGTTCAATGTTCTTGTCGGTAATACTGTGCCTTGAGCCTTATAGCTTTATATCTGCAGTGTAAGATCTCGGGCACTGTGCCTTTGACTGCTAGTCAGACTAAATACGCAGTTTTCTAGAGAAACTTCTGTACCCATGGACCTGCAGTGCAAGGTTCTTCTCCTTAAATCATTTTCTCCAGCTGTGTTCCTACTCTATTTCTGCTGCATTTTAATGTATCCATCACCAGTTATCAGGAAGGCAAGTTTGACATGTGGGGAAGCAAAGCCCTGAATCTACCAAGATGGCTGCACCTGTACAAAGGCATTGTAAGGCCTGATTCACACCTATGCAGTTTTAGTGCTTTTTGCATTTTGCAGATATGCACTACAGAACGTGTTCCACAGGAAACCATGTTTCCTGTGGAAGTCAGTAATTGGAAGGATCAGCTGCAGGAACACTACAGGAAATACTGGTGACTAGTCCTTTGCCATCTGCCTTCCTTTTCTGGTCCATAGTGCAGTTCTTTTTTTTTAACATTTTCTGATTGAGCAAATTAACATTTCATTTTGTAGAATTTGGCTTCTCTGTAGAAAATCTGCATCCTAAATTCCATATGTTTAATTTGGGCCAGAATATTTAAAACATATACTGTGCTAATTCCTGGCTTAGTGATTTGTTTTTTGGCTACATAGGTAAATTGGGTTGCATTTCTCCTGTATTGCAGTAGGACTCATTAAAATTCTATTACACATCATGACAATAAAACAATTTCCTATTACATGTTTTAATTTGCAGAAGCTACAGGTAGCTGCCTTGGGGAGTTGGGACCTGTTGACTTTTGCACCATAGCCCTGCAGCCCCAGAAAGAGCTGCTTAATGGCAGAACTGTTGATGTGTTTGAAGACAAAGAGCTGCAGTGTGTGCTTGTCATCTTGAAATTGATAAACAACGCCCTGACAGATCACTGGTGCGTAGCTTCTTGTTTTTTATAGGCTGTGTCAGAAGTATTCTTTGAGCTGAGATTCCTACCAAGAGCCCTGTCAGCTTTGAAGTCTTATACAGTTGTGCTCATAAGTTTACATACCCTGGCAGAATTTATGATTTCTTGGCCATTTTTCAGAGAATATGAATGATAACACAAAAAATGTTTTCTTTCACTCATTGTTAGTGTTTGGCTGAAGCCATTTATTATCAATCAACTGTGTTTACTCTTTTTAAATCATAATGATGACAGAAACTACCCAAATGACCCTGATCAAAAGTTTACATACCCTGGTGATTTTGGCCTAATAACACACACAAGTTGACACAAAGGGGTTTGAATGGCTATTAAAGGTAACCATCCTCACCTATTATCTGTTTGCTTGTAATTAGTGTGTGTTTGTATAAAAGGTCAATGAGTTTCTGGACTCCTGACAGACCCTTGCATCTTTCATCCAGTGCTGCACTGACGTTTCTGGATTCTGAGTCATGGGGAAAGCAAAAGAATTGTCAAAGCATCTGTGGGAAAAGGTAGTTGAACTGTATAAAACAGGAAAGGGATATAAAAAGATATCGAAGGAATTAAGAATGCCAATCAGCAGTGTTCAAACTCTAATCAAGAAGTGGAAAATGAGGGGTTCTGTTGAAACCAAACCATGGTCAGGTAGACCAACTAAAATTTCAGCCACAACTGCCAGGAAAATTGTTCGGGATGCAAATAAAACCCACAAATACAGGCTGTTACAAGATGCACTTGAAGAAAGATGGACTGCATGGTCAAGTCACCAGAAAAAAGCCATTACTACGCAAATTCCACAAAGTATCCCACTTACAATACGCCAAACAACACAGAGACAAGCCTCAAACTTTCTGGCACAAAGTTATTTGGAGTGATGAGACCAAAATTGTGCTTTTTGGCCACAACCTCAAACGCTACATTTGGAGAGGAGTCATCAAGGCCTGTGATGAAATGTACACCATTCCTACTGTGAAGCACAGAGGTGGATTGCTGATGAGCTACAAAGGCCCAGTAAATTTGGTCAAAATTGATGCCAAGATGAATGCAGTATGTTATCAAAAAATACTGGAGGAACATTTGCATTCATCAGCCAGGAAGCTGCGCATAGGACGTACTTGGACATTCCAGCATGACAATGATCCAAAACACAAGGCCAAGTTGACCTGTCATTGGCTACAGCAGAATAAAGTGAAGGTTCTGGAGTGGCCATCTCAGTCTCCTGACCTCAATATCATTGAGCCACCAAACGTGCAGTTCATGAAAGACAGCCCAAGAGGAATGGGCAGCTTTACCATCTGAGAAGATAAAGAGCCTCATCCACAAATGCCACAAAAGACTTCAAGCTGTCATTGATGTTAAAGGGGGAAATATACAATATTAACTTTTTTAACTTTTGATCAGGGTAATTCTGTTGTCATTATGATTTAAAAAGAGTAAACACAGTTGATTGATAATAAATGGCTTCAGCCAAACACTAACCAGGAGTGAAAGAAAAATTTTGTGTTATCATTTATATTCTCTGAAAAATGGCCAAGAAATCATAAATTCTGCCAGGGTATGTAAACTTATAAGCACAACTGTAGAAGGGTAATGGGGAAAATGAACCAATTTTGTCTCACTCACATGTCTGAAAATTATATTGTGTGATTTTTTTTTTTTTAATAGTCTTTTTTACTGGGAAAAGTTTCTCGCAGGTATAAGTGCTGGAAATGATGGAGGTTATCTGCACTTTCCTGCATCCTATAGTTATTGCCCTATGAGGCAGCCCATTATAGTAGTGATCCATTAGGAATATAAAGGGGCTGGAGGTAACAGACAAGCTCTAACACTATGTAGAAGTGTTGGAGATTTGCTAGTTCACAGCAGCCCAGCATTTGGGTATGGATAGGGTAACAAAAGTACTGGTCTCTCTATAGGTATGCTGGCATCTGTGGCAGATTTTGGTTTTGGGTACAATAAACTTGTTCAAGGTATGGGTTTCTGGCATTTTTACGTAACCTCTATGCCAGGGTCTCATGTTAGCCATGGTCTCCGGGAAGCCCCTATCAGTTTCACAATGTTCTAGAAAATCTTATTGTTGGTTTCAGCTAAATCCACTACGGATAGTATTCACTAACCTGATAAAATGAAAGCCACATGCTATAAACCATGAACCCAACAATTGACTGGGCTGAGTTTTCTTACTTTTGCCCAAATGTTCTTGCCCTAATAATGAGCGTCTCTTTTTTGCTGTGATTGACCATGCAGTGGGCCAGCAGTAAACAGTGTGACCAGATGAAGACATTTTTTAACATTTATGTGCTGTGTAAGTCCTTGGAGTAAACCGCATATATTTTTAAATACGCATCTGGTATCTAGACATTGAGCTCTTCACCATTTATCATGCAGGGAAGGAAGACCATAATTATGATCATAAAATGTTTTAAAGTGATTGTAAACTATTACCTTGTAAAACAACCCATTCAGTTTAAAATAGAAATGAAAGGCAAAACATTTGTGTATAGATATAAAACATTATAAATACATTCCCCCCCCCCCCCCCTTTTTCTTTTAAGTGATCACATCCCCCCTGTTCTCTCTGTTCTTAGCTGCAGAAAAGTTTGTGGAGGAGAAGCAACATTACACTAAGCTCCCCAGTGAATGGCTGTGCAGAGGGGGTGTGTCAGGACAAGTCTGATCATTGGCGGAGAGCGGAGTTCCCAGCATAGCTAGAGAACTGCCCACTGTGTGTTATCCTGCTTAGTGTGGTCAGTTTTTATTAGGAAAGCAGAGGGACTGACAGGAACACCAGGGATTTTACACAAAGGAGGCAATACAAAGAGCACAGGATGCTTTTTTAATGCACATACATGGTACAGCAGGCACATATTAGGAATATGAAATGTTGGGTTTACATATTCCTTAAGTGTTTCTTTTTCTCTTTAGCATCCATGTGCGATCAGCAGCTGCTACATGTTTAAAAAATATCCTGGCCACAAAAACGGGCAATCAATTTTGGGATAGGTACAAAGAGAGTGGAGACCTTATGCTGGTTTATCTGCAACCATTTCGCTCCCCAAAGAAAAAGGTAAATTTCTGTGTGTGGTAATATGAACTCTCTTTTTGATTTGGACACTAATTTTATTGTGACTTTTTTAGCAGAGTCCTAGCCATAATCCTCTTTCAGCCCTAAATCTGCATAAATACGCTGATAAACCTTTTGAAAAATACTAAATGACACTTTGTGCATCTGCTAGATATCAGACTGGGTCTCCCTGACAGATTTGGTCCCCATTCAAAATAGAAAACCAATTAGAGTGGTTCCTGATGATGTTATTGCCATGTCAGCTGATATGTATATATATTAACCATCACAGGCAGATGCTGCTAAATTTGGCTTAGGCGTCTAAGTTTTTTTTTTTTTTTTTTTTTACAGGTAGATAATGTTTATTAAGAACTCAGAGTAGAACATGAACAATGTTTGTAATGTCCTAAGAGCTATGTAACAGGGAGGACATGTACAATCCACTATAAAAAAAGCACAGGGGCTGCTATACTCAAGTTAATTGTGGCATAAGAAGAGAATGGGAAGAAAAGGAAAACAAAAAGGATAGAGTAGGAGAGTTAGGAGAAAGTAAAGACAAGAGCCCCAGGAATCGATCCATGCATGTGGACCAAATGTTATCAATTTTTTTAGGGCTGTTTCTACTTATGTTTACTTATCTTGTAGACCCCACCCAACAAGTTAAAAAAAAAAAACTGTTAAAAAAATAAATATAATAAATACTGGGCCCTTTGAAAGCTGTGGATCCCATATAATGTGGGGAAAATACTCATGTACAGTGCTGAATCACTTCTCACAAGGCCTAGGATACTCAGCACTCCCAGGCTTCTGGAAGAAGGCTCAGTGAGGTCATCCTCACCTACATGAAGCGGCCTGAGTTTCTTTACTGTGCTTTTTTACATTGATGGGTGGAGGGTTCTATAAAATAAGCCATCCTTGCAAAAACCTTTTTTGCATAGTTTAACATAAAACTCACATAAAAAGTTTTTAGTTTAACCAGTGTTATGACTAATTTCTGATTGGGACTCTAAAATAAAAGTTAATACTGCAGCTGCAGGAACAGATTCACAGGAATCAATCACTGTGTTTAAAATGTCCGTTCTGACGAAATTTATTATTACATGTTATTTTATACACAGATAAGAAAGGGGTGGTGTGAGATGTTATTAAAAACTAACAAATAGAAATACGTTATTAAAAGCTAAACAAATAGAAATATATTATTAAAAGCTAGCGAATAGAACAATTGCAAAAGTAAAACATGGATAGGGGAGGGGGGGAGTAGAGAGTTTCTAGAGGAGATGTGTCTGTGTGTTAGGTGAAGGTTACTGAACACATTTCAACAGTGAGAACAAAATGGAGTCTCTTGTGCTTAAATGAACAGTACAACGAATGTCCATGTCACCAGTTCTCGCTCTCCAGCTGGCAGTGCCAGGACCCAGGAAAGCAGTCCCTATACCTGGAGGTAATTCAGGACCTGTATCACAGGTTTGGGCACTGGATGTGGATCTCCTGGCCTCCATGTTGGTCAACAAACTAGACAGGTTTGTATCCAGCTGCATTGATTCCCAAGTGAAAGCAATGGATGCTCTGGTGGCTCAATTTAGTCATTACACCTTGATGAAAGACAATGCTGGTGGTCCTTATTGCTCCGTATATGCCCAGGCAGATATGCCAACCTGGTAAGACATCTGTCAGAATCACTGTGGGCTCTGCTAGATGATCTAGACCTACTGTGCCAGAGGCCTCTTTGCTGTTCTGCTTTAACAGCATGGCTTCTAAATGACCAGGCACCATGGAATCGGTGATTACTTCAGTACTCAAAACTAGGAAGTCTATTTCCTGCAAGGTCTCACATCAGACCTAAAAGACTTACTTAAAGTGGCTTTAAACATCTCATATGAAAAATGAACAAAACCTAGCCTCAAATAAAGTCTACATGCCTCAATCAATAGTACATAGTGTGTATCCTGGTTTCTCTCTTCTTCCTCTGAATTGGCATGAGTCACTTCTGGCAGTTTTCTCCAATAGGGAATCCATGGTGATCGCTGCCCCCCAGCACACATGAGGTGATTGTCAGCCTCCGATGTGCATATTCCCAAGTGAGGCTGTGTGGAGAGAGGTTTCAAATTTCACTTTGGGTTGCGGAGTGTAATGTCAGATTCCTGTCCCCTGCTTCCTGTAAGCTGAGAAATACTGTAAAGTGTTGCAGCTTATGTGCAAGGATTTGCTTTAGAACTGTATATAACAGGCCTGTTCATTTCAGAGGACTTGTGTGAAGGTTTATTAGAACTTTAGTGTAAGTCTAGGAGCCTTCACCTCCACAAACTTTTCTGTGGGACAAATTCTCTCTCTTTTTCCGCTGGGTATGGGCCACTGGCTCTTAGGAATGTCAATGGTCGGATTTCTGTCCTTTCCATTCAGCTTCAGAGACCGTTTGTGCAGGGGATGTCCAATGTGGCACCCCCTTCCACTCTGCAGTGCCTCCATTTTATCTGAATCTTATTCTTTCTCTACTTCATAAACCAACATTTGAACCCATTAATGACATCTGGTTCTCTGCTTTCATCCACAAGGTGGGTTCCCTTGTACCCCTTACCTCTGCCTGGCAAGTGTCTGAGCTGACAGCCTTCTCTTGCATAGGTATCAGATGGTGTTAAGACACAGGACTTACTTCTTGCCTAAGATATTCTACCTTTCACCTCAACCAGAATATTGTTCTTCTGTCCCTTTTATCAGGCCCAGTTTCAACTAAAGGAAATTTCCTTCCATTGTCTGGATGTGGTTTGGGCTATGCAAGTCTATTTCTTATCCGTTACTTCTTTCAGAAAGACAGGTTCCCTGTTTGTCATTATGAATGGGCACCAGAAGTGCACCTTGGCTTCTTGTTGCACCATTTCTAGGTGGCTTAGACAGACCAACATTCCAGGCTCTATTTTAAAGTATTGTGTTCCCTAATTTTTGCTAGATTTTGAAGCATCTCTTTGGCTTTTTAGAGCGGGAAAGGAGAAATTGGGATATATTGATAACTATACTTGCAGATAAAGGTATTCGTATAAAAATAGTTTAATTTCATACATAGTAGATAATAATATAACAAATTAAATAATTAATAAGCCATACTAATAACATAATAAAACACCAACCCCATGTCTACACAATATAAAATACTAAACCATACTAAATAGGTGTTTCCAGAAAACATGATAAATATATGATGTTGGTAACATTTTAGAATCAAGTAGCATCTTTAACTCTTCAGTAGCAGATGCAAGATGGGTATCTATGAAGATATGTTGAGGGCTAATTGGATGTATCTATGGGGAGGAAAATTGTACAAATACACCCACATGTACTTACAGATGAACTGTGAGTCTGGGTGCAAGCGCGGAGGGCTGAGGGCCAGCCGGGGAGATCATCAGCCCCCCGTGAGCTGAGGTGGTATACCCCAATGCACAAGAGGGAAAGACGGGTGAGAGACACTGAGGTCCCTGAGGAGAGCTCCCCCATAATTGGTCAGGGGTGATGTAAACCACATCACCATGGGCCATCTGTGAAAAAGTATATGTAAATAAATGTAATGTAGCCTAGAAATGAAAAAAATGGTGACTAGAAGTACTGGGAAGTGTACAAGTGCTGGGACTAGAGTGATACAAGGTGAGAAAGTGATAGAGCTATGCCTAGGTGTTTGAAAGTAGTAAAGGGAATACTACCATGTATCCCAAACATGGGAAACTAATAATCAATGAGTAAAGGCCAAACACCAAGAAGGATGTGTAAAAAGATGGAGAAGAAAGAAAGGGAGAACGAGCACAGTAATACCCAGGGCTCCTGTGTAGACTTGTCGTATCCAACTGGTGCATAGTGTCCAAGGAAAAAAAAGATAGAGTATATATACTCCAATGCAAACAAGGTTGAGCACCAACGTCACCCCGATGGAGGAGAAGCGTCACCAGCTGGGTGGCGTCTGCTCATCAGTTGGCACCAAAGCCTCGTGTAGGACGCCAGATGGGAAACCAAAGCGTTGGTGCACCAACGTCACTGGGAATGTCGCAGTATGTCCAGGCACAGGATGCGTGGCCTTGATGCGCTGAGGAATGCCCGCCTGAACCCCCTGGTCGCCAGAGAGCGAAGGGGAGAGGGGAGGACCCCCGGAGCGCATCGCAGCTCCCGGGACTGAGGCCATCCTGCGGAGCCAGCTCAAACCACCCGTAGACAGACCCATAGGATCCAGTCGCCAGGGGTGTATGAATTGTTAAATATGTAAATTATTGATACTCTAATCTATCTTGGATATGACCCCAAAATGTAACACACAATGTGCCTAATAAGCAAAAGTTAAATAACATACATATACTGTAAATGGATAACAACATTGATGTTCAATGGCTAATTCATATACAATAGGTGTATGCTTCCATCCCTATAATTTGCTGGAGCGGGAAAGGGGAAATTGGGACTTTGCATGAGACATAAGAACAAGTAGGGACAAGTGCCTCCATCTCTAGTAACTTGAAATGATAAAATGGGGAAAGTTTGGGACTTTATATGAAGCATACAACCAAAGAGGGGCAACACGAACAATAATGTCTGGCGAATATGTCATTTTTGATAACTACATGTATTGTTCGTGTTGCCTCTCTTTGGGTGTATGCTTCATATAAAGTCCCAAACTTTCCCCATTTTATTATTTCTTTTTGGCATTGGGCAACTGTATCACAGATGTGTAAGGCTGCCACCTGGTCTTCTGTTCGCATGTTCTCTAAGTCTTAACAAGTGGATGCGCCATCCTCATCTGATGCTAGCTTGGGGCAAAAGGTCTTTCAGGCAGTTTTTGAGCTGCCGGCTGCCCCCAGTTTCTGTTGTTGGGACTGTTAGCTGTTCTTTGCTGGGTTGCTGACCCCTCAATTGGACTGGGATTTTTGGACATCCTAAAGGTTAAAGACTTCCTATGACTCTCAATGGACAAGAAAGAAAATAGGATTTTCTGCTTACCGTAAAATCCTTTTCTTCAAGTCCACTGTGTCCACTGAGTATACAGGTCCCTCTCCTCTGTTTTTATGATCATGCTCTGCGCTACTTTGTTAGAAAACTGAGGTGTTCTGGTAGTAGGAGGGGTTATCCATTGCAGCTTTTTTTTTGGCTTATGTCCAAGCCTCCGGTAGTATGACCGGAAAGTTATGTCTCTGGCACTTCGTGGATGCCAAGTAAAGGATTTTACCTTGAATACAAGAATACTGTTTTTTAACACAGTTCTTCATTTAGTAACGTAGAGAGATCTCCCAAACTTAACCTGAAAGCAGCAGATGGGGACTTTTCAGGAGCCCTGGCATAGTAGCTTCTACTAGTCCACTAAACTGAGATCCTTGTCTCCTAAAATCATTGTGCAATTATTTTTCCCCATTATAAAACTAATAAAGCATCTACATAGTTGATTTTTTTATTTATTTTTTTCAACCAGAGGGTTCAACGGGAAAAAAAAAAAAGATCCAATTCTCCACATCCACACATACAAGGTGGATGGGGGAACCCTTCCCGCTGTGGTATTGAACTTTGACAGCAGGGAGCTTTGCCTGCTGTCAGAATACAATGATCAGTGTTGCTGGCTATACTTGGTGGCACTCTGTTTGGGAAAAATCTTATTGTTGCATTGTTTTTATTACTGGTTTTGTTACATGCTGTGTTCATTTTTTTTTTTTTAGTTCCTGAATGGGGAGAATACCCATACTGGAGACACTGCAATGGATGCTCTGGATGACCAGAGTTTATGGATCCCACAAAATGTCAACCATGAAGACTGGATAAAGAACTTAACTTGTACCCTGTTGGAGTCTGGGGGAGTTAGAAGTGAAGTCCTTTTGTTACTGAAACCAATGTGTGAGGTGAGTTTCTGAGCAATGGAATTGGAAACTGCAGCAGCAAGATTATAAGGACAGCCAAGCTAAAGCTAAAGAGATCCTAAAGTTAGTTTGCTGTTTTTCTGAGTTTGCATATAGAGGTGATGTTTCTTTTTTGTTAGTGGATTGACTGGGGCATGCCTTTTATACTTTTATAAAAACATTGTATAGAAAATGTATATTTTGTCGTGACAAACTAGCTATAATTGACTTTGAGATGGCTCAACAACTCCTAGTGTCCTATATTTGCTACTGCTAGGCCAGGTTTTCTATCTTTAAAGTGGAAGTTCACCCTAATACTAAAATCTCTAAATCTACTGACACCCACAATCTAAGACTAACCTATCTAGCCCTGTAAAGAAGAAATCGCTATACATACTTTTTTGAAGCCGTTCTGGTCCGGTCTCCAGCGGCGGAAGCTCTGCAGAAGCGATAGCCGACAACAGCTGGGATATGACATCACCCATAGCATTACTATGGGGCTTCTGTTGTCGGCTGCCTCTCCTACACACACAAGCCGCCTGCTGACAGCTTAACATGGGACCTTTCCTCTGTTGGTTCCATTGCCATGGGCATCCCTTGTCTAGAAGACAGAAGCTTTTGCCAAACTTCTTGTCTAGCTTTGACTGCATTTATAACACAACTATAAAAAGAGGTGTGTGATGCTGACTAAGCAGTTTCATTGTATGTGCAAAGTTAACAAAATGTGGAAAACTTACCAAACAAAAGCAACATGACCTGGATTGCTGTGTTTTCTGGGAATTTTTTGGTATTCAGTGTTTGCCTATTTTATTGACATTATAGGACTACAGGATGCAATTTTTATTTTTATTTATTCAAAAGAGCAAGCTCTTCTGTAAGATGCTTCCAATAAATCAGAACATTTAGATGTCATATTATAAAAGTGATTTAACTATTCATCCTTCCCATACACTTTTATATTAGATTGTAAATGATTGTAATCAATTATTTGTTTATGTAGGTTTGAAAGTCTCAGTAATATCAAATTAAACAAAGACCTGAGATGGTGACTGGGCATTTGGAATCTGACCATTCTGCTGCGACATGCATATAGGTGTCTAGACACATCTTAAAGACTTCAGACAATACATTTTATTTTGGATAGAGTGGAGAAGGAAGGGGTTAGGCTTTTCTTTTTATGAAAATGTTGTTCCTGCGGTTGGTGTCTTCCTGTTGTACGGGTGTCACGGGGTCGTAAGTAAGGGAAAAGCTCCCCAATGAGACTAGGCTTTAAGCATATGGATGATTTTTTGTATAAGGAGGGCAACCAGTGTTGCTTTTATGAAGAATGACAGGAAGCTTTTTCAGCCCCCCAACCTAAATGAGGTCAAAGTTGCTACCCATAGAAAACCTCAGTCTTGTGAAGGCAGCAGATTTTCGTTAAAAAGCTTTCATTGCTTTGCTTCATAAATTTCATAGGGAAATCTCTAAAACAACTTGTATAGCATGCTATTAATACCTGGCCAAATAGCAATAGCAAAAAATTTGAAACAGTACGGTATCAATAGACTTGGCTAAACACAAATCAAATTGGCTTATGGTTAACGGTAAACTCACTAGTGCACTACATAATGCTTAAACCAAATTTAACAGCACCTGTGGATATGTTATTCTCTAATAGATCTGTGACACCCAAAAGCAATTATCAGTTTTTTTCTTTCTTTCTCTTCCTGTAAACTACTTTATACTAGCACTCGTTCTCTTCTGTCTGTCTTAGTTGGATCCAAAGTGAAAACAGCCATTCCCTCTCTTTTCTTATAATACTTCTTTAAAAAGTTGAAATGTCATGTTTATATATGTTTGGGGGTTTAACTAAAGCTGATAATACACTGTTAGGCATTTTTTGCTCAGCCAGTAGGCTGGACAAAAAATAAAAACCAACAGGTTCCTCCTTCCACACAAACACGGTGAGTAAGTGCCAGTTCACACTGAGGCAGCACGACTTACAGTGTGACTGCCTCAGGCGACCGTCATCCGTGACACAGTGGCGACTTGCAAAACGACTTCTGTATAGAAGTCAATGCAAATCGCCTCAAGTCGCCCCCAAAGTCGTACGGGAACCTTTTTCTAAGTCGGAGCGACTCGTGTTGCTCCGATTACAACGGTTCCATTGTACAGAACGGAACGCCACTTGTTAGGCGTTTTAAGTCGCCTGACAAGTCGTCCCAGTGTGAACCGACCCTAAAGGAATCCCTCCCAGAATATTGTATTCTGACAGCTGCACAGTGATCAGCAGCTGTTGCCAGTGGAGACTGACGAAGACTGTTCAGATTTCTGCCAGTCCATGCTGAACTGGCCACATTTTTATCAGTGTATGTATGGCCAGCTTTAGATTTGAAGAATATCTGTTATAACTGATTGCAATCCATTGTGTAACAGTACCCCTAAGAAACAGTAATGACCATGTACAAAAATGTAATAAATAGACTAAAATACAAAAGAAAAACATTTTCTATGTGGAATTTTCATTATGCTGTTAATGGTGTTTTCAAGTGTTTCAGGCTTGTTTCTAATATGGAGCCTTTCTGTGTTTACAGGTGAAACCAGACTTTTGTCAGGCTGTGTTGCCTTATTTTATACATAACATTCTGCAGCAAGATTCTGTAAATCTATGGAGAAAGCTTCTCTCCAAGTACATCCAGGGATTTTTCACATCTTGCTGTCGTTCTGTACCAGCTTCTAGCAGATCAGCTACTCCAGCAAGTTCAGACTCGGGTAATGCCCTGTAGAAGGAAGTAAAACTTCTTACAATTGGCAAAATGCATAAAGAAGAACTTCTGTCTCCATAGCAAGTGTCAAGTTCCCCAGCTGTTTATCTGCTAAACCAAAAGACCCAGTTTCTAAGCCACATTTAGCTCATTAAAATAATAAGAAATTAAGCTTTAGGTGCACCTCCTGCCAACCCAGGTTCCTCCTACAGTCCAAGATTTACTGGTAGCTTAAAGTGATTGTAAAGGATAAACTAACAAACCGGTTTATATTTACCTGCTTTGTGCAATGATATTGCACAGAGCAGCCCTGATCCTCCTCTTATGTCCCCCTTTGGCACTTCTGGCTTCTCCTCTACTTGGTGTGTCACCATAGGAAGCCACATCCTCTTTTGGCACACCTGCAGGCTTGATCCTGAGCCGTGCTGCCTATGTCTATAGACACAGACAACGTGGCTCAGCCCCACCCCCTGCTCCCTTCTCTCTGCCTATAAATGACAGCAGTGGGAGCACTTTGAGCCAGTGAAGAGAGAGAAAGACAGCTACTCTGCTGCTCTCTGGCACAGCACTGGATAGGGATCAGGCTCAGGTAAGTATTTAGAGGTGACTGGTGGGGGGAAGCAAAACATGAAAGTTTTTTTACTTGAATGCAGACCATACATTATGGGGGTTAAAAAAACAAAACTTTATCCTCTACAGACACTTTAACTAGCTTATACCAAAACCAATGTGTGTGGCTTTGGAGATTTTAGCTTTTGTATGCACCTGGGATGGAGACCAATTTGAATGCTAAACTGTTTTATGTACAGTAAAGCCATGGAATATGCTAATGGTGCATACAATCATCAATTAAGGGGGTTGTAAACCCTCTTTTTTTTTTTTAAATAACAAACATGTCATACTTGCCTCCACTGTGCAGTTTGTTTTGCACATAGTGGCCCGGATCCTTGACCTCTGGGGTCCCCCAGCGACGCTGGTAGCTCCTCCCCGCATCGAGTGTCCACGTTGGAGAAGCGCTCTCCTAAGGTGTTTTTTAATAATATATACAATTGCTACACAAACCATAATTGTATGTAATTATTTAATTTAATGTTATTAAAAACTACCTTTCATTTTCAAACTGCAGCCACTGTAATTTTCCATAAATCCAATGCAATATGGCAACCTTGAGGTGTTCGATACATCATTGGTGCACAGAACGCTCCCAGAAATGTTATTTCTAGTTTGTGTGAAGGACTCTGCACAAAGATACAGGTTTTAGGCATCCCCTACAAGACAAATTCCATATTTGGTGGGGTACTCTCTAAAGGTTAATCAATTCTAAAGACACTGAAGCTTTTCTCATCATAACACTGAAATTGTATCAGCTGTTTGTAATGAATTAGTCCCTTCCATTCAGAATTGGTCTAAGAAAACAAGCTATTCCTTTAGAGCGGAAATAGGCCTTTATAACAATGTTTGTTGAAATCCTGGCAACATACATTGATCACCCAGAGGGGATTGTTGTTTTTTTGGCAACAAAAGTGGAGTTAATATACATTTAATGAACATTTTAACAATAATGCCATGTGACCGCAACAGCACCGATCAGCTCTCTTCCTGCATGGGCAAAGGAAAGGAATATCCTGCAAAATTTCCTGCTATTCATGTCACTGCCTGCCTCTTAATTAGTAAGGTTAGATACACACGTTCAGTTTTTTTTTTCATTCACCCCAGCAGGCTGAACGAAAAAAAACAGAGAGGCCGTTAGACTAAGTGATTGGCTGGGAGTGTTGATCGGATGCTCGTTTGCAAGCATTACCCTTTGACAAAAGCTGGTCCTTAGACCAGCTTCTGTCGGATTGATTGCTGTCCACATGGTCCAGATGTCTGCTGGTTCCTACTGAACAGTCCGATATTCAGACCGTATGTACTCGGCTTAAGTAAGGTGAGGAAATTGTGTGACCACGATGTAGAGGACCTTAAAAAAGCAAAACAGTACAATATTTTTATAATGAGATCTACAGATTGTTTAAATTGATCCATTTACCTCTCCTATGGCTGAAATGGTTAACATGGGTTTACATACACTTTAAATTGAATGCTCCTATTTAAGTTCATTAGAAGTAATAGTTAGAGACAGAACAAAACTTAAACGGTATTTTCTTATTTAATATAGAATCTGAAGGTCTGGCTCCTGGAACAGTGGACATCACCTCCCGAAGGACAATGCTTAGTGTTGTGGAGTATTTGAGAAAGCAGAGACGGTATAGTATTTCTCTATTGGTGCCTACATGTTGATTTTTTTAATGGGTATTAAAACCTGTGATACTGCGCTTTACAGTTAGCCAGCCACCTGAATGGGTACCTCGGTGCTTCAGCTGCCCTTTCACTTAAAACTATTTGGAAAGGATTTTTCCATCCAAAATCTTATGCTTGAAAGTTGGGCCTTTGATTTCACGCCTGCAATTGTAAGGCAGTAAGGACAAAAAAATAGGACAGTGCGCAAAATTAAAGGGGTTGAGATAAATTTTTTTGAAACCACCTTCAGCTTTTCTCAAACTGGCTCCCTGCCGGGTGGACGTCCCTGGACGTCCTGCTGTTTACTTCCCTAATGCGCGCTCCTTAGAGCGCGCATCGGGGAAGTTCTGTGCTGGCCGTGTCCGTCGGACACAGCCAATCACAGATCGCAGTAAACGGCCAATCACAGCGGCCGTTTACAGCGAGATCGGCGTGTCCAATGAGTGATGATCACATATGTAAACATATGAGATCATCTCTCAGCGCCGCTCTCTCTCCTCACACAGACAGCGTGTGAGGAGAGAGAGAGATGAACGGCTGCAGCGGCCGTAAGTTTTAAAAAAAAAAACGAAATGTGCGATCTGTCCCCGCTGCCATCTGTCCCCAGTGCCACTTGTCCCCAGTGCCATGTATAAGTGCCATCTGTCATCAGTGCCATATCAGTGTCACGTGTCATCAGTGCCACATATTAGTGCCATCTGTCATCAGTGCCACGTATCAGTGCCATCTGTCATCAGTGCCACCTGTCAGTGTCACGTGCCATCAGTGCCACGTATCGGTGCCATCTGTCATCAGTGCCACATTGGTGCCATCTCTCATCAGTGCCACGTATTAGTGACATCTCTCATCACATGATGATATCAGTGCCATCTGTCAGTGTCACGTGTCATCAGTGCCCCGTATTAGTGCCATCTGTCATCAGTGTCACGTGTCATCAGTGCCCCGTACTAGTGCCATCTGTCATCAGTGTCACGTGTCATCAATGCCACGTATCAGTGCCACCTGTCATCAGTGCCATGTCAGTGTCATTGTCCTGGTGCTCCAGGGCCTTCAAAAGTAATAGGTAGTCAACAAGTTAGATGTGTAATTTATGCTCCTAGAACATGTGATGGCGCTCCCTGCATTTTGGGCCTCTCTAAGTAGCCAGGCTGTGTAAAAGTCCCACACATGTGGTATCGTAATACTCAGGAGGAGTAACAGAATTTATTTTGGGGTGTCATTTGTGGTATACACATGCCATGTGAGAGAAATAACCTATTGCAATGACAATTTTGTGGAAAAAAATAAAAAAATCATTTCGCAAAGAATTGTGGGAAAAAAATGACAACATCAAAAAGCTCACCATGCCTCTTACTAAATACCTTGGAATGTCTACTTTAAAAAAAGGGGTCATTTGGGGTGTATTTGTACTTTCCTGGTTTGTTCGGGTCACAAGAAATGAGATAGGCCACCAGTACATCAGGTGTGATCAATTTTGTATAATTCGCACCACAGCTTGTAGAGTCTGTAACTTTCACAAAGACCAAATAATATCCACTAATTTGGGTTATTTTTTTACCAAAGATATGTAGCAGTATAAATTGTAGCCAAAATTTATGAAGAAAAATTAATAATTTGCTAAATTTTATCACAGAAACAAAGAAAAATGCGTTTTTTTTCAAAATTTTCTGTCTTTTTTCATTTATAGCGCAAAAAATAAAAAACCCAGAGGTGATCAAATACCACCAAAAGAAAGCTCTATTTGTGGGAAAAAAGGGCAAAAAATTAATTTGGGTACAGTGTTGCATGACTGAGTAATTGTCATTCAAAGTGTGAGAGCACCGAAAGCTGAAAATTGGTCTGGGCAGGAAGGGTGTTTAGTTGCCCAGTAAGCAAGTGATTAAAAAATGTAATAATAAAGCTTTAATAAAAGTGGTAAAATATAAATCAGGCTAAAAACAAAATCGGCCTTAAAACTTAAAATTGACCCAAAACCATTTTTCCCCTTTATTATAGGACAGGATAGGAAAAAATATTAATTTGCTGTGTAATTGGTCAAAAGGTGAAATTGCAGTCCAAGTAAAACTCGAGGCAAAACCCGTTGGCTCCTGCTGCTGTCAAGCAAATGCTGTGAGGAGGAACAAAGGGGCAGGGCCCAGCCACACTATGTGTGTCTATGACGCACGGCTCCATAGGCACACATGGCTAGGGAGTGAGCATGCATTTGTACCCTCATAGCAAGGACCCCAGAAGAGGAGGTTTAGGGCCGCTCTATGCAATACCATTGCACAGAGCATGTACGTTTAACATGTTTATTATTTAAAAAAAAAAAAAAAAAAAAAAACACTTTAGCAACACTTTAAGACAAAGCACAACACTAAATGTAAACAGAATGAATCTCTTGCTAATCTGCAACCAGTAAAATTAAATCCATTTGGTACAAGTTTCACATCATTGTTGCTCTTTGTACTGTGTTATTGGGAGGCCTGCTTGTCTGATGATGTTTTTGATATCAGTGATAGTTTTCTCTTCTCTGCAGACAAGGTGAGGGAACAGCTTTTGATGACAATTTCTGGTTGGATCTTAATTACCTTGAGGTGGCTATGGCAGTACAGTCCTGCTCCGCCCACTTTACAGCTTTGCTGTATGCTGAAATCTACACCAACAAGATCAAGCTGGATGGTGAGCAAAGAAGGTGAGTGCTTTTATATAGTTGCATAGTCTGGTTGAAAAACACAAGTTCATCTAGTTCAACCAATAAAAGGGTAAACCAAAAAATTACAATCCTGTGTAGACAATCCTATAGCCACAGTTGATCCAGGGGAAGGAAAAAAACAAAAAAACAATAAAGCATGATGCAATTAGCTCCGACAGGGGGAAAAAATTTCCCCAAGAGGCAATCGGATATTCCCTGGATCAACTTTACCTATAAATGTTAGTATCCAGTTATATTATGTAGGAAAGAATGCAGGCCTTTTTTAAATCCATCTACTGAGCTGGCCAGAACCCCCTCTGGAGGGAGCCTATTCCACATTTTCACAGCTCTTACTGTAAAGAAGCCTTTTCGTATTTGGAGATTAAATCTCCTTTCCTCCAGACGTAAACAGTGCCCCCTTGTCCACTGTGATGACCTTAAAGTGAATAACTCAACACCAAGTTCACTATATGGACCACTTATGTATTTACACATGTTGATTATATCCCTGCTTAATCTCCTCTTCTAAAGAGAGAATAAATTAAGTTCCTCTAATCTTTCCCTTCCAGGCTTCCTATCAATTTGGTTGCCCTTCTCTGCACTTTCTCCAGTTCCCCAATATCCTTCTTTTGAACTGGTGCCCAAAACTGAACTGCATATTCCAGATGAGGTCTTACTAATGATTTGTACAGGAGCAAAATTCTCTCTCCCTTCCTCCCCCCCCCCCCCCCCCACACCTATTTTCACCATTGGCTTCTCTTCTCCCGGTGGGATTTGTAGTTTCCTCTTCTCTTCTATAGAATTGATGAGAGCGCAGAATCTCTGGAAGTGAGTGTCCCTCACTGCTGCGTATTTGGGACACTGTAGCAAGAAGTGGTCCTCATCCTCTGGGACCCCCTGGTCACATTGCTGACACAGTCTACTCTCCCTTGACTTATATATCTGTCTGTGCCATCCTAATTCGATTTCCAAGCTTTGGGCACTCTCAGGATCAGGATCTGTCTGTCTTTGGGGTCTTGTAGCACCTTCAGGTACAAGGCCAGTTTGTAGTCTCTCTGCAGTGACTGGTAAGCCGTTAGTTTCTTGGAGTTTATTTAATTTCTCCATTCTTCAACATATTTTTCTTTGGAACCATTCATTATGTTTTTTATTTGAGATTTTTACTGATAAGCTGTTGCAGCCTACATGGCTTGGAGTGGTCATTTATTGGTCAGTAGGGCCTTATGGTGGTATGAGTTGGGACTGCTGTTTTGTAGGTGGTCCCAGTATGAGGATGCCCTTTTCTGTACAGCGAGAAGTAAGGGATATCTGCCCAGCTCGGACCAACAAGAACTGTTGGAGGTGCTCCGATGGACTTGGAGGAGGTGCTTGCAGAACTCCAAGTGAAATATTTCTGGCGGGCTGGAGTCACATTTGGATTGGTCTGAGAAGGTGACAGGGCCCCAAACTTCACTGCCATAAAGGATTGGGGTGATAATGCTATCAAAGATTCTAAGCCAGACTCTTACTGGTGGTTTTAGGTGGTTCCGTTGTCTTCTGATGGCATAGAAGGCTCTGCATGCTTTTTCTTTTAGTGCCTCTATGGCTGGCTTAAAACTTCCTGATTTGTTCATTTCTAGGCTGAGGTATGTGTTGGTTTGATTAAGCATGCTGTTGTTTAATGTAAAGGAAGGACTCTTTATTTGTTTTTTGTTCTTTCTTTGGAAGACCATGATTTTTAAGTAGTTAATAGGTAGTGCCCATTTGGCACTGCATTTCTCCAGCACTTCCAGGCTGTCTTGTAGGCCTTTCTCTGTTGGTGACAGGAGTAGGAGGTCATCCTCATACAGCAGGAACTTCACCTCAGTGTCATGTAGAATCAGTTCTGGTGCTGGGGAGGATTCTAGAGCTGCAGTCAGTTCATTGATGTAGATCTCTCTCTCTCTCTCACTCTCTCTCCCCCCCCAATATGTATTAAAAAGTAAGGGTCCCCAGCACTGAACCTTGGGGTACAATAACCTTAGACCAGTCAGTGTATGAATCATTAACACTATTCTCTGAATTTTGTCTTTTAGTCAGTTTTCTATTCATTTACAAACTGATCTTTCCAAGCCTGTAGACTTTACCTTACACATGAGTTGCATGTGGGAAATTGTGTCAAACGCTTTTGCAAAATTCAAGTATACCACGTCCACAGTCACCCCTCTGTCCAAGGTTTTACTTACCTCCTTATAAAAAGAAACCAGATTTGTCTGACAACTAATGTCTTTCATGAATCCATGTTGCTTAAAATATTTTTTCCTCATCTATGTGGTCTTTTATTAAAATCTCCAGTATCTTCCCAACTATAGAAGTTAAACTAACAGGTCTATAGTTACTTGGTGAAGACTTTGTGCCCTTTTTTAAATATGGGCACCACATTGGCCCTACGCCAATCCAGTGGTACTGTTCCAGTCAGTAATGACTCCCTAAAAATTAGAACGAATGGCTTTGAAATGACAGAGCTAAATTTTTTAAAGCGGAGTTCCACCCAAATGTGGGCGGTGTGCTTATCTGACCCCCCCTCCCGGTGCCACATTTGTAAGGGTGCTGCGGCGACCTACGTCATTTGCAGCCTCTCTTCCTTCCTCCCGCTGCCTTCTGGGAGACGCACACTCGTCTCAGAAGACAGCAGGCCATTCAGAAAGCACAGCGCTACTCATGCATGCGCAGTAGGAAACAGGCTGTGAAGCCGCAAGGCTTCACTTTTGTTTCCCTTAGTAAGGATGCCGGCGCCTGCACACAAAGCTGCTGCTTCTTCGGGTGCCAACATTGCGGCCTCCCTGGTCAAGTAAGTATCCTTATGTTAAAAGTCAGCAGCTACAGTATTTGTAGCTGCTGACTTTTAATTTTTTCTCCCCCAGGCTGGAACTCTGCTTTTAGGATCCGTGGGTGGATGCCATCTGGTCCAGGTGCTTTATCCACCTTTATTCTGTCTAAATATTTCTGGACCATATCAGTTTTTTTATGGGCCTTGAAACAAATGTCTTCATGATGTTGTTAAAATACAGTAACTGTCCGACTTTTCCAATCTGATATCAATACTTTATCTTGGGGTGTTTTATTCTGTCAGGGGTGCTTCCAGTGCTCGCAAGTCTCTGAGGTTTGAAGAAGAGAGTCAAACTCTGACCATTGCCAGCATGAGTGAGAAAAGCAAAGAGGAGACTGGGATCAGTTTGCAGGTATATACAAAATGGGAAGACATGATTGTGTATTACTTTTGCAATTGAAAACTATTTTGGTACAAATTTCCTATTAAAAGCAAGTTGCCTAACCCTTTCTTGACCAGAGCTCATTTAGACTAAATGGCCAAACCAAATTAAGCAGCCCAAAATGCATTGGTTAATGTGAATATAAATAACTAATTTTCTTATTTAATTATGTGTGTGTGTGTGTATACACAGTATCTCACAAAAGTGAGTACACCCCACACATTTTTGTAAATATTTTATTCTATCTTCATGTGACAACACTGAAGAAATTACACTTTGCTACAATGTAAAGTAGTGAGTGTACAGCTTGTATAACGGTGTAAATTTGCTGTCCCCTCAAAATAACTCAACACACATCCATTAATGTCTAAACTGCTGGCAACAAAAGTGAGTACACCCCTATGTAAAAATTTCCAAATTCGACCCAATTAGCCATTTTCCCCTCACCGGTGTCATGTGACTCGTTAGCGTTACAAGGTCTCAGGTGTGAATGGGGAGCAGGTGTGTTAAATTTGGTGTTATTGCTCTCTCTCTCTCTCATACTGGTCACTGGAAGTTCAACATGGCACCTCATGGTAAAAAACTCTCTGAGGATCTGAAAAAAAGAATTGTTGCTCTACACAAAGATGGCCTAGGCTATAAGAAGATTGCCAAGACCCTGAAACTGAGCTGCAGCACAGTGGCCAGGACCATACATCGGTTTAACAAGACAGGTTCCACTCAGAACAGGCCTCGCCATGGTCGTCCAAAGAAGTTGAGTGCACGTGCTTGGCGTCATATCCAGAGGTTGTCTTTGGGGAAAAAGACATATGAGTGCTGCCAGCATTGCTTCAGAGGTTAAAGGGGTGGGGGGGTCAGCCTCTCAGTGCTCAAACCATACGCTGCATCAAATTGGTCTGCATGGCTGTCGTCCCAGAAGGAAGCCTAAAAAGATGATGCACAAGAAAGCCCGCAAACAGTTTGCTGAAGACAAGCAAACTAAGGACATGGATTACTGGAACCATGTCCTGTGGTCTGATGAGACCAAGATAAACGTATTTGGTTCAGAGGGTGTTAAGTGTGTGTGGAGGCAACCAAGTGAGGAGTACAAAGACAAGTGTGTCTTGCCTACAGTCAAGCATGGTGGTGGAAGTGTCATGGTCTGGGGCTGCATGAGTGCTGCCATCACTGGGGAGCTACAGTTCATTAAGGGAACCATGAATGCCACATTGGACAGTGAAAGGAGAAGCAGAAATTTGAGGAGCTTATCTTGCTAATTTTTCTTACTACTCCTCCTAAGCATGTCCTTTTTTGCAATGGGGAGGGGCTTGATTGTATACAACATGGCTTGATTGTATATAACATGTCTTTTTTGGATGTAAATCGAATTATATATTTTTTTTAATGACATGGTCTCTCTGTAGATATTTGATCAGCAAAAACAAAATATCTCCTGTGTTCACAAAACACATCAAGGCGTTTCTTGATTTTCCTTGCTTTGCCCATAATGTTGCTATACAGCGCTTTTGTATATGAATTGCGGACAAAAGTACTTTTTTTATATATTTAAAGATTTTGTACACTGACATGGATGTTTTTTAATAATATGTACCGTATTTATCGGCGTATAACACTCACTTTTTCCCCCTTAAAATCGGGGGAAAGTCGTGGGTGCGTGTTATACGCCTATCCCCAAAAAAAGGGACAAAAAAAATCGAGCGGCGGCGAAAAATAGCGAGCGCCGACGAAAAAGACAGAGCCGACTGGTCGGCTCCGCTCGCAGCCCCGCCTCCCTGCGCTCGTTTCCGAAACAGCAGGGAGGCGGGACTGCGAGCGGAGCCAAACAGTCAGCTCGGTCTTTTCCGCCATCGCTCGGTCTTTTTTGCCAGCCTTTGCTTGGTCTTTTTCGGCGGCGCTCGCGCGGTCTGTCTCGGCGGCTGGAAATTTAAACGTGGGAAGCTGCAAATGACGCTGTGCAAGCTGCAAATGACGCTGGGCAAGCTGCAAATGACGCTGGGCAAGGCTGCAAATGACGCTGGGCAAGGCTGCAAATGACGCTGGGCAAGGCTGCAAATGACGCTGGGCAAGGCTGCAAATGGCGCTGGGCAAGGCGGCAAATGACGCTGGGCAAGCTGCAAATGACGCTGGGCAAGCTGCAAATGACGCTTAAATGTAAGTTCTTTTTTTTTTTTTTCCCTTAACTTCCCTCCTAAAACTTTTTTCCCTTAAAATGCCCTTTTAAACTTGGGGTGCGTGTTATATGCCGGTACGCGTTATACGCCGGTGCGTGTAATACGCCGATAAATACGGTATATTTTTTTTAAATAAAATTGTAAGATTTTTTAATATTGGCCTATTCATTTTTTATGGCGTACCTTTCTAAAAAGCCCCAGGGGGGCGAGCACAGTATAGACCGGGTTAATTATGGCAAGAACAGCTCCCTCAGAAAATAGCCTTTACTGCAGTGAATTTTGTGAATAAGCACATGTAACAAATATAAGGGAGAAGTTATCCCAGTTTGGCGGCAAAAGTCAAAATACCCTTTAAAGTGGTTGTAAACCCTTTGCAACCACTTTAAACTACAGGCAAGCCTATAATTAGGCTTGCCTGTAGCTGCACTGGATATCTCCTAAACCTGCACGGTTTAGGAGATATCCCTGTATTTGCATGTACCGACGTCATGCGGCACATGCGCACTTAAGACAGCTGAAGCAATGGCACGTACATGCTGTTGCGTCAGTTGTACTGTGCCGTTCGCGGCGGCTCCCGCACATGCACGGGAGTGACGTCATCGCGGCTCTGGCCAACCTCAGCGCCGGAGCCGTGATACCCGGAAGCAAGCCCCGGGCGACATGGCGGCCTGAGGGGGAGACGAGGACAGCTGCGGGGGCTTAGTTCTCGGGTAAGTAATTCATAATGAGCTAGTATGCTATGCATACTAGCTCATTATGCCTTTATCTTGCAGGATGTGTTTTTTTTTTCTTTTGCAGGAGGGTTTACTTTCTCTTTAAGGCTTATTTTGCAATCAACCTATTTGTGATCACCATATTCTAACTGCTATAATGATCACATGGCCAGAAACCACTCTAAATGGCTCTTCATTCTTCCATGGCCAATCTCACTCCTACATAGTCTGTATATGATTTTTTGGGACCTTGTGATTTTGAATGATGTGTCACAAACTATATTCTGCAGTTAAAGTGACTGTAAAGTATTTTTTTTTTTTAAACAAACAACATGTCATGCTTACTTGCTCTGTGCAATAGGCTGACCGAACCTTTTCTCCTCAGGTATCCTACCAGAGCTCCTGGTGCCTTTTCTTCTCGTGGTAACCCATAGGAAGCCGTTTCCTATAGGACACCACCTGCGAGCGTATTCCCAGGCAGCGCTGCCTGCCTTCATAGACACAGACCTGCCCCCCTGCCTCTCCCTTGTTAAAGGATTTGACTGAACTGATGGCTCCCTCTGCCTCAGCAATGCCTGCGAGAACAGAGAGAGCTGCTACAGAAGGGCACAGCACTGAATCGAGTGAGGACTCGGGTAAGTATAAGAGAGGATATGGGGGCAAAGCTGTTACGTAAACATTTTTTACCTTAAAGCGGTAGTAAACTCCTTTAAATAATTTTTTTTTTTTAAATCCTCCTGTAAGGTAATGTTATAATGTGCCAGTATGCATCGCATACTAGCACATGATGTGAAACTAACCATAAAACGAAGCCCTCCAGCGGTGCGTTGTCACCGCTGATGGGGCTTCCATCTTCACCCAGTCTTCCTTCCTTCCAAGTTCGGGGGGGTTCAGTCCTTTAAATGGAGGCGGGAGGCATGCAGGAGTCACTGTTCATGGCACAGGGCTCTAAAGGAACGGCATGGGTATGCTGTTCCTTCAGAGCACATGCGCCAGTGACGTCACCGGCAGCTTCACAAGTAAATATCTCCTAAACTGTACACGTTTAAGAGATATTTACTGTACCTATAGGTGAGCGTTATAGGCTTACCTGTAGATAAAAATCAGCCAAGGGAGTTTACTCCCACTTATATGTAGGGAATGCATTAAGGTAAAATGTGTGTAGGCTTTAGAACCATTTAGCTTTAGAATACTCGACAGGGACACTGAATATTGAAGTGGCATATGTATCCTATAGTGACCTATAGATGGCATCCATGTATGTGTACACCAAATTTAGGATGCGTTAAACCTTTGTTTCCACTGTATTAAGCTATTTGCTATTTGCCTTAAGTTTAACTTTATATCCAGAAAAGGCCCTCGCTTCAACCTTGCTGTAACGAAACTGTGCAGATTTGCCTCTTAAAGTCTTCATGGGCAAAAGAAGAGTCTTTCTTTTGTTATCATTTACTCTTGTCCATTCAGATATCATTTATTTAATTTTCCACCTCTATACTTCAATAGGCACCAATGCCAGTTTTCTCATCTAGTGACATTTCTTGTAATTGCTGAAATTTCAATTGATGGTGTTGTCAGAATAAGGATGCTTTCCCTTGAATTCATAAAAAGTAGCACAGGCAAATTTTTCAAAAGTGTCTCGCATGTATTCTGAAAGAGGCGCAGCAAGCACCAAATTCATATACTTGTCTAAACATTGTACTTTATTTTGGCGCATGCTGTGCCACTTCCAGAATGCACAGACACTATTGCAAAATCTGTCTGTGCCAGGGTCTCTCTCTCTACACCAAAAGAGTTGGTCTTAATTAGCTCCACTTTCGTAAGATACAAAGTTTCGGTACTTTATTTTTAATTTGGCGCATTCATTACACCACAATGTAAAAGTGGCACATTTTAGAACTACCTAAATTTGTTGCACAAGTTGCTGTCAGAATCAAGTGTTGCATAGGCTTCATGAATTTGACACAATAAACTAATTAAAGGGATTAATGCCAAAAAAATTGCACAGCGGCTTTCTTTTTTTTAATCGGTATCTCCTTTTTTATGTAAGCTGTAAACTTATATGTAATCACAATTTTGTTGCATGTGTTTCTTCCCATATTTGCTCTCTCGTAATTCTTTATAGGGCCAATTGCCATATTTATATAGTTTTTTTATTCTTATTTAGGACCTTCTGATGGACATTTACAGGAGTATTGGAGAACCAGACAGTTTGTATGGATGTGGTGGAGGGAAGATGCTTCACCCACTCGCCAGGTAACCTTGTCCATGAATGCTGAGATAAATATGTAAGCTGACATTGCTGACTTCTCTGAGAATCTTTGTCTGGCTGTTCTGATCCTCTCATGGTACTTCCTGGTTCACTGAAATTTACTCATCCAGATATCACTTTGACCTCACTTGTTTCATGCTTTTCCTGGATAGGTGAATCAGAATGTACTAAAGTAAGAGATTTAGCATGACCAGCTGCAAACTAGTATTTATGGAAAGAAGACTGCAACAACCACCTCCATGTTTCTCTCAGCACAGGTTTCATTTCAAGCTAAACAGGCAATACACAGATGACATACATAAATTATTGCTAATTTACCTGAAAAGAGTATTTGTAGTTCTGTGCATTCAGCCCAGAGATTTACACAGCTTTGCCACACAGCACAGTTCTTTCTAGCAGGCGAAGGGCCTGATTTTTCTATGCTGCGGTGGCCATTTCAATTACAGGTTTCCTCCAGTGACCGTTTCCAACAGTGAAAGCAGAAGGAGCACACTAATCCAGTCACTCTTCTATCTCCAGCATGCACCTTGCTCTGCAGCACACTTAATTAGTTTGTTTTGCCCTGTCCATCTTTTATTGTACAGGGACTGGAGGAGGCTAAAACCAAGCTAGGTAACAAGTCAGGTACTTACACTGCCTGCTTTAAAAGTTAAATACATTTGATGAGTTATTGAATAAGCTGCAAACATTTTTTTTGTGTCCGTTGCATCTACCTGGAGTTCTAGTTTTAATGTTTTATTTTCATGTTAAATTTGTGGTTATCTAAATGTATTGACCCTTTGTTATTGCTTAACCACCTGATTACTTTGCACTTAAACCCCCCTCGTGACCAGACCAATTTTCAGCTTTCAGTGCTCTCACACTTTGAATGACAATTACTCAGTCATGCAACACTGTACTCATGATTTTTTTGTCCTTTTTTTCCCCACAAACAGAGCTTTCTTTTGGTGGTATTTGATCACCTCTGGGCTTTTTATTTTTTGCGCTATAAATGAAAAAAGACCGAAAATTTAGAAAAAAAATGAATTTTTCTTTGTTTCTGTGATAAAATTTTGCAAATTTGAAATTTTTCTTCATAAATTTTGGCCACAATTTATACTGCTACATATCTTTGGTAAAAATAACCCAAATTTGTGGATATTATGTGGTCTGTGTGAAAGTTATAGAGTCTACAAGCTATGGTGCAAATCATAAAAAAAAGATTATGTCTGATGTACTGAGGCTTATCTCATTTCTTGAGACCCTAACAAGCCAGGAGAGTATAATTGCCCCCCAAATGACCCCTTTTTGGAAAGTAGACATTCCAGGGTATTTAGTAAGGGGCATGGTGAGTTATTTGAAGTTGTCATTTTTTTCCCACAATTCTTTGCAAAATTAAGATTTTATTTAATTTTATTTTTTTTTCACAAAATTGTCATTGTAATAGCTTATTTCTCTCACATGGAATGTGCATACCACAAATCACACCCCAAAATACATTCTGCCGCTCCTCCTGAGTATTACGATACCACATGTGTGAGACTTTTTCACTACCTGGCCACATACAGTGGCCCAACATGAAGGGAGCACCATCAGGTGTTCTAGGAGCATAAATCACACATTTCATTTCTCAACCACCTATTACACTTTTGAAGGCCCTGGAGCACCAGGACAATGGAAACGCCCATAAAATGACCCCATTTTGGAAAGCTAACACCCCAACGTATAATCTATGAGGCATAATGAGTCTTTTGAACGGTTCATTTTTTTCCAGAAGTTTTGGGAAAATGTGGAAAAAAAATAAAAACGCATTTTTTTTTACACAAAGTTGTCGGTTTATAAGATATTTCCAACACATAGCATTTACATAGCAAAAATAACACCCCAAAATGCATTCTGCTACTCCTCCTGAGTATGGCGATACCACATGTGTGAGACTTTCACACAGCCTGGCCACATGCAGAGGCCCAACATGCAAGGAACACTGTCAGGTGTTGAAGGGACACATAGCATGCACATACCAAGAATTACACCCCAAAATACATTATGCTGAGAAAAGGGTAAACAAAAGCTTACCTGTGGTTGTAGTAGCGCAGTTGTCCACAGGAGGATAGCACTGGTCCAGGCAGCAGGCAGGGACTTGGTCAGCAACAGCGAACACAATTTTTCAGGCAGCAGGCAGGGATACTGTTCATATACAGTCCAGGGTCAGTGCAGAGATATTGTCAGCAGTGCCAAAAATATTGGTCCTGGTAGTAGGCAGGTCCATGTGGTGTGGTTAGTGCGACAGACAGAGGCATGGCGGCAGTAAGTCCTACAGGCAGCAGGCAGTGCAAGTAGGGCCTCGTTCAGGACAGAAGGGGGACAGGGGTAGAGGCTTCTCCCACCCAAATCTCTTTGAAGCCTCCGAGCCTCCAGACCCTAATCTAGGATTGAGAAAACAAAAAAATTGTTTTCTTCATCCAGAAAAACATTTCTGGAGCCCCTCACGTATGTGAGACCCCTGTGTTGAATCCCACTAGTCCAGTAGCAGGGTACAAGATCAGTCCAAGAGGCAGGCAAATATCATGGTCAAACAGTCCAAGGTCAGTTCCAGATCAGGCAGAGGTAGGTACAGAATCGTTAGGCAGAAGCATGGTCGTATAACAAGCCAGGGTCAGTTCCAGATCAGGCAGAGGTAGGTACAGAATCGTTAGGCAGAAGCATGGTCGTATAACAAGCCAGGGTCAGTTCCAGATCAGGCAGAGGTAGGTACAGAATCGGCAGGCAGAAGCATGGTCGTATAACAAGCCAGGGTCATTTACAGAGCAGGCAGTGGCATAAGGGGTGTGACGGTGTGTAAAGGGAGGAACTAAAAATTTACTGAAGAATGGTAACGGCGAAAACAGTCACCTATGCAGAGGCCTGGTTGGGAAGGACATTCTGCACAATAGTAAGATGTGTCTCTTCTGACTCCTGCTTTGGTACACACCTTACATCTTTTTTGACGTCTTTGTCCTGTTGGTTTGGGAGGGATCTTATCAGGAAAGTGGCGCTCGGAGAGTCGACTAACAACATCTGATCTGATATTTACTGGTGGGCCGTTTGGGAATATAAGGGTGGTGAAAACTTCCTCCTGGTAGCCAAAGAAGCGTTTGGGGTTTTGGGTGGATTTGCGGTAAAGTACAAATGTATTGTATAAGGCCAATTGAAAAAGATAGATGGCAACTTTTTTGTACCAGTAGCATGTCCTTCTTATGGCAAGGTACGGTTGCATCATTTGATCGTTATAGTCGACTCCCCCCATGAACAAATTGTAGTCGTAGATGCATTTTGGTTTGTTTATGGGGCCACTCCTTCTGGGGATCTCCACGAACGTATCGTTGTGGATAGAAGACAACATGTATACATCCCTTCTGTCCCTCCACTTCACTGCCAGAATCTCCTTATTCCGCAAACTTGCCGCTTCTCCTTTTCTCAAAGTCTTGTTCACAAGACTTTGAGGAAAGCCCTTCCGATTTTTCTTTACAGTGCCACATGCTGGCGTCTTCATCCGGTGGAGGTTGTGGAACAGGGGCAGGGATGTGTAGAAGTTATCTACATACAGGTGGTATCCTTTATCCAGTAGGGGGTAGGCAAGGTCCCAAACAACTTTCCCGCCGCATCCTAAGTAATCCGGGCAATTAGGGGGCTGCAGCTGGGTGTCCTTCCCTTCGTACACTATAAATGAATATGTGTACCCTGTGGCTCGTTCACACAATTTGTATAACTTCACCCCGTAGCGGGCCCTTTTGCTGGGGATAAATTGCTTAATTTTAAGCCTGCCGCAAAATTTTATGAGGGACTCATCCACACATATATGTTGGTCCGGGGTAAAAAGCTGGGAGAATGCTTGGGAAAATTTATTTATAAGTGGCCGAATTTTGTAAAGTCTGTCGTATTTTGGGTCATTTCGGGGAGGGCACTGGGAATTGTCACTGAAATGTAGGAACCTCATTATCATTTGATACCTGGATCTGGACATTACAGCGGAGTAGAGCGGCATGTGGTGGAGGGGGTTGGTTGACCAATAGGTACGCACTTGATTTTTTTTTTGTCGAGTCCCATATTGAGTGTGAGGCCTAAAAAAAGCTTGAACTCCTCCACCGTTAGGTCTCTCCATTCATAGGGACGGGCATAATATGAAGTTGGGTTTTTCAAAATAAATTGTTGGGCATAAAGATTACACTGGGCCACGATTGATCCTAACAAATCCTCCGTAAAAAATCGATTGGGCTAAAATTCTCCGTGTCCACCTGGACTCCTGGCTGGGCAGTGAAAGGGGGAATGTTGGCTTCTCCTGAATTAGGAGGAAGCCACAAAGGGTACTGAAGGGCATAGGGAAGGCTGGATCGGGTCCTAACCCTTTGGGGCTGAGGTGACACCCCACTGGTACTTGGACTTTGCACTGCGGTGCTGGTAGATGGCACGGCGGTGCTGGTAGATGGCACGGCGGTGCTGGTAGATGGCACGGCGGTGCTGGTAGATGGCACGGCGGTGCTGGTAGGTGGCACTGCGGTGCTGGTAGATGGCACTGCACTGCTGGTGGATGCCACTGCCTCACTAGAACGCCTTCGTTTGGCGGGCCGAGCAACTTCATCCTCTGAGTAGTCACTCAGTGTTTCGCTACTGAGGACTGGATCATAATTCGGGTCAGATTCGGAACCGGAATTGGAAATGGAATCCGACATAGAGAGCTCCCCGTAGCTCTCGTCGGGCGTGGAAAGAATTTGGTATGCCTCCTCGGCAGAATAAGATCTTTTAGACATTTTTGCAGCGCAGATGTGATCTGATGAGGCGGCACAGGTGGGCACAGATAGGCACTAATGAGGTGGCACAGGTGGGCACAGATTTGTACTAATGAGGCGGCACAGGTGGGCACAGATATGCACTGATGCGGTGGCACAGGTGGGCACTGATAGGCACTGATGAGTCGGCACAGATGTGCACTGATTGATTGCACAGATGTGTACTGAGTACTGATTGCACAGATGGACACTGTTGAGGTGGCACAGATGGGCACTGTTGAGGTGGCACAGATGGGCACTGTTGAGGTGGCACAGATGGGCACAGTTGAGGTGGCACAGATGGGCACAGTTGAGGTGGCACAGATGGGCACTGATCGATGTGGCACAGATGGGCACTGATGAGGCGGCACTGATGGGCACTGATTGGTACAGATGGGCACTGATGAGGTGGCACTGATGAGGTGGCACAGATGAAGTGGCACAGATGCGCACTGATCTCAAGCTGCAGGCGGGCACAGATGCACACAGCTGGGCACAGATTGCACTAGCTGTGTGTACCAATAGGGACTGTGGGCACTTTTGGGCACTTTTTGGGCACTTTTTGTTTTTTTATTTAGGGATTTCACTCACTGATGGTTATGGCACTGAGATGGCTTCTCTCTCCTCACTCGCTGTCTCGGTGTGATGAGAGAGAAAGCCGGCAATGAGAGATGATCTCATATGTTTACATTTGAGATCATCTGTCATTGGAGGAGGCGATCGCGCTGTAAACGGCCGCTGTGATTGGCCGTTTACAGCGATCTGTGATTGGCTGTGTCCAGGGGACACGGCCAACACAGATTTTCCCCGCTGCGCGCTCACGAGAGCGCGCGGGGAGCCAGGGAAGGGGACGACGTCAATAGACGTAGTCCCGGCATATGAGATCCGCGCTGATGCCGTCAATCGGCTATAGCGCGGATCTCAGCTGGTTAAAGTGGTTGTACACCCTGTACAACCACTTTTACCTACAGGTAAGCCTATATTAAGGCTTACCTGTAGGTGCTTGAAATATCTCCTAAACCTCCACGGTTTAGGAGATGTTTACGAAAAACTATGCGATGCATAGTAGCCCATTATGATTTACCTTCGCAGGGAAATAAAGAGGAAGTGAAACCCACCAGGGTTTATTCCTCTTTAATTGTACTGTACACAACTTAGCAAAAAATGATTCACTTTAAGCGCATTGCAGATGACAATAGAGCACTCTTTTTTTATTTATTTTTTATATATATTTTTTTGCATACTGTCACCAGTCAGTATCACTGATCACCAACACACCAGTTATATGATGGAGCTATGCTGCACTGGTGACAGTATGTTAAAAAATAAATAAAAATTATTACATTTTTTTATTTTCCAAAAGATTGTGACAAAATATTACAACATTAAAAAAAATGCACCAAGCTTCTTATTAAATACCTCAGACTGTCTACTTTCCAAAAATGAGTAATTTGAGGGTCATTTGTACTGTCCTGGCATTTCAAGGGCCTCAAGAAATGAGATAGGCCATCCGTACATCAGGATTAATCAGTTTTCAAATACCGTATTTTTCGGACTATAAGGCGCACTTAAAAGCCCTAAATTTTCTCACAAGTCGACCGTGCGCCTTATAATGCGGTGCGCCTTATATATGACCTGTTGACATCGCTGGAGTTCTTTGGTTAATGCACCCGGAATGATGGCAAGCACTGTATTAGTTTTTTTTCACTTGGGGTTTGAAAGTATCTGTCAGATGGGCGCGCATGGAGTCACAGATCAATAGGGATAGAGATTTGTGGAAAAAGCCACCCGGTCTCTTACCGTAAACCGACGTACCGTAAACCTCTCTCAGGTTGTTCTACTGCGTGACTGATAGCGATGAGTTTGAAATCCGCATCATAAGCATGTCTCTTAACAGGAGCCATTTTTGGGGCAGCTAGTACAGTATAGAAAATGAACGAATATATGTGCACGCCTCCTGACTACGATGGCCGTAATGCCCAATCCAAGCAGTGCAGCTTCCTAGCTTTGGTAATCCTACGAAGCTGCACTTCTTGGATTGGGCATTACGGCCATCGTAGTCAGGAGGCGTGCACATATATTCGTTCATTTTCTATACTGTACTAGCTGCCCCAAAAATGGCTCCTGTTAAGAGACATGCTTATGATGCGGATTTCAAACTGAAGGCTATCAGTCATGCAGTAAATGCGCCTTATAGTCCGGTGCGCCTTATATATGGAAATATCCCCATTAACAGCCGATCATTGCTAGTGCGCCTTATAATCCGGTGCGCCTTATAGTCCGGAAAATACGGTATATACCATAATATACCATATTTTGTAGACTCTATAACTTTCATACAAATCAATCAATAATACATAGTTAGGTTGAAATAAGACACAAGTCCATCCAGTTCAACCAAAAAAAATAATACAATCCCATATACACAATCCTTCACCCACAGTTGTTCCAGAGGAAGGTGAAAAACCCCAGCAAAGCGTGCTCCAATTTGCTACAGCAGGGGAAAAAATTCCTTCCTGATCCCCCAAGAGGCAATTGGATTTTCCCTGGATCAACTTTACCTATAAATGTTAGTACCCAATTATATTCTGTACATTTAGGAAAGAATCCAGGCCTTTTTTAAAGCAATCTACTGCGCTGGCCAGAACCACCTCTGGAGGGAGTCTATTCCACATTTTCACAGCTCTTACTGTGAAGAAACCTTTCCGTACTTGGAGATAGAGAAAATTGAGTACTGTCCGTGATACATTTTTATTTGCACTAACATACAAACAGTACTCAATTTTCTCTGTTGTAATTGCATGGAGATGAAATCTTTTTTCCTCTAGATGTAAATAGTGCCCCCATTGAGGTTATGATCTACCAAAACCCCCAGATCCTTCTCCACTATGGATTGCTCCAGTTGTACTCCCCCCTAGTATGTATGATGCATGCATATTCTTTGCCCACAAGCGCATAACTTTACATTTATCAACATTAAACCTCATTTGCTACTTAGTTGCCCAATTAGACAGAGCATTGAGGTTGGCTTATAAATTGGAGACCTCCTGTAAGGACGTTATTCCACTGCATGGCTTGGTGTCATCTGCAAAGACAGAAATTGTACTTTTAATCCCATACCCAATATCATTTATAAAGATGTTAAAAAGTAAGGGTTCCAACACTGAACCTTGGGGTACACCACTGATAACCTTAGACCATTCAGAGTAAGAATCATTAACCACGACTCTGAATTCGTTTTTTTAGACAGTTTTCTATCCATTTACAAATTCGTCTTTCCAAGCCTGGAGATTTTACTCATGAGCCGTGTGTGGAGAACTGTGTCAAATGCTTTTGCAAGTATACCACGCCCACAGCCACCCCTCTGTCCAAGATTTTACTTACCTCCTAATAAGAAATCAGGCTTGTTTGACAACTTCGGTCTTTCATGAATCCATGCTGTCTGTTGCTTTAAAATATTTTTTCCAACACAAACTCCTCTATGTGGTCTTTTATTAAACTCTCCAGTATCTTCCCAACTATAGAAGTTAAACTAACAGGTCTATAGTTACTCGGTAGAGACTTTGATTCCTTTTTAAATATGGGCACTACATTGGCCCTTCGCCAATCCAGTGGTACCATTCCAGTCATTAACGAGTCCCTAAAAAATTTGAAACAATGGCTTTGAAACGACAGAGTTCAATTCTTTTAGGATCTGTGGGTGGATGCCATCAGGTCCAGGTGCTTTATCCACCTTTATTCTGTTTAAATATTTCTGAACCATATCACTTTTGAACCATATTGGATCATTTGTGTCAATACCACCCCCATTATGGACACGAACTCCCCCATGCTTCTTTGTATACACAGAGCTGAAGAAAGTATTTCATAAATTTGCCTTCTCTTTGTCCCCAGTCACACTAGATTATTTTGTAAAGGGCCTATATGCTCAGACCTTACCTTTTTACTATTATATTACTAATATATTTGAAGAATTTTTTGGGGTTTGTCCTATTATCTTTTTCAATTTGTCGTTCGGTTTGAATTTTTGCATCCTTGATTTCCTTTTTACCAATTCTGTTCTATTCTTTGTAGCATTGAAACAATTTTTCCTTCATTTTTTGTTTTTTAAAAGTTCTTTTCTTATTATCTATAGTCAGCCACATACGTTTTATTTTTAGCCTTTTAAACTTCTTACCCATGGGAATATACTTGGCAGTCAGTTCCCATACAGTCTTTTTGAAGAATTCCCATTTCTGTTCTGTGTCCATTGATCCCAATATTTCCTCCTAGTCTAAGCCCTGGAGAGCAGCCCTCATCCTAGGAAATTTTGCTCTCTTAAAGTTAAATGTTTTTATCTTTCCCCTATGTGTTTGTTGCTTGCATCCAACATTAAATGAAATCATGTTATGGTCACTGTTACCCAGATGTTCTTATATATGAATATTGGTAATAAGCTCTGCATGGTTTGAGATCACCAGGTCCAGCAGAGAGTCATTCCTGGTCGGGGCCTCAATGATAACTTTTGTAGTACGCACGACCATGCACAGTTCCACCCATAATGCTTTAGACTCATCACACTCTGCATCAACTAGGTCCTCTTTCACACTCACTTTGAGATCATTTCTCACATAGAGACAAACACCCCCCCTCCATTTTACCCTGTCTTTCCGAAAGAGCATAGCCAGGAATATTAATAGGAATATTAATAGCCCATTCATGAGAAGAATGAAGCCAATACCAATTAGATCATAGTTCTTCTCGTGTACCAGAGCTTCCAACTCGCCTATACACTTATTGAGATTTTTCTTTTTACCAAAAGCATGTAGCAGAAAACAAGTTGGTCTAAATTTATCAAGAAATTCGATTTTATTGAATATGTTTTATAACGGGAAGTAGAAAATATTGTGTTTGTTTTTTTTCAACATTTGTGATCGAATACCACCAAAAGAAAGCTCTATTTGTGTGAACAAAAATTATATCAATTTGGGTAGAGTGTTGCATGACCGAGCAATTGCCAGTAGCACAGTGCTGAATAGCAAAAAATGGGCTGGTCATGAAGGGGGTAAAACCTTCCGGAGGTGATGTATGTGTATATATATATATATATATATATATATATATATATATATATATATATATATATATATATATATATATATATATATATATATATATATATATATATATAAATTATTTATGTATGTATGTAGCACATTAGATTGTTAATCCAGGGGATATCAATTAGCCTTAGGTTATAAGGAAAGATTATGTTTCGTCTTGGTTGACAGTCATGTGACTTTTTTCAACCTGCATCACTACATGGCCATGGCCCAAGAGAATCTGGCATTGCATGGTAATAATACGGTATATCTAAAGCCAAACTTTATTTAATTTTTTTTTATTTATTTTTTTTCGTTTTGGATAGCGTAGGGAATGGTTAAACCCCTGTCTGCTGTGCTTCATTGGGAAAATTTCCTTGTTCCATAGACACAACAGGAAACGAGAGGGAAAATATTATTTTAGACAATTGTCCCGTAACAAATGTTCCCATTACAAGATTTCACCTCTATTGGTATTCTGGTGACAACTCAAAATTTTGGATATTACATCACATTCAGTCTCAGCGGTCAGGTCACCAGGATAAATAGAGAAGGTCGATTTCCCTAGGTGGGACACAGACTTCTAAATAACATAAGTTGGCTAACCATCGAAAACAACACAAAAAAGTCACAATTGGGGTTTAGATGCACTTTAATTTTGACACACCGACAAACCTATTACATTATCTAATTTTTGAATTGCTACATATCTACTGTTACTAGTGAAAAATGTGGTTAAATGTACATTTTTATTTGTTGTATCAGAATTCGAACATATGAGCATGAAGCCATGTGGGGAAAAGCCCTTGTAACTTATGACCTGGAAACCAGTCTTCCCTCTGCTACTCGCCAGGCTGGAATCATGCAGGTATGTCTTTTGGCTTGATCATTTTTTTTTATTTTGTTAAAAATCTCATTATCCATGATTAAGTAAACAGGTGACAATAGAGAACAGTGTTGAGTTTGAAAACAATAGGCAGATATGTTTTTTTTGGTGAATCCATAAATACACCTTTTATATGTGAATACAGCTGTGCTTAAACCGCAAAACTCTAGTTTTGTACACTCACTGATTTATGCTTGAGTAGCCATATTGGATGCCCCATATTGAATTATGTACATAGGTTTTAAGAGTTTGACTAAAAAAATAAAATAAAATAACGACTTAGATATGCAGAAGGTGGGAATGGCACACCTCAAAGCGAAACACACAAATAAAAAAGAATAAATTAAATTATTTATTCATACATCATTAAATATATATATTTTTAAATGCAAGCAGTACTTAAATTTGAGTTTTTGTATTCGCCCATTGATGTTTATTGTACAGGTTAAAATGGGGAAAGCCAGCAAAAGGAGTCACTCACTCATAACTGACAAATTTATTGCAGGCTTTACAAAACTTTGGTTTGAGTCACGTGTTGTCCACCTACCTGCGAGGCCTTGAGCATGAGAATGAGGACTGGTCTGCTGAGCTCCAGGAGATTCGTTTCCAGGCAGCCTGGAGGAACATGCAATGGGACCAGAGCTCATCCTACAAGTAAAACTTGACTTTCAGAATGACTTAAGACAACTTTGTATTTACTTTGTCATCTGTGTTTTATATGTCTACTTTTTTTTTTTTTTTTTTTTTTTTTTTATAGAGGTGACGTGGCTGGGCCAGGCTATCATGGATCTCTCTACCGTGCTATACAGTCTCTAAGGGACAACGAATTCTCCACTTTTCGTGATCATATTAAGTATGCCAGGCAAGTAGTAATGCGCCTTACATCCCATTGCTGGTAGCAATGAAGTCATTCTGGGCTCTAGTTGGACATCATGCTACCTTAGTTACACATATGTGACACTGCTCCTATGTTAGCTTCCCCTATTCCAAAAGTGGTACATGATGATTTAAAATGTATGCATAGCAAAACTTTTTTTATTTTTTTTATTTTTTTTAGCAGTGTAGAGAAGGGTTAAAGCCCCTGCCAGACAATTTTTTGCTGTCTATGTCCCAAAGGGGGGTTCTAGCTTTTCCTTAAAAAGCCTAATTTCCATCTATGTTACTAATTGGAGAGTTCCCCTCACTTCCTGTCCAATAAAACTTTGTCAGCAGGATAGAAATGAAGGGATATCTTGGATAGCAGTAAAGACCCAAAGAGTTTCTAATCTTTTGTCTTTATCTGAAAAAATAAGCAATTGTAAGCATATTACAAGAATGCAATATTAGAGTAATTGAACAAGCATAATTGACATACTGTCATTATACTATACATACCAACAACAACAAAAAAGAAAAATCCACAAATGGTGACATCAATAAAAGTACAGTATAGGAAATCGGCAAGTAAAGACATTGAATTATTCATTGTAAAGGGAGGTAAGTAGATATCAGCAAAGCTAGCTTCTGTTAGGTCCAAACAGCGCACCGTGTTGTAAAAAGCTTGATATTTATTTGTATGGATGCCTATTTTCTCAGTGCATTTGTAAATTCCTTTAGTTGTTGTTCGTTTTTTTTTTTTTTAACATCTCTAGGGCTTCTGTAGTAACTGCTTTTCTCTTCTATTTAAGTGGTAGTAAACTCCACTATCTTACTTTTACATACAGGTAAGCTTATAATAAAGCTTACATGAAGGTAGAATTAATATCTCCTAAACGTGCACCGTTTATGAGATATTTGTGTGTTTTGCTGCTGGTGACGTCACCTACGCACTGCGCTCTGAGGGCACCGTGAATGCGCTGTCAATCCAGAGCTCTGTGTCACTCCTGTGACTCCCGTGCACATGCACAGGCGTGACATCATTGCGGCTCGGCCATTTAAACACCCGCAGCCCACGAACCAAAAAGGAAGACTGGGTGAAGATGGAAGACCTGTAAGCAGTGCCAGCACACTGCTGGAGGGCTTTGTTTTAGAGGCAAGTCTTTCATAATGTGCTAGTATGCCCTGCATTCCTGTGCTTCCGTGTCAGTGGAAGAGAGAAAGGAAGTAAGATTTTATGTACTTATTGTAAAATCCCTTTCTTGGAGTCCTTTGAGGGACGCAGGTCCCACCCCTCTGTGTATATGATCATGCTCCTAGGTATTACTTTACTATAAAACGGAGGCATGCTGGTAGTAGTAGGGGTTTTTCTGGCTGGCCTCCATTTTTTTTTTTTTGCCATTATCCCGTTTTTCTGTAGATAGCTGTATTACCCAAAGGTGAAAAATGTACTGTGTCCCTCAATTGACTTCAAAAAAAGGATTTTATTTATTTTACTTAAGTACAAAAAAAAATCCTTCTTTTTCTGCATTCGCCCTATTGTCAGCAAGGGGTGTTTGAAGGATATATTCTTATATATTTATTTTAGGTTCATTTTAATCATTCATTCTGCAGTAAGGGCATTTTTAGGATGACAGAAATCAGAACGCCTGCAAATTATTGTTTGTAATTTATGTATTCTCTGTCTGTAGAGTTAAGGAAGTGGAAGAGCTGTGCAAAGGCAGCTTGGAGTCTGTATACTCTCTGTATCCCACACTGTGTAGGCTCCAAGCTATTGGAGAGCTAGAGAACGCTGGGAAGATGTTCTCCAGGTACGTCTCAGGCCAACTTCTTGTTTTAAGATCAACCACTTTTTAATGCGCTGTTTTAAAGCCCAACTTGGGACAAAAGACATGTTTTTCCTTGCAATGGGGCTATTTTAGGTGCACCTGTGCCTAGACTATTATGAACAAAAAAATATTTTCATATTCTTAAAAGCAGTGTCTTTCAAATATATTTGTTGTTTTACCTAAGTAATAGTGCAGTTATATCCCCTGTGTCATCTGTTTGCTTAACCTTGTAATGGTAGGCTTACATGTTGTAGCTATAGTTTTTGGTGTCATGGCTGATCAACGCCGATATGTTCATGCATTCATTCACCTAGCTTGACCCTATTTGTAAAAGAGAAAGGAAACTTCTTGTTCCACGTCACAGTGTCTAGTGCAAGTCTTGCCATCTCATCTATGTCCTATCACAAATTTTGGCGTGCTAATGTAATGAAACCGTAAACTGTCTGTTAATTGTTCTGCCTGTTTTTGTGTCTGGGTTGTATCGAATTCCTAGCTCTCACCTGCACAAGCACTACACTAAGGCTCGATTCACATCTATGTATGTTGCTTTTGAGCATTTCTGTAGTGCTTTTTGCGGTGCTTGCCGCGTTTTTGGACATGCGATTTTGCCGTGTTTTGGGTATTTTTATTTTATTTTTATTTTTTTACACTGTGGTTGCTTAGCAACCAGCTATATACAGTGTAAAAAAAAAAACGCAAAAACGCGGTACTTGCATTTTGGATGTGGGTCCATTGACATCTATTACATGCAAAACGCAGCATTTTGCATGAAAAAAAATCCCTGACCCTTTCCAAAAACGCAGAGGCACAAAAATGCATTGATGGGAACATGTTCCATAGGAACCCATGTTAAAAAAATTTCCCTGCATTTCTGAAAAATGCATCAAAAAACGCATCAGTGTGATCAAGCCTAAGAGAGCCAGGAATTGTGGGAAATGTTTTTTTCACAGGAATTGTCTATTCTTAGACTACAGACAGAGGTCATGCATTAACCTGCGCAGGGCTATACCACATGCCTTATGTTTGGGCACAAACTGAAATTTCTGACACCAAGGATGCAAAGATTTATTCCACTATAGGTTTTGGGTATTTCCAGTGAAGGGTAATGTTAATGCTACAGGATAAAAAAAAAAAATTTTAGACAATTGTGCACTTTTATCCCTCATGTGCACAAAGCCTGGTTCATGAAGACATGGTTTGTAAGTTTTGTGTAGGGCAATTTGAATGGCCTGCACAGAGCCTTGGCCTCAATCCTATTGAACACCTTTGGCATGAATTGGAATTCCGATTGTTAGCTAGATCTTCTCATCCATCATAAGTAGCTGACATCACAAATTTTGTTTGCCAATCTCCCACAAACACACTCCAAAATCTTGTGAAAAAGCCTTTTCAGAAGGGTTGAGGCTATTACAGACACAAAGTGGGACAACTCAATATTGATGCCCATTGTTTTGCAAAGTAATGTCCTACAAGCTTATACGGATTTGATGGTCAGGCGTTCACATACATTTGCCCATATAGTGGAGATCATTTGGAAGTTGAGCCCCCCCCCCCCTCCTCCTTTCTCTGCCACCGGGCCATTCAATGGGCTTCAAGCATGTGCAGTATGGAACCGGCTGTGAAGCAAGGCTTCACTGTCAGTTTCCCTTACAGGCAATGGCTGCAGCAGCACCCAAGAGATGGAAACATCAATTGGAGTGCCGACATCGCTGGTTTCCAGGACAGGTAAGTTTCCTAATATCAAAAGTCAGCAGCTACAGTAGCTGCTGACTTTTAATTGTATTTATTTGTGGGGGGGTGACTCCGCTTTAAGTCCTACCACATTTAATTATATCTAAACATGTATCTTTTGTAGTAATAATGTATTTGTGATGTGTTATCATTACTTAATTTCAGATCAGTTACTGAGCTTCAGTTAAATGACATGTACACAAAATGGGAGCAGCAGTCCCAGATTCTTAAAGACAGTGACTTTGGCTTCCAGGAGCCAGCCTTGACTCTGCGTTCTGTCATTCTGGAGACGATGCTGGAGAAGAATGGCCCCACTCAGAATGCCCTTAAGCCTATTTTTACAAAGCACTTGGTGCACTTATCTCAAACTGCCAGAACTGCCTCCAACACACAGGTACAGTATGTGTGCTGAAATCTCCCGGAACATCAAGGTCTCCTGCCCACATTTGCTAATATGATTGCATTGGCACTGCAGACAGACTGCTAAATATATAGATGACATTTGTATTGGAACTGTTTTCTCTCTCTCCAAAAGATTTGTAAAATAATACATGTAGCAGTGCACACTCTGTGACTGCTGACTTGCTTCTTTATTTTCTGTGGCCAGTAATTAATTAAAGCACACAGTGGATTTCAATTTAGAGCTTTCTAATACCTTTATATACACCTCTGTCTTTTTTGTGTCACTTTACTGAGAAAGCAGAACCACTAACTAACCACAAACCCGATTTTGTATGATGGCTCAGTATACCAACATATTTAAAGCAGACCTATGGTCACAGCCTACGCTTTCATTTTTTAACATCAGCATTGTAATGACAATGCATCGAATATGAGCTTATTAGAAAAATGTATTTTCATGTTGTAAGTGCTGTCGGTCTGCTGGCCATCTCTTTCTACAACTTTCTGAAAACCCTGCATGCTCTGCAACTTCTCATCTGCTGTTTACTTTAATTTTCTAAGGACTACATAGCCCATAGTACCTTGCTGCCTGCAGGCTGTTGTCCTGTACTGACTCTGCCTCCTGAAACTGTCATTTAGAAGGCATGCTCTGTGAATTCTTTGACACAGCATTCCCTTCTCACAGGGTATAGTGAATATGTGTCACAGAATTCCAGGAAGTAAACGTGTGGATTTTCACAAAGTAAGTTTATTAGCGTCAAGATTGTTCAGAGTAATAAGAGTAGGCTAGTAATAATTGAAGTATAATGTGGAAATTAATATATGGTTTTGCATTTAGACCATAGATACACTTCAAAGTACATTTCAACTTTTACTGGATGACATTAAGATTGTTGAAGCACTGAGCATCCTAAACACTGTCTTCGCTTTTTTTTATCATTTTTTTGCATCTCAGTGCAGCTGATCTCTTCCATCCTATTTCAGCCACTTCCTGTCTAGAGGAAGATCTAGGTCACTTGCACAACGTGGTTCAGGACTGGCTTCATCATAGTCAGAACTGTGGGCCATTTTTGTGCAATGTGAGTTAGCTCAGGCACCTCCAGTCCCCATCAGAAGTACCCAGGAAAGAGTGACAACACGAGTCAGTTGTCACCCATAACAGGAAGTACCTGACCAAACAGTAAACTAACAAAGTCATCAAGTTTTATGGTCAGCTCAATTAGATAAGCAAGTATATTATTCCAATATAAAATTGCATTAAAAGAAAAGCAGGCTATTCTCAAATTCTCTACTGGATCAACATGATCAAAACTACAGAATAAGAGTCCAGAGAAGGGTAAAAAAATGAATAAGGGGACCGGAGGACCTCAATTACAAGGGAGGGGATATGATAGCAATATACAAATACCACACTGGTGATCCCAGCGCAGGTAGGAAACTATTCAGTCTCAGGGAGTGTAAGAGGACACTGAGTCACTCAATGAAATTGGAGGAGAAGCAGTTTAAGCTTAAGCTGCATAGGGGGTTTTTCACTGTCAGGGTGGTAAGGATGTGGAACTCCCTTCCACAATCGGTGATGTCAGCAGAAAGTATTGATGGTTTTAAAAATAAATTTCTTGGATGTGCATCTTAGTGAACACAATATACAGGAATTTGGATTATTATTTTTGACAAATGAGCACACACACACATCCACACTGGTTGAACTGGATGGACTCATGTCTTTATTCAACCTTACCTACTATGTAAAATGCAGATAAATGAATAAATAAAGCTAATGTTTCCAGAATGAACAGGCAACTGCAGTCTACTTTCTGTTTTTTGAGTTAAAGGGATCATTAGAAATCAGAACATAAATAAGTACGTTTTAAGTCTTTGGTGTTAACAAAGACTGACTGGGAAATGCTAGTCTGAAGAGCGGTATATACAGCAGGCATTTACATGGCTTTCAGCAAGCTTCAGGCAGGTTTGTGACAGTTTTTAGAGACCTTGTAGGGTCTAGTAGTGTGACGTTCAGAGGAACTAGTGAGAGTTGTGTATGACCATGGAGGTCAGCACTTCCAGAAGTGTTGTTTTCCCAGCAAACTTCAGAGGACCAGTTCTCTGCAACAAAGCAACGTTGAGTGGCGTAGTTAGATTGAGAGGTTGGTATTAAAAAAATTTAACTTTACACCAACTGCAAACAGACTTTTCAGCAAGCATTGAATATTGCTTGCTGAAAGTCTTCTGAAACTTACGAACAGCTTGTTTAAAGCAAACTTTGCCCTTTCAGGGCTAAACCCATTGCTTTTCATTGTGTTTACAAGCTGAAGCCCTTGGGAGGTGAGCCTTAAGCCTAGTACACACGGGCCGAATGTCAGGTGGCAACGGCCGGTTCAATAAAAAACAGCCAACATTCGGCCTGTGTGTATGGCAGCCAGTCATTTGGCCGGCTTCTGTTGGACGAGCATGCTGGAAAACCAGCAGCCAATCGGCTCCCGATCAGCGCTCTCAGCCAATGACTGTCCCCCTGTCAGAACACAATAGAACAGCAGGGGAGATCGCTGTACTAACGTTGAATTTTTAGTACAGCGGCTCTGATCAAAGCTTTCAGTTTTATATTTTTCTCATTCAACCCGCTGGGTTAAAAAAAAAAAAAATAGTGGTGTGTACTAGGCTTTAAGGCAGCCATAGGTGGTTGCAGGAAAGAAAATCACTTGATTCCCTCATCAACACAGTCAGTGCTGATGGGGAATGCCTCTTACGGAGCTATTGTGCTCTCCCGGGGTGGGGGTGGGGGCACAGGGAGCTGTCCTTGCCAGGAGAACTCAGTGATTATTGCTAGTGACTATAGCAGCTGACAATTTTTTTAATTGCAATGCAGAAATCCGACATGTTGTTTGTACCCAAGTCGATCCATCGGGCTGCCCATACATAGTTCGAATCTCAGTCGATTCCTACTGAACTGGCTGAGCTTCAAGCTGTCTGTGGACTGCTTTATGGTAAACCTTTGCCTTAATTTTGATTTTCTTTTAAACCAATCATTGACATTTATCTGATCTGATTAAATTTCAGTATATTAAAGCATTTGTGTTGAATTTTAATTTATTTTTCACCAGATATTTCAGAGCTTAAAATCCAAACCTATTAAGAAAACCTACATATAAAACAATAATTGACTTACCTTCTTTATTTTAGTCAAGCATACGTTCTCCTGTTTTTCCTGCCAAGATCTGAGGCTTTATAATGTATGCTGATTCCTATTTCCCAGCTCCCAGAAAAGGCAATATTCAAGGTTAAGCAACACAACTCGGCACATTTCATAGTGTCCGAATGGCAACTAGAAGAGGCACAAGTGTTTTGGGCTAAAAAGGAGCACAGTCTTGCCTTGGGGATTCTCAGTCAAATGGTGGACAAGTTGGAATCAAACAGTTTAGAGGTATGTTGTTCCCTGTCATCAGCCCTGTTATCCCAATAGAAGTGATATTTTGAAAGGGGCTTCATAAAGCTGACTTATGCTTTTATTTCAAGGTTGAGAATGACCCAAATCTTCAGCTGATTTATGTAGAGTGCCTGAGGTTAAGTGGAAACTGGCTCTCGGAAACATGTCTGGCAAGTCCTACAGTCATTATGCAGAACTACCTGGAAAAGGTAAAAAGTAGCTAGATTTCATGTGAAAATTAGTATACCAGTCCTTGGTAACCTGGGTTCTGGTCCTGATTGTACACTATACAGTATATTCCAGGGTTAATAATTGCCTTTCATGCTAATCATTTTATAATGCTTGGCCAATTTCTTTTTTCAGTGGCTTATATCTTGTTGGCCTTTCTTGACCATGATCACAGTATAAAGACATCAAAGTTGAGCTGGGATGTAATAAGATTTCCCCATAATTACTAAAAGGACACAGATAATGAAATATACTAAGGAATGGGTTCGATAGTGTTATATTTCTATTTTTTACATGTTTTTTTTTTTTTTTAATCTATGGATGGTTCCTGCTAGGGTTTTTTTCTGTTTCTTACTTTAGGTCCCAGCAATCAGGCCACTTGGAAAGTTTATTAAATCTGAACAGTTCCTCATGGTAAATAACTTAACATGATATAACAAGAAACCACGTCTTTACATAGACACATCATGGCCAGTCAAAATTACCATAAGGCATTCAGCTAATGCTTTGAACAGCAAATAAAAGGAAACTGCACCAAACAACTTTATATACAGTGCTGTGAAAAAGTATTTGCCCCCTTCCTGATTTATTTTTTATTGTTTGTGCATAGTTGTCACACTTAAAGCAGAGTTTCACCCAAAAGTGTCACTTTTGCTTATCTGATTCCTTTTGCCCCCCTCTGGTGCCACAATTGGCACCTTTCAGGGGCGGAGCAGGTACCTGTTTTTGACGGATACCCTGTTCCCACTTCCGTCGGACCTCGCCGCATCGAGGTATGTCAGAAGTCCAGCCCCTCCTCCCTTCTTCTCCCCCTGCTGCCTTGCCAGTAAGAGAGTGCAGAGCGTTTCACGCATGCGCAGTAGGTTTAGGACAGGATAATTCGGTTGGTTGCAGGTTGGTCGCATTTTGAGCTGGGAATTTCTTTGGTTTTGTTTTGCATGCATTGCCCTTACACGTGCTCCTTGCTGCAAAGGCCAGTTGTAGGTGAGGGTAGTGGCCATTTGTTAAGCTGAAAACATATATACCTAGAGTTCTGTTGCTAAACACCTACAAGTATCCAGAGGTAGACTTATACCACAAGAAAATTAAAGCAATCATCTAATGCTGTGAAAAAAGTATTTGCAAACCTCCAATATGGCTGAATTAAAACAATTCTGCAAAGAGTGGGGCAAAATGCCTTCACAGAGATGTTAAAGACTCATTGCCAAGTATCGCAAACGCTTGATTGCAGTTCTTGCCACCAAGGGTAACACAACCAGTTATTGGGAGCATTATTCCATATATATAGGGCAGTGGCCATTTGTTTGTAGTGTTAATATATTGGTGAGGGAACGCACTGGACACCTTTGCTGCCATGGTGCTATGTGCTGCATGTCCAGTGCACCCCTGTGCCTTTAAGGAGGGGTGAGCTCCATCCAGGCTCACCTGCCTTCTGCCTGTCCATTATAGTGCATGTGCTTTACTGTGGAGGGTCTCAAAATTTTGAGATGGGACTACAGAAAATACTGAGGTTCTTTGACGAGGCTCTGTAGCTTATGCATGTACTTTCAAACTTGTGCAAACGAAACCCCTGTTTTTCATGCATACTGTTAGACAGGATAATTTGGTTGATTGTCTTTTGGTTTTGTTTTGCATGTTTTCAGCTTAAGCCAATTACACATGAGCCAAATGCTGGGTGACGGTGGCCGGTTTAATAAGAACCGACTAGCATTCAGCCCATGTGTATGGCAGCTGGTTCGACAGAAGCCGGCCGTCCAAGCATGCTGGAAAACCAGCAGCTGACCTGCTCCTGATAAGCACTCTCAGTTGAGTGGGGGGGGGGGGTGCTGTACTAACATTTGCTTGTTAGTACAGCTGCTCCACCCTGAGCTGTCAGTTTTTCTTTAGTTTAATGTCCATGGTTGAATGAAAAAAAAGCTGATGTGTGTACCAGGCTTTAGTCACGAGTTTCTGTAGCTCAGGAAACAGACCTTTCCAAATTCTATATGCTTAAGGCAGGGGATGTCTAGTCAAGTCTAGCAGGGGCTAATCTGTGTCAGACATCGCTAAGGCTACTTTCACACTGGGGCATTTTGGGCATCTGTGGTAAAGTGGTGCTTTACGGTCTCTTTTGCTGCGCTTTTCGGGGCGCTTTTAACCCCTGCTAACGGCCGGAAAAAGGTTAAAAGCGCTGCTGCAGCGGCACTTAGGCGGTGCTTACCATTGATTTCAGTGGGCAGGGACGCTTTAAGCGCGGTATATTCACCGCTCCTACAGTGCTTCAAAGATGCTGCTTGCTGAACTTTTTTAGCGTCCTGCCAGCCCACCGCTCCAGCATGAAAACACTCAGGCTTTCACACTGGAGTGAGAGGGGAGGCAGGTGCTATTTTTAGCAATATAGCGCCTGTAAAGCGACTCAGTGTGAAAGCAGCCTAAGAACTGCACTTCAGTTCAGGAAGTAGATGCTGAGCCTGGAGTGTGCATGAACCAAGATGGCTCTAATCTTAAGGAGAGAAAAACAGAGGAAGATATTTTATAGGTGCTGTGATCTTTGTGAGAAATTATAAGTATCAGGAAGTGTTACACTTACATATTACTTTGCATGCTTGCACATAAAAATATATACAATGAATATAAAAAGTCTACACACCCCTGTTAAAATGTCAGATTTCAGAGAAGTAAAAAATGAGACAAAGATAAATAATTTCAGAACTTTTTCCACCTTTTAATGTGACCTATAAACTGTACAACTCAATTAAAAAAACAAACTGAAATCTTTTAGTGGGGGGGGGGGGGGGGGGGGGTTGATGAATAAAAAATTGTGGTTGTGTACACCGTCTTATAAATGGGAATGTAGCTGTGTTCAGAATTAAGCAATCACATTCAAACTCATGTTAAATTGGAGTCAGTACACACCTGCCGTCATTTAAAGTGCCTCTCATTAACCCCAAATAAAGTTCAGCTGTTCTAGTAGGTCTTTCCTGATATTTTCTTAGTTGCATCCTACAGCAAAAGCCATGGTCTAAGCAAAGCATCAGAGGGATCTAATTGTTAAAAGATATCAGTCAGAAGATGGGTACAAAAGAATTTCCATGGCAATAAATATACCTTGTAACACTGTTTTGAAAACAAATTTTGCAAAAACACACCTGAAGTCTCCCAAAAGAATGTGGGAAAATGTGTTATGGTCTGATGAAACCAAGGTTAAACTTTTTGGCCAAAAGATATGTTTATGCAAATACAACACTGGACATCACCAAAAGAAAATCAAACCCAGAGTGAAGCATGGGGGTGGCATCATCATGCTTTGGTGCCATGCTGTTTTTCTTCAGCGGGAACAGAGGTCTTAGTCAAGATAGAGGGAATTATGAACAGTCCCAGTCAATATTGGCACAAAACCTTCAGGCTTCTGCTAGAAAGCTGAACATGAAGAGGAACTTCATCTTTCAGCATGACAATAACCCAAATCATAAATCAACAAAGGAATGGCTTCACCAGAAGATGAGTAAAGTTTTGGAATGGCCCAGCTAGAGCCCAGACCTGAATCCCATTGAAAATCTGTGGGGTGATCTAAAGAGGGCTGTGCAGAGGAGATGCCCTCACATTCTGACAGATTTGGAGTGTTTTTGCAAAGAAGAGTGGGCAAATATTGCCAAGTCAAGATGTGCCAGACTGAGTGCTGTAATAAAAGGTGCTTCAACAAAGTATTAGTTTAAGGGTGTGCACATTTATGCAACCATATTTTTTTATTTTTACTTCCCTCTACCTAAAAGATTTCAGGTTGTTGTTTAACTGGGTTGTACAGTTTATAGGTCAAATTAAAGGTGGGAAAAGTTCTGAAATAATTTATCTTAGTCTCATTTATTTACATCACAGAAACCTGACATTTTACCAGGGTTGTGTAGATTTTTTAAATCCACTGTATCCGATGCTAGGTATTTCATTAAACTCTAATTTGGATGGGGGGCGTGTCCGGATGTGACTGGAGACAGACGTGTAGGAGAGGAGCTCCTGAAATCCTGTGTTAAATCCTTAGCCATCCGGGAGCTAAAAAGCCCATATACGCATGATTTGCCTGCCAGGGTGTTCCTTCGCCCATCCACCTACAGCCTGTGCTTGAATTGGACAGAATTTGCCTGTAACTGGCCCAGGGGACAGGGGATTCTTCCATCCGTGGCCGCCGCCATCTTCCCGGCCTGTATCCGGACTGAGGACACTGCTGCCGGCCCAGGAGTGGGGGTAAGAGACTTCCCCAGACATCCAGCCTGCCCCATTGAGTATACCAGGGGGTCCGGTGGCCTGTGGGACCGCCGGAATTGCGGGAGCCAGCCGCGACCGAATCCGGCCTAGTGCGGCCTCAGAAGCCTCCAGACCACCCCACTTTCCTAAGCGGCCGGCCCGCGGAGGAGCGCCGCGGCCGGTCCGGCCTGTACTACAGGGCGCGGATGCTGTGGACCTCATTCTACCTCCCCATCCTGCCTAGACCTGACCAGCACCAGGTAGTGTAAGCCTGTGGGGACCAGGGACAGAGCCTGGAGGCTTGCATACTTCTCAACATCCACATTGCACCTCAGTTCCCTAGCAGCAGCACTTGGCTCCACCACCTTCTCACCAGGGACAGCCCAGTGTATGGGGTAGACTGTCTGTGTGATTTACAGCAGAGTCCAAGAGCCCAACATTGTCCACACTCTCCTGTCTCCCTGCCAGCTCCCTGAATAAGGACCTCAGGTACCCCACCATCCTACCAAGAGCGGTGCGGTGTCCCCCACATCCATCCTTCTACCTCCAGCAGGGCCCTCTGCTCAGATCCCCTGGTTTGAGTGACCGGCACAGGGGAACACCCGGTCATGCGGAAGGGGGCTACAAAAGCCGCCCACCAGACACCAAGGAAACAGCACCAGACCCGCGCCTCACGAGGCCCTGGCACAGGGGCAGCCGCTGCCATCTTGCCCTCCCCTCCTACTGCCACGAGCCCTGCACAGCAAGCAAGGACAATGGCTGCTCCGACACAGGATATGCATGAGGCGGGCTCCAGTGGATCCAGACCAGCTTCTCTTGTACCGGCGGATGCCCAGGATGCGATTACTCGCCTGATTCTGGAGGCGATTGCAGCAAGCAAGGCCGCCGTAATGGTAAGCATTGACCATTTGACGGCAGAATGTACTTTTATCAGGCATGACTTAGACAAGATCAGGGGTCGACTGACTGCGACAGAGGAGAGAATATCTGAGGTGGAGGATGTCTCACATATACAAGGCAATCAGCTATCCGAATTGCACGCTATGGTAAAATCGCTGCAAAGTCGCGCAGACGACGCTGAGGATAGGCAGAGGAGGAATAACGTACGGGTGGTGGGATTGCCAGAGGGAGCGGAAGGGTCCCATACAACCACCTTCGCTGAAAATTTCTTTAAACAACTGCTGTCGTTGGGGGATCAACCATCAACATATGTGGTGGAGCGTGCCCACAGAGTCCCCACGGGGCGGCGCCCTCCTGGTGAATACCCCAGGCCATTTCTGGTACGTTTCATGAATTTCAGAGACCGAGATATGATCCTGGCTGCCTCAAGGAAAACGCAAGAGCTGAAATATGAGAATGCAAAAGTGATGTTATTCCCAGATTTTTCGGCCGAAACACAGCGCAAACGGAGATCCTTTACTGAGGTGCGGAAGAAACTGCGGGAGAAAAACATCCAATATAGTATGCTGTACCCCAGCAAGCTGCGTATTCAACATCAAGGCGCAGTGAAATTCTTTGAGAACCCACAAGACGCCTGTAATTGGCTGGACAGGAATCCGTGAGTACGGTACAAGCTTTGGTCACTTATTTGTTCTTCTGTTGCACCTGTTGTGCCTTAGTATGACTGACAATTACACCAGCTTGACCGGCTGGGTGAGGATCGATGGGTAACATTTCTGCAAACATGACAGAGGTGACTCGTGACTGACTGCAACAGCAGTAATATTGGCATATGGGACACCTTCTTGATCACATTAGATGTGGGCTTGGTTATTATAACCTGGCGCCACTAGAGGGAGCCAAAGTAATGCACATGCTTGTTATATTTTTTCATTTTTTCATTTTTTATTTTCTACATTCACGGGCCTGAACCATATTGGAACATGCTACGAATATATGGTTTAAGTGGAGCTCCTTGGACACTTTAAGAATTAAGGTACTAGTCTTGTCGGACTATCTTACGTCGGGAGACCTTCTAGCAACAATTTTTGTTTGATTGTTTTGCAAGTTTTGGGAGTGTAAGCTGCTTACTAGACAATGGTATTTTTTGAAGTTTTTTTTTATTCATGTTTTCTTTTTTTTTTTTCTTTGCCAGTTAGTTCTGGTATGACAGCAGGGGGGGTATGTTATTGTTTTATTTACAAGTGGGAAAGGTATTACTCAGTTCCCATTCCCCATTTAGTGAAGGCAGCCTTTCACTTGATGGAGAATGTATTCATTGAGGGGGTTCAGGCAACCCTAAGACAAGAATTCACCCTACTGGAAAATTTTTTACAGGATTATGGCTAACACGATTAAGTTGATGTCCTGGAACGTGAGAGGTCTAAATGGAAAATTTAAAAGGGCAGCAATGTTTCAATATCTGAAAATTGCAAGGCCGCATATCGTCTTCCTGCAGGAGACTCACCTGGATGGCAGTAGAATCTTAGCTTTACGTAGATCCTGGATTCAAAAGGCGTTTCATGCCACATACTCCACCTTTGCCAGGGGAGTCTCAATATTAATTAGTAAGGCAGTTCCGTGCACAATTCAGCAGGTGGTCTCCGATCCAGGGGGACGATACGTGGCTTTGGTCTTAGATATATGCAACTGTACAATGCTTCTGGTTAATGTCTATGTCCCACCTCCTTTCACCATACAATTCCTATATGACTTACTGGTGAAGCTGGCCCCGCATATACACCTCCCGCTTCTGATAATGGGGGATTTTAATGCTACACTGGAGGCCAGAGACTCCTCCAATCCGGGAAGGGGGGGGGGGTCAGTGGAATTGCAGTCCTGGGCTACTGTGGCTGGTCTGACTGAGATCTGGAGATCGAAGAACCCGACTGAGGTCGGTTATTCTCACCTCTCTCAGTCACATCACTCATCAGCCAGAATTGACCTGGCATTTGGGAATCTGACAATGTTGTCCTATGTGAGGGGGGTGGAATACATGGCAGGGGGCCTATCTGATCACAATCCCCTCAGTGTTTCACTATCGCCGCCGATGGGCAGGGGGTCGAGAGGGTGGAGGCTTGCTCCAGGCTGGTTACAGGAAGAACAAGTATCTTCTCATCTCCTAGCCTCGACTACAGAATACTGGGCCACAAACATGGAGACAGCAGACCCTCCAGTTGTGTGGGACGCCTTTAAGGCGGTAATACGGGGAGAATGCATCACAGCCATTAAAAGAGTGCGGGTTGATCAAAATGCCGAAATCCGGCAGTTGCAAGATAAGGAAAGGGAGTGTGCAAGGGTGAACGCCACGGATCCCTCAGACTCCGGCTACACTGCACTGCTAGAAGCCAGGAGGCGCCTTTCCTTGCATTGCAATGAGCTGGCTCACACTGAGGCAAGACATTTAGCTAACTCCTTGTTTGCAGAAGGAGACAAAAATGGGAAACTCCTAGCAAGACTGGTAGCGGACAACAACCAAATCACTCACATTCCTATTATCAGAGACCACACTGGAGATTTGATTAAGGACCCGTCAGACATTCTAGCTGTATTCCAAGAATACTTTTCCACACTTTACGCACCGGGTAGACAATATGACACGGCGGGCTTGGACAATCTGCTGGATGGTCTGACCCTCCCTAGATTAACAGATGAAGACAGACTGGCTCTAGAAGCCAAAATCACGAACAAAGAGGTGACTGCGGCGATTTTTGCATTTCCTCCCAATAAGGCACCTGGTCCAGACGGATTCCCAGCAGATTTTTACAAGACCTATGCAGACCAACTGGCCCCAAGACTTACGACACTGCTAGAATACTGTTTAGAGCAAAAGAGGCTACCGGACTCAATGCTAGATGCCTATATGATTTTATTACTTAAACCGGGTAAGGACCCTTTAGAATGTTCTTCATACCGACCCATTGCTTTGCTTAATATGGATCTTAAAATTCTAACTAAGGTCCTGGCAAGGAGGTTGGCGGCAGTAGTTTCCTCCTTGGTAGATGTGGACCAGACGGGATTTATGCCGGGCAAGTCAACAGATACCAACTTGAGGAGACTGTTCTCTCATTTGCAGTTGCCCAACTTGGACTCATCTTGTAGAATCATAGTCTCAATTGACATAGAGAAGGCCTTTGATTCAGTTGACTGGCGCTACATGCATGCAGTCCTGGAACGCATGGGGTTTGGCCCATGCTTTCGTCAATGGATATCTCTCCTGTATAGTACTCCGAGGACGGCCATCCGCACGAGTACACACACATCTGAATACTTTACAGTGGGTAGAGGTACCAGGCAAGGGTGCCCTCTATCGCCATTCTTGTTTGCGCTCATGATGGAGCCCTTGGCGGTGGCATTGAGAGCGTCGCCAAGAATTAAAGCAATCCGGGTTGGGAATATAGATGAGGGCTTGGCATTATATGCCGATGACCTCTTACTATTTTTACAAGACCCCGCAGACTCACTGGTGGCGGCCCTTGATATTATGGACACCTTTGCTGGCTACTCAGGTCTAAAGGTCAACTGGACCAAGTCCTCCATTTTACCTTTGGATAGAGAGGCTAGAGCTAGAGCGAATCAGAACTTGCCATTAAAATGGGTTTCGCAGATTACCTATCTTGGAGTGAAAGTGACGGCAAATGTGACGGATTATATGCCCCTGAACTTAGAGCCACTCATAACCTTCTTTAAACAAAAGGCACAGGCGTGGCAAAAACTCCCACTATCTCTAATAGGAAGGATTAATCTAGTGAAAATGAAGATTCTCCCGGTTATCTTATATTTCCTGAGGAATGCTCCGGTATGGATACCGAAGTCTTTTTTCAAGAAACTGGATGGGATCACCAGCTCATTTTTGTGGGCCCCGAAAATGCCCAGAATAGGCTTGAAAGTGCTACAAGAGCCATGGGGACAAGGAGGGTTGGCTCTGCCAGACTGGCGTAAGTACTATTTGGCAGGCCAAATGGTATTTGTGAATAGATGGTTAGTTTCTGATCGAGGCGACTCTGCAACAATTCTTGAGGCTGCCCACTTAGGTTCCTATGAAGCTCTTCGTTTAGCTATACATAGGGGTCTGAGGAGTGAGCTTCCTCTCACGGATTCTATGAAGGCTACTATAAAAGCATGGGAGGAGGCAGTGAAATTGGCATGCCCTAGTTTTCAGGGATTCTCCCCAGCCTCCCCCTTATGGATGAATCCGAAGCTGAAACATCTCTATGCCCTGGAAGACTCAATTGGGTGGGCGAGTAGGGGAGTTAAACTGCTAAAAGATATTACACGGGATGGTGAACTCTTGACATTTAATGACCTTAAGACTAAACATGACCTCCCTAACTCGCAGTACTTTAGATACCTCCAGTTAAGACACGCCTTTCAAACGCAATTTAGAGAGCAGAAGGTTGAATCCTTCCCTTCTAGGTTAGAAGACACACTCATGACAGAGGAACTATCAAAGACCTTATCGATTACATATAAGGAATTGTTCAAAACTAGTCCCAAGGCTCTAACTAAATGTAGGGAAAGATGGGAAGCAGAGGTACCAGACATACAGGGAGAGGACTGGGATGATATGTGGGAACAACCATTTAAGAACCTAGTGGCAGCAAGGGATAGGCTTATCCAGTTTAAATTCTTACATAGAATATATTATACCCCTGCCAGACTGGCCAAAATATACCCATCCGTTTCCTCAGAGTGTTGGAGGTGCTCTGCCGCCTCAGCGGACGCACATCACGTGTTCTGGGACTGTCCCCAGATCCGTCAATTCTGGTCTGGGGTCACCTCCTGTATAGCAGGGGTATTGCAAGTGCCGGTGCCCCTGACTATTGATGTGTGTCTTCTGGGGTTGGTGGACGAAGTAGTCCCATCTAGAGCACATAGAACTTTACTTACGATACTACTATTTTATGGGAAGAAGTCCATTTTACTCAAGTGGAAAAAAGTGGGGGCTCCGGAAGTAACATTTTGGAAAGGCTTGGTGAACGCAATGCTCCCGTATTACAAAGCTACATATAGGGATAGAGGATGCAGTAAAAAATTCGAAAAAGTCTGGAGAGCTTGATATGAGTCTGACCAAACGGTGTGATGGGATGATCCTAGGCGGAAGAATGGGAGGGTCCTAAAAGTAGCCATCAGATATCTTATACAGGGTGAAGAGTAAAACGACATATACTCTGGGTGATTAGAGATGTGAAATGGCTGTTATTCCACAAATAATACAATTTTTGTTGGGGGAAGGGAACTGAGTACAGGGAGGGGGAGGGGGAAAGGGGGGGGGTTATATCTGTTGTTGTAGCTGTCGGTTGATGGCATTGTAAATGTTGTTTGATGTATGTCAAAAATTTTCAATAAAAAGAATTTTCAAAAAAAAAAAAAAACTCTAATTTGGATTGGTGGCAGAAGCTCAAGATTTAAGGCTAGGCTTAGATCAGGAATGCAGTTAATTGAAATTCATCAAGGCATGCACGGCTTGGTCCAAAAAGCTTGCGCAAATATTTTATTTCTAAAATTAGATCACATTGGTTAAAAAGCAGATTTAGTTTGTTTTTCCATTTTACAGGCTGTGGAAGTTGCAGAGGACTTCAGCAATGGTAGCAGTGATGAGCTGCAGGAGGTACGGATGAAGGCATTCCTCTCACTAGCTCGTTTTTCAGATGCCCAATATCAAAGAATTGATAATTATATGAAGTCATCAGAGTTCGAAAACAAGCAGGCATTACTCGCAAAGGCCAAACAAGAGGTAGAACTAATGCGACAGCACAAGGTTCAGACTAACAGGTGAGTGTTTACTTCTGTCTGACTTATATGGCTCTTTATTTTAAAAAAAAAGGTTTTATTTTTGACAGATGTTTCACATTATGAAAGCAGATGTGACAATCGCATTTTACATGCTTTTTATTGCAAGTTTTAATACTCGCGTTTTATACATATATGCTTGTAAAAGCTCTGTCTGTAAATCGGGGAGTGTGGTCAGTATTGCCAGCCATACAGGGAAGGACAATTGTCAGCACCACCGGGCTGGACAAAAGTCAGTTTTTAAAATTGGCTGACCCTAGTGGAATATTATCAGCTGGACAGTGACTGCATCCTATCAGATGCAGTTACTGCTTAGGTATTCAGATAGTTGTAGGTGCTGTGGCTACCCGAATACTATAGCCAGCAGTGCAGATACCTGTAGCCATGTTGTTTAGCATGGATAGAAGAAACATTTGCTTTTCTCTTATTCTGCCCATTGAGTATCTAGCAGTATATGGCTAGCCTATCGCTGCTGATCTGTTGCTGAGATTACGTGAGAAGTTATTGGACAATTAGTCCACAAACCCTTGAGCTTATGGACTCTTTCATGAAATTTCTAATTGTTCATCAACCCCCAGACATTTATTATATGAAAATTATTTAATAATTACTACTAGTGCTAACAATAATAGTAAAATATTAATACAATTCATGTACGGTAGTTCCTGTTGACACTTCCTCTTGGTATCAACAGCTGCTATATCAATAGTAAAATATTAGTAAATGTGCAGCCATCAATTCTTTTTGATCCACTTCTATTGTTATGAGTGTTTGAGGTGCATAAGTATGCTTAGTATTGGAAGTAGACACTTACATATATCCTTCCTGATAAGGGAAGGATGGAAGGTCACAGATGCACAACACAAAGAAAACTGGTAAAATGACATCTCCAAATGTCCTGAAACTAGAAGTCAGAGGCACAGTACCTTAGATCTTGCGCTACAGATATTCGGCCATGTGACTGTTGGCACAGTCATTTCTAGGTACCCTCGCATACAAGAAAGAGCACTAATATTTTCAGTGAAAATTCCAGACAAAAAGTACATCTTTCAAGGTTCTGGTTAAGTACAAGGATTATATCTAGAGGCTCCCAAAACATAGCAAAAGGTTCACCTGTGCATTCAGGTCCACCCATCCACTAAGAGACACAGTGAATGAAGAAAAAAAACTGAAAATAGAGAGATCCCTGGTTTGTACATCCAATAACAAGTTCGGGATTTATATAAAAAGAAAAGCTACTCACACCCTGCTCTGAGCCCCTTAAACTAATCTAAGCCTCAGCCTTCTCCTACCCACCTGATGATGGTTGCCACCACCTCAGATATATAAAAGGGGGACTACTGTGCAGGGCTCAGGAAATCTGGACAAGATTTCAAGAAGGCGGCTGTAAAGGCTACAGGAGGATGCCACCATCAGGGGGAAGGTAAGATAAGGCTGGGTAGTTGTTTTTTTTTTAATGAATCCCAAGCTGATCTATTAATGCTCAATTTGCTTAACAATGTACAAAGTGGTCATTTTACTGCTTGTGTTGAAAAACAACTGAATAATCCAGTGAAAATGTGATTTGCCTGGCCAGGTATACTGTGAAGGTGCAACGAGAGCTGGAGTTAGATGAATGTGAAATTGCCGCTTTAAAAGAAGACCGTATGCGTTTTCTGCGTACAGCTATAAAGAACTATATTAGCTGTCTGGTGTCCGGAGAGGAACACAACATGTGGATCTTCCGCCTCTGCTCTCTCTGGTTGGAGAATTCCCGGGTTCCTGAAGTTAACAACATCATGAAGGTTCTTTTTTCATCTAACATTCATAAAGTTAAAGATGTGCAGAGATTGCTTGTGTACATTCTTTCTTCTACCATGTCTCCACCAGGTTACATTTTTTGATATATGCAGGTGAAACAATAGAGTTCCAAAATAAATGTAGGTTTGGATCTCAACCCATTCCCATCCTCAATCTGTAAATTAACTTTTGGCTTTATGCACACGGCGGGAACAATAAAAAAAAAACTTAACTTTTAACAAAACTCTTCCCATATGACTATATGTGCACTTACATATTTTGCAGGTTATTACATCCAAACGGCCTGAGACTGCTACCGGATGCTGCCATCTAGTGTATAATGTTAGAGCTGCCACTACATTCTGTAGTATTCCCCATTGCTTCTCCCTTAGCTGCATAACAAAAGTTAGCCAGGGAGGGGCAGAGTAGCTGGTCCAGCACAGGGAGTAACGTGAAGGGGAGAGGGCTATATCATGCGAGGAGGGCGAGGGCTGTATTTAGAACATTGAATCCTCCTGGATTAGTCAAACCTCACTTTTACTAACACCTCCTTGTCTCTTCTAATGATCAGAAACCTAACGGTATGGGTCCAAATTATGTTTCACCTTGTCGGCTCTGCTTTGTTAGTGAACAGCTCTGTGTCGGCTTTGAGTGTAAAAGGACAAAGTTCAGTGTTTAAGGTGATTGTAAAGGCTCCTTTTTTTTAACCCTGAAAATAACAAACATATTATACTTACCTGCTCTGTGCAGTGGATTTACACAGAGCAGCAGCCCAGATCTTTTTCTTCTTGCATCCCTCTTTGGCTCTCCTGGCCCCTCCCCCTTTTAAGTGCCCCCGCGGCAAGCAGCTTGCTATAGGGGCACCCGAGCCGGGTCACAGCTCCTTGTGTCCATTCAGACACTGAAGCCCAGGTTCGGACCCCCCCCCTCTCCTGATTGGCTAACTGACTTTGGTTGACAGCAACGGTAGCCAATGGCGCCACTGCTGTCTCTCAGCCAATCAGGAGGGAGATGGATGGCTGAGGCACTCGTGGACATTGCTGGAGAGAGATGGGGCTCAGGTAAGTATTAGGGGGTGCTGGGACAGCTGCTGCACACAAAGGCTTTTTATCCTAATGCATATAACGCATTAAGATAAAAAAACTTTCTGACTTTACAACCACGTTAATAAAAAAATTACAGTTTTTAAAACTATAATCTTTTTTTTTTTTTTATTACTTTTTTGTGCATTGTTTAACCCTCTGCTCACTCTTGTAACCATGCCCTACCTAATTCTAGCATTAAAAAAAATCTTGGGTACGCCTCACAATATAGTTCACTGTGTGCCATATATGTAAATAAGTAAATGATTGCGTTTTTGCCTTCTTATCGATCATCTGTTTTACCCATCTTACAAATGTAATTTACTGCTTCACAGATGTTAAGCTTATTATTTATGATCCTTTTCCATGTAGGAGGAGTCGGAAAAGATTCCTTCCCACAAGTTCCTCCCTCTAATGTACCAACTGGCTGCTCGCATGGGAACCAAGAACATGGGAAGACAGGAGTTTCATGAAGTGCTCAACAATGTAAATATCCAGCCTAAATCAGTGATGCATCTATGATAAGCCATTGCCTCAAGTGATAATCTTGTATTTCCACCTTTCGATTTTTACAAAGGGAGAAAAAAAGTGTTACTTTAAGACGAATTGTGTTCTTATGCTATGATTATAGATGAAATAATATTTAATAGCTTCAATGCTTTGTATGAAACGGGTTGAAATCTGCGATGTCTGTTAAACATATTTCATTATCTGGTTGGTAGTTTAAGTGGAACTTCAGTCGTTTTTTTAATTTTTCCATTTATTAAATCTTCTGCCTTTTGTTGTTTTAAGTTTGAATAGTAAAACGTTTTTTCTCTCAGTAAATACCTTATTATTATTATTCACAATTTATATAACGCCAACAGTCTATGCAGTGCTTTACAATGTATAGGGGGAACAACACAATTCCAGCACAATACAAAAGGTACATGAGGGCCCTGCTGGTAGAGCTTACATTCTAAAGGGAGGGGGTGGTGGTACAAAAGGTGGAGGGAGGGGCTGCTGAAAGCCCACTTCCTGTTTCTTGTCTGGTAAAAAGCCTAGGCTTATGACATCATGAACAGCTCTCTCAAGCTTGTGAGAGTTTGCCCAGGAGGGAGGGGGGATGAGTCATAAGAGGGCCAGTGAGAGCTGCAGCACTGGAGGTGTGCCTCTGTCTGTCTGTGTAAATCCAGGAAGTGAACAGGCAGCAGCTTCAGCTGCCCACAGTTAAAATGGATGCAGCCAGACTCAGTGGAGGGAGATTTCTGCAGCATATTTGGCAGGTACAGAATCGCAGTATATATAAAATAATATGCAAAGTGGTTGGAGGGAAGCTTCAGAATGGCAAAGATGTTTTTATTACAAATTTTGTGAGCAGACTGCAGTTGCTCTTTAAGTTGTAATGTTTCTTATACTTTATTTACTGTATGTGGGTATTTATAATGTATTAAAGTACGCACACATAAAGTAAATGGTTTTAACCATTCCAGCAAGGCTTTTCAATCTGAACTCATAGCAGATTTAAAGAGCCAGCATGGAATTCACTTACGGACTAACATTACTAAACTCATTTTTTGGAGGACTAGCATACGTGGTACCTGACTATTTCTTAATACTAGCCTCCTGTATTTTTCAGCACAGCAGCACTTTACTGGGATAAGAAGGGTTGCACTTTGAGCCAGTCTGAATCTACCACATTGCACAGAGCTGTACTGTACTGTAGCCTCCTGAGAAGAGAGAGCAGAGTGATGAACTCATCTGTGTGCTTCTGCTCATACTTTGTCCAGCCACAGGCTTGTTTAGATTCTAAACTAGACTACGCAATTATTTTTTCCAGCACACACTACCTGCACACCACATAGGAAATCCAGCCACATGGGGGACAAGGCATTTTGGCTAGTATTGAGGTGGGACTGCGGCAGAATTGCCGTCCAATGCAGTCCCACCACACCTGGTATGAATATATCTTCAAAGCCTTCAGAGAAGAATGGAGGCTGTTGAAGCTGAAACTCCGTATTGCTATCCATTGTTTTAAAATGGTGTCTTAAGCATGCTCCTATAGGAGTGATGGTCAAGTGTGTGCAAACTTTTGGCCATATAGTGTAGTATAACCTCATTATTTTATGCAAGTTCTTTCTTTGTAAAAAAAAGATATACTTTCATGCTCCAATATCTGTAATCTACAGAGAGTTGTGTTGAGATTTAGGGCCCTTTCATACTGAGGAACTTTTTAGGGGCTTTTGCGTTAAAAAAAAAAAAAAAAAACGCCTGAAAAGCTCATGATAAATATGTTCACACTGGGGTGGCGCGCTTCCATTGCGGTGAAAAAAATCCTTCCTACTGCATCTTTGAAGCATGTTTGGGGAGCTAAAATATACACACCTTCCCATTGAAAGCAGTGTTTTTTTTCTGGAACTGGAATGCCTTGGAACTGACCGCACTGGTGTGAACTATGACATTGGAAACCGTATAACCTACTTTCCATGCGTTTTTGATGCAGAAAGAAAGCACTGGACTGCATGTGGTGTGAACTGGTCCTAAAGGTGATTAATATATAAAAAGGAAAAAATGAGATGCCGTTGGCACATATATTTAGATTACATAGTGGCCTACAATTGGAGTTTCTCTGGTACGTTGTGAAAAGCAGTGATGTGCTGTCATTCATGTTAGTTAGAAATAGTTTTTTATTAGTTTGACATCAATGAAAGCAGATACCTAATTGAATACTTTAGATTTATGGATTTGGTTACCTGTTGCACAACCTGTGTTGAGTTCTCAGTTTATTTTATATTTGTTGATAAATAGGGTGATGGTAACATATGCATTATTTTGTTCCTTATCAGCTGATCAGCAGAACCTCTTTGGATCACCCATACCACACGCTGTTCATTATCTTGGCTCTGGCAAACGCCAACAAAGATGACATGGTGATAAAACCGGACACCAAAAAGAGCCGCCTTACAAAAAATGTCCCAAAGAAGATTTCCCAGACTGATGAGGTAGTATTTTTATTTTCTGATTTATTCTAATGAGGGTATAGGCTAAATATTATCAGTCAGTACTAGGGCTGCAACTAACAGTTATTTTCAAAATTGATTAGTTGGCCGATTATTGTTTCGATTAGGGAAGGATGAAAATAACTCTGGACAGCCGCCCTCCAAAAAGAATCTAATTTCTTGTGTCTATTATTTTCAAGTGATAATGGATAGTGATTTTGCGCTAAAGTGCACCAAAATAATAATAGTGTGAGGGATGTGGGTGTGTGTCATAAATAGGTGGTCACTGTCCCGTGACTCATATAGAAATCAACATACACTGAGCGTGGTAAAATAAATAAGTCACATAAATAAATCACATAAATAAATTATGGCATATAAGTGACTGAAAGTGCAACTAGTGCTAAAGAGAAGAGACGCTCTAAAATCACATCAATAAATAAAACTAATACAATCGAACAAATGCATAAATATATAAAATCTAAAAGTGCAGAATGTGAACCACAGATAGGTATAAATAAATAAATATAAATTCACAGGTGAAGTTCATGAAAAGATATGTGATGATAGTGGTGACACCCAATGGAATAAGGCTCTAATAGTCTCTTAAATTGTAACAAGCGGTGGTTTTCCTCTCTCCAAAAGTGGGGGGGTGTTGGGTGGTGAGGACCTGCTCCTAGATGGTGCTCCCTAGCCTCTCACCTCTAAAACTGTAAATATGGGCATCAAGACCGGCACATGCAGTCAGCTCCAATTCAGCATTCCCACTTGGATGGCTCCCAACCAGACTTGCTTCTGTTAGAATGGCTCTTTAAACGGTGTCTTCCCTCCCTGTTAGCCTTGGACCCAGGGATATCCCTCCAATTGCTTGTATGCGATAATGACTGCGATCCCGCAGTTATGGCTCGCTCACGGTGGGGATGAAGGCAAAGACAAAAAAGGGGGGGACCCAATCGTGAAGTATGTCTCAAATAAAAAACTTTTTAATGGTAAATAAATGCTTACATAAAAACGATGTACAAACAGCCAGAAAGATGACGGTATAATCTCAGTTCTACCTCACTTCCGATATCCTACGTCCAGCCAATCCCTACGCGTTGCGTCACGTGACCTCGTGACTTCATCAGGGGATGTTATTATTTTATATATTATATTATTTTCAAGTAAAACTCACATAACACGTTCCACAACAGAAAAAATAACGAACAGAAACCTGACGCGTTTCACACTGACATCAGTGCTTATTCATAGCTATTTTTTCTGCTGGGGACTGTGTTATGTGAGTTTTACTTGAAAATAAAAGACACAAGAAATTAGATTCTTTTTGGAGTGCGGCTGTTCAGAGTTCTTTTCATCCTTCCCCATATGTACTTGCATCAGCCATCACCTGGGGCTCCTTATCTGGATAAGAAGTTACTATCCTGGTGAATCGACTTGGAGCGGTGGTTTCTTTTTCTCCTACTTATTGTTTCGATTAATCGTGTATAATTTATTTAATATGTAAAGTTTTAAAAAAAATATTTATTCTTGAAAAACTATATGCAGTGGTAAATATAAAGAACCAACTGTATGGTTGGCAAACAAAATATCTAATCCACTCTGAGAATAACAGACAGAAGATGTATACATATACTATTAGATCTGGTACATATCATCAGACTTTTTTATTTAAAAAAAAAAAAAAAAAAAAAGAAAAAACGATTCCCCACCGTTTGGTATGACACGAGGTGTCTGCTCTTCCGCTGTTTGCCATTCGACAGGGTAATTTCCGAACATTTTTCCACAAATTTGCAGAAATTTCTACAACGATAAGTTCCCAGTGGTAGTCTGATACAGGGGTCGCCACCTCCGACCTGTATTAAAATGGCTCCTGACAATTATATCCTTAAGGCTGGGTTCATACCTATGCAAATTGGATGCGAGTTTCTCTGCATCCAATTCGCACAGCAGGAGAATGTGACCGGCTCTCTATGGAGCCGGTTCACATGTCTCTGAGGCGGCTGCGCAGAAATGCTGTGCGTCTTTACCTCCGTTTCAGGGCCGAATTCAGGCAAAGATTCGGGCCTGATTCGTCCCTGAAATGGAGAACAGGGATGGACATGGTTGCTGTGTGATCCGTGGCCGGTTTAGGTGTGAACCGAGCCTCATAGATTTATTTTTACGAAAGGTGATTCTGGGAGTCTTGTCCACAATTTTTTTAAGAATTTCATTATCAGTCAAGATGTGCCAATGTTTTTTCATTATTTTTTTGAATTTCTTTGTATTGATTGTTGAATGTGGTGATAAGTCTCAGACGATGCGGGTCTGGGACCATTTCACCTTGAAATAGAAGGAGGTCTCTCTGGCTTTCTTTGGCTTGTTTGTAAGCTTGTTTTAGGGACTTTTTGCTATAGTCTCTGCAAAAACTGTGGAATTAGAACAATTCTAATGAATGCGGGCATACTTCCCCAGAGGAATGCCCTTAAAGCGGGAGTTCCGCCGCCGACATCTTCGGTATGGGAATCACTTCCCAGTTCCCTACTGCGCATGCACGCGTCGCGCTGCACAGTTAGGACGGTCCCTGCTGTCTCTGGGATCTGTGTGTGTCCCAGCAGACAGTGGGGGAAGGACAGGAAGTAAAATTCCCTGCAGATTCTGCTGATATCTATGCCCGGAAGTGGGTGCAGATACCTGTATTATACAGGTATCTGCACCCCCCTCCCCCTGAAAGGTGCCAATTGTGGCATTGCGGAATTTCCACTTTAGGGTGGAACTCCACTTTAATTACATCCTGAGGATGAGCACTCATGCGTATAATAGGGCATTACTTGTTGTAAATTTGCGAAATTGGGCGGGTAGCAATTTTATTTTTCAGCATTTTTCTCAATATGGAGATCCAAAAAGGGAGGCTTTGTTTATCCCGTGTTAAAGTGAAAAACAAATTGAAGGAGTTTACATTAAAGAGGAAGTAAACTCTGCTTTTTTTTTTTCTTCAATATTTTCATAGAACAAAGTCTTTTCATGCCTAGTGTATACTGACATATATGAATGGTGTACTGTGCTGCTTGTGTGCTGCACTGTGTATTCTGACATGTATTTTCTGATATGTAAACAAATAATGCATTCTGTATAGAGGTCAACTAATTGGCTGATCAAGAAATCAACTATGAAAATAGTTGACAGCTTTCTTTATCGTACATCACAGGACACAGCCAGGTATAATAATAAATATTTGGGTTATGGACATACTGACATTTATTTCAACCTGTCAGAATTTATCTGGTTCCTTTACCACTAACTAGTTTGGTGTCTGTTTTTTATACTACTCCTGTGGGGGTAGCACTATATAAATAATGTCTAGGATTAGGCTCTACAGGGACCTGTGTTAGGTTTTCTAGCCAGAAAAGCCTCTTTTATGCATGTCACTGTTCTGGGTTAACTTTGTTACTGAAGTATCACCTTTCAGACATCCCAAGTCACCCACGAGGTGCGGGAGTGTCTCGCTTTTGGGCTGCAGCTCCCGGACACCCACAAGTGCAGTGTGATATCCCGGCTGCAGGGCCGATCCTGGGCAGCAGTGGGTTCTCATCCGGGAATGATCAGTGCTGCGGGAGGGACGGTGAGCACCGACCTCCCTGTATAGCTTTTTAGCTGACTTCTTGTCCTCTCCCTTCTGCGGCTGTTGGCTTAAAAGCTATACAGTCAGATCAGTGCTCACAGCTGTCCCTCCCGCAGCACTGATCATTCCCGGCTGTTTCCTGTGTGCTCCTCTGCCCCCCTCGTCCCTCTCCTCCACCCCCTTGTCTCCTCTCCCGTCAGCTGCTGGAGGGGTGTGTCAGGATGGAGAGCGGAGGAAGGGACCTGTAAATATGTAATTTACTGGCTCCTTCCTTTTCTGAATTGGACACAGTAAGCTACCGCTCACTGCTGTGTTCTGTGAAAACTGAGCAGAATAAACTGTGTGTTACTCTGCTTCAGTGTATGAATGGACAGAGCCACTGTCTTCTGTCCATTCATTTTCAATGCTGACAAAGGAACTAGGGAATGTGTCCTCAGCCCCTTTCTCTGTTTCACAGGGTAGATGTCAGGGGTCTGTTTACACCCCTGATATCTCAAAGCCCCCCAACAGGGATGATAAAAAAAGAAGCAATAAATATTAAAAATTGTAATTGTAAAATAATTCAAAAAAATTTAGTTGTAAAAAAAAAAAAAAAATCCAAAACTGACACCACTCCCCCCCACCCCCCACCCTACCAACACTGTCCATTGCCCCAACCCCCACAAGAGAGCATTGTGAAAAAAAATGAAATTGTAAAAAAATCAATACCTAAAAATAAAAAACAACTGACACCATCCACCGTTTACACTGCGAGTGTTAACAGGAGGTACTGTCAGGTTTACTTTAAATGAATGTAAGCTTTTTCTCTGAGGTAGGAAATAAAAAAAGTGTTTATTTTTGTTAGGATCGAATGGAGGCTGCACGAAGTATTGTGAATACAATAAAAAAGCACCGAACACACATGGTGCGTGATGTGGAGAGGCTCTGTGATGCATACATAATTCTGGCCAACGTGGATGCCAGCCAGTGGAAAGCCCAGCGCAGTAAGTACTGCTTTATTTTTGTAAGACAACGTTTCAATGGTGATGAGAGCGCAAGACCTCAGGGCCTAATGACTCGCAAACAGAATATGATTGCACTATTTAAAAAACTAAAATAAATATTATACGTGGTTTTAAATCATTTTTCTTATGCTCTTCTGGTTGCTCACATATAGACTTTGGTGTAAACAGTGCCAGTACAATGGAAGCACAGTACTGAGGGGTTTAAGAGACTGCTTTTATATTGAAGCTGTTAAATCTTTGTGTGCCCGTAGGTTGATGCCTAAATTCCATGATTCAATTTAGCAGCATCGGCATACATTGGTTAACTCATTTGCAGACTTTATTTGGTATACTGTTAGTAAAACAAAACAAAAAAAGCATTTATTTTTTATTTTTTGTTATAGGCTGATTTTTTTTTTTTAAACATTTTTATTTCCGATTAAAAGCGTATTCGGCAATTACAGTTTTAAATCTAAACTCCAGCCTTACCTCTTTTGTTTTCCCCACCCTTGTAGCAAGTCTTCCCCCGCAAACTTTTCTGTCCACAATATAACCTCAGCTATCTTGAGCCTTCATTTCCTGTCTGAACGAGCTCATTCATTGATTACAAATTGCTTAAAACTGCACAGATAAAGTCTGCAGCAGCCACCGGGCAGAAGGGGGGAGCATGCCTGTCTAATGGGATGCTGGGGGACATGTTCTTTCATATAGTGCATTTTTTTTTTTTTTTGTACAAGAAGATTTGAAGCAAGGTTCAGTCAAGTGGGATAGCTGAGAAGCAATATAATACAGAGCTAGATCTGGTAGGGCAGTGCCACCCAGGTGGAAAGGGCATTTCAGAGTTTGTGGCAGGAGGGGCCTCATACAAATGTATTGAGGATGGATTTAAAAATATGCTTGGGGATGTAGAGGGGGGCATGCCAGAAAAGGTAAAACAGCTTGGGAAGAGTTGATTCAAGTTCATTCGCCCCACAACTCTGAGAGGGAGTCGGGACAAGGTCAAAGTTTAGTTTTTTAGGAGATCATATAGGGGTTCTAGATTCAATCCTATGTAATCCACAGGGGTTCGGGATACTTGTACACCCAGGTACCTAATCCTACTTGCTCTGACCAAGGGGGAGTGCAGCCTGTTCCACTGAGGGATGGCCATATCCAACGGGAGGATCTGAGATTTAGTGCAATTTATCTGCAATCCGGAGTAAGCCCCGCTGCAGAGCTGCTTGGAGTCAAGGACCAGCATCCTCCAACTATAGTAGTATGTCATCCATACAGAGACTGAGGACCTTGGTCACTCAACCCATGCAGAGACCTTTAATGTCCGGGTGTGCCCTAATAGCAATAGCAAGCTGCTCAACTGCTAGAGCGTATAGTAATCAGAAAAATATACCACCTCCTCTTTCCACCAGCCCAGGTGAAGGCACGTGTATTCTGGTGCCCATGGCGCACCCATGGAAGTGCCCTGGATTTGTTTATAGCTGGTTCCCATAAACTAAAAGCAATTGTTTGTGAGGGCAAATTGCAGAAGTTATTTATAAATAATTTTTGGGCTGCCATAGTTGGAAAATTGGAGTCTAAAAGGTGTGCTATTGCAGCTAGGCCCATATATGGGTTATCGAGGTATATAGAGATTCAACGTCTATACTGGCGAGAATCGCATCTAATGGAACTGAGAGATACAATGGAATCGCACCTGAGATGCAAGTGTTGCGTTTGTGATGCGATTTTTGATGTGTTTTGCATTTTGCGTTTTTTTTCTCTGTTTAAAACACTCTATATAGCTGGTTGCTAAGGAGGGGGGCGGGAAGCCGACTGCCGCATCCTTAACAACCGATGAGTCACCAGCTGTCAGCAGAGGTTCCTCACTGACAGCTGAATGTAAAGAACAAAAAATAAAATTGGGAGAAAAACGGCGTGGGGACCCCCCCCCCCAGCTCCATACCGGGCCCTTTTGGGTCTAGTATGGATTTGGAGGCGGCCCCCCCACGCCAATTTTTTTTTTTTTAAATGGCGTGGGGTCCCCCCCAAAATTCATACCACACCCTTATTTTAGCATGCTGCCTGGCAGGCCAAGAAAACGAGGCCCGTCCCCACCTGAACCATACCATGTTGCATGCCCTAAACATGGGGGGGATGGGTGCTTTGGGGGGTCTCCCCCACCCGCCCCAAAGCACGTTGCCTCCATGTTAATGGGAACAAGGGCCTCTTCCCGACAACCCTCTCCGTTGGTTGTTGGGGTTTAACAAGGGGGCCCCCAGATCCCCCCCCCATATGAATGGGTATCGGGTACATCATACCCCTATCCATTCACCCCAAAAAGCAGTGAAATGTAAAAAAAAAAAAAGCTGTTTTTTGATGGGTACTTTATTAAAAAATAGCTCTGAGCTGTCTTCTCCCCGGGCCTTCTTCCTCGCCGCCAGTTACACACAAAAAAAACACACTCTTTTTTGTGTGTGGCTGTTTTCCTCCATTGTGTTTTCGTCCGCTGTGTCGCATCTCTTGTATAGCCATGGGGCATGGCCATCTGTTGATTTGTCAACCGGAAATCCCACACCTTGTTACATCACAAAGGGTGGTCTCTCTGGGTGATGTCATTGGATACCCCCTTCCCCCCCGGCTATATAAGAGATGCCACACAGCAGGCGACTAAACAACGGAGGAAGACCGCCACAGAAAAAGAGATGTTTTTTTTTTTTTTTTTTGTGGGATGACGGCACTGGGAGAAGACAGCTCAGAGCTATTTTTTTAATAAAGGACTTGTCAAAAACCGGCTCTTTTTTTTTTTTTTTTTTCCATTTTGCAATGTACTCTATACCCATTCACATGGGGGGGGCGGGAACTGGGGGATTCCAGATTCTGATAAGCCCCCTGCTTGCAGACCCCGACAATCACTGGCCAGGGTTGTTGGGAAGAGGTCCTTGTCCCCATCAACATGGGGACATCGTAGAAGCACATTTCATGTTTAGCAAAATACATGGTACTGAATAAAAATTGATTGAACATAATTAAGAGCTGACATATGGCATATTATTATTATAATAACTTCATAAAAAAAAAAATAATACATCGTACAATAGAATAGACAAATGCACGATGGATATAAAATGTAAGAATCAGACTGTCTTGACGTATAGTAACTACGCGTTTCGTGGCTCATGTCCACTCATCAGGAGTATGTTGCCAAAATTCTCTGTGAATATACGTAATAAATAAAAGACTTGTAGGGGTAAAAATCCCTGTATGGGTAACAAAAAGTAATATAACAGAGGCCAGAAGTCTGATATTCACATGTCAGCTCAGAATAAAAATCTAGCCTACAAGATGGATGTGAGAGTTGCCAATGACAAAGTCTGACCCGGGGCGGGGGCAGGGACATCCCACCCAGACCAGGGGAACGAACAGCACAGGAACTGGCCAGGGGGAAGGAGTGATCCATGTATGGAAAGCAGAGAAGCACATCTGGTCTGAAAAAACATAGTAAAAAATATGTGATTGAGTATGGGTAGATATAACGAACAGTGTGTAAATGTCTGACAAATGTGCTCCAACTGATAAAGGACAGTCGTGCAGGTGTAGATAAGGGTGAAAAAGAAAGAAAAAAAGAAAAGGATGAAGAGTGGCATCACTGGACATGCTGGGAAGAGATAGTAAAGTGATCGTGAAAAAAAAAAGTTTTTTTTAATTGAGTCACAAAAGATCAAAACGGTGTATAAAAATATGCAAAAAAACACGACTCGCCCAAACAAAAAAATATACTGTTGTGACTCCGTGTGGAAACTGGATGGACGTGTCTGGTGGAAAGTGCAGAGACAAGTGTGCTGGCCAGGTCTGGCTAAATACCCCTGAGATCGGGGTGGGGCCATACAAGGGAGTACAGAGACAAGTGTGCTGGCCAGGTCTGATAAACTTTATAATACTTTTTCTATTTTTGTAATTTTATTTCATGATATGCCTCATTTAAAGTCCCATGACCAGAATTTTTGTTTGTATGTATACATTAGGGATAGAGGCATGTTACGGTGGAGCTGTCAGATCACGCTCTTCTTATGTCTTTTAAATTAAATAATGTTTCACAGTACATAATATCATCAAATGATTCAGAGAATCTTGGGAAATCTCTGTGCACAAGGGACAAAGCTGAAATGCAATATTGGATGCGTCTCAACTTTTTTGGCATTTGGGTTGTATTACTTTGTCTGTCATGCCTTTTAAAGATAGCAAAGGGGATAGAAAGGAAAACCATACTATAGGCTTTCTTTTCCTTTATTGCTGCTGTATTGAAGATCGATTGCAATGAGTGTTACTTACCAAATTTTTACACTCAAAAACCGTCTCAAAGCTGGAGAACTCGTATATAGAATATTGGCATAAAAAGCAGATATTTAAAGGAAAATGGATTTAAGCCTCTTAAGGGGTTATTTTTCATCATCAGCATGGGTAGCACATGTGGTTGGTGTTCATTTCATTTAATTAGCTATTTAAGGGCTTTTATTTTTATTTTATTTTTTTCCCTTATTCATAGAAGCCATCCCCATACCATCAGATCAGCCTATCACAAAACTGAGAAATTTACAAGATGTTGTTATTCCAACCATGGAACTGAAGGTACGAGAATATGTCTGTGAAAAGGACACACAACTTTTTTTCTTTTGTTATTATTTGTTAATATAGCGGCAACATGTTAGAAAATGATGTATGTATCAAATTGTTTATTATTCTTTTGTCTCCTTTGGTCTCCAACCCTGTTAAATCCATTTTATTAAAACATGGGGAGGTATAGTTTACTAGTATATATTTAAAGACTAAAGCTTGTGAAATAATTACAGTAATTAGAAGTACATGAAAGTAATTTCTTAGTCCTTCCCTACCTGGGGATCAAAGCAAAAAGAAACAAATGCTCCTGCGCTCGAAGGATTGCCGTAGGGTAAATTCAAGAAGAGGGAAATCTTCACAAGTCACGACACTGCATCGGCTGTGCTGCCACTCTCAACAGGCCAGGGTGAACCCAGGAGTAACTCTAAAAGAAAACAAGGACAGAGGGCGCACCAGCCTTGTGCATTACCTTTGCAACACTATAATTTATTGAAAGTGAAATAATATACTCACAAACGTGTGATGAATTAAAAGAGATAATACAAAGTCCATCATTAGCCTCATCCAGCAGGATCTGCTGGCCAGTAGAAAAAAACTCCAAAGTAGGCTGACGCGTTCCGAGGGTGACCCCCTCTTCCTCAGAGCTGGATTTGGATTGTAGGTAGATGATTATAAGGTGATTGAGATCATATGGATTTGGTCATGTGGTCCAGGCCCCTCCCTCAAATGGGAGGGCCAATTATTGATTTAAAAAAAAAAAATAGTTCATTCACCATTGGGGATAAATGGCACCAGAATCATGTGCATACATTTTCAATCTATCCCCCTATTAACATGTATATATCCTGACGCCCATACATAAAATAAAAAGAACAAAATATTACTGTATATTGTTCACAATGAGACAGAACCAGTTTGAAAAACACAGATATGTTTCTTATTGCTCTAGATCTCTAAAGAGTACTAAACCGCATGCATCCGAATGTAGATGGGCTGGGGTGTATTGGAGCCACAAATGGGGATGATTACAATAGGAGCCCAGAATTGAGAGACTAGGAGAACTGAAGGCATGTATGGATTACGCCACCAGTGTGTCAGGCCGTTGGAACGCACGCCAGCCGAATTCCAGGAAGAATATCGCACTGTGAGTGTCAGACACTGGTCTGTGACCACTGACCTGCAAACGTCACTTCCGGTGGCGCAGGGCAATGTAATATCCAGCAATCTCACTAGGGAGCCCAGAAAAGTAATTTCTGGTGATGTAAATGACATTCAGTGGCGCACAGCGAGCAGTGAAAAATCAGGATAGTGACACCCGTAGATGGCGCATCAAACTGGTTCTGTCTCATTGTCAACAATATACTGCAATCTTTTGTTCTTTTTATCTCATGTATGGGCATCAGGGTATATACATGTTTATAAGAGGATAGATTGTAAATGTATGCACATGATTCTGGTGGCATTTATACCCAATGGTGAATTAACTATTTGTTTTTATTTTTTTATATCAATCATTGGCCCTCCCATTTGAGGGAGGGCCCTGGACCACGTGACCAAATCCATTTGATCTCATTCACCTTAAAACCATCTACAGTCCAAATCCAGCTCTGAGGAAGAGGGGTCACCCTTGAAACACGTCAGCCTACTTGGGACTTTTTTCATCCCACCCAAGTCTACTGGCCCAGCAGATCCTGCTGGATGAGGCTAATGATGGACTTTGTATTATCTGTTTTAATTCATCATTCGTTTGCAAGTATATTATTTCACTTTCAATAAATTATAGTTTTGCAAAGGTAATGTTCAAGGCTGGTGCGCCCTCTGTCCTTGTTTTCTTTTAGTTACCTGGGGATCAACCTGGCTTCTTCCTTCCAGAATCTGTATCCATGTATTGCCCTCCTTTATCAAGAGAAACTCTCCAAAATCTTAGAGAGGTGGTCTCGTTGGCCACCTGCATGGTTTTGGGAGGTTGCATACTAGGACGGTGTAGAAATTTTGAGATCTGACCTCCTCTTTCCTTCCTAAAGAAAAAGTTAAAATTATTTAGGCTGATATACACAGATGCTATATTCCCCTTAATACCGGAGGTAGCTGGAGCTCGCAAAATATTTTTTGTGGCACAATTGGCTCAGTTAATAACTTTTCATTCTCAAAATCCCCCACCTGGACTGAAATCGAATCACAATCAGAAAAGTATTGAGCACATAAAGTGGCTCCTGTCCAAGAGGGACAGAGCAACAGTTACTGTATATGCCCATTCCTTTTGTTCTTCCTCAGCCTTTGACACTGTCTTTTGTCTTTGCTCCAAGTCCTCACAACCCATAAGCTCCTTTTTTTGTAACCCCACTTTCACCCTGTGCCTTCGATCCACAATCTTTGCATGGTGGACAGAAAAGGTTATATGAGAATAGCTGACATGTGTAACAATCAGAGAATACTATTAAAACTACTCCTGCAAGAAAAATTGAATATGCCCAGCTCAGACCTTTTTTTCTTCTATAATCAGCTGGTTCATTTCCTGAAATCATTAGGTTCTGGAATTGACTTGACTACAATGATGTCATATATTCTATACTGATGTTGGCTTATAAAAAAAAATGTCCTATAGGGAAAAATAGGAACAGAGCCTGGGGGAGGAGGTGGAATTGGCGTAATGGTGTTAATTATCCACTAGGGCAGTGATGGCGAACCTTGGCACCCCAGATGTTTTGGAACTCCATTTCTCATGATGCTCGGCTACACTGCAGAGTGCATGAGCATCATGGGAAATGTATTTCCAAAACAACTGGGGTGCCAAGGTTCACCATCACTGCATTAGGGCATCCAACACATTCATAAATACTTTGATAAGCAAGTCAAACTATAAGATCCCAGCCCAATTACCTGCCTTCCTATCCAATGCTTTACCCGATGGCTTTCTTGAATGTGGACAGGAAGACGACACAGCATAAATGGTGGACTTTCCCAAAGGTCCAGAGATTCTGGATTAGAATATGTAATTGAATAAACTGTCACCTAAATAAACCTTAGCAAATACCTATCCAAAGTGCTGATAAACAGGTTTAGTCGGGAGATGCCCAGAAAATCCACAAGGCTGATCTGTCATTTTTATAGCAACTAAAACACCACCACCAGATCATGAAAGACACAGTCCAATCCTTTTGATTTAGTAAAAGCTAAACTCTCCTAGAAAATGGTTAATGAATAATTATCTTTGGTACAGAATTAAAGGATGTGTTTGGGACCCATTGATAAAATACCTTTTAAGGGCATAGAAGGGCTAGTAGGCTGTCAACGTCTTCCCTAACCCCATGCCTGGTTACCCTATAATCCCATACCCTTCCTTTTCTTTAATCCTACCCAGACCAAATGGGTGCAAGTAAGAGTAGCTCATTGTTTGTGTTTGCATGCACTTATAACAAATGAGGCTATGTAGTGCATTTTAGGGCTGAAAAAATATATGCGTAAGTTGTCCACAAGTCTAAGCTGAATTAAGACCATTATGATTTTTTTTTTTTAGGCTTCATATAGACATGAGGTTGGGGCTGGTAAAAATGCGCAATTAAGCAATGTTTTTGCTGCCTACCAACCAAACTCCCTTAAGCTGCATTAGGCAGTGGACACGAGTGCCCATGGATCGGACTTTAGAGTAAAGGGTGATTTTAGATGTATATCTAAATTTACCTTCAGTGTCGGAACAGATAAACAATGTTTTTTTTATATTTGCCCAACACACTGTAATCCACTGTGCTTGGATACATGCAGTGTTCTACAAGCAATCTATATGCTGTCAGGCACAGAGGACCTGTTGTGTTTTGTCGCACATCATTACATTACGATGCTAGCAATATAATTTTCATGTCCAATGTTATAACTGGTGTGAACTGGTAAAATGACAGGTTTCTTTTTCCTGAGCTTCTTCCCTTCATATATTCAGGTTGATCCCAGCGGGAAGTATGAGAACTTGGTGACAATTCAATCATTCAAGCCCGAGTTCCGCCTGGCTGGAGGTCTAAATCTGCCGAAAATAATAGACTGTGTGGGCTCAGACGGGAGAGAGAGAAGACAGCTTGTCAAGGTAGTGATGATAGTGCTTATTTTATGACCTGACTTTTATCCTACTTCTGGAAATGTATCTCATTGGGTGTCCTGTCTGTGTAGTTTAACCAAAGAATTTTTTGGATTGGCTTTCCAACATACAAATGTTTGTGTGTGTGTGTGTGTATATATATATATATATATATACACACACATATACACACACACAATTTATTTATAGGCAACATTAATAGCAGGAAAATAAACTTTAAATAGGTAAATGTCCTAGGAAAGTGAACTTATGGGAGTACTATATAGACTGATCTTTGTCTCCCTCCTTTGAGGAATCTTTGTGTCAAGACATTTACTGCATCTCCATGATCGGTTTCTTGTTTTGTAAACTGATTAACTATTCTAATCTAAATATGTAATCATCGGGGTGTTTTTAATGCACAGCTGCTCATTGGAAGTAACAAGTACAGTGGTTAATATGAGTTGAAAACGAAGTAGTTCGTTTATTCACTGTTCACACCTTAGATCTCTGTTGGTAAAGTGAACTTGACCTGGCTTTAAAAATACCCAGGTCATTAGCAATACTAAAGGGCCAATGCTTTGCGGTGCATACAAGTGTATGTGTTACTCTTCACATGGATCTGTGTGTCTCTTTGGAGCCCTTTGGGTGTTACAGTCTAGAGTTCAGTATCGCAGTATTCGTGCACCGTGTTTTTTACAATATGCGCAAGCGCCGTATCCCTCAAGAAGCAACGAGTGGGCTTCAGGTACCCACTTTCAAGATGGGAGCTGGCTCACAGGGAAGAGCAAAGTATGTTTTTTAACAAGAAAAAGAGTGCTAAAACATATATTTAAAAAAAAAAACAGCAGGAACTTCGCTTTCCTTCATGGTTGTGACGGATCCGTCCAGCACCCAGCTCGGTTGCTTCTGTCAAGATATAGCTTCCTCCAGTCTGGAACCTATATATAGCTGACCGTTCAAGACTAGCCAACAATAGAATATAGAATCTTTAGAAGGTAAGCTCTATGAGCAGGACCCTCCTGTACCTTTGTATTGAAATGTACTGTAATTGTGTTGTCCCATTGTAAAGCAGTGCGTAAACTGTTGGCGCTATATAAATCGTGTATAATAATAACAATAGCTTAGATGCAAACTGGAATAGGGAAAGGGATGGTCGGCACTCAGGATGATATCCAAAAAAGTATTTCTTTAGTACATGTACAAAGCTGTAAAACAGCCTACGCGTTTCAGACATTAGTCCTTAGTAATGACTAAGGACTAACATCCGAAACACGTATGTTTTATGTAGGAAGGTTGCAGCACCCGTACATCTGTTTTTTTTTTCAATGCAAACTGGAACTCTTTATTGAGAACTCGCACAGAATGTATATAGCATACAAGACCAGGCAGGACCTGTTCACATTATACAATACATTACAAACCATAACCAGGAATATAGTTAACATAGCTAAGGAACAGCCAACATAAACGTAATGCTAATTAAACAACTAGCCTTGATTAGTCAGGGGATGACCAGACCATCTGGCAACAAGTCTAGAACAAAGTACATTAAACATTATCATAAGTATAAATACAGTGATGAACAGGCAGAAACAATAGGTGATTCAGTTAACAATGGGGAATGCACACCTAGGAGAAGCACATAATGGGGAAATTATACAATGAGAGAAAGGCACTTAACACCTTAAACAGATTATATCAGGAAATCCTGGACAGGATGTTTTAAGCTGATATTAACATCTGCTCTGAGTATCACAATCTAAAGCAGTCATTGCTGGATTTGAGAATATAGACCCTAAATATGTGTATGGGTCATCCAGTTCCCAGAGTCTGTGTGTTTTGGAGAGACATGGGGTTGAATCAGAAACAAGACCACTCCAAGGGTCCCCCAGCCACACACCTCCCAAAGAGTAGCGTTCCCTTAAAAGCCAGGGCCCAAAGTCACTAGGCAACAGGCCACCCTGCCATCCTCTCCAAAAGTCCCAGAGACAAGTTGCAGAAAAATAAGAGCTAAATTATTTTAAAAAAAAATGTAAAAGGTAATGATTTATACATGGCTTACTAGCAGCCAGGGAACAACAACTCCCAGCATGCCCTGACACCTCCACATAGACTCTGTCTTCCCTTGTCTGTCACTTTTACTTTTCTTTAGCTAAGAAGTAACATCACATTTTTCTAAAAAATTACACAGTAAACCTGATATATGGTACAGTATATGATGAAAGAAAATATAATCTGAAACGTGTTACAACAGCAGCCAGTCCCAGACCTGCAATCTCCCTGTACTTGTTTTACATTTACATTCTGCTGACACTGAACTTTTATCTCTTCTCAGTAGCATTAGCTGTAGTGTTTCTTTGTAATTGAGTTTTTATTTTTTTTGTTTTAGCAAAACTATACTCCCACAAAAGCTTAAAGCATAGCCGCGTTTTTTAACTTTTTGTTTTTAACTGGTTCCCGACCATGTCACGTAGATATACTGCGGCACAATGGCTCTCCTGGATGAAATCTCATACGGGTACATCCTACCTTTTTTCGGCCACCAGAGGGCGTACACGCCGCCGGAGGCACGCCCGTGCATGGCAGGAGACCCGATACGCATGGCTGGTGGGCAAGATTGCCGGCGGGCACGCGCGATCGCGTGTGTACGAGCACCAAGCTTTGGCTGTACTTCTCCTTTAAATGTGATTTGCTGCAGAATTCGACTTTTCTCCCAGCTGTATGAGTGTGATTGCACTTAAAATTGGTATTTGAGTTATTGGTGATTGCTGGTACACTGGATGCCTGATAACATCACATTGTTAGTACACTCACACTCTTCCCAGCCACCAGTTTGATTCAAGCCTGACTTGATGGTTTGAATCTGTTTGGTGATCAAATAAGTAGATAGAGAGGAAATTGCTCAGCATTTATTCAGGAAACTTGCCTACCAAACCCACATGTGTATAGATCCCTGGAATCTGACTGCTTGTATCACATGCAATACAAATTAAGGGCCGGTTCACGCTGCTGCGATATCAGACATTGCATGTGATTCGCACCGCTGTGCAAATCGCATGCGATGCAAATTTAGCCATACAGATTGTATATCTGAATTTGCATTGCATTCGGACCAAAATTGTGCAGGACCCTTTTTTTGGTCCGCACCAGAATCGGGTCACATGGGTATTCACACCTATGCGATCCGATTCCTGTCCAAACGGACAGTTCCCACTGCTATATGCAAACTGATCTGGGGGTGTCATTAACTTTCTATTGAAAACCACAGCGGTTTGCCTAGGGCAGTGTGAACCGCCAGCGGGTGACATGCGATGCGGGAACCCGTACTGGATTTGCACAGGTTCTCGCATAGCAGCAGTGTGAACCAGCCCCAAGATGTATTGAGTAAATATTCTGACCATTACAGTGTTTCGTGGATATCATTAGTGGTTCACTGAAAGATTTAACATATCAGTTGGAACTTTTTTCTGCATCAAGCTTTTCTAAATAGTTTGTGTGTTGTATTGTCCATGAGATTTATTTTATATTTACTTTCAAAGGGCCGGGATGATCTCAGACAAGACGCAGTGATGCAGCAGGTGTTCCAGATGTGTAATGCATTGTTACAGAAGAACAGTGAGACCAGGAAGAGGAAGCTGACTATCCGCAGATACAAGGTTACCTTTACCAGTTATAGTAACCGATTTATTTCATTTCTAACCATCAGAATTTAGCAGTGAAATCGTCAGCTTTATTCATTGTAATACTAACTATCTTGATTCCCTAAAGAGACATTTTACTGCAGAAATGTGAATGTTTGGGTTATTACTTTACATTTTGTATCTCCCAAACAATCAGGTCTTTTGTGTTTTGCATTTTGTTTTGTTTGTTATATTCACATTTGTGATGGTTTGTTATTGCAGAATGTATTTTACCAGTTTCAACTGGTCATCTCTAAGCGGGAATCCTGTAGCAACAAAACATTGCGAAACACATTGATTCTATGTGCTTGTTGCACCCTGTTGTAATTGATATAACCGGCTACTTTCATGACATTCATTTTTATTAAGATGGTGCTGCTTTTTTAATGAAATTAAATAAAGGTCTATTTTTTCATTACATTTTTTCTTGATTTTTTTTTCCCATTGTCAGTCACATTAAAAGCCCCCGTTTTGTTTAGAGTGGGATTTCTGCTTTAAGGTGCAGCTTCCCCCCCTCTATTCTCTTTTGTAGATAAATTTACATTACAATTAGTGCATTCCAACTCTTGAATAATATGTATACATTTGCCCCTTTATTAAAAGTGGTTTGTGTGCAGCAGCAACCCCCACCCCCCTCCTAATATTTACCTGAGCCCCCTCTTGATCCAGCGATGTCCACAAGAGCCTTGCCTCTTTGAGGACATGCACTCCTGATTGGCTTTTGGCAAGGGTGGGAGTAATTTTCTTCCACTACTGCCAATCATCAGGGGACAGGGACAAGCCGCGGCTCCATGTGTGAATGGACACAGAGAGGTGTGGGTTGGGAGCACACCTGCTTTGGTGCCCCCATAGTCAGCTGCTTGCTGTGGGGGCACCTGACAGAAGGGGGAGGAGCCAGGTGCTCTGGCGTGGGACCCGGGAAGAGGTGGATTTGGGCTGCTGTGTGCAAAATCATTGCACAGAGCAGGTAAGCATGACATGTTTCTTATTTAAAAAACAAAAAACAAACAGACTTTAATATCGCTTTAAATTCCGTTTATTTATAATTATTTAATTAGTCTGAAGGCGAATCTGATCGGAATTGGCACTCTTGACTGGAAAAGAGATTACAGCATCCTCCATGTGCAATTAGGTGGTTTAGATGGGATAGCCATAGGAATGGCATGGGTCACCGAAAGCCATGATAATAAGTATGTCCTCTGTGGAGGCGGAAAAGGTACAATATAGCTTCTGAGCTAGAGGGAAAGTATTTTGGTTATCCTCTTTGCAGTGGAAAAACAACACAGGGACGGGCTACAGATTTAATGATCACTGTGATATCCAATCAGAGGCTATCCCAGTAATCATGTGATCAGGATCTGGTTCCCCTCGGTCCCCATTGTTGTTAGAGACCCAGGCTGTCACCAACAGCCCAGTGTCGTTGCTGGGAGCAATTGAGCACACTCTCAGCACAAACACAAGAACACATATATGCAGTGCCTAGATTTGAAGCCCACTATCTTGACACTGTGTGTGTGTGTGTGTATATATATATATATATATATATATATATATATATATATATATATATATATATATATATATATATATATATATATATATATGATATACGGACGTAAAGGATTTAGAGCGGAGCTCCAGGCTCCTTCAGAATAAATTAAAAGTCAGCAGGTACAAATACTGTAGCTGCTGACTTTTATTATTCGGATACTTTCCTGTCCACAAATCCAGTGTTCTTCACCCGCAATTGGCTCTTAGGTAGAGCTGCACGATTAATCGTCAAGAATCGTTATCACAATTTTTTTTCCCCGTTGCGATCTTGACAAAAGTATATCCTGACTTTTTTCTATGCAGAGAATTCTCTGCTCTGCTGAAGCCACAGCCATCAAAAGAAAGGAAGAAAAAAAACGGGCAGTTTGCCAAGTATCACAACATTCTTTAGCAGTGAAACTAAAGCCCCATACACACTATCCGATTTTCTGCTGATTTTTGTCTTCGTTTTTACCAAAACCATGTAGATTGCATACAAATTAAAACTCCTAAGGTTTGACCTTGTATTATATGGTTTTGGTAAATCGGAAGACAAAAATCAGCAGACAATCTGATAGTTTGTATGGGGCTTTAGTCTAAACATTGTAACAATTTGTCAAAGGAATAGACTTTGGTGTGTAAATGAGGAAAGTAACCACTTAAAAACTAAACCCTTTTCTGACATTTGTTGGTTTCAAGTTAAAATAGTTTTTTTTTTTTTTTTTGCTAGAAAATTACTTTATTACCCCCAATTATATATATTTTTTTTTTGTAGAGACCCTAGAGTAGGGTTCTCAAACTGGTGGCCCTCCAGCTGTTGTGAAACTACAAGTCCCATGAGGCATTGCAAGGCTGACCATTACAAGCATGTCTCCCACAGGCAGCAGAGGCATGATGGGACTTGTAGTTTTACAACAGCTGGAGGGCCGCAGTTTGAGACCCCTGCCCTAGAGAATAAAATGGTGGTTGTTTCAATATTTTTTGTCACACTGTATTTGCGCAGCAGTCTTTCAAATGCAGTTTTTTTGGAAAAAATAACTTTAATGAAAAAAATAAAATAAACAGTAAAGTTAGCCCAATTTATTTTTGCATAATGTGAAAGATTTTACACCGCGAGAATCGTGATCTTTATTCTAAGCAATAAAATCGTGATTCTCATTTTTGCTCTTTATTATTATGGATTAGATAAAAATCATTTAATACTTTTATTGTGGAACTTCAGATAAATGCTAAAGGTTCACATATTTTGTATCACATCTATGCCTGAGTACATCAGTAACTGACATCCTTGTGTTGTTGACAGGTGGTGCCTCTGTCTCAGAGAAGTGGTGTTCTGGAGTGGTGCTCTGGCACAGTTCCTATTGGTGAATACCTAGTGAATTCTGATGATGGTGCTCACAAACGTTACAGGCCAAAGGATTCCAGCAGTTTACAGTGCCAGAAAAGATTGATGGTTTGTTTGTTATTATGAATTCATTTTTCATTATATCAGTTTTGTTTGATGTAAGGGAAATGTGAAAGGAACTTAAATTCTGCAAACAACCTAAGCTGCACTCCTCATAAAAAACTCTTCAAACTCTATCAAAACTTACACACAGACACACAAACCTCTCTTAAAGTATAACTAAAGACAAAACGTTTTCCTTAGTTTTGGATAGAGGGGAGAGGGATTAGAACACCTGTCAGTTTTTATTGCTGTCTTTGACCCATTAGGGAGATTCATCCTCTCTATTTGTCCTGTTTACCATGAACATTAAAAATAAAAGAAAATCCCAAATTTTGTGTTGTCCCCAGAAAAGTAATAGAGGGGAAATCTTCCTATGGGGACACTGGTTCTGGTGAGCTGGGGGTCCCCAAGGAATTCCCTTAATTTGAAGGGATTTCCTCTCACTTCCTGTTTGGATATGGGACAGGAAGTGATGGTTAATCTCTGCAAAGGGACACAGATGTCTAAAAAAAATCTGATGGGTTATAACCCTCCTTTGCTCTATCCAAAATGGAAAAAAAAAAAAAGAAGTTTTGCCTATAGTTCTACTTTAAGTACCGTATGTATTTGAAACACAGAATTAGAATGAAATGTTGGGAATTCTTCAAATTCCAACCACATCCACGGTGCAGTACAAACACATGGCCACTGCCCCCCACCTATAACTGGCATTTGCAGCAAGGAAAATTCCCAGCTCAACTTACCGACCAGCCTGCAACCAGGATCTTTAACAGGATCTTTAGTTTGTACTGTTGAAATACTGGTGAGGGGATACACTGGACACCTTTCCTGCCATTGTTCAATATGCTGGGTGTCCAGTGCACCCCTGTGCCTTTAAGAAAGGGTGGGCTACCTACAGGCTCATCTGCCCTCTGCCTATCCATTATAATGCATATGCTTCTACTATGGAGGCTCTCAAAATTCAGAGTTAGGACTGAAGAATGTACTGGGGTGCTGTCAAGTGGTTCTGCAGCTTACGCATGTATTTGCAAATCTGTGCAAACTAAATCCCTGTTTTTAACGCATATTGTTAGACAGGATAATTCAGTTGGTTGCAGGCTGGTCGGTAATTTGAGCTGGGAATTTTCTTTGATTTTGTTTGATATCCAGATCGCAATCTTATTCAGTGTGGCAGTATATCATGAGGATGGACCTGTAGTGAGGGGAAGAAGCAGAGTCAAGCCTAGTTTAGGAACTGAAACATCTTTTAGAATATTGGAACTTTCAGGGTAAGTGCTTAACAACAGAAGTTAGGTGAAAAGTTAACAATGGAATGGCTTAATAAGAAGAAATTCTGCATTTTGAAAGAGCCAAGCCAGGCTTATGACGTTGGGTCCACTAAAATGCTATGGTGCGATCTAAAGCGGGCCGATAAGCTGTGCAAACCCGGAATTCTCCACCTTAGTGATATTTGATATATAGTTTTGTGTATATTATGTTTAATATATTACATTTTGTCAATAAATTAGGTTTAAAGGGAAAAAAATAAAATTCAATTCTGTAATGAATATGTAATGTCAAAGGGATTGTACTTGTATGTGTTTTATGCTTTGGCTGTATTTAGCATTTAGAAAAAAAAAAAAGAATGTTTCATGATAATTCAATGCTGTTTGATCATCAGTGCACCCAAATCCGCAGGCGCAAATTCTTTTAATTAGCAGTTAGATTAACAAAATAAATCAATTAAAACACCAGGTACCAGGTATGTGTGTATGTGTGTGTGTGTGTATGTGTGTGTGTGTATGTGTATATATATATATATATATATATATATATATATATATATATATATATATTACACATTTATTAGTGTTTTTATCCTGACAGTAGTTTTCCTCAAATCTGTAATCTTGTTTTCTAATTTCTAGGATGTTCAAAGAGGACGGTTTGAAGATAAGTACCAAGTTTTCCTGGACATTTGTGAACATTTCCATCCAGTGTTCCGCTACTTCTGCATGGAGAAGTTTTTGGATCCAGCCGTTTGGTTTGAGAAGCGTTTGGCTTATACACGTAGTGTTGCCACATCATCCATTGGTGTGTGTTACTTACATCCTAGCTCTAATATCGTATTTTCTTCTTAGTAGGCAGGAATACAAAGATTTAATAATTTTACAGTTAATAGGCCTCCTTCACTGGTATAACTAGCACTAGGGGCATCCAGGCCTAGGCCTCTCAAGCTGGGTGATGCCCAGGCTGAATACTGGTCCTGCATGCACTACTTGTCTGTGGTTTATGGTAAATATCCCCTACTAGATGTTTCATGCATTAGAATTGTAGTAGTTCTAACTGGATGTTTCATACATTACATACATTGTGATACATACAATAGTTATTTTCTCATAGCTACTAATGAGATTCAAATGTTTACATTGAAGTTGTAATTTGCAAGGGTTAAATATGTTTGCCAGTAATGTGGAAATCAGGACAATTATTTGATACATGAGGTCACATGGGTGGATGAGAACTGGACCAGTATTCTCCTGGTTCATGTATTGTATCAGAAGTTTCTAAAAAAGGAAAATGTGCATTTCCAGAGAAACCAGCCCAAATTGAAAGGCATTTTCCCCATGCACATTGAAAAGTAACTAAAGGCAAACTTTTTTTTTTTTAGTCTTGGATAAAGTGGAGAGGGATTAGAACACCTGTCAAATTTTATTGCTGTCTGCATCCCCTTTACAGAGATTCACCCTCTCTATTTGTCCTGCTTACTATTATATTGAAAGTAAAAGAAAATACAACATTTTGTGTTGACACCAGAACAGTAATAGAGGGAAAATCTTCCAATGTGGACATTAATTCTGGTGACACCCCAGGATTCCCTCAATTTGGATGGGTTTCCTAACGATTCCTGTTTTGGCTATGAGAGAGGAAGTGAAGGCAAATCTCCCAATGGGACACACATGACAAAAAAAAATCTGAGGGGTTATAAAGCCTAGAAACCGGCCTACATTCAGCTTGTGTGTATGGCAGTTGGTCCGACAGAAGCCAGCCCTTTGGCTGGCTTCTGTCGAAGGAGCATGACCGAAAAAGGTCTGCTGATCGGCATCCAATCAGTGCTCTCAGCCAGTGGCGAGTGATATATCACATAGCGCTGCATTTGTTTATTTTTGAAGCCTTCAAATATGACTGCCCAATGTATGGGGAAAACTTAGGTTATGCTGGAGGAGCAAGTAGTAAAATAAAAATATTCCTACAACTTATATTGCCTGAGCTCTGCTGAAACTGTTACAAGTTTTATAGAAATTTAGGTTTTCATGCAGGTACCCTTTAAAGATCCATTCACATTGAAAAATATTGTTTATATTGCACTGGTCACATACCATGCATATCTTTATTTCTTTAAAAAGGCTGGAGTTACCCATTTTATGTAATCTTTTTTTATTTTTATTTTTTTGTCAGTTGGTTACATTGTAGGACTTGGAGACAGACACGTCCAGAACATCCTGATAGATGAAGAGACATCAGAACTCGTACACATAGACCTAGGTGAGGGTTTTTTTTTTTTTTGTTCTACTTTTTTTTTAATGGGGGTAAAGCGAATGGTGCTTTCAGTTTCATGCATTCCTTGGCTCAGTGGGGCTGTAGCTGTGTTTTAGGAAGAAACAAGGAGCATTTCTGGGTGTTGAAGATGTATATTATGTAAATTTGCAAAACTGATGAAAAATCACAATGTGAGGGAAGCCCAATCACTCCATCTCCTGTAGATGGTGTAATGTGAGCTGCACAGACATTGTCCAGTATGACATTGTGCTAATGATGAGGATAGAGGTACTCCATAAACCTCAAGAATGATTCTTGTTGATACTCTGGAAAGATGTCACTTGGTATAATAACAAAAGTATATTGAATGCTCTGTAGGCAGATTGTTAGAGGAATGGTATTGTTGCTGCTTTCACTTGGGGTGGAGGGGTGGGAGATGAATATAAAAATAAAAACCAAGGGGGCAAAGTTCCCACCAGTCACCAACTCGCCCTTAAGGTATAGTACCTCAACAACTGGTCATATGTAACCAAAAAGCAATAGGGAGTCGAGGGACGATCACCCAACAACTAGTTGTGAATGAGGACCACCTGCAGTATAGCCAATCAGAAAAACGTTATTGAATTACAAAACGTGGCAGAAAAAAAAAACATCCAAATGGCCATAAACCCTCCAAACACCAAGATTAAAATCATAAGTGGATGACTAAAAGATACACACAACAGGGCCCAGACAAGCACACATGCACACCAACAGTTATCCACACAGCAATGCTAGGACAAATGAATAGACAAGGCTAGATCACCCCGGCTGGTGGATCAAGGCCTACATGCCAAGACTGGGCTTGAGAGGCATCTCTGACACTGAATGGTGAAAAACAGAATCCTATAGATCCACCTGAACATGGGTGTGTAGCCAGGGGAAAGGCGAACACTGACCCGGCTGTCTCTAATTAGGAAGATGGACTAGTAGTGTGGTAAACTAGCATGGCACCTCTCCATGGAAACAGAGGGATTGACCACCATCCTGCTAACTGAATGGTAGACACAGGCTTTACCTGCCACTTTGCATAGATGTCCATCAACAGTTAATGCTCAAACTGGAGTATGATGAAAGGTACTAATCTTGTATGCACTACAATAATAAATCCCTGTCATACAGATAACCGGGCACTGTTCATCAGAGTTCATGTATGCCCAGTAATGCGAGATGCTGCTGAATGACTAGACCAGTGATGGCGAACCTTGGCACCCCAGATGTTTTGGAACTACATTTCCCATGATGCTCAACTACACTGCAGAGTGCATGAGCATTATGGGAAATGTAGTTCCAAAACATCTGGGGTGCCAAGGTTTGCCATCACTGGACTAGGGTATATAGTGTGGCAATGTGCTGAGATCAACAGTCCAGAAGTTTTTACACACCATAAGCAAAGTCCAGTGCTGTTCTAAAGCTATAGAGGGAGAGGGTGTGGTTGCAACGGACCGAGTAGCGACAGCATAAACTAAGCAGCAGTGAATACAATGGAAGCGTAGCAGAGCATAGCGAATACAGATTGGACATACAGTCCTGCAAGGTAAACTTCAACAGTGTTACTGACACTAATGTGATAGGGAACTTTGCATCTGCCCGAGGGCTCTCACTGCTACAGTATGTCCGCTCTCAGATCCCGTGCCTCCCAGCTGCAGTTTTATCTTGCTGTCTTCCCGGTCTCTGTATCCATAGAATCGCTAGACCGAGATCAATCCTTGTTGACGTGCTCCTTCAGAGCATTACTGTCATGCTGAATGAGTAGGTTGGGGCAGCGCGTGTTTTTCGCTGCCAGCATGGGCAGATGCTAGGCCTGTTGTCGCTGCCTATGTCAACGTGTTTCGCTCACGTGACCATGTGTTTCATAAGGACCTTCATTCCACTGGGTTTTAAAGGGGCAGAACATCCGCCTCAACTTATTACTTCACCGCTGAAGTCCTAAGGAGGCCATCTACTGGTGATATATCAACCTGTTAAAAAGTGGGAATGTTCAAGGCAAGTTGGGGGTCATATCTAAGACCCCATACACACACTATACAACTTTTGTTGTCTGATTTCCTTTAGATTTACCAAACCATGTAGTGCAAGGGCCTGCCTGATTGCATACAAATTGAAACTCTTGAGGTTTGACCTCATAATATATGATTTTGGTAAATCCGTATAGTGTGCATCTAGCTTAACATTCACAACCAACATTCATTACTCATATTTAGGGAGGATATCTACCCAACTACCTAATTAAGTTGTCTTGTTTTACTCACACATCTCAGGGGTGTCCCCACATAGGCAACCACCCCTAGTGTGCCAAAAGGGACAAAGTTAGAGTTCTGGCCATGACGCCACTGCTGTAGGAGTGACCGGCTTCTTCTACTGTGATAGCGCTGAGCTGCCGTAGGAAGAGGTCTGCATCTTTGCATACCTCTTTGATTCTGCAGTGGCTGCATTAAAGAGGTCTGCATTAAAGTGTTATTTTTTTTTTTTTTATATTAGTTTTGGATTGTGTTTTTATTGCTGCCTGTGGCACAATTAAAGAGATTTTTTCTCCATTCCTGTAATATATATTTGAAAGTAGCAATACTTTTCTGTTTTTTAGGTGTTGCTTTTGAACAAGGCAAAATCCTCCCTACCCCGGAGACTGTACCTTTTCGCCTAACGCGCGATATTGTGGATGGGATGGGTATTACTGGAGTGGAGGGTGTTTTCAGAAGGTAAGCTTGTCTCCATCTTTCTAATTACCTGTCTATTGTAAATATACCACAGGCGAAATGTGAAAAACACATTGAAGACAGGCACAAGGAAAGTGGTTTGAACTGCTGTTTTTTTCATGCAGAAACACCAAGAACTTCTAATAGGACCTCAAAATATAAGGCTGGGTTCACACCATTGCGAACTCGATGTGGGATTCACGCATCCAATTCCCAATAGCTACATATCTACGCAGCGGGTTCGGTACGTTTTTTGGTCCGTTTCAGGTCCAAATTCAGCCCAAAGTTCGGGCTGAAATCGGACCTGAAACAGTAAACCAGCACGCAGCGGAACCCTGCTGTGAGCCGCATACAGCTCATATGTGAACCAAGCCTAAAAAGCAAACTTTTATACTATTATTACTAAATATTTGTACAAAAAATAAAACTTATAAATATATTTTTACATGTTTATTCTGACCATTAAAGTGACCCTGTCACTATTTCCACAGGAGTCTGGATAGTCACTTATTCATGATGTAAGCAGTCACTATTTTGATTGATTTTAGCCACAAATTTAAAGCAGAACTAAACTGGACTTTAATAAATGCTGACAAGTAGGCCTTTTTTGTAATAGAAGAGACTATTTGGGGATGATTTGCTAAAACTAGAGAGTGCAAAATCTGGCGCAGCTCTGCATGGTAGCCAATCGGCTTCTAACTTCTAACAGCTTGTTCAATTAAAGCGGTTCTGCACACATTTCATTTAGTAAATCTCTTTGCCTTCCAAATCAGGCAAAGAGTACTAAATGAAATGTGTTTTTTTTTTTTCACTTACCTTGTAATCAATGACTTCCTGTCTTCTGTCTCTTCGGGGTGGGCGGGGTCTGTGCGGGGATCCTCGTCACGCTGCACTGTCTCCTGGGATCTGGTGTCATTGATCCCAGGAGTCTGTGCGGGCATCTTCCGAAATCTCGCGAGATTTCAGCCACATCTTCCGAAATCTCGTGAGATGTCGGCAGATGTGCCGTAACTGCGCACGCGCGAGTAGCGGCGGTGCATGCTGGGCCATCTAAAGTGCCTGTGGGGTTTCACATGCCCACAGGCAAGATGGCCCCCAGCACAAAAGAAGAAGATGAAGAATTTTATCGGAGGAAAACCGGCTGCGATCGAGATGGAAGATGGAACAGGTAAGTCCCCCAATTTAGCTAGATGGCCTTGGCATTCCCCCCCCCCCCCCCCAAAAAAAAAAAAGCAGTGCAGAACCGCTTTAAGCTTTGACAAAAAACTGGAAGCTGATTGGTTTCTATGAAGAGCTGAGCCAGATTTTGCACACTCCAGTTTTAGTTAATCCCCCCCCCCCCCCCCCTTATGTCCACTTGCAGTTCATTGTACAGTTTTGTCATGACTGTGTATGCACAGGAGTTATGTCATCCCATCCCAGCTGGCCCAATGAGGATGCCATAAGACTCCAAATCTGGAAGAAGACTGGGCAAAGATGGATTTTGCAAGGTAAGTCTGACATAACGTGCAGATATGCTCTGGCTCTGACACCGCAGGGGCCATGAACAGGAACAAACTCTGGACTGCCGCACTCTTGAAAAAAAATACTTTCTTTATTTTTAAAAATTCACATCAAAGAACACAGCAGACAAAAGAGTTGACGTTTCGCACTAGCAGTAGTGCTTATTCATGAATAAGCACTACTGCTAGTGCGAAACGACAGCTCTTTTGTCTGCTGTGTTCTTTGTTTTTTTTATATGAATTTTTTTAAATAAAGAAAGGCGTTTTTTTTCAAGAGTGCAGCAGTCCAGAGTTTGTTCCTGTTCATTGCTACTAGCAATTGCCAGCACCTCCGGCTTCCGAACCGAGAGAGAGGTTCACCATTTGTTTGTGTTCCTGGAGCGGGGAGATCCCCCCTCTTCCTACCGCAGGGGCCATGTTAGACCACTGCAAGGGTCCCACTCTTTAGCATGCCAGCCATGGACTGGCTTCTTTACAAAGAAAATGAGTACCGATGCCACCTGTCTGTATGGTAAAATTACAAAAGAAGGAAAATTAACTGTAATACTTTGCATAACTTTTGTTTAACCGCTTCCCGACCGCCTCCTGTAGATATACGTCAACAGAATGGCACGGGCAGGCAAAAGCACGTACCTGTACGTCCCCTTTAATTTGCCTGCCCGGGGGCGCGCGCGCGCGCCGCCAGTGGCGGGGGCGCGCGCCGCCAGTGGCGCGCGCGCGACCCGGTCGGGAGCTCCGTGACCACGGCCGCGGGACCAGCGGACCCGATCGCCGCTGGTATCCCGCGATCGGGTTACGGAGCTGAAGAACGGGGAGAGGTCTATGTAAACAAACCTCTCCCCGCGCTTCCTACACTGACTGTCAATGATCGGCGGTTCCCTGTCATCGGGAACGCCGATCAATGACGTCAGACGTACAGCCACGCCCCCCTACTGTAAAAAAAAACACAACACGTCACACTGACTCCTCCCCGCCCCCTAGTGGTTAACCCCCTAACTACAACTGTCATTTACATAGGAATCAGTGCTATTTAAATAGCAGTGATTGCTGTATAAATGACAAATGTCCCAAAAATGTGTCAAAAATGTCCGATGTGTCCGCCAAAATGTCGCAGTCACAATAAAAATCGCTGATCGCCGCCATTACTAATAAAAAAAAAAATATTAATAAAAATGCTATAAAACTATCCCCTATTTTGTAAACGCTATAACTTTTGCGCAAACTAATCAATAATCGCTAATTGCGATTTTTTTTACCAAAAATATGTAGAAGAATACGTATCGGCCTAAACTGAGGAAAAAAAATGTTTTTTTATATATTTTTTGGGGATATTTATTATAGCAAAAAGTAAAAAATATTGCATTTTTTTCAAAATTGTCGCTCTATTTTTGTTTATAGCGCAAAAAATAAAAACCGCAGGGGCGATCAAATACCACCAAAAGAAAGCTCTATTTGTGGGAAAAAAAGGACGCCAATTTTGTTTTGGAGCCACGTCGCATGACCGCGCAATTGTTAGTTAAAGCGACGCAGTGCCGAATTGCAAAAAGGGGCCTGGTCCTTTGGCTGCCAATTGGTCCGGGGCTGAAGTGGTTAATGCACCTGGAATATATTTAGCTGATTAAACTGTAGGTTTAATTGAGCTCCAAGGATAATTGTAAGGATGTTTGTTTTCGTTATGTTCAGAAATAAAAATACATTTTTAAACTTTTTATCATATATTAAACTTACCCTGCATGTTGCAGTCTATACAATATTTGTACAGTGTCCTTTAGATTTACCAAAATTATGTAATATGAGGATCTACCTAAACTATCCAATCAGTTTGTACTTGGACAAACCTTTGTACCACCTAGGTGTTGGTAGATTTAAAAGATTGTACAGTATAGTACAATTGTACAAACAGACTCAAAGAGGGGAATTCTTCGGACAAGTATGTGAATCTGTCACAAACACCAACAATCGAGGTGCGGAGGCTCAACGGTATTCTAAAGAGCGTCTACAACAGAAGTGACTCATTCCCTCTCTTTTTTCCATGCCTGTTCTGTTTGGTCAAGGCCCTATAGAGTGTCAGAGATTGATAATCTAAAAGCAAACCTCTTTTGTTTATTACTTAAAAAACCTAGCATGTGCTGTGTAATGGGTGCACCCTGTATTAAATGTTTATTTGTAAAAAAAATAATAATATTAAACGGTAACTCTTTAGTGGGGGAAAAAATTGCAAATAAAAAATAATATAGCGTATACTATTGCGACACAAGTCATATTGTAATAAAATGTTATTAAAAATTACTTTTCCTTTTCAATCTGCAGCTCTGTCATTTTCTGAAAATGCAATGTAATATGTCTACCTGGAGGTGTTCTGTACACATATGTACAGAACGCCACCCAGATATGTAATTTTCTGCTTGTGTGATTGGCTCACTGATTTGCCCAGAAGTCTGCAGTAAGATACATGTCAGATTTCAAGCATTCATGTCATTTTTGGTGAGATACTTCCAATAGGAAATCATGTCTAAAGGGATACAGGCCCAGCATCTTTCCTCATTGGAGCACAGCTAATTGATAGTTATGAAACCACTCCCATTAAATTTACTTTCCCACATGGACACAGACAAACACACAGGGATTTCTTCAGAATAAAAAAATGGAATCTGCAACAAAGTTTGTTAAAATCCTTGTAATGTACATAGATCACCCAGATGGAAGTGTTTTTTATTTATTTTTCTCAACAAAAGTCGGGTTACTCTTTAAATAAAATATCCCTCTCAGTTTTTTATTGCTGTTTATGTTCCCCTTGGGAGAATTCACTTTGCTTCCTGTCCTGTAAACCCAACCGATGGTTTCATTTCTGACTTTCCGGTGATGACTCAAAATTATGAATTTTTCCTTCACTTTTAGTCCCAATAATAATGGTCCCCAGGACATGTAGAAAGTGCATCCCTAGTAGAGACACAGACAGCAATAAAAAAAAAACCTGATGGGTTCAAAGCCCTCACTACACCCTGAAAAAAAAGTTTGGCTTTTGGTACACTTTAAAGTCCAACTCAGGCAAAAAAAAGATCTATACCATTTTTATCTGTGCTCTGGGAGTGTTGAATATGTTGTGTCTCTTCCTAGATGCTGCGAGAAAACCATGGAAGTGATGAGAAGCTCTCAAGATGCTCTGCTGACCATTGTTGAGGTGAGTCTGAATTTTGACGCTTTCTGAACAGGAGGCAAGGGCTCTTCTGTTATTTAGAAACTGCAAGTCCTGCTGCGATGGGCTGCTGGTAAATAATAGCTGCCTTAGTTGAAGAGCAATTTCTGGCACCAAGGGAAATCAGTCTGTGAATGTTTAATGCTGTCCAGAAAGTACTGAATCACCAAGGTGGCTCATACTTTCTAGACAGGATTTAATCTAGTGTGTGGCTTGTGGAAACATCTTGGTTCAAACAGTATTCAAAATCAGACTTCAACAAGGGTCATGAAGGTTCTTTGTTGGAAAGCCTCCAATTTATCACATACAGATAAGTAAAAGGGAGTTTCAAATCACAATATTACCAACACAAGGCAGCATGTTGACTGGTGCAGTACAGGAAAAGGAGTGGAATTAACTGGGGCACTACAAAGAGGCAGTGGGACAGACTGGTGAACAACAAAAAAAGAAGTGGAATAGACTGGTAAGCAACCGAAAAGGAAGGGGGATAGACTGGTGAGCAACAGAAAAAGATGTGGGATAGACTGGTAAACAACAGAAAATCAAGTTGGATAGACTGGAGATCAACAGAAAAGGAAGAGAGGTAGACTGGTAATAAACAGGAAAGGAAGTGGGAAATACTGGTGAAAAACAGAAAAGGAAGTGGGATAGACGGGTGAACAACAGAAAAAGATGTGGGATAGACTGGTAAACAACATAAAATCAAGTGGGATAGACTGGAGATCAACAGAAAAGGAAGAGAGGTAGACTGGTAATAAACAGGAAAGGAAGTGGGAAATACTGGTGAAAAACAGAAAAGGAAGTGGGATAGACGGGTGAACAACAGAAAAAGATGTGGGATAGACTGGTAAACAACAGAAAATCAAGTTGGATAGACTGGAGATCAACAGAAAAGGAAGAGAGGTAGACTGGTAACAAACAGGAAAGGAAGTGGGAAATACTGGTGAAAAACAGAAAAGGAAGTGGGATAGACTGGTGAACAACAGAAAAAGATGTGGGATAGACTGGTAAACAACATAAAATCAAGTGGGATAGACTGGAGATCAACAGAAAAGGAAGAGAGGTAGACTGGTAATAAACAGGAAAGGAAGTGGGAAATACTGGTGAAAAACAGAAAAGGAAGTGGGATAGACGGGTGAACAAGAGAAAAGGAAGTGAGATCAATTGGTGAACAGCAGAAAAGGAAATGAGACAGACTGGTGCTTTACAAAAAAAGGGACTGGGATTGATCAGTACACGCTAGAAAAGAGTGTGGGATGGATTAGTGCAGTAGAAAAAGGCAATTGGATTAACTGTAAATGAAATATAGATGAGACGGCGCTGCATCAATAAAAAATAACATACACAAAATAACTCAAGGGATGTGCAGCAAATGTGTTCAAAAATGAAAGTCCAATAATAAAGTGATGATTTCTTCCATTAACATGCAAAGAGATGCAAAGTACTTCTTTACTTCACACAACCTCTATATGCATAGTGCTCCCACCACCACATGCAATACTCACTCACCTCCTTACAAGACCCTAAAAAAGGGTGCAACAATCCCTCCAGGAAATCCTCGCTGGTCCTTAGTAACCTCTATTGGACTCTCAAGACCCAGATAATGGTACAAAACAGATAATGGTTCCTTCCACTGTGCTACTTCAGACTTGGATCCAATGCAATTCACATTAGCTGCCGGTAGTTTTAATAATACATGAAAAAAAATAGAAAGTACCTCCAATAGTGCAGTATCCAAGGGATTAGAAATTAACCTCTCCACCCCAGCTAGTATACAACTCACACTTATTTAAAACATTAAAAGCATAAGTGATACATCAGAAAGGCCTCACTCAATTGCGACAAGGTTCCACCGCCAGGCTCCACCGCCAGGCTCCACCTCTACTCGTTTCACCACCTCACACGTGGCTTCATCTGGAGGAATGAAGAGAATGAAGCAACTCATTCACTCCTTGATTATTTCCTGACTTGACTACTGCAACTCTCTCTCCTTAATGGCCTACCCTTAAGCAGGCTATCCCCCCTTCAGTCTATTATGAATGCTGCTGCTAGACTAATACACCTCTATAATCGATCCGTGACTGCCGCCCTTCACTGGATTCCCCTACCCCACCGTGTAAAATTCAAAATGCTAAACATAACATACAAAGCCATCCACAACATCGCCCCCCCATCTACATCACCAACCTCATCTGCAGATATCGCCCAAATCGTCCCCTTCGCTCCTCCTAGGACCTGCTGCTCTCTAGCTCCCTTGTTACCTCCTCCCATGCTCGCCTTCAGGACTTCTCCAGAGCCTCTCTCATCCTCTGGAACTCCCTGCCCCATTATGTCCCCCTACCCTGTCCACCTTTAAGAGATCCCTGAAAACTAATTTATTCAGGAAAGCCTATCCCACACCCACCTAACAACAATTGTCCTAGAGCCACCCCCATCAAATCATTCCCTGCATCTATTACCTTTTGTACCACCACCCCCTCCCTTTAGAATGTAAGCTCTACGAGCAGGGCCCTCCTGTACCTTTTGTATTGAACTGTTCTGTAATTGTGTTGTTCCCCCTATACATTGTAAAGCGCTGCGTAAACAGTTGGCGCTATATAAATCGTGTATAATAATAATATAGAGGCTGTGTGAAGTAAAGAAGTACTTTTCATCTCTTTGCATGTTAATGGAAGAAATCATCACTTTATTATTGGACTTGAATTTTTGAACACATTTATTGCACGTTATTTTGTGTATTTTATTTTTTATTAATGCAGCGCTGTCTCATCTATATTTCATTCACTGTTTTTCTGTGGAAGCACATAGGTGACAGCAGCAGCAATCTTAGTTTTTTCATATATTTATTGCATAATAGCGTTGATTGGAAATAACTACCCTGGCCATACAGTATGTGAAGCCTGTGTGCCAAACAAGAGCAGAAGAGAAAAGCATTGCCAATATCTGCCTTTACAATATATATTTGTCTTTCTTCCAACACAGGTTAGAAAATATATATGATTTCTCAGTGGTTGCCATGTTTGAGTACTGCTTCCTTTATTCTGTTACTACATATTGAAAATTAATGTTAATATGGGCTTTTGTGTGTTCTCATCACAAGTTCCTTTGGAGTCTGTCATTTTAATGTGTTTTGTTTTCTGGTTTACTACTTATATATTCCAGAGATAAGTGTAGTTGTAAATCGTCTTTCTGTATGTAATATATCATGTACTTTGGTTGGGCAGGTGCTGCTTTATGACCCTCTCTTTGACTGGACTATGAATCCTCTGAAAGCTCTTTACCTGCAGCAGGATGAAGCCGAACTTAATGCTACACTTGCTGAGGACCCAGAATGCAACAGAAACACTTGGTATTGCCATCTTATCTTATGGTGAAACTAGGCTAATAGAATTGTATTAAAATATAACTGAAAAAACTTTTTTTTGTTTTAGATGGAGTGTGGTGAGGTATTAGACCACCGGGTTTTAATTGCTGCCTGTGTCCCCATTGGGCAGATTCAGCCTCTATATTTGTCTTGGTGATCATTCTCAACAAAAGAAAACACCAGAACAGGAATAGAGGCAAAGTCTTCCAATGGGGGCACTAGTTCTGGTGACTACCAGAGATGTCCCTCACTTAGTAGGAATTTTCTCTCACTTTTTTAGTTTCAAAAGAATACAAGGTATAGAATGTTTATGCATTTTCAAGTATTACACACTATGCATACTTTGAAAATGTGAAAGAGAAATGGGGTAACTGAACTGCTTGTGCAAGAAACATACTTGTCTTGATGCTTTTTTCTATATGATATAAGAATACAAGAGTACAGTTATAGGGGGAAGATATGAAAAGGGTAGGGAATATATAAAAAAGGTGTTATAAGAGTATAGCAAAAGGATTGGTGAGAGAGAGAGAAGACTGAGGAGAGAGAACATTGGACTGATGACCAGTTCTTCGAGAACACTGGAATTTAACATCTAGAAAATCAGAGCTAACCGGATGAGTGAACCATGGGTCTTTATTTACATTTAGTTGTTTTTTTCCTTATAACTGACATCTCACTATTGGCAGGTGCTATTTTTACAGGGAGATCTCCAAACTATGGCCCTCCAGCTGTTGTGGCACTACACATCCCATGAGGCATAGTAAAACTCTGACAGTCACAGACATGACTAGGTATGATGGGAATTGTAGTTCTTGAACAACTGGAGGGCCATAGTTTGGAGACCCTTGCTTGACTAAATGAACAACTGTTTGTGAACACTTGACGTAATGTTGTAGAACATTGTATAATAGAACTAAAGATCTTGATTTGGCCCCCTTTCAGTCTCTATTCTTATGGGAAGGCTTTCCACAAGATTTTGGCGCGTGTCTGTGCAAATTTGTGCCTATTCGGCCAAAAGAGCATTTGTTAGGTCAGGTATTGATGCTGGCTCGCAATCAACATTCTCTTTTTTTTTTTTGTAATTTTTTATTAAACACTTTTCATAAAAGCTTTATTCAAGGGTAGATCAATAACAAAAGGTACATTGTAGCATTCTAATTTATCCTAAAGGACAGTTCACACCATATAAACGCAGGAACTGGAACTGGAATGCACCGAAACTGACCGCACTGGTGTGAACTATGATATTGGAACACCATATAACCTACTGTACTATCCATACGTTTTTGATGCAGAAAAAAATGCACTGAACTGCATGTGTTGTGAATTTGCCCTTAAAGTAAGGTTGAGGTTGGGGCTCTTTGCAGGTTACTCAAGTTCCTCCACACTAAACTAGTCAAACCATGTTTCCGTGGAACTGGCTTTGTGCATATGGGCATAGTCATGTTGGAACAAAAAAGGGCCAAACTGTTACCACAAGGTCAGATTTTATAAATCATTTATTTTTCTGTAGTGCATTTCTCCCTGGCACTCAAAGCACTTTATCTGCTGCTGGGGCAGATGGTGCGTCAGCCATCAAGGGCACACTAAATAGAATATTATACACCTTCAATGGTAGCTGAAGGTTTCCAATGTGTCCATGCGCCAAATCCAATAAGCCTAACAAAAATGGCAACCACCCCAATTTATATCTAGCTTATAAAAGCATACGCTCTCTTCAATTACTCATTGGTCTATGTGCTCCAGCATGGAGGCTGTCATAGCCTATAATTAGGATCTATACAGAGAGACCTTGACAAGGCAGCGTAGCTTTAACATATGTTAACAAGTGTTGTGCAACTAAAACCTCTGTTTTTAATGCAATTCATTAGACTGTGTAATTAGTTTGTTTGCCATGTACATCTCTAGGTTTAACTGAGAGTTGTTTTAAGCTTGTATGCCAGTTGCCGCTTGAGTGAAGAGACCCACAATAAATATACCTACACAGTCAGTGGTGGGTTGCTATATTTGTATGTATTTTTTTTTTTTTGCTGCTATATTTTATATTTATTTTGTTTTTTAGCAGTGATTCGCAGAGCTTCAATAAAGTGGCGGAACGTGTCCTCCTCCGACTCCAGGAGAAACTGAAGGGGGTAGAAGAGGGGACAGTGCTGAATGTCGAAGGACAAGTGAATCTTCTCATCCAGCAAGCCATGGATCCAAAGAACCTGAGCCGACTCTTCCCTGGCTGGAAAGCCTGGGTGTAATGTGTGCACTGATGTCCTCCATACAGAACTACCAAAAGTGTACCTTAGGTCAAAACATTTTTGTGTGTGAATGACCGAAAATGAAGGGAAATCACCCCATTAAGAAAAGGTGGAACAAAAAAGCATGCTGGCAGGGGAGGGACTTTTCTACTTCTAAAGAAAACAAACTGTAAGACTTTCTACACAGTTTATTTTGATGCCCCTATAAATAACAAACTTAAACTGAAATTGGGCTTTAGGGGAAGTGAAAAATGGAGAAAGCAATGTTCTAGTTGAAGTCAGGTGACCATTGTGTAGAAAGACTTTGCTGTGTTCACACCAGATACAGACATACAGTGCTTACCTTATCTTGTGCTTTCCATAAATTGCACCTGTCACCAATCCACATGCAGTGCAGCAGATTTATTTAAATGGTTCATGATCATTTCTTTTATTTTCTACTTATACTGAGAGCACATAGTAATCTAGTGGCCGTGGGCAATAGGCACTTTTCTTTTATGCAGGGTTGTTATGGGTAATACAGATCTTATTTCAGACATTTAGATACATGAGGTCCATTGCATTGCAGACACCTGTTAAACCGCTACAATAGCCAGTCATATACGAGAAGTTTTGTGTTCTCTTTCTTTATCCCTGTAAGGCCCCTTTCACACTGGCGGACTGTTTAGGTCCACCTGTCAGTTTTTTCGGCGGACCTGAACAGACTCTCCATGCATGTCTATGGAGCGATTGATGTCAGCAGTGACCACGTCCGCTGAAATCCGCTCAGATCTGCTAAAATCAGCGTATGGGGATATACGTTCGCCATCCGTCCTGGCTGTCCGTTTTCATCTGATCTCTCCATAGGAATCTGCGGTGCTTGACAGGCCCCTCCCTGTTTAGTGAGCAGATACGGACCTGTCATCCACCAGCTTAGTGGAGATCAACGGAGAGATCTCCCGCTGAGCTGGTGGACTCTGCTGAAACGGATCCGCCTCATGTGGAAGGGGCCTTAAATTTATATCTGTGCCACATTATGCACTTTTTAAATTGACTGTAGTTTGGACCTCTTAATCTTTCACCTCTTCAAACAACATTGGGCAGCCCAGCCTGCTTTTCCGCACATTGGAGGAGCAAGTGAAGATTTTCAGAACCCCTATGAAAAGTTTGTATCGTCAGTGCTATTCACAGCAACCACTGATTACTGATCACTCACTGTCTGTGGAAGGCCTGACTGCTCAAACAAAAACCCGGACTGAGGTTCCAACCCTTCCTCACTTTGTCCAAAAACAAAATAGTACATTTGGAAAATGGAAATGTAAAAAAACTAGAACTTTATTCCTCAGTAGCTAGATCTGAGCAAATCATTTTGTTCTTCCTCTGTGCTAACTCCACATTCAGAATGGTTTATAGCACAGCCTAATATTATAGTCCTTTATTCAATCTTGCATACAACTGTTTCAGGCTTTTGCTCATAATTGATGCAAGATATATAAAACCCATGGCTTCTGTGAAGTAAGGTTGGAGGGTAATGAGATCTGCTAACCATTCAGTTCTATTGTGGGGTGGTAAAAAGGTCCCAAAAAAGCCATCTTCTAGAAAAGTGTACATGTAGCTATCGTTTCTATACCTGTTGATAAATGGTTCTGCAATATGAGCTTGTTTTTGTGCCTTAAATAAGTGCATGTAAAGTGGGCATATCAAACCATTGTTTATAGGGAACACAGCCCTCTTGGCCCTTCTTTGCATCCTTCAGTACTTTTAAGAATATAAATCGAATAAAGCCCCACTATTCTGAAGTTAATAAAGGTTGCATTTTCATGTTTAATTTTGTAGCCTAGAAGTTTCGAAATTTTTTATAAATTAAGATTTTAAAACCTCACTTAGGGCTTCAGGCTGTCACCCCCCAACCCCCAGTTTTATGCTTTAAATATTTTTTTTTCCAAAGCTATCAGGCTGATCATGTGGTCAGTCGTTTTCCAACCTATTCAAGCAGTGGTTGGCCCTTAATGATGCAGAGAGTGGCTCTGATGTATTGTGAGTGCAGGGGCAGGGCTTCATGGAGTTGCCCCTGAGATGGCATCACTATGGTACCCTGTGCTCAGTCTTCTGAGTGGAATGACACTGTCCATAGAGGACAACTTGTCGTGGAGAAGAGCACTCGGGGGGGGTTAGCACCAGAGAGGATGGGGGTATTGCAGTCAGTGATGCTTTTTTAAAATTTTCAACAGTGGTAGAGGATCATTTTTTATTAGGAAAATGCTTGCCTGGATTTTAAGGTCTTTCTCTCTGGTCTTCAGTAGAGACAATGCCTGGAACAGGCTCGTTGATGTGGCGCATTCCACTCCTGACAGTCTCCTGCATCAGTTATGGTGCAGGAAGTTTTGTTAATTCCTCACATATGAATAGTGGACAGAGCCATGCAAATCACTCCTCTATCATCCAGCAGTCAACTCTTCCTCTAGATCAGGCACATCAAACCCAAAATGAACAATGGCTCAAATTAAGCAGTAATAACCTTTTGAGGGCTGCGTTATTATTATTATTATATAAATCCTGTATAATATTAATAATTTAGCCCTTAAAGATGAATACTGTTAAATTCAAGCCATTGTTGTATTTGGGTTTGACGTGCCTGATCTTGAGTAAGCGTTGACTGCTGGATGATAGATGGATGATTTGCATGGCTTTGTTTGCTATACATATGTGGGGAATTAACAAAGCTTCCTGCACCAAAAAACTGGTGCAGGAAACGGCCAGGAGTGGCGTGCGCCACATCAACAAACCTGTTTCAGGTCTCTCTGTGCCAGTTTCAGAGTTTAATGGAAATTGGCATGGGCTTTGCGACTAATTAACAAAGAGATCGTGGCAGCTTTCAGTATAGAAAACTGCCACAGATCCCTGCCAGCTTGGACCTGGGGTATGGCATGTAAGTACGTGGTCTACTGACAGCCAAAAATCCTCTCTGCCTATGAAGTGTTTACACTTTATAAGCATTGCTTAATGATGATATGCCTGGCTGTTCACCTGGACAAAGGCAAGGTTAACAGCTTTCCTCTGCCTTCTTGCTATTGGCTTAGCGGGGTGGCAGAAATGAGCAGAGCAAGGAGGGAGTCCGAGCAGCAGACCACTGCTATGCTCTGTGAACTGCATTCCTGTTTAGTACAGACACAGCATAGAACACAGGTTTGTGCCTGTTTTGTTAATTGGCAGTAGCACTTTCTCGTTTTTGTTTTTTCAGTTTAGAAGAGTTGCGCAGACTTTATGCCTGCATCGCTCTTTAATTTCATTGTTTGTATTTGTGGTGAATAGTTGTGGGACAAATAGCCAGCTCAAACCACAATTTGCAGTTGCTGGCTGTAATTTGCTGCTTAGTGGAATTGTGGTTCACTAGCACCAAACTCATTTTAAAGTTTGTTATGTACTGTGCAGGAATTCCTGTAATTTATATTTTACTTAGTTAAAAAAAAAAACTGTTATGATTATTAGAACTGGACCTGTTATGTGTTCGCTGCGGTGTAGTGATGTCACTAAATCCTAGTGAAATTGAGTGAATTACCAGAACTAGACTAATGTAAATTACAAATGTCTAAGCAGCATACAAAATAAAAACACATGAATCTGCAAAATTATATGCCTCAAACATCTGCGCCCCCCTTGAAGATATCCTTGTCTGAGGGGTACCTGAAGTCTGTCATTGCTGATCTAATGAAAATGCCAGTTCCCTGGCTGTTGTGACTACTTTGAACAGACTTGATATTTGCAGATCTGAAAAGTCAGAGAAACAAGTCAGATGTCAGGCTCAATCTGTAATCCTATTGTGGATTAGTGACTGAAAGTATTGAATCCAGAGGGACAGCATTTAGCCAGGTAACAAATATCTCCCAAAGAGAAGACAAGAATGTCAGCTTTTGTGTTCTCCATACTTTAAGTGCACACAGGGCCGGTGCTACCGCTAGGCAAACTAGGCAGCCTCCTAGGGTGCACTGCTGTCTAGGGCGCCCAGCCACTGGTGTTCCTACTCTTTTCTCTCTGCAGCAGGTAACTAAGTCTCAGCATCACCAGGCCGATGCCGCTCTGTTCACACATAGTGTCAGAGGCGCAGAGGACTGTGTCTGTGTCCCGACTCCCGAATGAATGGAAGCAAATAAATATTCATTGATGGGCACTGGTAGGCTGCATTTGATGGGCACTGGTAGGCTGCATTTGATGGGCACTGGTAGGCTGCATTTGATGGGCGCTTGTGAGGCTGCATTTGATGGGTGCTTGTGAGGATGCATTTGATGGGCGCTCTGGAGGCTGCATTTGATGGGCTATGGTGGGCTGCATTTAATGGGCACTTCAATGAATGGGGGGAGGCAAAATAAGGTTTCGCCTAGGGTGTCAAAAAATCCTTGCACCAGCCCTGAGTGCACAGACCTAAAGGGGAAACATTGTTCCTTTCAAAGTCAGCCAAGCTCCAAATAATAGCAGCTAGATAAGGTTTACAGAGGAATATTGTTTAGAATAAGAGGGATATATATTATTTTTTTAATAAACTGTTAGTAATCTTTGTTGCATAAAATGGAATAATCTTGTTAGGCATGTTTACTGTATATTTTTGTTCCTAATAAAGACAGGTATTGTAAATAGATACTTGTGTGTTTTCTGTAGTTACTCAGTCGTCGCTCAGGGTCACAGTGTGCAAGCCTGGCAATTGACCACTTAGGTGCTAAATGCAGAATTGGGGGTTGGCGGTTGTGAGTTTAATGTTACCCCATCCCTAGAAGTGCCATGTATTTCTCAGGGATCCGAGGGCAGGGAAGCACAGATAATAAAGCAATTGTGTTAGCTTGCTATTATGGGCAGAGCCCAGGCTGATTTTTCAGATTTCGCCTTTTCAGTAGGGTTTATTGATCATAGTCAACTCAGGGATAGCTCTGAAAATTCATATTAATGTGGAGACTGGATGAAGTTTGTACCTGTGAAGATCATGGCAATAATGTTGCGAGACCAATAATGGCAAACATTCTTCTTCCATTATATTATTAAAATGGCATAACATTTCAGTTCAATGGGATAACAGACAAGACTAAGAACGCAGTGAAGCAGACTTACCCACCTTTCCCATTCTCTCTGATATACACCTCCTCACGGGTCAGGGTGCAGATGACTCAGATCACCAGACCACTTCTAACTTTCCTGCCACAGCCAGGACCTTGTGGGTGGGATATGTCAACCCAGGGAAAGCCTACCAGGGTGATACACTAGCAACGTGTTTAGTATGCTGCTGCAAAAATGTTTATTTGGCTAATTTGAATAATGGGTATGGCGTATTTGGTGAAAACCATTGATGCTGCTATTAGCTTGGGCAAGCTGCACCTTAGGCCCCTTTCAGAATTCAGCTTTTACCTGCGGCTAGACAAAGTTATCTACCGCACCTAAACTCACACAATTCTTTCCTATTCACACACTGCGTTTAGCAACGGTTTAGTGGGGTTTTGTGCGGTTAGAAAAAAAAAAATTTGACTGCGTCCAGGACCGATTTAGCACACCTATCTGCAGGCAATCGCAGTGTACTATTTTACCTGCGGATAGCAGCGGTAACGAGGAAAGAAAAACAGGAAGCACATCAGAAATGGCAAAAATGGTCCACCGCAGCTAAAAATGCAATGGCACATAAACTCTGCCAATGTACAACTGCAAGTGATCGCTGTACCCAGAGCCTTGGAATTTCAAAATAACAAAACATGCTTTTAACAGCGGCAGAACAGCCGCCCATGTGAAAGAGGCCTTATAGTACAAAGAGTGCTTTGCCGCACCCGATGAGGGCCCAGCAGGATACAAGAATAGGTCATATTAGCTACATTTAAAAAACAAAGGTAAAAATTGTAAACAAGTCAGATTTTAAAATGGGGTTTATTTTCCCACAGAAGCAGCAGCAAGGTCTTGTTATATGTAGTAAACTGCCCATAGAGACAATTCATTCAAGGTCTTGTAACAACCAGCAGAATAATATATTGCAGGGATGTAAAAGATTAGCAGACCTCTGATCACAAATAATGAAAGGTTAAAAGCTGAGCTGTTTATGGCTTTACTTGGCTGCAGTATAAAATCCTGCTGTACTGGGGCTCATTCACACCGGTGGCTGGGGGGGGCAGGAAACATAGGCAGTTGACCTGCGGTTTTACTGTCCCTCGACAGCCCACCTCGGCTTCAACAGTAGCCAGACAGGGTTGTACATATGCTGCAGCCACAGCAAAAATGATACCCCATGTCACATTCCGTGGGCAGTACCACCACTGAATGTAATCCTGCAAATGTGTGTAATGCATGCAGCGCAGTGGTGGGGGCTTTTTAGTGTGGGGGAAAAAAAAAGGTGTTTAGGAGGTGACCTATTACTTCCCAGTCACCTGTCAACTGCCCTCTGAAAAGCGATCCACTACGAATCGCTTTACAGTAAGGTGGCAAGGGCTGACGCAAATGTGAACAGGCCCTGACAGAGCAGCTCCATGAACTGTCATGGAAACCTCTCTGCTCAGGACACTCTAGATTGCATTGTTCCTTACTGTTTCTGGCTAGAGGGAGCTCCGGTGAGCAGGACAGGCAGTAGATGATATAGGGTTTGTGTTGAAGGGCTTTGAGCTTGTGTTGATGACATCTACTTTAGATGCTTCTAAGATCATTCAGAATCCTTGAGACACACAGTTGACCTCCTTCTGATTTGCGTTCCCACAGTTTTGTATGCTAAGGCCTTTTGAAGAAAACACAAGCCCATTGATACAGGCCCCTACCCACCCACATACAGTATTCCCCTCTGATTCATCCTCCCTGGAGCTGCAGAAGAGACAGGTCTCCGCTCTCAGCAGGCCTCTCTCCTCTACAATTCTATTGGCTCCTGCACAACAGAAAGGCAAGCAGAAAAACCAACCAAAATGCAGAGAAAGGAAAGCGCAGCAGAAGGAAGGACAGGCTGCGGTATGATAAAGTTTCTCGGGTAGCCATCTGAGAAGGGTCAAAAACCGGGTAACTCTTAGGAAATCCATTGTGATTTGGTGACCTGACATCAGTGAATTTGGTGTCCATAGCAACCTGTCACTTCACAGCTGTCATTTTGCGTGAATAGGCTTTAAAGTGGAGTCCAGCTGGAGGAGGCCCAGAAATGTTCAGACATTACATCACGGCAGCTTTACTTCTCCTTTATCTGGACTCTACATTGTGCTCTGACAATACAGACACTGGTAAGTATTCAAGAGAAAATGATACTTTCCTGCAGAGTGTAACATGAATGAAAGCTGATAGTTTTCTCCTGGAAACTTGTAACATACATACATATTTTCAGCACAGCCCTTAACCCAAGGATGCCCAACTGGCGACCCACCGACCCGCCATCCCAGGGCATCAATGTTGTAAATGGAGCCAGCTGTACAGGAAGCAAGCGGCTGCAGAGCCTCATAAGCCAATGCTTCTTGTATAGCACTGCCTCCTGTCACAGGCAGAGTGATACCAAATGCACTCTGCCTGGGACAGCAACAGCCGGCGATACCTGAATGGAAGAATTATTAAAGGTAAGTTTAATACTAAAATCAGTGTATATACAGTGGAGCCTGGGATTATGAGCATAATCCGTTCCAGACAAATGCATGTAATCCAAAGCACTCGCATATCAAAGCGAGTTTCCCCCATAGAAGTCAATGAAAACAAAGATAATTTGTTCCGCATTGACTTCTATTACATGCAATACCGCATGTGGCCAGAGGTGGGGGGAGCCGGAGAGCCTCAGAAATATTCGGGGACAGCTCGGCTGAACTCGGAAAGGCTCGGAAACTGAGTATTTCCGAACAACTCCAAACCGTTCCGAGTGTCACCGGCGCCCCCGCACCTCTGGACAAATGCGGTACTGCACACCCCATTAGCTTTTAGAATTCTGCTCGTTTTGCGAGACAACACTCGCAAGCCGAGTCAGGATTTAAAAAAAAAGTTGCTCGTCTTACAAAACGCTCGTTAACCGCGTTACTTGTTAACCAAGGTTCCACTGTATGGGCATATCTGTTGTGCAGTGGTTACTGGGCTGCTTTCAAACTGATCAGCAAGTGCAGTGCTCCTGCAGGTTACCTGCACTGAGTCATAAACTTCTGTTATTATATATAAAGTGATATGGGTAATGGACCTCTGCGCTACTAATAAAAAATATAATGATAGTGAAATGAAGTGCTGCTGAATCTAATAATGATCACAACTCAATATAAAAGAATAAAACTGCGTACTAAATGTACATGACTCAGCGCATATCTCTAAAAAAATCTAAAGTGCTGGTAGGACAATATGTATTCCGGTGTATATGCAATAAAGTGCTAGATACCAGTGCTAAATACAATACTACATTGTGTTTGCACTGTAGTATTTGTATTTAGCACTGGTATCTAGCACTTTATTGCATATACACCAGAATACATATTGTCCTACCAGCACTTTAGATTTTTTTTAGAGATATGCGCTGAGTCATGTACATTTAGTACGCAGTTTTATTTTTAACTTCTGTTATTACCTGTGAATTTGGTGTGCTTTCTTAAAGGGGACTTGTGTCCGTTTACACCCGTCTACCTCCAAACTGATCTGCTAAAAAAAAATAGAAGGATCCATCCCCTTACGTATGGGCAGATCAGATCGGAGGGCCCATAGAGTAGAGCAGGCTGTGTTAGTGCCCACTCTGCATATGCATCCGCCCGCTGTGCTCATTGTGGCCCGTTACTGGTTACCAAGTCACTTAAGTGGCCCTCGCTCTTCAAAGGGTTGTGCACCCCTTCCTTAAACCCTTGGGGCACAGAGGAGGATCAAGGCTGGTCTGTGTAAAACTATTGCACAGAGTAGTTATGACCTGTTATTTTACTAAAAAAAGAAACAAAAAGTTATATTAAAGAACCCCAAAACTATATAAAGCAGAAATAAATTCCTGCTTTCAAAAACTGTGAGCAGGCAGGCTCTTAGGCTCTTTGCAGACGAGACATGCAATGCCAACTACATTAAGTAAAAATGACATGGACTACTTCTAGAGCAAGTAAATAAAAAGGTATAGCAACTACAACATACACAGCTATCACCACAATAACTACCACATCTATAACAACAATAAAAACTACAATTACTACAGCAATGTATTTTAATATTAACATGTACAGAAGTTAAAACAATTAGCCACCAAGTACATTTATGGCAACTCAAATAAATACTTCTTCAATAGATATTACTGCAATAGCAACAAGAACTATAACTGCTACAGTCAAGGCTTCATTCACACAGGCGTACTAAAGCATACATCGGTGTTAAGGGCCGTTTTTCCCCACGTGGGATGGACACAGCCGTTGGTCCCAATTTAACATCTGTGCAGGTGTGGATGTGTGTCCCTGAACACTGTCTGTATTCGTGGGCAGGCACCCCCACACACATAATAAATTGGGAGCAGCAGCTGTGTCCATGCTGCCCAATAAGCTATGGTCACTTATTGTCCAGCCACATGCAAGGGAAAGAAACAAAGAATTGGCTGCACATGGTTGGATGTTTTAAGTAGACACATCTTATTTACTAAGCATAGCAAACGCTCAAAAAAAAAACTAAACGCTGTAAATCAACAAATTTGACTATTACAACCACTATGATAACAAAACAACTGACAGACACAACAAATACAAAAGTATATTTGGAACAACTCCCTTGTACAACTGCGGCATGGACAATTACAACACCTACAACTAAAATGGCGAAATAAACATCACTCACAGCAACACTTACAACAGCAGCAAAAACTAAACCAACTGCAAATTTTTACAATAAGAACCATTACAAAATGACAATAGGAATATATTAAAATAACCAGTTTATCAAAGTAGAACCCCCCCCATAAAAAAAATGAGTTGCAGCACTTAGGGCTCATTCACTGTAAAACCCCATAGTGGAGTCACATTTTTACTGCCTCACCCCAATTTGTTCCCCCTGTACGCTCCATTCACACTTGGGCAACTTGTCATGCAGCTTTGGACATCAAAGTCGCATGACAAGTCATTCCTCATGTTTTCTAATGATAACCATTCATTTATGTGTGACTTAAAGTTGCAGCGACTTCAAAGTAGTTTATGCACTACTTTGGTCTGACTTTCATGCAAATTGAGGACCATAGACTTCAATGTTATCCCTCAAAAGTTGCATGAAAGTTGTACCTGAATGTTATACAATGCAACAGTTGTCCATATTCACTGATTTTCACTGTACAAGTGTGAATGGAGCCTTAGCTGCAGAGGCAGCGACTGGGAGTGTACACATGCCACAACCTCATTGCTTTGCTTTGTGGACCCCCTTTCACATTCAAGTGAATGGGGCTGCTCTGCAAGTCCACTGGAACTGTACGCAATGTACATGGTTGCACCACGGTAGTGCTGTTATCACAGACTGAAGTTTGTCAATCAGCAACTAGCCCAACCCACTACTTTCTGGATGGACAGAACTGCCTTAGTTGCTGAAACCCTCCCATTATGGGCTGCAGTTTTCGGGGATTTGGCTCGGTCAAGGAAGGTAAGGAAAGTTTTTGTTTATTTTAGGGGGCTTGTGCATCACATAGTAACTGAATTCATTACAGGAGTCCTAAATTATACCTTAGCTAAAAGAATATTTCTACCAACATATACAACACCAATTACAACTAGAAATAATGATATTACTTTTAGACCCCATGCACACTAGCATTTTTTATAAGCTTAAAAAACACTAGAAAAAAATGCTGATAATAGTGTTTTTTTTTTGTGCTGGCTTGTAGTAGCTTTTAGGAGAGTTAGCATTTTTACAGTACATGAAGGAAAAAAGAACCACTCGAAAAAAGTTCTTAGAAGCGTTATTAATGTTTAGTGTTTTTTTTTTCTGCCAGGAAAACGCTCCCAAAAACTCTACAACAACATTTTTTTTTTTTTCTGCTCCTAAATGCTGAAGCTTGAAAAACGCTTTTAGTATAAAATGGTGTGTATGGACATATAGGTGTAGCGGGGTCGTTCCCCTTTTAGGGGAGAAGACTACATTCCCCATAATTCCCCAGGCTCCCGGGAGGCTGTTTGTTTCCGCCCGAGAGGCTGCTGGGGGAGGAGATAAAAGGGAAGAGGAGAGACCGCCTCTTCCTCTTCTGACTGCGCTGGTGACACAGAGACTTGCAAGTGAGGAGACACCTGTGCGGACCGGGACTGCTGAAGGCCTGAAGCCTGGGCCTTGCAGCAGACGGAGAGAGACTCTCACCCCTCAGAGTCAGCAGCAGCGGAGCGGAGACTTTTCCCTACAGTCGGTCGGTCGGAGAGAGGACCGGAGCGCAGGGGCTGTGACGGAGGAGGCCGGACGCCGCCATTGGAGGTCCCGGAGCTGAGGACGGTACCCTGGAGTGGTGAGCGAGCTGGAAGGCTCATCATACATTGTCACTTTTCACTTCTATGCCTATTGAACTGCCAAGGCACAATTACCTCAGAGCAGCAGCTTGTTTCTTTCTGTGGATTACAAACACACCATTTAAAGCTACATGTGCACCACCTCTACAGTTCTCTTGCCGGTGAAGAATACTGTATTTCCTCAAGGACTGAGCTCTATTGCTAGGGATCAGGCCTGATCTATTAGATAGTCGCAGTTAGATTTGTTGCACCTCAGAGGTGCATAGCAGACGGTCGCACATGTGGCGCTCCGTTCCCCATTGCTATTTTGATACATATATGTGTACATGTTAAAGTGCATATTGCAGGGACCTGCTAATGTGTTGTAAGTTAAATGTTTGATGCATGTTACTATTTCTTTTCTTACTGCCAAAGTAAAGCCAGTTATTCTTATCTCAGCAGTCTGCTTGTGAGTTTGAGTCCATTACACTTAGAGTATAAGTGATATTTATATGTGCATAGATACATACCCCTTTACTAACTGTGCCAGAGCGGGTAGAGCAAATTGCCGGGGGGTTGGTGGAGCTGTACTCAGGGACCCAAAACAAACTTGCGGCCCTCTTAATTGGGGGTATCGCTACATAGGATAACACTATTACCTTCTAGGGGCAGAAAAAAAAATGCTCATTATAGCTTCTAGGAGCTTAAAAATACGCTAGTGTGCATAAAGTCCTAATGTTGTAATCATGAATATTATTTTTATTTACCATACCACTCACCAAAGCTTACTGCTTAGGTAGAATCCTGTTTATATCTATGTTTATAATTTTTCAGTTGCAGATGTTTTGGGTTGGGTTGCGGTAAGGCGTCTTGTTGGCTATTTAACAGAAGAAGAATGCAGTCATTTCTTTAGACGCCTCTCTGGACAGGTCAAAAAGAGCAAGGAGAGTGAGTTGATAATGTGATAACTGCAGTTTTGTATTTTCAATTTAGTTGGATAATATTTTATTTGTGATTTTGGTATCTTTGTTACGGATTTGTACTCTATAATAGCATAATACTGTCCAAAATGATATTCGACAATCAGTGCCTTATTGATGAAATAAAGATAACATTTATTGTAAAATAACTTAATAGTTTTCAATACATGCAAGACATGCATTATTCATTTTACCTTTTATCATACACAGTGCCCATGGAAGAATGTCACATGTCAATAAAGAAGTGGTATGAAGAAAAGGCCGATACCACAGACTTGGATCGGTTATATTATGCCTTCATCTATATAAAACGCATTGATCTTGCTAATGGTAAATATATGCAGAAGAACACTACCAAATAGTCATACCTGAGTATGTTCTATTGTCATAGAAACAAATTGTCCTAATAGATTTATAAAAAATCCCAATAGGTACTTGCGTCCCCAATACTCATACTTGAAAAAAGTTATTTTTTTTAGGCAATTGGACTTTAGTGGTACCAACACATTTCAATGTGTAGATAATTAAAAAATGAATATTTATTACAAAGTTCATTATTAAAAATTACTTTAAAACATTACAAAAAAATCACACAAGACTCCCTCAACAGCTAGGCTATAGTTTGCAAGAGAAACTCTCCAGCACCAAAGGGTTGTTAGTGCAACTTGAAAACGGGTATATAGCTAGCTCTTCTTAGCACGTTTCATCTGCTTCTTCAGGAGTATTTTCGAGGGAGTGAATTTCCTATAGAAAAATAAGTATAATATTAAGCATGTGCAGTGCACAAAAGTGCTATGGATAGAACAATCAAGCTCTACTCTCATTATTAAAGAGCAGCATAGCATAACTGAGAAAAGGGAAAGGAGGGCTTACCCAAAGGAACTAGGCAGGCATGGGGGGGAAATACATATTTTTATATAGGAAATTCATTCCCTCCAAAATACTCCTGAAGAAGTGGCTGAACCATGAAACATGTTGAGAAGAGCTAGCTATTTACCCGTTTTGATATTTTTTGTAATAATGTTTTTAAGTCATTTTTTAGTGATGAAGTTTGTCATAAATATAAATTTTTTAATTCTCTACATGTTGTAATGTCTGTGTCGGTATCACGAATGTCCACTTGCCTTAAAAAAAAAAAGCTTTTTTCAAGTATTCTCTGTTGGCATTACTGGTCAGCCAAAGTTGTTTACTTCACTGTAAAAAGTCAAGTACATATATTATTCTTTTAAATTACATCAACCTAAAGTGGAACTGCAGACAGTTTTTAAAACCTAACTCTGGGCTGGCGTCAAATTTAACCATATAGTGCCCTCCACCCCTGCACGAGTTAAAGTTAAATGCTTGTTTTCTCTAGGGAGTGGTAAATAAATACAAATACTACCTTATTGCTTCCCCCCCCCCCCCAGCAGCCTGTGCTTTTCTTCAATCTCTGACACTCTTAGGATGCAGGCAGACTCTCTCAGGCCTCGGGTACAATTCTGGACCACTAGGCCTGCATTGTACAGTATGTGATTATGTCAGACAGCCTGTGTCGTGGAAAAGGGCTTTGGGTGACTGGCTATGTAGCATGGAGGAAGCCCACAGGAGCAAGGAATAACTTAAGTATTTGTACTTATTTCAATACTCCTAGACAACATGAGCATTTGACCCAAGTTGAAGTTGGGCTTAAAATATTAATAAACAATAAATCAGAAAATATCAAGGATTAAATACTAATTCGTTTACCTATATACCAAAGTCTTAGAACCGAACTGAACAAAAAGATGGCCAACCAAATCTTTGTTGTGACGTAATCCCTGTGAGTTCCCGGGCTTGCTCCCCATAATAGATTACGGCTGCACACATACTGAATGTATTAATAGAAATACCAGGAGCTGGTATCCCTGGGACAGGAGAGGCATCAAGGTAACTCACTAGCGATAATGGCCCCACTGATGATGGGACCTGCCCACAGCCTGGTCAGTATGAACCATGAAGAGCTAAAGAGATCCAAGGCCCTTAAATAGTAAAGTAAACATAAAAATATATGTGGGAAGGGTTTAACAGACCAAGCTGTCCAGTAAAGCTGAGCATGCAATAGTCTTCTAGTTTCAGTATGTACTGGGCTTTTCTTACACCAAGGAATTTGGCAATTAGGTATCATGTCCAAATACAGGAGTGCCCATGGCAGGACCACCTGAGTGCAAGAAAGAATAGGTATTTTGCATGTAAGGAATCATTGCTGGCCTTAGTGAATAAATCCAGAAGAGCTAATCCTTCCAGTTTTGAGTTGTATATCTGGAAATAGTAGAATAAGTGTATCTCAATACAATTCTTATTAATACAAAAACAAAATGGCGGTCATCCATGTGGGTACTTGGGCATGTAATGAGCAAGGTCCATAAAGATGTAGAGATGAGCGAGTTTGGGGTGGAGGAACTTGACTGGCCTGCACAGAGTCCTGACCTCAACCTGATAGAACATCTTTGGGTTGAATTAGAGCGGAGACTGTGCGCAGGCCTTCTCGTCCACATCGTGCCTGACCTCCCAAATGCGCTTTTGGAAGAATGGTCAAACATTCCCATAGACACACTGCTAAACCTTGTGGACAGCCTTCCCAGAAGAGTTGGAGCTGTTACAGCTGCAAAGGGTGGGCCAACTCAATACTGAACCTACGGACTAAGACTGGGATGTCATTAAAGCTCATGTGCGTGTAAAGGCAGTCCATATACTTTTGGTAATATAGTGTTGTCTATTGGATTGTGAGTATGAATACCTATTTTCCTTATAATAATCTGTGTTTAACCACTTGCCGACCGGCTCATGTCGATATACGTCGGCAAAGTGGCACATTCCCGTGAATCGCTGTACGGGTACATCTTCCCCTTTAAAAGCCGCCGGGGGCACGCGGGGCCAGCGGACGCGATCGTCGCCGGCCACCCGCGATTGCGGGAACGAGAGCTCGAACAGGAGAACCCCCAGTCAGTCCTATCCCCATACAGTTAGACACACTAACTAAGAAACACATTTAACCCCTTGATCGCCTCCTAGTGTTAACCCCTTCCCTGCCAGTGACATTTACACAGTAATCAGTGCATTTTTATAGCTCTGATCGCTGTATAAATGCCAATGGCCCCAAAAATGTGTCAAAAGTGTCCAATCTGTCTGCCGCAATGTCATAGTACCGCTAAAAATCTCAGCTCACTGCCATTACTAGTAAAAAAAAATGCCATAAAAATAAATCGTTTCCATAGTTTGTAGACGCTATAACTTTTGCTTTTTTTTTTTTTTAATTATCGCTTGTTTATAGCGCAAAAAATAAAAACTGCAGAAGTGATCAAATACCACCAAAAGAAAGCTCTATTAGTGAGAAAAAAAAGACGCCAATTTTGTTAGGGTACAATGTCGCAGGACTGCGCAATTGTCAGTTAAAGTGACACAGGGCTGTATCGCAAAAAATGGCATGGTCATTAAGCAGCCAAATCTTTTGGTCTGTATGCTGTTAAAAATAATGCACTAGGCCGGTGCTCCTTCTCATTGTTTATTATGCAATAAAAAAAGCATGCTCACAATGAGTTACAGTGGAAGTATTGGAGCTTTGTCTATCAGAATGGCTCTAAATTTGCCCATAACTACAGCCTTTTGGAGGCTAATGTAGGTGACTGCATTTTATACTTGCAGCCGTTTTGATTGTTTCCCATTAAACAGACTCATTAATATTTTAGAAGCAGGCTAAGGTCTGGTAAGCTTCAGTAAATTGTAATTTTGTTTTTGGCTTTAAATGCACTTTACTGATGAGTTATAATGAGTTGGAATAAGGTAGAACTTGTGAAGTTGTGTGTAGAGTGATAGATCTATGGGACATAAACATAACATTTCAGTGTAAGTTTATCCCTAACCATATTAACATATAATAAATGCATTGTGATAATATCATCTAACAGAAAAGCCATTTGACACCAAACCGCTTTTACTTTTTTGATAAAGTTTCTATCAATTTATTTAACAGCTGTCATGGATGAACTATATCAAAAAGTTCTAGAGGATTTTGATAAACCAATGGGAATTTTAAATAGAAATTCAGGAGGCTCATCCAGACAAAATAATGGTAAGTTGTCATGGCTATACTGTCTCTTTTTATTTTAACTATAAGTATAATCAACCAAAAACATATCAGTGTTGAGAACTTCTCATTCAAAACATACCAATAGCTGGGGTAGCTAAAATAAAAATAATGTCCATGGGCTGGTTGCCACCCGTTGGTTGCTGCAGACCTGTCCATTCAATGAAAGAGTACGTAATTCAGAGCTTTCGTATTGTACATGAGAGGGAGATGCTCTATCCTTGACGTCATCCATCCAGTAGAAGAGCAGTGTGGGACATAGATCATATCCCTGCTAACTCACTCACTGCCTAGGAGATTGCTAGTCACTTTAAAAATAATATTGATTCAATTCGTGATGAAATCTCCGCTCTACAGGTGTCTCTCCCCCCCCCCCCCCAATTAACACCCCATGTGAATATGTACAATAACACTCCCCTTATTCAAACCTGCTACTATAGACAAAGTTGCTAAACTCATTTCCAATGCCCACCTAACGTCCTGTCCCCTGGATCCTAGTCCCTCTCAAATACTACGGTCACCCTCTGACTCTATCTTACACACTCTAACCCACATCTTCAATCTCTCCCTCTCTTCTGGCATCTTCCCCAATGCTCTAAAACATGCACTGGTCACCCCCATATTTAAAAATCTATCCTTGGAGTCAACCAATCTTACCAATCTACGCCCTATCTCCTTGCTCCCCTTTTCCTCTAAACTCCTTGAGTGCTTGGTCTACAACCAGCTAAGTGACCACCTCATTAAGAATAACTTTCTTGATCCCCTTCAGTCTGGATTTTGCCCTCAACACTCCACAGAAACTGCTCTTCTAAAACGCATGAATGACTTACTAACAGCAAAAACCAACGGACACTATTCTGTACTCCTACTTCTGGACCTTTCGGCTGCCTTTGATAGGGTTGACCACCCCCCTGCTCCTCAATAAACTTTACTCCCTCGGTCTCTGTGACTGTGCTTTTTACTGGCTCTCGTCCGACCTATCCCACCGCACCTTCAGTGTCACCTACAATTCTACTTCCTCCTCTCCTCTTCCTTTCTTCGTCGGGGTTCCCCCAAGGTTATGTTCTTGCACCTCTCCTATTTTCAATCTACACCTCCTCCCTGGGTCAGCTGATAGCCCCTAATTTCTTCCAATATAATTTCTACGCTGATGACACCCAAATCTATCTCTTCACCCCTCAGTTCCCTCCATCAGTCTCCTCAAGCATCACTAACTTACTAACAGACATATCTGTATGGATGTCACACCACTTCCTCAAACTCAACTTGTCCAAAACTGAGCTCATAATATTTCCTCTCCCATGTACCTCTTCCCCTGACTTCTCTTTCAAGAGCAATGGCACAACCATCCACCCACCCCCACATGCCAGGCTGCTAGGTGTTATCCTGGATTCTGAACTCTCCTTTTGGCCCCACATCCAATCCCTTTCCAAAGCTTGCCGTCTCAATCTCTGCAACATCTCCAAACTACGTTCCTTTCTAACTAATGAAACGATAAAGCTCCTGATCCACTCCCTGGTTATCAATCGTCTCGACTATTGCAACTCCCTCCTCATTGGATTACCTTTAATTAGGCTATCCCCTTATTTAGGCAGTCCATCATGAATGCTGCTGCCAGACTCATCCACCTTACAAACTACTCAGTATCTGCTACCCCTCTCTGCCAATCCCTCCATTGGCTGCCGCTCAAATGCCCAACAAATTAAATTCAAAATACTAACAATAACTTGCAAAGCCATCCAAAACTCTGCCCCCAGCTACATCACTAGCCTAGTCTCAAAATACCAACATAATTGTCCTCTTCATTCCTCCCAAGACCTCCTGCTCTCTAGCTCACTCATCACCTCCCCCCATACTCGCCTCCAGGATTTCTCCCGAGCCACTCCCGATCCCCTGGAGTTCCCTACCCAATCTATCAGACTATCTCCAAATCTATGCACTTTTAGGTGATCCCTGAAAATCTCAGAGAAGCCTATCCTGCCTCCACGTAACTGTACTTTCATTTTCTTCATTAGATTATACCACAGTTTTTTTATCCTTTTGTATCACTTGACCCTCCCTTCTAGATTGTAAGCTCTAATGAGCAGGGCCCTCTGATTCCTCCTGTATTGAATTGTATTGTAATTGTACTGTCTGCCCTAACATTGTAAAGCACTGTGCAAACTGTTGACGCTATATAACTCCTGTATAATAATAATGGGCTTTCCAAATCCCACTGACACCAAAAGCGGAAATTATTCCTCTCACAGACACCAATTATGGAGCACTGTTCTTTGCACTGAGACCAACAATGGGGAACCATTGTTACTTTGATACCAACAATGGGGCCCTTCCTCGGAGTGTCAGGATATTTATTACTCCTACTGCCCATGACAAGGAATTTTCCCCCCACTGTCTTTCAGGACAGCCACAATGAGACCTTGGCTCCTCCCCTCCTTAGGAAACACTGCATCAGCTAATAAAAATCAACTTCACCCTGCCGGTCTTCAGTTATTGTGTTTCCTCCGGGGGGGAGACACCGTTACGAACTAGGCCAGACAGTCAGGGAGATTGAGGCTATTGGGTCCTGCAGGGGAGGCCGGGGCTCCCAGGGACGGCGGTGGGTCACATACTTGACCGAAAAGATCATTTTTGCCACCCCATCTTCTCCGGTGCAGGTGGAAGATCCGGGGGCCCGCTATCGCATCCACAGGGATGCAGGAGGGAGGCAGCTCCGCTCTCCTCGCACGCTGGTGCAGCCGCAGTGGAACTCGGGCGGGCTGAGTGGCAGGTGATGTCACTCCCGGTGGTGGGCGGACGCTTCCCTTTGACCCGCGGCTTCCGGTTCTGGGTCGCGGATGCTGATAGCAGGCCAGGCGCAGGCTGGAGAGGATCCGGGAATGTGGCACAGGCATAGTGAGGCTCCACAGGCGGCCACCAAGCGTGGCCATGTATGAAGCGGGAACCAGCCCAGACAGTGCACAGCGATGCCAGCTCGAGCCATCCGAAGGTAAGGGAAACTTGGGGAGGACTCCCCCTTACATCGGGATCCCGCCTCCACTGTATGGTTCCTAAAGGTGGAGGACCTCTTGGGGGCCATTTTACACCATTCTAAGAATTTAGGCAGACATGGAGACCCCAACACGATCAGATGTACCGGGGCATGAGAGAACAGAAAAAGAAAGTTTTCCCGGTCCATGATGTTCTGGTGGAAACCCAACCCCTGGTTGGACACAGGCTGGAAGCGGTGCTGGACCGCTTAGCGGATAAAAATACATTTTTCCCTGTCAAGCGCAAGCCTCCAGTCCAAGCAAAAAAGGGGTGCCCCTAAACCAGAGGGAGAGAAGAAAGTTTGGGGTCAAAGGGGCAAGGGCAGAGGGGGCCCAATTTTTCGCCCTCCTGAAAAGCCCTGTAAAACCCAATGACGTTCCAGGCACGGTGGGGGGAAGACTGGGGGCTTGCCTCCCACAGTGGGAGGCGGTCTCCTCCAGTCAATTTATCCTGGGGATTGTAAGGAGGGGGTACCACCTAGAATTCCCAAGACCATCCCCACGAAGACTGGAAGGAAATACAAGGCCACCACATACAGGTGCGATCGGACAACTCCTTGGTGGTCACGCAGCGGAGTCTGAACAGAGATTCTGAACTGGGCCGAGGACAATGCATTGTCCCTCTCGGTGGTTTATCTAAAAGGGGAAAATAATGTAGTGGCGGAGAGGAGAGTGATTGGGTCCTCAACCAGGAGGTCTTCAATCTCATATCCAGAAGATGGGGACTCCTGAAGGTTGATCTTTTTGCGATAAAGAAGATAATGAAAACCCCTCGATTCTTCTCCTTGAACAGGTGAGAAGGCGCACTGGGGGTGGATGCTCTGACAGAGAGCTGACATTTCGCAAAGTGCTATGCCTTCCTGCCACCGGTCTTCCTGCGGGCAGTTCTCAGAAAATTTCAGGCGAACACTTCTCTGATCCTGGTGGCACCACTTGCCCAAAAGGTCCTGGTTCTGATACATCTAGCAGCAGAGCCCACATGGTTCCTGCCAGGAGCAAAATACGATGATACTTGAACAAAAAAGAGCTGCATGGTCAAGTTGCCAGAAAGAAGCCTTTACTGCACAAGTTCCACAAAAAAGCCTGGTTACAATATGCCCCAACAACACCTTGACATGCCTCATTGGGCTTTTTTGTGGCATTGGCACAGTAAAGGCTTCCTTCTGGCAGCTCAACCATGCAGATCTTTTTTGTTCAAGTATCGTTGAATTGTGCTCCTTAACCACTTGCTTACTGGGCACTTAAACCCCCCTCCTATCCAGACCAATTTTCAGCGCTGATGCACTTTGCATGACAATTGCGTGGTCATACAACACTGTACTCAAATGCAATTTCTTTTGGTGGTATTTGATCACCTCTGCGATTTTTTATTTTTTGTAAAAAAAAATGTAAAAAGACCAAATAAAAAAAAAAAAAAAATATATATATATATATATATATATATATATATATATATATGTGTGTGTGTGTGTGTGTGTGTGTGTGTGTGTGTGTATGTGTAATATATATATATATATATATATATATATTTTTTTTTTTTTTTTAATTTGTTATAAAATTTTAAAACCGGTAATTTGTGTCCCTCATTGATGTATGCTGATGAGGCGGCACTGATGGGCACTGATCGGTTACACTGATAGGCAGCACTTCTAGGTGGCACTGATTGGCACCACTGGTGGGCATTGATAGGTGGCATTTGTGGACATTGATAGGTGGCACTTGTGGGCACTCTGAGATGGCATACATGAGGCATAATTGCCTCTTCCTTTTCGGGACCGATGTTCCTTTAAGATGAGCTGTGATAGGATTTTTTTTTTTCTCCACTGTTAGCGTGAGGAGAAAAAAGACGACTGGCTCCTTACTCGGATCAGTGATCACCGGAGTCTCAGTGACTCTGTGATCACAGCGCTCTCCGCGTGCGCCCTGTAGTGCGCACATAGGGAGCGTGCACGGGGGAGGCCGTCATATGATGGCCTCCCAGGAATTCAGATCCGCGCTGTGGCCGTCATTCGGCCATAGCGCAGATGTCAAGTGGTTAAAAACAACCAGTCTTTTTGGAGAGCAGCCCGTATTTCTCCTGAGGTTACCTGTGGGTTTTTCTTTGTATCCTGGGCAATTCTTCTGCCAGTTGTGGCTGCAAAATTTCTTGGTCTACCTGACCTTGGCTTTGTATCAGGAGTCCCGAATTTTCCACTTCTTAATAAGGGATTAAACAGTACTGACTGGCATATTCAAGGCTTTGGGTATTTTTTTTATATCCTTTTCCATCTTTATAAAGTTTCATTACTTTGTTACGCCGGTATTTTGACTGTTCTTTTCTACCTCCTCGGGGCGCAGAGCACTGTGCCCTGAGCCCACCCAGTTGTGTGACAATAGCAAATTAATATTCGCTATTGTCTTCCTGATTTAGTCTGAGTCTTAGGTCTGCAGTGACTAGTGGTGCGCATGTCCTCCGTGCCTGGAGCCGCAGCCAAAGGGGTGTGTTTCGGGCAGCAGCAGAGAACAGATCGGGAAGATCTGGGCACCCTCTTCATCACCCTCATCGTACCCAGCCTGGTCCAGTACATCAAGATGAGCCCGGTATATGTGACGTATATTGTCCCTCCACGAGAACACCAAAGGTGCTGTCATGGTGATGGGAATATATCCACCTGTATGGGAAGGAGAGCCCGGCCTCTGTGTGTGCGGTGAATACATAGACTGGGTGATGTATGGAGTGTATACCCTCCTGGTGTACAGTATATACCCCCCCCCTGTATTCCCATCTGTCTCCCACTTAGTTTGCAGTTGACATCTATGCAGATACCCAAAAGTGATAGGCACAGAGAAAATTCTATTTTAGTTCCAATATTTTCAAGTTGTAGAAATAGACCCATTTTTGTCTTTTCGCCCACAAAGATCCTATGCTGAATGTCATAACATCAAAAGGCATAATGGTCATGAGAAACCATTTATTTCTATTGACACCCTGTGGCGCTACTCTTGGCCTCTAAACTTGGCACATAAATTGGGCATTTTATCTTTTTATGTGTACTAGTGTGTTTTCTTCTCACTCTTACAGTATCTTTTTTGTTTTGCTTTTCTATATTTGTTATCTCCTTTCATCCTTCCTGGACCCACAGTCCCCACGTTGGATGTACCTGACGGCACACTATAGTGAATATTCTGTATTTCAATGAGCCAGTCTTATTTGACAATGTTTGCTTGCATGACCAGCTTATTGTACATCCTTTTATGTATTGTTCATTTTGAAATTCAGGAAAAATTTTATGCAGAAAAAAAAAAAAAAATGTGCATTTTATATATTTTTAATATCTGGTAACAACCTGTGTTTATGTTCTTATAGGGGATGAAGACGAGGATGAACTCATTATTTTAAGAAAAGAACTCCCTCCTGACCAATCTGTGTCTTTAAGCTTGATCTTCTCAATATGGTTCTTGTCACTAGTTGTCATACCGTTAATTGCCTTAATTGTAGGTGCTCTTTGTACATGTTGTGCCCTCAGTATAATTAATGTCTTAGATAATTAATGCCTTACCTTACTCAGAATTTATTCAGCAATAGGCAAATATGCCCGCACTAAAGTTTTGGAGATACCACACGTCTCACGAATACGAAGAAATTATTGGCTAGTGAAATGTAACCCAAAGGGGCAATTTAAAGATCTTCAGGCATTTTTCTGTTTATTTAACCACTTCAGCCCCGGACCATTTGGCAGCCAAAGGACCAGAGGTCTTTTTTCAATTTCGCACTGCACTACTTTAACTGGTAATTGCGCGGTCATGCAATTTTGTAACCAAACGAAATTTGCGTCCTTTTCTTCCCACAAATAGAGCTTTCTTTTGATGGTATTTGATTGCCTCTGTGATTTTTATTTTTTGCGATATAAACGGAAAAGGAGCGAAAATTTTGAAAAAAAAAGAGATTTTCTACTTTTTGTTATAAAAAAAATCTAATAAACTCAATTTTAGTCAAACATTTGGGCCAAAATGTATTCAGCCACATGTCTTTAGTAAAAAAAATGCCAATAAGCGTATATTTATTGGTTTGCTCAAAAGTTATAGCGTCTACAAACTAGAGTACATTTTCTGGAATTTACACCGCTTTTAATTTATGACTGCCTATCTCATTTCTTGAGGTGCTAAAATGGCAGGGAAGTACAAAACCCCCCCAAATGACCCCATTTTGGAAAGTAGACACCCCAAGCTATTTGCTGAGAGGCATGTTGAGCCCATTGAATATTTTTTTTTTTAGTCCCAAGGGATTGAATAAACAAAAAAAAAAAAAAAAAAAAAAAAATTTTTTCATAAAGTTGTCACTAAATGATATATTGCTCACACATGCCATGGTTATATGTGGAGATGCACCCCAAAATACATTTTGCTGCTTCTCCCGAGTATGGGGATACCACATGTGTGGGACTTTTTGGGAGCCTAGCCGCGCACGGGGCCCCGAAACCCAATCAACGCCTTCAGGGTTTCTAAGGGTGCAAATTTTTGATTTCACTCCTCACTACCTATCACAGTTTTGAAGGCCATAAAATGCCAAAATAGCACAAAACCCCCCCAAATGACCCCATTTTGGAAAGTAGACACCCCAAGCTATTTGCTGAGAGGCATGTTGAGTACATGGAATATTTTATATTTTGCCACAAGTTGAGGGAATATTACAAACTTTTTTTTTTTTGCCCAAAGTTGTCACTAAATGATATATTGCCCACACATGCCATGGGCATATGTGGAATTACACCCCAAAATACATTCTGCTGCTTCTCCTGAGTACGAGGATACCACATGTGTGGGACTTTTTGGGAGCCTATCCGCATACGGGACCCCGAAAACCAAGCACCGCCTTCAGGATTTCTAAGGGCATAAATTTTTGATTTCACTCCTCACTACCTATCACAGTTTTGAAGGCCATAAAATGCCAAGATGGCACAAAACCCCCCCAAATGACCCCATTTTGGAAAGTAGACACCCCAAGCTATTTGCTGAGAGGCATGTTGAGCCCATTGAATATTTTTTTTTTTAGTCCCAAGTGATTGAATAAAGACAAAAAAAAAAAATGTATTCAAAAAGTTGTCACTAAATGATATATTGCTCACACATGCCATGGTTATATGTGGAATTGCACCCCAAAATACATTTTGCCACTTCTCCTGAGTACGGGGATACCACATGTGTGGGACTTTTTGGGAGCCTAGCCGCGTACGGGGCCCCGAAACCCAAGCACCACCTTCAGCATTTCTAAGGGTGTAAATTTTTGATTTCACTCCTCACTACCTATCACAGTTTCGAAGGCCATAAAATGCCAAAATTGCACAAAACCCCCCCAAATGACCCCATTTTGGAAAGTAGACACCCCAAGCTATTTGCTGAGAGGCATGTTGAGTACATGGAATATTTTATATTTTGCCACAAGTTGCGGGAATATTACAAACTTTTTTTTTTTTGCCCAAAGTTGTCACTAAATGATATATTGCCCACACATGCCATGGGCATATGTGGAATTACACCCCAAAATACATTCTGCTGCTTCTCCTGAGTACGGGGATACCACATGTGTGGGACTTTTTGGGAGCCTATCCGCATACGGGACCCCGAAAACCAAGCACCGCTTTCAGGATTTCTAAGGGCATAAATTTTTGATTTCACTCCTCACTACCTATCACTACCTATCACAGTTTTGAAGACCATAAAATGCCAAGATGGCACAAAACCCCCCCAAATGACCCCATTTTGGAAAGTAGACACCCCAAGCTATTTGCTGAGAGGCATGTTGAGCCCGTTGAATATTTATTTTTTTAGTCCCAAGTGATTGAATAAAGACAAAAAAAATAAATAAAAAAAATTTATTCAAAAAGTTGTCACTAAATGATATATTGCTCACACATGCCATGGTTATATGTGGAATTGCACCCCAAAATACATTTTGCTGCTTCTCCTGAGTATGGGGATACCACATGTGTGGGACTTTTTGGGAGCCTAGCCGCGTACGGGGCCCCGAAACCCAAGCACCGCCTTCAGGATTTCTAAGGGTGCAAATTTTTGATTTCACTCCTCACTACCTATCACAGTTTCGAAGGCCATAAAATGCCAAAATAGCACAAAACCCCCCCAAATGACCCCATTTTGGAAAGTAGACACCCCAAGCTATTTGTTGAGAGGCATGGTGAGTATTTTACAGCTCTCATGTGTTTTTGAAAATGAAGAAAGTAAAGAAAAAAAAATTTTTTTTTTCTTTTTTCAATTTTCAAAACATTGTGACAAAAAGCGAGATCTGCAAAATACTCACCATACCTCTCAGCAAATAGCTTGGGGTGTCTACTTTCCAAAATGGGGTCATTTGGGGGTGGTTTGTGCCATCTGGGCATTCCATGGCCTCCGAAACTGTGATTGGCAGTGAGGAGTGAAATAAAAAAATTACACCCTTAGAAAGCCTGAAAGCGGTGCTTGGATTTTGGGGTCCGTACGCGGCTAGGCTCCCAAAAAGTCCCACACATGTGGTATCCCCGTACTCAGGAGAAGCAACAGAATGTATTTTGGGGTGTATCTCCACATATGCCCATGGCATGTTTGAGCAATATATCATTTAGTGACAAGTTTTTGTAAAAAAAAATATTATTTTTTTTTTTTTTCATTATTCAATCTCTTGGGACCAAAAAAAAAAATATTTAATGGGCTCAACATTGCTCTCAGCAAATAGCTTGGGGTGTCTACTTTCCAAAATGGGGTCATTTGGGGGGGGGTTTGAACTGTCCTGGCATTTTATGCACAACATTTAGAAGCCTATGTCACACGTCACCCACTCTTCTAACCACTTGAAGATAAAGCCCTTTCTGACACTTTTTGTTTACATGAAAACATATTTTTTTTTTGCAAGAAAATTACGTTGAACCCCCAAACACTATATATATTGTTAAAGCAAAGGCCCTACAGATTAAAATGGTGGGTGTTGCATTTTTTTTTTCCACACAGTATTTGCGCAGCGATTTTTCAAACGCATTTTTTGTGGAAAAAATACACTTTTTTTTATTTTAATGCACTTAAACACACTATATTGCTCAAATTTTTGATGAAATAAAAAATATGATCTTAGGCCGAGTACATGGATACCAAACACGACATGCTTTAAAATTGCGCACAAACACGCAGTGGCGACAAACTACATACATTTTTAAAAGCCTTTAAAAGCCTTTACAGGTTACCACATTAGATTCACGGAGGAGGTCTACTGCTAAAATTACTGCCCTCGATCTGACCTTCGCGGTGATACCTCACATGCATGGTGCAATTGCTGTTTACATATGACGCCAGACCAACGCTTGTGTTCGCCTTTGCGCAAAAGAAGGGGGGCAGGGGTGCTTTTTTTTTTTTTTTTTTTTTTTTTATTTTTTTTTAGGTTTTTTATTTTATTTTTAAAATTTTCATTCAATTTTTTTTTTTTTTTTTTTCATTTTTATTGTTATCGCAGGGAATGTAAATATCCCCTATGATAGCAATAGGCAGTGACAGGTACTCTTTTTTTGAAAAAATTGGGGTCTATTAGACCCTAGATCTTTCCTGTGCCCTCAAAGCATCTGACCACACCAAGATCGGTGTGATAAAATGCTTTCCCAATTTCCCAATGGCGCGGTGGGTATGCCCACCATTAGAATACCTCCCTTCATCCACCCACTTCTAATGATGGGCATACATGCACCATTTATATATGCCGAAGCATGGGGGCATCCTCCCGCAAAAAAAGTTATGCCACGTACACATGGTCGGACTTTTTTCGACCGTATGTACGTGGCATTAGGAGCAAAATCGCTCCTCCGCCCTCTGCTGCCCCCATGCTTCGGCATATATGCTCTTTTTTTTAACTGTGGTGGTGAAATCACCTCCTACAGCATTGGAGTCGCGGCTTTATGTATCGTGGGAGCAAACGCTGTTGCTGTCAAGATAAATAAATCCACGCTGCAACTGAATGGCGTACCTGCTAAGCAAATAATGGTTAACATTAAAACAAAGTAACATTACAGTAAAACAGTAAGACCTTACCATACCATACCTGCAAAGCAAATACCAAAAAAAAAACATAGTAAAAAATAAAACATTTTGTTAACGCAACCGGTGCCTAAAATATATATATGCCGAAGCATGGGGGCATCCTCCCGCAAAAAAGTTATGCCACGTACACATGGTCGGACTTTTTTCGACCGTATGTACGTGGCATTAGGAGCAAAATCGCTCCTCCGCCCTCTGCTGCCCCCATGCTTCGGCATATATGCTCTTTTTTTTAACTGTGGTGGTGAAATCACCTCCTACAGTGTTGGAGTCGCGGCTTTATGTATCGTGGGAGCAAACGCTGTTGCTGTCAAGATAAATAAATCCGCGCTGCAACTGAATGGCGCACCTGAAAACAAAAAAATGGTTAACAATAAAACATACCTGAAAAGCAAGCATGATAAAACATAAAATAAAACATTGCAGAATAGAATAGAGTAAAAAAGAGCAACAATAGAGAGAGAACAATAAAACGACAACTATTTTTGGTTTTTTATTTTATATTTTTTTTTGGGGTTTTTTTTTTTTTTGTACTTTTTTTTTTTATTTTTATTTTTTACACCTTTTTTTTTAAACTATAACTATAATTTTAACTGTAACGGTCGGGTCTCAAAATGCGATGGCATTCTTGAGACCCTGTAACTATAATTTTAACTGCAACGGTCGGGTCTCAAAATGCGATGGCATTCTTGAGACCCTGTGAAAGTGTATCCTAGCCTGTGAAATGCTGTACCCTACGCTAATACCTCACTAGTTCGTGGTAGCGTTCAAAGCATTCACCAACGCAGAGACCAGGATTGTCAGGACAGCGTGGACAATAATAACGGGTGTCACGCCTAAATCCGCGCTTGCTACAGACACGACATCTTCTTTGGGGGGCTCGTTGGGTAGGGGTACTCTGGAGGACATGAGGATAATGCCTCTCATGCAGCCGGCTTACTGCATTTGGTAGGGGATGGTGAGGTGTGGAATCGCCTGGATACAGGAGTTCCATGACAACCGCTCCCTGGAATTCAAGGAAGGGTAACGTCCCGCCTGAAGCTCCGTATAGCACATGAGCATTCAGCAAAGCCAATTGGAATAAATAAATAGACACTTTTTTGTACCAGCGTCTAGCCTTACGGACAACTAGGTACGGCGCCAACAACTGGTCGTTGAGGTCCACCCCCCCCATATTAAGGTTGTATTCGTGGACACAGAGGGGTTTCGTCACAACACCAGCCGCCGTACGAATTTGGACTGTCGTGTCTGCATGAAGGGAGGTAAGAACGAAAACATTCCTATTATCCCTCCACTTCACAGCGAGCAAATTATTACACTTGAAGCAGGCTCTCTCCCCCAGCCTAAGAGGGGAATCTACAAGCCGCTGGGGAAAGCCCCGGCGATTAGGTCGCACGGTGCCACATGCTCCAATCTGATGATCAAACAAGTGACTAAACAGTGGCACGCTCGTGTAATAATTGTCCACGTACAAGTGGTACCCCTTTCCGAATAAGGGTGACACCAAGTTCCACACTATCTTGCCAGCGCTCCCTATGTAATCTGGACAGTTCTCCGGCTCTACGTGACTATCTTTTCCCTCATAAACCGAAAAGCTCCACGTATAGCCTGTTGCCCTGTCACAGAGCTTGTAGAGCTTGACCCCGTATCTGGCACGCTTGCTGGGAAGGAACTGTTTGAAAGACAAGCGGCCAGAAAACTTAATCAGGGACTCGTCAACGCAGACAACTTGATTGGGATTAAACAAGGCTGCAAAACGTTGGTTGAAGTGGTTTATGAGGGGCCGAATTTTGTAGAGCCGATCAAATTCAGGGTCTCCACGAGGACGACAAAGTTCATTGTCACTGAAGTGCATGAACCGCAAGATCTGTTCGTATCGTGCCCTGGACATGGAGGCAGAGAACACGGGCATATGGTGGTGCGGTGAGGTGGACCAATAAGACCTCAGAGTCGGGAATTTGTGTATGCCCATGTTGAGGGAAAGGCCCAGAAAGGTCTTAAATTCGGAAACCGTAATTGGTTTCCAATCTCTGGCAAGGGAAGGCACTTGGGGATTAGCGGCGATGTGTTGACCAGCGTATATATTACTTTGGTCCACAATAGATCTATAGAGATCTTCCGTGAAAAACAGCGAATAAAAATCGGATGGCTTAAAATCAGCTGTTTCCACCTGAATACCGGGTTGGCCAGTGAATGGGGGAAGTACGGGTTCTGCAGAAGTGGTGGGCACCCAATCAGGATTGGCGAATTCTGCAGGAAGGACACTATGTGATCGACGGACCTGCCTTTGTCTTCTTCTTGGTGGCAGCGGGACACTACTTGTGCTTGCCACCTCGCCAGCTTGAACTGCACTTATGGGACTCGCCACGTCACCAAGTGTTACTGCAGTGCTGGTTTGACTACGTCCAGGGTGTACTAGGCCGCTGGTGCTTGCCAGTTCACCAGAAGGAATAGCGGCGCTAGTACTTCTCTGCTCCATACGAGAGACCTGCGGTTCCTGCACCTCAACAACATCAGAAGATCGGGATCGGGTACGCCTGACCTTAGCAGGGACCACACCTTCGTCGCCAGAGCTATCTGTCATGGAGCCGCTGTCGTCTACTGGATCGTATTCTGAGCCTGATTGTGACAGATGAGTGACCTCCTCTTCACTATCTGACATACTCAGAAACAAGTAGGCCTGTTCACTAGTGTACTTGCGATTTGCCATTTTGGGCTCTAAATTTAGTAGTACACTAGTGAGATTCACAGGAAAAAAAGCTCCTAGGCTGCTGGCGAATGAATCAAAACGCTACCAAAAAAACTGTTAGCGATCGCAGGGATCAGGCCTGACTCTGCGAACGCTGCAGTTATGTGTGCTTAGTGTTTTGGAAGTGACAGTGATCGATCGATACTGCACTTGGGTGGGCTGGGCTGGGCTGGGCGGAGGGGGAAAACGCAGGTGCTAGCAGGTATCTGGGCTGATCCCGCTAACAATGCGTTTTTTGGAACCCTAAACTGCTGGGACGCTAGTATAGATCTGATCAGATCAGATATTGATCTGTTCAGATACTATACCACTAAGGGAGGTGTATGCTTTGCGCGTGGGTGTTTGCGGTACTGGCACTAACCTGGGGCGACGCAGACCTTATTTGACCCTAACACCTAATTGATATCACCCGCCGGGCGATCAGGGGGTTAAACCGATAGTTGGGTAATAAATGGCGGGTGCCCTGACAGTATAAAAAAACAAGCTAACTAACCAGCGTCACCCGTAACAGTTATACGGTGATCACTGGTGAAAGGGTTAACTAGGGGCAATCAGGGGGTTAAAACCTTTATTAGGTAATATATGGGGGTACCTGACGCTATATAAAAACCTGACGGGGAACCTAAATAACTAAATAACTAACTGGCTAACCAGCGTCACCAGTGACACTTATACTGTGATCACTGGTGAAAGAGTTAACTCTAGGGGCAATCAAGGGGTTAAAACCTTTATTTAGGTTGTAATATGGGGGTACCTGACCTATAAACCTATTTATAATCCTATATAAACCTGGCGGTTACCTAAAAAAAAAACTGGCTACCTAGCGGCACCAGTGACACTAATAGAGCGATCAAAAAAAACGATCGCTTAGTGACACTGGCAAAAGGGGGTGAAAGGGTTACCTAGGGGGCAATCAAGGGGTTAAACCTTTATTGGGGGGGTAGGGGGCTACCTTGGACCTAAAGGGGCCTAAAACTAACTGCCCTGACAGTTATTGCAGTCACACTGACACTAAATGCAGTGATCAGTAAAATAAATGATCACTGCAATCAGTGACACTGTGACTGGGGGGGCAGGGGGTGATCTGGGGGGTGATCAGGGGGTGACAGGGGGGTGAAATGTGTGCCTATGTGTGCCTGGTGTCAGTGTAGTGTTTGTGCACTTACTTGATGTCTTCTCCGCTCGGCGTCCCGGTCAGAAAGACCGACACGAGGAGCGTGACATCACTTCCCCTTGCCTGTGTTTACAATTACACAGGAAGGGGAAGGAAGCGGACGAATCCCATTGGCCAGAGCGATCGGGAGGGGGTGGCCAGAAACGACTGGCCGTTACCTCGTCCCGCATCGCTTCTGAAGCCATCCCGACCGTCCCCGCCGGCGGAGGGGGGTCCGATCGGACCCCCCAACCGCCGGAAGAATGTCACGTACAGGTACGTGATTCTGCCTGTACGTGCCATTCTGCCGACGTATATATACAGGGGGCGGTCGGGAAGTGGTTAAGTAAATTTAGTAACATTTCTAGTAATGTTAACCAATTTAAAGTGTTTTAATGAATAATAAGCTATATACAAAGCATATGTGAGTAGCAGGTTTATTTAAATTAATCTCTGGGCAGAACGTACAGTGCCTTGCGAAAGTATTCGGCCCCCTTGAACTTTTCAACCTTTTGCCACATTTCAGGCTTCAAACATAAAGATATAAAATTTTATTTTTTTGTGAAGAATCACCAACAAGTGGGACACAATTGTGAAGTGGAACGAAATCTATTGGATATTTTAAACTTTTTTAGCAAATAAAAAACTGAAAAGTGGTGCGTGCAAAATTATTCGGCCCCTTTACTTTCAGTGCAGCAAACTCACTCCAGAAGTTCAGCGAGGATCTCTGAATGATCCAATGTTGTCCTAAATGACTGATGGTGATAAATAGAATCCACCTGTGTGTAATCAAGTCTCTGTATAAATGCACCTGCTCTGTGATAGTCTCAGGGTTCTGTTGAAAGCGCAGAGAGCATCATGAAGACCAAGGAACACACCAGGCAGGTCCGTAATACTGTTGTGGAGAAGTTTAAAGCTGGATTTGGATACAAAAAGATTTCCCAAGCTTTAAACATCCCAAGGAGCACTGTGCAAGCGATCATTTTGAAATGGAAGGAGTATCAGACCACTGCAAATCTACCAAGACCTGGCTGTTCCTCTAAACTTTCAGCTCAGACAAGGAGAAGACTGATCAGAGATGCAGCCATGAGGCCCATGATCACTCTGGATGAACTGCAGAGAACTACAGCTGAGGTGGGAGAGTCTGTCCATAGGACAACAATCAGTCGTACACTGCACAAATCTGGCCTTTATGGAAGAGTGGCAAGAACAAAGCCATTTCTCAAAGATATCCATAAAAAGTCTTGTCTAAAGTTTGCCACAAGCCACCTGGGAGACACACCAAACATGTGGAAGAAGGTGCTCTGGTCCGATGAAACCAAAATCAAACTTTTTGCCCACAATGCAAAACGATATGTTTGGCGTAAAAGCAACACAGCTCATCACCCTCAACACACCATCCCCACTGTCAAACATGGTAGTGGCAGCATCATGGTTTGGGCCTGCTTTTCTTCAGCAGGGACAGGGAAGATGGTTAAAATTGAGGGGAAGATGGATGCAGCCAAATACCGGACCATTTTGGATGAAAACCTGTTGGAGTCTGCAAAAGACCTGAAACTGGGACGGAGATTTATCTTCCAACAAGACAATGATCCCAAACATACAGAAAAATCTACAAAGAAATGGTTCACAAATAAACGTATCCAGGTGTTAGAATGGCCAAGTCAAAGTCCAGACCTGAATCCAATCGAGAATCTGTGGAAAGAGCTGAAAACTGCTGTTCACAAACGCTCTCCATCCAACCTCACAGAGCTCGAGCTGTTTTGCAAGGAAGAATGGGCAAGAATTTCAGTCTCTCGATGTGCAAAACTGATGGAGACATACCCCAAGCAACTTGCAGCTATAATCGCAGCAAAAGGTGGCTCTACAAAGTATTAACGCAAGGGGGCCAAGTAATTTTGCACGCCCCACTTTTCATTTTTTTATTAGTTAAAAAAGTTACAAAAATCCAATAGATTTCGTTCCACTTCACAATTGTGTCCCACTTGTTGGTGATTCTTCACAAAAAAATAAAATTTTATATCTTTATGTTTGAAGCCTGAAATGTGGCAAAAGGTTGAAAAGTTCAAGGGGGCCGAATACTTTCGCAAGGCACTGTATATAGAAATGTATTAAATTGCTCACCCATGTAGGGCCTTTATTTGTATGTAAGCTCTTCCAAGTTTCCTCAAACTTTATTCAAATTCAGGTTTCCATCCCAGCATTCCCTGTGGGGTAGACTGGTCACCTCTACCTTTTACAACTTTATACAGCAGGAAAACATTTAAGAAATACCTGCTGAAGGTTTATGTGGATGGATAGAGGGTTGATGGGGCAAACCTAAAAATTAGCTTGTAAAAAACAGATTGTTTAAAAACATAAAACAGAAGATCTGCTCTATGGAAAGCCCACCTCCACAGTCAAGTCATTTCCAAAGGTGTTTTAAAAAATAAAAATAAAACCTACCTTGGCCCCAGCTTCTGAAGCACACGAGATGTTACCATGCCTCATTCCTACCTCCTGGAATAGCTGGACAATTAAAATCCTTTGAGAAGGCGCCCCTGAAATGGGCTGAAGTGCAGTCTCACAAGGCAGCAGATGGACATAATGACATCATCCACACCTCCTGCAAGAATCTAATGCTGGGGCTGTTCGGGAAATCTTAAGCTTCTCCCTATAAGCAAATCATTTCTTTGCACTTAAAAGTACAAAAACAGCTCTCTTGTATAATGCCGGGAAAGCGCGCTTGTATTTCTCCAAGTAACACAGACACATGCTGGTATCACGTTGAGCTTAGCAGAATCCTCCAGAGAATAGCCAGCTCTGTTTATTTATACTATAAACATGAATAACAAAGGAAGGTGGTGGCTTCAGAATCAGCCAATCAGACACTTGTATTCTTTCAAAAGAACCAATCACACACATGTATATATTCAAATAGAAATACAATAGTGACGTGCGCAGACGGTCGTGCGCGGAGCCATGCGGCAAGCATCTTTTGAGACATAGTGTCTCACAATTTGAACACTACTTTTTTTTTTAAATTCAGTAATTTTTTTATTCATTTTCTTTACACACATATACAAAATACATTTTCACATTTCAAATACACCGAATCCAGATACAGCTATTCCAACTAAACAACCACCCCCCCCCCCCCCCCCCCCCCCAAAAAAAAGAGGAACAAAATTATATTATCTCTCTCCGTCCACCCCCCCCCCCCCCCTCAGATTAACAACAGGGATCAATATAAACATCTCCTCCTCTCCCCCCCCCTAGTCTTCTGGGAAAACCGGTTCACCCTTAATCCAATAATTCCCTCCATCCTGACCAAATGGCTTTGAACCTCCCTGGATTATTTCTGTGTAAGTAAATATATTTCTCCTTGACCATAGTATCTCTTATTTGTGTCCTCCATTCCTCCGCCGTTGGAGGATATTTAGAAACCCATTTCTGGGCTATAATTTTCCGTGCTTGAAACAGGCATCTCGCTATTGTGATATAAGTATTATTTGATATACTGGGTTCTTTTACTATATTTAATAAACATATTTTAGGGTCTGATACTAAATTTATACCCAGTATATTGTTTATACATTTAATTATGTCCTGCCAATAACGATGAAGCTTGGGGCACCTCTATAACATATGTAGTAAATTCGCCGGTGTACCTTTACATTGTGGGCATAAGGGGGATTCCTTACATTTCCATCTGAACAATTTTTCTGGAGTATAATATGACCTATATAAAATAAACTGTTTTAACTTTTGAGTCGGGGACAATGAGACTTGTAATACCGCTGAGAGAGCCCCTGCCCACTGTGTATTTAGGCCTAAATCTCGTTCCCACTGTATCCTAACTGGTGATTTGTTCTTTCCATTCGTTTTACTATTCAGTAACTGATAAATTTTAGATATAAAAGCTTTTATCTTCCCTTCACTTTTCAGTAATACTATAATTTTTGCATTATTACATTTAAATTCCAATATACGTGACTGAACCTGTATAGCATGTCTAAGTTGCAGGTACTGGAAAAACCGTAGTCTTGGTATCTCGAATTCCTCCGAGATTTGAGTAAAAGATTTTTTATTATCATTCTGAAATAGTTGCTCCAGATACCTAATACCTTTATTCTGCCAAAACTCAAACCCACTTAATTTCTGTAGTTCAACATAGTGTTCATTATTCCAAATAGGAGTAAAAGAAGTGAAACCTGTGATGTTCGAAATCTGTTTCATTTCCTGCCATACTTTAGAAAATAACCTACCTAAATGAAATTTTTTCTCACTCTGCATGTTTTTTGTCTCCAGTGTGGATAGCAATGTGTATCCTCTTCCCAGCGGAAGGAGTAGTCGCTGTATAGGATCCTCTTCCCTAATTATTGACCAACCAAAGAACTGTTGTATCTGCGCTGCCAAAAAATAATTCCTTGGATGAGGTATTCCAAGTCCTCCTTGATCTTTGGGTAGCATTAATGTTGTTAGTTTTATGCGGGATTGTTTTTTCCTCCAAATGAGTTCTCGAAACAGAGATTCTATCCTACGGAACCAAAACATTGCTATCCACACTGGAGAGTTGTGAAAAACATACAGTAACTGTGGTGCCCAGATCATTTTTACCAAATTTGCTCTTCCTATTACCGTTAATGGAAGTGTACACCAACTCCGGCATTTATCTTTAAACCTGGTTAACAGTGGTTTAAGGTTCAGGTCTATATAATCTACATTCCGTGTTACCTCTATTCCCAAGTACTTAATTTTATGATTTATTTTAATTTGTTTAGTACACTCTGGTAAAATAATAGTCTCATTATGTATGGGCATTAAGACTGATTTTTCCCAATTGATACGAAATCCTGATATTTGACCAAATATGCTTACCAGGGTCATCAATTCCCGTAAGGATTTTGTAGGGCCCCCCAGGAAAATTAGAGCATCATCTGCGTACAACGCTATTTTCTCTTCTCTCCCTCCGCACTGAAAGCCCCCTATCCCCTCCGACTGTCTGACTGCCAAAGCTAGTGGTTCAATTGCTAATGCAAACAGAAGAGGGGAAAGGGGGCAACCCTGTCTTGTCCCCCGGGACAGGGAGAAGGCCAGTGACACACTACCATTAATCCGTAACCTCGCTTTCGGTTCTTTGTATAATAATTTTAACCAGGATATAAAACCTGGTCCAATGCCAAATGCTGTTTATACTATCCATAAATATTCCCATTCGACCATATCGAATGCCTTTTTGGCATCCAATGACAGAATGGCACCGATCTCCCCACTGCCCCTCTGCATCTGTAGGTTCAGAAACAATCTACAGATATTTACTGCTGCTGTTCTTGCGGGGATAAACCCTGTTTGATCTGTATGTATTAAATTGTTAATAAATCTCGAAAGCCTATTGGCCAATACTCTTGCTAGAATCTTAATATCAGATGTCAAAAGAGATATAGGGCAATAGGAATCTGGTTTTAATGGGTCTTTACCTTGTTTTAAAATTACAATTATTATGGTTTCCATCATAGATTTAGGTAGTTCCTGTGCGATATAGGCTTCATTTATCACCTTTAAAAGTTCCGGAAGCAAAATTTTTCCATATATCTTATATATCTCCACAGGAAGACCGTCCATCCCTGGCGCTTTATTATTTTGAATTTGCCTTACAGCTAGAACACTACTTACATGGCTGGTACAATGCCAGTGCTCGGCTGGCTGACATTCAAAGGGAATGCAACCTGCCCACCAACCGCCTCATTTGTGACCAACCCACCAGGTGGAACTCAACGTTGGCAATGCTGCAGCGGCTGCACACACAGCAGAGGGCCATCAATGAGTACCTGTGCGAGTATGGCACCAGGAAAGGGTCAGGGGAGCTTTGCTTCTTTTCGCCACGCCAGTGGCTACTGATCAAGGATGCATGCACTGTCCTGTCACCATTTGAGGAGGCAACAAGGATGGTGAGCTGCGACAATGCATGCATCAGTGACACTGTCCCTCTAGTCTTCCTGTTGGAGCACACGCTTCGTGGAATCATGGACAGGGCACTTGAGGCAGAACAGCGGGAGGAAGAGGAGGACTTCCTTACCTCTCAAGGCCCCCTTTATCCAGGTAGCATTCCTGCAGGCCCGCCAAACACACAGGAAGAAGAGGATGAGGAGGATTGTGTCAGCATGGATGTAGAGGATAACACTCAGCAGCAGTCTTCAAGGATTGGTTTTCAGTCTCCAGAAACCCAAGGAGTTGTACGTGGCTGGGAGGAGGTAGTTCCCGACAACATCGTCCTCAGTGACCCACCCAGAGGACTCAGAATAGCATGCCTCTGCAAACTTCAGCTGCATGGCCTCTGTGATTCTGCAAAGCATGCGAAAGGACCCTAGGATTTGTGGTATCAAGGAGAGGGATCATACCTGGCTGGCAACCCTTCTTGATCCACGTTACAAGGGTAAGGTTGCAGAACTCATCCTGCCTTCGCAGAGAGAGGAGAGGATGAAACATCTTCAAGAGGCCTTGAAGAAAGGTTTGTGCAACGCATTTCCAGACCCTGGGGGGGGGGTTACAATTTCCTGGTGCTGGACAACGTGTTGCTGCTGAATTTTTTAGTCCTCAGTGGCAAGGTCTGATTGGTTCAAGCAACCATCGCCACCGTCTGTATTATATGGTGCAGGAATATCTAGGGGCAAGAGCAGACTTGGAGACCTTTTCAACAGAGCATCCAGTGGGTTACTGGGTCTTGAGGATGGACCACTGGCCAGAACTTGCTTAATATGCAATTGAGCTACTGGCCTGTCCTGCATCCAGCGTGCTTTCTGAACGCAAATTCAGTGCTGCTGGAGGGTTTGTAATGGATAATAGAGTGCGCCTGTCCACAGACTCCGTTGATAGGCTCACATTCATAAAAATGAATCAGTCTTGGATCAGCAGCTATCAAGCACCTGATGCTGATGTAACTGATTGAATTTGCTATAAATGTGGGATCCCTTGAAGACTGCCTATGCTGACTATCCTATTCTTCCTCAATCTTGATGATGCTAGCTTCCAACAATATTTTTGGTTTAGGGCACCACCACCACCCAAGGCCCAGTTTCTCTGCCCCTGTTCAACAGGGGCATGTAATTAAAATGTTTGATCTAATATTTCACAGCAGGACCTGTTCCTGCGTCCAGCAAGAGTATCTGTGAGGGGTTACAGTATTGTGGCACCACCACCCAAAGCCCAATTTTTCTGCCCCTGTTTAACGGGGCATGTAATTAAATTTTTTGATCTAATATTTCACAGCAGCACCCGTTCCTGAGCCCACCAAGAGTAACTGTGAGGGCTTACAGTGTTCTGGTACCACCACCACCAAAGGCCCAATTTTTATGCCCCTGTGCAACAATTGCATGTAATTATAGCTTTTGATATAGTTCACAGAAGGGCCCATTCCTGCGCCCAACAAGAGTATCTGTGAGGGGTTACAGTGTTGTGGCACCACCACCCAAGGCCTTATTGTTCTGCCCCCATTAAACAGGGGCATGTAATTACAATTTTTGATCCAATATTTCATAGCAAGGCCCGTTCTTGCGCCCACCAAGTAACTGTGAGGGCTTACAGTGTTCTGGTACCACCAACACCTAAGGCCCAATGTTTTGCAGAGTATATAGGGCAGGCCATATAGTGTTCAGATTATATAGTGCCTGGGAACCCCCCACAGCATTTAAAAAAAATGGGTGCAGGGTTCCTCCTAATATCCATACCAGACCTGAAGGGCCTGGTATGGATTTTGGGGGTGACATTCACACCATTTTTTTGGGGTATTTTTATCTTTATTGCTATGATCCGACAATACATTACAGCCACGAGCACTTTTAAATAAAAATTTTTCCTTTAGAAATGTAATTTTGCTGTGATCTTTAATCTTGAAGCTGTCATTACGAACAAAGGATTTTGCTTGAAGTATTAAATAAATTTCCGTTAGCGTGTTCAATACTTTTTCCCTGTGTCATTCCATTTTATTACACGTAACTTAATTTATGAACTTATTTGTTTTGGTTTCTTTGTATGTATGAATTGCATGGGTTGTTACCAACATGTGGCAAAAATTTCATGTCAATAGCACCTTTAGAAATATATTTACCTAAAAAAATGGTGACGTGTTCAATACTTATTTTACCCACTGTACGTGTTTCATCTGTTTATTTAGCTGGCTGGAGGTCAGCTTAAAATGCAAAATCTGATGGGCTGCTATGGATAAACATTCAACACTTGAATATGTTAACATCGAGAGTGGCCGCAACATAGGGCCAGTGGAACAATAGAAAAATTAGTGTTCAGTTTCTTAGTATAGTTTAGGAATGAAGTAGCAGTACTGGGTCTAAGGATGGACATCAGTAAGTACAGTAATACCTTGGATTACGAGCATAATTCGTTCCAGAAGAATGCTTGTAATCCAAAGCGCTCATATATCAAAGCAAGTTTCCCCATAGGAAATAATGGAAACTCAGATAATCCGTTCCACAGCCAATGCTTGTCTATGTAGTACCGCATGTGGCCAGAGGTGCGGGGGCGCCGGAGACACTCAAACACTCGGGAACAGAGTTTCTCTGAGCGTCACCTGTGCCCCTCCCCCCGCACCTCTGGCCAAATGCGGTACTGCACACCCCAGCGGCTTGAATTTTTCTCGTCTTGCGAGACAACACTCGCAAAGTGAGTCAGTTTAAAAAAAAAAAAAAAAACTTGTATTGCGAAACGCTCGTAAACCGTGTTACTCGCAATCCGATGTTCCACTGTACTTGAATAGAGGACGGTTGGTCTGATATCTGGCAGGAGGAGGAAGCCCTAAAGCTTTATTTTGAATTGTAGAGTTTGTGAATACCAATGTGATCGACGTGAGTGCAGAGAAAGTTCCATCATAGGCACTTCAGCATAAAACGTGTGCTAACGATACAATGTCTTGGTGCTTAAAGACCAGCTATATTGCATTTTATGGTACATTCTTCTGAGCTGTAAATTATACCAGCTGATTTTTCTTGATCTCAAAATTTCTGAGCCATCCTTGACCTGCTTGAAGTTTTACATGCCCATCTGTCTTTACCATACTATCACAAAATAGAATTCCAGCACAGACAGTGGGACCCTCTTGGTGCCATTTCAGCAGGTGCGTGGAGCTGGGAACTCCGGTGCAGATATTTAATTACTGGAGATAATTAAAGTGGATGTAAACCCAAACATTTTTTTTTTGTCTGGCACAATATAGAGTATGGGATTTCAGATCATCTGTGCCCAGTCTTGCCACAAAGAGTTAATCCAGCTCTGAGCAATTCTCATATCTTTTTTCAGTGAAATAAAACGGACAAACTGGGAAAACTTTGTCTGTTCTTCCCCCTTGCTGTGATTGACAGGTGATTTACATATCTCATGCACTAGCCTTAGACATGCATTATTTACAATGGTTATGCCTCTCTGCCCTCTTGCTTCATGTTCTGCACATGCGCAGGAGTGACATGAGCGCGCTCTGCTTCTTCACAGAACGCACTCTGTCCATCCTTTACATGCATTCCAGTCTCACCAGGCGCGAGGCTCGTCCTCGCAATGCTGGCTGGCCGTTGGAGTATAGTGGTGGGCGGAGGAGTCCTCTGATGTCATGACTTCGCCCACCAAGCACTGAAAAAAAAAACACCCACATATTCAGCGATATTGCGGGGCTTCTGGCAGGTGAGGGGGTGACTTATATAAAATAAGGATACATGCAGGAGGCATGTATATCATTACAGATTTTAAATGTGTTAATGTTTTACATTTAATGACATTGGGTTTATATTCACTTTAAGTGAAACTGGTGGCTTCAACTCTTTTAATGTTCAACCAAAACTGAACTATTTTTTGTGGACTAAGCCTTTAATTTTAATTTACAGAAACATATTCTGTAAACATACACTTTATTTCTTGTGGTCATTCCTGCTCTTTTTCACTGGAGTCCAAAGTCAGTGGCCTACGTAGGGATAGCTGAGCAAATTCATACTGATCATATGGAGACTGGATAAAGGTTGTTCCTGTAAAGATCATTGGAAAAATATTTTTAGAATTACCAAGAAAAAGCATGCCTCTTGTTAACAGTCATATACAGTTAGAATCACAGAGGTGTGAAGAATGATAATATAAAGCTTACTTCAGACAAAGTACATTGCGAAACCCCTAAAATCTGCTGATGGCTACTATGTACTGCTGCACACTGGCATTTTCTACACTATTACAAGGAAATACAAGGCAGGGACATTTCTACAATTATGGAAGACCTAGGACACCCTGGGGCATACAGAGAGAAGTTATGCCAGCCATACATGAATCTAAATCTAGCCTGTTCAGCAAGAACCATACAAATTTCAATCCATATATAGGCAGGCTGATTGTACCCAAGTTGATCCATCAGTTGCCCTTGGTACAACTAGTCTGTCCGATTTTTCTACATATGGTTACTGCCAGCGGGTATAGCTGCCGCTCAGGAAGGCTTCCCGCGATCCCACTGGCAGAATACAATAGTGCAGTGGGAGGCATTCCCCCATCAACACTGACTGAGTTGGTGGGGGAATCAAGCAATTTTCTTTCCTTCCACCCATGGTGGAAGGAAATAAAATTGTATTATCTTTGGCCTGCTTAACTCACGTGGTACAGCAAATTGTCAGTGTGGCTGGACCAGGTCTAACATTCAGAGTAATTGGTAAATGGAGTCTGATCCTACTACTCACTGTATATACTGAACACATCTGCCGGCGTCCTTGCACTGACAAAACCTGCTTAAATTGCTGTGACAGTCCCACAAACACATATACATTTCAGGACACCAGTTCATTAAAAAAAATAAAAATAAAATAAGCTAGTTCATTACGTACAGTATACTTTATGCACACAGCATATAGGATGAGAGATAACACTGTTTGATACTACCTTTAATATTTGATTTAAAATAAATGGGCAACCAGCAACTGTTCTAACACCTTGGTAGACAGTGTGTGATATACAGCAAACTGTTTAAAGTAGGGTAGTCAGAATAGTGAATGTACAACCCTACATACAGAATAAGGTCATGAGCAATAGGTAACGTACAATCCAGCAAGCAGATTGAGGCAGTGTAAAATAGAGAACACTTAGAATGACAAACCAAATGAGGTGCTCTGAAATATGGAAAATGGATTGCATAGTACAGAAGGAGGTGCTGTGGAATAGGGAATGTACAGCACAGTGTAAAGAATTAGGAAAAGTAGAACAGGGAATGTACAGCACAGCATAGAGAAGCGGCGTGGAATAGAAAATTTACAGTGCAACCTGTTCAAAAAAGTGGCGTGGAACATGGAATATATAAGTGCCACGGACAGAATTATGTGCTGTAGACAAGGAATTGTACAACACATTAACAGAATGAGAGCAGTGTGGACTAGGGCATTTACAGGGCAGCAAAAAAAATGAGGAGCTGTAGAATAAGGTGCTTACAGCTCAGTCTGCAGAAAGGTGTGGTGTGGAATATGAAATGTACAGTGAACAGAAGCAGGTGGTACAGCTTTACTGCAGACACCTTTAAAAATTAGGCCCAGAACCATGTATGTTTTGTTAACCAGCCATAGGCTAGGACCACACCTGTAGGTCAGGGAACGCATGCTTATCCCACACTTTCCTTGACCCACAGGCAAAATTAGCTTAATGGCAGCCTTGTGTATCAAAATACGCAGTGTGTTTTTGACTGTGTGAAACCACATAGTGCCACAGCACCATGTGGTTCTATGCGGTCCGGTTTTCAAAAAAAGTGTCAGGGACTTTTCCTCCATGTTTCCCCACATGTACAGCAGCCATTTCCAATGAACGGGCCGCTATGCCTGTGCAAATTTAGCACACAGGACCCACATATGTGTGAACCTAGGCTTATGGTGAAGATGTAAAAGGTTCTTGCTGGATTACTGCTCTATATTTTTGAGGCTCCCCAAGTAATGAATGAGCCACAAGGTTCAGGAGAAGTAACAGCACACTTCCTGAACTTAGAAGTACTCTATAGGTCCATGCTTCTGTTCTAGCTGCCTAATGCTTTTGGAACAGCCGCTGCATTTGAGGTCCAACAGGCGGTGTGAGTAGCAGCTACAGTGGGGGAGGTGCCACAGTATCCCCCCAGAAAGAAAAAAATTTAAAAGAAAAACAGCAGCTGTGACATCAGGTTTAGGGGCACCCATGGAGATGTCGAGGACACAAGCCCAGGGTGTCTATAATAGTATGCCCATAATTCCAGCTTATATTGTTTAAAAAATATATAATAAATAGTACCATACCTTTGTAAACCCTAAATGAATGACATATATAGGCTAAAAGTGTTATGTATCAAACAATTTATTGGTGACAACAGTGGAACAAGCCTATGTATCATATGGTGAAATGACCACTTGCTTTCACCATCAGGAGAGCATATGATGGGGTGACAACATAGAAGCACAAGTGGGAGATGTTTAATGAGATTTTATTTAATGAGCACTGCAGATCTATACTGTAAAATGATAAAAATTACTTTAACATGCTAAAGTAAATATGAGACTGGATCGAATCTAATTTAAAGCAGAGCCTAACCCTAACTGGGTGACATTTAGTTTTACTAAAGTGCTGTGTATTAAATACAATTAGCTTGGCTTTTTTTTTTTATTTAATACTATTGTACTCCTGACCTATTAACCATTAAATGCAAGTATGTAAAACTTCCTCCCTGTACATTTCCAGCAGGCAGTGTCCTAAAACCTCAGTGTATGGCAGATTGCCAGCTTCTACTGGTATGCAATACTTCAAGGAGTGTCAAATACCTGGTCCCTGCCACGTGCTGCCTTCCTCACATCAGTCCCTATGCCACAACAGGACACAATGGTGATTTAGGAGTTAACAGGAACCTTAATACCCCAACATTATATTGCAACCAAAAGAGTAGGATCACTTTTCTGATCTTTCTATTTTTTAGGGAGCTTCAGCTCTGCTCCCCAACATGCCTGAACACATACTATACTTCAACGGATACATGGCACTGTCAGAACTGTTGTAAGCCTGACTTGAAATCTCAGTTGGTGTTTAGGGGATGTTTGCAAATTTATATAAGGTACTGGCAATAGGATGAAGTATATCATTCCTGTATATTTTTATTTCAAGTGTGCAGGAGACTGCCACAAGCAAAGCAATGCTTGGGTTCTTCTTCTGAACTCTGGTTGCCTAGCAACACAAGTTGGTTGCATCCTGGGTGCTTAGAAATTGGACTGATAAGCAACACTCTATACTGTAATAAATTGAATTGTACCGGTTCCCCTGAGAACCAGGCTTAATCAAACTCCAGTTACAAATCTCATCCGTTGTACTAACATACTTCACAGCAGACTACAGATTGTGTAAAAATATCCTACCAGGTACAAAACTATAGATTTATCTGAGATACTAATCCAGAGAAGAGTGGATCTCACACTGAAATGGCTGTAGATGGATTACATTACATGAATGTTATACGCTGCCTTAGTTCGAAGCGTTACTGAAATTCACTAACGTAACCATGTTGTAAGTTTTCTGTCCTGCTATTTTTGGGACTCTTTGGAACCTTCTACTGGCCAGTTAAAACAAATTTGCAATAATCATCAAAGATTGCCTGCAGAGTTTTGACATAGACATGGCAATACCTACTTTGGTTCTGAGCCCAGCAATATTCCATAGTTACGTAGTTGGTAATGTTCATTTGTGTCACTAACATTTTCAATATCTCTGTACATTGTGTTCACTGAGAAACACATCTAAGATTTATTTTTTATTTTTTGTTTAATCATTTTTTATTGAAAAGAACGAAGATCATACAAGGCATGGCATATGTACGTAGTACAGCATATAAGAAAACAATAAGTATATCTTCCTTCCCATTTTGGGAGGAGTAACAAAACATAAACGTAAATGGGGGGAAGCGTGGAAGGGGAGGAAGTAGAGAGTAGAGTAGAGCATCTGGGGAGGGGGGCAAGGAGAAAGGAAAGAAAAAGGAAGATAGAGAAAGAAAAAAGGGGGGGGGGTAGGGAGACTCTGCCTGGACTGGTTGGGTAAGTATTAACCGTTCAATACAGGTTAGGTACTCATAGGTATAAGTTAGGACATGAGTTCAGCATAAGCGGTGGAATATTTAAAGGCAAACCAACCGGCCCAGATCTGCTTCGCAAGGTCGGCTTTCCCCCTGAGTGTGAGGGTCATATCCTCCATTCGATGTATGTAATCTACTTTCAATAGCCATTGACGTAGGGACGGTATAGTCCTCGTCTTCCAGAATTTGGGGATAAGTGATTTAGCTGCATTGAGCAAATGGGGGGTCGCTGAACGCTTGTAGGGGCCGATTGGTTTGCCTGTACAGTGGAATAGGACATACCATGGGTCGTTAGGAACATCACAACCTTGGATATCTTTGATCCAATAGAGGATCACCAGCCAGAAGGGGCGTAGCCTGGGACAGTACCACCAGATATGAGCGTGGTTCGCCCTCTCTCCGCATTCCCTCCAGCAGAGGGGCGAGGTTTCTGGAAACAGCTTGTGTAAGATGGCGGGGTGTAATGCCATCTGGATAGGAGCTTGTAGTTAACCTCTGCCATTTTGGAGGCTCCTGAGGAGGAGTGTGCCATTATTAGGATGCTCCTCTTCTGTTCCGGTGAGAGAGTCCTGTGGAGGTCCAGCTCCCAACTATGAATAAATGCAGGGTTGCCGCCAGGTTGTAGTGAAAGTAGGGCTTGGTAAAAGTAAGAGATGGGTTTCTCAATGGGTTGGGGTTCGGAGAATGCCAGCTCAATTGGCGTCAGGTCAGCCACAGATCTGAGGGGCTTTGGGAGGGAGTGGACAAAAGCAGAGAGTTGATGGTGTTTCCACTGGTCCATGAAGGAGATGGGGGCTGTGCTGAGTAGGGTGGGCAATGGGAGTATCTCCGATGAGGAGGCAACTTGATGTAATAGGGTTTTTGACCCCAGGTACCAATGTTGAGAGCTAGATGCCAGGTTGCCTGGTGGGAAGTAGTTGTGGCCCAAGAGAGGGAGTAGAGGGGAGTTGTAGCTCCAGGCATTTGATTTGCATAGGGAGTCCCATATCGCGAGTGAGGATAGGGTGAGAGGGGAGGTAGTTGGGGCCAAGGACCTGAATTTCTTTGGTATCCACATATGTGTTGAAAGTGTGGACCCGCATAGGTCAGATTCCAGTGTCACCCACAGTTTGGTTTCCGTATGATACTTCCAGTCGGAGAGTCTGTTTAGTATGACCGCCCGGTAATATAGGCTAAAGTCCGGTAGGGCAAGGCCGCCCTCACTTTTGGGTTTAATAAGGAGAGACCTTGGAAGTCTTGGCCTCTTCCTGTTCCATACATATCTCGATGTCAAGGAGTTCAGCAGTGAAAAAAAACCTATCGGGATCCCGTACGGGATCATTTGCAGTAGAAAGAGCACCCTGGGCAGCAGGTTCATTTTTATGACTCCCACCCGACCCAACAAAGAGTGTGCAAGCTGTGTCCATTTTTGCAAGTCTGAGCGTAGCGCATTGAGAAGAGGTATAAAATTTGTCCGGAAGAGAGCTGCTGGGTTGGGGGTAAGCTGTATACCCAGGTACTTCATATGCTTAGCTTGCCAGGTGAAGGGGAAGGATTGTCTGAGATGGGTGGCTGTATGGGGGGGGACAGTTAGGTTCAGGATTTCCGACTTTGTCATGTTGATTTTGAAGTTGGAGATTTCGCCAAACGCCGTGAACTCTGACATGAGGTTGGGTATAGTGATTAGGGGCTGTCGGATGTAGAATAGGATGTCGTCGTCGTACGCCGCGTATTTATGTTCCGTCTGGCCCACTACTATCCCATTTATGCTAGGGTTAAGTCTTATCTTGGACAGGAAGGGTTCTAGTGAAAGTGCAAATAAGATAGGGGACAGGGGGCATCCCTGGCGCGTGCCATTATGTAGGGTGAATGGGTCACTAAGTGTACCGTTAATGCGTAATTGGGCTGTTGGATAGTTATAAAGGGCTTCAATTTGGTGAAGCAGGGTAGTGTTAATACCCAGATGTGTAAGCGTTGCCATGAGGAACTCCCAGACCACCCTATCAAACGCTTTCTCGGCATCAGTAGATAGTAAGAGGGTGGGCTGGGAGTCCATACGGGCATGGGCTATAAGGGATAGGGTGCGAAGGGAGTTATCCCGGACCTCCCTCCCTGGTATAAAGCCCGTCTGGTCCCTCGATACCCACTTAGGGATCAGGGGGAGCAGGCGGTTTGCTATGGCCTTAGCGTAGATCTTGGCGTCGATGTTTAAAAGTGAAATTGGGCGGTAGCTCCCACAGCTAGTTGGGTCCTTACCGCTTTTAGGGATGACTGTGATGTGGGCATGTATGGTCTCAGGGCGAAGTGGGCTACCGTCTACAGTCACGTTGGCATAATTTGTAAGTCGGGGGATTACGGTGTCTGCATATGTTCGGTAGTATGCCACCGTGAACCCATCAGGTCCCGGGGCTCTGCCATTTGCCATGGCCTTCAAGGCTTGGTGGAGCTCATCTGACGTGAGTTCTCCCTCTAGTGTCGCTAGGGTCTCGGGGGGGAGGCTGGGTAGATTAGCCCTGCTCAGGTAGTCCCTGATTCGCTGCGTTTTCTCCTGTTTGTCGGTGATAGAGTGCTGGACGTGGTAAAGGTGTTGGTAAAATTCCCTGAACTCCTTCGCGATCCCCGGCGTGTCATACACCAGGGCCGCGCAGGGGCTCCGGATCTTAGGAATAAATGACGCAGCTTTCCGTTGTCGAAGTGAGCGTGCAAGAAGTTTACTGGGTCTGTCACCCCATTCATAAAATAGCTGGGATATCAAGTGCATGCGCTGTTTGTGTTCTAGATGTAGCAATGATTTCAATTCCTCCCTCTTTTCAGTGAGGGACTGGAATAGTCATGGCTTGGTTGGCCTTGTGAAGTTGCTCAAGCTGTCTCACTTCGGCGAGTAGTGTGGTCTGTCTATGGGTGCGCTCCCTCCTTCTCCTGGCGCCAAGTTCAATAAGTTTCCCTCTTATGTGGGCCTTATGGGCTTCCCATAGAGTACCTGGGGAGATGTCAGGGGTCGCATTATCTCTGAAATAGTGTGTCAGCTCGTCTCCTATCGCTTTCGTGTCTATCTCGTCAGTGAGGAGGCTGTCGTTCATCTTCCAATTAATTGGCTTCAGGGGCAGTGATTGGACTTTGATGGTAAGGGATATGGGCGAATGGTCCGAAATGGGTGAAGTCTCCACTGCGGTTTTGACTAGGAGGGGGAGGTGTTGGTGGTCAATTAAGATAAGGTCAATTCTCGAATATGTTTGATGGACCGTGGAGAAGTGTGTATAGTCACGCTTGCGTGGGTGCATGAGCCTCCAAGCATCCATGAGTTGGGAGTCATGCATTTGTTTACGGATGAACCTCAGTTTCTTGTGTGACATGGTCGAGCCACCTCTAGAGGTGTCCAGAGATGGTTCCAGGGGTGTGTTAAAGTCTCCAGCTAGGAGAACGCATCCCTCAGAGAAATCGCGCAATTTTCTGAGTGTGTCTGCAATGAAACGTGCTTAGTCTTTGTTGGGTGAGTATAGGTTAGCCAATGTGCATGGCATGGTGCCCAGGGTGCCCTTTAAAAACAGAAAGCGCCCCGCGGGGTCACTTAACATGGAGCCAATAGTGAACGCGGTTCCCTTGCGGAGTCCGATGGCCACTCCTTTGGACATATGGAGATCAGACAAGCTGTAATACCACGTGGGGTATAAAGGGGAATAAAGTTTAACTGTGGTGGTGTGTGAGGTGGGTCTCCTGTAGGAAAACTATATCACCCCTCAGACGGTCAAGGTCCCTATAAAGGGCATGTCTCTTCCCAGGGGCGTGAAGGCCCCTGACATTAAATGAGATTAATTTTGCTCGGGTCATGGTGATTCCTGTGGGTGTACCGCGTTCATGATCAGGTCCATGTACATTTCAATACATATTACCAGTAGCGTCCAGGCAGAGCCTCGTGGGGCGAGGGAAATGAGAAGGGGGTGAAGGAGGGGAGGGGTAGGTGTAGAGAAAGAGGTAGAGAGAGAGGTCAGAGGGGGTGGGGTAGACACAACAAAACAAGAACAGCCAGGACCGTTCCATCAGAACGGTCATGTAAGCACGCAAATCAATGCGGTGCGAGGGTCGGGCATGTATCCCACACCGCACCCCCAGTCCCCCCGACCCCGAAGGGGCGGGGGGGTGAGGGCGCCGTGCAGGGCACGCACCGACATGGGGGGGCCGTCGCAACGGGGCACAAGCCATAGGGGCAGGTAGAGTGGTGACCCGGTGCCCCAGCGCCGACAAAAACGAGCAGACCTACAAGAACATTTGTAGGGGAAAAAATAAAAAAATTAATAACTGAAAAGGAAAAGAGGGGGTAACCAAGGCCTAATCAATCAATTCCAGTAGCATTAACATACCTATGAGCGGGTGACCTGCGGGTGAAATCAGCCCTGTGCCTTCCCAATATAGGCGCACTGGAAGCAGTGCTAGGTTTTAGGATAATACAAATACAAATTCACCCGGGGCTCAAGGCCCTGTCCTACCAGAATACCCGGTGTGGCAGTCCAACGCTGGGGGCATGGTGGGCCCTTCTGTGTCACGGTGAGTGGAGCAAAGGGACAGTTAGACCTCCATGAGCAGGTAACGGGGGTAAGTCGGTCTTGGAAGTTGCGAACTTGTAACTTGGGGGAAACTTGCGTCCAGACCGAGGACAAAACTGGGAACAACTGTAAGACAGCAGGGGCGCTCTGTTGGCCAACAAGAGGCTCGTTCGAAGAGAAGGTCAGGCCTCCGGTGTCATCCGACAAGGGCGGTGGGAAGCTCGCTCAGGAGGGACCGATGTCAATCGGGCGGGGAGGGTGAGTTGGCGGGAGATGATCTGTGTCTTCGGTCTACCTTGTGCCATTGCTGGTCGCTAGTTCCAGGCAGCGGTGGGAGGACGTCCGTCCATCCGGGGAGATCCGGTGGGGGTATGTTGAGGTCGCGGCAGAATTTCTCCAGGTCCTCCGGAAACCGGAGGACCGCTGTTTTTCCTTCCATCTGGGCAATCAGAGCAGCCGGGAAGCCCCACCGGTACTTGATGGAGGCTGAGCGGAGAGCTTCGGTGAGCAGGCGTAGGGCCCTACGCCTATCTAGCGTTTCTTTGGCTAAGTCCGTGTAAAAGGAGAGTGAGGCGCCGTCAAAATCCAGCGGGCCCGCATCTCTCGCTTTCTTCATAATCAGCTCCTTCTCCGGGAAGTGGTGGACTTGACAAATGACGTCTCTCGGCATATCTGTAGTGGCCGCTCTGGGGCGCAAGGCCCTGTGTACCCTGTCGATCTTCAAGGGAGCGTCAGCCGTGCGGCCTAGTAGGCCGTTGAAGATTCCCTGGACAGAGGGGAGCAGGTCTTCGTCGCCTGTGGCTTCGGGTAGGCCGCGGATCCGGACGTTATTACGCCGGTTCCGGTTCTCCTGGTCCTCCAACTTGTAGAGGGCCATCCTGTGGGCAATCGCTAGTTGGCGGGTGGTAGCTTGGTGGGCCCTAATGGCTGTCGCGTGGCGGTCGAGACGGAGCTCTGACTCTTCAACACGGAGCAGCACCTGGGACAAGTCAGAGTGCACCGCCGATACCTCCTTCTTGATGACGCGTTCTAGGCCTAGAAGCATGGAAGCCAGGTCAGCCTTAGTGGGTAAGTCCTCCACGAGGGAAGCGACTCCGGAGTGTCTAGGATGGTGATCCTCCCCGTCGGAGCCCGCGAATGAGGTAGGTGAAAGGTGCCTGTGGTCAGGTCTGCTCCGGGAGGCGGAGCCGGACGCTGCAAGGGGGCCTCGTGGAGAGCGGCCTAGGCCGTCTTGGTCGTCCAACTCCGGGGGATCTACGGACATAAACCTCTTAATGGAGCCACTGGAGGATCCCTTTTTCGGCAGGGACTTGTTGGTTCTCCTTTTCATCTTTGAGGGTGAGTGGGTGAGGTCTTCGTGCTAATTAAAGTTGATATTGCAATGTCAGCGCCGGAGCTCGAGGAAAACACGTCTGGTCTAGTGCATAGTCAAGACCACGCCCCAAGATTTTTTTTTTATTTATCTACACCGCCAACTATGGAAGGGAGTTCCAACTCTTTATGCAGTTTAAGATTGAACAGCTTCATTGTCTTCTTTAAAGACCCTAGGTTAAATAGTTTTCTCCCAATGCTAGTCTCCATTAAAGGGTTTGTATATTGCAATCATATCCCCACTTATGTATCTCTTCACAAAAGGGGAAAATAAATTTGTTTACCCACCTAGGTGAGTATAATTTTATTTAATTTTTTTAAATCCCGAACTTCTCTTTAAAGCATTGAAAATTATAATATACTTGCCTTCTACACAATTCCAAAAGGTACTAAACCTCCAGGACAACCCATTTTGAGCATAAATAGTTTGTTTTGGATATGCTACGATTTGTACTCTAAAATAACAGTTTCATTTTTAAATGGCTATTGTGTTGGTGGCCTGATTTTAATATATCCAGAAGTGCCAAGTATTTTTTTGTTTGCTCATGGCAGCTGAACAAAGCTGCGGAGGAGTGAAGGATAGGTGAGTATATGCTGCTAAGGAAGGGGGAGACATTGGTGCAAACATGTTTACCATGCATGTATTAGTTTGAGTTGCCAAAGCACAGGATTTGCTTTACTCTTTAAAACCACATATATTATTCTCCAAGTTTCTTCCAGATCTATCCAATCTTCTTCAGAATATTTTGAATAATAAAGTGATACAGCTTTATTTGATGTCTTTGGCTGTACTGTGCCCCCTAACAATTTACATTTCTTCTGCATGCTGTTGATTGGGAAGCTAAACGAGAGCAGCACCTTTTCTGCTTTCATTTTATGAGTGCGTTTATTTAATCATGATGTTATCGCTTACACTCAGGTCGCCAATGCTGATGTACTATGTGTGTTAATTTCATAGCTTTAAAGCAGCTCATGTCAAGGGTCAGAGTGGACTAACTCAAGGCAGTTGAAAGCAAATGTGTGTTTCATCTTATTGCTATCATTATTATCAATTGTATATCATCATTATTATTATTGATATAGTGGCAGTGTTGCTGTCCCAAACAACTTTACTTGTTCACACACACACACACACACACACACACACACACACACGGATTGCCAGGTGAAAAGAAAAACAAAGAGCCAGAAAAGGAGAAAATAATGCAGTCACCCACATCTAAGCAGTGGTAAGCCACCTTACCTCCAAATGCACAGGATGATTTACTTGTTCCAGTTGCCTTCCATGTGTTGATGTACCTTTAAAAAAAATATATAGATATTATTCTGTTTGGGATAAAAAGAAAAATATCAAGATACCATATTCTGTACTGACCACTGCTACAAATGTATGTACAGTTCATTACCGATAGCGGCATGGAGTCAGAGGAGTTATGGGTGGACAGAAAGCATCAGGATTAACTTGATCAAACCCAAAATGTTCCTTTTCTATCTGTCACTGAGAACAAATATATAATGCACTTATGTTCACAAAAGATTCATGTTATATTTAGCTGTCATTTTCACAAGAAACACAATTTTACTGTAATTTTAAACAGGATATATTTTAGAAATAGTTTTTCATTTACAGTACACTATTTTTGTTTAAACTAACACTGTCAAAAAATTCCCTTTTTTTTGTATATTGAGTACATAGAGAATTGACAAATTCTTGTAATAACCGCAAAAAAATACTGCCAAAAGAAAGCCTAGTTCGTCACCAAAATAAATATATAGGAAATGTAACAATTTATCAAATTGGTATTAGAGCTTGGAGATTCTAATAAATGCACCACCTCCTTTAAATATGACAGAAAAGTGTATACCCAAAGAGCAAAAAATTGAGTTTTAAGGTGCATCAAAATCAATTTCACAAAAGATATAGAATTTTTATTACGGTACATAGTATAAAACTATTTATAAAATTCGGGCCATATCAACCCATTGGTCAAAGTACAAAAGTGTGATTGCCTCTACATGTTTCACCCCAAGCGTGGCTTCGTTAAGAGCTTTTGTAGGACCTTGTTATTTAATATAGTACCACCTTTCAAAGTGATCTCGGTTAATGATCCCCTAGACCCATCAAAAGATTTAATGAGGAATGTCTGTGCCACAAAAAATGAAAGAAGAGAAGAAAGATTGCCCTATAGTCACACCTATTGTCTTAAGAATTTTTGCTAATTGATCAATATTCATATCCTTTCCCGAATGCAATTTCCTCTACTGTCAGCAAATTTCAGGGTATTTGTGCCATCTGAGCACTTCCCTCTTTCAATTTGCCACTGTTCCTTAGCTCAGTGTCAATATGACACTTCTTTAACCAGTGAAAATCAGAAAACTTTTTTTCAATCTAACACAAGGGATTAACCCTTTTAAACAGGTTATGGAGCCTCACTGGTAAAAGGGTGAATGGCCACAGCCATGGTTGTGGCCATTTAAGGAACAGTGGCAAATTGAAAGAGGGGAGTGTTCAGATGGCACAAATACCCTGAAATTTGCCAGCAGTAGAGGAAGTTTGCATTCGGGAAAGGATATGAATATTGATCGATCAATTTGCAAAACTTCTTAAGACAATAGGTGTGACTATAGGGCAATCGTTCTTCTCTTCTTTCATTTTTTGTGGCATAGACATTCCCCGTTGAATCTCTTAGTGGGTCTAGAGGATCAATTGGAACCGAGATCACTATGAAAGGTGGTAATATATTAAATAACAAGGTCTTACAAAAGCTCCAGAAGAAGCCATGTTTATGGTGAAACATGTAGAGGCAATCACACTTTTGTACTTTGACCAATGGGTTGATATGGCCTGAATGTTTAAATTGTTTTGTACCATCTATGTAATAAAAATTCTATATCTTTTGTAAAATAGATTTTGATTGATTAAGAAAATCAATCAAAATCTATTTTACAAAAGATATAGAATTTTGCACCTTAAAACTAAATTTTTTGCTCTTTGGGCATACACTTTTCTGTCATATAGGAAATGTACTACTACGAGCGTGAACCAGCCCACTAGGCTCCACCATAGCTAAAATATCACGTTTGAGTGAACTGTCCCTTTAACTTGGAGAAGAAAGAATTTGATGGAAGAACTGATGCTTTTTTTTTTTTTTGTTTTTTGCTGCATGTGGAAATTTGCATATAAACCACCAAAATCAGTTACTATAATCATTGAACAATAGTCATACTTCCACCAGCACATCTTCTCGACTCTAGCTGGAAAAAGCACAGTGCAAATCTCTCGTAGTGCTGCAGCATATTACTGTTTAAAGAAGAAATAATGTGTTTTCAGCGCACGTAATTCAAAAAATGCAGCAACTTGCACAGCTTAAGCACATATATCCCTATGGGTTTCTCTTTTGCTAACAAGCTTATATTTTCTTTACTGCCACAATACAAGCTCCCAGAACTCCAGTCATTTTCTTCTTATGGCACACTAATTTTAATTCTGTTCCTGTTGTTAGCCGTTAAAGCTCAATTGAACCTTCAGTTCAAATCCACTAAATACATCCCAGGTGCATTAAAACAAAAAAGGTCTTTAAAAAGGAAAAAAGAGGATTTTAGGATTTTCCTCATTTGTTGGTATTTACTAATCACAGCATTTTCTCTTTAAATTTGTTTATTTAGTTCATTACTCTATAAAAGACAAATATATAAAAATGCTTCTCTTACTTTCTGTTAAAATAATAATGCCAGGAGAGTATAAATACCCCCAAAATTTGGAAGATAGACACAACAAGGTGGACACGTTTTTTTTGTTACAATTTTTTTTAACTGTTGGTATTAAGGAGGTTAAAACATGAAGCTTATACTTGTTAAAAATAAAAATCATGAATCTTTGTAACGGTGCATTAGATGCAGTGTATACATGTACAGGTGACATACAGTTAGGGTGGAGCTGATGGGGCTAATATGCACATATACAGGATAAATAAGGTGTGGGGTTAAGATACAGATCAAATGTATAAAAAAGAGGGGTGGATAAAAGAAATAAAAAAAAACTTTACTTTCAGCTACTGCTGCCATGACCTGTGCTGTGATTTACGTGGGCAAGACCAAACTGCCATTCTGGAAACGAATTTATGGACACGTTACCAGTATTAACCAAAGAGATCCCGATTTACCATTGGGACGACACAGCTCTATTGTCCACCCTGATATTACTCCTAAGATCTCGTTTAGAGCTCTGGACCATATTCCCCCCCCAAACCGAGGGGGTGATTACAACAAAGCGCTCCTTCAGAGCGAACTTCGTTGGATTTTTCATCTCAATGCCACCTTACCCCCTGGCCTCAACGAAGCTTTCAACTTCAAACCCTACCTTGAGGGTTTTGAGACCGGAGTTTGTGAACTAGACCTTTAACTACGGTCTCCAACGTTCAAGCACCCACACCCAATTATACTATCTGTATTCTGTAATATGAATATATGCTTATGTACTCTATTCTGTATAAGCACTGATATATGCTTTTTTCTATGTATTATTGACACATATCTCTATTTATGTATCATATACTGTGCACTCGTTGGTACATGTCTCTCTCCCCTCTCCCTGATGTTTTGAGCCATGGTCATCACTATCTTGCCAAATGCAGTATGCCCGCATGTCCCCCATTGCTCACAATGTCATCACCTGTCCCATTTGGACCAACTTAATGTACCCCACCTGCTTTCTTTTTTCCCCCTCCCCTTGAATACCCGGCGCGGGTAAGACCAGGTGCGCGTGCGCATTAGTTCTACTGCGCACGCGTCACCTCCCCGCCTCCCATCAAGACCAACTGCTTGGTCTACTTCCTGTTTGCGCTCCACAGCGGAGCGCACCAGGAAGCCGGCGCCCGTCTGTCCCGCGCCGGTGACGTCACGACGCCGGCCGCGCCGTGCTGACGCGACCGCGCCCGGCACCGCCCCGTCAGAGGTCCACACTGGGAGGTTTCCACAGCGTCATTTGACGCTCGCCTCCCAAAAAACACACCAGCCAATCAGCACTCAGCATCCAGGATGGCTGACACACACCCATCCCCAGCTGTTGCTCATTACCTGACCTCATATAAACCTTTCACACTCTGGCCTCAGTACCATGCTGCTGACTGACCAGAGATGACCTCCTATCTCACACTCCCATTTTATACTCAGGTAAATACATGGTCTACTTCAATGTAGCCACAATACTATTATTCCTATGTCCTGTTATTCTGATTACTCCTACCCCACTCTGCTTTACAGTGATACACCGGCTGATCCACTGTGTTTAATACAGGACTTGGGCTTCCAGCCCTAAACCCTGTATGCTGGACCTTGTATTCTGAGGGGGCTCTCAGCAGGTTACCTGTACCTCAGTGTTGAAGCACAGCTTGTTTTTACTGCACATACCTTGACCCTCTGGACACCACGCTCAGTGGCTCCCCCTATATGACAAATAATTGAGCCTTGGCAGGACATGTGAGTACCTCATTGTTTTCTATCCCTGAGATTAATCTCCTTCAGCAATATAGATCTGTCCTAGTGCAAATGTAATATATTGATATGCCGAGACTAACTTTATGACCCTCCATCTATCTAGATGAGATTCTAAGGATACAAATTGCCTTGACAAAGGACCACAGTCCGAAACATGTTGGCATCTTCCTTATCTTATGTTCCAAGCAAGTTTATATTTCTGTCATAATGCTTTGTATGTTTTTGCTTCTTTGACATGTTATAAACTGTATCAACCTACTATATTCTCTTTGCAAACATACCATGCCCTACTGAGCATTCCCTTGTTCATTTTTTGTTTGAATAAACGTTTACTATTTCTTCACATGCATACATTTGTTTAAAGTGTCTATCTTCACTCCAAGCATCCCCTAGGGGTACTGGCCTTTATTTTATGCACATTTTGGCCTACTAAAAACGATACCTGTGCTGTGATAAGAAACAAATAAATTATTCATTATTTCTTAGTCATCCTCCATTGTAAGGGGAAGGGGTGGGTTTGCAGATGTAGACACTTAACTGTTTACAATTGTGATCGCTGTGACCCAGGGGTCTCAAACTGGTGGCCCTCCAGCTGTTGCCAAACTACAAGTCCCACGAGGCATTGCAAGGCTGACAGTTACAAGCATGACTCCCACAGGCAGAGGCATGATGGGAGTTGTCATTTCGCAACAGCTGGAGGGCCGCCAATTTAAGACCCCTGCCAGTATGACCAATCGCAGTGACCACCCGAATGTGCTTTATCCAGTGCCATTTTTAAAAAGCTATTGACCACTTTTGACATTCTTTCTCGCATGTCAAAGGTCTGACACGCCCCCAGTAAGTCAGGCCTATAGCTGTGCAATCAGCAAAGCTCTTCCTGCTGATTGGAGCTCTGGCTTTACTCAGCACTGGGTCTGTCAGACTTTTTAAAGAGATCATCATGTTCACACAAAGAGCAAAGGTCCCATTCATCAGTGTGCTGGCATGGGACAGACTTTTCTACTCAGGCAGGACCTTTTTTTATAAAGAAAACAAATTTAAACACCATTTGATTCAATGTACCTGTAATGTATTTAATAGAGAATTTCACTTTTAAAAAATAATAATAAATGCACATTTTTTGCATGTAAATAAAATGTGCATTGGGGGGGGGGGGGGGGGGGGGGCTGGAAAGTATTGCACCCGCAATCAGCAGATTGTGGGTACAATGTAGGGCTCCTACAGACTGACATCATATGGGCACATTGACAGAAAGACTCAATTAACTACTAGAACGCTCAACAGTGCCCTGGTAGTTGATTGAGAACTACAAGCCGAGAGCTGCAAAAGTCAGTTAGTACTTGTAGTTTTCACATTCACAGAACTGTGAATGAATGATGTGGCCTGCCTGGTGACCCGCTCGTGTCACAATGGCAGATCGGGAGGGCGGTGATACAGTAACATGTTACACTGCGAATCTGTTACAAAAAACTGTGAACTTATCCTTTAAGTGTTATAAACCTAAAGTGTAATTGGGCTTTAAAATGTATTTAAAGCCAAAACTTTTTATTTTCATTTTGTGTAGAGTAGGGAACGGTTGTTTTTTTGTCTCATTTGAAATATCGCCTTTCACTACCTGTTTGCTCTGTTTTGGATCCTCTCTTTCTTTTTGAATCCCCCTAATGGGGAAAGAGACAGCAATAAAACCTGTCAGGAGTTCTAACCCTTCACCACTCTAAATGTAAAAAAAAAAAAAAAAAGGAAAAAAAAAAAGTTTTGGTTTTAGGTACATTTGAAAGTGAAATGCGAGCCCTACTTATGTAGGCAGTAGGTTATTTCACAGCTAAAAGAAATCAATATATTTACTCCTCATAGTTGAGCGCGTTGGTCCAGTTCAGCAGTTCATCCACTTCCCAGTCTAGAACAGCTTGGGTGCCATGTTGCTCTACAGACTGAATCACACCTTGTGTAGCACGCTGTACCAGGATGGCGGTGTTGGGGTCTGTAGTCTGGGCGTGAAGGCTTCCTTCATAATACCTAATGAAAAATAAAAATAATAATAATAAAAGACACGCACCAATTTCATGGGCCAATTTAAATAGGTAATTTAAACTGTAATAAGAATGCATAAAATGTAGTAACCTACAGCCAGTAATTAGCTTTCAAAAAGTCTATAGCAGTAAAAGATGATTTCTGATTGGTTGCTTTGTGGTATTGCACTTTGCACAATGCTGTTTGATTTAGAAAATAAGTCAATGGTAACAAATATACAGTATATACAAAGTACATAATTAGCTTTGTAAGAAGCAATGACACAGGAAGTGACCCTTGCAAGCATAAGTATTAGTTGAGTTTGGGTTCTTAAAGCGAAGCGGACCTGGACTATAAATTGCCTAGGCTAAAATGAACAGACATCAGATAACAGTATTGGTCTTTAGACCAATCGCTGTGAAGTCCTAGCCCTAAATGTATACAGGAAGTCAACTTTTCTCTAAGCCCCTCCACCTCCACCAATTACACTAAACCCTGCTAAAGTAATTTAACTGTCAACTGCCAACTACCAGAGCCTTTACTAGCAATTGCAGTTCTAGCATTTGGCAGGAGTGGCAGGCAGGGTGTAGCACTGGGATGGGGCAGGACTTCTAGGATATCTAAATCCAAAAAACAAAAATGTTATATTTTGCAGTGTATAAGACCTTAGATGTGGTGGCTGCATTTGTTTTTTTCTCAGGCTAAGACCATTTTCCGCAAGTACAGAAAATTCTAGTTGATCTTGTAAGAAACGCAGTGTTGACGTAACTTCCAAATGTAAAATACCATTCAACATTATGTGACCAGTGCAGATCAATGTTCTGCAGTTAGCACAGGTTTGAAGAATAGGGCAGACAGCATTAGTATTTTGAAATAAACCTGTCATGAAAGAAACAAGGAGGCCAACCTCTCCATCTGAAAATTTTAATTTCCTGGCTGTTACATTGAACCTTTAGGGCAGGAGTATGCATCATTGGAGAGGTGGAGATCATGAACAATCTGGAAAAGACCAAAGATCACCTTGGTGCACTGCTTTTTTTAAGTAGATAATCTACAATATCCTTATAAAAAGTAAGGAAAGTTTAAAGATTTCTGGGGTTAGTAATAAGTAAAGCAGGGTTCAGAGGTCAGCAGTAAGAAACACAGAGTGCTGGCATCAGTAGTAAATGACACAGAGTCTTGAGGTGAGAAGACTAACAGATTTCAGGGGTCAGCATTAGATAATTCAAAGTGCAGGGGTCAGTAATAAGTAACACAGGGTCTAGAGGTGAGAAGAATGTAATGCAGAGTTCAGAGGTCAGCAGTAAGTAACGTGGAGTGCTGGGGTCAGTAGTAGGTTACATAGTTACATAGTTGGTGAGGTTGAAAAAAGACACAAGTCCATCAAGTCCAACCTATGTGTGTGATTATATGTCAGTATTACATTGTATATCCCTGTATGTTGCGGTCGTTCAGGTACTTATCTAATAGTTTCTTGAAACTATCGATGCCCCCCACTGAGACCACCAACTGTGGAAGGGAATTCCACATCCTTGCCGCCCTTACAGTAAAGAACCCTCTACGCAGTTTAAGGTTAAACCTCTTTTCTTCAAATTTTAATGAGTGGCCAGGTGTCTTGTTAAGCTCTCTTCTGCAAAAAAGTTTTGTCCCTAGTGTGGGGTCACCAGTATGGTATTTGTAAATTGAAATCATATCCCCTCTCAAGCGTCTCTTCTCCAGAGAGAATAAGTTCAGTGCCCGCAACCTTTCCTCATAACTAATATCCTCCAGACCCTTTATTAGCTTTGTCGCCCTTCTTTGTACTCGCTCCATTTCCAGTACATCCTTCCTGAGGACTGGTGCCCAGAACCGGACAGCATACTCCAGGTGCAGCTGGACCAGAGTCTTGTTGAGCAGGAGAATTATCGTTTTATCTCTGGAATTAATCCCCTTTTTAATGCATGCCAATATTCTGTTTGCTTTGTTAGCAGCAGCTTGGCATTGCATGAAATAGGTAATGCAGAGTTAAGAAGTGAGAAGAATGTAACAGAGTTCAGAGGTCAGCAGTAAGTTATTATTATTATACACGATTTATATAGCGCCAACAGTTTATGCAGCGCTTTACAATGTATAGGGGGGACAACACAATTACAGTACAGTTCAATACAAAAGGTACAGGGGGGCCCTGCTCGTAGAGCTTACATTCTAAAGGGATGGGGTGATGGTACAAAAGGTAATAGCTGCAGAGAATGATTTGATGGGGGTGGCTCAGGGACAGTTGTTAGGTGGGTGTGGGATAGGCTTCCCTGAATAAATACGTTTTCAGGGATCTCTTAAAGGTGGGCAGGGTAGGGGCTGATCGGACATAATGGGACAGGGAGTAATGCAGAGTGCTGGGGTCAATAGTAAGTAACAGAGTCTAATGGTAAAAAGAATGCAATGCAAAGTGCAGGGGTCAGGAGTAAGCTATGGAAGGTATTTTTTTTCTTTCACAACAGGTTTACTTTACAGAGGAATTGAACTCTTGAAACTGTGCCTGCGGTCTTCCTGCAAGCTGATCTTCAGATCCTCAAGCAAGGAGAAGAGAGAGCAGCACAGTAGTGACTTCACCAAATCTCACTCCAAATCTCCGGAGACCAGCAGTCAGAGGCAGTAGAGCCTCAGCTGTCATACAGCTTTAAGACTGTGGGTACAGGAGTGCCTAGGCACACTCACATACCAGGAAATTCACTATTTATCTGGAGGAATTCCACTTTTCAGGGTACTGAGTAGGCACAATTGGTATTTCTTATATTCTCTATATCATAGCAAATCTTCACCTTTTGAATTTAGTTCCACTTCCAATTCAAGTGAGATTTGGTGCAGGGAGTTAGGAGACATGTGTACAAATTTAAATGAATGAAACAAAATGAAAATTAAAAACACAAATGAATGCATGTTCCTTGTGTTGCCAGTGTTAAAGTGGTTGTAAACCCTTATTTACAACTTTATGTTACAGGTAAGCCTATATTAAGGCTTACCTGTAGCTAACAAGGATATCTCCTAAACCTGCACGGTTTAGGAGATATCCCTGTATTTGCATGTGGCGACGTCATGCGGCACATGCGCACTTAATACAACTGAAGCAATGGCGCTATATGCCGATGCGTCAGTTGTACTGTGCTGCTTTCGTGCGCATGCGAAAACACAGCGCCGGAGCCGCGATACCCGGAAGTCACTCTGGGAGAACATGTCGGCGGTCGGAGGGGGAGACGTGGACCGATGTGGGGGCTTCGATCTCAGGTAAGTGATACATAATTAGCTAGTATGCTATGCATACTAGCTAATTATGCCTTTGTCTTGCAGGTTTTTTTGATGAGGGTTTACTCCCTCTTTAATGTTTTATATTTCTGTATATATCACTCCCTTCCATCAGACTCCTTTCCTGAGAGTGTGCTAAAATATCCCTACTGACATGAACCATTAAATCATATAGTACACAGGGGAAGAACTATAAAGAATCTGAGTTTTTTTCACATTATTCATCTGCTTCATTTTCTTAGCAACAGTCCGAAATGTACAATTACATTTGAATATCATTTCTTTTTTAAATACATGATTTACAATAGTAATTAGGTAGTTATATCAGACTGAACATATTTTCTGCAGGCGGTCCTTGTACAACTCTTTGTAAATTTCCCCAATGGCCTGCATGAAAAATAAATGAACACTTTTAGCAATGTATCATTGATGTAAATGTTTTGGATAAAATTCATAATAGTCTAATTAAAGAAAGTATATCTTTAATATATAATTATACATAATGTTGTTTATTTTGTCAAAGTAAATGTTGATGAGCAAGCATTATTTATTATAATAATTTCTAATTCTTTTTTTTGGATAAAGGCTTGCCAGAGAAAATTCCACCAGATGGCACTATATATACAGTCATCGCCATTCATGGAGACATCAAGTTACGTTTTCAGGATTCTTAGTTCTTCCACAGAGGGGACACAATGTGCTGTTCCTACACAACCCTGGTACATTCTAATCTGAAGTATTACATTTTAAACAGCATTAGGTCTTAAGATATTAGACTTTAATTAGTACTAATATCCTTTATTTATAAAGTACAATTGTATTAAAAACCCACAGCTCCTGAGTATTTCTAGTAGTAGATCTGACATTGTAAGGAGTCAGTTTCCCAGCACCCCCTCCTGTACCTTCACTTCATTTTCCTTCTCTCTTTCTGCTCCAAGAATCAAAGCGTGTCAGGACCCCACAGGGCAAGGACCGCACTATACCACAGATGGACACCAGTGGCAAAAAGCGCCCTGAGGCGATTCAGTTCGCATAGGTTGCGCTATACAAGTCATTCATTCATTCATTCAAACTCTTCCTCTCCCCTTTGCCTACCCCTTACGTCTCTTCACTACTTTCCTAACCTGTTTTGTATACAACTTTCTAGATAGCTTCTTGAGTCGATAACTCTCTTTAAAGCCCCATTCACACCTAGCATGTTTTTTGTGCGTGCTTTTTGAGTAACACGCGTAGGGCAGCCCATTGATTTTAATGGGTTGCCCTATGGGTGACAAATGCGTCAAAAGCAGCTCATGGAGCTTTTTGCCAAGTTCCAGTTTGCACATTAGTTTGTTTTGTCACATATGTTGTGCATTTTTACTTGTGGAAAAACAAGCATTTGTTTCCCACAATTGGTGGAGCCATTAACAATGAATGACGCCGCACGGGCAACGCATGGAAACTGTACTTTATTTTTATGGAAAAATAGTGATATTGCAAGAATGCTGGAAAAATAGAATAATTCTATAGGATATACAGTGGATATAAAAAGTCTACACACCCCTGTTAAGATGTCAGGTTTCTGTGATGTAAAAAAAGCTCTTTAACCATGTGATCGACTGTGTCCAATCACAGCCGGTCACATGTAAATACAGGAAGTGCCAGTAATCGTCTCTCATCGCCTCAAACTGACAGAGTGTGCGGCGAGAAGAGCCGATCAGCAGCATCTCCATGCAGGGGAGAACAGGGCATGTAATCAGGGCACTGATCATCAGTGCCCTGATTACAGTAAAGCCCCAGAGGTGCCACTAGTCAATGCCCATGAGTGCCACCAATCAGTGTCCATGAGTGCCCATCAGTGACACAAATCAGTGCCCATTACTGGTGCCAGTCAGTGCTACCTTTTAGTGCCTGCTCATTAGTGTTGCCCATCAATTCCCATCAGTGCCGCCTCTCTGTGCCACCTATCGGTGCGGCATAATAGTGCCTGCTCATCAGTGCCACCTCATCAGCGCCCATAAGTGCTGCCTCATCAGTGCCCATCAGTGCAGCCTATCAGTGCCACCTCATTAGCGCACATCAGTGAAGGAGAAAAAAGATTTTTTTTCAAAATTTACTGTCTTTTTTTTTCTGGTAAAAAAAAAAAAAACAGCAGTGATTAAATACCACCAAAAGAAAGCTGTGTGAAGAAAATGATAAAAAAATGAATTTGGGTACAGTGTTGCATGGCCGTGCTATTGTCACTCAAAGTGTGACAGCACTGAAAGCTGAGAAATGGCCTAGGAAGGAAGGGGGTGAAAGTGCCCTGTATTGAGGTGGTTAATGTGATGTATAAACTGTACAACTCAGTTGAACAGCAAACCAAAATCTTTTAGGTGAAGGGAAGTAAAAATAAAATAATATGGTTGCATAAGTGTGCACACCCTGAAACTAATACTTTGTTGAAGCACCTTTTGGTTTTATTACAACACTCAGTCTTTTTGGGTATGAGTATCAGCATGGCACATCTTGACTTGGCAATATTTGCCCACTCTTCTTTGCAAAAACTCTCCAAATCTGTCAGATTGTGAGGGCATCTCCTGTGCCAACCCTCTTCAGATCACCCCACAGATGTTTAATCGGATTCAGGTCTGGGCTCTGGCTGGGTCATTCCAAAACTTTAATTTTCTTCTGGTGAAGCCATTTCTTTGTTGATTTGGATGTATGCTTTGGGTCATTGTCATGCTGAAATGTCCAGCTTTCTAGCAGATGCCTGAAGGTTTTGTGCCAATATTGACAGGTATTTGGAACTGTTTATAATTCCCTCTACCTTGACTAAGGCTACTGTTCCATCTGAAGAAAAACAGCCCCAAAGCATGCTGCTTCCACCACCATGCTTCACTGTGGGTATGGTGTTCTTTTGGTGAAGTGCAGTGTTGTTTTTGCGCCAAACATATCTTTTGGAATTATGGCCAAAAAGTTCAACCTTGGTTTCATTAGACCATAACACATACTCCACATGCTTTTGGGAGACTTCAGATGTATTTTTGCTAAATTTAGCCGGGCTTGGATGTTTTTCTTCGTAAGAAAAGGCTTCCGTCTTGCCACTCTGCCGCATAACCCAAACATATGAAGAATACGAGAGATTGTTGTCACATGTACCACACAGCCGGTACTTGCCAGATATTCCTGCAACTCCTTTAATGTTGCTGTAGGCCTCTTGTCAGCGTCCCTGACCAGTTTTTTATTCTTGTCTTTTCATAAATTTTGGAGGGACGTCCAGTTCTTGGTAATGTCACTGTTGTGCCATATTTTCTCCACATGATGCCGACTGTCTTCACTGTGTTCCATGGTATTGCTAATGCTTCGGAAATTCTTTTGTACTCTTCTCCTGACTGATACCTTTTAACAATGAGATCCCCCTGATGCTTTGGAAGCTCTCTGTGGACCATGGCTTTTCCTGTAGGATGCGACTAACAAAATGTCAGGAAAGACCTACTAGAACAGCTGAACTTTATTTGGGGTTAATCAGAGGCACTTGAAATGATGGCAAGTGTGTACTGACTCCTATTTAACATGAGTTTGAATATGATTGCTTAATTCTGAACACAGCTACATCCCCAGTTATAAGAGGGAGAGGGTGTGCACACTTATCACACAACCACGCTATTTTATTTTTTTATTTTTACTCCCCCCCCCCCCCCTAAGTCCCCTTTCACACTTATACGACTTGTCCCACGATTTGGGACTGCAAAGTAGCATGACAAGTCGTTCCCCATGATTTCCAATGACAGCCATTCATATTAGTACGACTTCAAATCGTTCCGACTTCAAAGTAGTCCCTGCACTTCTTTGGTCCGATTTTGATGCCACTCAAACAGGCATTCCTTGAAATTGCGGCCGCATCGCGCGACTTTGAAGTCGCACAAGTGTGAAAAGGGGCCTAAAAGATTTCAGTTTGTTTTTCCAATTGAGTTGAATAGTTTATAGGTCACATTTAAAAGGTGGAAAAAGTTCTGAAATGATTTATCTTTTTTTTTTACATCACAGAAACCATAAATTCTAACAGGGGTGTGTAGACTTTTTATATCCTTTGTACCAGAGTATTCTTAAAGCAATTATTTGTGTTCAAAAGTTTTTTGTCTTTCAGAGGGCACAGAGTAAATTAGAAGAGAGTGGGTAAGCAGACAAGTAGTAGATGGTACGTAGGATGCAACTTCATCCATCGATATTGTTCGATTCCCCGTGGGGCTGAGAGAAAGAAATCTTAATGTGTATGGCCAATTTGGGGCAGCAATCAGAGGGCGCCTTGATAGTTTTGTAAGGCCAACAGCCTTTTGGGATGTTTTATATACTGTACATTGTTTTAAATGTGGAGCATGTTTTGGTATAGTAGAGCAGAAAAGACCTATGTACATTTACAGTTATTATATGGAAGATTCATCTAAGTTTTTCCAATTAAATTACCTTTTTCATTCGTTCTAGAGAGGCCTTTAAAACAGTTCTACATAACATATATCTACTCACATCTTTCTCATCCAGTCAATTTTTCGTTGCTTTTGTTTTTTAAATACATCCTGTATCCTCTGCAGTTTGTTGTGGTTGAATTTGACCATCTTCTTATTATCAGCTACAGTCACTTCATCTAAGCTGTCAAAGACCTGAGGAGATAAAGAAATGGGGTTAGTAAAAATGTATTATTGGGCATGTAATATCCTGCTGAGCTACTGAGCAATTCCAGCAAAGGCAGCAAAGCTCTATAATGAGACTGTCTCCTTCTAGGTAGATATACATTGACTTTAATTCCCTTTTTCTTTTTTAATACAGACAAAATGTATTATAGTAAATATAAAAATGAAAAGGGGCCACTAAATACCTTAGATACAAAATACAGCTCTCAGACATGTTCCACAGCACAAGAAACCTAAATATTTTTTTAGTCCATGGGTACTCTCAAAGATAATTTTATCTTCATAGACTTATTTTTTAAATTATTTCTACCTCCAACCTCAAGTCCTATACTCGACTGTCCATAGTTACATAGTAGGCGAGGCTGAAAAAAGACACAAGTCCATCCTATGTGCGTGATTTTATGTCAGTATTACATTGTATATCCATGTATGTTGTGGTCGTTCAGGTGCTTCTAATAATTTTTTGAAATTATTGATGCTCCCAGCTGAAACCACCGCCTGTGGAAGGGAATTCCACATCCTAACCGCTTTTACAGTAAAAAACTCTCTATGCAGTTTAAGGTTAAACATCTTTTCTTCTAATTTTACTGAATGGCCACGTGTCTTATTAAATTACCTTACGCTGAAAAGTTTTATCCCTATTGTTGGGTCACCAGTACGGTAATTTTACATTGAAATCATATCCCCTCTCAAGCGTCTCTTCTCCAATGAGAACAAGTTCAGTGCTCGCAACCTTTACTCATAACTAATATCCTCCAGACCCTTTATTAGTTTTGTTGCCCTTCTCTCTCCCTCTCTCTCCAGTTCCAGCACATCCTTCCTGAGGACTGGTGCCCAGAACTGGACAGCATTCTCCAGGTGCTGCCCAAGTGGGAGAATTATCGCTTTATCTCTTGAGTTAATCCCTTTTTTAATGCATGCCAATATTCTGTTTGCTTTGTTAGCAGCAGCTTGGCATTGCATGCCATTTCTGAGCCTATTATCTACTAGGACCCCCAAGGTCCTTTTCCATCCTAGAGTCCCCCAGTGTATAGATTGCATTCATATTTTGCCACCCAAATGCATTATTTTACATTTTTCTACATAAAACCTAATTTGCCATGTAGTTGCCCACCCCATTAATTTGTTCAGATCTTTTTGCAAGGTTTCCACATCCTGCGAAGAAGTTATTGCCCTGCTTAGTATTGTCTGCAAATACAGAGATTAAACAGTTTACCCCATCCTCCAGGTCATTTATGAACAAAATAAATAGGATTGGTCCCAGGACAGAACCCTAGGGGACCCCACTACCCACCTCTGACCATTCTGAGTACTCCCCATTTATCACCACCCTCTGAACTTGACCTTGTAGCCAGTTTTCAATCCATGTACTCACCCTATGGTCCATGCCAGCAGACCTTATTTTGTACAGTAAACGTTTATGGGGAACTGTGTCAAATGCTTTTGCAAAATCCAGATACACCACGTCTACGGGCCTTCCTTTATCTAGATGGCAACTCAGTTCCCCCACATCAAACCGTGGGGAAGATTTACTAAAACTGGTGCACTCAGAATCTGGTGCAGTTATGCATGGTAGCCAATCAGCTTCTAACCTCAGCTTGTTCAATTAAGCTTTGACACGTTCATATTGAGCTGATTTAGTATGTGATTTGACATGTCAAATGGCATGCCAAATCGGTGGCATTGCCATCAATGGCACCGTCCAAATCTGTGTGATGCCATTTGTGTGGCGCTGCACCGATTCCCAAAAGTAGTTCCTGTACTACTTTTGATGACTTTGGGGGCGATTTGAATAGACATCTGTCCATGTACCCACACAGATGTCTATCAAATCGCCCCCCGAAGTCGGACTACATTGCCGGTTTGAAATCGTGTGAGTTCAGCTGAACTCGCATGATTTTAAACATGCATCAATGTGAACCTAGGCTAAAACCTGGAAGCTGATTGGTTTCTATGCAGAAGTGAGCCTGATTTTGCAATATACAGCTTTAGTAAATAAACCCCCATGTCTTTATGGACCCAGGGCACTGATATGTTGCAAACCTTGCCACAAAATTGGAAACACAATTGTCCAAAATGTCTTTGTATGCTGTAGCAGTAAATAGTACCTTTTGATGGAAATGGCAAACCTCAGTTTACAGGCGGATCCAGATACTTTTGTCTGTATAGTGCATTTCAAACATTTATGTTTCTTTGCTGGCTAATAGGTCGTAGTGTCTGGTATTGCCAGGACTCGGTTACCTCACCTCTGTAGCTGGCACCACCTCTGCCCCCTTCATTGTTTCCTCTCCAATTTTGAGTTTTATAGAAACTATTTGGAATAGAGTGAGAAGGAGGCTATGGATCAGATCGCTGGGGTGGGGGGGGGGGGGGGGTTATGATGGCCAAAAAGTAATAATAAAGTCTGGGTTGCTTGTTGTCATGACAGAATACATATATTATAAAGTAATGCAACAGATAGTATTGTAATTGAATCACTAACCCTGAGAGTTAGGAGCCTCCAGCCATTGTTTTCCACCCGTTTGTACCAGCCGCTGTGGGTGTCCTCTGGAATGGCACCATGGTTATGGATTTGTTTTGGCAACAGCTGTTTCACACATTGTTTAGTGTAGTCTTTAGGGCTATTGGCACACATATCCACAATTGGTCTGTGCGTAAACAACTTATAATATATGTTGGGTGGAAATTTTGTCTGCAAATGGAATTCAAACAATTCAGTATAGTTTTTGCATTATTATTGTTATACACTATGAGCATTTTAATTTCATGTTAAGGTTTTGCCCCAATCTACTCATCTAAATTAGAAGTGGACTCGACACTTTCTATAAGATGAATAGCACAGAAGGCAAACCTTCTACCGCTACCCCATCCCTGAGCTGTCTTTATCACAATCTGATAGATCCAATGTAGACCTCTAGTCATAATAGCAGATAATGAACAGATAGAAGATAAACATTGTGGGAAGCCAAATAACTGACATTTTCTCACGCTTCGCTATATATGTTTATCATACTTCTAGAAACATCTGGAAAACCAGATAAAAAAAATCGTACTGTTGCTGTTATCTTATTTTTAGTTTACACAGTTCCATACCAGTAAGATTAATTCTTTGTACTATAGATTTTTGGACTTAGTTATGTTGATGAGTCAATATATAACGGATCGAAAAAAATGACAGCAGAAACATGAGCTGTAAACAGTTGGATTATCTCAGGAGATGACAGAACATCTCACAGGGCACTGAATGGAGAAAACAATTAAATGGACAAGTTAGAAAATCTACTTCAATTGCTATTTGTTATGTTTCCCTGATAAATAAAATAATGTTTACGGAAAGGAAAACTTTAGCATAGTAATACCATTATGAACATTTGACTATATCTGTTTATTCTTTCTGACGTATCACTAAGGCTCGGTTCACACTGTCACGATCAGAGTCGCGTGACTTACAGTGCGGCATCACCAGACAACTTCAGCGCCACTTGGCGCAACTTCTGGGAATGCCTGTGTAATCTTCCTGTAACGTCGAATCCAAATCACATCAAGTAAGATGAGGATCCGACTTGGAGGGAACTTCCATTAAAGTCTACGGGCAAAAGTCGCCTTGAAGTAGTACAGGAACTTTTTCTAAAAAGTCAACGCGACTTCAGTAGTGCTAATTAAGACAGCTCTCATTGACTAACATGGGATTTCACATGTGACGTAGTAGCAGTGTGAACTTAAGGCCCGTACACACGATCAGACTTTTTGACAACAAACATGCAAATTAGCTGTTTTGGACCAACATCCGACCATGTGTACGCTCCATCGGACCAACTTTTTCAGTTTTCATCGGATTTTTGTTGGCTGTGCGAACGGACCAACTTTCTGCCAACAAAAGTCCGATGCAGCAAAGTCCGACCGTGTGTACACAAAACCATCGGACTTTTGTACAAAGTACAAACACGCATGCTCAGAACCAATGCAAAAGATCAGACAACAATACAGAAGTTGACCAAAGGTGGCGCTAGAGTATTTGAACGTCCTCTTTTGAAGTGTCGTCAGTACGTTAAAACGTCACTATGTTCATGTTTGTTGCCTAAAAAGTCCGATCGTGTTTATGCAATACAAACTTGGGGCCATGCCCTTTGTACAAAAATCCACGGGAAAGTTTGTACAAAGTCCGATCGTGTGTATGAGGCTTTAGCCTTAAAGCTATGTCAACTGTTCAGATTTCCCTTTTATAAAATAATTAAAAAGAGGGTCTGTTAACCCATTATTATTTCATATACAGATTAGGGTTGATTTACTGAAACTGGAGAGTAAAAAAAACGGTGCAGCTCTGCACAGAAAAAAAAAAAAATCAGCTTTCAGTTTTTTGTCAAAGCTTAACCATATCTGCACAGGATTTCACACTCTCCAGTTTTAGTAAGTAAACCCCATTGTGTCTACTATGGAAATGAAACAGAGAGAGTGGGTGTATTCTCAATATGCTGTGCATTAAGTGCAGGTCACAGAGCACTGAGATATTAGACCATAGACCCTGAGAGACAAACTATTCTAATGTACAGTGCTCTATCATCTAGAAGAAACTAAAATATCAGAAGGTCTGACACTAAGTGCTTACATAAAAAAAAAGCTATCAAAGTCTGAGCCCCCCGAAGATATTGTTGGTCTCGGGCAGAAACTGACAGACAGAAATGCTTGCAATGAATGTATCTGCTGGAGTTCCCAGCTCTAACCCCTCAACCTTGCCATAATCATTACGAAGTTATGAAAGGAAGTCTCATGGAAACCTCTCTTTACATCATATTATTATTAGCAACAGGTTCTAAGTAGGTTCTCACTGTTACATAGAAGAGATTTTGGACCATTTTAACTAGGGAGTCTTGTGACTTCTCAACAGCCCCTTCCCCTACTTTTTTCCACAGTAAGTTTGGCCAAATGTAACAGAGGGGTGCTAAAGAAATAAAAAAAATCAACAGTCTATAAACCTTTTAACGTAGGGCAAACTCTTCGAATCCTGCTGTCCTAGATACGGACAATGAACAATGGTAACTACAGCCCCGCCCACATCCACCTAAAGCTATAAATATCCCTGCTTGTGCTCAGTAACAGCTTTGATAAAAAATCACCACATTTCACAACACTATAAAAAATGGCCCAGTTTAAAGTTTTGAATAGCCAACCATAAAACAAACCATTTATAGATGTATCCACTCAAACAGTATGATACTTACTCCTCCTAGTCTGAACCTGACATGTACTCCAGCTGCAGCATCGATCAGTTCTGCCTGCCAAAAGAATGATGACAAATGAGACGTTACACCCTGATAATGCTCCCTATATGGATCTAGGCAATCTAAGGGTCTTCAACCATTTGTGAATCTATGGAACCCAGCTTTCCACAGAGACCTGTTTTACACAATAAAAGATAGAATCCAAAGCCTATCCCCTCTGTAGTGGTGGGGTGTGGAGGATATGATGAGCATAACAGAAACCTTGGCCAATTCCACTTGGTGATTCCCAGATAAACCAGTGCCTGAACTGTTAACCTGCAGCTTGGTTATATTAGCCCCTCTCCTCTACATAAAGTATAACTGGAAACTTGGAAAATTCAAGTCTGCACATTTTGGCATAATTTCCCGTTTCTTTTCCCTTTGAGGTGGTCAGATCTTGCCTATGTGCTGACCACCTTTTTACTACTTGATGCAGGTATGTACACCTCTAAGTTTCTGCACTTCTTACCAGTACTAGTTTGCCCCCTTTCCTCCATTAAGTGTCTTCAATTTCTCACTTGACAGGACCATCTACTGTCTATGGCACCAAAAGAACCCCTCTGGTTGGTTAACTTTGGGGTAAAAGATTGATTGGAAAAAATGAAAACATTTTGGGTCACCCAATCAATTACCTTTCCCTGAAAAGGATATGGACATTCATTCCCCCCACCCCACTCCATAATAAATCCTAGTATACCTAAACTGATAGTATCAGCATTAGGAGCAAGATATCAATTAAAAAAAAAGCAAACACACAATGTACTTACCTCTGTAGGATTTATACATTTAAGCAAAAGCTTTGGGTCTCCTTGTGCTTTAAAATTGATGAGATTTTTGAGATACCTAAAAACATTCATGTCCTAAAAAAGAGACAGACAATCATGTGAAATGCAGGAAAGACCTTTTGGAAAGGAAGAAGTGAGAGGGCTATATGTGGCCCAAAACACACTACTTTATGGAAGCCATAGTTTCTGTATAGTGCACTGATGACGCTAATGAGCTCAAAACAGTTCTAAGGTAAGTGATTTTATATTTTAGTCTATATCTGTGCTATAAACTAGCTAAATACATGGTTTGCCATACAAAGAGTAAAAGTATTTGCATGACCCTATGCACTGTGTAATTGGAAATGCAATTTACAACAACACATATAAATGTCTTTTTTCTTGTATGAAATTGTCTATAGGATTATATCATATATTTCATTTTTTCACACAGGAGTGTTTAGCACAGCATGGTAATTTTAGAGGCACAACAGTATTTGTCACTATATAGTATTTCTCACTATATATAATTTTCATTTCAACAACATTTTTTATATTATTTAATATTCGATAGGATTGGCCGAACCCCCAAAGGGATCTGCAGTTGACAGCAGTGGTATAAAATAAGCCCTTTATATTTTATATTTAATGTTTAAAGGACAAAAAAAGAACTTTTGATTGGCGCATCTCTCTTAATCATCACATATAAATGTCTATTTGCTTTATAACAGTGATCTCCAAACTGCGGCCCATGGGCTGAAGTGGCCCTTTGCTTACCTTTATCTGGCCCTCGAGGCACCATTCCTTCCACTGACACCAACAGTGGGGAAATATTCCTCTCACCGAAACCAGCAATGGGGCATTTTTTCCTTCCACTGACACCAATGATGGGACACTATTCCTCCCACTGACACTATCAATGGAGCATAATTCCTCCCACTGATATAAACAATTAGGCACTATTCCTCCCACTAATACCAATTACGGGGCACTATTCCTCCCACTAATAACAATAACGGAGCACTATTCCTCCTTCTACTGACTACAGGCACTATGTCATTTTTTTTTATTCCACTAACACCTGGGGATTTTATAATTTTACTAGCCAAAGTCTGGAACCCCTAAATTCTGAAGGACAGTAAACCAGCCCTTTATTTAGAAAGTTTGGAGACCCCTGCTTTAGGAAGTGCTGTACTTCACAATATTTTCAAGGAAGGATCTTATAACTCCTTTAGAACTTACCCAGAAAAATCTTAATGGCTTAAGAGGTCAAGGAAAGCATAAGGTCAAGGACTAGTCACTAGTGATGCCTGTAGACCCTCTGCAGCCTAGAAAGCAGAATTTAAAAAAAATAAAAGATCCTTGCACTGCAGGTCCTCAGGCAGAGGTTCCTCCCCAGCAAGTAGAACAGTGACCAGCACAGAAATGACATCACCAAATCTCAGACCAAGTCTGGAGAGACCTTAAATCAGAAGCAGTAGTGCCTTGGATGATCTCACACTGCAGATTTACAGCTATGAGGCTCAAGGCACGAGTGCGCCTAGGTGCAGGAAGTGTACTACCAATTTTCAGGATAAATTTAGGGCATAAGGTACGGTTTCACTTTTTGGGTGTAGTGCCCTCAATTGTATAATTTTAACTAAGAAAAAGAGGAAACAAAAATGTTTTTTCCCCTGCAGTTACAATCACAGTGTGATCAGACAAGGGACAGTAAGTGGGCTTTTAATAGAGCATCCGATTTTTTTTTTTTTTACTCTTGTGGTTCATAATATCCTTTATCTTCCCCCCTTCCCAAAAGTTTGCTTTTACCTGAAGTTCTGCGCATAGGATGCACAATACAGGATAAGGACTCATAGCAAGTGTTCTTAGTACCAGGTATTGACCTTTGGGAGAGTCTCGCATCCCTTGGCAAATATGCCCCCAATTCTGCTGTGGTTGTGTACTAATATTCTTATTACTATGCCAGAAAAAAAAATCTCAGTACAACTATTTTTGAACAACAAATGCTATAAACACAGATCTAAGTACAAAAATGTACAAATCATACTTTATGAAACTATTAACATAGCTCTATATAAATGACTATGCTTACACAAACACCTGTAATATGTATGACATGGGGCCTTGGTATTTTATTAAAGAAAAATAATTTATGTTTTATTGGATGTTAACAAGACTTCCTCATATAGTGTCCTGACCATGGTCATTATTGTGCACGGCTGATGTGACAAACGGAGCTCACTGAGGTCATTATCCACATCATAAAACATATTTGTCTTTAATACTTACTAGAATCCTGCGGAAGGCCCTCTGGATTACACAAGCGGCTTTGTCCTGCTCCACGCTGTACACATCAGGATAACTTGTCACTGGACCACTCGGGTCTTCCATTGTGATTTGTTCACCACTAAAACAAAGTTGTAATGGAAATCATTATTATTCACGATTTATATAGCGCCAACAGTTTACGCAGCACTTTACAATGTAAAGGGGGGACAACACAATTACAGTTTAATACAAAAGGTACAGGAGGGCCCTGCTCGTAGAGTTTACATTCTAAAGGGAGGGGGGTGGTGGTACAAAGGGTAATAGCTGCAGAGAATGATTTGATGGGGGGTGGCTCAGGGAAAGTTAGGTGGGTGTGGGATAGGCTTCCCTGAATAAATTAGTTTTCAGGGATCTCCTAAAGGTGGACAGGTTAGGGGCTGATCGGACATACCGGGGCAGGGGGTTCCAGAGGATGGGAGAGGCTCTGGAGAAGTCCTGAAGGTGAGCATGGGAGGAGCTAACAAGGGAGCTAGAGAGCAGGAGGGAGGAGCGGAGGGGACGATTTGGGTGATATCTGCAGATAAGGTTGGTGATGTAGATGGGGGCGATGTTGTGAATGGCCTTGTATGTTATGGTTAGCATTTTGAATTTTACCCGGTGGGGTAGGGGAAGCCAGTGAAGGGATTGGCAGAGAGGAGCATCATGAGCTATGATGACGATGTACATATATTCTTTTTCATTTAATGGCTGGAAAATAATGAGGATGATGTGTTTTCTGCGCATTTATTTAACAATATCGGTAGGTTTAACAGAAATAAGCACATCATATTTTATGATAAAAAGTAAAGTAACTTTGTCACAAACAAACTTGGTGTAAAAAGAAGTATCTGCAAAGAAGATAGTAGACACTCACCTATCCTGCTACATATGCTGCTGACCACTGCTACATTGAAGAGAAACCATTGAGTGAAGTTTCTTCATAAACAGACACTTCCAGGAGTGTCAATTTTCTGTGTCCTCGCTGCACTCAACACAGTAGTAGTAGGAACCACTGAGTATAGTGAGGGACAGAGCAGATAGACACTCCCAAAAGTCATCAGGAGCCAGCTGTCTTTTCCGAGTTTTGTAGCCAGCCTCTTATGTCATGCTGCTGGGTACACCTACAGCCCACTGTGTGCCCCTGCAGCATCCTGGGATATGTGACATGAATATCCCAGGAGTGTGCGGGACAGGGACATGTCAATCTCACCTAGACGAGAATGGCTGTGGGAGGGCAGGGCTGGATGAAAAAAGTTCAAATAAACAAATAGAGGCATATATTATGGGAGGAACAGATAACTGAAGGAAGCTAAATGTAAATCTGAGAGGTGAAGGTAAGCTGTACTAAACCCATCGATTTAAAGGTTTCAAAAAACAGTTACATTCCTGGCATGCCAGGAATGCTGTCACATTTGCTTGTGCTGTCAACCAAACTGTTAAACCATCAAATGGCTGGTGTCATAACGGATCATATGTGCAGTACCATGGCCGTTGCAGATCAAACAGAGGCCAAGATGGCAGTTTCCTTGGCTGAAAAAGATAGAAGGGTTTAGTTTTGCTTTAAATACTTTTTTGCAGCTACTTTTGCCATTAAGCTTGTTTGGTTGGTGGAGTCATAATAAAGTGGAACTCTGGGCAAACAGTTTAACCAACCTACATCATTTGTCTATAGGCTGGGCAGGAAATTCACTGTTACGGGTGAATGTCATTAGATGTCCTCCTGGAGCGCACCCCGCGGTCCACACTGCAGCGCGATCTGTCACCCGATGTGTCCACCAGACACAGCTGATGACTGATCAGTGTATTGGCTGCTGCTGGTACCATGTGACTGCTGTGACCAAACAGCAGATCACATGGAAAATTGTGAAAAACATTTTTTTTTTTGTAATTTCTTAATTTTTCCCAAAATTATGTAAAAAAATTACAACTTCAAAAAACTCGCCATAGCTCTTACTAAATACCTCGGACTGTCTACTTTTTCAAAAAAGGGGTAATTTGGGGGATATTTATCCTGTCCTGACATTTTCAGGACTCAAGAAATGAGATAGGCCGTCAGTACATCACGATTGATCAATTTTTCATATATATATACACACCACAGTTTGTGGACTCTAACTTTCCTACAGACTAAATAATATACACGGATTTGGGTTATTTTCACCAAAGAAATGTACCAGAATACAGTTTGGCCTAAATTTATTTAAAAAAAAAAATATTAATTTAAAAAATGATATAACAAGAATGAAAAAAAAAATGAAATTTTCCAAATTTTCATGTTTTATTTTGGTTTATTTAGCAACAAAAACAAACAAACAGTGTTGCATGTAAAGTGTGACAGTGCTGAAAGCTGAAAATTGGCCTGAGCAGGAAGTGGGTGGAAATGCCTGTTTTTTTTTTAAGTTGTTAAAACCTAAATCCAGGTTTATTATCACTTTAAATAGATAATTTAGACCAAGCTGGCCTAAACAAATGATTTCCTTCATTAGAACATGCGACTGCTGGGAGCACTGTATAAACTGATTGTAGCATCAGCCATATACAGTATACAGCGCTGTGTTCCAGAAGCGTTACAGGGACCTTGTGTCCTGTTCCCAGAAAAAAAAATGGAGTTTGGCTGAGTGGTGCTCAGTCCTTTGGAATGACTCCCAGCACATGTATTAGTAAAAAAAAAAAAAAAAAAAACAGTTTGTTTGAATCAGCTTGTTCCAAATTATCTATTTAAAGTTAAATCAAATCTGGAGTTCAGCTTTAAAGAAAATCTCTGGAGTAAAAAAATAATTTGTCCAGGGGACTGGGGAGCAGATGTATACTTGCCTAATCCGTCGATCCTCCGAGCACAAGATTGGTCCCCGTCATATACTAACGGTCTTGTGAATGGACTGTTACTGACGTCATCATGCCCACAGACTGCCTCTGGACATGAGGACAGCAGGAATAGTCTACCGATGGACGTGGGGAGCGCTGTTTTCTGGAGGATCGAAGGGTCAGGTAAGTATATCTTTTTTCTTGTTAGGTATGTGTACTTAAGCGCTATAATGGGTATTCAAAGACAGAACGGCAACAATGTTTTTAAGATAGCCAAATGATGATGCTGCAACCCATATATTAGTGTTCTCACACGTGGAAGAAATGGTTTTTAAAACTGTCTTTTATTCACAGCACTATCGCACAAATATCACTTAATCACTGGTACCACAAAAAGGAAAAGGATCCACTTATTTATATATTTACATATGGTTTTATGTATTTATTTATTTATGTATACACACTCAGTGCACGGATTTTAAGGAGGTTTTACACATCACTTGAATAGTATCATTGCACAAGCAATTTTTAATTAGATCTACACGATTTTTAAGGTTGATTGAGAGCGCACCCATTTCACATAATTATTAACATTGTGTGTGTATTTTAAAAACCATATCTTTTTTCTTGCACCCCCTAGACAAAATGAGCAGTTAAATATATTGTCTGGAAATCTGGGAGTTTCCATTGCTGTCTGAGGAGAGAAAAACAATGAGCTACTTGAGGTGGTTATTATTATTATTATTATTATTATACAGGATTTATATAGCGCCAAGTATATAGCGCCAAAAATTAAGGCAGACATTACAATTTAGTACAAGAGGAATCAGAGGGCCATGCTCATTACATAGTTACATCGTTATATAGTAGGTGAGGTTGAAAAAAGACACAAGTCCATCAAGTCCAACCTATGTGTGTGATTATATGTCAGTATTACATTGTATATCCCTGTATGTTGCAGTCGTTCAGGTGCTTATCTAATAGTTTCTTGAAACTATCAATGCCCCCCGCTGAGACCACCACCTGTGGAAGGGAATTCCACATCCTTGCCACTCTTACACTAAAGAACCCTCTACGTAGCTTAAGGTTAAACCGCTTTTCTTCTAAATTTAATGAGTGGCCACGAGTCTTGTTAAACTGCCTTCTGCGAACAAGTTTTATCCCTATTGTGGGGTCACCAGTACGGTATTTGTATATTGAAATCATATCCACTCTCAAGAGTCTCTTCTCCAGAGAGAATAAGTTCAGTGCTCGCAACCTTTCCTCATAAGTAATATCCTCCAGACCCTTTATTAGCTTTGTTGCCCTTCTTTGTACTCGCTCCATTTCCAGTACATCCTTCCCGAGGACTGGTGCCCAGAACTGGACAGCATACTCTAAGGGTGGCCAGACCAAAGTCTTATAGAACGGGAGAATTATTGTTTTATCTCTGGAGTTGATCCCCTTTTTAATGCATGCCAATATTCTGTTTGCTTTGTTAGCAGCAGCTTGGCATTGCAGGCCATTGCTGAGCCTATCATCTACTAGGACCCCCAGGTCCTTTTCCATCCTAGATTCTTCCAGATGTTCTTCCCCCAGTGTATAGATTGCATTCATATTTTTGCCACCCAAATGCATTATTTTACATTTTTCTACATTGAGCCTCATTTGCCATGTAGTTGCCCACCCCATTAATTTGTTCAGATCTTTTTGCAAGGTTTCCACATCCTGTAGAGAAGTAATTGTCCTGTTTAGCTTAGTATTCTTCTCAAATACAGAGATTGAACTGTTTACACCATCCTACAGGTCGTTTATGAACAAATTAAATAGTATTGGTCCCAGCACAGAACCCTGGGGGACCCCCACTACCCACCCCTGACCATTCTGAGTACTCCTCATTTATCACCACCCTCTGAACTTGCCCTTGTAGCCAGTTTTCAATCCATGTACTCACCCTATGGTCCATGCCAACGGACCTTATTTTGTACAGTAAACGTTTATGAGGAACTGTGTCAAATGCTTTTACAAAATCCAGATACGCCATGTCTACGGGCCTTCCTTTATCTAGCTGGCAACTCACCTCCTCATAGAAGGTTAATAGATTGGTTTGGCAAGAACGATTCTTCATGAATCCATGCTGATTACTGCTAATGATACAGTTCTCATTACTAAAATCTTGTATATAATCCCTTTTCGCCTCCAAGAGTTTACATACTCTTGATGTTAGGTTAACTGGTCTGTAATTCCCAGGGGTGTATTTTGGGCTCTTTTTAAATATTTGTGCTACATTGGGCCCTTTTTAAATATTTGTGCTACATTGGCTTTTCTCCAATCAGCTGGTACCATTCCAGTCAGTAGACTGTCCGTAAAAATTAGGAACAATGGTCTGGCAATTACTGGACTGAGTTCCCTAAGTACCCTTGGGTGCAAGCCATCTGGTCCCGGTGATTTATTAACATTAAGTTTCCCAAGTCTAATTTTAATTCTGTCCTCTGTAAACCATGGAGGTGCTTCCTGTGATGTGTCATGAGGATAAACACTGCAGTTTTGGTTGCATTAGAGCTTACAATCTAAAAGGGAGGGTCAATTGATACAAAAGGTAATTGCTGTGGGGGATGAGCTGATGGAGGAAGTAAAACAGTGTATTATCCTCTGTTAAAAAAAAAAACTGTGTATTAGTTAGAAGCAGGATAGGCTTCTTTAACTAGAAGGGTTTTCAGGGATCGTCTAAAGATGGATAGGTTAGGGGACAGTCAGACAGATTGGGGTAGGGAGTTCCAAAGGATGGGAGAAGCTCTGGAGAAACCCTGGAGGCGAACATGGGAGGAGGTGACAAGGGAGCTAGAGAGGTCTTGGGAGGACTGAAGAGAGCGGCTTGGTTGGTATTTTGGGACTAGGTTAGTGATGTAGCTGGGGGCAGAGTTATGGATGGCTTTGCAAATTATTGTTAGTACTTCGAACTTTATTCATTGGGTGAGTGGAAGCCTGTGGATGGATTGGAGAGGGGTGGAGGACACTGAATGGTTAGTAAGATGGATGAGTCTTGCAGCGGCATTCATTGTGGAATTAAGGGGGATAGTCTATGTCAGTGTTTCTCAACTCCAGTCCTCAAGGCGCCCCAACAGGTCATGTTTTTAGGATTTCCCTCAGATGAAACAGCTGTGGTATTTACTAAGGATGTGAAACTGATCAAATCACCTGTGAAAAATAATGGAAAGCCTGAAAACATGACCTGTTGGGGTGCCTTGAAAACTGGATTTGAGAAACAATGGTCTATGTAAAGGTAATCCAATAAGGAGGGAGTTGCAGTAGTCGAGGCGTGAGATAGCCAGGGAGTGAATTAGAAGCTTGGTGGTGTCATTAGTTAAAGCGGTTGTATACCCCTTTTTTACATTTTTAAAATAAATATCTCCTTAACCTACACGGTTTAGGAGATATTCACCCTGCATGCAGCCGCTGACGTCAGTGGCGCATGAGCAGTGAAGGTCTGGACTTTTGTGACGGAACTTTCCGGCATGGAGGACTCCCGCACGCATGAGCGGGAGTGACGTCATCGCCGCTCCGGCCACTCACAGCGTCGGAACCCAGAAGAAACGCAGAGGGGAAATTATCAGCTCCCTCGGCGGTGACCGGGATGCGATGCCGAGGCTTCATTCTAAGGTAAGTATTTCATAATGAGCTAGTGTATCATTAGGCCTTTGCCTTACAGTTTTTTTTTTTTTTTCGTTTGCGGGGATACAACCGCTTTAAAAAGGGGCATATTCTAGCAATGTTGTGGAGGCTATGATTTGGACAGGGATTGGATGTGGGCCTGAAAGGACAGTTCAGAGTCTAAGGTTACCCATAGCACCCTGGCATGTGGGGATGGACTGATACATGTGCCATTGATGTTCACAGAGAAGTCAGGGGAATGGGCACGTGGGGGAGGAAGTATTAAGAGCTTGGTTTTAGATAGATTCAGTTTGAGGAAGTGGTGTGTGAGGAGATTGATGAGGTGAGCTGAGGGGCAGAGAGATAGATTTGGGTGTCCAAAGTAGAGGTCCAAGACAGAACCCTGGGGGACCCCAATGCTAAGAGGAGTTGGAGAGGAGGAAGTGGAACTGAAGGAGCGGTGAGATAAGTAAGATTCGAACCAACTGAGAGCGCAGCCATAGAGACCAAGCAAATTGAGTTTTTTGAGGAGGGGGGGTGGTCAACTGTATCAAAGGCAGCGAAAGGTGTAAGAGTACAGAATAATGACCGTTGGTTTTGGGAGTTAATAAGTCGTATTGTTGGTGATAAATTAACACGTTACACATTATAATAATGTTTTATGAGAAAATAGAGCTTTCAAATGATAATTGTTCATTTCATGTAAAACGATTAAAAATAACACACCTTGATGACATTTATTAACTCGTTGCAGACTTTGGGATTGCATGGGACAGGAGTCGGCACTACAGAGGAAGCATCAGCTTATCCGGTTCTTGCTCCCTACTAAAGCTTCAACTTTACAAGTAATTCCTCTGCATTGCACTCTGATGCTCTAGGATGGCGGGTTAGCAAGCCTAGACCTTAATCTACCAGTCACCTGGCTGCAATATACAGGTTACTGACCCCTAAATTACAGAATAAAATGTGCACTTGTTATCTGCAGTTACACAATTTACTTTTAAACTAACACTGCTCAGAGAAAAAGAAAGTGTGTTTTGTTTAGTTTTTTTTTTTTGCGTCAAAGGATTGCAAGAAAAAAAAATTGTTGCAAGACAATAACACAAAAAGAAAGCCTTGTTTGCCCTTAACTGCTTCAGCCCCGGACGATTTTACCCCCTTCCTGACCAGAGCACTTTTTGCGATACGGCACTGCGCCGCTTTAACTGACAATTGCAACATTGTACCCAAACAAAATTAAAGTGTTTTTTTCCCCACAAATAGAGCTTTCTTTTGGTGGTATTTTATCATCTCTGCGTTTTTTATTTTTTGCGCTATAAACAAAAAAAGAGCGACAATTTTGAAAAAAAAAACACAATATTTTGTACTTTTTGCTATAATAAATATCCCCATTTTTTTTTTAAAAAAAGCTTTTTTTTTTCTCAGTTTAGGCCAATATGTATTCTTCTACATATTTTTGGTAAAAAAAAAATAAATAAATAAAAGTAAAAAATCACAATAAGCGTATATTGATTGGTTTGCCCAAAAGTTATAGTGTCTAAAACATAGGGGATAGATTTATAGCATTTTTATTATTATTTTTTATTTACTAGTAATGGCGATGATCTGCGATTTTTATCGGGACTGAGACATTATGGCGCACACATCGGACAATTTTGACACATTTTTGGGACCACTGGCATTAATACAGCGATCAGTGCTATAAAAATGCATTGATTACTGTAAAAATGTCACTGGCAGTGAAAGGGTTAACCAATAGGGGGCGATCTAGAGCTTAATGTGTTCCCTAGTGTGTGTTCTAACTGCAGAGGGGAGGGGACTGACTAGGGGAGATGACAGATCGCTGTTCATACTCTGTATGAACAGACGAGCGGTCACTTCTCCCCTTCAGAGAACCGGGATCTGTGCTTACACACAGAGATCCCCAGTTCTCGCTGTGTCATCGAGACCGCCAGGCACTCACATCTGCTCTGGGGGCGAGCAGCAGGTGCGCGCGCCCCTACTGGCCGCCTTAGGAACCAAGGTAACATGACGGCGATTCGCCTGTCCGTGCCATTCTGCCACAGTATAACTGTGGCGGCTTATCGGCAAGCGGTTAAAAAAACACTATACATGCCAAAAGTATTGCGACGCCTGCCTTTACACGCACATGAACTTTAGGGGTAAGGGGACAGTTTTAGGAGTAGTTAGGTTTTGCTGGATTACATCTTAACCACTTTGCCTCCCACAGCTATAGACCAGAACAACTTTTACAATTCTGCTACAGACCTGTTTGTTCTGCGATACATTTGTTATTTCTTAAGATAAAGTAACACATACTGTATTCAAGAAAAACCTAACTACGCCTAAAACTGTCCCCATACCCCTCCCATTACCTATGCTAACTAATCTGTTTAAGAAAGATATACAGACATAGTAAGATATATACTTCCTTATTTTCAGGTCTTTCCGGTTCGGTTGCGTAATACAGCTCTCCTGTATCAGCCAGTGCCGCTGCAGGGGAGAGGAGGGAGTGCTGACAACAGATGGGTCATTAACCACTTCAGCCCCGGACCATTTGGCAGCCAAAGGACCAGAGGTCTTTTTTTCAATTTCGCACTGCACTACTTTAACTGGTAATTGTGCGGTCATGCAATTTTGTAACCAAACGAAATTTGCGTCCTTTTCTTCCCACAAATAGAGCTTTCTTTTGATGGTATTTGATTGCCTCTGTGATTTTTATTTTTTGCGATATAAATGGAAAAAGAGCGAAAATTTTGAAAAAAAAAGAGATTTTCTACTTTTTGTTATAAAAAAAATCTAATAAACTCAATTTTAGTCAAACATTTGGGCCAAAATGTATTCAGCCACATGTCTTTAGTAAAAAAAATGCCAATAAGCGTATATTTATTGGTTTGCGCAAAAGTTATAGCGTCTACAAACTAGAGTACATTTTCTGGAATTTACACCGCTTTTAATTTATGACTGCCTATTTCATTTCTTGAGGTGCTAAAATGGCAGAGAAGTACAAAACCCCCCCAAATGACCCCATTTTGGAAAGTAGACACCCCAAGCTATTTGCTGAGAGGCATGTTGAGCCCATTGAATATTTTTTTTTTTAGTCCCAAGTGATTGAATAAAGACAAAAATAAAAAAGATTTTTTTTTTTTTTCAAAAAGTTGTCACTAAATGATATATTGCTCACACATGCCATAGTTATATGTGGAATTGCACCCCAAAATACATTTTGCTGCTTCTCCTGAGTATGGGGATACCACATGTGTGGGACTTTTTGGGAGCCTAGCCGCGTACGGGGCCCCGAAACCCAAGCACCGCCTTCAGGATTTCTAAGGGTGCAAATTTTTGATTTCACTCCTCACTACCTATCACCGTTTCGAAGGCCATAAAATGCCAAAATAGCACAAAACCCCCCCAAATGACCCCATTTTGGAAAGTAGACACCCCAAGCTATTTGTTGAGAGGCATGGTGAGTATTTTACAGCTCTCATTTGTTTTTGAAAATGAAGAAAGTAAAGAAAAAAATTTTTTTTTTTTTTTTTTCAATTTTCAAAACTTTGTGACAAAAAGCGAGATCTGCAAAATACTCACCATACCTCTCATCAAATAGCTTGGGTGTCTACTTTCCAAAATGGGGTCATTTTGGGGGGTTTTATGCCATCTGGGCATTCCATGGCCTCCGAAACTGTGATTGGCAGTGAGAAGTGAAATAAAAAAATTACACCCTTAGAAAGCCTGAAGGCGGTGCTTGGTTTTTGGGGTTCCGTACGCAGCTAGGCTCCCAAAAAGTCCCACACATGTGGTATCCCCGTACTCAGGAGAAGCAACAGAATGTATTTTGGGGTGTATTTCCACATATGCCCATGGCATGTTTGAGCAATATATCATTTAGTGACAACTTTTTGTAAAAAAAAATATATATATATTTTTTTTTTCATTATTCAATCTCTTGGGACAAAAAAAAAAAATATTTAATGGGCTCAACATTGCTCTCATCAAATAGCTTGGGGTGTCTACTTTCCAAAATGGGGTCATTTGGGGGGGGGTTTGAACTGTCCTGGCATTTTATGCACAACATTTAGAAGCCTATGTCACACGTCACCCACTCTTCTAACCACTTGAAGACAAAGCCCTTTCTGACACTTTTTGTTTACATGAAAACATATTTTTTTTTTGCAAGAAAATTACGTTGAACCCCCAAACACTATATATATTGTTAAAGCAAAGGCCCTACAGATTAAAATGGTGGGTGTTGCATTTTTTTTTTTTCCACACAGTATTTGCGCAGCGATTTTTCAAACGCATTTTTTGTGGAAAAAATACACTTTTTTTTATTTTAATGCACTAAAACACACTATATTGCTCAAATTTTTGATGAAATAAAAATATGATCTTAGGCCGAGTACATGGATACCAAACACGACATGCTTTAAAATTGCGCACAAACACGCAGTGGCGACAAACTACATACATTTTTAAAAGCCTTTAAAAGCCTTTACATGATACCACATTAGATTCACGGAGGAGGTCTACTGCTAAAATTACTGCCCTCGATCTGACCTTCGCGGTGATACCTCACATGCATGGTGCAATTGCTGTTTACATATGACGCCAGACCAACGCTTGTGTACGCCTTTGCGCAAGAGAAGGGGGGGGCAGGGGTGCTTTTTTGTTTTTTTTTTTGTTTGTTTTTTTATTTATTTAGCTTTTTTATTTTATTTTTAAACTGTTCCTTCCATTTTTTTTCTTTGTTATGATTTTTATTGTTATCTCAGGGAATGTAAATATCCCCTATGATAGCAATAGGCAGTGACAGGTACTCTTTTTTTGAAAAAATTGGGGTCTATTAGACCCTAGATCTTTCCTCTGCCCTCAAAGCATCTGACCACACCAAGATTGGTGTGATAAAATGCTTTCCCAATTTCCCAATGGCGCGGTTTATATCCGGGAGGGGGGACATTCCCTCCCACTGCTTGTAAAAGCAGTCTAGAGGCTAATTACCCGCTAGAATTGCTTTTACATGAAAGCCGATCACTGGCTGAAAAGAATGATACCAAGATGATACCTAAACCTGCAGGCATCATTCTGGTATAACCATTCAAAGTCCAGCAACATACTGGACATATATTGTAATCTTTTTTTTTTCATGCAGCCTCTTGGCTGAACGAAAAAAAGAGATTGATTGGTGGGTATGCCCACCATTAGAATACCTCCCTTCATCCACCCACTTCTAATGATGGGCATACATGCACCATTTATATATGCCGATGCATGGGGGCATCCTCCCGCAAAAGTTATGCCGTGTACACACGGTCGGAATTTCGACCGTATGTACGTGGCATTAGGAGCCAATCGCTCCTCCCCCCCCCCCTGCTGCCCCCATGCTTCGGCATATATGCTCTTTTTTTTAACTGTGGTGGTGAAATCACCTCCTACAGCGTTGGAGTCGCGGCTTTATGTATCGTGGGAGCAAACGCTGTTGCTGTCAAGATAAATAAATCCGCGTTGCAACTGAATGGCGCACCTGAAAACAAAAAAATGCTTAACACTGAAACACAGTAAACAAAATTACATACCTGAAAAGCAAGCATGATGAAACATAATAAAACATTGCAGAATAGAATGGAGTAAAAAAAGAGCAACAATAGAGAGAGAATAGAGAGAGAGAGAGAATAATAAAACGACAACTATTTTATTTTTTTTTATTTTTTTGAGATTCACAGGTAAAAAAGCTCCTGACTGAAGCGACTGAATCAAAGCGCTACCACAAAAAAAATGTTAGCGATCGCAGGGATCAGGCCTGACTCTGCGAACGCTGCAGTTATGTGTGCTTAGTGTTTTGTAAGTGACAGTGATCGATCGATACTGCACTTGGGTGGGCTGGGCTGGGCTGGGCGGAGGGGGAAAACGCAGGTGCTAGCAGGTATCTGGGCTGATCCCGCTAACAATGCGTTTTTTTTGGAACCCTAAACTGCTGGGACGCTAGTATAGATCTGATCAGATCAGATATTGATCTGTTCAGATACTATACCACTAAGGGAGGTGTATGCTTTGCGCGTGGGTGTTTGCGGTACTGGCACTAACCTGGGGCGACGCAGACCTTATTTGACCCTAAAACCTAATTGATATCACCCGCCGGGCGATCAGGGGGTTAAACCGTTATTGGGTAATAAATGGCGGGTGCCCTGACAGTATAAAAAACAAGCTAACTAACCAGCGTCACCCGTAACAGTAATACAAAAAAAAACTGGCTACCTAGCGGCACCAGTGACACTAATGCAGCGATCAGAAAAACAATCGCTTAGTGACACTGGCAAAAGGGGGTGAAAGGGTTAACTAGGGGCAATCAGGGGGTTAAACCTTTATTAGGTAATATATGGGGGTACCTGACGCTATATAAAAACCTGACGGGGAACCTAAATAAAATAACTAACTGGCTAACCAGCGTCACCAGTGACACTTATACGGTGATCACTGGTGAAAGGGTTAACTCTAGGGGCAATCAGGGGGTTAAAACCTTTATTTAGGTTGTAATATGGGGGGTACCTGACCTATAAACCTATTTATGAACCTATATAAACATGGCGGTTAAAAAAAAAAAAAAAATGGTTACCTAGCGACACTAATGCAGCGATCAGAAAAACGATCGCTTAGTGACACTGGCAAAAGGGGGTTAAGGGGTTAACTAGGGGCAATCGGGGGGTTAAACCTTTATTAGGGGGGGGTAGGGGGCTACCTTGGACCTAAAACTAACTGCCCTGACAGTTATTACAGTCACACTGACACTAAATGCAGTGATCAGTAAAAAAATGATCACTGCAATTAGTGACACTGTGACTGGGGGGGGAGGGGGTGATCTGGGGGGTGATCTGGGGGTGACAGGGGGGTGGATTGTGTGCCTATGTGTACTGGTGTCAGTGTACTGTTTGTGCACTAACCTGTACATGTTCTCTCCTCGGCGTTCCGGTCACATAGACCGGCGCACCGAGCGTGACATCACTTCCGCCTTCCTGTCTATACAATAGACAGGAAGGGGAAGCTTCTCATTCGCCAGGAGCGATCGCGAGGGGGTGGCCAGAAACCACTGGCCGTCCCCTCTTCCCGGATCGCTCCTGACACGATCCCGACCGTCCCCGCCGGCAGAGGGGGGTCCGATCGGACCCCCCAACCGCCTGAAGAATGGCACGTACAGGTACGTCCTTTTGCCTGTACGTGCCATTCTGTTGACGTATATGTACATGGGGCGGTCGGGAAGTGGTTAAAGCCTATGAGCGATGTCACCGCTCTAGGCATAACCAGCTGTTGTCGGGATGCCCTCTCCTCTCCCTTGCAGTGCTGCTGGATGGCACAGGGGAGATCACTGGACCAAAGTGGTCTGAAAATAAGTATATTTCTTACACAGGTTAGTCAGAATAGGTGTTAGGAAAGGGGAGGGGACAATTTTAAGATTAGTTAGACATATCCCTGAATTCTACTTTATTTTATTTTTTAGAAGAAAATTAGATTGTGATCTTCCTAACCTTCTTATATCTTTTTTATTGTAATGGTACTGTCTCCCTTTATATTGTAAAGCACTGCACAAACTGTTGGCGGTATATGAATCCTGTATAATGATGATAATATCAGTAGTGGGGTCAGTGGCAGGACAAGGTCATCCAGCACATGGGGCAAAGATGCCAAACTGTGCCCCCCCCCCCCCCCCTATTCATGATGTACAAGCTTAGGAGATCCAACGCCCAGCAGTCTCTCAGTTGTCAAAATCACTGTGCAGCTCAATTTTAACACTGGGCACATGCTTGCTGATGGCTCTCCTCCACTCCCAGCTCTCTCCTGGATACTTCTCAACTCAGCGGTGTGGGCTGTGCTCCCTTTTCCCCCCGCCTTCCTTCCTGCTAGTACAGCTCCTGTGTGCCTTTGAACACTGCCGCCTGCTTGTTAACCGCTTCCCGACCGCCTCATGTAGATATACGTCTACAGAATGGCACGGGCGGGAGCTCCGTGACCCCGGCCGCGGGACCAGCGGACCCGATCGCCGCTGGTGTCCCGCGATCGGGTTACGGAGCTGAAGAACGGGGAGAGGTCTGTGTAAACAAACCTCTCCCCGCGCTTCCTACACTGCCTGTCATTGATTGGCTGTTCCCTGTCATCGGGAAAGCCGATCAATGACGTCAGACGTACAGCCACGCCCCCTACTGTAAAAAAAACACAACACACGTCCACAGCCCATAACCCCTCCCCTCCCCCTAGTGGTTAACTCTTTCACTACAACTGTCATTTATACAGGAATCAGTGCATTTAAATAGCATTGATCGCTGTATAAATGACAATGGTCCCAAAAATGTGTCAAAAATGTCCGATGTGTCCGCCATAATGTCGCAGTCACCATAAAAATCGCTGATCGCCGCCATTACTAGTAAAAAAAAAAATATTAATAAAAATGCTATAAAACTATCCCCTATTTTGTAAACGCTATAACTTTTGCGCAAACCAATCAATAATCGCTAATTGCGATTTTTTTTTACCAAAAATATGTAGAAGAATACGTATCGGCCTAAACTGAGGAAAAAAAAAATTTTTTTATATATTTTTGGGGGATATTTATATAGCAAAAAGCAAAAAATTTCGAATTTTTTTCAAAATTGTCGCTCTATTTTTGTTTATAGCGCAAAAAATAAAAACCGCAGGGGCGATCAAATACCACCAAAAGAAAGCTCTATTTGTGGGAAAAAAAGGACGCCAATTTTGTTTTGGAGCCACGTCGCACGACCGCGCAATTGTCAGTTAAATCGACGCAGTGCCGAATCGCAAAAAAGGGGCCTGGTCCTTTGGCTGCCAATTGGTCCGGGGCTGAAGTGGTTAAAGAGGAAGTAAACCCTCGTTTACAACTTTAGCTTACAGGGAAGCCTATATTAAGGCTTACCTGTAGCTAACAAGGATATCTCCTAAACCTGCACGGTTTAGGAGATATACCTGTATTTGCATGTGCCGACGTCATGCGGCACATGCGCACTTGCGACAACTGAAGCAACGGCGCTATATGCCGATGCTTCAGTTGTACTATGCCGCTCTCGTGCGCATGCGCGTGACTGCATCGCGGCTCTGGCAAATCACAGCGCCGGAGCCGCGATACCCAGAAGTCACTCGGAGGGGGAGAAGAGGACCGATGCCGGGGCTTCGATCTCAGGTAAGTGATACATAATTAGCTAGTATGCTATGCATACTAGCTAATTATGCCTTTGTCTTGCAGGTTTTTTTTAAGAGGGTTTACTTCCTCTTTAATACAGGAGTGCTACACTGTCGGGAAGGAGGAGGGAGAATCCGCACCACTTCCTGGCTCTTGCCTCCTCTCCTTACTTGTCCCAGTGCTGGGCTGATAGGAGTAGTGATGCCGCTGTCACTACTCCTGTCAGTCTTAAAACAGTCTTAAAGGAAAGTGCCCCCATCCCTACAGTAAACCATTGCGCCCAGGGCAGCCAACCCTACCGCCTACCCCTGAGTGGGGTTATGGCAACTTATCCATCTATGTGAAAGGAGCCTAATATCATATTAGACTCATTATTACTCATTACAGAATTATTTGTGAAGCTACCTGCAGTTTCACATCCAGTTGTCACTCCCTAACAGGATGTACATGATCTAGGACCTTCCTGGCAGGATCACCAGGAATTCCTTTCATGAAAGCTGCAAATCTGAAAAGACTGAAAGAACATTTTGAAATGACATTAAGATCGGGCTTCTGTAAGGTTTTAGTAATTGGGTTTTAATCTACTTTATACATATCTTCAATACAACAAAACATGAATGATCTCTGTAGATTAGGGTAACATGAGGACTCAGCCTTACCTGCACTGTGGTGTGCAATCATCAGACAGATCCAAGGTGTCTGCTCTGCCAAGGAGATCAGTAATGATAAGTATGGGGCTCCTATGTGGAGGGCTTTTATTTCCCCATATACATGTAATAATAAAGGAGTATGCAGCAGCCCCCCTCCCTGCTGTAGTATCAGAGGTCTCTCTCTGCACACACAATCAGTGAAATCAGCGGAGCAGACAACAGGGAATCACTGCAGCTCCATAGCAGGGCATGTGGGAGCTGCTTGGCGTCTGGTTGCCGTAGCGACGCTCTGTCCGGACATGACGTTCTGTGCGAGCGGCTCAACAGACAGGGAGTGGAGGCGATCATGTGATCAGATGTTGTCATGTGACTGCCTGTGTTATGCGTGAGAAAGTTAGTAGGAACATGAAAGAAGCACGTGACCTGTAGTGTTGGGACTGGTCTACACACTGTGTGTGATAAAGGAGGTGCAGTGTACATAGAGGGTGCATGGGGCTCAGATTCACTACGTTTTAACACCAGCTTAACCATTTGCTTACGGGGCACTTTCACCCCTTTTCTGCCCAGGCAAATTTCCAGCTATCAGCACTGTCACATTTTGAATGACAATTGCGCGGTCATGTAATGCTGTATCCATATGACAGTTTTATCATTTTGTTTTCACACATATAAAGCTTCATTTTTGTGGTATTTAATCACCACTGGGATTTTTATTTTTTGTTAAACAAACAAAAAACGACCAACATTTAAAAAAAAAAATTGTTTTAATAGTTTGTTATAAATATTTGAAAACAGATAATTTTCCTCCTTCATTGATGTGCGCTGATAAGGCGGCGCTGATGGGCGCTGATGGGCGCTGATAAGGCGGCGCTGATGGGCACTGATAAGGCGGCACTGATAGGCACTCATTAGGGCAATGATAGGCGGCAAATATAGGCAACACTAATACGTGGCATTGATGGGCACTGATAGGTGGGCATTGATGGGCAGTACTGATGGTCACTGGTGGGTGGCATCAGAGGGCACTGCTGAGCAGCAGTGATTGTCGGTGTGTTGGACCGATGTCCCCTTTACATGAGCCGGTAGTCGCCTTGTCTTCTCTCCTCTAGCTGTCAGCGTGAGGGGAAAAAAAAAAGCCTATTACAAGCTTCTATTTACATCATGTGATCAGCTTTCATTAGCTGAAAGCTGATCACATGGAAAGGGGCTGGGATTGGCCTTTTACTCCGATCTGTGATCAGCTGAGTCCCAAGTAAGTCAGTAAGTCAATCACAGAGTGGGCCGCCCGCGTGCTGCAGGGGGCATGTGGGCAGCGCTAGGACGGGAGGACATCCATTTACACCCATGCTGTAGCTGCCTTTCGGCTATAGCGCAGGCTTCAAGTGGGTAAAGTGGTTGTAAAGGCAGAAGGCTTTTGCCTTCATGCATTCTATGCCATAAGCTAAAAAAACTTTTGTATGCAGCTTTCCCCACAACCCCCCTTAATATATACCTGAGCCCGATCTAGATCCAGCCATGTGCAAGAGAGCCAAGGCTCTCTCGGCTCTCTTGCTCCTGATTGGTTCAGGTACAGAAGCAGTGGCCATTGGCTCCCACTGCTGTTAATCAGAGCCAGTGAGGAGGGAGCAGGGGCGGGGCCAAGTCTCACTCTGTGTGTCTTAGGCCCCTTTCACACTGGGGCGGTGGGTGCGTTGGCGGTAAAGCAGTGCTATTTTTAGTGGTGCTTTACTGTAAATTTGCTGCGCTATTCGCCGCTTTTAGGGGGCTTTTACTCCCGCTAGCAGCCGAGAAAGGGTTAAAAACCAACCGCGAAAGGGTTAAAACCATCGCAAAACGCTGCTGCAATGGGCAGGAGCGGTGTGTACACCACTCCTTCACCGCTCCAAAGATGCTGCTAGCAGGACTTTTTTTAGCGTCTGCAAAAGCACCCCAGTGTGAAAGGGGTCTTAGGGACACTCAGAACAGGGCTCTGGAGCAAGCATGCATGAGTGCCCCTATAGCAAATAGCTTGCTAAGGGGGCACTTGGCGGGAGGGTGGAGCCAGGAAGCGCCGGCGGGGGATCAGAGAGGAGAAGGATTGGGGTTACTCTGTGCAAAACCACTACACAGAGCATGTAAGTATAACATGTTATTAACCACCTCAATATAGTGCATTTTCACGCCCTTCCTGCCCAAGCCATTTTTCAGCTTTCAGCACTGTCACACTTTGAATGACAATTGCGCGGTCATACAACACTGTACCCAGATGAAATTGTTATCAATTTGTCCCCACAAATAGAGCTTTCTTTTGGTGGTATTTGATCACCTCTGCGGTTTTTATTTTTTGCGCTATAAACAAAAGAAAGGGACAAGTTTGAAAAAAAACATATTTTTTACTTTTTGCTATAATAAATATCCAGGTTTTTTATTTCTTTAAACACATTTTTTCCTCAGTTTAGGCCGATATGTATTCTTCTACATATTTTTGATAAAAAATAAAAATCGCAATAAGCATATATTGATTGGTTTGCCCAAAAGTTATAGCGCCTACAAAATAGAGGATAGATGTATAGCATTTTTATTATTATTTTTTTTAAACTAGTAATCTAGTCACATTTATACAGCGATCTGTGCTATAAAAATGCATTGATTACTGTATAAATGTGACTGGCAGGGAAGGGGTTAACACTAGGGGGTGATCAAGGGGTTAATATGTTCCCTGGGAGTGATTCTAACTGTAGGGGGAGGGGATTCACAAGGGGAGGAGACCTATCAGTGTTTCTCTGTACTGAGAACAGACCATCGGTCTCCTCTCCTCTGACAGGACCGTGGATCTGTGTGTTTATATACACAGATCCACTTTCCTGCTGTGTTACCGGGCAATCGCGGGTGCCAGGCGGACATCGCGGCCGCCGGGCACGCGCATTGAGTCCCCAGTGACATGGCGGGAGCGCGCCGCCTGGCCGTCAATTGACAGCCAGCATTTGGCAAGCAGTTAAAGGGAAAAAAATCAAGCCTTTACTATTACTTTAAGGACGCATTAACACCCTTCCAATGTGGCGTGTTGTGGGTATACACTGCAATTAGGGCTCAGTCACACATGCTTTGGTCTCTGAAGAGTGATCCACACACATTTGAATCACTGTTCAGAGAGCATTTGACAGGTGGTGAGGAGGCATTGTAACAGGGGTGCAGTGTGTATGATGAGGGATGGGGTGCAGGGGTATAGCTCCAAACTGACCCCCATTTGGAGAGTAAAGTGGCAAGAATCTAGCATGTTTCTGCAGCTGGATTTACAGGTGAATGTAGATAGTTGTGACCACACATTCCATGGAAAGCATTGACAGGCTGACAGTGGCTGAAGCTTTCCATGAATGTTCAGATTTAAAAATCCTGTATAATAATAATAATCACACATGCAGCAGTTACCTACAATTAGGGATAGATGATTGCCCCTGGAAGCAAACATCTTGGTGGGGATTATCTGTCCCTAATTCCTGGTACACACAATGAGATTATCGGGCGAATGATCATTCATTTTTTTTGCATGCTATTTTCATGACGAAAATTAAGAGGTTACTAAAGTTACGAAAATTCTCGTACAACAGAGTAAAAATTTGGAAGTGATGTATTGTGTTGCATTGTACTTGTATTGTATTTTCAAACGAAAACTGTACTGATTAAACAAAAATCGTACAATCTGGTATAGTAAGAGAATACATTTTGTGCTTGTCCCTTCTGATAATTTTAGATAAACTGTAATGACCGGCTCTCAAAAGCTGAGTACTAACCATCAGATTATGATATGATCACTTCAAACGTGGTATTTTTTGTACAAATTCTGATCGTGTGTACGGGGCTTAAGGGTTCATTTACACTTGTTTCAAAATATGGCATTTGACTCACTTTTTTATAGCACTCTGAATGCCGAATAAAGCCCCTGTGTCAGAAACCATGAAATCAGACTGAGACAGAAGTACAGTTAAATCACACTTGTTTAATAATAAAAGTAAATAGAACAAACTAGTCAGACAAGCCAAACGTCAGGGAGCCGGAGATGAGCGTAGTAAAACAGCAAGCAGGCTCTGGAGCCAGAAGGGATGTCAGCCAAGCAAGTCATTAACAGGAATGCAGGAGATAATCTCTGTGATGTTGACTAAGGGCTCTTTCACACGGGGCGGATCAGTGCTGATCCGCCCCGTGGATAGCCGCTTGCTCAGCGGGGATCGCCGGAGCGATCTCCGCTGAGCAGAAGATGACAGGTCCGTCTCTGCACACAGCGCAGGGACGGACCTGTCAGAGCGCCGCTCTCCCCTATGGGAGATCGGGTGACGACGGACCGTAGAGTCCGTCGTCACCCGATCCGCTCTGCAGACGGATGAAAAAATGGGGTTTTCCTCCGTCTGCAGAAACGGAGCAGAGCGGGCACGGACGAGAGCGGGTGTCAGCGGATGCTCATCCGCTGACACCCGCTATCCCATAGGGATACCTGTATGTCCGTTTTTCATCCAAAAACGGAAGGATGAAAAACGGACATACGGTCCGTCCGTGTGAAAGAGCCCTAAGGCGAAGGCAGAGATGCTCTGGGCTGGATGGCTAAAGTAGACAGGACTGACGAGCAGGATATCATCAACAGCTGAGTAACTGTGGAGAGATAGGAGCTGGCAATTAGCCGACAGCTGAGCGACCAGCTCAGAGAAGGAAGTGCTGAGCCCAGCCTTGACACCCTGTCACTGAATAAAATGGTTACCTTATAGTCCTGTTCACACTGTTATGTTTGCTTTGCTTCCCCATGTCACTTTCTTAGTGCTTCACAGTATCTCTAAAGCCTCCAAAGAAGTCTATCACAAAGCTCACTAACAGCACCTGCTACTAATTCAAGGGGCATTTATTCAGAGTTATTGCTTTGTTTTGGAGGTATGAGATATCCCAGGGATGCACAAAAACCAACAAGTGAACTAGATCAGTAGTCACTTCTGGTTCATGTGTATATACTCTGGGAGTGTCTGATGCAGAGGTCACATCTGGTGAGCAGCAGGAAGGTACAGCACACGTGGTGCACAACATGGGAACGCTATAGCGAAAGGTGAGTGGGGACCGGAGAGATAGGCCTGAACGGCAGAGGATCAACAGAGCTGGGGGACCGGAGCAGGAGGAACTAGTAGATGTCACATGTGGTGAGCAGCATGGAAGTAATATAGCAGGGGGTAAGCAGGGCCTGGAGATAGCGGAGGATCAGAAAACCAGAGAATCAGCAGAGCTGGGGGTTACTACTAAGTGGTGGATCATCAGACTTGAGGGTTACTACTGAGCGGGGGATCAGCAGAGCTGAAGGGTACTACTGAGCGGGGGATCAGCAGAGCTGGGGGTTCTAATGAGTGGGACATCAGAAGAGCTAGAGCTACTATTGAGCCAGGGATCTGCTGAACAAGGGCACTAATGAGATGGGGATCTGCTGAGCGGGGGTACTAATGATCTGGGGATCTGCTTAACAAGGGTACTAATTCAAGGGCCCCAACTTTGCCAGTCAATGCTTTTTTTTTTTTCATCAATCACTGGCCAGTGAGGTAAAAATGGGACTGTTATAGCAAGTTAGGACGTTAACTCCTTTATATGTTGTTGCTAGGTAAATGCAGTTCAGTTAACAACTGTTAAAATACTACTACTACTAGTGTTCAACCATATCTCTCAGAATAATGTTATTGTCTTTAGATTGTTTGTATAAGTACACTTGCTAATCCTCTCTTGTTTTAGGCTACGCTTGACCTAATAAATTCTTTGAACTATCTTAAGGTGTGTCGGTAAGTGCCTGGTGAGTGAGGTGGGTCATCTTCTGGTGTGCAGAGAAATCACAAAACACTCCTCTGGGGATAGAGCTACACATAATTAGATGTCCTGAGTTTTGTGGTTTTCGGGTGGGTGGGGGTTCTGGATGGTATATGAAAGTGCTCTGCAGATAGTCCACATTCACTGTTTTCCTGGGCTTTTCTTGATATTTCAGCCCATCACTGTGAATGTGTTTTATTAGTTTCTGTGGCTCTTAGCAATTACCCATTCCAGTTTAATTCAAATGTAAAGACGTCTTGTTGGAAAGCTAATTAGATTATGGGATTTTTACAGTTTTTAGATGAAAGATTTAGCATTGTACAAATGCTCATGATCACGCCGGAATGCTTTGGAAGATATAAAATGTAATATTAATTAGGGCTTCTGGCTCATGTCTGCCATTTTAAGCAATCTTTAATGAGTAACACAAATTTCAAGACAATATATTTAACATGCTTGAAAAATGGCATTATTTCTATTTGACCTGCTCCTGGACTGTAGACTTAATTAGATCTGCTTTCAGCGTGCAAAGAATTTAATTAACTGAGTTAATTTCAGCATGTGTGATTGTTGGCAGATTACAGTAGAGAGGAGGCTTATTCAGAATTCTTTTGTAGTATAGAACACATTGATAAATGTGCCTTAAAGTGGAAGTATACCGGGCCAATCTTTCTTTAATAAAAAGAACCCTGCAACATTATGAAATACTTACCTTAGAACGAAGCCCTGCACCGCTGCCTTGTGAGCTCTGACAGATGCTCCCATCTTCACCCAGTCTTCCTTCCGGGTTTGCGTCCTCCGGCCATCTGATTGGCCGCGCCACAATGACGTCACTCCCGCGCATGCGCACGGGAGTCACGGACTGGGTCATGGAGCTCCGAGGGAACGACACCGGTATACCGTCCCTTCAGAGCGCATGCGCCAGTGACATCAACGGCTGCATGAAGTGTGAATATCAAGGTTTAGGAGATATTCATAGTACCTACAGGTAAGCCTTATTATAGGCTTACCTGTAGGTACATGCCTACAGAATGGGTTTACATCCACTTTAAAATCAAAAGACAAATAGGCTAATGCCGCTTACACACGATCGGAAATTCCGCCAGCAAAAGTCCAATAAGAGTTTTCTGGTCGGAAAATGCGATCGTGTGTATGCTCCATTGGACTTTTGCTGGCAGAATTCCAGCCAGCAAAAGATTGAGAGCAGGTTCTCAATTTTTTGGTCCGAAATAGTTTCAAATTGGAAATTCTGATCGTCTGTACCAATTGCGACGCGCAAAGCATTGAACTTAATTTTCTCGGCTCGTCATAGTGTTGTACGTCACCGCATTCTTGATGGTCAAAAGTTCAGTGAACTTTTGTGTGACCGTGTGTATGCAAGACAAGCTTGAAGGGAATTCTGTCGGAAAAAAACATCCAAGATTTTTCCGACGGAAAATGCACTCGTGTGTATGCGGCATTAGATATATGAGCTTTCAATCCTAATGACATAGTACCAGAACTAGGATCTTATTTACTATCAGGTGAGTGCCTAGTGGAGCAGGGTTAGATATGTAAACAAATCTAACAAATTGAGCTTAGTCTTCTGGACAATTGTACGTAAATATGACAACAGATCACTAATCTAGTGGGGCTATTCCAAGGAGATGAGGCAGCAATCTGTCTGTTGGGGGTATGTACTACCTCCACTGACTTTTTGTTGCCATCTCTCTCCCTGTTTGCGATTTCTAATCAGTACACAGACATCTACAGAAAACTTGGCAATGGTTCTATCTCTACTTCAAACTCCAGTGAACGTATTATTGTGTCCTCCTTAGATATAATTTTCTCACTTCCCGTCCCAGTGATCACACATGATGAAGATTATAATCCACTGAATAACATGTTAAAGCTGCAGTGTTACTTTACAATAAAAGTTCTGTACTGAAGCATGTGTCCAATTTCAGCCTCCTTGTAGTAGTATTTCCTTGAATAAGAATGCAGCCTATACTGGCCTGGAGTTTTCTGTGGTAATATAAGAAGAGTGAGACTGAGTTACTTGCGTGTGAATCTGTGCAATGCAATACAATTCTTTCCTCTGCTTGAATTGTCATATCATGTCCTTGGGGAGATGCTTTGCCTGCAATGAAAAAGTATTTTAACCATCTAAAGAAATAACGCACTAGCCTGTGTACTGACCCACCCGGTTCTACAGTTTCATTTATTGTATGGGGAGAACGTGGAAAAGAAGAGGGCTGAGAGACATTTGGATGGAGAAGTAGAAAGAAAAAACACAGTGGTGAAAGAAGAAAGAAAGGAATGGAAGGACAGAGCAATGGAGAGAAGAAGGGAGCTAGAAAGGAGGCAAACAAATAAGTAAGAGAGAGTCAAAATGAAACTTTCTAAACGTGACACTGGAAGAGGAGAAATCTACTGAAAGGGACACCTATTAAGGCCCGTACACACGATCGGACTTTTTGACAACCAACATGCAAATTAGCTGTTTTGGACCAACATCCGACCGTGTGTACGCTCCATCGGACCAACTTTTTCCAGGTTTCATCGGACTTTTGTTGGCTGTGCGAACGGACCAACTTTCTGCCAACAAAAGTCCGATGGACCAAAGTCCGACCGTGTGTACACAAAACCAACGGATTTTTGTACAAAGTACAAACACGCATGCTCAGAACCAATGCAAAAGATCAGACAACAGTATAGAAGTTGACCAAAGGTGGCACTGGAGTATTCAAACGTCCTCTTTTGAAGTGTCGCCAGTACGTTGAAACGTCACTACGTTCATGTTTGTTGCCTAAAAAGTCAGATTGTGTGTATGCAATACCAACTTGGGGCCAGCGCCCTTTGGATAAAAATCCACGGGAAAGTTGGTCCAAGGTCCGATCGTGTGTATAAGGCTTTAGAGTGACAACCATCAAAGGCTGTAAATCCACTCCTGTAATATTCACCTCGAGATCCTAAAGCCGCATACACATGATCGGACTTTCCGACGGGAAATGTTCGATGACAGGCTGTTGGTGGTAAATCCGAACGTGTGCATGCTCCATCGGACAATTGATGTCGGACTTTCTGTTAACAAATGTTGGATCACAGGTTTTCAAATTTTCCGCAGACAAATGTGTGTTGTCGGATTTCCCGAGCGTGTGTACACAAGTCCGTCGGACAAGAGTCCAAAGTACAAACACGCATGCTCGGAAGCAAGGACGAGCCAGAAGCGGTTGGTCTTGTAAACTAGCGTTTGTAATGGAGAATTAACATTTGTGACGTGGCAAATTATGAAATCTCGAAATGCAGCTCATATTCTCTTCTTCTTTAATGGGATAATAATGAAGCTGCTTTGCTGGTGATACTGATGGAGTTATTGCAAACAAATTTTCAAAGGCTTTTTTTTTTACTAGTGATATCAAGAATATTATTATTATGCTTTTTTTTTTATTTTTTTATTTGGGCAAGTTACCACAACACCATTATTCTGTAGTTTTTAAGATCAAAGATACAACTATGTTGGTGTCCCTTGTTAATTTTACATTGTATTTTTTAAAATGTAACTACCTACTCCCAAACTGTCATTTGAAGTAAAACACATAGCATAGTATTATTCTCCACAATTTTTTTATCGTGCATTAAAAAAAGAAAACAAATAAAATTAGACATGCTATCTGCCAATAGAACTTAACCAAAAAGTGCATTCTATGCATCCAAAAATATAGAAAATATACCAAATCAAATCATTATTCAATCAAAAAAATAATGTCAAAACAATAACTCCAAGGCCAATAATAAACATGTTATCTCCTCCGATTCCGTAAAATGTCTGGTTGACGAACTGCTCAGAAACTAACTGAAAAGCGCCAAATGAAAAGCGCAAATTGAAAAGTGCGAAATGAAAAGCACGAATCAACACTCACCAAACTTCTACTAACACGAAATTATCAGAAGAAGCCCAAATGGTGTCGGTAAAGAGCTGAAAAACTACGTAGTACGTCACTACGTTTGTATTTGTTGGCCAACAATTGTGTGGCCGTGTGTATGCAAGAAGAATTTGGGCCAACACCCTTGCTAGGTGCTAGCAATAATCACTGTGTTCTTCCTCTCTTCAATACCCCCCCGCCCCTCACCAGCTTGGAGAATACAATGGCTTGGCGGGAGGGATTCCCCTGTCAACACTGTCTGTGATTGCAGGAAAGAAACTCACTCCGTCTATGGCCAGCTTAACTATTCCGCACTCTAAAAGTTCTTTTTTTAAATAAAATGATTAGAGGAAATGTGGTGGCTTTGGAATCCAATGATAGATCCTTAATCCTGTTAAATTTTGAAGGATTGGGTTTTGGTCAAAATGTCTCTGATAGTCACTGGATCTCGGGTAAAGTTAGTTGTCTGGGTTTAACTTGGTTGTCCTGTAGACTTTTACTCACAGAAATAACTCTGTTACTAAAAGGGCACATTGAGTACAATGTCTGAGTTAAAAAAAAAAAAAAAAAAAAAGATTGAGGCACATTGGACTGCCATCTTGTCTATTATGTGGATATTTTATCACATTCAGTAGATACCTCTGATGTCTAAAGCTGGCCACACACAAGTAGAATTTTGTTTGTGTGGAGATTCTGGAAAAGTTTATTAGAACATTATTTATGGACATCATTGAATCAACCAATTTTGTTTAAAAGCCCTTAAAATGTCATCCAGAACTGCTACTTGAATGGAATCCCACACACATTAAACAGGTTTCTTTTGTGCTTAGAACATGCACATTACTGTATGTGCTATTTTGTTGTGTACGAAAACATTCACAGTAAGAATTCCCTTTGTTTAAAAAATAATTCTATCCTGCTTGTTTCGATTTTCTCATCACTACAGTTGAAAATGAATGTTGGTTTAACCTCCCTAACCAATAGAAAATTGAAAGAATCTTCTAAAAAATGTCAAACAAAATTCTGTTGGTATATGGTTTTCGCCTTCCAATAGACCAGGTATATGCAATTAGCGGACCTCCAGCTGTTGCAGAACTACAAGTCTTATGAGGCATAGCAAGACTCTGAAAGCCACAAGCATGACACCCAGAGGCATGATGGGACTTGTAGTTTTGCAACAACTGGAGGTCCGCTAATTGCATATCCCTGCAATAGAATCTTATCCTGGAGATCTCCTATGAAGTGCATACTGCTTATAAGGCATCTACTGTAAAGTAATGGGTTTCACTTCAAGGTCAACATTCTGTTCTCTAGTTTCCCAACTGATTTTAGACTGTTTATTATTTGGTGGGGATACCCCATTCTAAAGACTGGGAGGTACAGAGGTTTTTAAAAATGAAAGAGATAGGAGGTGGCGACAAAGGAGAATCACTTCTTCTGCTATAAGTTGTGGACTAGAGGTTTAACATCACCTCATTACACATGGCTCAGGTAGAACATGGGTGTCCAAGCCTTAATCCCCAAAGTCAAGTTTATTCCCTTGCCTTTGGAACTATGAATCCAAACATAATGGAACTCCAAACTTTGGGGATAGAACGCAGCCTAAATTACACTTGAAAATGACAATGAAAAAGAACTAAAGTAAGCGTTACAATGAATGGCGTTTTCTGTATAAATGTTTCTATAATGTCACTTGAGCACAGGTTAGATGATGAAAGTTCTGTAAAGGAATTGGAAAATTCCCACCTGTAAATTCTACAGGGACAGTGAGGGTAGAGCCCCGAGATGCTAAATATACAGAATATGTATCGGTAAATTGTAGACTAGATCCTGTGTGTCTTGGTCCCTGAGCTCTCAGGAAGTGGACTAGTAACTGCACCCTTAAAGCAGAAGTAAACCCATCCATAAAACAGTTTCATTTCTGGCATGTGCCAGAAATTTAACACTCCCATTGGTTGTGCTCTCAACCAAACTGTCAAACCATCCAATGGCTGGTGTCATAACTGATCACATGTGCAGCATCATGGCAGTTGTAGATTAAACAGAGGCAAAGATGGCTTTAAGCTGGCCAAACATTATACTATTTTCTTGTGCGATTTCTATACAATTTTTTTTACATTTACCTTCAACTATGTGGTGCACGGGCCTGCCTGGTTGGATACAAATTGAAAGTGTTGTTTAGGTTTGACCTCATATTATATGGTTTTTGGTAAATCTAAAGGAAAATTGTATAATGAATGGCCAGACGTGTGTACAGATGCTCTCTGGCTAAAACTGTCTCACATAATGTGAACTGAGGCTTCCCACAGTGGCGGAATTATAGGGGTCGCTTGCTGCAGGGGGGCCCTCGGGGCCCCCCTGTAGTCTTCACTAGAAGCGGCGTCTGAGCGGAGCTCCCGATTGCCGATTCCAAACTGTAATTGGCGATGTACAGGGAGCTCCTCACATTAGGCTAAAGTGAAAGCAGCACAGTGTGTGCTGTGCTCTTTGTCTCCCCCTACAGTGCAGTACCCGGCCGGCAGGAAGAGACAAGGTAAAAGGACTGCCGTTTTTTTTATTTTTTTATATAAGACTATCTATCTACTGTATGTGTGTGCATGCATGTGTGTGTGCGCATGATGTATGTGTGTGTCTGTGCATGCATGATGTATGTGTGTGCAATGCATGATGCATGTATGTCTGTGTGTGCATTATGCATGTATGTGTGTGTGTGTGTGTGCATGATGCATGTATGTGTGTGTGTGTGCATGATGCATGTGTGTGTGTGTACATGATGCATGTGTGTGCATGATGCATGTGTGTGTGCATGATGCATGCGTGTGCGTGCATGATGCATGTATGTGTGCATGATGCATGTATGTGTGTGTGCGCATGATGCATGCGTGTGTGTGCATGATGCATGTGTGTGCGTGCGCGCATGTATGTCTGTGTTTGTGCGCATGATTCTATCCATGGCCCCTGCTGCCACCCACATATTTAGGTGTCCGGTCCCTTTTGGGGCACTGGGCTCCTGAATTACAGTGGCAGGGGGTGTTTTTGAAGCACCTAATTAGAACCATAGGCTCTAATAGGCTTCATAATAGGTGAACTGCGAGCTCCATGCTTGACGCTCACAGTCCACCCAGGTGTGTTAGAAAAGCGAAATAATAACACTGAACCGCATCTCCACCAATCAGGTGTGCGGGTCTGTTACCCGTCACCTGATTGGCTGAAACGATAGGTGCAGCTATTGGACACCTATCAGGAGGCGAGGACAGGAGATGAGGATGGCAGGAGACGCAAGGAGGACCCCACTCGTGGCCGTCACCCGCAGCCCCACCATAACAGGGTAAGTGCCGGGCAGACAGCGAGCAGGCGGGGGGGGATTCACAGTGGCAGCATTTGATGGCACACTGCCAGCATTTTTTTGTGGTGGAATTTGATGGCACAGTGGCGGCATTTGATAGCACAGTGGCGGCATTTGGTGGCACAGTGGCAGAGCTTGATGGGCACAGTGGCGGCATTTGATATGCACTTTATATGCAGCCACCCACTTGTGACTGGGCCCTGGTGTTCTGCCATCGGGCTCGGAGAAAAGAGCTTTGTCCGGAGGTCGGGGGGCCCTCCATGGTTTCTTACATCGGGGCCCTGAGCGTTCTAGTTACGCCACTGGCTTCCCATACACTTATTGGGGATCACCCAGTCTCAGATCAACAGTGACAACCATCTAACCAAGTCTTTCTTTATGTTTTTAAATGGAGGAACTAATAAAGTAACTTTCTCATCTCAGGGAACCCCTGCTAATAATCTCTGTTTCTACAACTTACAGTATACTACTGTGATTAGCAAGAATGCTCCCTACCCTTTGCAGATAGCTAAAAAGATCATTGGTGACAGTGGTTACTGATCTGAGAGGCAGAATATACTCATTGCTCAAAGAACCCCAAGCAACCTGGAGGAACCCAAGGGTTCCATGGAACTCTGGTTGAGAAAGACCGATCTAACACACTTAAATTACTTTTTTTCCTTGTCCAGTTGTTTTTGGACTATTACATAAAAGGTGAGTAAACACCAGTTAGAATGTTGGAACTGTTGAGATACTTGCTCCTGACGCTTATAGTGTGCTTGTGTGTACCTAGAATTTACTTTTTCCCAATAGGAAAAAAGAAAGAAGAATGGACTTTATAGGCACTTATTAGAGAATTTTTTATAAAAAATTTATTGAAAAATATATGTGACAAAAGTGCTAAATACAGAATAAACAATCACACCAATATTGACATAAACAATTCTTGGAGCTATATAAAAGGAGAAAGATCCGAGAGACTCCCCCTATGGGTTTGCAGTACCACACAGTGATTCGCTGGGTGTGGGATTGGTGTATGTAGAGCTTGCACCATGTAGTTTTCCCACTGGAATGTGGACTGGCCCGAAGAAGGGTGGTCGTCGGTCCCGCCAATTAAAAGGAGAAACTTGTGCTCAACATGTTTTGCGACTACTAGGTCGCTTCCTCAGGAGCTTTCGTTCTGGTTAGAGAAGACATTCTGTTACTTGATGCCACATTTGTACATATGTAACACATAAATAAGCAGTTTGCATAGTCGTTTATAGATGAAGTAAAACACACTTACTGATACAGTGCCCAACAAAGAATCCCTCCACTCTCTCTCACGCAGACGGACCCCCAAATAGCTCCACGTGCACCCTCCAGATGGAAAAAGGGGGGGGTAGGGACACTGCTGGACCACCAAAAAATAGTGTCCCAGCCCCTAAAGGGTGTGCTCACCGAAGTGAGACCCTGAAGGCCGGGCACTGCTGTGCGAGGAGGGGTTATGGGGACATAACCGGTAACTGATGGTAAATAAAGGATAAAAAATATATATATATATATATATTGGTTACTAAGACAAAGGTACTGTTTAGTTAGAGGATCATATTGTCACTATAAATACACCAATGTACTCACTGGGGTAGATGATGGTAAGGGGTATGGTTGACAGCTTGGCACTTTATAGAGTAGGGAAACAAGGACCGTGATGCTCAAAAGGAAAAGTCCACACTCTAAGAAGTATATATGATGAGTATATAATTAGGATCGTATAGTGTTAATATAGTCTGCATGTTTAGAGCAACATATTAGTATGACCGAAAAAATACCAAATTCTTCCATAAGAAGGTGAAAAGGGAAACAAACAGGCTTGTTTTAAAGGAAAGATGTACATAGAGGGCTGTTAGTACAGGTGAGTATATCACCTATATACTGCAGGCGCTAGACAAGATATTAAAAAAACAATCTTTAGAGATATTGACTGCCCAATGGTGAAATTCCCTGGACTGATCCCATACAATTTTGAGCATCAGAAAACCCAAGTTCACTACCTTAAAATGAAGACCGGTTCAGAAGGACTGGTGTACTTGAAAGATACTGCGGCTGCCACACCGATGCACGGTCGTTACTCCCCCAGGACATCTGTGGGGAGGAACGGCCGTTTGGCCGCTTTTATGTCCCGTTCGGGTGACGTCAGAGCACGTCCGACGTCAACCCGAACCAGCCTAAACACCATCCAAAAGCGCCGGGGATGCGCGCGCATCGCCAGATGCGTCGCGCTAGACTCCCGGCGCAGACGACGTAGCGGAGGGCGTTGCTTAGCGACGCCGTCCTAGCCGCGTACAACCACAGCCGTTCATCCCACAACATCCCCGAGAGTATCGGGAGGAGGGGATGACACAGAGCTGAGGCGCATGCGGCTTGGGAGGCTGCATAACCCACTGCACTGGTGGCAACGATGTGTCCACCCTAAAGTGTACAAAAGGAGCCGGAGGGCCATCGCGGGTACATGGAGAGAGAGGGTTTATCCACATGAGATATGATTACATGTGGAACCTAAATAGAGAGAAAACATTGAAGGGCAATGCACCAGTTTAGTACAGCGTCTCAAAATAAAACAAAAACGAGACATTACATGAATTAGTTATTATGATTTGAAGCTTAACATTTATCTCTAGATTGAAATCGTGTGCAGAACATATTATCCTGTGAAGTTTATCTTCCTGGTCTAATTGGAATTAGAATCAGGGGGGAAAAAAATGAGGAAAAAGAAACAGAGGGGGGAAAAAATGGACAAAGGGACCCGGGAAAGGAGGGGGGGGAAAGGGGGAAGGAAGGAGGAAATCATAGAACCATAGGATAATTGGACCCCGCAGGGCATCAAGGAGGACAAAATATCCATCCGTAATCTTACAGAAAGGGCCGGTAGGATATTACCTCATTGATGCCCGGCGGGATCGTAGCATCCAAACGTTCGATCCAGTATGTTTCCTTTTGTAGGATCTTCTTGTCCCAATTTCCACCTCTAGGGTCTTGTTTGACCACCTCTAAAACCATAAAAGTAATCATGGAGATATCAAATTTGTGGTATAATCCCAAGTGGCGGCTAACAGGGGTTAGCATCTTGGCCCACTGGGAATAAAATAGATGATCATATATTCTCTTTTTGAGGGGACGTATGGTCTTCCCCACATAGTAGGCTCCACACTTACAGTTCATGAGGTATATCACCCCCGGGGTGTCACATGTGGCATTAAAGCGAGGATAAAATTTCTTCCCATTAGGTAAAATAAAGGATGTGCCCACCTGAATATGTGGGCAATAAGAGCAATGGCCGCATATGTACATTCCCCTGGGGAGGTCATCAGTTTGGTCGATGGGTTGATAAAGACTGGCCGTAAGTTTATCACCCAAGGATGGTGCCTTCCTAAAAACCATCTCCGGTGTGGTGCGAACGTATTGGCGAAGCACAGGGTCCTCACTGAGGAAATGCCAGTGCTTCGTCATACATGCGCGGAGTTGTGCATGTTGGGCCGAAAAGCGTGTAATGAATTTAGTTGTTTGTTGTTCCCCTGTGGACTTTATTTGGGCTTTGGAAAAATTAACTGAATTCTATCTAGGCGTAGTGCTTTATTATAAGCCCGTCTTAAAAGGCTTTTGCTATAGCCCCGTTCACTTAGGCGGCTCCGTAGCTCCTTAGCTTGGTAGATAAATTGGTCGTCATGCGTGCAGTTACGCCTAAGGCAGAGATACTGTGCATAGGGGATGCTATGCACCAGTGATTTCGGATGGCCACTTTCCGCATGCAGCAATGTGTTGCCCGCCGTCTTTTTGCGAAAAAGTTTTGTGGCCACATTATTCGACTCGTCTTTATATAGTGTTAAATCGAGGAAAGAAATCGTATCCTTGTGGTATTCATACGTAAGTCTAAGGTTGTAACTGTTGGTGTTCAGGTGGGCCATAAAGCGTTCTAGGTCGGGAATAGTGCCTGTCCAAATTAATAAAATGTTGTCGATATACCTGAGCCAGCATAGCGTCTGGCCCAGGTATCGATCAAACCTTTCATCTGCGAAAATTTCCCGCTCCCACCCCCCCAGGTACAAGTTGGCGTATGCCGGTGCACAACATGTGCCCATGGCAACGCCTTGTACCTGGAGGTAGTGGGTGCCGGAAAAGGAGAAGCAATTGTGTTTCAGAATGAAAGACAAAAGCTTCAGAAAAAAAGTGTTGAAATCCCATTGTCTGTTATCTTTCTCCATCAAAAATCTACTTGTAATCTCAAGGCCCTGATCATGTGGGATACTTGAATATAGGGCTTCTACATCCACTGTTACAAAGAGGGCCTCACCAGGAATGGTTAGGCCCTCAAGACATCTTAGGAGGTCAGGTGTATCCTTGACATAGGATGGTAACTGAACTACGTGGGGCATAAGAAAAAAAATCAACAAATCTGCTGGCATGTTCAGTAATTGATCCTATGCCAGACACTATGGGTCTTCCTGGAGGTTTATTTCTATTTTTGTGTATCTTGGGTATGGTATAGAATGTGGCTTCTCTAGGGAATGAGACGTTGAGAAACTCATAGGTCTGTTTGTCAATGAGTGTCTCTGTGTAGGCTGTGTAAATTAGAAACTTAAATTCTAATCCAAATTTGGAAATCATGTCTGTTGTAATGGGTCTGTACCAATCTGTATTTTCCAGAACGTCCAGGCACATCCTCTCATATTGCTGATTAGTTTGTAATACGATATTCCCCCCTTTGTCTGAGGGTTTTATAACTGTGTCTTTTCTGGTATGTAACTGTTTGAGAGCCTCCTGTTGACTTGCTGTCATGTTGGGGGAACTATAAGATGTCGGCATGGATTTAATTTCTTTAACCATAGCGATAAGAAATGCCGAAATCTGGGGATTAGTTGTTAAATCAGGGAATTGGTTGGATTTATTTTTGAATGAGTTTTCTCCTTTTAACCGCTTCCCGACCGCCTCATGTAGATATACGTCAACACAATGGCACGGGCAGGCAAAAGCACGTACCTGTACGTCCCCTTTAATTTGCCTGCCCGGGGGGCGCGCGCCGCCAGCGGCGCGCCCGCGACCCGGTCGGGAGCTCCGTGACCACGGCCGCGGGACCAGCGGACCCGATCGCCGCTGGTATCCCGCGATCGGGTTACGGAGCTGAAGAACGGGGAGAGGTCTATGTAAACAGACCTCTCCCCGCGCTTCCTACACTGACTGTCAGTGATCGGCGGTTCCCTGTCATCGGGAACGCCGATCAATGACGTCAGACGTACAGCCACGCCCCCCTACTGTAAAAAAAAAACACAACACGTCACACTGACTCCTCCCCGCCCCCTAGTGGTTAACCCCCTAACTACAACTGTCATTTACATAGGAATCAGTGCTATTTAAATAGCAGTGATTGCTGTATAAATGACAAATGTCCCAAAAATGTGTCAAAAATGTCCGATGTGTCCGTCAAAATGTCGCAGTCACAATAAAAATCGCTGATCGCCGCCATTACTAATAAAAAAAAAAAAATATTAATAAAAATGCTATAAAACTATCCCCTATTTTGTAAACGCTATAACTTTTGCGCAAACTAATCAATAATCGCTAATTGCGATTTTTTTTACCAAAAATATGTAGAAGAATACGTATCGGCCTAAACTGAGGAAAAAAATTGTTTTTTTATATATTTTTTGGGGATATTTATTATAGCAAAAAGTAAAAAATATTGCATTTTTTTCAAAATTGTCGCTCTATTTTTGTTTATAGCGCAAAAAATAAAAACCGCAGGGGCGATCAAATACCACCAAAAGAAAGCTCTATTTGTGGGAAAAAAAGGACGCCAATTTTGTTTTGGAGCCACGTCGCATGACCGCGCAATTGTTAGTTAAAGCGACGCAGTGCCGAATTGCAAAAAGGGGCCTGGTCCTTTAGCTGCAAATTGGTCCGGGGCTGAAGTGGTTAATTGGCGGGACCGACGACCACCCCTCTTCGGGCCAGTCCACATTCCAGTGGGAAAACTACATGGTGCAAGCTCTACATACACCAATCCCACGCCCAGCGAATCACTGTGTGGTACTGCAAACCCATAGGGGGAGTCTCTCGGATCTTTCTCCTTTTATATAGCTCCAAGAATTGTTTATGTCAATATTGGTGTGATTGTTTATTCTGTATTTAGCACTTTTGTCACATATATTTTTCAATAAATTTTGTATAAAGTCCATTCTTCTTTCTTTTTTCCTATTGGGAAAAAGTAAATTCTTGACATTACGTAGGATGTGGCACTCAGACATATTTTAGGTGTTTTAGTTTGCCACCTCAGGACCCAGCAATCTATTTCTTTATGCTTGTGTGTACCGAGCCATTAATCATGAAAAAATGTTTGGCAGACCTCCCAGCTGTCAAGTGTCTAACATTAAATAAATTCTTCTGCATATAGTTTAAGACATGACTGCAGTAACAATAGCTGACCAGCACTTCTGTATTGTTTATAGATATTCAGATCTGGTCACATCCCAAATTAATAATTCTTAATGAGAACACTCAGTGACGTGAACTGTTTTTAATGTCACACCTTTGTGATTAATGCCATTGTTCATCTCCATGTACTGTTGGAATAAAAATATAGCAATAATTTGCTAATAGTGAGCTGTCCTAAGAGCCGGTTCACACTGAGGCAGCATGACTTGGAGCGCGACTGCCTCAGGTGACAGGCATTCGACTTCAGCGGCGGCTTGCAAAATTTCTTCTGTATAGAAGTCAATGCAAGTCGCCCGAAGTCGCCCCCAAAGTAGTACAGGAACCTTTTTCTAAGTCGGAGCGACTTGTGTCGCTCCTATTAGAAAGGTTCCATACTACAGAACGGGACACGACTTGTCAGGCAGCTAAGTCGCCTGACGAGTTGCCCCGGTGTGAACCGGCTCTTACATGAAGAGTTCTGATTGTGGGATGAAAACAGCTACTTACATAAAGCATCCTAACAAGTGTTGCAAATGTTACAATCAGTGCACAGGGCAATGACAATATGAAGAGTGCCATAACCCATAGCAATCAATCAGATGTCAGCCTTTTATCTTTTCATCTTTAAAGAGAAAATGAAAAATATAGCAATTTTTGGTGCCCTGCAACTACATTAGCATTGCTCTTCTTTATAAATACGCACAAAGAGCTATCTGTTTTATTATACATTAAAGTATAACTAAAGGCACTTTTCTTTAGTTTTGGATGGAGTGGAGAGGGATTAGAACATCTATTAGGTTTTTATTGTCATCTGTGCCCCTGTTAGGGATATCCCCCCTCTCTATTTGTCTTGTTTATTATCATTGAAAGTGAAAGTAAAAGATAATCCCAAATGTTGGGTTGTCCCCAGAAAGGTAATACAGTAGAAGGGAAATGTTCCAATGTGGACACTAGTTCTGGTGACCTGGGAGTCCCCAAGGAATTCCCTTAATTTGCAGGGATTTCCTCTCACTTCCTGTTTTATTTTCTATGGGACAGGAAGTGAAATCTCCCTAATAGGGCACAAATGGCAAAAAAGAAACCAACAGGGTATAACCCTCACTTAGGCTGGTTTCACACTGGGGCGTTGGGGGCGCTGGCGGTAAAGCGGCGCTATATTTAGCGCCGCTTTACCGTCGTTTTAGCGGCGCATTTCGGCCGCTTGCGGGGCGGTTTTACCCCCCGCGAGCGACCGAAAAAGGGTTAATACCGCCCGGCAAAACCGCCGCTGCAGCGACGTTTTGCGGGCGGGTTCGGAGCGCTGCCCCATTGTTTTCAATGGGAAGGGCGCTATAGTAGCGGTAAGAATACCGCTCCTACAGCGCACCAAAGATGTGGCTTGCAGGACATTTTTCAGCGTCCTGCAAGCGCACCGCTTCAGTGTGAAAGCCCTCGGGCTTTCACACTGAAGACACAGCAACAGCTGTTTCGGGTCGGTTTGCAGGCGCTATTTTTAGCGCAATAGCGCCTGCAAACCGCCCCAGTGTGAAAGGGGCCTTACTCTATCCAAAATGAAAAAAAAAATAAGTTTTGCCTATAGTTCTGCTTTAACCTTCACTACCCGCCCATAGTCATATGACGCCCACAAGGTGGATCTCCCATCCTGGGTGGGCGTCATATGACGTCCTCCCATTCCGGTGCGCGTGCCCGGCGGCCGCGATGTCCGCCGGGCACACACGATTGCCCGTTAAAACAGCGGGACCGTGCGGGACCGTGGAGCTGTGTGTGTGTGTAAACACACAGCTCCACGTCCTGTCAGTGGCGAGGAGACCGATCATGTGATCCCAGTACGGAGGAACACCGATCGGTCTCCTCCCCTTGTGAGTCCCCTCCCCCCACAGTTAGAATCACTACCTTAAGGAACATATTAACCCCTGTAGAGCCCCCTAGTGTTAACCCCTTCCCTGCCAGTCACATTTACACAGTAATCAATGCAATTTTATAGCAACGATCGCTGTGTAAATGTGAATGGTCCCAAAAATGTGTCAAAAGTGTCCGAAGTGTCCGCCGCAATGTCGCAGGCACGAAAAAAAACGCAGATCGCCACCATTACTAGTAAAAAAAAAAAAAATGCAATAAATCTATCCCCTATTTTGTAGACGCTATAACTTTTCCGCAAACCGATCAATATACGCTTATTGCGATTTTTTTTACCAAAAATATGTAGAAGAATACGTATCGGCCTAAACAGAGGAAAACATTTTTTTTTTAAAATGGGATATTTATTAAAGGAAAAAATATTGTGTTTTTTTTCAAAATTGACGCTCTTCTTTTGTTTATAGCGCAAAAAATAAAAACCGCAGAGGTAATCAAATACCACCAAAAGAAAGCTCTATTTGTGGGGAAAAAAGGACGTCAATTTTGTTTGGGTGTAACGTCGCACGACTGCGCAATTGTCAGTTAAATCGACGCAGTGCGCATTCACAAAAAGTGCTCTGGTAAGGAAGGGGGTAAAAATGGCCCGGTGCTGAAGCGGTTAATGTGAAACCTAAAAACAAACCATTGTCCTGGCTGGTCTGCTCTGCTGATGGACAGAAAAGTGTTAGGACATAAGAAAGAATGTTGTGTCACAAGTTTATGATGTTCTTTACCTACCATCTAGTAATGCTGCATTCATAGCTCTCTGTTTTAAAGCTGAAGTTTAATATTTTTTATACAGATTTATTAGTTCCATCTATTATGAACAAACCTGGCAAGGTTGGTGAGACCTTTCTGGACATTTCTAAACTTATTCAACCCAATATAGATCTAGAACCTGTCAACTATAGTCAACATAACCAAATTTAAAGACTTCAAATCTAGGAGGCAGAGGAGGTCTCGCCGTACAACAGCAGCTGTCTACTTCTCTGCTGTAGCAACCAAAGGCAGCATCTGTATTTCTGCCAGCATCTCTCTTATGTTGTCTGCATGCACTAAGAGTTGGCTTATCTAACTTTATGGACTATGGCTGAGTTAACTAATTCACCGTAGCTACGTACCCTAAAAGACACTTTTGAAATATACTAGTCAATCCACAGCACTGTCCCAAAACAATGTCAATCCAATTATCACCATCAGTACAAAAAATATATATTATTATTATATATATATATTTATTTTTTTGTACTGATGGTGATATTGGTTTGGCATGCTTTTGGGACAGCGCTGTCCTTTGTGACAAGCAACTATTATATGGTTATTTGGTGAACAGCAGCAGTCCTACATAGAATAATACTAGTAAATTATTGATATTCACGTAATAGGTTGTTGCACAGGTATCAATCTCAGGTTTGGGTCTTGAAAAGGTGACAGCTCTGTGTGTTAAATAATATACTTTTGAAATATAGATTAGAATTTATCCATTGTTGTATGTCATCTTGAAACTGTTTTGGTAGAGGGTATAACTACCTCCAATCAACCAAATCTAAGCTGTAAATCACACTGGTTTTATCTTTCCAAGCACTGTTCGGGTGCATCTTGACGCACTGGAACCTTGACCCCCACCATAGGATTACACCTGACTGGGATATCCCTGCCTAGGGGACACATAATTTCTTGCCTTAATTAGGGGGAGGATGTGTTTTTAACCTCCCACACCCCACACCCTTTGTACTTATTTTGCAAGTACTCTCTCCTCACTCTGTATACCCCATACATCGCCCTCTTATATTTCCCGCCCTTAATACCCTTCCCCCTCTCAACCTCCCCACTCCCACAAAACCCTTCCTGCTCATTTCTACTCTACTTTTCCTTCTTGCCCTCCCCCTCTACCCTCTTCCTCATCTTTTGTGTTTCCTGCTCTTCCCAACTCCTCAACCACCCTGCCTCGCAATGTCTGATGTTAATGTTGATTCTCCCAATACTAAATGGCTCAACATCTCCATGAAGCCCTTCATGCTTCTGTATGACCTTCATTGCATGAAGTGCCTGGCACATTGCCTTTCTTCAGTAGACCCATATCAGCAGAAAGAAGGTTCCCAAATTGTCTGCCAAACTAGTTTTTTTATGACAGCATACCTTAGGGCTTCCACAGATGCCAGCTCCAGAGGTTTGAGTATCCTCTTTTAAATATGTTCTATTGCAGTTGACAGTTGCTATGAATCACTATGTTACATACCAAAGCCCCACCCAAAACACTTACTGTGGAAAAGCAGGCACAGGCCAGCATAGCCTCCACTAACCTTCCCGAACTAACCCTCAAGGAACGTAAGTTACTAAAAGCTCATATCACGGCAAATGATTTTGCCATGGTTATAGCAAAATCCAAAACAGGTAAAGCCCCTTGGCTGGATGGACTTCTCTTATCATACTACAAAAATGTCAAGAGCATTTAGCCTACCATTTCCTGAACGCATACAAGTCACTGTTCCCAAAAGCCCTCCTCATCCTTATCTGCTCTATACACATATTACAGTCCTCACAAAAGGAAAGGGAAAGACCCTAACCTTTGTGCCAGCTATAGACCAATGTCATTATTGAACCTCTAGCTGTTTTACAAAAATCTTAGTGTCCCACCTTAACTCTTGCATCCATTGACTGATACATACCAATCAAATTGGTTTTTTGAGGCTAGATACAACACCACAAAAACTATGGATCTTATCCAATTGGCTCAGTCAAAGACCTAAAATCAACTGGTACTTCATGACAGATATTCTTTTCCAAGAATTATGGCAGATGTTCTTAAGGGTATAGGTCTGGGGGAAACCATGCTCCCTCGGATCCTAGCCATGTGCTCCAACTCTTTAGCAAGAGTGAAAGATAATGGAGTTTTATCCATCTTGTTCTTGATTCAGAACAATAGTTGACAGGGATGCTCACTATCTCCATTGATTTTTATCTTAACGAATTCAGCCCCAGTTCCTGACTAGGCCATTTGTTTGCTATACGGCACTGCATTGATTTAACTGACAATTGCACGGTTGTGTGACACTGTACCCAAATAAAATTGATGTTCTTTTTTTCCCCACAAATAGAGATTTCTTTTGGTGGTAATTGATCACTTCTGCGGTTTTTATTCTTTGCTCTATAAACAGAAAAAGACAATATTTTTTACTTTCTGTTATAAAACATTCCCAATTATTATTTTTTTTTTTAAATCGAATTTCTTCATCAATTTAGGCCAATATGTATTCTGCTACATATTTTTGGTAAAAAAAATCCCAATACGTGTATATTGATTGGTTTGTGCAAAAGTTACATAGTTACATAGTAGGTGAGGTTGAAAAAAGACACAAGTCCAACCTATGTGTGTGATTATATGTCAGTATTACATTGAATATCCCTGTATGTTGTGGTCATTCGGGTGCTTATCTACAGTAAAGAACACTCTATATAGTTTAAGGTTAAACCTCTTTTCTTCTAATTTTAATGAGTGGCCACGTGTCTTGTTAAACTGAAAAAGTTTTATCGCTATTGTGGGGTCACCAGTACGGGGTTTATAAATTGAAATCATATCCCTTCCCAAGCGTCTCTTCTACAGAGAGAATACATTTAGTGCTTGCAGTCTTTCCTCATAACTAATATCCTCCAGACCCTTTATTAGCTTTGTTGCCCTTCTCTGTACTCGCTTCATTTCCAGTACATTCTTCCTGAGGACTGGTGCCCAGAACTGGACAGCATACTCCAGGTGAGGCCAGACCAGAGTCTTGTAGAGTGGGAGAATTATCACTTTATCTCTGGAATTAATCCCCTTTTTAATGCATGCCAATATTCTGTTTGCTTTGTTAGCAGCAGCTTGGCATTGCATGCCAGTGCTGAGCCTGTCATCTAGTAGGTCCCCCAGGTCCTTTTCCATCCTAGATTCCCCAAGAGGTTCTCCCCCCAGTGTATAGATTGCATTCATATTTTTGCCACCCAAATGCATTATTACATTTTTCTACATTAAACCCAGTGGCGGCTGGTGCTCAAAATTTTTGGGGGGGCGCAAATAAACTGAAAAATTCTGGAAAAAAAAGCCCATGAAATGCAGCCACTGTACCAAACGCAGCCACTGTGCCCATCAAAATGCAGCCACTGTGCCCATCAAAACACAGCCACATTGCCCCTTTAAAACACAGCCACATTGCCCCTTTAAAACACAGCCACATTGCCCCTTTAAAACACAGCCACATTGCCCCTTTAAAACACAGCCACATTGCCCCTTTAAAACACAGCCACATTGCTCCTTTAAAACACAGCCACATTGCCCATCTAAAACACAGCCACATTGCCCATCTAAAACACAGCCACATTGCCCATCTAAAACAGTCCCTGCAAAGAAGCTGCCACTGTGCCCCCCCCCCCCCGCCCTGCACTTACCTTGTCTCGGCGGCATCGTGTCCTCCATTCCCTCTCCTGCCCGCTCCTCCTCTCATCCTCTGCTATGATTGGACGCCTGATAGGCGCCCAATCACAGCGCCTGTCGTTTCAGTCAATCAGGGCACAGGTAACACAGACCTGTGCCCTGATTGGCTAAGGGGCCGTACAATGTTAGCAAACCGAATTCCTTCGGTTTGCTAACATACTGCTGCTGAGTGACAAGGAACGCACAGCGTTGCGCCCGCTTGTCACCTTTTTGGACGCCTATTAGCGCCTACGGCGCTAATCAGGTGTTTCCAAAAAACACCCCCACCGCTGTAATTCAGGCGCCCGGTGACCGAAAAGGGGCCGGACACCTGAATAGGGGGTGTCAGCAGCGACCATAGATAGATTCATGCAATGCATGAATCTATCTATGGAGTATCGAGAGTGACAGGAGGGGCGGCGCTCCTGCGCCCTTTATGGACGCACCGCCCCTGATTAAACCTCATTTGCCATATAGTTGCCTACCCCATTAATTTGTTCAGATCTTTTTTGCAAGGTTTCCACATCCTGCAGAGAAGTTTTTGCCCTGCTTAGCTTAGTATCATCCGCAAATACAGAGATTGAACTATTTACCCCATCCTCCAGGTAGTTTATGAACAAAATAAATAGGATTGGTCACAGGACAGAACCCCACTACCCACCCCTGCCCATTCGAGTACTCCCCATTTATCACCACCCTCTGAACTCGCCCTTGTAGCCAGTTTTCAATCCATGTACTCACCCAATGAAGGTATATTGGGTATCTAGCGCTCCAGGAGGCAATGCCCTTAGTTTGTAATAATGTACATTTGATCAGTCAGACTTTAGGTCAAAACAAAGTTGAATCACAGTAAGAGGGTGATTTAAAAAGAGCAGCCATTATCAGAGTGTGTCCAGCAACTCTACAAAACATATAAAAGAAACGGGGGGGCGCCTCTCTAAGTGTAGTATTAAAACACTATCATTTATTGCACAAAATTAAAAACACTTACAAGATATAATTGGGAGTCATGCTTGTCATAAGTATGCAGTCCTAGCAGTTCTGCTGCGTCCCACATGCTCCTCGCATGATCCGGGTCGTTTTAATACTACACTTAGAGAGGTCCCCCCCCCCCCTTGTTTCTTTTATATTTACTCACCCTATGGTCCATGCCAACGGACCTTGTTTTGTACAGTAAACGTTTATGGGGTTATGCTTTTGCAAAATCCAGATTCACCATGTCTACGGGCTTTCCTTTATCTAAATGGAAACTCACCTCCTCATAGAAGGTTAATAGATTGGTTTGGCAAGAACAATTCTTCATGACTCCATGCTGATTACTGCTAATGATACCGCTCTCATTACTAAAATCTTGTATATAGTCTTTCATGGATGTTTCCAAATACGTATCGATTACTTCTGCCTTATTCCCTGGTCAGACTTTAGGCCATGATACAGGAAGGAGTTGACCAGCTGACCTCATTAGCACACCCTGCATCATCTACCCTCCTACCTACCCATCCATTTTCAGGTGCATGTTTTATAAATGAAATGCAATCAATCAGTGATCACCCTTCTCACTAAATACATAGGCATCAATTTTGTTTTTCCTACCCTAACTTTAACCACTTCAGCCCGCAAGGATTTGCCCCCTTAATGACCAGGCCATTTTTTTTTGCGATACGGCACTGTCACTTTAACTGACAATTGCACGGTCGTGCGACGCTGTACCCAAACAGAACTGATGTCCTTTTTTCCGCACAAATAGAGCTTTCTTTTGGTGGTATTTGACCACCTCTGCGGTTTTAATTTTTTTTGCACTATAAACAAAAAAGGCTGACAATTAAAAAAAAAAAAAAAAACAACTATATTTTTTACTTTCTGCTATAATACATATCCAAAAAAATTAATTTATAAAAAAAAAAAAATGTATTCATCAGTTTAGGCCAATATGTATTCAGCTACATATTTTAGGTAAAAAAATTGCAATAAGCATATATTGACTGGTTTGTGCAAAAGTTATAGCGTGTACAAAATAGGGGAAAGATTTAGGGACTTTTTATTGTTTTTACTAGTAATGGCAGTGATTAGTGATTTTTAGTGGGACTGCGACAATGTGGCGGACAAATCTGACCCTAAGTGACACTTTTTGATCACCAGTGACACTGGTAGGGAAGGGGTTAACACTCTGGGGCAATCAAGGGTTTAACTGTGTTTCCTAGGGAGGTGTTTCTAACTGTCAGGGGGACATACTGATTGGGAGCAGAGAGAGATCGCTGTTCCTGATTATTAGGAACAGCTGATCTCTCTCTCCTCCCCTGTCAGAACGGGGATCCGCCTTGTTTACATAGGTAGATGCCCATTTTGCCTCTCTCATTACCACGATCGCAGGTGGCCTGGCAGAAATCCAGTCCGCCGGAATGCGCGGGTGAGCTCCCGCAGTACCACATGCTCAGGTCAACGTACAGGTACAGTTTTACATGGCCTCTTATTATCTGTAATTTTATTGTCCATGTGTTATTTCCTTGTACTTATGCAAAAATTTTATAAAAACGTATAGGAAGTGAAAACAGCAAAGAGGATTCTCCTGATAATTAAATGTTTTTAAAGCAGAAGGTCAACTTGCTGTAGAGATTGTCTGGCAATGTTAGCCACCCGTTAAAGAAAGTCTTCCAAGTGACCAATGCAGAACCCTTCCAACACCCAGCTGGAAGATTTGTAGGTCTTGGTGCAGCAAGGAAACCCCATTGATATTTGTGATGAGGCCAGCTTGACAACTCACAATAGCCTCCAAGATATTTGCAATGCCATCTGCCAGGGGTGGACTGGGAGTTGGAGTGGCATCAGCGTGTTCCATCAGAGACATCTGCAAGACACAAATTGCCATCTTGGTTTTCTTTTTGGAGGTGCTTAAGCTTACCTACCACTTCAAAATTCGATTAAGAGATTCCCATCGCAAGCCAAGGTGTGAAGAGAAGAAGTAGCAGGTGTGACTAATGCCGCGTACACACGATCGGACTTTCCCGCGGATTGTCCGCCGGACAGTCCGATCGTGTGTGGGCCTTCGACTGACTTTTTTTCCCAAAAGTCCGGCGGACTAGGTTTTAAGTTTTGTTTTAAAATTGTCCGCTGAACTTGGCAGTCCGGCGGACAATCCGGCCGTCTGTATGATGGTCCGGCGGACCAAAAAGGACGCATTCTCAGTAGCAAGTATTTTTCTAGTATTTTTCTTTTTCTAGTCCCGTCATACGTGCTGTACGTCATCGCGTGAACCGCCAAACTTTTAGCGTGATCGTGTGTGGTCAAGTCCGTTCGCTTTCAAGTCCGGCAAAGCCCCGCTGGAAGGTCCGGCGGTTTATCCGCCGGACTAGGTCCGGCGGACATTCCCGCGGCAAAGTACGATCGTGTGTACACGGCATAAGATTAGTTTCTTGCTGTTAGCCATCATATTCATCCTATTGTTGCAATCAGAGTGCAGATGTCAGATAGCAAGGGGGGGATTTACTAAAACTGGTGCACACAGAATCTGGTGTAGCTGTGCATAGTTACCAATCAGCTTCTAACTTCAGCTTGTTCAATAAACTTTGACAATAAAACCTCTGTGTGCACCAGTTTTAGTAAATCTCCCCCCAACTGTCTTATGCTGCGTACACACGATCAGACTTTCCGGCGGACCGGAATCCGTCGGTCAATTCGATCACGTGTGGGCTCCAGCGGTCTTTTCTTTCCCAAAAGTCAGACGGACCTAGAAATAAAACATGTTTCAAATCTTTCTGACGGACTCAAGTCCGGTCAAAAAATCCGGTCGTCTGTATGCTAGTCCGACGGATGAAAACTGATGGTAGGGCAACTATTGGCTATGAACTTCCTTATTCTAGCCCAGTCGTACGTCATCACGTTCGAATCCGTCAGACTTTTGGAGTGATCGTGTGTGGGCAAGTCCATTCATTTTGAAAGTCCGGCGGACCTCCGAGGCAAAGTGGAAAGACCGTCGGACCTAGTCCGTCGAAAGGTCAGATCGTGTGTACGCGGCATTACTCGTAGAATGAATGGCTAGGCTTAACGTAGATTTAACCCCTAAACGGCACTTGGTTATGCAACACTGTACCCAAATAAAATGTAAGTCCTTTTTTCTCCACAAAGAGCTTTGTTTTGGTGGTATTTGATCACAAATGCGGGTTTTTTATTTTTTGCGCTATAAACAAAAAATAACCGACAATTAAAAAAAAAATAAACAATTTTTTTTACTTTCTGCTATAAAACATATGCAATAAAAAAAATGTAAAACATCAAAATTTCTTGATAAATTTGGGCCAATATGTATTCTGCTGCATATGTTTGGGGAAAAAAAAAAAAATCCCAATAAGCGTATATTGATTGGTTTGCGCAAAAGTTATACGTCTACAAACTATGGGATATACAGAATACTGGAATTTGTATTTATTTTTATTTTTTTTTTACTAGTAATGGCAGCGATCGGCAACCTATAGTGGGACTGCGATATTGCAGCGGACATTCATTCACTGACACTTTTCATACTTTTTGGGAACCAGTGACACTAATACAGTGATCAGTGTTAAAAATATACACTGTCACTGTACTAATGACACTGGCTGGGAGGGGGTTAAACATTTAGAACAATAAAATTGGTTAAATGTGTGCCTAGCAAATGTTTTCGTGTACTGTGGGAGGTGTTTTTACAAGGGGAAGTATAAGATTTTATTCCCTGCTTTGTGGAAAGAAAATCTATTACTTCCCCGCTGACAGGACAGGGCTCTGCCTAGTCATGTAAATTCATGACGACCGCCAGGTGCCGGTGGTAATCCATTGGCCAGCACCCGATGATTGATATCTCCCCACAGCACGGCCCTACGCAGAAGTGTCAGATCACGTGCTAGGTACGGGGTTATACGGTCGGCAAGTGATTAACCGCTTGCCGACCAGCACAGGCCAATGTATGTCTGCAGAATGGCAGTGGTAGACAAAAAGGCGTACAGGTACCACCTTTTAAGCAGCGGTGTCGTGGGCGTGACCGCGGGTCCAGCGGACTCAGTATCCGCCGGGTGCCCGAGATCGTGTCATGGAGAGGAAGGACGGGGAGATGCTTTTGTAATCAACGCATTTCCCAGTTCTGCCTAGTGACAGGACAGACTTGCTGTCATCGAGAGCAGTGACCACTGTCCTGTGTGTTGAAGCCCAGCCCCCTCACAGTTAGAATCACTCCCTAGGACACACTTAACCCCCTCACTGCCAGTTTCATTTAAACAGTAATCAATGCATTTTAATAGCACTGATTGCTGTATAAATGACAACGGTCCCAAAATAGTGTCAAAAATGTCCGATGTGTCCGCCATAATATCGACGTCATTACTAAAAAAAAAAAAAAAAATTAAAAAAAAAAATGCCATAAATCTATCCCCTATTTTGTAGACGCTATAAATTTTGCGCAAACCAATCAATATACGCTTACTGTGATTTTTCTTTTTACCAAAAATATGTAGAATACATATTGGCCTTAACTAAGGAAAAAAAAAATTTTTTTTAAATATATTTTTGGGGGATATTTATTATAGCAAAAAGTACAAAATATTCGTTTTTTTTTCCAAATTGTCGCTTTTTTTTGTTTATAGCACAAAAAATAAAAACCGCAAGAGGCGCAAATACCACCAAAAGAAAGCTCTATTTGTGGGAAAAAAAAAGGACGTAAATTTTGTTTAAGTACAACGTTGCATGACCGCGCAATTGTCAGTTAAAGCGACGCAGTGCTGAATCGCAAAAAGTGCTCTGGTAAAGAGGGGGGTAAAATCTTCTGGGGCTGAAGCTGTTAAAAATTATTCCTCCCCACACCTGCTACTTATATTTCCCAACATGTAGCCCCGATCCTCTTCTTCTGGGGTCCCCGATGGCACTCCTGGCTCCACCTCATTTGCAAGTGCCCCCATAGCAAGCAGCTTGTATGGGCTTGATCCTGAGCCGCTTCCTGCATCTACAGACACATACAGCGAGGCTTGGCATCGCCCCCCTACTCCCTTGTCACAGGATTTGATTGACAGCAGCAGGAGCCAATGAATGGCCCCCCAGTGCTATCAATCTGCTCTGCGAGGATGGAGAGAGCTGCTGTTATCAGGCACAGCGCTTGATTGAGATTGGGCTCAGGCAAGTATAATGATGCGTACATACGGTCAGACTTTCTGACGGGAAATGTTGGATGTGAGCTTGTTGGCGGGAAGTCCAACAATGTGTATGCTCCATCGAACATTTGTTGGCTAGGAGGTTCTCAAATTTTATGCCAACAAAACTTTGTTGTCGGACTTTCCGATCATGTGTACACAAGTCCGTCGCACAAAAGTTCACGCATGCTCAGAAGTAGATGCGGCCGGTCTTGTAAACTAGCGTTCATAATGGAGAATTAACATTCGTGATGTGGCAAATTAGGAAATCCAAATGCAGCGCACATTCTCTTCTTTAAAGTGGTTGTAAACCCTTGTAAAACCTGTAGCTGCACTGGATATCCCTGTATTTGCATGTGCCAACGTCATCGGCACATGCGCACTTAAGCCAACTGAAGCAATGGCACGTATGTGCCGTTGCTTCAGTTAGCCTGTGCCGTTCCTGGCGGAGCATGCGCGGGAGTGACGGCATCGCGGCTCTGGCAAATCACAGCGCCGGAGCCGCAATACCCGGAAGTAATTCCCCGGGGAGATGGCGGGTGCCGGAGCGGTGAAGAAGGACCGCTGCGGGGGCTTCGATCTCAGGTAAGTCATTCATATTGAGCTAGTATGCTGTGCATACTAGCTCATTATGCCTTTATCTTGCAGTTTTTTTTTTTTTTTGGATAGCATAAAACGGTTTTACAACCACTTTAACCACTTCAGCCCCGGACCAATTGGCAGCCAAAAGGACCAGGCCCCTTTTTGTGATTCGGCACTGCGTCACTTTAACTGACAATTGCGCGGTCGTGCGATGTGGCTCCCAAACAAATTGGCGTCCTTTTTTTCCCACAAACAGAGCTTTCTTTTGGTGGTATTTGATCGCCCCTGCGGTTTTTATTTTTTGCGCTATAAACAAAAATAGAGCGACAATTTTGAAAAAAAATGCAATATTTTTGCTTTTTGCTATAATAAATATCCCCAAAAAATATATAAAAAAAACATTTTTTTTTCCTCAGTTTTGGCCGATACGTATTCTTCTACATATTTTTGGTAAAAAAAAAAAAAAAAAAAAAAAAAATCGCAATTAGCGATTATTGATTGGTTTGCGCAAAAGTTATAGCGTTTACAAAATAGGGGATCGTTTTATAGCAATTTTATTAATATTTTTTTTTTTTACTAGTAATGGCGGCGATCAGCGATTTTTATTGTGACTGCGACATTATGGCGGACACATCGGACATTTTTGACACATTTTTGGGACCATTGTCATTTATACAGCAATCAATGCTATTTAAAATGCATTGATTCCTGTATAAATGACACTGGCAGTGAAAGAGTTAACCACTAGGGGGAGGGGAGGGGTTATGGGCTGTGGTGTGTGTTTTTTTTTTACCATTAGGGGGCGGGGCTGACGTCATTGATCGGCTTTCCCCGATGACAGGGAACAGCCGATCAATGACAGGAGTAGGAAGCGCGGGGAGAGGTTTGTTTACACAGACCTCTCCCCGTTCTTCAGCTCTGTGACCCGATCACGGGACACCAGCGGCGATCGGGTCCGCTGGTCCCGTGGCCGTGGTCACGGAGCGCCCGACCGGGTCGTAAGTGCGCCGCCGCCGGCGCACGCGACCCACAGCTAGGCTCTTAAAGGGCCACGTACCTGTACGTGGTTCTGCCTAGCCGTGCCATTCTGCCAACGTACATCGGCGTGAGGCGGTCAGGAAGCGGTTAATGGGATAATAATGAAGCTTCTTTGCTGGTGATACTGATGGAGTTATTGCAAACAAATTTTCAAAGGCTTTTTTTTTCTAGTAAGATCAAGAATAATAATAATAATAGTGCTAAATGAAAAACGCAAAAAGAAAAGCGTGAATCAACACTGACCAAACTTCTACTAACATAAAACTATCAGGAGCCAAAGGGTGGCGCAAAAGAGCTGAAAAAACACGTAGTACGTCACTATGAACGTAATTGTTGGCCAACATTTGTGTGACGCTGTGTATACAAGACAAGTTTGAGCCAACAGCCTTCGAACAAAATTCCACGGTTTAGTTGTAGGAAAGTCTGATCGTGTGTACGGAGCATAAGGGGGGGGGGGGGGCTACTCTGCACAGGTTTTTTTTTTTATATTAATGCAGAGAATGATAATTCGAGACATAAAAATATTATTTATTATAAATTCATATTAAAAACAGTACATAGACATCTGTACATTTGCAGCAGCAACAGCAGTTCAAGGCGATACGGTCATAAAATAGTACTGAATATTCTTCATATTTCTCAATATACATTGTTATAGTTTTGGAAAACAGCAAAAACCAGAGAGCACCGAGTGTTCATCATGGACAAATGTAACAGGCTTCCTTTGTTTCCCAGGTTTCGCTTCCTTGCCATTTAGTGCTGAGAGCTGAAGAGAATTCCCAGTACTTCCAGGTATGGAGGCAAATGAGACTCACTCCGTGCGAAAGCCCTGGGCCAATCAGCACTGTCACAGCAGAGTTCATAGCCCTGTGTAACCTAGGACTCTGGTGAGTCTTCGATTACCCAAAGCTTTCAATTCACTCTCAGCAGCTAAACGGAGCAGAAGGGGAGAGAAAGGAAGGTAAGTATATGCATTTGTATAGGTCAGAATTAAAGTGAAACTTCTCCTTTCACTCACACAGGATGTAAAGATACATGTTTAATCTAGGGCCAAACTGAAGACAAAAGCTGATCACATTTTGGCCAATTCCTGCTGGATCCACTGAAATTTGTCCATTTGGGGCCCAGTCAGCACCACCTGACTCAACAAATGTTGATCAGTCAATTGACTTTTGACAAAGGAGCTGGGTGGAAATACAGTAGACAGCACTGGAGGTTCATCTATCCATGCTGTTTAGCATGGTTTGGGGAAGTCAAGTTATTTCTCTTGCTTAGCCTGTGGGGCAGAAGGATAGAAATCTTATGGTGTATGGTCAGCTTTAGATACCTGCAACTCATTCAGTGTGCATTATTTTATTAGTACCCTTGGGGTTTCTTTTGCAGAATAAAAAAAAAAAAAAAAAAAGTACAACAGTTGTATTGTCAGTTAACCTCCAATTAAGACATTGATTCATAGGACGTACATGTGTCATTTCTCATTACATTGCAATATAAATTATCTCTGTAAATACCGCTTCTGGTACAAGAGCATTGTGAAAGGAAGCAAGAGCAAAACAAAAAAAAAAATCTAAAAACTTCATGGCAGATTTGACAAAGTGATATCTATGAGGCGGGATGGGGTCAAGGTAGGTTATGAGCAGTACCCACTACCCTGTCTGCATTCCATTGATTTACAGGGGTCTCAAACTGGCGGCCCTCCAGCTGTTGCAGAGGCATGATGGGACTTGTAGTTTCGCAACAGCTGGAGGGCCACCAGTTTGAGACCCCCGATTTAAAGCATATTTAAACCCAAAAACAGTAAAATATTGCAGCTTACGCAGTCCTTAGGTGGCTACATTTGTTTTGGTTCATTTTTTTAACCTTCATTTTCTAGATTTTTGAGTAAAGGTTGTGTTTTTTTTTTAATTACAAACATGTTATACTTACCTGCTCTGTATAATGGTCTTGCACCAAGCAGCCCCGATCCTCTTCTTTTTGGATCCCCTGTCGGCGGCCTTGACTATTTGCCCTGCCAAGTGCCCCCAACAGCAAACCTCTTGCTATGGGGGCACTCGAGCAGGCTCACTCCCACAATTGTCCATCCACACACAGAGGATAGCTCGGCCCCGCCCCCCTGCACTCTCCTCATTGGCTCACTGGCTGTAATTGACAACAATGCCTCCAGCTGCTGTTCTATAAAACACAGAGAGGTGTGGTTCTGTAGTCCTCAGAGAACAATGTAACAGCACAGGCAACGAACGCAGAAAGTTAGCAGCTCACAAGATTTTTTGGCACTATCAAGATATTTTTAACAGCTAAAACAAAACACTTTCAAATGAAAGGACCAAAAACAACATTTCTCTTTTTGGGTTTTGTTATGCTTTAATGTTCCATCTGCCTTTGCCTCCTTCAACAGGGGTCAGAGATTTCCTATAGACCACTAGACATATGAATCTCAATACAGGAAAATAAAGGTGTAGACCTATGCCCCAAGCTAAAAGGGATATTTGTGGTTGCTGTACTGTGTTATTAAACTTTACTGTATTGTGGGAAACCTGCAAATTATTTCTAAGTGTTCGATAAAGAAATGCTTGGAGTCCTGCGCTTAGCAATAGTACCTCTTTTGTAACAGCCACCATCATACGTTCTTGTTAATGGCTGCCGACATGGAGTCCTGCAGCTACTCCCTATATCAAGGAAACCTTCATATTTTTTTGGGAAGCACCCACCACTCCCCGTCATAAAGATAAGTAATAGTAGAAGTGGGTAAAAGACAAAATAAAGTCATTTAAGAAAAATGATAACAATGGTGTACCGCAACGTGTATCAGCCAGCCACAGACCACCAATCAGATAAGGGCTGTGAGCTGACTGGTTGCTATGGCTTTGATCATATCATTGCTCTTGGCTCAGTTCATATAATCATGGCTCAGTGTATGACATCCTGCTGGAATGAACACTGTTACATGGAATTTTTATCAAAAAATCATATTAGAGGAGTCCTTCTGTACTGCATGGGAGTTGTGTAAACCTCTAGACTGTGTAATGCCCATCTCTGGCCACAGCAGTACCACTTTACAGTATACAAGCAGGCCATTCAAAGTGACACTTTGGAGACAACCAATGTTATTTTCTGGAACTCAGGATCCCATTGGTGTACTACAACTCATCCTTGCTTTTCTTCTTTATATGGCATTTACAGACAGTAGTTTCATCTGGCTGAGGAACAAGTTCCATTTTATCACGGACTTCTGGGCGGCTTATTTGACGCGTTGCATACGTCTGAAAAACAGAGATATTAAATAATTTGTCTAAATCAACATTTTCAGTAAAGTAGAATGCCTTTATTAGTTTTGGATAGAGCAGGGCAAGGTTAGATCTTCTGTCTGGTCATTCCTGTTAAGGAGATTTTCCCCAATTTCCTGTCCTGATATACAGATTTTCTGGTTTCCTCATTCTGAAGTGCATTTTCTTATACTAGCCTTTCTCAACCGCTGTGCGGTGGCACACTAGGGTGCCGCCAGAGGTCCTCTGGTGTGCCGAGGGATCAGGGGAGAGAAGGGCTGTCAGATGAGCCCGATCTCCCGATCCCCTGCGAACGGTCCATCAGCACTTTGAGGGAGCTCCATCAGTTTTAGCAAAGTGAAAGTAAAGGGGAGGGGAGTGTGCTGTGCTCTCTGCTTCCCCCTAGTGTGCTGTGTATGTATACATGTGTGTGTACATGTTTTATGTACATGTGTGTGTACACATGTCGGTGTGTATGTATACGTGTGTGTGTGTGTGTGTGTGTGTGTGTGTGTGTGTGTGTGTACACATGTCAGTGTGTATGTATACATGTGGGTGTGTGTGTGTACACATGTGTACATCTGTGTGCTTGTTTCATAGTTTCATAGTTAGTAATGTTGAATAAAGACATTAGCCCATCCAGTTCAACCTGAGTGTGTGTGTCTACAATTGTCCCTATCCCTGTACATTGCACACTCACATCAGTCCCTACCCTCAAGGAGCCCACAATCCAAGGTCCCCATTCATATATTAAGGCCAATTTTTGGACAGAAGCCAATTAACCTACCTGCATGTCTTTGGATTGTGGGAGGAAACCGGAGTACCTGGAGAAAACCCACGCAGGCACAGGGAGAACATGCAAACTCCAGGCAGGAAGTGTCGTGGTTGGGATTTTGAACCAGCGACCCTTCTTACTGCTAGGTGAGAGTGCTAACCACTACACCACTGTGCCGCCCACATTGTATATGTGTGCACATGTGTGTGTACATGTGTTTGTACATGTGTTTGCACCTGTATGGGAGTACATGTGTTTGTATGTGTGTGTGTTGCTTAAGTTTAAATCCTGACCCCCCCCCCCATTCATGTACTGTCAGAACTGCTTTTTTTAGGGCTTGTTTGTTATATCAGTAAGGACTGCTGCTCCTCTGAAAATCAACCCATGTGCAGATCGCTTTTCAGAGGCATTTGGCAGGCAGTAAATAGGCAATATGTTGCCTCCTCACCTCCTGTTTTAAGCCGTAAATGCAGCATCACCACACTGCAACGCACACAGTTGCAGGGTAGTTGCAGTGCAGCCCCATTCACCCTGGGTATACCTCCAGCTGCAGCCACAGCATGTGTACACCACCCCAGCTACTGCCTCTGTCGCTAAAGGAGGAGCAGTTGGGGGTGGTAAAAACAGCTCAACCATATAGTTTTACCACCCCTCCAACCTGACATGTGAACAAGCCCTTGGTTCACATCTGTGTGGATGCATGCTGTGTGTAGGGCAGCCCATTCATTTCAATTGGCTTCCCTACCCACAGAAATGCAGGGAAAGAAATCCCCGACCCTTTTTTTTAAATTGCGCTGCACCAAAAGCACTGAATGTTTGCCAAGGTGCGGGGTTCCACTAAGAATAAATGGCCCCCCTAAAGAGTAGAACATTTGTCCGCGTGTCCAGCGTGATTTTGTGCGTGTTCCGCGATACACAGAAACATGAACCAAGTCTTGGACAGGGGTGCCTCAAGACTGAAAATACTTTTCAAGGGCACCTCAACTGGAAAAAGGTTGAGAAACACGGTCTTATACAATACTTTAGAGAATTCACTGCAGACTCAAAAGGAACATATGAAAATGCACAACAGAGATGGAGTAGAAATGTTGCACTAGGCAGGGATACAGGGGTTGATTTACTAAAACTGGAGAGTGCAAAATCTGGGGCAGGTCTGCATAAAAACCAATCAGATTAAGGGCTCTTTCACACTGACGGACCGTATGTCGGTTTTTCATCCTTCCGTTTTAGGATGAAAAACGGACATACATGTATCCCTATGGTATAGCGGGTGTCAGCGGATGAGCATCCGCTGACACCCGCTCTCGTCCGTGCCCGCTATGCTCCGTTTCTGCAGACGGAGGAAAACCCTATTTTTTCATCCGTCTGCAGAGCGGATCGGGTGACGACGGACCGTAGAGTCCGTCGTCACCCGATCCCCCATAGGGGAGAGCGGCGCTCTGACAGGTCCGTCCCTGCACGGAGTGCAGGGAGGGACCTGTCATCTTCCTGCTCAGCGGAGATCGCTCCGGCGATCCCTGCTGAGCAAGCGGCTATCCACAGGGCGGATCTGCACTGATCTGCCCCGTGTGAAAGAGCCCTAAAGGTTTTTTTTAATCAAAGTTTAATTAAACAAGCTGAAGTTCGAAGCAGATTGGCTGCCATGAGTTTGCGCTCTCTCGTTTTAGTAAAATCAACCCCACAGACAGCAGTAGAATTTTACAGAGCACCTAACCCTAGCCCACTCTGAGAAAAAAAAAAAAAAAAAAAAAAAAAAACTTTGGCTGGGGAACCACTGTAGAATTTCAGGAGAATGGAAAGATGGGTTTCAGTTTTAAATGTAAGGAAAATAAAAAAAAATTAGAAAAAAAAAAAAAAAAAAAAAAAAAGGTAAAAGCGACAAAGCGGGGATAAGCTGAAAAAGTTATATAGTAGGTGAGGTTGAAAAAAAGACACAAGTCCATCAAAAGTGTGTGATTTTATGTCAGTATTACATTGTATATCCTGTATGTTGTGGTCATTCAGGTGCTTATCTAATAGTTTCCAAAAAACTATCAATGCCCCCCGCTGAGACCACCGCCTGTGGAAGTGAATTCCACATCCTTGCTGCTCTTACAGTAAAGCACCATCTACGTAGTTTAAGGGTAAACCTCTTATCTTCTAATTTTAATGAGTGGCCACATGTCTTATTAAACTCCCTTCTGCGAAAAAGTTTTATCCCTATTGTGGGGTCACCAGTACGGTATTTGTAGATTGAAATCATATCCCCTCTCAAGCGTCTCTTCTCCAGAGAGAATAAGTTCAGTGCTCGAAACCTTTCTTCATAACTAATATCCTCCAGACCCTTTATTAGCTTTGTTGCCCATCTTTGCACTCGCTCCATTTCCAGTACATCCTTCCTGAGGACTGGTGCCCAGAACTGGACAGCATACTCCAGGTGCGGCTGGACCAGAGTCTTGTAGAGAGGGAGAATTATCGCTTTATCTCTGAGTTAATCCCCTTTTTAAATGCATGACAATATTCTGTTTGCTTTGTTAGCAGCAGCTTGGCATTGCAGGCCATATTTTTGCCACCCAAATGCATTATTTACAATTTTTCCACATTAAACCTCATTTGCCATGTAGTTGCCCACCCCATTAATTTGTTCAGATCTTCTTGCAAGGTTTCCACATCCTGTGGAGAAGTTATTGCCCTGCTTAGCTTAGTATTGTCCGCAAATACAGAGATTGAACTGTTTACCCCAACCTCCAGGTCGTTTTTTTTGAACAAATTAAATAGGATTGGTCCCAGCACAGAACCCTGGGGGACCCCACTACCAACCCCTGACCATTCCGAGTACTCCCCATTTATCATCACCCTCTGAACTCGCCCTTGTAGCCAGTTTTCAATCCATGTACTCACCCTATGGTCCATGCCAACGGACCTTATTTTGTAAAGTAAACGTTTATGGGGAACTGTGTCAAATGCTTTTGCAAAATCCAGATACACCACATCTACGTGCCTTCCTTTATCTAGATGGCAACTCACCTCCTCATAGAAGGTTAATAGATTGGTTTGGCAAGAACAATTCTTCATGAATCCATGCTGATTACTGCTAATGATACCGTTTCCTTTCGCTTAACCCCCACTCTCACTGGAGGAGTTCTTTCCCTGGCAGCTAGGGGAGTCCCTCAGCTCCAGCAGTACTGGTCCCTGACTGGTTTCACCAATGTAACTAAATGGAGCGTATTTATTGGGATGTTCCAGCCCAGGATCGGCCTCCCTGGCACTCCCTGGCACTTCCCCCTCTATCCTTCCTGACTGTCACCCATCTACTAATTTCTAGTGCCTGCACCTCTTTGTCTCCACCCGCCTCTGTGCTGGCCCCTGCCGTGTACGTTCCCGGCTCTTCTTTAGTATGGAGGGACTTCTCAGTGCTGACAGTTGCTTCCCCAGATTCAGAACCTGGGATTCCAGGGGAACAATGTGCTTACATTTTGCACAGCAGTGTTCTCCCTCGATCTGATGATCAAGGAACGCATACATGCCGCAAGATGTACACCGAGTCGCATCTCCACACCTGCCGGGCATCGTATCTACTAATTTAATGAGGATTGGGGATTATACCCTGTCCAAATTACCTAACAACTAGCTTCCTGACACTAATACTCAACAATACAATATACAGATACTCGCCGCCCACGTGCACTCGCAGACCACGTTATAAAAGAAACAGAATTTTTTATTTTTTTTGACAATCTAGTGGATTTTGGCACATGTGCAACCATTTTATTTTTGGACTCAAAGGGGAGATTTAGTAAAACTGGTGCACAGAGAATGTGGTGCAGCTGTGCACAGAAACCAATCAGCTTCTAACTTCAGGTTTAACTGCACAGCTACAGATTGGATTCTGTGTTTTTAGTTATAGGGCTCTTTCAGTGCAGATCCGCCCCGTGGAAATCCGCTTGCTCAGCGGGGATCGCCGGATCGATCTCCGCTGAGCAGGAAGATGACAGGTCCGTCTCTGCACTCTGTGCAGGGACGGACCTGTCACAGCGCCGCTCACCCCTATGGTAGATCGGGTGACGACGGACTTATACGCTTCCTCCCCCTCTCCGGAGTCACATTTGGTACCTTTCAGGGGGGGAACAGGGACCTGTTTTTGACAGGTCTCCTTCCCCACTTCTAGGAGACTGGAAGTATATTTATTTATATTGGTATATTTATTTAAATGGTGGTATATTAAATATTTACCTTTTTAAATTTGTTGATTTTTACATTAAATGATTTTAATCCGGGATTGATATATATTTATGTTGTTTTAACAATTGAAATACCACTCTCAAAATTACGTTTTTTAATTTAAACTGACATTGTAATATCTATGTTAAAGGATAATGAAGTTAGTGGTATTATTATGACTGTATGTATATTGTGCAATAGAGTTTGTATATAACAAGGCAGAATGAATAACAAGACAGCTACGGGTAATATGTGTGTCTGGTGCCGTGCTTTCCTCCACATACGTGTGTGTGTGTGTGTGTGTGTGTGTGTGTGTGTGTGTGTGTGGTGGCGCTGTTTTTTTCCGGATTACACTCTGCCTTTGTCCACAATCTCATTGTCTGGATAGCAATATCCGGATTAAGCTTGGAACGCTGCACGATACCACGGGTTAAATTGCCTTGGTTCAACAGTGGTATACAAGATGAGTCATCTCGCCGTAAAGCTACGCTCTCAAATGATGTTGATGACGGAACGCGTCAGTGTGTGGCTTTGCAATGACCATCATTGATCTCAGCACGCTGCTCAGAGACACAGCGCTGACTACCGCTGGAAAGACAGCTCTGGTTTGGTGATATAACCATATTTGATGCTATGCTGTTTTTTTATGTTATTGATGTAAGTGCAAGTCCTAAAAGGGGGTGATGTTGTGGATATAAATAAATCGTTTTAATAGGATTACACTGTGTGACCCAACCCTCTGATGCAGTTTGACCTGGGAGATTGGATATAAGGATCCTAAAACAGTTAGTTTTTCTGCCTATAACCCCGTCAGATCTGGTAAGAGTTTAATTTAAAGGGGGAAGCAAGTACCCCCCTGCTTCTTCACATGTGGTGGTGTTGGTGACAGTCTAGCATCTGGCAAGCAGAAGTTGAACCTACACTGAACTATCTCATGGATTTTTAGCTGCAATATATTATGGACTTTTTATATTAAAAACAGACATATTTACACAAAACTGAAAAAAGTGAATCACAATTTTTAGTGACTCCAAAAAAAAAATTATGACATAATTCATAATGACGATTCATGATTTCTCTTTGGAATTAATAAGGTATTCTGTATCTTAATGATGGTTTCAGATCAATCACCTGGAAGACTTTATAATAATAGCAGTAGAGGCGGTGAGGCTGCAGCAGCTCCCTAGCAAGAGTCTGGCCCTCTTTGGCAATCTTTTTGACTTCTTCATCATTGTCCTGGAAAAAAAAAAAAAAAAAAAAGGAGACAAGAACATAACAGCGGAAGTTTCAGTTAAATCACCAAATAGGAAGAAGATAAGTGTGCAAATTCTTACATGAAGATTCATAATCTAGATTATAAGGCATCCCTACAGTGTGGAATGTAATAAAAAAAAATCTGTTAATTCTGCTATTAACAGGTGATGTTCAGTTTCGTTCCGATTTCTAAATTGAATGCACTGGATAAAATTGGATGCACTGAGATTTTCTGCAGCCTACCTGTGCCGATCGATCCGGTGTCCCGCGTCCCTCGGGGGCCGCTGTCCGGTGTCCCTTGGGGGCCGATGTCCGGTGTGCGGTGTCCCTCGGGGGCCGCTGTCCGGTTGTCCTGCCGATCAGCGTACACGCTGAGGCGCCAGGCGCCATTGCAGGTTTGAAAGCCGCGCCTCCTCCTCCTCCTCGTCGTCCGTGATAGGAGGAACACTCGGTTTTCCCAGCAGTCATGTGCAGTGTTCCGCCTATCACGGATATTCTCTCATCCTCGTCCATGAGATGAGAATGACAGAACATCCGTGATAGGCGGAACACTGTACTGCTGGGAAAATTTGTGTCCGCCTATCACGGACGGGCGGGAGGAGGCGGCGCGGCTTTTGAACAGTGCCGTCTGTCTACATGACAAGCTGTTCATGTAGGCAGACCGCACTGACTCGAGTATAAGCCGAGAAGGGGACTTTCAGCCCTCAAAAAAAGGGCTGAAAATCTCGGCTTATACTCGAGTATATACGGTAGCTTTATTAATATATCAATAGTAGGTTAAAAACACTAAAATGTAAAACAGTGACATTGATGTGGAATTATTCCCCAACATACCATATTATAAAAAAACACACATACAAGGTTGACAACGTTGTTACAATATGGGCCCCACTTATACACACACACATGCATATCTAGTCACAATGGAAATAAATGGTGCTGCTATTAGTATTGAATTAAACCCAGGCATTTTATGTTCATGTGATAAATAGTATCTATACTAAATTTGCCAGTTTTTTTAATTGCTGAATGTCCATTTAGGACTTATGTTGATACTGGTGTCCATGAGTTGATGGAATTCCTGGTGAAATGGTTGATAATGATGTCACTGAGCACAGTAGTAGTAGTAGACTAGTTTAGTACTGTCATCCATAGACAGTCATCCCGGATTTAAGTATAAGCCAATCAGGATAGAGTTAATGAATTGTTTAGGCACAGTTATTCATGCAATGTCAGACTCCAATTATCATTTAACCTCGTTGACATAGCTGACAATGCACAGTTCGTGTAGGTACACTCAATATTCACTTCATATATGAGGGAGTGTCTACTCGGTGCAGTGCGATCGCAATCCGATATATCTCGGCTATGCACAGAGGTTTCCGATCAGCTGTCTGGGAGGTTGACTACGGTGGCTCATGAGTCAATACAGGGCAGGCTTATCAAAGCGGACCAAGCAAAGATGGCGGTATGCAGGGAAATCACACACATTAGCTGGGACGCATGGTAGAGCATGGGGCAGGTCTGGAGCTACCTACGTCAATGCTTTCCGCACACGTGACAGTGCGCTTCTTCAGAACCTTCTTTATAATATGGTATGTTGGGGAATAACTACACATCAATGTCACTGTTTTACATTTAGTGTTTTTTTTAACCTACTATTGATACATTAATAAAGCTAATTACATTTCTATATACGGTATACCGTGGCTGATCCTCCTGATTGCTTTCTTGGGGCATCACTTTGCCCCACTCCCCAAGTTTTCTTTAGTGACCATTAAGCTTTGGAGGTATCCCGTCCAATTGGACGAACCGGTAACCCCCCTTATAGTGGCTAAATTGTCTCATCACTAAGTAAACTGGATTCATGTTTGCTTTTATTCAAATATATAGATGACAGTATAACCCAACTGTCTCTAAATCCTGTGTTTCTTAATGAACTACAAGAAATGGACTTTAGGGCAAGTAAAAACTCAAATTTTATGCTTCATTTTCTGAATAGCAAGACAATTGTGTGGCGTACAATAGCATTTTCACACCTGCCTGTAGTCCTTCAAAGTGGTAGTAAACTTTGTGGGGGGGGGGGAGCCCCTGCAAAGTAAAAGGCATAATGTGCTAGTAGGCATTGCATACTAGCTCATTATTAAAGACTTACCTTGAAACAAAGCCCTCCAGTGGCACACTGTCACTGCTGCCGCGGCTTCCATCTTCACCCGGTCTTCCTTCCAGGTTTGCAGGCTGCAGCCACTTGAATGGCCGAGCCGTGATGATGTCATGGCTGCGGTATATAGCTCTGAAGGAATGGCACGGGTATGTCGTTTCTTCAGAGCGTGATGTCACTGGCTGCTGCTCACTAGAATATCTCCTAAATGATGCAGGTTTAGGAGATATTCATTTTACCTACAGGAAAGCTTTATTATAAGCTTACCTGTAGGTAAAAATAAAAAAAGAGAGTTTACTGCCACTTTAAGTTATAAAATGATGGTCTCACCTTTGCCCAGCGTATCTTTTCTATGAGATCCCCCAGGTTGCGTTTGATGGGAATGTAGTGCTTCCCTGACTTTAGCGCACTGTAGAAGTGTTCATAGTAGGAAGAAGATTGTTTAAGCACCAGGCTGTCACCCAGCAAGAGATAGGGGAATCGATATGCTGCCACTGTCCCATCCACATTCACCTGGTACTTGTACTGTGGAAACACAAGAATCAGATATGATAAGCAAAACAATATTCATGTCTCTGCCTTAAACCTAAAAATTGGTCAATATCTTACCTTACTCTGGCTTCTGGCCTTGAGAATGATGTCACCATCCTACTGGCAAGATCCTAAGGAAATGTCAAGTATCCACAATCTCAAGAGAAGACGCCTTTGCACTGTGCTAGGACTTGTGAGATTTCAGGTACTTGGCTTTCCATGGGACTTCACTGGACGGATAATGACATCACCCCTTCAGTAGAGAAGCCAGTGGTAAGGTAAGTATATTTTATTTTTTTCCCTTAACCGGTTCCTGAAAGGCTCCTGTACATTTACGTCGGCAGAATGGCACCGCTGGGCAAAGTAAGGTACACGTACGTTACTTTAAATTTCCTGCCGTGCGTGCGTGCCTGCCGAGAGCTCCGTGACTGTGGTCGCGGGTCCCGCAGACTCGATCGCCGCGGGGATACCCACGATCGTGTCACAGAGCTCAAGAATGGGGAGATGCCGATGTAAACAGCATCTCCCCGTTCTTCCTAGTGACGGCGCACTGACCGACTGCTCCCTGTCATCGGGAGCAGCGATCAGTGTGGTGTCACATAGCCACGCCCCCATACAGTTAGAAATACGCCCCTAGGAACACTTAACCCCTTCACTGCCAGTGACATTTTTACAGTAATCAATGCAATTTTATTGCACTGATCGCTGTATTAATGCCAATGGTCCCAAAAATGTGTCAAAATTGTCTGATGTGTCCGCCATAATGTCGCAGTCACGATAAAAAAATTAAAATAAATAAATAAAAAAAAAAAAAAAAAAAAAAAAAAAAAAATCGCTGATCGCCGTCATTACTAGTAAAAAATAAAAAAAAATGTTTAATAAAAATGCCATAAAACTATCCCCAAATGCTATAACTTTTGCGCAAACCAAACGCTTATTGCAATTTTTTTTTACTAAAAATATGTAGAAGAATACGTATCGGCCTAAACTGAGAAAAAAAAAAAATGTTTATATATTTTTGGGGGATATTTATTATAGCAAAAAGTAAAAAATAATGCGTTTTTTTTTCTAAACTGACGCTTCTCTTTTGTTTATAGCACGAAAAATAAAAACCGCAGGGGCGATCAAATACCACCAAAAGAAAGCTCTGTTTGTGGGAAAAAAAGGACGCCAATTTTATTTCGGAGCCACGTTGCACGACCGCACAATTGTCAGTTAAAGCGACGCAGTGCCGAATCGCAAAAAACGCTCTGGTCAGGAAGGGGGTAAATCCTTCTGGAGCTAAAGTGGTTAAGGTGTTTTTTTGGGGTTTTTTTTTACATTAATGCTATTTACAGTGAGGGAAGGTCCACTAAAGTGGTTGTAAAGCCTTACCTATACCCAGTGAAGTGACTGGCTCAGGTGATACACAGAGATGAAAAAAATCATCCTACATATGTTGTACCCGTTTATCTGCAGCCATTTGTCCTGTACATCCTTGTAAAGCTCAGGGATGAAAAGGATTTTCATCCCTGAAACAGGAGGACAGAGCTGAGGCTGAGGCTGTCAATCTGCTGGAGCTCCCTCCCCTGTCACCTTTTTTTTCTCTTGGTGTCAGGAAAAATTGTCAGAAGCAGAGGAACTAGCACCGATAAATTAAACTTAGTGCTTTGGAGAGAGGTAAGTAAACACTGTAGAAATATGTGCTTTGTTCAGATTTCATGTCTGAGGTTTACAACCACTTTAATATTAAGCAGACCTTGCTTTTTACTTCAGGTTTAGTTTGAAGTATAAGATAGTATCACTAAGATTGGATAAACTGGGACACTAAAATGCTCTGCCTTTTTACATTATAGTTTTGTGCCAGAGATTGGAGCCTGCATAAGTCTCACTAGTGCCAACTGGTAACATCAGAAACAAGGAAGGAACATGGTATTACCCACAGCAGCCAATAAAGTCTTTCATCACATTCCTGCTCTAGAAAACCAATATCTGGCATTTATATAGCAGAATGGAGGTGCAGAAAATATCTGCTCAATTAACATAATAAAACAGGACTGTAACCCATGTTGTTCCTCCACTGTAATCCGTGATCTCCATCTTGTCTGATTAGTTATATAATAACTGATCCAACTACCTTCCCAGGAAAGAGAGTTCAGACTTGGACCTTGTGACAGTCTGCCATAAGACTCACTTTGAAGAAGTCAAAGAATCCAACTAGTGGAGCTTTCCCCAGCTGCTTCTCCATCTCACGGAAGAAGAAATATCCAGTGATACCGGCATCCAGAAGATCAGGGTATTTTTTAGACGTTCGGACAAGCTGGAGACGTTCCTCCCGGCTGTCCCGTCCTCTGAAGAAGGCCTGCTCAGTTTTGTTATCCCAGGATGGACCTTTAGCATCAAGAGGGAAAATTAAGTATTTATGATTATAAAAACAGAGAAATTCCAACGTTAGCAGTCAACAGTCCTTTATCAGTGTCTGTGCCAAAAAGCACTAGGAAACTGGCAGGTGAAAAAAAATAAAACAATGTATCCTGGAGCCTACATCCACATTACTGATCCTTAATACAGGGGGTCCCCGGGTTACAAACAAGATAGGGACTGTAGGTTTGTTCTTAAGTTGAATCTGTTTGTAAGTCGGAACAGGTACATTTTTTAAGTGTAGCTCCAGCCAAAAAATCTATTTTTACGTTTTTTAGATAACATCATAAGAAGGGTTATCACCCCTGTAACATTTGTTTTGCTGTCTGTGCCCCTGTTCAGAAGATTTCACCTCACCTTTCGTCCCAATGACAATTGGATTTTGAAAATTTTGGGTTGATAGGGAAACATGGACTGGTGATAAAGCATCAGTGGAGACACATTTTTCCCATATTAACTCTTACAGGAGTGAATTTCCCTTCCTAGGGGTGGATTTCCTCTCACTTCCTGCTGCCTCCCTCCGTTTGTAAGTAGGAGTCGTTTGTAAGTCGGATGTTTGTAAGTAGGGGACCCCCTGTATAATGAAGCTAGCTCAGGCTCTCAAAATAACCACCTGTACTTTTGCAAGCATTTCTAATGCATAAAATGTAAAATAAAAAAAGTTTTTTTTTTTTTTTTTTTTTAACCACTTCCCGACCGGCCACTGCATATATACGTCAGCAGAATGGCACGGGCAGGCAGAATCACGTACCGGTACGTGATCGTGCATGTGCCTGCCCGTGGTCGCGCGCGCGCCGCTAGCGGCGCGCTCGCGACCCGGTCGGGAGCTCCGTGACCCCGGCCGCGGGACCAGCGGACTCGATCGCCGCTGGTATCGGGAACGCCGATCAATGACGTCAGACGTACAGCCACGCCCCCCTACTGTAAAAAAAAAACACAACACGTCACACTGACTCCTCCCCGCCCCCTAGTGGTTAACCCCCTAACTACAACTGTCATTTACATAGGAATCAGTGCTATTTAAATAGCAGTGATTGCTGTATAAATGACAAATGTCCCAAAAATGTGTCAAAAATGTCCGATGTGTCCGCCAAAATGTCGCAGTCACAATAAAAATCGCTGATCGCCGCCATTACTAATAAAAAAAAAAATATTAATAAAAATGCTATAAAACTATCCCCTATTTTGTAAACGCTATAACTTTTGCGCAAACTAATCAATAATCGCTAATTGTGATTTTTTTTACCAAAAGTATGTAGAAGAATACGTATCGGCCTAAACTGAGGAAAAAAAAAATGTTTTTTTATATATTTTTTGGGGATATTTATTATAGCAAAAAGTAAAAAATATTGCATTTTTTTCAAAATTGTCGCTCTATTTTTGTTTATAGCGCAAAAAATAAAAACCGCAGGGGCGATCAAATACCACCAAAAGAAAGCTCTATTTGTGGGAAAAAAGGACGCCAATTTTGTTTTGGAGCCACGTCGCACGACCGCACAATTGTTAGTTAAAGCGACGCAGTGCCGAATTGCAAAAAGGGGCCTGGTCCTTTAGCTGCAAATTGGTCCGGGGCTGAAGTGGTTAAATAAGTCTGTCTTATTTAACTCTAACGCCTTGTTATTAGTAAATTTCTTCTAATTAACTGCTTCCTTTTTTCTCCTCACTAGCTATTTTTTTCCCCAATTATGAAAAAATGTGAGACTTTTTGTGTTATTGTTCATTTTCCCCCCCATTCGTTTTTTGTAGCATAAGCATTAAAGAAGTACATAAATTAGTAAACAGACTTGTACCTTAGGCATGCTACGTACACCCCAAAAATTTTTCACCAAAACACAGAGCATAGGAGGCATGCCCTGTATCGCCCCCCACCCAACTGCGGCTTACCCTGCCAATTTTCCCTGCAGTTCCCGGCTGTCAGAAGGACAGCCAAAATTTAGGATAGGTTCAGAACACTCTGGCATTCCCTGTGTGCCGCATTTGCAACGGCACAGCGGCCCATTCATTTAAATACACATTATATATATATATATATATATATTTTTTTTTTTTTTTTTAAATACACACACACACACTCTCTCGAGTATAAGCCGAGTTTTTCAGCACATTTTTTTGTGCTGAAAATGCCCCCCTCGGCTTATACTCAAGTCAAGCACTTTTCTGCAGCAGCATTGCACTTTCCGACCCGACTTTGGGGCCCCGTATCTCGGAGTCACTTGGTGCTAGGAACCCCAAATTTGGTGTGCAAACCCAGTGGAACTAGCACTACAACATATCCAGATGGGGTTCCTAGCACCAAGTGGCCTGAGATACGGGGCACCAAAGTCGGTTCGGAAAATGTCATTCTCTTCTGCAGAAAAGTGCTTGACGTTTTCGAACCGACTTTGGGGCCCCGTATATCAGGCCACTTGGTGCTACGAACCCCATCTGGATATGTTGTAGTGAAGTTCCACTGGGTTTGCACATCAAATTTGGGGTTCCTAGCACCAAGTGACGCCGAGATACAGAGCCCCAAAGTCGGTCAACTGTGTCCATCTGCAGCAATGTCATTTCGGGACCCTTTGGGTGCAGAGACTCCAAATTGCAGGCTGCAGATAGGGGGCATCTAGGAACCCTTAACTACCAAGTTTGAAGTTCGGGGGACCTATGGGTACAGTGAGGCATGCAAATGGGCACAGTGAGGCTGCAAATGGGCATTGTTGACCCACTCTTCCACTTACAGTAGCTGCACATTTCTTACCCTAGGCTTATACTCGAGTCAATAAGTTTTCCTATTTTTTTGTGGTAAAATTAGGTGTCTCGGCTTATACGGTAGATAGATAGATCTAATATAGTTACATATGTAAATAGTAATTATATATATATATATATATATATATATATATATATATATATATATATATATATATATATATATATATATATATATATATTATATATTTATTTATTAAATTTTTTTTGGAAAAGGCCAAGATCCCACCACCAATATATCAGTGCCACACTTGGGTTTAGGGTTCCTGTTGACTTCAGGGTACAGGGAAAACTGCAGGAGATACAGCAGGAGCAAAACAGAGTCTCTCATAGATCACACTTGTTCACAGCTGTGAACCCTTCAACGCTAACTCATATACACCTGCTGTGACCTGTCTGCTGATTTTCAAGCCTCCCTTGCCAGTGGGTTAACCCCATAAGTCCCTGTAATCAGGGTTTGGAGACTCTTTTCTGCCCAATTTCTTTTCGAAACTCAGAATTTTGGGTCTCAAATGAGGACTTACTAACTTACTAATCCTTAGAGAACCTGCCATCCAGTCCTCTCCTTTTCAACCAGACTACCCCAAAACCTGCATGGGTTTTTTTTTTAGTCTGCCAGCTGGCTTTCTCACTGGTGCCCCTTTTGGTTACAGGCTGTGTCCGTGCCAACAAGTCCCCTTGTCATGACATAATCTGCTCTTCAGTCTCTTGGATCTTGAGAGGCCACTTGACATTCGATAAGAAGTGTTCACATCACAGAGCCAGCAATGTGGACACTTGAAGAGGGACCCTACACCTTGGCAGAAAAGAAAAAAGAAGAAGATTGGGGACCTGGAGTGTCATGTGACCGCAGTCAGTTACGTTTTTTAGTTTAGGGGGATCGAGAGTACACACACTAGATTTTTAAGCATTATTTAGTTTTTCTATAAATATAAAAACATACCCATGGAATTTCAAAGACATCACCTTAAAGTAATTGTAAAGGCTTGTTTTTAAAAAAAATATATAAAAAAAAAACATGGTTATACTTACCTCCTCTGTGCAGTTGGTTTTGCACAGAGCAGCCCGGATCCTCCTCTTCTCAGTTTCCTCTTTGCTGCTCCTAGTCCCTCCCTAGCCAGCAGCTTGCTACAGGGGGCACCCAAGCCGAGTCAGAGCTCTGCGTATCCATTCAGACACGGAGGCCCGACCTGGCCCCACCCCCTCACTTACCTGATTGGCTTGACAGCCGTGGGAGCCAATGGCACCGCTGCTCTGTCTCAGCCAATCAGGAGGAGTGTCCTGGATGGCTGAGGGGAACGTGGACATCGCTGGAGAGAGAAGGGGCTCAGGTAGGTAATTAGGGGGGGTGCTGTGGGGGCTGCTACACACAGAAGTTTTTTTTTATCTTAATGCATTAAGATGAAAAAAAAATAAAAATTCTGCCTTCCTTTAATAAAAAAAATAAAATAATTGATTTATGATCTATATACAATATGGGATTGTGTGGTCAACAAAAAGATGATAATCTTACCAGTGTGGCCCTGGATAGAGAGGAGGTCATTGGTGACACCACGGAGGGTTTCTAAAGTAGAGTGAGTGATGTCATATGTTGGAAGTATGATGTCTCTGGAGTCAGTAGATCCGCACCAAGAAATCATGGGCAGTGGCCCAGGAGTCTCATTGACCTTTCTGTGTTCCACTGGCCAGTCCCCAACATTGATATAGAATTCTACATCAGGCAGTAGTACCTAAAACAAGTGAATTTTTTGTTATTTCGTTTCTCAGAGCTTCAGACACCACTGCAAGCGGGTGAATCATACACACAAGCATCTGCCCCCTAGGCAGCAAATCACATTTCTATTAAATGTAAACTGTCAAGATCTAAAAATAACCGGCCAAGCCTTGTTCACAGCTTGGGGAAAAGAACAAATAATTTCATATTGGACGGAATCTTGGTATACTGGTACCTTTCTTGCCAATGACTGCAATATCTCATCTGAGAACATTTTGAAGTCTGTGTACTTGCCCAGGGAGCGCCGATAGATTTGATTATCGAGAATTGTGTAATGTACAATGGCCCCTCGATGTTCCGCAAATCTCCGAGGAACTTCTTCCAGCATTCTGTTCAGGTCTATACTAGGGAAAGGGGCAAAGTCATTGGCGATCTGTGACTCTTCGGTGGGGCATGACAACGTTTGTAACCAAACTTCGGGGTCTTCTTCAGGACAGGCACAGTATTCATGATAAACAGGCCCTAAAGGAAAGAATAAAATACATAAAAAAACTTTTACATAGCAAGTATTTTTAAGTTGATCTAGCATCAGATGTACTCTTTTCACATCAAAGTAATGAGCAAGGGTAATACTTAAGGATATTAATCCAGTAAACAGAGATCACAGAATTCATCCTACAGAAAATACAAAGCCAAAATTGAATCTTGGGAATCTCACCAGTTAAGTCCACTATGAATAGGTGGGTGTTGGCAAAAAACAATTGTACCAAAAAAGAAGAAGGCATAGACAACACAGCAGCTACCACTCCAAACATAATTTATTAGAATAGTAATAGCCAATCACAGCGGATACACATGCCCGGTGTGGTACAATCCCACACCAGAAAAGGCACACAGGCCTAAATGGCAATTGGCCGTGAATACTTTTCGATACTTCTATTGCTGTGATGAGATTTTTATTCTAATAAATTATGTTTGGATGGTAGCTGCTGTGGTGTCTACACCTTATTTCTTTTTCGGTACTCCTACAGACAATGCCTTCATCTGCTTTTCTCCGCAAGATGGACTCAGCCATCTATGTTCAAGCACTGTGCAATGCCAGCATCTACTTATTGGTCTAAGTCTCCATTTACACCAATGCATTTTTTCATGCTTTTTGCAGAAATGCAGGACATTTTTAACATGGGTTCCCATGGAACAAGTTCACAGCAATGCATTTTTGTGCCCTCTGGTGTTTTTGGAAAGGGTCAGGGACTTTAAAAATGCAAAAAACTGTGCTCTTTTTTGGTTCAATAGACTTCAATGGAGAAGCTGCAGAAAAGTATGAAGTGCGTTTTCACCTGCGATTTGCATTTTTGAATGTTTTGAGTTTAGAACCACTTTAAATACAACTCTAGCCAAACATACAAATTATGATAATAAATCAAGAGGTTATTCATGGCATCTACATAGTGGAGTGTGAGGGTGTTGGGTTTTACGTAGGGTTGTCCCGATACCGATACTAGTATCGGTATCGGGACCAATACTGAGTACAAGTACTCGCACAAATGCTCCCGATTGTAGTGATCTAATCTATAATCGTCGTTCCTCATAGATGGAATATAGTTATTAAAAGTATTGTCTCCGCAGCAAAACCCGATTCTCCCAGAGAGAGATTTTATTGACTTCCAAAACAGAACATTCTTACAGACGACAAAATCCAATAGAGTACATGACAAAGAATATCTTCTCCTAGACCCGTCTTTCTCTAGACCCTTCTCTCATAGACATATCTTCTAGACTAGCTGACAACCTGCCTGTCTTCTCATATACTGATCTGACACTGGGGGCGGGGGTCAACCAAATGTTTACCATGAATACCCCCCTCAATTCTAATTACCATCAGTAAATACTAGATTAAAAGGCTATTCCTCACACACACAACTTGCATAAGATTTACACATCAAAGGGTAACAGATAACATTGTCTTTGATGTGTGCGACTACTGATTAGATTAAGAGATGACACCTGGACACCCTTTTGAGGTGTAGAATAGACTTGAATCCCCAATCTATATTCTTGCATAATGAATTTGTCTTAGAATGCCTAAATAGAATGCCTATACGAACTACATAAAAAACACTACATATATATATATATATAAATATGTATATATATAATATATATATATATATGTATACATATACATATATATATATACATATATATATATATATATATATATATATATATATATATATATATATATATATATATTAGATACAACATACTACATATACCCCCACTTGGGTCGTTCTAACTACTAGAACTGACCCATAAATCGAGCAACAAACATAGCATTACCGACTTGAGGTATTGGATGCTTCACAATGGCTCATATGAAATATAAAGTTGAAACTGGTTACATCTCTCTTCACCAGCCTCTAAAATATCCCCATGAAACAGTCATTAGATAATATAGCTTTAGACCATGACTGGAAAAGGATTCGGTAAACATCCTTATTATATCACATCAAGATCTTGAATATTGCACAAAAACGAGCGGATGTCGCAGTTCATTCTTCAATTTTCAACTTCATCATAACTCTCATTGAAAGTAGACTTGGTGTGCTGGGAGCTCCGATCCACATAACTCCAGGATTCCTCTCCAGGCTCAAGGTTTTCATTTTCTTAAAGATGCTTTTGCACAAACACCAGCAAATCCCGAAATTCTACTTCCATCTTTATAGTAAGAAGAACCATCCATGTACCAGCTCTCACTTTCAAGTTCAAAAGGCTGGAAAAAACTGCTATTGCTGTACTTTGTAATTTGCTGTAGGCCGACTCCTCATTTCCATCCTTAATAGAGCAGTTGCTTGAATCATTCAGTCCATAATTCCACCTGAATGGTATACCAATCTATATACCAATCTATAATTCATATATCCATATAATCCATATATAATCCCCCACTTTCAGATAGAATCAGCTTGACATCAGCGTTTATCAGATCTTCTATCCAGACAAAGCAGCAGTGGAAAATCTTGCCAGTAAAGTTAGGTCTTTTTTTCATCCATATGTCAATAATATTAATGACTGATTCAACAAAGTTTCAAATCATGACTGGAGTGATGAATTTCACTCACCCCTCTTATAAATTTAGGAAAACCACCCAACATACTATAATTTATGCTATGCCAAGCCATTGTGCAGCATCTCACCTTAGATATCAAATATATTGATCAATATGCAATATGTAATATGCAACATGTAATGTAACATGAAAAATTATTTTCGGTTTAAATGTTTCGCTCTGGTTTTAAGATAAAGTTCAAGAAATAAAACATAATAAAATAAAAAAAAAATTAAATTAAAAAATTAAAAAAATAGGGCTTGAAGAATAAAACTGGGAAAGGGTGAAAAATAAAAAATAGGGAAAAGTCCATTGACAAAAAAAAAATTTATGTTCCAAAAAAAAAATGTCCATTGCTTGATGAATATTGAGAGAGTCCATGATATTGTTTATTCAGCGTTTCTCCCCCACTAGCCAGAAATTTCAGCTTGCAGTTCACATGCTATTTACATGCAGAATCTCCAATATATCTGAAAGACAAAAAACTCTCCAACAAAACTAATTAGCAAGGTCCTTAAACACTGTTTGAAGTCAAAACAAAGGACTATTTACACATCCACAGGTTGAAACTAAACCACCCCCACTGCTAGAGAAATGTCATTTGTATTCAAAAACAGATCTGGATAATGTAATCTGTTTAGCTGTTCCAGCAATGTGTAATGTTCCATTTTCATTTTATCGTACTCAATCTTTAGGTGGTCATATTTCTGTTTTAACTGAGAAAATGGTATCCAAGCCTTAGATACCTTTTTATTATGATTTTGGTCAGCTCTGCTTTTCATATTAATATCACCTATATTTGACCTGGTGTCTCCTCTTTGATTGTTATCATAAGACATTATCTTTTGATTTGTCCTAAACAATGTGGCTAAATCAATCTTGACAGCTTGCTCATTTGACTTTCTCCATAAATTGTCTGCTTTCAACAATACGTCTTTTAAATCATGAGGATTTGGGGTAACTAGCAAAATATTTTGTCTGATCTCTTCGTTCAAAGCATGTAGAAATATACTCATATGTAACAAGCCACCATGCTCAAATGCAAGATTATTACTGACCAATATTTCCATAATAGATTTTATCCTTCCTGACAGTTCGTAGGGAGATTCGCTTTTCATTTGTTTGATCTTCCCATGAACAGTAACATCAGAACGTACACCATACAAAACACATAACAATTCCATCAATATGTCCCTTGTCCTCATTGGTTGAGTACAGATCTGCTTAATTCTCACCCAAAGACTATTTCCTATAGAATGTTGCATAACTCTGTCTAAATCAGATGGGTTGAGATTGTACATATCTCTGACATTCTGCAAGTCACAAAACCATTTTAAAAATCTGTTTAAATCATGGCAGGGAATCATTCCTATTTCTTTAAGAATTGCATCTAATTCTTTTGGTTTCAAAGGCTTCATTACAAGCTGAACTTCACCTGCATTATTATTATTGTTATAAACTGTGGTGGTCACAGTGGGTGCGGCTGGCAATGAATTATCAGATTTAATATGAGGTTCTGTTTCATTTGATAGAATGTTTGTATTTGCATTTTGCTGTAGATTGCTGAATCCACGATTCGATGCATATCTGCATTCCTGAGATCTCTTCTCTAATTCCATAATTCTTAATTTCAATCTCTCATTTTCCTCTGATAATTCATTACAACGTTTAGACTTCTCAAGCAGAGCTTCCCCAATGGTGACTGCATGCAATTTTAAATTTACAGCCTCAGATTCTGATTGGTTTTGTAACCTCTGACAAACCTTGTTGCTATTATCAACTGCACTCTGTAACTGGGTAATTTCCTCAAACTTATCCTTCAACGAACTTTCCATTGTTAAACAGCAAGATAACAAGCCCTGTACAATACAACCTTTTCTTTTACCTTCTGAAATTTTACTATCAAAAACAGTTTTTTTTTTCTAAAAATTCATTCATCATAGTCCATGTCTGCTTATATTTTTCTGGCACTTCATAAGGACCGCCATGACGCTTAATACATTTTAACACCCATCTGTTAACTTTATCAGAACTGACACTAGCTTCACACTGAGTAAGCATTTTTACTATATTATTAATAATTTAAAAAGAGAGAAATATTTTACTCACCGCATTAATTACTCCTTCAGCTTCCAGCTCAGGTCTTCTGGTACACGATACAGTCCTTTTCTTCGTTTCCAGTCTCCAGAGAATAATTCTGGGGTTTTAAACTTGTTTGATTTTGTAGATCAGACTCTCTTATGTCACAACCAGACGTTAGAGTCACAGCACAGGTCTTGGGTCTCCATCAGACTTCTGTCCAACTCACGGATTGTTATCACCACGATTTCTAATACAAAGTCCTGAAAATGCTCTTCTGGTCGCTTGAACGGCACCAATGTAGTGATCTAATCTATAATCGTCGTTCCTCATAGATGGAATATAGTTATTAAAAGTATTGTCTCCGCAGCAAAACCCGATTCTCCCAGAGAGAGATTTTATTGACTTCCAAACAGAACATTCTTACAGACGACAAAATCCAATAGAGTACATGACAAAGAATATCTTCTCCTAGACCCTTCTCTCATAGACATATCTTCTAGACTAGCTGACAACCTGCCTGTCTTCTCATATACTGATCTGACACTGGGGGGGGGGGGGGTCAACCAAATGTTTACCATGAATACCCCCCTCAATTCTAATTACCATCAGTAAATACTAGATTAAAAGGCTATTCCTCACACACACAACTTGCATAAGATTTACACATCAAAGGGTAACAGATAACATTGTCTTTGATGTGTGCGACTACTGATTAGATTAAGAGATGACACCTGGACACCCTTTTGAGGTGTAGAATAGACTTGAATCCCCAATCTATATTCTTGCATAATGAATTTGTCTTAGAATGCCTAAATAGAATGCCTATACGAACTACATAAAAAACACTACATATATATATATATAAATATGTATATATATAATATATATATATATATGTATACACATATATATATATATATATATATTAGATACAACATACTACACCGATGCCTTAGCCGATACCTGGGATGGGAGAGACAGGTAGTCAGCGTGCGGAGTCAGTGGGTGGAGCGGAGAGCGAGTCCTCCGAGTCCTCAAGCAGGTAGTGCAGAGTGCAGGGCACAGCGGCATCATGCATCGGCGACCGGAACCATTACATTCGGTAATGGAAGTGACGCTCCGTGTTGCTGTTACACTGTCAGTGCTTGAAAATCCTGGGGACGCCCATCTTGGTACACCCTGCACTCGGCCACAGTATGCCAGCAGTGGACATCTTGTTACACCCAGCCCATATAGTTCGGGCTGGGTGTAACAAGATGTCCGCTGCTGCTTTATTAAGGGCGAGTGTAAGGTGTACCAAGATGGGCGTCGCAGAGGCAGCGTAGAAAAATAAATCCTCTCGTGCCCATAAGTGCCAGCCATCAATCAGTGCTCATCAGTGACATCTGTTAGTGCCATCCATCAGTGCCCATCCAGCCATCAGTGCGTGTCACCCATCAGTGCTGCATAATCAGTGCCGGGAAGAGAAACAGAAGGCGCCACTCTAAGTGCAATAAATAGTGGAAATCTTCAATGTAAAGGGTTAAAAATAGCTGTACTCACAAAAGTACTATGTCCAAGGGCGTGTGAAACTGAGATGGTGAGCCAGGTGTCCATGGAGGGTGTAGAACAAGCGATTTCCGTATCCTGGAGGTGCTGTCTTGTTGCTAAAAACGATCTCCCACATAAACCAAGCACAATCACTGCCCCTGTTAGGCCTGAGGAAAGAGCGCATGCTCTGAAAACGTTTGCCTATTTGACGAGACCGGCTCCTGCCCCCGGAAGTAAACCAATCCACCTGGTTGCTGGTGTGCGCTCCACTGACTAGGAAGTGTCAGCAGTGGATGCCCCAGCTCGTTTTTAGCAACAAGACAGCACCTCCAGGATACGGAAATCGCTTGTTCTACACCCTCCATGGACACCTGGCTCACCATCTCAGTTTCACACGCCCTTGGACATAGTACTTTTGTGAGTACAGCTATTTTTAACCCTTTACATTGAAGATTTCCACTATTTATTGCACTTAGAGTGGCGCCTTCTGTTTCTCTTCCCAGTACCTCCAGAGGATTTCTTTGCCGCTTCTTAGATCTTCAAACTGGGCTGCCTTCTAAAAACTGCTGCTATTATTCTCCAAACCATATGACATGGACTGTCACAGAACAATATTTTAAGCTATTGCTTTTTTATTTTGGTGACAATTCACATGCAAGTTTGATTGGCCCATCCTTCCCCTGTGCTTTTTTCCCTTCCCAAAGTTTTAGTCAGTATCGGCGAGTACTTGAAAAAAAGTATCGGTACTTGGTCTTAAAAAAGTGGTATCGGGACAATCCTAGTTTTATGTAATCCACCACTGCAAGAAAATAGGGAAAACTTTCATATATAGGAATTTCAACACCCCCCCCCCTTTTTTTAAATCAGTATACCCCGTTTTCAATTAGGCTTAATGTACACAGGACATTTTACAACCTCTCCTGAACGATTTAACTTGACAGATAGTAACCGACATTTAACATTTGTTACAGCGAGTTACTGCGTTTACAAGCTGTTACATGTGTCTCAAATGCCTCTGCACATCCGTCCTGAATGCATTTTTTGCTTTCCAAAAAATGCTTTTAAACTCAACTACCTAGAAACTACTATAAACGACCCTGTGTACATGTACTGATAAGATAACAGAGGAGAGTTTAAGGCCCCTTTCACACCGGGGCGTTTTTCATGCGGTGCAGCGCTAAAAATAGCGCCTGTTCACCGCATGAAAAAATCCGGCCCCTTTAACTCCAGTGTGAAAGCCGGCGGGCTTTCACACTGGAGCGGTGCGCTAGCAGGATGACAAAAAAAGTCCTGCTAGCAGCATCTTTGGAGCGGTATAGGAGCGGTGTGTTCACCGCTCCTATACCGCTCCTTCCCATTGATTAGAATGGGACACCGCGGTAAAACCGCAGCAATACCGCCGCTACGGCGGCGCTCTGCGGGGGTGTTTAACCCTTTTTCGGCCGCTCGCGGGGGGTAAAACCGAACCGCGAGCGGCCGAATACCGCAGTTAAAACGACGGTAAAGCAGCGCTAAATATAGCGCTGCTTTACCGTCACCGCGGCTCCCCGCCCCAGTGTGAAAGGGGCCTAAGGGGAGCTGAAAAAACACCCAACTGCTCCTAAACGTCCGTTTACCAGCAGCAGTGTACATGAAGTCTTACATGGTTTCCTCCTTTATTAATCGAGTTCATCCTCTCCAAATACTGGAACAAGCCAAGACAAAGGCCAAAAGATATTGAGTAGCAGGAAATATTACTGTCTTACCACACCTTTAAATAATATTGTTGAGAGACAATGCTGAAATATTAGGTTTCAAAGCAGCCTTTAAATAATTATATGGAAAAAACATTATGCAACACACAAATCCACTTTAAGGATTTGAAAGGACAGCATAGCAGATAGTCGGTTAGCACTACTGCCTTGCAATTCTGGGGTCCTGCAGTATTCAAAAGCACGCTGGTGGGTTGGCAACTGAACACTAGTGAGTGTGTGTCAGCATGTTTGAACAAAGTCTGCAAGCTTCTTTGGCAACAGGGTCTGATACAATTAAAATATATGTATAGGCAAACTTTTTTTTTTTTTTTACCTTTTAGTTTTGGACAGCATAAGGAAGAAGGTTTTTTTTTTTGTACCATTTGAGAAATTATCCTTCACTTCCTGTCCAAGAAATGCAACAGGAAGTGAGAGAGAATCTATACACAGTGAGGAGAATTCCCCTCTTAGGCTAGGTTCACACATGTCCGGTGCGAACCTCCTCTCCGTTTTCACTGCAAAATTTCCAAAGCAGCCGTTCAGCTGCGATTTATAGATACGCTTCAGAAGTAAAATGTCGGAGCTGGTGGCCACCGGCGTCTCGAACAATAGCTGGTTAAAGGGCGGGCTCTGCTAATGCCCCCCCCCCAAAGCACCCAGTCCCCATGGTGATGGGGACAAGGGCCTCTTCCCCACAACCCTGGCCAGTTGTGGGGGTCTGCTGGCAGGGGGCTTATCGGAATCTGGAAAAAAAAAAAAACAAAAACACTGAGACAGTTTTTGACAACTCATTTATTAAAAAAAAAAAAAAAATGTTTTGTCCCCTCAAAAATGTCCATCAAATTAAATCCAGCGTCAATCACAATGAATGATGCCAACCCATCAATTGTGATTGATCCTGGAGTTACTTCAGGGAACATTTTTTTTTTTTAGTAAAGGAATTGTCAAAAACCATACGTGTTAATAATTTTTGACACTTTTTGGTGAATGAGTAGGGGGCCCAATGTACTCCCTACTCATTTCACATGGGGGGGGCCCTTGTTAAAGGGGGCTTCCAGATTCTTATAAGCCCCCTGCCCGCAGAACCCCACAACCAATCGGCCAGGGTCGTGGGAGGGGGGGGGGGGGAGAGGCCCTTGTCCCCATAAACATGCTGAGGGCATGTGACCTGGTATGGTTCAGGAGGGGGGGCTTGCTCACCCCCCCCTCACCCCCCCAGGCTGCATGCTCGGATAAGGGTCTTCTATGGATTTTGAGGAGGACCACACACCATTTTTTTTTTTTTTTTTTTTTTTTTACTTTTGGTGTACGGTTCCCCTCAAAATCCTTGCCAGACCCGTAGGGCCTGGTACAGATTGGGGGGGGGGACCCCACGCAGTTTTTTTCATCAATTTGTGTTCAACGCTGATGGCATGATGCATTCCCATAAAAAGCAATAAGCCTGGAATTTGCATCTGAACCGCACTGCAGTGCTCAGAAGACGCTCAGGACTCTTTAAATTAACAGTGAATTTGCACAGCCGCTGCTCCGCAGATACAGCATGTGAACAGGCTCCGTAGAAAGATGGTTTGGTTCACATGTAATGCGAATCAGATGCGGTTCAAAATGCATCCAATTCGCATATAATATATGTGAACGGAGCCTTAGACAGATCAGCAGTCCCCATTCAAGATTTTTTCCACATCTCTAGATGTTGCACTTTGAGTCATTTTCTGCTTTGGTGACAATGGTCACCAGACCAAAAAGAGAAGGTGACCCAGTGAAGACACCACTAAAGTGATTAGTTACATACAGTATCTCACAAAAATGAGTACACCCCTCACATTTTTGTAAATATTTTATTATATCTTTTCATGTGACAACACTGAAGAAATGACACTTTGCTACAATGTAAAGTAGTGAGTGTACAGCTTGTATAACAGTGTAAATGTGCTGTCCCCTCAAAATAACTCAACACACTGCAATTAATGTCTAAACCGCTGGCAACAAAAGTGAGTACACCCCTAAGTAAAAATGTCCAAATTGGGCCCAATTAGCCATTTTCCCTCCCCAGTATCATGTGACTCGTTAGTTTTACAATGTCTCAGGTGTGAATGGGGAGCAGGTGTATTCAATTTGGTGTTATCGCTCTCATTCTCTCATACTGGTCAATGGAAGTTGAACATTGCACCTCATGGCAAAGAACTCTGAGGATCTGAAAAAAAAGAATTGTTGCTCTACATAAAGATGGCCTAGGCTATAAGAAGATTTCCAAGACCCTGAAACTGAGCTTCAGCACGGTGGTCAAGACCATACAGCAGTTTAACAGGTCAGGTTCCACTCAGAACAGGCCTCACCATGGTCAACCAAAGAAGTTGAGTGCACATGCTCAGCGTCATATCCAGAGGCTGTCTTTGGGAAATAGACGTATGAGTGCTGCAAGCATTGCTGCAGAGGTTGAAGGGGTCAGCCTGTCAGTTCTCAGACCATACGCCACACACTGCATCAAATTGGTCTGCATGGCTGTCATTCCAGAAGTAAGCCTATTTTAAAGATGATGCACAAGAAAGCCTGCAAACAGTTTGCTGAAGACAAGCAAACTAAGGACATGGATTACTGGAACCATGTCCTGTGGTCTGATGAGACTTAAAGATAAACTTATTTGGTTTAGATGGTGTGAAGCATGTGTGGCGGCAACCAGGTGAGGAGTACAAAGACAAGTGTGCCTACAGCATGCCTCAAGCATGGTGGTGGGAGTGTCGTGGTCTGGGGCTGCATGAGTGCTGCCGGCACTGGGGAGTTACAGTTCATTGAGGGAACCACGAATGCCAACATGTACTGTGACATACTGAAGCAGAGCATGATCCCCCCCCCCCCCTTCGGAGACTGGGCCTCAAGGCAGTTTTCCAACATGATAATGACCCCAAACACACCTCCAAGACAATCACTGCCTTGCTAAAGAAGCTGAGGGTAAAGATGATGGACTGGCCAAGCATGCCTCCAGACCTAAACCCTCTGTGGGGCATCCTCAATCGGAAGGGGGAGGAGCGCAAGGTCTCTAACATCCACCAGCTCCATGATGTCGTCATGGAGGAGTGGAAGAGGACTCCACCGGCAACCTGTGAAGCTCTGCTAAACTCAATGCCCAAGAGGGTTAAGGCAATGCTAGAAAAGAAATGGTGGCCACACAAAGTATTGACACTTTGGGCCCAATTTGGACATTTTCACTTAGGGGTGTACTCACTTTTGTTGCCAGCGGTTTAGACATTAATGGCCGTGTGTTGATTTATTTTAAGGGGACAGAAAATTTACACTGTTATACAAGCTGTACACTCACTACTTTACATTGTAGCAAAGTGTTATTTCTTCAGTGTTGTCACATGAAAAGATATAATAAAAATATTTACAAAAATGTGAGGGGTGTACTCACTTTTGTGAGATACTGTAGTTGGTAAGGTAAATAATAAAGACACGGTCCATCTAGTTCAACAGGTTTGGGGTGTGTGTGTGTCTCTAGGTCTCCATTTCCCATATCCCTGTATATTGTATTTCCTTAAATGTCCATCTAAAAGTATTTTTTAATTATCAACACTTCCCACTGAAACCACCAATCTTGGAAGGGAGTTCCACATCCTTACCGCTCTAATAGCAAAGAATCACTTACACAGTTTAATGTTAAACCGCTTCTCATACAGCTTCTTTGAGTATCCAGGTGTCTTGATAAGCGGCCTGAAACTGAATAGTTTTCTCTCTATGCTAGAATCACCATTTAAATCTTTGTAAAATTGTGATCATATCTCCTTTTAAGTTTAATGTTTGTAATTGTTCCTCATAACTGAGGTCCTCCAGTACTGTTATTAGTTTTGTTGCCCTTCTCTGGACTCTCTCCAGTTCCAGTACATCCTTCCTGAGGATCGTTGACCAGAACTGCACGGCATACTCAAGATATGGCTGAACCAGAGTTTTGTAAAGTGAATTAAATTTTTATTTCTTGTTAATCAATGCTAATAGTCAGCTAGCCTTGCTTGCTGCAGCTTGGTGTTGCATGCTATTACAGAGTCTTTTATCCTTTAGTATCCCCAGGTCCTTTTCCATCCTTGATTCCCCCAGAGGTTCTTCCCCTAGCAAGTAATTTGCATTCATATGTTTAGCCCTCATGTGCATTATTTTACATTTGTCAATATTAACCCTCATTTGCTACGTAGTTGCCCACCCCTCTATTTTATTGAGGTCTTCCTGTAAACTTGTTATATCCTGTTGTGAGGTTTATTATTCGGCTTCGTTTTGTATTATCAGCAAAAACTGAAATTGAACTATTTATACCCAACTCTATATAATTTATGAACAGGTTAAACAGAACTGGTCCCAGGACAGAGGCCTCGGACACTCCGCTCATAACTCCAGAACACTATTTATCACCACTCTTAGGACGTGCCTCTGTAACCAGTTTTCTGTCCAGGTACATACATGTATATACAGTATGTCGTCAAAGCCAACTAACCTCAGTTTGTAAATTAAGCGTTTATGGGGTAGTGTATTAAATGCTTTGTTGAAATCCTGATAGAAAGGCCTGTGGACGTGGTCTCTTACCAGGTTATAGCTCACTTCCTAATAGAATGTTAATAGGTTAGTATGGCATGAACCATAAATCCATGTTGATTACTGCTAATGATACAATTTTCATCAACAAATTCTTGAATATAGTGTCTTATCATCCCCTTTAATAGTTTACCAACTATTGTTGTTAGCCTGACTGGCCTGCAACATCTAGGTATGTATCACAGCCCTTTTTTGAATTTTGGAACCACGTTAGCTTTTTGCCAATCATCTGGTACCATTCTGATTAGTAAGCTGTCCTTAAAAAGAGGAGTTTCCATTAAAAAACAAAAAAAATTTAAAGTCAGCAGCTACAAATACTGCAGCTGCTGACTTTTAATAATCGGACACTTACCGGACACTTACCTGTTCCAGGGTCCAGCGATGCGGGGGGATCGAAGCCCCGCTCATCCCCCCTCCGCTCGGCGGCTCCGGCATTGTAACTGTGGGCACCCGGCTGTGGCTTTACAGCCGGGCACCCACTGCGCATGCGCGAGCGGCGCCACACACTGTGATTGGCCGCGCAGTCATCTGGGACCTATCACGTGTCCCAGATGACTGACAGGGGGGAGGGGGCAGAGCTGAGCCCTTCCTGCGCCGAGGGAAAGTGATGTCACCAGCCCAGGCACTGAAGGAGGCAGACTACGAGGGACCCCCTAGCAACAGGCATTTAGAGGCGAGTTTAAAAAAAAAATCCAAATGTTTTTTTTTGTTTTTTGTTTACAAATTTTAATAATTTTTTTTTTTTGTTATTTTTGTGCAACCCCACTTTAAGGATTAGGAATAACAATCTAGCAATAACCTGGCTAAATCCTTTGAGGACTCTCAGGTGTCTCTGTGGATTAGAATGGCTCCTCTTTCCCACAGGGCATATCTAGTAGCTTTCTGGTAATAGTAGTTTTGTTGAAAAATGCTCATTGTTCACAGAGGTCATTAGCTAAAGCTGTAATTTACACACTGAACTGAATGAATCGCCACAGTCACGTATACCTTTTCTGGTCACATTGTGCGTTCATTGAACTAAAGTGACTACAATTAAAAAAAAAAAAAAAAAAGACTCAAAACCATTACAGCTTTGTGGAAAAGTTGTCGTACTCTTACCCCCCACCCCAATCACTGGACTTACCTAAATCTCACTAAGAGGGTCATCATATTGTTTACAATCCTCCACTAACTTCTTGGCCCAGTGTTCACTATAGTCTAAGGCTACAGCTTAGAAGACTATGGGGCTGGTAGATAGAGAGGAGTCAATCTGTATACCAGCCCTTAGAAGTATACGGGATCCAACTGTGCACACGCAGAAATTGGATCAAGAAGCCAGGGGAGGAATAGGAAATAGGCCAATTTAGGGGTGGGCTATGCTAGCTTAGGGGAAAGGAAAATGTAGCTTCCTTACCCTTTAAAACGGGTATTAAAATTTTCTCACACATCCAAAAATATGCCACCTAAAAATATACTCTAGTCAGAAATAATGTCTTCCACAAACAGAAAGCTTGGTGTGTAATAAGAGCCAGTGCTATGAAATTCCCCACAGCATCCAATTAGATTAAAACCTACCTTGGAAGTTCGAAAAATTAAGGAGGCAGAGAGAAAGTTACACAGCACTGATTTCAGGAAAGGTACTCATACTGTATAGAGATTTGTGAGTCTATTCTGCAGGAATTACACAAAATGTATATTGTCTGGAATGTCTTCTGAAAAATAGCAGAGCACTTCCTGGTATGCAAGGAAGGAATACGTACTCATGTGACTGCAGCTTCATAACTCTATATCTACAATGTGAGATCCAAGGTACTGTGCGCCTCTGACTGCTATTGTCATTACATTTGGCGTGAGATCTGGTGATGTCACTACTGTGCTGCTCCCTGTTCTCCTTGCTGGAGAGAAATCTATGCCCGACAACCTCCATGCATCCCCCTGCTGCTGATTTGTTTGTTCTGTAGATCTGCGCTTCCTACACCTTTCTTGCTGCTTCTTGAATATTCTTTCACCGATCATCAGGAGGGACAACTCTGATATAAAGGAGCCAAAGCACTGCTCCTTTACAAGATGGCTGCCTCCTCAGACACAGTACAGAACAAGACATGGTAAGACAGTAATGGGGGAAATGATCGGCAGCAGAGCGAGCACAGACAATAGACTGGTGACTAGTCTTTTGCACTCTGCCTTCTTTTTCGGTCACATCTTCCACAGATTCAGCCTCTTTAATAGGTCAGTCAACCCAAAACAGATATATTCGTTTTTGGTAGATGCTGCAGTATTAAACCATCTAAAAGTTTCAAAATTTTCTTGGTGCCTATTGATAAATTCAAGGTCTGCACACCTGCTATGGCCATTATGAGAGTTTACCCCTCTGCTGATTTTTTCTTATTCATTTTATGTTATGAAGAAAGTCACATGAGGAATTAGCCCCCTGTAGGTCGGAGCCCCCAAAATGCCAAAATGAACAGGAAAAAGGGAAAATTGTTGGGAGTGTCCAAAACAAACCATGGATTTTGTCAGCCTACAAAGCTCCGCCTATAACTAAATATCACTTTAACCCTAACCCTAGGGGGACTGGCCCTTTAACATACAGTTAGGTCCATATATATTGGGACACAATTTTAGTTATTTACTAAAACATATTCAAGCTAAAGTTATATAATGGATATGGGCTGAAAGTGGACACTCAGGTTTAATTTGAAGCTATGTACATCCCTTCGGAGGAAGGGTTTAGGAATTACAGCTCTTAAGAATAGCCATCCCCCCTTTTTCAAGGGACCAAAAGTAATTGGACAATTGAATCAAAAGCGGTTTCATGGCCAGGTGTGGGCTACTTCGTTTTTTCTTCATCAATTAAGCAGGTAAAAGGTCTAGCTAGAGTTGATTCCAAGTGTGGTATTTGCATTTGGAATCTTTTGCTGTAAACCTACATCATGTGTTCAAAGGAGCTATCCATGTAATTGAAACAGGCCATTGTAAGGCTTCAAAATTTAAACAAATCCATCAGAGAGATAGCAGCAACATTCGGAATGGCCAGATCAACAGTTTGGAACATTCTGAGGAAGAATAATAATATAACATAAAAAGGCCTAGACATTCACAGAAGACAACAGTGGTGGTTGATCGCAGGAAAACCCATTCAAAACATCCAGACAAGTGAATGACACTCTCCAGGAGGTGGGCGTATCATTGTCATAGACTACAATCAAGAGAAGACTTCACAAGAGCAAATACAGAGGGTTTACCACAAGGTGCAAACCATTCATAAGCCTGAAGAATAGAAAAGCCAGGTAAGACTTTGCCAAAAAAACATCTAAAAAAGCCAGACCAGTTCTGGAAAAGTATTCTTTGGACGGATGAAACTAAGATTAATCTGTACAAGAATGACGAAAGGAAGAAAAAAAGTGTGGTGAAGGCTTGGAACAGCTCATGATCCAAAGCACACAACGTCATCTGTAAAACATAGTGAGAGCAGTGTGATGGCATGGGCATGCATGGCTTCCAGTGGCACTGGGTCATTTCTGTTTATTGATGATGTGACAGAAGACAGAAGCAGCCGGATGAATTCTGCAGAGTTTAGAGATATACTGTCAGCCCAGATTCAGCCAAATGCAGCAAAGTTGATTGGATGACGCTTCACAGTAAAGATGGACAATGATCCAAAACACACTAACAGCAACCCAAGAGCTTTTGAAGGAAAATAAGTGGATTCTCAACAAAACAATAAAAATGAACATTTTATTTATGATTATATCCAAATAAATTTGAAGTGCAGACTTTCAGCTTTAATTCAAGTGGTTGAACATTTTAGGAACTGCAATTATTTTTTATTTTTTTTTTATTTTTTTTTTACACAGCCCCTAAAATTGGGAGGACTGTGTATAAAAATGGTTGCAGTTACTAAAATTTGTACTTGATTTTTATGTTCAAACCCTTGAATTAAAGCTGAAAGTCTGCACTTTAAATTCATTTGGATTGTTTAAATTTTAATTTTATTCTGGTGGCATACAACCCAAAAGTATGAAAATTGTGCCTGTGTCCAAATATATATGGACCTAACTGTACACACACACAGTCACAATACAATAAGGTTCTTTTACAATACCTTTAAGTATATAAGGAGATTGAGCGACATGCTTGTCCTTGTGAAGGACTTCAATCAGCAATCCCTCGATGGTACTGCCGTACATTCGGTACCTCATCAGGAAAGAGCCGTCATTCCTATCCAGGGGGTCAGGAACATGAATTCGGATGTATTCCTTGTTGGAGAGGGCTTTGATGGTTACTTTAAATGATTTACTCCCTGGAAAAAAAAATAAGTAAAAAAGGGAGGAATTGTATATGGATGGGAAGTAATTTGTTAGTTACAGCCCCCTTGCCAGATTCATTTCAACAATAATCTTCCCATCAGGGCTCATTCACACCACCTAAATTCCACAGAAACAGCTTCCCTAAAACTTGATTGAAATCAATGATTTACTAACGGCTAACCAACGGTCACTATTCTGCACTATTTTTCTTGAACCTCTCTACTGCTTTTAACAGTTGACCATCCCCTCCTCCTCCTCAAAAAACGTCACTTTCTTGGTCTCCACGACCATTATTGGTTCTCATCTTACCTATCTCATTGCACCTTTCGTGTCACTTACAACTCTGCCTCCTCCACCTCTTCCCTTCCTTTTTCTCTCGGGGTCCCCCCAAAGCTCTGTCCTTGAACCTTTTCCTATTCTCAATCTTCATCTCCTCCCTGGGTCAGCTGATAGCCTCCCATGGCTTCCAATACAATTTCTATGTTGATGACACCCACATCTATCTCTCTACCCCTCAGCTTACCCCATCAGTCTCCTCAGGCATCACAAATGATTTAAGAGACCCATCAGTCTGGGTGTCACAACACTTCCTCAAACTCAATCTATCCAAAACCGAGCTCATAATATTTTCACTCCAACTTGCCCCTTTCACTGACTTCTCAAAAAAAAAAAAAAAAAAAAAAACTACCAGTCTGTCCCCTCATGCCAGGGTGCTAGGTAATAATCCTAGACTCCAACATCTCCAAAATACGCCCCTTTCTAACCAATGACACCACAAAGCTTCTAGTTCACTCCCTGGTTACCTCTCGCCTCGACTACTGCAACTCCCTCATCATTGGCTTACCTTTGCATAGAGTATCCCCTATTCAATCCATCATGAATGCTGCTGCCAGGCTCATCCACCTTACCAACCATTCAGCGTCTCCAATCCTCTCTGTCAATCCCTCCACTGGCCGCCGCTCACCCAACAAAATAAATTCAAAATTCTAACAACAACTTTCAAAGCCATCCACAATTTGGCCCCCAGCTACATCACCAACCTAGTTTCAAAATACCAACCAAATTGTACTCTTTATCCCCCCCCCCCCCCAAGACCTTCTGCTCTCTAGCTCCCTCGCCACCTCCTCCCATTCTCGCCTCCAGGACTTCTCCAGAGCCTCTCCCCTCCTCTGGAACTCCTTACCTCAACTGGTTCGACTATCTCCTGCTTTACCCAACTTTAGACGATCCCTGAAAACTGACAAACCCTTCTTTTTAGAGAAGCCCATCTGGCTCCCACTTAACAAATCTATTTTTTTTTCTCCATCAGCTTATCCCCCACAGTTATTACCTTTTGTATCACTTGACCCTCCCTCCTAGGATTATAAGCTCTAATGAGCAGGGCCCTCCGATTCCGCCTGTATTGAGTTGTATCGCAACTGTACTGTCTGCCCTCACTTTTTAAAGTGCTGTTCAAATTGTTGGCACTATATAAATCCTGTATTATAATATTAATTTGCCGTAACTGGGATTTTACTGTACTAGATCAGGGGTCTCCAAACCTTCTAAAGCAGGGGTCTCAACTGGCGGCCCTCCAGCTGTTGCAGAACTACAAGTCCCATCATGTCCAGCAGACTTTACAGGAGGTGGACGAAAATGTCCCAGCATTAGTGGGAGTAAACAATGCCTCATCTTTAGTGTAAGTAATAGGAATTGTGCCCCATTGTTGGTGTAATTTGGGAGGAATTGTGCCCCTTTGTTGGTGTCAGAGGATGAAATATAATCCCAAGGGCCGGATAAAAGCAAGCAAAGGGCCACAATCGGCCCTCGGGCAGCAGTTTGGAGACCATTGCACTAGATCAATGCCAGTCCCTGCAAGAGCACAAAGAAAGCAATTGTTTTCTATGTGCCCCATTCACACTGTTGTGATGCGCAATGTGGAAAAATGCAGACATCTTCCATTCTTCTGCAGCACACTAGATAGCACCACAGGTCACCACAGCGCAGTGTAATACACAGGGCTTAGAGACATGTTAATGAAGTGTACAATTTGTACACTTCCAATAGTTAGTAAAATTTATTTTATTTTTTTAAAGTATACAGAGCCTTGTGTTGTAAAACACAAGGCACTGCTTGTCACCGATGCTACACAGCGGACACCAGCTGCACACCAAAATGTACCTTACAATATACTGTATATGTGCATTTAATATATGGTATTTATCTGGAAAAATCTTGCTTGTGTAGACATCCACAAAAATAATAGAAATTTACAAGGATGGGAATCCAGAGGGAATAATTCATTTAGACAAATCTAAATTCCCTCCATTACAATTAGGTAAGGCCAGTGTTGGTCATCTTACTTTAAAAAAGTAATTAGTTAAGTTACAAATTACTTCTCCCAAAAAGTAATTGCATTAGTAACTTGGTTACTACATTGGAAAAGTAATTAGTTACTCAGCAAAGTAACTGTGACAGGGGTGGCAGCGGTGGTACTTGAGGGGGTGGCAGTGGTGTACAGTACTTGGAGGGGGGCAGCGGTGGTACTTGGGGGGGTGGCAGTGGTGGTACTTGGGGGTGGCAGGCAGCGGTGGTACTTGGGGGGTGGCAGCGGTGGTGGTGCCATCCTCTACTACCACCACCACCTCTGCCTCTTACTGATTCATCCCCCACCACCACTGATCTCATCCCTACCCTATCCCCCCCCCCCCCATCACCTCTGTTGTAGAAGTGATGGTGGGGGGGATGGGATCAGTAAGAAGCAGGAGGTGGTGGAGGACTTGGGATGGATCGATTGCACTGCAATTCAAATCGTCAGACAGTCACTTACTTGAATGCCTCCAGGGATGCCTTTCCTCATGGGGAGAGAGAGAGACCCTCCCCTTCACTCGATTGGTGTCAGCTGACCTCATTTTTCAGTGTCCACCCCGCCTCCCTACATTCTCTCCCCCCCTTTTGGATAGGCGGGGCGGGATGGGGTGGTCCAGCCAGTCTCTCTGAGTCTCAGCCTCTTCTCAGCTCAGCGGGTGAAAGCCCCCCTCCCTGCGGCAGAACGAACGGCCAGGCAGCGCGGCCACGGCGGGCCTCCTGGGCGGTAGATGTCATTGCGGCAACGCCGCTGCAGTGCCATAGAATGAGATTTGCCATAGAATGAGATGCTCCGCCTCCATCACATCCTATTGGCTCACAATCAGTCTCACTTTGGCTATCATAGGGAGAGGATCTCCTCCCTGTGATAGCTGGACCTGCACGGAGCTCTCCGTGTCCCGGTCCAGCCCGGTGGATGGCTCATCTCTGTCACTGGAGGTAGAAGTTCAGTGCAGGGCACATAGGAAGGAGGAGGAGGGGGGGGGGTGAGGGGCACACACCAATCATATCTGCAGAACTGGGCAAGCAGTCCCATGTGAAAGGACCTGTGGACGACGGGCACGTTACAGCCCCAGGTGCCAGGGTGTCCAGTGATAACAATCACCAGACAGAGAGAGAGGAAGGTACAAAGTCATCTGCAAAGCCTGCTTTCTGCTTAAACGCTTCACATCCCATTATATATTCACTGCTAAATAAGACTGTTCACAGGAAAAACCACCCCCCCCCCCTGCAACCCCAACCCCCACCCGTTCACCATTCATTCTGCACGGGGCTTTGTAAGTAGAGTAGAAGTCAGAGCATTGCGGTGCCCATCCAGGGGAAGTCTCCTAGCTGGACGCTCCAGCATTTACAGGTTCAAGAATTAAAAAGCCGCTCTCTCGCTAGCAGTGTGCAGGAGTTAATGGCTCGGCCAGCTGCTCAGAATCTCCCCCGTCTAGGACAATGAGAGCGAATGGCAGCGGCGGAATGTAGTAAAGATCTTCTGCCTTTTCAATAGACTGAATGCAGAGAAGCTCCAGCTTGGAATCCTCCTGCGGATTCCTCAGCTGCTGCTGCTGCTGCATGGGGGTGACGGTGATAAAGATACAAGCGGCACAAAACATTTTCCGTGCTTTGCAAGTGTCACTCAGCACTTTGAGCCATCCCTTAAAACCACAACTCAAATTGCCTATTTAGCTCCTATAGAGCTCCGTGCAGGTCCAGCTATCACAGGGAGGAGATCCTCTCCCTATGATAGCCAAAGTGAGACTGATTGTGAGCCAATAGGATGTGACGGAGGCGGAGCATCTCATTCTATGGCAAATCTCATTCTATGGCACTGCACCGGCTGCAAGCTCACATGGCTTTCTGCCTTCTACTACGGTAGCCCGGCTAGATAAAACAGTTCAGCTGATAGCGCCCCGCCTACCGATCTCTTTCCGCGTTACTTATTGGAAAAGCCGCCTAGCTACGCCAGTCCGGATAGCGTAAATGCCACGCCCCTCCACACGCCGCCTCTTGAAGCGATGTGTCTGTAGGCGCACTCCCGTGTCTATTCACAACCCCAGTGCGCCTGCTGAGGAGACATGCGCGCTCCCGACGCACAGTCTTTTTATTGTTAGCCTCACTAGTATTGTATTCCCTCTTGTAGATGAAAAGAGCCATTAAAACAGAAAGAAATCACATCTATTTAGGACAAGTTTACATTGGCGCCAAAAGCAGACGTTTATACGGGTATTCCGAGCAACCTATCACAATGGTGTGCGTAGCAGCGAGCGATGACATCACATCGCACCACAAATCATCCGTCATCTGTTGTTTGGCTACCGTTACCGCTTCCCAAACGCCTCTATGTAAACGCACTGCAAACACGCCACAAATGCCTCACAAATGACTGTGGTGTTTTCTAACGCGTTTGTGATGCGTCCAGAAAGCGTTCATAGCTGAGATCGTACAAGCAGTGCCGATCCTGACCTCCCTGGGGCCCTAAGCAAAAATTCTGCTAAGGGGCCCTCTACCTGACCCATGATGCCGTGAGCATAGGTGCCCAGAGAGCCTCCCTCCTTACATTAGGGTCCTCAGAGAGCCTCCCCTTACGTCAGGGCCCCTAGAAATCCTCCCCTTACGTCAGGGTCCCCAGAGGGCTCCCCTTACATCAGTGTCCTCAGAGAGCCCCTCCTCAAATCAGGGTCCCCAGAGAGCCTCCCCCTACATCAGGATCCCCAGAGAGACTTCCTTAAATCCTCACCGCGCCAATCATTGCAGCCTCCCCGTGCCCATCATTGCAGCCTCCCCGTGCCCATCATTGCAGCCTCCCCGTGCCCATCATTGCAGCCTCACCGTGCCCATCATTGCAGCCTCACCGTGCCCATCATTGCAGCCTCACCGTGCCCATCATTGCAGCCTCACCGTGCCCATCATTGCAGCCTTAGTGTGCCCATCACTGCCGCCTCACCGTGTCCATCATTGCCACCTCACCGTGCCAATCATTAAAGCCTTACCATGCCAATCATTGCAGCCTCACCATGCCCATCACTGCCACCTCACCATGGCAATCATTGCAGCCTTACCATGCTTATCATTGCAGCCTCACCGTGTTAATAATTGCCACCTCACCGTGCCCATCATTGCCATCTCACCATGCCAATCATTGCAGCCTTACCATGCTTATCATTGTAGCCTTACCATGCTTATCATTGCAGCCTTACCATGCTTATCATTGCAGCCTTACCATGCTTTTCATTGCAGCCTTACCATGTTAATTGCCACCTCACCATGCCAATCATTGCCGCCTCACCATGCCAATCATTGCAGCCTTACTGTGCCCATCATTATTGCAGCCTAATGGTGCCCATCATTGCAGTCTTACTGTGGCAATCAATGTAGCCTCACCAGTCAGTGCCAGTGGATTACGCACAGCAGGCATCTCCCGCTGTGTCACGGAGCTCAATGTGAAATGTTATGCCGCACTATGACAAAAGTCCCACCCTCCTTCTAGACCAGCTTGTGTGATAGACAGAACACTGTATCTATCACACGAGCTGGTCTAGGAGGAGGGGGGCGGGATCTTTGTCATAGCGTTGGCCGAAGGTTTCAGTCAGCTCTGAGACACAGCGTCTTCTGACTCCCGCTGTGTGACAAGAGGAGGAGGAGGAGGAGATTGGAGCTCGGGAAGCAGAGCCGATCCGCCCTTGGGGGGGCCCTCCACAGCGGCGGGGCCCTATGCATCTTGCATAGTGAGTGTATAGGGCGGATCGGCTCTGGACACAGGTGTCCGTTTAAGAAGCAGTGATCACAGCACATAAATAGTTTATGAACAAGAGATAATTGGGGGAGAAGTGTTTGAACTTGTTCTCCCGCCGATTATCTCCACAGAATGTCTCATAGAATGACACAGTAACGACCAGTTTATGAAGCTGCAAACTGAGTGCTTCACTGGCGATCTGTGTCAGAATTCACAGTCCCCGATTCACCAGCTCAGAGGTGGAGAATCGGGGAGTGAAGAGGGAATGTGGGGGGATCTGAGGAGGAAATGTATATATTATGTAGGGGGACTCTTTATTTTATTAACATTAAATCACACCGTCTGTCCGTGTATTGAGCGGTGATAATCTATCACTGCTTAATAAACTGACATCTGTGTTTCTGTGAATTTCTGGTGCTGTAATCTCGTAAAGTCTCACGAGATTCCAGTATCAGGGGCCGTTCTCCAGTGTTAGAAGCGTTTGTAGATCTCTTCACTCCTCCAAGATCTACTCCGCTTCATAAACTGGCACACAGAAGAGAAAAATCTCCTCTGTGAATGCCGGAGAATGAAGCAGTGAATAGATTTCACTGCTTCATAAATGGACACCTAAATGTCTTTTTTTATTTTGGTTAGGAAATAGAGGTGAGCAGCTATCACAGTCCTGATGACCGTCAGAAGACGGCAGAAGACGGCAGAAGACGACAGCAGAAGAAGACAGAAGAGGACAGAAGAGAACAGGACAGAAGAGGACAGAAGAGGATAGAAGAGGACAGAAGAGGACAGAAGACAAAAGCCAAATAGAAAAACATAAAAATGTAAATACCCCTATGACAATAAATTATTAAAATGATTTAGCAATATACAACATGTCTTTAAAAATATACCTATTTCCTGTAGCCGATGATCAGCCAAAACATTATGACCACCTCATGAAAAAAAAAATAATAATAATAATACAAACAATTTTGAAAAAGAAAAATCAGCCAAAATATTATGACCACCCCATGAAAAAAATAAATGAAAAAAAATTATTTTTGAAAAAAAAATGTTCAGCCAAAACATTACCACCACCCCATGAAAAAAAAATAATACTAAAAAATAAATATTTTGAAAAAGAAAAATCATGATCAGCCAAAACATTATCACCATCTGATGATCAGACAAAATATTATGACCACCCCCATTAAAAAAAAAAAAATTTTTGAAAAAAAATACTTGAAGTAATTGTAGCCATATTAGTGCAATTGTGACAGAGAAAATGGGATTTTTGAAAAAAATGTTCAGCCAAAACATTTTGACCACCCCACGAGCAGCCAAAACAAACATTATGACTACCTCATGAAAAAAAAATAATAATAATAATAATAAAAAAAATTTAGAATAAGAAAAATCAGCCAAAACATTATGACCACCCCATGAAAAAAAAAATAAAAAAAATATATTTTTGAAAAGAAATGTTCAGCCAAAACATTATCACCACCCCATGATCAGCCAAAACATTATGACCACCACATGAAAAAAAAAATAATAATAAAAATAATTTTTGAAAAAAAATACTTGAAGTAATTGTAGCCGTATTAGTGCAATTGTGACAGAGAAAATTGAGTACTATCTGTGACACTTTTTTTTATTTGCACTAACATATCATTTTTCATAGACCTAAGACCTTGAAGAAGGGGGACACACCCCGAAAGCTCGTCCATGAAAAATGATGTTAGTGCAAATAAAAAAGTATCACGGACAGTACTCAATTTTCTCTGAAAAAAAAAAAAAATTGTATAAAAAATATTATTTTTGAAAAAAAAAAATTGTTGAAGAAATTTTTGTTTGAAAAAAACTAAATTTTTGTTTGAAAAAAACTAAATTTTTGTTTGAAAAAAAACTAAATTTTTGTTTGAAAAAAACTAAATTTTTGTTTGAAAAAAAAATTTTTTATTTGAAAAAAAAATGTTTGTTTGAAAAAAAAAAAAAATTGGGGAAAAATATGTTCAGCTCTTTCAGCTAATGATGGAACTTCAACTTTTTACTACTATTTATACTTTTTAAAATATGCTTTTTAACACTTTTCACAGTTACTCCAGCCACTCCAGTAGGTGGAGGCAAGAACACTTCACACAATTTCCACAGAAATTGTAGCTTTCCTAGTTAATCTATCTATCTTATTTTTGTCAATTTAAATAATAATTATTTTGCTGACAATATCACCGCAAGAAGCTGTTACTTACCTAGAAAAGAATGATATCTGTATTCGATTGTTTATGTAAAAGCAGCAGGCTGGTAGCAGAAATGGAAACATTTTATCTCTGATCTGTTAGGAATTGTATGCATTGTATGCATTGTATAGATTTGGCAGAGCCGAGCGCTGGAGCCATAGCAACCGATCAACCAATCACAGATCTTCCTAGAAATTTCAAACTGATGCAGGAGAAATGTTGTGGCAGTTGCAGTTGCCTAGCAACATAACTGATGACCTCACAGTGCAGGTCACATGGCCAATGACACTACAGTTCAGCTGCACCTGAGTTAGCCAGTCAGTCTACGGATTGAAGGCAAGCCTGAAGGTTGGTTTCTATTGAGCTCCAGGAGAAATTAGATTTTTTTGGAGAATGAACCGTATCATTAAAAAAATGTAATCTGTTCCTCAATTAATCATCAAAAGGTACATTTATGATCCATTATATTTAGAAGAATTGCATTGTATCTTCTTATTGGTAAACAATAGATTATATATCCCCCCTATTGGTGACCAATGGCTTATATTCCACACCATCACTGTGTATCCAAAAAGGATATAAAATGTATTTGTGTGTAGTGCTGTATGATGGAGTAGTTATCAGACTATCACAGCACTGACACATGGGAATGAATGGGGATTACGTCTCATAGTCAACTGGTTAAAGTTTATCTATAGACACAGGTGCACTGTGACGACCAGTTTATGAAGCTGCGATCTGAGTGCTTCACTGGCGATCTGTGTCAGAATTCACAGTCCCTGATTCACCAGCTCAGAGGTGGAGAATCGGGGAGTGAAGAGGGAATGTGGGGGGATCTGAGGAGGAAAGAGGAAGATAATTAACTTCCTTGTGCCTCGTTCAGACCCCCCAACACTGTAACCATGTCCCCCTATTTTATATATATATATATATATATATATATATATATATATATATATTATATATATATATATATATATATATATATATATATATATATATATATATATATGTGTGTGTGTGTGTGTGTGTGTGTATATATATACACATGTATATATACATGTATATATTATGTAGGGGGACTCTTTATTTTATTAACATTAAATCACACCGTCTGTCCGTGTATTGAGCGGTGATAATCTATCACTGCTTAATAAACTGACATCTGTGTTTCTGTGAATTTCTGGTGCTGTAATCTCGTAAAGTCTCACGAGATTCCAGTATCAGGGGCCGTTCTCCAGTGTTAGAAGCGTTTGTAGATCTCTTCACTCCTCCAAGATCTACTCCGCTTCATAAACTGGCCCACATAAGAGAAAAATCTCCTCTGTGAATGCCGGAGAATGAAGCAGTGAATAGGATTTCACTGTTTCATAAATGGACACCTAAATGTCTTTTTTTATTTTGGTTAGGAAATAGAGGTGAGCAGCGATCACAGTCCTGATGACCGACAGCAGAAGAGGACCGACGGCAGAAGAGGGCAGAAGAGGACCGTCAGCAGAAGAGGACGACCGTCAGCAGAAGAGGACGACCGTCAGCAGAAGAGGACGACCGTCAGCAGAAGAGGACGACCGTCAGCAGAAGAGGACGACCGAAGAGGACCGTCAGCAGAAGAGGACGACCGTCAGCAGAAGAGGACGACTGTCAGCAGAAGAGGACGACCGTCAGCAGAAGAGGACGACCGTCAGCAGAAGAGGACGACCGAAGAGGACCGACAGCAGAAGAGGACGACCGAAGAGGACCGACAGCAGAAGAGGGCAGAAGAGGACCGTCAGCAGAAGAGGACGACCGTCAGCAGAAGAGGACGACCGTCAGCAGAAGAGGACGACCGTCAGCAGAAGAGGGCAGAAGAGGACCGTCAGCAGAAGAGGACGACCGTCAGCAGAAGAGGACGACCGTCAGCAGAAGAGGGCAGAAGAGGACCGTCAGCAGAAGAGGACGACCGTCAGCAGAAGAGGACGACCGTCAGCAGAAGAGGACGACCGAAGAGGACCGACAGCAGAAGAGGACGACCGTCAGCAGAAGAGGACGACCGTCAGCAGAAGAGGACGACCGAAGAGGACCGTCAGCAGAAGAGGACGACCGTCAGCAGAAGAGGACGACCGTCAGCAGAAGAGGACGACCGTCAGCAGAAGAGGACGACCGTCAGCAGAAGAGGACGGCCGAAGAGGACCGACGGCAGAAGAGGACCGTCAGCAGAAGAGGACCGTCAGCAGAAGAGGACGACCGTCAGCAGAAGAGGACGACCGTCAGCAGAAGAGGACGACCGTCAGCAGAAGAGGACGACCGTCAGCAGAAGAGGACGACCGTCAGCAGAAGAGGACGACCGTCAGCAGAAGAGGACGACCGTCAGCAGAAGAGGACGACCGTCAGCAGAAGAGGACGACCGAAGAAGACCGTCAGCAGAAGAGGACGACCGTCAGCAGAAGAGGACGACCGTCAGCAGAAGAGGACGACCGTCAGCAGAAGAGGACGACCGTCAGCAGAAGAGGACGACCGACGAGGACCGTCAGCAGAAGAGGACCGACAGCAGAAGAGGACCGACAGCAGAAGAGGACCGACAGCAGAAGAGGACCGTCAGCAGAAGAGGACGACCGTCAGCAGAAGAGGACGACCGTCAGCAGAAGAGGACGACCGTCAGCAGAAGAGGACGACCGTCAGCAGAAGAGGACGACCGTCAGCAGAAGAGGACGACCGAAGAGGACCGTCAGCAGAAGAGGACGACCGTCAGCAGAAGAGGACGACCGTCAGCAGAAGAGGACGACCGAAGAGGACCGACAGCAGAAGAGGGCAGAAGAGGACCGTCAGCAGAAGAGGACGACCGTCAGCAGAAGAGGACGACCGTCAGCAGAAGAGGACGACCGTCAGCAGAAGAGGACGACCGTCAGCAGAAGAGGGCAGAAGAGGACCGTCAGCAGAAGAGGACGACCGTCAGCAGAAGAGGACGACCGTCAGCAGAAGAGGGCAGAAGAGGACCGTCAGCAGAAGAGGACGACCGTCAGCAGAAGAGGACGACCGTCAGCAGAAGAGGACGACCGAAGAGGACCGACAGCAGAAGAGGACGACCGTCAGCAGAAGAGGACGACCGTCAGCAGAAGAGGACGACCGAAGAGGACCGTCAGCAGAAGAGGACGACCGTCAGCAGAAGAGGACGACCGTCAGCAGAAGAGGACGACCGTCAGCAGAAGAGGACGACCGTCAGCAGAAGAGGACGGCCGAAGAGGACCGACAGCAGAAGAGGACCGTCAGCAGAAGAGGACCGTCAGCAGAAGAGGACGACCGTCAGCAGAAGAGGACGACCGTCAGCAGAAGAGGACGACCGTCAGCAGAAGAGGACGACCGTCAGCAGAAGAGGACGACCGTCAGCAGAAGAGGACGACCGTCAGCAGAAGAGGACGACCGTCAGCAGAAGAGGACGACCGTCAGCAGAAGAGGACGACCGAAGAAGACCGTCAGCAGAAGAGGACGACCGTCAGCAGAAGAGGACGACCGTCAGCAGAAGAGGACGACCGTCAGCAGAAGAGGACGACCGTCAGCAGAAGAGGACGACCGAAGAGGACCGACAGCAGAAGAGGACCGACAGCAGAAGAGGACCGACAGCAGAAGAGGACCGACAGCAGAAGAGGACCGTCAGCAGAAGAGGACGACCGTCAGCAGAAGAGGACGACCGTCAGCAGAAGAGGACGACCGTCAGCAGAAGAGGACGACCGTCAGCAGAAGAGGACGACCGTCAGCAGAAGAGGACGACCGAAGAGGACCGTCAGCAGAAGAGGACGACCGTCAGCAGAAGAGGACGACCGTCAGCAGAAGAGGACGACCGAAGAGGACCGACAGCAGAAGAGGGCAGAAGAGGACCGTCAGCAGAAGAGGACGACCGTCAGCAGAAGAGGACGACCGTCAGCAGAAGAGGACGACCGTCAGCAGAAGAGGACGACCGTCAGCAGAAGAGGGCAGAAGAGGACCGTCAGCAGAAGAGGACGACCGTCAGCAGAAGAGGACGACCGTCAGCAGAAGAGGGCAGAAGAGGACCGTCAGCAGAAGAGGACGACCGTCAGCAGAAGAGGACGACCGAAGAGGACCGACAGCAGAAGAGGACGACCGTCAGCAGAAGAGGACGACCGTCAGCAGAAGAGGACGACCGAAGAGGACCGTCAGCAGAAGAGGACGACCGTCAGCAGAAGAGGACGACCGTCAGCAGAAGAGGACGACCGAAGAGGACCGTCAGCAGAAGAGGACGACCGTCAGCAGAAGAGGACAACTGTCAGCAGAAGAGGACGGCCGAAGAGGACCGACAGCAGAAGAGGACCGTCAGCAGAAGAGGACCGTCAGCAGAAGAGGACGACCGTCAGCAGAAGAGGACGACCGACAGCAGAAGAGGACGACCGACAGCAGAAGAGGACGACCGACAGCAGAAGAGGACGACCGTCAGCAGAAGAGGACGACCGTCAGCAGAAGAGGGCAGAAGACGACCGTCAGCAGAAGAGGACCGTCAGCAGAAGAGGACGACCGTCAGCAGAAGAGGACGACCGTCAGCAGAAGAGGACGACCGTCAGCAGAAGAGGACGACCGTCAGCAGAAGAGGACGACCGTCAGCAGAAGAGGACGACCGTCAGCAGAAGAGGACGACCGAAGAGGACCGACAGCAGAAGAGGACGACCGTCAGCAGAAGAGGACGACCGTCAGCAGAAGAGGACGACCGTCAGCAGAAGAGGACGACCGTCAGCAGAAGAGGACGACCGTCAGCAGAAGAGGGCAGAAGAGGACCGTCAGCAGAAGAGGACCGTCAGCAGAAGAGGACGACCGTCAGCAGAAGAGGACGACCGAAGAGGACCGACAGCAGAAGAGGACCGACAGCAGAAGAGGACCGACAGCAGAAGAGGACGACCGTCAGCAGAAGAGGACGACCGTCAGCAGAAGAGGACGACCGAAGAGGACCGACAGCAGAAGAGGACCATCAGCAGAAGAGGACCGACAGCAGAAGAGGACCGTCAGCAGAAGAGGACGACCGAAGAGGACCGTCAGCAGAAGAGGACGACCGAAGAGGACCGTCAGCAGAAGAGGACGACCGAAGAGGACCGTCAGCAGAAGAGGGCGACCGAAGAGGACCGTCAGCAGAAGAGGACGACCGAAGAGGACCGTCAGCAGAAGAGGACGACCGTCAGCAGAAGAGGACGACCGAAGAGGACCGACAGCAGAAGAGGACGACCGTCAGCAGAAGAGGACGACCGTCAGCAGAAGAGGACGACCGTCAGCAGAAGAGGACGACCGTCAGCAGAAGAGGGCAGAAGAGGACCGTCAGCAGAAGAGGACCGTCAGCAGAAGAGGACGACCGTCAGCAGAAGAGGACGACCGTCAGCAGAAGAGGACGACCGTCAGCAGAAGAGGGCAGAAGACGACCGTCAGCAGAAGAGGGCAGAAGACGACCGTCAGCAGAAGAGGACGACCGTCAGCAGAAGAGGACGACCGTCAGCAGAAGAGGACGACCGTCAGCAGAAGAGGACGACCGAAGAGGACCGACAGCAGAAGAGGACGACCGTCAGCAGAAGAGGACGACCGAAGAGGACCGACAGCAGAAGAGGACGACCGAAGAGGACCGTCAGCAGAAGAGGACGACCGAAGAGGACCGTCAGCAGAAGAGGACGACCGTCAGCAGAAGAGGACGACCGTCAGCAGAAGAGGACGACCGTCAGCAGAAGAGGACGACCGAGGACGACCGTCAGCAGAAGAGGACGACCGAGGACGACCGTCAGCAGAAGAGGACGACCGAAGAGGACGACCGTCAGCAGAAGAGGACGACCGAAGAGGACGACCGTCAGCAGAAGAGGACGACCGAAGAGGACGACCGTCAGCAGAAGAGGACGACCGTCAGCAGAAGAGGACGACCGTCAGAAGAGGACGACCGTCAGCAGAAGAGGACGACCGTCAGCAGAAGAGGACGACCGTCAGCAGAAGAGGACGACCGTCAGCAGAAGAGGACGACCGTCAGCAGAAGAGGACGACCGTCAGCAGAAGAGGACGACCGTCAGCAGAAGAGGACGACCGTCAGCAGAAGAGGACGACCGTCAGCAGAAGAGGACGACCGTCAGCAGAAGAGGACGACCGTCAGCAGAAGAGGACGACCGTCAGCAGAAGAGGACGACCGTCAGCAGAAGAGGACGACCGTCAGCAGAAGAGGACGACCGTCAGCAGAAGAGGACGACCGTCAGCAGAAGAGGACGACCGTCAGCAGAATAGGACGACCGTCAGCAGAAGAGGACGACCGTCAGCAGAAGAGGACGACCGAAGAGGACGACCGAAGAGGACGACCGTCAGCAGAAGAGGACGACCGTCAGCAGAAGAGGACGACCGTCAGCAGAAGAGGACGACCGTCAGCAGAAGAGGACGACCGTCAGCAGAAGAGGACGACCGACAGCAGAAGAGGACGACCGTCAGCAGAAGAGGACGACCGTCAGCAGAAGAGGACGACCGTCAGCAGAAGAGGACGACCGTCAGCAGAAGAGGAGGACCGTCAGCAGAAGAGGACGACCGTCAGCAGAAGAGGACGACCGTCAGCAGAAGAGGACGACCGTCAGCAGAAGAGGACGGACCGTCAGCAGAAGAGGACGACCGTCAGCAGAAGAGGACCGTCACCAGAGAGAGGACCGTCAGCAGAAGAGGGACCGTCAGCAGAAGAGGCAGAAGAGGACCGTCAGCAGAAGAGGACGACCGTCAGCAGAAGAGGACGACCGTCAGCAGAAGAGGACGACCGTAAGAAGTCTGCAGAAGAGGACGACCGTCAGCAGAAGAGGACGACCGTCAGCAGAAGAAGGACGACGTCAGCAGAAGAGAGGACGACAGCAGAGAGAGACCGTCAGCAGAAGAGGACGACCGTCAGCAGAAGAGGACGACCGTCAGCAGAAGAGGACCTCTGCAGAAAGGACGACCGTCAGCAGAAGAGGACGACGTCAGCAGAAGAGGACCGACAGCAGGAAGAGGACGACCGCAGAAGAGGAGACCGATTCAGCAGAAGAGGACCGTCAGCGAAAAAGAAGAGAAAGCGACCGTCAGCAGCAGCAGAGAGGAGGACCGTCAGCAGAAGAGGACGACCGTCAGCAGAAGAGGACGACCGTCAGCAGAAGAGGACGACATCAGCAGAAGAGGACAGCAGAGGGACGAGGGACCGTCAGCAGAAGAGGGCAGAAGAGAGGACCGTCAGCAGAAGAGGACGACCGTCAGCAGAAGAGGACGACCGTCAGCAGAAGAGGACGACCGTCAGCAGAAGAGGACGAACCGTCAGCAGAGAGAGGAGCAGCGAAGAGAGGACCGTCAGCAGAAGAGGACGACCGTCAGCAGAAGAGGACGACCGTCAGCAGAAGAGGACGACCGTCAGCAGAAGAGGACGACCGACAGCAGAAGAGGGCAGAAGAGGACGACCGTCAGCAGAAGAGGACGACCGTCAGCAGAAGAGGACGACCGTCAGCAGAAGAGGACGACCGTCAGCAGAAGAGGACGACCGTCAGCAGAAGAGGGCAGAAGAGGACCGTCAGCAGAAGAGGACGACCGTCAGCAGAAGAGGACGACCGTCAGCAGAAGAGGACGACCGTCAGCAGAAGAGGACGACCAAGAAGAGGACCGACAGCAGAAGAGGGCAGAAGACGACCGTCAGCAGAAGAGGACGACCGTCAGCAGAAGAGGACGACCGTCAGCAGAAGAGGGCAGAAGAGGACCGTCAGCAGAAGAGGACGACCGTCAGCAGAAGAGGACGACCGTCAGCAGAAGAGGACGACCGTCAGCAGAAGAGGACGACCGTCAGCAGAAGAGGACGACCGTCAGCAGAAGAGGACGACAGTCAGCAGAAGACGACCGACAGCAGAAGAGGACGACAGCAGAAGAGGACCGACAGCAGAAGAGGACCGTCAGCAGAAGAGGACGACCGTCAGCAGAAGAGGACGACCGTCAGCAGAAGAGGACGACCGTCAGCAGAAGAGGACGACCGTCAGCAGAAGAGGACGACCGTCAGCAGAAGAGGACGACCGTCAGCAGAAGAGGACGACCGTCAGCAGAAGAGGACGACCGTCAGCAGAAGAGGACGACCGTCAGCAGAAGAGGACGACCGTCAGCAGAAGAGGACGACCGTCAGCAGAAGAGGACGACCGTCAGCAGAAGAGGACACCGTCAGCAGAAGAGGACGACCGTCAGCAGAAGAGGACGACCGTCAGCAGAAGAGGACGACCGTCAGCAGAAGAGGGCAGAAGAGGACCGTCAGCAGAAGAGGACGACCGTCAGCAGAAGAGGACGACCGTCAGCAGAAGAGGACGACCGTCAGCAGAAGAGGACGACCGTCAGCAGTAGAGGACGACCGTCAGCAGAAGAGGACGACCGTCAGCAGAAGAGGACGACCGTCAGCAGAAGAGGACGACCGTCAGCAGAAGAGGACGACCGTCAGCAAAAGAGCAGAAGAGGACGACCGTCAGCAGAAGAGAGGACGACCGTCAGCAGAAGAGGACGACCGTCAGCAGAAGAGGACGACAGCAGAAGAGGACGACCGTCAGCAGAAGAGGGCAGAAGAGGGGACCGTCAGCAGAAGAGGACGACCGTCAGCAGAAGAGGACGACCGTCAGCAGAGGAGGAAGAAGACGACCGACAGCAGAAGAGGACGACCGTCAGCAGAAGAGGACGACCAGAGTAGAGGACGACCGTCAGCAGAAGGGACGACCCCCGTCTAGGACAATGAGAGCGAATGGCAGCGGCGGAATGTAGTAAAGATCTTCTGCCTTTTCAATAGACTGAATGCAGAGAAGCTCCAGCTTGGAATCCTCCTGCGGATTCCTCAGCTGCTGCTGCTGCTGCATGGGGGTGACGGTGATAAAGATACAAGCGGCACAAAACATTTTCCGTGCTTTGCAAGTGTCACTCAGCACTTTGAGCCATCCCTTAAAACCACAACTCAAATTGCCTATTTAGCTCCTATAGAGCTCCGTGCAGGTCCAGCTATCACAGGGAGGAGATCCTCTCCCTATGATAGCCAAAGTGAGACTGATTGTGAGCCAATAGGATGTGACGGAGGCGGAGCATCTCATTCTATGGCAAATCTCATTCTATGGCACTGCACCGGCTGCAAGCTCACATGGCTTTCTGCCTTCTACTACGGTAGCCCGGCTAGATAAAACAGTTCAGCTGATAGCGCCCCGCCTACCGATCTCTTTCCGCGTTACTTATTGGAAAAGCCGCCTAGCTACGCCAGTCCGGATAGCGTAAATGCCACGCCCCTCCACACGCCGCCTCTTGAAGCGATGTGTCTGTAGGCGCACTCCCGTGTCTATTCACAACCCCAGTGCGCCTGCTGAGGAGACATGCGCGCTCCCGACGCACAGTCTTTTTATTGTTAGCCTCACTAGTATTGTATTCCCTCTTGTAGATGAAAAGAGCCATTAAAACAGAAAGAAATCACATCTATTTAGGACAAGTTTACATTGGCGCCAAAAGCAGACGTTTATACGGGTATTCCGAGCAACCTATCACAATGGTGTGCGTAGCAGCGAGCGATGACATCACATCGCACCACAAATCATCCGTCATCTGTTGTTTGGCTACCGTTACCGCTTCCCAAACGCCTCTATGTAAACGCACTGCAAACACGCCACAAATGCCTCACAAATGACTGTGGTGTTTTCTAACGCGTTTGTGATGCGTCCAGAAAGCGTTCATAGCTGAGATCGTACAAGCAGTGCCGATCCTGACCTCCCTGGGGCCCTAAGCAAAAATTCTGCTAAGGGGCCCTCTACCTGACCCATGATGCCGTGAGCATAGGTGCCCAGAGAGCCTCCCTCCTTACATTAGGGTCCTCAGAGAGCCTCCCCTTACGTCAGGGCCCCTAGAAATCCTCCCCTTACGTCAGGGTCCCCAGAGGGCTCCCCTTACATCAGTGTCCTCAGAGAGCCCCTCCTCAAATCAGGGTCCCCAGAGAGCCTCCCCCTACATCAGGATCCCCAGAGAGACTTCCTTAAATCCTCACCGCGCCAATCATTGCAGCCTCCCCGTGCCCATCATTGCAGCCTCCCCGTGCCCATCATTGCAGCCTCCCCGTGCCCATCATTGCAGCCTCACCGTGCCCATCATTGCAGCCTCACCGTGCCCATCATTGCAGCCTCACCGTGCCCATCATTGCAGCCTCACCGTGCCCATCATTGCAGCCTTAGTGTGCCCATCACTGCCGCCTCACCGTGTCCATCATTGCCACCTCACCGTGCCAATCATTAAAGCCTTACCATGCCAATCATTGCAGCCTCACCATGCCCATCACTGCCACCTCACCATGGCAATCATTGCAGCCTTACCATGCTTATCATTGCAGCCTCACCGTGTTAATAATTGCCACCTCACCGTGCCCATCATTGCCATCTCACCATGCCAATCATTGCAGCCTTACCATGCTTATCATTGTAGCCTTACCATGCTTATCATTGCAGCCTTACCATGCTTATCATTGCAGCCTTACCATGCTTTTCATTGCAGCCTTACCATGTTAATTGCCACCTCACCATGCCAATCATTGCCGCCTCACCATGCCAATCATTGCAGCCTTACTGTGCCCATCATTATTGCAGCCTAATGGTGCCCATCATTGCAGTCTTACTGTGGCAATCAATGTAGCCTCACCAGTCAGTGCCAGTGGATTACGCACAGCAGGCATCTCCCGCTGTGTCACGGAGCTCAATGTGAAATGTTATGCCGCACTATGACAAAAGTCCCACCCTCCTTCTAGACCAGCTTGTGTGATAGACAGAACACTGTATCTATCACACGAGCTGGTCTAGGAGGAGGGGGGCGGGATCTTTGTCATAGCGTTGGCCGAAGGTTTCAGTCAGCTCTGAGACACAGCGTCTTCTGACTCCCGCTGTGTGACAAGAGGAGGAGGAGGAGGAGATTGGAGCTCGGGAAGCAGAGCCGATCCGCCCTTGGGGGGGCCCTCCACAGCGGCGGGGCCCTATGCATCTTGCATAGTGAGTGTATAGGGCGGATCGGCTCTGGACACAGGTGTCCGTTTAAGAAGCAGTGATCACAGCACATAAATAGTTTATGAACAAGAGATAATTGGGGGAGAAGTGTTTGAACTTGTTCTCCCGCCGATTATCTCCACAGAATGTCTCATAGAATGACACAGTAACGACCAGTTTATGAAGCTGCAAACTGAGTGCTTCACTGGCGATCTGTGTCAGAATTCACAGTCCCCGATTCACCAGCTCAGAGGTGGAGAATCGGGGAGTGAAGAGGGAATGTGGGGGGATCTGAGGAGGAAATGTATATATTATGTAGGGGGACTCTTTATTTTATTAACATTAAATCACACCGTCTGTCCGTGTATTGAGCGGTGATAATCTATCACTGCTTAATAAACTGACATCTGTGTTTCTGTGAATTTCTGGTGCTGTAATCTCGTAAAGTCTCACGAGATTCCAGTATCAGGGGCCGTTCTCCAGTGTTAGAAGCGTTTGTAGATCTCTTCACTCCTCCAAGATCTACTCCGCTTCATAAACTGGCACACAGAAGAGAAAAATCTCCTCTGTGAATGCCGGAGAATGAAGCAGTGAATAGATTTCACTGCTTCATAAATGGACACCTAAATGTCTTTTTTTATTTTGGTTAGGAAATAGAGGTGAGCAGCTATCACAGTCCTGATGACCGTCAGAAGACGGCAGAAGACGGCAGAAGACGACAGCAGAAGAAGACAGAAGAGGACAGAAGAGAACAGGACAGAAGAGGACAGAAGAGGATAGAAGAGGACAGAAGAGGACAGAAGACAAAAGCCAAATAGAAAAACATAAAAATGTAAATACCCCTATGACAATAAATTATTAAAATGATTTAGCAATATACAACATGTCTTTAAAAATATACCTATTTCCTGTAGCCGATGATCAGCCAAAACATTATGACCACCTCATGAAAAAAAAAATAATAATAATAATACAAACAATTTTGAAAAAGAAAAATCAGCCAAAATATTATGACCACCCCATGAAAAAAATAAATGAAAAAAATTATTTTTGAAAAAAAAATGTTCAGCCAAAACATTACCACCACCCCATGAAAAAAAAATAATACTAAAAAATAAATATTTTGAAAAAGAAAAATCATGATCAGCCAAAACATTATCACCATCTGATGATCAGACAAAATATTATGACCACCCCCATTAAAAAAAAAAAATTTTTGAAAAAAAATACTTGAAGTAATTGTAGCCATATTAGTGCAATTGTGACAGAGAAAATGGGATTTTTGAAAAAATTTTTGAAAAAAATGTTCAGCCAAAACATTTTGACCACCCCACGAGCAGCCAAAACAAACATTATGACTACCTCATGAAAAAAAAATAATAATAATAATAATAAAAAAAATTTAGAATAAGAAAAATCAGCCAAAACATTATGACCACCCATGAAAAAAAAAATAAAAAAAATATATTTTTGAAAAGAAATGTTCAGCCAAAACATTATCACCACCCCATGATCAGCCAAAACATTATGACAACCCCATGAAAAAAAAAATAATAATAAAAATAATTTTTGAAAAAAAAATACTTGAAGTAATTGTAGCCGTATTAGTGCAATTGTGACAGAGAAAATTGAGTACTATCTGTGACACTTTTTTTTATTTGCACTAACATATCATTTTTCATAGACCTAAGACCTTGAAGAAGGGGGACACACCCCGAAAGCTCGTCCATGAAAAATGATGTTAGTGCAAATAAAAAAGTATCACGGACAGTACTCAATTTTCTCTGAAAAAAAAAAAAATTGTATAAAAAAATATTATTTTTGAAAAAAAAAAATTGTTGAAGAAAATTTTTGTTTGAAAAAAACTAAATTTTTGTTTGAAAAAAAAACTAAATTTTTGTTTGAAAAAAACTAAATTTTTGTTTGAAAAAAACTAAATTTTTGTTTGAAAAAAAAATTTTTTATTTGAAAAAAAAATGTTTGTTTGAAAAAAAAAAAAATTGGGGAAAAATATGTTCAGCTCTTTCAGCTAATGATGGAACTTCAACTTTTTACTACTATTTATACTTTTTAAAATATGCTTTTTAACACTTTTCACAGTTACTCCAGCCACTCCAGTAGGTGGAGGCAAGAACACTTCACACAATTTCAACAGAAATTGTAGCTTTCCTAGTTAATCTATCTATCTTATTTTTGTCAATTTAAATAATAATTATTTTGCTGACAATATCACCGCAAGAAGCTGTTACTTACCTAGAAAAGAATGATATCTGTATTCGATTGTTTATGTAAAAGCAGCAGGCTGGTAGCAGAAATGGAAACATTTTATCTCTGATCTGTTAGGAATTGTATGCATTGTATGCATTGTATAGATTTGGCAGAGCCGAGCGCTGGAGCCATAGCAACCGATCAACCAATCACAGATCTTCCTAGAAATTTCAAACTGATGCAGGAGAAATGTTGTGGCAGTTGCAGTTGCCTAGCAACATAACTGATGACCTCACAGTGCAGGTCACATGGCCAATGACACTACAGTTCAGCTGCACCTGAGTTAGCCAGTCAGTCTACGGATTGAAGGCAAGCCTGAAGGTTGGTTTCTATTGAGCTCCAGGAGAAATTAGATTTTTTTGGAGAATGAACCGTATCATTAAAAAAATGTAATCTGTTCCTCAATTAATCATCAAAAGGTACATTTATGATCCATTATATTTAGAAGAATTGCATTGTATCTTCTTATTGGTAAACAATAGATTATATATCCCCCCTATTGGTGACCAATGGCTTATATTCCACACCATCACTGTGTATCCAAAAAGGATATAAAATGTATTTGTGTGTAGTGCTGTATGATGGAGTAGTTATCAGACTATCACAGCACTGACACATGGGAATGAATGGGGATTACGTCTCATAGTCAACTGGTTAAAGTTTATCTATAGACACAGGTGCACTGTGACGACCAGTTTATGAAGCTGCGATCTGAGTGCTTCACTGGCGATCTGTGTCAGAATTCACAGTCCCTGATTCACCAGCTCAGAGGTGGAGAATCGGGGAGTGAAGAGGGAATGTGGGGGGATCTGAGGAGGAAAGAGGAAGATAATTAACTTCCTTGTGCCTCGTTCAGACCCCCCCAACACTGTAACCATGTCCCCCTATTTTATATATATATATATATATAATATATATATATATATTATATATTATATATATATATATATATATATATATATATATATATATATATATATATATATATGTGTGTGTGTGTGTTGTGTGTGTGTATATATATACACATGTATATATACATGTATATATTATGTAGGGGGACTCTTTATTTTATTAACATTAAATCACACCGTCTGTCCGTGTATTGAGCGGTGATAATCTATCACTGCTTAATAAACTGACATCTGTGTTTCTGTGAATTTCTGGTGCTGTAATCTCGTAAAGTCTCACGAGATTCCAGTATCAGGGGCCGTTCTCCAGTGTTAGAAGCGTTTGTAGATCTCTTCACTCCTCCAAGATCTACTCCGCTTCATAAACTGGCCCACATAAGAGAAAAATCTCCTCTGTGAATGCCGGAGAATGAAGCAGTGAATAGGATTTCACTGTTTCATAAATGGACACCTAAATGTCTTTTTTTATTTTGGTTAGGAAATAGAGGTGAGCAGCGATCACAGTCCTGATGACCGACAGCAGAAGAGGACCGACGGCAGAAGAGGACCGAAGAGGACCGTCAGCAGAAGAGGACGACCGTCAGCAGAAGAGGACGACCGTCAGCAGAAGAGGACGACCGTCAGCAGAAGAGGACGACCGTCAGCAGAAGAGGACGACCGAAGAGGACCGTCAGCAGAAGAGGACGACCGTCAGCAGAAGAGGACGACTGTCAGCAGAAGAGGACGACCGTCAGCAGAAGAGGACGACCGTCAGCAGAAGAGGACGACCGAAGAGGACCGACAGCAGAAGAGGACGACCGAAGAGGACCGACAGCAGAAGAGGGCAGAAGAGGACCGTCAGCAGAAGAGGACGACCGTCAGCAGAAGAGGACGACCGTCAGCAGAAGAGGACGACCGTCAGCAGAAGAGGGCAGAAGAGGACCGTCAGCAGAAGAGGACGACCGTCAGCAGAAGAGGACGACCGTCAGCAGAAGAGGGCAGAAGAGGACCGTCAGCAGAAGAGGACGACCGTCAGCAGAAGAGGACGACCGTCAGCAGAAGAGGACGACCGAAGAGGACCGACAGCAGAAGAGGACGACCGTCAGCAGAAGAGGACGACCGTCAGCAGAAGAGGACGACCGAAGAGGACCGTCAGCAGAAGAGGACGACCGTCAGCAGAAGAGGACGACCGTCAGCAGAAGAGGACGACCGTCAGCAGAAGAGGACGACCGTCAGCAGAAGAGGACGTCCGAAGAGGACCGACAGCAGAAGAAGAGGACCGTCAGCAGAAGAGGACCGTCAGCAGAAGAGGACGACCGTCAGCAGAAGAGGACGACCGTCAGCAGAAGAGGACGACCGTCAGCAGAAGAGGACGACCGTCAGCAGAAGAGGACGACCGTCAGCAGAAGAGGACGACCGTCAGCAGAAGAGGACGACCGTCAGCAGAAGAGGACGACCGTCAGCAGAAGAGGACGACCGAAGAAGACGACCGTCAGCAGAAGAGGACGACCGTCAGCAGAAGAGGACGACCGTCAGCAGAAGAGGACGACCGTCAGCAGAAGAGGACGACCGTCAGCAGAAGAGGACGACCGAAGAGGACCGACAGCAGAAGAGGACCGACAGCAGAAGAGGACCGACAGCAGAAGAGGACCGACAGCAGAAGAGGACGACCGTCAGCAGAAGAGGACGACCGTCAGCAGAAGAGGACGACCGTCAGCAGAAGAGGACGACCGTCAGCAGAAGAGGACGACCGTCAGCAGAAGAGGACGACCGTCAGCAGAAGAGGACGACCGAAGAGGACCGTCAGCAGAAGAGGACGACCGTCAGCAGAAGAGGACGACCGTCAGCAGAAGAGGACGACCGAAGAGGACCGACAGCAGAAGAGGGCAGAAGAGGACCGTCAGCAGAAGAGGACGACCGTCAGCAGAAGAGGACGACCGTCAGCAGAAGAGGACGACCGTCAGCAGAAGAGGACGACCGTCAGCAGAAGAGGGCAGAAGAGGACCGTCAGCAGAAGAGGACGACCGTCAGCAGAAGAGGACGACCGTCAGCAGAAGAGGGCAGAAGAGGACCGTCAGCAGAAGAGGACGACCGTCAGCAGAAGAGGACGACCGTCAGCAGAAGAGGACGACCGAAGAGGACCGACAGCAGAAGAGGACGACCGTCAGCAGAAGAGGACGACCGTCAGCAGAAGAGGACGACCGAAGAGGACCGTCAGCAGAAGAGGACGACCGTCAGCAGAAGAGGACGACCGTCAGCAGAAGAGGACGACCGTCAGCAGAAGAGGACGACCGTCAGCAGAAGAGGACGGCCGAAGAGGAGGACCGACAGCAGAAGAGGACCGTCAGCAGAAGAGGACCGTCAGCAGAAGAGGACGACCGTCAGCAGAAGAGGACGACCGTCAGCAGAAGAGGACGACCGTCAGCAGAAGAGGACGACCGTCAGCAGAAGAGGACGACCGTCAGCAGAAGAGGACGACCGTCAGCAGAAGAGGACGACCGTCAGCAGAAGAGGACGACCGTCAGCAGAAGAGGACGACCGAAGAGGACCGTCAGCAGAAGAGGACGACCGTCAGCAGAAGAGGACGACCGTCAGCAGAAGAGGACGACCGTCAGCAGAAGAGGACGACCGTCAGCAGAAGAGGACGACCGAAGAGGACCGACAGCAGAAGAGGGCAGAAGAGGACGACCGTCAGCAGAAGAGGACCGTCAGCAGAAGAGGACCGTCAGCAGAAGAGGACGACCGTCAGCAGAAGAGGACGACCGTCAGCAGAAGAGGACGACCGTCAGCAGAAGAGGACGACCGTCAGCAGAAGAGGACGACCGTCAGCAGAAGAGGACGACCGAAGAGGACCGTCAGCAGAAGAGGACGACCGTCAGCAGAAGAGGACGACCGTCAGCAGAAGAGGACGACCGAAGAGGACCGACAGCAGAAGAGGGCAGAAGAGGACCGTCAGCAGAAGAGGACGACCGTCAGCAGAAGAGGACGACCGTCAGCAGAAGAGGACGACCGTCAGCAGAAGAGGACGACCGTCAGCAGAAGAGGGCAGAAGAGGACCGTCAGCAGAAGAGGACGACCGTCAGCAGAAGAGGACGACCGTCAGCAGAAGAGGGCAGAAGAGGACCGTCAGCAGAAGAGGACGACCGTCAGCAGAAGAGGACGACCGAAGAGGACCGACAGCAGAAGAGGACGACCGTCAGCAGAAGAGGACGACCGTCAGCAGAAGAGGACGACCGAAGAGGACGACCGTCAGCAGAAGAGGACGACCGTCAGCAGAAGAGGACGACCGTCAGCAGAAGAGGACGACCGAAGAGGACCGACAGCAGAAGAGGACGACCGTCAGCAGAAGAGGACGACCGTCAGCAGAAGAGGACGACCGTCAGCAGAAGAGGACCGAAGAGGACCGACAGCAGAAGAGGACCGTCAGCAGAAGAGGACCGTCAGCAGAAGAGGACGACCGTCAGCAGAAGAGGACGACCGACAGCAGAAGAGGACGACCGACAGCAGAAGAGGACGACCGACAGCAGAAGAGGACGACAGAAGAGGACGACCGTCAGCAGAAGAGGACGACCGTCAGCAGAAGAGGACGACCGTCAGCAGAAGAGGGCAGAAGACGACCGTCAGCAGAAGAGGACCGTCAGCAGAAGAGGACGACCGTCAGCAGAAGAGGACGACCGTCAGCAGAAGAGGACGACCGTCAGCAGAAGAGGACGACCGTCAGCAGAAGAGGACGACCGTCAGCAGAAGAGGACGACCGTCAGCAGAAGAGGACGACCGAAGAGGACCGACAGCAGAAGAGGACGACCGTCAGCAGAAGAGGACGACCGTCAGCAGAAGAGGACGACCGTCAGCAGAAGAGGACGACCGTCAGCAGAAGAGGACGACCGTCAGCAGAAGAGGGCAGAAGAGGACCGTCAGCAGAAGAGGACCGTCAGCAGAAGAGGACGACCGTCAGCAGAAGAGGACGACCGAAGAGGACCGACAGCAGAAGAGGACAGACAGCAGAAGAGGACCGACAGCAGAAGAGGACGACCGTCAGCAGAAGAGGACGACCGTCAGCAGAAGAGGACGACCGAAGAGGACCGACAGCAGAAGAGGACCATCAGCAGAAGAGGACCGACAGCAGAAGAGGACCGTCAGCAGAAGAGGACGGCCGAAGAGGACCGTCAGCAGAAGAGGACGACCGAAGAGGACCGTCAGCAGAAGAGGACGACCGAAGAGGACCGTCAGCAGAAGAGGACGACCGAAGAGGACCGTCAGCAGAAGAGGACGACCGAAGAGGACCGTCAGCAGAAGAGGACGACCGTCAGCAGAAGAGGACGACCGAAGAGGACCGACAGCAGAAGAGGACGACCGTCAGCAGAAGAGGACGACCGTCAGCAGAAGAGGACGACCGTCAGCAGAAGAGGACGACCGACAGCAGAAGAGGGCAGAAGAGGACCGTCAGCAGAAGAGGACCGTCAGCAGAAGAGGACGACCGTCAGCAGAAGAGGACGACCGTCAGCAGAAGAGGACGACCGTCAGCAGAAGAGGCAGAAGACGACCGTCAGCAGAAGAGGCAGAAGAGGACCGTCAGCAGAAGAGGACGACCGTCAGCAGAAGAGGACGACCGTCAGCAGAAGAGGACGACCGTCAGCAGAAGAGGACGACCGAAGAAGGACCGACAGCAGAGACCGTCAGCAGAAGAGGACGACCGTCAGCAGAAGAGGACCGACCGAAGAGGACGACCCGACAGCAGAAGAGGACCGACCGTCAGCAGAAGAGGACCGTCAGCAGAAGAGGACCGAGCGAAGAGGACCGACCGCAGAAGAGGACGACCGTCAGCAGAGAGGACGACCGTCAGCAGAAGAGAAGAGGACGACCGTCAGCAGAAGAGGACGACGACGAGGGACCGTCAGCAGAAGAGGACGACAGAAGAGGACGGACCGTCAGCAGAAGAGGAGGACCGACCAGAAGAGGACGACCGTCAGCAGAAGAGGACGAGAAGAGGACGACGTCAGCAGAAGAGGACGACCGAAGAGGACGACCGTCAGCAGAAGAGGACGACCGTCAGCAGAAGAGGACGACCGTCAGCAGAAGAGGACCGTCAGCAGAAGAGGACGACAGCAGAAGAGGACCGACAGCAGAAGAGGACCGTCAGCAGAAGAGGAGGACCGTCAGCAGAAAGGAGGACCGTCAGCAGAAGAGGACGACCGTCAGCAGAAGAGGACGACCGTCAGCAGAAGAGGACGACCGTCAGCAGAAGAGGACGACCGTCAGCAGAAGAGGACGACCGTCAGCAGAAGAGGACGACCGTCAGCAGAAGAGGACGACCGTCAGCAGAAGAGGACGACCGTCAGCAGAAGAGGACGACCGTCAGCAGAAGAGGACGACCGTCAGCAGAAGAGGACGACCGTCAGCAGAAGAGGACGACCGAAGAGGACCGTCAGCAGAAGAGGGCAGAAGAGGACCGTCAGCAGAAGAGGACGACCGTCAGCAGAAGAGGAGGACCGTCAGCAGAAGAGGACGACCGTCAGCAGAAGAGGACGACCGTCAGCAGAAGAGGACGACCGTCAGCAGAAGAGGACGACCGTCAGCAGAAGAGGACGACCGTCAGCAGAAGAGGACGACCGTCAGCAGAAGAGGACGACCGTCAGCAGAAGAGGACGACCGTCAGCAGAAGAGGACGACCGTCAGCAGAAGAGGACGACCGTCAGCAGAAGAGGACGACCAAAGAGGACCGACAGCAGAAGAGGGCAGAAGAGGACCGTCAGCAGAAGAGGACGACCGTCAGCAGAAGAGGACGACCGTCAGCAGAAGACGACGACCGTCAGCAGAAGAGGACGACCGTCAGCAGAAGAGGACGACCGTCAGCAGAAGAGGACGACCGTCAGCAGAAGAGGACGACCAAAGAGGACCGACAGCAGAAGACAGCAGAAGAGGACAGAAGAGGACCGTCAGCAGAAGAGGACCGACAGCAGAAGAGGACGACCGTCAGCAGAAGAGGACGACCGTCAGCAGAAGAGGACGACCGTCAGCAGAAGAGGACGACCGTCAGCAGAAGAGGACGACCGTCAGCAGAAGGGGAGGACCGTCAGCAGAAGAGGACGACCGTCAGCAGAAGAGGAGGACCGTCAGCAGAAGAGGACGACCGAAGAGGACCGTCAGCAGAAGAGGACGACCGTCAGCAGAAGAGGACGACCGTCAGCAGAAGAGGACGACCGTCAGCAGAAGAGGACGACCGTCAGCAGAAGAGGAGGACCGTCAGCAGAAGAGGACGACCGTCAGCAGAAGAGGACGACCGTCAGCAGAAGAGGACGACCGTCAGCAGAAGAGGACGACCGTCAGCAGAAGAGACGACCGTCAGCAGAAGAGGACGACAGAAGAGGACAGACGACGACCGTCAGCAGAAGAGGACGACCGTCAGCAGAAGAGGACGACCGTCAGCAGAAGAGGACGACCGTCAGCAGAAGAGGACGACCGTCAGCAGAAGAGGACGACCGTCAGCAGAAGAGGACGACCGTCAGCAGAAGAGGACGACCGTCAGCAGAAGAGGACGACCGTCAGCAGAAGAGGACGACCAAAGAGGACCGACAGCAGAAGAGGGCAGAAGAGGACCGTCAGCAGAAGAGGACGACCGTCAGCAGAAGAGGACGACCGTCAGCAGAAGAGGACGACCGTCAGCAGAAGAGGACGACCGTCAGCAGAAGAGGGCGACCGTCAGCAGAAGAGGACGACCGTCAGCAGAAGAGGACGACCGTCAGCAGAAGAGGACGACCGTCAGCAGAAGAGGACGACCGTCAGCAGAAGAGGACGACCGAAGAGGACCGACAGCAGAAGAGGGCAGAAGAGGACCGTCAGCAGAAGAGGACGACCGTCAGCAGAAGAGGACGACCGTCAGCAGAAGAGGACCGACCGTCAGCAGAAGAGGACGACCGAAGAGGACCGTCAGCAGAAGAGGACGACCGTCAGCAGAAGAGGACGACCGTCAGCAGAAGAGGACGACCGTCAGCAGAAGAGGACGACCGTCAGCAGAAGAGGACGACCGTCAGCAGAAGAGGACGACCGTCAGCCGACGAGGACCGAAGAGGGCAGAAGAGGACCGTCAGCAGAAGAGGACCGTCAGCAGAAGAGGACCGTCAGCAGAAGAGGACCGTCAGCAGAAGAGGACCGTCAGCAGAAGAGGACGACCGTCAGCAGAAGAGGACGACCGTCAGCAGAAGAGGACGACCGTCAGCAGAAGAGGACGACCGTCAGCAGAAGAGGGCAGAAGAGGACCGTCAGCAGAAGAGGACGACCGTCAGCAGAAGAGGACGACCGTCAGCAGAAGAGGACGACCGTCAGCAGAAGAGGACGACCGTCAGCAGAAGAGGACGACCGACAGCAGAAGAGGACGACCGTCAGCAGAAGAGGACGACCGTCAGCAGAAGAGGACGACCGTCAGCAGAAGAGGACGACCGTCAGCAGAAGAGGACCAGCGGCAGAAGAGGACGACCGTCAGCAGAAGAGGACGACCGTCAGCAGAAGAGGACGACCGTCAGCAGAAGAGGACGACCGTCAGCAGAAGAGGACGACCGTCAGCAGAAGAGGGCAGAAGAGGACCGTCAGCAGAAGAGGACGACCGTCAGCAGAAGAGGACGACCGTCAGCAGAAGAGGACGACCGTCAGCAGAAGAGGACGACCGTCAGCAGAAGAGGACGACCGTCAGCAGAAGAGGACGACCGTCAGCAGAAGAGGACGACCAAAGAGGACCGACAGCAGAAGAGGGCAGAAGAGGACCGTCAGCAGAAGAGGACGACCGTCAGCAGAAGAGGACGACCGTCAGCAGAAGAGGACGACCGTCAGCAGAAGAGGATGACCGTCAGCAGAAGAGGACGACCGAAGAGGACCGACAGCAGAAGAGGACGACCATCAGCAGAAGAGGACGACCGAAGAGGACCGACAGCAGAAGAGGACGACCGAAGAGGACCGTCAGCAGAAGAGGACGACCGTCAGCAGAAGAGGACGACCGACAGCAGAAGAGGACGACCGTCAGCAGAAGAGGACGACCGAAGGAGGACGACCGTCAGCAGAAGAGGACGACCGAAGAGGACCGTCAGCAGAAGAGACGACCGTCAGCAGAAGAGGACGACCGTCAGCAGAAGAGGACGACCGTCAGCAGAAGAGGACGACCGTCAGCAGAAGAGGACGACCGTCAGCAGAAGAGGGCAGAAGAGGACCGTCAGCAGAAGAGGACGACCGAAGAGGACGACCGTCAGCAGAAGAGGACGACCGTCAGCAGAAGAGGGCAGAAGAGGACCGTCAGCAGAAGAGGACGACCGTCAGCAGAAGAGGACGACCGTCAGCAGAAGAGGACGACCGTCAGCAGAAGAGGACGACCGAAGAGGACCGACAGCAGAAGAGGACGACCGTCAGCAGAAGAGGACGACCGTCAGCAGAAGAGGACGACCGTCAGCAGAAGAGGACCGACAGCAGAAGAGGACAACCGTCAGCAGAAGAGGACGACCGTCAGCAGAAGAGGACGACCGTCAGCAGAAGAGGACGACCGAAGAGGACCGTCAGCAGAAGAGGACGACCGTCAGCAGAAGAGGACGACCGTCAGCAGAAGAGGACGACCGTCAGCAGAAGAGGACGACCGTCAGCAGAAGAGGAGGACCGAAGAGGACCGACAGCAGAAGAGGACGACCGTCAGCAGAAGAGGACCGACAGCAGAAGAGGACGACCGTCAGCAGAAGAGGACGACCGTCAGCAGAAGAGGACGACCGTCAGCAGAAGAGGACGACCAAAGAGGACCGACAGCAGAAGAGGGCAGAAGAGGACCGTCAGCAGAAGAGGACGACCGAGGACGACCGTCAGCAGAAGAGGACGACCGACGAGGACGACCGTCAGCAGAAGAGGACGACCGAAGAGGACGACCGACAGCAGAAGAGGACGACCGAAGAGGACGACCGTCAGCAGAAGAGGACGACCGTCAGCAGAAGAGGACGACCGTCAGCAGAAGAGGACGACCGTCAGCAGAAGAGGACGACCGTCAGCAGAAGAGGACGACCGTCAGCAGAAGAGGACGACCGTCAGCAGAAGAGGACGACCGAGGACGACCGTCAGCAGAAGAGGACGACCGAGGACGACCGTCAGCAGAAGAGGACGACCGAAGAGGACGACCGTCAGCAGAAGAGGACGACCGAAGAGGACGACCGTCAGCAGAAGAGGACGACCGAAGAGGACGACCGTCAGCAGAAGAGGACGACCGTCAGCAGAAGAGGACGACCGTCAGCAGAAGAGGACGACCGTCAGCAGAAGAGGACGACCGTCAGCAGAAGAGGACGACCGTCAGCAGAAGAGGACGACCGTCAGCAGAAGAGGACGACCGTCAGCAGAAGAGGACGACCGAAGAGGACGACCGAAGAGGACCGACAGCAGAAGAGGGCAGAAGAGGACGACCGAAGAGGACCGTCAGCAGAAGAGGACGACCGTCAGCAGAAGAGGACCGTCATCAGAAGAGGACCGTCATCAGAAGAGGACCGTCATCAGAAGAGGACCGTCATCAGAAGAGGACGACCGTCAGCAGAAGAGGACGACCGTCAGCAGAAGAGGACGACCGTCAGCAGAAGAGGACGACCGTCAGCAGAAGAGGACGACCGTCAGCAGCAGAGGAGGACCGTCAGCAGAAGAGGACGACCGAAGAGGACCGACAGCAGAAGAGGGCAGAAGAGGACCGTCAGCAGAAGAGGACCGTCAGCAGAAGAGGACCGACAGCAGAAGAGGACCGACAGCAGAAGAGGACCGACAGCAGAAGAGGAGGACCGACAGCAGAAGAGGACCGACAGCAGAAGAGGACCGACAGCAGAAGAGGGCAGAAGAGGACCGACAGCAGAAGAGGGCAGAAGAGGACCGACAGCAGAAGAGGGCCGACAGCAGAAGAGGACCGACAGCAGAAGAGGACAGAAGAGGACCGACAGCAGAAGAGGACCGAAGAGGACCGACAGCAGAAGAGGACCGACGAGGACCGACAGCAGAAGAGGACCGACGAGGACCGACAGCAGAAGAGGACCGACAGCAGAAGAGGACCGACGAGGACCGACAGCAGAAGAGGACCGACAGCAGAAGAGGACCGACGAGGACCGACAGCAGAAGAGGACCGACAGCAGAAGAGGACCGACAGCAGAAGAGGACCGAAGAGGACCGACAGCAGAAGAGGACCGACAGCAGAAGAGGGCAGAAGAGGACCGTCAGCAGAAGAGGACCGACAGCAGAAGAGGACCGACAGCAGAAGAGGACCGACAGCAGAAGAGGACCGACAGCAGAAGAGGACCGACAGCAGAAGAGGACCGACAGCAGAAGAGGACCGAAGAGGACCGTCAGCAGAAGAGGACCGTCAGCAGAAGAGGACCGTCAGCAGAAGAGGACCGTCAGCAGAAGAGGACCGAAGAGGACCGACAGCAGAAGAGGACCGAAGAGGACCGACAGCAGAAGAGGACCGAAGAGGACCGACAGCAGAAGAGGACCGAAGAGGACCGACAGCAGAAGAGGACCGAAGAGGACCGACAGCAGAAGAGGACCGACAGCAGAAGAGGGCAGAAGAGGGCAGAAGAGGACCGACCGTCAGCAGAAGAGGACCGACAGCAGAAGAGGACCGACAGCAGAAGAGGACCGACAGCAGAAGAGGACCGACAGCAGAAGAGGACCGACAGCAGAAGAGGACCGACAGCAGAAGAGGACCGACAGCAGAAGGAGGACCGACAGCAGAAGATGACCGACAGCAGAAGAGGAGGACCGACAGCAGAAGGAGGACCGACAGCAGAAGAGGACCGACAGCAGAAGAGGACCGACAGCAGAAGAGGACCGACAGCAGAAGAGGACCGACAGCAGAAGAGGACCGACAGCAGAAGGAGGACCGACAGCAGAAGAGGACCGACGAGGACCGACAGCAGAAGAGGACCGACGAGGACCGACAGCAGAAGAGGACCGACGAGGACCGACAGCAGAAGAGGACCGACGAGGACCGACAGCAGAAGAGGACCGACGAGGACCGACAGCAGAAGAGGACCGACAGCAGAAGAGGACCGACGAGGACCGACAGCAGAAGAGGACCGTCAGCAGAAGAGGACCGACAGCAGAAGAGGACCGACAGCAGAAGAGGACCGACAGCAGAAGAGGACCGACAGCAGAAGAGGACCGACGAGGACCGACAGCAGAAGAGGACCGACGAGGAACGACAGCAGAAGAGGACCGACAGCAGAAGAGGACCGACAGCAGAAGAGGACCGTCAGCAGAAGAGGACCGAAGAGGACCGTCAGCAGAAGAGGACCGACAGCAGAAGAGGGCAGAAGAGGACCGTCAGCAGAAGAGGACCGACAGCAGAAGAGGACCGACAGCAGAAGAGGACCGACAGCAGAAGAGGACCGAAGAGGACCGTCAGCAGAAGAGGACCGTCAGCAGAAGAGGACCGTCAGCAGAAGAGGACCGAAGAGGACCGACAGCAGAAGAGGACCGAAGAGGACCGACAGCAGAAGAGGACCGAAGAGGACCGACAGCAGAAGAGGACCGAAGAGGACCGACAGCAGAAGAGGACCGAAGAGGACCGACAGCAGAAGAGGACCGACAGCAGAAGAGGGCAGAAGAGGACCGTCAGCAGAAGAGGACCGACAGCAGAAGAGGACCGACAGCAGAAGAGGACCGACAGCAGAAGAGGACCGACAGCAGAAGAGGACCGACAGCAGAAGAGGACCGACAGCAGAAGGAGGACCGACAGCAGAAGAGGACCGACAGCAGAAGGAGGACCGACAGCAGAAGGAGGACCGACAGCAGAAGAGGACCGACAGCAGAGGAGGACCGACAGCAGAAGAGGACCGACAGAAGAAGACAGAGGAGGACCGACAGCAGAAGAGGACCGACAGCAGAAGGAGGACCGACAGCAGAAGGAGGACCGACAGCAGAAGAGGACCGACGAGGACCGACAGCAGAAGAGGACCGACGAGGACCGACAGCAGAAGAGGACCGACGAGGACCGACAGCAGAAGAGGACCGACGAGGACCGACAGCAGAAGAGGACCGTCAGCAGAAGAGGACCGACAGCAGAAGAGGACCGACAGCAGAAGAGGACCGACAGCAGAAGAGGACCGACAGCAGAAGAGGACCGAAGAGGACCATCAGCAGAAGAGGACCGACAGCAGAAGAGGACCGAAGAGGACCGTCAGCAGAAGAGGACCGAAGAGGACCGAAGAGGACCATCAGCAGAAGAGGACCGAAGAGGACCGACAGCAGAAGAGGACCGAAGAGGACCGACAGCAGAAGAGGACCGAAGAGGACCGACAGCAGAAGAGGACCGAAGAGGACCGACAGCAGAAGAGGACCGAAGAGGACCGACAGCAGAAGAGGACCGAAGAGGACCGACAGCAGAAGAGGACCGACAGCAGAAGAGGACCGACAGCAGAAGAGGGCAGAAGAGGACCGACAGCAGACGAGGACCGACAGCAGAAGAGGACCGACGAGGACAGAAGAGGACCGACAGCAGAAGAGGACCGACAGCAGAAGAGGACCGACAGCAGAAGAGGACCGACAGCAGAAGAGGACCGACAGCAGAAGAGGAGGACCGACAGCAGAAGAGGACCGACAGCAGAAGAGGACCGACAGCAGAAGAGGACCGACAGCAGAAGAGGACCGACAGCAGAAGGAGGACCGACAGCAGAAGAGGACCGACGAGGACCGACAGCAGAAGAGGACCGACGAGGACCGACAGCAGAAGAGGACCGACGAGGACCGACAGCAGAAGAGGACCGACGAGGACCGACAGCAGAAGAGGACCGACGAGGACCGACAGCAGAAGAGGACCGACGAGGACCGACAGCAGAAGAGGACCGACGAGGACCGTCAGCAGAAGAGGACCGACGAGGACCGTCAGCAGAAGAGGACCGTCAGCAGAAGAGGACCGTCAGCAGAAGAGGACCGACAGCAGAAGAGGACCGACAGCAGAAGAGGACCGACAGCAGAAGAGGACCGAAGAGGACCATCAGCAGAAGAGGACCTACAGCAGAAGAGGACCGAAGAGGACCGACAGCAGAAGAGGACCGACAGCAGAAGAGGACCGACAGCAGAAGAGGACCGACAGCAGAAGAGGACCGTCAGCAGAAGAGGACCGTCAGCAGAAGAGGACCGACAGCAGAAGAGGACCGAAGAGGACCGACAGCAGAAGAGGACCGACAGCAGAAGAGGACCGACAGCAGAAGAGGGCAGAAGAGGACCGTCAGCAGAAGAGGACCGTCAGCAGAAGAGGACCGACAGCAGAAGAGGACCGACAGCAGAAGAGGACCGACAGCAGAAGAGGACCGAAGAGGACCGACAGCAGAAGAGGGCAGAAGAGGACCGACAGCAGAAGAGGACCGACAGCAGAAGAGGACCGAAGAGGACCGACAGCAGAAGAGGACCGACAGCAGAAGAGGGCAGAAGAGGACCGACAGCAGAAGAGGACCGACAGCAGAAGAGGACCGACAGCAGAAGAGGACCGTCAACAGAAGAGGACCGACAGCAGAAGAGGACCGACAGCAGAAGAGGGCAGAAGAGGACCGTCAGCAGAAGAGGACCGACAGCAGAAGAGGACCGACAGCAGAAGAGGACCGACAGCAGAAGAGGACCGACGAGGACCGTAGAGGCCCGAAGACAGAAGAGGACCGAAGACAGAAGAGGACCGAAGAGGACCGAAGAGGACCGAAGACAGAAGAGGACCGAAGAGGACCCGAAGACAGAAGAGGACAGAAGAGGACCGAAGACAGAAGAGGACCGAAGACAGAAGAGGACCGAAGACAGAAGAGGACCGAAGACAGAAGAGGACCGAAGACAGAAGAGGACCGAAGAGGACCGAAGAGGACAGAAGAGGACCGAAGACAGAAGAGGACCGAAGACAGAAGAGGACCGAAGAGGACCGAAGACAGAAGAGGACCGAAGACAGAAGAGGACCGAAGAGGACCGACGACAGAAGAGGACAGAAGAGGACCGAAGACAGAAGAGGACAGAAGAGGACCGAAGACAGAAGAGGACCGAAGAGGACCGAAGACAGAAGAGGACCGAAGAGGACCGAAGACAGAAGAGGACAGAAGAGGACCGAAGACAGAAGAGGACCGAAGAGGACCGAAGACAGAAGAGGACCGAAGAGGACCGAAGACAGAAGAGGACCGAAGACAGAAGAGGACAGAAGAGGACCGAAGACAGAAGAGGACCGAAGACAGAAGAGGACCGAAGAGGACCGAAGACAGAAGAGGACCGAAGAGGACCGAAGACAGAAGAGGACCGAAGAGGACCGAAGACAGAAGAGGACCGAAGAGGACCGAAGACAGAAGAGGACCGAAGACAGAAGAGGACCGAAGAGGACCGAAGACAGAAGAGGACAGAAGAGGACCGAAGACAGAAGAGGACCGAAGACAGAAGAGGACCGAAGACAGAAGAGGACCGAAGACAGAAGAGGACCGAAGACAGAAGAGGACCGAAGAGGACCGAAGACAGAAGAGGACCGAAGAGGACCGAAGACAGAAGAGGACAGAAGAGGACCGAAGACAGAAGAGGACCGAAGACAGAAGAGGACCGAAGACAGAAGAGGACAGAAGACAGAAGAGGACCGAAGACAGAAGAGGACCGAAGACAGAAGAGGACAGAAGAGGACCGAAGACAGAAGAGGACCGAAGACAGAAGAGGACAGAAGAGGACCGAAGACAGAAGAGGACCGAAGACAGAAGAGGACCGAAGAGGACCGAAGACAGAAGAGGACCGAAGAGGACCGAAGACAGAAGAGGACCGAAGACAGAAGAGGACCGAAGAGGACCGAAGACCGAAGAGGACCGAAGAGGACCGAAGACAGAAGAGGACCGAAGACAGAAGAGGACCGAAGACAGAAGAGGACCGAAGACAGAAGAGGACCGAAGACAGAAGAGGACAGAAGAGGACCGAAGACAGAAGAGGACCGAAGAGGACCGAAGACAGAAGAGGACCGAAGAGGACCGAAGACAGAAGAGGAAAGAGGACCGAAGACAGAAGAGGACCGAAGACAGAAGAGGACCGAAGACAGAAGAGGACCGAAGACAGAAGAGGACCGAAGAGGACAGAAGAGGACCGAAGACAGAAGAGGACAGAAGAGGACCGAAGACAGAAGAGGACCGAAGACAGAAGAGGACAGAAGAGGACCGAAGACAGAAGAGGACAGAAGAGGACCGAAGACAGAAGAGGACCGAAGACAGAAGAGGACCGAAGACAGAAGAGGACAGAAGAGGACCGAAGAGGACCGTAGAGGACCGTAGAGGCCCGAAGACAGAAGAGGACCGTAGAGGACCGAAGACAGAAGAGGACCGAAGACAGAAGAGGACCGAAGACAGAAGAGGACCGAAGACAGAAGAGGACCGTAGAGGACCGAAGACAGAAGAGGACCGAAGAGGACCGAAGACAGAAGAGGACCGAAGACAGAAGAGGACCGAAGACAGAAGAGGACCGAAGACAGAAGAGGACAGAAGAGGACCGAAGAGGACAGAAGAGGACCGAAGAGGACCGAAGACAGAAGAGGACCGAAGAGGACAGAAGAGGACCGAAGACAGAAGAGGACAGAAGAGGACCGAAGACAGAAGAGGACCGAAGACAGAAGAGGACAGAAGAGGACCGAAGACAGAAGAGGACAGAAGAGGACCGAAGACAGAAGAGGACCGAAGACAGAAGAGGACCGAAGACAGAAGAGGACCGAAGAGGACCGAAGAGGACCGTAGAGGCCCGAAGACAGAAGAGGACCGTAGAGGACCGAAGACAGAAGAGGACCGAAGAGGACCGAAGAGGACCGAAGACAGAAGAGGACCGAAGACAGAAGAGGACCGAAGAGGACCGAAGAGGACCGAAGAGGACAGAAGAGGACCGAAGACGACCGAAGACAGAAGAGGACCGAAGACAGAAGAGGACCGAAGACAGAAGAGGACAGAAGAGGACCGAAGACAGAAGAGGACCGAAGACAGAAGAGGACCGAAGAGGACCGTAGAGGCCCGAAGACAGAAGAGGACCGAAGAGGACCGAAGAGGACCGAAGACAGAAGAGGACCGAAGACAGAAGAGGACCGAAGACAGAAGAGGACCGAAGACAGAAGAGGACCGAAGAGGACCGAAGACAGAAGAGGACCGAAGACAGAAGAGGACCGAAGAGGACCGAAGACAGAAGAGGACCGAAGAGGACCGAAGACAGAAGAGGACCGAAGAGGACCGAAGACAGAAGAGGACCGAAGACAGAAGAGGACCGAAGAGGACAGAAGAGGACCGAAGACAGAAGAGGACCGAAGAGGACCGAAGACAGAAGAGGACAGAAGAGGACCGAAGACAGAAGAGGACCGAAGACAGAAGAGGACCGAAGAGGACCGAAGACAGAAGAGGACCGAAGAGGACCGAAGACAGAAGAGGACCGAAGACAGAAGAGGACCGAAGAGGACAGAAGAGGACCGAAGACAGAAGAGGACCGAAGAGGACCGAAGACAGAAGAGGACAGAAGAGGACCGAAGACAGAAGAGGACCGAAGACAGAAGAGGACCGAAGACAGAAGAGGACAGAAGACAGAAGCCAAATAGAAATACATATAAAAATGTAAATACCCCTATTACAATAGATTATTAAAATGATTTAGCAATATACAACATGTCTTTAAAAATATACCCATTTCCTGTAGCATTAGGATCAGAAAATATTAATCGGGGACCTAGGTTACTATAGGGCATGTTTATCACTAATAAAACTTTTCTTCTTTTTCTATCAGATATATTGCTGCGGAGGTGCTGTGTGCCATACAATGTCTTCATAGCAAGCGCATCACACATTGGTAAGTAATCCAGCCATCATATTTTATTGTTCTACCTCATTGGTCTCCAAACTGTGTCCTGCAGGCCAGAGGCAAACCTTTGCTTGTCTTATATCTGGAACTTGGAGGGCTATTCCTTCAACTGATATAAGGCACCATTCCTCACAGAAGAAGAGTACGACAGTCCAAATTCGTACGGCGGCTGGTGTTGTGACGAAACCCCTCTGTGTCCACGAGTATAACCTTAATATGGGAGGGGTGGACCTCAACGACCAGTTGTTGGCGCCGTACCTAGTTGCCCATAAGGCTAGACGCTGGTACAAAAAAGTGTCTATTTATTTGTTCCAATTGGCTTTGCTGAACGCTCATGTGCTATACGGAGCTTCAGGCGGGACTTTACCCTTCCTTGAATTCCAGGAAGAGGTTGTCACAGAACTCCTGTATCCAGGCGGTTCTGCACCTCAACATCCCCTGCCAAATGCAGTAAGCCGGCTGCATGAGAGGCATTTTTCTTATGCCCTCCAGAGTACCCCTACCCAACGAGCCCCCAAAGAAGATGTCGTGTCTGTACCAAGCGCGGATGTAGGCGTGACACCCGTTATTATTGTCCACACTGTCCTGACAATCCTGGTCTCTGCATTGGTGAATGTTTTGAACGCTACCACTCACTAGTAAGGTATTAGCGTAGGGTACAGCATTTCACAGGCTAGGATACACTTTCAACAAAGCCTGGGGAATGCCCAGGAAAAAACCCAAGCCTACTTACCACCAGCTCGCAGAAAACCAAATTAGCCTGTCTAACAGTGCGTTAAAAACAGGGGTTTAGTCCGCACGAGCTGGCTATAGATGAGGGTGGTGGCAAGTTTTTTGTATCATTATCACGTTGGTGTTTGTATTGGTCCAGCAACGCACCAACACCTTTGCAGCCATTGTGCAATCTGCTGGGTGCTTGGTGTGCTCCTGTACCTTTAAGAAGGAGTGGGCTCCCCTTCAGTCCACCTGCCCTCATCTATCCATTAGAATGCATGTGCCTCCACTGTGGGGACACTCATAGTTTAGTGTTAGGACCACAGATATCAGGGTGCCGTGACGTGGCTCTGTGGCTTACGCATGCGTTTGCAAATGCGTGCGGACTAAACCCCTGTTTTTAACGCACTGTTAGACAGGCTAATTTGGTTTTCTGCGAGCTGGTGGTAAGTAGGCTTGGGTTTTTTCCTGGGCATTCCCCAGGCTTTGTTGTTAGGATACACTTTCACAGGGTCTCAAGAATACCATTGCATTTTGAGACCCGACAGTTAAAATTATAGTTACAGGGTCTCAAGAATGCCATCGCATTTTGAGACCCGACCGTTACAGTTATAGTTTAAAAAAAAGTTTAAAAGTTTAAAAAAAAAGTGTGTCAAAAATAAAAATAAAAAAAAAGTACGAAAAAAAAAAAACCCCAAAAAAATATAAAATAAAAAAAACAAAAATAGTTGTCGTTTTATTGTTCTCTCTCTCTCTCTCTATTCTCTCTATTGTTGCTCTTTTTTACTCTATTCTATTCTGCAATGTTTTATTATGTTTTATCATGCTTGCTTTTCAGGTATGTAATTTTGTTTACTGTGTTTTATTGTTAGCCATTTTTTTGTTTTCAGGTGCGCCATTCAGTTGCAGCGCGGATTTATTTATCTTGACAGCAACAGCGTTTGCTCCCACGATACATAAAGCCGCGACTCCAACGCTGTAGGAGGTGATTTCACCACCACAGTTAAAAAAAAGAGCATATATGCCGAAGCATGGGGCAGCAGGGGCGGAGGAGCGATTTTGCTCCTAATGCCACGTACATACGGTCGAAATTCCGACGGAGGCTTGCCCGTGGAAAAGTCCGACCATGTGTACGTGGCATAACTTTTTTGCGGGAGGATGCCCCATGCTTCGGCATATATATATATTTTAGGCACCGGTTGCGTTAACAAAATGTTTTATTTTTTACTATTTTTTTGGGGGTATTTGCTTTGCAGGTATGGTATGGTAAGGTCTTACTGTTATACTGTAATGTTACTTTGTTTTAATGTTAACCATTATTTGCTTAGCAGGTACGCCATTCAGTTGCAGCGCGGATTTATTTATCTTGACAGCAATAGCGTTTGCTCCCACGATACATAAAGCCGCGACTCCAACGCTGTAGGAGGTGATTTCACCACCACAGTTAAAAAAAAGAGCATATATGCCGAAGCATGGGGGCAGCAGAGGGCGGAGGAGCGGTTTTGCTCCTAATGCCACGTACATACGGTCGAAATTCCGACGGAGGCTTGCCCGTGGAAAAGTCTGACCATGTGTACGTGGCATAACTTTTTTGCGGGAGGATGCCCCCTGCTTCGGCATATATAAATGGTGCATGTATGCCCACCATTAGAAGTGGGTGGATGAAGGGAGGTATTCTAATGGTGGGCATACCCACCAATCAATCTCTTTTTTTTCGTTCAGCCAAGAGGCTGCATGAAAAAAAAAGATTACAATATATGTCCAGTATGTTGCTGGACTTTGAATGGTTATACCCGAATGATGCCTGCAGGTTTAGGTATCATCTTGGTATCATTCTTTTCAGCCAGTGATCGGCTTTCATGTAAAAGCAATTCTAGTGGGTAATTAGCCTCTAGACTGCTTTTACAAGCAGTGGGAGGGAATGACCCCCCTCCCAGATATAAACCGCGCCATTGGGAAATTGAGAAAGCGTTTTATCACACCGATCTTGGTGTGGTCAGATGCTTTGAGGGCAGAGGAAAGATCTAGGGTCTAATATATTTTTTCAAAAAAAGAGTACCTGTCACTGCCTATTGCTATCATAGGGGATATTTACATTCCCTGCGATAACAATAAAAATCATAACTAAGAAAAAAAATGGAAGGAACAGTTTAAAACTAAAATAAAAAAGCGTTGGTCTGGCGTCATATGTAAACAGCAATTGCACCATGCATGTGAGGTATCACCGCGAAGGTCAGATCGAGGGCAGTAATTTTAGCAGTAGACCTCCTCTGTGAATCTAATGTGGTAACCTGTAAAGGCTTTTAAAAATGTATGTAGTTTGTCTCCACTGCGTTTTTGTGCGCAATTTTAAAGCATGTCGTGTTCGGTATCCATGTACTCGGCCTAAGATCATATTTTTTATTTCATCAAAAATTTGAGCAATATATTGTGTTTTAGTGCATTAAAATAAAAAAAAGTGTATTTTTTCCACAAAAAATGCGTTTGAAAAATCGCTGCGCAAATACTGTGTGGAAAAAAAAAATGCAACACCCACCATTTTAATCTGTATGGCCTTTGCTTTAACAATATATATAGTGTTTGGGGGTTCAACGTAATTTTCTTGCAAAAAAAAATATGTTTTCATGTAAACAAAAAGTGTCAGAAAGGGCTTTGTCTTCAAGTGGTTAGAAGAGTGGGTGATGTGTGACATAAGCTTCTAAACGTTGTGCATAAAATGCCAGGACAGTTCAAACCCCCCCCCCCCCCAAATGACCCCATTTTGGAAAGTAGACACCCCAAGCTATTTGCTGAGAGCCATGTTGAGCCCATTAAATATTTTTTTTTTTTTTTTTGTCCCAAGAGATTGAATAATGAAGAAAAAAAATAATTTTTTTTTTACAAAAAGTTGTCACTAAATGATATATTGCTCACACATGTCATGGGCATATGTGGAAATACACCCCAAAATACATTCTGTTGCTTCTCCTGAGTACGGGGATACCACATGTGTGGAATTTTTTGGGAGCCTAGCTGCGTACGGGACCCCAAAAACCAAGCACTGCCTTCAGGCTTTCTAAGGGTGTAATTTTTTTATTTCACTCCTCACTGCCAATCACAGTTTCGGAGGCCATGGAATGCCCAGATGGCACAAACCACCCCCAAATGACCCCATTTTGGAAAGTAGACACCCCAAGCTATTTGCTGAGAGGTACGGTGATTATTTTGCAGATCTTGCTTTTTGTCACAAAGTTTTGAAAATTGAAAAAAAAAATTTTTTTCTTTACTTTCTTCATTTTCAAAAACACATGAGAGCTGTAAAATACTCACCATGCCTCTCAACAAATAGCTTGGGGTGTCTACTTTCCAAAATGGAGTCATTTGGGGGGGGGGGTTTGTGCTATTTTGGCATTTTATGGCCTTCGAAACTGTGATAGGTAGTGAGGAGTGAAATCAAAAATTTGCACCCTTAGAAATCCTGAAGGCGGTGCTTGGGTTTCGGGGCCCCGTACACGGCTAGGCTGCCTAAAAGTCCCACACATGTGGTATTCCCGTACTCAGGAGAAGCAGGAAAATGTATTTTGGGGTGCAATTCCACATATAACCATGGCATGTGTGAGCAATATATCATTTAGCGACAACTTTTTGCAAAACATTTTTCTTTTTTTTTTTGTGTCTTTATTCAATCACTTGGGACAAAAAAAAAAATATTCAATGGGCTCAACATGCCTCTCAGCAAATAGCTTGGGTTGTCTACTTTCCAAAATGGGGTCATTTGGGGGGGTTTTGTGCCATCTTGGCATTTTATGGCCTTCAAAACTGTGATAGGTAGTGATAGGTAGCGAGGAGTGAAATCAAAAATTTATGCCCTTAGAAATCCTGAAGGCGGTGCTTGGTTTTCGGGGTCCCGTATGCGGATAGGCTCCCAAAAAGTCCCACACATGTGGTATCCCCGTACTCAGGAGAAGCAGCAGAATGTATTTTGGGGTGTAATTCCACATATGCCCATGGCATGTGTGGGCAATATATAATTTAGTGACAACTTTGGGCAAAAAAAAAAATGTTTGTAATATTCCCGCAACTTGTGGCAAAATATAAAATATTCCATGGACTCAACATGCCTCTCAGCAAATAGCTTGGGGTGTCTACTTTCCAAAATAGGGCCATTTGGGGGGGTTTTGTGCTATTTTGGCATTTTATGGCCTTCGAAACTGTGATAGGTAGTGAGGAGTGAAATCAAAAATTTGCACCCTTAGAAATCCTGAAGACGGTGCTTGGGTTTCGGGGCCCCGTACGCGGCTAGACTCCCAAAAAGTCCCACACATGTGGTAACCCCATACTCAGGAGAAGCAGAAAAATGTATTTTGGGGTGCAATTCCACATATAACCATGGCATGTGTGAGCAATATATCATTTAGTGACAACTTTTTGAATACATTTTTTTTTTTTGTCTTTATTCAATCACTTGGGACTAAAAAAAAAAAAAATATTTAATGGGCTCAACATGCCTCTCAGCAAATAGCTTGGGGTGTCTACTTTCCAAAATGGGGTCATTTGGGGGGGGTTTTGTGCCATCTTGGCATTTTATGAATGAATGATTTGTATAGCGCTACAACTGCGAACTGAATCGCCTCAAGGCACTTGTCTGCTCTTGTTGGGATGCCACGTTTAGAAGAGGGGTGAGTCTTGAGTTTTTTCCTGAAGGCCTGATGGTTTTCTTCCAAGCGGATGTTGTTTGGTAGAGCGTTCCATAGCCGAGGTCCCTGTACTGCGAATCTTCGTTCTCCCTTCGATTTGTATCGGGCTTTGGGGATGAGAAGGAGATTTTGGTTTGTTGATCGAAGGCTGCGATTTGGTATGTATTTTTCTATTTTCTCACAAAGGTATTGAGGCGCATTTCCTTGTGTACATTTGTGGGTGAGGCAGAGGGTCTTGAATGTGATCCTGTCTTTTACCTTGAGCCAATGGAGGATCCTTAGGGATGGGGAGATGGATTCCCAGGGTTTCTTTCCGGTGACTAATCTTGCTGCTGTGTTTTGGACACTTTGAAGGCGCGCAATCTGGTAATCCGGTAATCCTATGTACAGGGAGTTTGCATAGTCGAGACGCGAATTGATGATCGTTCCTACTACTACCGCTTTTTCCTTTTCCGTGATGAAGGGGATGAGTCTGCGTAGCATGCGAAGGAGATGGTGGGATCCACTGATTATGGATCCTATTTGTGCCTCCATGGTCATCTCTGAATCAAAGATGACTCCGAGGCTTTTGGCTTTTGTGCTTGGGATGATGGTCTGTCCCAGGATGGTTGGTGGTGTCCAAGGGGTCTTTGTCTTTTTCCTTGAGTTTGCGTCGAGGAGCAGTAGTTCTGTTTTTGATCCATTTAGTTTGAGGGAGCTAGTGGTCATCCAGTCATCTATCAATGTGAGACATTTTCCTAGTTCCTGGTATTGGTCTTTTTGTCCGGTGATCCGGAAATACAGTTGAGTGTCGTCCGCGTATGAGTGGAAGCACAGATCAAATTTGCTAATAATTTTGAAGAGTGGCCGGATGTAAATGTTGAAGAGTACTGGTGACAATGGTGATCCTTGAGGGACTCCATAAGTGATTGCCCGGGTTTCCGATGTGAAGGCTCCTAACTTCACTGTCTGTGACCGGTTTCCTAAGAAGGAAGCGAACCATGGAAGATCTACATCTGTAACTCCTGCCCCTTCCTTGAGGCGGATGAGAAGCGTGTTGTGGTCCACTGTGTCGAACGCCGCACTAAGATCCAGCAATACCAGAAGACACGATTCTCCATCATCCGCTGCTTCTAGGGCATCATCCCATATTTTCAGAAGTGCCGTTTCTGTGCCATGGCCTGGGCGGAAGCCCGATTGTAGTGGGTCCAGGAGCTTGTGTGTGTCCAGATGAAGTTGAAGCTGTTGTACTACTGCTTTCTCCATAATTTTGGAAATGGTGTTCAGGCTTGTTACCGGTCTGTGATTGTTCGGATCTTTGGGGTCGAGGTTGGGTTTCTTTAACGATGCCTTGCTTGAGGGAATTCGGAACCAATCCTTCTTTGAACGACTGATTTACTAGGTGTGTAATAGCGGGGGCCAGAATGTCGGAGCATTCTTTCAAGAGTTTTGTGGGGATGATGTCGTTTAGTGATGTGCTGTCTCGGAGGCTCTTGATGACGTTTTTGGTTTCATCCACGGTGATCGGGGTAAGTGAAAAATGTGGTGCTTGTGCGCTGTGGATGTAAAATTCCTTACCTGGGTTGAGTTGAGTAGAGTTGGTTGTTGTTTTTTTTTTTTGTTGAATTATTTTATGAATGTTGACTATTTTGTTGATGAAAAAAAAAAAAAAATAGGATAATTTGTTGCAGTATTCTTGAGTTTCGTTTCCTAGGGGCTCAAGGCAGGTGGGGTTCATAGTCTGGGCGACTAGTTTGAAAAGTTCCCGTGGTCGGTTGACGGCTTTTGAGAGGGTGTTTGAGACATATTCTTTTTTTGCTGTGAAAATTGCTTTATGATATCTCTTGGTGAGTATTCTGTATTTTGTGTGATTTTCCTTTGTGGTGTTTCTTCTCCAGGCTCTTTCTGCTCTTCTGTGTTCCCGTTTCAGTAGAGTAAGCGTGCCATTAAACCATCCAGAATTTTTCTTGCGGATGGGTGCTCGATGTTTTGGGGCGACTGCATCTGCTGTTTGTAGAAGTGCCCTGTTTATGAAGCTGAGTGTTCGTTCTGTTGAGTGGTTTTGATTCAGTGTAGCCATTTTGTATGTTAGTGTGGTTTTGAAGATTTCCGAGTGTAGTTTCTTCTGCGATCTAATCCAGTGTGTTGTTGCCACCGGGTTTGGTTTTTGCAGGAAGATGTTGGTGGCGATCTCAAATTTGATAGCGTGGTGGTCTGACCATGATAGCGCTATGTTGTCTCGAATGCTGATGTCCGTATTTTGCTTGAAGATGAGGTCCAGGATGTGACCTGACCCATGTGTGGGAGCCTTTACTAGTTGTTGGAGCCCTAGATCTTCCAGTTGATTGATGCAGGTGGTGGCGATGGGGTCTTCGGTGGAGTTCGCCCAGAGGTTGAAATCTCTGAGTACCAGAACCTTGTTGTTTTTCAGGGTGTGTGCCGAGATGAATTCCGTGAGTGGTATCGGTAGGTTTGTGTTTGGTCCTGGTGGTCTGTAGCATAGCAGCATGTGGATGGTTTCTTGTGGTGTGGTTTGCATCTGTAGAGTAAGTGTCTCCATAAAAGTTGCTGTGTTCTGTACCGTAGGTTTGACGAGCGCTAGATGAGCTTTGAAGATCACAGCTAGGCCTCCTCCTTTTTTTCCTTTCCTATGCTCGGTTAGGATCCTGTAGTTTTCTGGCACTAATTCTGTTAGGATGGTGTTGCAGTCGGGTGTTAGCCAGCTTTCCGTGATGAAGAGGCAATCTATGTTGTTTTGTGTGATGAAGTCATGGATTTCGTGCCTGTGCTTGACCGCCGATCTGGTGTTAATCAAGGCGCATGCTAACTGTTGCGGTTGAGTTGTAGTCTTCTTATGTTTGATCGTTGCTTGTGGATTGATCCTTAGTAGTCGTTCTTTTTGTAATATTTTTTGAATGTCGGTCGGTAGAGTTGCAGTCAAATTTCTTAGTCTGCGGAGTGACTCTGCTGAGTATTTGAAATTGCACATGTTGAGGTGCTCCAAAAAATTTTTTCCCTGCTGTGGGCGAGATGATGCGTTGAAAAAAGTGGATGCCTTTGTTGAGGCGATAACGGTCTTGCGCAAGCTGGTTGAAGATGTTGCGGATCTGTGGGAAACCCTGTAGACCTACACCCTCCCTCCCGTTGATCCAGAGGAAGGCGAAAAACCCCTACTAGCGCGGCCAATTGCTATTGCAGAGGAAAAAATTCCTTCCTGACCCCCCGAGGGGCGGTCGGACGTTGGTCCCTGGATCAACTGCTAATGGTGGTCCCCTGCGATACTTACCAGAATATTTACCTTACCGGGTTGCTCAAATGATGGGGATAGGGTGAATCCTGATGTTGATCACCTGGGGAAGAAGAGGCGGCTATATGGTGATGCTGATGATACTGGTGTGTGCTGTTAAAAAACTTGTGGTTAAAACTGGCTGGTCTGGGTGTATACTGTAATTAAAAGCCTTGCAAAAACTTGGTTAAAAACTTTGGTTAAAAACAATTAAAACAAGCAATTAGACTGTTGTCTAACCACTTGTGGTTAAAAACCTGCATTTTAAAATAACTTGGCCGGTCTGGGTGTACCAAGATGGCCGCCGTACTATGTAGAAGCAGATGAAGTGCTGTGGATTTGGGTGTACCAAGATGGCCGCCGGACTAGGCCCGAGCTGCGGCCTGTCCTAGCCCTGACGGCTCCCAGTTCTTCCGTGAGTGTTTGGTGGGCGCTGAAGGGCTTGGAGGGGGGGGGGGGGAGGCTCGCCTCAGCCCTGTTGAGCCGAAAAAGAGGGCTAGAGAGGTGATTGGGGAGGCGGATGGCCGGCTTCGGCCGGGACTAGGCCGGGGACTCTCCTAGTTTCTGATGCCCAATGGGCAGATGGGCCGGCGCGGAGAAAGAAAGGGGGCCGATTGATTGCGGGGGGCCGCGGGATCCGCAGTGGGGTCCCGTTGTACTCCTGCTCCCTGTCCTCACTGCTCAGGGGTCCGGGATGGGATATGCACTGGCTGGGTCCTGCTCGCTGGGGGCTGTGGGCTTCTGACGGCCGGAGCTGCTGGGCGCACGTCCTCTTCCTTCACTCAGCACTCAGCACTGACACTGACAGGACACTTTATGGCCTTCAAAACTGTGATAGGTAGTGATAGGTAGTGAGGAGTGAAATCAAAAATTTATGCCCTTAGAAATCCTGAAAGCGGTGCTTGGTTTTCGGGGTCCCGTATGCGGATAGGCTCCCAAAAAGTCCCACACATGTGGTATCCCGTACTCAGGAGAAGCAGCAGAATGTATTTTGGGGTGTAATTCCACATATGCCCATGGCATGTGTGGGCAATATATAATTTAGTGACAACTTTGGGCAAAAAAAAAAATGTTTGTAATATTCCCGCAACTTGTGGCAAAATATAAAATATTCCATGGACTCAACATGCCTCTCAGCAAATAGCTTGGGGTGTCTACTTTCCACAATGGGGCCATTTGGGGGGGTCTTGTGCTATTTTGGCATTTTATGGCCTTCGAAACTGTGATAGGTAGTGAGGAGTGAAATCAAAAATTTGCACCCTTAGAAATCCTGAAGGCGGTGCTTGGGTTTCGGGGCACCGTACGCGGCTAGGCTCCCAAAAAGTCCCACACATGTGGTATCCCCGTACTCAGGAGAAGCAGAAAAATGTATTTTGGGGTGCAATTCCAAATATAACCATGGCATGTGTGAGCAATATATCATTTAGTGACAACTTTTTGAATACATTTTTTTTTTTTTTTGTCTTTACTCAATCACTTGGGACTAAAAAAATAAATATTCAATGGGCTCAACATGCCTCTCAGCAAATAGCTTGGGGTGTCTACTTTCCAAAATGGGGTCATTTGGGGGGGTTTTGTGCCATCTTGGCATTTTATGGCCTTCAAAACTGTGATAGGTAGTGATAGGTAGTGAGGAATGAAATCAAAAATTTATGCCCTTAGAAATCTTGAAGGCGGTGCTTGGTTTTCGGGGGCCCGTATGCGGATAGGCTCCCAAAAAGTCCTACACATGTGGTATCCCCGTACTCAGGAGAAGCAGCAGAATGTATTTTGGGGTGTAATTCCACATATGCCCATGACATGTGTGGGCAATATATCATTTAGTGACAACTTTGGGCAAAAAAAAAAAAAAAGTTTGTAATATTCCCGCAACTTGTGGCAAAATATAAAATATTCCATGGACTCAACATGCCTCTCAGCAAATAGCTTGGGGTGTCTACTTTCCAAAATGGGTTCATTTGGGGGGGTTTTGTGCTATTTTGGCATTTTATAGCCTTCGAAACTGTGATAGGTAGTGAGGAGTGAAATCAAAAATTTGCACCCTTAGAAATCCTGAAGGTGGTGATTGGTTTTCGGGGCCCCGTACACAGCTAGGCTCCCAAAAAGTTCCACACATGTGGTATCCCCATACTCAGGAGAAGCAGCAAAATGTATTTTGGGGTGCATCTCCACATATAACCATGGCATGTGTGAGCAATATATCATTTAGTGACAACTTTTTTTTTTTTTGTCTTTATTCAATCACTTGGGACTAAAAAAAAAAAATATTCAATGGGCTCAACATGCCTCTCAGCAAATAGCTTGGGGTGTCTACTTTCCAAAATGGGGTCATTTGGGGGGGTTTTGTACTTCTCTGCCATTTTAGCACCTCAAGAAATGAGATAGGCAGTCATAAATTAAAAGCGGTGTAAATTCCAGAAAATGTACTCTAGTTTGTAGACGCTAGAACTTTTGCGCAAACCAATAAATATACGCTTATTGGCATTTTTTTTTTACTAAAGACATGTGGCTGAATACATTTTGGCCCAAATGTTTGACTAAAATTGAGTTTATTCGATTTCTCTTATAACAAAAAGTAGAAAATATCTTTTTTTTTCAAAATTTGCAGTCTTTTTGCGTTTATAGCGCAACAAATAAAAATCACAGAGGCAATCAAATACCATCAAAAGAAAGCTCTATTTGTGGGAAGAAAAGGACGCAAATTTCGTTTGGTTACAACATTGCATGACCGCGCAATTACCAGTTAAAGCAGTGCAGTGCGAAATTGAAAAAAGACCTCTGGTCCTTAAAGTGGAGTTCCACCCACTTTTACAACTCTTCAGCATCCCTCACTAAACTGTGCACTGTAAACAAATTGGATATTTTTTTTATTTTTTTTTCAGCACAGACTGTATATATGCTGTATTCATTTTTCACTTCCTCCTCCCTGGCCGTGGCCCATCGCATCATTTCCTGTTTGCAATGCCTCCTGGGAAGGGGCAGCAACTTCCTCTGACACTGCCGTTGCTATGGAAACCTGACCTGAAACCTATTACACTGCTTATGCTGCACTGAGCATGTACGAGATCTGCAAGGATGAGATCCAGGAAGAAATACAGTCTGACTTCAGATGCCCACAGTTAAGATAGCCACAGCCTGCTGCAAGTTTATAAAATAACAAACTACTGCTAAAAACTAACAAAACAGACCTTAGTTTACAGACTAACTTTACTAGAATACATTAAACTTGTGTATTATAGGGGTATTTTTATTTAAAAAGTATAATTTCGGCCGGAACACCGCTTTAAGCTGACAATTGGTCCGGGGCTGAAGTTGTTAAATAATAATTATTTTGCTGACAATATCACCGCAAGAAGCTGTTACTTACCTAGAAAAGAATGATATCTGTATTCGATTGTTTATGTAAAAGCAGCAGGCTGGTAGCAGAAATGGAAACATTTTATCTCTGATCTGTTAGGAATTGTATGCATTGTTTGCATTGTATAGATTTGGCAGAGCCGAGCGCTGGAGCCATAGCAACCGATCAACCAATCACAGATCTTCCTAGAAATTTCCCACAACATTTCTCCTGCATCAGTTTGAAATTTCTAGGAAGATCTGTGATTGGCTGATCAGTTGCTATGGCTCCAACGCTCGGCTCTGCCAAATGCATACAATTCCTAACAGATCAGAGATAAAAGGTTGAAGTTTATCTATAGACACAGGCAGTGCCGATCCTGACCTCCCTGGGGCCCTAAGCAAAATTCTGCTAAGGGGCCCTCTACCTGACCCATGATGCCGTGAGCATAGGTCCCCAGAGAGCCTCCCTCCTTACATTAGGGTCCTCAGAGAGCCTCCCCTTACGTCAGGGCCCCTAGAAAGCCTCCCCTTACGTCAGGGTCCCCAGAGGGCTCCCCTTACATCAGTGTCCTCAGAGAGCCCCTCCTCAAATCAGGGTCCCCAGAGAGCCTCCCCCTACATCAGGATCCCCAGAGAGACTTCCTTAAATCCTCACCGCGACAATCATTGCAGCCTCACCGTGCCCATTATTGCAGCCTCATCATATTAATAATTGCCACCTCACCGTGCCCATCATTGCAGCCTTAGTGTGCCCATCACTGCCGCCTCACCTTGTCCATCATTGCCACCTCACCGTGCCAATCATTAAAGCCTTACCATGCCAATCATTGCAGCCTCACCGTGCCCATCACTGCCACCTCACCATGGCAATCATTGCAGCCTTACCATGCTTATCATTGCAGCCTCACCGTGTTAATAATTGCCACCTCACCGTGCCCATCATTGCCATCTCACCATGCCAATCATTGCAGCCTTACCATGCTTATCATTGCAGCCTTACCATGCTTTTCATTGCAGCCTCGCCATGTTAATTGCCACCTCACCATGCCAATCATTGCCACCTTACCATGCCAATCACTGCCGCCTCACCATGCCAATCATTGCAGCCTTACTGTGCCCATCATTATTGCAGCCTAATGGTGCCCATCATTGCAGTCTTACTGTGGCAATCAATGTAGCCTCACCAGTCAGTGTCAGTGGATTACGCACAGCAGGCACCTCCCGCTGTGTCACGGAGCTCAATGTGAAATGTTATGCCGCACTATGACAAAAGTCCCACCCTCCTTCTAGACCAGCTTGTGTGATAGACAGAACACTGTATCTATCACACGAGCTGGTCTAGGAGGAGGGCGGGATCTTTGTCATAGCGCTGGCCGAAGGTTTCAGTCAGCTCTGAGACACAGCGGTCTTCTGACTCCCGCTGTGTGACAAGAGGAGGAGGGGGAGGAGGAGATTGGAGCTCGGGAAGCAAAGCCGATCCGCCCTTGGGGGGGGCCCCCCACAGCGGCGGGGCCCTATGCATCTTGCATAGTGAGTGTATAGGGCGGATCGGCTCTGAGTACAAGAATCCATACAATGGGAAACCAACACGTGGGAAAGCGTTTTCTGAGGTGGGGTTCACCTTGCCCCATGCGGCTCACACCCGGGGTCCGGTGCATCCCCATTCACCATTTCAGGTCCAATTTTAGCCTGAATTTTTGGCTGAATTCAGACCTGAAGCGGACCAGAAGACGTACAGGACGCCTGTGCAAATTCGCACCGGAGCTGCTCTGGAGATGTGCGAAATCTCCTGCTATTGCGAATTGGATGCGGCGAACCCACATCCAATTTGCCCTGGTTGGAACCCAGCCTCAGTTAACACCTATGCGTTTTTTTCATGCTTTTTGCAGAAACGCAGGACATTATTTTTAACATGGGTTCCTATGGAACACGTTCACATCAATGCATTTTTAGGCCTCTGCGTTTTTGGATTTTTTTTAACCACTTAAGGGCCGAGCCTCTTTTTGAGATGTGTTGTTTACAAGTTAAAAACATAATTTTTTTGCTAGAAAATTACTTAGAAAAAAATATATATAATGTTTGGGGGTTCTAACACCCTAGAGAATAAAATGGCAGAGGTTGCAATGCTTTCTGTCACACCGTATTTGCGCAGCGGTCTTACAAACCCACTTTCTTTGGAAAAAATACACTTTTTTGAATTAAAAAATAAGACAAAAGTAAAGTTAGCCCAATTTTATTTATATTATGAAAGGTAATGCTACGCCAAGTAAATTGATACCCAACATGCCACGCTTCAAAATTGCGCCCGCTCGTGAAATGGCGACAAACTTTTACCCTTAAAAATCTCCATAGGCGACATTTAAAAATTCTACAGGTTGCATGTTTTGAGTTACAGAGGAGGTCTGGAAATATTGCTCTCACTCTACTGATCGCGGCGATACCTCACATGTGTGGTTTGAACACCGTTTTCATATGCGGGCGCTACTCACATATGCGTTCACTTCTGCACGCTAGCTTGTCAGGACGGGGCATGGTTACAAATTTTTTTTATTTTACCTTTTATTTTTTACACGGTTTTAAAAATAAATAAAAATTGTGTCACTTTTATTCCTATTACAAGGAATGTAAACATCCCCTGTAATATAAAAGAGGCATGACAGGACCTCTTAAATATGAGATCTGGGGTCAAAAAGACCTCAAATCTCATATTTACAGTAAAATGCAATAAAAAAAAAAAAAAAATTGGTCATTTAAAAAAATGTAATAATAAAATGGCCCTTTAAGAGCTATGGGCGGAAGTGACATTTTGATGACGCTTTCGCCCTTCATTGTTATGGAGATGGATGGGGGCCACTCTTCTCTATGCCCAGCAAGGGTGAAGATCCGATCGCCTCCGCCGCTGCCGACAGCTCCTGTAAGCAGCGGAGGGCACCGGTAATCGGCGGAGGGCACCATAGCGCGGTGGGAGGGGGGGCCCTCTCCCGCCACCGATGAAAGTGATATCGTGCCGAATCCACAGAGACCACTATTATCGGAAACCGGACCGCCGGCCAAACAAGAGAATACCGGGGTTATGGCAGCTAGCTGCTGCCAGAACAACGATGGATTGAGCCTAAGGTCTCATTTAAACTAGCGACTGAGCTCCGGTAAAAACCCCCGCGGTTGAGCCACATTTTTACCACTCTTCAACCGCTCCTCCTCCTTTTTTTGCTGAGGTGGCAGTCAGGGGGAGTACACGTCATGGCAGGAAGTATATCGCTAGTCACGCTCAAGTGAATGGGGCCACTGGGCAACCACCCCGTAACCGCACACAACATGCTCAGTTATCTGGTCAATTGGGGGGATAATCATGCAGAGAGGAGGCAATACAACACTCTATCACTGCCTGTCTATTGCTGTCTGAAGCACGATCTGAACGAAAATGAAGCCTGAATGAGCCCATAAAGATAGAATGCGACACCCTTTATTGGCTGACTTAAAGGTCTGGTTCACCTTTACAAAAAATCTGCCTATGCATTTAGGTGGTGTCGGTAGATAAATACAAACGGTGCAGCTCTAATGTTGAATAATGCCCTTGTTTTAGGTGTAGTAGGCCATTTACATACCTTCTGAAGCCTGACTGAAAAAATTACAGAGATGGCATTATCCCATTCTGCCTTGTTGCTAGGGAGTTGCTAAGACTGATACTCCCAGCTGTTACTGTTCACATCCTAAATCACAGGAGAGTTCTCAAACGGGGAGAGTAAGAGCATGTGAGGGGGGTTTGAATCAGAGAAAGAGCTTACTCCTGTGATAGTAGAGGCAACGCTGTATCTTAGCCTAGGCCAACAAGGCCCAGGCCTAGGGCGGCACTTTGCAAGAAGGGCAGCACGAAAAGAGTCCCCGCCAGCTTGCGCTACACTTTTATTGTAGCGCCAGTCTTATGGAGCAGACTGGGCCGGGAGGCAAATCGGTCTGGTGCCCCCATTAAGTGTCCGACATCAGGGAAGGGAACAGCCCATACATATGTAGGGGGCCCCGGGTGGCGGACCCCAACCAATGAGTTGTTGTATAAGTTCCCCAACTTATGGGGAGGCCCGCCGCTTCTAGTTTTGACTGTCCTATCATCACAGCAGACCTCTCACCTGAGTTCTCAGCTACAGAGAGACAGATGTCATGTCGGGAGGCTGAAATTGTCTGGAGGAAAAAGTCAGATGATGGGCGTGGGCCAGTAGAGTGAAGGGGGAGGGGCTATCCACTGTGCGAGGAGACCCCATGTCGGGAGAGGTGCAGTAAGTACCCAGGCTGAAAGGAAAACCACACCAGTTATTTGTTTGCCTTTGGCAGAGGAGTTGCTGTTATATATTATAGTGACTTACCATGAATATTAGCTACTGGTAATCTAGGAGGTAAGTGTTAACCACTTAAGGACCAGGCCTCTTTTTTAGATGTGTTGTGTTTAGATGTGTTGTTTACAAGTTAAAACATTTATTTTTGCTAAAAAATTACTTAGAACCCCCAAACATTATACATTTTTTTTCTAACATCCTAGAGAATAAAATGGCGGTCGTTGCAATACTTTCTGTCGGACCGTCTTTGCGCAGCGGTCTTACAAGCACACTTTTTTTTAAAAAATACACTTTTTTGAATTCAAAAATAAGGCAACAGTAAATTTAGCCCAATTGTTTTTATATTGTGAAAGATAATGTTACGCCAAGTAAATTGATACCCAACATGTCGCACTTCAAAATTGCACCCGCTCGTGGAATGGCGACAAACTTTTACCCTTAAAAATCTCCATAGGCAAAATTCTACCGGTTGCATGTTTTACGTTAGAGAGGAGTTCTAGGGCTAGAATTATTGCTCTCGCTCTACCGATCGCGGCGATACCTCACATGTGTGGTTTGAACACTGTTCGCTTCTGCATGCAAGCTTGGCGGGACGGGGCGCGTTTAAAATTTGTATTTTTTTTTTCTTATTTATTTTACCTTTTATTTTTACACTGTTTTAAAAAAAAAAATTTGTCACTTTTATTCCTATTACAAGGAAGGTAAATATCCCTTGTAATAGAAAAAAAGCATGACAGGACCTCATATGAGATCTGGGGGTCAAAAAAGACCTCAGATCTCATATTTACACTAAAATGCAATATAAAAAAAAAAAAAATGTTGTCATTTAAAAAAATAAAATGGCCCTTTAAGAGCTATGGGCGTAAGTGACGTTTTGAGGACGTTTTGAGGATCTCCTCCCTGTGATAGCTGGAGCTGCACGGAGCAAACATCAGTCTCACATCAGTCTCTGTCACAGCTGTGTGGGACATTATTTGACAGGACACCAGGAGCTTGGGGCCGCAAGGGTCGGCTGTGCCCCTGTTATGTCATATGCACACTGATTTTGTTTTACTATAACATACTCCCCTCCCCTTCTAAAGTGCTTTCTTTATTTACACACACAGATCTTGCATCACAGTGTTTCCCTGAACACATCATGTGCTGCTGAGCTGCTAGAGATTAACAGCAGGATGAGATTTGCCGTCGGATGAGATGCTCCGCCTCCATCACACGGTTAAATAGGTCACGTGACCAGTGTAAGCCAATAGGATGTGATGGAGGCGGAGCATCTCATTCCACGGCAAATCTCATTCTATGGCAATGCACCGCCCAAGTAATGGGAATGGCGTTACCATGAGGGCAAGAGTAATCAGTTAGATTACTCGTCACCCTCTAAAGTAACTGCGTTAAGTAGCTCCGTTTATTTTAACTGAGTTACTTACATCACTGGGTAAGGCAGCATGCAAACAGTGAAAAAAGGAAAATTATGACAAGCATATTTTGGCAGCAACACATACACTATATTGTCAAAAGTATTGGGACACTTGCCTTTACATGAACTTTAATGGCACCCCAGTCTTAGTCCGTAGGGTTCACAATTGAGTTGGCCCACCCTTTGCAGCTATAACAGCTTCAACTCTTCTGGGAAGGCTGTCCACAAGGTTAAGGAGTGTGTCTATGGGAATGTTTGACCATTTTTCCAGAAGTGCATTTTTGAGGTCAGGCACTGATATTGGAAGACAAGGCCTGGCTCGCAGCCTCCACTCTAAGGCCCCTTTCACACTGGGGCGGGGAGCCGCGGTGACGGTAAAGCAGCGCTATATTTAGCGCTGCTTTACCGTCCTTTTAACCGCGGTATTCGGCCGCTCGCGGTGTGGTTCTACCCCCCGCGAGCGGCCGAAAAAGGGTTAAAGACCCCCACAGAGCGCCGCCGTAGCGACGCTTTGCGGCGGTATTGCCGCGGTTTCCCATTCAAATCAATGGGAAGGAGCGGTATAGGAGCGGTGAACACACCGCTCCAAAGATGCTGCTAGCAGGACTTTTTTTGCCGTCCTGCTAGCGCACCGCTCCAGTGTGAAAGCCCGCTGGCTTTCACACTGGAGTGAATGGGGCAGGATTTTTTCAGGCGGTATACAGGCGCTATTTTTAGCGCTTTACCGCCTGAAAAACGCCCCAGTGTGAAAGGGGCCTAATTCATCCCAAAGGTGTTCCATCGGGTTGATAGAACACCTTTGCAAAACGCAATCTGCTGTGGAAAAAAAAAAAATAAAGCCTACCCTTTCCAGATTTTGCATGCTTTTTAGTTTTAGTAAATCAACCCCAAAGTGGCTACAAACAGGCTGCAGGAGATCAGAAGTATTGACAAGCAACACAGATGAAAAAAGAAGATACAAGTTTTTTCTTTAAAATATAAAAAGAAAGTCATATGATACACCGGACACACAAAATATAGAAAGGAAAAAGCAAGAGCAGAGTGATGCAGGCTTTTCTGGCTTTTCAGGCTTTGGCCAGTGCTGAGTTTGTGGGAAGGACAGCGTTCTGCCAATATTCTTATGTAAGGGTTTGTTCTATCAGAGAGGGTGAGCCAAGGAAATGTGGGAGCAGTGTGTAGAGGAGAGAAGCAGAGAACGTGTCCAGGAAAGACGATCAGCCATGAGCTCCGCACCTTCTGTGTTCACTGACAATTCAGACATAAAGCCGACATGGTACAAATCGTATAGAGCACCCCGGAGGACCCATGTCATCTCTCCTTCCAGGAATCCTGTACTAGAGAATGTGGACCCTGACATTCTCTTCTCCTGAAAATGCTCCCTGCCTGGCTGTCCTGCTGATCTAATGTCCTCTGTGCGCCTGTAACAGATATGTAGGGCAGGAATGTCACCTTTCCTCATTTGCATGCTTGTCCCGAGTCACAACAGGTGTTGGAATACTTCCTCTTTCCAGGCCTCAGGCCTCCTTCGCACTGACACTGCTGTATTTAGCTTTTCTACAAACCAGGAGAAGTGATCAGAAACAACGGTTATGCCTTCCAGATCACGGTTTCCTGCGTTTAGATCTTCCTGTGGGTTTAGTCGCTTAGAGGCTGGGTTCACACGAAGTTTGACGTACAGGACCCCTCTGCTGTACGCTCCTCCGCCACCCCAGAGATGTGGGAACCCGCTCCATTGTGAGCCCATCACACTGTCCTGTTATGCGAGTTGGATGCGGAGAAACCAGCATCCAATTTGCATAAGTGTGAACCAGGGTGGATTTGGTTTAAATTAAGTTGATTTAAATCACAAGTAAAAAGACTTGATTTAAATCATATTTTTTAAAGAGCAACTGCCCTCTCTGTCCCGCAGCGGCTCCTCCTCTGACCACCTGTTGACTCACTGACAGTCCCCTTCACTTTAATGGGGCGGCTGGTGATGCGGCAGTGACACAACAACGTGAGGGATGTGGTGGCATCAGGTGAGTGGATGCCCGCTAACAGGTGCTCCCATGATGGATTTGAAATGACAGGTGCTCTTTAAATGTAAGGACTCATTCTTGCTGGTAGTTAGAATCTTTAAAGTGGAAGTAAACCCTCTGGGACCACTTTGGCCTACAGGTAAGCCTGGATTAAGGCTTACCTGTAGGTCCAATAAATATCTCCTAAACCTACATGGTTTAGGAGATATTTAGAAAAGAACAGGCACCGCTATCTACGGCGCATGCGCCGTAGACAGCGGCGCGCAGGCGCACTGCGCATGCCGAGATCACAGCGATATGCCACTCTCGTGCGCATGCACGGGAGTGACGTCATCGCAGCTCCAGCGAATCACAGCGCTGGAGCGGCGAGACCCGGAAGTCACTCCGGCCCTAGATGGCGGCGCAGAAGATCGTGGATGTAGACCGCTACGGGGGCTTCGTTCTCAGGTAAGTCATTCATAATGAGCTAGTATGCTATGCATACTAGCTCATTATGCCTTTGCCTTGCAGGTTCCTATTTAAAAAAAAAAACGGCTTTACTTCCTCTTTAATATTTGCAAAGAAAATTAAGGTTTCCTATTTAGAATAATAAGCTGTCAGGTTAGTAAAACAGCGATATCAGAACCGATTCTATCATACAGTTTGTAGTGTACATAGATTTGCAACACAATGGGATAAAGGAATATTCCTGAACTTTGGTTTATCTCACATTACTGTGAAATTGTGTAAATGCATCAATACAGTGCATGTTATCACAGTTTGCAGAGCTTGGCGTTCCTGAATAGGTAAAATGTAAATATTTCAGAATATAAAGCCTCATGCTACATAACTAAGCTCAGTTTCATGCCGAATAAACTAAATTATTAATGTATCTTAAATAGAAAACCATCTTTTAGATAGATTTTTACACCAAGAGCATTCTATTAAAATAAATTTTAAAAAAAATCTAAAAATAAATAAGTCGATCTAAATCAAAAAAATCAGGATTTAAATAAAAAAAAAAAAAAATGTCTACACACGATGGAATTTCCGACAACAGATTTTGTTGTCGGAAAATTTGAGAACCAGATCTCGAATTTTATGCAACGGAATTTCCGATGGAAACTGTCCGATGGAGCCTACACACAGTCGGAATTTCCGACAACAAGCTCCAATCGCACATTTGCCGTCGGAAAGTCTGGCCGTGTGTACGCAGCATTATGCCGCGTACACACGGTCGGAGTTCCAGTCCCCCAAAAACTCTGCCGTGCCTGAATCAAATTTTCTATGAATGCTATTTGTAAGAGCATTCTTAAAGCGGAGTTCCACCCAAAAGTGGAAGCTCCGCTTATCTGCCTCCTCCCCCTATTTGGCACCTTTTGGTGGGGGGGGGGGGAGCATGTACCTGTTTTTGACAGGTACCCGTCCCCACTTGCGAAAGAGCTTGCCACGGTGAGATCACTCGGAAGTTCGGCCCCCCTCCTCCTTTCCCCACCGTCGGTGTTCTGCCAAAACAGCCAAAATCTCCAATCATGTCCCTACCGGTGACTCTGCAGCAGCAGTTATTGGAGATTTCCTGTTTTCACAGAACACCGGCAGCGTATACACTACAATACTGGATATAATGAGTGGACATTGTTAGTCTGCCCTCTAATAACCAACAACATGGATGCCTCCAAGGCGGCAACAACTTTTGGCCATTATAAAGTTTCAACATGTAGAAAATGGGTGGAATTTTACTTTAAGGAAAAAAACTACAAAGAAATTTGGCTTCTGCTGCCAAAAAAAAAAAAAAACGCACAAAGCATTACAAAAAAACGCACAACTATTCAACCGCGCCAATCACACAGTGACAGTGCATGTTGTGTGAATGACCCCAATATATATAAACTTGGAAAAGTAATTTCCTTCCAGAAGCAATGACATTCCTGGTTGTCACTCTGATCCCCGGCTTATGAGGATCAGTATGACAGCCAGGCGGAGGAGAGTAAAGCTGCCCATACACCTATAGATTATCTGCAGATTTTCTATGGTTAGATGGAAAAAGTGGGACAGATTCCTCCATCCACACAGTTTAGCACTTTTTCCATCCAACCATAGGAAATCTGCAGATAATCTATAGGTGTATGGCCAGCTTTAGTATGAAGAGCTCAGACATGGAAGGGACTGATCCTCCAATCACAGCCCGAGGAAGAATACACACACACAGTGTGGACCATGAGGAGGGTCTGGAAAGAGTTAAATGCCAGGAATGAGGCGCGTGACGTCAGAGGGGGCGGGCCGGGTGTCCCTGGCTGTGCTGGGAGGATCCATGGATCACCTGGGATGGGATCGGGACGGATCATTACCTGGGGAGGAGGTGAGCGGCCGCCCTGCGCTGTCCGCCGCCTGGATGTAGAAGTATCTGACCGGGAGGGTGATGGAGGCTTCCAGCCCCGGACCCCATACCAGGCTCCGCTCCGGGCTCAGCGGCTCTGCCCCGGTACACAAACAGAGGGCCAGGAGGAGGAGCGGGGGCCCCGGAGGGACGGACAGCCCGGAGTACGCCATGTGTGCCCGCAACTCTGCCCCGCTCCGATCCTCCAGTCATTCAAACTTCTCAGGGGGGAGGGGGCCGGAGGATCTGGCCGCTTCTGATTGGTGCTCTGTGCAGCCAATCAACACATCGCCCTGTACTGTGGATGGGACAGGCTGCAAAGATCCCACTGACTGAGGGGATACATAGGAGGACCATTATAATGGTCTGCCCAGTGTGTAATATTCCCAGTATAATGGTCTGCCCAGTGTGTAATATTCCCAGTATAATGGTCTGCCCAGTATGTACTATTCCCAGTATAATGGTCTGCCCAGTATGTATTCCCAATATAATGGTCTGCTCAGTATGTAATATTCCCAGTATAATGGTCTGACCAGTATGTAATATTCCCAGTATAATGGTCTCCCCAGTATGTAATATTCCCAGTATAATGGTCTGTCCAGTATGTAATATTCCCAGTATAATGGTCTGCCCAGTGTGTACTATTCCCAGTATAATGGTCTGCCCAGTATGTACTATTCCCAGTATGTATTCCCAATATAATGGTCTGCTCAGTATGTAATGTTCCCAGTATAATGGTCTGTCCAGTATGTATTATTCCCAGTATAATGGTCTGCCCAGTGTGTAATATTCCCAGTATAATGGTCTGCCCAGTGTGTAATATTCCCAGTATAATGGTCTGCCCAGTATGTATTATTCCCAGTATAATGGTCTGCCCAGTGTGTACTATTCCCAGTATAATGGTCTGTCTAGTATGTACTATTCCCAGTATAATGGTCTCCCCAGTATGCAATATTCCCAGTATAATGGTCTGTCCAGTATGTATTACGTCCATTCTTTTGGTTTGCACAGTGTTTCCAGTACATTGACCTGTCACAATTCTTCCCAATATAATGATCTTCCCAATATTCCCAGTATAGTGATCTCCTTTCAAGTATTATTCCCATCTAACAATCGGCCAGATATTCCCAGTATTATTGATCTTCCCAATATAATGATCTGCTCCGTATTATTGCCAGCAAATTGTTTTTCCCAGTATTATTCCCAGTAAAGTATAATGATCTTCCCGGCTTTATTCCCAGTATAATAATCTGCCCAGCCTTATTCCCAGTATAATGATCTGCCCAGCCTTATTCCCAGTATAATAGTCTGCCCACCTTTATTCCCAGTATAATAGTCTGCCCTGCTTTATTCTCAGTTTAATGATCTTTCCAGTATTATTCACAATATATTGATCTGCCCAATATTCCCAGTATAATGATATTCCCAGTATTCTCAGTATAATAATCTCCCCGGTATTATTCCCAATATACTGTAAGTGAGCTGCAAAGTAATATGTGTCTGTATTGTGTAATATGACAGGCAGCCCTGCAGTGTAATATGTGACAATACAGACAATGATGTGTAACGTGATGGACAGGTACAAAGAGCCCCTTGTTGTGAAGTTCAACCCAAACGATCTATTCCTGGGCAGAGGGACATAGTCTTTCTTTAAAGGTGAAACATTTGGGAGGGAATGAAAATGTCCAAGTCAATATCCTCAGCGGCAGGGACTTCAAGCAGAATGGTGTCTGAACTGTGGGGTGTTCCAGTAGCTTATAGATCACTAGAGGGACTCCTCATGTCAATGGTTTTCCCACAAGAGGAAATGCCCTTCTACAAAGTTCCTTAAACAAGAGGGAATGGCAGACCGGTTGGATGCCCTCAGCCAGAAGTGGGACTGTGCCCTCACTTATGTGTTTCCCCCTCTACCCATTGTTCCAAGGGACTATAGCCCAGGAGAACATGGTTTACACTTTTCTAGTGGTTGTCAGTGGCATCACTGATCCCTGTCCACAAGGGGCATGGTCTTCTCTTCCAGGGACCAAATCTGCATCCAGCAATGGAGGAACTCAGATTGAATGCCTGGCATTTGAGCAGGAGATCTTAAAAAGAAAACCCTCGGAGTAAGCTCCACTTTTAAGAAGCATAAGAAAACCAATCGGGATTTATACCGACCAGATCAACTGCCCTGAATCTACGCAGATTATTTCTTAATATGCAGATCCCCATTGACAACTCGGGAAACAGAGCCATTCTTTCCCTAGACGCTGCCAAAGCATTCGACAGCGTCGAATGGCTATACCTTTGGGAAACGTTAACTAGATTTGGAGTAGGCCCTACTTTCCTGAAATGGGTTCAACTGCTATATAGTACCCCCTCAGCTAGAATGAGAATAAATGGAGAGGTGTCCGAACCTTTTAGACTCTTCAGAGGCACGCGGCAGGGGTGCCCTCTGTCACCCCTGCTGTTTGCCCTGGCACTGGAACCCCTGGCTATTCACACCAGGGCATCTCAGGACATTGTAGGTTTTCGTAGGGGCCTTAGGCAAGATGTAATCTCACTATATGCGGATGATACATTAATTTACCTCGGGGATACAGATACCTCGCTAGGTAACGTGATGCATCTAATAGCTCAATTTGGGGAGCTGTCAGGTTTTAGCATGAATTGGAACAAATCAGTATTATTGCCGTTAGACCCCCTGACTAAACCCCTGCCAACATGCGCAAAAGACATACTTATAGTGGAAGAATTCAGATATCTTGGCATACAAGTATCCCCAGACCCAGCGCGCTACCTCACACTGAACCTAACTCCTCTACTCAACAAATTCAGGACGAAATGCACATCATGGGTGAAACTACCACTAACTGTCACAGGGCGGGCAAATCTAATTAAAATGGTATGGGCCCCACAATTACTATACGTGTTCCACAACGCCCCAGTGTGGATTCCGCACAAATGGTTCGCCCTCATAGACTCCCAATTTAGGGACCTGATATGGGGAAAGAAATCAGCGAGGATTAGCCTACACGCCCTGCAACTAGCAAAGGATCAGGGGGGGCTCGCAGTCCCTCATGCCAGATCATACTACATAGCATCCCAGATCCAGCACTTAGGAGACTGGGGGAATCTGGAAACGGACGACCCCATTAGACTAGTGCTTTTTCCTACTGACTCTGCATTGCCAGCAATAGCTCATTTAGAAGCAGGACTTACTCACCTACCACAGACACTCCCAACAGTAGTGTTACTAAACATTCTGTGGAAATACATCAGAACACATATGAAAGTTAGAGGGGTATGCTCTTTCACCCCTATATGGAGAAACAAATACTTCAAGGAACTATATAAACTAGTGAACTTCCAGCAATGGGAGGGGCTGGGAATACTATACATACCTCAGTTGTTCAGTGGTACCACGTTCAAGTCATTCACAAATCTCCAAGAAGAATTTGCAATCCCTAGGACCCAATTTTACCAGTATTTACAGCTCAGGCACGCGGTAAACAGTGAACTCAGACTATCCTCTCTCTCGACAGTGTCACATCCTCTGCAACTTGATGTGGCAATGGCGAAAGACAGAAAGGGCATGATCTCTAAAATATATGCCAAATTAATTCAAAGATCGCATGATGCCTCCACGTTACCCTGTAGAAAAGGCTGGGAGAAGGAATTAGGGCCTATTGACGGAGAACAATGGGAACTTTGTCTGACATCTGCACCGTTGGTCTCAGTATCGATGTCACATAGGTTGTCACATCTTCTACTATTACACCGGGCATACAGAACCCCGTCCAGATTGTACAGATGGGGTATCCGTGACTCTCCTTTATGCCCTAAATGCAATAGGGAAACTGGAGACTTGCTTCATATGATGTGGAAATGCCCGAAGTTGTTCAGGTACTGGCAATATGTCCTGACGACTATTTCCCAAGTATTTCAAATACCAGTTCTGCGTGACCCGGTACTTTGCCTCCTTGGTGCTCTGGAGATACCCTCACTCTCGCCCAATGGACACACTTCAATTTTACGCCTCCTATATTTAGCTAGAAAAGCAATTGCGAGGTTCTGGATAACTCCCAGAGTACCAACGGGGAAAGGATGGGTGGAAATGGTTAACAGTATGCTGATTAGAGAAAAACTCACGTACCAACATAGGAATGTCCAAAAGAGGTTTTTTGCACTATGGCAACCATGGCTGGATACTCCGGGGTTGGCACCAACTCAACTGATTAGGGACAGGCTACTCCAAATGTAAACTATTAAACAGGGACTGTTGACAACAGCTACTACCTTGGGGAAATGTGGGGATGTGATGGTGGAAGAGAGGCATGATGCATACAAACGATTAATGACTATGCAATACGGAAGTGAAGGGAAGCGGAAGTTGTTTTTCTTTCCTTTTTTTTTTTTCTTCTTGTTGTTTCTACAATTCCTTACCATCCGGACGTACATTGAATACCACTTGTGAGTGCTGATCGGTACTCCTTGAACTATTCTGGTTACTACATGGACTTCTGGCTTTAGTGGTACAATCCACAATCTTATATGGGATATTTGATACAATAGGCTCTGTTCATGTGTACAAGTACATAGCTACCGGGTGAAGACTTTCCCTTCCAATGATTGTAGTGATACGTGGTATCTATCACGAATTTATGCCTTACAGTGATTGTAACCGCCTGAATGTACAAATGTTTTGTTTTTGTTCAATAAAACCTTTTTCTGATTTAAAAAAAAAGAAGCATAAGAAACCTTGGTGGTAACATCAAACTTTCATTTTGCACCTGGAACAATCCTTTAAGTGCTCCTATTTTTTATTTGACTCTGGACCTTCTTCAAGCAGGATTGGATAAGGGGTTGAAGCCTAAAAGTCCAGACTTTGGCACTTTATTTCTTCTGTTTCCACGTTGGCTGACCATCCATGGATAAAATGGTTACGCAGTCTCACACGTCAGACCTCCTGTTAGACTGAAGGTTCCTCCCCTGGAAGCTCTCCAGGGTATTAGGATTATTGACAAATTTACCTTTTGAACCTCTAAACCAGTTTCTTTATTCCCACCAATCAAGATGGCTTTTCTCCTAGCCATCTCCACAGCAAGGAAAGTGGGGAACAATCAGGCTTTCTATCTACATAGACTATACTTTAATATTCCAGGATAAGATTGTTCTGTCCTTGGATTCTTCATGCATTCCAAAGGCACCATCTAATTTCCATCGCTCAACTAAGATTACTATCCCCTCCTTTCATCCTAATCCTTCTAATGAAGAAGACCTTCATAACCTGGATGTGAAAGGGTGTTTGCTCAGATACATTAAAGTCTTTGAAGAAAAGATAAAATATCTTGGTTTTATTCCAGGGTAAGAATAAAATGTTATCACTAGCACCAACTGCATCACCCAGGTCATCTGTTATAATTACATAACCATCAATAGGCCTCCTCCTGTAACGCTAAAGGCACATTCTACCAGACCGATCTCCAGCTCTTGGGCCGAGGCTGCTGCAGCTCCTATGGATCAGATATGAAGAGCCGCTGCATTGCTGAGTATTTACACTTTTGCCCTGCACCACAGGCTTAATGTGGATCTAGATAATACTTTCCGTCCAAAGACTGTCTCCTTATCTTAAAGCGGATGTAAACCCTCACATACTGTATACCTAGTGAAGTGAATAGCCTCAGATGATACACAGAGATGAAACAAAGCTGCCTACATACGTTTTACATGTACAGTATCTCACAAAAGTGAGTACACCCCTCACATTTGTAAATATTATATCTTTTCATGTGACAACACTGAAGAAATTACACTTTGGTACAATGTAATGTAGTGAGTGTACAGCTTGTATAACAGTGTAAATTTGCTGTCCCCTCAAAATAACTCAACACACTATTAACGTCTAAAACACTGGCAACAAAGGTGAGTACATCCCTAAGTGAAAATGTCCAAATTGGACCCAATTAGCCATTTTACCTCTCTTTTTTGTCATGTGACTCGTGTTGTGTTACAAGGTCTCAGGTGTGAATGGGGAGCAGATGTGTTACATTTGGTGTTATCACTCTCACTCTGTCATACTCGTCACTGGAAGTTCAACATGGCACCTCATGGCAAAGAACTCTGAGTATCTGAAAAAAAAAGAAATGTTGCTCTACATAAAAAGGGCCTAGGCTATAAGGAGATTGCCAAGACCATGAAGCTGAGCTGTAGCATGTTGGCCAAGACCATACAGTGATGTAACAGGACAGGCCTCGCCATGGTCGACCAAAGAAGTTGAGTGCACGTGCTCAGTGTCATATCCAGAGGTTGTCTTTGGTAAATTGATGTATGAGTGCTGCCAGCATTGCTGCAGAGGTTGAAGGGGTGGGGGGTCAGCCTGTCAGTGCTCAGACCATATGCCGCATCAAATTGGTCTGCGTGGCTGTCGTCCCAGAAGGAAGCCTCTTCTAAAGATGATGCACAAGAAAGCCCACAAACTGCCATGTCCTGTGGTCTGATGAGACCAAGATAAACTTATTGGATTCAGATGGTGGCAAGCGTGTGAGGAGTACAAAGACAAGTGTGTCTTGCCTACAGTCAAGCATGGTGGTGGGAGTGTCATGGTCTGGGGCGGCATGAGTACTGCCAGTACTGGGGAGCTACAGTTCAGAGGGAACCATGAATGCCAACATGTACTGTAACATACTGAAGCAGAGCATGATCCCCTCCCTTCAGAGACTGTGCCACAGGGCGGTATTCCAACATAATAACAACCCCAAACACACCTCCAAGATGACCACTGCCTTGCTAAAGAAGCTGACAGTAAAGGTGATGGACTGGCCAAGCATGTCTCCAGACCTAAACCCTATTGAACATCTGTGGGGCATCCTCAAACGGAAGGTGAAAGAGTGCAAGGTCTCCGGATCCGAGCGGGCCATCCATTGACTCCTATGGGCAAGCGGATGTCAGCGGAGATGTGTCCGATGACACCCACCTGCCATCTGATCCGCTAAAATCAGACGTATGGTGATACATTCAGCCATCTGTCTGGCGGGTTTGGATGGGATGAGATCTGATGAAAACGGACATGCTGTCCGTTTTCGTCTGATATCCCCATAGGAATCAGCGGTGCTCTGACAGGCTCCTCCTTGTTCAGTGAGCAGAGACGGACCTGTCATCCGCAGGCTCAACGGAGCCTCACAATTCAGCTCACTGTCTTATCTGACTTTAACCATTGTTTTGAAAACCTGCTGACTGAGATCCTGCTTACCATGGCCAGCTTTTGTGCTTTGTATCTGGAGCATGTCGCACTCGGGGCTAGTGTGGCTTCATCTAAGTGATGTCCGAGAGGTACAGAGATATGTGCTGAATATAGTGAGAGGAGTAATAACCCGGTTTATAGGCCAAGTGTACCATTCACTACTTAATGTACTACAAAAAACTGACGGAGCTTGGCAGCTCTACTGCTTGCAAGTTCATGCTTGGAACTGCTGCCCCCTGCACTCTGTGGGGTTGATTTACTGAAACTGGGAGTACAAAATCTGGCGCAGTTGTGAATTCTAGCCAATCAGCTTGTTCAATTAAGCTTTGAGAAAAAAAAAATGGAAACTGGTTTCTATGCAGAGCTGCACCAGATTATGTACTCTCCAGTTTTAATAAATCAACCCCTGTGTGTCTTCCCCTAGAGCAGTGGTTCTCAACTCCTGTCCTCAAGACCCACTAACAGGCCAGATTTTAAGTATTACCTTGAGGAGATGCAAACTAGATTACTGCAATCAATGAGCAGCAAATGATATCACCTGTGATGCATTTCAGATATCTTGCAAACCTGGCCTGTTTGTGGGTCCTGAGGACAGGAGTTGAGAACCACTGCCTTAGAGTCTAGCTGGTTCTCTAGAGCAGTGGTCACCAACCCTTATTGAAGCTGATAAAAGGACTAATACTGGCAATTATCTGGTAGAGCAGGGATATGCAATTAGCGGACCTCCAGCTGTTGCAGAACTACAAGTCCCATGAGGCATAGCAAGACTCTGACAGCCACAAGCAAGCGCCTCGAGGCGATTCAGTTCGCAGTTGCAGCGCTATACAAATCATTCATTCATTCATTCATTCATTCATTCAGAGGCATGATGGGACTTGTAGTTTTACAACAGCTGGAGGTCCGATAATTGCATATCCCTGTGGTAGAGGATGAACCCAACGCAAAATATGACACTCCCCAGTTCAGTTTTTCTGACAAAAATGGTTGTACTAAATGTTTAATGCTCTGATCACTGGGGATGGTTTCTACCATCCACACATAGACAAGAGATATCTGCTAAAAGATAATTTTAAATTGTACAAATGATCATTGCAAATACATACTCAATGCTAATGTAGCACGACTCCCTAAGGGACTGCTTGGAATTACCTGCTCATCTGCACTGCCATGACCTGGTGAACATTCCGACCCACCTGACACTCTAGTTTCCGACATCCTTGAACCACCTTAAAATAATAAGTCAGACAACTCTGTGTATTCACGTTCTGATAAGGTTTACTAGAACAGATTGAAAAAAAGGATGTTGACACAAAGAGGAGGTAATAGATCTGCTGAGTTTTTAGCGCCAACTCAGCAAAGGAATTCCCCCAAATAACACAAAGCAAGATATTATCAAGTAGAACAATATATTATATACATTGGGTCAAGGAAATACTGCTAGCACCTGTAAGGACTGACACAGCTATCTGAATGTACTGACACACTTCTTAAGAGGGAGTCCTTGTCCCACCTATAACTGTTACCCTAATGAGAGGGTCAGACTTAAAAGGTATAGTATAAAGGGCCCTTATAGCAGTAATGTCCCCGTAGCAGATCTGATGTTCTTCACCGGCATGTAGGAGTTCATTAACTGTAATCCAATAAGGTGGTAACAAGCAATAGGTTCCCTGTAAAGTAAACTAAAGGTGTCTATGCACAGTGTTCAAAGCGAGTTCAGTAAAGGATTCCTAAGGTAAAGATGTCTGTGCAAAGTATCCCAGTGTAAACCGTGATAAAGTATTTGTAAAGGTTGGGCGATTGCCCTCTCACCAACAACCAGGCAGATAGGCTGTCTTCTGGACTGTAACTCGTGTAGTGACACTCCTGCAGCGGATCTGCCGCCTTCGATCTCCCTGTGTAAAGCTTGGTACTTTGACTGGCAGGCTGGATGGATGTCCGATGACAAACGGCAGAGCTAGGCCCCTCTGGTACAGGTTGTAAGGTGGTACACTGTGTAGTAGGAAAACTAGGAAAGTAGAAAAAAACAAACTAAGAAAAAAGTCCTGACACTATTCTACCACATCCCGATAAAGTTTGAAAAACTACTGTGAATGGCCCCAAGGGATAGTGTGGGTAGAGAGAAAAAAGTGTCTGATAGGAGAAAAACAATGTATCAAAACTAGTATATATATGAAAAGTACAAAAGTTTTATTATTAAATACACAAAATAAATTTGTACACATCTACAAAAAATGATGAGCACATGAACAAAAAAGCAAGCATAATATACCAACTATCAGAGAAAATATTGATTGAAACACACTAATAATCAGACAAAGGTCGGATGTAGGTGTGAGTAACAATGGAACCCAACATGTTTCTGAAAATAAAGCCAAATGAGGCTAAATTGATGTATCCATATCCCTCTTCTGGGGTTTGATATTTTGGCGTGTTGGTATTAATTCTAAAAAAAATATATACATGTGTAAATATACAGAGAACATATATGAAAATCATAAGTATAAACAATGAAACATAGTAAGCATTGATAATGCAATGTACTTGTTTTTGTGACAAAACAAAACTTACAGGACATAAAAACAAAGTAGTCATGGCGCACTACTGTGTAGTAGGCCACAACCCCTCTCTCTGTGCACGGAGAGGTCCGTCTTGCGTTAGGCCCGGGAGGAAGAGAGCTCTGCGCAGGCTTTTGCTTCTTTTATATCTACTCCCATCAATCTTCCTGATGGTAGCAAAGACCCCTGGGATATGTAGTCCAGGCACATAATCATGCAAAGCAATTATTAGTCGGGAGAACTACTCATCCCACAATCCTTTTTGTTTGGCACACAAATATGATGTCACCTGTTATACTGATCACTAGAGGGACATGGAAATGCCGGAGGGTACTGTACTTTACGATTGTAGTCCATATTGCTACACTAATGTTTCCTATCTTACATAAGGAAATCCATTAGCCCTTTTAAGAAATGATTTCAGAAGCATCACAGCGATATTAAATTGGCCATTGAACATACAGCCATGGGTAGGGACTTGGACACCAACAAGCTAGTTGAGGTCCATTTTGTGATGCATAATCATCAAGTTCACAAGCCATGATAATTGAATAGATCATGAAACCACATGGGGTGGCAACTAGGTGAGGCATACTGGATATTTACATTAGACACGGCTCAACCAAGAGGTCTTAAAGATGTTGTAAAGTCTCAGCGTTTTTCACCTTAAAGCATTCTATGCATTTAAGGTGAAAAACCTTCTGTGCTGCAGCTCCACCCCCCCCCCCTAGCCTTACCTGAACCCGATCGTTCCAGTGACAAGATGGAGCCCAACTGCTCCAGCCTCTGTCTCAGGTCCTCATTGGACAGATTGATAGCAGCAGGAGCTATGTGGGGCCGAGTCCTGTTGTCTTTTTTCAATGGATGCAGCAGCAGGACACAAGTGCCCCAATGGAATGCTGCTCTCTGTGGGGGGCACCCGATGGAGGAGGAGCGCCACTGAATTTGTTATTTAAATAAATAACCTTTATAATCACTTTAAGCTTGCCATACATTATACAATTTTCTCATTAAATTTGCTTTAGATTTTCCTTTAACCATGTAGTGCAAGGGCCTGTCTGATTGCATAAAAATTGAAAGTGTTTAGATTTGACCTCATAATATATGGTTTTGGTAAAACTAAAGGAACGTCGTACAAGAAAATTGTATAATGTATGGCCAGCCTTCTACAACCTTCTCATGTTCATGTTAGCGCTACATTAATCCCGTATGATAATAATACTTGCCCTACACAAAGATTTATTCATACATACCAACAGCGTGGATGGACAAATCTTCTCTGCTGGGCTGTTGTATTCTGAAAGCTGCTAACGCTACCTGTCAGGGCTGGTGCTACTTATAGGCAAGGTAGGCGCCGGCCTAAACTGTACATCAGTCAGAAGCGCTGCATCCACCCCCTCCCCCCCGTGGGTGAAGCGGTGACAGAGAGTGTGCTCTTTTCCCCCTGCTAGGTCCACCAGGCAGCTGCGCTGTGACATGGGAGAGGCAAGCTGTGGAGACTAGGGGAGCAATGCATAATGGCACATGTAGTCCCGGAAGATTGGCAGCCCCATTGTCAACAGGGAACAGATTACAGCCTGCAGCATGCACTCTTCTGGGGGGAGAGAGCCTGGAACCCAGGTAAAAGCTCAGGGAGTGAGTGCTACACTGTAGCAGCTAAGCACAGGTGTCAAACTGGTGGCCATCCAGCTGTTGCGGAACTACAGGTCCCAGGAGGTATTGTAAGGCTGGCAGCTACAAGCATGTCTCCCACAGGCAAAGGCATGATGGAACTTTTAGTTCCGCAACAGCTGGAGGCCCACCATTTTGACACCCCTGAGCTACAGGAAAAAAAGGACTGTGCTGGGTGAAGCCAGAGAGAGAGAGCCACGCTGCCCAGCACCACTGGAGGGAGAGCCACGCTGCCCAGCGCCATGAGAGAAAGCCATGCTGCCCAGCACCACCAGAGAGACACGCTGCCCAGTGCCACCAGAGAGCCACGCAGCCCAGTGCCACCAGAGAGCCACGCCGCCCAGCGCCACCAGAGAGAGAGCCAGGCTGCCCAGCACCACCAGAGAGAAAGCCATGTTGCCCAGCACCACCAGAGAGAGCCACGCTGCCCAGCACCACCAGAGAGAGAGAGAGACTGAGCCACTGCACAGATGAGCTACACTACTGACCAGAGTCGCCCTGGGCAACCCAGAGTGAGTGAATGTCCAGCCAGAGGGATCACTGCTGCGGTTCCACTGGGTCTAATAAGAGGGCCTGTCAGCCATTATCCATTACTGTACCTAGGAACTGAGCCATTAGGAACTGCCTAACCTGCTATTCTCTAGCCCTTTACATGCACCAGGTGACACCAACCCTAGTGATGCCACTGCTTTTGTGTTTTCCGGACAGGTCAAGAGGCGCAGGTGTGGGCCCTTGGACCACAGCTGAAGAAATAGGTGCTGCAAAAATCTATACCTCCGCCACCTCCAGGCTACTACATACGCTGCTTGCGTATCATGCACAAGGCCGGTAACTGGCTAAACCCCCAAAATTGGAGCAGTCATTAAAAAGGTGGGGTATACGCTGGCAAAACAAAGATGGTAGAGTCAGGGGCGGAGCGAAGGGGGCCGCAAAATTAGTTTTTGCCCAGTGTGTGTCAAAGATCCTTGCACTAGCCCTGCTGTCAGAATACACGAACAATGTCTACAGGCATAGTTTGTCCAACAATTTTTAAGCTTGGGTCTTTTGACAGAAGGTGATTGATTATTTTACTTTTGTCGAGCTGCCAGAGCCACCTACTGTTACGCCCCGTACACATGATCGGATTTTCCAACAACAAATGTTGGATGTGAGCTTGTTGTCAGAAAGTCCGACCGTGTATATGCTCCATCGAACATTTGCTGTTGGAATTTCCGCCCACTAATATTTGAGAGCAGGTTCTCAAATTTTCCGCCAACAAAACTTGTTGTCGGAATTTCCGATCATGTGTACACTAGTCTGTTGCACAAAAGTTCACACATGCTCAAAATCAAGCAGAAGGAGCCACACTGGCTACTGAACTTCCCTTTTCTCGGCTCGTCGTACGCCTTGTACGTGACCGCGTTCTCACGTTCGGAATTTTGAGCCAACATTTGTGTGACCGTGTGTATGCAAGACAAGTTTGAGCCAACATCCTTCGAGAAAAAATCCACGGTTTTGTTGTCGGAAAATCCAATCGTGTGTACGGGGCATAACGCTGGGTATACGCTAGTAGAATTTTTAATTAAAATTCGTAAAAAAAGTTCTTAGTACATTCAAATCTTGTTCGATAGTAGTTCAAGATTTAGTTTGCATTTAACATTGATTTTGGAATGAATAGATTTTACCTTATGAAAACCCCAAACACTGTTAGAAATTTGTACATTTGAGAACAATTTTCCATCCTGCCCCTTCAAATCTGACCCCAGTAATGATTAGAAAAATGAATGAACCTTCTTACAATGAAAATATTCAAACAAAATTCTACTAGTGTATACCAAGCTTTGGGATTTTAGGTGAAAGTCTAGTGTTTAATCCCCCCCGGAGACTTGAGTTTTGTCTGCCTTGTATTCCTAGTTGCGGTTCTGCCTGATGTTAATCTTCTATCTCTATTTTGGTGATCTGTACTGCTTCAATGTATCTCTCCTCCTTGTGTGCTTCTGTTTTCATATACCCTTCAGGGGAAAAATCTCAGGAAACAAGAATGTAGCATTTCTGGAGGCTAGATCCTCCTGTGAAAACACATATATATATATGGGATATACATCCCAACTAATATATGACATATAATAGGAAAGATTAACCACTTCAGCCCCGGACCAATTGGCAGCCAAAGGACCAGGCCCCTTTTTGCGATTCGGCACTGCGTCGCTTTAACTGACAATTGCGCGGTCGTGCGACGTGGCTCCAAAACAAAATTGGCGTCCTTTTTTTCCCACAAATAGAGCTTTCTTTTGGTGGTATTTGATCGCCCCTGCGGTTTTTATTTTTTGCGCTATAAACAAAAATAGAGCGACAATTTTGAAAAAAATGCAATATTTTTTGCTTTTTGTTACAATAAATATCCCAAAAAAATATATAAAAAAACATTTTTTCCTCAGTTTAGGCCGATACGTATTCCTCTACATATTTTTAGTTAAAAAAATCGCAATTAGCGATTATTGAGTGGTTTGCGCAAAAGTTATAGCGTTTACAAAATAGGGGATAGTTTTATAGCATTTTTATTAATATTTTTTTTTTTACTAGTAATGGCGGCGATCAGCGATTTTTATTGTGACTGCGACATTATGGCGGACACATCGGACATTTTTGACACATTTTTGGGACCATTGTCATTTATACAGCAATCAATGCTATTTAAATGCATTGGTTCCTGTATAAATGAAAGTTGTAGTGAAGGGGTTAACCACTAGGGGGAGGGGAGGGGTTATGGGCTGTGACGTGTGTGTTTTTTTTTACATTAGGGGGCGGGGCTGACGTCTGACGTCATTGATCGGCTTTTCCGATGACAGGGAACAGCCGATCAATGACAGGCAGAGTAGGAAGCGCGGGGAGAGGTTTGTTTACACAAACCTCTCCTCGTTCGTCAGCTCCGTAGCCCAATCGCGGGATACCAGCGGCGATCGGGTCCGCTGGTCCCGCGGCCGGGGTCACGGAGCTCCCGACCGGGTCGCGAGCGCGCCGCTGGCGGCGCGCGCGCGACCCACAGGCAGGCACATGCACGATCACGTACAGGTACGTGATTTTGCCTGCCCGTGCCATTTTGCCGCAGTATATCTGCGTTAGTCTGTCGGGAAGCTGTTAAAAGGGTTTGTAATCCCTCGTTTAAAAAAATAAAATAAAAAACAAACACGCCATACCTCCACTGTGCAGTTTGTTTTGCACAGAGTGGCCCCGATTGTCCTCTTCTGGGGTCCCCCAGCGGCAATGCTAGTTCCTCCCCGCAACAGGTGTCCACGTTGGAGAAGCTCTCTATTGGTGGACACCCATGGGGCGCGCTCACGAGTCCGGGTTCTGCGTGTATTCACACAGAAAGCGGGACTCGGCACCGTCGGCAGCAACCTTGGGAGCAGAAGCAAAAACTCTGAAATGACAAAGAAAAAAAGAGACCAGATGTGGTAAACTAAGTGCAGTATCTAAAATCACTGTTTAATTTTATAAATTATACATTTTTTAAAAATCAAAGCCAAATGGCTACTCACAAAAGTAGAGTGAATACAGTAGACATGTGCACAAAAAAAAATTTGTTTATTTTCGTTCGTTTTTTTCGTTTCCGTTGATTCGTAACGATTCGTAAATTCGTACGGCGTCAGTGTTCGTAACAATTCGTAAGTCGTCGGTGTTCGTATTCGTAACGATTCGTATTTTCGTTAGAGTTATTTTTTCGTTGATTAGTTTTTCCGTTAGTTTAATTTTCGTTTATTATTATTCGTTTTTATTCGTATTATTCGTTTTTATTCGTAACATTCGTAATCGGAGCATAATTCATAATTTTATGTAATGTGTATGCTATTATTACATTTTAAGAGACACAGAAAATTACGAATCGAAAAAAAAAGTTACGAATGTACGAATTTTTTCGTTCAATCCATTCGAAGCACGTTAAGCAGCGCCATTGTAAGAGACACGAAAAATTACAAATCGAAAAAAAAAAAAAAAAGTTACGAACGTACGAATTTTTTCGTTCAATCCATTCGAGGCATGTTAAGCAGCGCCATTGTAAGGGACACGTAAAATTACCAATTCAACAAAAAAAAAAGTTGCGAATGTACAAATTTTTTCGTTCATTTTGATTTTCGTTGTTCCTGTTTTCGTTTTTCGGATTTTCTTCTTTCGTAGATTCGTTGTTTCTAATTTGTTTTTTTCGGATTTTCATTGTTTTTCGGATTCGTTCGATTCGAACGATTCGTTAATCGGATTTGTTCGATTCGAACGATTCGTTAACATTTTTTGCGAATCGTTCGTTCATTCGTATGATAACGAACGAAAATAACGAAAAAAAAAAAACGAAAAACTAAAAAAAACAAAACGAATTGCACATGTCTAGAATACAGGCATGTCAAGATATTCCAAGTGGCAGGTGCTTCAGCGGTCCGAGTTGCTGTCCATTGATGAGGACCTGGCTGGATGCAAAGGTAAACCAGGTGCGCTTGTAGGTTGGCTGGTAATATGGCTGTGTAGCCTCTGAGTTAATCCAGAATGCCCAGTGGTACAGCGTACAAGCGTCCTGCACATCAAATGGAAGCTGGAACCGGAAGTGCGTTCCAGCCTGGGATGAAAACATCGAGGACCGTAAGTCACGTGATACGGGTAGCCAATGTGATGGGATTACCTTTGCATCCAGCCAGTTCCTCATCAATGGACAGCAACTCGGACCGCTGAAGCACTTGCCACTTGGAATATCTTGACATGCCTGTATTCACTCTACTTTTGTGAGGAGCCATTTGGCTTTGATTTTTTAAAATGAAACAGTGATTTTAGATACTGCACTTAGTTTGGCGCACCTGGTCTCTTTTTTCTTTATCATTGGATTTGATTGACAGCAGTGGGAGCCTATGGCTGCGCTGTTATAAATCTATCCAATTAAGAGCCGAGACAACGGGCAGAGAGGCAGAGCGCGTCTCCGCCGAGGGAACGAATGGGCTCAGGTGAGTAAAACAAGGGGGCTGGACAGTTTTAGAAGTTTTTTCACCTGAATGCAAAAAAACACGAGGGTTTACAACCCCTTAAAAGATTAAAATTACATTTTTGTAATCATCACTTTGAGTTTGAACAGGATTATTTTTGAGGTTCATACTAAAGCAGAAATTACAATTCATTCTCAAAGTGTCTTTTTTTTTTTTTTTGGTTTGTCTGAGTTTAAGGGGCCAACATTTTATTGTTTTGATGTCTAGGAAACAGGTGACTTGTTCAAGGTTAAATATCCTCAACGCAGCTACTGCCTGCAGAAAATCTCTCTGGAGGGTATGTACGGACATTGTTGGCCGCGACAAATGGATATTCAGACATCTGAATCAGCAAGAATGGGCAACCACTGACGTCTGTTTAGGTCGCTCGGCCACCTGTTGATGACTTCATTGTTGGAAAGTCACTAATGATTTACAACAGTAGTAAGATAGGTTAGGTGAAGATGAGAAGTGTGGACAACAATGTCATTTTCACAATTTGATCAAAAAGATTTTAAGTTCATATTTTTGTTCACCATACTTCCCTGCGCTAGTTCCCTGTTACGGAGATCAAAACCAGACTTGTAACTAATGATGCACCAGTCTCTCACCCCCCGTCTCCATTTATACTGAATCATGGGCACAGGGCTGCTCACAAGTACTGTAGCTGCTGACTTTTAATTCTAGGACACTTACCTGCCCTGGAATCCAGCGGTGTCTTCAACCCAGACTTTTTTCAATCGGCTCTCGGGTGCTGCCGTCGCCATTTCTTCTACGGGAAAACGACAGTAAAGCCTTGCGGCTTCACAGCCGGCTCCCTACTGCGCATTGAGCGAAGCATGCTGCACTTTGTGAATGGCCCAGCAACGGGGCAAGGAGGAGGGGGGCCCTTTTGGGTGGAGCTCTGCTTTAAGTGACTTTGAACGTGGCATGGTTGTTGGTGCCAGACAGGCTGGTCTAAGTATTTCAAAAACTGCAGATCTACTGGGATTTTCATGTACAACCATCTCTACATTTACAGAGAATGGTCCAAAAAAGAGAAAATATCCAGTGAGCGGGTTGTGTGGATGAAAATGCCTGGTTGATGTCAGAGGAGACATCAGTTTGACAGTAACTCAAATAACCACTTGTTACGACCAAAGTATGCAGAATACCATCTCTGAATGCACAACACATCAAACCTTGAAGCAGATGGGCTACAGCAGCAGAAGACCACACTGGGTGCCACTCCTGTCAGCTAAGAACATGAAACTGAGGCTGCAATTCGCACAGGATCACCAAAATTGGACAAAAGAAGATTGTGGAAAAACGTTGCCTGGTCTGATGAATCTTGATTTGAGCTGCGACATTCAGATGGTAGGGTCAGAATTTGGTGTACACAACATGAAAGCATGGATCCATCCTGCCTTGTATCAACGGTTCAAGCTGATGGTGGTGTGTACTTTGGGCCTAATTGAGCATTGTTTAACCACTTCAGACCCAGAAGATTTACACCCTTAATGACCAGGCTATTTTTGCGATACAGCGCTGCATTGCTTTAACGGACAATTGCGCGTTCATGCGACACTGTACCCAAACAAAATTGACATCCTTTTTTTTCCCCACAAATAGAGCTTTCTTTTGGTGGTATTTGATCACCTCTTGTGACAACACTGAAGAAATTACAGTTTGTACAACAGTGTAAATTTGTAAACACGCAGCCATTAAGGTCTAAACCGCTGCCAACCAAAGTGAGTACAACCCTAAGTGAAAATGTCCAAATTGGGCTCAAAGTGTCAATATTTTGTGTGGTCATCATTATTTTCCAGCACTGCCTTAACCCTCTTGGGCATGGATTTCACCAGAGCTTCACAGGTTGCCACTGGAGTCCTCTTCCACTCCTCCATAATGACATCATGGAGCTGGTGGATGTTAGAGATCTTACGCTCCTCCACCTTCCATTTGAGGAGGCCCCACAGATATTCAATAGGGTTTATGTCTGGAGACATGCTTGGCCAGTCCATCACCTTTACCCTCAGCTTCTTTAGCAAGGCAGTGGTCGTCTTGGAGGTGCGTTTGGGGTCATTATCACGTTGGCCCAGTCTCTGAAGGTAGGAAATCATGCTCTGCTTCAGTATGTCACAGTACATGTTGGCATTCATGGTTCCCTCAATGAAATGTAGCTCCCCAGTGCCGACGGCACTCATGCAGCCCCAGACCATGTCACACCCACCACCATGCTTGGCTGTAGGCAAGACATACTTGTCTTTTTACTCCTCACCTGGTTGCCACCAATTTTCCACATTTTGTCATGTTACAGTCCAAAACGTAAATAGATGTTATTGGGATTTTATGTGCCCCGTGCGCATGCGCACTACAGCGCGCGACGGACGAGGTTCCTGATAGTGCCCCCCCCTATTGGCACATCATTGTGAAGTGGAAGGAAAATGATAAAATACCTTGGCTGTTCGAAACCGCTGGAAGAGCTCTTTTTTTTTTACATAATATGTGAAAGTGTGGGGTGCATTTGTCAATTACGGCCGGTAACCGAATCCTCTTTCCCGCCAGCTGTAGGGAGACAGAGAGAGTCACATAAGCCTGAGTAAGGTTAGGATTTTGACAGTTCATAGTGTGCTGAGGTGGCAACTTACTGGGCCGGATGGGACAATTCTGTAGGAAATGACCGGATCCTCCGCAGTAGAGACATAGGTTGGATCTGCGTCTACGTTGGCGTTCCTCCTGAGACAGACGGGGGCGGACTAGACCTAGTTGCATAGGTTCCCCGTCTGATGCCAAGGTGCTGGTAGGCAAGGGAGTAGTTGGGTACATGGAAGGACCTCTTGGGGACCCCCACACTGGTCGAGATCCTTGTAGGCGCTCGGAACGGCGCTCACGCATGCGCCGGTCCAGTTTGGTAGTCAACTGGATGAGTTCTTCTAAGGTCGTGGGAGTCTCAACACGAGCTAATTCATCCTTGAGGCTCTCGTTCAATCCAAGCCGGTACTGGTAGCGGAGGGCTGCCTCATTCCATGTTGTGTCGGCCGACCATTTACGGAACTCCGCAGTATAGTCCTCTACTGGTCTTCTCCCCTGGGAAAGGGTATGTAGGGTAGCTTCGGCTGTGGCAGTACGTTGGGGGTCATCATACAGTTGGCCCATAGCTTCAAAAAAGAATCCACGGTGTTTAGCAAGGGGTTCCTTTGCTCCATGAGACCGTGAGCCCAGGTCTGAGGTTCTTCTGAAAGTAGAGAAATGATGAATCCCACCTTTACAATTTCAGAGGAGAAGGTCCGGGGTTGTAAAGCGAGATACAGGGAGCAGGCGTTTTTGAATGACCTGAATCTTCTACGGTCGCCTGAAAAACGCTCAGGGATAGGTACCCTGGGTTCTGGCACAGCCATCATCATAGCAGGTGGATTTTGCATTTGAGGTGCGGAGGCCCCGCTGGCTGACCCGGAAGCTGGGTTGGCAGGAGGAGGAGCAGTTGCCAGTTGTTGGAGGCGGGTATCAACTTGGGCATAGCCTTCCTGTAATTTCTGCACCGCCTCCATGAGGGCAGACACCTGTTGACATAACATCTCCAAAGGAGATCCCGCTCTGTTGGCCTCTGTCATGGCTGGTTCGTACTATCAGGAATCAAGTACTCACCGAGGCCAAGATGCCGAGAGCGGTTGCCCTTGCGACTCAGCGCCCACTGCCCCTGGAGATGATACAGAAGGCAGTTGGCACCAAGAGGCACAAGCCACCTGTTGGTGATGGCTAGGCGTGGCAATTGCTTTACTCCGATACCCCTAACTAAAATCTAGTGTAACCAATTGCCTTAGGAAGTCCCCAAATTAGTAAATAGTCAGCCTGTGTGTAATTTAATCTCAGTATAAATACACCTGTTCTGTGAAGCCCTCAGAAGGTTTGCTAGAGAACCTTAGTAAACAAACAGCATCAAAAAGGCCAAGGCCAAGTTGTGGAGAAGTTTAAAGCAGGGTTAGGTTATAAAAAATCCCAAGCTTTGAACATCTCACGGAGCAAAGAGTATGGCACAACTACAAACCTGCCAAGACATGGCCATCCACCTAAACTGACAGGCTGGGCAAGGAGAGCATTAATCAGAGAAGCAGCCAAGAGGCCCATGGTAACTCTGGAGGAGCCACAGAGATCCACAGCTCAGGTGTGAGAATCTGTCCACAGGAGAATTATTAGTCGTGCACTCCACAAATCTGGCCTTTATGGAAGAGTGGCAAGAAGAAAGCCATTGTTGAAAGAAAGCCATAAGAAGTCCTGTTTGCAGTCTGCGAGAAGCCATGTGGGGGACACATCAAACATGTGGAAGAAGGTGCTCTTGTCAGATGAGACTAACATTGAACTTTTTGGCATGAAAGTAAAATGCTATGTGTGGCGGAAAACTAACACTGCACATCAACCTGAACACACCACCACCACCGTGAAACATGGTGGTGGCAGCATCATGTTGTGGGGATGCTTTTCTTCAGCAGGGACAAGGAAGCTGGTCAGAGTTGATGGGAAGATGGATGAAGCCAAATATGGGGCAAATCCTAGAAGAAAACCTGTTAGAGTCTATAAAAGCCTTGAGACTGGGGCAGAGGTTCACCTTCCAGCAGGACAACGACCCTAAACATACAGCCAGAGCTACATTGGAATGGTTTAGATCAAAGCATATTCATGTGTTAGTCAAAGTCCAGACCTAAAGCCAATTGAGAATCTGGGACAAGACTTGAAAATTGCTGTTCACAGACACTCTCCAGCCAATCTGACAGAGCTTGCGCTATTTTTCAAAGAAGACTGAGCAAACATTTCACTCTCTAGACAGGCAAAGCTGGTAGAGACATCCCCAAAAAAGACTTGTAGCTGTAATTGCAGTGAAAGGTGGTTCTACAAATTATTGACTCAGTGGGGCTGAATACAAATGCACACCACACTTTTCACTCATTTATTTGTAAAAAAAATTATGAAAACCATTTATCATTTTCCTTCCACTTCACAATTATGTTCCACTTTGTGTTGGTCTATCACATAAACTTACCAGTCCTTGGCTGTGATGGCTGCCTTTCTTTTTCCTTTAAATTTGACATGGTGATCCTGCTAGCAAAAAGCACTTCCTGTCCTAGTCTGACCCTGCTCACTCATTGTACTGCAATTTGTAATCACCTGATTTGGACTACTGAACACATCTCTTCTCCATACCGTAAGGGGGAGGTATTCTGTAGTGCACAGATGCGAACTTAACAGCATTGCTGAGATTTCAGTGCACGACAGTCATGGCGCATAGGAGCTTGCAAAGTCACTGGCTTTCAGGCAGGATAAACAGGTATTTTTTGCACTTTAATGCCTATATCTTCTTGCCAAGTATTTAAATGTGGGTCAACCACCCCCCATTATTTTTGTTACATGCATCATAAATCATAAAGTCCCTGTTCACACCTGTGCAATTTTACATGTATTGGCCAATGCAGGATAACATTTTCTATGGGGCCCGCCCACACCTATGTTTTTATCTTCTGTGCATCTTGGAAAACAGTAGTGTTTCTTTTTGCTTGAACAATGCATGTTTTTGGCCCTCTAGACTTGAATGGGAACACATGAAAAATGCATGAAAATGCACACAGACAATTGTAAACCTTAATGAAAAAAATGTTTGACTACTCGGGTGGTATGCTGCTTTAAAACGCAGTGTCTGTTATACTCTTCTCATCTAAAAAGACCCAAATGCGTACAGCAAGGCAAAGCAGAGAGAGAGAAAAAAAAAAAAAAAAAAGGATGCAGGCTGCATTTCTGGTGAGACAATGCATGGTAGAGATGTAAACATCCGCCTAGCAACACTAGGGTTGTTGGTTCGAATCCCAACAATGGCACTACCTGGAGTTTGCATGTTCTCCCTGTGCCTACGTGGGTTTCCTCTGGGTACTTCGGTTTCCCCCCACATGCTGGTAGGTTAACTGGCTCTTGTTTAAATTGGCCCTAGTATGTGTATGTATGAATGAATGCGAGTTAGGGACTTTAGATTGTAAGCTCCTTGAGGGCAGGGACTGATGTGACTGTACAATATATGTGTAAAGTGCTGCATAAATTGACAGCGCTATACAAGTACCTGTAATAAATAAAATTAGCTTCCATTGCGACTGCTGCAGCTGTTATAATTCGGGGAACTTCTTAGATGTGAACTTGTTATGCCCCGTACACACGGTCGAAAATTCCGACCACAAAATCCGTCTGATTTTTTCCGACGGATTTTGTCCGACACTGGTGTTGCATACACACGGTTGGACAAAGTAGTCGGAAAATCCGATCATTCTGAACGTGGTGACGTTCGTTGCGTACGACGGGACTACGTAGAGGCTAGTAGCCAATAGCTTTGGTCTTGTAATGTGATCTGAGCATGCGTTGCACTTTGTCCGTCGGAATTCGCTACACACAATCGGAAAAAGTCCGATAGGACTTTGTTGTCGGAAAATTTGAGAGCAGGATCTCAAACTTTTTCCGTTGGAAATTCAGACGGAAAAAGTCCGATGGAGCCCACACACGGTCGGAATTTCCGACAACATGGTCCGATAGGACATTTTCCGTCGGAAAATCCGACCATGTGTATGGAGCATTACCCTGAATGCCATTCAACAATAGTTAATGGTGGGAATATTTTAAACGTCCCCAAAACTTGGTGACACAACCAAATACTAGGGATGTATATGGAAGCATCACTGCCCTTGTCACCAGTAGTTATACCCTGTGTAGATCTTCTACAAGCATCTCTCCTCAGCTGCAAATCGGCACTGTTCCAAGTTATATTACTTTGTTAATTTAGGGTAGCAAAGAGGGGTTGGCATTGGGGAGGCAAGGAACCCAGGCCTGGAATTTACATTAAAGCTTTTAAACTGGATAGCTACCATACTACAGTCAGCAATGATCTAATTTCCGTCCATTCCACTGGGACCTTTAATATTTGTATATCATTGGATGTAGATAATAAAAACGGCACACACAAAAGGGCCAAGTGCAAGTTTTATTTGAGAACTACACATTCCAATCCTAGCTTACGCGTCTTACAGACAGTTTTATTTCCAAGACCAAAGTATTCATCCATGGCTTAGAACAAACATAAAACCACAAAACTTTTTTTATATACTTACATAATTTACAAATGATACAGTAAAAAAAATACAAAATATACTTTTCATTATATTACATCAATAGACAATACAAATACTTTACATGTTTTTCTATCAAGCATTACACCCTGCTTATAAAATATATCCATAATTCAGTTCTGACAAAAATAAATATTTCTGAAAGTGCAGTCAGTTTATTTACAGCTATATACATCATTAACCATGAGTGGAGGACTCACTTGGACATTGGATATTAAATATCTGCTGACCCTAAAGTGACAACTAGTATCTGGCTGCCGTTATTAACACCTCTATCTCTAGTTTTATCTAAAATTATTTTATTTATTTTTTTAATGTAAAGACTTATGCTTGCTATATGTGGCTCACTTTTCTCTTGTTCAGCCCGCGGGCTAAAAAAAGAGAAAAAGCTATTGATTCCCCCATCCATGCCAATAGTGTGGATATAAGAATTTCCACTGCCAGGCAATGGGGTTGATTCAAAATGGAGAGTGCAAAATCTGGTGGAGCTCTGCATAGAAACAAATCAGCTTCCAGTTTTTTTTTTTTGTCAAAGCTTAACTACTTGCCTACCAGCCACGAACACCTCCTTACTGACCAAGCCATTTTTCAGCTTTCAGCGCTGTCGCATTTTGAATGACAAATGCGCGGTCATGCAACGCTGTACCCAAATAACATTTTTATCATTTTTTCCCCACAGATAGAGCTTTATTTTGGTGGTATTTGATCACCTCTGCGGTTTTTATTTCTTGCGCTATAAACAAAAGAAGAGGGACAAGTTTGAAAAAACATAATATTTTTTACTATTTATTATAATAAATATCCAATTTTTTTTTTTTTTTTAAACAAATTTTTTCCTCAGTTTAGGCCAATACGTATTCTTCTTCATATTTTTGGTAAAAAAAAAATCGCAATAAGCGTATATTGATTGGTTTGCGCAAAAGTTATAGCGTCTACAAAATAGGGGATAGATTTATAGCATTTTTATTATTATTTTTTTTTTTTACTAGTAATGGCGGCGATTTGCGATTTTTATCGTGACTGCAACATTGCGGCGGACACTTCGGACACTTTTGACTCATTTTTAGGACCATTCACATTTATACAGCGATCCGTGCTATAAAAATGCATTGATTACTGTATGAATGTGACTGGCAGGGAAGGGGTTAACGCTAGGGGGCGCTGCAGGGGTTAATGTATTCCCTATCTTGGTGATTCTTACTGTGGGGGGAGGGGACTGACTGGGGGAGGAGACCGATCGGTGTCCCTATGTACAAGGGACACACCATCGGTCTCCTCTCCTCTGACAGGACGTGGATCTGTGTGTTTACACACACCGATCCACGTCCTGCTCGATTACCGGGCAATCGCGGGTGCCTGGCGGTCATCGCGACCGCCGGGCACGCGCACCGAGGCCCCAGCTACGCGGCGGGCGCGCGCGCCCCCCAGTGGCCAAATTGTAGACGACGTCATATGACGGCGTCCCTCCACAGTAGCTGAACCGTCCCGCCGTCATTTGACAGTGGGCGGTCAGCAAGTGGTTAAAGTGATTGTAAAGTCAAAAGGTTTTTTATCTTAATGCATTCTATGCATTAAGATAAAAAGCCTACAGCTTACAGCAGCCCCCCCAATACTTACCTGCGGTCCCTATAGATCCAGCGATGTTGCAGGAATGTCTCAGCTGCCCAGGACTCCCCCCCCCCCCCATTGCCTGACAGCAGCACACTGCCATTGGCTGACTGACCTTGATTGGCATGAGCCAATGAGGAGAGAAAAGGGGGCAGGGCTGAGCCGTAGCTCCGTGTCTAAATGGACACAGGGAGCTGTGACTCGGCTCAGGTGCACCCATAGCAAGCTGCTTGCTATGGGGGCACTCGACATGAGGGAGGGGCCAGGAACACTGACGAGGGACCTGAGAAGAGGCTGCTCTGTACAAATCCACTGCACAGAGCAGGTAAGTATAACAAGTTTGTTATTTTCAACAAAAAAAAAAAGACTTTACAATCACTTTAATTTAACAAGCAGAGTTAGAAGCGGATTGGCTACCATGCACAGGTGAACCAGTTTTACTAAATCAACCCCAATGCATTTGGCAGCTACGATACCTATGGCTTCCTGAATACAGTGGTGGTGCCAAACTGTGTCTGATAGTATACAGTCACTGTTCGGCTGATAATTTTCCATCCAGCTCAGGTGATTTTTAAACTTTTGTCAAGCCTCAAGCCTGGGAGGTGCTTGCAGGACCCCCATGGCTCGAAGTTTGTTCAATTCAGTCAGAATATGGCAAAATGTAAAATGCAGTCCTTTTCAGTCATGTGAAAAAAAATAAAAAAATAAAAAAAGAAGCAATATGCATAGTGTTGTACTGAAACCAATAAATCTGCCAGAAAATATTTCAGACCAGTATTGGTAACCTTCATATTTCTATCCTCTCAGGGTCTCTAACTGCAGTGTAGTCTGCAGGAAGGTCTAGGATGGGGCTGTATTATCTGGCAGCACTGCCCGAATCACAAGACTGCCTCCAGAAACAGTTTGTGTTCCTAACTATGGATTTAGTGGTTTGCCCAGATTTAATTTATAGTACATTATATCCTGTGAACCAAGGTACCAGCAGCCAGGAGACCTAAATTAGTATGCGTGCCCAACCAATTCCTTAGCAGCTGGCGGATTCAAATTAGTCACACCATCTCTACATTACACAAAAGTAAAATTTTTACAAACCTTTTCCTTTTTTTTTTTAGATACAAATACATATGAAGTCTTTCCATTGATAAAGAAAACAATAAATGGGCTTCATGAAAAGAGCTGTATCTATTTTCGCCTGAATTAGCTATGACAGAGAACAATGAAAACAAAAGACAACATGAAGAAATGTGATCACATCCAAGTATAAATCAAATGAAGTTAAAGCGGACCTTCACCCTCCCCACCCACTTTCCAGTATTCCACTCCTAACCCCTTACTCCCTCACAGTTGGAATTTTTTTTCTATTACCTTTTTTGGGGACACATCCCGTACTTCCTGGCGTCTCATCTAGATGAGAAAGATGTATTCAACTGCCCACAGCCACCTGGGATACTTAGATCATGCATTCAAGGAGACTCCGGAGCGCACCATGGCATCAAGGGGTCTGGTTATTGCAGTGAGCCATTAGGGGGCAAGAATCTGGAAGTGACAGCCAGCTCCCAATGACATAGGAGGAGATAGTGGCGCAGGACCAGGTAGGCATATGGTGGATCACTGCAGAATATACTGGATTCACCAATCATGTAGGTTTTTGTGGATAAACTAAGTTTTTTTTCATTCAAGCGGGCTGGACGATAAAAAAAAAAAAAAAACCTGACAGATCGCTGTACTACACAAGCAATGTTAGTAGAGTGACTACACCCCCCCCCCCCCGATGTTCCACCCCCCTGCCAGAACATGATGATACAGCACTAGCAGCCATTTGCTGCAATCACTGATCGGATGCCGGTCGGCTGCTGGTTTTCAAGAATGCTCGTTTGACAGATGCCGGTCATGAGATCCGGTTGCATGTGTACCTGCCATACCTCAGCATAAAATGGTATGGGGGGGGGGCTGGCTATGGAGGGGGAAGTGAAGCTCCTCTTTAAAATTCTTAAAGTGAACCTGTATTTTGCCCAGTCAGGGCACGTTAAGAGGTTTGCTATATAGCTATTCTTTAGTGCTGGTACTTGCCTTCGGTTAGCTCCCTCGTAGTCATACAAACCTGAACCTCATCAGAATTTTTGTATTGTTCAGTAAATGTGACATGTGACCCCATCCCCTTACTCTAAAAGTGCAGCATTGGTTATTTGCCAAAGCAGTGGCACAGGCTTTAGCACTGTGCAAGCAATGCCCCAGAGCCAACCTGGAAATTACATGTGAATTTTTTGGTGTTCTTCCAGCTCTTGCTTGTAAGTACCACTTTAACATGGCTCTAAAGACTGAAAGTTTTTTTTACCATCATGCATTCTATGCATGATGGTAAAAAACCTTCAGTCTGCAGCTCCCCCCTCAGCCCTCCCTTATACTCCCCGATCCCAATACAGCAATGTGCACGAAAGCAGACGCTCTCCCGGGTATCTCTCTGTCCTTCCCGCTGCGATCAATTACAAGGGGCCATAAGAGCCTGCGGGGGGACCCGAGAAGAGCAGGATCGGGGCTGCTCTGTGCAAAACTATTGCACAGAGCAGGTAAGTATAACAGGTTTGTTTTTTAAAAGAAAAAAAAATGTACCTTTACAAATACTTACATTTGCCAGCTTTTTGTTGTCCTGTCCCAACTTTTTTGAGACGTGTTGCTGCAATCAATTTCAAAATGACCTTATTTTTTCCTTAAAATGGTACATTTCCTCAGTTTAAACATCTGATGTGTTTTTTATTGTGAATAAAATATTATTTTCTGAGATTTGTAAATCATTATATCATTTTTTTTATGTGCATTTTACACAGCGTACCAATTTTTTTAAATTGGGGTTGTACACTTAAAGCGATTGTAAAGCTTTGTTTTTGTTTATTTAAAAATAACAAACATATCATACTTACCTTGCACCTCGCTTTGCACAGTGTGACCCCGATCCTCAATTTCTGGGGTCCCCTGGTGGCTCTTGCAGCTCCTCCCCACATCAGATAATCCCCCTAGGAGAACTTCTCTCCTGGGGGGGTTACCTTGCAGGTGCGCTCCCGAGTCCAGCATTTGCGTCCATAGACACGAGTGCCGGTCCCGGCCCGCCCCTGCATCATTGGATTTGATTGACAGCAGCAGGAGCCAATGGCTGCGCTGCTATCAATCTATCCAATCAAGTGCAGAGAACCCTGAGGCAGAGGGACAGCGCGTCCTTGCCGTTGGAAATTCCAGGGCTCAGGTAAGTAAAACAGGGGGGGGGCTAGGGGGCCGATGACTGACAGAAGTTTTTTCACCTTAATGCATACGATGCATTAAGGTGAAAAAACATGAGTGTTTACAACCCCCTTTAAACTCTTAGGGCAGTGATGGCGAACCTTGGCACCCAGATGTTTTGGAACTACATCTCCCATGATACTCAACTACACTACAGAGTGCATGAGCATCATGGGAAATGTAGTTCCAAAACATCTGGGGTGCCAAGGTTCGCCATCACTGTCTTAGGGGAATACTGTTCAAATGAATGGTCTGGTGACATTGTCTCTTTAAAAATAGTATGCACATACTCACTTGACAATTGCAAAAAAGTTACATTTTACCTAGCTAGAGATTGATCATGCTTTAGCACAGTAGTCTCCAAACTGCAGCCCCAGGGCCAGATGTGGCATTTTGCTTGCCAATATTTGGCCCCTGAGGCATCATTCCTGCCACTGACACCAATGGGGCATAATTCCTGCCACTAACACTAACACTAGGGCACTATTTCTTTCACTGACACAAACAATGGCGCATATTTCCTTCCATGGACAACAAAAATGGGGCACTATTCCTCCCAATGGCACCAACTATTTCTCCCCCTAATACCAAAGATCGGGCATTGTTTGCTCCCACTGGCCCCCCTCAAGTCTGAAGAACAGTAAATTGTCCCTTTCTTTAGAAAGTTAAAGTTTGGAGACCCCTGCTTTAGCAGCAACAGTATCAAAAATGCATTTCAATAAAAAAAAAAAAAAACACCATACCAAGGGACTGAAAATATGTGCCTAGAGCTGATGATATTGTTTCATGATAAATAGAGTTTCGGCTTTGCATTTCATCATTACTCAGAGGTTCCAGTAGCCATCAGAAAAACCAAAACCATTCCTGCTGGGCTGTGGCATTAAATTGTTCATTTTTGGAGGTATACCTCACTACGCATATCTCCCCAGAGTGTATGTCAGGTTTTGCCATTCACAAGCACAGGTAGAGGGACCGGTTAGAAAAAGTGCATGGCATAGCTCTCTAAAAATTTGCAAATCACAAGAATGGTGTTGATACTTTCATATTTCTTTTACTTATCTTGCTTAAAACCTAAAACCATAGCTGGCCCCCTCTTTATGCTATATATTTCTTGAAATATACATATGTAGTTGGCATTTAGAAGACGCTACCTTTCAAATTGCACTTTAATAAAACAAATTGTCAAAATGTTGCTATATCAAAAATAATAAAAATGTTACACATTTTCATGTAAAGCCAGTGTATAGTCTGAAAAAGCAGCAATACTGTCTCGGTTCTAATCCTGAAGGAATTCACAATTCAGATTCTTTGTCGTTTTCATTCAAGTAATATTCATCATCAGTTGTTGTATCAGTATCCGATTCTGAATTGGGAGGGACCACGCCCTCATATATGTTTAGAGTCCCTTTCAGATCATCATCAGGCTTGCAGCCTGTTTCATAAGAATCCTCATTCCTCAAGGAGTTTGGATTTTTTAGAAAACTTGGCCTCCATAACCTGCCTTCAGTAAGTGATCTCTTTACATTGTTTAAAAGTGCTTCCTGTTGCTGCTTTCCAAAAATTCCATAGTCAACAGCCTTAGCAGTGTATAAAGGGGTTTTTTCATTGCCCATAATGCTATCTGGCCAATTATCATTCTCATCAATAATCTCAGCTGAATGCATCCTGTTAAGTGTGCCATTGTCACAGAAGCCTGAAGGACTTCTGCTTTTCATATTCTCACCATAACTTTTCGAAGAAAAATTTCCATCACTTTTTCTTCTGATCTCAACCTCTTCCTCTTTGTAATCATGATTGATGCTTTTCAAACTTTTGGAGCGATACATATTGGAAGATTGAGAAGTTCTGCCCTCAGCTAAGCTTCCCTGTCCATAATAATGTCTGTCTGCATGTGAAGAATAATTGCCCTTTGGTGAATGGAATACAGATGGTGAATCCACGTCAGACTGCCCGATACATTCACCAAATGATTCACTTGACCGAGAGTTGCTGTTTTCTCTTTGTCCATTGTTGTCAAAGGAAAAAGTAAATCTCTTGGCATTTATAGGTTTCATTTTCTTCTGGACAAACTCAGAGTTGTAAGATGGTCTAGTAGCATAAGGATGGCTTTGAGAAGGGTTACCGAGTTTGGTTTCCATGCTGGGTGAAGTGTCTCTTGCATGGTGTGATTCACGTCTATTTAAACTTTTTGATCTATAGAATGACGGAATATCTTCTCTGTAAATTACTCCACCTCCAAAGGAATCTTTATTTGACAAACGGTCTTCTTTTGCCACACAATTATGGATATTATTCACTTGCCTTTCCTGATAGTCAATTGAATTGCAACCGCCAGTTAAATGAAGATTATCATAACCAAACGTTGGTGATAAAATGACATCCTGGAATTCTGGAGTTATAGGAAATGGGTCTTCTCTTTTCGAATATACGTTACATCTGTCACGTGCCATAGCAACATCGTTCTCAAGAATACTTCTCTCCAAATCCTGGAGATTACATTTTCTATTTGGTAAGGTGTAGGAAGTATTTTGGTTATGCCGGGGTGAAGTCCTTGTAGGACTATATTCATTTCGGTTTGTGGAATTTCTTTGTATCTGCAAGTCATTACCTCTGTGACCACAACCACTCTGGGAGATATGCAACGAACTAAACTGGTCCTCCAAATTAAACTGGTCTGTCAAATCAGTTGGAGTCATTTCTGCACCAGGAACGGGTGTGTTATTCTTATTAATTAGATTGGTTTGCAAAGGAATGAAATTAAAATTTAAAAGATGCTGTTGGCTTAAAGGAGTTTCTCCTGAATCCAGTTCTTTGGTCAATACATTTTCAGGCATGCAATGGGACGGCAATATTTTTCCCTTATTTTGGTAACTGAAGTCATGGTTTTCTTCAGCTTCTGAGCACTTATTTAATATCCTCTCCAAAAGAGTGCTGGGAGCTCGACTAGTTTCAAGAGTCTGATCAATGTTTTTCAAGTTGTTCTGGGATACATCTGACCGTCTTTTAGAAAATTTACGAGGTAAGGTGTAATAGATTGAAACAACCTTATGATATTCAACAGTATCAACATCAGGCTTTGAGGAATCTGTGTAACACGTTTCATAAATTTGAGTTCTTTCTGTTACTCCTTCAGAAGTGTATGTTTTAGATGTCTGTTGAATTTCAGAAATGGAGTTGATTTCAACAGATCGGATATCATCAGACAGATTTGGCTTCAGCCCGGCTCCAGAAAATGGGGGGTTAGTGTCCTCTTTGGTATTAACACTCTTTTTGTATGGCTCTGGTCCCAGACGCAACTGCTTTTTAAGTAGGTTTGAGGACTTTTTATCTGTGTCGTCCTTTCTTTGTAAATCCTCCTCTACAATCTGCCTGTTGGGAATGATGGTTATGCTTTGAATTCTGGGAGGCTCATTGATTTCAGTTATCTTGTTAGTTCTTTGTGGATTCAAATGGTTTTGGGACATTTCCTTTACAGTTTCTACATTTTGTGTTCCTCTATTAATATTTTGTTGATTTGTTACTGAAATAAACACACTGTTTGACCCATCAGCTTCACTACGTTCATTAGGAGTTTGTACTGTTTTGGGAAATGATCTATTATTATTTGTATCAGCTCCACGCTTGACATAATTTGGCCGATTATTAACATACAATGCTTTATACCTTTGATATATGTCTAAATTAGGAGGATCAGTCTCTGGCATATGTAAGGCTTTTGTACCATCAATTTCTGTTACAGTGTCCGTCAAGAATGATACCCTTTCCAGCAATGGGATATCTTTTTCTTTTGATGTTCTGTCAATTGCTGGATCAAAAGAACATGTATTTAACATTTCTAGAGAGTCCAAAGTTATTAAGTTTGAATCTTCAATCTGGCTTGTGAAATTCTGGGAACTGAAGTTGTTTCCTGAACACATTGTGTGTGATTTATCAGACAGTTTTGTGTTGGATACAGTGGTTAAGGAGTCATTTTTGATTGTTGGGGAACTGTCATCTGTGTAACAGCATTGCTTATTGCATTGCTCATTTTTGTTATCAATTAAATCTGGAAGTGAAGATGCATTTCTTTTCTGATGCTTCAGCATATCTGACCTATACCCTTCAAAGCTATTGTCCTTTGAACCCCGTCTTGAGTTCAGCATTAAAAGTCTTTCAGCAATATCAGTGGAGTGTTTTTTTGAAGTTGTATCACTCCCACCAATGGGGTTTGAAGATGTAAACACATTTGTAAAAGGAGAATAATCTCTCTTTATATTATTAGGTTCAAATAAATGTTTAGAACTTTGAAATGAAAATGTTGCTTTGTCCTGGTTAGTGAACAAAGGTCCAGTATAAGATGAATGTTTTTGTAGAGATAGAAAAGTGTCTTTTTGATTACTGTTGCCAACTATTCTCAAGTCTTCAGCAGTGGATGAAAAATTCACTGTAGATGGAAGTGAAGCCTTTGGAACATCAACTTCCATGGGCTCCAATTCCGATAGGTCACCAGATTGTGTCTTGACAGGTTCTTTTGTTTTGTTTTCAATTGTTTGTGTCATTGTAAAGCCTACTGGAATGTTCTGACCCACATCCAAATTCTCTCTAAAAGGTTCCGTGTTGACTGCTGACATATCTGATTTAGGAGAGATGTTCTCCGTTTGTGAATTCAAAGCATGTGGATCAGATATATTGCTTGTGAAAATAAAGTCTGCTACTTGATCCTGCAAGTTACAAACATTATCTAGTGCTGGATGTTCATGTAAAACTTCCATAGGTTCTGCATCCTTGTCTGTTTTAGTTCTAGCAAAAGAAGGTGGCTGGCTTGAGACTTTGTTTAACATAAAATTATTTTCCTTGTTCTCTTCCTCCCAGTGGCTGTTAGTTTGTGTCACATATTTGGTTATGGATTCATGGCCACCAGAGTCTGTTGTGCAATATCCAGTGGGGCGATGATCTGAACTGTTTTGAGATGATCTACCTGTCAAGTCAATTGGATAGTTGAGTTTATGGAAATCATTAGAGACCAAAGAAGTAACTCTGTTGGAATTGTAAAGATCAAATATTCGATTTTGCTGAGAAGTGTTCCTGCAATTTGTAAGATCCAGAGCAGACTGTGTTCGGAAAGGTCTTCCGGACACCTCAGGGTGGCTAGAAGTTGATGATGTATTCCATCTGATTGAGGTGATTGGTATCCTCCTTGGCTTGTGATGTTTGATCCTCTCTTGTCTTAAGCTCGCTGATGGTAGATCCAAGCTGCTTGAAGAAAATTTTCCAGAGATGGGTACAAAACCTGGTGGTGTACAGTGGGTGTCAGAGCACAAAGAGGGGCTTTTATCATAGATACTCTTGCTGTAAGCCTCTGATTGAGATGTTGATTGATGCCTGATCGAGTACATTTCGTAAAACCTCCTTGGCTGGTATGTGGCGTGGGTGGTACGAGTTTCTCCCAAAGATACTTTTTTTTTTTCATTGTGACAGGATAAAGTGCTGTATTCTTTCCTTGAGTCTGATGTATGGTGATGTGAGCTTTCGGCGCTGTATGTATTGCCATATTTATAAGTTGATGCTATGCTAGTCCTCACTGGGTGGCTGTAACTTTGTTCTTGGGCAAGTTTCTGGTCCAGATCTCCTAAAACTAAAAATATACAAAATGGTTAATGTGCATCCTCCCATAATAATTTGAACATCATTTAGACAGTATCTATAGTCTTTATGCATTTTTTAGATAGATTTGTCATTCAGTAACCAACATCAGCTTAAGTTAAAGAGACCCTGTGATTAGAGAAAAAAAACACTGCTGCAGGTTTACAGTGAAGGCACCTAGGAATATCTGCGCATATCTGCAGCACCCTCTACATTCCTGCTTGCACAGCCTTTCTGACAGGCACATCTTCAGCACTTTCAGGTAGCGTCTGAGTATGCCACTACCACCTGTACTGCTCACATTCAAACTATCCCATTGCTATGTTGGACTGCCAATGGAAATGGGCTTGAAGCATCGGACTGGCTTCATCACCATCAGGGAAGTTTTGCCTGACATACTGACCAGGGATTTGGCCAAAATGGCAGCTTTAAGGCTTAGCAGGTGCCAAGTTGGTGGCTGGAGCGTTTTTTTTTCTTTTTTTTGACAGATTCTTTTCAAGGTGTAAAAGAAACCAGATTTGGTTTATAGTTTTTAAAGTACATATTTTAAGCCATATTTTAAACACAGGGCTGTGGCTCTATAACAATGTGCACTGACTGTGTTTTACTGCTTTAACTATATCTATGCAAGTCAGATCACACCTAAATAATCTGTTGGACATCCCATTAGAAAACCATGAGCATTTCTATGTTGTCTGCCTCTTTAGGGATATAACACCCTCCACTCTTCTGGAAAGTCTTTACACAAGATTTTCAAAAGTTGTCTGCGGGAATTTGTGCCCATCCAGCCACAAGAGTATTTGAGAGGTCAGGTACTGATGTTAAACAACAAGACCTGGCCCTCAATCTGCATTCCTATCTGACAATATGATCAGATCTATATATTCTCAAAAAAAGACACATATCCTTGATTTTAAAGTGATATTCAAGTTAATTTTAAACAACAAAAAACAAAAACATGTTATACTTGGCTGCTCTGTGAAGTAATTTTGCACAGAGCAGCCCAGATCCTCCTCTTCTCGGGTCCTCCATTGGCACTCCTGGCCCCTCCCTCCTGCCGAGTGCCCCAACGGCAATTGGCTTGCTATGGGAGCACCTGAGCTGAGCCGCTGCTCTGTGTGTCCATTCAGACATTCAGGCCCGACCCCTTTCTTTCCTTATTGTCTCAATGCCTTTGATTGACAGCAGCGTGAGCTAATGACGCACTGCTGCTGTCTCAGCCAATGAGGAAGAGTCCCAGACAGCCAAGACTCCTATGCAACATCGCTGGATCTAGATGAGGCTCAGGTAAGTATTAGGGGGGCTGCTGTACACAGAAGATTGTTTATCGTAATGCATACAATGCATTAAGATAAAAAAAAACCTTCAGCCTTTAGAACTGCTTTAACTAAGTCAATTGATTTGATCAAAATTGCTCTGGTCGGTCTGGACGGAAAAACAGATTAAGTATATGGCACATCGAACAATCTTTTTGATCTTCCAATCATATTTTTCTCCTAGACAGTAAATTAACTGACAATACAATTATATACAGAATCCTTCTGTATTTGGTCTCTATTTGTATGCAGTACCCTTCACTGAAAACACCTAATTTATACATCTACACAGCCCTGTTAAAATGTCAGGTTTCTGTGATGTAAGCCCTTTTAAATTGAGGGGGGAGTGTAACCCCCCCCCCTTACATTGGTGGCCAGTGTAGAATTCCCCCTTTGTCAGTTGATGTAAAATCCCCCATTACATTGGTGATCAGTGTACATTTCCTTTTACATTGGTGGTCAATCTAAATCCCCCCAACATTGGTGGTCAGTACAAATCTCCTTGACAATGGTTGTCAGTGTAAATTCTCCCTCACACTGGTAGTTGGTGTAAATGCTCCCATTACATTGGTGTCAGTGTAGACATCCCTCTCGATATTGGTAGGTGGTGTAAAATCCCCCGGACAGAAAATAATTTATGAAAAAAAAAGCTGCAAGCCGCCTACGATCTGCCTCCATGGGAGGCACCCGCCATAATGACCGGCCCCTCAGGTGACAGTTCTTTTACAACTGAGGGCAGGGCCACACGATGACGTTGCCGGGTGACCCCGTTGTGGAAAATTTTATTAATATATATTGTCAGATGCCCCACAGTGTCGGTTTTGCTGTAATGCGCTCATGTGAGCGTATTGGCACATACAGACGTTGGCGGAAGTCCATTGGCTGCACATAACGATATAAATATTATGACCCACTGAGCCATGGTTTTATATCGTTCGTTGTCATTGAAAGCAATTAGACGGTTACATCACTGCTAGTCTGTTTTGAATGTATACATATCTGTGATTGGTTCTTTTGAAGGACAAATGTCCCTGTATTGTAGGAGGGTTTAGCTGTTGGAGGCAAACCCTCCAGGGCGTGGCTTCCAGTTGATCATTGTATTGTCATGTCCTTATATGGTCATTCAATTTCCTGTGAGGTCACTATCCTTTGTAGGAGGGGTTTAGCTGTTGGAGGCAAACCCTCGAGGGTGTGGCTTCGAATGGATTGGAAATAAAGGTTTTTGGTCGGCTCAGGACAGACAAACATGCTGCCCTTTGCTGAGAGGAACACGTAAGAAATACTGGTGATATCTCTTTTAATGGGACCTGGCTGGAAAGCAGTTAGGCTGGGAAGGTGATGTATGGATGTTGGCTGAGATAAGGATGTATGCATGGATGAGGGGGTTGGGAGTTAATGGCTAAAGGCATTATATCATTAAGACGGAAAGTATCATCATTGGTTATATTAGAAACAGGAAAATTGGCTGTTTGCTCTACAGACAGTCAGATTTTCCACGACACTCTGCCCCCCTCTGATGCACGGGGACATCCCTTTGGCTTTCCTGTAGTGTCAGAGGGGGCGGGGTCACTCAGTTACATACGTTTTTTTTTTTTCGGTCTGTCGGAGCAAAAGGGAAGAAGAACAAGACTGCGTGGGACAGTATTATCTTTTAATTTTTTTTAATAATGGACTTGTCCCAAGGCGTGTATTGTCTTTTTTTTACCATTTTCACAAATTTTGGGTGAAATGGTAGGGGTACATTTGTACCCCATTAGCATTTCACACGGGAGTGGGATCTGGTGGTCACCTTGTTAAAGGGGGCATCCAGATTTCGATAAGCCCCCCGCCCGCAGACCCCCACAACCACCGGGCAAGGGTTTTGGGGATGAGTTCCTTCTCCCCAGGTGCTTTGGGGGGCTACCTCAAAGCACCCTCCCAATGTTGAGGGCGTGTGGCCTGGTATGGTTCAGGAGGGGGGGGGCGCTCTCTCATCCCCCCTCTTTTTCTGCAGCCTGCCAGGTTGTGTGCTCGGATAAGGGTCTGGTATGGATTTTTGGGGGGACCCCACGCCATTTTTTTTTTTTACATTTTGGCACGGGGTTCCCCTTAATATCCATACCAGACCTAAAGGGCCTGGTATGGAATTTGGGGGGACCCCCACACATTTTTTTTATTTTGGATTCGGGGTTCCCCTTGGGGGGAATCCCATGCTGTTTTTATCATTGAATTTTAGGTGTATTGCCGGGACCGACAATTCATTATAGCCGCGAGTACTTATAAATGACTTTCCTTTAGAAATGCCATTTTGCTCTCGGACTGTTCTAAACATGGGAAACATGCGCCACTTTACAGACATACTATAGACACCCCCCAGGTACGAAATTTAAAGGATTACACTTTTATTGTTTCACTTTAAGATTATTAAAATCACTGCTCCCGAAAAAACTGACGTTTTTTAAAACTTTTTTTTGCATTGATACATGTCCCCTGGGGCAGGACCCGGGTCCCCAAACACTTTTTATGACAATAACTTGCATATAAACCTTTAAAATTATCACTTTAGATTTTTCATGTTCGTGTCCCATAGACTTTAATGGTGTTCGAACAAATTTTTTTGCCTGTTCGCAATGTTCTGCTGCGAACCGAACAGGGGGTGTTTGGCTCATCCCTAGTCATGAATAATCGCTGGATCTGTAGCTGTACTGGCAAGTTCAAGTTTTAATCACATTACACGTGACCACCCAACACCCGAAACTTTAATAAAAAATTAAAACAAACAATCCTCAAATGTGTAATAAAAAAAATGAGCAGCTAAGGAAAAGAAAATGTGAAAATAATTATGTTCATGTGATGATGCTATAAATCACAGGTCATCAAACACATAATACAGAACGTTACACACCCCACAAGCCACTGAGTTGTTCCGTGCTCAGCACTGCAGAAAACATTATTTGTTGCCGTTCAGCTGCTATTCTAATGGGACAGCAGTCCCTCCTAGACTAACCTAGATAAAAAGGAATGTATGAGTCACTGTCATAATATTGCTCTTGTACTATATTTACCAATTATAGCACAGAGTCTGGATTTGCAGAGGCTGAGAAATAGAATCATTCACGGGGGAATTACAAAAGTCGTGCATGAGCTGCAAATGTAAAATAGGCACTATTTTCTTGATTGGATGCAACTATCATTAATCGTATCCTTAGAGAAAAAAAAGGAGCTGTGATGGAAATTTTTTCCCAATACAAAAAAATAAATAAAAAAGTGTAACTATTAAAGCTGAATTCCAGGCAAACCTCAAAATACACATGTGAGCAAATCTGCCAAAGGATGTGCATATCTGTCCAGCCAATTGGAAAAAAGTAGTATCACGTTTCTGTCTGTGCTGTATGGCAGAGGTGTATTAAGTACAAAAACTGGCTGGACAGAATTACAGCCCTCCACTCAGCAGTTCCCAAACCAGCAAGATACACTATATTACCAAAAGTATCAGGACGCCTGCCTTTACACGCACATGAACTTTAATGGCATCCCAGTCTAAAGCCCTATACACACGGTCGGATTTTCCGATGGATTCTGTCCTATCAGACAATGTTGTCGGAAATTCCGACTGTGTGTAGGCACCATCGGACAGTTTCCATCGGATTGTCTGACGGACAAAGTCCTATCTCCTGCTGGATAGATTTTTTGACAACAAAGTCCGATCACACCAAATCCGATCGTGTGTAGCGAATTCCGACGGACAAAGTGCTACGCATGCTCAGATCACATTACAAGACCAAAGCTATTGGCTACTAGCCTCTACGTAGTCCCGTCGTAGGCAACAAACGTCACCACGTTCAGAATGATCGGATTTTCCGACAACTTTGTCCGACCGTGTGTACGCAAAACCAACATCGGACAAAGTACGACGGACATGATCCGACGGACCTGGTCCTCGGATAATCCGAGCGTGTGTATGGGGCTTTAGTCCGTAGGGTTCATTATTGTGTTGGCCCACCCTTTGCAGCTATAACAGCTTCAACTCCTATGGGAAGGCTGTCCACAAGGTTTAGGAGTGTGTCTATGGGAATGTTTGACCATTCTTCCAGAAGCGTATTTGTGAGGTCAGGTACTGATGTGGTCATGCAATTCCCCTGTGCTGGCCAGCCTCAATCTATGGAGAGAAGCAGGAGAGGCCGAGATTCCCCTCCGCTGGCTGACGTCACAGGGGAAGGCTGACGTCTTGGCCCCTCCCACTTCTCTCCATAGATCAAGGCCGGCCAGCACAAGGTATTTAGCCTTTTCATTTCTAACAAACACTTATACTATTATTAATGGTTGCATATCTGCATGGCATACATGTAAAGTCGCATAGTGCCTTTACAAACACTTTAACACTGTTTAACAGCAGGCAGGCCATAGACGATGCTGCTTCCTTTCCTGCAAACATAGCGATTACTGCTGGCAGCTGTAGCCGCTGGCAAGAATTGCGTATATAAATCCGACATGCTGGTTGGATTGATCAACTTGGGTACAATCAGCCTGCCCATAGATGGTTCGAATCTCGGCCGGTTTAGCAGAAACCTGCCAAGATTCCAACCATCTATAGCCGGCTTTAGACCGCTTGTTTTTTTTCATTAACTGTGTTTAATAGTGACTGGTTGAGAACAATTGCTCTTAGTTTACTTTGGTTGTAAAAATCTGTAAATGATAAAACTTTCAATAAGAAGATTTGGAAAAAATAATTTACAAGCCAGTATTGTCATTTTTCCATAGGGCGAAAGTCCAAAGATAATGTTGTGTGAAAATTTCTACGCAGCATTATCCCTGGAAGCTGTTCCAATCTAAGCAGGCACAAGCTGGTACAAGCCGATTTCTCTGGTTTGGTGTAAAATAATAAAACAATTTGCAGTTTTATAATGCATAACAACTTAATTTATAACAGTAGATGTTAAAATGTCCCCTCCTTACCTTGGAAAGCTTCTCTCTGCAGCTGCACATCAGACGGGATATTATGATTCACTTTTTTCTGATGGGACTCAAAAAAGCTGGCAATCTGTTTTACGCTTCTTGCTGACTGGTAGATTTCAAACTGCAACAGAAGAATATAAAAGGAAACAAGATAAAATCAGTCAACTATTTAAGCTCCGTTCACACTAGTGCCATTTCAGGTGCAAATTGAGTGGCACAGAATTACAAGACAATGAAAATCACATTGTTTTTAATGATGTCCATTCACATCAATGCAACCAAGCATGGCGTGATTTTGGAAAAGGTTCCTGTACTACTTTGGTGCGATTCCATTGCGATTTTGGCCCCATAGAATATGCAAGCCACATCCAAGTTGCACTACATACTTGCACCTAAAATTGGATCAAAATCAGATGGCACCAGTGTGAACTTAGCCTTAATGTTCAGACACCATAGTCTTATAGACCCCAGATCTCTCCATAACCTGTCACATGCCTATTGCCATCACAAGGATGTTTACATTCCTTGTGACAGGAATAAATGTGATAAAAAATAAATAAATCACAGCAAAAGTGTAAAAATAAATAAAATAAATAATTAATAAAAAAAAAAAAAAATTAAGGTAAAGTGCCCCTATCGCGCCCATGGGCAAAGGCGAACGCACGTGTCAGTCCCACACGCATGAAAACAGCAATGGTCCCACACAAGTGAGGTATCACTGCGAAAGTTACATCATGGGCAGTAATTCTAGCACTAGACCTCCTCTGTAATTCTAAAGTGGTAGCCTATAAAGGCTTTTAAAACATCGCTTATGGATAGTAAAATGTATGTTCGTCACTGTTGCACGAGTGTGCACAATTTTAAAGTGCGCCATGTTTGGTATATTTACTTACTCATCTTTTATATTTTACAAAAAAATTGGGTTATGTATTTTTTATTTTTTTTTGCATTAAAAGTGTGAATTTTTTCCCAAAAAATTGCATTTGAAAAAACGTTGTGCAAATACTGTGTGATATTAAACAAAAAAATAAAAGAAAAAAAAGCTCACCAATTTATTCTCTAGGGCCTCTGTTTAAAAAAAAAAATATATATATATACTGTTTGGGGGTTTTAAGAAATTCTCTAGCAAAAATACTGTTACATGTAAACAATAAGTGGATACATTATTCACCACCAAGAACCTTCTTTATAGAGATCATTGACCACTATAAGCTTAAAGAAGCTTGTGCTTTTTTTGTGCTCTTTCTGGCATTTTTATGAGCTTTTTCGAGCATAAAGATTTTTGTTTGACAAATCCTCCCCTCATCTAATTTTTCAATTATTTTTGTGCATTTTCATGTTTTTTTTCTTCTCTAAAAACGCAAGTTTGGTGGGGGGGGTTTTCTGCCTGTAAGCTCCTATGCCTGTAAACTCCTGAAAACACTATAGTGTGCATGGACACATTGGCTAACTTGGAGGGGAGTTTCCAGGCAGAAAAAAGCTTCTTTGAGATGCAATGTGCATGAGCCCTAGTGTCTATGTCGGTTATGCGTTTTATATACCCCAATTATTGGTTGTAGGCCCTATTGAACTCCACTGCCTTCGGGCAACTGTTCTGTCTTTTTGCCTTGCAGATGCAGAAATCTTACAGGTTGCATAGTAGACTGCAGTGGGACTTATCGGCTTCTGGGAAGAAGAAACATTGAGAGTGTAGGCCATACATTTTGTGTCACATCTAGATCTCTAAATCCACCTATAATATGGAAATGCCTATCAACGACAGAGAGGCATTTCAAAACAAACTGTAAAATCAGCCACCTTACAATACTGGTCCTCATGTATGAAGCATCTCTATGATGATGATATGTCCCTGTTTTTCCCCCATCAACAAGTCACCCTTTCGTGTTCTTAGTGAAGAGAAGAGATACCTGATGGCATGGAGGAAACTGAAACACTTCTTTAAAGTACTTCATATGTGAGGCCTACAATGATAGTCAAACGCTTCACCTGATGGAATTCAGCTAATTGTGGTAGAATCTCTAGCAAACTCACCCACCTTTTTTTTCACTGGCTGAGTATTCGGAGGTGGCCGGTTCAAGGTTGAGAAGATGTTGAATCTACAGGGAAAAGAGACCTCATGATTATGATTTTTCATATATCATACCAAGACCATGGTATGAAAAAAAAGCAGTGTAACAAAAGCCAGTCAACCTTATCAAATAGTACAAAGAAATTACAAAAACACCAAGCTAACTTGCAGTTAGTTATATGTAATAAACATTTACCAAAAATGTCCTCCAGAGTTGAACAACACTGTGGAACTCTAAGAACCAGAGAATTGATCACTATAACAGGACTACTCAAGCTCATACACATGTTTTTTGACATTATGATTACTAAATTATTAGTAGTACAGACTAAAAGTTATAGAAACAAAAAGGATGAGGGAAGAGAGATGCAAAGTATTTATACCACAAGTTAATTTATTATTCATTTTAAACATACCTTTGCTCTTAAAATTAAGACCCAACATGTGGTGCATACTGAATCGTATATATGCCATCCTTGGTGCTGATGCTGTGCTACACGAAATTTTAAAGTAAAAAAGACAATATTCTCCAATGAAGAAGCCAGTGTACTGGTGAATAAGGCCGAGTGTCCAATTGTGGTAACAAGAATGGGCACCAGAAATTTTGTATCTGCAGAAATGCAAGGCCACATCAAGACAGTAAGGCTCGATTCACATCTATGCATGTTGCTTTTGAGCGTTTTTGCAGTGCTTGCGACGTTTTTGGACACGCGCTTTTACCGCGATTTTGCCACGTTTTGCGTTTTTTTTTTACACTGTGGTTGCTTAGAAACCAGCTATATACAGTGTAAAAAAAAAATGGGGAAAAAAAAAAAAAAAAAAACGCAAATCGTGGCTAAATCAAGGCAAAAACGTGGTAAAACGCGGTACTTGTGTTTTGGGTGTGGATCTAATTGACTTCCATTACATGAAAAACGCTGCATTTTGCATGACAAAAAGTCCCCGACCCTTTCCAAAAACGCAGAGGCACAAAAATGCATTGATGTGAACATGTTCCATAGGAACCCATGTTAAAAAATGTCCCTGCATTTCTGCAAAATGCATCAAAAAAGGCATTAGTGTGAATCAAGCCTAAAGGCGTGTAACTCTTCAATATGGATATGCAGGAGGGATGTCTATATAGTGATAGCAATACATGTGCAAGCGCCTGCAAAGTACAGGCATAGGTTTGAACTATGGGATACAGAGAACATACCACAAGCACCTCCATGCTGTTTGAATTTTGTACAGCAGAAGCTAAAAAACGCAGGATGAATACAAGGAACACAGTGGGGAAAATAATTATTTGATCCCCTGCAAATTTTGTAACTTTGCCCACTTACAAAGAAATGAAGGGTCTATAATTTTTATCATAGGTGTATTATAAATGATAGAGACAGAATATCAACCAAAAATCCAGAAAAAAAAAACATAATACAAAATATTATAAATTGAGTTGCAGTTCAGTGAGTAAAATAAGTATTACATCCCCTACCAACCAACAATAATTCTGGCTCCCTCAGACTGGCTACAGTATGTGCTCATGTGGTACACAGATTAGTCCTGTCAATTTAACCACTTCAGCCCCGGACCAATTGGCAGCCAAAGGACCAGGCCCCTTTTTGCAATTCGGCACTGCGTCGCTTTAACTAACAATTGCGCGGTCATGCGACGTGGCTCCAAAACAAAATTGGCGTCCTTTTTTTCCCACAAATAGAGCTTTCTTTTGGTGGTATTTGATCGCCCCTGCTTTTTTTTTTTTTGCGCTATAAACAAAAATAGAGCGACAATTTTGAAAAAAATGCAATATTTTTTACTTTTTGCTATAATAAATATCCCCAAAAAATATATAAAAAAACATTTTTTTTCCTCAGTTTAGGCCGATACGTATTCTTCTACATATTTTTGGTAAAAAAAATTGCAATTAGCGATTATTGATTAGTTTGCGCAAAAGTTATAGCGTTTACAAAATAGGGGATAGTTTTATAGCATTTTTATTAATATTTTTTTTTTTATTAGTAATGGCGGCGATCAGCGATTTTTATTGTGACTGCGACATTTTGGCGGACACATCGGACATTTTTGACACATTTTTGGGACATTTGTCATTTATACAGCAATCAGTGCTATTTAAATAGCACTGATTCCTATGTAAATGACAGTTGTAGTTAGGGGGTTGTTAACCACTAGGGGGCGGGGAGGAGTCAGTGTGACGTGTTGTGGTTTTTTTCACAGTAGGGGGGCGTGGCTGTACGTCTGACGTCATTGATCGGCGTTCCCGATGACAGGGAACCGCCGATCACTGACAGTCAGTGTAGGAAGCGCGGGGAGAGGTTTGTTTACATAGACCTCTCCCCGTTCTTCAGCTCCGTAACCCGATCGCGGGATACCAGCGGCAATCGGGTCCGCTGGTCCCGCGGCCGTGGTCACGGAGCTCCCGACCGGGTCGCGCGCGCCCCCCGGGCAGGCAAATTAAAGGGGACGTACAGGTACGTGCTTTTGCCTGCCCGTGCCATTGTGTTGACGTATATCTACATGAGGCGGTCGGGAAGCGGATAAGAAGGTGCTCCTAAGGACAACTCGTTATGTGTGTAATAAACACCGTCCTGTCCACAGAATCTCACGATCACGTGCAAGACCAAAAAGCGGTCAAAGGACAACAGGAACAAGATTGTAGACCTGCACAAGGCTGGAATGGGCCACAAGACCATCAGCAAGAAGCTTGGTGAGAAAGAGACAACTATTGGAGCGATGATACAAATTAGAGACCCTTCATTTCTTTGTAAGTGGGCAAACATACAAAATCTGCAAGGGATCAAATAATTATTTCCCCTACTGTACATATGAACACACAATAGCCAAAAATTCACTTCTTTATCTCTTGCCTAAACTACCAAAACTCATTCCTTGTTGACCTACCTCTACACAGGCTGTCGCTCCTTCAATCTATCATGAATGCTGCCAATAGACTCACCCACTTTATCAACCACTCTGTTTCTGCCCTGAGCTACATCACCAACCTCACCTAAAAATATCACTTACACCATCCACTTTGCTCCTCCCAAGACTTCCTGCTCTCTAGCTTCCTTGTCAGCTCCCACATTTGCCTCCAAGACTTCTAAGGAGTCTCTCCCATCCTTTGGAACTCCCCACACCAAATCTCTCCAGCTATCTTCTACTCTATCTGCCTTTATGCGATGCCTGAAAACACATCTTCTCTGGGAAGCCTATGCTGCCTCTACCCAACAACTGAATTTTTCCTTTTTCCATTAACTCATCCCTATTCAGTCATTACCCATTTGCTCCCTTTGAGATTGTAAGCTCTCACAATCAGGATCCTCCCAACCCTTTTGCCTTGAACTGCAATATATTTATACTGTCCCTCATTATATTTTGTGACTGCTGTGCCCTGCCATGGTGTGAAAAGGGTTTTGTGTCACACAGGGTTCTCATCAGGGTAGGTTAAGGGGCTCCAGGGTGCTTGTCTCATATAAAGGAAACTGGATTTTCAGTTTCCTTAGAAGTTGGTAAAACCTGGCTTGGGACTTGGAGTCTGGAGATTTCGTAGAGACTTGGATAAACCCTGTGAGGGAAACCCAAGTGTTAAACTGGAACTTTGCTTTATAAAACCCTTACTTCTCTACAATTCTGAGAACCAGTTTCAAACAGTTTAACCACCTCCTTACTAGGCCATAGTCAAAGGACATCCTCAGTAGGAGGTTGAATACCGGGGTTATGGCTGCAGCAATATGCCATAACCCCAGTATTGTTTTTTTCAGCCATCGATTGTCCAACCGCTAAAAGTAGAAGCAGCGGAAGGGGTCGCTCCTCTCGCCTTTTACTGATGGTTCCCAGGCTTGGGCGAGTGGTATCCCCGGGAACCAATCCGGTGGTTGGTCACAGAGATGATCGCCTCCACTCATCTCTATGGCCTAGAGAACCTTGGCACCCCAAATGATTTGTAACTAGATCTCCCATGATGCTCTTGCACTCTGCAGTGAAGTTGAGCATCATGGGAAATGTAGTTCCAAAATATCTGGGGTGCCAAGGTTCACCATCACTGGCCAAGAAGGACATCATGACGTCACTTCTAGTTTCGGGCCAATATAAATAAGGCCTTTTTTTTTTTTTTTTTTTTAAAGCATTAGATCAAGATTTAATTTTTTTTTATTTAACGCTTTACATTGTAGAGGAGAGATCTGAGGTCTTATTGACCCCAGATCTCTCCATAAAGAGAAAATGTCACTGCTTATTTCTATCACAATGAATGTTTATATTCCTTGGGATAGGAATAAAAGTGCTAAAAAAAAAAAAAAAAGAAGGTTTAAACCGCCCTTGTCCCCCCCCGTGCTCGCGTGCAGCTGTGAATTTGTGAGTTACACCAACGTGCGTAAACAGTGTTCAAACCACACATGTGAGGTATTGCCGTGAATGTCAGAGGGAGAGCATTAACTTTAGCACTAGATCTTCTCTAGTTCTAAACTGGTGTAGCTTGGCACCATTCCATGAGCATGCAGAATTTTAAAGCATGACATGTTGGGGATCTATTTACTTGAGAGAAAACTTCAATTGCGCAACCTAGATAAATTAATTAAATAAACGAGTGAACAATCAGGATACAAGCTTCCATGCAAAAACAAATGGATAATATAAATATATGACCAAATGTGCCACTTAAAGCTTCTTTATTTTAAAAGTCCACAAATGGCTAACATCCAAGGGGGTGCATAAAAACAGCAACACAAAAAATTGCAACACACAAGAAAAAATCTATTAAAAAAATAGTATTGGAAAAAAAGCAGTGTATCGATATAAATGTTATAGCTGCGACTGCTAGCTGCACCGTACGTCTGGTCCTTGGCTCCAACTGACGCATTTCTCCGTACAAGGCTTCAACTGGGAAAGGAGACCAGGAGACCGTGTGACATAAAAAATTGAAACGACCCCCATTTTATTCTCTAGGGCAGGGGTCTCCAAAGTACGGCCCGCGGGCCACATCCGGCCCGCTGGGACGTTTTTCCCGGCCCGCAGGTTGAGTCGCCGATCCGTGATCCGAACGGGCCACCCCGTTCGGATCGGCACACCCCGCGATCCGCGGAGCGCTCCGCGGCCTCGGCCTTAGGAAAGGCCGCGGCTTCGGCCTAGCTCCGGAGCAGCGGCGGCCATCTTTGTACACCCGGCGGCCTTAGGAAAGGCCGCGGCTTCGGCCTAGCTCCGGAGCGGCGGCCATCTTGGTACACCCGGCCACTGTTTACAATGTGATCGCTCCGTCAAATTTGACGGAGCGATCACTTGTAAACATACCCTGCATTACCCAGCCAATATACTGCATTAACCCTGCATATACTCTGCATTAACCCTGCATATACTCTGCATTAACCCTGCATATACTCAGCCAATACTCTGCGATACTCTGCATTAACCCTGCATATACTCTGCGATACCCAGCCATTATACTCTGCGATACTCTGCATACCCAGCCAATACTCTGCGATACTCTGCAATACTCTGCGATACTCTGCATTAACCCTGCGATACCCAGCCAATACTCTGCGATACCCAGCCAATACTCTGCGATACCCAGCCAATACTCTGCGATACCCAACCAATACTACAGTGGGGAGAGGATGTGGATATTACAGTGGGGCGAGATGACGTGGATATTACAGTGGGGGAGATGACGTGGATATTACAGTGGGGGAGATGACGTGGATATTACAGTGGGGGAGATGACGTGGATATTACAGTGGGGGAGATGACGTGGATATTACAGTGGGGACTATATGGTGGCGGAATTTTCACAGGTTTTGCAAATTCAATTATTTGCTGATCCGAAAAATGATCCGATCCGTGACTCCTGATCCGAGGATCGATCCGATCCGTGAGTTTTTTGATCCATTGCACCCCTAGCCCTGATAGTATGCAGCACAGGTCCCGCAGCCCGACGGAGCATGTCCAACCCGGCGCCTCACTAGTTGTTGATAGGACCTACTGCGCCTCCTGGGTCCCGCCCCTCTGTTAGCATCAGTGTCCTTTACGGCTGTGCTTTTGGCTACAACGTGCCTGTGTAACAGCCGGGCGGGAGTCGGGAGGTGCAGCAGAACAGCGCTGAAGCCGGACACAGATGTAAGAGGGACACAGATGTGACTGTTGGAGGTGATGGGGACACAAATGTGCGGCGGGGGCTAGTTTGAGAGACACAAAAGTGAAAGGGGAGCTCTAAGGGGGACACAGTTTTGCAGGGGGCTCTAAGGGGGACACAATTGTGCTGGGGTCTCTGATTGGGGGCTGTGATGGGGGGGCATAAATGTGGAAGGGGGGCACTAGGGGGACAGTGATGGGGGACACAAATATGGAAGGGGGGCTCTGATGGGAATACAAATATGAAAGGGGGCTCTGATGGGGACACAAATATGTAAGGGGGCTCTGATGGGGACACAGATGGGGACACAAATATGGAAGGGGGCTCTGATGGGGACACAAATATGTAAGGGGGCTCTGATGAGGATACAAATGTATGGAGGCGTGTGTGTGTTGACAGTAACACAGATGCAAGACCCTGTGAACACTGGAATTTTAGCCCCAGTGCATGAGGTTACATCGTTTAGGTGCGCCATCAAGCTCTACTGCCGGCAGCCTGTCAAATTCTATTTTATTCTACTGCCGATTCATTAAAAAAAAAAATTTATTTTTTCGGCCCGCGAATATGTGAAAAATGCACAATGTGGCCCCCGAAGTGAAAAGTTTGGAGACCCCTGCTCTAGGGCAGTGATGGCGAACCTTGGCACCCCAGTTGTTTTTGAACTACATTTCCTATGATGCTCATTCACTCTGCAGTGTAGTTGAGCATCATGGGAAATGTAGTTCCAAAACATCTGGGGTGCCAAGGTTCACCATCACTGCTCTAGGGTCTCTGCTTAAAATTTATATTATATAGTTTGGGGTTCCAAGTAATTTTCGAGCAAAAAAAAAAAAAAACACGGATTTTTACATATATGAGAGAAGTGTCAGAATTGGCCTGGTAAGCAGGTGGTTAAACTAGTGACACTATATAAATCATGTAACAATATAACAAATCGGACAATTCAATAGGGCATATCAGAAGGCAGTATGTGATTCTTACTAGCAATCAAGCAGAATTCGCTTAGAATTAGTGTGCAGCTAACCTTTAATAGATCATATATAAAATTGTTGAATTAAAAATCAAACATAAAAGGAGACAGTTTATAAGACCCCCACTAGCCTTGTTTGCAGCAAAGTACAACTAGCATATACAGAATACCTTTTTATCCACAAATTAATCTGCAGGAAGTGAAGCCAAAGCCCAAACAACAAATCAGATACTGTCCTTCCCTGCCTTCCAGCACTCCACAATTTATATTTTTTTATAATTATTACGTTTTTCTGGAGGGAAAGGCACAGCCGCTTTGCAGCCTGTCAGTCATCTTGGTGATCACGTTCTTACTTGCTAAAGTACGTATTGATCGCCATGTGCATAGAAATCAAAAGCCAAGTCATAGAGCAGATGACTGTGATCACCAGGCAACACAAACACCCAAAACACAAAACATGTTCGTTACACGGTGTGCACATTCCTTCATGTCTGCAGCAACAATAGGCAGAACACTTCAGCTAACAGTATGGGAGAGCGACTGCTTATGTCGGTGTTGGTTCCCTTACCCCTAAAAAATCCCATCTTTGGCTTCATTGCAATTCTTTTTTTTATTTTTTTATTAGCTTAGTATGGTTATTATTGTTAATTTAAATCTCAGGTTCTATATATGCGTCATTTACATGAAGTGGTGGTTTACACCATATTGAGGAGGGGGGTAAACTTGGATAAGACTGCTGAAGCTTATGGAGTCTTTTCTTAAAGCGTTATTAAACCCAAAAGCAAACATTACATTGCAGCTTACCAATTCTTAGATGTGATGGCTGCATTCGTTTTCTTTTATTAGGCTTTCTTTCTTCTATTTTACTAAAGAGTACTCGGAAAAATTCTGTTGTATGTATACAATGACAATAAAGTATATCCATCCATCTATCTATCCATCCATCCATCCATCCATCTATCTATCTATCTATCTATCTATCTATCTATCTATCTATCTATCTATCTATCTATATCTGGTGATCCAGCTAGAAAATCTATTGTTTTTCAAAAGCAGAAGCTCTCCAGCAGAATGTATCAGTTTACGCGGATGAGACAAACCAATTAACACTGGCAGTGGTGATTAAAATTATCAGCTTTTATTTATTCATATAAAACCTTTATTGCAAAAGGAAAACAACTGTTTGCATAACTGATTATAAAGTGTGAGCTGGAGTTTAGGTTCAATTTGTGTAGTGTATTTAAATTTGCTAATACATTAATACATATACTCTTCTTCTTCCCCCCCCCCCCCACCCCCAGAGGAACAATGCTGCTGGCCGCTATACCTCCTGTGCTCATTCAGCCAGAGTTGTGCCTCACTAATACAGGAGCTGTGTTACCAGATCACAAAGTCAAAACAGAGTGAAGAAAGCCAAAGATAAGAAAACGAATGCAGCCACCAAGTCTAATGATTGGTAAGCTGCAATATAATACATTTTTGGTTTGGAGTTTAATACTGCTTAAGGCTGGGTTCACACTATTGCAAATTGGATGTGGGTTTCCCCGCATCCAATTCGCATAGTAGGAGATTGTTACTGGCTCTCTATGGAGCCGGTTCACACATCTCCGCATCGGCTTCGGTGCGAATTGCACAGGAGTCCTGTGCGTCTTTTGGTCGGTTTCAGATCCGAACTCAGCCAAAAACTTGGGCTGAAATTGGACCTGAAACTGTGAATGGAGATGTACCGGACTCCTGCTGTGAGCCACATGCGTTCTCCAGTGTGAACCCAGCCTTAAAGTAATTGTAATCCTTGCTGTTACCAATACCATGTGTGAACTGATAAAATCAAGCTGGAATGGACTGAGTTTTGTTTTTTAAATACATTTGCCTATACAGCACTGACTACAGAAGATAACAGGCAGGAGCACAGCACACCTGTATCTTTAGCAGGATGACACAAGACATAAACTGACCACGGTAGCATGGATTGGCTGCCATGTTACCACGGTCAGTTTACTTGGGAGGAGCGGTGCAGGCAGGATCAACCAGGTAAATTAGAGCATCGGCAACCAGATATACAATAAAAGAGAGATCACATAATTTAAAAGAGACAGTACACTGTTTCTTTATTTTAACCTTTAGGCCCCTTTCACACTGGGGCATTTTTCAGGCGCTACAGCGCTAAAAATAGCACCTGAAAAAATCCGGCCCCATTCACTCCAGTGTGAAAGCCGGCGGGCTTTCACACTGGAGCGGTGCGCTAGCAGGACGGTCAAAAAAGTCCTGCTAGCAGCATCTTTGGAGCAGTGAAGAAGCTGTGTATTCACCGCTCCTACCCCTTGAAATCAATGGGACACCACGGTAATACCGCGGCAATACCTACCGGCACTTTGCAGGGTTTTTAACCCTTTTTTTTCGGCCGCTAGCAAGGGTTAAAACTGCACCGATAGCGGCCGAATACCGCGGCAAAAGCTACGGTAAAGCAGCGCTAAATATAGCGCTGCTTTACCGCCAACGCTGCTCCCGCCCCAGTGTGAAAGGGGCCTAAAAAACACTTTAAGAACACATGCTCATTAATTTGAATAAGTGGAGAGAGAACTATGGAGATGCCACTCAATACATAAGGTATGATGAAGAGGCTCAGCTGTTTGACCACACATTTGAATAGGAAAGACACAACCTGTAGGCACTCAATGGATACCGTTCTGCTAGGAACATCTATTTTGTAGAACATAATAAACCATTGGATGACAGCACATCCAGTAACGTTTAAACGACTTCTTTATACATATAAAACCATAAAACCGGGTACACAAAGACAGAGGCCTCTGATGTATTTCACACTTAATCATTAAGCAGCTCTACGATTATTCCCTTTTTTGTGTTAAATACGTCAGAGGTCTCGGTTTTTGTTTGTATACCTTTTAGAATGGACTTATATGAAAAATAAAAACTTTACTGGAAGCGTGGTCATCTACTATTTTAATTCTGTTTCGCAGTGATGTGCTGGGTGTGCACCCAGGAGTAGTGTGAACAAAGGTGGACCAACCTGAAGAGGTTTCTTAATACAATTTGTATATTGTTGTTCTTACTTGGCTTTAAACATGTATTATACACACTACTGAGCATGTATAAAATGGCTACTGAGCGTGTTTTCAAAAAACTCCTACTGATAAGATAAAGAATGTATGGTTGATAACAACAAAAAAATCTGACTCTCCTGCCAATAGGCCAGTGCCTACTATGCCTGGTGGTAAATCAGACCCTGCTAATGCAATAGCTCTAGCATTAAGTCAGTTACATGGAACAAGTAAACACACATGTCCAAATGCAATCGAGACAGTTTCTGTTACCCCTCACTGGTGATCACCAGTGATGTAAGTAACTGAGTTAAAATAAACTGAGTTACCTAACGCAGTTACTTTAGAGGGTAACGAGTAATCTAACTGATTACTTTTCCCCTCATGGTAACTCAGTTCCCATTACTTTGGCTTAGTTACCCCAATTACATCTACCGCCACTAGACGGCAGTAGTGTAATTCCGGTGTCCTGCCGAAAAAGTTCCCCCGCCGGATAAGGACCCCCTGTACTGCGTAGGCGCAGGGCTTGGGCAGTACGAAGGACTACGGAGCTTCCGAAAATTGCCGAACCTAAACAGCTCGTAGTGAACTCTACACCGCGCAGGTGCAGTTAACATGTAATTGTACGAGGCGATGCCGCACGCTCCTGATGCTCGTGCTACTCTGCAAGGGGCGTCTATCGTGTAAGTAAGGGGCGGGTCTAGTATTACTGTAACCAAGGGGCGCATTTATTATTATTGTTATACATCGAGCTCTGCCCATTAATTTAACATTCACCCTCTTCTGTAGCCATCCGCCCCTTACACGATATAATAATAATAGACCCCCCCTTGCTTACACGCTATAACAGATCTGCCCCTTGGTTAGAGTAATAGAGCAGCCCCTTGGTTACACGATGTATAACAATAATAATAAATGCGCCCCTTGGTTACAGTAATACTAGACCCGCCCCTTAGTTACACGTATAGCATATTTAAAAAAAAAGTTAGTTACTTTGCTGAGTAACTAATTACTTTTCCAATGTAGTAACTGAGTTACTAACGCAATTACTTTTTGGGAGAAGTAATTTGTAACTTAACTAATTCATTTTTAAAGTAAGATGACCAACACTGGTGATCACACACTATGGTGGTCTGTGGAGCTTCTTCACTGTTCTATGGGAACGGGAGAGCCCAGCACTCCGAACACGCAACAAGAAGCTCCCTCTCTGCATCCTCTAAACTGAAACAAAGCTCCATCCCAAAATCCTTTATTGGCCAATAACACAGGGATCAATTTACACACCAATGAAGTCTGTCCCTGCATCGGCTCATCAAGTGATGAGGAAGAGTACTAGTCACCTTCTTACATGTATAGCTTAATCAGTTATATAAGGCACAATCACAAACCTACTGTCCCCTGCCAGGTGGAATGTACTTGATCTTTTTCAAGAGCCAAAAGACGAGTTAGGTGGAGACAGCTCTCCGCTGGTTAAGTCAGGTCATGGTTCATCTACATTTACCATTACGGTTCCACCTAGTGCCTAAGTGACATTATATATTACAAGAATGCAGAACTGCATAGGTGTATCAAACGGAGAATACAGGAGTGTAACAAACTCAACCATGCTCTAATGAATAGGTCACTGAACATAAAATCAAAACAGCTGGTAGTGAGCCAATCCTATGCTTATATGGCAATTAAACACGAAATAGACTATACAATTAGTCAGCATTTGATGCTGCCGCATAAAACAGAGCATTGTTTAAAGTCCATGAATATTACAAACAAATAATTTTCCATGGCTTTTAAAGCAGCCTTATATCATATAAAGCCCCTCCATCCCATCCCCCAAAAGCCAACAAAAAGTCCTAAAAGGCCTACCTTGGCTACCACAGCACTGCTTTCTGCGAGCAATCATATGAAGGCATGCCTTCAGCGTAAAACATGTGGCTCTGGGGTCCAAAGTCACGTGACTGGCCGCTATAGTCTCTTAGAGCAAAGTTTTCTTCAGCCAAATAATTTTTAGACTTTCTCACGTTTATGATTTTAATGGAGTGGACAGGAAACCAGGGGATGAGTTATATGATGAATGGGTTGCTTTAAAAAGGGTCAGCCCATTCAAAAGTAATATTTTAGTTATGGGTAGAGCTTGGTGATCTCCATCTACCCCAAGATTTTTTATGTCTTGAATATCCCAACAAAATTTTTCAACTCTGTTGCTTTCTGCCTGGAAGTTTTGTCTCACCCCCCCCCCCCCCATTTTGAGTGTTACAGTTCCTTCTATTGCATTTTCTACAATTAAAGAAATATCCAACATAATATCCACCACACCATGTGTATAGTCAGAAACTCAAGAGCAAATATCTCACCTAACGAGTTTCTGAAAGATACCCAAGCGCAGCCACCCGCTATAATACTTATGTGACGGATCCCGTACTCAAGATGTCCGCCGCAAATGCTTCCTCTGTCCGGTACCACACAATCCAAGCCCCCTTAGCTCACCCAGTCACCAGACAACACCAGTGTAGGGTACATCAGGAATAACTTTTATTTGACATGTCACACAAATGTATACAGCCGGATGACTAAAACCTAACCTAAATAGCACAAGCTAATTATCTAATCATTGACCCAGACTAGTTGACTGAGAGAAGACTTTTCAGGGTAAGACTTTAAGGCTCCTAGCTCATTGAATGACTATTCAATAGACATTACCATAACCATCAACACAGGGTTAATTAGCACAACATTGTGGAATATTCTTACAAGCCAGACTAAACTCATTTACATAACAGACAGGTGACTGGAGTTGATGACATTAGCATCTGACAGCTTGTGTCCCAACAGTGTGACCAGTCTATTGCTGATATGGCATATACATATTCAGAGTCTATGTGTCTTGGGGGGCCAGCATGGACCTGAACTCAAGTAAAACCAGCTCAGCGGTCCCCAGGCATACAGCTCACAAACAGCACCATTCCCCCAAATGCCAGGGCCCATAATCACAAGGCAAGAGGCTCGCATTCCGTCCCCTCCAACAGCCTCTGTCCCGGCTAGGTCTGTCACAACTTACCGTACTTTCATCCCTGATCCAGCAATCTTTCTTGCAACAAAGTCCTGGCTCACTCCTCCTTTTACTGTGCAGTGGCTACATTCATTTTTCATTCCCATGCATAAGCCATACTCATAAAAAGGTCTCCAGTGGTCCTATGCAGTACAGCTTACCCATGGACATGATCTATACCAGAGTGCACATGAAGGATAAAGAGAACCTGGCGGGGACCTCGTTATAAGAAAGATCACTGACATGGGGAGGAAGGTAAATATTGTCCCAGGTCCACTACAGTCAGGGGAGTGGGGGGAATTTCTGCGAAGTTGTTCTTTAAGCTAATCAAATGAATATATGATTGCTGAACTGGAACCTAGAAGTGTTTTTTTTAGAAAGGAACGCAAATTGTGAAAAAGGTAGTCCAGGGATGGCCATTTAATACAGCAGAACCAAACCAGAGCTCTGCACTCCAGAGTGAAGAAAACGATGGGCAATTCACCACACTCCATGACTGTCAAAGTAAGACTTGGAAAATCAGGTCTCACCATCAAGGTGAGCAATGATACTAAAGATTAAAAAGCGATTGTAAAGGTTTGTTATTTAAAAAAAACAAAAAAAACAACATGTTATACTTACCTGCTCTGTGCCAAGGTTTGTCAGAGAGCGGCCCCGATTCTCCTTTTCTGTGGTCCCCCGGTGGCGTTGCTTTTTATTGAGTGCCCCCACGGAGAGCTTCTTTCTATGGGGCCACACATGCAGGTGCGCTCTTGAATCCTGGTGTTGTGTCCATTGACACAGATAGCAGGACACGGCCCCGCACCCCGGGTCCGTGTCACTGGATTTGATAAATAGCAGTGGTAGCCAATTGCTCCTGCTGCTATCAACCTATCCAATGAGGACCGGAGACAGCGGCTGGAGCTGCTGTGCTCGTCCCTGTCGCTGAAACAATCAGATTCAGATAAGAAAAAAGGGGGCTGCAGCACAGAAAGTTGTTCACCTTAATGCATAGAATATATTAAGGTGAAAAACCTTGAGGGTTTACAACTCCTTTAAGCTGGGTACACACTATGAGAAAATCCAAAGAAACATTCTGTACAAGGCATGACCGTTCGATTTTCGTATAGCGTTAACACAACTTTCAAAATCTGATTCTGACTTTGCAAATGAAAATGTCCAAAAGGGGCAAACATTTCAAACAAGGGGCGAACAATTTTCATTTAATGTGTACCGTTTTTGTATGAGAAAAATCACACATACGAAAGACTGCGCATGATCAGATACAATAAGCATAAAAAGAAAAGCCTGTGTCGTATGAGAACTTTTGCACATTATCTCCTGCCTGGGTTCCCACTTGCTGTGAAATAACGAAAAAAAACGGAGGATCGTTCGCTCAATTTACTCATAGCGTGTATCCCGCTTTAATCAAGGATTAAACCCTGCCTCATTCCACCCAAATCTAATACAGCTTTGGGCACATTTCTTTAAAAAACAAAAAAAACAAAGTGACCCTACTGCTGAACAATTACAGGTGACAGAGCACAAAGATATAAATACAGACCTGTAATACACCTTGGAATGTTAAGTATTTGCTGATGTTCTATTGTTCATTTTACAGTTCAGACAATTTAGAGAATGAAAATTAAAAAAAAAAAAAAGATATTGGGCTGAGGTCAATGGGTGTAAACCATGTTTTCTTTTGTCTGGGAGGAATTTAACTTAAAGGCTTTGATGACCCCCGCATCTCTACTGAAAGTACCAGCTATCCAGTTTGTGATTTCTCTATAAAAAAAACGTTCTATGGTTGACCCGTATTGGCTGGCCAAAAGCAGAATTCAGATCTTTCGTAACTTGACATACATATCTTTGTTGATAGCTGCCACACATAATAATCTGAGGTATTCCAGGGGAGATTTTTAATCTCCTAGTGGCATGATGGCCTCAAATATCCCCATCAGTCACACTGCCAGAACGTCAGTTGATTAATCACTCCCTTTTAATGGGATATGCCATTAAATCATTAGGATTAATCACAGCAGAGGGAAAACGTATCCATATAGTGTGTCCCTGTTGTAAACGGCAGGCTTTCCTGATAGAAGTAATTACTCTTGTTTCCAAGCTCCTCAGCGCTCCAATAACATTAGAACCCTTAATGGTTCTGCCTGGCTTAGCAGAGGACACAGTTCCCACTAACAATGCATGTTCCATTTTAAAATGTTTGCTTTTCAGTGGAATTAAAAATATAGCTTACAAATGGAGCTGTACTCAAATATTATCTTAAAGTGTAGCTGAAGGCACATAAACTGACAGCGGGATGGAAAAGCACACACTTCCCAGAATAGCTATCAGCAGAGAAATATTTCCATTGCTGACCTCCATGACAGCCAGGTAACTACCGATAGTATTTTTATTCTCCCAGGCAAGTCTCTTTCCAGGGTAGCCTGTACCAAATACTAAGGATACCATTTCCCTTTTGAAAATGGTCATTTGTTTTGAAGTTGATCCAAATGCTTTAATACTTTTGCAATCACTGATCTGGAACAAGTTTGCAGTTCTGACTTCCCTAGTTGTATGCTTTTTCCAGCTCTGTGCCCCTTCTGCTCATTTTCCTACTCGATACAAAATATGAATGGAATTGTGACGAATAAAGAATGGTCTTTTCATAAGATCTTGGAGTGGAGACAAATAAAACACAAGACTTGGGGTTCTTGCTTGGAAGGAGGAGGGGGACGTGTGCTTAAAGTATGACTAGTTGTCTGTTAAAAAAAAAATAAAATTAAAAAAAAGAAAGAAAGTATAAGAAAGAAAGAAAGAAAGAAAGAAAGAAAGAAAGAAAGAAAGAAAGAAAAGAAAGAAAGAAAAAAAAGAAAGAAAGAAAGAAAAAAAAAAAAAAAAGAAAGAAAGAATCACTTCTGGTCAATCAAGCTGAGGAAACATCTACCTGCTTTCTACCATACTCAATTTTCGTTTGATCTCAATTATTCTTATTATTAGTTTATTAAATCTGTTTCAATCCATAAAAAAAAATAAAAAAATCTAAGTTTGTCAGAGATCAAATTTGGTAATAAATTTCCTTTGCATTTTCAATCAATCTTGATTGTGTTAGCGATTTGAAATCTGGTTGAGAGTGGCTGAAATTGCCTAGAAATGGCTACATGTACGGGCAGCAATTAGGGTAGGGAGTGCTGTTTTGAAGCCGTTTTTGGCAGTTGTGTACCTCTAAAACACACACAGGGGAGGCAATCTCCTCTCACGCAAGATACATATTGTCAATTAAAGGATTGACTGCTGGGTAGAACTGCATTATGTTTTGTATTCACTATGGTTTAAAGAACTCAAAAAAAAATACAGAATTCAAATGAAACTAACATCTTAAAGCAGAGCTCCACCCAAAAGGGCAAGCTCTGCTTGTTCGCACCCCCTCCACTGCCACATTTGCCACACAGGATGAGATGGGCATTATTAATCATTTTCCACCAATAAGTGGTACATGTTCAAATAAGATGTTTCCTTTACTTATTCAATTAATCAATTATAATGATACATATATTTAGAATTATTTACATATCTGGAGCTAAGCAAACTATTATGTCACTGATACTGATACGGTATGTCACTTAGAATATATATTAAAAAAAAACTATGGTTTCCAGACACATTGTCTGGTCACATATGCAAGTTCCTCATATTGAGTTTCAATTTCAAACACAAGCTTACTTGTTGAGCAAAAATATATTTAAACCTTACTGTTAAGCAAAATAATAAATGTAAAGGAGCAATCCAGCCTTAGGTTCCAATAACATCGCAAAACACAGTATAGACATTAGGGGGGGGCTTTTACAAGACCCTTTCAACCACCTCTTTTGTCACGAAAGAGACCATCACAAACCCTGTTGCCCCCAATATGCCCTTAACATTCACCTGAATTACTTTTGCATAAAAGTACCACTATCACAAGCATGTAAAAATAGAGAACAATAAACACATTGGAATAAGTAGATATCAAGATCTCAGCTGTATAGCAATTGTCCATAAAACCAAGAGGGAGGGGGCATGACAGTCCTTAGGCTAATGAAAAATGGTCCCAAAAAGAATACAAAAAAAGTCTCTAGTATGGCTTATGAATTTCCATAAAATGTAAAAAGATCCACTTTATAATAAACTTTTCCGAAACTTTTTAAGATGCCTCCAAAGATTTGATTCTGTGGTCATCCATGTAAACAGAAGATTCTCCACCCCAAAACTTGCCTCTTTGCAAGGACAGAACTTGACACGGAAGACATGTCAAGTTCAGACAGGCTGGAACTGATGCATTCAGGCTAGGCTTGGGTCTTTGGGCTGGCACCTCAGATCTCTTTCTCGCAGTGCTCACTAGAATTCTTCCCTGGGTTTGTGTCAGTGGCGGCCTGTCCATTAGGGGCACCAGGGCGACGCCCCCTCTCTCCACACCACCCCCCTATATGCATAGCATGAATCTATCCATGGCTGCTGTGGCCACCCCCTATTCATGCGTCAGGCTCCTTTCAGGGCACCGGGCGCATGAATTCGTTGCCAGGGTTTTTTTTTTTTAAGCACCTGATTAGAGCCAGAGACTCTAATAGGCTTCAAAATAGGGTGGGCTTGGGTCGCAGAGAATGCACTCCGATCCCACTCAGGTGTGTTACAACAGCAAATTAAATAATTTTCAGTTCTTGTGGAACTTTTGCAAAAATCTATTTATTGGTGGTCAGTGGGAAAAACACCCCTTACATTGATAGTGAGACTAGTGTCCCCCTTTCCAGTGGTGGCTAAAATGTCACCCTACAAACAGCTAACAAGATCACTGGGTTTATGCAGCTGACTCTACCAAGTGGTGACCCCAGAACTATGTGGGGGAACCATCAAATTGAAGGTCAATCAACCACAGCTCAAGGAACCCCTAGCAGTCTCTGGAGGAACCCTGGTTAAGAGAGGCTGGTCTAAATGATACAGCCGTTTCTGTCAAATGGCATAGAGATAACAAAAAGCTTGCACACTTTTATACATTTATGGCTAAATGTCATGATTTTTCTAACACACCTCAAAAGTTCTTTCTGAAAACATTTTGGCATACAGTCGTACAACACAACTTGCATCCCCTTAGTTTCCAAAGACTACAAGTTCCGGGTGCCCTGTGGCCAGGTAGCAGCTGCCAGAACATGATGTGGCTTGTGGTTGCTTGTCAGCTGATGCCCCTCCCAATTTTAGTGCGACTTCAGAAAGGAAAATACAGATTATATAACCAGGATCATAACACATTCCTACCGGTAATTATAACAGCCGCACATTGTACAATACCCAGACAGATAAATGTCTTCCATTACCTCTCGTTTTGTGCTGGGAGTTTCACTTCATGCTTTGACTTCCTAAAGGAGAACAAAGATGCAAATGGAGAGCGGATCTTCAGGAAGGAAGGTCCGGAGTTAGAGCTCTTCGGGGACTGGCAAGTCCTAGATGAGGACATCCTGGATGATTCCGAGTCTAAAACACAATAGAATTTTTTTGTATTAATAATTTATTCTCTACTTTTAGCAGAATTTGATTGCATACAATAATTGTAAAGCAACCTATGCTATAAAAAGTTGAAGGGGAAAAAACAATTTAGCAGATACCTTGGTTTACGATTTGCACAAGTTTAGGCATATCTCTCATTTCCCCCATGTTCTGCTAAAGGAAGGTCCATGTATGAGGCGTCCTATATAGTATGGTGCCCTGTATCTCATTAATAGTGACAGATATCTGTCACAAAATGTGTCCATCGGTGCAGAGGATCTCCATGGAGCCGTGTAAAGTCACTTGTAGAGTATGGAGCAGCACGTGCTACCCGAGCCAACTTATCAAATAATAGTCGCAATGTGCACGATCAAAGTACAAAGTATCTGGCTATTGCTAGAACGGCTCAGGATTTGCTCATAAAAAGCAACACAGATCTGAGCCTAGTTACAACAACACATACTCTAAATGTCAGTGTGTCTGAGGGAGTGGATGAGATTAATAAATTACTGCACTCGTCACTGAAATAAATCTTCCTGACAAAAATCACAAGACTGGGTACAGTATACAAATGCCTGGCTGCCATCAGGGACAATAAAGGGTTTGTAAGCTATATATCTGCACTCATTTATGCTCTAAACCTACCCATAGGAATACACCAAACACCTACCTGGAAAACAGGAGAAGTATGAGTGTATTTCTAGGAGTATGTTTAGAATGTAAATTAGTGGACAGACAACCCACACAATCAATGGACACGGCCTTCTGCACTTCACTACAGACCTCAAATGCCTACGTGAAAATCTTCTGGTCTCACAATTTGTACAAATGTTATGCACCTGTTCAATGGTATTCGAAAGGAATCGTTAGATCAATCTGATGAGGAACAAGCTCTTAGAATTCAAGTACCCTAAAGCCATCATAAAGAAGCCACTCGACAGAACAAATATGGTTTTGAACCAGATGTCACAAGATGGTGGTGCTGTTGGGGCTCCATTTGTTCAGATGCATAACTTAACATCTGAATTGATTAAACTGATAAATTCATGGCAGTATTCTTTCCTGTGACAATACACACATTCAAACAAAGTTAGAGATTTACTGATCAGAGCTGACCAGTGAGAAAATAGTTGAAAGTTCCCTTTTTATTTCTGAAAAGAAGGGTTGATTTAGATGCCAAGAACTGCAATTATTTGTAATTTGGCTGTTTGTGGTTCAATTTAATTGCACCCTCACACAGGCCAGAGTCGTAGAGATGCTAGCGCTCAATAGGGATTCCGGCATTCAGGGAGGGACAGTAGGCTCGTCGACTAGGCAACCCGTCAGAGGAGGAACAAGGATTCATCAGGCTACGCGAATTACGCCGGATACGCAACGTTCTTAGGATACACTATGGGCATAGCCAGATCTGGTCTTGATTCTTGTAATTTGGTTTAAAAAATAAATAAATAAATAAATGGGCTGCTCAGTTTAAAATGTTGGGGCCTATTTTTTGAGACCCTTCAGTTATGCCAATGTTACAACTGTAACACAGATTACGGTGTCTACTAATTAAAATGTCTGATCTCTGGTGTATATTGACACAACTGCAGGTATCTTCAACTGCAGATTTTCAAAAACACTGGAGCACCATTTGGATGGTCCTGGAGAATAGCCATCAAAACAGACCCATCAAAATAATCAAGATAAGCCAGTTTCAGACCACTTGTAATACTCAGCATGAAATCCATGAACTAAAAAGGAATAGTAATTGATCACATTCCATGGTGATCAATGGTGGTGTAACCATGGTGGTGACAAGGAAAAAGATTCTACTACAGAATAATTTCTTTTGGATTTACACCATACAAACCGGTATACGTAAAGGCCAGTTTTGTACCGGAAAGTTATTTTGTACTATACCATATTTTGCTCTTTTGGAACAAGTGTAATTGTATTTAGTATTTATGCTCTTTTTATTATGCTAGAATGGGTGCCATGTGTTCTATTGCTTGCTCCTTCCTGGTGCTACCCCACTGCTGTTATTCCTCAGACCTTTAGATCTTAGGCCTTTCTTTTTGCATTTCACACATGCACAGTATGGGCTTTCTGTGCTTGGAAAGCACATGCAATGGTGCAAACTTCTGGTTATCAATACAGGCGTCAAATGGAACATTCAACGCTCACAGTCCCGATTCTATTTAAGGCACAAGTAGGAGCTGTCCACTAAATGCAACCTCTGTTGATCAGGAGCACTTTGTCAATGGGCCCTGGGAGCAACATTTGATACTAAATTGTGGGGGTGGGTCTTTTTGGACCATACTGGACAGTAAAACTTAGATAGAATATTGAACAGAGAATAAAGAACTATTTGTTTGTTCTGTATGCTACCTTGGGAAGAAGGCCTCTGCTTCCCAAAAACATCACGTTGGTCAGTATATAACTCCAGTAAACTGCTTAGCTGGAACTAGATGTGCTGACATTTTTCTTTACATGTATGAAATACAGCCATGCGGAGGTGTCTGAACATACCTGCCTCGTGCTTCACACCAAAGCCCGGGCAATTCTGACAGGCCTTGGCTTCCAACACATCAAGGTAGTGTTGAAGCTATTCAGGTCCGTCACCCCCCCCCCCCCCCAAAACACATTCCTATTGGTTCATTGATATGATGGGCTACCTCTACTAGCCAACAGGAAGGTTCTAGAGGCAGAAAGGGGCAGCTAAGCTTTAGCATTATAAGAAGGACCAAAGTTTTGCTCGACAGCCTCAGTCCCCATTGCAAAGAGATTTGTCCTTGGCACCATTATCGCCAGGATTAAAAGTGACAGGATATCCAAAATATTACAGTTGGCACTAGAAAAAGAACAGACACAAAATCTTACACATGTTCTGGTGATAACAGAACACAATAAGGATTTTCCCTCACTTTAGAAAGATTTCTTCTCTCCTTCTGGTGTGTTTCTGGGCCAGGAAGTGAAGGGAAGTCACCTTAGTGCAGTGATTCTCAACCAGGGTTCCTCCAAAGGTTGCTAGGGGTTCCTTCAGCATTGGGCCATTTCTGCCTCTCGGATAAGTTCCCACCGACAACATTGATCTTTTTAGCTATCTGTAAGGAGGTAATTCTTCCCAATGACCACAAGTGTAAGGACCATTCTTCCCACTGACCATCACACTAATGTATCATGAGTTGTAGATTTCAAATTTTTAGTAGGGGTTCCCCGAGACTGGAGAACCATTTCAAGGGTTCCTCTGTGTTGAAAAGGTTGAGAAAGGCTGCCTTAGTGGGACACAGGTAGCAAAAAAATAAAAATGATCAAGCATCTGTAATCCTTCCTGCTCTATCCAAAAAATGTGGCTTGAGATATACTTTAAAGTGCAGTTCCAGGCAAACCCTAACTAGCCTTAACCACTTGCCCTCTGGAAGATTTACCAGCCTTCATGACCAGGCCATTTTTTGCGATACGGTACTCGGTTACTTTAACTGACAATTGCGCGGTCATGCAACGCTGTACCCAAATAAAATTGATGTCATTTTTTTCAAACAAATAAAGCTTTCTTTTGGTTGTATTTGATCACCACTTTATTTTTTTTTTTAAGTAAAAATCGAATTTCTTCATAAAATTTGAAGAACGTTTTGATGTCTACAATCTATTTTTTTTTTTATATACTATTAATGGTGGCGATCAGTGACTTATAGTGGGACTGCGCTATTGTGGCGGACAATCAGACACTGACACTTTGCGAGAACCAGTGACACTAATACAGTGATCTGTGCTAAAAAGATCACTGTGCTAATGAACACTGGCTGGGAAGAGGGTTAACTGTGTGCCTAGCCAGTGTTTTTGTGTACTGTATGTGCTGCTTTTACCAGGGGGAAGAGATAACTGCAGGGACACAAAATCCAAACCTTACCCCCGTCAGAACAGAGATCTGCCTTGTTTACATAGGCATATCTCCATTTTGTGTGCTCTACCGATGATCGGCAGGTGCCACAGGCATCCGGTGCACCCACAAATCAATCACAGCAGAAGCGGCCCACCGGCAGCACATGTATGTGCCCCCCAGGCGGAAATGCAGAATTGCGTATATATATATATATATATATATATATATATACACACATATACACATACACATACACACACACACACACACACACACACACACACACATATATATATATATATATATATCACACATACATATACAGGGCCGTCTTTAACGCAGGGCAAACGGGGCAGGTGCCCCGGGCCCTGTCATTATGGGGGGGCCCAAAGCTGCCCCTTTAGCCCACGTTTCACACTTGCCAAGTTGCCAACAGTCACATATTGTAGTGAGCCGCCTATCCCGCCGTGCTCTTGTCCCGACTGCATTCGGGAAAGCAGAGACATGATCGGGACAGCTTACAGCCATTTCACTCGTTGCTATTTGTTTTGGTATTTCTGTATTAAGTTTTGCTGCCCCCCGGCGTCTCGCACATCTCCACCCCCTGCACCTCCCCTACATGACTCATCAGTAGTTTTACCGTTCTCCTGCAGAACTAAGGACCATTCCTGAGGTGGAGCCTCCAGGCTTCAGCTGCTTGAGTGGGTAGGATGGGGGATGTGCCTGATCTCCGAGATCGCGCCTGGAAGAGGGTGGTGTGACAGTAGCTGGGCAGAGGGAGCCGAGCCAAGGGAGTGTGCCTGCCTGCCTGGAGGTAAAATCACACAGCAGGTCATTGTGGATTGGCTTGCAGGCACTTCTATGCTAAGTCTGCGGAGCTACTGCAGTATTGCAATAGCATAGAAGTGCTGCCTGCTAGGTGACACATGGGATGATGTTCTTTTTATGTAGAAATAATTAAAGTATTGTCACTGCCCCCAGGTTTTCACTGCCCCCTGGTGTGTGACCTCCCAATCCCATAGTGTGTGCCCTCCTGACCCCCATGTGTGTGCTTGCCTAACCCCATAGTGTGCCCCCTCCTGACCCCCATGTGTGTGCTTGCCTAACCCCATAGTGTGCCCCCTCCTGACCCCCATGTGTGTCCCCTCCTAACCCCATAGTGTGCCCCCTCCTGACCCCCATAGTGTGTCCCCTCCTAACCCCATAGTGTGCCCCCTCCTGACCCCGATGTGTGTCCCCTCCTAACCCCATAGTGTGCCCCCTCCTGACCCCCATGTGTGTCCCCTCCTGACCTCCATAGTGTGTCCCCTCCTAACCCCATAGTGTGTCCCCCTCCTAACCCCATAGTGTGTCCCCCTCCTAACCCCATAGTGTGTCCCCTCCTAACCCCATAGTGTGTCCCCTCCTAACCCCATAGTGTGTCCCCTCCTAACCCCATAGTGTGTCCCCTCCTAACCCCATAGTGTGTCCCCTCCTAACCCCATAGTATGCCCCCTCCTAACCCCATAGTGTGCCCCCTCCTGACCCCCATGTGTGTCCCCTCCTAATCCCATAGTGTGCCCCCTCCTGACCCCCATAGTGTGTCCCCTCATAACCCCATAGTGTGCCCCCTCCTGACCCCCATGTGTGTCCCCTCCTAACCCCATAGTGTGCCCCTCCTGACCCCCATGTGTGTGCCCACCTAACCCCATAGTGTGCCCCCTCCTGACCCCCATGTGTGTGCCCACCTAACCCCATAGTGTGCCCCCTCCTGACCCCCATGTGTGTGCCCTCCTAACCCAATAGTGTACCCCCTCCTGACCCCCATGTGTCGGCCCTCCTAACCCCATAGTGTGCCCCCTCCTGACCCCATACTGTGCCCTCCCGACCCCCTGGCATGTGCCCTCCCAACCCCCTGGCATGTGCCCTCCCAAGCCCCTGGCATGTGCCCTCCTGACCCCCGTTCTGTATATACCCTCCCAACCCTGTAGTGTGTGCCCTCCTGACCCCCTGTACTGTGCCCTCCTAACCCTCTGGTATGTGCCCTCTCAACCCAGTAGTGTGTGCCCTCCAGACCCCCTGGTATGTGCCCTACCAACCATAGTGTGTGCCCTCCTGACCCCCATAGTGTGCCCTCCTGACCCCCTGGTATGTGCTCTCCCAACCCCATAGTGTGTGCCCTCCTGACCCCCTGGTATGTGCCCTCCCAACCCCGTAGTTGTGACCTCCTGAAGCCCATACTGTGCCTCCCATGGTGTGTGACCTCCTGATCCCCCTGGTATGTGTCCTACTGTCCCCCGTACTGTGCCCTCCACGCGCCCATACTCTGCCCTTCTGCTCTCCGTACTGTGCCCTACTGACTTCTTAACCTCTGACCTGTCAGTTCCTGCCCTCTGCCCTGCTGACCCCCTATCCTCTGCCCTACTGTACCGTGTACACTACATCTACAGCCTACTGACCTCTGTACACTTCCCTACATACTACTGACCTCTGTACACTGCCCTACATACTACTGACCTCTGTACACTGCCCTACATCCTACTGACCTCTGTACACTGCCCTACATCCTACTGACCTCTGTGCACTTCCCCCCTTACTGACCTCTGTACACTGCCCTACATACTACTGACCTCTCTACACTGCCCTACATACTACTGACCTCTCTACACTGCCCTACATACTACTGACCTCTCTACACTGCCCTACATACTACTGACCTCTCTACACTGCCCTACATCCTACTGACCTCTGTACACTGCCCTACATACTACTGACCTCTGTACACTGCCCTACATACTACTGACCTCTGTACACTGCCCTACATCCTACTGACCTCTGTACACTGCCCTACATACTACCGACCTCTGTACACTGACCTACATACTACTGACCTCTGTACACTGCCCTACATACTACTGACCTCTGTACACTGCCCTACACCCTAAGGCTAGGGTCACACTTGAGCGGGTTTGAATGGGTTTTTGTGCCTGCGTTTTCTGCAACAAAAAAAAATAAAAAAAAAGAAGGTGCCTCCACCTTTTTCAAAATGCAGCCGCAGGTGACCTGGTGACCAAAACTAAGCTGCATATTCCAGATGTGCATGAATCAGTGTTTTGTAAAAGGGTAGAATAATTGATTGACCTCAGGAGTGTATTCACTTTTTACTGCATGAGAATAGTCTGCTGGCTTTGTTAGCTGCGGCTTGGCATTGCATGTTATTGCTAAATCTGTAATCTATGACATGTTTCTGGTGTGTCAGTATGGTACTGACTTTGTCTTGCGGACATGTTCCTGTGTGTGTCAGTACAATATGATACTGACTCTATAATTTAATTGGTTGGTGTTTGTTATGGTGTGTAAGTTTGGAACCTATTTTTTGTCTGCTGACATGTTTTTGGTGCATAAGTATGCTACTTATTATTTCTCCACAGGCATGAATGATGTGCCTCTAGAAACTAATCAGTGAGTGACAATGATAAGCAGTAACCTATAGCAACCAATCAGTTAGCAGTAATGATGTGTAGTAACCTCTAGCAACCAATTAATGAGCGGTTATGATGTGTAGTAACCTCTAGCAACCAATAAGTGAGCAGTAAGGAAGTGCAGTAACCTATAGCAAGTAATCAGTGAGTGTGGACCAGTTCTTTACATTTACACTATTAAAGTTTTTTGAGATGAGTGCGTGTATTTGTTTTTTGGGATGTTGGGGTGGAGAGCGAAATTGCATAGGGAGGGGGGCCCCAAGAAAAAGTTTGCCCAGGGTCCAATCAATATTAAAGACGGCCCTGCACGTATACATACATATATACACACACACACACACACACACACACACACACATACGTGATCCTGCACAGGAGGGCTGTCCTCTAGCAGTAAATCTGCCATAGGGTGGTCCGGACATGGTTAAAATTGCCCCTGCTGCCCTCCAGCTGATGTGCGGTAGGATGAAAGCAGAACCAGTGTGCCGATCACAGCACATCACACAGTTTCCTTTTTTTTTCTTTTTAAATTAACTTGATGAAATGAAAGTTAACACAGTAACAATCATTAGGTTCGATTGGCCACAGTGGGGTGCCAGGCCACGATTATCTTGTACTGTGCTTGGAAAAAAGCCATGTATGCCATACTTTTTTCAGCGCACGCCACCGTAATACTGTTGCGTGAACCAGCCAAGGAGAAGACCAATAGCTAGAAATGGCTAGAAATAGCCACCCAATGCAGTTCTACCACACCTGATGTGAATGGGCTCTCAATCTAAAACAGGTTTTAGTGAGGAATATATTGTCCTGTTGTCCCCCAAAACAGATTTGGGATACTCTGCATTCTGTGGGATGGCATCAGAAAGATAATGACATTACCCGCTACAATATGGAAGTCGGGGCTAACATTTTCCCCCCATGCCTGCGTTTTTCTTCTACTATCATACAGTGATTTATAAGGGGCATATGGAGGCCCAAAAGAGCGGACCTTGCTTTCTAGTGCAAGGTTCACACTAACAACTATATTCTGATTACTGCAGATAATAAAAATTATTAATAGAACTACTCAGTTCTTGTATACTGTACATTCCGGAACAATGCGAATATCTGAATGTGAGCTTGGACATTACTCTACAAATGATATCAGAATTGCTGTGCCTGTAAATCAGTTCTAATTTCAGTTAACGGACTACAAAGATAAGTATAATAATTATGCTGGCAGCTTGCCCATATTATACCCGACCTAAAATAATATAACCAATTATGTGTGAGTAATATGTTGCATACGGTAGCTTTCAAATTTGAGATTTTCTTCAAATCCACATTAAAAAAAAAAATTATATAACAAAAAATAAAAAATATTCCACAGATTAGTCCACTCAGTGATTTTGCAGTAAAACGCTATAGTGTAAAAAGTATTTGGATGCCTGCCTTTACAAGCATATGAACTTTAATGGCATCCCAGTCTTACTCCATAGGGTTCAATATTGAGTTGTCCCACCCTTTGCAGCTATAACAGCTTCCTGGGAAGGTTGCCCACAAGGTTTAGGAGTGGGTCTATGGGAATGTTTGACCATTCTTCTAGAAGCGCATTTGTGAGGTCAGGCACTGATGTTGGACGAGAAGGCCTGGCTTGCAGACTCTGCTCTATTTCATCCCAAAGGTGTTCTATTGGGTTAAAGTCAGGACTCTGTGCAGACCAGTCAAGTTCCTCCACCCCAAACTGCTCACCCATGTGTTTATGGACCTGGCTTTGTGTACTGTTCCAAATCATTTGGTGGGAGGGGGGATTATGGTTTGGGGTTGTTTTTCAGGGGTTGGGCTTGTCCCCTTAGTTCCAGTGGAGGGAAATCTTAAGGCGTCAGCATATCAAGACAATTTCATGCGCCCAACTTTGTGGGAACAGTTTGGGGATGACCCCTTCCTGTTCCAACATGACTGCGCACCAAGCAAGGTCCATAAAGACATGGATGAGCGAGTTTGGAGCAGAGGAACTTGACTGGCCTGCACAGAGTCCTGACCTCAACCTGATAGAACACCTTTGGGATGAATTAGAACAGAGCCTGCAAGCCACACCTTGTCCAACATCAGTGTCTGATCTCACAAATGCACTTCAGGAAGAATGGTCAAACATTCCCATAGACACACTCCTAAACCTTGTGGACGGCCTTCCCAGAAGAGTTGAAGCTGTTATAGCTGCAAAGGGTGGGCCAACTCAATATTGATCCCTACGGACTGAGACTGGGATGCCATTAAAGTTTATGTGCGTGTAAAGGCAGGTGTCTCAATACTTTTGACAATATAGTGTAGGTTGCATAAGTCATAAGTCATTTCTCCTAATCCATTATACAAAAAAAAAAAAAAAAAATCATCAAAAAAAACAAAACCGAAGTCATGATTGGCAGTATCTACTAAAACTGAAATATTAGTTTTGGGTGGTTTGATGTCATCACATTGTAAAATGCAGGAGTTAAGACAACAGCATTCCTAGCAGGAAACAAACAGTCAAATGTGTTTATTTTTCTAGCTCTTTATTTATGAGCACCAGATGATAAGTAAACAGTATTGTTTTCAATGTGGAATGAATAACACAAGGTTATCATAATGCTACATGAATGATATACCCGTCTGTTACCATAACCCTGCAATGCCTGTCAGTGCCCCAAGGCAAGGAATCCACACAGCCATATATCACAGATAAAGACCTTAAAGTGACACTAAACTCTGGTTTAACCACTTGACCTTTGGAAGATTTACCCCCTCCATGACCGGACATTTTTTGCGATACGGCACTGCGTTACTTTAACTGACAATTGCGCTCTGCGCGTTTTATTTTTTGCGCTATAAACAAAAAAAAGCTTTCTGCTATGAAAAAAACATAGCCAATAAAATAAATAAAAAAATCTAAAAATGTCTTCATCAGTTTAGGCCAATCTGTATTCTGCTACATATTTTTGTTAAAGAAAAAAATCTCAGCCGCAACGCTTCACTTCCTGATTCCCTCAACGAGAATGGCGGCGGCAGCAGCCGAGAAACGAGCGATTTCTCGGCTTTGGCTGCCGACATCGCTGGACCCTGGAAGAGGTAGGTGTCCATTTATTAAAAGTCAGCAGCTGCAGTATCTGTAGCTGCTGGCTTTTAATATTTTTTTTTTTTTTGGCGCAATCCCTCTTTAAAGACTTTGCTACAGATATTAAAAAGGGAACTAAAAACATGCCGTACGCAATTCTTCAGCATTGTAGGGATCTGCAAGCTTATTGTGCAAAGCAATGCGGAAATTGGTTGATATGCAAAGCATTATGACTGCTGATTATATGCTATGGGTCACTGTACTTTGCACCTCATTCTGCAAGCTATAATTTACTTGCAGGAAGTCTATAAATGATTGTTCAGTTCTATATCTCAGTTCATGTGTTGTACAACAGAATGTGCCCCATAACCTACCTGTATGTAAAAAATAAATATAATAAAACAAAAAAGTGGCCCGCCATACAAATCAGTTTACAACTAGCATGGGAGAGGTGCACATGGGAATGACAACACTAAAGTTCCCCAACACTCAATCAAAACAGCCAGCATAAAAAGCCTGAAAAAAGTCATCTAGTTACTCAGGCAATTGATCAGGCATTGACCGCACATGTTCTGCACGTTACTTTATGCCTATGCCTCTGTTATTGGATAGATATGAGCGCCGTCCAAAAATTTGTTTCGCTTCGTATCTAAAAAAAATCGTCTTTCGTAATTCACGTACGAAATTCAATTACGAATTTTCGTTAGATTCGTAAACTTGTCGTTAAAATAACGAAAGTTTGTAATGATAAATTTATCATTATGAGGGGTTCCCACCATCCCTGTGCTGTGCTGACTTCCTGGGTTTTTAAACGTTTCTGTTAATTTGGATCCAAAATTCGTAAACTAAATTTCGTACTTCCTCTGAGTGATTGGTGAACAAAACACCAGTCACTTTTCTGTTAATTTGGATCCGAAATTCGTTAACGAAATTTCGTACAAAATTCGTATGCATAAAAATTCGTATTTCGGATTCGTACGAATTTCCGTAAATTCGTATGAATTTTTGATTCGTACGAAACTAATATCGCACATGTCTATTATTGGATGCATCTCTAACAGTTTTAATTATGACCCCATGTTTAATATAGAAACTTGTATTATTCTGCTCTTGTGTGAAATAAGATCCTTAAATGACAAAAAAAGCCTAAAGAAAGTTTCAACAATTATCTTTCAGAGGCTTTTGTTGCACGCATTCAATTTTCAAATACGTGGAAAAGTGAACCTTCTGTGTCAAGATCCCTCTGCAAAGTGCAGTCCCCAACCTGGAATATGTTCAGAATATAACAATGTGTACGCTGAAGGAAGACTTACCTTACAGGTAGCCCCAACTTGGTTAGAGGTCCCTAAAGGTCTTTTTTTAAAAATGTTATTCAAATGCTGAAAGTTTAATTAAATTTTATATTTTGAGTGCTGGGACATTTTTGCATTGTTATAAACATAAAATGGAAATAAACTTACAATTCTTAATAACTTTAGGATTTCCCCCAAAAAAAATAATAATAAAAAAAAATCACGTACTTAGCTCCGTGATTAGTATAATTCAATTCTTAGCTCCTTTGCTCCTATTATTGCTTTGGAGAAAATCCTAGACCTCTCAACACTAATGTCGATCATTACATGTGCAGTCTGTCGATAACTACTTTACAATTGGTGAAAGCCCTTCTTCCCCTTTGTTGTTGAAAGAGAACCCACCGCCTCCTCCCTTTCTGACTCACCTCCCTTAGGGGTTTTCTTCTTAAGATGATGGGTCAGAGGAGGTCTCACCAAACTTCTGACGTCCGGGTCATCCTTAAACTTCTTTTTCTGGATCTCTTCGAACCACTCTCCAGACACGGCGTGCAGCCATTTCACATCTCGCTTGGAGGTCTCGAGTTTGCTGAAAAGAGACAGAAGAGGGTTTGTCTAGCGACTGCTCTCTGTCTGAGTTTTCCTCCCAATGCTGCATGTTTATTAGAATAATTAGACATTCTGCAGACGCCAAAGACACAAACCTGTTGGACCAGATGTTTTGTGACGTCACTGGCACAGCTCGTGAAGGTGACACTCCTGTTGGACGGGGACGGTTGCAGATGTTGCAGGGGACAGGGATGTCACATAACACGGGTGATGCTAGTTAGGTGATCCATGGGGGGAGTGTAGACAACTGGGAACATGTACACAGGGAGGTGCAGCTGCTGTACAGGTTAGCGCGAGGCACATCTGTCACTGTGCCAAATTATTTCAGCTTTGTGCAATGTTTACAGCACAGATTGAGAAATCAGTTTGGTCATTGCCAATGCTAAAATAGATTTCTAAGGCTCTGTGCTGCTGATTAGGAGTATTCAGGCTTAAATACAATATTGTACTGGGGACTACCCAAAATTAGAGGACTACTCGCATAACACTGGGTATTAGAATCAGGGCTTTTTTTTCAGCAGGAACACGGAGTAACACAGTTCCGACATCACAGGAACTGAAACTATGTAATGGCATGGGGTGCCCTAGAGGGTCAATTGATGCTGACTGCTGGGTAATCCATCGTTGCTGGATGGGATCTATTTTTGCAGAGGAAGGGGGTCTATTGTTGCTGGGGAGGTCTCCTGTTGCTTGTGGGGATCTATTGTTGCTGGGAGGGATCTACTGTTGAGGGAGGGGTACTTATTGCTGGCTGCTGGGGAATCTATTGTTGCTGGAGAAGATCTATTTTTGCAGAGTGGGTCTATTGTTGCTGGGGAGGTCTATTGTTGCTGGAGAAGATCTATTTTTGCAGAGTGGGTCTATTGTTGCTGGGGAGGTCTATTGTTGCTGGGGGTGGGTCTTATGTTGCAGGAAGTCATTCATTGCTGGGAGGGATCTACTGTTGAGGGAGGGGCACTTTTTGCTGGCTGCTGGGGAATCTATTGTTGCTGGAGATCTATTTTTTGCAGAGGGGAGGGTCTATTGTTGCTGGGGAGGTCTATTGTTGCTGGGGGTGGGTCTTAGGTTGCAGGGGGTCATTCATTGCTGGGAGGGATCTACTGTTGAGGGATGGGTCCAATTTTGCTGGCTGCTGGAGGGTCTATTGATACTGGGGTGAATCTATTGTCTGAGTGTCCATTGTTGCTAGATCTATTTTACTGCCTTTCTTGTTATCAACAAATTCCATACAAAATACTTAGAACCACAAAATGATACTTGGTTCTGTATTCAATAAAAGGGGTGGTACTGGGAGATGGGTAAGGGGTAGAACCAAGGAAGGGTAATCGGAGCTGGGTAGAGGCAGTCAAGGGGTGACTCAGAAGGGAGGAGTTGCTGCACCCATTCTTCGGAATAGAAAATCCCTGGTTAGAATAGATTTGTGGGGTTATGCTAAATATAAGGATTATGAATTAAAATTGTTTACGAAACCCTTTGCATTCCTTTTTTTTTTTTTCTTTTTTTACAAAAGTTGTGTACTAAAATATTATATATTTTAAAACACAAAAAAGCCATTGCTACCAATCGGAAAAAAAGTTTTACTAATTAGATTGCAGCAAACTAAAATGTGATGGTTGTCATGAACGAATGCATTTTATGCAGTTCAAAAAAATCCAATAATTTTTTTTAAAATAAAAAAAGAATACGTGAAGGTTTTACCTGCAGCTGTGTGTAAAAAGGCAATGGCTGTGATACCCAAACAAATGGAATGAATCCATTAGCGTAAAGAAAGTGAATGCCAGACGTCTGCACTTAGCCGTCAAGCTCTATTCAGTCACCACTTTGTGGGTGTGTTCACCATGACAGTCACACGTGAATGCCCAGACTGTGAGCGAAACGCTGAGTATGAGCTGTTTGCACACAAATGTTTTTTCTGAGGTTTTCAGCAAAAGTACTTAATGTTTTGTCTTTCAGAAATGAGCCCTTCTAGCACACCCAGGAAAGACGTTTTTGTGGTTAATATGTTGCTTAGCACTGTGCTAATCATATTTTCTCTTCTATCAGACACGGGTAGAATGTGTAGTAGACCATACCCCTGTACTGATGAGTTGCATCTCACAGCTCCTTTTCTGTACTGGGGACTACAGCCGCCTATACCTGAATCGAATTTCAGCCAGTTCACCAGCGACTGGCCGAACTTCGATCTATGTATGGACAGGCTGATTGTACCCAACCAGCCTGTTGGATTATTACAAGCGATTACTGCTGGTGGCTATAGCTGCTAGCAGTAAACATTGTGTTCTCCCGACTGGGAAGGTTCCCTGTGCTGCCCCCCACTGGCAGAACACAATAGCGATGCGAGGGCACTGACTGTGGTGTTGGTGGAATCAAGCGATTTTCTTTCCTTCTACCCAGCAGTGGAATTTTTACCACCCTTTAACCACTCCCCCTCAAGCTGCAAAGCCAGAGAACAGGGTTGTACACATGCCACAGCCATGATGCTTTGCTTTATGGTGTAGCTGTAGCAAAGTCCCGGGCCCCTTTAGGCCTAATGGTGACCTCCAGAGTCAGGGACAGCTGACATCCTTCTGTGTCGAGTGGGTTACAAGGCATGGTGGGTGTAATGCAAGATGAATTGGTGGGCGCCAGACACTTAAATATGCAAAAAGATTTATTGTCTCTTAAACAGAACTGTGTGAGAGAAAGTCAGGGCCAGGACACCCTTAGGTAGATGCAATGTCAATTGGCAGACTTTGAGACTTCTATAGGCAGACAGCCATACAGGTGAAGGCCTCCAGCTGGACACCACTTCTCTGTATAGGAAGGATGCTGTCTATGGCAACAGTCTTGTAGAAGTCACTAACTGTAATTATATCCAACTATTTGCAACACTAACAGTTCTCAGCTTACTCCACAATCGCTCACTGAGACTCCCAGTCTCTCCTCACTAGACTTCAGATCCACTAGCTACTGGATCCCCTGAGCTCTTCCACTGTGAGCACTCAGTATCTTCAACGTCACCCCCGCTTCCCTACTGGGTCCCTGGCTTGGCACTTGCAGATATTCTTCAAGCATCACCCCTGCTGATACGCTAGGTCCCTGGCTTGGCACCCACTGATGCTCCACAAGTGTCCCACTGGGTCCCTGACTTGGCACTTACTGAAGTTTTCCCGCTTCTTCACCATCCCCGGCTGGTGAGAAGTCTGCTCTGGTACTGGCATCAGCTTACTCACAGTGGTCTCCAGTAGCAAGGTGCATGGTCCCTTAGTGGCGACAGCTTCCCCTCTACCTCCAACCACGACTGGTTCCCTGGCCCGTGGAACCGTTACTTCTGGTTGGACTACAAGCCCCCAGTCCCAACCCTACGCTGCTCTCCTGCTCCTGGATAGGCCCTCAGACAGCCTAGCAGCCAGATGTCTCCTGGATAGGCCTAAGGTTTACGGCCTAGCAGCCCGGGGCAACATAACACACGTCCACCCAGGCAGCCGGGTGGCACAGAACCTCGATCACCTAACTCAAATAGGCTCTCCCAGCAGGCCAAGGGACCAAAGAAAATCCCTGCCCATTGGCTGAGACACCCCATCCATTTATTCATAATCTGTCCTTGCTATGCCCTTATCTTATCCAATGTCACCAGATACCAGGCCACCTAGTGACTGAACAGAGAAGTGCAGCAATTCCAGAATTAGGGGGAAAAAAAATAAAAAAAATCAATGGATCTCCTAACAATTGGCCAAGACAACTATCGCCTGGCAACTAAATTTAATAGCAGCCCTGCCTAAACATCAGGGTGCTACATAGCAAAAATGATTCCCCCATCACGTTTGGCGAGCAGTGCCATCTGCTGAACGCAACACATTCAACTGAATGGGGCCATTCTGCAACTGCATGCATTTCATCCACAACACGGTGGTGTGGGTTTTTAGCGGTTAAAACAGGCATTGAGGAGGCAGCATAACAGCTCCCTGAAGATTAAAGCCTAGTACTCACAGGCAGAATGTCACGCGACATTGGACGGTTCAATAAAAACCGCCCGACATTCGGCCTGTGTGTATGACAGCTGGTCCAACAGAAGCCGGCCCTGCGGCTGGCTTCTGTCGGATGTACATGCTGGAAAACCAGCAGCCGACCGACTCCCAATCGACGCTTTCAGCTGACCGGAGTGTTCTGGCGGGGGGTGTCAACCCCCTGTCAGAACACAATAGAACAGCAGGGGAAATCATTGTACTAACATCGGATTGTTAGTACAGCTAGTGGTGTGTACTAAGCTTAACGGTTCCATCCTTATTTAATTAACCTTAGATTCATTTCCCATGAGCTGCCACGGATCACTTTTCAGAGGGCGTAGCTTGTATAAACAAGCACCTGGTTTATTTGAAAGTCAAGTCAGTCTTATCAAAAAGGGGGGGGGGGGGGGATTTTGCAGGCAAGAGTCAAGTAACAGAGGCAGCAACATGATTCCAGGTGTCAGAAATAGTGGAAGAAAGTATTTTAAAAACAGATTGTAGACTCTAAAATGATTCACATAAAAACGACAAACAGCCTTCTGCTTGGTTGTAAAAAATAATAATAATAAAAAAAAAAAGCGCTCCTAAAGAATGAGAGGTTTATTAGAGGAATCTCCGATAGGAAAGAGACTTCCTGGGCAGGAAGCATGACAGATCTGGCATTCTGCTCACCTTTCTTACCAGTGCATGTGGTGTAGAGCCAAATCAAACAGCACAGCACATTGTCCTGTCTTTATACATAACATAAAATTCTTACATCTCCTTCCCTCCATTAAAAATTAAAAAAGGAGCTGCCAGATTTGTTCAGATATATCTAATCAGGTCCCCCCCCCCCCCCCCATCAAGGTGCGCATATCCCTTATGACGTATGTTCCTGGCAACATACGTCAGTCCGGGAACACTTTATACAATATTGGTGGCGCCAGATTTATGTCTGCCCAAAAAAAAAAAAGCGGCACAAACATTTTCTCATGTTTTATATGGGAATCATCCAGCCACTGATCTCCATTCTATGATGCAATTACTGGTCTTTTCTACTTAAATTCTGGATGCCTGGCTAGAATGCAGATCCAATGGCTGCAATACTTTCACTGACTGGGAAACTAAGCAGATCAGGAATTCTGATGCCACTCCTGACATGCAAGCTGGTACTCGCTCAGTGACTCTGAAAATATGGCGGCTGGAGACAGATAAATAGTATTTTTAGCAGGTTAGCAATGGCAGCCTACATATTTATTGCAGTGTAGGCTTCCTTTAGCATTCCATTGTACTAGAACAAGGGTGTCACTCAATTTCATCATGGGCCGCATCAGCATTGTGGCGGTTAGATCTGTATATGTATCTACTCTTTAGCATATTAAGTAATTTCCTCTGTATTCGATTATTGCGGATTTAGTAATAACTAAAGGCTTAAGCTGTGAAGGACAGGTGCAGCTCCTGTGGTCAAAAGCTTAGGTAAGCCTCTGCTGAGCACTAGCGAGGCATAGAAAGCTGCAGAGGACAGACAAGCTCTAAGTCTGAGTTCACACCTATGCGAATTGGATGCGGATTTCACCGCATCCACTTTGCATGACAGGAGATTGTGACCGCCTCTCTATAGAGCCAGTTCACATATCTCCATTGCAGCTGCGGAGCTGCTTGCACAGAAACGCTGTGCATCTTGGCCTCCGTTTCAGGGCCCAATTCCGGCAAAAATTCGGCCCCCGACTCGTCCCTGAAACGAAGAACAGGGACGCACCAGACCCCTGGTTCGAGACGCATCCATCGGAGGTGTGAACCAGGAGCTGGTTGAGATCTGCATTACAAAGAACCCTGGGTTTCAGTGCTCCATAATGGGTTATCACAATTGAAAACAAAATGTTATGTTGTTGTATATTGTGCTTTAAAAGGGGTTTATGGAGCATAAAGCTTAGATATAATCATGCAAAATCAGGCTCCCCTTGAGGGCAACCATTGCACAAAAATCAGCAAGATAATGGGGAACTAGCTGTACTGGTAGATCAAATGAAATAGTTGCAAAATCTTTATTCTTAGGGGCATATACATATTTTATCTAAATTCCAAAAAAATACACAGAACCCTTGCCAAAAAAATAAAAAATAAATAAGTCAACAAGAGAAAAAAATAAAAGAAAAAAAAAAAAAATTGTACAAAATAGTACACAAATGTAAAACATTTCAGCAAAAGATGAAAAAATAAGGAAAGAAGGGTTTGCTACAGCAATTCTGTGTAAATACATAATAGCTTCATTGTAAATCAGAGGTAGCCAACAGCTTCAGCTAACTACAAACCCTAAATTTAGCATTTTTTTGGTAAATATGTTGCTTATATAATTTATATTTTATTATGCTGGTAAAGGGATTAGTGCAGAACATTCTGACAATGTCTCTATTATACAGACCAGAGTCTGGGTTGTCAAACTGAAAGAAGCCCTCGGAAAGAAAATGTACTGAAAAGGAGGCCTGTAGTTGTGAGCCCAGTGGGTTGCAGATTGTACAAGGTGCACCCAAAACCCTTAACTGGCCAAAGAAATTGGTTAACACAACTTGAAGAGGGCCTTAAAGTACTAAAAAGTAGGTTATGGAGATCTGCTTTAAAGTCAAATTTTCTTAGTTTTGGATAAAAGGGGTGATGGGTTGAAGACATTGTCATGTTCTCATTAAGTTCTCCTCCAACTACCCACATTACCACTGTCACCAGGAATGAATGTGAGGGTAAATTGAAAATTATGAGTTGCCCCCAGAACAGGAATAGAGGGGGAATCTATCTACAGAAATACCTTGGATTATGAGCATATTTCTTTCCAGAAGCATGCTTGCAATCCAAAGCACTCATATCACAGTGAGTTTCCCAATTAGAAGTAATGGAAACTCGGTCCACAATCACTGCTGGTGTATGCAGTTCTGTATGTGGCCATAAATGCGGGGGTGCTGGTGACGCTCGGGAACGGTTGACACTTCTGGGTGCTCTGACACACGTTACGCCTGCCCCACCCAGCTGGGAGTGTCTACGATCATCTCCGAGTTCTCCAGGAAGAGCTGGAAGCCACCAGCTCCCCCGGACCTCTGGCCACATACAGTACAGTAATATATACACTAGCGGCTTTAGTACATGGAAGAGCACCAGAGTCCTGCTCGTCTTGCAAGACAGCGCTCGCATATCAAGTCAACATTTAAAAAAAAAAAAAAAAAAAAATGTATGTCGTCTTGAAAAACACTTGTATATCGTGTTACTCGCAAACCAAGGTATTACTGCATTTGAAATCGCAAGAAAATTTGAAGGAGCAGGTTGAAAATTTTTCCTCAAACTAATGGATTTCTAAAAGTAAACGATGATTTCATTCAGGAATATACATTCCAAAATTGAATGTTAAAAGTGGAAGTAAACCCCGGATGATTTTTCTTATTTTTCAAATGTTAACATACAATAGCTCATTACAAGGTATAATAGATAGAAATCGGCCTAAAACGAGGTCTGCAAATACCTTTTTTAGGGTCTTTAGATTATCTTAATTTCCGGGTATTGGCCGCGCCATTGTATGTGCCGTTTGCTGAATCCTTTCTGGACGTAACTTCCGCGCTTACTCTGTATCCCTTAGGAAATCTCATGCATGCGCCGTATCAGGAAGGAGATGAACACTGCAGCATCGTGAGACTTCTCCTCTGTGCCGTTCAGAGGGGAAGCTCGTCCACAGACATTTCCCAACATGCAGCTAATCCAGAAACGGCACACTTTAGGTGCCGTTAATGAACGATCCTACTGTGCAATCGCGCATTACGTCATCTAAGATTAAAAGACGATTTGGAAAAGACAGCAGTAAGTACACTTTCACAGGCAGCAATCTCTGCCTGCGTTATCTACTTTATGAACATATAAACTTGTCGAGGAAAGTTTACAACCACTTTAAAAGCAGACAAAATTTCAAAATACTGTCGAATGACATTTGCCAAGTCATTAAAACGTACTGATAATTTTCCAATGAACAGGGATTCATATGGCCAACTTTTAGAAGCACCTAGCTACATTGGACAAAGTACTACATGTACTTTGTAACATGGGGGGGAACAATGTAGAAAAACATTGTAACAGTTCTTCTTTAACCACTTAAGCCCCGGACCAATTTGCAGCCAAAAGGACCAGGCCCCTTTTTGCGATTCGGCACTGCGTCGCTTTAACTGACAATTGCGCGGTCGTGCGACGTGGTTCCCAAACAAAATTGGCGTCCTTTTTTTCCCACAAATAGAGCTTTCTTTTGGTGGTATTTGATCGCCCCTGCGGTTTTTATTTTTTTGCGCTATAAACAAAAATAAATAGAGCAAATAGCAATATTTTTTGCTTTAATAAATATCCCCAAAAAATATATAACATTTTTTTTTTTTTTTTCCTCAGTTTAGGCCGATACGTATTCTTCTACATATTTTTGACAGGGAACAGGATGACAGGGAACAGCCGATCAATGACAGGCAGAGTAGGAAGCGTGGGGAGAGGTTTGTTTACACAGACCTCTCCCCGTTCTTCAGCTCTGTGACCCGCTGGTCCCGCGGCCGGGGTCACAGAGCTCGCGACCCCGGCTAGGCTATTAAAAGGGCCACGTACCGGTATGTGGTTTTGCCTAGCCGTGCCATTCTGCCGGCGTACACCGGCGCGAGGCGGTCGGGAAGCAGTTAAAGTGGAGTTCCACCCTGTCTTTGACAGGTATCCTGTTCCCACTTCCGAGAGCCACAGCCACGGCTATTGACGTCACCGCTCGGCTCCCTCCTCCTCCCTGTTGCCAGGCCAGTAGGAGAGAGGAGTGGAGCCTCTCCCATGTGCAGTAGGGTTCCCGGAGTGAAGCCTAAAAGCTACAATGCCAGGTTCCCTTACCCGCAATGGCGGTGGCAGCACCCAAAAGCTGATGGAAACATCAGCTGCGGTGCCAACATCGCTGGACTCCAGAACAGTTAAGTGTCCTATTAATAAAAGCCAGCAGCTGCAGTATGTGTAGCTGCTGGCTTTTAATTTTTGCAGTGGTGGGCGGACCTCCGCTTTAAAGGGTTAATAAACCCCATGGGCATAGGGCAGCAACATAACGCACAGGGTTGCTGGATTTCTGTTCAGTTTGTTTTTCAACCCTTTATTTTCTGCACTGATGCATGCGCACACAACTAGGACTACAGCTTTGCAGAGATGCCAGGAAGCGTAAAACGAGCCAGAACCTTGTTCTCCAAAACTGACAATAGTGGCTCTGATATTGGGGTCCGATGACTGCGGTGCCCAGGGAAGGTGTGAGATTTGTCTGCATGCTTGTCAACCACGATTTGACAATACCAGATGTGCGAATCAGAGCATTTTCGTCTTGGTAAATAGTGTGGTCTTCAGGAAAGACTGCACTATGGGTGCACATGGTAGGCCAAAATTCGTACATAGTCACTGGCAGTGACTCTACCTTTCAAGGTCATGATAGGGCCTGTAGAACAGGGGTCCCCAACCACCGGGCCGTGTCCTCTCTGCAGCCGGGCCGCAAAAGAGGTGGACAGCATGAGAGAGCCAACAAGCAGACGGGCGGGAGGGCAGCATGGCAGAGCCGGTGGGCAACATGACAGAGCCAGCGAGTATGCAGCATAACAGAGCCAGCATGAGAGAGAGAGCAGAGAGATGATATCTGAATGACAGCCGTCCTGTCCTCACTGTGCAGCTGCGGGCAGCAGAGAGATTACATCATCTCTCACTGCCCGCCCTCTCTCTGGGACCCAGCCAATGCACATGTGCTGCATCTGGTGGCAAGTGACGTGACAAACTGCATCTGGCGACAGGTGACATGGCAAGTGACAAGCTGCATCTGGCGGCAGGTGACAAGCTGCATCTGGCAGTAGGTGACGTGGCAAGTGACAATCGGCATATGGTGGCAGGTGACGTGGCAAGTGACAAGCTGCATCTGGTGGCAATTGACACACTTAGGGCTCCCACTGATCCTCAATTATGGGAAGTTGAACTATTTCATATTACAATGCAATATTATAAATAATGCACTTCATTCATCCTGACACCATATCAACCATGGTGCCATGATAATTGAAGCGCCAACACCAGCCATTGCCCTGACAAATTGCCTGCGAAAACCTGGCACCATGCTTTACTGTTGGAACAAGACAGTCCTGGTCGTAAGCTTGGGTCTGTGTTCGCCACGTGTAAACATGTCCGGTGGTTGGAAACAGTATGAAGCTCGATTCATTGGACCATCTTACAGTCTTCCATTGATCGATAGTCCACAATTTATGGGTGTTGCACCACTCTCTCCTCTTCTGAGCATTACTATCGATCACTAGTGGTTTGGCAATCGCAGCTTGCCTATGAATGTTTTGCTTACAGAGTTCCTTCCGCACAGTTTTTGTGGACACAGACTTTTGAAGACTAAGATTGAGCTCGCAGTCACTTTTGCAGCAGTTGCTTTCTTAGTCTGGGTCACAATCCTGCACAATGGCCTTTTGTCTCCTTCGGTCTGTTGACCATATCGACCTCGCTTATGCTGATCAGATAATGTTTTCCCAGAAACTGTATATACCGTCATAACCGTTAATACTGTACCTCGTGACACCACATATAAATGGGCAACTTCGGTTACAGAGGCACCAGCTAAGCGAGCATTAACAATTTGCCCTCTTTGAAACTCCGTAAGCTCTGAGATGACTCCGTATTACTAGCAGGGCACCCAGTGAATGACGAAAGGGAGGCTTCCCGCCTGTTAGCTAGGTGTCTCATCACACACTTTTTAGAGGCTCCCAGCTCCCACTTCCTCCCAAGGCACCGCAAGGAAGTTCACCTCTCCCCCTCCCTCTCGGCAAACATCTAGGACACGTCACAGATGATTGCCCGGCCAGTCACAGCGCGCATTGCGCCTCGAGCATGTGCAGTGCATGCCCACAGTGACAATGTCGGCGCCGCAGAGAGGAGGGGGAGACTAGCGAGGCTTTGTTCCCCCGCATCGCTGGACCCTGAGATAGGTAGGTGTCCGATTAATAAACTACACATGCTCATTCTTAGCTGTTGTGCTGATCATCTGGCTTTATTACTTACCTGGTCACTGACCTGGAACAAAATTTCCAGATGGAAAAAAGTCAGACTTTTAAATCTATATTCCTTCATGAGTGACACACTTGAAGAAAGGATCAATCAGCAATGGTTACCTCCACATTTCTCTCATATGGGTGTACTTTAAATAAAGACACAAAACTGAAAAACATTGATTACCACCCTGAACACACCATCCCCACTGTGAAACATGGTGGTGGCAGCATAATGTTCTGGGGATGCTTTTCTTCAGCAGGGACAGGGAAGCTGGTCAGAGTTAATGGGATTATGGATATAGCCAAATACAGGACAATCTTAGAAGAAAACCTGTAGAGTCTCCTAAAGACTTGAGACTGGGGTGGAGGTTCCCCTTCCATCAGGACAACGACCCTAAACATACAGCCAGAGCTACAATGGATTGGTTTAGATCAAAGCATATTCATGTGTTAGAATGGCCCAGTCAAAGTCCAGACCTAAATCCAATTGAGAATCTGTGGCAAGACTTGGAAATTGCTGTTCACAGACACTCTCCATCCAATCTGACAAAGCTTGAGCCTTGAAGGCTTTGAAGAAGATGTATATATTCTAGGAGTGATCCATTCTTATGTTTTTGAATGATTTGTATATATATTTTTGAATAATATGTAAAGTTTTATGTCTATATAAAATTTTTATAAATAAATAGTAAATTGAGAATGGTCAAAAATGTCACTCCAGATGTGCAAAGCTGGTAGAGACCTCCCCAAAAAAAAAAGACTTGCAGCTGTAATTGCAGTGAAAGGTTGTTTTACAAAAAGAGTATTGACTCAGGGGGAGCTGAACACAAAAATGCAAGCCACACTTGTCACACATTTATTTGTATAAGATTTTGAAAACCATTTATCATTTTCCTTCTACTTCACAATTAAGTGCCGCTTTGTGTTGGTCTATCACATAAAATCCCAATAAAATATATTTACATTTTTGGTTGTAACATGACAAAATGTGGAAACGTTCAAAGGGTATGAATACTTTTTCAAGGCACTGTATGATGAGATTGCTGAGGATAGTCACATTTTATACATAAACAAACTCGCAGGGAAAATAACGCATTATTATTCATCCACCTTTCATAGGGAATGACTCATTACCTGTCGCCTGAATACAACACGCGGATCAAGCTATGAAGCATTAATCGTTGTTTTTCTCTAGCACGGTCATAAACTCCAGAAAATGATTAACTCGCCCACACATACTGTATACATGACTCTTTGGCTTCCATGCCATCATTTACATCACTGAAGCAAACTTCACAAAATGTAAACTTTTAATGAGAAGGAGCCCTGGTTAATGGACTAAGTCACATGTTAAATAAACATTTAATAAGTGGTTTTACACTATGGAGAGGCTGTTGTCAGTTTGCCTTACATGAGCAATCTGGTACAAAATCGCGCTGTAACGGTTTGAGTGTTGGCGTCCCCGATTGATTGAGGAGCGTCCTTAGTGCAGATTTGGGGTCCATTATTAATGCCAAAAAAACACTTTATGACCACCCTTAAAAGGAGGTCGCAGGGAGTCGGTAAGCAAGCTTTCCATCTATTACTCTAGCTGAAGGTGTCTGCAGGTGTTATCACAAAGCCTTTGGGAAATCAGAAGAGACTTCACACTTATTAGTTCTGCACAGTGGATTGAATTTTCTGTGGACATTTGCTTTATTTCCATTTGAACCTACTGTTTTTTTTTTATATACACACACTATATTACCAAAAGTATTGGGATGCCTGCCTACACACACACACACTTTATTGGCATCCCAGTCTTAGTCCATAGGGTTCAATATTGAGTTGGCCCACCCTTTGCAGCTATAACAGCTTCAACTCTTCTGGGAAGGCTGTCCACAAGGTTTAGGAGTGTGAGAATGTTTGACCATTTTCCAGAAGCGCATTTTGGGAGGTCAGGCACTAATGTGGACGAGAAGGCCTGGCTCTCAGTCTCTGCTCTAATTTATCCCAAAGGTGTTCCATCGGGTTGAGGTCAAGACTGTGCAAGCCGATCAGGTTCCTCCACCCCAAACTCCCTTATTCATGTCTTTATGGACCTTGCTTTGTGCACTGGTCCAAATCATATGGTGGAGGGGGGGGGGGGGATTATGGTGTGGGGTTGTTTTTTCCAGGGTTAGGCTTGGCCTGACTATTTCCAGTGAAGGAAACTGAAGGCGTCATCGTACCAAGACATTTTGGAAAAATGTCATGCTCCCAACTTTGTGGGAACAGTTTGGGGATGGCCCCTTCCTGTTCCAACATGACTGCGCACCAGTGCAAAAAGCAAGGTCCATAAAAGACATGGATGAGCAAGTTTGGGGTGGAGGAAATTGACTGGCCTGTATAGAGTCCTGACTACAACCCCAAAAAACACCTTTGGGATGAATTAGAGCGGAGACTGCGAGCCAGGCCTGATCATCCACATAAGTGCCTGACCACACAAATACGCTTCTGGAAGAATGGTCAAACATTCCCATAGACACACTCCTAAACCTTGGACGGCCTTGTCAGAATAGTTGAAGTCGTTATATGATATGATCAACATGTACAAATATATAAGGGGTCCATATAGTGAACTTGGTGTTGAGTTATTCACTTTATGGTCAACAAAGAGGACAAGGGGGCACTCTTTACGTCTAGAGGAAAAGAGATTTCATCTCCAAATACGGAAAGGTTTCTTCACAGTAAGAGCTGTGAAAATGTGGAATAGACTCCCTCCAGAGGTGGTTCTGGCTAACTCAGTAGATTGCTTTAAGAAAGGCCTGGATACTTTCCTAAATGTACATAATATAACTGGGTACTGACCTTTATAGGTAAAGTTGATCCAGGGAAAATCCGATTGCCTCTAGGGGGGATCAGGAAGGTATTTTTTTCCCCCTGCTGTAGCAGATTGGAGAATGCTCTTCTGGTTTTTTTTTTTTTTTTTTGCCTTCCTCTGGATCAACTGTGGGTATAGAATTGGGTATATTGGATTGTACAATAGTTTTTATTTTTATTTATTTCTTTTTTTTTTATGGTTGAACTGGATGGACTTGTGTCTCTTTTCGGCCTAGCTAACTATGTAACTATGTTATAGCTGCAAAAGGGTGGGCCAACTCAATATTGAACCTTACGGACTAAGACTGGGATGCAATTAAATTTCATGTGCCTGTAAAGGCATCAAAATGATGGTTTATTTATGATAAGGTCCTAAGCACAGTCACTTTATATTTATCACTTGCCATTTTGGATTATTGGATGAGCACAACACAGTATTACCCCATCAGTATACCTGGCTGAAATTTCTTGCATTTATTTTGCTAGTACAATCTAAAACGTGATTCTGTTTGTTTTCTAATGGAATATACGCAGTCTCAAAACAATGATACGTTGATGTAGACAAGTAATATTTTTCCTATAAAGCAGCGGTGGAAGTGCTCTGACTAAAGCTGTGAGGCGTATATGTCACACGCCCAGGTCTACTGGAGCCAACAAGACTACATTGATGTGATCACCGTGTCTGAGCAAGTCTATCCAGTTCCCACTATTATAAAGTCAATGCAAAATAAGAGATGGTAAAAGTAAAAAACTGCAGCCTTGTCAGCAATCATATAGAAAGGACATCCTACACACACCATGTTTGTTGCCTAGTTATGAGATGAAACCAAAAACACAGGCGGGGCAGAAATACAACCTCACACACTGATGGATTTTATTGTTTTTGTAATTAAATATCTAGCTGGAGTTGCACTTAAAACTTATTTCATTTTCCAGTAGTTCACATCCTGTAGTTTCCTGTGACTTTATGAGATGAACCATTATTCACCAATACTTCTATTCAACAGACACAAGTGAATGACCTGGACCAGGCCTCGTTCATGGCACTAGAAGCTGGTGAATTATGGGGCTGCATCTTCTGTAGAATGCTAAAATAGTCTACCGCCATTTTACATATACCCCTTCTAGCGCAAATAAAAAAAGCACTGAACACAGGTCAAGTAAGTTCTGGGAGACATCAATAGAAAAAAGGTACACTCCATACAAACGTTATATCTAAACTTTGAGGTACATACAATGAGTCCCCCACCATATTTTGATATACAATGAGTACAGCCTACCTTCCTATTTTTACAGTAGAACTATATAGTCAATGACTATGATATGCACCATAAGGAAATCCAGATTTCTTAATTTCCCCTTATCACCCCAGCAAGCTCTCAGACTTGGCCTCCTATTTCCTGTAATTGGGTGACATTGCTAACCTCCAGTTCTCAATTCAGGGCAGTGTTGTCACCCTCATATGCACCAGTTGAAGGCCTTTTTGGTCGAAACGCTTCGGTCTAGGCTTATCGCTCCTCACATTGCCATGCATTTTTACTCGTGATCACAATTTTTATTATTACTGCTGTATGCCGGTTTTTAGAAATAAACAACCTTGATGTTTGACCTACACTATGTGGAAGCAATTTTTTTTGTCATATATCATCCGGATGAGAACGGCCCTGCTGTCCAGTTGATCTTTTTGCATCCAAGATCCAGTTTCAGTGCGCCTTCCATTGGAGGTTCATTTGAAGGTCATCCACTACACCTCCGGATTCCTTTTTGAGGTCCTGGGCCCTTTGGAGTTCTGTGTATTTGCCGATTCCGGCACCCTGGCTGTATAACCCTTTGTCGTCGACATTTGAGTCCACCTGTTTCGGTAAGAGTATATATACTTTTCTCCTCTGTTGAAGATGCACCACCTTTGATGTTTTCCATACCGGACAGTGTCAGTTCATTCCATCTTTGATCCATTATTTGGTGGTGGACGTATAGGCTTCTTCTCATAGGATTTCCCATGTTGGACAGTGCTATATAAACTTTTTCCCACTTTTGATTCATTATTATTTAGTGGTTGATGCATAGGCTTCCTCCAACAGATCTTTTCATTGATTGGACTTTTTTCACATATCCTTTCCACATGTTATCTGTGTATAATAGATTTTTTATTTGTATGAAAAATTATCATTCCAAAACTCCTAAAAATTCCTTTTTGGTACTATTTCACATATATAACCATATTTGTGTTTATTTGTTAGCGCTACATCATCTATCACCTTGTCGCCCTCATGTTGTACCTGGAAGGACTTTAGCAGGACATGCCAACATGGCTGGGTCATAATTATGAACACTGTCACCGCAAAGTTGTAAGAGGATCAGATGGAGGATGACCCATAATAGAAATCCAGCCACATTGTATGAAAAGGCCAATGAACCCAGAGCAGATGGTCGCAGAATGATTTGACAGGAAAGTGACAGAATATGCCGCTCCAGTATTATAAAATCCTTCATGATGCATCTGGAAGAAGGTAGAATTAGGCAGAGACATGAGTGTAATATGTGTAAATATCAAACTCAAGAGTAGCGACCGGAAGTACCTGCCTCACAGCGTTTCGTCTGGATTGGACATCTTCAGGAAGCTCCTGCCTTGAATGTGGTTTTGGGATCATTGACAGATTTGATGTATAGCCATTAAAAGGAGAAGTCCAGCCTGAGCTTTTTAGGCTGTGCTTCTCCTGGGGGTCATAGGAGTGCATTTTGCACTCCTGTGACCTGTTTTCAGCAGAGAGCGGTCTGAAGTCCGCTCTCCACTGACGTCACTGCAATGAGTCGAGGCAGCGTGTCATCCTGACTTCAGAAGTATGGATCCACCAGGTGCCTAGACTGATGGCCACTGAGTCGGCCGCTCCCCGTCCCTCCACAGCTCAGCACTCCAATGAGCATGGAGGAGCAGAGAGGAGAGATGTTGACTAACAGTCAGCAGCTCTCCGCTCGGGGAGGGGAGAGAACGGAGCCATCAGTGGTGTTCAGTGGCTCGGTTTTCAGTGCAGAGATGGTGGGGGACAGCTGCAGCATCGGTCTGATGCTCCATCCGAGGGAAGTATGATTAACAAAAAAATTAAAAAAATAAAACATACTTCTCTGTATTATTTATTCATTATATAAAAACGAGCGCATAAATGAGTGGTATATTTTTGGAACACAGTGTATACTTCATTTGAGTTTGACATTTACACATCACCCAGTTAATTCACTGAAGCCCGGTTTACTGTTATGAAATACATTTAATACCAAATGTGCATTACAGGCACAGTACTTAAGAGAAGTATGTTTTTTTTTCCTGAATCATATTTACCTAGGTGGATGCAGCATCGGTCCGATGCTTCATCTGTCCCCCGCCGGCTCCAACACTGAGAATCGAGTGACCAAACACCGCCGATCGCTCGGTTCTGCAAGTCACCAGCTTTCTGCTCTATCCCCCCTTCCCTCCCTCCATGCTCAATGGAGCACTGAGCTGTGAAGGGGCCTAAAGCTGTCGACTGAGAGGCTGAGCCGGGTGTCAGTCCAGGCATGTGGGTGTATGGTCACAACCCTTCAAGCCTGGACCAGCTCAGTGACGTCAGCCAACAGTAGGCTTCAGCCTGCTGTCTGCTAAAAACAGGTGATAGGAGTGCAGAACGAATTACACTCCTGTGATCCATAGGAGAAGTATGGCCAAACCAGCTCCAACTGGACTTCTTAAACTGCAGCAGCTGTTTTTTTTTATTGTATGTACAGATTAATTTGTTTTGTTCACACAGCATTATCGTATTTATTCAATAACTGTTGGCGCAGGAGAGCACACTTTAACCACTTGACATCCGCGCTATGGCCGAATGACGGCCACAGGATTTCAATTCCCGGGAGGCCGTCATATGACGGCCTCCCCTGTGCACGCTCCCTGCGCACGCCCTGCGGGGCACGTGCGGAGCGCGCTGTGATCACCGAGTCACTGAGACTCGGGTGATCAGAGATCTGAGTAAGGGGCGGGTGATGACAGCTGATCACATGATCAAAACAAAAGCTCTGTGATCGTTATTTTTTTCTCCTCACGATGACAGCGGAGGAGAAAAAAAAAGCCGATCACCCGCTTATCTTAAAGGGACATCGGTCCCGAAAAGTCAGAGGCAATTATGCCTCATGTATGCTCCCTGTCAATGCCCACAAGTGCCACCTATCAATGCCCACCAGGGCCTCCAATCAGCTAAAAGTGCTGCCTATCAGTGCCCATCACTGCCACCCATCGGTGCCCATAACTGCTGCCTCATCAGCATACATCAATGATGGACAAAAATTACCCATTTTACATTTTTATAACAAAATTAAAAAAATATATATTATCAATATTTTTTTTTTTTTTTTTTTTACTTTGGTCTTTTTAAAAAAAATTTACAAAAAAAAAATAAAAAATAAAAAAAAAAATAAAAAAATCGCAGCAGTGATCAACTACAACTTGGGGGAAAAAAATTATAATTTCCTTTGGTTACAGTGTTGTATGACTGCGCAATTGTCATTCAAAGTGCGACAGCGCTGAAAATTGGTCTGGATAGGAGGGGGGTTTAAGTGCCCAGTAAGCAAGTGGTTAAGATGCTTTTCTGCATGCGCGTTTTTGACATGTTTGATGCATTCCAGTGCGTTTTGGTTTGTTTTGGATGCAGTCCAGTGCATTTTTCCCCTTCCTTAACCACTTCTGACTGCGTAACGTACACAAAAGTTGCTCTATTGTGCAAAATCATGCACCTGTAAGCAATTTTGTGCAAAAGCCTCTAGGGGGAGCGTGCCGCCGGAGACCCGATCGCGCACTGATTGGACAAAGGGGGAGCCAATCAGTGGGTCTGGTGGACCCGATGTCCACCAGCCACCAGTGATCGTTCCCGAGAGAGGCAGAAAGGCGGTCTGCTAATGTAAACAATGCAGATCGCCATTCTGACAGGGGAGAAGATGGAGATCTTGTGTTTCTGCTAAGCAGGAACACAGATCTCTGTCTTCCCCCAGTCAGAGCATCTCCCACACAGTTGGCAAGCACTCCCGGGAACACATTTAACCCTTTGATCGCCCCTGATGTTAACCCCCCTTCCATGCCAGTGTCATAAGTACAGTAACAGTGCATTTTTTTTTAGCACTGATCCCGGCATTAGTATCAATGGTCCCCAAAAAGTGTCACTTGGTGTCAGAGTTGTCTGTCGCAATCCCACTAAAAAAAGCTCATCACCGCCATTACTAGTAAAAAAATAAATAAAAAAATAAATATAAAAAGAAATGCAAATTCGATAAAGCTATCCTATAGTTTGTAGATGCAATAACTTTTGCGCAAACCAATCAATATAAGCTTTTTAACAAAAGTATGTAGCAGAATACATATCGGCCTAAATTGATAAAGAAATTAGATATTTAACAATTTTTTATTGGATGCGTTTTATAGCGTTTTTAAATTGTCTGTTTTGAGGTTTATAGCACAAAAAATGAAAACCGCAGAGGTAATAAAATACCACCAAAATAAAGCTCTATTTGTGAAAAAAAAAAAAAAAAAAAAACGTCAATTTTATTTGGGTACAGTGTCCCATGACTGAGCGATTGTCAGTTAAAGTAACGCAGTGTCGCATCGCAAAAATAAAATGGCCTGGTCATTAAGGGGGGGTAAAACTTTCCAGGGCTAATAAGGCCACGTGCGTTCTGACAGCTGCCAAAGACTTTTACTAAATTGAGTTTACAACACAGGGATTTGTTGACCAGGAGCAAGCATACACTCAAGGAAGTCCAAAGAAATCAAAATGTCACTTGTGAAATGTTTGTTCCAGGTCAGTGATACACCAGATAAAGCACACACATAGGTGTGCGCAGGCTATGGCATTAGGGTGTGCACCCCAAAGCTCAAACACATACAGTAGCTCACAAAAGTGAGGACACCCCTCGCATTTTTGTAAACATTTTATTATAGATTTTCATGTGACAACACTAAAGAAATTACACTTTGCTACAATGTAAAGTAGTGAGTGTACAGCTTGTATAACAGTGTAAATTTGCTGTCCCCTCAAAAAAACTCAACACACAGCCATTAATGTCTAAACCGCTGGCAACAAAAGTGAGTACACCCCTAAGTGAAAATGTCCAAATTGGGCCCAATTAACCATTTTCCCTCCCCCATGTGAATGGGGAGCAGGTGTGTTAAATTTGGTGTTATCGCTCTCACTCTCTCATACTGGTCACTGAAACCTCATGGCAAAAAACTGAGGATTTGAAAAAAAAAAAAAAAGAATTGTTGCTCTACATAAAGATGGCCTAGGCCAGTGATGGCGAACCTTGGCACCCCAGATGTTTTGGAACTACATTTCCCATGATTCTCAACTACACTGCAGAGTGCATGAGCATCATGGGAAATGTAGTTCCAAAACATCTGGGGTGACAAGGTTCGCCATCACTGGTCTAGGCTTTAAGAAGATTCCCAAGACCCTAAAACTGAGCTGCAGCACAGTGGCCAAGACCACACATGCTTGGCACCATCTGAACCAAATAAGTTTATCTTGGTCTCATCAGACCACAGGACATGGTTCCAGTAATCCATGTCCTTAGTCTGCTTGTCTTCAGCAAACTGTTAGAGGGCTTTCTTGTGCATCATCTTTAGAAGAGGCTTCCTTCTGGGACAACAGCCATGCAGACCAATTTGATGCAGTGTGCGGCGTATGGTCTGAGCACTGACAGGCTGACCCTCCCCCCCCTTCAACCTCTGCAGCAATTCTGGAAGCACTAATACGTCTATTTCCCAAAGACAACCTCTGGATATGACGCTGAGTATGTGGACTCAACTTCTTTGGTCGATCATGGCGAGGCCTGTTCTGAGTGGAACCTGTCCTGTTAAACCGCTGTATGGTCTTGGTCACCGTGCGGCAGCTCAGTTTCAGGGACTTGGCAATCTTCTTATAGCCTAGGCCATGTTTATGTAGCGCAACAATTTTTTTTTTCAGATCCTCAGAGAGTTCTTTGCCATGGAGGTGCCATGTTAAACTTCCAGTGACCAGTATGAGAGAGAGAGAGCGATAACACCAAATTTAACACACCTGCTCCCTATTCACACCTGAGACCTTGTAACACTAAAAAGAGTCACCATGACACTGGAGAGGGAAAATGGCTAATTGGGCCCAATTTGGAAATTTCCACTTAGGGGTGTACTCACTTTTGTTGTCAGTGGTTTAGACATTAATGGCTGTGTTGAGTTATTTTGAGACACACATGATCAGATTACCAAGCCCTGGAGCCTACACCTTTAAAAACTATGTAGACAAAGGCAACTCCCATATCTTGGTTGTCACTGGTTCCCTTCAAAATAGATTCTGTTTAGGGAATGATTGATAATAAAAGTACAGCTATCGCTAACCACTCTCTGTTATACTGCATAGAGCTATACACATCCATGGCCATTCATAAACTAAAAGGCATGGTGTGACGCTCATGGTACCCCCATGGTGTGACGCTCATGGTACCCCCATGGTGTGACACTCATGGTACCCCCATGGTGTGACGCTCATGGTACCCCCATGGGGTTCTCGCTGTTAAATGCAGCAGAGAGAATTACATAAGGGAGGACCAGGTCATGTGACTGACAAGTCATGTGACTGACAGGTCATGTGACTGACAGGTCATGTGACTGACAGGTCATGTGACTGCTCCTCATTTTTAATTGTCCCCCTACACATTTATTTTCACTTCACTCCACCAGTTTCAAACTTTAGAATCTAGTGGAGTGCAATGTGGAAGGCACCCTGTTGTACCAACCACGGTATAGACGTAGTATGAGCATTTACTACTGCTTTTTAAACTGATCCATAAAAATTCTAAATGACTTCTGCTCGGACCTGAGATGCTCTATAAAGTTCTTCCTCGGAAATATTTTCATTGTTCTATGACGACATTAAATGAGACAAGTTTAAGTACCTGTAATCTTCCAATTATCACATACTAGCTTATTGGGACAGGAATTTCCCTCTTATTCCGGCAAATTAAGCTCCAGGGACAAATCCATTTAGACATTGTCTGACATGTACTTCCTCAATCCTTACCAGGTTTAATCACAAACAAGTATCCACTCCCCGTACTCCAACGAGGAAAAGGCAAGCAAGCAAAAATGACTGTAAATGTCCAGGCATATAAAGCCCCTATAAAACTAGCTGTATTAACAGAACAAAGGCTAGGATTCAGTGTGGCAGAGCAATTTGCCCCTCTCTATGGGCATAGATACAGCTCAAAGTTGTCCATCCCCAGTTGCACAAGCTCCATTTCTGTTTAATCCCCTGTTCTCTGTTCAGCCAATAGGAATGAAGAGAAGAAGTCCTGTGCAAGCTCCAACTGGATTTGCTTCTTGCAGTAGCCAATCACCAGAGCTGCCACATGGGAAGGAGGGGAGTAGGTCACATGCTCCCCATACCCAGAAGTACCAGATATTGCTCTTTTCTCCCTCTGGGTTTAACACTGAACCATTTACCTGCCGGAGTGTGAATAGGTTATTTGCCGACCGGGGTGGCTGTTTTTGAAGCCCCTGCTCCCCAGGGCAACCAATAACATATAACATTATTAGATGCTGGGATGCAGGCAGCAGGGCTGTACAGCATCATTGGTTGCCCCAATTTTAACAACCAATGAGCCTGTGTGACCCATCTACCAGTGTCCTAGAAACCAGCTTAGGAATGCTGCCCTGTGTATACAGGACAACATTACCGAGCTTCAGTAAGGAGAGTCTGGTATAGACATACCTCACAACTGATGGGAACGAGAGACACCTACCAGCACAAGTATGTAGGCATAGAACACACCCCCTGCCACGCCCCCTTAAAGGAGAATTGTACAAAAAAAACAAGATTGGTTACACCTACAAGTGCTTTTTTTTTTACCATTACTAATCCTTCATATTGGCTTTTGGAATTTACAAATGCAGCAATCCAGAAATCAGATGAAAGGTTTAGTGCTGGAAAACACTTTTTGATAGATAAAAAGTGCATTTTATATACATCTATATAGATCAGACCTAAATAAGGGACAAATGAGGAGGAATGAGGGAAATTGCTCCAAATCAGGGACATTCGCTCCAAATCAGGGACAGTTGGGAGCTATGGGTAGACACTCCAGCCTTTAGCTGGCCATAGAGGGATCGTTACAAAAAAAATAAAAATAAAAAATAAAATTAACGGATTCCCCAATCCACACAATCATGGTGGATGGTTGAATCTTCCCCGCTGCACTATTGTATTGTGAAAGAAGGGACTCCTCTGCTGTCAGAATACACTGATCAACACTGCAGCCGATGGATCAAAATTCCACTGGTCCCTGCTGAACCGGCCAAATTTCTATCCACCTATGGCCAGCTTTAGTACCACCCCCCAACAAAGTGCCACCTGATGCAGTCACCTCACTTTGCCTCATTGGCAGTACACCCCGGGCTGCTGTTAGAAATCATAGGGCCCCATACAGCTATACAGCCTAGCCGACAGGAACAGTGAATCATGCCTAACAGGCGGCTTCAGCTGCATGAACAAACCGCTCATTCATGCAACCAGAATACCTGCGGGAATTCGGTTCAGGCTTTGTTTTCTGTTTTTTTAACCCCCTCCCAACCCTCTCGGGCACCCCTCTTTACCTTTTCTTATCTTCCTAGGACTGTATGTTGCTCATACATTTTTTTTTGTGTTACATTTCTAATTTTCTAGCTTGTTTTTATGAAATCTGATATGCGACTAATCCCGATTGCCCACCTGGGTGATGTGATGCGGCTACCCTCATTGATCAAGGGGTACCGGAGCAGTGACTACAGTTGGGATTGTTTTGTTATTTTATATAGGTTTTCTTTTGAGCCGGGGAATACCCAAATGCTCCGTTTTGTAACTTACTTTTCTAAAATGAATAAACAACTATTTGGAAGAACAATTCCTGATCTGTGCCTGTTGTACCATGTATTTGTATGAGAAAGTATCCTGTTCTCTTTGTATTGCTTTCTTTGTGTAAAAATATATAGTAATAACAACTATCTATACACAAAATGTTTACCTTTCATTTCAATTTTAAACTGAATGGGTTGTTTTACATGTTGATCATTTACAAATTACTTTAAAGTAGGTCTTCAGAACTACTCTACCTGTAATGAAATCTTTGCTTTTTGCTACTAGATTATTACATTAAGATCATAACATGTGAGTCAAGAACTATTTTATGTATTGTTCTTCAGTCACTGGCCTATAAAAGAAATAATACAGTGTTTGTAGACTGTAAATGACATCAATGCAATCCTTTGCTTTGAGAGAATGCAGCTGCATTACCATAACATTGAGGAAGAGGGCAACGTTGAGCAAGATATAAATATTATACATAGCCACATAAAGTTGTGCTCAAAAGTTTGCACACCCTGGCAGAAATTGTCAAATTTTAGCTTTGATATATATATAAAATATTAATGATCGTGCCAAAAAACTGCCTTTTATTTAAGGATAGTGATCATATACAGCTATTTATTATCACATAGTTGTTTGGCTCCTTTTTAAATCCTAACAGAAATCACCCAAATGCCCCTGATCGAAAGTTTCCATCCCATTGACTGTTTGGCCTTTGTACAGACACACACAGGTTAAAATAGCAATTAACCACTTGCCAATCAGGCTTTTTTTTGGCACCTTTTGTTTACAAGTTTAAATCAGTATTTTTTGCTAGAAAAATTACTTCTAACCCCCAAACATTATACTTTTTTTTTTTTTAAGCAGAGACCCTAGGGAATAAAATTGCGATCGTTGCAATTTTTTATGTTACACGGTACCTGTGCAGCGGTTTTGCAAAAAAAACAAAAAAAAAAACACTTTAAGGAATTAAAAAAACAAAACAAAAAAAAAAACAATATATACCCAATTTTTCTTGTAAAATGTGGAAGATGTTACACCGAGTAAATAGATACCAAACATGGAATGGCGACAAACTACGCTACCACAAAATCTCCATAGGGAAATACTCTTTTAATTTTTTTACAGATTACCTGTTTAGAGCTACAGAGGAGACCTAGCACTAGAATTATTGCTCTTATGTTTGCGGCGATTCCTCATGTGTGGTGCGAATACCGTTTATATATGTGTGCGCAAGTTACGAATGCGTTTGCTTCTGCGTGCAAGCACAGAGGGATGGGGGGTGCTTTAATTTTATAAATTTTTTACTTTTTTATTTTTATACTGTGCCTTTAATTTTTTTGTCTTTTTGATAATTTTTTATAATTATTATCCCTTGCAATAGAAATAAGGATGACGACAGTAGGGCTGCAGTTAACGATTGTTTTGATTAATTGATTAATAACCTTAAAAAACATTTTTTTAAAATAAATAAAATTGTGGTGTATAATTTAGTTAATATGTAAAGTTTTTTTTTTTTTTTTTAAAAAGGCAATTTATTCTTAAATATTTTTATGTCATTTTTATTAAAAAAAAAACAATGTCTTCCTTCAAAAAAAAAAAAAGTGCAATTTTAAGAACGTTTGTTCAATTTTCTAATCATTAGTGGGGTCAAATCGATGTTTATTTTCAACCACAGTGACGGGAAAATTTGGAAATAGAAAACATCTTGGTCAAAGAAATTTTCACAGAATGTTAAAAACAAGTGAAAATTTCAAACATTCTTTCATTCAGCGAATGTACAAAGATTTTTCGTCTGAATATTCTCGTCTGAAAATGTATCCGTGTGGCCAGCATAAGGCTCGGTACACACCTATGCAGTTTGCTTTTGATCTGTTTCTACAGCGCTTTTTGCTATGCGTTTTGATTTTTGCGCACATGATTTTGCAGCGATTTGCGTTTTTGCATTTTTTTTGGCCAATTTGTTGCTGGACAAATTAAAAAACACAAAATTGCTGCAAAAAGCGCATTACGTGTTTTTCTGCAGCTTCTCCATTGAAGTATATTGAACCAAAAAAAGCACCGTTTTGCATTAAGAAAAGTCCCTGACCCTTTCAAAATACGCAGCGGCTGAAAAAAGCATAGATGTGAACGTGTCCCATAGGAAACCATGTAAATGAACTGTAGTGCATTTCTGCAAAAAGCACCAAAAAACACATAGATGTGAACCAGGTCTAAGACAATTAGTAACATAATGGGGTTAAAAAAACTAAAAATAAGCCCTTATAGTACAAAAAAATAAAAAACTGTATTACTGTGAAAGTAATATTTACAGTAGCGATTTGCTCTTTTTGTACTATAAAGGGCTCATTTTAGTTTACTTTAACCCCATCATGTTACTGGCCGATTAATCAATTCATTATCAATTAGTTGTCAATTAGTTGTCAATCAATTCGTTGTTTCAGCCCTAGATGACAGGTCCTCTTTATGGAAAGAGCTGGGATGAAAAAGACCCCAAATCTCTCCTTTACCTTTAAAAACAAAAGATGCAAAAAATAATAAAATAAAAAATAAAAAATAAAGAAAGTGATGTCATGATGTCGCATCAGTCCTTCGAAGCCAAAGAGTAGATCATATTTAATCACCTCTGGGACCAACCGGCCGCACCGTCAGATCGTTTCCCGAAACACACCGGCGAGCGACAGGAGACGTCCCCCCTTTGCCACTTCTGAGAGCACTACAGTGGCTCATGAGCCCCTCGGAACGCTTTCATGAGAAATCTAACCACCGTCTGTAAAAAAAACATACCAGGGTTATCGCTTCAACCCCAGTAAACCACTTTAAAGATGCAACGTATATATACAGTAAATGCCGCCGATATTGTGTCAATCTCGCCGATGTTAGCAGCGAGATTGATACCCGCGAGCCCCGTCGAGGGAGCCAGTGCCAAGCTATGTCGCCCCACCCGCTCGCCACCCCCAATACATTCCTATGGATACACTGCATCTCGTGGGGGGCGGCGAGCGCGAGAAGCACAGCCTCGCAGCAGTGATTTCCAGCACAATCCCATCGCGCTGGAAACGTAATGTATGTTTTGCAGGCTTGAAGTGGTTAATGGTTAATTTCCCACATCTATGGATTTTTAATTTGCAATTAGCGTCTGTGTATAAATAGTCAATAAGTTTGTTAGCTCTCACGTTGATGCACTGAGCAGGCTGGATAGTGAGCCATGGGGAGCAGAAAACTGTCAAAAGGCCTGCGTAACAAGGTAATGAAACTTTATAAAGATAGAAAAGGAAATAAAAATATCCAAAGTCTGATCAATCACTTATTTAAAAGTGGAAAATTCGGGGACCTCTTGATACCAAGCCAAAGTCAGGTAGACCAAGAAAGATTGCAGCCACAATTGCCAGAAGAATTTTTCGGGATAGAAAAACCCACAGGTAACCAACCTCAGGAGAAATAGAGGCTTCTTTGGAACAAGGTTGTTTCAAGGAGCACAATACGACAATACTTGAACAAAAACGAGCTGCATGGTTGAGTTGCCAGAAAGAAGTCTTCACTTGCGTCAATGCTACAAAAAAAGCCTGGTTACAATATGCCTGTTACAAACAACCTTGGACAGACCTCACAGCTTCTAGCACACTGTAAACTGGAGAAATCAGACCACAATAAAAGCTTTATGGTCACAACCATAAGCGCCAATTTGGAGAGATGTCAACAAGGCCTGTAGCGTCAAGCATACCATCCCCACTGTGAAGCTTGCTGGTAGATCACCACAATGACTCTAAACACAAGGCCAAGTTGACTTTCCAGTGGTTACAGCAGAAAAAGGTGAAGGTTCTGGAGTGGCCATCACAGTCTCCTGACTGTAATATCAAGCCACTCTCGGGAGATGTCAAATGTGTGGTTCATGCAAGACAACCAAAGACTTTGCATTACCTAGAGACATTTTGTCAAGATGAAGGGGCAGCTATCCCACCTGCAAGAATTTGGGGCCTCATTGATAACTATTATAAAAGATTGCACGTTGTCATTGATGCTAAAGGGGCAATAAACAGTATTAAGAACTAGGGGTATGCAGATTTTGAACAGGGGTCATTTCATTTCTTTGCTTGTTGCCATGTTTTGTTTTAGGATTGTGCCAGTCTGTTATGACCTACAGTTACCGAATATGAATCCTATAAGAAGTTAAAAAAAAAAAAAAATGTGTCCTGTCGAGAAATGTCCATCGGATAGTGTCCGCCCTATACTGTGCTTGCGCAGTATGGAGGACAAAGGAGACGCCAAAAGTGTCCAAAGATGAACAGCGCCTGCGCACTTAATAGTACATTCTGCCCAGTCCAGGTTCAAGCCCCACCATCCAAGTGGACATAGAGTTAGAATAAAAATATGCCGAGCGAAGCAAGGCCGTGCCACAAGCGTGGCGAGCGAAGCGAGCCCGCAAGGTGCTCTGTTACAAAGTGTTGTTTTACAACATCGGGAGCATGTGAAAGGAAGGTACTATTAAGTGCGCAGGCACCATTCAGCGTCTCCTTTGTCCTTTGTACTGCACAAGCGCTGCGCCTGCGCAGTATAGGGCGGACACTATCCGATGGGGGGGGGCACTTCTCGGCAGAACACCGGGCCACCGCCTCCCTCAGCCGGGCCTGCTCCAGTAATACCGTGAGGGTGACAGCAGCAGGGATGACGAGCCGCCAGGGATCCCCAGCTGGACTGCACTCAAATGGCCGCTTGCTCCTTCAGCCATGTCAGCAGCTGCGGTGCTGCTCTCTTACTGCTCCATCCCGCTGCTGCCACTAAATCACGTTCCCCAATGATGGCAGTGCTCTGTGTATGGAGGGCCTACGAGGCCCATGCCATCTCCACCTTCCCGGCCAAGACCCCACAGCCCCCCCCCCCCCCTGTAATAGCACATGAGGCACCTGTCACTGACAAAAGCCCAGGTGCCATTTCTAGTCACCATGGCGACCTGGCACCTGAGATTTGTTGAGCCCTGCTGTACATTACCAATTCTCCAAGGGTATGCAAATGTTTGAGCACATCTGTATACATACATACATACATACATACACACATACACATACACACACACACCAATAACGATTGTATTTCTACATTAGCCATGATGGAGAACTCTGGCCAATGTGGTACTAAAGGTATCTGTGGAATCAAAAGGATTATAACCACATGAACTATTCTCTAGTATTATAACGATAGCAATGTAGAAATAATCATGTGCGTGTCATGTTTTATTCGTTTATGATCTTCTTAAGACACTGATTAACTCATAATGAATTGCTGACAGCATACAAAATAGAAGACTCTTTAGTCTCTATTAAATCAGCTGTTCATTGCCAGACAATACGTAGTTCGCCGTTCCCCAGAAGTGCGAGCAGATACCTGGATTTGAGCGGTATCTGCTCCCCCTTGAAAAGCCCCCTGAAAAGTGCCAAATGTGGCACAGGAGGGGGGGGGGGGGGGTCGGTCAGCGGAAGTTCCATATATGGGTGGAACTCCGCTTTAAGGAGTCTTTCACTTGGGGCAGCATCTGAAGAGTGATCTGTGGTGGAGAGCTTTTGAGAGTTTGGCAGGTGATGAGGAAGCAACATTGCACATGACTGTGGGGTGTTTGTGGTGCAGTACATAAGGTCATGTTTGGCAGGTGGTAATGCTGTCCGAACGTGATATTGGGATAATTTTTGCCCTCTCATGATGCAAAGCGGCATGTGTACATCCCCGTTCACTGCCTTTACAGCATTATGCAACATAGCAAAATGGTAAGGCCTCATGCACACAAGACGCAGATGCAAACTCTGCTGAACGCATGTTTTAAAAAGCAGAAACTTGCATTTAAAAAGGTGGGTTTTGCCACGTTTTCATGCCGCGTTTGCGTCTATAAGCGTTTGTAAAGATACCATCATATAGACCCTCCCCAAGCTCAGAAAGCATGTATTATTAACTATTTCTGCCATTTTGATCACAGTGAGCAGCAGTAGAGAGAGAGCAGTTGTACACTTGCATTTGCCTCTCTTTCTGTGTTTTTTTTTTTGGAAATGGATCCCATATTGAATATATGTCAGGAAATGCTCCTGATGTTGCACTTGATGAGGCAGCAACGTCGTCGCAAATTGCGTGAGAGGTCCAGAATCAGAGCTCGTTGATATTGGACCCATCCGTTGATGGCACAGCGAATGTCCGTTGGATATTTCACAAACATGTATGCATTAGTGAGTATATATGCTCTATGAACTATCTAAACTAATTACGACATTTTAAACCAATTTTTCTAGTATTTTTTTATGGTTTACCATCATATTTCTGAGTTTTCTGGTCCAAAAAATTGGGTTCCTTTAAAAAGGCTTATAAAACGCAAACTTGCGTCTGAAACGTGGAAAAGCAAAGTGTCTGAATCTCTCTATTGCCTCCTGTCTTAGGAAAGCTGGCCTAGAAGGATCTTGAACTCCCAGCCCGAACTAAAAGACATCCCCAGCAGGGGTCCCTCAAGGGACACTGGTGGCCACTCCTCAGCACTTCTCCATCTTCCAACCGACTTCCTGCTGGCATGCCCCATGTATATTTAAAGGCCCTTCAGCTCCCTGCCAGGTCCCCAACCTGGGGATTGGCTAAATACCCCTAAATATTCAAGGCAGCTCCTCCTCACCTTCGCCCGCTAATTCTCCAATGTTCCAGATACCAGGGGGAGACCCCAGAGAGCTGCCAAGATGAGTCATCCAGCCCTGGCCTCTAGTTACCCTGACCCAGAATAAGTAACTCAGGTTTATCCCAGTCCAGAAAAATGCTTTTACCTACTCACTTCTAGTAACACACACTAGAGGGTGCTACAGGTGTATAAAGGTCTTTCAAATCATTGTATCATATAAGTGGTCAGGTAGCACATACCTGCTGTAAATCCTAGACAATTATACCTATAGACCATGCAATGTATGTGCAGACATCACCATTCCAATGGGAGGAAGCAGACATGACAGAACACACCGAAGTCTGGATGGCTAAGAACAGACACAAAAGAATGATTAGCTACTGTGTGATATGTACACACAACTCGAGGAATCCACATTCATGTGTAAAATCCTTGAACGCTACAGTCTTGGCAGCCCATTTTTTCGTTTATAATTTAATAAAAGGCAGAAAAATGTTGCATGTCAGAACAAAAACGTCAGTAAGCCTATTCATACCATCTCTCTATACAGAGTGCACCTTTTATCACTCAATGTAACTCTACAGCTATGTCTGCGGAATCAAAGTAAGGTCAGTTATCAAAAGACCCTGGTTACAATGGCTATGAAATAGTCCATCCGCTCCACTTCGATTCATGTCAACACCCAACCACCTAGACAGACATTTCTACTGTGTGAAAATTACAGGGATCTTTCCAGATAAAGTGGCCAAATACAGGGCAAAACTGGCATGTGCTTATGCCACATGAATGTATGCAACATCTATGCAAAACATGTTTATTCAAACAAGCGTTTAGGCAACAAGCTTGCAAGCATGTATACTATGCTGCACCTGCCCAACTGCACTTGGCCCCATACTGGTTTAGCACATATGCATGCCATGCAGCCTTTTTCTGCTTCAGGTCAGCCGAAAAGTAAGCTCCTGCAAACCAAACGCATGTTATTCTGAGGTTTGCAATATACACCTGTTCAACTGCACCAGGCCCCATACTAGTGTTGTGCCACACGCACAGTATTCTAGAGACACAACACTTTAAAGTGGTTGTAAACCCTGTAAAAAAAAAAAAAAAAATCCAAAAAAATTTATAAAAACCTGCAGGACATAAAGGCATAATGAGCTAGTATGCATAATGAGCTAGTATGCATAGCAGCGGTCCTCTTTCACCGCTCCGGTGGCTGACATCTCTCCGAGGGCGTTCCATTTCCGGGTATCCTGGCTCCGGCGCTGCGACTGGCTGGAGCCGCGATGACGTCACTCCCGTGCAACTAAAGCAACGTACACGCCATTGCTTCAATTTTCTTAAGTGCGCATGTGACGATGACGTCGGCAAATGCAAATACAGGGATATCTCCTAAACCGTGCAGGTTTATGAGATATCCAGTGTAGCTACAGGTAAGCCTAATTATAGGCTTGCCTGTAGTATAAAATGGTTGTAAAGGGTTTACAACCACTTTAACCACTTCAGCCCTGGCTGCTCAATGACCAGGCCATTTTTTGCGATACGGCACTGCGTCGCTTTAACTTACAATTGTGCGGTCCTGTGACGTTGTACCCAAACCAATTTGAATTTTTTTTCCCCAAAAATAAAGCTTTCTTTTGGTGGTATTTAATCATCTCTGCGGTTTTTGTTTTTTGCGCTATAAAACAAAAAAAAAAAAAAAAAAAACAACAAACATAACTTTTTGCTATAATAAATATCACCATTTTTTTTTTGTTTAAAAAAAAAAAAAGAATAACATTTTTTCCTCAGGCTGATATGTATTCTTCTACATATTTTTGGTAAAAAAAAAAAAAAAAAAAAAATCGCAATAAACGTATATTGATTGGTTTGCGCATAAGTTATAGCGTCTACAAAATAGGGCATATTTTATTATTATTATATATTTTTTTTACTAGTAATGGCGGCAATCTGCAATTTTTATCGTGACTGCATTATTGCGGCGGACAAATTGGACACTTTTGTCACATTTTTGGGACCAGTGACTATCCTACAGCGATCAGTGCTATAAAAATGCACTGATTACTGTGTAAATGTCACTGACAGGGAAGGGGTTAACACTAGGGGCGATCAAGGGGTTAACCGTGTTTCCTAGTGTGTTTTAACTGTAGGAGGGGTGGGACTGTCAAGAGATCGAGAGAGAGATCGAGCGAGAGAGAGATCGAGATCGAGATCACATCGGCTCCGGGCACACACGGCACGCGCTCTCCCCTAGTGGCCAAAAGGCGAAGAGAGACGCAAGGTAATGTTGTTTCGCCCAGCCATGCCATTCTAAGGTAAAACTGCTGTCGGCAAGCAGTTAAAGTGCACTGCTAGGGTGTATTGACTTACAGGCCCTCCGGATTAAGCAGTAAGTATGCAGTATATAATCATGACTTGTCTGGCCACACAGTCCTCCCATAGTAAGTACTCACACTTCACTAGTATTTTGTCTGACAGCTTTCCCAAATAGATCCGAATGAAGTCCATGATTCTAAATAGAACTGTCCAGACCCCCAAGTATGCTCCAAGAGCACATGTATCACATCAGTGACCACCACCTTACAGACACTGGAGGTCCTTCCTGTGTAGGAGAGGTTATAGAGGGGAGGACTTCCTGTTTGACTATCTGCCAGTGTCCATCCACCAGTAGGTGGCGCATAACCCACATAGTCATTATTATGGAAATACTGCTGGTCCTGGGTGTGAAGAGCCCCAGAGTTGCATCTCAGGTGACTATAAAAGGCAAATATGATAGGTGGGAGAAGCACATACTCCGTTCTTTCGCATTAGTACATTTAATACCTATAGTGTTCATTCTATCATAGTGATATGGGGGTATCAAGTATTCCAGAATACATCACAAAATCAAGCATAACTTTTGAAGACCTTGTAAAAAAAAAAAAAAGTACAGGTGCCAAGTGCAGAAGGATACACAGGATGTTTCTAGAATGAAGGATTAAACATTGCGAACTGGATAGTAGACTTTGAAAAATAAAAGCTGCCATAAGCATAGGGGGGTGGTCAGCTGTGCAATGTGACTTCCTCATAACTGCCATTTCCATGAACAGAGGTGATTGGCTATGCTATGTATAGTGTGGGGTGGAGCAGTCCCAAAATACTGCCAACACCAGCTATTTGTGGGGTAGAGGAGCAAACAAAGGTTCTCAGTCAGCTGCTGGGCCTCTGCCCGACCTGGAGATACGAGTCTATTCCCATAACAGGCAACTCTTTTATACTCTCTGGATATCAACACAATCACCGTTCCTATATGCATTGCACAAAACTGAATCTTACATTGTGTACACTATACAAGACTCTGTGCTGATCTCCCAATGAAGAAGATGTAGGGAGCGGTAAAATCCAGAGGACACGACTGCTGTGTCCCCATTGGAGAGATCTACCGTCACTTCTCCTGGAGAGCATTGTTGTCACCACTGTCTCCAATAAAGGAAATTAGATTAAATCCCCCTTGGGACAGCAAAAAAAAAAAATGAAATAATGCTAACCTGTCATAGTTCTAACCATTTCTGCCTGGATTTACACTCTGCACCCCACATATGTACAGTGCACTGCACATGAGCTTCACAGCACCGCAACACACAGATGCAAATGCATTGTGGTGTGCTTAAAAAAAAATAAATAAAAAAAAACACACCTATTTTTTCCCCATGCACTGAGGCGCGTTTACAGCCCATTGAAAATTAATGGGCTGCCTAATGCCACGTACCTCAAGGCACAAAAATTTGTATGCTGAAGTGCACTGTGCTGTGATTGGGCTTTAAAGGCAAATTGAAGACACCCACCCTTTTCTCTATTCATGGCCTTGTACCCTTGCATATTATGATTTTTGACCGATTACTGCTTGTGCATGCCTTTGGCTACCTTTTCTTTAGTTGCAGAACTGATGACACTTATATGCTGTAGTACCTATCACAGCCTATGATGGCACTGTTGTCCCATATGTACACCTGAGGTCAGAAATCCAAACTCTCACATTACATTCAAGGCAATACATAGATTCAAAGAACCTGAGCGTGCCGATTTTATAACAATAAAATGTCAACTTCACACTTCCAATCACGAAAACTATTTTTTATAAAGTAAATGCTGTAAAACTACTTGAGTAGTGAGAAATTAACATCCTGCACTCTCACACTTTAGATCAGGCACAATTCATGAACCGTCACACCGTTTCACCACTGTAACCCCCTACACATCTGCCCCACCCCTGTAACCCCCTGCACATCTGCCCCACCCCTGTAACCCCCTGCACATCTGCCCCACCCCTGTAACCCCCTGCACATCTGCCCCACCCCTGTAACCCCCTGCTAATCTGCCCCACCACTGTACCCCCCTGCTAATCTGCCCCACCACTGTAACCCCCTGCAAATCTAACCCACCACTGTAACCACCTGCTAATCTGACCCACCACTGTACCCCCCTGCACATCTGACCCACCACTGTACCCCCCTGCACATCTGACCCACCCATGTTCCCCCTTTCTCATATGCCCCACCACTGTACCTCCCTGCACATCTGCTCCACCGCCGTACCCCCATTCTCTTCTGTCTCACTGCTGAACCATCTTCTCATCTGTCCTAACACTGAACTTATCTGCTCACCTGCCCCACCACTTTACCTTCTGCACATCTGTCCCACCTCTGTTCCCCCTGCTCTCCTGCACCACCATTGTAACCCCTGCTCATCTGTCCCACCAATACACCTCCTTTCACATCTCCCCACTGCTCTACCCCCTGCTTTTCTGTCCCACCACTAAACCCCCCTCTCACCTGCCCTAACACTGAACCCCCTTTTCATCTCTTCTACCACTGTACCTAGGGTTGCCACCTCATCCCTATAAACCCGAACACATATTGATTACACAGGTTCTGTGGCTGATTAAGGTGGTAATTAAACTGACTTGGTGCCTTATCTGAATTTAATTAGCCTCAGAACCTGTGTAATTCAAAGGTGTTCGGGTTTAAATGGGATGAGGTGGCAACTCTAACTGTACCTCCATGCACATCTGCCACACCGCTGTACCCTCTTCTCATCTATGATATGTGCGATATGCAGAGTGGTGAAAGGGAGCAGAGATGAGACATCTACCTGTCCTGGCACACTCATCCTGCTCAACTCGCATTCAGCCCACGGCTTGTATGTGATGTCACATACAAGCATCTGTAGTGGATGCGCAATGATGAGCTCAGGTACTGCGCAGTACAGGGCAGACATTATCCGATGGGGGACCTTTCTCGGCAGAACATCGGCAAAAGAGGCTTTGTGTGTCGGGGGTTTCCTGCCCCGGACATAGAACATAAAACTAGTTTATAGAGTAGCGCAACTGGCAACAAATACTAAAGTGAATGTATATAAATATACAATGTATCATTAGATCCTCAAGAGCAAAAAATATCTAAACACAGAATGAATTAACCACCTCAGCCCTGGAAGATTTTACCCCCTTCCTGACCAGAGCACTTTTGGCAATTCGGCACTGCGTCGCTTTAACTGACAATTGCGCGGTCATGTGGCGTTGCACCCGAACAAAATTGACGTCCTTTTTTTCCCGACAAATAGAGCTTTCTTTTGGTGGGATGTGATTGCCTCTGCGGTTTTTATTTTTTGCGCTATAAACAAAAAAAGGAGCGACAATTTTGAAAAAATATATAGTACTTTTTGCTATAATAAATATCCCCGTTTAAAAAAAATAAATTGTTTCTCAGTTTAGGCCAATATGTATTCTTCTACATATTTTTGGTAAAAATCACAATAAGCATACATTGATTGGTTTGCACAAAAGTTATAGTGTCTACAAAATAGGGGATAGAGTTATAATATTTTTATTATTTTTATTTTTTCCTGGTAATGGTAGCTATCTGCGATTTTTATCGTAACTGTGACATTATGGCGGACACATCGGACAATTTTGAAACATTTTTGGGACCATTGGCATCAATACATTGATCAACGCTATAAAAAATGCATTGGATTACTGTAAAAATGTCACTGAAAGTAAAGGGGTTAACACTAGGGGGCAGTGAAGGGGTTAATTGTGTTCCCTGGGAGTTGATTCTAACTGAAGGGGGAGAGGACTGACTAGAGGAAGTGACGGATCGTGGTTCCTAGCCAATAGGAACACAACATCTGTCACTCCTATCAGAACAGGGAAGTGTGTGTGTTTACGCCCCCGCGAGCCAACATATAGCTGCGACGGCTCGCGCAGGGGCGCATAACTGTGACGGTTGGTTGGGAAGCGGTTAATTTTCATTTTTTGGATGGCACGGTGAATTGTGTTCACAGACAGAAATTTTTGGAAGTATTCCTGAGCTCATCCAGTGATGGCCATCACAAAATCATGCCTATGTTTAAGGCATTGCTGTCTGAGGGTCTCAAGATCACGGGCATCCAATATTGCTCTTTAGCCTGGATTTCTCCAGTTTCTTGGAATCTTTTAATATTATGTACTGTAGATGGTGATATATTTAAAGTCTTTGCAATTTTACATTGTGGAATATTATTCTGAAATTTTTCCACAATTTTTAGACGCAGCTTTTCACAGATCACTGAACCTCTGTCCATCTTTACTTCTGAGACAATCTGACTCTCCAAGATGCCCTTTTTATACCCAGTCATATTACTGACCTGTTAAAAATTAACCTAAATTAGTTGCCAAATGTTGTTCCAAACCTTCCTTGTTTGTGCCACTTTGCCAGCTTTTTGTTGCCCTGTCTGAGACGTGTTGTGGTCATCAAATTCTCAAAATGGTACATTTTTCTCAATTTAAACATTGGATACATTTTCGAATTTTTATTGAGATTAAAATATGGGTTTATGAGATTTGCAAAATCATTGCATTCGGTTTTTATGTAGATTTTACACAAACGCCCCAACTTTTTTGGAATTGGGGTTGTATCTTTCTTATATACAGTATATTAATTATAATATACTGGTGTGCAGGGGTGAACAGCATTGTTAGAAAAAGGATAGATTAGAAATAGATAAGAGATGGACTAGTTTAGATTATATTGATTAATAGATCAGGGGCTGGTCCCGCCAGCTACTGACCATTAGTTGGGACCAAGAGCTGTCCTTGACAGCTTGGTCCCTGAGCTAGGAGAACATTTTCAACACAGAAACATTGGTCGCCCAGTGACACACATGTGCTGCATGTGAGCGTTAAAGCCCACCCTTTTGCTGTTGCACGTGTGTTACGAGGGTGGCAACAGCTTAACCACTTGCCATACACTGAAAGATCTCTCTCGTTCAGCCCTTGGGCTGAACCAGAGGACTCCTTAAATTCACCCTAAAACAGAGTGAATGAAATAATCTCTCCTGCCAGCTGGCACTGCAGTCACTGTTCCACTAACTGGATTCTACCTGGCCATCCAAGACCAAATTGTGCATAATCTGAGGCATGCATGGCCAACTTTGTATACATACACACACACACACGGGATGCCAAACTAGGTTTTATTTTTCGGCCGGTTTTTTATTTTTTCAATGAGTAGATAAGAGAGCGCTTTCTTAAATTAGCTAGAGTCTCACTTGTCTGTACATTGTGGCCATTCAATGTGCAGAACATTTTCTTTTCTTCTCCACTGGAGAAGAGAAGAATTGTTGTTATTCACCACGTATAAGCTTCCTTTGAGAAGTGAAGTATATTTTTATATATATATATATATATATAAGGATTATAATACGGAGGACTAGATCGTGCCCTAATAAACATACACTTTAGAGAGGACTACATAGAGCTGCACGATTCTGGCTAAAATGAAAATCACGATTTTTTTGCTTAGTAGATAGATCACGATTCTCGCGGCGTAACATCATCTTTCACATTAAAACCAAAAAAATTGTGCTAACTTTACTGTTTCGTTTTTTTTATTTATTTTATTTATTGAAGTGTATTTTTTCCCAAAAAATTGCATTTGAAAGACCGCTGGGCAAATACAGTTTGACATAAAATATTGCAGCAATTGCCATTTTATTCCCTAGGGTCTCTGCTAAAGTGTGTGAGTGTGTGTGTGTGTGTGTGTGTGTGTGTGTGTGTGTATTATGTATTTGGGGGTTCCAAGTAATTTTCTAGCAAAACATATTGATTTTAACTTTAGAAAGAAGTGTCAGAAAAAGATTGAGACTTTAAGGCCCCTTTCACACTGGGGCGGGAGCCGCGGCGACGGTAAAGCAGCGCTATATTTAGTGCTGCTTTACCGTCATTTTAGCTGCGGTATTCGGCCGCTCGCGGGGCGGTTTTACCCCCCACGAGCAGCCGAAAAATGGTTAAAATCCCCCGCAAAGTGCTGCTGTAGCGGCGGTATTGCCGCGGTATCACCGCGGTGTCCCATTGAAATCAATGGGTAGGAGCGGTATAGGAGCGGTGAATACACCGCTCCTATACCTCTCCAAAGATGCTGCTGGCAGGACTTTTGTTACCGTCCTGCTAGCGCACCGCTCCAGTGTGAAAGCCCGCCGGCTTTCACACTGGAGTGAATGGGGGCCGTTTTTTTCAGGCGGTGAACAGGCGCTATTTTTAGCAATGTACCGCCTGAAAACCGCCCCAGTGTGAAAGGGGCCTAAGTGGTTAAACTTCCTGCATTTACACTTGAAAGCTTGGCAGACTGCCCAGATTATTTGTTTACACAAGTACAATGTTTCAAGTTGGAAAGTTTCTTCAGTTAACCACTTGCTTACTGGGCACTTAAACCCCCCTCCTGCCCAGACCAATTTTTAGCTTTCGGTGCTCTCACGCTTTGAATGACAATTACTCAGTCATGCAACACTGTACCCAAATACATTTTTTGTCCTTTTTTTTCCCACAAATAGAGCTTTCTTTTGGTGGTATTTGATTACCTCTGAGTTTATTTTTTGCGCTATAAATGAAAAAAAGACCGCATTTTTCTTTGTTTTTGTGATAAAATTTAGCAAGTTATTATTTTTTCTTCATGAATTTTGGCCACAATTTATACTGCTACATATCTTTGGTAAAAAATAACCCAAATTAGTGGATATTATTTGGTCTTTGTGAAAGTTAGAGAGTCTACAAGCTGTGGTGCGAATTTTACAAAATTGATCACATCTGATGTACTGGTGGCCTATCTCATTTCCTGTGACCCGAACAAGCCAGATACTCCCCAAATGACCCCTTTTTTTGAAAGTAGACATTCCAAGGTATGTAGTAAGAGGCATGGTGAGCTTTTTGATGTCATTCTTTCCCACAATTCTTTGCAAAATACATTATTTTATTTTTTCCCCCCACAAAATTGTCATTGTAATAGTTTATTTCTCTCAGATGGCATGTGTATACCACAAATGACACCCCAAAATAAATTCTGCTACTCCTCCTGAGTATTACGATACCACATGTGTGGGACTTTTCCACAGCCTGGCCTCTTAGAGAGGCCCAACATGCAGGGAGCGCCATCACGTGTTCTAGGAGCATAAATTACACATCTAACTTGTTGACTACCTATTACACTTTTGAAGGCCCTGGAGCACCAGGACAATGACACGTGACACTGACGTGGCACTGATGACACGTGACACTGATATGTGGCACTAATGACACGTGACACTGATGACAGATGGCACCAATATGTGGCACTGATATCACGTGGCACTGATGAGAGATGGCACTGATGACACGTGACACTGACAGGTGGCACTGATGAAAAATGGAACTAATATGTGGCACTGATGACAGATGGCACTAATATGTGGCACTGATGACACGTGGCACTGACAGATGGCAGAGGGGACAGGTGGAAAATTTTTTTTTTTTTTTTTTTTTTTTTTTACTCACGTTTATCTCTCTCTCCTCACACGCTGTCTCTGTGTGAGGAGGGAGAGCGGCGCTGACAGATGAGCTCATATGTTTACATATGAGATCATCTCTCATTGGTCACGCCGATCGCGCTGTAATCGGCCGCTGTGATCGCCCGTTTACAGCGATCTGTGACTGGCTGTGTCCGAGGGACACGGCCAGCACAAAACTTCCCCGATGCGCACTCTCAGGAGCGCGCATTGCGGAAGTAAACAGTAGGACGTCCAGGGACGTCCTCCCGGCAGGGAGCGCCCGCGCTGCAGCCGTCTTTCGGCTATAGCCCGGGCGCAAAGAGGTTAAAGAGGGATTGTACCTGCAAAAATTTTTTTTTAAAGCCAGCAGCTACAAATACTGCAGCTGCTGACTTTTAATAAAGGGACACTTACCTGTCTCCCAGTTCCAGCGATGTCGGCAGCAGAGGCTGATTAATTGCTCGGCTCTCTGCTGTTGCCGGCGCCATTCTCGGGGAGGGAATCAGGAAGTGTCGCCTTTGCGGCTCCACTTCCAGGTTCCCTACTGCGCGGCGCAATGAGAATCTTCTGCGATGTGTGTCCCGGCAGACAGCGCACCAGGACAGGAAGTGACGTAAACTCCCGTGGGAGTTTATGCCCGGAAGTGGGTGCAGATACCTGAATTAGACAGGTATCTGCACCCCCCTCCCCCCTGAAAGGTGCCAAATGTGACACCGGAGGGGGGGGGGGGAGGGTTCCGAAAAGTGCAAGTTCCACTTTAGGGTGGAATCCTGCTTTAAGACAGGAGATCCTTGGAGGCAACTTCCATTGAAATCAATGGGTACAAGTCGCCTAGAAGTCGGATTGAAGTAGTACAGGAACCTTTTCTGAAGTCGGAGCGACTTCAGTATTGTGCAGACAGGGACGGCTCTCATTCCATTACATTGATTGATTTTGTTGCGCGACTTGGGGGGACTTCAAGTTGGATTTTTTTTTATATGAAAGAATCGCCTACTCTCAGAAGGAGAGATCGTCAGGGGGGGGGGGGGGGGGGTGAATCGAGATTGCGATTTTTTTAACGATTAATTGTGCAGCTCTAGGACTACAGTTCCTTGACACTCTCCCAATTGGGGGCAGACTTTGAGCAAATCTTTATGCAATTTTATAATGGAAGCTCATCTGTATTCAATGATCTACAAATCAGCTTGACTGCACATATATCCCTGGAACTACTGATCATCTTGGCTGCATATACGAAATATCCCCAGATCTACTGATATTCTTGGCTGAGTATATATCCCTGGATCTACTGATATTCTTGCCTGAGTATATATCCCTGGATCTACTGATATTCTTGGCTGCACATATATCCCTGGATCTACCAATGATCTCAGCTGCTTAGGTGTATACATATTTGTACACAAGCACAATTTTCAGACTTTTGGCTCTGTATGCCACCCAGAATAAAATTAAAACAAAACAATCCCAATGACTTTAAGTGCAGACTTTCAGCTTTAATTCAAGGGGTTGAACATGAATATCAAGTACCAATTTTAGGAACTGTAACTGTTTTTTTTTTAACACAGTCCCCCCCCCCCCCACCCATTTTCAGGGGATCAAAAGGTAATTGGACAAATGAATATCATCATAACTAAAATGTTCATTTTTAATATTTTGTTGAGAATCCTTTACTGGCAATGACTGCCTGAAGTCTGGAACCCATGAATATTACCAAAGACTGGGTTTCCTCCTTTCTGATGCTTTTCCAGGCTCTAACTGCAGCTGTCTTCAGATGTTCTTTGTTTGTGGGTCTTTCTGCCTTTGGTTTTGCTTTCAGCATGTGAAATGCATGCTCAATTGGGTTGAGATCAGGTGATTGACTTAGACATTGCAGAATATTCCACGTATTTTCCTTCAAAAGCCCCAGGGTTGCTTTTGTAGTGTGTTTCGGATCATTATCAATCTGTACTGTGAAGTGTTGTCCAATCAACTTTGCTGCATTTGGCTGAATCTGGGCTGACAGTATATCTCTAAACACTGCAGAATTCATCCGGCTGCTTCTGCCACATCAATAAACACCAATGACCCAGTTCCACTGGAAGCCATGCATGCCCATGCGTTGTGTGCTTTGGATCATGAGCTGTCCTAAGCCTTCTCCATACTTTTTTCTTCCCGTCATTCTGGTACAGATTAATACTAGCACATTATGACATTGCCTTGCAGGTTAAAACAGAAGGGAGAAAAAAAACAACCTTTAACCAGCAGAAAATCTGATTTAGTTCTCATTGACATCAGTAGCTAGAGGCACCATGTAGCGATTAATTCTCAAATGCGAGGTAAAAATCGAGGCACTGAGGTCTGGATCTAGTGGTTTCTTTTTTTAGCAGTTTTAATTCAGGGCCTTCACACTAAAATGCAATGCAGAAGAGCCACATTCCCATGCGGCTCCCTGCACCTCATCTCAATCACAATGCCCTTGCAATTTAGTGCGGGGGTCAGTGCAAAGGGAACACCCCAAACGCAGGTCACAAACGCAGCGTGTTTACCCACACCAGATCGCAGGGTATAAAGTACCATGCAATGTGCTTACTGTGCATTTAAAAAAGTAGTGCATGTACTACTTTTGGTGCGATGTGATATCAGCGATGGTGCGATGTGATATCAGCCCATTCAAAATAAATAGGGCTGAAATCGCACTGCACAGAACTGCATGTGAATAGCACAAGGATCACACAGCGTGAATGGACCCTTATTCTCCTCCCTTTCTCAGCAGTAATTTGGCAGCCTTCCAGTGTAAGCATAGGGCACCTGTCCTGTGTTTACATTTGAAGGCTGGAAGGCTGCCCAGTCACCGCCTATTCACACAGCTGTTAAAAATGTAGCATTCAGATGCATATTGTGCATGCATTTATATGCAACACCATACAAATTAATATGGCCCTTCAGACTTGTGTGCTTGTGGCTGCTACGTTTGGATCTGAAAAAAATAATAGCGCAGAGTTGAGTCAATGCCCAAGAAAATCCAGCTTTTTAAAAACACATCTAAACGTGTAAACCCAGCTGACTGTTTACATTCCAGCAGGTCCAACTAGACGCAATATAGATATAAATGCGTTTAGGCACATGTAATTAGACGTTTAAACGCAGCGGATGTAAGCATGTGTAAAAGGGTGGCACAGCAAGAATTTGGTTAACTACTCTGCAGCTCCAGAAGTCAGAAGGAGGAGTAGTGCTTCCGCATCCTTTTAGTTATTTCTTGGCATTACAACTCCAGCATATAGCGGGGTGCAATTTAGCAGGCCAAGAAGCGGGCAGAAAGATGCTCTTACAAAACGCCCCACATGACTCAATAGCTGCAGCCCTGGAGGCGGGATCCTTTCTCTCAGAACTCCCCACCCTGAATCTAATGATGAAAGTATGGGATACAGCAAAAACAATCTTGAAGTATAGAGATCTCACGGAGTATACTCCCTTGTGGGAGAATAGCAAACTGGGAGAATTACAAAAGATGGGGGTAGTAAAGTAATGGGAGAGACGTGGAATAAAAACACATTACCCAGATATATTTAGACAGCACTCTGAAAACCTGCCAGGAATTCAGAGACCAATATGCCCTACCAAATAACTTTTTTCAGATATTTACAGGTCAGGCACACACTGGACAAACAGTTCAGAGGGAGCCCCCTAGAATGGAATACATTTCCAGTCCTTCAAAAATTAATCAATGCAGAGTCAGGGAAAGGGTTAATTTAAAAAATATATCAACAAAGGGGAGAATGGGAAAAGGAGAAGATGGGAAAAAGACGCGGGAGACATCTCTGAAGTGCAGTGGAACAGAATGTTGGAACTGGCCCCACTGTCCCCCTCTCAGAGGATGTCACATTTGTTCTTGCTATATAGAACCTACTATACCCCCCCGACAACTGTGTCAGTTCGGCCGCCGGCCAGACTCAAGAAGCCCTAGGTGTGGGGAGTTAGAGGTGGATGTAAACCATATGTTTTGGAGATGCCCAAAGCTGTTCCGCTACTGGACAGAGGGTGACGGGAATCATCGACCGGACGTTTGGAACCTCCACTGAGTTGAAGGCAAAACATTGCCCATTAGGATTACTGGAGGGAGTGGGATACCCAGGAAACAGGCAGCTAGCAGTAATGAGATGCCCATTCCAAGCTAGGAACCTGATCGCCCGGAGTTGGCAAATCGGCGTCACCTCCGTCCAGTGGGGAATGGCTAAATAGTATGAACGGAGTAATTCTTAAGGAGAAATCGGTATATATAAAGCAAGGGGCATTAAAGAAATATTACTTGATCTGTAAACCCTGGTGAGAAGCAAAAAAAGGAATTAATGTGTAAATTTTATTAGTGCAGAGAAACACGCAAATGATGGGTAGCGACCAAAAAGTAAACAGACTATGAGAGAATGAAAGTTGAGTGACTGAGAAGAATGGATGGAGTAGCGAAACTGAAGTGAATGAGTTGGGAATTCAGCTATTAATAGAACCCTAGACAGGCTCTTTGGCAGGTTACCCACCCCTCCCAGGCAACACCCAAAAATGCGTATATTGTATCAGCCACACAGCCTACCCAAGGAGTGGGGAGTACTGGGGAGGGAGGTTGGTCCCTGGAGGAAATGTCTGTTTTGATACTGTGTGTAAAAAATTTAGAAATACTTTAAAGAAAGTTAAAAAAAAAAAAAAAAAAAAAAAGCATGTGTAAAAGTGGATACATTTTTTCTTTTAGCAGGAAGCTGCGTGCAAGACTGATGCCTGTGTGAATGAATCTGTATAGGAAAGCAAAAATACATAGTACTGTTACTCTAATGCAGCAACCTTTTTCCACTTTAGGGGCAGATTCAATGTATGAATGCATGGAGGGCCGCATTCACCTGCTAATAAAGATAATAATTAAGATAATAATAACTCACTTTACTAATACAAAGCTTTACATTGCACAGACCCCCCCCCCCCCGGGTCCTATTTACGTTACACAGCCCCTGCACCTCTGGCCCCCTTTATGTTACACAGCCCTCCCCGGAGCTCTGGACCCCTGCATGTTGTTACACAGCCCTCCCCGGAGCTCTGGACCCCTGCATGTTGTTACACAGCCCTCCCCGGAGCTCTGGACCCCTGCATGTTACACAACCCCCCCCCCCCCCCCAGCTCTGGATCCTGACCAGATTGTCAACATGACACTCCAGAAAAGACTGTAGCCCCTCCCAAAGATCAACAATTTTAACAGAAAGGGTGCATTTGTGAGAGGGCAGGTAAGATTTGTGGGCACTAGCAGCTCATGAGGTTTAAAAATGTAAAGGTTATTTTTTTTATTAAAAACACATGTCATACTTACCTCCTCTGTGCAGTTGGTTTTGCACAGAGTGACCTCGATCCTCCTCTCCTGGGGTCCCTCAGCGGCGCTCTTGGCTCCTCCTCTTCTCAAGTGCCCCGTTGGAGAGACGCTCTCCATCGGGGCACTCATGTGGGCATGCTCCCGTGTCCTACTGCTGCTACGTCCATTGACACAGACAGCCAGGGCCGTCTTTAATATTGATTGGACCCTGGGCAAAAATTTACTTGGGGCCCCCCCACAGAAATGTGCTGCCCTTTAGTAGATACACAGCAGTTCCATTAATTGTTAATGAAACCCTCACACATCTGCTGATGTGTCTTGGCACTGCATGATTTTGAAAAAGGGTTAGGGATTTTCTTCCGCATTTTTAGCGCATTATCCACCCTGACAGTACATCTTTGCATCATAAAACACCTGCTAACCTCTGCACCCCAAACTTCCCCCAGCCTCTCCACTCTAATCCCCCTCCCCTTTAACTCTACCTGCCTCCTCTACTCATCTTTGCACCCACCTTCTATACCCCTTCCTGCTCACCTGTGCACCCCAAACTGTAATTCCTTCTCTCCCAAACTACCCTCCCCCACACTAAATAGCTTAACTTTGCAGAACAGGCTGATGTTAGGCTGAATGACCACAGTTGTAGGCAGGACTTTCAAGCATGCCCCTTCAGTGGGCAGCATTCAGCAGAAGTGATGGTGAATATGACCTCAGGGAGGCATGATATACATATGAATGCCACCTCTATTTACATATGAATGCCTTTGGTCCACCGATATTTACATATGAATGCCGGCATTTACATGTAAAAACAGGGTCTGCAGGTGAGTCATCTGTACACAACAATAGGGCTAGGCAGCTTTAGTAACAGAACTTCACACTGAGATATCGGGACATAGCACAGGACTAAAACCTCAAGGGATGAGGGAATTTAAACTGGGATAGTTTGCAAGTATGAGGCAGCTGCTTGGGGCCCCACAACAATGACAGGGCCCAGGGCAGCTGCCCCTTTTGCCCTGCCTTAAAAACGGCCCTGCAGACAGCAGGACTTGGCCCTGCCCCCAGCATCATTGGATTTGATTGACAGCAGAGGGAGCCAATGGCTGCGCTGCAATCAATCTAGCCAATCAGGACCCGAGACACAGGCCGAAGCGCTTGTCCCCATCGCTGGAAAGACCGGGTTCAGATAAGTAAAAGGGGGGCTGCTGCATCACAGGAGCTTTTTCATCTTAATGCAAGGAATGCATTAAGGTGAAAAAACTTGAGGGTTTACAACCCCTACAACTGTAGAGGCCATTGAGAGCTTGTTTCCAAGTATATTGCCTGCTTATTAAGAATATTTAAAATGGTTGAATGTCCAAGTTTAGAATATTGATATACTGAAGCATATGGGTTATTTTTGTAACCTGTGGCATTATCTATGTTGAATGTTTACTAACCTATACTCCTTGATTTGTACAACTTCAGGCCACCAGTGAGTTCAGCTGTTTGAATCAGTGTTTAGTATAGTCCGTTTCTGTGGCCCATAGGCCTTGTGGTCAATCCTGGGTTCAGTTTATTTCCCCTGGGCTTTATGGTAAGCCCTGCATTCAGTGGAAATTTCCTAGACTTTATGGTCAGCCCTGGGAACAATCTGTGTCCCCTAGACATTCTAGTTAGCCCTAAATTCAGTAAGTGTCCCCTAGGCTGTCAACCCTGGGTTCAATCAGTTTCCCCTAGAGCCTAGGCTTTATAGTCAGCCCTGGGTTCGGGTCATGTTCCCTAGATTTTTATGGTCAACTCAGGGTACAATCTGTGTCTCCTAGGCCTTATGGTCAGCACTGCATGCAGTCTGGATTCCCTAGGTTTTATGGTCAACCCTGGGTACAATCTGTGTCTCCTAGGTTTTATGGTCAACCCTGGGTACAATCTGTGTCTCCTAGATTTTATGGTCAGTCCAGTGGCGGCTGGTGCTCAAAATTTTTTTTGGGGGGCGGGGGGGGGGGGGGGGGGGCGCAAACTGAAAAATAAAAAAAAATAAAACATCAATTGCAGCCTCACTTTGCCCATCAAATGCAGCCAGTGTGCCCCATCAATTGCCCCGAGTGTGCCCCATCAATTGCCCCGAGTGTGCCCCATCAATTGCCCCATCAATTGCTGCCAGTGTCCCCCCCGCCCAGCACTTACCTGTCTCGGGTCAGCGCATTCCTCCACGCTCCCTCCGAGTCCTCGATGTCTTCTCCTGTCCTCTTCTGCTATGATTTAACGCCCGATAGGCACCCAATCACAGCGCCTGTCGCTTCAGCCAGCCAATCAGGTGACAGGTAACAGGTAACCAGACCCGGTACACCTAATTGGCTGAGAGGTGGGTCAGTGTTAGGTTATCAAATAAATCGCTTCCCTAACACAGCACTATGTAAGCAGCGAATGCACAGCAGTGCGTCCGCTGTTTACCAATTTGGAAGCCTATTAGAGCCCACGGCTCTAATCAGGATGCCTATTAGGGCCGACAGCTCTAATCAGGCACTTCCGAAAACACCCCAGCTACTGCAATTCAGATGCCCGGCGCCCGACAAGGGGCTGGACACCTGAATAGGGGGCGGCAGCGGCGACAATAGATAGATTCATGCATTGCATGAATCTATCTATTGAAGAAGATTGACGGGTGCAGGAGAGAGGGGGTGACGCTCCTCACCCCCCAGTCAGTGTCCTCTGGCTTTTATTGTCAGTCTTGGATTCGTCTGTGTCCTCTAGACTTTATGTTCAGCCCTGGGCTCAGTCTGTGTCCTCCAGGTGTTATGACTAGCCCAGAATTCTGTCCAAGTGCCCTAGGTATATTGGCCAGCCCTGGGTCTAGCCAGTCTCTTCTATACTTTATGGCTCCATTATAAATAAAGTTTAACAATCTACCGCTACCTGATATCCTTAAAACAAACAAACAAACAAACAAACAAACAAACAAACACACACACAAAATCAGTGACCTGTATAAACTAAAACACATATTTAAGATAAAAAAAAAAAAAAAAAAAAAAAAAAAACCCACATAAAATCTAAATAATAATAAATAATAATAATAATAATAATAATAATAAATATGAAATCTAAAAAATACTACACAAAACAAATAGAAAATGTAATATATAAATGGTGCAGGCTTAAAAAAATGAAAGCCATTTTATAAGCCTGCGACTGATGCTTCATCACTTTAAACCACTTCCAGACCGCCTGCAATCGTTATATGTTGGTACTTTGACGTTGAATACCGTTATGGCAGCAGATAGCGGTCCGCTTTCAGATAGAAATGGTCTCTGCAGCAGATTCGCAATAAGATCACTTATCAGCTGCGGGTCTCGGTCATGTCCGCTGCTTACCGGAGCCGTCGGTAGCGATGGAAATGATCCGGTCCTTTCCCCTCTGAGGCTGGGATTCAAGTGAGGAAATGATGGCCCCCACTTGACTTCATACCATTGGACGTCAGAAATCGATGTCAAACGTCACTTCTGCCCAATGGTCTTAAAAAGGGGGATTTATTTTTTTTTTTAATTGCAGTTAAGTGTAAATGTGAGATCTGATGTCTTTTTGACCCCAGATCTCACATTAAAGCGGTTCTGCACCCAAACATAAGTCTGTCTCTATGGCTTCCCTAGCATTCAAGATGACAGAATTGATGGTTCAATTCTGCATCTTTTACACTTACCTTTACTGATGGCTTCGTCTGTATTCTTCTCCCTGCGGCGGTGGGCGGGCTCTCATCGGTGATCATCGTCACTTCCTGTCCAGTTCGCTGTCTCCTGGGATCTCCCGCTGTGTCTCCTGGGATCTCGCGCTGTGTCTCCTGGGATCTCGCGCTGCGTCTCCTGGGATCTCGCGCTGCGTCTCCTGGGATCTCGCGCTGTGTCTCCTGGGATCTCGCGCTGTGTCTCCTGGGATCTCGCGCAATCAATCCCAGGAGACTTTGCCGTTACTACGCACGAGATCGGTGAAATAACGGCGGTGCATGCTGGTCCATCAGAAGCACAGCAACCCGGAAGAGGGTGCCTGTGTGGTTTCACATGCCCACAGGCAAGATGGCAGCCAGCAGCATCCGTTTTTATAAGTTGTTTTATGTGAAGAAAACCGGCAGCAGTTTGCTTTGAAAACCGAACAAGTGAGTGATGCATTTACATTTACTAATCCTTCTCATTGTACAAAAAAAAAAATAAAATAAATAAAAACCATTGCAGACAGTGTCACCCCGCTTTAAAGGAGGCCCTGTCATGCTTTTCTTCTATTATAAAAGGGATGTTTACGTTCCTTCTAATAGGGATAAAAGTGATCCTTTCAAAAAAAAAAAAAAAAAAAATGTTAGTTAAAAGCGCCCCGTCCCGACATGCAAACGGAGTTCAAACCACAAGTGAGATATCGCCGCGATCATTAGAGCGAGATCAATAATCCTAGCAAGAGACCACCTCTAACTCTAAATTGGTAACCTGTAGAACATTTTTAAACTTGGCCTGTGGAGATTTTTAGGCGTCAAGGTTTGTCGCCATTCCACGAGCAGGTGCAATTTTGAAGCATGACATGTTGGGTATCAATTTACTCGGCTTAACAATATTTAAAAAAATAAATAAATTAAAAAAAAAAAAAAAGGCCCAACTTACCTACTGTTTTTTTTTTTTTTTTAAATTAAAAAACACAATAAAAGTATTTTTTAACCCCAAAAAAATTGCGTCTGCAAGACTGCTGCGCAAACGCGGTGTGACAAAGTATTGCAACGACCGCCATTTTATTCATTGTATATGTTTGGGGGTTCCAAGTAAATTTTCAAAAAAAATAAAATAGGCCCGGTCCCTAAGTGGTTAAACATGTCTTAACAATATCAACCCACTTCCAGCAATAAAAACCACAGACATTTTGAACCTCCGCTCTTTCCAAAAGTAAAAAAAAAAAAAAAAAAAAAAAAAAATGTTTTGGCTGGGTTGGGCTTTCAAGTAGACGACATGTGCGCCGTCAAAAAATTTGTTTGATTCCGTCTTAATAAAAAAAACAAAAAAATTGTATTTGTGTCCGAAATTCAATTCCGATTCGTACAAAATACAAGTTTTCGTTATTTTTACGACAAGTTAACGAATCTAACGAATGTTCGTTACGATGAATTTATCATTATGAGGGGTTCCCACCATACCTGTGCCGAGTTACCAGATCTGTACACCTGCTGTGTTCATGAGGGGTTCCCACGATCCCTGTGCCGAGTTCCCGGGTCTGAGTGTACACCCGCTGTGCCCATTATGAGGGGTTCCCACCATCCCTGTGCCGAGTTACCAGGTCTGTACACCTGCTGTGTTCGTTATGAGGGGTTCCCACCATCCCTGTGCTGAGTTTCCGGGTCTGAGTGTACACCCGCTGTGACCATTATGAGGGGTTCCCACCATCCCTGTGCTGTGCTGACTTCCTGGGGTTTTACATTTTTAGGTTCCTTAACTTTTCGTAAAAATTACGAATGTTCGTTATGAATTTGGATCCGAAATTCAGAAAAAAAAAAAAAAAATTGTATTTCGTACAGAATTCGTATGCATAAAAATTCTGATTTCGGATTCGTACGAATTTTCGATTCGTACGAAACTAAAATCGCACATGTCTACTTTCAAGTAGTGGGCAGAGAGTTTTGAATTTAAACAGGATCACATACAATTACACATCGCACTGATTAACGTTTCTAACAATAATTAACTTCTTAGATACAACATGTCTGGAACAGTGCCTTGCTGGTAGTAATATGCAGCCCTAGCATTTAAAGCATGATGGCATCAATTTGCATGCATAAGCGAACTTCTTTTTTTTACTGCGAGTGAACAATGTTGTTAATGTAAGGTAAATTCAGTACATTACTGGAGGCCAAATAGATACTTGACATAGGCTGCAGTTTTGATAGACTCAATCTAGTTTTGTAATCTGCAATAGATCCATCGTGTTTATAGCACCAGGATAACACAATTGAGCGCTGTGTACTGAGGTTTAATAATTATAAGAACAGTCAGTGCTAAGCACGCTATGAACTCGCTCGCTTGCTGGGAGCAGAAGCACTCGCAGGCTTTATACAGGTGGAGCTCCACGGAAACCGGACGTTTATGAGGATAAAACGTCCCTCCCTCACAGTGATACTGCCCATTTTTTCTCTAGCCTCAACTGCTTCTTTTAATTCTACAATTATCCCATGACCCTTTATCCTACGCATGCACTCAGTGTGTCACATACTGATTACCCTACAGATGGTATATCTTGCAGTGCTAAATGCTGGAGTGATGCAGTTTACTGTCTCTCCGGAATCAAGTGTAATAACATGAGAACTTAGCACAAAAGAAGAATCCTAATTAGTACTCACACTAGAGCTGGGCGATTTTATGATGGACACTGCGACGGTCCTGAGGAGCTGCGGGCAGGAGTTTTTAGGCGAGGCCACGGCTTCGGCCTAGTCCGCGCCGTCCCGCCTCGGCCTAGTCCGCGCCGTCCGGCCTCGCGGACTAGGCCGAAGCCACGTCCTCTCCTAAAAACTCCTGCCTGCAGCTCCTCAGGACCGGCGCGGTGTCCTGGTAAAAATCTAAAAAAAAAGAATTTAAAAAAAATAATCGATTTGCTGAAAATTTGAATCGATTTGACCTCTCAACTCGATTCCAATCAATCAATTTTTTCCCCAGCTCTAACTCACACTTGAGATGTTTGCATGCAACTTCACTGGAATGGACAGGATATTGGGAACTGGAAGCCAAGATGGCACCAGCACCAATATACCAAGAAGTGTGCGGTTAAAGTAGCACTATAATGGAAATACTTTGACAACACTTTTTAATCATCTGTATTTTACATGCAACTGTTTCGCCTTACTGTCAAATTATAGGGTTATCAGCCTTAAAAAAAAAAAAAAAAAAAAAAAAACACAAGGTACACCTATAGCTGACATTGGAACAACCCAATAAGTACTAAAGCAAAAAAAAAAAAAAAAAAAAAAAACACACACACCCACACACACACATTGTAAAACCAGAAGCATTTTGCTAAAGACTCATGAAATGAATGTTGAAGGAAAAGGTCAGGCATTCCATGGCCTTAATGTTTTGTGGGTGAGACGGGCATTTCAAGTGCAAGGTTGTCTAGACTTTTTAAAAGGAAGAACGCCTTCCATTTACAAACACAACAATATTATATACAGTGAGAAGGAGTCATTGTTCTCTTCAGTCTCATTTTATAAACATTATATTACCAACATTACTAAAAACTATAAAAAGAAAGGCTTTGGTCAAACATAACATTTCTCAACACACAAAATCCTCAGTTTTTTTTTTTTCTCTACAGAAAGGTGTCAATTAAGAAGACATTTCCAAGATATTTCTAAACACAGGTCCTACTTAGAATTACACCCCAAAAACACATTCTGCTATTCCTGGTGATGCCAGATGCAAGACATTTCATGGTCTAGACACAGAGGGCCCACAATCCAATGAGCACCTTCAGTAGTTCCAGAGGCATAAAATTACACATCTAAATTTCCTGACTACCTATCACATTTTTGAAGGCCCTGGAGCACCAGGATAGTGGAAATAGACACAAAATTACCACATTTTGGAAACAAACACCGTAAGGTATTTTTCAAGAGGCATGGTGATTCTTTTGAAGACTTAATTATTTTGCCACAAGTTTTTAGAAAATGAAACTTTATTTTTTTTTTTACACAAAGTTGTAAATTTAATTAAATATATATTTTTTTTATACACAGCATGGGCATACTTAGAATTACTACCCCAAACACATTCTGCTACTCCTACCGAGTATGACAAAATCACATGCGAGACCGATTATGTACTTGACATTGTATCTTGCATGTCACACAAATCAAACAATTGTATCAAAAACAATTTACTAGAATGTATACAAGCTTGTATACCAGTGGTCATGGAATATAGTTTTGTGTACCATCACCTATAGCACTATAGCAGCCCCCCATTTCTTTAAGCCAAGCATGCCTAGCCTACTGGTATGTGGCTGCCCCTGGGAATGTCATGTTCACTGGCCAGGAAGTACAGAAGGCTAAAGAAAGTAAGAACATAAGCATTTTGGTGTTGTCCCCAGGGGATGGCTGGGACAGATGTTTGCAGCAACGTAGTAATGGGATGTGAAGATGGGTCAGTTCAGGCAGCAGGCAGAGACATGGTCAGTAAAAACAGGCAAAGGATCAGTCAAGGCAGTAAGCAAAAATTAGGTCTAAATACAGACTAGGGTCAATATGGGTGGCAGGCAGGGGCAACACTGCACTGGTATGGTAATGATCAGGAACACTGTTGCTGGCTGCACTAGTCTGGTGAGATGGGGGAGAAGCGTGCGGGAATCAGCAAAACTGTTGCCGACTTACGCTGATCTGGTGACGCTGGGACTGGTGTGGCAACAGATCACATTTTGTACTGCTGAGGATGGGGAGGGGTTTAACACTGGTTGCTTATACAGTCATGATGACTGTACAAGCAGATCACTTTCCTAATGTTTGACTGCATTCATGCAGTCTATGCTTACTACTGTGAGCTGTATGAATGTCTGCGTTTCTTACTATCAATACTGTAATTGCTATTATTAGATGGTACCAGTGGCGGAACTACCGCCATAGCGACCCACGCATTTGCTATGGGGCCCGCAGCCTAGTAGGGCCCCATCCTAGTTGACAATAAATAGGACTTTTTCCCTGCCGCCGCCGCTAGAGGTCCGCGGCCGGCGGAGATTTTGTCTCCGCCGGCCGCCATTTTGCCGAAGACCACAGGAGTTAGACAGGGAGCCTGCCGAGCTACAGTAGAAATAGAGCTGTGGCGCCGCCCACCCCCCGCCCCTGGTCTGTCTGTCATCCAAGGGGTGGGGAGTGGGCGGTGCGGCAGCTCAATTTCTATTGTATCCGGCCGGCTCCGCCTCTATTTTGTTCCCCCCTGGGAGACACTGCAGTTGGGATATAGAAGGGCTCCAATCGGGCCAATGGGGGGTAGGGGGGCACCTGAAATGTAAGGAGGCACTCCGCTGGCTGGGGACACCTGAGATGTAAGGAGGCACTCCGCTGGCTGGAGACACCTGAGATGTAAGGAGGCACTCCGCTGGCTGGGGACACCTGAGATGTAAGGAGGCACTCCGCTGGCTGGGGACACCTGAGATGTAAGGAGGCACTCCGCTGGCTGGGGACACCTGAGATGTAAGGAGGCACTCCGCTGGCTGGGGACACCTGAGATGTAAGGAGGCACTCCGCTGGCTGGGGACACCTGAGATGTAAGGAGGCACTCCGCTGGCTGGGGACACCTGAGATGTAAGGAGGCACTCCGCTGGCTGGGGACACCTGAGATGTAAGGAGGCACTCCGCTGGCTGGGGACACCTGAGATGTAAGGAGGCACTCCGCTGGCTGGGGACACCTGAGATGTAAGGAGGCACTCCGCTGGCTGGGGACACCTGAGATGTAAGGAGGCACTCCGCTGCTGGGGACACCTGAGATGTAAGGACACCTGAGATGTAAGGAGGCACTCCGCTGGCTGGGGACACCTGAGATGTAAGGAGGCACTCCGCTGGCTGGGGACACCTGAGATGTAAGGAGGCACTCCGCTGGCTGGGGACACCTGAGATGTAAGGAGGCACTCCGCTGGCTGGGGACACCTGAGATGTAAGGAGGCACTCCGCTGGCTGGGGACACCTGAGATGTAAGGAGGCACTCCGCTGGCTGGGGACACCTGAGATGTAAGGAGGCACTCCGCTGGCTGGGGACACCTGAGATGTAAGGAGGCACTCCGCTGGCTGGGGACACCTGAGATGTAAGGAGGCACTCCGCTGGCTGGGGACACCTGAGATGTAAGGAGGCACTCCGCTGGCTGGGGACACCTGAGATGTAAGGAGGCACTCCGCTGGCTGGGGACACCTGAGATGTAAGGAGGCACTCCGCTGGCTGGGGACACCTGAGATGTAAGGAGGCACTCCGCTGGCTGGGGACACCTGAGATGTAAGGAGGCACTCCGCTGGCTGGGACACCTGAGATGTAAGGAGGCACTCCGCTGGCTGGGGACACCTGAGATGTAAGGAGGCACTCCGCTGGCTGGAGACACCTGAGATGTAAGGAGGCACTCCGCTGGCTGGGGACACCTGAGATGTAAGGAGGCACTCCGCTGGCTGGGGACACCTGAGATGTAAGGAGGCACTCCGCTGGCTGGGGACACCTGAGATGTAAGGAGGCACTCCGCTGGCTGGGGACACCTGAGATGTAAGGAGGCACTCCGCTGGCTGGGACACCTGAGATGTAAGGAGGCACTCCGCTGGCTGGGGACACCTGAGATGTAAGGAGGCACTCCGCTGGCTGGGGACACCTGAGATGTAAGGAGGCACTCCGCTGGCTGGGGACACCTGAGATGTAAGGAGGCACTCCGCTGGCTGGGGACACCTGAGATGTAAGGAGGCACTCCGCTGGCTGGGGACACCTGAGATGTAAGGAGGCACTCCGCTGGCTGGGGACACCTGAGATGTAAGGAGGCACTCCGCTGGCTGGGGACACCTGAGATGTAAGGAGGCACTCCGCTGGCTGGGGACACCTGAGATGTAAGGAGGCACTCCGCTGGCTGGGGACACCTGAGATGTAAGGAGGCACTCCGCTGGCTGGGGACACCTGAGATGTAAGGAGGCACTCCGCTGGCTGGGGACACCTGAGATGTAAGGAGGCACTCCGCTGGCTGGGACACCTGAGATGTAAGGAGGCACTCCGCTGGCTGGGGACACCTGAGATGTAAGTAGGCACTCCGCTGGCTGGGGACACCTGAGATGTAAGGAGGCACTCCGCTGGCTGGGGACACCTAAGATGTAAGGAGGCACTCTGCTGGCTGGGGACCTGAGATTTAAGGAGGCACTACGCTGGCTGGGGACCTGAGATGTAAGGAGGAACTCTGCTGGCTGAGGACCTGAGATGTAAGGAGGCACTCCGCTGGCTGGGGACAGTGACACCTGAGATGTAAGGAAGCACTCCGATGGCTGGCAGAACGCTCGAGCGCACCTGTGAAGGGACATCGTTTTCGGCACATGAGGAGGCTCTGGAGTCTGGACAAGAGGTAGGAAGGGAGTGGGAGTCAGAGTGTCATCTGTTTTGCACAGTTCAATTTTTTTTTTTGGGGGGGGGGGGCCCAAACAACATTTTGCTATGGGGCCCTGTGATTTATAGTTACGCCCCTGGATGGTACAGAGCCAATGACAGTGGACCAAGGGACAAAGCATTCACAGATTGCACACACAAGTAGAAAGGAAGGAAGGAAGGGTTAACGTTGGATTTTCAATCACTTTCTGCATTGGTGACAATGGTCATCACTACAAAACGGAAAGTGTCAATTTACTCAGCAGGGACACAGACAACAATAAGAGCATACATGTGCCCTCAGGCCCTAAGCTTTGAAATGCAAAATATAAAATCAAGCCTTTTCTGAATGCTTGCTCTTTGCGGGTGTTTTGAATAAATGCTTGCCGTTTTGTGGATGAGGTTGCTGCAGACCATTTAAAAGTTCTCTTTCTGTAAATGGGTAACATCAGCAAAGAAAGCAAGATCTGGAGCCAGCCCATAGAGGTGGCGCATCAGGTCCCCCATCCTGTAGAACATGCATTACTAAAAGGCGGACCATGGCCTGGATTCGTATTCGGTCGCTGTCACATCTGGACCTGCCATTTAGGAGGTAGTTCTGTCCCTTAGCATCTGCCACTGTCATTATCACAGCAGAGTGGAAAGGGGGACAGATAGAAAAGTGGCACAGTAATGCTGCATGGAGGATGGAAGCGGGAGCTGCCTGAGATTATCTTGCAGATTATCAAGCAGGTGGACACAAATTGGTCCTAGCAACCAATCACCAGCTCGTTAATATGCAAAGTTAACGTCGACAGCTCCTGCTCTCGCTTTTCATGCATTGCTAGAGTGCGTGTGTGTGATGCCAGATAGAGTGCCCCATCCGGGTGGGTAGGAGGCAGTGCTGTTGAGAGGGTAATGTAAAGGGCAGGGGGGGGGGGGGGGTTTGCAGCGCTGCCCCATTGTTTTCAATGGGAAGGGGCACTTTAGGAGCGGTAAATACACCGCTCCAAAGATGCGGCTTGCAGGACTTTGACTGCCCTGCAAACGCACCGCAAACGCACCGCTCCAGTGTGAAAGCCCTCGGGCTTTCACATTGGAGACACAGCAGCGGCTGTTTTAGGGCGCTTTGCAGGTGCTATTTTTATCGCTGTAGCGCCTGCAAAGCGCCCCAGTGTGAAAGGGGCCTAAGAGCTGGGGGGGGGAGGAGAAGCGGCTGTAGCAACACACACAGCTTCCCAGTGAATGGCTGTGCAGGGAAGGAGGGGGGGGGCGTCTGATTATTGCAGGAGAGCAGGCTGCATTCCCAGCATAGCTAGAAAACTGTCCACGGTGTCTTCTCCTGCTTAGTGTGGTTAGTTTTTAATGGGAAAGCAGGGGGGGGGGGGGGGGAGGGCAGGAACACCAGGGATTTCACACAAAAGGAAGCAATACAAGGAGAGGAGAGTACTTTCTCATACAAGTACATGGTACAGGAATATGAAGTGTTGGGGTACCAAACGCTTTAAATCACATACAGCAGATCCAATGTTTCCTCAAAGGAAATTTTTTCCATGACTATTTGGGGTTTCACTTTAGGAATAGTTAGGCAGTGCCTATGAGGACCCCCCCCCCCCCAGTACCCAAGTTATATGGTTGTAGAAAGCTGGCCTGAAACTCCAACCCAACTATCAAGTGTATAGATAGAAATACAACATGTTCTTATCCAGTGATGTAAGTAACTGAGTTAAAATAAACGGAGTTACTTAACGCAGTTACTTTAGAGGGTAACGAGTAATCTGATTACTTTTCCCCTCATGGTAACGCAGTTCCCATTACTTGGGCGGCATTACCGCAATTACTTCTACCGCCACTAGATAGCAGTAGTGTAATTTCGGTGTCCTGCGCAGGCGCAGCGCTTGCGCAGTACGAAGGACTATGGAGCTTATGAAAATTGCCGAACCTAAACAGCTCTGAGTGAACTCTACACCGTGCAGGCGCAGTTAACATGTAGTTGTACGAGGTGATGCCGCACACTCCCGATGCTCATGCTACTCTGCAAGGGGCGTCTATCGTGTAACTAAGGGGCGGGTCTAGTATTACTGTAACCAAGGGGCGCATTTTTTATTATTATTATTGTTATATATCGAGCTCTGCCCATTAATTTAACATTCGCCCTCTTCTGTAGCCATCCGCCCCTTACACGATATAATAATAATAATAATAATAATAATAAATAATAATAATAGACCCGCCCCTTGCTTACACGCTATAACAGATCTGCCCCTTGGTTACAGCAATACTAGACCCGCCCCTTAGTTACACGTATAGAATATAAAAAAAAAAAAAAAGTCAGTTACTTTGCTGCGTAACTAATTACTTTTCTAATGTAGTAACTGAGTTACTAACGCAATTACTTTTTGGGAGAAGTAATTTGTAACTTAACTAATTACTTTTTTAAAGTAAGATGACCAACACTGGTCTTATCTCTCATCTTGGTCCTTTGAAAAGCACACAGTATTATGGGATTTACTTCCACAGGGTTTTCAGCTTTACATCTCATAAATGACTCAATACAACAGAAGTGTGCATTCCAAAAGGGTAAACTCCAACCAAAATAAACCTTTTTAATTGACCTTTAAACACAAAACAAGAAGCAACATGTACTGCAGTTTTATGAACATCAATTTCAAACAGGTTTTATAATTAACCTGGATTGCACTCCTAGCAATTATCACGGGAGCCATACAATGCAGTATGTCATTACAAAACTGTCACAATTGATATGCATGTTACTATAAATGGTTGGATAATGTATTTCTGTCAGTACGGAGAAGTTCACCCATTACTGATATTTAGGCCAGGGGGAGCTGCACCCACTGGCTTCCTATATCTCTCCCACTATTTCCCACGGGCATTCCTATTTATATTGTCTCATCTAAAAAAGGAGGCTCTCTGCAAAGAAGTCACAATGGCTTCCGCTGAATATACCAAAGTCATCAAGCAACAACAGTAAGACACTGGAGTGTGGCATCACCTAGAAGTCTACACATCAGTTACAATAAAACTCAGCTGAATTTAAAAACAGTGTCCCACCTCCGCACTACAAATGCTGATGCTTGTGACAGGTTCATGTACCCATCGGAAATGGGTACATAGTTTTGTCACAGGAATTGTCTGGCACCAAGGCCGGAGTATTCTGTCTTCAGTGCAGCTCACCAAGGCTGAGCCTGATAAAGCCACAGGCTCAGTATTACCAACTTCCCTTCCCAGCCATTGTGCCTTTCATACAGATACAGTAGGTTGCCGTCTACTTTCTACATTGCAGGTGGGGCTCATCCACGGCAGCCTTGTAGCTGGAAATGCAGTCTAGAGGAACATAGTTACCTATGGTTTCCTGGGTCACTAGGGAAGCTGTCCAGTTGGATGCTTCCACCCCATGTGAATCTATGGCAGCCATCCTGGGTCAGGCAGAGCCTATTAAAAACACCCTGGCTCCTGGATTTGGTGCGCTATATGCCAGTGGGTAGCGCAGGGAAGAGTACCCTGTCTGTCAGGGACAGTACTAGCAGTAGAGAAAGGTTCCTGACAAGTAGGGAAAGCGTATGGTTGCAAATCCTCTGGACACCCTCCCATTTGGGCATAAGATGGCTGGGCCACATTCTGCCCTCTTAACAGATGTTGTCAGTCTGGCTGAAACCTGCTCTCTTTCCATTGCTGGGAACTGCAAGTGTACCCGGATGGGCAGTCTTCTCACTGGGTTTGTTGTGAACTGTTGCTGCGTTAATTCAATACAAGTTTTCTATGCACCTGTGTGAATTATTGCCGCCGCACCCCACCTACAAGCGGGTAAGAGGAACACCTGATAGGGAACTAGTCTGAGAGTTCCCCATCACGCTCTGTTCACCTTCAGTGTGCCCCTATACAGTCAACAGTGCCATAACCAATGACTCATTGCCAGCCCATTCAGCTGCCAACCAGAAGATTCCTGTCATTGGCCAAATATGGCCATTGTCATATTTGGGTAATGACATCAGCCAACATCCCCACCCCTGCAATGAAAACCTTAAAAAAACAGTCGCAAGGCTCTTTAAGCCCCTACATCCTGTGTAGTAAATGCTTTACTGGATACCTCCCTATGTGGCTTACGATGGAAAATGCATGGAGAAAAAAAAAAATATATAAAAACAAACACACACACGTGTGGTTTACATCTGTGGGTTGCACTCCACTGGCTTTGGTAGTCGAAAGTTGCCAGAGTACAAACAGCAATGAATGAAAAGTTGTGGGGAGAAGAAAGAAAGAAAAAAAAAAAAGCCAGAAGGAAAGCCCAGTCATTTGACCTATTGAAGTCACATGGCAGGCTCTCCTCCATTCACATAGCTTTCTCTGCAGAAAAAACTCCATGGAGCTGTGCAGATTCCCCAGGGCAGCACAGTGGTGTAGTGGTTAGCACTCTCACCTAGCAGCAATAGAGTCGCTGGTTCAAATCCTGACCACGACACCATCCACATGGAGTTTGCATGTTCTCCCTGTGCCTGCATGGGTTTCCTCCCACACTCCAAAGACATGCTGGTAGGTTAATCAGATCCTGTCTCTAAATTGGCCCTAGTATGTGTTTGTAAGTGCATCGGGACCCTTCGGGGTAAAGGACCGTGCTAGATCAAGTTGCAACTCAACCATAGTGTGCATTTTATCATTTGACCAAAAAAAATGCAGGCTGTGATGTGCGGGTGCGAATTCAGGTAAAAGTTCGGACCTGAATCGCACCTGAACCTGTGGACATGCAACCGACCCCAGGCAGGAACCCGTGGCCAAACATGTGTGAACCCAGCCTATCAGAGTGGACAGTGATATATTTTCTTCCGTATAAATGGACCGCTAAGTTTTCTTGCAATTCCAATGCAAATGTTTAACTCTAGGAATAGGCCAGGGTAAAATAAAAAACTGTATGCAATTATAAGAGGTGAATAGGTCTTTACTCATTCAGTTCAAACATGCCATTAATGGATCTGCTGTCTAGTGCACCTGTTAAAGTAGCTTTTCCAGTAACAAAATGAGAGTCACACAATTAATCCTTAAATTATAAGGTATATGCTTTTTCCTTCTTCATATTGTGATGAACCAGATGAATCCATGTGACCCTGTAAGTGGATGTTCTACATTCCATGGATGGTCACTACACCAGGAGGGGACACTTATCAACTGAGAAACTTTGAGAGAGTGACATGTGTTCACTGTGTGTTTGCCAAACATTCAAATAGCCTTTTATTGAAGGATTAAAATAAAATATGAAGCTGATCTACACCTGATATTAAAGCCCACTTCCGGGCAAACCCCCTTTATACTGCATATCCCCACTTACCAATTTTTTAAATAAATAAAAAAACTTTATTGGTGGAGAATTTAGAGAGTGACCTGTCACAACCATGATAGAACAATGCTTTGCTTCCATCCCTAATTGATTTGTAAAGAAATAGGAAATAGAAAATGGGACTTTAAATGAAACATGTCATTGTGGGTAGTGATGATATGTATGAATAAATACATTTTAATTTTAGGTCATTAACCCCTGAGGGTAGTCCATGATTTTTAGATAAAAAAAATAAAATAAATAATAATAATAAAATAAAAATAAAATAATAATAAAAATATATAATCAATGATAAAAATTAATATACAAATTGTAATAATAATGATGAATTTAATGCAAACAAATCAATGGACATGATTAACCGCTTAAGCCCCGGAAGATTTGGCTGCTGAATGACCAGGCCATTTTTTGCGATTCGGCATCGCTGCACCCAAACAAAATTGATGTCATTTTTAGAGCTTTCTTTTGGTGGCATTTGATCATCTCTGCGGTTTTTTTATTTTTTTGCGCTGTAAACAAAAAAAAAAAAAAAAAAAAAAAGCGACAATTTTGAAAAAAAAAACACACCACAATATTTTGTACTTTTTGCTATAATGAATATCACCATTTAAAAAATAAATAAAAATAAAAAAATAAATAAATAAAAAAAAATCAGTTTAGGCCAAGCTTTATTTTTCTACATATTTTTGGCAATAAAAATCGCAATAAGCGTATATTGATTGGTTTGTGCAAAAGTAAAGCATGTGTGGTGGCAACCAGATGAGGAATACAAAGACAAGTGCGTCTTGCCTACAGTCAAGCATGGTGGTGGGAGTGTCATGGTCTTGGGATGCATGAGTGCTGCTGGCACTGGTGAGCTACAGTTCATTGAGGGAACCATGAATGCCAACATGTACTGTGACATAATGAAGCAGAGCATGATCCCCTCCCTTCGGAGACCGGGTGGCAGGGCAGTATTACAACATGATAATGACCCCAAACACACCTCCAAGACGACCACTGCCTTGCTAAAGAAGCGGAGGGTAAAAGGTGATGGACTTGCCAAGCATGTCTACCCTATTGAGCATCTGTGGGGCATCCTCAAATGGAAGGTGGAGGAGCGCAAGGTCTCCAACATCCACCAGCTCTGTGATGTCCTCATGGAGGAGTGGAAGAGGACTCCAGTGGCAACCTGTGAAGCTCTGGTGAACTCCATGCCCAAGAGGGTTAAGGCAGTGCTGGAAAATAATGGTGGCCACACAAAATATTGACACTTTGGGCCCAATTTGGACATTTTCACCTAGGGGTGTACTCACTTTTGTTGCCAGCGGTTTAGACATTAATGGTTGTGTGTTGAGTTATTTTGAGGGGACAGCAAATTTACACTGTTATACAAGCTGTACACTCACTACTTTACATTGTAGCAAAGTGTAATTTCTTCAGTGTTGTCACATGAAAAGATACAAATAAAATATTTACAAAACTGTGAGGGATGTACTCACCAGGGTGAATATGTATCAAATAAAATAAATGGGGTCTAAACACATGTGCAATAAGTGCACTAAAAGTTATGTTGTATACAATAAATATGTGTAAAACCATAAATATGTCTGCCATTACCCATATGACAACAAATGCTGCTCAGAGTGGTCCCTTCCTTGTGAAACAAAGTGGAGGATTAAACTGTCTATCGGTCCCAGCTGAAGTACCCCTGGTCCTGGGCGGGTCCCCACTAATGTCATGCATCGACTTCTAGGCAGAAAATGTGAGGCGAGAGAACCTTCCACCTAAGGTACAATGTACCCCAGTGGATGACCGCCCACCTCCCACGTGGCGTATGATGGAAAAGAAAACAAGCTCTCGCCTTGCTGCGTCTAATGGCGCCAAGCTTTTTTGAACATGATGCCGATGCGCTAAGGTCAGAACCCTGCCTCAACCCCGGGTGAGACGTTTTGTTCCAGACCACCATTTAATCCCATTGCTGGAATTGAGCATAACTTGCTGATTACTCCAAGTATTTTTTAGCAAGTGGCTGTCTGGTAATTTCTTTTCATTAGAAGGTTCTATTTATTAATAGTTACATTATTTACTTGATTATTTAGTAAATATGTGCATCTTACCACCGATTATTGGAAGGAAGCCAAGAAACGAGTTGGATCTTCAACTAAGGGTGCCTAGCTCAAGCTTGTTTTAATTAGGAATTCCATGAGCGTAAACACAAAAAGGAAGACCGGGTGAAGATGAAAGCACCAGGAGCAGTGCATACTAGGACATTGCGGCACAAACCTGCAAGGCAGCAATTAACCACTTCGCGCCCACGCTATAGCCGAAAGACGGCTACAGCACGGGCGCTAACTGCCGGGAGGGCGTCCCTGGGCCTCTCCTGAGAGTGCGCATCGGGGAAGTTCTGCGCTGGCTGTGTCCCTTGGACACAGCCAGTCACAGATCGATGTAAACGGCCAATCACAGCGGCCGTTTACATCGCGATCGGCGTGTCCAATGAGAGATGATCTCATACGTAAACATATGAAATCATCTCTCGGCGCCGGCTCTCCCTCCTCACACAGAGACAGTGTGTGAGGAGGGAGAGATGAAGGGCTGCAACGGCCGTAAGTACAAAACAAAATAAATAAGAACGGAAAATAAAGTGCCACCTGTCCCCAGTGCCACGTATAAGTGCACGTCAGTGTCACGTGTCATTGTCCTGGTGCTCCAGGGCCTTCAAAAGTGTAATAGGTAGTTAGAGTGTTAGATGTGTAATTTATGCTCCTAGAACACCTGATGGCGCTCCCTGCATTTTGGGCCTCTCTAAGTGGCCAGGCTGTGGAAACATCCCACACATGTGGTATCGTAATACTCAGGAGTAGCATAATTTATTTTGGGGTGTCATTTGTGGTATACACATGCCATGTGAGAGAAATAACCTATTACAATGACAATTTTGTGGAAAAAGAAAAGAATTGTGGGAAAAAATTACAACATCAGAAAACTCACCATGCCTCTTACTAAATACCTTGGAATGTTTACTTTCAAAAAGGGGGTCATTTGGGGGGTATTTGTACTTCCCTGGCTTGTTCGGGTCACAAGAAATGAGATAGGTCACCAGAACATCAGGTGTGATCAATTTTGTATGATTTGCACCAGTTTGTAGAGTCTGTAACTTTCACAAAGAGCAAATAATATCCACTAATTTGGGTTATTTTTACCAAATATATGTAGCAGTATAAATTGTGGCGAAAAATTTATAATTTGCAAAATTTTATCATAGAAACAAAGAAAAAGAAAAAAACCCAGATCAAATACCACCAAAAGAAAGCTATATTTGTGGGGGAAAAAAAAAAAAAGGACAAAAAATTTATTTGGGTAGTGTTGCATGAGTAATTGTCATTCAAAGTGTGAGAGCACCGAAAGCTGAAAATTGGTCTGGGCAGGAGGGGGGTTTAAGTGTCCAGTAGGCAAGTGGTTAAAAAAAAACCCACAACATTTCTAGTTTCCTACCACCACTGCAGTTGTTTGACCTCCCTTCTTTATAAATAATCCACCTCGGCCCTCATTCCACAGCTGTCATGCAGCCTGTAGAGTGTACAAGGAACCAGCTGGACACAGCCATAAATCTGCACACCCATTCTGTTTGAAGTGAGAGGTTTCTGACTGCTTACACAATTCTCTGGCTGTACATTGTAATGCATTATGAGCAGGATCCATTCCTGTTCTGTGAGTCTCCAATTCACAACACAAACACAAATATGATCTTCACTTTGATTTTTCACTGTCATTACTCACACTCGAAGGCGTTGATCGCTGTCACACTACAATTGTTCATTGGGTTTGTGAATGAAGTTTGCTAAACAATCAAGTCTATTTACTAACTGTTTGTTCTGAAAGAGTGCTGAAATGAAGGCTGCCATGGGTGGGGGGGGGGGGGGGACTTGGGGATGCAGTAAGATCTCATGGGGGTGACCAATCCAGCACACACACATCAGCTTATCAAATCTCAGTCTAATGCCCCGTACACACGGTCGGAAATTCCGACCACAAAATCCGTCTGATTTTTTCAGACGGATTTTGTCCGACACTGGTGTTGAATACACCCGGTCGGACAAAGTTGTCGGAAAATCCGATCATCCTGAACGTGGTGACGTTCGTTGCGTACGACGGGACTATGTAGAGGCTAGTAGCCAATAGCTTTGGTCTTGTAATGTGATCTGAGCATGCGTGGCACTTTGTCCGTCGGAATTCGCTACACATGATCGGAAAAAGTCCGATAGGACTTTGTTGTCGGAAAATTTGAGAGCAGGATCTCCAACTTTTTCCGTCAGAAATTCCGATGGAAAAAGTCCGATGGAGCCCACACACGGTCGGAATTTCTGACAACATAGTCCGATAGGACATTTTCCGTCGGAAAATCCGACCGTGTGTAGACCACTTTCACACTGCTTTTCAGGCGCTTTCATGCTAAAAACAGCGCCTAAAAAGCTCACGAAAACTTATTTCCATTAAAATCGATGAACGCTTTCACACTGGGGCAGTGTGCTGGCAGGGCTGTGAAAAACTCCCCTCCCCATTGAAATGAATGGAAAGCTCTTCAAAAGCACCTGAAAAGCTCTTCAAAAGCGCTCAGTGTTTTTACTGGCAGTTTAGAAGCGCCTCAGTGTGAAAGTGGCCTAAGGGCTTGTTTACACTTGTGGTTAGGGGTGGTAAAACAGGTAGTTGAGCAACATTTTACTGCCCTCCTCCATAAGCTGCAAAGACAGCCAAACAGGGGTGTACACATGTTGCAGTCGCACCAAAAATGACATCCCTGTTGTAGTTGGTGGCCAGTAGCACCACTGAATGTGACCTATTCAAGTGAATGAGGCTGCATCACAACTGTCCTGCAACAGCACATGATGCACTCAATTGTGACATAGTGATGTAGCATTTACAGGGTTAAAACAAATGGCGACTGTCAAATGCCTCTGAAAAGCAGGACAATGAAAGCAGCACATCTAAATTTAGCTTGGATCACATTTTTACCGCTTCCCGATGGCCCATCAACACCACTCCCAATTGTTAAAACAGGGAGCAGACATAGGTGTACACTCAGAGGAGCCAGAACGTTGCCTTGCACCATTGCAAGGCACAAATAACTCTGCCTGCAGAGTTTGGCAGGCATTGATGCTTTGCAACCTCTTCTATTTAAAAAACGCACCATAAACATGGCTTTGAAATCATGCAATTTCATCTGAACTCACACCATTTCAAAGTCACATTTCAGTCCAACTTCAGGGTGACTTAATAGACACCTGTGTGGGTCCATGCATAGATGTCTATTGAAAAATCGTCCCCAAAGTCGCCAAAAGTAGTACAGGAACTACTTCTGGAAATCGGTGGGGCGCCGCACGAATTGGGATGCTCATATTGCCAGAAATAGGCTGCAATTTGACCTGTAAAATTGCACCGATGTGAACGGGGGCTTACAGCGTGTTTAAGGCCCTGTTGAGCGCCACTTGAAAGTCTGCGCAACACGACCGAAACACATATTAATGCGCATTATAGGCTGCTATAAAGTTCAACCCTGTTTGATCTTAGCCTTATTGGCAAATACCAGAGTTGCTAGTCCACACCTATATGTGTCTGAAATTACCTTTACCGCTATGTCAGACTACTATAGCCAAACCACACAAGAGATTTTAACGTTACAGAGAAATTGAAGTATTTGTTTAGCAAACACTAACCCCAATTATAAAAGGTGAGCAGGGATAGATAAAGGGGATTATTACGGTACCAGTAATATAAAAAGCACTCAGGTTGAAGTAAAAACTATTTTTATTATTTGAAAACAAGAATGGACAGCAATACTTGTTTATGTGAAAATCACATTTAACAAATATAGTAAAGTACATAAATCACATACATTTTTAAAGTTATTTGTATAGAAGAACGGCTAATAGAACTATGAATTACATAGATCAAAAAGGTACAGATAAAACTTTTTTTGGATTTAACCGACATGTTTCGCCAACATTGGCTTCCTCCGGGTAGTAAGGATTACTAAATTACTAAAGAACAAATACAAATGGTGTCATTAGTTACATAATAACTGCAACATCCGATTATCATTACTAAACAATGGCCCCGTGACGTGATCAAAGAACAAAGTGCTCCCCTAGTGGGTCAAGAATGGAATTCAGCAAATTGCCTAGATACATACCCCGGGATAGGCAAAGCAGGCCCCAGATTAGCCCCAATATAGCAGTCAGGGTATTGCCATCGCATCAATGGCTGTAGGGGGCATGCAAGACCTGGTGGAATAGAGGAACGCAATATAGAAAAATTATATATAATTTAAGGAGAAGTAACTAATCTTATTAAATAACAAAGGGCTAACATAGCCTCAAAAAAAGCTTACCCAGAACATTTGGTTTAGTTAATATGTGGGGGGTGTCGGGTAGAATGAAATAATCAAACAGACTGAGTGTGAATAATCAACACTAATCAATGGCGCAGTATCTAAAATTAAAATGCACAAGGAAAAGCATATAATTACTATAGCAATGCTAAGTAGGGCTCAGCGCAAATTGAACACTTGATGAAATTCTGAGCGACAAAAGAACGCTCACCTTTCAATGTAGTCAGCTTGTTAAGGTAAATATCAAGTGTGAAATGGACATGATATGGTCACTATGACCCAGTGTCAAATTTGCTGTAGTTACTAGTTACTAGAGCAAAGATTGGCCCGTGATCTGTAAAAAGATAATCAGTGGTGGCTAAGTCACATAGCAAGGAAGTAACAGCAATTAAATTCTGAGACAAAAAATAGCTGATAACTGACCTGTACAGAGATAGAGTCTGGTATACTGACGCCCCTGGATCCAACACAAACACTGTGTGGACTTGCAGGTAATATATGCCCCCCACACCTGATCGGCATTAAGCCGATCAGGGAGCGGACAAAGTAGCTGACCGCGCATGCGCACAAGTGAGTGGCGTGCATGGCCTACAATTCCCACAATGCCTGTGTATTGCGCGTGCATCGCCAAGCGGCGGTGCGCACTTCACAGACAGACATACACAGTGTCGATACAGTCCCCAGTGGACGGGGAATGCAATGACAGCGAAATAGATGGCAAAAATCGCCAGTGTGTAGTGTCAAGAAACAAAGGGAATGTAGTAAAAGCGGGGGCTGAAAGTGGGTTGGCATAGTACAAACACCAACCCTTGGGTGTCCATACAGCCAACAGCAAAGCGTTCCTAAGACTGCTAAGGGCATCTGATGATGGAAATAAAGGGGAATTTGCTAAATTCCATTCTTCACCCACTAGGGGAGGACTTTGTTCTTTGATCACGTCACAGGGCCATTGTTTAGTAATGATAATCGGATGTTGCAGTTATTATGCAACTAAGTACACCATTTGTATTTGTTGTTTAGAAATTTTACTACGGTACAGATAATCCTTACTACCCTGAGGAAGCCAATGGTGGCGAAACATGTCGGTTAAATCCAAAAAAAGTTTTATCTGTACCTTTGATCTATGCAATTCATAGTTCTATTAGCCGTTCTTCTATACAAATAACTTGAAAAATGTATGTGATTTATGTACTGTACTATATTTGCTAAATGTGATTTTCACATAAACAAGTATTGCTGTCCATTCTTGTTTTCAAATAATATAAATAGTTTTTACTTTGACCTATGAGTGCTTTCATATTACTGGTACCGTAATAACCCCCTAGATCTTACCAGCCCACTCCATCTATATCACTAACCCTAATTAGTTAGGAATTTTTTCAGCACTGCTTTAACTGGCAATTGCACGGTCATGCAATGCTGTACCCAAATGAGATTTGTAACAATTTTTTTCACACAAATAGAGTTTTCTATTGGAGTACCACTGGGTTTAAATTTTTTGTGATAAACGAAAAAAAAGGACTTAAGAGAAAAAAAAAAAAAATAAAAAAAAAAAGGTGTCTGCAAACTAAGGTATATATACAGCTACAGACAGTATACTGTAATGGCGGTGATCAGCAACTTATAGTGGGACTGTGATAGGGGTGGTGGGCATTCTGGTGCTAACAGACACTGGCTGGGAGGGTCACTAACTGACACTGAAATCACTAGTGACACCAATACAGTGATCAGATATAATAGTGTACACAGACACTGTACTAATGACATTAGCTGGGAAGGGGGTTAACATCAAGGGGCAATGAAGGGGTTAACTGTGTGCCTAAATAGTATATTGTGTGTTATGTGTGCTGCTATTACTAAGGCTTCCTGTACACGGGACGTTTTACAGCCTCTCCTGAACAATTTAACTTGACAGATAGTAAATGACATTTAAAAACGTCAGTTTTGCCGCATTTACAAGCCACGTTTAGCGTGTGAAACTTCAGCGTCTGAACTCATTTTTTTGCCTTCAAAAGGAAAGCCTATTAAACACAACTGCCTAAAAATGACACAAACCTGTGTACATGTACACTTAAGAGAACATTGGATGAGTTCAGGGGCAGCTAAAAAAAAAAAAAAAAAAAAGCAGCCAACTGCCTCTGAACGCCCATTTACCAGCAGCAGTGTACGTCCGTCCGTTTCGCCGCGTTTAAGTGTTAAAAAGTGTTAAGTGTTTAAAAGATAAATAAAAATAATATATATATTTTTTCAAATAGCTAAAAATGAAAAACGTCTGTAAACTTTGTTGTGCTTCATGTACACGGGACGTTTTTACAACCGAGTTGTGCTTCATGTACACGGGACGTTTTTACAACCTCTCCTGAACGATTTAACTTGACAGATAGTAGTAACCCACGTTTAAAATGTCCGATTTACTGCATTTGCGTTTAGAATCGTTTTATTTTATTTTTTTAAAACGAAATGCGGCTAAATGCGGGTTGCTGCGTTTGGCGTCTGAAACGTCAGAAACTTTGGCGTCAGAACTCATTTTTACACAGTAAACGAACCTGTGTACATGTACACATACGATAACAGAGAAGAGTTCAGGGGCAGTTGAAAAAAAGTAACCAACTGCCTCTGAGCGTCCGTTTACCAGCAGCAGTGTACATGGGGCCTTACCACATTTTTTTGCTTTCCAAAAAAGGCCTCTAAACTCAACTGCCTAGAAAGGACTATAAGGCCCCTTTCACACTGGGGTGGGGAGCCGCGGTGACGGTAAAGCAGCGCTATATTTAGCGCTGCTTTACCATCGTTTTAACCGCGGTATTCGGCCGCTCGTGGTGCGGTTTTACCCCCCACGAGTGGCCGAAAAAGGGTTAAACACCCCCGCAGAGCGCCGCCGTAGCGGCGCTTTTGCGGCGGTATTGCCGCGGTTTCCCATTCAAATCAATAGGAAGGAGCAGTGAACACACCGCTCCTAAATTGCTGTTAGCAGGACTTTTTTGACCGTCCTGCTAGCGCACCGCTCCAGTGTGAAAGCCCGCCGGCTTTCACACTGGAGTTAAAGGGGCCGGATTTTTTCAGGTGGTGAACAGGCGCTATTTTTAGCGCTGTACCGCCTGAAAAACGCCCTAGTGTGAAAGGGGCCTAAACGACCCTGTGTACATGTACTGATAAGACAACAGAGGAAAGTTCAGGGGCAGCTGAAAAAAAAAAAAAAAAAAAAAAAAAGCCCAACTGCTCCTAACCGTCCATGTACCAGCAGCGGTGTACATGAGGCCTAATAGATCTGGCTGGTTTTCCTCCCTTTTTTTTCCCCAAGGAGAAGAAAGAGCCAGTTCGCTGCTCACTGTACACAAAGTTCTGTGTGTTTGTAAACACAGGACTCTGTCTGTGATTGGACACAACCAATCAGCAGGTCTCAGCCAAAATGATTGGCTGAAATCTGCTGCCAAACTCATGCTGTGCGGTTTGCGAGAGGTTAATTGGTGGCCAATGCAAAAGAATGGACAAAAATAAGCAAAACAGGCATGCAGCTTTTTTCCAGACAAGTGTGTGGGAATGCGTGTCTGGTGGCGTATTAACACTGGAACAGCCCCACCAGCTGTCCATTCCTGACTGTGGTAGGAGGCGGTGTGGTGCGCAATTCAGCGCATCACGCAGTTTTATTTTTTTACAAATATTTGCAATATTGCAATATTGTACAAAAGTACACTTCATTCATGGCGTTGTGCTGCTGTATATCGCCACGCGGTTCTGTACAGTGCACTGCCATAGAAAGCAGCAAGCCTGCATTTTAGCGCAGCTCTGTACATCGTTGTAATGTGAATGGGACACAATTGTCCTTTCAGTGACAATTCAGTAAAATGCTCGTCACCACACTCAAGATTCCGTAGCATTCGGGGCCAGTAAGTGAACCATTCCATAGAGGTGAGTGGATGGTACTCTGAGCAGCAACAGTCACCCATCGGACATCAGCCTGAGAGGAGGAGGGAGGGGCTTCTCTGAACAATCATACTTATTGATCAATTGCTTATTAATAATCAATCACATGATACTGATAAGCATACCTGTATACTGGGACAGCACAGGAATTGATTCACACACACTTGTACAGTAACTGAATGATCAGCTTTACCCTCTACCCTAGTCTGCCCCCATTATTGCTCACCTGAATCTGCCACTGTCCCCCCCCCCCATCACTGCTTACCCAAGCCTACCCCCCCCCCCCCATCGTATCCTACCTGAGCCTATCCCCCATCATTGCTTACCCAAATCTGCCTACCTGAGTCTGTCCACGCCCCCCTCATCACTGCTCACCTGAGTCTGCCCCGTCCCCCCACATATCACTGCTCACCCGAGTCTGCCCCGTCCCCCCACATATCACTGCTCACCCGAGTCTGCCCCCGTCCCCCCACATATCACTGCTCACCCGAGTCTGCCCCCGTCCCCCCCCGCATCACTGCTCACCCGAGTCTGCCCCCGTCCCCCCCCGCATCACTGCTCACCCGAGTCTGCCCCCGTCCCCCCCCGCATCACTGCTCACCCGAGTCTGCCCCCGTCCCCCCCGCATCACTGCTCACCCGAGTCTGCCCCCGTCCCCCCCGCATCACTGCTCACCCGAGTCTGCCCCCGTCCCCCCCGCATCACTGCTCACCCGAGTCTGCACCCGTCCCCCCCGCATCACTGCTCACCCGAGTCTGCACCCGTCCCCCCCGCATCACTGCTCACCCGAGTCTGCACCCCCCCCCCCCGCATCACTGCTCACCTGAGTCTGCCCCCCCCCCCCCCCATCACTGCTCACCTGAGTCTGCCCCCCCCCCCATCACTGCTCACCTGAGTCTGCCCCCCCCCCCCCCCCCCCATCACTGCTCACCTGAGTCTGCCCCCCCCATCACTGCTCACCTGAGTCTGCCCCCCCCATCACTGCTCACCTGAGTCTGCCCCCCCCATCACTGCTCACCTGAGTCTGCCCCCCCCCCCATCACTGCTCCCCTGAGTCTGCCCCCCCCCCATCACTGCTCCCCTGAGTCTGCCCCCCCCCCATCACTGCTCCCCTGAGTCTGCCCCCCCCCATCACTGCTCACCTGAGTCTGCCCCCCCCATCACTGCTCACCTGAGTCTGCCCCCCCCCCCCCCCATCACTGCTCACCTGAGTCTGCCCCCCCCATCACTGCTCACCTGAGTCTGCCCCCCCATCACTGCTCACCTGAGTCTGGCCCCCCCCCCCCCATCACTGCTCACCTGAGTCTGCCCCCCCCCATCACTGCTCACCTGAGTCTGCCCCCCCCCATCACTGCTCACCTGAGTCTGCCCCCCCCCATCACTGCTCACCTGAGTCTGCCCCCCCCCCCCCCCCCATCACTGCTCACCTGAGTCTGCCCCCCCCCCATCACTGCTCACCTGAGTCTGCCCCCCATCACTGCTCACCTGAGTCTGCCCCCCCCCCCCCATCACTGCTCACCTGAGTCTGCCCCCCCCCCCCCCCATCACTGCTCACCTGAGTCTGCCCCCCCCCCCATCACTGCTCACCTGAGTCTGCCCCCCCCCATCACTGCTCACCTGAGTCTGCCCCCCCCCCCCCATCACTGCTCACCTGAGTCTGCCCCCCATCACTGCTCACCTGAGTCTGCCCCCCATCACTGCTCACCTGAGTCTGCCCCCCATCACTGCTCACCTGAGTCTGCCCCCCCCCCCCCCATCACTGCTCACCTGAGTCTGCCCCCCCCCCATCACTGCTCACCTGAGTCTGTCCCCCCCATCACTGCTCACCTGAGTCTGCCCCCCCCCCCCCCCATCACTGCTCACCTGAGTCTGCCCCCCATCACTGCTCACCTGAATCTGCCATCGTTCCCCCATCACTGCTCACCTGAGTCTGTCCCTGTCCGTCCTCCTCAGCTCCTCGTCCCTCTCCAGCACCTGTAGGATCCTGCTGGCTTCTTCCTCCTGTAGGAAGCTGAGATCCAGGCGCTCTGTGGCCGGCCCGGTCATGTCTGTGTCTGGGATCACCCGGCTCAGTTCTCTGCTGATCTCGCTGTCATTCCCCCGGTACAATCCTCCGATCACAGCCTCTTCTCCTCCTGTCTACACGGCTCCCTAATACTCTGCACCTGCAGCCGGGACACACCCTTACACTGACAGCCACCGCGGCCAATCCGTGCACAGCTCGGAGCACCAAGGTGGGAGGACCACCAATGAGCACCGGGGCGGGGCGTGGCCTTCTCGCCTGTGTGAGTGGAAGGTGTTGGAGGTGATCGGCCAGGCAGTGACAGCCAGGGGACAAGAAAGTGAAGGTGTCAGAGAGTGGTGTCACCCTGTGCTGGGACAGTCCACACCTCTCCATACACACCATGTGTGATCTCCAACCACTGCACACCATCACACCACTACTCCATTCTATTTATTATTATTATTACATCTTTATGGAATTCAAAGGGCTAAAACCTACAGGAGCTGAAGAGTCTGCAACATTCTCCAACCTGTGCACATCCCACCCCTGAGCCCCCTAAAAAGTGACCATACACCAATACCCAATCCATGCCTCATATCAATCCATACCTCATATCAATCCATACACCATATCAATCCATACCTCATATCAATCCATACCCCATATCAATCCATACCTAATATCAATCCATACACCAGGCAATCCATTTCCCATATCAATCAATACCTCATATCAATCCATACACCATATCAATCCATACTTAATATCAATCCATACACCAGGCAATCCATTTCCCATATCAATCAATACCTCATATCAATCCATACACCATATCAATCCATACACCATATAAATCAATACCTTATATCAATCCATACCCCATATCAATCAATACCTCATATCAATCCATACCCCATATCAATCAATACCTCATATCAATCCATACCCCATATCAATCAATACCTCATATCAATCCATACCCCATATCAATCCATACACCATATCAATCAATACCTCATATGAATCCATACCCCATATCAATCCATACACCATATCAATCCATACACCATATCAATCCATACCTAATATCAATCCATACACCAGGCAATCCATACCCCATATAAAAAAACATATAAAAAAACATATAAAAAACAGTAATGATTTCGCGCTAAAAACTTATCACAGTGATCCACGTAAATAAATCAATAATAATAATATTAATGCTGTATTAGTGCACCAGTGCTAATAAGTGGCATTAAAATAAATAAATAGTTAAGATATAACCTCCTAATATATAGAGAACAGGTGATAATATCAAATAATGAAATATAATAAAGTGATAAAGTGCTGCATGAAAACAGGGAAAATGGTTTCCCTGCGAGGAACTCGCTCTCTGAAAGGGTGGTGATAAGAGTCTATGGTAATTAATGGTAAAGATAATCCAAAACCGTTCCCAATAAAAATGCCAATAAGTGCTGTCCATACAACAATTAACAGTCACTGGAAAAAGTAGCTATGGCCATAAATTTAATTTTCCTCCGAGTGGATAAGGTGATGAGTGCAGGGGAGTCTGATCCTTAACTGTGCTCTCTATTCTCTCACCTCAGGGACGCTATCAATGGGCATTAGATAGATCTGCTAGGGTCCATATGGATTCCTCTTCTCCACTATCTCCACTGGCTCCCACTGGCTGGATACTTCTGGAGGTGTCCTTACACTTCTATATGATACTGGATGGCAACCGCCGTCCGGCGGATAAAACCTCACACAGAATGGGGATAAAGTACAAAGAGGCCTCCAATGGTGAAGTACGTTTAAGCATACATCAATTTATTAAAGAACAAAAATGGAACCTTACATTTAAACAAGTTATAAAAGCATAAAAAGGCGACTTGCGCCAGTCTCACAGCACTTCCGGATTACGTCAAGTCCGGCCACTCCCTACGCGTTACGTCACGTGCACGAGGCTGCAATGACCCTGGGCAAGCTGCAATGACGCTGGGCAAGCTGCAATGGTGCTGGGCAAGGTACAATGACACTGGGCAAGGTACAATGACACTGGGCAAGGCTGCAAATGACACTGGGCAAGGCTGCAATGACGTTGGGCAAGGCTGCAATGACGCTGGGCAAGGCTGCAATGAAGTTGGGCAAGGCTGCAATGACGCTGGGCAAGGCTGCAATGACGCTGGGCAAGGCTGCAATGACGCTGGGCAAGGCTGCAAATGACACTGGGCAAGCTGCAAATGACGCTTAAATGTAAGGTTTTTTTTTTCCCTAACCTTCCCTCCAAAAACGTTTTTTCCTTAAAATGCCCTCCTAAACTTGGGGTGCGTGTTATACGCCGGTGCGTGTTATACGCCGATAAATACGGTATATCACATTTTTAGCTGGTTTTATCCAGATGCTCACGTATATTTTTACCTTTCTCCATCATTTCTTTTATATATTTATTTTTTATATATATGATCACTAACACTTATTTATTTGATGGTTCCAGTGTTGGATGTGCACGGTTTCTAGTTTAGATCAGCGCGAAGGTCACTTGCACTTTTAATCCATACCCCATATCAATCCATACACCATATCAATCCATACCCCATATAAATCCATACACCATATCAATCCATACCTAATATCAATCCATACTCCATATCAATCCATACACCATATCAATCCATACCCCATATCAATCCATACACCATATCAATCCATACCCCATATCAATCCATACACCATATCAATCCATACCCCATATAAATCCATACACCATATCAATCCATACCTAATATCAATCCATACTCCATATCAATCCATACACCATATCAATCAATACCTCATATCAATCCATACCCCATATCAATCCATACACCATATCAATCCATACCCTATATCAATCCATACACCATATCAATCCATACCTAATATCAATCCATACTCCATATCAATCCATACTCCATATCAATCCATACACCATATCAATCCATACCCCATATCAATCCATACACCATATCAATCCATACCCCATATCAATCCATACACCATATCAATCCATACCCCATATAAATCCATACACCATATCAATCCATACCTAATATCAATCCATACTCCATATCAATCCATACACCATATCAATCAATACCTCATATCAATCCATACCCCATATCAATCCATACACCATATCAATCCATACCCTATATCAATCCATACACCATATCAATTCATACCTAATATCAATCTATACACAATATCAATCCATACCTAATATCAATCCATACACCAGGCAATCCATACCCCATATCAATCCATACACCATATCAATCCATACCCCATATCAATCCATAACTCATATCAATCCATACCCCATATCAATCCATACCCCATATCAATCCATACACCATATCAATCCATACACCATATCAATCCATACACCATATCAATCCATACATCATATCAACCCATACACCATATCAATCAATACCTCATATCAATCCATACCCCATATCAATCCATACCCCATGTCAATCCATACCCCATATCAATCCATACCCCATATCAATCCATACCCCATATCAATCCATACACCATATCAATCAATACACTATATCAATCAATACCTCATATCAATCCATACCCCATATCAATCCATACCCCATATCAATCCATACACCATATCAATCCATACCTAATATCAATCCTTCCCCCATATCAATCCATACCCCATATCAATCCATACCCCATATCAATCCATACCCCATATCAATCCATACCCCATGTCAATCCATACCCCATGTCAATCCATACATCACCCAAGCTGGTCCAAATGAAAGATTTACTTCACTAAGACATGTGACAGCTCTTAGCACTGTATGAACTGTACTGTATGTAGACTTAGCTACATACAGTATACAGTGTTGTGTTCTGGCAATGGGATGGAGACTTCTCTTCCAACACCTGGAACAAAATCGAGTCGGGCTGAGCGCTGCTCAGCCATTCACAGAAAGCTTTGTATTTTCTGAATGAACATAACGTGTGAACTGAACTGGCTTTCGATGGAACCAGTTCACATATATGCAGTACAGCGGCAGTGCGAATTCACTGCAAAGTCCTGTGTGTTTTCTGAGCACTGTGTTTTCCAGGCTCATTGCCTTCTATGAGAATGCATCTGAATTGCACATCTCATCAGTTTTGAACACAAATGAAATTAGAAAAAAATACAGCGTCACGCCAAAATAAAAAAAGGGGTGTCTCCCCCTTAATCTATACCAGACCCTTAGCCGAGCATGCAGCCTGGCAGGTCAGGAGCTTGCGCCCCCCCTCCTGAACCATACCAGGGCACATGGGAGGTGCTTTGGGGCAGGGAGGATATTTATGATAGCAAAAAGTAAAAAATACTGCTTTTTTTTTTCAAAATTTACGCTCTTTTTTTGTTTATAGCGAAAAAAATTAAAGCCACAGAGGTGATCAAATACCACCAAAAGAAATCTCTATTTGTGGAAATAAAAAGAACGTCAATTTTGTTTTGGTATAACGTTGCATGACCGCGCAATTGTCAGTTAAAGCGACACAGTGCAGAATCACAATCCTTACGGGGCTGAAGTGGTTAGTGTTGAAAATATTTTTATTGACATTTTCCAAAAAGAACATTGTAACCTGAAGTGGTTAAAGGGGGCTTCCAGATTCCGATGATTCCCCTGCCCGCAAAACCGGCCAGGGTTGTGGGGGTGTGGCCCTTGTCCCCATTAACACGCTTTTGGGTGGGGGCAGAGCCTCCAGGCCTACCAGGCTGCATGCTCGGACAAAGGTCTGGTATGGATTTTGGGGAGGATCCCACACCATTTTTTATTTTAAATCTTGGCATGGGGGTTCCACTCAAAATTCATACTAGACCTAAGGGTCTGGTATGGATTTGGGGAGGGGGAACCCATGCTATTTAAGAAAAAAAAAAATTTGACATTGGATTCCTCTTAAAATCCATACCATACATGGTTAAAGAGCCACGGCTCTTTAACCATGTGATCGGCTGTGTCCAATCACAGGCAGTCACATGTAAACACGGAGATGCCGGTAATTGGCGCTCCTCGCCTCACACTGACAGAGTGTGAGGAGAGGAGAGCCGATCAGCGGCATCTCCTCACAGAGGACATCTAGGGATGTAATCAGGGCACTGATCATCAGTGCCCTGATTACAATTAAGTGCCAGCAATGCCACTGCCAGCAATCAGTACCAACCAGTGCCCACAATTGGCACCAATCTGTGCCGGCCAGGCTGCGTGCTCGGATAAGGGCCTGCTACGGACTTTGGGGGGGACCCCCACGCCGTTTTTTTCGGCATAGGGATTCCCCTTTAAATCCATACCAGGTAAAGGGGGTTAGCAAGGTGTCAATCTCGCCGATTCCTTCGCTAGTCCCGTCTACCTGGAGTCACGTTCAAAATGAATGGACTTTACTCCCATGTGTGGGCAAGTCCGTTCATTTCAAAAGTCCGATGGACCTCCGCCAAAAGTCCGGCGGATTGTCCGACCCCCGCTGGAAAGTCCGTCGGATTGTCCGCGGGACTAAGTCTGCCGGATAGTCCGATCGTGTCTATGTGGCATAGGAGACCCCTAACCTCCTCCATCCAAACAGCAGAAGGAACTTTCATCCAAGTGCAGATTTATACAAATAATATGAATTTCTCTGTCAGTGTGAAGTACGAAGTTATAAAATCAGTCACCACTGTAGTATGATCTCACTTCAGTCACTTAAAGCATCACACTTAAAATGTTAATTAATTTAATGTTAACTATCCGTTTCCTTTAAAGTCACGTGAAGGCTTTCACATAAAAGTGTCACAATAATGTTTTATATGTTCTATGAGATACGGTCTGACCTGTTTAAAAGATACAGTACTTTGCTTATAGGAACTAGAATAGTCACTAAAAATAAATGGGTGAAGACACAGTTCATCTCAAAATACAAAGCTATACGAAGTCTGTTATAGGCAGGAGCACATTTACCATAAGGGACTCATGGATCTAGACTATATTACCATAAGTATTGGGACACCTGCCTTTACACACACATAAAATTTATTGTCATCCCAGTCTCAGTCCGTAGGGTTCAATATTTAGTTGGCCCACCCTTTGCAGCTATAACAGCTTCAACTCTTCTGGGAAGGCTGTCCACAAGGTTTAGGAGTGTGTCTATGGGAATGTTTGACCATTCTTCCTGAAGCGCAATTGTGAGGTCATGCACTGATGTGGAAGAGAAAGCCTGTCTCACTGCTTTAATTCATCCCAAAGGTGTTCTTTGTGGTTGAGGTCAGGACTTTGTGCAGGCCAGTCAAGTTCCTCCACCCCAAACTCACTCATCCATGTCTTTATGGACCTTGTTTTGTGCACTGATCGAAATCATTTGGTGGAGGGGGCATTATGGTGTGAGAAAATATCAACCAAATCCCCGTAAAGACTAGATATTGATCCAAGAGAAAGAGGGAAGAGCAGGGTAGAAGAGAAGCACTGAGGTATGAAGGGAGGAAGAAGAAAGAGTAAGAAGAGGGGGCAGAGCACAAATTTCAAATTTAAGTTTCCCACTTAAAAACCCAGTAAAGCAAACACAGTGCAGTGGTTAATGAAGATGCAACTTGGACGGCCGCACTCCAAGAAAAATTCAAAAGCCTTTATTGGTAAAATATGGAATCACACAAAAATAGGTCACAGCAAAGCAAGAAAATAGCTAATGCATTTCACACTACCAAGAGTGCTTACTCATAGCTCAGTGCAGTGGTTACAGGGCAGTAGCAGTAATATACCAAATTTCCCTCATTTACAACCTCAGATTTCTCGCCTCCACCCATGCCACCAAAATTTTGGGGACATTTTTGGGACAGTTACATCCCAGGTAGGTGAATTTATTAAATGGTAATATTCTATTGATCATGGATCTTCAATGCTGTAGTGTAGGGAAGGTCAGAAGCTTCCACTTTGAAAGAATAGTCTTCCTAGCATATGTTATGTCCACCGTGTCACACACCCCCCAACAATATTATTAGAGGGTCCATAGAAATTACCACTCCACTCACCAAACAAATATCTTCAACCACTCTCCACCAAAAGTCTTATATACAGTATGTAAGCAGGACCACAGTATGTGGATAAATATAACAAAGGGTGAAAAACATATAACAGTGTCAGTGTATATATAATATAATCCACAGTAGCGCTCTTAAATGTGTCCAAAAAAGACAAAATAAAATCCTTAATAGTGATATATATATATATATATAATTTAAATTATATATATATAGTATGGGGAACATATATATATGGGGAACATTTTTTCAACATATATTTATATCTCTATATATATTTCTCACTATTAAGGAATTTTTTTTGTCTTTTTTGGACACATTTAAGAGCTCTACTGTGGTTTATATTATATATAGACTGTTATATATTTATGTTTTTCACCTTTTCTTATGTTTATGATATTTAAGTAGCAGCACCACCATTAGGAATGTTGGCATTCTAAAGCCCATTGCTTTTGTAGTACATATATGTGGATAAATATACCAGGTTTAGTACAACATTTAGGACAGGTAGCATCCACAGTATTATAAATGGTATAGAGATGCTGTGATGAAACTTTAGCTGCACTCATCTATCTCTTGCCAATATCATAAGTGGGAGGTATTGTGGAATACACTCCTCCCAGTCACCATCTGTCAGTGTGGGAATGTCCTGTTGCCATGTCTGAAAGAAGAAGGCAGGTAGAAGATGCCGGCTCTGGTGAGAGACATCGGACAGTTGAAGAATAGTTAAGCATCATGGAGTTTAGTTCCGCTTTAATGCTTGTAAAGTGTTAGCTGGAGTTCAGCTTTAATTTGCTAGGCAAGTCCATCTAAATATGCTAGTGTACCTAATACTACCCTCTCCACAGATTGACAATGCTGCTGACCAAAGGTGTCACCATTGCTTCTCCATTCAGAGTGGAGACTGGAAGTGTGTTACTGGGCAGATCAGCAGGTAAAAATAAAGGAAAAAAAAGCCAAAAGAAGTTACATAGTCAGGGCTGTTTTTTCCACTGGGCATGCTGGGCAGTTGCCCGGGGGCCCCACTTGTCTGGAGGGCCCCATCCAGGGCTGATCCTCAGCACTGCAATCTGCTGCTTAAATTGACTGGCTGCACTGGTTGCTCACTTCGACGCCCCAGCATTTATAGCGCACCGTGGCTGCCCCAGTGGCTAGTGAACAGGCTCTGCCCACCTCTGCCATGTTCTTCGGACAGCATGGAGAGGGAGCGGAGCAGAAAGATGGCCCTTGATAGCTGGCGCTGCCTTGCTGCTGTGAGTGGCACACTGTACTGCTCCAGGCCGGCAGTCTGAAGTAAGTCTAACAATGTCTACTTAAGTAAGTTCAAGTTGTGCATCAAACACAGCCACTGTCTGTGCCCCTCAAAAGCTGCCACTGTGCCCAAACACAGCCACTGTGCCCATCAAACAGCCACTGTGCCCATCAAAGCTGCCACTGTGCCCATCAAAGCTGCCACTGTGCCCATCAAACACTGCCACTGTGCCCATCAAAAGCTGCCACTGTGCCCATCAAACGCTGCCACTGTGCCCAAACGCTGCCACTGTGCCCATTAAACGCTGCCACTGTGCCCATCAAACTCGTGTTATATTGTCCAAACGTTGTGTTAATGTTTAAACACTGATTTTGTTGGAAGTACCAATAAATATAGCCTTATTGATAATTTGCATTTTTATTCTCGTGCGTGATTGTGTAGACAGGGCCCCAGTGCGCTGTATTGCCCGTGGGCCTATAATGCTCTTAAGATGGCCCTGTACATAGTTACATAGTAGGTAAGGTTGAATAAAGACAATAGTCAATCTAGTTCAACCTGTAAAGGTGTACATGTGTCAGTGTCGAAAATCATTTCCCATATCCCTGTATGTTGTATTCTTTAAGATGCACTTTAAAGTGGGAGTAAACTCCCATACATGAATTTTACCTATAGGTAGGCCTATAATAAGGCTTACTTATAGGTACTGTAAATATGTCCTAAACGTGCACTGTTTAGAAGATGTTTACTGCACATGCAGCCAGTGACATCACCAGCACATGCGCTCTAAAGTAACAGCCACCCGGGCCTTTCCTTTAGAGTCCTGCGCCGTAAATGGCAACTCCCACACGCAAGGAGTGACTTCATCGCGGCTCCAGTCACTCATACAGCCGGAGTCCATGAACCTGGAAGGAAGACGGGTGTAGATGGAAGCCCTATCAGCGGTGACAGCTTGCCGCTGGAAGGGCTTTGTTCTAAGGTAAGTTTCACATAATGTGCTCATATGCGATACTAGCACATTATAACTTTGCCTTGCAGATTAAAAGGAAAATTGCCGGTGGTATATTTACCACTTTAAGGATTGGTGAACTGCAACATATTTTGTTTCTGGGTTAAATAACGCTTTAAGGGCTTGTTCACACCATGTCTGTTAAGCTGAGTTAGACCCCTTTCACCCTGACAACGGACCACGTTAGCAGTAAATTGACGCTATTTTAGCGGCACTTTACTATCGTTTTAGCAGTGTAGGGGTTAAACCCCCCCCCCCGCTAATCTTTGTTTACACCATAATGCTTTGTTGAAGTGTGGTAAAAATATACTGCATGTCACTGCACCGCAGCATGCATAGACTTGAATGAAGTGTCATTTTGTGTCACTTCAATAAAGTTGACATTTCTTTTTTTAAAGTAAGCAATGCTATTCGTTAAAACGATGTATTGCACGGTGTATTGCACCAGCCCTCGCGACCCCTACACATTGTACACCAGTCCAACGCACCCGTGTTTTAGTGTGTGAAGGAGCCCTAAGGGAGTGCGGTGGGCAGGGTAGCTGAGAGTCATGTCTTAACAATAGCTATGCATCTTTACTTTAGATAAAAGTAAAAAAAACAAAGCAAGGAGAAGTAAAATAAATGCCAAGTGCATAGCATCATGCAATTTTTATATTTCAAGGCAAGAAAAATATTTAGTATGAGTCATCTCCTTCAACATAACAATCAGCCTTCTGTACTGCCTACTATACTCTACAACATAAGACACATCACTAATCACTGTATGTACTTAAACTGCCAATATACATAACCTTGAAAAAGTATTCATACCCCTTGAAATTTTCCACATTTTGACATGTTACAACCAAAAATGTAAATGTATTTATTGGAATTTTATGTGAGAGACCAACACAAAGTGGCACATAATTGTGAAGTTGAAGGAAAATAATAAATGTTTTTCAAAATTTTTGACAAATAAATACGTGAAAAGTGTGGTGTGCATTTGTATTCAGCCCCCCTGAGTAGAACCACCTTTTGCTGCAATTACAGCTGCACGTCTTTTTGGGTATGTCTCTACCAGCTTTGCACATCTAGAGAGTGACATTTTGTCCATTCTTCTTTGCAAAATAACTCAAGCTCTGTCAGATTGGATGGAGAGTGTCTGTGAACAGTAATTTTCAAGTCTTGCCACAGATTCTCAATTGGATTTATGTCTGGACTTTGATTAGGCCATTCTAATACATGAATATGCTTTGATCTAAACCATTCCATTGTAGCTCTGGCTGTATGTTTCAGGTTGTTGACTTGCTGAAAGGTGAATCTCCACTCCAGTCTCAATCAAGTCTTTTGCAGACTCTAAGGCCCCTTTCACACTGGGGCGTTTTTCATGCGGTGCAGCGCTAAAAATAGCGCCTGTTCACCGCATGAAAAAAATCCTGCCCCTTTAACTCCAGTGTGAAAGCCGGCGGGCTTTCACACTGGAGCGGTGCGCTAGCAGGATGAAAAAAAAAGTCCTGCTAGCAGCATCTTTGGAGCGGGATAGGAGCGGTGTGTTCACCGCTCCTATACCGCTCCTTCCCATTGAAAAGAATGGGAGACCGCGGTAAAACCGCGGCAATACCGCCGCAAAGCGCCGCTACGGCGGCGCTCTGCGGGGGGTGTTTAACCCTTTTTCGGCCGCTCGCGGGGGGTAAAACCGCACCGCGAGCGGCCGAAAACCGCGGTAAAAACGACGGTAAAGCAGCGCTAAATATAGCGTTGCTTTACCGTCACCGCGGCTCACCGCCCCAGTGTGAAAGGGGCCTAACTGGTTTTCTTCTAAGATTGCCCTGAATTTAGCTCCATCCATCTTCTCATAAACTCTGACCAGCTTCCCTGTCCCTGCTGAAGAAAAGCATCCCCACAACATGATACTGCCACCACCTTGTTTCACGGTGGGGATAGTGTGTTTTCCGCCGCACATTGCGTTTTGCTTTTAGGCCAAAAAGTGCAATTTTGGTCTCATCTGACCAAAGCACCTTCTTGCACATGTTTGCTGTGTCCCCCACATGGCTTCTGCAAACGGGACTTCTTATAGCTTTCTTTTAAAAATGTTTTTTTCATTTTATTCTTGCCACTCTTCCATAAAGGCCAGATTTGTGGAGTGCACGACTAATAGTTGTCCTGTGGACAGATTCTCACACCTGAGCTGTGGATCTCTGCAGCTCCTCCAGAGTTACCATGGGCCTCCTGGTTGCTTCTCTGATTAATGCTCTCCTTCCCCGGCCTGTCAGTTTAGGTGGTTGGCCATGTCTTGGTAGGTTTGCAGTTGTGCCATACTGGTTCCATTTTCAGATGATGGATTGAACAGTGCTCCGTGAGATGTTCAAAGCTTGGGATATTTTTTTATAACCTAAACTTCCCCACAACTTTATCCCTGACCTGTCTGGTGTGTTCCTTGGCCTTCATAATGTTGTTTTTTCACTAAAGTTCTCTAACAAACATCTGAGGGCTTTACAGAACAGCTGTATTTATGCTGAGAATAAATTACACACATGTGGACTCTATTTACTAATTAGGTGACTTCTGAAGGCAAATGGTTCCATTAGATTTTAGCTAGGGGTATCAGAGTAAAGGGGCTGAATACAAATGCATGCCTCACTTTTCACATATTTTTTGTAAAAAAATTTGAAAACCATTTATCATTTTCTTTCCACTTCACAATTATGTGCCACTTTGTGTTGGTCTATTACATACAATTCCAATAAAATATATTTAAGTTTTTGATTGCAACATGACAAAATGTGGCAAATTTCAAGGGGTATGAATACTTTTTCAAGGCATGGAATAACTTCAATATCATTTCAGAAAAACAACTTCACTTTTTGTACAAAAAAATGTTCACTTTATATCTTTATATATAACAATTTAGTAAAAACCTAAGAGGTTTATAAAATTGTCTTTCCTACTGTATGAAAAAAGTATTTTTCGGCTGAACATTCTCATACCTCTGGGCCATTTGGAACCTTCTTTCTTTTATTATGGGACAGACTAACTAAAACTTATACATTTAAATCCCCTCATACCCCCTTGGCGTCGTTGTTTCAAGATCCAGCATTCACCCTGGGGCTCGGTCCCCAAATATTTTAATGGTGGACCAATAAGGGCTTTTTACGAATAGCTGATTTTCTTGATCATAATGGAATATTAACAAAACAATTTCTGATAGAAAAATACCAATTACTAAAATCAGAATTCTCTCGATACTATCAGTACATTTAATAATTCTTTAACATGTAACTTCGATATGACATCCATGACGCCTATGGAATATTTATGTGCTAATTTTGACAAGATTTGAGGACACATTTCAATAATATATTCCGTCCTAACATCCATTCCTGTGAAATTAGGTTATATGGAATGGTGGAAAATAGATTAAAATTAATCCCTGGAATGAAAAGATTGTCATATATTAGCTCAAAATGCTTCTGTCATAGAACCGAATTACAAAGTTATACTAAGATGGTAAATGGTCCAGAAGAGGATAGCTTCTTATGTCACATGGCTTCTCCATTATGCTTTAGAGGTTGTGGACATGAGGGGACAATGTTTCACACTTGGTGGCTAACAGTGAAACACTTTTGGAATTGAGTTTATGTTCTAATTTTTCCCTCTCTGGTATTTAAACAAGTCCCCTAAAACAAACATTATTATGCAGTCAAATGGAGAAGGTCCCAAACCACTTAAGAAGATTGATAACTTTTATAATTGTAGCAGCTAAAATTATTATAGCCAGGGCTTTTTTTCAGCAGGAACTAGGGGGAACTCAGTTCCACCACCTCTGGCTCAGGTCTTCTGCTCCCTGCTCAACACTATCACTTGGTAACACTGAAGTCAAGCTTCTGCATTTACAAGTGATAACTTATCTCCCAGTAACTCCCACAGGTCAGATCTCCTGCGCAGATCCCACTGAGTGCCGGACAGGGACAAGGGAGATACAGAACAGATGCCCAGGGTTCAGTGCAGTCATGGGCAGGAAAGGGTGTGTGGTAGGCGGCACCCTCTGTGGTCTCCATTTTTTTCCCTGGCGACCAGTGGTTGATGCTCCTACTGCATGATCTCTCTTGCAAGTGACTGTAGTATAGTATAGCATGCTGGGAGGTACTACAGTCGGATAGGTGTTTCAGCTTAATATTTCAAAGGTAAGACATATGACAGATGGTGGAGCTTTTAAGGAGGCGGGAGAAGATGAGGGCAATGGAGGGAGGGGGTTGTATGCAGAGGGAAGAGATACTATTTGATGCCATTTGGCAGGTATGTGTGTGTGGTGGGCATGGTTGAGTTCCTGCACCTATTCTCTGAGAAAAAAAGCCCTGATTATAGCCAAATCCTGGAATAAACTTTACCTTCCTAAAGGCTACATTGTCCTGGATTCATGGATTATCCTGAATCATCCTGACACCATATCAACCATGGTGCCGTGATGATTAAAGCGCAAACACCAGCTATTTCCCAGATAAATTGACCCCAAAAAAACGTATTTTCTGGCAGTGCCCCTCCCGAGACTAGACTCTGGATCCGCCCCTGTGAACTGGGCCTGGAGCACATATGTGCAAGGTCTTACAATGAATACAGCAGCTTCCCTCCATGCTTTCAGGCTGAAGAGTAGAGTGTATTGTGTAATGTGTGTCAAAGAACTGGTGGAGGAAAATCAGTGTTCAACACTAGTTCTGTCAAAATGACTTTGTGGTCAGTGCTGGGACAAGTGTCCCTGGCAGGTGAAAAGACGTTATCCTTCCAGTGTAAGGCCCAGTATAGTAGTTTTACCTCATAAGAGCAATTCCAACATGCTAACACTTTATCTAGGGCCGCTTTCTCACTGCCACGCTGCAGTTTGGCAACAGAGTGGGTGCAGGGCAGTGTACCACGGTTTTCGCTTTCTACTACGTCTACTACTTTGCCACGTTTTTGGAAGTTCACCAAAAGTCCTGCATGCTGCATCTTTGGTGTACTTTCAGAAAACATAGCAAAAAGGCGGGACATAATAGAAAGTCTATGGGAATCCACAGGTAAAATATGAGGGTACATTGGCACTGTAAAAGCAGTCTTAGTAATTCATTTAAACTGGCAGCACATAGTTCCCCCATCCTGCCAGCATATAGAGATCTAAATAGTTCTGCCATTAAGGCCCCTTTCACACGGGACGGATCCGTATTGATCCGCCCCGTGAAGATCTGCTCAGCTGATCCCCGCTGAGCCGGCTGATGACAGGGTGGTCCCTGCACACTGTGCAGGGACCGCCCTGTCAGTTCTCTGCTCTCCCCTATGGGGGATCGGATAAACACGGACCATCTGTCCGTGTTCATCTGATCCGCTCTGCAGACGGATGGAAAAATAGGGTTTTCCTCCGTATGCAGAATCGGACAATAGCGGAGGCGGACAATAGCGGGTGTCAGCGGATGCTCATCCGCTGACACCCGCTATCCCATAGGGGTGCATGTATGTCCGTTTTTCATCCAAAAACGGATGGATGAAAAACGGACATACGGTCTGCATGTGTGAAAGGGGCCTAAGAACTGTGGAAAGGATTTTGAACCAAAATTCTTTATCATTTGTACCACAGCAACTAAAATAATAATAATAATAATAATAAAAAATAATAATAATAATTAATAATAATAATAATATAAAGTCTATGGGAATTCGCAGGTAAAATATGAGGGTACACTGGCACTGTAAAAGCAGTCTTAGTAATTAATTTAAACTGTCAGAACATAGTTCCCCCTTCCTGCCAGCATATAGAGATGTAAATAGTTCTGCCATTGAGAACTGTGGAAAGGATTTTGACCCAAAATTCTTTATCATTTGTACCACAGCGACTAAAATAATAATAAAAATAATAATAATAATAATAATTAATAAAAATAGAAAGTCTATGGGAATTTGCAGGTAAAATATGAGGGTACACTGGCACTGTAAAAGCAGTCTTAGTAATTCATTTAAACTGGCAGCACATAGTTCCCCCATCCTGCCAGCATATAGAGATCTAAATTGTTCTGCCATTGAGAAATGTGGAAAGGATTTTGATCTAGAATTTTTTATCATTTGTACCACAGCAACTAAAAATTGCATTAATATTTAATCAGTGGACACAGCAGCCTATCTGCTTAGTGAAATCTATTTGGTATCCCATTATCCCTTCAGTTGTGGTCACATACATGCAGAGGTGGCTAGAACAAACAGAAAAAAAAAGATGTCCTCTCTAGATGAGACCTCATACAGTATAACTTTCTAGGTTTGTTTGAATGACGCCATTTGTCACCTGACATTTTTATATAGTTTGTTAGTGTGAAAAGAAACATGACCAAGTAAAAAACACATCACTATTATAAAATGTTCTTGTCCCAGCTACTTATCAGTTCATGAGTATTAAGTTTTCATTTATTTAACTTTAATTGCCAGGTTCTTGTAAACTATAAATGTCTTTATTTGATTTTATGTGAAGTCTTATACAGATTTAGTGTCACAATTTTGTTGTGAATACTACATGAGGTTGTGTGTGTTTGCCATAAACTATTATAATTAGAAATGCCTAGAATCTTTAGGCTGCTTTCACACTGGGGCGGTGCGGGGCGGCGACGGTAAAGCAGCGCTATATTTAGCGCTGCTTTACCATTGTTTTACCCGCGGTATGCGGCCGCTAGCGGGGTGGTTTTAACCCCCGCTAGCGGCCGAAAAAGGGTTAAAAACCTCCGCAAAGCGCCGCTGCAGCGGCGCTTTGCGGGCGGTATCCCCGCGGTCTCCCATTGATTTCAATGGGAAGGAGCGGTATAGGAGTGGTGAACACACCGCTCCTTCACCGCTCCAAAGATGCAGCTAGCAGGACTTTTTTTACCGTCCTGCTAGCGCACCGCTCCAGTGTGAAAGCCCTCAGGGCTTTCACACTGGAGACACAGCAACAGCTGTTTCGGGTCGGTTTGTAGCGCCTGCAAACCGCCCCAGTGTGAAAGCAGCCTTATTGTTTTATTATAATTAGAATTGCAATAAATAGTTTTTATTTTTATTGTTTCTTTTTAAGGTTGGGTTCACACCGGAGCACACAGCACAGCAGAGGTCTGGTGTGTCTGGTGTGTCCCTGTTCACTGTTTCAGGTCCGATTTCAGCACGACAATTTGTGGCTAAATTCAGACCTGAAATGGACCTAAAGAAGCACAAGGCCTCTGTGCAGTCCGCTCCGCAGCCGTCCCGGAGATGTGTAAACCGGCTCCAGAGAGAGCCAGTCGGTCTCCTGACATGCAAATTGGATGCGGTGAAACCCACATCCAATTCGCAATTGGGTTCACACTATCTTCGCATGTGGCTCACAGCAGGAGTCCGGTGTGTCCCAGTCCATCGTTTCAGGTCCAATTTCAGCCTGAAATTTTTGCTAAATTCTGACTTTAAACGGACCAAAAGACGCACAGGGCTCCTTTGCAAATTCGCACCGGAGCCGCAGCGGAGTTATGTGAACCGGCTCCATAGAAATCTGGTCAAAATCTCCTGCTATTGTGAATTGGATGCAGGGAATTAAATTTTTTTGTATTTTTCAGAATTTTTCAGTTTGTTTGCGCCCCCCCCAAAGATTTCGAGCACCAGCCGCCACTGGTTACCATTAATTCATCCCAAAGGTGTTTTATTGTGTTGAGGTGCAGGCCAGTCAAGAGCCTCCACCCCAAACTCGCTCATCGCTGTCTTTATAGACCTTGTTTGTGCACTGGTGTGCAGTCATGTTGGAATAGGAAGAGGTCATCCCCACACTGTTCCCACGAAGTTGGGACCATGAAATTGTCCAATATGTCTTAGTATGCTGACGCATTAAGAGTTCCCTCCACTGGAACTAAGGGGCCAAGCCCAAACCCTAAAAAACAACCCCACACCATAATCCCCCCTTCACCAAATGATTTGGAGCAGTGTACAAAGCAGTCACAAAAAAGACATGAATGGCCGAGTTTGGGTTGGAGGAACTTGACTGGCCTGCCCAGAGTCCTGACCTCAACCCGATAGAACACCTTTGGTTAATAAATAATTGATTTCACTGAGCAGTAGGTGAGGTTAAAAAAAAAGTCCATCAAGTCCAACCTATGTGTGTGTGATTATATGTCAGTATTACATTGTATAGCCCTGTGTGTTGTGGTCATTCAGGTGCTTATCTAATAGTTTTTTTAAACTATCGATGCTCCCCGCTGAAACCACCACCTGTGGAAGGGAATTTCACATCCTTGCCGCTCTTACAGTAAAGAACCCTCTAAGCAGTTTAAGGTTAAATCTAATTTCTTCTAATTTAAATGAGTGGCCACGAGTCTTATTAAACTCCCTTCCGCAGAAAAGATTTGTCCCTATTGTGGGGTCACCAGTACGATATTCGTAAATTGAAATAATCTCCCCTCTCAAGCGTCTCTTCTTAAGAGAGAATAAGTTCAGTGTTTGCAACCTTTCCTCATAACGAATATCCTCCAGTCCCTTTATTAGCTTTGTTGCCCTTCTCTGTACTCGCTCCATTTCCAGTACATCCTTCCTGAGAACTGGTGCCCAGAACTGGATGGCATACTCCAGGTGAGGCCGGACCAGAGTATTGTAGAGTGGTAGAATTATTGCTTTTTCTCTTGAGTTGATACCCTTTTTAATGTATGCCAATATTCTGTTTGCTTTGTTAGCAGCATCCTAGATTCCCCCAGAGGTTCTCCCCCCAGTGTATAGATTGCATTCATATTTTTGCCACCCAAATGCATTATTTTACTTTTTTTTTTAACCTCATTTGCCATGTAGTTGCCCACCCCATTAATTTGTTCAGATCTTCTTGCAGGGTTTCCACATCCTGCAGAGAAGTTATTGCCCTGCTTAGCTTAGTATCGTCAGCAAATACAGAGATTGAACTGTTTACCCCATCCTCCAGGTCGTTTATGAACAAATTAAATAGGATTGGTCCCAGCACAGAACCCTGGGGGACCCAACTTTCTACCCCTGACCATTCCGAGTACTCCTCATTTATCACCACCCTCTGAACTCACCCTTGTAGTCAGTTTTCAATCCATGTACTCACCCTATGATCCATGCCAACGGACCTTATTTTGTACATTAAAAGTTTATGGGGAACTCTGTCAAATGATTTTGCAACATCCAGATACACCACATCTACGGGTCTTCCTTTATCCAAATGGCAACTCGCCTCCTCATAGACGGTTAATAGATTGGTTTGGCAAGAAGGATTTTTCATGAATCCATGCTGCTTACTGCTAATGATACCGTTTTCTTTACTAAAATCTTGTATATCATCCTTATCCTTATCCTTATCATCCCCTCCAAGAGTTTGCATACTATTGAGGTTAGGCTAACTGGTCTGTAATTCCCAAGGATGTATTTTGGCTCTTTCTTAAATTGTGTGATTAGTTTTTTAAACTTTTTTAAACTTGTGTGACTTGTGTGACAAAATTAATATTCGCTATTGTCTTCCTGATTTTCCTCCCGGCCAATCAGGTAGCGGATCCTGAGACCCCACTGGCCGAGAGGAGAAGCAAGGGCTTCCATTCTCCTTCCTCCCATTCGGCTTGGTGCTGCACATCATCCAGGTGCACCTGACACTTCGGCTCCCCTTTTCTTCAGTCCCGCTTCCCAGTTGGACTTCCCGCATTCCATGGCATCACATCTCCCCAGATACGACCGTGTCCTTCACTTCAGGGGTAAGTGCTGGTAGGAGGGCAGACGAGCGAGTGACGGGGGGTTGGTGGGGAGACCGACTGGGAGGGGAGTGGCAGGTGGCTTGTTTGCTGCCCCCCAAAATGGAGCACAAGCCGCCACTGTACCCAACATGGGCAGTATAATTCCGGCAGAGGGAGACAGTAACACAGGACACAAAGCATTGAACAGTAAGTACACTGACCACTCCTTCTGCACCCTGTATACTTCCTCAAGCTGGCCACACATTGGTTGCATTTCAGCCTATTCCTGCTGGCTTACAATTTTAGCAGTGTATGACATTACTGGCACTGCTCTGTTTGGCAAAAGTAGATTGTTCAATCGATTTTTGTTGAAGGAGCTTGTCAGAATGTTGCCGGCTGAACTACACCTGAATCCAGTCAGATGCAGTTATTACGGGCTGTCAGAATACGGTAGCCCAGAAGGGGGGATTCGGCCATCCGTGCCCTGTTATGCACCGTACACACAGTCGGAATTTCCGATGGAAACAGTCCGATGGGAGCTTTTCATCGGATTTTCCGACCGTGTGTATGCCCATCGGTCTTTTTCTATCGGAATTTCCGACGGACTTTGGATTGATAACCTGTTCTTAATTTTTCAGACGGAAAACCTTTCTATCGGATTTTCCGATCGTGTGTATGCAATTCCGACATGCAAAATTCCAACGCATGCTCGGAAACAATTCGACGCATGCTCAGAAGCATTAAACTTCCCTTTTATAGTGCAGTCAAACTTTTTTAAGGCGTGGTGTTATTGACCGTCGGAATTTGGTGTGACCGTGTGTAGGCAAGACAGTTTGAGCGAAATTCCGTCGGAATTTCCGACGGGAAAACCATCAGAGCTTTTTCCGACGAGTGTGTACGCGGCATTAGATTTATTTTGTTCATCTACATGTATATGGCCAGCCCAATAATCAGGACAAAACTCTGACAATCTACACAGCTAGGGATTTATTTCTAAACACTGTACATGCAAATATGTGCAGATGTAAATATAGTGATCGGAGGGCTAAAATTTTTACGTTGTGTACTGTTGTCAGAGCAACATCCATTAGTAGTGCCCACTTTATTAGTAAAAGTCCATGAGACTTTAATGAAAGAGACTGCGAAGGAACCAGTTGTTGACAGTGGAAATCAGATCATAATAATGTTAATGCCCAACAACAGTGTAGTGTTCATAGGGAAAAGAATAGATTTTGTTGCTTTCTGCATTACTAAAGCATGATATTTTGTGAAAGTGTGTTAAAGTAGAATTCCAGCTAAAGCATAACTAGTCATAGAAATGCTCGTTCCTCTTCCTTTAACCTAAACAAATTAATTAGTAAGGGGCCTGGAATTGAAAGTGGTTCACGGCAAGTTGTCCCAGGTCACGCTCCACTTCCTTAGATGGGATCACGCATCCGTCTTTTGGGAGAAAACTCCATCATATTGTGTCACTCACTCTCCTTCCCCGAGGTCTACATTTGCACATATTCCTGGCCTGAGGACTGTTACCTATAATAAAAAATGTTCAGTCTAAAAGCATTTTTAACACTTTACTGCATCAACTTAGCTTCTTCATAGTACATAGTCACCATGCATACATGCCCTCTTCCCAGTATCATACAGTACCATTGCATCCAGCCATCTTCCCAGATGTTAACAGTCAGTCCTCACAGGTGGTTCCACATATAGGGTATTCCTCAAACTTAGGCCCCAAGGTCATCCTGAACCAAACCAAAGGACCTGCTAAACCAGGGGTAGGCAACCTCAGCCCTCTAGCTGTGGTGAAACTACAAATCCCATGAGATATTGAAAGACCCTGACAATCACAGGCATGACTCCTAGAAGCAGAGGCATGATGGGATTTGTAGTTTCACCACAGCTGGAGTGCCGAGGTTGCCTACCCTGTGCTAAACAAAGGTCAGGGGGGGCAAGGTTCCTCCACCTTCTCACTATGTGCCCATTTCTGGTCCCCCTGCAGTTCGAAAGCCTTTTAAAGGCTATCTTAATCCCTTCAAATGACATGGAGCTACATGTTGTTGGTCAGGGATGTCCTGCTCCCATGACCCGAACTGCCAGATCCCACCCACAGCTTGTATAAAAAGGGTATAAACTCCACAAACTACATCATCAAAGGAGGGGCTACAAATAAAGGGCACTACTCTTGCCAACAAACCTGTGTACAAAGGATGTATATACTTATAGGCAGGGGCGTTGCTAGGTCTACAAAAGATCTGGGGCTAAAGCCCAGAGCAGCGTAGTAAAGAAGGTCATAGGCTTGGGCGGGCATACACATGTATATAATGTGTGTGTGTGTGTGTATATATCCCCAGAGAGCCCCCCTTACATCAGGGTCCCCAGAGAGCCCCCCAAATTACATTAGGGTTCCCAGGGAGCCCCACTTACATTAGGGTCCCCAGAGAGCCTCCCCTTAAATCAGGGTCCCCAGAGAGCCTCCTCCCTGCATCAGGGTCCCCAGAGAGCCCCCCAGTTACATCAGGGTCCCCAGAAAGCCTCCCCTCCCCTTGGGGACCCCTGCAGAGACTCCAGATTCAGGGCTACAGCCCCAAAAGCCACCCCTAGCGACGCCACTGCTTATAGGCAGGGTCTAGGCCCATAGTAGGGTGAGATCACACACAGTCCTTGATTTTTATAAATTGTCTTGTATTATTATAGAGAGGTTAGTGGTAGTGAGTGTTAACAATTCTTGAAGGCACAGATATAATACAATAGTTTATTTAAACAGTATTACAAGGCTCTGGCCTGAGTTACTGTATAATAGTTTCTGCTGATGGGATGGCGGTTTTTGGTCCACTGGGTTGGCACTGTGTTGCTGCTATGGGGCCCCACGTTGTTATTTTGGTTACCATGTAATTTCCTTGCTGCAGGCAATTTCACCGGTCTGACCGTACTTGACAAGAACCTTTCCTTGCGCTAATTCCTTTCCCTAACAAGCAGGTACCTGTCCCCGACCTACAACTTTCTATAGGTTTGCCCATATGATGTAGGAAACACTATTTAGAGGGTTTGCTGTCAAGATGGCTGCCTGAGATCTTGAGAGATTGCAGCATCCCATCAGACAGCTGGTTTCTTTGAGACACTGACAGGGTCCATAAGGGGACAATTACCTTATTGCATTCCTCCCCACCTTTATCATTGGCATAGTGACACCTACAGGTTGCAGGAGTACCTGCACATATTTATTTTCAGACTGTTCCAGTCCGGTCATGTGATCCCCTGCTGCAGGAAAATTGAGAAATTGCCTGACAATGGCTGTGAAAGTCAGGAGCAATGATGTCACCCATAGGCTCCTATGGTGCAGCTGTTGTTGGCAGTCCCTCCTCTCCCCTGCAGCCACTGCTGGCTGACCCAGGGGAGCCAAATCATGTGATCAGACTGGAGAGGGCTGACAATAGGTATGTACATACATCTTCTTTACATAGATTAGTTAGTATAGGTGTTTAAAGGGGGATGGGAGCATTTTTAAGAATAGTAAGGCCTTAGTTGGAACATTACATTAAGCTCTGATCACCGCAAACAGTCATTTTACTTCTTTAATTTTCCCAGTAAATGAAACAGAGAACATGGTTGGTTAGAATACGTATTCTTTACTTTGCTCCAGATTTCATAACAGAACGCCAGATTTATTGCCGGTAGGATTTTTGTGTAGTCAGTCACTAAAATCTGGCAAACACCCAATGGAATGTCATATGGGAATTGTCAAGCATAATGGTAAATAAATAAAACACAATGGGCTGAAAAGTTTGGGGTATGTATTATGGAGATACCTCAAAAAGATATTAACCACAAGCATAACATCTAAAATAACCACAAGCTGTTGGCCTAGTCTTAGCAGCACAGGCCATAATCAAAGAAGAAAATATTATGAAACGAGGTCCATCCAGCATTATGCTGTATTACCATTCCTACTAAACTAATACATCTACAACAAGTGCAAACTTGGTGCACAGGAAGGAGGGAAACTCCATAGGGAGTCCTTTAATAAACCTCCCCCACTTCTTTGACTGAAGCCGGTTGTTATATATTTACCTTCTTCTTCCATTGATCTTCACTATTTGGCCCTGACCGATGTCGCACGGCTTTTTTTCCTAAAACGTTCCTGCTGGTTCCTTTTTCTTATTATGCATGTGAGCTGTGGCCGTATTCATTTCTATTTGAGCCGTAATACAATGAACTGCTGGAATGAATGGCGCCGCACTGTGTATGTGCACAAAGAGGAGCCAGTGGGGAACTTTTTGGGAGGAAGGCTGTAAAATTTAAAAAAGTGCAAAGTGCGAACAGCAGTGACTCCCATGGACACCAATGTTCCAAACCTAACCTCACCAGGCAGAAATGTCCCCTTCTCCCACCACAAAGCGCCCATCCCATATCAATGCCCCCCTCCCCTACAGAGTACCAGTGATCCCTCTCATCGCTGCAGAGCATTAAAGTCTCCCTCACTACCTAGCGCCCACTCTTACCGCCACCAGGGCATATTTTCTCCTGTTGACCACCAATGCTGAGCATTTTCTTCCTCTCACTGGTCACTGACTCTGGGCATTTTTTCCTCCCACTGACTATCAATACCAGGTGTTTTTCTTCACCCTCACCACCAACTCTGGGCATTTTCCTCCCCTGACCATTAACACCAGATGCTCTATCCCCCCTCCCCAACCAATAATGGCGTTAACTTTTTTCACATCTTTCTCTCTTATCAATCACAGACACAGGCAAACTCTCCCTCTTGCTGACCAACAATATAAGGGGCATTAATATATATAATGCTGACTGCAGCACTATTTACATTGTGTTGTACCTAACAAAGTGCTTACTGCTGTACATTACTCCTGACAAAAGTCTTTATTGCCCCAAAATGTTCAACTATTTTATTGAAGTTCTTCTTTAAAGTAAGCTCAAAGTGTTCTTTGTCCTTGTTTTTTAGGTTTATGTGTGTCTGTAAACTTGTGGTACAGTAGTTAAAGAGGGACTGGAAATTTTTTTTTTAAAAGCCAGCAGCTACAAATACTGCAGCTGCTGACTTTTAAGAAATGGACACTTACCTGTCACAGGTTCCAGCGATGTCGGCAGCAGAGGCCTATCAATCGCTTGGCTCTCTGCTGCTGCCGGCATCATTCTCGGTGAGGGAATCAGGAAGTGAGGCGTTGCGGCTTCACTTCCCTACTGCACATGCGCGAGTTGCGCAGCGCAATGAGAATCGTCCTCGCTGTCTGCCGGGACCCGTGTGTCCCGGCAGACAGCGCGCCAGGACAGGAAGTGGTGCAAACTCCCGTGGGAGTTTATGCCCGGAAGTGGGTGTAAATACCTGTCTTAGACAGGTATCTGCACCCCTCTCCCCCCTGAAAGGTGCCAAATGTGACACCAGAGGGGGGGAGGGTTCCGATGAGCGGAAGTTCCACTTTAGGGTGGAATCCCGCTTTAAGGAGTATTTTGTGGGTACAAGGACTATGACATATGTGTGCTGCAAGTAGGTTTAGACTATATTTAAAAGAGAAGTTTGTGGTTTACAAAAAAAACTAACATTTATACTCACCTAGGTGGATGCAGCATCGATCAGGTCCCCTGTCAGCTCTGTAGTGAGAACTGAGCGATCAAATGCATGCAGCAGGGAAGCAGATATTGATAAATCCAACTTGTTGAGTATCTGCAGTGGCTTGAGAACAGTGAGTGGTGGCGTTTCAAAGCATGGGCTGCTGCAAAAGTAGAAAAGTGCCTTGTTTTTTACAGAGCTGTTGCTTTGTAAGTTACCCTGTAGTGACATGGTTACTTTAAATAATATCTAAAGCCGAAAATGTTTGTAGTATTAGCATCTCCCTATCAGGCACATACAGCAATAAAAACCTGGCCATAACCCCCCCACCACTCTATCCAAAAATTATGGTTTAAATGAAACCGATCAGCACTGTTTATCTCAGGGGAAGGCCAGGAAGCAACGATAGTTCTTGGAATAGCTTTTTTACCTTGTCTGAGTGTTGTTTCACACGGAAGTGTTTAACCAGTGGGGTCTTGCCTGATCATTTCATGTTTATGGCAGTGGCAGCTGGTGGTTTTCTTTTTGGGGGGGGGCGGCAAACGATCCCCCCCCACCCCCCCCAGTCATTCAGGTCATAGACGGCACCCACCACACACCGCGGTTGGTCAGGCTGTTCTCTCCGGCTGCTTCCTTGCTTCACCTGCGTCTCCTCCCTCCTCCTACTGGCGGCCAATCTGATCGGATCTCCTTTCGGCCAATCAGGTGACGGATTTCCTGACCCCCTTCCTGATTGGTCGGGAGGAGAATCAGTGTTACAATAGCAAATATTAATTCGCTATTCTAACACAAATGGGTGGGCTCAGGGCGCAGTGCTCTCTGCCCCGAGCCCACCCTTTTTTGAAGCCTATTAGAGCCTCTGGCTCTAATCCCCTGCTTCAAACCCCCATTGGAATCCATGTGTCTGGTACCCTGTATGAAGATTAGGGAGCCGGATGCATGGATGGGGGGGGGGGGGCGGCAGCACCCATGCGCTCTTAATTGACGGGCCGCCACTGGTTTATGGGCAGCTAAAAATGGAATACTTACCAGCACAGTTGGATATTTGATGTTGTGTAGATGACAAACCTAATAAGTTCATGCTGCTTATCTCATCTTTACAGTACTGAGTAGAATTATTTTCCTACCATATTGACTCACATGGGTGCTTAATGATTCATTTAAAGCGTAAACAACATACATTCAAGGTTAATTAAAATAGAAAACAGTATAACAAATTACGCATTTCCTTTTTAATTTGTCATTCATCAGAGTAAATAACCTTCATAAGTAGTTACAGGAGTTTTTTTTTAGACATCTACTGACTCAGCCTCAAAAGTTTTCTGAATGGCCCAGACTTGCAAGCTGTCAATTGTGGCTTCTAACAGAAGGACTAACTTGTCTAAGGACTCGTTCATACAACCTGTGTTGGGCTGCGTTGCTCAACCCAATTCCAATGCAAGGACAAGGCAAATAGCCTTTTGTTCCTTCCTTGGTTCCAGTTCACTCCTATGCCCTGCATTGGTATGTGCTGGGACATAGAACATGTGGCATTGTATGGCAGGAAGTTACAATGTGCATAGGATAAAAAAATAAGCTTGGAAAAAATAATAAACATCAACATGTTAAAACAAAAAGCAATGTATCACTGTGAAAAAACACAGGTCAGCACTTAGCACGTGCGATTTCTGTATGTTAACACAAGAGCCGTGTAAATAACCAGGGTTCATTGGTGGACAAAGTCTCAAAGGGCTCCCATAAAAGAACCGTTTTTGGGTCTCCAGTCAAGTGTTCAGTACATTTATTTAACCTGGATAGATTTTGACAGCTTCCTCATGAACAGTATATACTTTGAATATGTACAGTGCTTTGAAAAAGTGTTCATACCCTTTAAAAGTTTACATATTTTGTCATGTTACAACCAAAAACGTAAATTTATTTTATTGGAATTTTATGTGATAGACCAACGAAGTGGCACATAATTGTGAAGTGGAAGGAAAATTATAAATATTATTCTAAATGTTTTACACATGAATATCTGAAAAGTGTGGCGTGTATTTGTATTCAGCCCCCTTTACTGTGATACCCCTAACTATAAAATCTAGTGGAACCAATTGCCCTCAGAAGTCACCTAATTAGTAAATAGAGTCCACCTGTGTGTAATTTAACCTCAGTATAAATTAACCTGTTCTGTGACGCCCTTAGAGGTTTGTTAGAGAACCTAAGTTAACAAACAGCATCATGAAGGCCAATGAACACGCAAGACAGGTCAGGGATAAAATTGTGGGGAAGTTTAAAGCAGAGTTAGGTTATAAAAAAATATCCCACGCTTTAAATATCTCATGGAGCACTGTTCAATTCATCATCCAAAAATGGATAAGAGTATGGCACAACTGCAAACCTACCAAGACATGGCCGTCCACCTAAACTGACAGGCTGGGCAAGGAGAGCATTATTTCCGAGAAGCAGCCAAGAGGCCCATGGTAACTCTCGAGGAGCTGCAGAGATCCACAGGTCAGCTGGGAGAATCTGTCCACGGGACAACTATCAGTCGTATACTCCACAAATCTGGCCTTTTCGGAAGAGGGGCAAGAAGAATGCCATTGTTGAAAGAAAGCCATAAGAAGTCCAGTTTGCAGTTTGCGAGAAGCCATGTGGGAGACACAGCAAACGTGACAGAAGGTGCTCTGGTCAGATGAGACCAAAATTGAACTTTTTGGCCTCAAAGCAAACGCTAAGCAAACTAACACTGCACATCACCCTGAACACACCATCCCTACTGTGAAACATGGTGGTGGCAGCATCATGTTGTGGGGATGCTTTTCTTCAGCAGGGAAGCTGGTCAGAGTTGATGGGAAGATGGGTGGAGCCAAATACAGAGCAATCTGAAGAAACTCTGCAAAAGACTTGAGATTGGGACGGAGGTTCACCTTCCAGCAGGACAACGACCCTAAACATACAGCCAGAGCTACAATGGAATGGTTCAGATCAAAGCATATTCATGTTTTAGAATAGCCCAGTCAATGTCCAGACCTAAATTCAATTGAGAATCTGTGACAAGGCTTGAAAATTGCTGTTCGCAGGCACTCTCCATCCAATCTGATAGAGCTTAAGCTATTTTGCAAAGAAGAATGGACAATAATTTCACTCTCTAGATGTCCTCAGCTGGTAGAGACATCCCCAAAAAGACTTGTAGCTGTAATTGCAGCAAAAGATGGTTCTACAAAAGATGGTTTGTAAAAAAATGTAAAAACCATTTATCATTTTTTTTCAACTTCACAATTATGTGCCACATTGTGTTGGTCTATCACATAAAATCGCAATAAAATACATTTATGTTTTTGGTTGTAACATGACAAAATGTGGAAAATTTCAAGGGGTATGAATACTTTTTCAAGGCACTGTAAGTAAGAAATAATGCATTGTGCACAGAAAACATATATCAATCAGATTTGATTGAAGATCGAATTGGGTAGTCCCCCGTATAAAATATTATTATTATTATATATTATTATACAGGATTTTCTATAGCACCAACTGTTTGCCCAGCACTTTATAGAATGAGGGCAGACAGTACAGTTTTACAGGCTTTCTCTGCTGGTTTTCCCTTATAATTCCCCTTCAGTCCTTAGGTGGGCAGGGTTTAGGCCTGGTTTTCGCTCCGAGGCAAACTTTTGGTTTAGCATTTTTTACAAGTAACCTACTATTTCTCCTGATGAAGCTCATCAATTTGATTTTAGAGTGCTCCCCCTACCCCATCTATGTTTCCAATGTTACATATAAGGTTCTTTACTGAAACATACACTCACCGGCCACTTTATTAGGTTATGAGAATATGTGAGTGTGAGATAAACAGAGTTACAGTGAGTTTCTACAGAAAAACAGAAAAACATCTTTGTACAATACTATTAAATCTTAAAGGGTAACTCTACACTTCCCACGTTTCCTTACAAACCCGGTACTAGCAAGGTACCTAATAGAGTGGCCGGTGAGCGTACCTACAAGTGGGGTATTTTAGGGACTATACACCAATCATCCATAACTTTATGACCACTGACAGGTTAAGTTAATAAAATTATTATCGTGTTACAATGGCATCTGAAAGTTGGAGGGATATATTAGGCTGCAAGTAAATGTGTTGTCCCTTAAGTTGACGTTTTGAATGCAGAAAAAATGGGCATCACAGTTTATTGTGTATGTGGCTGTGTAGCTGCAGACTGGTCATGATGCCCATGCTGACCCGTGTCCATAGCCAAAAACACCTACAATGGACACAAAGATGGGAAGAACAGGACCATGGAACAAAGGAATGGAGTGGCCTTATCTGATGAATCACATTTTCTTTTACATCACATGGGTGGCTGGGTGCATGTGCTTTTGTTACCTGGGGAGGAGTTTGGGGGGTACCTGAATGCAGTATGGGAAGAAGGCAAGCATGTGAAGGCAGTGTGATGTTTTGGGCAATATTCTGCTGGGAAACTTTGAGTCCTGCAATTCATGTGGATGTTACTTGACACATACACCCTACCTAAACATTGTTTCTGCCCAAGTACACCTCTTCATGGAAACCATATTCCCTGCTAGCCATGGACTCACTATCAAAAATGATTCAAGAATGGTTTGAGGAACAATGAGTATGAGGTGTTGACATGTCCTTTAAATTCACCAGATCTCAATCCAAGTGAACATATGTGGGATGTGCTGGAAAAACAAATCTGACCCATGGGATCCCCACCTCGCAACTTACAGGATTAAAGGATCTGCTACCAACGACTTGGTGCCACATGCCACAGCATACCTTCAGAGGTCTAGTGGCATCCATGCATCAACAGGTCAGGGCTATTCGGGCAGCAAAAGGAGGACCTACTCAATATTTGGTGGGTGGTCATAAAGTTATAGCTGATCAGTGTATGAGCTTGTAGTTGTAACATGTAATGGTAATATGTGATAATCAAGCCTACTAAGAATATTGAATATTTTGTGGTTGTTTTTGAATATGTCTTTTTATAAAAAAATAATTTTCTTCTGGAAGGTATGCTCATTATAGCACCTGAAAAGTCCAGAATGAGGGATGTGGTGTTATGACCAAACATTTAAGTCCAAGTGGACAATTCCAATTTAGGAGATTGCTTCCCCTTACTTTAAATTGCAATGATCATTATGACATGAGCAGAGATGGAAGGTAAGTGCAGTTCATCCGGTTCTAGCAACCAATAGTTACTCATAAAGAGCACCTAACACCTTAATTGTTTTTCTTTCTTCACAGGAGAGTTACTCCACCTTCAATATACAATCCTGTGCTATTTTCTCCTTCATTAGGCACTTTTTCCTCTGAAACATTTTTAAAATACTTACCATGCATATCATTTAAGTCTTTTGTTTATGGTTGGAATGTGCACCACCTGCCTTGGTGTTATTGGAGATATTGTACAACATTCTCTCTTTGACAGCCTCAGGCAATGGTGTTCACTCTACCCTACATGATGCTGTCAGATAATGTAAGCAATGCATAGGCTGCTTTCTACTTCTCTGAATGCTTTTTTACACCTGTCTCATGTTCAGATGTTCTCCAGACATTAGGCATTGTGTTTTGTTGTTGTAGAACATATGTTGTGTGAATGCAGACAACTTATTTCTTTTATATTCAGATATAGGTGGTACCGATTTCCATAGCTTATTTATGATTGTCATCTACAGGTCAGGTTACTCATTTACTCATCCTTATAAGATCAACATTAGTAGATAAAAGCACCCTTTTTAGTTTTCCTGTTATAAGGGTTGTCTCCTTGTTACAGTCTGGTGCCCACAAAAGGCAGCGCACTTCACCTTTACCAGCCACAGGAAGGCCTTATGTGCATTGATGGAGCCGAGGACTTAAAGGGGTTGTAAACCTTCGTGTTTTTTTCACCTATGCATGTTAGTTTTTTAAATAACAAACATGTTATACTTACCTTCTCTGTGCAGTGGTTTTGCACAGAGAAGCTCCGATTCTCTTATTTTCAGGTCCCCGCCGGTGCTCTTAGCTCCTCCCCCTTGAGCAGTGCCCCCTTAGTAAGCCGCTTGCCCTGAGAACATCACTATGTGCTGGCTTCTGAGCTGCTGCTCTATGCATCCATAAGACACATAGAGCTATGGCTTGGCCCCGCTCTCTCCTCATTGGCTCACACTGCTGTCTCAACCAATGAGAACGGAGGGTCCCAATACAGCCGAGGCTATCGTGAATATTGCTGAATCGGGGGTGCTCAGGTAAGGATTGGGGGAGTTGGGGGGCTGCTGCACGCAGAAGCTTTTGTACCTTCATGCATAGAATATAATACATTGAAGCAGTTAACTGGCAGTCTCTGGGAAATGTATCAACCAGTGTTAATATATAATATATTTTTGTCATAATTTTCATCAGCAGCATGTTTCCAGTGACGAAAACAAAAATTAGGGCCCATTCACACTAGAAACTGCACATCTACTGCACGTTTTTTTCCTGGCACGTAGACATACGTTTGATGCGCTTTTACATGCAGATGATGCGCATTTACATGCAGTTGACACATGTTTTTCTATCTGCATTTGTCCTGTAATCACTCCCTTCTTCTTTATTTCCCTGGGCTTCTATGTGCATTGTTATGTGTTGCAGTGCGTTTGCGTGTGTTTTTGCACTTTTGCGCTGCGGAAAAATGCAGCCTGCTCTACCTTTTTTGACTGCACTGCAACAATGTGAACTATGCCCATAAGATTACCTTGATTTTGGACTGTCTATGCAGTTGGAATGCAGGCCAAAACACAGCCAACTGCACCCCACTGCGTTAGGTATGAAATTGACTAAAACTATGCCGAAAATCAATTCCAATTTTCGCCAACGAACGAAAACAGAATGAAAATGTGAGGGAGGGATGCTAACCCACGTGAACTTCCACTTTCTACAGAGCTCTGCCTGTAAAGCCTGTGAATGTTTTCCCTCCAAGCAAGCAAGGTAGTGTGCTTAGTGGAGTGGCGTGCTTAGCACTGTGCAGCATTACAGGCCTCCTGAGATGACCGCCAAGAGCACTGTGCAGCATTTGCAGGCCTCCCGACCATCCAGAGCACTGAGTGCAGCATTACAGGCCTCCTCAGATGACGGCTCAGAGCACTGTGTTCATTACAGGCCTCCTCAGACCGTCCATAGCAATGTGTGCATTACAGGTTTCCTCAGACTGTCCAGAGCACTGTGTATATTATAGGACTTCTGTGACCATCCAGAGCACTGTGTGCATTACAGGCCTCCTCAGACCATCCAGAGCACTGTGCATTACAGGCCTCCTCAGACCACTCAGAGCACTGTGCATTACAGGCCTCAGTTCTCAGACTGTCCGGGACACTGTGTGCATCATTACAGGCCTCCACAGACTGTCCAGAGCACTCGCTGTGCATTACAGGCCTCCTCAGAACGTCCAAAGCACTGTGCGTATTACAGGCCTCATCAGACCATCCGTGCAGAACACTCGCTGTGCATTACACACCTAGAGTTTACTTCTTTTTTTTTTTTTTTTACATATTTTAACATTGCATTTCTGTCAAAAAAGCTATGTAATTTTAACAAAACTTTGTTTAATCTATGAAGACGTTATATCACGGCTACATCTTTGTTTGTAGTATGTTCAAACATTAAAGCGGTGTTCAAAAACAAAAATTGAACTTTTGGAATCCTCCCCTCCTCCGGTGTCACATTTGACACCTTTCAGGGGGATAGAAAAAGATAACCACCGCTCCAGGACTATCCTTCTAAGCGAATGCTCCTACTCCTGTATGGGAGCCCCAGGTGCTGGCTAATGACACAGCAGATTAGAAATCAGGAAGAACTCCGGACAGCCGCACACCGGCAAAAGATAAAATTCAATAAATTTATTTAAAAATCAGGAATCACATCAATCCAAAACACGACAAAGCAGGATAGGGGGGGTACAAAGCTGACGCGTTTCGCACTATGCCTAGTGCTTACTCATAGCTAGATTTATTGAAATCTATCCGGCTTTGTCGTGTTTTGGATTGATGTGATTCCTGCTTTTTAAATAAATTTATTGAATTTTATCTTTTCCCGGTGTGCGGCTGTCCGGAGTTCTTCCTGATTTCTAACCTTTCAGGGGGAGCAGATACCTGTCTAATACAGTTATTTAGCTTCCACTTCCTGGCATAGATACCCACGCCACCTGCGGGTATCTATGCCACTTCCAGCCCCCCTGCTGTCTTCTGGGAGACACACGGGTCCCAGGAGACAGCAGGGACCAGTGGGAACGCACAGCGAGAGTCGCGCATGCGCAGTAGGGAACCAGGAAGTGAAGCCGCAAAACTTCACTTCCTGATTCCCTTACCGAAGATGGTGGTGGCAGCATCCGAGAGCCGAGGGACAGATCGGCTTCGAGTGCCGACAAATCGTGGGCGCCCTGGACAGGTAAGTGTCCATATTTTAAAAGTCAGCAGCTGCAGTATTTGTAGCTGCTGACTTTAAAAAACAAAAAACAAAAAAAAAACGGCGGAACTCCGCTTTAATATCATAATTAATAAAATGTTATTATATTTTTACTCCACGAGTATATAATGCATTACAATTTAACTAAAACCATTTGATTTTAATCAACTAAAATGTACTGGAGATTTTAGTCAACTAAAATGTACTGCAGATTTTAGTCAACTAAAATGTACTGGAGAATTTAGTCGACTGAAATACGACTAAAGCAAAAACAATTCAAATGACTAAAATACGACTAAAACTAAAATTGCATTTTAGTCAAAAGACTATGACTAAAACGAAATTTTAATTTGATGTCAAAATTAACACTAGTATTAATTGCTTAGCTCTATGTCTTGAGGTTGTTTGTGAAGCACACACTGGTGTCTCTCTCACTTGCTTGAGAAGGTATTATAAGCAGAAATAAGAATGGCATGTAGCCATGAAGGCAGCTTCTACTGTATACATGTAGAATACACAACTGAGTTGTTTTATTTAGGCTAGGGGTGGGCAGGCAGAGGCCCTCCAGCTGTTGCAGAATTACAAGTCCCAACATGCCTATGCCTCTGGGAGTCATGCTTGTGGCTATTAGCCTTGCAAAGCCTCATGTGACATATAGTCCCACAACAGCTGGTGCACTGCAATTTGCCCACCCCTGCATTAGGCAATCACTGTATTATTGGTATTGTAGGCTGTAAGATGTGTGTCGGCATGTGCAGGCTTGTATGACAATGGCTGCACTGTCCTAAGCTGCTGTATATTTAGTGTCCATATCAGATCCCACAGTATTCCAGAGCTATAGTTTTTTTTTGACTGGAGCAGGACTTTTGGTGCGCTTTCATAAAGATCACCAAAACCACAGGGCATATTAGAAGTCTATGGGAAAGCACAGCTAACTTGCACTAAAACTGCGGGTACACCAGTGGCTCTCAACTCCTGCCTTCAGAACCCACTAAGGCCCCTTTCACACATGCGGACCGTATGTCCGTTTTTCATCCATCCGTTTTTGGATGAAAAACGGACATACATACATGTCTATGGGATAGCAGTAGGGTTGCCACCTCATCCCTTTAAACCCGAACACATAGGAATTACACAGGTTCTGAGGCTAATTTAATGCAGATAAGGCACCAAGTGAGTTTAATTATCACCTTAATCAGCCACAGAACCTGTGTAATTAATATGTGTTTGGTTTTAAAGGGATGAGGTGGCAACCCTAGATAGCAGGTGTCAGCGGATGAGCATCGCTGACACCCGCTATCGTCCGCCTCCGCAATTGTCCAATTCTGCAGACGGAGGAAAACCCTATTTTTTCATCCATCTGCAGAGCGGATCGGATGAACACGGACAGGCGGTCCGTGTTCATCCGATCCCCCATAGAGGAGAGCGGAGAACTGACAGGGCGGTCCCTGCAGTGTGCAGGGACCGCCCTGTCATCAGCCGGCGGATCTTCACGGGGCGGATCAATACGGATCCACCCCGTGTGAAAGGGGCCTAACAGACCAGATTTTAAGTATTACCTTGGGTTGATGTAGACCAGAATACTGCAATCACTGAGTAGCTAATTATATCACCTGTGATGTATTTCAGTAATCCTACAAAGCCTGTTAGTGATCAGTCTTTTTGAAACATTTTTTTTACCTTCATGCATTCCCTGCATTTAGATAAAAAAGGTTTAGGTAAACGTATTGCCCAATCTCAGTCCAGCGCTGTGCCTGTCTGCAGCAGCTCTCCCCGCTCTCACAGGCTTGTCTTGTCAATTAGCAAATCTTTTTCATTTTCAAGCTCACATGTGATAGTATTGCATATTGCATAGCTCCCAACTGTCCCTGATTTCGAGGGGCTGTCCCTGATTTAGAGCAATGTCCATCTGTCCCTCTGTCCCTCATTCCTCCAAATTTGTCCCTCATTTTGGTCTGATCTATATAGTTGTATATAAAATGCACTTTTTATCTATCAAAAAGTGTTTTCCAGAGCTAAACATTTCATCTGATTTCTAAATTGCTGCATTTGTAAATTCCAAAAGCCAATATAAAGGAATAGTAGTGGTATAAAAAGCACTTGTGGGTTTAACCAATCTTGTTTTTTTGTACAATTATCCTTTAAGGGGGCGTGGCAAGGGGGTGTGTCCTATGCCTGCATACTTTTGCTGATAGGTGTCCCTCATTCCCATCTTAAAACGTTGGGAGGTATGCATATTGTATTGTATTTTTAATTGTATGCAAAGTCAAAACTTTTTTTAGTAGGGAGAGGTTATGTCTATTTTTGCTGCCTGAGTTCTGCTGGAGAGAATTCTCACTTCTTGTCCTGAAGATGCAACAATCACAGGAAATCTCTCCGAGATAAACAGAAATTCCATCCTAGAGAGTTGTCACAGGAACAGGTGTCCCCATTGAAAGACTCACTCTCATCTCTTGCTCTGGTGCCAACACAATTTGCATTTCCTCTCCCTTTCTGTATGTTTGACAATGGTCACCAGGAAAAATAGAGTTGTGAATTTCAAGGGGAAACAGACTGCAATAAAAACAGTCTGCAGAACAAGAGTTTTAACCCTTCCCCATCTGAAACAAAAAATAATTCCTTTACATACACTTTTAAGTGAATGTCCAGGCTCTAACTAAAGCCTAGTACACACGTTAAAGTCATTTTTTCATCTTTCCATCTATTAAATCTTCTGCCCTTGTTGTTTTAACTTTGGGTAGTAAAACATTATTTTTTTCTGCCAGTAAATACTGTATTTATTGGCGTATAACACTCACATTTTCACCATGAAAATCAGGTGCCAATACTTTGATTTTAGCTACCTCGGAGGGGACAGGGAGGGGGGTGGGAAGAGTGCCATCAGATTACATACAGCTAGAATCTCCTGTTTACTTGGCTGCCTCTGTAATAGAAAGTCCCGTCTGCTGGGCCGCCATTGGACCACTGTTCTGTCTATCATAGGAGATTCTCACTGTATGTAATGTGTCGGCGCTCACCCCGCCCCCCTCCCCTGTCCCCTCTAGGCTGCAGATGGGCATAGATCAGGCTGCACTGATAGCAATGGTGAGGCTGCTGCATTGTTGGCAATGGTGAGGCTGCTGCATTGTTGGCAATGGTGAGGCTGCATTCATGTGGACTGATGAGGCTGCATTGATGGCACTGATGAGGCTGCATTGATGGCACTTATGAGGCTGCAGATGGGCATTGATCAGGCTGCATTGATGGCAATGGTGAGGCTGCAGATGGGCACTGACCCTTATTTTGCTTCAAAGTTCCTTATTTAAAAAAAATGTTTTCCTGAAAATTCCCTCTTAAAATTAATGTGCATGTTATACGCCGATAAATATGATACCTTCTACAGCCCACTTCCGGTTTCTTGTCTGGTAAAAAGCCTAGGCTTGTGACATCATGCACAGCTCTCTCTAACTCTTGTGACAGTTTGCCAGGAAAGGAGGGGGGATGAATCATAAGAGGGCAAATGAGAGCTGCAGAGCTGGAGGTGTGCCTCTGTGTTTCTGTGGAAATCCAGGAAGTGAACAGGCAGCAGCTTCAGTTGCCCACATTTAAAATGGATGCCAGACTCAGTGGAGAGAGATTTCTGCAGCATATTTGGCAAGTACAGAATCACAGTATATATAACATAATATGCTAAGTGGTTGGGAAGCTTCAGAATGGCAAAGATGTTTTTATTACAAATGATGTGAGCAGACTGCAGATCCTCTTTATTTTTTTTTCATTAAACGGAGCGGGCTAAAACGCTTTCTACTGTAACTGCTGATTTTGGCCGATATTTGGCCCGTGTGTATGGGGCTTACGCTTGTGCAATTGGCACAATGGGACAAATGGTTAGAAGAATTAAAGAAGAGAGCACACAGCTTGATATTTACACACACACACACACACACACACACACACACATTCTTTATTGTTGGGACATATTCCCAGTGCTGAGCAAACTGCACCTAGTTACCAGACCTTTTGTTATAGGCCGTGTGAAGTCGTACCTGGATATAACCACAATGTAAATATGTGTGCAACACTGAAAGGAATACATTTATCAATAGGCTCTGAAAGCATAAGAGTTGCTTATGTACATCATTTTATTGCATTTCTGGTAATAAGAATAAGAGGCTAAAGGCCACTAAATATTCATGTGTTAATTAAAGGTCATATTTTCTTTTATTGCTAGGAAGACCTTATTTGTTACCTCTTTCTAAAATGAGAGAAGAAGAAATACTTTTCACATCTAAGATATTCTGCAAAGCTATAATGTAACCACCAGTGTTGGTCATCTTACTTTAAAAAAGTAATTAGTTAAGTTACAAATTACTTCTCCCAAAAAGTAATTGCGTTAGTAACTCAGTTACTACATTGGAAAAGTAATTAGTTACTCAGCAAAGTAACTGACTTTTTTTTAAGAAAAAATATATATTTTGGGCAAGTGAGGTAGAAATACAATTGGTCTATCGCATCCCAAAATGAATAAATAAGTTGTCAGTAGGCTAGAGTGTGCATGAACACTGGCCAATACCCCTGAGGGATGCTTAGGGTGAAGATAGACACTTGGAAAGTATATGCTTTTGATGAGGTAAATAATTTATTCAAAGGAAAGAAAAAGTGTACAAATATATAAATGCTGGATTGGATTCAGTATGTTTACATACAAAGATAGGTAGGCTTGTACAGTTTTTAACATGTCAACAGCATGAACATACAAAAAACGTTGTGACAATTATAAGAACTTGCTTGATACACGTATGATAAGGATGATGCCAACATGTTTCGGACTTTGGTCCTTTGTCAAGGCAACTAGGTATCCTTTTGATTCACATCTAAATGTGTGTGAGAATCATAGAATTAGTACATATTGGTTGAGACATATAATACAGTCATTTTAACCATTGCTGTGTAAAACCAATACAGTACATGAAAATTATGTAAAAGAATGGACAGGTACTCACATGTAATGCCAATGTTCATATTTGCCACAATGAAAACCACTGAAAGTGGTATGAAGAAGTACATAAGGTGAAGGTTTGTAAAAACAAGGTAGAGATAGCCACTGAGAGTGGAAAGCTTGCTGGTGTAGCCTCAGAGGGTTACAAGGTCCTATACAGGGCTTGGGCCGAGGCCCAGGTCTTGTAACAGTCAAACTGAGCCAGGCAGTGTAAGGCTGTAAAAATAGAGTATAGGTATAAATATGGTGAGGGTAATTGTAATAAAGATGCATATGCAGCCGTATAAGCAAAATGCTGTTGTTACCTGAATAAAGGATCGCTTGGAATGAGGGATCAGTCAGCTCTGAATCATCAGCAGCATGTACTGAGGCCATCTAGTATGTAGGTTTATAAGTAATCATCTAATAGCAATCAGCTGAGTGAGAGTATGGGTATTCTGCTGAGAGAGAAACTGATTGGTTGTTTGTCTGTGAGGAAAAAGGCGCCAGAGCGCCATAGGTGTATTTCCATTGAGGACCTCTGACGGGGCGGCGCCGGGCGTGAGCGCGTCATGACGGCAGGGTCACGTCCGGCGTCGTGACGTCACCGACGCGGGCAAAGAAGCCGCTGGCAACCTGTTGCGCTCCACTGTGGAGCGCAAACAGGAAGTGGACAAGCGGAATATGTCCATAATACAGCGGGAAGTTGGCGCATGCGCAAAACAAAGGCCGCGCATGCTTGCCAAGTCTTACCCGCGCCGGGTAACCAAACTGAGGGGGAGCAAGCTATATTGTCTAGTATATCAACACAGTTGAGTGTAAATTATCAAATGGCAATGAATTTGGAAAGCATGTGTTGTACCTAAAATAGGAATAGTAATAAACATGGTATGTGGTTCTTTATGGCATACGACATTAGAGAGGATGGACAGGTCACATGTTACAGCAAATATTGCAAATATGGTAAAGTGCACAGTTGACAAAAAATATGGGTTATGTGGGTGCTTAGAATGTGGGGAATAGGGTCAGAGATCTAATTCACAGACTCCAGTTTCAAAACCATCGAGGTAGGGTTTGAAGTTAAAGGCCTCGTTGAGGCCAGGGGGTAAGGTAGCATTAAGATGGAAAATCCATCGAAGTTCGCTTTGTAATAGCGCTTTATTATAATCACCACCTCGGGCGGGAGGTGGAATATGATCTAGAGCTTTAAATGAAATTTTAGGGATAGCGTCTTGATGGACAATATTGCAGTGTCGTCCTAACGGTAAGTCAGGGTCTCTTTGGTTTATACTGCTAATATGGCCATATATCCGCTTCCAAAAGGGTAGCTTGGTCTTGCCCACATAAAAGCACCCACATTCACATTCAAGTAGGTAGACAATGCCGATGGATCGGCAGTTCACATAGTATTTGGGAAAAAAACGTTGACCATTTGGTAAGACATTGTGTATATTGGATTTGGATAAGTATTTACAGTAGCTACAGTTGCCACATGGGAAAGTGCCCTTGAGTTGCTTCTGGGATTTATTACTGCTTTTATATTCACTAGTAATGAGTTTGTCTCGAAGGGATGGAGCACGTCGGTAAGTGATCAAAGGTTTTGGCGGGACAAAGGGGGAAAGGGTCCTGTCTGTGGCAATAATATGCCAGTGTTTCAGAAGTATTTGAGTGATCTCATTGTGTTGTTGACAGTAGTTTGTAATGATTCTAAGGGGAGGTTGAGTAGATGGCCCAGTAGGTTTGGTAGTGAGTAAGACTGAGCGTGATTTAGATTTCACTTTTTTGTATGCGTCTTTTAGGACGCTATTCTTATAGCCACGTGCTCGTAGTCTATTACGTAGCACGGAGGCCTCGTGTTCAAAGGAGGTATCCGTCGAGCAATTGCGTCGGGCACGGAGATATTGGGCAAAAGGAATAGATTTTAGTAAAGGCTGTGGGTGAAAGCTGGAGGCAGCCAAAATGGTGTTGCCGGCAGTAGGTTTCCGGAACAGGTGACTCTGTAGATGTCCATGTTCGTCCTTGCTAAGCGTTAGATCAAGGAAAGAAATGGAACTATAACTATAGGTCATTGTAAATTTCAGATTAAGAGAGTTGGACGTATTGAGAAAGAGGAGAAATTGTTGTAGAATATCGATTGGGCCCTGCCATAGAATTAGAATGTCATCAATATAGCGTCGGAAGGAGGCTATATATTTGGTATAGATGCTGACAGCATCGTCTCGGAATAATTCTCGTTCCCACTCCCCCAGGTACAAATTGGCGTACGCCGGTGCGCAACAAGTGCCCATGGCGACGCCTTGTACCTGGAGGTAGTGGGACCCATTGAAAGAGAAGAAGTTGTGAGTTAAAATAAATTTGAGTGCTCTAACAATGAATAGAGACAGCTCGCGGGGGTATATATTGGCGTTGAACAAGGTGTGTTGGATGGCTGTAAGCCCTAGAGAATGGGGTATAGAACTATAGAGGGCCTCCACGTCGATGGCGACCAGGACAGTGTCGGCATCGACATGGAGGTCCGAGAGACCTTGAAGTAAGTGTGTGGTATCACGTATGTATGAGGGTAAGGCCTGCACTAAAGGCTGAAGTAGTTTATCTATGTAACGACTAAGGTTGTCGGTAAGGCAGCCGCGTCCAGAGACGATGGGTCTACCTGGTGGTCTGGGCAGGTTTTTATGCACCTTAGGTAAAGCATAAAATGTTGCTTCTCTCGGGAATTTGGTCCTGATATATTCTGAGGTGGGCTTGTCGATGATGCCTTGTCTAGAGGCATCGTCGACAAGTGTGTACAATTCTTGTTGAAACGATTTAATTGATGTGCTGGAAACTATGGCATACCACTCACGATTACGTAGTATATTAAGACACATCTCGAGGTAGTCTTTTCTATCTAGGACAACAATGTTGCCACCTTTATCCGCCGGTTTTATCACTATGGACGGATTTGTTTTTAAGTTTTGTAGGGCCAAGTGTTGATTGTATGTGAAGTTTTTAATTTTTGTATGAGCCGGAAAGGTTTTTAGGTGACGTATTTCGTTAGTCACTGATTGTAGAAATAGTGCGGCACGTGGATTAGTGCTGGGTGAGGGAAAAAAACTCGATTTTTTCTTTAAAGAGATATGATGAGGAGGGTGTTGGGGGTGGGTCGATATGTCATCCTCAAGATTGTTGAGAAGATTTTCTAAATCAATGGTGTCAATCAAATCTGGGGGATTGTTTTCCTCGAGAAGCTCAATGAGCTGCTGGAGGGCAGTGGTTTCTGTGGCGGTGTGTAAAACAGTGTCAGAAAAAGGGTTGGGAGTGTACATGCTATGTAGTAATAATTTGCGAATAAATAGGTGTATATCTTTGATAGCGGTGAATTTGTCAAGCTGTGATACTGGGCAGAAAGTGAGTCCCTTTTCGAGGACAGAGGTTTCATGGCATGTGAGTATGTGAGAGGATAGGTTGATAATGTTATCAGAAGAAGATGTTAGCGTGTTGTTCGTTTGGGTTTTGAGACGTTTGTTGTTGGTAAGTATGAAGTGGGGTTCTCATTTTGTCTAAAAAATCTGCATTTTGAGATGCAGAAGGTAGGGAGTGCGATCTAACTGTCTTGGCAAAAGAGGGGGCCGCCGGCGAGTCCCCAAGGGGGGAGGCGCCGGGGGTCCCCTCCATGTCAGACACATCGTCACTCGAAAAATTGGGTTTGCGTCCACGTTTGGGTTTGCGAAGACCCAAAGGGAGATTGGGTTTGTGAGGGGGGTGGGATGAAGTGTGGGTCTTATCAGTGGTGGAACGAGAGATAGGTACCTTAGAACCAGGTCGTGTGGACGTCGCAGGGCGAGTCATGCGATTTGTGTCGTTCCATTTGTATGCACGTTCTTCATGAAAAGCTTTCTTGTCACGAAAGAATTTTTTGTCCTTCTGTGCAAGAATGTCATGGTTAAATTTATCAAAGCGAGTCTTTAATTGTTCATCTAATGAAATATATAGAGGATGTGTCTGAAATATTCCACCTCCCGCCCGAGGTGGTGATTATAATAAAGCGCTATTACAAAGCGAACTTCGATGGATTTTCCATCTTAATGCTACCTTACCCCCTGGCCTCAACGAGGCCTTTAACTTCAAACCCTACCTCGATGGTTTTGAAACTGGAGTCTGTGAATTAGATCTCTGACCCTATTCCCCACATTCTAAGCACCCACATAACCCATATTTTTTGTCAACTGTGCACTTTACCATATTTGCAATATTTGCTGTAACATGTGACCTGTCCATCTTCTCTAATGTCGTATGCCATAAAGAACCACATACCATGTTTATTACTATTCCTATTTTAGGTACAACACATGCTTTCCAAATTCATTGCCATTTGATAATTTACACTCAACTGTGTTGATATACTAGACAATATAGCTTGCTCCCCCTCAGTTTGGTTACCCGGCGCGGGTAAGACTTGGCAAGCATGCGCGGCCTTTGTTTTGCGCATGCGCCAACTTCCCGCTGTATTATGGACATATTCCGCTTGTCCACTTCCTGTTTGCGCTCCACAGTGGAGCGCAACAGGTCGCCAGCGGCTTTTTTGCCCACGTCGGTGACGTCACGACGCCGGACGTGACCCCGCCGTCATGACGCGCTCACGCCCGGCGCCGCCCCGTCAGAGGTCCTCAATGGAAATACACCTATGGCGCTCTGGCGCCTTTTTCCTCACAGACAAACAACCAATCAGTTTCTCTCTCAGCAGAATACCCATATTCTCACTCAGCTGATTGCTATTAGATGATTACTTATAAACCTACATACTAGATGGCCTCAGTACATGCTGCTGATGATTCAGAGCTGACTGATCCCTCATTCCAAGCGATCCTTTATTCAGGTAACAACAGCATTTTGCTTATAAGGCTGCATATGCATCTTTATTACAATTACCCTCACCATATTTATACCTATACTCTATTTTTACAGCCTTACACTGCCTGGCTCAGTTTGACTGTTACAAGACCTGGGCCTCGGCCCAAGCCCTGTATAGGACCTTGTAACCCTCTGAGGCTACACCAGCAAGCTTTCCACTCTCAGTGGCTATCTCTACCTTGTTTTTACAAACCTTCACCTTATGTACTTCTTCATACCACTTTCAGTGGTTTTCATTGTGGCAAATATGAACATTGGCATTACATGTGAGTACCTGTCCATTCTTTTACATAATTTTCATGTACTGTATTGGTTTTACACAGCAATGGTTAAAATGACTGTATTATATGTCTCAACCAATATGTACTAATTCTATGATTCTCACACACATTTAGATGTGAATCAAAAGGATACCTAATTGCCTTGACAAAGGACCAAAGTCCGAAACATGTTGGCATCATCCTTATCATACGTGTATCAAGCAAGTTCTTATAATTGTCACAACGTTTTTTGTATGTTCATGCTGTTGACATGTTAAAAACTGTACAAGCCTACCTATCTTTGTATGTAAACATACTGAATCCAATCCAGCATTTATATATTTGTACACTTTTTCTTTCCTTTGAATAAATTATTTACCTCATCAAAAGCATATACTTTCCAAGTGTCTATCTTCACCCTAAGCATCCCTCAGGGGTATTGGCCAGTGTTCATGCACACTCTAGCCTACTGACAACTTATGACTTTTTTTTAATATTCTATACGTGTAAGTAAGGGGCGGGTCTAGTATTACTGTAACCAAGGGGCGCATTTATTATTATTGTTATATATCGTGTAACCAAGGGGCTGCTCTATTATTACTCTAACCAAGGGGCAGATCTGTTATAACGTGTAAGCAAGGGGCGGGTCTATTATTATTATATCGTGTAAGGGGCGGATGGCTACAGAAGAGGGCGAATGTTAAATTAATGGGGAGAGCTTGATATATAACAATAATAATAAATGCGCCCCAGGGGCGTAACTAGAAATCACAGGGCCCCATAGCAAAATGTTGTATGGGGCCCCCCCTGTAAACAGTCCCCCCCCCACAAAAAAAAAATGAACTATGCAAAGCAATGACAGTCTGTCTCCCACTCCCTTCCTATCTCTTGTCTAGACTTCAGAGCCTCCTCATGTGCCGAAAACGATGTCCCTTCACAAGCGCGCTTGAGCGTTCTGCCCCGCCCACTCTGCTCCTGCCTCCTGCTGTATGCAGCTGCGTGTGTCGGGACACGGCCGGACTCGAGGGGCCGGGAGGCTTAACAGTAAACTTACATTCCTCATCCTCACCTGGACAATTTTTTTGTCGGTGGGCGGAGTCTTATCAAAATTAGGGGGTGGACATTTGTTTGTAGGTGTGGCCTAGTGGGGGAAAAAAAATGAGGCGCGCAAAGCGCACCACGGCAAGGTATGGGCTTGGTTTGATGGTACTATTGGATGTGGATTAAAGGGGCGTGACTCAAAGGGGTGTGGTTAGAGTCTGAGATGAATTAGGGATGGAGGGAGAAACAAAGAAAGAAAGAGAGAGGAAGGAAAAAAGAGGAATGAAGGGACAGCAGGCCCAGATCCTACACCACAATAGAAATATGTGTATTCCAGAAAGTTTAGCAATCAGCAGATAAAGATATTCCAAACACCTGGTGTTAGCGCTTCAATCATCCCGGCACCATGGTTGTTATGGTGTCAGGGTGATTGAAGCGCATTATTTCTATTATTACATTGTAATATAAAATGAAATACTTCAACTCACCATAATGCAGAATCAGAATCAATGGGAGCCCTGAGTGTGTCACTTGCCACGTCGCCTGCCACCAAATGCCATCAGGTGTCCCCAGCGGAGTGCTTCCTTACATCTCAGGTGTCACTCTCCCCAGCCAGCGGAGTGCTTCCTTACATCTCAGGTGTCACTTTCCCAGCCAGTGGAGTGCCTCCTTACATCTCAGGTGTCACTTCCCCTGCCAGCGGAGTGCTTCCTTACTTCTCAGGTGTCACTTCCCCAGCCAGCGGAGTTCTTCCTTACTTCTCAGGTTTCACTGTCCCCAGCCAGCAGAGTGCTTCCTTACTTCTCAGGTGTCACTTCTACTGCCAGCAGAGTGCTTCCTTACTTCTCAGGTGTCACTGTCCCCAGCCAGCGGAGTGCCTCCTTACATCTCAGGTGTCACTGTCCCCAGCCAGCGGAGTGCCTCCTTACATCTCAGGTGTCACTTCCCCAGCCAGCAGAGTGCTTCCTTACATCTCAGGTATCACTGTCCCCAGCCAGCGGAGTGCCTCCTTACATCTCAGGTGTCACTTCCCCAGCCAGCAGAGTGCTTCCTTACATCTCAGGTGTCACTGTCCCCAGCCAGCGGAGTGCTTCCTTACATCTCAGGTGTCACTGTCCCCAGCCAGCGGAGTGCCTCCTTACATCTCAGGTGTCACTTCCCCAGCCAGCAGAGTGCCTCCTTACATCTCAGGTTCCCCCCCTTCCAATTGGAGCCTTCCTATATCTATATATATATATCTATAACAGCAGTGTCTCTGCTGCCATTACTGAAGGCCAAGGGGGGAACAAAATAGAGGCGGAGCCGGCCGGCTATAATAGAAATTTAGCTGCAGCACCGTCCACCCCCCCCCACCCCTTTCCACAGCAGGTTACAGATGACAGACAGACCAGGGCGGGGTGTGGGCGGAGCCACAGCTCTATTGTAGCCACTCGGCAGGCTCCCCTCTCGTCTTTTAACTCTGGTCTTCTGGAAAATGGTGGCCGGCGGAGACAATATCTCCGCCGGCCGCGGACCTCTAGCGGCGGTGGCGGCGGGCAGCGAAAAAGAGAAATTTGAATGGCAACTAGGACAGGACCGCACCTGGCTGCGGGCCCTACTAAGCTGCGGGCCCCATAGCGAACGCGTGTGTCGCTATGGCGGTAGTTCCGCCACTGATGCGCCCCTTGGTTACAGTAATACTAGACCCGCCCCTTAGTTACACGATAGACGCCCCTTGCAGAGTAGCACGAGCATCGGGAGCGTGCGGCATCGCCTCGTACAATTACATGTTAACTGCGCCTGCGCGGTGTAGAGTTCACTTAGAGCTGTTTAGGTTCGGCAATTTTCGTACGCTCCGCAGTCCTTCGTACTGGGCAAGCGCTGCGCCTGTGCAGTACAGGGGGTCCTTATCCGACAAGTAAACTTTTTCTTCAGGACACCAGAATTACACTACTGCCATCTAGTGGTGGTGGATGTAATTGCAGTAATGCTGCCCAAGTAATGGGAACTGCGTTACCATGAGGGGAAAAGTAATTAGTTAGATTACTCGTTACCCTCTAAGGTAACTGCGTTAAGTAACTCCATTTATTTTAACTCTGTTACTTACATCACTGGTAACCACACATGTTCTCATACCTCCCAACATTTTGAGATGAGAATGAGGGAAACCTACTATCAAAACGTATGTAGGCATAGGACACGCCCCCTGCCACACCTCCTTAAAGGAGAATTAACCAACAAAAAAGGTTAATTAAATCCACAAGTGCTTTTTTTACCACTACTATTCCTTTGTATTAGCTCTTACAATTTACTAATGCAGCAATTTACAATGTGGATGAAAGGTTCATCACTGGGAAACACTTTTTGAAAGATAAAAAGTGCATTTTATATACAACTATATGGATCAGACCAAAATGAGGGACAAATGAGGAGAAATGAGGGACAAATGAGGAGGCATGAGGGACAGCGGGACATTGCTCCAAATCAGGGACAGTCCCTCAAAATCAGGGACAGTTGGGAGCTATGTGTTCTGTCTGACCCCCTTCAGTCAACAGAAAATCCTGTCCTATGGTTGCCAAATTCGGCCAGCTGAACCACTGGCAATTGTTTTTTTATTATGTAATACAGCGAAAGCAGTTCCCTGCAATTCCATTGGCTGGGCACTGCTCAGCTTGTAGGAAAAAGCAAAAATAAAGGAAAGGTGAACATACATCTAGTCTCAAAAATTGCTGAAACATAAACTTTCCAGCAGAATGGAAATAAGTTAGCACTGATAATGATGCTAAGGAGGTATATATAATGAAGGCAAAATGAACAAAATCACACGACTCTGTGTAATAACAGTAGATTGGCTCCTGATGCTGGGTGGAGAGCAAGCAGTAAAGGAACCAGGAAGCCGATGCACACTTGCTCAATCTGACAGACCTACAGAAAAGCCGCACGCAGCCACTTGTAGCATGTGAACTTGTAGAGAGTGGTTCCTTCACCCTCTTCTAAAGCCACAGAATCAACACACTTCTTGACTCGAGCAAGCTTCAGTGGGCCTTCAACCAGCTTCAAGAAGTGCTGAAGCCTGCTAGCAGGTTGTTTAAAACGGCCATCAGCACTCCCATTAGGATCTGTACTTAGCATTTACAAACTGGAGTTGAATGGTACTTTAAAAACTTCAACAAAGCTTGCTGAAAGCTCTAAAAATGCTCTGTCAAAGCTTGCGGTTCACATTGCTCTTATATGAAGCCTGTGTGAAACAGGTCTCATTGCTTCCCCTGTAGGGAGTGTTTCATAATCTAGGCCTAACTGAGCCTGGAAATAATAATGGAATGTTCAGTTAAACCTTAACCACATATCTGCTGTATAATGTACCAATTATGTTTACTTTGTTGCAAAGCTACATTCTTTTACATTAAGTGGTAGACAGCTAACCTGCTTTTAAACAAACATATTGGTAATCCTGGTTATCTATTTGGTCATGCAAAGAGAAATGTCCAACTGTATTCAGCTAATGTTTTTCTGCTTTTTCTGTAGGTTGACACATTATGCTTTTGAAGATCTTGATAATGAAAAGGTGAACTATTGCAGACTGGCGCTTTTCATGCTACATTCCCATCACAATGGAGGCCCCGTTCAGTATTTACATTTCTCCTACATGTGGGTGGGTACCTCAAACAGACTTAACCCCCCCTGATGGTATTCCCGAGCAGTGGCGGCTGGTGCTCAAAATTTTTGGGGGGGGGCGCAAACAAACTGAAAAATTCAGGGAAAAAAAACATCAATTGTAGCCTCACTGTGCCATCAAACGCTGCCACTGTGCCCCAAATGCTGCCACTGTTCCCATCTAACGCTGCCACTGTGCCCCAAATGCTGCCACTGTGCCCGTTAAATGCTGCCACTGTGCCCATTAAGTGCTGCCACTGTGCCCCAAGTGCTGCCACTGTGCCCCAAGTGCTGCCACTGTGCCAATTAAATGCTGCCACTGTGCCCCGAGTGCTGCCATTGTGCCCCAAGTGCTGTCACTGTGCCTCAAATGCTGCCACTATACACAAACACAATACATATACAGTACACTGTAATCTTACAGATTACATCACTGTATTAATTTATTTCACCTCCCTTTTGTCCCTAGTGCTTTGTCCAGTGCCCTGCATGCAGTTTTATATTATATATACTGTTCTTTTTGCCTGCAAACTGGAGATTGTCCATAGCAACCAAATAGTGTCCCTTTACATCAAAAGTGGTTTTAGACCACCTAGAAAACCGCGATAATAAATTAGAATCACTTGCAGAATTGAGCGATAGCGATTTGTGGGGAAATTCATCATCAAACACTGAAAGTAATGACAGCGACAATTCTGCAACTGAGCAAATTTCAGTGTTTTTGATTTGATTACATTATTGAATAATTTGTATTATTATTATTTGTTATAATTATTTTTATATTAATTTATATATTATAATTTATGCTTTTGTGTTTCAAACTTTTAATACCCGGGATGTCTACTAGACTCTTGTTTGGACAGATTTAAGTGAGTTATTCCTAAGAATTACAGGCCTACAATATAAAACGCCAAATTTTCATGCAAAATAATTGTACCGCTTTCAGCATCAAAAATCAGAAATGATCATACCGCCAGGGAGGTTAAAGGTGCAGGGACACACCACAAGCCTATCAAAGTACCATGGCAGCTGAAGGCATTCAATAAGGAGGAATGGCTTCCCAGCATTGCTCAACATGGAGATCCTTAAAGATTAGACTTGACTAGACATGTGCGGTTGGTTTCATTAGGAATTAATATTCAGACAAATTTTTTGTTATTCGGAGATTTGGATATATCCGAATACCCGAATTACAATATAAACAAATTTTACCGAATACTCCGAATAACATAAACGAAATTCATCCGAATTTTGGAAATTTGACCTGAAATTCGAATCGAATTTTACATTGAACTCCAGTCGAATTCTAAGTACACTTATTGTTGAAATCAAAGACTGTGTGTGTTATTAGAGTACCATTTCGAAATGATGCTGTTTTTGTTAAGCCAAAGGCCTCACTCCCATGTACGTCCCTACTTTGGGGACGGATATCGTTGTTATGGCAGCAGCTAGCTGCCATAACCCCAGAATCCCCATGTTCGGCCGGCGGTCGGCTACAAGATCAAAGTGGTCTCTTCGGCGGACCCCCCCCTCCCGCCGCAATCCGGTGCTCTCCGCCGCTTACCGGAGCCGTCGGCAGCTGCGGAGGCGATCGCGCCTGTCCCATGGGCTGACATGGAGACGAGTGAGGGGAAGATGGCCGTCTCCATGACACTGTAGGGTGGAAGCAACGTCAAAACGTCACTTCCGCCCATAGCTCTTAAAGGGACAATTTATTTTGTTTATTTTTTTAATTTATTTATTTATTTTTTATTGCATTTTAGTGTAAATATGAGATCTAAGGTCTTTTTGACCCCAGATCTCATATTTAAGAGGTCCTGTCATGCTTTTTTTCTGTTACAAGGGGTATTTACATTCCTTGTAATAGGAATAAAAGTGACACTTTTTTTTTTTTTTTAACCATGTAAAAATAAAAAGTAAGAGGTAAAATAAATAATAAAAAAATATATAAAAATTTTAAACGCGCCCCGTCCCGCCGAGCTCGCATGCAGAAGCGACCACATACGTGAGTAGCGCCCGCATATGAAAACAGTGTTAAAAGTACACATGTGAGATATCGCCGCGATTGGTAGAGCGAGAGCAATAATTCTAGCCCTAGAGCTCTTCTGTAGCACAAAAGATGCAACCGGTAGAATTTTTTAAATTTCGCCTATGGAGATTTTTAAGGGTAAAAGTTGGTCACCATTCCACGAGCGCGACATGTTGGGTATCAATTTACTCGGCGTAACATTATCTTTCACAATATAAAAAAAATTGGGCTAACTTTACCGTTGTCTTTTTAATTAAAAAAAAGTTGATTTTTTTAAAAAAAAGTGCGCTTGTAAGACCGCTGCGCAAATACGGTGTGACAGAAAGTATTGCAACAACCGCCATTTTATTCTCTAGGATGTTAGAAAAAATAATGTATAATGTTTGGGGGCTCTAAGTAATTTTCTAGCAAAACAAATGTTTTTAACTTGTGGTTAAAGAGTCATTGTAATCATTTGACGAAGATTTTTCTTTTGTTTGTTCACTTTGCTGCATTTAAATCAAAAACAATATAACATTTTCGTCTCGACCAATTCGAACATTTATTGATTTGAACGTTTCAAATAGAAAAAGAACTGTAAATTTAAAGAAAATTCGAAATTTCCAAATACGAATTCCGAATACAAATTGAAGGAATCAACCGAATTGAACTAAACAAAATAACTAGATTAACAAATCAAAACGAAATGAAACAAAACTAATTTTTTCGTCATGCACATGTCTAGACTTGACAGGGCAGGGCGGCTTCCACATATATTTGCAAATGTGCAATTAAGACCTCTGTTTTTACGAAAATTGTTAGATGGTGAAAATTGTTGTTGTTTTTTTTTTTTTTTTTTTGCAGCCTGGCAGGTAAGGCTGGGTTCACACTGGAGAACGCAGAGGCTCACAACAGGAGTCCGGTGCTTCTCCATTCACCATTTCAGGTCCGATTTCGGCCTGAATTTTGGGCTAAATTCGGACCTGAAACAGACCAAAAGACACACAGGACTCCTGTGCAAATCACACCGGAGCCACTGCGGAGATGTGTGAACCGGCTCCATAGAGACCTGGTCACAATCTCCTGCTATGTGAAGAAACCCACATCCAATTCGGAATAGTGTGAACCCAACCTAAGTGTGCTGGGAAATCATCTGTTTTGTTAGTGCTGTGTAAAGCCCATCTATGCGCACCTTATTTTAACAAGTTCCGGACCGCCCACCACACATTTACTGCGGCAGGGCGGCCCGGCTACGTGAAACAACGTACCTGTGTGTTGTGGCTTCCTCCGGGGTCGCAAAAAATAGCCTGGTCATGAATTGGATGAAACCTTCCGGGGCTGAAGTGGTTAAAAGCTAGTTATAAATTGGGGTGGTTGACATTTTTGTATAGCTGGCAACTCCAACAGAGCTTCTGATGAAGTCTGTATAGGCCAAAGCATGTGAGCATTTATAATTGGCAAGTGCTTATATGACATTTTTAATGAATTGTTTTACACAGTCAGATTTCTTTTGGTCTGTGAAATGCTCCACATCGGAAAATTGTGGAACCATTGTAGAAATAAAAATATGATGACTCCAGGCAGCGAGTCATAAGCAAGTGAAAGAGAGGTACACATTGAGAGCAGACTGGTGGTGGTGCATGAGAAGCCTTTGTGATTGACCCTAGCTGATTGTTGCCCTTCTGGCCTAGTCTTCCAGTATCTATGCAGTAGTTTGGCCGCTTTTATGGATGCGCTAATTGACTCCTAGGGTTCCCCTGAGAGTTATCTTTACAAGGCAAGACCCCCTACCATGCGAGATGCCCCAGTTGAAGTGTGTATTACACGAAACGCGTCGGGCCAGGTTATACCTATTCCCACATTGCTCTCTTTTTAATCGTGATCACATTTATTTGTTGATGGTTTTTAGCAATAAAACCTTCCTTTTTTGAACTGCACCATCGGAGCCCCCTGTTTTTTCTTTTTTTTTTTTTTCTTCTTTCCTTTCTATGGTTGGAAAACATCTAGGGGGCACCTTGCGTGAGTTCTTACCTCATTAGATGTGGTAATAGAACATTGGCTCCAGTTTTCTGTTCGCTGTGGATTCCTCCTTCGGTGTTCGTGGTTCCAGCCTTTCGGTTTGCATCCCACCTTGGCCATTTCTGTTTTGACCGTTTACATCGTTGTGGGAGAAGTCGAGACAAGACCAGCAGATTCCACCAGTTCGCCTTCAGAAGTCCAGTGAACGACCAGGCTGCCGGCTATTCGAGCCTTTCCATGCCCGTTTGACCCTCTGTCGCTGACAGGGGGTCTATTGGTTATGGTAAGCGCATATCCACTACTATTTCATCTTAGAAAGTGTGTATGAGAAGAACTTTCAAGATACCCATGTCCTGACATCATCACTTTATTTGTTTCTTTGGGACTTTTTACTTACACTGTGTTTGTTCATCACGTTGGACTTTCATGGTCCATCAGTTCATTCCACAGAGATATTTTTTGTGCACTACAAACTTATCTTCCATTGCTTATTGATTCATCTGGTGTTCATTTATTTGATTCACTTATATATTGATTGTAGCGCTACACTTTCATCCATACTGTTTTTTGATTTTTTGTCACATTCCAGTGCAGCAGCTTGATTACCACATTTATACACTTTTTGTTTTGTTCACCTATGAGTTTAGCGCAATTACTTTCTTTCCATTTACAAGATCTGCAGATTTGCATTCTCTTCTCTCTGCTCCTATCTTTTTTCCTTTTTCTATGTCTCCAAGCCCATTTGCACGGCATCCCCATTTATCTGTCCCTTCTTACATATCCGGACATCTTATGGCTATGCTTTCCTGGGACATTTCTCCTTTCTTCGACCTAATACAATTTTTTTTCTACCATGACACCATAGTCACTAAAACTGAAGCACTCAAAAACTGGTGCATGGTAGCCAATCAGCTTCTAACTTCAGCTTGCTCATTAAAGCTTTGGCAGCAAAACCTAGAAGCTGGTTGGTTTCTATGCAGAGCTGCACCAGATTCTTTTTTTTCCCACGAATAGAGCTTTCTTTTGGTGGTATTCGATCACCTCTGCGGTTTTTATTTTATGCGCTATAAAAACAAAAAAAGACTGACAATTTTGAATAAAAAACAATATTTTTTACTTTCTGTTAAAAAAAATTCCCAATAAAAAAATGTAAAAAATCAAATTTCTTCATCAATTTAGGCCAATATGTATTCTGCTACATATTTGTGGTAAAAAAAATACCAATAAGCGTATATTGATTGGGTTTTGGCAAACGTTATAGCATCTATACCTATGGGATAGATTTAGGGACTTTTTCTCTTTTTTTTTTATTGTTTTTAATAGTAATGGTGGCGATCAGTGATTTTTAATGGGACTGCGACATTGCGGCAGACAAATTGGACACTAAGTGACACAAATACTGTGATCAGTGCTAAAAAAATGCATGGTCACAGTGTAAATGACACTGGCAGGGAAGGGGTTAAGTGTGTCCCTGGTGCTTACTAACTGTGTGGGGGACGGATACACTGGAGGAAAACAGAGATCCGTGTTTCAGCTTAGCTGAAACACAAGATCTCTCTTTTGCTTCCTGACAGATCAGTGGTTTGCCTTATTTACACAGGCACACCGCTGCTCCGTCTCTCCACTCAACGATCGGTGGGTCGCGGAGGCCATCGCGCGCGCTCCCCCCTACACCATGTGCACAAAATCACGTGCAGGTACATGTGCGGTAGGGCCACCCTGCTACAGTATATATGCGATGGGCAGTCCACCAGAAGCGGTTAATGTATCCATGGCAAATTGGCTATGTTATTGAATCCATCTCTTTATTGTTTTTCTTTTCCTGTTCAAACTCAATAAATATGTATTTGTCTAAAAAAAAAAAAAAAAAAAAGAAGAACAAAAAGAAAAGAACAAGTTTAAAGCAGAACTAAAAAACTTTTATTAGAGTATATCCCTCAATACACACATAATATATAAACTCACTTTGTGAGCATCAAATTGGGTTTTAATTCCAGTTATTATTGTGTAAAAGTAGCGGTGACATCATTACTGTGCAACACAGCCTGAGCAGAGAGCAGAGCTGTGGGAGGGGCCCAGCAGGTATTCCCACTACAGGCTGTCTACAGAAAACGACAAGAAAGGGGGCGGATACAAGACCAGTCACCCTGCACAAGTAGAGACAGCAACAATGACCAGTCTTTATGATAGGAAACTCCCATATAGAGACAATGTTTCACGCTGGATTAGATCTGGAAGAAACACACAAAGTACACCAGTATTCAAGTCAGAATACACACAGCTCTTGCACTTAGACAATATTGTTTTCTCCCAGAATTCAGCTTTTTTTTTAAAAAAAAATTCTCTGAAAACTGACTAGTTTTTAACCATTGATTCTTTCATTGATGTGTGATTTTTTTTCTTCACCAAGAATACCAATGTAAGAATTGTTGGTCACACTGTGTATATTACAGGCGTGTTTTATAGCTTTCTATGAAGTTGCCTGAATGATATCCGCCATCTCCACCCAGCGAGTACACAGCTTGTTTTACACCATGTTAGGTAAACAGAGAAAGTAAATAGAGGTCAGGGCGTCTTGTTGTTCATTGCCTTATCTATACACTGAAAATTCCTCAATACCTCACACTGGAATCTTAAAGGGCATGTAAACCTAACAATTAACTTTTCTTATTTGCTCACTTGTATTCTGTTTATACTTTTAAAATAATTTTGTTCTGTTCTGTTCAGTAAGTGCAAAAAAAACTTGATTCTGCCAATAATCTTATCATTTAGCATTGTACCCAGCTGTACCTCCCAACTTTTTGAGATGGGAATGAGGGACACCTATCAGCAAAAGTAAGCAGGCATAGGACACACCCCTGGCCACACCCCCTTAAAGGGGAATTGTACAAAAAACAAGATTGGCTAAACGCACAAGTGCTTTTTTTTACCACTACTATTCCTTTATATTGGCTTTTGGAATTTACAAATACAGTAATTTAGAAATCAGATGAAAGGTTTAGCACTGATAGATAAAAAGTGCATTTTATATACATCTATATAAATCAGACCAAAATGAGGGACAAATGAGGAGGAATGAGGGACAGAGGGACAGTCAATCGAAATCAGGGACAGTTGGGAGCTATGCAGTTCTCTGTGAACTACAGAAACCCCCTGCATGTTATGAAGATTAGGAGAGTGTCCTGTAGTCCTAACACACCTAACCTAGCCTGCCCTAGGGTGGCAATGCTGCTCCTCCATAAATCAAGTGCAGTGAGTGAGCGTTGTCACCCTAGGGCAGGAAGGGTTATACTGGCAGGATCACCAAGTGAGAACAAAGGAGAAAAAACTCTGAAAAAAAGATGCAGCCACCATATCTCTCCTCTGATGGTCTTCATGAGATCTTACTTCCACCCCCAAGGCCTAGTCACCCTGCTCCGTTTCTATTACTGCATGTATTGAAAACATGTGTTGTACATGCATTTTAGGGGGCGTTCCACCACTTTCCAATCGCTTAAAGCGGTTGTAAACTGCTGGACTTTTTTCCCCCCTGCAAGGTAAAGTCATAATGTGCTAGTATGCATGGCATACTAGCACATTATGTGAAACTTACATTACAATTAAGTTGTTCCAGCACCGTAACGTCAGTGTTGCAGCCGCTTACATCTTCACCTGTCTTGCTTCCGGGTTCGCAGACTCCGGCTCTGTGACTGGCCGGAGCCGCGATGACGTCACTCCTGCGCATGCCGCCATTTACGGCACAGGGCTCGGAAGGAACGTCACGGATGATCGTGCCTTCAAAGCGCATGCACCAGTGATGTCACTGGCTGCATGTAATGTAAATATCTCCTAAACGGTGCAGCCATATTATAGGACCATATTGCAGCCAAAGGACCAGGCCCCTTTTTGCGATTCGGCACTGCGTCGCTTTAACTGATAATTGCGTGGTCGTGCGACGTGGCTCCCAAACAAAATTGGCATCCTTTTTTTCCCATAAATAGAGCTTTCTTTTGGTGGTATTTGATCACCCCTGCGGTTTTTATTTTTTGCGCTATAAACAAAAATAGAGCGACAATTTTGAAAAAAATTCAATATTTTTTACTTTTTGCTATAATAAATATCCCCAAAAAATATATAAAAAAACATTTTTTTCCTCAGTTTAGGCCGATACGTATTCTACATATTTTTGGTAAAAAAATATCGGAATTAGCGATTATTGATTGGTTTGCGCAAAAGTTATAGTGTTTACAAAATAGGGGATAGTTTTATAGCATTTTTATTAATATTTATTTTTTACAAGTAATGGCGGCAATCAGCGATTTTTATTGTGACTGCAACATTATGGCGGACACAGCGGACATTTTTGACACATTTTTGGGACCATTGTCATTTATACAGCAATCAGTGCTATTTAAATGCACTGATTCCTGTGTAAATGACATGACTGAATATTAGGCAGATGCCTGTGTTGCACTAAATAAACTACACAACACCAGCAATGAGGGGGTAGATTCAGGTGTATGCTGTGCAGGAGGCACACTACACCCACTGTAACAGCGCTAGGTTAGGAAGCAAAGCAAAGCTGACACTGTCCCTGCCTATCCTGCTCTCTCCCTGAACACTACACTCACTGTAACAGCGCTATCTAAAGAAGTATAAAGCACAGCTGACACTGTCCCTGCCTATCCTGCTCTCTCCCTGAACACTACACTCACTGTAACAGCGCTATCTAAAGAAGTATAAAGCACAGCTGACACTGTCCCTGCCTATCCTTCTCTCAATGAACGCCGCACAACACTACACAATGCCGCCGCACTGGCGGCCTTATATAGTGTGGGGCGTGTACTAAACCCCCCTGAGCTATAATTGGTCACAGGCATCCTGCCTGTGGCCAATTATGCCTCTCCTCGCTGCTGGCGCTGTGATTGGCCAAGCATCAGCCAGAAATGCACTGCGACTGGCGCAGTGCCTTGTGGGCCGTTCGTATCACACGAATTTGATGCGAACGGCCCACAAAGTTCTGGTTTCAACGAACGGCCGATGTTCGATTCGAACATGGGTTCGATTCGAACACCGGGCTCATCCCTAGGTACAAGGTTCAGGATACAGGACGCGGGACGGATCAGGGCACAAGGAAGATACCAAGGCAAACATGTGAGTGTTTGCCGGGTATTTATGTGCCTGTAATTGGTCTCAAGTGACACCTGTTTGCAAGAGGTGCTGTCTGCTTCACACTGCCGTGATCCATCCGCTGGTGGACACCAGTACTGCGGCCAAAAGATGACATAATACTACCAAAAGGGGAAAGCTCCCCTGGCAGTTCCAGACTGCCAGGAGACACCTGCTGGTGGACCACAGTACTGCATGCCAAATATCAGGCAGTGTCATCAGCGGCCAAATGGACTATTCAGGGCTTGTTTACACCATACATGTATGAAAACTAATGGGAACTGATGGGAAAACTGCACATATTTCACTTGCAGAGACATCAGTTTGTATTCGTTTTCATGCACATTTCATTGAGTTTTTATGCACGTTGACATCAGTGTCAGTTATGTGCCCTGTTCACACCAATGTTGATGTCATGACATTTTTTTCCCTGTGCAAAAAACTGCATACATGTTGCAGATTCCTGCACAGGAAAAATCTGCACGTGACACCAGTATTGTGGTGTGAACAGAACAATTGTTTTTTGTGCCCTTGCAGAACACGTGCAAAAAAATGGACGTCTTTGCACAATGGTGTGAACCAGACCTTAAACTGCACTATGACATTAACAGATTGCCGAGTGGTGTTCAATAGACTTGTGCACAACGGAAAATTTTGTTTAGTTTCAGTTCGTTGTCATTCGTAAAATACATAATTTCGTTCTGTTATATTCGTTATGTTACGTTCATTTTTGGATAATTCGTTATTTCTGTAGAGTGACGATATCCGTTATACTGAATCTCGATTCATGTCGAATTCATTCTTTATCCTTGCTATAATTTCTTTTATATTAGTTGAAATTTGATATTTATGTATATATATATTGATTTGTGATAATGATTCGTAGTTTGGAAAGTTGTTTGTATATTGAATCTATTAACACACACAATGACAATATCTCTTCTCCTCTCCTCATATACAATACAACACCCTTCTCACTCAGTTCTCAGGAACGCACTTTGCCAGTAGTCCAACCTCCAGCACAAAATTAATCGGCTGATTGGACTGTAAGATTTACTTTGAGTTGACCTTTTGTTTCATTAGATCTTTAACGAATTACCGAATCATGTCGAATTCATTTGTTATATTCGCTATCATTTCTTTCATATTAGTTGAAATTCGTTATTTTTTTATTTGAAAATTCAGGTGCATCCGAATGTCCGAAAGATGCAATATTCAAACGAATTGCACATGTCTAGTCTTCAGCTAGTTCCCGTTTAATCTGCACCTTAACCTGTTATACCTGCCTACCCGTGCATGACCTAGCTGACCTCTGACCAGTCTCTGGATTCCTGCCTGCCTGCTGTGACCTTGGGTTGTACTCTGACTCCTCCTCTTTTGTACTCATGTACCTCTCTGCCTAGCTGTATACTTATTTCGGCCTGTATCCCGACTCCTGTACCTAGTTGGTACCCGGCTACTGATGACCTTTTGGCTTGTGTCCTGGCGACACATTGCCTGCCAATCAAGTGTCACTGTTTTCAAGTTCCAGGTCCCTGCCTGTAGATCTACAGTCATCTGCATCCTGCAAACATCAGCTGGTGCTGCCTGTTACACCAGTCCTTGTGCCACGCTGTGTCCTCACACCTTCTGTCATCACTACCAGGGGTGTTGGAGGTGCAAGAGAAGCCCCTCTTCAGCTTGATCTCCACCAGGTACGTGACACCTGCACTCTGTATATTACATACTCCTGGCCCCTGCACTCTGTACATTACACAATCCTGACCCCTGCATTTTGTAAATTACATAATACTGACCCCTGTACTCTGCACACTACATACTCTGGGCACCTGATTTTAGTACATTATACATTACATATTCCTGCCCCTGCCTTTTGTACATAACATAATTCTGACCCCTGTACTTTGTACATTACATGCTCCTGACCGCTGTGCTATGTACAGTATATCAGGGCTCAAAATTTCAAGTCCTGAGCTACTAGCCAGGCCTCAAGGGTTACTCGCCACTAGTTGCCACGCCCAACCCCTACCCTGCCCCGCCCCTAAACCCGCCCTCATAAATTATCTCATTAAATGACACTTTAATATTTTATGCAATTAAGTTATAAAAATATTAACAACTTTATCCATGCCTGGCAATGCAGCCTGTGTCCCCCCCCATGTGCAGCCTGTGTCCCCCCATGTGCAGCCTGTGTCCCCCCCCCATGTGCAGCCTGTGTCCCCCCCATGGTGCTGCCTGTGTCCCCCCCCCCATGGTGCTGCCTGTGTCCCCCCCATGGTGCTGCCTGTGTCCCCCCCCATGGTGCTGCCTGTGTCCCCCCCCATGGTTCTGCCTGTGTCCCTCCATGGTGCTGCCTGTGTCCCCCCATGGTGCTGCCTGTGTCCCCCCCATGGTGCTGCCTGTGTCCCCCCCATGGTGCTGCCTGTGTCCCCCCATGGTGCTGCCTACCTGTGGAGGAGAAGAGAGGAGAGCCGCCACTGGGAGATCACAGCAGGGAACATCACAGCTTTCGTTTCATAAGCTGTGTGTTCCCCCGCCACGTGCCGTCACATAAGCCCCTCCCCTTGTCCGGGGAACTTTGATACATGTCACCCGTCCTAGGATTGGACGGGTGATCTGTCTATCAAAACCCCGGAAAAGGGGAGGAGCTTATGTGACAGCGCGCGGCGGGGGAACACACAGCTTATGAAACAAAAGCTGTGATGTTCCCTGCTGTGATCTCCCAGTGGCGGCTCTCCTCTCTTCTCCTCGCCAGCCCTCAAAAATCACTCGCAAAATGCGAGTGTGCGAGTGTAATTTTTGAGGGCTGCAGTATATTACATATTTCTGAACCCTGTACAGTACATACTCCTGCCACTGCACTTTGTAAACAATATACTTCTGACATCTGCACTCTGTAAACAACATACTGTTCTTCTGACCCCTGCACTGTGTACATTACATACTCCTGACCCCTGCACTCTCTTGCATACTCTTGATTCCTGTGCTATTTCTGTTACATACCCCTGACCCCTGTACCTGTTATGCTGGGCTATACCATATGTACTCCTGACCCTTGCTCTGTGTATGCTGGGCTATATGTTCTGTACTCCTAGCCTCTGCACCCTGTACACTGGGCTGTACATTTATTTTACTCTTGGCCACTGTACTCTGTTTGCTGGGATTTATGCTACTTTTACTTCTAACTGCTACTGGTCCTGCATTGTACATGATGATGTCAGAAAGCTGCAACTGGCTGTTGTGCTAGATTTGTTAGCTCTGGGAGAGAGGCCTTGCTGTTTTTTTGTTTAATATAAAAATGTACCGTATTTGCCGGTGTATAAGGCGACGGGGCGTATAAGACGACCCCCTAATCTTACAGTTTTTTAAGCATTTTTTTCCTGTACTTACCGTATAAGACGACCCCCCTTCCGAGGCTTAATTTTTCTTCCTTCTTGCTAGAGCTGGCGCCATATCCTTCTTCCTGCTTTTGCTGGAGCCAATCACGGCGAGCGATGTATTCTATTAATGAATACAAAGCCTGCTTGGATTGGCAGAGGCTGTAACATCATCAGCCCACGCCTCTCTGACTCTCAAAGCCAATCCGAGCAGGCTACAGAGTGGCCTGCTCGGATTGGCAGAGGTTGTTACTCCAATCCGAGCAGGCTCTGTATTCATTTGAATACATCGCTGACCGGGATTGGCTCTGCGGTATATACTGTATGTAGCCGAAGCTACATACAGTATTACCGAACACCCAGCAGGCATCCGAGGGGCTGACCCGGCGTATAAGATGACCCCTGCTTTTTGGCCAGTTTTTTTAAGTGTGAAAGGTCGTCTTATATGCCGAAAAATACGGTAATATAAAAAATGCCATTCAGACCCTCAGTGCTAAAACTATTATATCATATTATATTATATTTACTTATTATAGGTACTTATATAGCACAGTCAATTTACATTATATTATATTTTATTATCAGTACTTTTTGAAGCTAGCTCTTTTTATAAGAAAGTACTTTATTTATCTGTGTTTACACACTATCACCTTCAAAATAGTCCTCTTGCACAGCAATACAGTGCTCCCAGCACTCCTGCCACTTCTGGAATGTCTCCTAGAAGTCTTATTTTCGAAGCGTGTTAAGCGCCTTCTGTGAATCGCGCTGGATCTCCTCATCTGTGTCAAAACTGCGACCTTTGAGCTGGATCTTCGGGAAGCCCGCAGGAGCCAAATCTGGCGAGTAGGGTGGGTGTGGAAGTGAGCTCATGATGTTCCCGGCGAGAAACTCGGTGACAGGGTGCATTGTTGTCATGGAGCAGACGCGGTAAAGCACGTGGTCAGAATGGCACTAGTTGCACAGCTCCCGATGTACACAGGATGATGTTTTTTGGCACACTGACTAATGAAGGTTGGTGCTCCCTGTGACTGTGTGTGGAGCCTTATGCTGCCATCTGTTGGCGTGTTACAAAACTAGTCTCAAATTATTTTGATACCGTCTCATATTATACACACTATTTAGGCTGGTTTCACACCAGGCCAGTGCGGGCGTCGGCAGTAAAGCAGCGCTATCGGCCGAAAAAGGGTTAAATCCCCCCGCAAAGCGCAGCTGCAGCGCCGCTTTGCCGGCGGTATTACCGCGGTATCCCCGCGGTGTCCCATTGATTTCAATGGGTAGGAGCGGTATAGGAGCGGTGAATACACCGCTCCTTCACCGCTCCAAAGATGCTGCTAGCAGGACTTTTTTTACTGTCCTGCTAGCGCACAGCTCCAGTGTGAAAGCCCTCCGTTAAAGGGGCCGCTTTTTTCAGGAGTTATACAGGCGCTATTTTTAGCGCTGTAGCTCCTGAATAACGCTTCTGTGTGAAAGCACCCTTAAGCCCCATACACACGGTCAGACAATCCGCGGACCAGGTCGGTCGGATCCTGTCCGTCATACTTTGTCTGATGTTGGTTTTGTGTACACACGGTTGGACAAAGTTGTCGGAAAATCCGATCATTCTGAACGTGGTGACGTTTGTTGCCTACGACGGGACTACGTAGAGGCTAGTAGCCAATAGCTTTGGTCTTGTAATGTGATCTGAGCATGCGTAGCACTTTGTCCGGTCGGACAACCGTACACACGATCGGATTTGGTGTGATCGGACCGTGTTGTCGGCAAATCTTTCCAGCAGGAGATAAGACTTTGTCCGTCGGACAATCCGACGTACACTGTCCGATGGTGCATACACACGGTCTGATTTTTCAACAACATTGTCCGATCGGACAGAATCCATGAAAAAGTCCGACCGTGTGTATGGGGCTTTAGAGTAATTGCCAGTGGATTTACTCGTAGGTCATCCGACTCTTTACTGATACTGTACATGTGAGATTTGCCAGCAGCTGCACTCACCTGGTGTACATCCACCTGATTGTAAATAGGGTGCATGTGACTGTGGAATGCAGGTCAAATGCCATGGAATCATGGCAGGTCAAATGCCATGGAATTTATCAATTTGCCCAGTAAATAATTAATAAATACACCCTGTAGTCTTCTTTATGCCCCCATTGTTTGATACAATATGAAGCGAGCAGGATTCTTCAGGAAGTATACTGTTTTATGGTAATGAAAATAAAAACCTGTATTTCTAACTTTAACTTTTTTTGTTTGGTCATAAAAGGGTTATATATACCTACCCTATAATTCTGAGGAGTCCTGGTAGTATGATTAAACAGTATGAAGTGTGAGAAGTACAGTAAATGCCAAGTGATGTGGGAAAAAAAAAACAGTTTTTGGCATGTTCTTTGTTTAAAATCTTCTGTTATAATCGCATTGTATGTAGTCTTGTACTGTATGTCATAACTTTATTATTTTAAATATGGTTTATGTCAGTTAGGAGACTGCACACATTCTAACTACCGTATATAGACATGAATATTAGAGGAAACATGCGATGAAAGACACGGCTGTTGTCTGGGTATTTTCTTATCAGACATTATATGTGGCCTCCACCCATCAACTCTGATCACATGGACCTGAGCTATACCAGCTCCCTTCACAGGGTGTGTACCAGCAATAGGAAAAGTCAGCAATCAGGTCATCAGAATGGCATATGTCACTGAACATTTTTTTTTTTATCCTGATACAAAACTGAATTTCCCTGCCTTCAAGCACACAGACCATAAAGTCAATTGTCTTATCAGTGTCTGCAGCCTGTCAATTTTATGTATGTGCGATAATCAATGACTGGATTTTAAAATGTATTATTCTGTCTGGGCTTTTGTAAAAAAAATAAAAATAAAATTCTTGTGCTTATATTATCAACTGATTTGGAAGTATTATCACATTCTGTCATATCCTATCACCTATATACTATTTAACCACTTACCCACTGGGCACTTAAACCCCCTTTCGGTGCTCTCACACTTTGAATGACAATTACTCAGTCATGCAGCACTGTACCCAAATACATTTTTTGTCCTTTTTTTCACACAAATAGAGCTTTCTTTTGGTGGTATTTAATCACCACTGGGTTTTTTATTTTTTGCGCTATAAATAAAAAAAAGACTGAAAATTCGGTAAAAAAATAAATAAAATTTCTTTGTTTCTATTACAATTTATTGCAGAGTATTGGCAGAGTATTTGCACAGTGTTGCAGAGTATTGCAGTGTTGCACAGTATTGGCAGAGTATTGCAGTGTTGCACAGTATTGGCAGAGTATTGCAGTGTTGCACAGTATTGGCAGAGTATTGCAGTGTTGCACAGTATTGGCAGAGTATTGCAGTATTGCACAGTATTGGCAGAGTATTGCACAGTGCTGGCAGAGTATTCCACACTGCAGGCAGAGTATTCCACACTGCTGGCACTGAGCAGCGCTGTGGGCACTACACATCCAGCCCACAGCGCTGTGCCCATCTCTCCCCCTCTCTCCGCTTCTCCCCTCTCACTGTACCGATCGGTACAGAGAGGGGAGGGAGGAACCGGCGTCATGATGTGACGCTGGTTTGTTTACATGTCATCGCTCCGTCATTTGATGGAGCGATCACGTGGTAAACGGGCGCTATCAGCGGCCGTTTACCATGATCCATGATGTTCCCAAGTGCGCGCCCCAGGGGGTGCACGGGAGCAAGGTTCTGGGAGGACGTCCCACGGACGTCCCCCCAGAATAAGCTGACCGCGCTGCAGCCGTCTTTCGGCTATGGCCCGGTCGGCATGTGGTTAAAGGGGATTACAACTTTCAGTTTTTACTAAAGGATTTAACCATGTCATTCCTTATTCTGTTTTCTGTGAGCAATCAGTGTATAAAGTGGGTCCCATATCTGAGTGATCAGCCCTTACCTCCTGTTCACACATAGCTCCCAACGGTCCCTGATTTTGCTGGACTGTCCCTGATTTGGAACAATGTCCCTCTGTCCCTCTTTCCTCCTCATTTGTCCCTCTTTTTGGTCTGATCTATATAGTTGTATATAAAATGCACGTTTTATCTTTCAAAAAGTGTTTCCCAGTGCTAAACCTTTCATCAAAATTCTAAATTGCTGCATTTGTAAATCTTAAAAACCAATATAAAGGAATAGTAGTGGTAAAAAAAAAAGCCCTTGTGGATTTAATTAACCTATTTTTCAGTTAAGTCTCCTTTAAGGGGGTGTGGCAGGGGGCGTGTCCTATGCCTACATACAATTGCTAGTAGGTGACCCTCATTTCCATCTCCAAATGTTGGGAGGTATGTGTTCACAGCTTGTTTGAGTCTGACCTCTGACCAGTAGCTCACAGCACATTTGAGTCTCATCTTTCTTATCTAATGAAAAACACTTTGTATTTAGTTGTAGATATGGTGGGGAAAGGTTAGAACCTCTGTCAAGTTTTTATTGGCATCCATCTCCCTTTTGTAGAGATTTCACCCTCTAAAGACAGGAAGTGAAGGACGATCTCCCCAATGGGTAATCATTTTTTAGTAGAGCCAGAAAGGATTAGAACCTCTGACAGTGTTTTTATTACTGTCTTTGCCTTTTTATTCAGGTGTCAATTAAACCAAGCTGGCAAAGATCTTACCCCAGCTACCAAAAAAAGGATTTTCAGCGCTGCTTGTGTCTCTTTTGGAGAGATTTCTCCAAATTTCCTATTCAGAGGACGTCATTCCAACTTCAATATAAACCTGACAGAGGATCCAATCCTTCTTCCAAAAAATAAGGTTTTGACTTTGGTTCTACTTTAAGATGAAAGCGTATAATTATGTGAAAGGACTCCACAATTCCAGAGATAATCCACGTTTTACAATGTAAGGTCATGATATTAGCCATGCAATCACCTCTAGGATGTTGTATTGTGATACTTGACCTAGGTTAATGTCATTGAATACACAACATACACTGCTCTAGACCTTCTACTGCCCTCTAGTGCATGTGTTCTGAACATATTCCCTCTAAGCAGCTCTTTACTGTAGTCTTATTACAGTGTTTTCGTTATAGACAATGAACGTGATCAATTGTGTTCAGATTAAACCTCAAACGTGTAGTGTATTTGAAGAAAATAATCAAGTGGCGCTAACAATAAAAATAATGCAAACACAAAATAATAAAATAATAATAACACAAATGAATAAATGTAGAACACCACGTGAAATAGTGTATATAAATAGTCCTTTGATCTCTGTGGTGAAATCAATCTTCAAAACAAAATCAATCTTCAAAAAATAAATTGTTTTAAATTCTTCTACCACACCGATGTGCCTCGTGATCCCGCTCCCAATTAGACCGCACTCACCAGATGGTGTTGCTGCCCACTCTCGTGGTTGGCAATCAAGCTGTTTAACCACACCTGGGTCAATGATCCGATCACACCAGAACGTATACCTCCATATGTAAAAACAAGAAGTGAACAGTGCTCCACATAGCGTGATTCTGTTTCAAAACGTTTATTCAACCATATCACACACGCACACTTCAATAGTAAAACTCACATGTTGAAAGTGAAAAAAACAGCAAATCTCAGCAAATGTTTCCACAGCAAACTATGAATGAAGAAATGGCTTGGAAGTACGCCCAAATGGTCACATAGGGTTCCAAAGTATGCCGCAATGAATCTCACCCACTTCAGAAGCTGTTCTCAATGTGCCCAATCTCCGGTGGACTCTGAATAGTGACTGTGACAAGCAATGGGAACTCAGGATCTCTAGATGAACGGAACGCCAAACTGTCAAAGGATTTTTAATGTCGGTGTGGCCACGCCCCCGACATGTTTCGTCATGTGACTTCTTCTTAGGGATCCCGGGCGTACTGGTGTTCTACATTTATTCATTTGTGTTATTATTATTTTATTATTTTGTGTTTGCATTATTTTTATTGTTAGCGCCACTTGATTATTTTCTTCAAATATTCGTTTACACTACACGTTTGAGGTTTAATCTGAACACAATTCATTATATCATTTTAAAGTGGCAGCTAGTTCACTTCACTAGCCTATTGTTATATATATATTTTTTGTATACACAATATTAGGAATATTATTTTTGGAAGAATTGGCGCAGTGGAGGTACAATATTTCAGCAGGCGGACATAAAGAGTACCATTAGACCAAAATTAACGTGATCAACTTAAAATGGTATTAAACCCACAAACAATAACTGAAGATATTGCAGCTTACCAATTCCAAATGTGGTGGCTGTAATCATTTTTTAGGCGGTTTTTTTTTCTCCTTTTTTGCATCCACTGACACCATTCCTGGGAGCTATTGTGGTTACTGAAATCAATGCTGGGGACTATTATTGTGGTTACTGAAATCAATGCTGGGGACTATTATTGTGGTCACTGACACCAATGCTGGGGACTATTATTGTGGTTACTGAAATCAATGCTGGGGACTATTATTGTGGTCACTGACACCAATGCTGGGGACTATTATTGTGGTCACTGACATCAATGCTGGGGACTATTATTGTGGTCACTGACACCAATGCTGGGGACTATTATTGTGGTCACTGACATCAATGCTGGGGACTATTATTGTGGTCACTGACACCAATGCTGGGGACTATTATTGTGGTCACTGACACCAATGCTGGGGACTATTATTGTGGTCACTGACACCAATGCTGGGTACTATTATTGTGGTCACTGACACCAATGCTGGGGGTTATTGTTGTGTTCACTGACACCAATGCTGGGGGTTATTATTGTGGTCACTGACATCAATGCTGGGGACTATTATTGTGGTCACTGACATCAATGCTGGGGACTATTATTGTGGTCACTGAAGCCAATGCTGGGGACTATTATTGTGGTCACTGACACCAATGCTGGGGGTTATTATTGTGGGCACTGACACCAATGCTGGGGACTATTATTGTGGTCACTGACATCAATGCTGGGGTCTATTATTGTGGTCACTGACACCAATGCTGGGGACTATTATTGTGGTCACTGACACCAATGCTGGGGACTATTATTGTGGTCACTGACACCAATGCTGGGGACTATTATTGTGGTCACTGACACCAATGCTGGGGACTATTATTGTGGTCACTGACACCAATGCTGGGGACTATTATTGTGGTCACTGACACCAATGCTGGGGACTATTATTGTGGTCACTGACACCAATGCTGGGGACTATTATTGTGGTCACTGACACCAATGCTGGGGACTATTATTGTGGTCACTGACACCAATGCTGGGGTCTATTATTGTGGTCACTGACACCAATGCTGGGGACTATTATTGTGGTCACTGACACCAATGCTGGGGACTATTATTGTGGTCACTGACATCAATGCTGGGGACTATTATTGTGGTCACTGACACCAATGCTGGGGACTATTATTGTGGTCACTGACACCAATGCTGGTAGTTATTGTTGTGGTCACTGACACCAATGCTGGGGGTTATTATTGTGGTCACTGACATCAATGCTGGGGACTATTATTGTGGTCACTGACATCAATGCTGGGGACTATTATTGTGGTCACTGACACCAATGCTGGGGACTATTATTGTGGGCACTGACACCAATGCTGGGGGTTATTGTGGTCACTGACACCAATGCTAGGGACTATTATTGTGGTCACTGACACCAATGCTGGGGACTATTATTGTGGTCACTGACATCAATGCTGGGGACTATTATTGTGGTCACTGAAACCAATGCTGGGGACTATTATTGTGGTCACTGAAATCAATGCTGGGGACTATTATTGTGGTCACTGAAATCAATGCTGGGGACTATTATTGTGGTCACTGAAACCAATGCTGGGGACTATTATTGTGGTCACTGACACCAATGCTGGGGACTAATATTGTGGTCACTGACACCAATGCTGGGGACTATTATTGTGGTCACTGACACCAATGCTGGTAGTTATTGTTGTGGTCACTGACACCAATTCTGGGGGTTATTGTTGTGGTCACTGACACCAATGCTGGGGGTTATTATTGTGGTCACTGACACCAATGCTGGGGCTATTATTGTGGTCACTGACATCAATGCTGGGGTCTATTATTGTGGTCACTGACACCAATGCTGGGGACTATTATTGTGGTCACTGAAATCAATGCTGGGGACTATTATTGTGGTCACTGAAATCAATGCTGGGGACTATTATTGTGGTCACTGAAGCCAATGCTGGGGACTATTATTGTGGTCACTGACACCAATGCTGGTAGTTATTGTTGTGGTCACTGACACCAATGCTAGGGACTATTATTGTGGTCACTGACACCAATGCTGGGGACTATTATTGTGGTCACTGACACCAATGCTGGGGCTATTATTGTGGTCACTGACACCAATGCTGGGGACTATTATTGTGGGCACTGACACCAATGCTGGGGGTTATTGTTGTGGTCACTGACACCAACTTTCTCTTCAGTGTGCGTTGCAGTACATTGCATAAAAATGCAGCAGGACTGGAATTTGCAGCCATTGAGATGTTTTCCAGCCTGTACATTGTTAATGGGCATCCTAAATTGATGCAATGGACCTCATGGCAGGAAGACAGTGCTGCTCTAGTTCAGCCCTCTGGATGTGTTGAAGCTCACCACCACTGCATCACCTTCTGTCTTTACTAATCATTATAATGCATTGGATGTAGACAGGACAGGGAGATCAGCAGCTTCCTCTCACTGACACATTCTTTTCCGGTCACGTGCTCAGTACGAGTCCAGCACTGTGAGGACGTCATCAGTGTGCGCCTGGCCCATGTGTCTGTGTGTACAGGAAGACGAAGGGAGATCAGCATGGGGGAACCGAACAGCCAGCAGGAGAAGAAGAAGCAGCCGTCGCTGTTCAATAATAGGAATGACCCGGTGAAGAATTTCGAGAAGTGGAAGAAGAAATACACCAAGAAGAAGGAGAAGTGTAAGATCACCAGGAAGCAGAACAAGACGCCTGAATGGCAGACAGAGAGGGAGAGCATCAGCCGGCTGGTGCAGCGCTACAGCGAGGTAATGTGTGATGAGGAGGATGAGGAGGACACATGGACCATCACAGCTCCTTCCCTCAGGGGGCTCCTCATCACCTCATCTAGTTCTGGCTCACTGTCTGCACTCACCCTTTCAGTTACAGGAGTTCTCCACATTAAACCTTCATTTAGTTGATAACCTGAAAGAAAACCTCCAATTAAAGTAATAACAGTTATTTTATTTTTTGAAGGGAGTGGCTAAAATAAAAAAGCTGTTATTCTTACCTGCACTGTGCTACGATATTGCACAGAGCGGTCTTTTACCTCCTCTTTAGAACTCTCCCGCTGGCACTGTCCCCTCCTTTCTTTGATTTCCCCGGCAGCAAGCCCTGTGCTATGGAGTCCCCCCCCCCTGTGGGTGCTCCTGATCTAGCCTATGTGTGTCCATAGACACACGCAGCACCAGTAAGCCACACCCCCCCCACTCCCTCACAGGTGTTTGACTGACAGAAGCAGGAGCCTATGGCTGGCAGTGTCTCTTGAGACCAGAAAGAGGGGAGGGTGGTGCTGGAGCGATCAGAGGAGTCAGGTAAGTGTTTAGAGACGTGGAGCAGAATAGGTAGGTTTTTAAAAAAAATAATTTTCATACCTTAATGCAGAGAATGGATTAAAGTGTAAATTCACCTTTTACAGAAAAAAAATAATCTAAAGTGACCTAACACCGGCCCTGGTCCCTGCGGTATTTACCTCCCACAATCCTGAGCTGTCAAGACTCCTGCAAGCCGCCTTAAGGTCTGGAGATTTGAAAATCCTCACTGCTTTCTCTCCTCTCTGTGCAGTGCTGCAAGTACAGACCATGTGATCGTGCTGACCAATTAGAATCCATGTGGTCCTTACTTGCTGCACTACATGGAGAGGAGAGAAGGCAGCAGGGATTTCAAATCCCCAGACCTTAGGCCCCTTTCACACTGGGGCTGTTTGCAGGCGCTATTGCGCTAAAAATAGCGCCTGCAAACCGACCCGAAACAGCTGTTGCTGTGTCTTCAGTGTGAAAGCCTGAGGGCTTTCACACTGAAGCGGTGCGCTTGCAGTACGCTGAAAAATTTCCTGCAAGCCACATCTTTGGTGCGCTGTAGGAGCGGTATATTTACTGCTCCCATAGCGCCCCTTCCCATTGAAAACAATGGGGCAGCGCTCCGAACCTGCCCGCAAAACGCCGCTGCCTCGGCGGTTTGCGGGCGGTATTAACCCTTTTTCGACCACTCGCGGGGGGGTAAAACCGCCCCGCTAGCGGCCGAAATGCGCCGCTAAAACGACGGTAAAGCGGTGCTAAATATAGCGCCGCTTTACCGCCAGCGCCCCCAACGCCCCAGTGTGAAACCAGCCTTAAAGTGGCTTGCAGGAGTCTTGACAGCTCAGGATGTTGGCGGTAAGTACAGCAGGGAATATAGGGGGTCCGGTGTCAATTCCCCTTTAGGCCCCTTTCACACTGGGGCGGGAGCAGCATCGGCGGTAAAGCAGCAATATATTTAGCGCTGCTTAACCGTCGTTTTAGCGGCGGTTTTCGGACGCTAGCGGTGCGTTTTTTAACCCCCGCTAACGGGCGAAAAAGGGTTAAAACTGCCCGCAAATACCGCTTTGCCGGCGGTATTGCCGCGATGTCCCATTGAATTCAATGGGTAGGAGCGGTTTATTCACCGCTCCAAAGATGCTGCTAGCAGGACTTTTTTTTTACCGTCCTGCTAGGGCACTGCTCCAGTGTGAAAGCCCTCCGGCTTTCACACTGGAGTGAAAGGGGCCATATTTTTTCAGGCGCTATTTTTAACGCTGTAGCGTCTGAAAAATGCCCCAGTGTGAAAGGGGCCTTACAGATTTTCTATTTTTACTTTAGAGGCACTTTAACCCTCAGAGTGTTGATAATATAAATAATAAGCCAGGGCTCGACAAATTGCATCCTGGCCTCTGGGCTTTTTTCAGTTGTCCGCATCCACCTCTTACTTGCCAACTGCGCTATAGCTAAAAGACGGCTACAGTGTGGTCGTCCAGTTCTGGGAGAGAGTCTCTTGACATCCTTCCAGAACCCTGCTCCCTGGGCGAATTGGGCACGCTCTGTGATTTCTGCATTCTTCGGACACAGCCTATTAGAGATCAAGCTAAAGGGCCAATCACAGTGGCCTTTTACAATGTGCTCAGCTATGTCCAATCACAGCTGGTCATATGTAAACAAATGGCGGTTATCAGCATTTCTTTTCCTCAGCGCTGTCACAGCGCGAAGAAAGGAAAGCTGATAACTAGCTATCCTGTGACAGGGGACATTTACACTGATAGGGCACTGATCATCAGTGCCCTGATGATTAGTGCAGCACATCAATGCCACCAGTCAGTGACCATCAGTGCAGCCTCATCCCCGCACATCAGTGAAGAAGAAAAATTATTTATTTGCTAAATATTATAACCAAGATAAAGAAAAAGGTGTTTTTTTTTTTTTTTTTTTTTTTTTTTTTCCCCCAAAATGTTTGGATTTTTTAAATTAATTTAGCAAAAGAATAAAACCCAGTGGTGATTAAATACCACTAAAAGAAAGCTCTATTTGTGTTAAAAAAATGCTAAAATTTTCATATGAATATAGTGCTGTATTACCACGCAATTGTCTTTCAAAGTGTGACAGAGCTGAGGATTGGCCTGGGCAGGAAGTGGGTGAAAGTGCCCAGTAGGCAAGTGGTTAAAAAAAACTGGCGCCTAGATTTAAACCAAATTTGTCAAGCCTTGTGATAAGCCATTTGCCTCTTTAATAATCTGGTATACTGTAACTGATGCTGGGCACAAGCTTTTGCCAAATGCTGGCCATTCACTAATGGACTCCTCCATCCACACTGTAGGTAGATGAACCCCCTTGCCGGATATTTTTTTTTCTGACAGCTGCTAGCACTGGCTGTCAGAATACCTGAACAGTGGCTGCAGTTGACTGACGATTAACTCTTGCTCTTGGGCATTGGTTGCCAACATATGTGATATATGGGCACCTAATATTTATTAAATATGTTGTAACAAAAGGCTATTGGAGATTTCAGTCATGTTGCAGGAGATTGTTGAATACAACTTGGGCTAGCTTTTGGGCTATACTGCTGCCTCTAGTACTACATTTGATATTCAGTATATTCATTCTTTCTGGCCTGCCTTTTTGTGGGTTGTTTAGTTACTAGCTGTGAAAACAATTGCTACATTACCCCATTTTACCACCCATATGAAACTCCATGTAGATTTCCAACTTGAACTTAACTAGCCTTAAAAATGCCCCCCCCCCCCTTAACATCTATGCTGTCAAACCTGTGTAAAAAAATAAAAATAAATAAATAAATAAAAAAAGTTGTATACTTATTGTCAAAAGTATTGAGATGCCTGAACTTTATTGGCACCCCAGTCTTAGTCCGTAGGGTTCAATATTGAGTTGACGTGCCCTTTGCAGCTATAACAGCTTCAACTCTTCTGGGAGGGCTGTCCACAAGGTTTAGGAGTGTCTATGGGAATGTTTTTTACCATTCTTCCAGAAGCACATTTGTGAGGTCAGGCACTGATGTGGACGAGAAGGCCTGGCTTGCAGTCTCCGCTCCGATTCATCCCAAAGGTGTTTTATCGGGAAAATAAAGAATACAAGGGAAACTAACAACGGTCCTGTCCCCTCCACTGGTTAGTAAGACATCATAAAGGCATATTAGGTTTTTGAATGAATGAATGAATAACTTGTATAGCGCTACAATGCGAACTGAATCGCCTCAAGGCGCTGTATTGACATTTGGTTGTCGAGCTTCTAGAAGAGGTGGGTCTTGAGTTTCTTCCTGAAGGCCTGATGGTTTTCTTCCATGCGAATGTCGGTTGGTAGAGCGTTCCATAGCCGTGGACCTTGGACAGCGAATCTCCGTTCCCCCTTTGATTTGTAGCGGGATTTGGGAATGAGGAGAAGATTTTGATTAGCCGATCGAAGACTGCGATTCGGTATGTAGTGTTTTATTTTCTCGCGAAGGTATTGCGGGGCGTTTCCATGTGCGCATTTGTGGGTGAGGCAGAGGGTCTTGAATGCGACCCGACTCCTTACATTTAGCCAATGTAGGTTCCTCAGGGAAGGGGAGATGGATTCCCAGGGTTTTTTTCCTGTTATCAGCCTTGCCGCTGTGTTTTGGATAAGTTGTAAGCACGCAAGTTGATATTGGGGTAACCCTATGTAGAGGGAGTTAGCATAGTCGAGTCGAGAATTGATGATCGTTCCAACTACCACTGCTTTGTCCTCTTTTGGAATGAAGGGGAGGAGTCTGCGTAGCAGGCGGAGCAGATGGTGAGAACCACTGACCACTGCTCCTATTTGGGCATCCATTGACATTTCTGAGTCAAAAATGACTCCGAGACTCTTAGCCTTGGTCCTTGGGGCGATGGTCTGTCCAAAGATGGTAGGAGGTGTCCAAGGGATCTTGGTTCGGGGGTTATGATTTGCATGTAGAATAAGAAGTTCTGTTTTTGATTCATTAAGTTTGAGGGAGCTGGCAGTCATCCAGTCGTCTATCATAGTGAGGCATTTTCCTAATTGCTGATGATGGTCTTTTTGTCCGGTGATACGAAAATATAATTGAGTGTCGTCGGCGTATGAGTGGAAGCAGAGGTCTGATCTTCTGATGATTTTGAGGAGTGGGCGAATGTATATATTGAAGAGGACTGGCGACAAGGGTGATCCTTGAGGGACTCCACAGGAGATTGCCCGGGTTTCAGAGGTGAAACCTCCTAGTTTCACTGTCTGAGAGCGATTTCCTAGGAAGGATGCAAACCATTGCAGATCTGAGCCAGTGACTCCTGCTACTTCTGTGAGGCGGATGAGTAGAGTATTGTGGTCCACAGTATCAAACGCTGCACTGAGGTCCAATAGTACCAGGAGACATGAATCTCCGTCATCCGCTGCTTCGAGGGCATCGTCCCATATCTTCAGGAGTGCGGTTTCTGTCCCATGGCCTGGGCGGAATCCTGATTGTAACGGGTCCAGGAGTGTGTGTGTGTCCAGGTGGCGTTGTATCTGTTGTACTACCGCTTTCTCCATAATCTTGGAGATGTTGTTCAAGCTTGTAATTGGTCTGCGATGGTTGGGGTCCCGTGGGTCGAGGTTGGGTTTCTTTAGCAGGGGTTTGATGATGCCTTGTTTGAGGGCGCCTGGAACAATCCCTTCTTTGAACGATTGATTTATGAGGTGCGTTATGGTGGGAGCCAGGATGTCGGAGCATTTTTCCCGAAATGTATGAGCCAGGGTTCCCAAGGTAGCTCAAATATTTCCATTTTGTCGTTCAGGATTGCTTTCTCATTGATGAGTCTGGTATTTTTCAATAGAACAAGCTGTCATGTAGATGTAGCAGTTAGGGGATTGAGACCATCCATATACCATTGACAGGGCTCCTTACAATGATGATCTTTTATTTATGTAAAACCTTTTATCCCAAATGGAAAAAACTGCTTTCTGTAACTGCTTATAAAGTATCAGCTGAAGTTTGGCTTGAATTTGTTAGTGTATCTAAATTTGCTAGTACAGGGCTTGGCAAATCCCAGGTCGCCAGTGCGACTAGAAATTGTGCCCTGGGCTTTTGTCAGTGACAGGTGCCTCTGCTACAGGGCAGGTTGTGGGGTCTTGGCTGGGAAGGTGGAGGTGGCCTGGGCCTCGTAGGCCCTCCGGACACAGAGCACTGCTTGGCACCACCATCATTAGCGAACGTGATTAGCGGCGGCAGCCGGGATGGAGCAGGAAGAGAGCAGCGCAGCAGCCGCTGACATGGTGGGAGGAGCGAGCAGCCAGCAGAGTGAAGTCTAGCTGGGGATCCCCAGTGGTCTGTCATCCTCACTGCTGCTGCCGCCCTCCCCCGGGGTATTGCAGGAGGTGGCAGCGGCCTGGCTCAGGAAAACGGGGGATCCAGAGTCAGTGGTTTCCTAGCACCAGAGCCCCTGCTCCTCTGGCTGGAGGAGAGGCTGAGCCCAGGAGAAGAGGTGCTGAGCCATGAGGAGTGTGAGGAGGTAATCCCCTGCCTGCCAGCATGTCCAGCCCAGGCACACACTGCACAGCAATTTTTTTCTTCTATCAATTGGATGCAGAATTTAGAAATCTGAGTTTTAGATTTTTATTTTTTTTCCCTTGCTTTATCATATTCTATATTTTCCCCATAGCAGGCTTGCTGAATCTAGTAGTCCCCCAGACATTTTATTGCATAGTTCATTTGTTAATCTTCCTTTTGCGGCAAGGAAGTGGATACAGTCAATTTAATGTTTGCCCTCATAATGAAAAAAGGAGGGAAGCGCTAATCCCATGTGCAAACCTACTAAAATATAGAGTACTGTATATGTATATATTACCCTGTGCAATGTATCAAATATTGCTTTAATTCATGTGCGAAAAACACAAAACAATATTGCTTAATTCATGTGCAAATAAAAAAAAAAAAAACAATAGATCATTTTCTAATAAAGTGCCTTGTGCTAATATAAACCAAAGTGCATATATAAAAAATGTCCAAATATAAAGCCCAACTATTTCATGCCAAAAAATATCAAGTCCTGAAAGCCTCTAATGGGATTAGGGCTCCCCCTCCCTTTTTTCATTAAGAATTTTTGATGTTATCAAAAACAGGATAGCAGCTATTCCCTCATCCATCCTGGCTCCTAATGTTTTCAGCTAGTTTCAAAGCAAATTTGTCAAGCCCTGTGCTAGTACATCTAACACTCCCCTGCTCACCAGACCGACAATGCTGCTGTCCAAATGTGCCCCCTGTGCTCATTCATTCAGAGTGGGGACTCTAATACAGGAGGTGTGTTAGTGACCAGATAACACAGTGAAAACGTATAGAAAAAGATTACAAAGAAAGCTTATGCAGCTACGACATCTAAGGATTGGTAAGCTGCAAATTATTAAATTTTTGGTTTAAGATCGCCATACCAACACAAGCGATGTGTTATTGTAATCTGACAGGGTACTCCCCCCCTCCCCACCAGAATACACTGATCAGTGCTTACAGCCATTGGCTGAAAGGGCTGATTGGATGCTGGTTTTTCAGCATGGCCATTTGGCAATGTTGTTAGTCTGGCTTCTGTCAGATGGACCGCTGTACACACTGTTCAGCTGAACCGGACAATTTTCGGCCAGTGTGTACCCAGCCGAAGCATCTGTTGTGGAGCTGCCAGTAATTATGATTTTAGGGAAGGTTCACCAGTTTCATCTCTGATACTTGCTGAATGTTTTTGCCAGAGTGGTGGTAATTGGATGTTTCTGATTGTCTCAGCACAGAATCCAGAATTGGCAACATAATGATATGTTACAAAAAGATAAAATATTAAGATGGATCCATAACTGCTAACTGGTGAAGCTACAAATGCTGTAACCTCATCCGGTCAGTTACGATTCCCCATAAAACAGTTGCCCTTTTCTTTGTTGAAAGATGAAAGCTTCTTTGAGTGTTTTATTGTGAATGAATGCATGCAGCCTTCAGAGATAGATGCAGGAGCTGCATGGACACATCCCCATGTCAGTTTGACAGCCATGCAGGAGCTGTTGTACAGCCCTTAAAAGAGAAGTATGGGGTTTTTCTTTTCTTTTTTTTCTTTTTTATTGATTCTTCTTTTTTTTCCATAATCGTAGTTGTCTAGGTGGATGCAGCATCGGTCCCCTGCTGCCTCTGCACTGAGAACTGAGCAATCGAACTCCGTCGATGGCTCTGTTCTCTCAGCTTCCTTAGCAGAGAGCTGCTGACCGTCAGTCAGCAGCTCTCTGCTCTGAACCCCCCCCCCTCCACAGCTCAGCACTCAATTGAGCGCGGGGGGCAGAGCAGAGAGCTGATGACTGACATTGTGGCCATCTCAGGCTCTCAGCAGCTCGCTGAGAGGCTGAGACGGGTGTCAGTCCATGCACCTGGTGGATCCAGACTTTATTGTCATGATGACGCAGTGCCTGGACTGATATCCGTGATGTCAGCAGAGAGGGGACTTTAGCCCACTGCTGCTGAAAATGAGTCACCGGAGTGAAAAAATCCTGTGACCCTTAGGAGAAGCCCAGCCAAACAAGCTCGGGCTAGACTTCTCCTTTTAATGCAGACAGTGTGCATTCAGGTCCATGTAGCCACTACTTCATGGCTGTCCAATTTTAACATGTATTTACTGTCTGAACAAATCCTTTGTGTTTGAAAGATGATAATATGGACATTTTTTCTTGTTAATTTATTTCTTGTTTTTCTTTTTCTTTTAGATAAACATCAGTGAGATTAATAGATTCTCAGACTTTCCCTTGTCCAACAAAACTATTCGTGGTGAGTACAGCTACTGTTTTGTATTTTACTGTTCTCTACAAAATACATATTCAGTTTAAAGAAGAACTCTTAAGTTCTGACAGTTTAACCAAAGCTGACATTTCAGTTTTTGGAAGAGGCAGGCTACTCAAAAGCATTGGGCAATTTCTTACATCTCTTAGGTTGCTTTCACACTGAGTTTATAAAGCTCAAGAAAAATGCTTCTTTTTAAAATCTATGAAAGTGTTCACACTGGTGGTGGTGCGCTTCCGTTGCGGGTAAAAAGTCACGCTTGCAGCATTTTAGGAGCATGTTTGGGGAGTTAAAAAAAAATAAAAACGGACCAAAAACGCTCCTCCCCATTGCCATTAGTGGAAAGTGCCTCAAAAAACGCATGCGCTACGCAATTTTTGTGCAATTTTCGAGTCGCGTGCCCTTTAAAAAAAAAAACGCACCAAAAGCGCAACAAAAACACTTCATTAACGCATAGGCGTTTTGCAGGAAGTTTTGATGCGAACCAGCAAGCCTTGGAGACTAATGAATGAGGGTCTCTGGGTTTTCTCATTTTTTTGTTCTGATTATGAGGGGCTCTTTCTAGAGTTTTGTATTTTATAAATTTTTTTATAAACTCTGAGTAAGGTGACTATCTGAAAGTTCAGTTTGTTGCCTGGGACATAGTTCACACAATGGATGTAGGCATTTTGTAAAGTAATAAACAATCAGGTATTTATGTTTATCCCCCATATAGGTTTGGTTGAGGCTCAATACCGGTTACCTACTGAGATCCAGAAGCAGACGATCGGATTGGCCTTACAAGGGAAGGATGTTCTTGGAGCTGCTAAAACTGGGTCTGGAAAAACCCTGGCTTTTCTTATTCCTGTAAGCTATTATTTTTGCCTTTTTAACGTGCTGTTTATAGTTGCTTTTTAAAACGGACCTTCCACCTACCTTAGTGGCAAGGTTCACTTATTCAAAGTGCCTCTCTCCAATCCCTAAAATTCTGTTTAGAAGTACGTGTGCGGGTAAGTTAGTTAATATACTCCTCCTTTCTCCCACTTCTACTAGTGCAGGAGATGTCATTCTCCTGCAGACAAGATCCCTGGGAATGCTGAGTAGTCCAAATCTTTAAGAGGACTCTGCAACACAGAGCAAAATCATATTTTCCCACAATATTTGGGGTACGAGGTGGGCAGGTGTGGTGGTAATGTCATGCTCTCCACCTTGCCCAATCAGAGAATGCTTTGCATCTATTGAGAGAATGCAAAGCATTTCCTAAAAGTCTCCCATGCCAAGCAAGTGAGCTCCTGTATGTAAGTTTGGGACTAGGAAGCTAATGAAGATCACTGTGGTAGTGGTGCCTACTACAGTTATTTGCAGCCTCCCAGGGGATCAGGCAGGTATGGAACAAGCATACTTACACTGGTCCAAGCTGAACCAAAGTTATTATGCAAAAATATCCATACCTTTCAGCTTTTAATTTGCTTCTCATGTGCATCTGGAAAGCCTCCTAAGTAGGACGCTCAGTTTCTGAGTTTCTCATTTTTTCTCCAATGTAAATCTTTTTTCTCTCTGGTGGTATCACAATGCAACAGAATATTTCTGTTTTTGGCCATGTTGAGCTTTTTAGAATGTGTGCCCGGAAAGGCCAAATGGAAAGTTTGGTAGAATTACAAGGTACATGCAAATACCTTGTGGCGCCTTAATGATATGGTGTTAATATGATAACAAGGCCTTATTTATTAGAGCCTCGTTATCATATTAACACTATATCAGTAAGGCACCACAAGGTATTTGCATGTACCTTGCAACAAGATCCAAACTTGCAGTCTATAGCTGGGGTTTTTTTTTTTTTTTTTTTTTTTTTTTAGACCAGGGTTGAGTCTGGTTGGTTGGTCAAATGGAACACAGACAAGATCTTGTTTATCAAATTGTGATTCATATATACTGACTGCTTTTGCAACTAAGCATATTCAATCCTAAAGTGAAAAATGACAGGTAAATAATCCTCTAGGTATTAACTAGATGATAAGCTAAAAAGGGTTCCTCTTATTAGAGCATGGCTTCCAGACTAGGAATAATGGGGCAGTATGTTATCCATAGAGAATGTCATCCTCGGCTCATAGTTCACCAGGGATGGGTGTAAAGGGTTTAACACATTTCTTAACTGTATCTTGCAGGCTGTGGAATGTTTGTACCGGCAGCAGTGGACATCGGATGATGGCCTTGGAGTCCTGATCATCTCTCCCACCAGAGAGTTGGCTTATCAGACGTTTGAGGTTCTGCGAAAAGTGGGCCGGAACCATGAATTCTCTGCTGGGCTCATTATTGGAGGAAAGGTGTGTGAGATTGGTTATAATGCTGAACGTTGTACTGCTGATTCAGTTAGTGTTCTGATAACGATCCCATTTGTTACCAGTCATTCCATGTCTTGTCTTGCATTTTTACTTCCTTTGCAGTCATCCTTGGCTTGTCCGTACACAAATACCGTGTTTCCCCGAAAGTAAGACAGTGTCTTACTTTCTTTTTATCCCTAAAAGCCCCACTATGTCTTACTTTCGGGGTATGTCTTATATTGGGAAAAAATTGTCGAATTATGGGGCACATAGCACATTATGGGGCAGATAGCACATCAGGGCACATCATGGGGCACATAGCAGATCAGGGCACATTATGGCACATTATGGGGCATTATGGGGCACATAGCACATCAGGGCACATTATGGGGGACACAGCACATCTGGGCACATTAGGGGGCACATAGCACATCTGGGCACATTATGGGGCATGGGGCACATTAGGGCATCAGGGCATGGGGCACATTAGGGCATCAGGGCATGGGGCACATTACAGGGCACATCTGGGGATCTTACTTGCGAGCATGCAGAGTAGCGCAGGAAGCGTCTATCTGTCATATGTTTTCTCTCATGTCACGCTGCTCGCTCCCTGGCGGCCCCTCCTCTCTTCTCGTCTATCCCAGATGATGTCTCAAGCCAATGGGGATTGACGAGAAGAGAGGAGAGGAGGGGCCGCCGTGTTCCCCCCACATACGTCTTACTTTCGGGGTACGGCTTACATTAGCTGTCCCCTCTGACACTCCCGATACGTCTTACTATCGGGGGTGTCTTACTATCGGGGAAACACGGTAGTTGTACTTAATGTGGACCTAGACATTCAGCATCCTTCAAACAATGTAAAAAATGATAGCACTTACAGTAGGTGTTTTACACTTGACTTGTCTCCAGTGGCGGCACAAATATCTTCCCACAGACCCACCACCTGCTGTGGAGAACAACTGCCTTCTGTGTCTCTTTGCAGCAATCTGACAGTCCTCTGCTGAGTCAGAACTAGCACTCTCCAGTAAGCATGATCCCTGCTGATTGCACAGCTTTAGCGCTAATTCAGCTGGGGGCACTATGCATTTAATATTACATTTCATCTTGGCATTTATGTAGATAAATATGAAATTCAAATTGATGCAATCTGGAAACACATTGGGGATTTTCTGAATTAAAATCCTGGAACCTTGAATTTCATATGCTTTTACTTTGGGGGCTACTATTCTTTTGCTTTGTGAATTGTAGCTTCAGACGATGAATATTTTTCATATCATTATGTATTTCTGATACCAGGAAAATTATGACTTCTGTTATCCAGGTGTGTTCTTCTCATTTTTGTACTTATTCTTTTTTATTTGTTATTTTTTTTCCTCTCGCTCTATGCGGAATAAAGATGGCAATACACTAGAAGAATTTTTGTTTGGAATCTTATATTTCAGGACCATTTGTTGAATTTTTTTTTTTTTTTTTTTTTTTTTTTTTTAAATCCTCAGAGAGGTCAATTCAACATTCGTTATTAACTACAGTGATTAGAAAATGTGAAGGAGCAGGGTGGAAGTTTTTGTTTGAATAAACGAACACTGAATGTGGCCTTTGTTCAGACAGTTCATTCCGCAATCGCTTGTTAACCGCAAATAAAATTAAAGTGTTATTAAACCCACAACAGTAAAATCGGTCTGTATATGCAGTAAAGCATGCTTGTTATACTCACTGTGGAACCTAAGGTGTTAATCCTCCACATTGTGTAAAAAGGCTGTTTGATCCTGTCGTCCTCTGATCCTCCCTTTCTTCAACTGTCCCCAACCCATCTCCTGATACTACACGGGGGACCTACACGAGCCTTGGGGGTCACTCTGCACATGCTCAGTTTGGTGTGTATTGCTAGAGATTTTTTTATTTTATTCTGCATTCTCAAAAGACAGTCAGAGGAGAATGAAAGCTCCTACAAGCTTTAAGCAGACACTGATAGAAGTCACAAGACTGCTTATACTGCTGATGAGAAAATGTATTTAGCGGTTTATATTTACTAAAATTGCATTTCCATGTTCTGTGTACTCTGGGAAACCAGATATAGTGAATACATGTTCCTGGGTTTAGTAACACTTTAAGTACTTTCAAATTACATTTTAAATGTACTTTGAGAATTCTCTCATGAATGTTCATATAAACGCTCATTAGAAAATATATACGTGTATGGCCATCTTGAGGCTTGTTTAGACTTTTTTTGTTGAACAAGTTTATGCTAGAGTCAAAAATATAATTTAAGCCCTGAGATCTTATACTAGGATATTGCTGTAGTACATCACTCCATCACACTGTCTTCTGTCAGTCATTTGATGAACTTGTACTTTTGATGTTGGGACAGAATTCCTGAATACGTCCATTGCAGACTTTAAGGCTGGGCTCATACTATTGTGAATTGGATGGCGGTTTCCTCACATCCAATTCGCATATCAGACTGTGACTGGCTCTCAATGGAGCCAGTTCACACATCTCCTGGACGGCTGTGGAGCGAATTGCACATGAGTCCTGTGAGTCTTCTGGGCCGTTTCGGGTCCGAATTTAGGCCAAAATTCGGACCAAAATCAGACCTGAAGCAATGAAACGGGATGTGAACCGAATTGACCTTCGCGCTACTCAGATAAAGGACTAGGAATGTATATTACACTTACAAAAATATATATAAATGTAAAGTGATCACGAACAGTGCTAAATAAGTCAATAAAAGGTGAAATAAGCGGTTTTAAAACCTGCTAAAAGTGCTAAAATAATGTAAATTAAATCTTGCATAAATACCAGCAGCAAAATCTAATAGTGTACACAACACACAAAAAATAGAATGAAATAAAAGTGATTTCGCGCATACGGTAGAAGCACACACCTACACGTCATAAAACACGTGATAAAACAATAAATGAATAAGTTATAAATGCAGAAAACGGGTGATAAAGGATCAATAAATATGTGCCAAAAAAGGGGTTAAAAGGGGATGCACCAGTCCCCTGCTGTGAGCCACTCCGCACGGAGATGTATGGCCCCTTTCACACGGACGCAGTCAGTTTAGGCACGTCAAAAACGTATCAGTTCTTATCCGTTGTCTCATCCTTTTTCATCCGTCATCCGTTTCGTTAATGTCCGTTTTCATCTGTCTTTTGGCCTGTTAACATCCGCTTACATCCGTAAATGCACACGTTTACGTCCGTTTTTTCATCCGTTTTTGGATACGTTTTGTTCCGTTTTATATGTGTGCCTGTGCCTTTAAGAGGTTGAGTTCACAGATAAACACAACGGATCTTAACGGATCGGACGTCAGTTAATATCCGTTTTGACGGATCTGGACGTAGCCTTGTACGTTAAAAAAAACGGAAGCGGAGGTTAACTGATGGTGCCAGATGTTCATCCGTCTGCCCATAGGAATGCATTGTCGTCCGTCGACGGATGGAAGAAAAAAGGATAGACGGTCCGTCCGTGTGAAAGGGGCCTAAACCCAGCCTTAGGGTGCATTCACACCTTTTAAATGCACCCTGTCTGTGAAAGGATGCGAGAATCCCTGCGGGGGTTTCCACGATTGGCTGTGAGTAGGCAGCCCAATTGAAAGCAACAGGAGGCTGCAAACTCTCGCAGCTAATCAAGCCCACTCGCATGTAATCTTCAAGCTATTATCACTTGCATGTGATCGCTGCATGAGCGATCACATGCAAGTGGGTGCAATCAGCTGTGGGAGCCAGCAGCCTCCCATTGCTTTCAATGGGTCTGCCTACTCCCAGACAATTGATGTAACCCTGCAGGGGTTCTCGCATCTATTCGCAGGCAGGGTGCATTTTCAGTTGTTTAATCAAGCATTTGGTCCTGACAAAGTGCACTGTAGCGCGAAGCGTGTTGTCGCAGCAACCGATCTAGCTTGCTGTCCATATACAGTCTCCTGTACCTTCCTCCCAGCATTTTCCGGTTCCCACAAGGTGACTTCCTGTGCCCTGCGCTGGCTTGAGTGGTCCCGGCCCTGGGGTTTTCCATTGGAACTCCATCCACTCCCTAAGCTTGCATGTGGAGTATTTTCTTCTATCGGAGCCACATCATGATGATGACAGTCTGCCATATCTGATGTAACTATCGCCAGCGTTTCAGTAACTTAGTTTTTAATAAAAATTCCTTTACTTCCAGCCAGGAGCCATGAGCGTACATTTCTATTTTTATGACTGTGGACATTTATGGTACAAAGTGGCCCTTTGCACTGTGGTTGTTGGTTTCTTTTAATTGTGGCTCGCTACTCCGAGTGACTTTCTACAGCAGCTGTGGTTCATATGTACAATTGGTGAAAATGCTATTGGAGACTCAGCGCCAGACTTTCTGGTATTTGTAAAAAAAAGTTTGTTAAAATCCTTGCAATGTACATTGGTCACTCAAAAAGGGATTGAATTTTTTTATTTATTTTTTATTTATAGAAGTGCAGTTACTCTTTAAAGCCTAAACAAAATTGTAACACATTGCAAATTACCAGTCCTTGGATATGGTGACTGTTGTGTTATTTTATTTTTAATTTAAATTTTTTTTTAAATCCTAAAAAAAATCCTGTCCCTGTTTATGCCTTCACTGTATCTTTGTAAGGAACCAGTATTGCCAACCAGGCTTGACTACTAATTTGCCTGCCTTTGTTCATCTCCATTACATAGTGAGTAGTAAATAAAAATACAAATAAAATGTACTTCATTTTAGCTCACAGAGAGTGACAAGGACACTGCATTTCTGTCAAAATCGGCAAGTATACTTGCTGAAAATGTTCTTAGCATGAAAGATTAAATTCATGCAGCTACCACATTTATGTATTGGTAAGCAATTTATCACATTTTTATTCTTTTGGTTTAGTTTTGTTATTTCTTTTACTTTGCATACACAATTTTGAATGCATTAGTTTAACTTTCAGTTCTATAGGCACTGAGACATTGGAACAATTGAAGTGTATTGAATGCAGGTTTGAGAGCTGATACAGTTTTTCCTTTGCTTTGTTGCAGGATCTGAATCAAGAATCGGCCCGTATCCATCGCACTAACATTCTCATCTGTACCCCTGGTCGTCTGTTACAACACATGGATGAAACCTCTTTTTTCCATACTAGTAATCTGCAGATGCTCGGTGAGTTCCTGGCTGTAGGGAAATAAAAGCATTTATTAACAGTGATTTACATCATCCTGATCCTTGTGTGTTCTGCTTTCTTGATCTCCTCTTTTAAAATTTAAAGTCATCCTCGCCCCTCTGTAAGCATTCCTCCCTAAGACTAAATACATCTTCTTCCCCCCATTTGACATCATCACAGAGACTGCAGAGGTCTTCACTATGCTGTTCGTTTATGAAACTGAACAGCAGTGATCCCAGGATTGCTGCTGATCTAGACTCCTAAACAGTTAATGAAACACAGATGACTGGGGTAGAACAGGTTCTCTGCAATCTCTGCACACTGAGAATCTGTCATCTGACACATAAATGGCCAGTTTATGAAGCTGCAATCTCAGCACTTCACTGGCAATCTGTGTCAGAATTCATCCTCCCTGATTCACCAGCTCGGAGGTGGAGAATCGGGGAGTGAAGAGAGAATCCCGGGGGAACTAAGGAGGAAGATTATTAACTTCCTTCTGCCTCGATCAGACCCCCCCCCAAGACAGTAAACATGCCTGACCATCATATTTATTTATGTGTGTGTGTGTGTGTGTGTGTGTGTGTGTGTGTGTGTGTGTGTACATACCCTGGCAGAATTTATGATTTCTTGGCCATTTTTTTAGAGAATATGAATAACACAAAAACTTTTCTTTCACTCATGACTAGTGTTTGGCTGAAGCCATTTATTATCAATCAACTGTTTTTACTCTTTTTAAATCCATAATGACAACAGAAACTACCCAAATGACCCTGATCAAAAGTTTACACACCCCAGTTCAATGACAGCTTGAAGTCTTTTGTGGTATTTGTGGATGAGGCTCTTTATCTTCTCAGATGGTTGAGCTGCCCATTCCTCTTGGCAAAAAGCCTCCAGTTCCTGTAATTTCTTGAGCTGTCTTGCATGAACTGCACGTTTTTGAGATCTCCCCAGAGTGGCTCAATGATATTTGAGGTCAGGAGACTGAGATGGTCACTCTAGAACCTTCACTTTATTCTGCTGTAGCCAATGACAGGTCGATTTGGCCTTGTGTTTTGGATCATTGTCATGTTGGAATGTCCAAGTACGTCTCATGCGTAGTTTCCTGGCTGATGAATGCAAATGTTCCTCCAGTATTTTTAGATAACATACTGCATTCATCTTGCCATCAATTTTGACCACATTGCCTGTGTCTTTGTAGCTCACACATCCCCAAAACATCAGCAATCCACCTCTGTGTTTTACAGTAGGAATGGTGTACCTTTCATCATAGGCCTTGTTGACTCCTCTCCAAATGTAGCGTTTATGGTTGTGGCCAAAAAGCAAAATTTTGGTCTCATCACTCCAAATGACTTTGTGCCAGAAGGTTTGAGGCTTGTCTCTGTGTTGTTTGGCGTATTGTAAGGGGGATACTTTGTGGGATTTGCGTAGTAATGGCTTTCTTCTGGCGACTCGACAATACAGCCCATCTTTCTTCACGTGCCTCTTTATTGTGCATCTTGAAACAGCCACACCACATGTTTTCAGAGAGTCCTGTATTTCACCTGAAGTTATTTGTTGGTTTTTCTTTGCATCCCAAAAATTTTTCCTGACAGTTGTGGCTGAAATTTCAGTTGTTGGTCTACCTGACCGTGGTTTGGCTTCAACAGAACCCCTAATTTTCCACTTCTTGATTAGAGTTTGAACACTGCTGATTGGTATGCTCAGTTCCTTGGATATCTTTTTATATCCCTTTCCTGTTTTATACAGTTCACCTACCTTTTCCCACAGATCCTTGGACAATTCTTTTGCTTTCCCCATGACTCAGAATCCAGAAACGACACACACACACACACACACACACACACACACACACACACACACACACACACACACACACACACACACACACACACACACACACACACACACACACACACACACACACACACAAATTACAAGCAAACAGATCACAGGTGAGGATGGTTACTATTGATAGCCATTCGAACCCCTTTGTGTCAACTTGTGTGCCAGTTAAACAGGGGATGCCTGGGAAGATAGGTAGCAGCCAAAATTAAAACTTCCTTTTTGCTTCCTGTTCTGGTAAACCCCCACTAAAACAGACAACAAAACCCAATGAAAGCTCTAACTTTTGCCTATTTTATTCAAAACGAACATAAAAAAAAAAAAAAAAAAAGCTTTTATCTTGAATTACACTCTAATATTGGTCTTGTTTCAGTGCTTGATGAAGCTGACCGAATCCTGGACATGGGTTTTGCTGATACAATGAATGCAATTGTGGAAAACCTGCCCAAGAAACGACAGACTCTCCTCTTCTCCGCAACACAGACTAAATCTGTGAAGGACCTTGCTCGTCTCAGCTTGAAAGATCCAGAATATGTGTGGGTTCATGAGAAGGCGAAATTCAGGTGAGGTTTGTCGGCTTCTGCTCTGGAGACCATTTACTTTTGAGAGTATGGGAATACAAATAGTCTGCCATTGATCTTTTTGCCACTGAATGTGCACAACATTTAGGATGTTTAGATGCTTAGATCTTAGATGCAAAACTTCACTGACCCCCTGAAAGAAGTATGTGGGGGGTGTGGCCCGTGGGTTGTCGATCCCTGTTGTAAACCTTCCTGTGTAAGTTGTACCTATAGGTAAGGCTTACCTATAAGTACTGTAAATATCTTGTAAACTTGCGCTGTTTAGGAGATATTTTCTGTATACTGTGCCGATTATGTCATTGGCGCAAGTGCTCTAAAGGAACGGCCGCCCGTGCCGTTTCTTCAGGAGCGTGTGCCGTGACCAGTGGTGTGGGAGTGACGTCACACAGCTGGAGTCTGCTGACCCGTTAGGAAGATGGGCGAAGATGGATGTGGCCTGCGGCGGTGACAACGCAAGCTTCGTTTGCAGATAAGTGTCACATAATGTGCTAGTATGCGATGCATACTAGCACATTATGCCTTTACTTTGCAGGGTAGAAGAAGGGAGGGGACACCAGGGTTTACTTCCTCTTTAATGGATTGCCGTATAAGCCGAGGCACCTTAATTTTACCACAAAAAACTGGGAAAACTTATTGAATCAAGTATAAGCCTAGGGTGAGAAATGTGCAGCTACTGTAAGTGGAAAAGAGGGTCAACAATGCCCATTTGCAGCCATAGGTCCCCCAAGCTTCAAACTCGGTAGTTAAGGGTTCCTAGATGCCCCCTAGCTGCAAAGGGTCCCGAAATGACATTGCTGCAGATGGACACAGTTGACCGATTTTGGGGCCCCGTATCTCGGGGGCCACTTGGTGCTAGAAGCCCCAAAGTCTGTTCGGAAAATATCATGCTCTGCTGCAGAAAAGTGCTTGACTCGATTATAAGCCGAGGGGGGCATTTTCAGCACACAAAAAATGTGCTGAAAAACTTGGCTTGTACTCAAGTATATACAGTAATCTTTGTTTTGGCCCTAATAATATGTTTTTACACTCGGGGAGCACTTGCCTTGTTTTTCCATTCTCTTTGGGCCAGTGATGGAAGTCTGCATGTTTCAGATGGGAGCTGTTGTGTGACCTAATCTTGGGTCTGTTTTTATTTTTTAATTTTTTTTTGGCCTCATGCATACAAGGGCTTAAACACTGCTTATCGAGGCATGTTTTTTTATTTTTTTTTTTTTAATATTCGCTCTCATTGTAGTGCATTTGCAGGCATATTTGAAGAGGAGCATTTACAGGTAGAAAACAAAATGTGCACTCAGAGAGGAACTTTTGAGCATAATTTAAATATAAACTCATATAAATATGCACAAATATATTCCTGTGGCCAGAATAAATAATATTCTGGCCAGTAGAATGCTTTTATGCTCAATGCCATACTCGCATAAATGCACAATAATACATGGCATTATAAGCCTTTTTCTGCCAAGTTCTAAAAGAAAAATCCAGGTAATTTTTTTGCATGAATTCATATGCCTGTATGCAAAATGCCTTCATATTTAAACTTTTTTTGGAGACACTATCACCTTGTACATTCCGGACAAATTGATGGTGTCCTCGTAGAGGGCCTCCCAAAACCATCTTACTCACCTTGCCAATGCTGTGTTGCTACTTCTTTCTCTGAGTGATCCCCTCTGATGTTGCAGTGCTTGGGTCGAACAGCCAATCACTAGGTCTGAGTATTGTCATTTTAGTGGGGAAGTGACATCACTCCTGTTCTTGGTGTCCGACCACAAGACAACACTAGGGATTTAAGTGATGGCTGCAACAGAGGCAGGGGTGGTGGATAATCGCTGGTAAGGTATCGGAGAAGGAGGCCTTTTACATGGATATTGCCATTGTGTCCTGGCACTGTCTCTCTTCTTTTTTTGATATGTTTTTATATGGTCTATAATCTTCTACAAAATCAACATTTAATACAGGAAAAAGGATTCCTAGACTTAGATCATTACAGGTTATCTTAGTAGAGAGAGCGCAGCAGAAGACACTTGCTGAATAAAATCTCCCGCGGAGCCAAAGGAAGGCAGGGATAGAGAGTTGGCGGAATCACTGCAGTGACTCACCTAGACGCTTCCCTCTATGAAAATGTTATTGGAATTATTGAAACTATTTCGATGAATTTGTCAGGTAGTGAAAACAAAAGCGTTGGATCATGATACTGTAGTTCTAAAGACAAGCAAGGGGCTGGGTTCCCTCTTTAATGGAATATTTAGAGTGTGTTTCAACTCATTTCCTTAAAGCAAACCTATTTTATTTGCATTTTACATTGGGTGCATTTTAGCATAGTCAGATTTTTAGATATACCAAGTTGTGTTTGTGTTGCTTCCAAGGATATCACAGAAAGAAACTGAGCTAGGAGATCTGTTCCGCCTCTTTCACTCCTCTTATGAGGTTTTATGCATTCTCTTGCATTCCACTCAAGCAGTCAAATCACAGCATTCAATCATTTATAGAGCCACAGTGTGGGAACAGCTCACGTGTGAAGCAACCCATTGGCAAACATTAGAAATATTTGAAATATGGTTGCTGTGTGCTTAAGTAGCATCAGGCATATTGTTTCTTGTAAAGGACAAGCATGCTAAGTAAAGTGTAAATGTATTTGTTACCTCTGACAGACTGTACTCCTGACAATGCCTCCTGCTGATTTGCGGGTGCAGTACCTTACAGGCTGAAGAGTAAAAAAAATTATGAAGATTTTTTTTTTTTTTTTTTTTTTTTTTTACCCTCAAAAAGATGTGCCTTTATTTTATTTATTTTTGGTAGTTGTTTTTTTTTTTTTTTTAACTTGGCCTTTTAAGGAGTGACAGACATTTACTTGCAGCTTTAATTTATTAATGTTTTTAGTAGATTCTCTGCACTTTTATACAGCCACCTATATTTAGCAGTCAGCATGATTTATGTATTTTTCATTATGTGGCAGTTTTATTACTGTGGCCATATTTTTGCCTTTAAGGGAGAAAGTGTAGCTGTTAGGCTCCTCTCCGCGTCTGGCCTTATCTTGTCGTACGCAACTCAAGATGGAGCACTCTGCAAAAGCACTTCATTGACAAGCTAATCTGGAGTGTTTAGCGGGACTACTAATAAATTAAATACTACAGCTAATTAATTAAAATTAGAAAATGATATCCTCCAACTAGCAATTACCAGACGTTCATGATGCAGTTGATGGATACCTGCTGAAGGAACTGATACATTGTTCACAATCTGGTGAATGCACCCATTACTTACATGGACTGGCAAATGGTCATGGTTCATTGGAGGGGAAGTACCTGGCTGATATTATTTGATATATGTTGGGGACTGAAGTTGACACATGGGTGGGTGGAAAAATCAAATCTTTCCTAAGTTTTTTTTTTTTTTTTTTTTTTTTTTTTTTTATTTTTTTTTTTTTTAATTTAACCACTTCAGCCCCGGCACTGCGTCGCTTTAACTGTCAATTGCGTGGTCGTGCGACACTGTACCCAAACAAAATTTACAGCTCCCACCCCCCACAAATAGAGCTTTCTTTTGGTGGTATTTGATCACCTCTGCCATTTTTAATTTTTTGCGCTATAAACAAGAAAACCGCAACAATTTTGAAATATTTTTTATTTTTTTTTTTTTTTTTACTTTCTGCTATAATAAATATCCCCAAAAAATATATATAAAAAAAAATGAATTTCTTCCTCAGTTTAGGCCGATATGTATTCTTCTACATATTTTTGGTAAAAAAAAAATCGTAATAAGTGTATATTGCGCAAAAGTTATAGCGTCTACAAAATAGGGGATAGATTTATGGAATTTTTATAAATTTTTAGTAAAATGGCAATAATGGCAATGATCTGCAATTTTTATTGGGACTGTGACATTGCGGCGGACAGGTTGGACACTTTTTTGACAATTTTTTGGGAACATTGACATTTATACAGCCACTGATTACTGTATAAATGTCACTGGCAGGGAAAGGGTTAAACACTAGGGAGCGATCAAAAGGTTAGGTTTGTTCCCTCAGCGTGTTCTAACAGTAGGGGGGATGGGCTTCCACTGACCTGACAGATCGATGTTCCCGATGACAGTGAACAGAGGATCTCTGTCATGTTACTAGGCAGAACAGGGAAATGCCTTGTTTACATAGGCATCTCCCAGTTCTGCCTCACCTCGCAGTGATTGTGGGTCACCAGGAGACATTGAGGCCTCCGGGACCCCCGGGCACACTCTCGCATGTGCAGCCGCTATCCTGCTTTTGTGGACTGACTTATGGGTATGTCAGTTTGCGCAGGAGTGCCATTCTGCCAACGTATATTTGTATTTGGCATTCTGCCAAAACAAAGCTGCACGATTCTGGCTAAAATCAGAATCACAATTTTTTTTTGCTTAGAATAGAGATCACGATTCTCTCATGATTCTCGTGGCGTAACATCATCTTTAACATTATACAAAAAAATTGAGCTAACTTTACTTTTTACATTTTTTTTTTTTTTTTATTCATCGAAGTGTATTTTTTTTCCCAAAAATTGCGTTTGAAAGACCACTGCACAAATACAGTGACATAAAATATTGCAACAATTGCCATTTTATTCCCTTGGGTCTAATGTTTGGGGGTTCTGAGTAATTTTCTAGTAAAAAATACTGATTTTAACTTTGTAAGAAACAAGTGAAAAAGTTTGGACTTTAAGTGCTTAAACTTCCTTCATTTACACACAGAAGTTCATCCCTTTGATCTAGAAAGGAAACGTTACAATGTTTCTAGTTCTCTACTAGTGCTGACAATGTTGTGAAAAGCTTGGCAGACTTGTTACATGAGTGAATCGGGAAATTCTGCATAGAGATCGTGAGGGGGAGGGGGGGTTGAATCGAGATTGCAATTTTTTTAACGATTAATCGTGCAGCTCTAGAACCACTAAAGTTTAATTTTCTGTTTTGCAACATGTGACCCATGGTTATTGATGGCTGCTGTTGAGTTTATAATTTTCTTTGCTATTTTGTAGATGTTGCATTGTAATGTTTTTCTCTTTGAGTTAGTTTTATGTGGGCCTTGTTCTCTGTATTTTAGTACACCGGCAACTCTGGAACAGAATTATACAGTGTGTGAGCTCCCGCAAAAGATAAATCTCTTGTTTTCTTTTGTGCGTAATCACCTGAAGAAAAAGAGCATTGTCTTCTTCTCTAGCTGTAAACAGGTATGTATTATGGGGTCAGTGTGTGAAGTATTAGGGGCTACCACTTACAGCAGTTTATGTATGAAGGCTTATACACTGGGGTTGTTTTGTGCACTGTGTTCCTAAGAAAACATAGTCTATGGCACAATGCAAGGTATGTGGTAAGGCTTTCTGGGTGGAGCTCAGAGTGGGTAACATGGGCCAGATATAACTAACCTTTCTTATCGGTTCTAGCAGCTAGACAAAGACCATGTGTGGTGCACTGAAGAGTAGGGCCACTCATACAGCCTTACAGGAAGGTCCCATCACCTGCTAAATGATGGAGCAGCCAGGCACTTTGGCGGATTTCCAAAGAGTGGAGAAAACTAAAAGCAAACAACAAAGAAGGAAAGTGCCTCTAAAGTGTAGCAGCAAGGGGTTTATTATGTACAAAACAAGATTAAGAACACTTACTAGGGTGATGTATGGAAAAGCTCATCAGCAGAATGAGTGTGCGTTCTCAGCCTGCAGCATCAGCAAGGGTCCCCAATCCTTAGAACCGCCTGGCAACTTCCAAGACCAGCCTCTTCCTGTGTGTGACGTCACTTACTGCTTGTGCTCCATGCTGGTCGTGGAAGTTGCCAGGCGGCCATCTTGCTGGCCTTTGGATGTCTATGCTGCTGGACGGCTGTGAGATTAGGGGACCCACGCTGCTGTTGTGGCCTTAAGACTCATTTCGATGATGAGCCTTTCCATACATCACCTTTTGGGGGTGTTCTGAATCTTGTTTTGTATATGATAAACCCCCTGGCTGCTATACTTAGGCCGCATACACACGATCAGACTTTCCCACGGGATTGTCCGCTGGACATTCCGACCATGTGTGGGGCTCAAGGGGCGGGGTCACCTGCTCATGTCACATGGTGACCCTGCCCCCATATGATGTCACAGTCCCAGAGGATGCTGGGACTGTGACATCATAAGGGGGCGGGTACACCATGTGACATGAGCAGGTGACCCGCCCCTTGTCCCTATATAACTGGCAGCGCAACACGTCGGAGCCATTAGAAGAGGAGACGGCGACGAGTCAACATCGGAAGAAGAAAGAAAGAAGGAAGAAGAAGAAGGCGGCGACGGCAACACAACAAGCCCGGGCCACCGCTCGTAAAAGAGCTGGAAGAAGAAAGCGGAGGCCCGGCAAGAAGAACAGAAGAGACCCCCGAAGTCGGAAGAAGACCCCCAGACGGCGACGAAGAAGAAAGCCGGGCTCCTCCGCTAGTGAAAGAGCTAGTAAAAGAGCAGAAGATAGCGGAGGAGTCCGGCGAGAAGACCCCCCCAATACGGAAGAAGACCCCCGAGCTGTGCAATAAAGTATTTTAAAAAATTGTGTAGTTTTTTTAAATTTACAATCTTTCCTTAGGTGAATGGGTAGGGGTACATCGTACCCCATACTCCTTCACATAGGGTGGGGGGCCGGGATCTGGGGGCCCCTTATTAAAGGGGGCTCCCGGATTCCGATAAGCCCGCAGACCCCGACAACCAACGGCCAGGGTTGTCGGGAAGAGGCACTTGTCCTCATCAACATGGGGACAAGGTGCCATGTTGAGGGCATGCGGCCTGGTACGGCTCAGGGGGGGGGGGGGCGCTCCCTCGTCCCCACCCCCTTTCCTGACCGGCTGGGCTGTGTGCTCGGATAAGGGTCTGATATCCCCACACCGTTTTTTCGGCGTAGGGATTCCCCTTTAAATCCATACCAGGTGACGGGGTTAGCGCGGCGGCATTGAATGCCTTCGCTAGTCCCGTCTACCTGGAGTCACGTTCTAAATGAACGGACTTTCCTCCGTGTGTGGGCAAGTCCGTTCATTTCAAAAGTCCTGTGGACTTTGGCCAAAACTCTGGCGGATTGTCCGCCGGTAAAGTCCGGGCGTGTGTGGGCAAGTCCACACGTTCGGAAAGTCTGGCGGACCTCCGCTGGAAAGTCTGGCGGTTTGTCCGCTGGACAAGGTCCGGCGGACAAACCCGCCGGAAAGTCCGGGCGTGTGTGGGCAAGTCCACACGTTCGGAAAGTCCGGCGGTTTGTCCGCTGGACAATCCCGCCGGAAAGTCAGAGCGTGTGTACGCCGCATTAGAGGTACTTTCCTTCTTTGTTCCAGCAGCTAGAGCCTGCTTCTTGACCACAAATATGACCAGGGCACTCTGGATGATCTGGCTGATGTGTATGTGTGTGTTCCATCAAGTGTCCTTTGAACTCTTAAGAGATCCAGTAGTAAAGCAGACATATCGTCTTACTGTGGTCATACTGCTGCTTAAAAAAAAGTCACATTGTAAAGGCACAGTACTGTGTTTTACAGTTGTATTTAGCACTTTTTTATTTATTTAAGGACTCTCAAGTGAGAAAAGCCCTGCTTGGGAGGTGGGTTGGGGGCTTAGTTGAGAGAACTGGGAAGGAGAGAATCTTTTCAGAACCTAGAGAGTGTGGTAAATGGACCCTGAGTTCAAGGCTGCTCCGTCCCTAAAGGTAGAGCACAACCAAAGACATCTCCCATGGGACTTTGTTGCAGCCAATAAAACAAAAATATAACAGTTAAAAAAAAAGTTAATTTTATTAAATGAAAAGCGGTAAAAATTCTAAGTAAAAAGTACTGGTCTCTGTACCTGTACAAGGTAATATGAAATGTTACTCTCACAACATGGGCACATTGGACATCATGATATGGCAGAACACATAACTGTTGACTATTAGGCCACGAAATTCCAATGCGTTTCGATTACTGAAAGAATCTTCTGCAGGGGATAATAGTGAGAGTGCATCGATATACCAAACTCCTTATATAAAGATTAATGTTAACAGCTTGTCCTGGGGAACCCACATGTCCAAACATGCCTGACCCTAAAATCCCACAGGAGGCTGGGGATGGGTGGTCACACAGGACCGGGGGTTGTCGCCCCACTGATATCGTGTTGGAAATGGTCTTGAAGGATTATATATATGAAATGGAGAACACCTCCAAAGGAGTGATGACAACATGTATTAAGCCTGATTGGCAGACTTGTGCAGCATGGGTCCCTGGCCAATTATGATACCCATTGACATATAGGTACTTGCTCTTCACTTTAGTAGGTCCCCAGCTGTCACTATTCTCAGTAAATGGCTGCATTCTTCCACATCTAATCTGTTATTTCCTATAGGTCCAGTATTTGTTCCGTGCATTCTGCAGGCTGCGGCCTGGTATCCCCATCCTGGCACTGCATGGAAAACAGCAACAGATGAAGAGGATGGAGGTCTATAATGACTTTGTGAGGAAAAAGGCAGCTGTGCTTTTTGCTACAGACATTGCAGCTCGAGGATTAGGTTTGTGGTGATATTCTGATTACTCCAATACTGTGCACTGTATCTTTGTGTAGATATTTAAACCTAAGTAGCCAGTGCTCCACTTTGCATATTGTAAATTTATTGAAAACATATCAAGACATCACACACCTGTCCCTTCCAAAATGGCTCTGCGGCTGTGTGGACGAAATTTGGTTTCACTTGATTACGCGGGCCTGACTTTTTTACAGAATTTAAAGTGACCCATACCATTTCTCTTGCTATCCCATCTAGCGGTGATTGTGTATGGAGGCAGTGTTCAACTTTTTACTGCTTCCTTGCTAATGTTCTAGGGCTCTAGTCAGTCTTAGATAGCAGCTACCAAAGCTGTGTAAAATCTACATTTACTTTCCTTCATCTCTCGTTTTCCCAATGGCTGAAGTTTATTTTTTATTTTTTTTCTTACTGGATGAACTACTGGATGACATCACTGTATTCAGGCAGACTGCAAATCGAACTTTGGTGAATTCCAACTCTACCTAAAAATGTCTTCATTACAGCAGTGCCAACAACCACCAGAACTGATGACCATTGCCTCCAAAAATACCTCTACCATCAGTACTAGAAAATACTACTAAAACATTTCAAGCACTTTTAAAAAAAAAAAAAATTGGATTGAGAAGGAGGCTTGGTTAACAGTACAGGAAGTGCTCAATGTAAGGGCGGAAATACACTCCATTGTGGAATCGGAAAACAATACTTAAGATGGCGCTGCCTAACCCCTGGAAACAATTTTTTTTTTTTTAAGTTTCTTTAAACAGTAAGTAATATGCGATTTGGGCTGGATTACAGTGGCTATAGTTTGATGATTCCTTTTTATAATGGACTAAATGAAAAGAAGCATCAGAGTGGGAGAGTTTACTTCCTCTTTGTAATCAGGTTTACCTAATAGTGTCCGGTGAGTATATGTCTTAGGGGGTCCATTTATAAAGAAGAAAATGTGACTTTCACCAAACATTCTATGGTGGAGAATTTAATCACTGCCATTTAAAACACATGGACCTGAAAGCTTCTCAGACAGAGAATATCCTGTGTTAAAAAGTTGGAGGGGTAAGCAAGGACAACACCCACTCACCCATCCACCTAGGCAACCTATAGGCATAATAATGAAATTATTACAACCATAGTGACCATTATGTCATCCAACACTGGACCAACACTGGATTAATTTTACCCCCAAAAAAATATATAAATATTGTATACTTAGAAAAATCAAGTGTAGCAGCGACAGGCTTGTAGTTTTCATGCTTCCTGTCAGTGTAACTTCCTGGGCATATCGGAGGTACAGCCAGACAGATACACAGACAGACATTTTGCAGGACCATGGCATTACACCCACAATTTGCTGATCATAGGTACAATGCTTTAACCGTCAATTACAAAAAAATAAATAAAGTCTATGTGCATTTATTTTTTGTAGCGGTGAACTTATCCTTTTTTAAAGGTTTAAAATTGAGTAAGGTTCACTTTCGTCTGTAAAGCAGTGTAGTGTGTGTGCTACCTTATAGAAACCCATCAGAATGCATCCTTAGCTGCAATATCAAATGTGATTGTGCTAAGCTGGGATGAAGGCTACCAAAACGGCAGAATTTATAATAAATTAGCTTCACTTAGAATTACACCCCTGCTAAGTCTTCACTGTTTCACCATTTTTATCTGCAGATTTCCCATCGGTTAGCTGGGTGCTTCAGCTGGATTGTCCTGAAGATGCAAACACTTATATTCACAGAGTTGGGAGGACAGCCAGGTACGTCGTATATGTATAAAGACTAATCTCTACGTCTTATGTGTACAAACACTACTTTCTAATCTCTGCTGCCATTTACAGTTTACCATCAAAGTTACTTGTTGGTCTCTCCCATGTGGCTGCTGCCAGATGTAATTGTTTATACAGCATGGCTCCTGTCCACAGACATGCTGTTCTTTTCAAATTTAAGTGATGACTCCTCCATGGATTTCTTTGAGATTGATTAAATATAAATAAGCGTGTTAAGCACTTCTTTATATGTTTATAATACAGTAAGAGTTACTGGCAGATTGAAAATACAGTTTTACTTATTGTCATATGGCCTTTAGAAGAATACCAGGCAATATGGAGTGTATGGGAGCTAGAAAATCATCCCCTAAACATAAAAACGAAAAAGAGATAGATATATATCTAATATTCTATAGATGTAAAGTCTTTCTGTAGCTTTCTTCTCTTTCCAGTATTTTTTCAAAACTAGTTTTGTTCATCTTTACAAACTTTGCCATTACTGTGTGTCACCATTAGGCTGGCTTCACAACTATGGGTTGTGGCAATACATTTTACACTTGTATGTACATTGCGGATTCATTCACCCCCCCCCCCCAGAGTATCAAGGTAATGCGCTTGCATTGCAGTGCATGGTAGCACTTTTCCATGTATTGTGATGTGCTGAGTTGGGGGGAGTATATGTGTGTCAGTTACAGCCCTATGCTAATATTTGTGTAAAGAAGGTAAAGTATGTCTGTAGCCAAAAAGTTTTGTTTTAGGTGGAGTATGGGAGGACTAACAAGCACTGTCAGGTGATTGTCTGTGACCTATTGTAGGAGAGCTTGGAAGCCATCCGTTTAGGGTCAGGGCCACAAGCGCTCCCTTTATGGGTCTTCCCCAGGGAAGCATGTGCCTCGGCTTGAAAAATCCATGCATGCTGAGGATTAGTGACCTTTATAGATATACATTATATTACCAAAAGTATAGGGACACCTGCCTTTACACGCACATGAACTTTACTGGCATTCCAGTCTTAGTCTGAAGGGTTCAATATCGAGTTGGCCCACCCTTTGCAGTTGTAACCACTTCAACTCTTCTGGGAAGGCTGTCCACAAGGTTTAGGAATGTGTCTGGCAATGTTTGACCATTCCTCCAGAAGCGCATTTGTGAGTTCAGGAAGCCTGGCTCGCAGTCTCCGCTCTAATTCATCCTAAAGGTGTTCTATCGGGTTGAGGTCAGAACTCTGTGCAGGCCAATCAAGTTACTCCACCCCAAACTCGCTCATCCATGTCCTTATGGGCCTTGCTTTGTGCACTGATGCGCAGTCCATGTTGGAACAGGAAGCAGCCATCCCCAAACTGTTACCACAAAGTTGGGAGCATAAAATTGTACAAAATGTCTTAGTATGCTGACGCCTTAAGAGTTCCCTCGACTGGAACTAAGGGGCCAAGTCCAATCCCTGAAAAACAACCCCAAACCATAATCCCCCCCCCTCCACCAAATGATTTGGACCAAAGCAAGGTCCATAAGGACATGGATGAGCGAGTTTGGGGTGGAGGAACTTGACTGGCCTGCACAGAGTCTTGACCTAAACCCGATTAGAACACCTTTTGGGATGAATTAAAGTGGAGACTGCAAGCCAGGCCTTCTCCTCCACATCAGTGCCTGACCTCACAAAAGTGCTTCTGGAAGAATGGTCAATCATTCCCATAGACACACTCATAAACCTTGTGGACAGCCCTCCCAGAAGAGTTGAAGCTGTTATAGCTGCAAAGGGTGGGCCAACTCGATATTGAACCCTACGGACTAAGACTGGGGTGCCATTAAAGTTCATGTGCGTGTAAAGGCATGGCATCCCAATACCTTTGGCAATATTGTGTATGTATTTGCTGGAAGAGAACTGCACTGAGGAATATTAAAAACTGGTGGGGTTTGCTTAGGTGAGTGGGGAGGCAGCAGGGAGAATGGCATGAAATTGAAAATATTAAGGTGATGTCTTTGGGGTTTTGATCTGCCTTCAGGGACACAATCTGGTCGGGAGGATGTTCCCCTTTGATAAAACTTCTCAGCCCCCTCCTGCCTGCTACCCCATCAAGAAACATTCTTCCTGGACACTTTGCACCCCTGGAGATTCAACCCCCTCAGCAACCACCGACAGACATTTTCCCTGGACTGCCTCATGCCCCCAACTGACCGATACCCTCTTCCCTGTCACCTCATGCTCCCTGTTGGCAGATATTCCTCCCAGGTTCCCTCTCATCCACCCCCCCCAGGCTCATTCACATTCCCCCGCTAACAAACATCCCCCCCCCAGTTGCTAGACACTAATCTACCCTCCAGCTAACTGCTAATAGACTCTCCCCCAAGACCACCTCAAACTATTGGACAGCTTTCCCAACCCCACTACACGTCCCCAACCCCCGCAAATACACAAATCCCTTTCCACGGACATCTGTTCCTGGCACCCACCTGTGCACATATGCTCACTGCCTCTGTCATATCCGCCACAATCCTCTCTTGCACATTTGGCCCACCATCATACAATCCACACCTTCTACACTTGGTGCACCCTTGCCATACCCTGTGTGCTCCTTTTCATAATGTCTGATAACCCCCGGACTCCTCTCTTGCACATTTTGCCTGCAGTCATACCCCTCCACTTTTTATTATTTTTTTTTTTTTTGCACATTCTGCCCACCGACCTACCCTCTGCACCCTTCTCCTGCATACACTGACTGTCCTCATTTCTTCCGTACTCCTCTCCTTTTATACAGTGGATATAAAAAGTCTACACACCCATTAAAATGTCAGGTTTCTGTTATGTAAAGAATTAAACCAAGATCAATTATTTCAGAACTTTTTCCACCTTTTTAATGTGACCTATAAACTGTACAATTCGGTTTAACAACAAAACTTTAATCTTTTAGATGGAGGGAAGTAAAAATAAAAAAAATAAAATAATAATGTTGTTGCATAAGTGTGCACACCCTCTTATAACGAGTGATGTCAGTACACACCTGCCGCCATTAAATGAAGTGCCTTTTATTAACTCCAAGTACAGTTCAGCTGTTCTAGTAGGTCTTTCCTGACATTTCCTTAGTCCCATACTACAGCAAAAGCCATGGTCCACAGAGAGTTTCCAAAGCATCAGAGGGATCTCGTTAAAAGGTATCACCAGGGTGGATTTGATTTAAATCACTAGTAAAAAGGCTTGATTTAAATTAACTCTATTTAGAATCATAATTTTTAAAGGGCAACTGTCATTTTTGTTCCGCAGCTGCTCCTCCTCTGACCCGCTGTTGACTCACCGACAGTCCCATTCACTTTTGTAACCTCTAAAATCTCTATTTCTGATTTATTAATCACAAAATATGATATGGGTTAAATGAGAGTTCTATGACCAGGAGGAAAGGCTTTGAATATAATAACATTTATTACAGGTAGTTAAAAGTCAAGCTAATACACAAATCCCTAGCACATCAAGGCAGAAAATGCTAGGTTGAAATAAATATATATATATATATATATATTATATTATATTCCTTCAGACCGTGATCTACAAGCATGTTTAGTTACAAGTAGCAGGGCATACCTTCCCCTGCTACATGCCATCCTACCTGCTGGCTGGTTCCCCCGGCAAGGCGCGTCTGCCTCCTTTACTCAGAGAGTATCAAAAACCAGCCTGATCCCTCATTGGCTGGCTTAGCGTGAGTTCTGATTGGTTACTTAGTCTAAGCCAGCCCCCTTACAGCAACTCCCACCAGTGATGTAGAAAAAACTTGAATGGTCTCACTTCGTTACCTATCCCGCCATGGGGTCGTTTATAGTGAATAGGTGACAAACAATGGAATTGGCTAAACCATTGTTGGTGTCAAGTATCGGCCCCGCCATGTCTGCAATTAACTTCAGCTTGCCCAGCTTTAACTGCAAGCAAAAGGAGACATATTCATAATTACAATATTTCACAGATATTTATGGAAATTTCACATAAACGCCATAAGGCAACACTTTAATGGGACGGCTGGTGATGCGGCAGTGACGCAACAAGGTGAGGGATGTGGCGGCAGCAGGTTAGTGGATACCCGCTAACAGGCGTTGCCATGATGGATCTGAAATGACAGGTGCTCTTTAACTGTAAGGACTTATTTTTGCTGGTAGTTGGAATCTTTAATATTTGCAAATAAAATGAAGGTTTCCTATTTAGAATAATAAGCTGTTAGGTTAGTAAAACAGTGATATTTTAACCGATTCAATCGTACAGTTTGTAGTGTACATAGATTTGCAAAACAATGGGATAAAGGAATATTTCCATGGTTACTGTGACACTGTGTGATCAATGCACTGCATGGTATCTCAGCTTGCAGAGCTTGGATTCATTGAATGAGTTTACCAAAAATCAAAATATTGCAGAATAGACCGCCTCATGCTACATAACTAAGCTCCATTTCATGCTGAATAAATTAAATCAATATTGTATCTTTAAATAGAAAACTATCTTTGGCTAGATTTTTACGTCAAAAGCATTTTATTAAAATAATTTAAATAAAAATCAAAAAAATAAAATTATTATTATTATTATTATTATTATTATTATTGATATTTATACACCCTGGGTATCAGTCAGGAGAAGGGTACAAAATAATTTCCAAGGCATTAGATATACCAGGGAACACAGTCATTAAGTGGAGAAAATATGGCACAACAGTGACATTACCAATAACTGGACTTCCCTCCAAAGATAATGGAAAGGCGAGAAGAAAACTGGTCAGGTAGGCTGCCAAGAGGCCTACAGCAACATTAATGGAGCTACAGGAATATCTGGCTGTGTGGTACATGTGATCACAATCTCCCGTATTCTTCTTCATATGTCTGGGGTATTTTTGTAGAGTAGCAAGACGGAAAACCCTTTCTTACGAAGAAAAACATCCAAGCCTGACTAAATTTTGTAGAAAAAATACGTCTGAAGTCTCTCAAAAGCATGTGGGAAAATGTGTTATGGTCTGATGAAACCAAAGTTGAACTTTATGGCCATAATTCCATTAAGATATCTTCAGCACAAAAACAACACTGCACATCACCAGAAGAACACCATACCCACTGTGAAGCATGGTGGTGGCAGCATCATGCTTTGGGGCTGTTTTTCTTCAGCGGGAATAGGGATCTTAGTCAAGGTAGAGGGAATTATGAACAGTTCCAAATACCAGTCAATACTTGCACAAAACCTTCAGGCTTCTGCTAGAAAGCTGAAGATGAACTTAATCTTTCAGCATGACAACGACCCAAAGCATACATCCAAATCAACAAAGGAATGGCTTCACCAGAAGAAGATTAACGTTTTGGAATGGCCCAACCAGAGCCCAGACCTGAATACCATTGAATATCTGTGGGTTGCTCTTTAGAGGGCTGTGCACAGGAGATGCCTTCGCAATCTGACAGATTTGGAGTGTTTTTGCAAAGGAGAGTGGGCAAATATTGTCACCCAAAAAAATAATAATAATAATAAGAGTGCTGTATTCAAATCCAAAAGGTGCTTCAACAAAGTATTAGTTTTAAGGGTGTGCACACTTAAGCAACCATTTTATTTTTATTTTATACTTCCCTCCACCTAAAATTTTTCAGGTTGTTGTTCAACCGAGTTGTACAGTTTATATGTCACATTAAAGGTGGAAAAAGGTCTGAGATTATTTATCTTTTATATATATATATATATATATATATAATATATATATATATATATATATATATATATATATATATATATATATATATATATTATATATATTATTTCATATATTTTTTTTTTTTTTTTTTTTTTTTTTTTTTTTTACATCGCAGAAACCCCCCTTTTCTTTTTTTTTTTTTTTTTTTATATATATCCACTGTGTATTGACCACTGTCATACACCCACCACTTCTATACTGCACATGCTGTCCTAATGCTGCTCTCATCTGCACATTTTACCCACTTCGTCATTTGTAATATCCCCCTGCCTTTTTTTGTTTGGATAGGGCATACGTTTTGCTAGTTGTATTTTAAAGGAAAATGTAAAAGGCACACTTTTTTGTCTTTTTACAGATTTTTTTTTTTTTTTTTTTTTTTTTTGCATCTTAGTTTGGCAAACCCCTGAAGCTTTTTTTGCAGCCACTTCCTGTCTACATGAATTACAGCTGCATGGCACTTCTCAGCTTGGGTTTCCTGATGGTAATCACAGTGGCCTATGCCCGTGCAATGTGTTAAAATGTCCACTTGTGGTCCCTGTGGGACAAGGTAACAGCAAAGGAGCACAACTGGGAAATGGGGACAAAACGTTGCCACCCTATAATAGGAAGTGTCTGCAAAACCTTTATGAGATTACCGGGTGTTATTTTAATGAAAGCTTCTGATTTCAAAAGATTGAAAATTACTTTTAAAATGACACAGACATGGTAAAGCTTTCAGTATTTAAGATTTTAGTTTACATACTTTTAAAGTGGTTCTAATAGAAGAAGTTTTTTTTTTTTTTTCTTACCGTAAATACATTCTATGTATTCAGGTAAAAAACCTCCCCCCTTTATACTTACCTGAGCACTATCCTGGTCCAGCGACGTAAATGAGAGCAGCGGCACTCCCTGGTCTCTCTGTCCTCATTGGCTCACACAGCAGTGGGAGCCATTGGCTCTTGCTGTTGTCAATCACTGCCAATGAGAAAGCAGGGGACTGAGCTGAACCACACTGTGTGTGTCAATGGACACTCATAGCTTGGCTTGGGAGCGGGCATGCTCGAGTGCCCCCATAGCAAGAGGCTTTTTATTGGGGCACTCGGCAGGGTGAAGGATCCAGGACCACCAACGGGAGACCAAAAAAAGAGGAGGATCGAGGCTGCTCTGTGCACAACCCATGCACTTTTATAACACTTTTATTAAAAAAAGAATCACTTTAAGCACAGGCATTTCTTGCGTTTTATTAATGGTTCCCTGTTGTATGATTACTTTCATATGTAAATTATAAGACAGAGGTACTTCAATCTTTCGACTCCTGCCTTGGAATGCTTGGAAGAATACTGAAGGGTAGTGTGAATAAAGCTTATCTCCTCTATTGCTTTACTGCTATCTTCCCATTGTTAGCATATTGCATGAGAGCTGGATTACAGTTTAATAGCTGCTGCTAATGGAGCTTGCTAAGACTTCATTGAAAGTTTCATGGACCACGAGAGTGTTTAATTGTCCCACATAAAACCTTAATTAATGATCAACACTAATTAGGATCCTGCATTATCTCCTGTCAGTATAAGCGTTTCTTCTCTCTGATGCGGTGCCGGTAACTGAAAATGCAGCAACTGGGAGGAGATTGCTGAGCTGGGCTGTTAACAAACGTATCAATACCTGAGTGTCTGGCTCTGGTGTTTAGTCCTGTTTACAGTCAGATCCCATTTACATCGGATGCTTTTTACTTTGGTGCTTGCAGAATTGGATTTTTTGATGAAAAATAGCTTTACTAACAAGACAAGAGCAGTACTGGTGAGTGGCGTGCTAGTGCCGTGACCAAGCTGCCTCGTAATCAGCATTCACACTATGCCGTATTGATCAGCACTAATGAATTTTCAAGCCTCTATTTTTCATTTTTTTTTTTTTTAGAAGTAACCACTAAAGACTGATTACAAATATAACAAAAACGTTGTTTGTGCCTTTTTTTTTGATTAATTTTTTTTATTTATTTTTTACCTTCTGTGGTAACATTTTATAATAAATAATGATGGCCTTTCTATTAAACAAATAAAAATATTCAGAATCCAGCCAAAAAGTAGATTAGAAGACATTGTAATACTTTAAAGTCCTGTTGTGTAAATGCAAGCGTTACAGGCTAGGTTTTGTCAAAACAATTAAAAACGGCAAAAACAGCAAACGGCTGCGCGCATTGGGTCCCCCGCCGTGCAGTCCGCGCACCCTCTGGTGGCCAAAAAAAGGATGGACGTACCCGTATGGGTTTTCACCCAGGGGAGCCATTCTGTCGCAGTATATCTGCGGGACATGGTCGGGACCCAGTTAAAGCGGAAGTAAACCCTTTGATTTAAATGGTTAAAAAACAATGGCATGTCGGAAATGCTACCTGTCACATTGACTATGCTTTCAACCAAACTGTCAAACCATCCAATGGCTGGTGTCATAACTGATCACATGTGCAGCATCATGGCAGTTGAAGATTGAACAGAGGCCAAGATGGCAGCTTCCTTGGCTGAAAACGATAGGAGGGTTTTCTTCCACTTTACCAAAGCACATATGTCTGTAGTGTTTACTTGTCAACCATAAGAAAAGCCTTTTTTCTTTATTTTTTCTTTCAGAAACTTTTTTTTTTCAGCAGCTGAATAGATGCCCCCTACTTACTCTTATGTCATAGTGCAGTGTTAATTTTGTGTCAAATTTTGATTTTGTTTTAGTTAGTCTTTTGACTAAAATGCCATTTTAGTTTTCAGTCCTGTTTTAATCATCTGAATTGTTTTAATCGTATTTCAGTAATTTTCAGTAATTTTAATTTAGTTGACAAATATTTTCATCAATGAAAATAACATTGCCGGCACACTGTAAATTACAGGTCCCTCTGCTCAAATTACCCCCGCCCCCCCTTTTTTTTTTTATGTTTTGTCTTAGGCTTTAAATAGAAATAATTAAAGCTTACTGTATTTGAAACGATATATTTTAATTTTTTTTAGATAAAGTATGCCCACTGGCGGTATTTCCATTAGGGTATAACCATGCCAATTGTCAGAAAAGGCCCACCTGGCTCTGCCTTGCATTTAGGCTCATGGCTGGGTAAGCGTTGATGTGCAGAAGTACACGTGTGTGTTTGGCACTAGGTCAAGTGTCAGTCAATGTATAAAGACTCTAAAGAAAGGGAGAATCTGCTGACCTGCTAATTTGTATGGTGTGGATTGCTGTTTTTAACCTGGCTTATTCTCAACCCTACTTTTGGAATCTCCTTGCCTGTTCTTCAATTTGTTACATCAGTCTTCTTTCTGATTGTGCTTCTACCTTGTGATTTTGGTTACTGACCCGGCATGACCCTTGACTCCACGCCTAACCTGAGTGTTGCAGGACCTGGCCTTTTCCTGATCCTGTTTCTGTATTTGTCTTTATGGATGCTAACCATCAGTGGTCTACTCTGCTTGTCAGTCTCCAGTGGTATAACTACCGGTTTGGGTCACCGGCTTAACGTGTATTATATCTCCTTTGCAGACAATTTGTCTATTGCATCTGCTTTATATTTGTTACATGTTCTCAGTTACATAGCATGTAAAAAAAAAACAAAAAAACTTATCATTTGTGTCTCTTTTCTGGAAACGACAGCACTGTAAAATCCAACTAGTTCTATTTGTTTATAAGGGAGCTGGGTATCTGTGTTTGTACTGTCTGTACTGTGCAGGCGGGTATTCATTGCCAATTGTAAACTAGATTTGAACACTGTCTGGGTCCTTTCACATGGGCTTGTCCGCCCACCGGACTCCACTTGCTCAGCGGGGGATTGATCCGCTGAGCAGGCGGATGACAGATCCGTCTCCGCTCACTGTGCAGAGATGGACCCATCATAGTCCTGCTCTTCTCTATGGGCAGATCGGATGAAAACTGTATGTTTTCATCTGATCCCATCCGCCAGGCGGATGGAAAATAGGGTCTCCATCCATCTGGATTTCATGGACTGGATCAGATCGGACAGCAGTGGGTGTCAGCGGACATGTCACCGCTGATATCGGCTGCCCCCAAAGAGGTGAATGGAGGCTCAGATCAGGTCCGCCTGAAAAACTGACAAACGTACCTGATCGGAAAGCCTTGTGAAAGGGGCCTCTATCCTAACAAAGGGGTAAAGATGTAGAAGCTTGACGCCTTCTTTTCCTGACCTCTCAGCAGGTATTCATGCTACTGTTTGCTCCTATATTACCTGTAGCTTTGTCATTCTCCTCTCTGGTCTCCAACAGGTATGTGACGTAAGCAGGAGAGGGGAGAGCTTACCAGTGGCAGCACTAAAATCCTGACAGAGGCTCTAACCGTTCTCCAGGCTACTAAAGAGTGTGATTGGGGGCAGGTTGTGAGGGGAAATCTTCCCTACAGGGGCACTGCAGTAAAATCTGAACCTGCGGTGCTGAGTGGAAAAGTAAGTGAACCCCTTGAGTTAACAGCTGGTTAAACCTCCCTTTTGGCAGCAGTTACTTCAAGTGGGTGCTTTGCAATTTTACGTTGAGGAACATTTTTGTGAAATAATTTTTAGATGTGGCTTGTCAAAGATTGGTGAACCTCGGTCCATCTTTACTTCTTCGACAGTCTGACTCTCTAATATGCTCTTTGTATACCTAATCATGTTACTTACCTTTTGCCAATTATCCGACTTGGTTACAAAATGTTCTTCCAGCTCTGACTTGCCAATTTTTTATTGCCCTGTAGCAACTTTTTTGAGTCCCCTCCCTGCCACCAATTTCAAAATACTTAATTTTTTTCTCTAAAATTGTAAATTTTCTCATTTTAAACATTTGACATGTTTTCTATTGAGAATGTGAATAAAATATGTTTTATGAGATTTGCTTTCTGTTTTTTTTTATTGTAGATTTTACACAGCATCCCAATTTTTTAAATTGGGGTTGTACATGTCTGGTGTGAATGGCTCTCTTGAGGTCATTCCACAGCATCTCAATGAAGGTTAAGGTCTGGGCTCTAACTGGGCTACTCCAAAAGGCGCTTTTTCTTTTTTTTGAAGCCAGTCTGTGGTAGATTTACTTTGATGTCTTGGGTCATTGTCCTGCTGCATCGCCCAACTTCTACCAAGCTTCAGCTGGTGGACAGCCACCCTGACATTGTACTGTTGGATATTTTGGTAAACTTGGGAACTCATTTTCCCCTCGATGGCAAGTGGTTCAGGCCCTGAGGCAGTGAAGCAAGCCCAAATCATGATGTTCCCTCCACCATACTTTACCGTTAAAATTGTGTTTTGATGTTGGTAAGCTGTGCCTTTTTTGCTAATACATAGTGCTGAGTATTACTGCCAAACAATTAAACTTTTATTGCATCAGTCCACAAAACATTTTCCCATCAGTGTTCTGGTTTGTCAAGATGCTCTTTGGAAAATTTCAGGCACGCAGCAATGTGGACTGATGAACAGGGATGCTTGTCAGTTACAGCCTTTAGCTGTTACTTTTTAGTTCCTCTTTACCTCACTGAGGAGTTTGCATAGTGCCTTCAAAAACACTGCTTTAATTCATCCCAAGGGTGTTCTATTGGGTTGAGGTCAGGACTCAGGCCAGTCAAGTTTCTTCACCACAAACTCGCTCATACATGTCTTTATGGATGGTGTGTGTGTGTGTGTGTGTGTGTGTGTGTGTGTGTGTATATATATATATATATATATATATATATATATATATATATATATATATATATATATATATATATATATATATATATATTTATATTTATGTGTGTGTGTGTGTGTATAATATGTATGGCTGTGGAAATTAAAGATTAATTCCTCAATTTATTATTATTTTTTTTTTTTATCGATATAAAAATTCTTTTGATCAGTACTGACCTCTCTGCCGGCTTCCGGGTCTTCAGGGAGTTCCGTCGGAGATCTGGTGATGTCGCGGACATCGACGGCACCGGACTCCTCCCCCCCCCTTCCCCAAGTGCCTCTGTCTGCTAACGAAGGGAAGGGGGAGGAGTCCGACGTTGAAGTTCTGATTGAACGTAACGCGTACGGGGGAGTAGCTATGCATGACGTCGCCTGCTGCTGTCCTACGGAACTAACACGATTGCCGGCTTTACATCTTTATGTGAGTAGTTTGTGTTTTGAACACAAAAATTAAATCTTATACATAAACGGTGAGCACTTAGATTTTTTCTTTCTACCCATGACCTGGCGTCCTCGCTGAGATCTAAGGAGACGTGAGAGAAGTTTATGGTCCGTGTTAACCCTTTTGATACCCGCTTGCATGACCACCTGTTTGCACAGGGGTCCATACCATAAGGTGAGAGTGATTAGTTAGACCGGAGGTGGAGGGATTGTCGCGCTACTGTGGGAAAAAAAAATTACTTGCGTCAGTGCTACAGTTTGAATTTAAAACGTATTTGTGTGAACTGTGAAGTTAAGTCATGGATTGTGGAAACTAACTAGTGTCGGGTGATTTGTATGTAGTGTATACCACATTTACCACTGACTAATGCAGAGTTTCAGTGCTCTGTATGTGCGCTATAATTAATCGAAATTAGTCGATTCAAAAAAAAAAAAAATCGATTAATCGAACACGAAAATTTTAAGCAGTAACAGCCCTAATAGATTATATATAATCTATCTCACACAAGTGAGTACACCCCTCACATTTTTGTAAATATTTATTATATATTTTCATGTGACAACTAGAGCTGCACGATTCTGGCTAAAATGAGAATCACATTTTTTTTGCTTAGAAGATAGATCACGATTCTCGCTGCGTTTTTTTTTTTTCGTTTTTTTTTTCATTTATTGAAGTGTATTTTTTCCCCAAAAATTGCGTTTGAAAGTCCGCTGGGCAAATACAGTGTGACATAAATATTGCAGCAATTGCCATTTTATTCCCTAGGGTCTCTCCTAAAATATATATAATGTTTGGGGGTTCCAAGTAATCTTCTAGCAAAAATACTGATTTTAACTTAAAGAAGTGTCAGAAAAAGATTTAGACTTTAAGTGGTTAAACTTCCTGCATTTACACTTGAAAACTTGGCAGACTGCCCTGATTTTTTCTTTATGAACAGAAGTGTTTCCCTTTGATCTAAGAAGAGAGAGTTAGTTGCAATGTTTTATTTTAACAACTTGGCAGACTGCCCTGATGTTTTCTTTTGACAGCTGAATGAGCAGATAAAGTCTCTCCATTTGTTATATGAAAGAATCGGCAAACTCTGCAATAGAGATCGTCAGGGGGGTTGAATCGAGATCACGATTTTTCAACGATTAATTGTGCAGCTCTAGTGACAACACTGAAGAAGTGACGCTTTTCTACCATGTAAAGTAGTGAGTGTACACCTTGTATAACAGTGTAAATTTGCTGTCCCCTCAAAATAATTCAACACACAGCCTTTAACCACTTCCAGACCAGCCTTGTTTTGGATTTTAGGTGTTTACATGTTTAAAACTGTTTTTTTTGCTAGAAAATGACTTAGAACCCCCAAACATTATATATTGTTTTTTTTCTAACATCCTAGAGAATAAAATGGCGGTCGTTGCAATACTTTTTTTCACACCGTATTTGCGCAGCGGTCTTACAAGCGCACTTTTTTTGGAAAAAAGTCACTTTTTTGAATAAAAAAATAAGACAACCATAAAATTAGCCCAATTTTTTTTTGGATTGTGAAAGATAATGTTACGCCGAGTAAATTGATACCCAACATGTCACGCTTTAAAATTGCGGCCGCTCGTGGAATGGCGTCAAACTTTTACCCTCAAAAATCTCCATAAGCGACATTTAAAAAATTCTACAGGTTGCATTTTTTGAGTTACAGAGGAGGTCTATGGCTAGAATTATTGCTCTCGCTCTACCGATCGCGGCGATATATCACATGTGTGGTTTGACTACCGTTTTCATATGCGGGCGCTGCTCACGTATGCGTTCGCTTCTGCGCGCGAGCTCGTCGGGACGGGGTGTTTTAAAAAAAAAATTTTTATTATTTATTTTACTTAATTGTATTTTTTACACAGTTTTAAAAAAAAAAAAATAATTGATCACTTTTATTCCTATTACAAGGAATGTAAACATCCCTTGTAATAGAAAAAAGCATGACAGGTCCTCTTAAATATGAGATCTGGGGTCAAAAAGTCCTCAGATCTCATATTTGGACTTCAATGGGAAAAAAAAAAAAAAAATTAAAAAAATGACATTTGTAAATTTCCCTTTAAGACGTATGGGCGGAAGTGACGTTTTTGACGTCGCTTCCGCCCTCCTATGGTATAGAGATGAGTGGCGGCCATCTTAGCCTCACTCATCTCTATACACAGGCAGGGAACGGACCCGATCGCCTCCGCCGCTGCCGACGGTTCCGGTAAGCGGCGGAAGGCACGGGAGAGCGGCGGGAGGGGGGGGCACCTCTCCCGCCGCCGATAACGGTGATCTCGCGGCGAATCCGCCGCGATGACCACCATTATCGGAAAGGGGACCGCTCACTGTAAAGAGGGATACCTCGGTTGTGGCAGCAGCTGCTGCCGTTACCGAGATATCCCTCTTCAAAAAAAATGACGTATATATACAGTGAGCGGTCGTGAAGTGGTTAATGTCTAAACCGCTGGCAACAAAAGTGAGTACATTCTTAAGTGAAAATGTCCAAATTGGACCCAAAGTGTCACTATTTTGTGTGGCCACCATTATTTAATAGCACTGCCTGAATCCTCTTGGGCATGGAGTTCACCAGAGCTTCACAGGTTGCCACTGGAGTCCTCTTCCACTCCTCCATGATGACATCACGGAACTTGTGGATGTTTGAGACCTTGCGCTCTTCCACCTTCCATTTGAGGATGCTCAATAGGGTTTAAGTCTGGAGACATGTTTTTCCAGTCCATCACCTTTGCCCTCAGCTTCTTTAGCAAGGCAGTGGTCATCTTGGAGGTGTGTTTGGGGTCGTTATCATATTGGAATACTGCCCTGTGGCCCAGTCTCTGGAGGGAGGGGATCATGCTCTGCTTCAGTATGTCTCACAGTACATGTTGGCATTCATGGTTCCCTCAATAAACTGTAGCTCCCCAGTGCTGGCAGCACTCATGCAGCCCTAGACCATGACACTCCCACCACCATGCTTGACTGTAGGCAAGACACACTTGTCTTTACTCCTCACCTGGTTGCTGCCACACACTCTTGACACCATCTGAACGGAAGAAGTTTATATTGGTCTCATCAGACCACAGTACATGGTTCCAGTAATCCATGTCCTTAGTCTGCTTGTCTTCAGCAAACTGATTGCAGGCTTTCTTGTGCATCATCCTTGGAAGAAGCTTCCTTCTAGGATGCTAGGCATGCAGACCAATTTAATGCAGTGTGCGGCGTATGGTCAGAGCACTGACAGGCTGACCCCCCACCCCTTCAACCTCTGCAGCAATGCTGGCAGCACTCATACGTCCATTTCCCAAAGACAACCTCCGAATATGACACTGAGCAAGTGCACTCGACTTCTTTGGTCGACCATGGCGAGGCCTGTTCTTAGTGGAACCTGTCCTGTTAAACTGCTGTATGGTCTTGGCCACCATGCTGCAGCAATCTTCTTATAGCCTAGGCCATCTTTTTATGTAGAGCAACAATTCTTTTTTCAGATCCTCAGTTCTTTGCCATGAGGTGCCATGTTGAACTTCCAGTGACCAGTATGAGGAGAGTGAGAGCGATAACACCAAATTTAACACACCGCTCCCCATTCACACCTCAGACCTTGTAACACTAACGAGTCACATGACCCCAGGGAGGGAAAATGGCTAATTGGGCCCAATTTGGACATTTTCACTTAGGTGTGTACTCATGTTTGTTGCCAGCGGTTAAGACATTAATGGCTGTGTGTTGCGTTATTTTGAGGGGACAGCAAATTTACACTATTATACAAGCTGTACACTCACTAGTTTACATTGTAGAAAAGTGTCATTTCTTCAGTGTTGTCACATGAAAAGATATAATAAAATATTTACAAAAATGTGAGGGGTGTACTCACTTTTGTGAGATACTGTATATAGGTAGAGAGATGACGTGGACATCAGAGGTTTTATAATACATTCATTATATTGCCACATCTCCACCCTGGGCATTGTATATTCACATGGATTTTTTTTAGGATTTTAGCTTATAATCTGCTCACCTGAGGGATTTTGCACACAGTTGTCCAGGAATCTCCTGTGTTATCGTCCTTTCAGTTCAGCTTTAGTAGAAAAGCTTTGATACTCTTTAATATAACGCTATGAAGTCTCCAGGAGGCATGCCTGCAGTGTATACTGTGAATACAAATGAATAGCTGTTGCCAACAGGCTTTATTGAGATCTAAACTGAGATTGATCAATGCTAAATGTAGGAGAATTCCGACAACAATCTTGATCTCGAACCATGCCCATGTGTACTAACCCATTATTTCACCTATAAATCTGTAAAGAGAACTGATTTTGTACAAAGTGAAGCCTATGAAGGCTTGATTGAGAAGGTCAATTTATGAGCTTGTATTCTTTACTCTTATAAGTAAGAGTGAGAGCTCCGGCATTAACTATTGCGTAGTGTTGTGTGATATTTTTTCTGTGCCCTCTACAACTTGGGGCCCTTTTCTACCGGCTTACCAGTCAGGTCTATTTTTCAGGCAGACGTGTTTAGAAGCTGCGTGCAGCTCTTTAGGCAGGCTGATGTAAAAGGAAATGTGTCTTGTTTACACTCGCCTATCTTGGAGTCCATCCAGAAAAAAAAAAAAAATATAGGAAAAGGACTGCATTTTTTTCTGTTTTCGGGACCTAAACATGATGGATCGGAGGTAGCCTGATGTAAATGGGCACAAATCTATTTACATCCGGCTGCTAATAGTGCTATCGCACGTCCACCTGTGTTTGCTTCGCACAAACTGAGAAGGCATGAATGTAATGATAAACTAACATTTGTCCTGTTCAGCTCTGATTCAGCAGGCGGTCTGCCCGTGTATGCCCTGCTGTATGAAAGAGCCCTTAGGGTCAATAAACAAAGCTAGCACCCCAGCATATATAATATTCCCTACTTTTCAAGTGTCAATACATTTAGCTTCAGAGCTTTAGAGTTGGAGTCCAATAAGATTTGCAATTTGCAGTCATATTTCTGAAAAGAATGGCTCCTTTTTAAAGTGGTGGTAAATTCTTAATGGAAAAAAAAAAAAAAAAAGGTACCTCCTGCAAAGCAATATCATAATTGAGTGTGTCGGGACCCCACAGGGCAAGGACTGCGCTATACCACAGATGGACACCAGTGGCAAAAAGCGCCCTGAGGCGATTCAGTTTGCATAGGTAGCACTATACAAGTCATTCATTCATAATGTGCTAGTATGTACCACTATGAAAGACTTACCGTATTTATCGGCCTATAACACGCACCTTCATTTTAAGAGGGAAGTGTTCAGGAAAAAAAACGTACATTTTAAATAAAGAACTCTGAACAAAATTGGGGTCACAGCTCATCAATGCAGCCTCACCAGTGCCCATCTGCAGCCACTAAATTGCCCAACAGTGCACCCTGCTAAGTGCCCATCTGCAGCCATTAAATTGCCCAACAATGCAGCCTGTTTAATGCCCATCTGCAGCCATTAAATTGCCCAACAATGCAGCCTGTTTAGGGCCCATCTGCAGTCTCACCTTTCCCATCATTGCAGCCTCGCCAGTTGGATTATCCCTGCTGTCTCTGAGCGCCGCTGAATTACACAGAGCCACAATCTCCTGTGTACCCGGTGCTCCGACACTCACAGCCACAGGAGGCGTGGCTGAGTGTGACGGAGAGCTGGGTACACAGGAGATCGCAGCTCTATATAATTCAGCGGCGCTCAGATATATAAAGACAAAAAATGTGGCGCTAAATAAAACATGTGAGAACACTCATTTCGGACGAAACTATGAAATCACGGCCATTAATGGGTGTTCGGATATAATGTGAAAAAAGTGAAAAACTTTAATCATGTGAGCACTACGTGAAGAACGTATAGCGATTAACAAACAAATCCTAATCAGCGGCGCTCGCTGTGATACAGAGTGGTACCATGCTAGATGATACCAACGTGACGAGGTCATGTGACACGGAACCGTCGCATGATAGAAAGACAGACATGACGTGAAGGGGGCACGCAGGCACGTGGGTAGGACGTCCAATGAGGGCTGGCCTACAAGTGACACAGTGAGACATACAGCAAGCACGAAGGGCCAACCAACGCTGACGCAAACCAGAGACGGCAACCACATGGTGGTGCGTCAACCAATAGGGCGAGAGGGGTGACGTGTGCAAGTGTGCGGCCTCATCGAATCAACATGTTCAAATTTGTTGACTTCAAGCCAATAGGGGTTTGGCAAGTGCGCAAGTGCCATGCATGGGAACGGCTGTGAAAAACAATATCGCATGTAGCAAAAATGTGAAAATGTGTATATATAGATGTACAATGGGGGCTACATAAATGACTGTAGACCTGGGTAAATATAAGCTCAGATCCACGTATTATTGACATCTGGGGACGGATAGGTATACTGACAAAAGTCACAAAACGGCCAATCATAGGCAGTCTGAAAATGTATGTTTAAATCTATCCATTGCAAAATGGAAGTGAATTAAAATATAAATATAAATTGATATGATAATATGAAAATGGAACCATGGCCAGGCTGTTCACAATGAATCACCACAATCATTATGAGTATTACATACCAAAAAAATCATATGACATCACATTATGGTAGGACAAGGACTCATGGTGAACTCATAATCAAGTCCTATGCCATCACGAAAGACATTATTACTAAAACCAGATGCGTCATGAGACACCTAGGCGTCCCATTAATGTACAGCCATGACGTATCAGGGTAAATACAGATTACAATACCAACATGTTCATGTATAGAGTACAAAATTTATCTAATGGTAAATGTAGCTATTGGGCCAAAGAACAAAAGCACTCTCAACATGAATAAGGGGTCGACCTCCACAAGGGGTGGAGGAAATACCCCAAAAGTGCAACAATGACCTACAGAGTGTGACACAGCACCCACACGGAAGAAAAAATCTGTAACTATGGGCTGATAGTATCATGGTAAATGCTAAAAATACCCCATAGACACTGACAAGAAATATCAAGTGAAACAGTATTACGAGCGGTTGATGAACGCATTTATGTCCCACTCGATGTTGAGGCCGAAGGGGACATAACACTTCATCTGATGTATCCAAGAAGTTTCTAGTTTAGATACTCCGCGTACACTGGATTCCCCTCTCCAGTGCGGTACGAACTTATCTATAACTTGAAAAGTCGAACCTGCCGGATTTTTACTGTGATGAGAAAGAAAATGTTTTGGAACACTGTGATTAGTGCGGCCCGCCCTAATGGCTGCGATGTGTTCGTTCACTCTGATTGCAAATGTGCGGATAGTGCGGCCAATGTATTGCTTGCCACAAGGACAAGTAATAAGGTAGACGATGTACTTCGTATGGCACGTGGCAAAACACTTCATTTTATATTGTTTGCCAGTGTGAGTAGATTTGAAATTTTCACATTTTCTATTAAAAGAGTTGTTTTTGCAGACATTACACTTACGGCATGGAAAGAACCCTTTCATATCATGAAAGAAAGTGGGAGGACATGGAGGATTTATGATGTTTGGTGCGATTCTGCCTCTTAAAGATGGAGCGCCTCTATAAATCACTCCCCCGCGATCAGGAAGAATAGAATTCAGAACATGATCATTCTTTAACACTCTCCAGTGTTTATGTATGATATTTTTGATTTGCCTGTGCTGAACAGAAAAATCGGTAAGAAATGACCATCTATGTTTATTTTCTTTGACCGTGGGAGGTCTTTCGGTTAATAGTCTCACGATCAATCGAGGACACTTTTTTGATCTCGTCATCGATATGGGCAAGTTCGTATCCCTTATCAAGGAATCTGCCTTTAAGTGTTTCGGCCTGCTCCAGAAAATCGGACACCTGTGAACAGTTACGTCTGATCCTCATGAGCTGGCTACGGGGCACTGATTTAAGCCATGAAGCGTGATGGCAGCTGTCGACCGGAATGTAACCATTCCGGTCAGTAGCTTTAAAAAACGTTTTGGTCACAAACCGATCTCCGCATGTACTGATTTCCAGGTCGAGGAAATGAATGGTGGAACGGCTAGCTTCATACATGAGCTCTATTCCTATGTTATTATCATTGAGCTGTGACATGAACTGGTCTAGGGAATCAGTAGAACCCTTCCATAGGAGGAGGATGTCGTCGATGTACCTGGACCACAACACTAATTGTGGAGGGTCCAGGACATAGACGACATCCTCCTCCCATTTGGCCATAAATAAATTGGCCAGACTGGGGGCGAACTTGGCGCCCATCGCGACACCCCTAGTTTGGAGATAATACTGGCCGTTGTACCAAAAATAGTTGTGTTTGGTAGCATATAATAACAGGTCCATGATGTATCTTCTATGGGTGTTTGAAACGGCACCACTCCTACCAAGGAAGGTGTCCACTGCTTTTAAGCCGAGGTCATGGGGGATACAGGTATAGAGTGACGTGACGTCTGCACTGACAAGTAGCATATCGTTACTGTGTGATACTTGTTGCAGTTTTGATATGGTATGTCTAGTATCCTTAAGGTAAGAGGGTATCGCCTTGACCAGTGGTTGGAGATAAAAGTCAATGTATTTACCTATCCTGCTGGTGATGGAATCTAAACCACTGACTATCGGTCTACCAGGGGGTTGGGTGACACTCTTATGTACCTTGGGAAGGTAATATATGATGGGAATACGAGGTGATACAGGGATTAAAAAACTCTTTTCCTTTCTATCAAGGATCCCAAGATGCGCACCTGTATCGACTAAATCAATAAGTGTCCGTTTGTACTCCCGTGTAGGGTTTGTTGGCAACAGGCAGTAAGTGTCAGTGTCACTAAGAATTCGTGTCATTTCCAAATGATATGCCTCTTTATCTAAAATGACTATACCACCCCCTTTATCCGCAGGTCGGATTATTAGGTCTTTACGCTCACAAAGGGTTTTCAATCCAGTTTTGATGTCGGGGTCAAAATGGATCACTTTATTGGGGAGGGCATCAAGGTCTTTCAAGACCAGGTCTCTAAACACCTTGACCGATGGAGCGACGGGACATGGGGGATTAAAGAGGGAAGGGTTAGCAAGGCCGGAGTGCATAGTGTGTCCAGGATCATTGGGCACTATATGACTTCTAGGATTTGACAAAATATATCGCTGTATGTTTATTTTACGTACGAATTTATGTACATCGATAAATGTCGAGAACTTATTTAATTTTTTTGGAGGGACAAATTTAAGTCCTTTGTCCATAACTTTTTGTTCAGCGTCAGTCAGGGTCACTTTGCTCAAGTTAAAAATCCCACTAGCATTTAAACGCGTTTTCTTTTTCCTGGACCGCCTCCCCCCTCTAGAGCCACGCTTGGTTCGGGGTTTCGGCTGTGTTTTTCTTGGTCCCTGTGAAAACCCGGTGTGTTAGATGGTCTGGGCATATTATAATTGTATGGGGATCGACTATAATGCCCATAATCTTTATCACCCTGGGAATACTGTGAATTGTAGTTATCATGCGGTCTACCACCTCTAAGGGGTGAGGAACCTATTCCTGGTTTGGACCGGAGTTCGATATGTGGGCTGATTGTAATGGTCACTATGATATTGGTCGTCTCGTCTAGGGGACCGATCATATCCATAGTGATCATGATAAGCAATGGGTTCCTTTTTCGCTCTACCTCTGTTTCTATTATTACCTCTCCCTCTTCCATTTTGGGTTTGGTGGGAACCATTATGGCGAGGGTTAGGTGAATATACTGGATAGGGTGGCCGATTTGTGTTGTCATAACCATTCCGTTCAACCCTACTTGGTGGGGGTGGAACAATGATTGGGACAGAAGGTCTGTATTCAGAATGATCTGACACTTCCATAGAGGATTGGTCAACATTGGAATTATTGGCTTGTTGATCTTTAGTTTGCCAACTGAAGACACCATTGTTTTTGTAATCTGTATTATCTCTAATGTACTTTTTTTGTTTCTTAGTACGTTGTTCTTTTTCTTCTTTTTCCAAGTGATTTTTTAAATTTGTTGACAAAGTATTATATTCAGTGGTTGTTTTAAATGGTTGGAGTTTTTCTCTAATTTCTTTAATTTCTTTATCAATAATGGTTCTTTTCAACCGTTTACGGTCATTCAAGAATCCTCAGACAGCAGGGATCGGTGTATAATACCCACACACGATTTCCCCCTGATTTTCAGGGGGAAAAAGTGAGTGTTATATGCAGATTAATAGGATAACTTAAAACAAAGCCCTCCAGTGGCGCACTGTCACTGCTGCAGAGGCTTCAATCCTCACCTGGTCTTCCTTCTGGATTTGCAGGTGCCGGGCAGCTTGATGTGCTGAGCCACAATGACGTCAGCGGGAGCCTCGGCCACGGCACACAGCTATGAAGGAATGGCACGGGCATGCTGTTTCTTCAGAGTTCTTGCACTGGTGACGCCAAACTGTGCATGTTTTTAAGATATTCATTTTACCTACAGGTCAGGTTTATTATAAGCTGACCTGTAGGTAAAAATAAAAAAATTAGTTTACTACTGCTTTAAACAAACCCCGTACCACCCAGCTACAAGTGGACCCCCCCCAACAGGAGATTCACAGACACATGTCGCTGGGTGAATAAAGACTGGTGAGGATGGAACACATAAATCCCATATAGAAATCACTGGGCAGCATGGAGCCGCTATTCGTCAGTATGCTCACCACCTCTTGTCTCACAGAAGGGGAGGTTGTAGCAAATCCTCATGCTCTGTATAGTCCATGCTTGCCAGTTCCAGTTACATAGTCAAATAGCCTGGGAGGATTGAAGTCCTGCGAAGCCAGTCTGCTTCCCAATAGTTGGGTGGGGTGGAAAGGTGGGTCAAGCAGGATCACCTGAGTTGCGTGGTGACATCACGCTGACCGTTTTCGTTCACCTATCAGAGAACTTCTTCAGAGCAAGGAGGGACCAGTGTGTCACTGTGAACTGACATACTCATTTACAGCCACCGGGTGTCCTCGGTGTGCACTTCCCTCGTAGATGCTCGCCACCGTTCTCATTAAATACAAAGTGCATATAAAGAGCTATCCACACAATTATAAGGACACATGAATACAAAAAAACAATAGAAGAATTACAAAGTAAAAAAAACAGCATAAATATCAAGAGGTTCAAACAAGATAACAAAAATGACAGTGATCAATACAGTGATCAGTGCTAAAAAACAAATGCACTGTATAAATTACACTGGCAGGGAAGGGGTTAACACCAGGGGTGATCAAAGGATTAAGTGTGTCCCCGGGAGATGTTTCTAACTGTGTGGGGGTTTATCACAGGGAGTGCACAGAGATCGCTGTTCTTGATTACTAGGAACAGATGATCTGCCTTGTTTACAGAATGGGGGCAGATCCCCATTTTGCATCTGTGTGGCGCGATCGTGGTTGGCTGGTGGACATCGCAGCCGCGGGACCCACACATCGGCTCCTGCTCCAGTATCTGTTACACGAAGTGACATACGAGTACATTGTTTCGTGTATTAGAGCCGCACTATATCTGAGCAGCCTGGATCCTCCTCTTCTCGGGTCCCTCTTGGGGTCTCCTGGCCCCTCCCTCCTGTTGAGTCCCCCCACAGCAAGCAGCTGTGAATCCATTCAGAAACGGCTGTGGTTAGGAACCCACCCCCTCTTGCTCCTCCTTGGCTAACTGACTTTGACAGCAGCAGAAGCCAATGGCACCGCTGTTGTGTCTCAGCCAATCAGGGGGGAGAGTCCCGAGGCATTCGTGGACATCACTGGATCGAGAGGGGGCTCAGCTTGGTATTAGGGGGGCTGCTGCACACAGGTATTTTAACTACATGCATAGAATGCATGAAGATAAAAAAAAAAACACCTGCCTTTTATAATCACTTTAATGGGCTGTCATTGGAAAACAGGCTTAAAGGATAAGTTCACCTTTACAGGAAAAAAATAAGTGCAGATATTTTTGCAGAAAAACAAATGTACATTTATTATTTTTTACAGGAGCCTGCAAAGCCTTGCACCCGTCATCAGCAGATAGGCTTCTGCCATTCTCTCTCCCAGCTTTCTGCCTGCACCTCCTGTATAGGCTTTTTAATTTGAAAGCTGAAAGAAGAGTGAATGGAATACAAGCATGCTATTAGTCCATTAAGAACTAGAAGCGGTCTGCAGCGGTGGAAGATGGGACTTGTATTTTCTTTATTTGCAGACCTCTATGAATTATGACATGGCTGTGCTGTTGGAGACCCGCACAGTGTCGCTAATTTCAATTGTGACAGCTGCTGAGAGGGAGAGGAACCCCCTCCTGCTGTCATGGGGAAGATGGTGTAGGGGTGCTGGAACATGTTTCATGTTACATTCTAAATATGGGTATAACATGTTCCAAAGGTGAACGTTCAAGTGTTAAAAAACAAAAAACAAAAAAACAACAACATAGCAACAGTTATATTGTGTCTGCTTCTGTACTATATTTTGATATCAGCCACTTCCATGCTTGACAGGAACATTTGCTTCTTTTACCTAACTGCACTTCCTTTGCAGTGGTGGCTTGAAGCTAAAGACTACACATATGTACATGCAGCCATGCTCTGTGCCGAGAGGCACAGGGAGGCAGGAGAAGACGAGGGCACGTGATCCAGCCACCTGCTATTGATTGGCAGTAAAAGTTTATCCTGCATGCGCAGTACGAAGGCATGGTCTAAGGATTGTGGGATATGTAGTCTTACTTATGGCAATGGAGGGTGCAGGGCATGTGCGCTCTGATAAGAAGTTAAAGTTATCACTGCACCCAGAATCTGGGCGTGCATAAATCAATTACAGGTTTTTAAAGGCTTTACAAATTGGGGAATATCAAAATTAATGTAATTATTGACTATATTATATGCTTTTTAATACAGAAAATTGGTTTTATTATGAGGGTTAAAATGCTAATAAACCGAAACCCAAAAATGCAATATATTGCAGCTTACCAATCATCGTATGTTGTCGCTCCATTCGTTGTTTTTTATTTTTTTTTCCCCTCTGTTTTTACATCTGACCAGTAACAGACCTCCTGTATTAGTTCTCTCCCTCTGGATGAAGGAGCATAAGGGCAGCTTTGGACAGCAGAATTGTCAGTCGAGGCTAGGGGGACAGGAGTGTTGGCTGTACTGGCAGATTTGGATACACTGACAAATTGAAGCTAAACTCCGGCTAACACTTTATAAGCTGTAAAAGCAAACACTTTTGGATTAAAAAGAAATGAATAAAAGCTAATCATTGTAAGTACCCCTGTCAGTGTTGAAGTGGTTTGTCTCCATCCTCTTACTGTTGTATCTGCAGGACAGCGTGTTCTATTGAAATAAAATATTATTGGTTTGGGTGCAGCACAATCGTATTGTATTTTACGCAGGGTTTTAGGCATTGACTTCTATGTAGATCATCTGTTTTCATGAAAGCACAACAAAGTATTGCCTGCCACTTCTTTGTGCTTTCAGAAGATACACAGCCTAATAGAAGTAAATGGGAGCCCACCTCAAACCAAGTGTGACACACCCATACAATCATGCTGCACCCAAACTGCAATCCATCAGTGTTAACCCCGCCTTCCTGGCTGGATCACCAGGTGAAAATACAGAAAAGAAAGCCTAAAAAAAGAAAACAAATGCAGCTATTGCATCTAACAATTGATAAGCTGCAATATGTTTGCTTTTGGACTGACCATACTCCATTCATGTCTTCACTTCTTTATGAAAGCCAAAGACTGCCATGGAGCAGTTGTACTGCCACCCATACTACCACTCTAGAATAGATAAAATGTTTTATAATGTTTTTTTTTTACATAAAAAAACATCCATTAGTGGGAGTGACGCTGCAGATATGTATTATTATTATTATTATTATTATTATTACGTCAGCTTACTCTTTAGTGTACCCAATTTTGGGGAACTCTTTATTCCCTCCAGGAATCCAAGACCCAGTCTTTCAGACAATGAGACAAAATGGATATTTCCAGCTTTCTCATTTTATGTTAAATAATAATTGGCTGTCCATGAGTGAACTCATGGACAGAACAAATACATTCGGTTTAGACTACTGGAGAGCTCTTCAATTAACGGACTTTCTACGATTGCTACCGGCACTGGATACTCTGTTTAAATCTTACCAGATATGAGACTCTTTGCTCGAAAGGGGGGACATTGCGACACACCCTATCGGCGGTTTACAAATTATTGATTAGGCCACCTGAGGACCATCAGTTACAATGCCTTACGGACTGGGAGGTAGACATGGGACATAAGTTTAAGGAGTCACAGCGGCAAATAATAATGAGCCTTATACATGGAACCTGTATAAGCACTAATACACAAGAGACCAATTATAAAGTGGCGACCAGATGGTACCAAACTCCGGTAAAGTTACATAGAATTTACCCAACACTGACGGATCAGTGTTGGAGATGTCAAGAAGACCAGGGAACAATCCTTCATGTATTCTGGACATGTCCAAAACTAGAATACTTCTGGAAGACGATACATCAAATTGCCCAAAATCTTATGGAAACTCCAATTCCATATGACCCGGCGCTTTTCTTGCTTCATGTATCAAATATACCTAGAAAAATTTATAAAAGGCTAGTTCTTTGTCACCTTCTTAATGCTGCCAAATCATGCATCCCCATATGTTGGAAATCCACACAGGCACCCACTATTGGTATGTGGTTTAAAAAAGTGGAGGAAATTAAGAAAATGGAGGAATTAATCCTCACGAAACGACACCAAAGGGAACAATATACCAAAACATGGACACCCTGGAACATGTATATCTTCCCTGATGAGGGACGGAACCTGTTTGAGGGCGATGTAGCGGACTGAACACGGGTAATTTAAACAGAAAATGAATAGGGGAAAGGAAAATACAAGGGTAGTGGCAGCTCGATGAAAGTGCGACTGCGGCCTCCGTCGCCCCCCCCCCCCCCCCCCCGTTTTGGTGTTTTTTTTTTTTTTTTTTTTTCTTTCTTCTATGATGATGGGGTTAATAAAAAAGGGAGAAAATCTGAGGCAAGAAGGTACTGAGATACAATCTGAGGGAGTAGACCTTAAGATGGAGGAAATTAAGAATGCTAGGTGGCCGATGAAATTAGAATTTAGTAGAATAGGTTGTTCATACTTCCACGGGGTAGTATTATATATGGGTTAGAGGTACGATATGAACCTAATTTCAGTTGAACTGTGGCTATTATAATTTCAGGTATAGTTGTATACCCGAGGAAGTTGTATGTTTGTGTTTTTTCTTGTCTTATGAAATGAATAAAAGATTTAAAAAAAAATAAGTTTTATAATTCAACAAAGCTGAAATGCGCTGTCACCTTCACTCTAAAAACTGATCTAAAGGCAAAAGCTACAATCCCCAGTGTTCACCTGTGTGCCCTGAAATTAAGGGGAAGTTGATGAAGTCAGTCTCCGAAAACATCTTCCTGTAGATTCTAAACCTAGTCAATACTCACAATGTAGGTACATTTGACAGCAAGCTCCATTCCTAGAGGAGGTAAACTCAGATTTTTTACTATCGTAATCCCAACCACGGCGCTACCTGTCTGGAGTTTGCATTTTCTCCCTGTGCCTGCATTGGTTTCCTCCGGGTACTCCGGTTTCCTCCCACACTCCAAAGCAGGGTTTACAACCTCTTTTTAAAGAGGTGTTCCGGGCAGCACCACCCACCCCCCCCCCCCACCCCACAAAAAATGAAAAGTCAGCAGCAACTAATACTGTGGCTGCTGACTTTTAATATTAGGACACTTGCCTGTCCAGGGTTCCCACGCCGTCGGCAGCACAGCCGATTTTCAGGTTGACTGTCTGGTGCTGCCGCCGCCATTTCTAGTAAGGGAAACTGGCGGTGAAGCCTTTTTGGCTTCACAGCCGGTGCCCTACTGCGCATGCGTGAAGTGCCCTGCTCTTTATAATTGGCCCGGCGGCAGAGGAAGGAGACGGTGGGCCGAACTTCCGAGGGACAGTAGGAATTTGCAGGGGACAGGAAGGGTCTGGCTCCTGTGAAGTATGAGCCCACTGCATTTTATACCCGCAGTAGCTTTTTACTTTTTGTTCCCCAGACAGCGTCTGTTTAGGTGATCTATGTGAACTGTTAAGTCTTGTTAAATTGATGTATAACACATTGGAGATTTACTAAAACCGGAGCACTTAGAATCTGGTGCAGCTGTGCTTGCTAGCCAATCAGCTTCTAACTTCAGCTTGTTTAATTAAGCCTTGACAACAAAAGCTGGAAGCTGATTGGTTATTATGCAGAGCTGCACCAGATTTTGCACGCTCAGGTTTTAGTAAATCTCCCCCAATGTTTGCACCTTACTGAAAAGTTTGGTACACGGAAAATGGGGTGCAGAATTCGGGTTCCTTCCAGCCGAGATTATCTTGCCTGGACGGATTACGCTATGCAGTTACTACTCTTCTCGTTTCCAGTGCCACAAGAGGGCAGTACAAGCTCAAAATATAAATGTTATATCTGCAACTAAATTTATCTCCGTTCTGGAGTGAAGTTTTGTTAAGAAATGCTGCTTATATCAGAGAAAAGTGAAAATGTTGCTATCTGCTGCTGCACTTGAAAATAAAATATTTGCTTGTACTGAATCATCTTGCAATGAAAGTTATAAAATGTGTACCTAATAAATGGTGTATATTATAGGTATCATTTATTATTTTACTGTAATATTGTATCACAATATAGCTGATTTTTTTTAGGCCCAGAGCTGAAGCTTTATTTTTTAGGCTGTAGCCTAAATCCTATAACTTTACCTGTAATGACGTTTATTCCTGCTGATTGCTGTCGAAATCTTCTTTCTAGTGATGTCCGGTTCACATCACAGCACTGAACCTCTGGTGCTATGGCAGGTAATTGTGTGAGGTCTAACACTGCAGACCATTAGTCCCAATACCCCCACCACTTTCTGTACACTCCTTTATTCAGAAAAGGCCTTTTTTAGTTTTTCACTAATGTTCTGTGACTCGGCGAGAGGAGAATGAATCACCTGATCTCCTTCACATAACTTGTTGCATTCAGTGAAAACAATACAAGGACTTTAAGGCTCGGTTCACATATATGCGAATTGGATGCATTTTGAACCACGTCCGATTCGCATAACATGTGAACTGGAGCGGCTTGCAATAGAGCCGGTTTGCATATGTCTGGGACGGCGGCAGTCCATTTTTAAAGAGTCCTGTGCAATTTTAGGTCGGGTGCCGGTGCAAATGCAAGTAGAAATTTGCACCTGAATACCAACTGAATAAAACTTCACCGGACTTCTAAAAATGGACTGCAAACCACAAGCAGACAGGTGTGAACCTAGCCTTCTAAAGGGAGGAAAGGACAGAGATTGGTGTGAAGTCGTTGGGACATCTTCAATGTACCGCAATGTTAAAGCAGGGGCAATCGATCCATACAGAATGTCTGTAGCATCACTTTAGAGAAGAATTCTTCAATAAGGTGCAGGATGTGGAATACATTTCATTAGAGATAAGTAATGTGACTGAAGCTGTAATCAATAACAAAATTCAGCATTAACCACTTTAAGACTGTACATATACTGCGGCAGGGCGGCTCTATTGCGCGAAATGATGTACCTTACGTCGTTTCATGATGTAGGTAATGTGGGCGTGTGCACGCAGGCCCCGGGAGCACGTGCGCGGGTCCATCAAATTCAATGTCCGCTGGCCACTCGCGATCACTGCACAGAGAGGCAGAACGGGGATCTGCCTATGTAAACAAGGCAGATCCCTGTTCTGACATGGAACAGCATGTGTTTGTAGTGGTCAGGAACAGCGATCTCTGTGAGCCCAGCCCCCACACAGTTGGAACACACCCAGGGAGCACAGTTAACCCCTTGATCGCCCCCTAGTTTGAACCCCTTCCCTGCCAGTGTCATTTATATATCGATCAGTGCATTTTCTTTTATTTATTTTTTAGCACTGATCACTGTAATAATTTCACTGGTCCCCAAAAAGTGTCACTTGGTGTCAGATTTGTCTGCCGCAATGTTGCAGTCCCACTAAAAATCACAAAAGTCCATTAATCTATCCCCTATTTTGTATAGGCTATAACTTTTGAGCAAACCAATCAATATATGGCTTATTGTGGGAAAAATTACATCAATTTACTTTGGGTACAATGTTGCACTACCGCGCAATTGTCAGTTAAAGCGACGCAGTGCTGTATCGCAAAAAAAATGGCCTGGTCATTTAAGGGGATAAATCCTTCTGGGGCTGAAGTGGTTAGTATGTTTGGCATCATGTCTCATTGTACATAGGTTTTATAAGAACTATATTCGTGTTACAGGATAAGTTCACCTTTACAAAAAATTATAAATGCATTTTTTTTTTTTTTTTTCAGGTAAAAAAAAAAATGTGTATTTTTTTTTTTTTTTTTTTCTTAGGCCCCAGCAGTTTTGTGGGTGTAATGCAACAGTTCTCCCATATGAGCAGGCAGTTTCCCCATTGACAGGAAGCTTGGTGAACTACCAATGGTGTCAGCATTGCCCTGGTAGTTCATTGAATGATGGATGAATGATGCAGCTGGGCGAGCAGAGCTCATACTCCTAATGTAGAAACTGAAAGGAAGTCATAAGAATGCCAGGTGTATAACCTTATAGGACTATGTGGAATTAGTGCAAAAATGCAACAGATCTACAACTTCCTTCATTATAGGAAGATAACAACCAGACCGCAAGTATGTATTTAGCTGCTGTTGGTTAATTTTCTGTCTGAGTGGAGATGTGTATAGGGTAGGGTCAGTGTCTTTCTGCACTGTACACCCCTGATGAAGCCTTGTTTTGAGGCGAAACATGTTGGGTTAAGGGATTATTTTTTCTTTCTTTTTCATTATGGGCACTTAGATTTATTGAGGCAATGTGGGTTTAGTTGTAGGAGGGAAAGGGAGATTTTTTGTGGATAGTGGATTGACAGAAGCGTATTATTTTTCTTAGGCTGGAAAGGGTACTGTGATGTATTTGATTTTAATGGGCAGCTGAGCCTTTTTGTAACCACAGTAACCCTCAGTATCAATCCATGCCTTTTTGGGTTTGTGGTATGTGGCCAAGATACTGACCCTACCTTATACACATCTCTACTCAGACAGAAAGATTGACCAACGGCAGCTAAAGACATGCTGTCTGGTTGTTATCTCCCCATAATGAAGGCAGTTGTATATCTGTTCTATTATTTTGTATTTTTTCTCGAATTCTGCATTGCCCTTTAAAGTTACCCACCTGGCATCTTCATGACTTCCTTTCATTTTCTACATTATGAATTTTAGACAGTTATGAATAAAAGTGAGGTTTTAGGTCACAGTGGGTTTGATGTGTGGGTATAGCGTGCCCTCGCTGTTTCTCTGTTTCTTGCTTTGACTGGGGTTCCACTTATGTCTAATTTATGTCAGTGGAGTTTCTTTGGTAACTTTGTGCTTAATGGTTGCTGATTGCTTCTCTGCTGTATCCTGTAGAAATATTTCGTATTTTGATGAGGATGTGCTGCCAGGACATTTTTAACATTTTTTTTTTCACTTATTTTTTTTCCTCCCCTTTCTTCCTGTAAATTGGACTATATAGCGCTAGGAACACAGCTTGTCAGCACAAGGCTTTTGTTTTTGATCCGGGCGATGCTTGAATAGTAGGCAACTTGGCTTGTGAAACACTTTGGTAGTCGGTACCTTGAACATTTACAAACCAGCGATAATCAGCTCTGCCTATCAGTGTTTTTACAGTGTACTTTTTACCCAGCCATGATCATTTAGAAATCATTTATTCTCAACTGTTTTGTCAGCACCATAGTTTATCATTGTATGCAACATGTGTAGCTCTAAGGCTGCATTCACACCTGAGTGTAGCGTTTTCAGGAAGAAAATCGCATGAATTTGCAGCATCATTTACTGCGATTTCACTGCGTTTTTTGCCACGATTTTGTGCAGGGCAAAATGTCACCAATGTAAAAAGAAGAAAAACGGCCAAATCTTCGAGCAACAAAAAAGGGTCCGGAACTTGTTTGAGCTTCAGGCGTTCAGCTTCAGGCGTTTTGGAGTGGAGATGTGAACCATCTCCATTGAGAATAATGGATTTTTCCCCCTCTAGCGTTTTGTAGCTTCAGGCTTCAAGCTACAAAATGCTCAGGTGTGAATGCAGCCTTAGAGATGGAAGTTGCACAGAATGCCACATGATGCAGCCATGGCATAATGTCAAACTTGAGTTGGAGTAAAGTAAAGACTCGCACTCTAATCTTCCTGGTCCCCATTGTCAGCTAGGTTACTGTTCGCGGTTCAAAAGTGGGCACATACACAGAAAGCGTGCAAATACTTCTGGACCAGGAATGCCATGTCTTTGAGCTCCTTCACTAGTGCCAACATCTTCTCCCTACCTGCTTTTGGGTGAAGGATTGGCCGGTGCAGGAGTTCATTCATCCTGGTTGTAATGCATGCCAGGAAAATACACTGATCTCTGAGCTATGCGTCCGTGCACATTTTAAAGACGATTACAATAGGCAAGTAAGTTAGTTTCATTGCAGAAGAGACATAGCATGCATATTACTTTACACTTAGGTTCTTCTTTAACCACCTCAATACAGGTCACTTACACCCCCTTACTGCCCAGGCCTTTTTTCAGCTTTCAGCGTTGTCACACTTTGACAATTGCGAGGTCATGCTACACTGTAACCATGTGAAATTGTTATCATTTTCTTCACACTAATAGAGCTTTCTTTTGGTGGTATTTAATCACTCCTGGGTCCCCCCCCCCCCTAAAAAAAAATAGTTTTTCTTTTAGTTTCTGTCAGTAAATTTTGTAAATAAGAAATTTTTCTCCTTGACTGATGATCAGCACTGACTGGCATCACTAATGGCCACTGATTGCTGGCACTTGTGGCCACTGATTGCTGGCAATTGTGGGCACACAGTTCTGGCACTTAATTGTAATCAAGGCACTGATGATCAGTGCCCTGATTACATCCCTAGATATCCTCTGTGAGGAGATGCCGCTGATTGGCTCTCCTCTCCTCACACTGTCAGTGTCGGGCGAGGAGCGCCGATTACCAGCATCTCCGTGTTTTACATGTGATAAAAATAAGAAACTACTGTGCATATATTTGTGTACATGATATAGCAGGTATAAGAGCAAAAATTGCTCAATAGTCCATACAGCAACAGCAAAAAAAAAAAGTAACAAACTTACTAGGGCTGCAACTAATGATTATTTTCATAATCGATTAGTTGGCCGATTTATTGTTTTGAATAATCGATTAATCGGTTAGTAACCTTAGAAAAAAGTGTGGTGTATAATTCCGTTAATATGTAAAGTTTAAAAAAAAAAGGCAATTTATTCTTAAATATCTATATGTAGTGGTAAATATAAATAACCAACTATATGGTTGGGGTGCAAAATATTTAATCCACTCCTGAGAATAACAGACAGAGATATACTTTTTTTGGCCAATTAGTTGTTGGGCAGATTAAAAAACACAAATTGCTGCAAAAACACATTACATGCTTTTCTGCAGCTTCTCCATTGAAGTATATTGAACCAAAAAAGCACCGTTTTGCATTAAAAAAAAAAAGTCCCTGACCCTTTCCAAACAGCTGTGGCTGAAAAAAAACATAGATGTGAACGTGTCCCATAGGAAACCATGTAAATGAACTGTAGTGCGTTTCTGCAAAAAGTACATAGGTGTGAACCATGCCTGAGATGTTTAGTAACATAATGGGGGTTAAAAAAAACGAAAATTAGCCCTTTATAGTACAAAAAAAAGCAGATAATCTCAACGGTAAGGGGTTCATTTTTTTTTACTGTAGAACTGTGAAAGTAATATTTACAGTAGCAATTATTTGCTCTTTTTGTACTATAAAGGGCTAATTTTAGTTTCCTTGTACCCCATTATGTTACTGGCCGATTAATCGATTATGAAAATGGTAATCGATTAATTTTATAATCGATTAATCGATTAGTTGTTTCAGCCCCAAAACTTACACTTGCCTGCTCTAATGCAGTGGATTTGCAGAGAGCAGCCCAGATCCTCCTCTTCTCAGGTCCCTCATTGCTGCTCCTGGCCCCTCCCTCCTGTTGAGTGCCCCCACAGCAAGCCGCTTGCTATGGGGCCACCTGAGCCGAGCTACAGCTCCTTGGGTCCATTCAGACATGGAGCTGCCGTTAGGCCCCACCCCCTCTCTCTCTAGATTTGCTAACTGACTTTGACAGCCGTGGGAGCCAATGGCACTGCTGCTGTGTCTCACCCAATCAGGAGGGAGAGTCTCGGACGACTCGTGGACATTGCTGCACAGAGTAGGGGCTCAGGTAAGTATTAGGGGGTGCTGGAGCGGCTGCTGCACACAGAAGGCTTTTTATCTTAATGCATTGAATAAGGATAGATTAGGATAAAAAAAAAAAAACTTCTGCCTTTACAACTCCTTTAACCGCTACCCGACCGCCTAACGCAGATATACTACGGCAAAGTGGGTTGCGCGCTCCGTGACCCTGGCCGCGGGACCAGCGGACCCGATCGCCGCTGGTGTCCCGCGATCGGGTTACGGAGCTGAAGAACCGGGAGAGGTATGTGTAAACAAACCTCTCCCTGCGCTTCCTACTCTGCCTGTCATTGATTGGCTGTTCCGGTCATCGGGAAAGCCAATCAATTACGTCAGATGTCAGCCCCGCCCCCTAATTTAAAAAAAACACACACGTCACAGCCCATAACCCCTCCCCTCCCCCTAGTGGTTAACCCCTTCACTACAACTGTAATTTATGCATGAATCAATGCATTTAAATAGCATTGATTGCTGTATAAATGACAATGGTCCCAAAAATGTCCGATGTGTCCGCCATAATGTCGCAGTCACAATAAAAATCGCTGATTGCCGCCATTACTAGTAAAAAAAAAATATTAATAAAAATGCTATAAAACTATCCCCTATTTTGTAAACGCTATAACTTTTGCGCAAACCGATCAATAATCGCTAATTGCTATTTTTTTTACCAAAAATATGTAGAAGAATACGTATCGGCCGAAACTGAGGAAAAAAAATGTTTTTTATATATATTTTTTGGGGATATTTATTATAGCAAAAAATATTGCATTTTTTTTCAAAATTGTCGCTCTATTTTTGTTTATAGCGCAAAAAATAAAAATCGCAGGGGCGATCAACTACCACCAAAAGAAAGCTCTATTTGTGGGAAAAAAAGGACGCCAATTTCGTTTTGAAGCCACGTCGCACGACTGCGCAATTGTCAGTTAAAGCAACGCAGTGCCGAATTGCAAAAAGGGGCCTGGTCCTTTGGCTGCCAATTGGTCCGGGGCTGAAGTGGTTAAACATCCAGCAAAACGTTGTGCTTTGGTTTGGGTAAACCTGGTAAAGCCCAATTAGCCCTCTGTATTTATTACTGTCAGGCTGCATATACAGTAGTAAATATGCTGCCATTTGTTTTTTCCTAAGTGCTGTAGCCAGGGTCACAATATACATGGAAATTCATATTGCTGCTCTTACAAACAGGCTGCGGCCTTGCGACTTTAATGGTCCAGCATACCCTCTTGCACAGTGCTACTCAGGAACTAGAAGACTGACTGCCTTCCTCCAATTATTATGGAAGGTTTAGAGCCTTTAATTGATTTTTATTTGCAATAGTTTTTTTTGAAAAGGTTAGCAGATAAGCAGTTACATAAATTACCATTATTCGGGTTAGAACACAAACAACAAGTTGAATCACCCTACCGTGACAGCAGAGCAATACATACGTGTTGATTACAGTTTCTAATGTATTGGTATACAACCCAGATAAATGTGTGATCACTAAATGGGCAAGAAAATAATTAAGATGATTGGGAGAGAAGGGCTCTGTCAGGTTTTTATTGCCATCTGTGTCTTTGTTAGGCCCCTTTCACACTTGTACGACTTCAAAGTCGCGCAATTTTGCCACGATTTCCCTGCGATTTCAAGGAATGCCTGTGTAAGTAGCATCAAAATCGGACCAAAGTAGTGCAGGGACTACTTTGAAGTCGGAACGACTTGAAGTCGTACTAATATGAATGGCTGTCATTGGAAATCATGGGGAACGACTTGTCATGCTACTTTGCAGTCCCAAATCGTGGGACAAGTCGTATAAGTGTGAAATGGGCCTTAGGGAGGTTTCAGCCTCACTTCTGCCAAGACAATACCGTGTTTCCCCGAAAGTAAGACAGTGTCTTACTTTCTTTTTATCCCTAAAAGCCCCACTATGCCTTACTTTCGGGGTATGTCTTATATTGTATCTTATATCTGTACTTATATCTTATATCTTATATCTTATATTGTACTTATATCTGTATGACCAGCCCTGACCTTTTTCCGGGAGGACACAGAGCCAGTGACACCTGTCGGCAGTGATCCGGGACCTGGCACAATAATCCCCTTCTCTGTGATTGCGTCGCGTGTTCTGATCAGTCTCGGGCAGCGGCTGTCACTCTGCTCGGCCGAGACTGATCAAAACGGCGCTGTCTCTTCAGTCGGAGGGGGAGGGCACTGGCCTGGCACCCCCCCCCCCAGGGTGCGGCCCGCACCCCCAGCCCCACTCTTTGTACCGTACGTCACTGGAGGCAAATCCCCCGTGTTTCCCCGAAAGTAAGACATATGTCTTACTTTCGGGGTACGGCTTATATTAGCTGACCCCTCTGAAACTCCCGATACGTCTTACAATCGGGGGTGTCTTACTATCGGGGAAACAGGGTAAGAACTGAGAAATCTCACCACCAATGTGGGCACAGATAAAAGCATATTTTCACTTTCGAAGAAAGTGTAAATCTTTATTGCTGGTTTTGCCTTCTATCCTCAGGGAGAGCCACACATACTATTACTTAGAAGGATGCCACAGGAGCAGGAGATGGGAGAAAATCTCCCCAGTGGGGTTGCAGACCAGAATAAAAGCCTGAATGGAATTTTAGAACTTTCCCACTTTATTTCTAAACTGAAAGTAAATGATATAATTTGGCTTGAGTTCTATATCACCTTCTCTTCCGTGTAAGACAAAAACCTCCCGCTTTTCCATTAATTCAGCGCTCTTAATATAATTACATTGCACATTGGGAACCCATGGACCGGGGTGAGCATGACATTTCAGAAACCGACATCTGTGATTGGGATTAAAGAAATATGAATCAGCGGCCTAATTCAGTGTTCTTGCATTTGACTTTGGATTTAAAGAGTAGCTCGTGCTCTTGCAGCTGCCAGCTCCACTCTGTTGGGCTATTATTCATCTCCCTGGCAGACTGCGGACTTTTCATTCATTTTTTCTTCTTCTCCGATTGCTAAGTGTCCTTGCTGTGTTTTTGTTCCGGCAGGTACAAGGAGGGCGGAGAAGCTTTACTGGTTCTGTTGCCATCTGAAGTGAAGGGGATGGCCCGACAGCTGGAGGAGAAAAAAGTGCCCATTAACGAAATCAAGTATGTATTCATCTCTGCTGGGACCACTGACCACTGTTTGTTTTCTTGATGAACGAACTTGGCGGACAACGCAAATACACGAGGGGCTGGGAAAACTGCAGATAAGCCTGGAATTGCAATGAAATAGATGTAAACCCTAAATAAATCATCATTAGTTTGCTTAAATTACTAGGTTTTAAACCGTTGCCATTTAAAAAAAAATATATATATTTTTTCTAACTTTTTTCATTCCTTGTGTCCTAGTGCTGCTGATTTCCTCTTCTTCTTTATTTTTATGTAACCCCCCCCCCCCCGCCCCCCAAGTTCCACTTTTAGACGTTCTTTTCAGTTAATTGCCTCTGTATAAAAAGTGGTCCACAACACTTCTTAAAGCAGAACTCTCCCAGAAGTGAAGTCCACCGTGCACATGGGCGGGCCGGGGAGATATTTTTGCCTAAGCAAGAATTTTGGATGTGCTGCTTTTAGAAGAAAAGCCCAACATTCCCTAAAGGGCGAGGATCTGCTTTATTGTTTACCTCATCACTAAGGCCTCATGCACACTGGACGGTTACACCCCCCCCCCTCCCCGCCCCTTGTGTCAGATCCTGGCATATTTGTGTGCCTGTGTGCATCTGTATGTAGCATCCAGCCATGCTGGTTAGGGCTATGGTTGCCACCTCATCCCTTTTAAACCCAAACGCATATTAATTACACAGGTTTGGTGGCTGATTAAGATGGTAATTAAACTCGGTGCCTTATATGCATTTAATTAGCCTTAGAACCTGTGTAATTCTGATGTGTTCGGGTTTAAAGGGATGAGGTGGCAACCCTAGGCAAGGCTCTGTGCATTTTAGGGTTGCATGCGCAGAACGCATATTACCTGTGTTTCAAGCATACTCGCACTGTGTCTAGCTGCAGACTATTTTCGCCTGTCCTACACTTTGAGAAGGTTTGGCAGATCTGAGATATTGTGTGGAAGGGATGGGGCAATGGAGACACAAAAAATGTTTTATTTTTTTTCCTAGTAATTACTCTTGCGTCTAATATTAAAGGCTCATGTTTTATTTAAAAAAATTATAATAAACATATTATACTTACCTACTCAGCCCTGATTCTCCTCATTCTCTGGCCCCCCCGCCAGCACTCCTGGCCACTCCCCCTTGCCGAGTGCACGCAAGCAAGCAATGCGGGCGCTCATGCGTGCTTGCTCTTGAGCCACCTCTGAGTGTGGCAAGCTCGGCCCCCCACTCCCCTCACTGGCTGTGATTGACAGCAGCAGGAGCCATTGGCTTAGCCAATGAGGAGGGAGAGACCTGGGAGAGTTGCTGCTCTAGTGCACATTGCTTGGATCGGGTTCGAACTTGGGTATGTATTAGGGAGGGCTGAGAGGGGAGATGCTGCACACAGGTTTTTATTTTTTTACCTTCATGCATAGAATGCATGAAAGTAAAAAAAACATTCAGCCTTTACAACCACTTTAACCACATCCCACCCAGCCTATAGCAAAATGAAGGCCAGGCAGTGTTTTTTGTTGTGACTGGATCTCATATTATGTCCTTCACAACATGCTCGTGCGAGCAGATCGATGGTGCGAAGTGTCGCTCACACACCAAATCTCTGATCAGTGTAAAAAGCCTATGACGTAGGCTCTTTACCATGTGATATAGCTGTGTCCAATCAGTGCAATGATTATCAGTGCAGCCCCATCATTTTGGCCTATAAGTGCTGCATATCGGTGCCCATCAGTACAGGAGAAAAAATACTAATTTACTTAATTTTATAACCGAGAAAAAAGAAACCTCCCCCCTCCCCCCCCAGAATTTTCTGTCTTTTTTTTTTTTCATTTGTTTAGCAAAAAATAAAAAAAAACTTGGTGAATAAATACCACCAAAAGACAGCTCCTATCTGTCTCCAAAAAATTATACAAATTTCATTTGGGTACAGTGTTTCATGACCGTGCAAATCAAATGTGCATTCAAAGTGTGACTGAAAGCTGGAAATTGGCCTGGGCAGGAAGAGGGTAAAAGTGCCCAGTATTGAAGTGGTTAAAAAAACAGATCTAATGTGTAATCTACTCAATGTAGTTGCTATGGCCAGTAGCTACCCCAGTCCTCTTACATCTACTCCATTGTCTCTCATGAGGCTTTCATGAGGGATATTGTTCCTTTTTAATGGCTTCCTCATCTTGCTTAGTAACAGATTAAAATGCAAATTTTAATGATTGAATAATGCAGACTACTTTTACTGTTATTATTCATCATTATTATTAAAGCTAAAGACTTTTTTCCCCCCAATTATTAAAATTAAAACCCTGTAATATGCTAAAAGCAGATTATGCATTATAAACTAATTGAAAAACAAATTAAAAGTAAATTAGATTGAACAGCTGAATTACATCATTATGTCAGTTTTTCTATAACTCTTATTCATTATTATATGTTCTCTCTTTGCTGCTTTTTTCAGAATTAACCCTGAAAAGCTGTTGGATGTGCAAGGGCGGCTGGAAGCGTTTTTGGCCCAGGAGCAGGAAATGAAAGAGCGGGCGCAGAGGGTATGTGTGCAACATTGAGATAAGTCACTTTGCTTGGAAATCAGTTTTTTGAAGAGCGATCAATGAGTTTATATTTGGCTATCTGACATAATGCTTAACCAGTATTAGTGCTTTAGCCAGCAAATCCAGTAAGGCTTTCTTTTCTTAATTTCTTTTTTTTTATTTATTTACATTTTTTAGAAATTGGTTTGATTTTTGTCCAAAATACAAAAATGGGACTTAATAATTTTAAACAACCCCCCGGGTTTAAACTTTGCAGGAAAGATCTCTGCAAACAAAAAAAGACCCCCAAAACAAAAAAAGCCAATTGGCGCAGTAGTAATATAGACAAAAACTCACCCAAGCTCTACCACATGTTTATAGGATGATGAGCTGAATAACGATACTCAGGCCATTATGTCCCATACATCAAAATTGCAAAAAGAATTCCGGCAACTCGATTGGCTTCTTAATTTCTTTATTGGACACAAACAGCAGTGCAACATCAAAATGCTAACATGTTTTGGCAAAAGCCTTCCTCATAGCATACAGATTTACAATAAAATCAAGTTTATATAGGAAAAGGTGTCCATTCCTCCAAAAAGGGGGGGCGGTACAATCCAATTTAAAATCAATTAACAATTAAAATCGTGAGGTTGGTAGTCCCAGAGAAAAGGGGGGAAAAGCTCCTACTTTGGCTACTATGCTTTCGCCTTCTCTATTTCGTTCCAATTCCCCCTTCCATTTCATGGTTGGGGACAGTGGGCTCCTATCCCTGTGGTTATAACACCTGTAAACCGTGTAAAAGACATAGAAAAAGCAAGTCTGTTATTTATTTTTCAACAGGTAGAACATATCCAGTATAGTTTTATAAATTGTAACTCAAAGATGATTGTCTACCTAATTGATTGCAGTACTTGTAGAGTACAGTATGTGGGATGCAATCTATGTATTAGAAAATTAGAACACTACAATGGCACTTTAAATACATTTGAAATATTTTTTGCATTGCTATCTAAACATTTTAGAACAGTTCATGGTGGTAATCTGGAGTCTTTTTCTTTTTGCGGTCTGGAACAAGTGAGAAGATCTGTTGGGGGGGATACACAGATTGAATACTCAATTTCCTAGTAGAATGAACAGTAAAATGGATGTGAACTTGTTTTTAAAATAATATAATTTCATTTCATTGTTTGCCCTAGAGTTTTCAGTCTGTGTTTCCATTCTTTCCCTCTCCCCTTTTCTCTGGTTCTACCAACCTCACATGATTTTAATTGATTTTAAATTGGATTGTACCGCCCCCCTTTTTGGATGAATGGACACCTTTTCCTATATAAACTTGATTTTATTGTAAATCTATATGCTATGAGGAAGGCTTTTGCCGAAACATGTTAGCTTTTTGATGTCGCACTGCTGTTTGTGCTCAATAAAGAATTAAGAAGCAATCAAGTTGCCGGAATTCTGTTTGCAATTGGCGCAGTAGTACCTAGGGATAAAAATAGTAGCGCATTGGGGCAATGGTATCTGTTCTGGGATATTGTCTCACCTCAAAGAGGAATATAGAGGTGGGAAGGGCAAATTAGAAGGGGATGGTATGGGGGGGGGGGTGAAGGGTGAACTAATATGGAGGGTCAGTTTAGGAGACTAATAAAGTTCTTGAAGGCAATTTAAGACAAAAGGGATCTAGATGCTTAGCACACTTAGGCCTCAGGTAGAGGCGGAGGTGGATAGTGGAGAGATTTGTTTTTTTCAGATTGGTTACAGTTATCCAGCTACAGCACTCAAGACTTTTTAAAAAATGTGTCTAGATATCCTCTGTCATATTTTTCCTGGTAAAGGAGGAGTTTGGATCAGATTATTTTTTTCCAGCATTGCAGTGTGGGTGGTTTTAGGTTTTGTGATGACCTTCCTGGCATAACGTAGCAGGAGTCCCACAGAGTTTTTTTTTTTTTTTTTTTTCCACGTTTCAGTGCCAATTCATTGACTCAATGCGGGCATTCTTAGGTGGTAATGAGGAGGGGACACAAAAAGTTGAAATCCCAAATAAGGTAGAACACAGTTTTGCTTCTATCGTGATTTATTTTTTGGTAACCCTTTTGTCAGCACACAAAATTCAATATTAAAGCCTAACTCCAGCCAATTTTTTACAGATTTGGATAGAGTTGGCAAAAGGTAAAACTTATTTCTGACTGTAAACCTATTGAGGAATTTTGGAAGTTAGTAAATCTTTACAATAAGGAACCAAATGGCAATAACGTCCTGACAGAAGCTCTAACCCTTCTCTGCTGTTTTCAAAACTTAATAAAATGTTTTGGCTGCCGTATGGCTTTAAAGGAGTTGAGAACAAATTTAATCCAGTAAAATTGAGATGCAGAACTCTGTTATTTCTCATTCTAAACTTTGTAGAAGGACGTAAGCTGGCTACACACTATCAATCTCATTTAGATTTACTAAAATTACACTCCAAAACCGTATCAAATGAGGCAGGCCCTTGCACAATCAGATTGTATAGAGTGTATGGTCATCTTTAGGCCTTGTGCACACAGGCTCCAGCTTGTATAAGATAAATATGTACAGCCAGCTTATGCAAAGCATTTTGAAAGCTTTGGGCCGCTTAGTTGAGGCCTGAAAACCTGAATTCCATGTAGAAATATTGTGATATTTGTGTAAAAGTCATTTGTAGGTTTTAAAGAATTATATACCTTTATGTATCGGCATATAACACGCACCCCAAGTTTAGGAGGGAATTTTAAGGAAAACATTTTTTACATTTAAATGCCCATCAATGCAGCCTTATCAGTGTCATTTGCCCCCATTTAAAATTGGCGCCGCCAAGACTGGGCTGAGCGGAGATACACATAGCCCAGTGCACTCGGCTCTTCTTGGCTCTGCTCACAGTCACGCCCAGTCCCGCCCTATGATGAACATAACACAGGTCCAATGTTGGGACTGGACGTGACTGTGAGCAGAGCTGAGTGCACTCGGCTATGTGTATCCTGGCAGCGATCGCTCCGCGCACAATCAGTGGAGATCGACGGGGATCGGTCGGGATCAGCGTATAACACGCCCCCACGATTTCCCCCTGATTTTAAGGGGGGAAAAAGTGCGTGTTATACGCCGATAAATACAGCACTGATACACTTGACTGATTTTTTTATTTTTTTTTGTCTTTTATAATTTCCATGTTTATAAGACTGAAAGTCGCTCTTAACTAACATATACAGCATGAAACATCTAATAGTGAACAGTCCTCTTTATCGAAAAAAGGATGATAAGCAGACGGCAGTGCCAAAATCTTGGAATTAGTAGTCCATGTGTAGACTTTCGGACACAATATAGTCCCTTTCAATCCCCTGTGCAAATGGACACCATATGAGACCACCACCGGTTATGAGAAATGTCTGCTTACCAGATATAAGGACCTTTTAGAAAGGCTAGAAACGCATGTGGCTGATTACCCCGCCAGGGCCTTTGGGTTTCAATCTGACCTAAGATCTGTAGCCCTTCAGGCGATCTCTCTCTAGTCCTTCAGGCGATCTCTCTCTCTCTCTCTCTCTCTCTCTCTCTCTCTCTCTCTCTCTCTCTCTCTCTCTCTCTCTCTCTCTCTCTCTCTCTCTCTCTCTCTCTCTCTCTCTCTCTCTCTCTCTCTCTCTCTCTCTCTCTCTCTCTCTCTCTCTCTCTCTCTCTCTCTCTCTCTCTCTCTGTGTTAGGAATGTCCGGACACACACGAAGCACAGACCCAACTTATAAGACTGATGGCCACTATGCCGCTATTGCTCTGGCCCCTCTTTAGTTCACTTTTAGTGAGTGGTGATGTAATAACAGGAGGATCAGGGAGTCTGACTCCTCACCAGAGTCTCCCACTGTTATTGCATTGTTTGATGTTGCTCCAGTCCAGGTGCTGTTGGGGGGGCATGACCGAGCAGTGCTGCGTGGTGTCTATGGATGTACACAGCTGCTGCTGAGGGGGAACTTGGAAGCAGAAGGAGCAGAGAGTGCCAGCTGGGGACTTCAACAAGCTTCAAGTAGTGCTGAAGCCTACTAAAAACCTGCTAGCAGCTTGTTTTTAATGTGGTAATACCCCCATTAAGATCTGGGTTTACCATCCCTAAACTGGTGCTGAATGGAGCAAGTCCAGCAAAATGCCTGGCATATTTCCTTTGTCAGTGCAGCGTATAGCCTTTATAGCCTTTATTGACATGAATAATTGTGCATCACTGTATTTTTCATATTTTTCCATATGCATGTACTCTGTACTAATTTTTACAATTGCACCCACAGACATATACACTGGAGATAAAAATTAGAGAACAATTTCTGAACACTTTTTTTTTTTTTTTTTTTTTTTTTTTTTTTTTTTCAGAATTAATGTAATCTTCATTGCTCAACATTTGATGGAATTTTTGTTGTGACTTTACCATGCTAATAGAACAGTGTTTTTCAAAATAACCAAGTAATTTTTGTAGAAAACACAATGATCAAACTTAGAGAACAGCAATGACTGTAGCACGGAGAAAGATTACAGCTAAAATGAATGAAGGTTACAACAACCAACAATTAGTAGGAAGTGTACAGGCCCTTTCTTTGAATGGCTTCAGCACATCTGCGGCCACAGGACATCACTAGTCTCTTCCACTGCTCTGATTTTTGTTCCACTAGTCTCTTCCACAGTTTGGTGACTGTAGTGGGTTTCTTGACCATAACTTTGTGGCTAAGGATTTTCCAGAGGTTTTCTATTGGGTTTAGATCTGGGCTGGCCATTTCATTTATTTCAAAGTTTTCATCTCCAAGAAACTGCTTTACCGATTTTGCTGTATGACAGGGGGCTTTATTGTAAGAGAAAATTGCTGGCTGATTGAGTGATGAACACACGAAAGGAACTGTATGTTGTTGAAGAAGGTTCTGATAAACATTTACATTCATGTGTATAAGAGGCCCAACTCCTACTGCAGAAAACATCCACTAAACCATGACGCTTCCCCCTCCACCTTTCACAGATTTTTTTTTTACACACTTTGGGTTCAGTCTTTGCCCAGTTTGACGACGAACATAATGTTCCCCATTGGACCCAAATACATTAAACTTGTTTTTGTCACCAACTGGTCAACTTTGGACCAGTTCTCTGCCCACTTAACATGGTCCTCAGCAAAGGTTAGTCTACCCTTTTTAATTCTTTCTGCTAATGAGAGGTTTGGTCACTGCAGAGTGGGCTTTCTGTCCAAATTCTCTTAAACGGCGAGGCGCTGTATGAGGAGACAGATCCTTACTCTGTTCAGCGCTGAACTGGCGAGCAATCGCCGCTGCAGTGTTGAACTGATTGCCCTTGCGATTCTTTGAATTGTCCTGTTCTTTCTTGCATTTGTCTTTCGTGGATGACCAGCCTTCTTGGGGAACTTAAATGATTTTGTGACATTTAAAGATAAATATTCTAGAAATCAGATTTGGAACGACAAACTTCTCTTGCTATGGCTAAAAGGGTCATCCCTTTGGCCTTCATCTGGACAACCTGCTGCCGGAGGGTTTCAGTCACCTTAGAACAGGTCACCATCTTGCAAAGACAATGAAAACTGGAAAAAAGTTAGGCTGCCAGTTAAATAGGGTTTGTCAGATAATTAAAGAAATTGGCACAAGGTGCCAGATTGACACCAATAACTGGGATGCATCTGAAAGTGTTCTCTAATTTTGATTGAGATTTGAAAAAGAACATTGAAGTTGTTTGTTTTCTGTGCTTCAAAATATATGTAACTCGTGAAATGAGCTTAACAAAACTGCTCTTTTGCTCCTGTTTAGATAATATCAAATAGGACTAAGCAGTGACCTTGAAATTTAGGAAATTGTAGATTGTTCTCTAATTTTGATCTCCAGTGTACGTAAGTACAGCATTGCACAGCTATTCATGTCATTGACAGGTTGTCACCTGGGATGACCAAGTATAGGATTTATGCCAGGCAATACACTGAATGGGCTCACCCAGCCTGTGAGCAAGAGCTATTAAAGTGATAGTTTTTGTTTTCTTTAAAAATAATAAACATGTTATACTTGCCTGCTCTGTGAAATGGTTTTGCACAGAGCAGTCCAGATCCTCCTTTTGGGTCCCACGCCAGTGCTCCTGGCCCCTCTCTCCTGTCAAGGCTTGCTATAGGGTCACCCGAACCAAGCAGCAGCTCCATGTGTCCATTCAGACAGGGAGCCCCCCCCCCCCCCTCTCTCTCTCCTGATTGGCTAACTGACTTCAACAGCAGTGGGAGCCAATGGTGCCCCTGCTGTGTGTTAGCCAATCAGGAGGGAGAGTCCCAGACGGCCAAGGCACTCGTGCACATCGCTGGACAGAGATGAGGCTCAGGTAAGTATTGGGGCTGAGGGGGGCTGCTATACACAGGTGTCTTATCTTGATGCATAGAAGCCCTTCAAATGCTTTGTCAAAGCCAGCTTGTACACATTGCTTTTATACAAACTGAAGCCAATGTAAACATGGCCTTAGAATGCAAAAGAGAGAGAGAGTGTGTGTATGCATGCACCTGTTAAATGTGAGTTGCCATACAGATGGTATACTCCTCAGGGACAGGGACTTGTATACTCTATAGGGAATATGGCAGGCTTTTCTAAATCAAGTTATTTTTATTGTTCAAATGGCAGTCTCACTAGATAAGTGAAGCTCTTGGTGCCTAGAATTGTGTATCTAGTTAATTACATCAAAAATATTTTTTTGGATAAGTAGCCACGATTTTTTCACAAAAAATTACAGATAATAAATGGTGCAAAAAGTTCAGAAATAGTCCAGTTCTCCACAATTCAATGTGTTTCGTGAAAAGATGATGCTCCAACTTTCCCACATGCAAATACAACAAACTGTAGTGCAGCTGAAATAATCCACAATGGAAAGGGGGTCACCGCTGTGCTCTATATGTGAAAATTTGTCCTCTTACCGAATCAAATTATCCCACCAAGAGATCATATGCTTGTGAGTGGAAGCACCTCTGAAGACAAGTGGTCAGCCAACTCCAGGGAATGTATTCAGGCTCATGGTGCTCCTTAATCTCGTTAATCACATCATGTGGCTATAAAAGATAATGGAAGGCGCTCGTAGTGCATTAATGCGTATTTCCATTGTGGATTATTTCAGCTGCACTACAAACAGTTTGTTGTATTTGCATGTGGGAAAGTTGAGTATCATCTTTTCATGAAACACATTGAATTGTGAAGCACTGGACTATTTAGGAACTTTTTTGAACCATTTATTATCTGTCATTTTTTGTGAACAGATCGTGGCTACTTGTCCCACAAAATCCACTTATCTAGTGACACTTGCCATTTGGACATTCACTATTGTTTGATTTTGCTTATTGCACATTTTTTATTTCATCCGTTACCTAATAATTTTTGGGATAATATCTCAGTCAAAAACGGCGTATTTTATTTACTTTACAACATCTTTTTCTCCTCACTATTCATGGAGTGTTTGATTGCAGCAGTTTTTTGATTTCACATATTTGCAGCTGAGCGCACCTTTTTGTATTGATTAGTAATCAAGTATTTTTACCCACAGTGCTTTGTGTCTTACCTGCGCTCTGTTTACCTTATGAAGAATAAGGACGTGTTTGATGTCTCCAAACTGCCTCTTGCAGAGTATGCTCAGTAAGTATTTCCACTATGAAGAACATGCTTGTTTGTGTCTGTAATTAGTCATTTAAAGCCGTAATTCAGAATGAAGGCTAAAGTGTTAATGCAAGGATAAGCAACTGGTATTTTTTAGCCACATACGGATCCTCTACTCCTTCGTTGCAGCCCTCAGCCTTATCCCTTTTCAGACTTAAATAATTTAGCTTTATAAAGTATATATTTCCACCTTATTCTTTTTAGAAGATTTTTTTTTTTGCTAGCCACCAGATTTATTAGCTGTAGTAATCAAATATACTAAATCAATTACTGTTGGTAATATTGCTAAAATGTTAAATACATTTTTATATTTGTGTCATGAATTGCACACCTAAGTTACTTTGCCAGTCTGCATGGAAATTAAACATTCCGACAGGTTACAATATATACTGTAGAAAAGGCAAATTTACATAAATAGAAATCCTTTTATCATTTAAAAAACACTTCAAATTGAAATAAAAACACTCCTTGAGCCCAGGTCAGAGACTTTGCCCAGGCTGAGTTTATGCCATCAGTCTGCTGCAGACATTTTCCTCCATCTCCTCTCCCCTGTGATCAGACTGCAACAGTGTAACAATGTAGCCGTTCAGAAGATTGGTAGCTGACGTACAAGGCTGATCTGTGCCTGACATTGTGAACATAGGCACCAGCAATTACATGATTGTGTCATCACTGAGTCAACCTGCTTTATCAAGGAGGTAGTTGGTGACCGTAGATGATACCTGAGCAAAGATGAATATGAATACTGCGTATCCTTCTATAGTGTGTGCTTGTCTCAATCCAGAGCACTAAGTGTCAATTCTGTCTGCTGCCTTGTTCCTCTGCTATCTTCATGAGTCACTTCCGACAAGCTGTGCTGACACCAAGAGGTAAAAAAGTGACTTGGGGATGGAGCTCCAGGGCACAGCCTGTGATTGACAGCCTCAGCTCTGTTCCTTTGTACTGTGCAAAAGGGGGTGTCCCTTCCCTGCAGCCAGTTCTCACTGAGCTCTGCAGAGTGTAACTTTAGCACCTTTCCCCTGATTTCTGAAAGCGCAGACAGGTTGTAAAAAGTTTCTGAAATGTGAACAGCTGTAGAGAAGAGAAAACTGCAGATAAACCGGTACAACGTATGTAGGAGGATTTGTTTCATCTCTGTGTATCACCTAGGGCCAGTCACTTCATTTCCATGGGTATATGTAACGGGTTTACAACCACTTTTAAAGCATTGTTGGGCTCATACTGTGTTGGGAGATGTAATAAATACATGTAAATTTTATGTTGCTATATCTTAATTTGAACTTGACAGATATGAAAAAACACACCTAATAATGCAGTGATATAGGATTCAGGGAAAACATAGTAAGCAAGATGTAGATTTTGAAATGCAAACATTCTGAAATAGCAAGTTAAATATAGTGCGCAATCGCATGTATGCACACTTGCAGATCTGACTTCCATTTTCATTTATCCCTATTTTTGTTATCCATATGACATCTTTGAAGAGTCTATTTCTCATTAGTGAGAGATGATGAAACTAGTGTTGTCTTCTGAGGGATGTAATAATTCCCCTACAGAAGGTTTACTGTAGGACTTCTTTGTGAGCAACTGCAGGTGTAATTAGGGTGGTTCTATCCCTCCCTAAACCTCCCACTCTTTTTTATCCACTACTTGTTACTTGTTTTACTAAATGCAGCTTTCAATTAAATAAGGTAGAGGTAGACTGAGGGCAAGGTAGGAGCCTCAATGGTCAGTGAATTGATGTGCTGTGCGTATGGAAAGCCTGTGGCCACTGAGCTGTGGAGCCAGCAGATGTTAAACCCAGAGATCATCGAGAATCCTAGATCCTGCACAGCTCGGAAACCTATTAAAAAAAAGTCAAAAGTAACACAGTATTTTAACCACATCCCACCCGGCCTATAGCAAAATGATGGCCGGGCGCTGGCTCTCCCGTTTTGACTGGATGTCATGTGACGTCCTTCAAAACAAGCCGCTCGTGCACGGCGATCGGTAGTGCGGTGTATCTCTCCAACACAGTATCTCCGATCATGGTAAAGAGCCTATGGCGTAGTCTCGTTACCACATGACTAACTGATCACAGCGTAACTAGGAAGTGCCGGTTATTTGCACTGACAGTGTGTGAGTAGAGGAGACTCTTCTGACGGGGGATCTGCACTGATAGTACAGAGATTATCAGTGCAGCCCCATCGGTGCCCAACAGTGATGCCTATCAGGGCAACCTCATCAGTGCCCATCAGTGAAGGAGAAAACTTGCTTATTTACACATTTTTATAACCGGAATCCAGGAAAAACTATTTTATTTTTTCAATATTTTCATTTTTTTTTTCATTTGTTAAGGAAAAAAATGAAAAACTCAGTGGTAATTAAATGCCACCAGAAGAATGCTCTGTCTATAAATTAAAAAAAAAAAAAAAATGTAGTTGGGGTACAGCGTTACTTGACCGCCCAATTATCATTCAAATTGCGACAGTACTGAAAGCCGAAAATTGGCATGGGCAGGGAGTGGTTAATGTATGCAAGCATGCAATATTTTTAACCTGCAAATTTCAGGAAATAATAAATTTTAGTTCTGCTTTAACCACCTGAGATCTGCGCTATAGCCGAATGATGGCTACAGCGCGGATCTAAGATGCCGGGACGGCGTCTATTGAGGTCGTCCCGGCCACGAGCTGCCTGCACGCCCCCTGAAGGGCGCGCTCTGTGATCAGCGAGTCTGTGAGACTCGCTGGATCACAGATCCGAGTAAGGGGTCGATCCCGACCCCTTACCACGTGATCAGCTGTCAGCCAATTACCGCTGATCATGTGATAATAACAGAGCTGGTAATCGGCTTTTTTTTTCCTCGCGCTGACAGCACCAATAATCAAAAGCTGCCCTGAGATACGAGGCCCCAAAGTCGGGTCGGAAAATGTCAAGCACTTTTCTGCAGCAAAAAATGACATTTTCCAACCGACTTTGCGGCCCCGTATATCGGGGCCACTTGGTGCTAGGAACCCCAAATTTGGATATGTTGTAATGTTGGTTCCACTGGGTTTGCACACCAAATTATATGGATACGGGGGCCGCAAAGTCGGGTCGGCAAAATGTCATTTTTTGCTGAAAAAAAGTGCTTGATTCGAGTATAAGCCGAGGGGGGCACTTTCAGCACAAAAAAATGTGCTGAAAAACTCGGCTTATACTCGGTACCTTCTTTTGGAGAGATTTCCTCTTCCTGGTGTGTCTAGACAAAAAGCGATGGGAAATCTCCCCAAAGGAAGTTGGACAAGCTGGGCTTTGTTTTCCCGACCCTACTTTAACATTTTTAGTTATAACCTGGTTGGGTATTATGGCAGCACTTGTGCAAACTGTCTTGGAAATTTGATAGATGGGAAACTCCTATCCTAACACTGATCAGTGGTTCCAAATTATTATTCCAAATTATTAACTACTGCAGTAAGGAACAGACCAAAAAGATACTGAGCAACTTTCTAAATAAGTGTTCTGATTATTCGGCGCATTTGAGGCTTTTATGAACATGTTCAAGTATCACAATATTATTACAATTGTAAGCAGTACATAGGTGGGCTAGCTTCTTATCGAGGCCTGAGAAATGTGAGTACGTGGCAGAACAGTTAGTATTATGCCAAGGACATTGGCTGCAAAATTTCTTTCAAAGCAGAAGCAGTGTCATTGTGGAGAAAAATAGAGGCTTGTAAGTAAGGAGTGTTGCTTCTTTTCTCTTTAATGGACATGACAAGAGTACCCAGGAAAGTCATTTCAGGATTTGTGACATAGAACTGATATCCAATGGCCATATCCATGGACCGCAGACGGGCCTTCCATTGATGTTACTGAGACTGGGGTGCACTGTGAAGGGTGGGGGTATAATGCAGGACTCTTTTGAGCTGTGGCATAGAATAACTATTAGTAGATGCGTTTTTCACAGGAGGGTATGAAATGCACTTCGCCTGAAATTGGAACTCTAAACAAGCAAACGGCTAAATACATTTGAATACATGTGTCTGTATATTTTATATGTTTTTCCTGTTTAAAGGATTTATAATTCTGTAAAACCACTCTTGCCAGGTAGGTGGCACCCTATTGTCCTGGTTCAGTTTTGCAGCTTCCTGATCATCTTATAACCTCCACTCTACTCTCAGTGAAATAAATCAGGATATTCTCTTAGTTGGATTTACTGTCTAATGAACAGGCAGGTTTTGGAGATACTGGTGGAGAGTTCAAATTTGTTAGGGTCACAGACAGAAATAGAAACCCATCAGGAAGATTCTCCATCACTTAACGTCTCTGCGATGTTTTGGAGCTGTTGTCTCTGAGACCAGAAAGCACAGCCAACAATTCAAACATTGAAGATGTAATCTTTGTCACCATTGAAGAAATTTTCCATGACTTGCTGTACTGAAAGAGATCCTGATTACATGATCAGGAAGCCCTCTGGTTCATCATTGTCAAAGGGGATCGGAGCTGTCCTTGACATCCTGGCCTGTTGGCTAGGAACCGTGAAAGTGTTAGGAGCCATCTGTCAAAGGGTGGGATGTAGGTTAAAGGATAAGTTCACCTTTATAAAAAATAATAAATACACATCTTTTAACCCATAAAAAAAATTCACATTTATTTTTTGCTAGGCGCCTGCAAAGCATTGCACCCGCAATCAGCAGATTGTGGGGGCAATGCAGGACTTCTGCAGACTGTCTGGGTAAGCTGTCTGCTCGTATGGGCAGGCAGTTACACACTGATGAGAAGAAACGATCAACTACCTAGAGCACTCAACAGGGCCCTGGTAGTTATTGAGAACTACAACGTGACCGCTGCAAAGGGTGTCGGTACTTCCCGTTCGTTCATTCACAGAACTCTGTGAATGAATGACACGGCTGGGGGGCCCACTTGTGACAGCGAGTTTGGGGAGAAAATCCCTGGCTCGCTGTCACTAGAGGTGAGTGGGTCAGGGAATGGCAGTGCCACAGGTTTTTACAGTGGCCTTATCCTTTAAAGTTCCCTCAGCACAGGGCATTGAAATGCTACTACTTCTAGATATGTGACCTTATTAAAAAGATTGTCTGTTTATGGTTTTGTACTTAGCTTGAACATTTTCTCATTGTCAAGGTCATTGGGTCTTGCTGTTGCTCCCAGAGTACGTTTCCTCCAGAAAGCACAGAATTCTCAACCTTTAGTGTCAAGACCAAATAGAAAGCCAGCAGAACCGGGAACTGACAGTGATGAGGAAATCAAGAGCTTCAAAGCTCAGCTTGACGGAAGGACACCTGTGGAAATGGATAAGGAGAGGAATGTCCCCTCCAGTGAAGGAGAAGACAGTTCAGAGGATGAAGAGGATAGTGAGAGATTAAAGGCCAAAGACAACTCCACATTTCATTTTACAAATGAGGATGATGATGAGGATGATGACTGCCGAGATGTGGAGATTTTTACGGTGAAGAGACGAGATGTGTTTGGGGTGAAAGAAGGCGAGGCGGAACCAGTAAGTTTTGAATATTTCATGCTGGAATTTACTTTGTTCTTGCTTGCTGGATTATATAATTTGCCTTTTATGATTTTTGTTTTCCAAAACACTGTTTATTGAATTTTTAGGATGCATATATTCACCAAATGACAGCAATTTAGTGTTTGTTCATTCATATCCAGAGAGAGATATGGGAGGTTGTCTCCACTAATATTACTAAACACAAAAAGTCATTGGTATACATTATTTTGTTATTCAAGCTGAACTCCAGGCATAAAATCTTTCATTTAAATATTTTCTCAATCTCCGCTAAGAATATAAATTTGCTGTGTGACAATGCCTTTGCAAACTCAGATGTTACTTTTCAGATGTGAAAGTAGTAGTGGCATCATCACTGAGCTGTATATACTCTGTGCACAGAGCAAGTCCACCAAGTACAAGCCCAGCAAGTCCACCAATTGCAGGCTTCTTGTAAAAAAAAAAAAAAAAAAAAAAAAAAAAAAAAGCTAGAGGCAGGGATACAAGACCAGTCTCCCTGCACAAGTAGAGAGAGCGGCATTGACTAGTCTTAATTACAGGAAACTCCTGTGCCGAGGAAAAGTGCGCAATTTGGTTTTCTGATGGATTACTGTACAGGGGTGGAGGAAATGGACAAAGCACACCAAGATTCAACTAACAATACACATGCCTCTTGTATTTAGACAGTATCTATATTTTTCCCAGAGTTTTTCTTTAAGACTTACAGGAGTTAGACAGAAATATGGAAACGCTAAATGTTTTGCGTTATAAGTGATGTAACATTCTTTTGCTGGCGCCTCTGTGATTGAAGTTGCCCATTTTATTTGCGGTGAAGCACAGTATTAAAGGTTATGATGGCATATACAGTTTCCGGGAAAATGTCGTCTGATGAGCATAAGTGTGGTCAACTGACCGAAAGAGACAAAAGGACATTGTGCAGGATTGTATACCCGGAGTAAGAAATCAACCTCTGCAAAGGTGACTGGAGAGCTAAATCTCAGTCTTCCAAAGCCTGTGTCCACATAAACTGTGTGGAGGGAACGCCGTAAGCAAAACATTTACGGGTGATCTACAATTGCTAAACCGACCGATATTAATGCTTAGAGGGGAGAGTGATGTAACACCCATAAATCTGGGACTCTTTCAATGGAAGACTGTAATATGGTCCCATGGATAGAGTTTCACAGTATCGACCACCGGACGGGTTTATGTGTGGGGAACACCGTCCCAAGCTTACGACCAGGACTGTCCTCTTTCAACAGTAAGGCATGGTGGCTGAGCAGTCATGGTTTGGGCAGCCACATCTTGGTATTCTGCAGGCCCCATCTCCTTGAAATGTAGAGTCACTGCTATAGACTATGTACAAATTTTGGCTATTATGTGCACCCCATGGTGCAGACTTTGGGGTTGATTTACTAAAGGCAAAGAGACTGTGCACTCTGCAAGTGCAGTTACTCCAGAGCTTAATAAATGAAGTAACACTTCACTTTGCAAAGAGTACCCAATCACATACAAGGGAAAAAAAACCTGCCTTTTTGCTTGCACATGATTGAATGGTGGACGTCAGCAGATCTTCTGCTCATATACTAAGCTCTGGAGCAACTGCACGTTGCAAAGTGCACAGTCTTTTTGCCTTTAGTAAATCAACCCCATTGTTTCCCGAAGACAGCGCCATTTACTAAGACGACGTAAAAGGTGTTGTCCAATTGTGGTTTGACGAGCAGCTTCTCTGGGTACTGCAGTCGCTGGACCTAAATCTCATAGAGCCACTATGATCAATTTCAGAGAACAAGGTTCAGGCTTGTTTCCCACCTCTGGCATCTCTGCGAGAATTGGAATGATTTTTGCATGAAGAGTGGTATCGGACTCCATTATTTACATCCAAGACTTATATTTGTCAATTCCCAGGAGAATTCAGGCTGTCTTGTATGTCAAAGGCAATCCAACACCATATTGGTTAACGATTTTATCCAATTTGCGTACCCAAATTATTTTTAAATTTTTCTGTAAAGATACGCAAGGCTATTTGGGGCACTAATTTAATAAATGCACTACTCCTGCTTTTATTATTATATGCTGAGAAATGGAAAAAATTAAGAAAATGTTTTTGTTTTAAAATTAGTTTTTACAGGTCCATTTTAAATGCTTCACTGCACATATACTGCGCCAGATCACGTACCTAGTATGTGATCTGACACTTCCGCACCGCCGGTGACCCGCTCCTGCTGTGATCACACACAGGGGGAGCACTGCAGACTCAGTGTCCACTGGCACCCGTTGATTGTTTAGTACACAGGCAGACCACTGTTAGTAGGGAAGACATTGATTCTGTGTTCCTGCTAAGCAGGGACACTGATCTATGCCTTCCCTTAGTAGAAACACCTCCCACACAGTACACAGGCACTTGCTAGGAACACGTATTAACCCTTTGATTGCCCCTGCTGTTAACCCCTTCCCTGCCAGTGTCATTATTACAGTGACAGTGCATATTTTTTAGCACTGATCACTGTATTCATGTCACTGGTCCCCACAAAGTGTCAGTGCAATATCTTTTTCCTGCAATAAGTCACTGATCACCGCCATTACTATTTTTTTTAATGAAAATATCCTATAGTTTGTAGACGCTTTAACTTTTGCGCAAACCGATGAACATTCACTTATTGATTTATTTATTTTTTTTTATTTTTTTACCAAAAATTATATTGCATAATACATATTGTCCTAAACTGATGAAGAAATTAGATTTTAAAAAAAAATTTTTATTGCATATGTTTTATAAAAAAAATTAAAAATTATTTTCTTCAAAATTGTATATTTTTTGTTAATAGCGCAGGAAATAAAAACTGCAGAGGTGATCAAATTTTACCAAAAGAAAGCTCTAGTTGTGTGAAAAAAGGGACCAAAATTTTACTTGTGTACAGCGTCGCACGACCGCGCGATTGTTAAAGTAACGCACTGCCGTATAACAAAAAATGACCTGGTCAGGAAAGGGAGTTGAATTGGTTAATCAAAGTAAGAAGAAAAATAAAACACTTCACTCTATGCTGCAATATGATCTCACGATGTGAAATATTGCATCCTTAGTGTTATGTTAGGCTTTCTTTTAAGCGTTTTTTTTTTTTCTCTTACTTTGCCAAAAAGTAGCAACAAAGTGCAAAATTCCTCTCGGGTGCAGCTTAGGGCCCTTGCTCGTAAGGATTTATTGCATTTTAGAAAGATGCAGGGGATGTCATATTTAATACAGAATTGAATTTTTATACTCAGCCCTGATACTATATAATTCTGAACAGCATATACTGTGTTTTCTTAATGGTTCTGCTGTGATTCTGTTCTTTAAAAAAAAAAAAAGACTAATAAATCCGTATTCTTTGTTGGTTTTTAGTGAGAGCCCAAATATATGTGCGTAGATCCAGCCATTGCTCCAGCTGCTAATGCTTTGTTTGATCTCCACATCTGAGCCCTGGCTTTGCTCAGGAAAAGTTGTCTTGGTAATGAGGATTGTCTGATTTTTAGAATTTAAGCATGGAGCACATTAATTACGTTCAGAGAACATATTGCTTTTCAGCCTTACAAAGTATCTCCATTCTCTGGGAGGCACTGAATGAATGAATGCCTTCTGTTTTCATTGTCAGGTCTCTGATAAATTTGCCTGTGTTATGCTGTTTTAATCATCTGTGGCTCTCTTTGCACTCCGTTGTTGGCTAGGTTGAAAAAAAGACAAATGTCCGTCGAGTTCAACCATAAGAAAGATGGAAATGGATAAATTAAAGGTGGACCCAACGTCAAATCTAGACTTTAAAGCAGAGGTCCACCCACCGCTGTGGGAATTAAAAGCCAGCAGCTGCACATACTGCAGCTGCTGACTTTTAATAATCGGACACTTACCTGTCCTGGAGTCCAGCGATGTTTGCACCGCAGCTGATGTTTCCATCAGCTGTCGAGTGCTGCCGCCTCCATTGCGAGTAAGGGAACCCAGCAGAACCCTCCTGCAAATGCGTGAGGCTCCGCTCCTCTCTCCTACTGGCCCGGCGGCCGGGGAAGGAGAAGAAGGAGAAGGAGGAGGAGGAGGAGGATGGAGCCCAGGCCTTCAATACTGAGGCTCCCGGAAGTGGGAACAGGATACCTGTGAAACACAGGTATCCTGTCCTCCCTCCCCCTGAAAGGTGCAAAGGCACCAGAGGAGAGGAGTACAACGACCCCTTTAACTACTTTATCACTTTGTCCATTCAGGGTTTTCTTGTAAAAAAAAAACCCTGTCACCCACAACGTACTTCATCTCCGTTAGCGCTTTTTATTCAAAACCTGTGTAAGCTTTGTGTCGGATAATGTGTGAGCTTATGCATTGATAACCTTTTCTTCCCGAGGTGACCATTTTCGGGCCTGGAGATTTGCTTCTCAAGCCTAAGCACTGTAACCTGTGATGAGATCACTACTGTGACTTCTTCACTACCTGGACACACTAGCAGTATACAGATAACTATGGTGGAGAATACAGCTGTGTAATAGTAAACCCCCGTGGAAATTGTTGCCTTTTTCAACATATTTGATTAGGCAGCTTTATATTTATACCATGCCTTCAGATAACCGTGATTTACTTAATGTTTTTAAAGGCATTCTACAGTATGCATGAAGGTAAAAATCCTTCAGTATGCTGCTCCCCTCACAGGCCCCCCTAATACTTGCCTATGCCCTATCGCAATCCAGCGATGTGCATGACAGCAGTTACTCCCCTGGATCTCTGCTTCCTGAGAATCAGCCGCGGGAGCCATTGGCTCCCACTGCTGTCAATCACAGCCAGTGAGAAGGGGGCGGGGCCCAGCTCTGTTCTGTGTGTCTTGTGGGCACACACAAGTGCCCCCATAGCAAGCAGCTTGCTGTGGGGGGACTCGGGGAAGAGGAGGGGGTGCTGGCTGGGGACCCCAGAGGAGGAGTATTGAGGTTGCTCTGTGCAAAACCACTGCATGGAGCAGGAAAGTATAACATGTTATTAAAAAAAAATATATATATATCTATATAGATATCTATATAGATATATATATCTATATTTATTTAATAACATGTTATACTTTCCTGCTCCATGCAGTGGTTTTGCACAGAGCAACCTCAATACTCCTCCTCTGGGGTCCCCAGCCAGCACCCCTCATCAGCACCCATCAGTGAAGGAGAAAAATTACTTATTTACAAAATTTACTGATGGAAACAAACTTTTTTTTTTTTTTTTTCCTTTCAAATTTTTGGTCTTTTATTTTTTATTAAAAAAAAAAAAAAAAAACCCAGGAGGGATTAAATACCACCAAAAGAAAGCTCTATGGTTACAGTGTTGCATGATCGCGCAATTGTCATTCAAAGTGTGACAGAGCTGAAAAATGGCCTGGTCTGGATAGGGGTGTAAGTGCCTGGTATTGAAGTGGTTAAGATGATATTCTAATTTTATGAGATGCACCTGTACATCTGCAAAGCCATTAAAAAAAAAACAGATGCATTAGAATCTGCCATCCACATGACAACAGAGGAATTATATTGGTATCTAAGCAAATAAAATATACAACATGCACAAACAAATCCTATAGAAGTCTGTGTTTTCAAACTGTCATTCATCAATCAACGTTACTATTCAGAAGTCTGTATATTTACATGGTGTTATTTTTACATATAACCGTGTTGTGCTCCCCAAACCAATTTCTCTTCACTGTGGTTCTCAAATCAGAAAGACACCCTCTGAGTTATCACTCTTACAGGAAGGTTCATGCGCTATGGGGAGTATCCTGTGGTAACAATGAATCTCGCATGATAATCTGCATTTTCAGCTCAATCTCTCTTTGGCAAACTGCAGTACTGCTGATTACATTGCAGTTCAGGAACGCGGAACTGGCACCTCTCTATGGACTTAAAGCTGAACTCCAGGCACCTTTATTTTACTGTGTTAGAATATATTGATCTTTTTTTCTTATTTTTTCCTTTCTTCTGACATAGTAAATGATCCGATAGTTTTGTGCTTGCTACTACTACTTTCCCCTGTACAACACCAGCACTGAATCCATGATTGACACCGGCCCTAGTGTTGTTTTTTTTTTTTTTTTTTGTGTGTGTGCACTTTGCTCATACGCAAAAGCAACCTTTGATTATTATTATTATTATTATTATTATACACGATTTATATAGCGCCAACAGTTTACGCAGCGCTTTAATTATGATTATAATTTGATTATGCTGCAGCATTGCATTTTGTGAATGGGCAAAAGGCATACATGGGTGGAGACATGACATCAGAGCTCGTGTCAATCATAGCCTCAGCACTAGTGTCGGACAGAGGTTGGAAGCACAGTGCAAGTTTTACTAACCTAAAATTAGCCAATTAATTTCTTATCTTAATCATACAGTACATATTCACAGACCCTCAAAAATAGGCTTGTATCTTCAGCTGATTGCACACTGGCAAAACTTTTGAGGACATGGACCCGTATCCTCTTCTGTAACCCTACCCTACACCGTGAGTCCCCCGTTTTTTGCTAGTGTCCTAATGGACCTCTTCTCCCTTACAGAGAAATCACAGTTTGATAACTGTTTTGATATTTTACTTTGGTTTCTTCAATCAACTTCCCTGTCTTCTAATACCACAATAGAAGCAGTCCATCCGGATCAGTGCAACCTTGGTAAAATCTTGGGAGCTGTACCCCACACTATGGGGATGGACTTTAATTTTGCTTTGGGCGCTACAGGGGTGCTCACCTTGGCACTTGGTGCAATGTGTGTAGTTCACTGCAGGGTGCTATATAGGCTCAGCCCCGTAGTCCATTCATTTGAAACATAGACCCTGAAGGCGCCTCCGGGTGTATGCCCACTGTGACGGGCAAAGCCTGGGGCTTATATAGGGGCCAGTGGAATGGACAGTTAAGACAGGGTCTCCCTGTTTATTGGACTGTTACTGATGTCCCATAGTAAGTATGAGACGTGTGCTAGAGTCAGTCATGGTCTCAGCTGTGTGCAAGTGCCGTGCAAGCATTACTAACTCATATAGTTATCAGATTACATTTTATTTTTATGTTGTCAGAAGATAATAAAATAAAGAACACACTGGAGTTAAATCGATTCTAACATGTCACTAATTAAAGTAATGGTGCCAAAATTCTATCTTTAATAACAATTATGGTACTACACACAAGGTTCCTGTGTAGCGGGCATGTTAATAATAGAAGAAAATGCACATCATTTTTTGTCTACTTCAGGTTTCTATTCCGAGTTGTTCTTTTCAATCAAATATGATGTTAATCGTTGAGCAGCCCAGAGGCTGCAGTGCATTGTGGTCTGGCAGAGTTGACTTGACTGTCAAATAGAAGCAACTGATGGGAGGTTAGTTATCTTACCTCTCCGTGTCTTGCCTCAGGTTGAAATTGATCATTGCTTGGTTTGAAACATTCTCATACAAAGTTCTTTGCACAGAAGGTGGAATTAAACCTTGGGTAAATGATAACTGTCTCTAAATGCCGCCAGAGCTTGTTCTGGAGCAGACTTGGCAATGTGGAGGAAAAGGTCATTTTGTTTCTGGAGACTGAAACTTGCATAGATTTCAAGTCACGTACTTTCATCTAATCCCACAAAGAAATTTGTGCTCGCTGAGTGCCCTTGGAAAACACTGTGAAGTGGAACCTGGTGTTTAAAATCTTTTAATTGTTGTTTTATAGAAGGTGATGTGCTGCTTGTATATTATACGATTTGCTGCAGAATGTTCCCTTAAAGGGGATGTGCTGAGGGCTCCAGAAGGCCCAGGACAAAACCTAACTCCCTCATATTGGCAGCACCCAGAGGTGTCTGTAGATATGAGGACACTTGCTAGATCTGGTTAGATTGGACAACATCCTACATCTCTAGGACTGACATGTCCCGACCAAGCTTGGCTTAACACTTGCATGAAGTGGTTGGTTGGGGGCCCTGTTGCTTCACACCAGTGGTCTCCAAACTGCAGCCCTAGGGTCGGATGTGGCCCTTTGCTTGCCTTTATCCAGCCCTTGGGGCGCTATTCCTCTCGGTGACGTGAGACACTATTCTATCAATTGACATTAACAATGGCGCACCATTTTTCTTACTGACTCTTAACAATAGGGCACTATTCCTCCCAACGATACCAACAAAGGGGGCACTATTCCTCCCACTGATAGCAACCATGACTGGGTCAGAACAATATAGCACAGTGGGGAGATCGCTGTATCAACATTGCTTGTGTTGGTACAACGATCTGTCAGTTTTCTTTTCTTTTCTTTTTTCGTTTAGCCCGTTTGGTTGAAGGAACTTATTGTGTGTACTAGGCTGAAAGTGATTGTAAAGCCTCAAGCCATTTTATGAATTAAGGTGAAAAATCTGTGCTGCAGCCTCCCCTCCAGCCCCAGACTTTTTCTTACCGGAGCCCGATCCGATCCATCCAGCCAATGTCTTTCTCATCATTGGACAGATTGATAGCAGCAGGAGCCTTTGGCTCCCACTGCTGTCAATCAAATCCTCAGTTCCACTGTCAAGCCCGCACGGGTTCCCCCAGGGAAAACGGCTTTCCGTTGGGGCACACGATGAAGTGGAGGTGCTTGGAGCGCCCCCCCCCAGAATAGGAGGGACTGCTCTGTGCAAAACGACTGCACAGAGCAGGTAAGTATAGGCATGTTTGTTTATTTTTTTTATTTTTTTTTTTTTAAAAGGTGGTTTACAAACACTTAAAGACTTGGAACAGACACACTGATATCTAAATGATTGGTTCCTCTACTTTTGGCGTGTTTAGGAAGTGCCATGGTTTAGGTATTCTCCAGCTGCCTTGTCTCCTAAAGAAACCTGTTTCCTTGGCTGATTCAGGCTAACCAGTGAAGTTCAGCTCTTGTGTTAGAATATCAGACACCACACTCTTCCCCATACTAAGGGCCCATTCACACTGTAAAATAGGTGTCCTATTGTTATAAAGAAGTGGTGTTTACATCTGCACTGTTGTGTCGCATGATTTTGAAAATGTATGAGGTCCATAGAAATCTATGGTTATGCATGACAACTCATTTGTGAGTTTTGATGTGTTGCCAGCTGTACCAAGTTTAAAGATGAATGCTCTATATAAAAATGAGCTTTAACAAAAGCGTGGCATTGTTATACAACATGCATTGACAATTGCAAATAAAACCCAGCTGAATTGCAGATGCATAGGTGTGAATGGGCCCTAACATGGTATAACAGCCAGATTGGAGCTCATAATGTAATATTGTGCAGCACACGTAAAACATCACTAACAAGGGTAGAATGAAGGTCATCTCTGGATCGGTCTGCAGGGTTCTTATACCCTAGGGAAAGCATTCTACTCATGTTGGAACTCGATTTCCAAAAGTATAATATATTTAATTTTAAAAAAATTCTATGGACGCAAAAATGTTTGGACATTTTTTCCTGTCAGCACTGTGTACACCAACAGCTGGAAGAGTTCATAGTTTAGAGCAGTAACTGTTCGTAAAAGGGAGATTTAACTTTTTTTGGGGGAAATGTAAGCATTTATCATATAAAGCAGTAACTGTTTATAATTGTGTGGTAAAGGGGTATTACAGGGAAGTGTAACTGTTTATAACATAGCATGATAACAGTGAACTGTAAGGCTAACCATACACTATAGAATGTGATTGTACAATCGCCTTTTAGATCGACCATCAGCTACTTTATGTAGTACAGAGGGCCTGTCTTATTTGATACAAACTATATAGATTGTTTAGGTTATTATATCATTACAGGTAATTTATATGGCACCAACAATTTACGCAGTGCTTTAGGTTTGTTCTCTTATCACATAGGTTTGGTAAATCTAGAAGAAGATTGTAGAATTAGATTGTATATTGTTTGATCAAATTCAGGGTCTTCAATAAGCAATATGTACAATAGGTAGTAGTGACTGTTACTGATGGGTAAAGCCTGGTACACACTATTTCCTTTCTGTTTAACCCAGTGGGTTGAAAGAAAAAAAAAACTGTCAGCTCCGGTTGGAGTCGCTGTACTAACTATGCAGTTAGTACAGGGATATCCGTCGCTAAACTATTGTGTAATGACAGGGGCAAGTTGCCCCTGTCCCTCACCCCCCCCCCCCCCCGGAAATATACTCCGATCAGCGCTCTCTGCATTGACTGAGAGGGCTGATCGGGAGTCTGTTGGCTGCTCGTTTTTCAGAATGTACGTCTGACACAAGCCGGCCAAGCAGTTGGCTTCTGTCAGACAGACCGAGATGCACATGAGCCGAATGTCGGACGTTTATTTATTTTTTGAACCGGCAAATGTTTCCCAACATTTGGCCAGTGTATACCCGGCTTAACAGGAGCACAATTGTCTAATATGTCTTTGCATGCTGAATCATTAACCGTACCCTTTACTGGAAATGCCTAGACTCTATTTTGGAGGCGTGTCCACATAACTTTGGTAATAAAGTATAGCTGTACAGGATTCAGTTGTGAGTTATCCATAGAAGGACAGATATTTAATTGATCAAGAAGTATCCCATAATTACCTATAGCAGGCATAGTGCGAATTCCCAAGTCTGTAGGGGACATTTTCCAATCCTTTCACACAGCAAGGAAATGCTAAATGGAACTGAGACAGATTTATTTAAAGAGCCCTTTCACACAGAGCAACACTGTTCTGTTCAGCAGGGCATCCATGAACAGATTCCCTGCTGAATTGGAGCTGAACTGGATGGATGGACGTTTTTTTTGTGTCTGCATTTACACAGCAGACCATTGATGGCTCTTTAGGTTGTTTACATCAGGCTACCTCTGATTTGTGACCAGACAACAAATGGGGGGTGCCGCTCAAGGCTCCAGCCGGGTCCTCTCCTGTAGTACACCGCCTGGAGTGCTATCAAGACCCAAGCTCATCCCAGCTCCAACGATACAGCAAACAAAAAAGGTCCTATGTGCTGCACATCACTCCAAGACCCTGTGGATATGTTATGCCAGCCTCGGCCTGGGCTCGAGCCAAGCCACCCCCAACATGTTTCAGTTCGCCCCGGAGCTTAATCATCCACATAATTAAGCTCCGGGGATGGAGTGAAACACGTGGAGGTGTGGCTTGGCTGGAGCCCAGGCTGAGGCTGTCATTTTACATATCCACATGGTCTTGCAGTAATGTGCGGCACATGGAACCTTTTTTTGTCTGCTGTAGCTCTAAACCATCACGTTTAGGTCCAGAAACCTGGAAAAGCATGCAGGCCGTTACTGCAGACCTGGATGGACTCTGAGGTAGGTAGGTGTAAACACACAAGACTGTTTACATCAGCCTGCCCATAGAGCAGTGATATGAACCTTGGCACCCCAGATGTTTTGGAACTACATTTCCCATGATGCTCCACTTCACTGCAGAGTGCATGAGCTTCATGGGAAATGTAGTTCCAAAACATCTGGGCTACCAAGGTTCGCCATTACTGCCATAGAGCCACATGGAACTTCCAATCAGACCTGCCTGAAAAACTGACAGGTGGACCCGGTTGGTAAACCCATGTGAAAGAGTTCTAAGATTGCGACTTGATTTATAAATTCCTCGTTATGCTGCTCTAAAGACTAGGTTTACACTTGTGCTTAAGCATTTTGGAGAGTTGTTTTTTTATGCATGTCAGCACACGTGCTTTTTTGGCAGTTTTCAAGCTTGAGTTTTTTTGTTTTAGCCAGTGACCAGTTACTTAGGAGAAGGAGAGGCAAGAAGATGTGCAAAAAAAGTGCATTGCGTCCGTTTTTATGGCTCTTGTATTAAAGTTCATAGGGCCAGAAAAAAATTTCAGTGTTGTCCCGAAGGAGCTAATGTACTTTTTTATATCTTCAAATAATAAGATGCTCGGGTGTGATTGGGCACAATTGAATATAATGGAAATCTTGATGTCAAGCATTGAAGTGCTTCAGGAAACACACTGCAAATCTCTTGGCACTGTGGCAGTATAGAACCTGTCACCTACCACTTCTTTATTGCATCTGCTTGGAATGCAAATCGATCTCATCTACACTGATATGTTTTATATTTTCACAAAACTGTTTCTCCTGGCTGCTCAGGATTGCAGATGCAGGGGTCTCAAATCAATAAATGGTTATATATGTTATGCTAAAGGAGAGGCAGCCTAATTTGCAATAGATTTTCGCTGGTTGCTGATGAGCGTGATAAATGTCTCACTGTATTCATACAGATGGTGGCAAAAAGGAATTGGTTGAACCTGTAAAGAATGTTAAAATGTTGATCAGACATTGTAAAGGAATGATATAGTGCCTATGCTCAATAAGTGCACTTTGAAATAAATTGATGCAATTTTATCCAGTTGACTCACTGAAACTCAATGGCCTCTATCTGCTACAAAAATGTATTGTCTATGGATTGAATGATTGCCACGTTGGGAAAGATATCTGAAAAATCTGCATTTTTATATGGGATAGGCAGATACTCATTGGGCAACCACTCTTGGTGGATATGTTGATTTCACAAGTTAGAAGAAATCTGATCAATGGATCCTCCCTCTGGCATGGCGTTCGCTTGCAATACTGACGTTTTTCACACCAATCATTCTGTAACTCGTCTTTATGGAGTGTTTTGGTATAAAAATCTATTAAATGAAACTGTGCCACATGCTTCTGCAACATATTTGCACATTATGGTAGACTTTTTAGGGTGCCCTCTTTCAGCAACAAGAGGTTCACACTCCACCTTGTTACTCTATCACCACCGCCATCTTCCCCAGCTGTTTTCTGTTTCCAGAGTCTTCTATTCTTCTAAATGCAACTATCATTGAAAGAATAAGGTTAAAAGGAAAGTGTACAGTGCTCCAACGACCTTTAAATAAAATAAAACTATTCCTCACATTAACAAGTTGAAAGAATATATAGTGTGCTTAATAAATCCTGAACACACGTTGTGTACAGAATACTTCTAATCATTTGTACTGACAATGTCCATTGCTATCAAAAAATAAAATAAAGTGCTCCCAAGAACTCAGTGTTCCAAAACAAATCATATGATCCAGTATTCATATACACAACATCCCACTATTTAGTGCAAATGTATTTCAAGTGCTTCTTCATCCACATTCAGTAAGCCATAAACAACCGGCAGAGCTTGTGAGTTCTGAGTGCCACTCCCCACTTCCCCTTGTGAACACACGCTCACCGGATTGTGTGACCCCTTAAATCAATAGGAAGGTCTTATTCCAGCAACACAGAGTATCCCTCCTCTCTCTCTGACTGCTCCAGTTGTGCCGCTTTTTACCAGCCTCCAACAACCTCTGTCGCCATAGAAGAAATATTGGAAAGATACGTACTTTGTGTAATATTGCTTAATGGACAGTTTACACCAAAGGAGCGTGCGGTGCAGTGCAATTTTAACGTATTCATTTTGAATGGACTAAATCGCACTGGACCGCACCAAAATTAGTGCACGCACTACTTAAAAAACGAACTGCAACTGGATTGCACTGCGTTTGTGACCTCCATTTGGGGTTTCATTAATATTGACTCCTGTTGTAGATGGCAACTGTAGTGTTTTTTTTTTTTAAAAACAGTGTTGGAAACATGCACGGAACATGGGTTTCCAGCACCACGTTCTGGTGTGAATGAGCATTTATTGTGATTAAATACTGCAGCAAAAACTCCAAGTCAAAGCTCCCTGTGTCCATTCAGACAGGGAGCTGTGGCCGGCCCCACCCCCTCTCTCCCCTGATTGGCTGACTCACTTTGACAGCAGCGGGAGCCAATGGTGCCACTGCTGTGTCTTGGCCAATCAGTTGGGAGAGTCTCAGACGGCAGAGACATTCGTGGGGGGAGCTGCACACAGAAGGCTTTTTATCTTAATGCACAGAATGCATTAGGATAATCCTTTTTAAGGGGAATATACATGTGTGTGCCCGCCGACGCGTATGACTTTCTTTACTACGCTGCTATGGGCTCTAGCCCCAGATCTTTTGTAGACCTAGTAACGCCCCTGCTGTTCACTATGAATACTAAGCTTTTTCTGTGTTCTTACTGGGTTAAAGTTGTTCTGCAGACTGATATAGTGCTGTTTTAGCTCTCCTTTATTTTGTCAGTCTTGGAGAACCTGCAAAATGCATTGGGACCTCGGTGAAGATTGCCTTCTTCAGACAGACCATATGTAAATCCCAGTCTTGTCGTTTTACAAAGGGCAACCTTTCCGTGGGTCTCAGCAGAATAATAGCTGTTGCATTGTCTGAATATTCAGCGGAGAGTGATCTGTTATGATGGAGAAAGCCAAATGTGCTGACAAGGATTATCCATTTCTATTTTCTGCATTTCATATAAACAGTAATATGGATAATGGGGACTATATTTATTCCTTTCAGAATGAATAGAAATTGCGTTTTGTTGTCTCTTTATTATGTGATGGAGGAAACTGGCACTAGAGTACTTGACAAACTCGTAGAGAGGACCTGAAATCATATGTGAATATCTAATGCTAAATCTGTTGATGTTAATGCAGTAAAACAAGATACAATATGTTTGGCAAATCATACAGAATCCCCTTAGGCATTCTTGCTTTAATCCTGTACGAATCTTCACGTTGGACAAAGATATATCTGAAGCGAAGCATCTCGTAGCGATCAAGCTGAGCACAACATCTGTGGGTCTGCGTGCTCCTATCTCATAGATTTTTAGTTGACTATTTTAATTGTCCATGTTTCTTAAAGAGACTTTGTCACTGGAGAGAAGGATGTCAAAAGTAGAGTGCAAGTTGCTTTTTTCTGTGGTAGCCTCCAAACCTTTCTGTCATGCCAGGAATTGTGGCCCCCTTTCAACTAATGATAGATCATCAATACCTTGAGTGAGAAATGGGGGCTGTGACAGACCTAGCCGGGACAGAGGCTGTTGGAGGGGACTGAATGCGAGCCTATTGCCTTGTGATTACGGGCCCTGGCATTTGGGGGAACGGTGCTCTTTGTGAGCTGTATGCCTGGGGACCGCTCAGCTGGTTTTACTTGGATTTAGGTCCATGCTGTCCCCCCCAAGACACAGACTGGATATATATGTATATATAATGTGTGTTGTCCCATGCATTATGGGACACACACTGTCAGATGCTACTCCAGCCAGCCTGTCTGTTGCCTTGTGTAATGTAGATGAGGCTGGCCTGGCTTGTAAGGAGTATTCCACACAATGTTGTTGTGCTAATTAGCCCTGTGTTAACCACTTCAGCCCCGGACCAATTTGCAGCTAAAGGACCAGGCCCCTTTTTGCGATTCGGCACTGCGTCGCTTTAACTGACAATTGCGCGGTCGTGCGACGTGGCTCCCAAACAAAATTGGTGTCCTTTTTTTTCCCCACAAATAGAGCTTTCTTTTGGTGGTATTTGATCGCCCCTGCGGTTTTAATTTTTTGCGCTATAAACAAAAATAGAGCGACAATTTTGAAAAAAATGCAATATTTTTTACTTTTTGCTATAATAACTATCCCCAAAAAATATATAAAAAAACATTTTTTTTCCTCAGTTTAGGCCGATACGTATTCTACATATTTTTGGTAAAAAAAAAATCGCAATTAGCGATTATTGTTTAGTTTGCGCAAAAGTTATAGCGTTTACAAAATAGGGGATAGTTTTATAGCATTTTTATTAATATTTTTTTTTTTTTACTAGTAATGGCGGCGATCAGCGATTTTTTTATTGTGACTGCAACATTATGGCGGACACATCGGACATTTTTGACACATTTTTGACACATTTTTGGGACATTTGTCATTTATACAGAAATCAGTGCTATTTAAATAGCACTGATTCCTATGTAAATGACAGTGGCAGTGAAGGAGTTAACCACTAGGGGGGGGGAGGAGTCAGTGTGACGTGTTGTGTTTTTTTTTTAGAGTAGGGGGGCGTGGCTGTACGTCTGACGTCATTGATCGGCTTTTCCGATGACAGGGAACAGCCGATCAATGACAGGCAGAGTAGGAAGCGCGGGAGAGGTTTGTTTACACATACCTCTCCCCGTTCTTCAGCTCCGTAACCCGATCGCGGGATACCAGCGGCGATCGGGTCCGCTGGTCCCGCAGCTCCCGACCGGGTCGCGAGCGCCCCCCGGGCAGGCAAATTAAAGGGGACGTACCCGTACGTGCTTTTGCCTGCCCGTGCCATTCTGTAGACGTATATCTACATGAGGCGGTCGGGAAGCGGTTAATGTTTATGGTAATATGGTAATGTCTATTGAATAGTCATTCAAATGAGCTAGGAGCCTTAAAGTCTTACCCTGAAAAGTCTTCTCTGTCAACTAGTCTGGGTCAATGATTAGATAATTAACTCATGCTAATTATGTTAGGTACTGGTCATCTGGCTGTATATATGTGTGTGACATGTCAAATAAAAGTTCATTCCTGATGTACTCCAAGAACTAGTGTTGTCTAATTCTTGGGGGTTCCTATAACCAGATCCATTGGACTCATGTTCCAGGACTTAGGAAGCATTTACGGCGGACACCTTGAGTACAGGATCCGTCACAGGGGCGCTCTGCGTGTTTTTACCTTCTAATCAGCACTTGCAGGTGTCATCCCATTAGGATTGTATTGTGAGCTATGGCTAAAGGCCATACATGCCAAGCAATCTGCTGCCTTAAGCAGAAATATAATTTGAATGCATTAGTCACAATAACACCACTATTTAGGTTAACCTGTAATCTTCAGTCAAAAACCACAGTGGCCACTAAATGGAGTTGACAATCACAGGCAATCACTGTATTAAGCAAAATACGGTAAGATTTTTGAAAGGATGGGCAAATGCTTGTCACGTTGATCCAACAAAAGTTTTATAAATATACCCCAGGAGTCCAGACCTGCTCAGTGACAGCTGGAGGCCTCTATGATCCCTGTATTTTATAATTTTAAATGGTGAACTTTGAATACCTTGCTGCACCTTGTTCTAAGTCGGGCATAGAAAAATCTTAAACCTTAGAGTTGTACTGCTACGGATTGAAAAATGGAAAACAAAGTTCTGTAGGCCAGCCCATGGTATCCTGACCTCCCCCCCCCCACACTAACGGAATGCCTTTATTCTTTTGCTCAAGTCTGATGAGGATAGACACCTTTTTTTTTTTTTTCTTAGAAATTCTTTATTTCAGACTCCATCCAAGTGGAACAAACTGATGACCAATATAGGACTTGGTTGATATGGTTTCAGGGTGATCGAAGCGCATTGTTTCTATTGTTACATACTAATATATAATGAAGTGGTTCAACTCACCATAATGCAGAATCAGTGGGAGCCATGGGGGTGTCACTTGCCACATCTCCTGCCACCAGATGCATCATGTCACTTGCCACTGTTGCCTGTCACCAGATGCAGCTTTTTAACGTGCCACCGTCACCTGCCACTAGATTTGGATTGTCACTTACCACATCACCTGCCACCATTTTCAGGTTGTCACTTGCCACCATTAGCAGATTGTCACTTGTAACATCACCATGTGGGCTGTCACTTATCATGCCAGCCAGTGCCACCAAATGTGCATTGTCGCTGCAATGGTGGCAGGCTGACAGCACTGGTCCATTTAGTTAAAGCAGGAGTGCAGATATGCGGGGCAGGCAGTGAGAGATGATGTCATCTCTCTGCTCCCCGCCGCACCTCTGACATTTAAGAGGCCCGCGCTGTGAGGGTGGAAGAGCACTGATGTGTGGTTGGCAGTGAGAGATGTCATCTCTCTGCTCTTCGCCGCACATCGCTCCCACATTGAAGTGGCCAGGCTGTGAGGGCGGAAGAGTGGTGACGTGCTGGTGGAGAGAGATGATGTCATCTCTGCTCGTCCGCCCACTCATCTCTCTCCTCCACCTCTAATGCCTCCCGCCCGACGCAGCTGCGACCCGGACGCCAGAGACTCAGGGCTATGGGCTCCAGCCTCGATAGCCGCCCCCTTGCGACGCCTATGCTTGCTAGGATATTCATGTATGTAAGAGAAATAGATCATTGCTATACAATAGATGGACAGAATCCTGTGTATAAGCAGGAACGAGCTGAGATGAATGTACCAAGTTGATCGATCAACTTGGGTACAACTAGCCTGCTGGATTCTACATACGATTGTCGCTGTCCATAATCACTTCTTCTCCCGGTGGGCATAGCTTCAATTCAGTTTCCAGGAAAAAATAAATGAACCTGGTACTTCTAGGTTTGGAGGAGCACGTGCTTCACTTCATGTTATAGCACTGAGACAATTATCTATCTAGCGCCATTGCTGGCTTTGACTTGAGCTACTTGTAGTTTACACAGGACGTTTTCTCCTCCTGGCAGTATAGTGTGGTAATATGAAAGATGAGGAAAAGTGGGTATCATCTGCTGTAGACTTAAGGGGTTAGATGGGTCAAAGTAAGTCTGTTGCTTTATCAGCAAGGTCTGATTGTGGGAATGTTAAAAATCTGCTGAAAACACTTGAGGAGCACAAAATTGGTAATTTATCTGAACCTTTGGCATAGTTTTTCAGCTGACATCTCATATTAGTGTTGTATATGTGCCCGCTTATACATTCCTGTAACAAAGCAGAAAATTTATTGGAACAAAGGAGCCGTGACGTGATGTCGGCGGAAATGTGCTAACACAGCATGTCTGAGGAAATTTGCCCAAACTTTTCTGCAAATCATAATGTGAACATACATCTTTGCTTACCGCTGTATTAGAATAATAATTACAGTGTCAGTGGTTATCCGGAGTGATGGCGTAATATGTTCTCAGCTAAGTGCTGCCATTGACATTGTGCATTCCCCTAAAGCAATAGGCTGCCTTTTATCAGCTTTTATTTTAGACCCTTTTCACACTAAATCGCCGGTTGTTTTTGCTGTGCTTTTAGGGGGCTAGCGGGCGTTTCTTTTTAAAGGTAACGTGGCCTTAAAAAAAAAATGTAAAAAGGGAAAAGTCCAGTTTTGCAGCGCTTTCAAAGTGCAATGGGCAGGGGCATTTTGGGAGCGCTAGTTATAGTGCTCCCAAGCCACCCTAAAAATGCTGCTTGCAGAACTTTTTCTAAAGTCCCGTAAGCGCACTGCTCGAGTGTGAAAGCACTCATTGTAATGAATGGGAGGCAGTTTTCAGGCACTTTTTTAGAAGCTATTTTGAGCTCTAAAACGCCTGAGAACTGCCTCAGTGTGAAAGGGATCTCATGGAATGTGGGACATTTGAAATGTCTTTATTGCCATGGCAGTTTGTCTGCTGCTGTTAACAATTGGATGGTCTGTGATGGACATTTCATTGAGTCCACATATTCGCCACGCCAACAATCAAAATATGAAGATTTTTGGGGATAATGAGTACCTTAATGTGCGCTGTTACTCCATTTTACAGTAAAAGCTCTACCTGTAAGTAGACTCTGCATGATATCTGCTATTATCTTTATTAGACCCATACACTGTCCGGTGCCCCTCTCTGATTTACTTTCACTTTATTACAGAAGCCTGCCTTTTCTCGGCTAGTGAAAGCAAAAGTCAGTAATGGAAGCCTGCAGACTTTTTTAAAGTGTAGCTCTGACCAATTTTTTTTTCCATTTTTTTAGATGGTGAAAGAGGATGGGTGGAGGGTGGGGGGACTAGAATCCTTTTTTTGATTTTTTTTTTTTTACTGCTGTCAAAGTATCAATGAGAGATTTCCCCTCACTTCTTGTTTTGGTGACAATGGTTTCACCATTCAGATTTGTACATTGCGGCAATGTGTGTCAATGTACCTGGTCATTGTGAATGGCAGTCCAGCTTATTGTACAGTAGAGGCCAGCGGACTGCAATTTACTGCAGTACAGATACTGCATTATAAAAAATGGGTCATGTGCAATGTGTTGGCAGCCCATTTTATAATGAATGGATTACCTGCTATTGGGTGTGACTCCGAAAACTACAGCAACAACACATATAGGAACATATAAAATGTATTGGTGCATTTGGAAGAGGCTAGAAGTCCTGTCAGCTTTGTACTGCTGTGTGTGTGTGTGTGTGTGTGTGTACTGTTCTCATCACTTTCTGTTTAGAAAAGCTGTTGGTCACTGTAGGGCATAGTTGCCAACATTTGGCAAAACTTTAGGGACACTTTTTGACAAAGTCTAGAAGGAGCATTTGGGGATTTGGGGCGGGACATCCATTTTTGTGGGCGTGTGAGATTAAGTAAAATGGGCGTGGTTTAAATTATGCTAAATGTTGGTTGTGGCTTAAAAGGGGTGTGGTCAAATAGTGTTTACATCAGCCTGTCCATAGGGATGCATGGACCTTCCCATCAGGTCCGCCTGAAAGACTGATAGGCAGACCTGATTGGACATGCTGTGTGAAAGGGGCCTTAGGGCTCTTTCACACGGACGGACCGTATGTCCGTTTTTCATCCATCCGTTTTCGGATGAAAAACGGACATACAGGTATCCCTATGGGATAGCGGGTGTCAGCGGATGAGCATCCGCTGACACCCGCTCTCGTCCGTGCCCGCCATGCTCCGTTTCTGCAGACGGAGGAAAACCCCATTTTTTCATCCGTCTGCAGAGCGGATCGGGTGACGACGGACGCTACGGTCCGTCGTCACCCGATCTCCCATAGGGGAGAGCGGCGCTCTGACAGGTCCGTCCCTGCACGGAGTGCAGAGACGGACCTGTCATCCTACTGCTCAGCGGAGATCACTCCGGCGATCCCCGCTGAGCAAGCGGCTATCCACGGGGCGGATCTGCACTGATCCGCCCCGTGTGAAAGAGCCCTAAGTGATAAAGTGAGCAAGAAGTGACTGTGAGAAACTGGGTTTAACCACTTCAGCCCAGGACCATTTGGCTGGCCAAAGACCAGAGCACGTTTTGCGATTCGGCACTGCGTCGCTTTAACTGACAATTGCGTGGTCGTGCGACGTCGCTCCCAAACAAAACTGACGTCCTTTTTTTTTTTTTTCCACAAATGGAGCATTCTTTTGGTGGTATTTGAACACCTCTGCAGTTTTTTTAATTTTTTGCGTTATAATAAAAAAAGAGCGACAATTTTGAAAAAAAAATACATTTTTTACTTTTTGCTATATTTATAAATATTTAATATGTAAAAAATGTTTATTAATATTTAAAAAAAAAAAATCCCCCCCCTCAGTTTAGGCCAATACGTATTCTTAACTTAAAAAGTAAGCTGCGCTGTGAAAAAGTAAAATTAACATATAGTACATATGCTCCTACCGTAAATAATGACGGCTATATACAGTGGCTTGCGAAAGTATTCGGCCCCCTTGAACTTTTCAACCTTTTGCCACATTTCAGGCTTCAAACATAAAGATATAAAATGTTAATTTTTTTGTGAAGAATCACCAACAAGTGGGACACAATTGTGAAGTGGAACGAAATCTATTGGATATTTTAAACTTTTTTAGCAAATAAAAAACTGAAAAGTGGTACGTGCTAAATTATTTGGCCCCTTTACTTTCAGTGCAGCAAACTCACTCCAGAAGTTCAGCGAGGATCTCTGAATGATCCAATGTTGTCCTAAATGACTGATGGTGATAAATAGAATCCACCTGTGTGTAATCAAGTCTCTGTATAAATGCACCTGCTCTGTGATAGTCTCAGGGTTCTGTTGAAAGCGCAGAGAGCATCATAAAGACCAAGGAACACACCAGGCAGGTCCGTAATACTGTTGTGGAGAAGTTTAAAGCTGGATTTGGATACAAAAAGATTTCCCAAGCTTTAAACATCCCAAGGAGCACTGTGCAAGCGATCATTTTGAAATGGAAGGAGTATCAGACCACTGAAAATCTACCAAGACCTGGCTGTCCCTCTAAACTTTCAGCTCAGACAAGGAGAAGACTGATCAGAGATGCAGCCAAGAGGCCCATGATCATTCTGGATGAACTGCAGAGAACTACAGCTGAGGTGGGAGAGTCTGTCCATAGGACAACAATCAGTCGATCACTGCACAAATCTGGCCTTTATGCAAGAGTGGCACGAAGAAAGCCATTTCTCAAAGATATCCATAAAAAGTCTCGTCTAAAGTTTGCCACAAGCCACCTGGGAGACACACCAAACATGTGGAAGAAGGTGCTCTGGTCCGATGAAACCAAATCAAACTTTTTGGCCACAATGCAAAACGATATGTTTGGCGTAAAAGCAACACAGCTCATCACCCTCAACACACCATCCCCACTGTCAAACATGGTGGTGGCAGCATCATGGTTTGGGCCTGCTTTTCTTCAGCAGGGACAGGGAAGATGGTTAAAATTGAGGGGGAAGATGGATGCAGCCAAATACAGGACCATTCTGGATGAAAACCTGTTGGAGTCTGCAAAAGACCTGAAACTGGGACGGAGATTTATCTTCCAACAAGACAATGATCCCAAACATACAGCCAAATCTACAAAGGAATGGTTCACAAATAAACGTATCCAGGTGTTAGAATGGCCAAGTCAAAGTCCAGACCTGAATCCAATCGAGAATCTGTGGAAAGAGCTGAAAACTGCTGTTCACAAAGCTCTCCATCCAACCTCACTGAGCTCAAGCTGTTTTGCAAGGAAGAATGGGCAAGAATTTTAGTCTCTCGATGTGCAAAACTGATAGAGACATACCCCAAGCGACTTGCAGCTGTAATCGCAGCAAAAGGTGGCTCTACAAAGTATTAACGCAAGGGGGCTGAATAATTTTGCACGCCCCACTTTTCATTTTTTTTATTGGTTAAAAGAGTTTCAAAAATCCAATAGATTTCGTTCCACTTCACAATTGTGTCCCACTTGTTGGTGATTCTTCACAAAAAATTAACATTTTATATCTTTATGTTTGAAGCCTGAAATGTGGCAAAAAGGTTGAAAAGTTCAAGGGGGGCGAATACTTTCGCAAGCCACTGTAGTCCTTAACTGCTTCCCGACCGCCTCACGCAGATATACTGCGGCAGAATGGCACGGGCAGGCAAAATCACGTACCTGTACGTGGCCCTTTAAATGCCTGCCCGTGGGTCGCGCGCGCTCGCGACCCGGTCGGGAGCTCCATGACCCCGGCCGCGGGACCACGGAGCTGAAGAACGGGGAGAGGTATGTGTAAACATATAAATAGCATTGATTGCTGTATAAATGACAATGGTCCCAAAAATGTGTCAAAAATGTCCGATGTGTCCGCCATAATGTCGCAGTCACAATAAAAATCGCTGATCGCCGCCATTACTAGTAAAAAAAAAAATATTAATAAAAATGCTATAAAACTATCCCCTATTTTGTAAACGCTATAACTTTTGTGCAAACAAATCAATAATCGCTAATTGTGATTTTTTTTTTTTACCAAAAATATGTAGAAGAATACGTATCGGCCTAAACTGAGGAAAAAAAATGTTTTTATATATTTTTGGGGGATATTTATTATAGCAAAAAGTAAAAAATATTGATTTTTTTTTTCAAAAATGTCGCTCTATTTTTGTTTATAGCGCAAAAAATAAAAACCGCAGGGGCGATCAAATACCACCAAAAGAAAGCTCCATTTGTGGGAAAAAAAGGACGCCAATTTTGTTTGGGAGCCACGTCGCACGACCGCGCAATTATCAATTAAATCGACGCAGTGCCGAATCGCAAAAAGGGGCCTGGTCCATTGGCTGCCTATTGGTCCGGGGCTGAAGTGGTTAATGAACTATACGATTCTAGATGTACCAACACTGACAGCATATACTGTATCAAAACATCCAATTAAGTACACACACATTACAGTGATTGAAATGATGAAAACAACTTAATCGAACAGTCCACACTATGCTTTTTAGAATGAAAAGTTCAGCAATTAAGCGACACTTCCAACATGAGTTCTTAAAAGAAAATCCTCATTTACTGATCATAGGTGACTTCAAACGTTATACACCCACGGAATAGTGATGGTTTGTGATAGAAAAGGTTCCTCCACCTGAGAAATAACGCTTACCAGCTGGATTGATCTCTTTTTAAAGGATGTATGTAACCCAGCCAGGGTCTCTCTGCCCACCAGCAGGATATCCCCACTCGTCCACTCCTGGTATTTCTGATGTAGCTTGCGGTCAGTGGTTCCCCATATTATAAATGAGAGGACTTCCATAGTGTAATTCAGTATTTTTAATAAATAAAATAAAAGAATTGCACTTGCATATATAAAGAAAAAGAATTGCATGTATCATCAATCGAGCCGGCCGGCACTCGATCAGAAGCCCTTTCCTTCCGGTACCGCGCGTTCGTTGGTGGTGACGTCAGCAGGCCACTCCTCCCTATGTCGTTTTGTCACAGATGACGTCACCCAAGGGCACGTATTCTGCTACATATTTTTGGTAAAAAAAATCACAATAAGCGTTTAGCGTTTAGTGATTGGTTTGCGCAAAAGTTATAGCGTCTACAAAATAGGGGAAAGATGTAATTTTTATTAATATTATAATTTTTTCATGACTGCGACATTATGGCGGACACATCGGACAATTTTGACACATTTTTGGACCATTCACATTTATACAGCGATTAAAAATGCATTGATTACTGTGTAAATGTGACTGGCAGGGAAGGGGTTAACACTAGGTGGCGCTGAAGGGGTTATGTTCCCTGGGAGTGATTCTAACTGTAGGGGGAGGGGATTCACAAGGGGAGGAGACCGATCAGTGTTTCTCTGTACTGAGAACACACCATTGGTCTCCTGTCCTCTGACAGGACCGTGGATCTGTGCATTTACCTACACAGAACCACGGTCCTGCTGTGTTACCGGGCAATCGCGGGTGTCAGGCGGACATAGCGGCGCCCCCCGGTATGACCCGGGAAGGAGGATGTCATATGATGCCCTCCCGCCATGAGAGCCACGCTGCCTGGCCGTCAATTGACAGCCGGCGGTCAGCAAGCAGTTAAGGTTTAAAACAATTAATAAAAATTTTGCTATTAGAACCACTTTAACCACCTCAGTACAGTGCATTTTCACCCCCTTCCTGACCAAGCCATTTTTCAGCTTTCAGTGCTGACGCACTTTGAATGACAATTGCGCAGTCATACGACACTGTACCCAAATGAAATTGTTATAATTTTTTCCCCACAAATAGAGCTTTCTTTTGGTGGTATTTGATCACCTCTGCGTTTTTTCTTTTTTGCGCAATAAACGAAGAGCGACAAATTTAAAAAAAAAAAAACAATATTTTTTACTTTTTGCTATACTAAATATCCCCCAAAAATATATAAAAAAACTTTTTTTTCTCAGTTTCGGCCGATACGTATTCTTCTACATATTCTTGGTTAAAAAAAATCGCAATTAGCGATCATTGATTAGTTTGCGCAAAAGTTATAGCGTTTACAAAATAGGGGATAGTTTTATAGCATTTTTATTAATATTTTTTTTTTTTACTAGTAATGGCAGTGATCAGTGATTTTTATTGTGACTGCGACATTATGGCGAACACATCGGACATTTTTGACACATTTTTGGCACCATTGTCATTTATACAGCAATCAATGCTATTTAAATGCATTGATTCATGTATAAATTACACTGGCAGTGAAGGGGTTAACCACTAGGGGACGGGGAGGGGTTAATTATGTTCCCTAAGAGTGATTCTTACTGTGGGGGGAGGGGACTCACAAGGGGGGGAGACTGATCGGTGTTTCTCTGTACAGAGAACACACCATCGGCTCCTCTCCTCTGACAGGACCGTTGATCTGTGTGTTTACACACACAGATCCACGGTCCCACTGTGTTACCGGGCAATCGCGGGTGCCCAGCGGACATCGCGGCCGCTGGGCACGCGCATCGGGTGCCCAGTGACACGGCGAGAGCGCGCGCGCGCTCCCTGCAGTGCACAGAAGGGGAGGACGTCATATGACGCCCTCCCGGAACGAGAGCTGCGCCGCCTGGCCGTCATGTGACAGCCGGCGGTCGCAAAGTGGTTAAAATATGTAAACTAAAATCTGTAACCTGTAGGGGTTAAGTGTGTCCTAGGGAGTGATTCTAACTGTGGGGGGAGGGGCTGTGTGTGACACAACACTAATCACCGCTCCCGATTACAGGGAGTGGTGATCAATGACAGTGACACTAGGCAGAACGGGGAAATGCTTGTTATAACAATAGCATTTCCCCCGTTCTTCCTCTCCGTGAGACGATCATGGGTATCCCACAATCCTACTCACGGAGCTCACGCCGTGTGCCGGCGGTGGCGCACACGCGATGGCACGGCGGCAAATTCAAAGGGAAGGTACACTCATTTGCGCAGTCGTGCCATTCTGTCGACGTAAATATACATGCGGCGGTCGGCAGGCAGTTAAAACTGCATTGCCCAATTTCTCAGTCAGGATAGTGCTACATGAAAACAGAAGTTTGAATTATAGTATGGGTGACCTTCGCGCTATTAGCGAACTAGATAATGTGCACAAAGAGAATAAATAAGTGAATATTGTAAAAATAAAAATCAATAAATAAGGTGCCAGCTCAAACGCTGTGTGTGGTAAAATACCAAAAAAAAAGCAGCAAAATCCAAGGGTGAACACAATCCCACAAATGACATATAATGAGTGATGATTTTGCGCTAATATTCACCAGAATAATGTGAATGAATATGATAAGGAAATAAAATAAATAGATATGTATAAAGTGCACCTAGTGCTAAATTACATAATCATAAATACTAACTAATACAAATTCATATATATATACACACACTATGCCCTTTAAATAAATAAAAATATAAACAATTAATGTAAAACGCTAGGTGTGCACCAAGTGCTACAAATAGTGATGATAAACAATTAATATCAGCGTTATATAAATTAGATTAAATTATACCTATAAGTAAATAATATAAAGTGCATAATTTGCCAGTTATCTTAAATAACTGGACTATAGATGGAAATATAACAATAAAAACACAGTGATCCTAATAGATATCCAATGGGTGGGTGAGAGATAGGTGCAGACTAATCTATAATAGGGATGAGTCCATACATTAATTACACATGGAGTCCATATGGTGGTAGAGAAGGATGTATAAAAATAATATAGTCCAGATGGCGCATAAACTCAGGAACCGTCTCTAGATGTAGAGGGGGTGGCTAAGATAATATTGATCCTCTATCTCCAAAGTGAGGGATGTTGGGTGGTGAGGACCTTATCCTAAAATGTGCTCTCTAGCCTCTCACCTGTAGATAAAAATACACAGGCATCCAAACGGCACAAAGGGGTCTGCTCCACTCCCACTATCTCTCTCAACTGGCTCCAAAGGTTCCTGCTTCTCAAGGATGGATCCACTTGACCTCCTTCCGTAATGTCTCCCCTCACTACTTGCTTCTAAGGGTGATATCTCTCCAGCTTCCTGTGAATATCCTCATAAACCTCATTCCTCTCAGTGAATTCCAGGGTAGTTTTGGTAACGCAGGACGCAAGACCTTGAGGGTTTCCAGGCCTGGAGCCACCACCCTGGAACTGCAGTATCCAGGTAGTCTTGGGAGGGTCTCCCTAGAGTAGCTGGGTCTTTTAGAGAAGTTGAGTGTTCTTAAGCTCCTGTTTGGCTGCCACACTTGGTATTTTTCACTTCGGGCTTCAAAAATCATAGTACGGTAGTTATTTTTAGGTCCTTCTGTGACAGAACTGCTATCTCAGGCTCACAAACATGCATAGACCCAAGTCTGGCACAAGATCCAGACTGTGATGATGTAATTCCCACACATGCGCACAGGAGTCACGGGTTATGGCACAGAGCTCTGAAGGGACAGCACGGGTAATGCCGTCCCTTCTGGTTGCATGCTCTGGTGATGTCACTGACTGCATCCAGTGTAACTATTTCCTAAACTCCGCAAGTTTAGGAGCTATTCACTGTACCTACAGGTAAGCCTTATTATAGGCTTACCTGAAGGTACAAGTTTATAAGCAGTGTTTACTACCGCTTTAATCCCCCCTCATTGATTAGTTTGCCTTGCTTTTGTTGGCGGTCATTGAAAGCAGTTTTACTTGCAGAATCAGCAGAAGAACTGCTGAGAGGGTAAAAAGGAAGAGGATCAAGAGAAGTGGCAGTATTGGAGGAAGGGTCAGGCCCAATTGTAAATAGTTGTATGGTTTACATTTGTGATCACTGTAATTCGCCATCACAGGAATCCCAAGGCAGAGAGCCACTCCGATCAGCTCTGTGCCCTTTTAGTTTATCATCTGAGTTGTCTAATGAGAGTTTGATTGCAGTCATTTAATAAGTGCATTGGCTGCTTGTGCCTTATATCTGCAGTGCTGTTTTTAAAAGAATAAATGTCCACTATTTATAATTGTAATGTGGTAGTGAAGTGGTTAATCAGAACTTAAATTGGAATAGCAATTATGAATGCTATACAAAAATACATTTGTAAGCAGCTTTGCCTGCCATAGACTGGCTTCTGCATGCTCCCTGATGATGCCCGGGAGGCCCGATGCATAGATCTGTGCTTATCTCCTCCTAATGTATTCTGCACGATAGCTTACTCTCATCGCTCTGGGTATACTCTTGAATTTCCTGGTGTGTTGGTACTGAGAGACTGCTTTATTTGTTTATCGGCTGATGCACAAATGTGCAGCGCCTTTTTTCAGGGAGAAATCGTATTTTGATTGTGGTGAAGTTTGTCACGGCTCTGCCCCAAAGCCCAAATCAAACTTCTTTTTGTGCCTGCTTATGGAATTTTATGAATGGTTCTCGGCACCGAAGAGTATTTTTCATTACTATACAATGAATTTGGAGACAAATGTTAATCCACATAGAAAAATTACAATAAAGGCCAAAAAGGGAATTTGAAATCATTTTACATGGATATCCTATATTGTAATATCATAATCCTATTTCGGAAAAAATAAATAAAAATAAAACTAATTTAGTGTATCTCTGCAATACATGCACATTCCAGATTTTATACCTTAAAGCAAACCTGTACATCCCTAAAATAGAACTAAAGGCAAAACTTTAAGATTTTTGATAGGCAAGGGAGGGTTATAACTAGAGGTCGACCGATATAGGTTTTTCTCTGGCCGATGCCGATATTTAGAAATTGCGGAGGCCGATGGCCGATATATGATGCAGATTTTTTTTTTTTGGGCCAATATGTTAGGCCGACTTCTTTTTTTTTTTTCCATCTTCATCTCATAAAATCTAACAGACACCTTTCACACTGGGGTGTTTTTCAGGCGCTTTTGGGCTAAAAATAGCGCCTGTAAAGTGCCTGCAAAACAGCTCCCCTGCAGTCTCAGTGTGAAAGCACTCGGGCTTTCACACTGAGGCGATGCGCTGGCAGGATGTTAAAAAAAAAAAGTCCTGCAAGCAGCATCTTTGGAGCGGTGTACACCGCTCCTACGCCACTCCTGCACATTGAAATGAATGGGCACCACTGCCGAAGTGCCTGGAATGCGATTTTTAAATGCGCTTCACAGGCGATTTGACCCTTTCCTTGGCCGCTAGCTGGGTTATAAGTGCCCTGCTAGCGGCTGAATAGCGCCGCTAAAATGGCGGTAAATAACCACTAAAACTAGCAGTGTTTTTACCGTCAACGCCTGCCCGCTTCAATGTGTAAGCAGCCTTAAGTAATAAGTGATACAGAAAAATTCTTACATTTTATTAAACAAAACAAACCTCCAATCGGTTCACTAGTATGTATAATTTTAGATTTAAAAAAAAAATAAACTATATCTTAAATATTAAATACACAAAAACAGGTACTCAAAACTTTTGGACAAAAAAAAAAAAATGGGCTAACTTTACTGTTTTTTTTTTAATAGGGTATTTTTTCCAAAAAAATTGCGTTTGTAAGACAGCTGCGCAAATACCATGTGGCATAAACTATTGCAACAACCGCTATTTTATTCCCTAGGGTCTATGCTAAAAAATATATAATTTTTGGGGGTTCTAAGTGATTTTTCAGCAGAAAATACAGGATTTTTACTTGTAAGCAACAAGTGTGAGAAAAGATTTAGTCTTTAAATGGTTAAACTGAGAACTTCTCCACAGGGAGTTCAGTCCATTGATAAGAAACATTGTATCTTTTTGGTCTTTTCTTGGCAGAATGCCCAGAGAGGAGACAAGTCGCTTCAGGGTAAGACTCAGGCAACTTGCATTGACTTCTATTAGGCTGCTTTCACACTGGGGCGGTTTGCAGGCGTTATTGCGCTAAGAATAGCGCCTGCAAACCGACCCGAAACAGTTGTTGCTGTTCCTTCAGTGTGAAAGCCCGAGGGCTTTCACACTGAAGCGGTGCGCTTGCAGGACGCTCAAAAATGTCCTGCAAGCCGCATCTTTGGCTCGCTATAGGAGCGGTATATTTACCGCTCCTATAGCGCCCGGTCCCATTGAAAACAATGGGGGAGCGCGCCGAACCCGCCCGCAAAACGCCGCTGCAGCGACGGTTTGCGGTCGGTATTGACCCTTTTTTCGGCCGCTCGCGGGGGGTAAAACCACCCCGCTAGCGGCCGAAATGCGCCGCTAAAACGCCGGTAAAGCGGCGCTAAATATAGCGCCGCTTTACCGCCAGCGCCCCCCACCGCTCCAGTGTGAAAGCAGCCTTACAGAAGTCATTTGCAAGTCGCGGCTGAAGTTATAACCGGCCTTTTTTATCAGCACAATCGGCCGTTGCTGATTAAATAAAAAATGCCAAATATCGGCCGGCCGATATATCGGTCGACCTCTAGTTATAACCACTGTAATTTGTGATAGCTGACTGCATCCCATTGGGGAGATTTCCCTTCACTTCATGTCACTTAGCCTCAGCAGGATGTGAGAGAAAAAACATTCGAAAGCGAAGGGAAATCCCTGGTTGTTACCAGGGTCCAAAGATCTGATTTTACATAGTTACATAGTAAGGTTGAATAAAGACATCAGTCCATCCAGTTCAACCTGAGTGAGTGTCTACAATTGTCCCTATACAATGCACACTCACATTGATCCCTAACCTCAAGGAGCCCACAATCCAAGGTCCCCATTCATATAATAGGGCCAATTTTGGACAGAAGCCAATTAACCTACCTGCATGTCTTTGGAGTGTGGGAGGAAACCGGAGTACCCGGAGGAAACCCACGCAGGCACAGGGAGAACATGCAAACTCCAGGCAGGTAGTGTCCTGGTTGAGATTTGAACCAGCAACCCTTTTTACTTCTAGGTCAGAGTGCTAACCACTACACCACTGTGCTGTCATTTGGATGATTCCCCCCTCTATTCCTGTTCTGGTGACCACTCAAAATGTGGGATTTTTTTTTTATTTCAATGTTCACTTTCAGTGGTCGTCAGTCAACAGTCAGATGTGGCCAGGCTCAGACATACACTATATTACCAAAAGTATTGGGACACCTGCCTTTACACACACACACATGAACATTAAATGGCGTCTTAGTCCGTAGGGTTCACTATTGAGTTGGCCCACCCTTTGCAGCTATAACAGCCTTAACTCTTCTGGGAAGGATGCCCACAAGGTTTAGGAGTGTCTTTGGGAATATTGGACCATTCTTCCAGAAGCACATTTGTGAGGTCATGCACTGATGTTGGATGAGAAGGCCTGGCCTCTGGTTGAGGTCAGGACTCTGTGCAGGCCAGTCAAGTTCCTCCACCCAAAACTCCCTCATCCATGTCTTTATGGACCTTGCTTTGCGCACTGGTGCGCAGTCATGTTGCAACAGGAAGGGGCCACCCTCAAACTGTTCCCACAAAGATTTCCCGTCATTGGAACTAAGGGGCCAAGCCCGACCCCTGAAAAACCACCCCACACCATAATTCCCTTTCCACCATATTATTTGGACTAGTGCACAAACAAGGTCCTGACTTCAGCCCGATAGAACCCTTTTGGGATGAATTAGAGCAGAGACTGTGAGCCAGGCCTTCTTGTCCAACATCAGTGTCTGACCTCACAAATGCGTTTCTGGAAGAATGGTCAAACATTCCCATAGACACACTCCTAAACCTTGTGGACAGCCTTCCCAGAAGAGTTGAAGCTGTTATGGCTGCAAAAGGTGGGCCAACTCAATATTGAACCCCCTAAACACCAGGCAACCGCATAGTGTGCCCATACATTACAGGGTGAGCGGCTGCTGCTATTCACTTACACCTTTCATCCTATCCACAAAAATCAGCTGATTCTTGCCACTGTATTTAGATGTATGCAATTGCATGTAGTCCCCTGTGTGAAGGAGGCCTTATGCTGGCCATACCTATATCTATCCAGTCATTTGACGAACACTTGTCTCATTGTTCTAATCCAGTAAAATTATGCATTCACTTTTTGTAACCTTTTACACCCATATTCAGGGTGTAACATCATCATGTTACAGATACAGCACCCCCCCCCCCCCCCTTGAACCCTCATTGTGACAGCAAGTGGGGATCTTCTCCCCGCACCCGCTGTCGCAATTTAACCACCTGATTACTTTGCACTTAAACCCCCCTCGTGACCAGACCAATTTTCAGCTTTTGGCGCTGACGCACTTTGAATGACAATTGCGCGGTCATACAACACTGTACCCAAATGAAATTTTTATCATTTTTTTTCCCCACAAATAGAGCTTTCTTTTGGTGGTATTTAATCACAGCTGGGGTTTTTATTTTTTGCTAAACAAACAAAAAAAATGGAAAATTAAAAAAATAAAATAAAAATCATGTTTAATAGTTTGTTATAAAATTTTGCAAACAGGTCATTTTTTCTGCTTCATTGATATGCGCTGATGAGGCGGCACAGGTGGTCACTTACTCGGATCTTACTTGGATCTGTGATCCAGCGAGTCTCAGACTCGCTGATCACAGAGCGCGCCGCGCGCACCCTTCAGGGGGCGCGCAGGCAGCTCGTGGCCGGGACGACGTCATTAGACGTCGTCCCGGCACAATAGATCCGCGCTGTTGCCGTCATTTGGCTATAGCGCGGGTCTAAGGTGGTTAAAAAAAAAAATGGCTGTGCGAAGCTGCACCAACCCAGCCATGTCATTCATTCACAGAGTTCTATGAATGTGAGAACTACAAGTACCGACAATATTTACAGCTGTTGGCTTATAGTTTTCAATGAACTACCAGTGCACTGTCGATCGCTCTAGGGAGATCATTGATGCTTCCTGTCGGCGTGTAACTGCTTGGCTGTTTGATGTGTGCGCAGTCAGCTTACACAGACCATCTGCAAGAGCCCTGCCTTGCATCTGCTATCTGCTGATTGCGGGTGCAATGCTTTACAGGCTCCTAATTAAACATAAATTCAAAAAATGTAAAAAATGTTACCTTTTTTTTTTTTTTTTTACAAAGGTGACCTTATTCTTTTTAAAGTGGTTGTAAAGGCGGTAGTTTTTTTAATCTAAATGCATTCTGTGCATTAAGAGAAAAAGCCTTCTGTGTGCATCAGCCCCTCTAATACTTACCTGAGCCCATCGAGATCCAGCGATTGTTGTAGGGCTCATTGACTGAGACAGCAGCTTGGCACCATTTGCTTCCGCTGCTGTCAATCAAAGCCAGTCAGCCAATAAGGAGAGAAAGGTGGTTGAGCCGGGCCGTGGCTCTGTGTCTAAATGGACACACGGAGCTGCAGCTTGGCTACCCCCATAGCAAGCTGCTTACTTTGGGGGCACTCAACTGGAGGGAGGGGCCAGGAGCACCGAAGAGGGAACCGAGAAGAGGAGGATCTGGACTGCTCTGTGCAAAACCACTGCAACAATTTTTATATATAATACTAGTATTATATTCGACTGTTTAATATCATGAATTTAAAGCAGGGGTGCCCAACCTTTTGAAGAGCGAGGGCCACTTAATCGACTTAGTAACCAGTCGCAGGCCACAATGAGCAGATGACAGTTCTGCGTCCACTCTGAGTATGCAAAGCGGACACAGAAACAGCCCACTCTACTTTATGGGCCCTCTCATCTGATCAAATGGAAGGGGACGGATCCACTTTCTGTTTTTTTTAGCAGATCGGATTGGAAGGAGGCAGGTGTAAGCGGACACAAGTCTGTTTACATCTACCGCTCCATAGAGGTGAATGGAGGGTCCCATTGGGTCAGACAGATCATGTTAAAGGGGCCTAAGGTCTACCCGCACCTGTGGCTTTCCTGCAGGTTAGCTATACTTTGCCATAGAATTCTATTATATCCTGCAGGTGTGGTGAACTTTCTGAAATTGCACCAAACCCACAGGTAAAACCAGAAGTCTATTGCTCAGTTAGGTAAGCCGCAAGTATACTGCGCTACACCTGCGGATCAGTTTAACCACTAGCTGACCGCCCACTGTCAAATTACGGCGGGACGGTGCAGCTCTTGTGGCGGGCCGCCGTCATATGACGGCGCTCGCTTTTTGGCCACTGGGGGGCGCGCTGACCGCCAGGCACCCGCGATTGCCCGGTAATCGAGCAGGACGTGGATCTGTGTGTGTAAACACACAGATCCACGTCCTGTCAGAGGAGAGGAGACCGATGGTGTGTCCCTTGTACATAGGGACACAGATCGGTCCCCTCCCCCAGTCAGTCCCCCCCCCCCCACAGTTAGAATCACTAAGGGTACATATTAACCCTTGCAGCGCCCCCTAGTGTTAACCCCTTCCCTGCCAGTCACATTTATACAGTAATCAATGCATTTTTATAGCACGGATCGCTGTATAAATGTGAATGGTCCCAAAAATGTGTCAAAAGTGTCCGAAGTGTCCACCGCAATGTCGCAGTCACGATAAAAATCGCAAATCGCCGCCATTACTAGAAAAAAAATAAAAATAATAAAAATGCTATAAATCTATCCCCCATTTTGTAGACGCTATAACTTTTGCGCAAACCAATCAATATACGCTTATTGTGATTTTTTTTTTACCAAAAATATGTAGAAGAATACGTATCGGCCTAAACTGAGGAAAAAATTTGTTTAAATTAAAAAAAATAATTGGATATTTATTATAATAAAAAGTAAAAAATATTATGTTTTTTCAAACTTGTCGTTTTTTTCTTTTGTTTATAGCGCAAGAAATAAAAAACGCAGAGGTGATCAAATACCACCAAAATAAAGCTCTATTTGTGGGGAAAAATGATAAAAATATTTATTTATTTGGGTACAGCGTTGCATGACCACGCAATTGTCATTCAAAATGCGACAGCGCTGAAAGCTGAAAAATGGCTTGGTCAGGAAGGAGGTGTTTGTGCCTGGTAGGCAAGTAGTTAAAGCAGCCCAGAAACCACTGCAGAACAGATATGTCCATATATACACTGTGATTTTAGTAATAAACTTGCTGTCCCAGGCAGAGTGTATTTGGTATCACTCCACCTATGACAGGAGCCGGTGCTATACAGTAAGCATTGGCTTATGCGGCTCTGCTCCGAAGCTGCTTGCTTCCTCTATGCTCTGGCATGGCGGGTAGACAACCTGCAATCTGGGCTTGCCAACCTGCCATCTCAGAGCAAGAGTTCGTGGGCCACATCAGAGGGCTCCGCGGGCCACATGTGGCCCCCAGGCCTCTGGTTGGGCACACCTGATTTAAAGTAATATGAATTTTTTGGCGGCTTTAGCGCAATGAAAGTTCATGAAAAATGCATTCCTTTAAATTCTACATATGTCTTCATACTGGTCCATTGTGCTTCCATTGTGGTGTTAAAAATCCCACTTGCTGCATTTCAACCTCCCCGTTGAAATGCATTGAAAAGGCACCAGTGTTACTTTTTTGATGAAGTCACATGACCTATGAAAAACACCATAAGCATAGCAAATTTTGCTTAACGGCAATATGCCGATAACATTTTCGGCCGTATGTTTCAGCCGCATCTCTAATGTGGTGTAGGTAACAATGGAATATATATTGCATTTTTTTTCTCCCGTCAAACCTTTGACTTTGAATGTCTTTGTCTTTGAATTGATGCAGGCAAATTTACCAATGGAGTTGCAATAAACTATCAATTCTGAATAATCACACGATTACAGAAAACAGCTTACTGCTAGCTGACCATCTGGGCTTTTACTGACAGCCCCACAAATGATCACTACGACAAAAAAAAGCCATCAGCCAGAAGATGTCAGTGTGCCTCTGTCTAATACAGTGATTGTATACGGTAATTAGAGTGTTTAAAAAACTGATTTAGAAATGATAAATTCTACTTTTTACAATCCTTTAATTAAAAAAACATTAGAAATTAATAAAAAAATTGTTTCAAAATGAGTGAACTGGCTAATGAAATGTACCTCAATGCACATAGTCAACTTGTTGATTATTTGTCTTGTATGGTCAAAGCACAAGTTCACTTTTCATATGGCTAAGATGGCTGCCCTTCTACATATATACCAATAAAAGGCTATATTGATCAGCCTTCTATCCCTTTTAGATGCAAAGGACGTTCTTCTGTTCTTTAAATTTACTTGCATTTAAATGCAATGTGTTTGCTGGCGAGGACTGGAGGATGGAGGGGTTCCATGCTGCTGCTGTCTTATTGCTACTTCTGCTCGCAGATATCTCAGCTGCTCTTCTGCATATTTACATTTAGACTTTCAACTTCTCATACTCTTTTAATACACTTTAAATCCACCGGTGTGACCAGACTGTAATCTGTCTTCTGTTAACTCGCAATAATGGGATTATTCCTACAGCTTACCTGTAAAATCCCTTTTTTCTTGGAGTACACCACGCACTGAGTGAGCCGCTCTCAACAACGATATGCCGCGAGTGGCGGCTCCCGTGCGCATGCACGGGAGTGATGTCATTGCAGCGCCGTCGAATGACAGCGCCGGAGCCTCAAGACCCACCAAGAAGATGGAGGCTCCGTGCACAAGGGGATAGCAGTGACATCGCAGGCTCCTGTGTCGGGTAAGTGACACATAATGGGCTACTATGCGATGCAAAATAGTCCATTATGCTTTACCTTTGCAGGGAAACAAAGAGGAAGTAAACCCATTAGGGTTTACTAACTCTTTAAAGTGAACGCTGTGTTTTTATTTTAGCTCTTGGTACTCGGTTGTTCTAAGACTGACATGAACTAACAAATGTTGTTACTTTGACCAGTGCCCTTCTGAGTGTCTCATAAAACAAAGCATTGTCTCATTGGGAGCAGTAAAACAAACGGCACATTGAGCAGCCTGTTGGTATTTTTTCTAACAGAATATGAGACTCGTGTCCTGCCATGACACTACACACCAGAAGATCAATGCTATTCTCTAAGGTCCACTGAGGAAAGTCAGGAGTTTTCCTTTTATTCTTCCATCACTATAAAGTTAGGAAAAAAGTCAAGTATAGAAGATGGTCAAAAGTAAAAGCATGATCTGGTTGCTGGAAGCCTTCTCCCCCCGTGATATAAAAATAGCTTGGATCGCTCTACCCAATTGTTACTGGACACTGCGCTACAACTAATATGTCCCTCTCTCACCACCTCTTGTCACTGGTGTCAGTGGATTTCTTGCAGTCATTTCATGCTGTCATGGTGCTATTAAGGGCCCTGTTCACACCTTCTCCAACTAAGCCTACTACATAGATAAGGCAATTTTCCTAGTGTCCAATGTGTTCAGTTCACATATATTTTTTTTTTACAGTAGCGTATTGCAACACACTGCTGTTGATGAAGATGAATTTAACGTTTTGTGACCGTTCAATAACTAATACAAAATGGTGCAATACATTGTAATATTCACTGACTACCAGGCTGGTTATAAATGTACCTTTAAAGAGATGGGGTTAATAGCAGCATGGCCCCATTTTCATGAATGGGTGGCACTCAGCAGGCACTACCGCTCACTGAGCATGACGGGTATAATTCTTGCTGCAACATTTGTACACCCCCAACAGCAAAAGGGGGGGGGGCAGCCTTTTACTGCCCCCTAATTACAAGTGTAAACCAGGCCTTATTCTCCAATAATAATTTATACACATCCATTACTACTGTGTTTTTACTGCTTCCTTGTAACGTCCTACCTGAGCTCCCTGAACTCTCCTTTTCATTCTCACTTTCTGTTAGTTTGGACAGGGCACTACCCTATGCACACTATTCCCTAGCCCATCTCGGCAGCAAGCAAGAAAGGGTAATTATGTTCCTCTAACCGGAAGTTGAATCAGAGCAGCATATAAATGATTTTGGAGGAGGCTAAGAGCAAAAGAAAGTACTTTTGAGTTATGAATACATACTTGAATACATTTTTTTTTTTTTAAAACCAGAATTTAGTGCCACTTTGAAGCGGTAGTAAACTTCGCTTTGCAACTTTTACCTACAGGTAAACTTATAAAAAAAAAAAAAAAGCTTGCCTGGAGATAAAATGGAAACTTACCAGCCCCCCCCCCCCGCAGCTCTGGCCCCCCTTCACATCACAGTCCTCTGCAACTTTGGCCTCCCTTCACATCACAGCCCCCCAACATCTCTGGCCACATTTCACATCACCGGCCCCCAACAGCACTAGCCCCTTTCACATCACAGTCCCTCAACAGCCCTGGCCCCCCCTTCACAACACAGCCCCCCCCAACAGCCGTGTCCCCCTTTCACATTACAGTCCCCTGCAGCTTTGGCCTCCCCTTACATCACAGCCCCCCCAACATCTCTGGCCACATTTCACATCACACCCCCCCAAAAGCCCTGGCCCCCTTCACTTCAAAGCCCCCACAACTTTGCCCCCCTTAACATCACAGAGCCCCTTGCAGCTACCTCCCCTCCTTTACATCACAGCTTAACCCTTCCTACCTTGCTTGGGCAGATGGAGGTTGGAATGGAGGGCAGGAGCTACTGGAGTTAACTTTCCGTTTTAACAAGCTGGTGATTGGTTGCCAGGTCAGCTGTGCTTTCTAGCATCCAATCACCAGCTTGTTAATATGAAAAGGTTATTCCGGCAGCTCCCGCCATCCATCTAGTGCAGCTGTGCCTCCTGCTCTGTGTGCAGAACTTTTCTTCCTCCCTCTCTCTGCCGTGATAGTGACAGTAGTGGAGGCAGAGAGAAAAAAACAGCTCCTAAATGGCAGGACTTCGGCGGGTTAGGCTGGGACAGTGACTCGGTCCAGATCTGGACCTCTGCCATTTAATGATGCCTGGTTTAGGAGGTATTCACATGTTTTGCAGCCAGTGACATTACCAGCGCATGGGCACTGTGCTCTGAAGGGACGCCATATTATGTATGGCATCACTTCAGAGCGATGTGCCGCAATCTGGACTACCATGCCCGCAAACCCAGAAGGAAGACTGGGTAAAGATTAAAGCCCTTTCAGCGGTGACTGTGTGCTGATGGAGGGCTTTGTTTTACAGGTAGGTCTGTGATATTGTGCTAATATGCACGGCATACTAGTACATTATGCAAGTATCTTGCAGAATTTTGTTTTTCCAGTATATACTACTGCTTTAAGGACTTAAATTAACGGGTTCTTGTCAAGCACTGTGTTTGAATAGAAAAGGCAGATTTGGGCCATAGGCTACATCTGACTTGCTTTGTCTACAGTTCAGACACACCTTGATAGAAAATGCTGCATCACAGAAGCAAGTCAAAAACAGCCTCTGAACTGTCATGTATACTGCTCTATTATTGTCAATGGGATTTTGGTGACCTGCGTTCTAAACGCATGTAAGTAATGGCTGTACACTAGATGTATGTGAGTATACACCATTCTTTTGTAAACTTGCACATAGACAGACATAAATCTCAGAACATGTAAAAGCCATATTCTGGAATTTTTGCCCATTGGTGAGTTTATGCAACCGTGACATATAACTGCATATAGCCATTCATTACTATGTAAGCATGTAAGCTGCAGCTGTCTCTCCCCGGCACAGAACAATACCTGCTATTTATGTCAAATTCCTTAAAGCGGACCTTCAGTCATTTTTTCAACTTTCCATCTATTAAATCTTGTTTTAACTTTGGATAGTAACATTTTTTTTTCTGCCAGTATATACTGTATACAGCCCAATTCCTGTTTCTTGTCTGGTCATTAGCCTAGGCTTAGAACATCATGCATAACTACAAGATCTGTAGTCCTTCAGGTGATCTCTCTCTCTCTCTCTCTCTCTCTCTCTCTCTCTCTCTCTCTCTCTCTCTCTCTCTCTCTCGCGCTCGCTCTCTCTCTCTCTCTCTCTCTCTCTCTCTCTCTCTCTCTCTCTCTCTCTCTCTCTCTCTCGTGAGAGTTTGCCAGGAAGGGAGGGGGGATGAGTCATAAGAGGGCCAATGAGAGCTTCAGAGCCGGAGGTGTGTCTGTGTAAATCCAGGAAGTGAACAGGTAGAAGCTTCAGCTGCCCACACTAAAAACATGCATTTGAGACTTTTTTTTTTTTTTTTACTGCCCTCCCTTAAGCTGCAAAGGCAGTGGACATGGGTGTTCACATGCCACCGCTGCAGCAAAATGTATTCCCCTCGTCCCATTTGGTAGGCAGTGCTTCCCCTGTACGAGACCCATTCATGTGAATAGTGCTGCGTCACAACAACCCCACAACTGTGTGCAATGCAGGTGGTTGTGGTGCGGTAGGGCTGCCTTTGTGGGGGTTAAAACCGGTGAAGAGGAGGCAACTTATTGTTTGCTCGCTGCCTGTCGAATGCGTGGTCAGGTCAGGTCTCGGAGGCACAGCAGTCTTGTACACCTAGGCTTTTACATGCCATCTCTCCCCCCTCCCTCTTTAGCTTGTAAGCAAAGTCTTTACATCTGCAAATTTTGTTCTTTATAAAGGTTTTATATTTCCATTGTATTGTAATTGCTGACATTGTCCTTTTATTGAACTAAGCTTTACAAAACTATTGCACGATAATAGAAGTATTTAAATGAGTTTGTTGCCATTCTCCTTCAGTAAATATAGGTGTAATTACTTGTATTGCACTCAGTAAAACACACTGGGGAAGAACTTGTCTTTTTGGTATTCAGCGTGTTTGCGCCAGGAGCCTCTTGGGCGCGATTGCATACAACCTTTGTGAGTTTATCTCCCTCACACCAGTCCCTCTCCCTTCAGGCTCTTAGTCTTGAGTTATGGCCATGAATGGGGGGCTGCATCTTCGCAAGCTGCACGGTTCCCAAGACGGCAGCAAATGTAAATGCAATTAACAGTGCATCCAATTATGGCGGCAATTACACTGCAAGGACATCAGAGAAGAGTTGCTTGTGCGTAGACCAATTCTTGTATTGCAATGTGTTTAGCTTCTTCTCACTACCGGAGGGACTTGCAAAGATGCCCCATTCTGTCTGATGAAGAGTGTCCACATTTGTTACATCCTGTTACATAGTAGATGAGGTTGAAAAAAGATTTTATGTCAGTATTACATTGTATGTCCCTGTATGTTGTGGTCGTTCAGGTGCTTATCTAATAGTTTTTTTTTTTTAATTATCGATGCTCTCTGCTAAAACCACTGCCTGTGGAAGAGAACTCCACATCCTAACCCCACTTACAATAAAGAATTCTCTACATAGTTTAAGGTTAAACCTCTTTTTTTCTAATTTTAGTGAATGGCCTTGTGTCTTATTTATCTCCCTTATGCGGAAAAGTTTTATCCCTATTGTGGGGTCACCAGTACGGTATTTGTACATTGAAATCATGTCCCATCTCAAGAGTCTCTTCTCCAGAGAGAATAAGTTCAGTGCTCGTAACCTTTCCTCCATAACTAATGTCCCCCAGTCCCTTTATTTGTTTTGTTGCCCTTCTCTGGACTCTCTCCAGTTCCAGCACATCCTTCCTGAGGACTGGTGCCCAGAACTGGACAGCATACTCCAGGTGCGGCCGGACCAGAGTCTTGTAGAGGGGGAGAATTCTTGTTTTATCTCTGGAGTTAATCCCCTTTTTAATGCATGCCAATTTTCTGTTTGCTTTGCTTGCAGCAGCTTGGCATTGCATGCCATTGCTGAGCCTACCATCTACTAGGACCCCAGGTCCTTTTCCATCCTAGATTCCCCCAGAGGTTCACCCGCTAGTGAGTAGACTGGATTCATATTTTTGCCACCCAAATGCATTATTTAAAATTTCTCTACATTAACCACTTAAGGACCGCCTCACGCCGATATATGTCGGCAGAATGGCAAGGCTGGGCACAAGCACGTACCTGTACGTCCCCCTTTAAGTGCCCGGCTCGCGACCCGGTCCTGAGCTCCGTGGCCGCCGGACCAGCGGACCCGATCGCTGCTGATGTCCCACGATCGAGTCACAGAGCTGAAGAACGAGGAGAGGTCTGTGTAAACAAACCGCTCCCCGTGCTTCCTACTGAGCCTGTCACTGATCGTCTGTTCCCTGTTATAGGGAAAGACGATCAGTGGCGTCAGACGCCAAGCCACGCCCCCCTACAGTTTAAAAAAAACACACTTAACCCCTCCCCGCCTCCCTAGTGGTTAACTCCTTCACTGCCAGTGTCATTCACACAGGAATCAGTGCATTTAAATAGCACTGCTGTATAAATGACAATGGTCCCAAAAATGTCCGATGTGTCCGCCATAATGTAGCAGTCACAATAAAAATCGCTGATGGCCGCCATTACTAGTAAAAAAAAAAAAAAAATATTAATAAAAATGCTATAAAATTATCCCCTATTTTGTAAACACTAACTTTTGCGCAAACCAATCAATAATCGCTAATTGCTATTTTTTTTTTTTTTTTTACCAAAAATATGTAGAAGAATACGTATCGGCCTAAACCTGAGGAAAAAAAAAATTTTTTTATATATTTTTTGGGGATATCTATTATAGCAAAAAGTAAAAAAATATTGATTTTTTTTTCAAAATTGTCGCTCTATTTTTGTTTATAGCGCAAAAAATAAAAACCGCAGAGGTGATCAAATACCACCAAAAGAAAGCTCTATTTGTGGGGAAAAAAGGACGCCAATTTTGTTTGGGAGCCATGTCGCACGACCTCGCAATTGTCAGTTAAAACGACGCAGTACCGAATCGCTAAAAGGGGCCTGGTCCTTTGGCTGCAAATTGGTCCGGGGCTTCAGTGGTTAAACCTCATTTGCTATGTAGTTGCCCACCCTATTTTGTGCAGATCTTCTTACAAGGTTTCCACAGCCTGTGGAGAAGTTATTGCTTAGCTTAGTATCTGCTGCAAATGCAGAAATTGAACTGCTTACCTCCTCCTCCAGGTCGTTTATGACCAAAAATTAAATAGAATTGGTCCCAGGGCATAACCCTGGGGGACCAATTTAGCACCAATATTTAAAAAAGGGGCAAGATGCATCCCTGGGAATTACAGACCAGTTGGCTTAACATCCGAGTCAAATGGGGGCTAGAGTGGATGCAAAAGGTTCTATAATAGCAGGTGGAAAACCCACCTGGGGCTGATCCCCTCTTGAGATACTTAAAGTGGTTGTATAGTCTATTTTTTTTTTTTTTTTTTTAACTTTTACCTACAGCCTTATTATAGGCTTACCTGTAGGTAAAATGAATATCTAAAATATCAAAATATCTAAAATATTTACTTTTCATGCAGCCGCTGAGGTCATGCGCTGTCAAGGCCCGGCTGAAGGTCCGGCAGAACTTTTTGCGATAAGACTTGCAGAAGTGGTTTCAGGGCTCTCCTTCGCTGAATAGTGAGGGGGGATAGATGTGCGAATATTTGGACAGGGTGTCCTTGGATGGATCATTGCGCCGCATCTCTGGCCCTACGCATGACCTTTTTCTTAACCCCATAGAAGTGTGGTTTGACCACAATATTTCTGGGTAGTCCATCCGAGCGGGGGTGGGGGTGGTGAAGAGCTCGGTGAGCCCTGTCTAGCTCTAAACGATGGTCCAGGATGTCCGGTATGATGTCTTTGATAAAGGATTTAACTGCTAGGTGAGTGTCCTGAACAGGCTGGTAGTTACGTGGCCGGAGCGGGACGGAGCTCCGAGTCTAGACGTCCATCTCGGAAGCTCTGCGCATGCGCACTCCACCTTCAGTATTTTTTGCTGCTTTTTTGTAACAGGTATGCAAATCTGTATTTCGCTGACTGCAGATTTGTTCTATGTCTTTGACTCAAAACTATTGACAGCCAAACAACTTCTATTTTCAGTAATTGCAGCCCACATATTGCAGAAAGCAGAACCTACTTAAAGCCGGTCTTTATCTTATCCTGACAATGTCTATTGGACCAGCTTGAACGTTTACAATAATCATTGTCTAAAGTCTGATGTGATTGGTTATCAGGTTGTGCTCTGTGACCTATGACTGAGATGCACTAGAATTCTCAAAGCATGCGTTCTGGAAAAACAAGTGCTATGTAAAGTTGGCACCTCCCAACAAATATGCTATACGGGTGATCAAACCGGGTACAAGTGTTTCTGAATGATAGCAAAGTGAGAACTTGGATTATTATACAGTGAATCTTCCGTTGCACTGATTTGGTGGCATTACCTAGAGCGCTGTCATTTCTGACAGCTATAAAGTCAGTGTTGCCTCTGGCTTTGTCATCTTTTCTAAGCCTAATTTTCTAGTTTATGATTCAACTTATTATTTGTGTGAAGCCCATTGACTTATTGCTCTAATTTTACCAGGTCGCAGGATCCACAGAGGTAAACTAGTAGCTCATAATGCGTGCAGAGAAACATGACATAATAAATACCTGTGTTACTGGAGATGTTAGTAATTAAGTGTTGGAGAACATTGCTACTTGTCACTGTCAGTAAACCTCGAGCAGACAGGGCCCTCGCATACAAATCTCATAGGTCCCTAATGAGACGTTGAAACCTTCCAAATTGGCCGTTATTATTGTAAATGTTGTCAGTAAATGAAAAAATCTTGCATAGCTACACAGAAAAATGTGCTAATGTGCAGCTGTCATAGAAGCAGAATGGGTACAGCAAGTAGCTAATCGTGTTCTGATTTTACAGATCCACATTTTGCTCTACATTTTATAGTATTTGTCACTGGCCTATTTACTGACTTGGCGCATGCTCATTGGACTGCTTGGCCTAAAAAGCTATCGGAGACACAGATCCTAATCCATAAACTCACTGTGTCAAGGTCATGGATCACTTTGTCAAATGCTATGGGTGAATGTTTTACATATGACAGTTCTTATGCGTTTTTAGTATGTTTTTCATTCTTCCATTTCAGATTAAGAATGGGCTCAGGCGTGTTCTCAACTCCACGTGCCCGTGCCTGCCAGGAACCTAATCGCAGGCAGTGAGACATTTCCCCGATCCGTGGCTGCACAGATCGGGGAATGTCTCACTGCCTGTGATTAGCACAGCGCAGTGTAAGCTTACTGGCGGGTGCAGGCACATGAAGCTGCGAACACGCCTCAGCTCATCCTTATTAGGCCCCTTTCACACTGGGGCGATGGGTGCATCGGCGGTAAAGCGACGCTATTTTTAGCTATTCAGCCGCTAGTGGGGCACTTTTACCCCTCCCCCCGCTAGTGGCCGAGAGAGGGTTAAAACCACCGCAAAGCGCTGCAGCAGCGCTATGCTGGTGGTATAGCCGCGCTGGCCACTAATTTCAATGGGCAGGAGCGGTGTGTACACCGCTCCTTCACCGCTCCAAAGATGCTGCTTGCAGGAGTTTATTTAACGTCCTGCAAGCGCACCGCTCCAGTGTGAAAGCACTCTGGCTTTCACACTGGAGAGGCAGGAGCGGCTCTTTACAGGCGCTATTTTTAGTGCTGTAGTGCCTGTAAAGCGCCTCAGTGTGAAAGGGGTCTTAGGGTGCTTCCACACTGAAGTGTTTTTCAGGAGCTACAGCGCTAAAAATATCGCCTGTATAGCTCCTGAAAAAAGCGGGTCCTTTAACTCCAGTGTGCCTTTGAACTTGCTAGAAAATTTAACTACGCCAGGAGCGTCGGTTTCTTAGCAGAGCCTCTCTGTCATGCGCTCTTCTGGGAGTGCTGGCCCAGCTACTCCATCCCTCCCTTCAAAACTTGTTATGTAGTAGCTGGGGCAGGAGCCATGAGATTAACAGTGGATATAAAAAGTCTACACACCCCTGTTAAAATGACAGGTTTCTGTGATGTAAACAAATGAGACACTGTATGGGCTGCTTAGCATCACCTTTGTTATATTATCAGCGCCGAGCCTCAGGTAGGCATAACCTTTCAGCCTGACACTTTTCTGAAAAAGTACATAATGAGAGAATCGTTAAGAAGTAGGGCTGCTCCCTAAAGCTGGGAATAGATGGATTGGCTGTCGGGCCAGTTGAGCACCCAAAGGTGCTCAGTAGGGTTGAGTTCAGGACTCTGTGCAGGGAAGTTGTATTGTATCCATCACACTCCTTATAGCAGGGGTCTCAAACTGGCGGCCCTACAGCTGTTGCAGAACTACAAGTCCCATCATGCCTCTGCCTATGGGAGTCATGCTTGTAACTGTCAGCCTTTCAATGCCCCATGGGAACTTGTAGTTCTGCAACAGCTGGAGGGCCGCCAGTTTAAGACCCCTGCCTTACAGGTTTTCCCACAGTTTTTGTAGGGTGCTGTAGTGAACTGGTAAATGGTGTCGCCATGCAGTAAAGACAGTTATGTGAATAGAGCACAGGATTATGACTATACCAAAATGTGCTCAAGTTTCTTCTTGCCAAAATACATCACACCGTGTTTTTATACGCCTCGTTTTGTGTTCAGGGACAATAGTCATGCTGGATCAGAAAAGGGCCCTTCACAAACTGTTGCCAGAAGGTTGAAAAGTTCTAGCACTGTGTGTACTACCGTCGTATCGTTCCTTTTATAACTTATGAATTTTTTTTTTCCCTGCTATATATCTTCTCTTTTGATTTTATTTTCTTCTTTGAAGATTTGACTTTGCTGCTTCTTGCTGAGTAAGCTGGACGGAATGGTTTAGGCATGTCATATGTCAAGCAAAGCAATTACAGTAGCTTTTGATTCTCTCCACACACAACAGCACACGTTATGGCTTTTGATGCCCGACAGTCCCGTGAAAAGGACATGACCTGCTGTAGTTATAAAATTATCAATAGATTGTGACCTCCATGTAGACGGAATGTGCTGTTAATATGTTCATGCATATTCATTGCATGGTAAGTAGCATTCATTGTACTTCACCGTTCTGGATGTTTGAGCTTCAGTGATTTAGCTGTTAAAGGTTAATTCCTCTTCACTAAGTAGTACATGGGGACCCAGATTAAGGTTGTTTTATGTTTGATTGATTCAAGACGCCTCTAAAACTTCACGTTTGAAAAAGTTAAATAGGCAGAGCATTACCTTAAATAACCTGGAACTGGTAGATGATGGAAAGACAGATGGTTCTTGCAGGAAATGTTCAGGTGTACGGGAATTGAAGAACATGCAATATAAATTCAATTTCTTCTAACATTTTGGAATGGGAAGGAAAATGTGATTGAATGCAGACATACAATTTTACTTCCAAAACCGTTTAAAACAATCTTTGTAAAACTGCATTCACTCAAACCTTATATATCAGGTAAGTGCTGGTGGATTGAATCACTTACCAGAGCATTTTACCCCCCTGCGAGTGAGCTCTTTACTTCTGAATGTTTTGGGTGGAGCAAAGAAGCGATAGAGCCTCTGTAAGGTTTTTATTGCCATCTCTACCCCTTTTGGGGCGATATCCATTCACTTCCTGTAAGGATAGAAATTTTACATTGGTAAATGAAGAGAAAAATAAGCATTGTGAGGAGGGGAAAGAACAGTTAACAGTACTTTCATTAATGCCTGTGCCACAAGGACATGTAATGAGGGAAAGTCTCCCAAATGAGGTCAAATCTAAACCTGAGAGAAACGTTGATGGGTATCTAAAGCTAAGAATGAAAATGCCTACAAGTACTTTAGATGTGGTGGCTGCGTTCATTTTCTTTTTCAAGTTAAGAATATTTTCTGCAAGTACAAAAAATACCTGTTGATTTTGCCAGAAAACCACTTCCTTTGGCCTGCATTGGAAATCTTAAATCAGCTCTTACCAGTTCTCTTCTCTGAACTACAAAACACCTCCCCTCTGTTATGGTGGTAAGGAGAGGATGGGGTGTTTAAAACCCAAATCAGGAGAGCAGTTTTGTGTGACAACACTGCTTTTCCATTGACAAACTTTGGTGAGTGAGCGTTGTCGCCCTAGGATGGCTTGTATATTGACAGGTAAGGACAGAGGATCTTGGGAGCCGCACATCAGAACAAAAACTGCTGTGTGTAGACAAGTGGCAATCTTAGCCTGGACCCTGCTAGGCCAGGCTCCCAACGCGTTTCACTCCACCCACTGGAGCTTACCCATGAGTAAGCTCCAGTGGGTGGAGTGAAACGCATTGGGGTGTGGCCTGGTGGGGGTCTGGGCTGAGACTGCCACTTGTCTACACACAGCAGGTCATGTTCTGATGTGTGCCTCCCAGGATCCTCTGCTCTTTTCTGTCATTGTCTGGAGTGTGGGCAGGCCCCTTCCCAGACAGCACTTACAGCATCAGGCACAGGACTACACTTCCTAGCAGCCTGAGCGGCTCACATACATACCATGGGTTCCCCATGGGATGTGTATTAGTAGATCTGCAACATATAACATTATGAGGTTAGATGCACTTTATTTTGGACTTTTTCTAAAGGGAAAAAAAAGGTTTGCTAGGTGCCCAATACTGGGTATTATCAAATCGATTAGGCAACACTCAATCCCACTCAAAAAAAAAATATTATAACTGATAGTTTAGACTCTACCAATTTCAGTTGCTCTGTCCTTGAAATCAATCTGGAATATTTTTCTAAGCTTCGTCTGGGCTAGTACGAATCCTCGCTTGTCCCATACATACTTAGCCATGCATTCATGGGGGAATGTCTTTCCCAGACCTGTTACGTTACTACCAGGCCAGCCACCTTTCGAGGGTGGTTGACTGGTGCCGGGGCCAAGCCCATAAACCATGGGTTCAATTTGAACAGCCGTGAATGGACATCCCACTGCAATGCTTGCCCTGGGTAGAGCCATGTCTCCTAGGCTCTCTCAGGAGCCACCTCCTGATTGGGGTAACCCTGAAAGTGTTGAATCAGTTTCAGCCTCCGTTTACATCAGGCTGCAGCATCTCTGGTCTATCTCCAGTGATTGGCCACCCAGACTTTCCCCCAAGCCTCCTAGACTGTAGATTTCAATCCCTTATTGGAAGAGGCACTTTTAGTCTTTGCGACTTTTTGTATTAGGTTCACACATCTGTGACCCTTTAGCCTTGTCCACAATATTTGATCCTCCTCTGGACGCATGGCGCTTACAGCTATTGACTCATATCGCTAGTCTGTGTTGCGGGATCTCATCCTGCCACTTCCCTCCAAAATGTATGCATGCAGATGTGCCCCTCAGCTCATATGGTTTCCATGGTTTACAAAATGCTGCTGAGCCTGTCTTGAGCCTTTCTCCCCCTGTTCCTTTGGAAAGGGGATAGGGATTTGGGTGTCACCCTGTCCCGGGAACAGAGGAAGCATGTTCTCTACATTGCCCACTACGCGTCCATCACATGCAAGTACCAGGAGCTGGGTTACAAAATACTCACCCTCTGGTATAAGGTTCTCTCGCTTCTTTAGATGCATTTTCAGTATCTGTTGCCAATGCCAGGAGGCGGAATGTACCATCCTTAATATTTTCTGGACATGCAAAAAACTGTAAAGCTTTTGGTCTCGGGTGCGTGACCACATCAATAACTTACCGATTTTTGACCTGGGTAGGGACTCTGCCAGGTACCTGCTTCTTCTCTCCAATCTCCTCAAACATAAATTTGAATAATTATGTTAATCTATCTGTTCAATGCCACTAGGGTGTGTATTCTGACACGCTAGAAGCAGGGGTCTCATCCCATTCCTCCTCATTTCCTCCAGTGTAACATCCCCCCCAGTTAGAAACGCCTCCCAGAGAACACATTTAACCCCTTGATCTCCTAGTGTTAACCCCATTTCCTTCCAGTGATCAGTGCATCTTTATACCACTGAAAAAAGAAAATAAATCTATCCCCTATTTTATAGACGCTGTAACTTTTGCACAATGCAATCAATATACGCTTATTGTTTTTTTTTTTTTTTTTTAAATGTAGAAGAATACATATTGGCTTAAATTATTTTTTTTGCATTTTTTTTTCTGGATATGTATTATAGCAGTAAAGAGAAAAAGTTGCGCTATCCAAATATATAAAGCTGCTGCTCAAAAATGTTATACTACATAGGTCAAAATTGTGTGTGGAAAGGAGCCGCGCTATATAATGAAAAACACCCACGAAGGTGTATGTGCTCTCTTACACATAAACAGAAGGTAAAAATGAAAAGCTAACCTGTGTGGCTAGTATTCGTCTCTTCTGTGTATGTGCAACAGAAGTTCTATCAGAACAGCCTCTATTGATATGACTGAAAAAATATTTTGAATGAACATCCGGGTAGGGTTGTCCAGATAAATTAGAAATATATCACGAATGACTCTGTGAGAGGCAACCTGTATTTATGTGTTTACTAACAAAAAGTGCTATACATGAAAAAGATATGTAGAGAAAAACGATTTTTTTGTATATAAATTTAGTAAACACCCTACAGAGCATTTACTGACATGTTGTTGTGTATTACGTGGTGTGGGTGAAAAAACTTTGTGAGAGTTGGTGAACACCCTAATGAACGCCCAGCTGGGCTGTTCAGCTATTGCGAAAAAGATAAACTTATATTATAGGGGGCTCTTCAAAAGCAGCCTCTGTGAGACTACTTATTGAAGAAAGGTAATATGTAGAAAATGGGTGTGAACAAATTAGTGAAATTGGATAAACACCCTATAAAACATTTGGTGACATACTGTCATATACTCCACGATATCGGTGTAAAAAGCAAAAAGGAAAAAACTTATCATAAAAAATTAGTAAACACCCTACAGAGCAAGTAATATCGTGAAATATAAACCTGAAAATGGATACAAGCTATATACCGTGGAGCACACAGTGAGTGCAAACTGTAAAATTATTAAGTGCCTTACAGAGCATGTAATAACATGAAATGTAATTAGAACCTGAAAGTAAATACAAACTATATGCCGTGAGACACAAAGTTGGTGCAAACTGTATACCTGGGGATACAGTCAGTGAATCCAAGTGACACAGTGTTGAAATTAAAAAAGAAAACGATAAAAAAATATTTTACATTCTAATAGTAAACACCCTGCTGAGCTACCAGTGTATTAAACAAATAACAAAGATGCAGGTATAGTCCTCAGAGTACAAATTAACACAGTCTCTATTTGTATCGTGACTATTTCACCAAAAGTGCATAAATGGTTGCAAATGGGATTTTGCTAAAAGGGTTGGTGCGTCTTGAAAGGCACCATAAAACAAAAAAGCAAAAAATGGATTCCGTGCATTAAACAGTCTCTATAACAGCTTCAGATGTGATTGGATGAAAGTGACTTGCATATCACCAAGAAGAAAAGTGAAGACCTCCACCATAGGGCAAACTTGTCTCCTTACCGGAACTAAATGGTCCCTTTTTTAGGGGGACCGTTTAGGCAGGTGGCTTTCAACCCTAGCCAGGGGTGGACTGTAGAGAACGTCTGTTATCCTGCCGATCGGGATGGTTCGTCCTAAGTGGCTCCCAGCCCAGGATCCTTCTCTATTACCAGCTAGGGATCGATCTCAGTAACCAGTTTCAATTTGGAACCCAGGGGAATCAAAGAGAACTCGCATAGTATAAAATCCAGGGGTATTTTATTGTGTAAAAATAGTAAACACTTACAGTGTAGCAATCGATAAAAGGCATGAAGCGAGCCGGCCGGTCTCGCAGATACAGCCCGTAGCAATGGGATCTCGTCTTACAGCGGTAGCGTCAGGACGTAGCTCCTCCTCCGCGGTAGCGTCAGGAGCTACGTCCTGACGCTACCGCTGTAAGACGAGATCCCATTGCTACGGGCTGTATCTGCGAGACCGGCCGGCTCGCTTCATGCCTTTTATCGATTGCTACACTGTAAGTGTTTACTATTTTTACACAATAAAATACCCCTGGATTTTATACTATGCGAGTTCTCTTTGATTCCCCTGGGTTCCAAATTGAAACTGGTTACTGAGATCGATCCCTAGCTGGTAATAGAGAAGGATCCTGGGCTGGGAGCCACTTAGGACGAACCATCCCGATCGGCAGGATAACAGACGTTCTCTACAGTCCACCCCTGGCTAGGGTTGAAAGCCACCTGCCTAAACGGTCCCCCTAAAAAAGGGACCATTTAGTTCCGGTAAGGAGACAAGTTTGCCCTATGGTGGAGGTCTTCACTTTTCTTCTTGGTGATATGCAAGTCACTTTCATCCAATCACATCTGAAGCTGTTATAGAGACTGTTTAATGCACGGAATCCATTTTTTGCTTTTTTGTTTTATGGTGCCTTTCAAGACGCACCAACCCTTTTAGCAAAATCCCATTTGCAACCATTTATGCACTTTTGGTGAAATAGTCACGATACAAATAGAGACTGTGTTAATTTGTACTCTGAGGACTATACCTGCATCTTTGTTATTTGTTTAATACACTGGTAGCTCAGCAGGGTGTTTACTATTAGAATGTAAAATATTTTTTTTTATCGTTTTCTTTTTTAATTTCAACACTGTGTCACTTGGATTCACTGACTGTATCCCCAGGTATACAGTTTGCACCAACTTTGTGTCTCACGGCATATAGTTTGTATTTACTTTCAGGTTCTAATTACATTTCATGTTATTACATGCTCTGTAAGGCACTTAATAATTTTACAGTTTGCACTCACTGTGTGCTCCACGGTATATAGCTTGTATCCATTTTCAGGTTTATATTTCACGATATTACTTGCTCTGTAGGGTGTTTACTAATTTTTTATGATAAGTTTTTTCCTTTTTGCTTTTTACACCGATATCGTGGAGTATATGACAGTATGTCACCAAATGTTTTATAGGGTGTTTATCCAATTTCACTAATTTGTTCACACCCATTTTCTACATATTACCTTTCTTCAATAAGTAGTCTCACAGAGGCTGCTTTTGAAGAGCCCCCTATAATATAAGTTTATCTTTTTCGCAATAGCTGAACAGCCCAGCTGGGCGTTCATTAGGGTGTTCACCAACTCTCACAAAGTTTTTTCACCCACACCACGTAATACACAACAACATGTCAGTAAATGCTCTGTAGGGTGTTTACTAAATTTATATACAAAAAAATCGTTTTTCTCTACATATCTTTTTCATGTATAGCACTTTTTGTTAGTAAACACATAAATACAGGTTGCCTCTCACAGAGTCATTCGTGATATATTTCTAATTTATCTGGACAACCCTACCCGGATGTTCATTCAAAATATTTTTTCAGTCATATCAATAGAGGCTGTTCTGATAGAACTTCTGTTGCACATACACAGAAGAGACGAATACTAGCCACACAGGTTAGCTTTTCATTTTTACCTTCTGTTTATGTGTAAGAGAGCACATACACCTTCGTGGGTGTTTTTCATTATATAGCGCGGCTCCTTTCCACACACATGTATTATAGCAGAAAGTAAAAAAATATTGTGTTTTTTTTTTTTTTTGTTTTTTTTGTTTATAGCGCAAATACCACCAAAACAAAGCTCTATTTGTGGGGAAAAAAAGGACATCAATTTTATTTGGGTACAGCGTTGCACGACTGTGCAATTGTCAGTTGAAGCGACGCAGTGCTGTAACAAAAAAAATGAAGTGGGTAAAACCTTCCTGGACTGTAGTGCTTAAAGGGAAGGGATCCTTTATTTTTTTCTCTTTTTGGGTAACAAGCGCCTGTAAGTCAAGAAAATAAATGCCCTACTCTATCCAAAACCAAAAGGTTTTTTAGGCTGGATTTGGCTTTTAAATTTATAAGCATCAGAAGCCAGAGAGCTGCTAATCTGCACACAACTCTTCCCAAGTTAGGAACCTGTGAAGAACTGATAGACAATTACATTAAGATTTTATACAGCTCCTTCATTACTGCCTGTTGATTACTGTATTGGTGATCAATACATCTACTGTATGCGTACACTTTAAAATCGATGTTTAAATTCCTGTCAATTGAGTTTTGCACTTCACTTCACATGGGAATTCCTCTCCCATTCTGCTCGCTTGTTTTACTGCTCACGTTCTAAGCCTAAGAACTGCAATTTCAGGAGGCACAGTTGTACAGCTCTTGCATTAAACTCATGCAGTGTCGTCTGCCTATGGATGTCTCCATTTGTTGCACTCAGTGCTCACTGGGTAATACACTCGCTTCATTGAACCACTTTAATATTGATTATAAATTTGAGTCGGGCTAATAGCTGATTAGACGGCATCTTCCCAACTATCTCAACACAGGGGTCGTGGAACGAAGCAGGCTCATTACCTACCCCCGGGCGGAAAGTGGAAAAGTCCGTCCTGTAATTGTATTGATTGGTTTGCTAGTCACAAATGCATTTCAGGCGATTGTAAGTACAAATAAATGTCACATTAAACCCATTGACTGTATGTCAGAACTAATTGACAGGGTTCCCTATAAACGTCCTCATTTTAAATTGCATCACCTTTTCATATGGTGCTGTTCCATGGAGAGGATTTGGTCTTCAGTATATAGATTAAAACTATTATCTTTAACCAGTGTACTTTATTCATAGAGAATATGTGTATTCCTAGGAAATCCATTCCTAGAGCATCTCTCTAAACTACTATAAAAAAACACTAAGCACTACATGAACTCCATATTGTAAATATGTATAAAAAAAAAATCAGGACCCTGTTTTGAGTCTTCTACATTTTTTGGCACTCCACCTTTTTTACCATAGAGAGATGCAGCTCCCACCCCTCCGATGTTCATGCTCTTGGTACAAACTGAGACACCCTGGGTAGATAAGGGGTTATCTTGGGATGGCTTTTAGTTGTTTTTTTGCCAGTGTCCTCTTGTAGGTGGCAGTATATAACCTGACCGTATCTGAATTCCCATGTCCATCATTTTGTTTTACTTAATACAACTAGTTTAAGTACCTGGATTAAACGTCAGCCTCTTGTAATGCAGCATGCTGATATGTTGAGAAGGAGCAATACTGATAGGAGTAAGACAGGCCATAGACTATGCAATTTTCTTTGCTACCACCTCGGGTGGCAGCAAAGAAAATAGCTTGATTCCGTGTTGCCACCCATAGCCGGCAGCACTAATCATGCTGGATAAACTTGACAGGCTGGTTGTACATAAGTTGATCGATGGATTTCGCCTTGTGTACAACCAGGGTGCCCATACATGGATCAAAATCTGGCTTTAGCGGAGGGGTGACCTCAACTGTTGGCTCCAGTCCAGTCAAAAGGCAGGGGGTGTAAAGAAGAGGCCACTGTATTCCTTAGATGCAACTGGTATCATCTAGAGCTGCAGAATTAATCGTTAAAAAAATCGTGCTCTCAATTCAACCCCTCTGACTATCTCTATTGCAGAGTTTGTCCATTCTTTCATATAACAAGTGGAGAGACTTAGCTGCTCACTCAGCTGTCAAAAGAAAACATCCTGGTGTTCTGTCAAAAATAGTCTGGCCATCGAATAGTGTCCGGGGCGTACTGCGCAGAGCTTGCGCAGTACTAACAAGGCGATTCGGAAAACCTCGGAAGATGAACGGCGCCTGCGCCGTGAGTCGAGGTGCAAGCCCCACCATCCAAGTGGACATAGGGCTACACAAAGTTGGAGGGCCCCTCGTGGGCTCGCTTCGTTCGCCACGCTTCGGGCATGCTCTTGCTGCGCTTGGCTCTTTTTTTTTTTATTGTAACTCTATGTCCACTTGGATGGTGGGGCTCGAACCTGGACTCGCGGCGCAGGCGCTGTTCATCTTCGGCTATTTTCGGAATCTGCTTGTCCTGTGTACTCCGCATGCGCAGTACACTCCGGACAGTATCCGAAGGGGGACACAATCCGACAGGACACCGGCAGTCTGCAAGTTATTAAAATGAAACATTGTAACTAACTCCTACTACTTAGATCAAAGGAAAACTTATGTGTGTGAAGAAAAAAATCCAGGCAGTCTGTTAAGTTTTTAAACAACGTGTAAATGCAGGAAGATTAAAGTCACCACTTAAAGTCTAAATCTTTTTATGACACTTGTTTCTTAAGTTAAAATCAACATTTTTTGCTAGAAAATTACTTGGAACCCCCAAACATTATATATACATTTTAGCCGAGACCCTAGGGAATAAAATGTCAATTGCTGCAAGCAAGCAAAATGTTATATACATTCACTTAAATTTGACAGTAGATACTAGAATGTGCTTTCTGAATTGACGTCTAGCTCCTTTTTAATCCTTTATGTTGTAGTAGATCGTTTTTTTTTTTTGTGTCCTGCGTGAGTGAATCTGCTTGGTCAGCTCCTACTTCTCCTTCTTTTTAAGCTTTAGAGGTGGTTCCATCTCTGTACAGTGATGAGATACCTGTCTGGATACAATGCAGAACAGTTTTATGAGGGGATTACACATCGCTAGATAAATGTAAGCCATTGTGTTGCTCTTATCCACCAGAATTGCTGTAACACATTGCCCGGAGCTAATTGAGAAAATCTCCTTTGTCAACAATTCCTCGGAATGTGGAAGTTATTAAAACACAGGTTTATTTTAGCGTGCTGTCAGCGCCTTTTATTAGTTTCTGTTGCAGTGTGTTCTAGTCTGTACCTGCTCAATTTAAGATGAATGCTATTATCCCCGTATGTGAATCCCCTAGTCAGGAAGGGCATTATTCTTGCTTTATGAGCTTTCCTTGGGTCAGGCTCCTGTAATGGTGTCAGATGGGACAAAGGTGCGATTTAATGATAGCGGCATGGCAAAGTAATTGTCTGGACATCTTGGGGTGGATGTAATTTAGATTGTGAAGCTACAGGTACCTATTGTAGGCCATAATTGACTATCCACTGCCACTGCTGATGTGTTTTTGAAGATGTATGCTTCTGACCAGGACTGGCTTCTTTTTTAGTAAGTCGCTGATCTTTGTTATTTTTATGAATATATATAATCCGACCATGTGTATAATTTTAGAAAATCTTGTGGAGTGGACCTAGTATCCAATATATTTTTTTTTATTTTAACCGCTTCAGCCCTGGAAGATTTTACCCCCTTTCTGACCAGAGCGCTTTTTGCGATTCGGCACTGCGTCGCTTTCGTCGGACACATCGGACAATTTTGACACATTTTTGGGACCATTTATACAGCAATCAGTGCTATAAAAATGCATTGATTGCTGTAAAAATGTCCCTGTTAGGGAAGTGGGCAATCAAGGGGTTAATTGCGTTCCCTAGTGTGTGTTCTAACTAAAGGGGGGAGGGGACTGTGTAGGGGAGATGACAGATCGGTGTTCATACTGTGTTTACACACACAGATCCCGGTTCTCCGTGTGTCAGCAGCGATCATGGAAGCCCAGCTCTTGCATCGGCTCCCCTTGAAAACGAGGCTTGACACACAAGATACAGGAGCCCTCATCTCTATTACTAGCTGTGATGCACGCCGTGTTTCCTGCCTGACGATCTTAGACAGACCGGCCCCTGCCTCATCCATCAGCTGAGCTTCCTATCGTTTATGGCATGTAAGTGCTTTTAAAATAAAAAATACTTTATTACACTATATCGCCTTGTGGCTCGTATTTGGGGGAGCCATCTTTCACAGACATAAGGATAATGAGTGCTGGATTGGCACTCTAAAGTGTAACATTTGGAGGATTACCACTCATTGATTGGAGTTCAATTGATAATTAAATGGTCGTTTGGAGTGCGGTCTGGCTTGGAGAATCCTGGTTCATTGAGGAATCCTTTTCCTACTTAATATGCCTGTTGGTCACCTTGTGGCCAGGGATATCTGGTGAGCAGTTTGATGTATCACTTCGGGTGAAGCACAGTTTATAAGAATTAAGCACATCTGCACTTTAGGAAGGCACGGTGTTGGAGCACAGTATACAAAGAAGAACCTACAGAATTCTATATAAGGATTTTTTAATACATGTGTATATGTATATTTTTCACCACAGATGTATATAGACATTTATTATTTTGACATATATGGTGGACAGTTTGATATTTTATTTATGGTCATGTGTTGATTATTATTCTATTGCATATGCACATTGGATTGGGTATTTGTATATGGTTTTGCATCCAATTTTTTATATAGTGCGTCCCTAGTGGCCACAGGGCGAAGCGACATAACATAACGTTGCTTCATCAAGCCGTGCCATTGTGCCGCAGTACAACTGCGGCGGCTGGTCAGCAAGTGGTTAAAGTGAACCTGAACAAAAAAAATGGTGCTATCACTACTGACATGAGCAAAGCCCTGACCTTAAAGTGTTACTAAACCCAGGACCCTGCATTCACTATATCTGGTTTCCCCCAGTACTCAGAACATAGGAATGCAATAGTTTTAGTAAATATAAAACCGCTAAATACCTTTTCTCATCAGCAGTATATAGCAGTCTTGTGACTTCTTCTGTCGATGTCTGGTTAAAGCTTGAAAAATGAGTTTTCATTCTCCTCTGATTGTCCTATGAGGCTGCAGGATACCTGGCCCTCTGTCTGGACAATGCTAATTGGCTCTATGCTCTCCCAAGAAAGAAAACACTACAGCATTGCAAACTGAGCATGTGCAAATTGCCCCCATGGCTCTGTTCTGTCAGGAGATGGTTTGGGGACTGTGGAAGAAGGGGAGGATCAGAGAATACAGAATCAAACAGCCTTTTTACACAATGCAGAGGATTCTCCACTAAGCTTCCACGGTGATTATAACCAGCATGTTTTACTGCATTTACAGACTGATTTTACTGTTGTGGGTTTAGTAACACTTTACCAAATGGCCAATTCTATACAGAGGCACAGTGTAGAACGGGGCATGATAAGTCTGTAATGGGAAAATATCAGCAGCAGGGAGACTACAGGCAATATTGGTGACTAGTCATTTGCCCTCTGCTAATTTTTTTGGCACAGTTTCCCAAATTCACTTCATTAACTGCATGTGAAAGTGTATCATGTTCAGGTGTTTATTATCTTTCACAGAGATCATAGTACATCACTCCAGATTTGAGCCATCTTTTTTTCAGGCATCATCCAGGGTCCCCATCTACTTCCTGGACTGAGATGCAAGATTACACAATCCTGTAAACCCCGGTGCCTGTACAATTCATGGCTGTGTTTGGGTCAGCCACTACTGCACCCCTTCCACCTTTATGACTTGCCATAAAGTTAGTGTTGAAGTCTGAGCAGTGGTTTTCATGTTGGGCCCCCCCAAATCTCATACCTTTGCTGTGCTTCCCTATCACTCCATTTCTCTTTAAGAACTATGAGTCAAAAACCCTGCGTAATCTCTGTGCCAGTCTGTGACAAAATATATACAGGGTTGATGACCACCTTCCCTCTCCCATGTGGCAGTGTTTGGCCCTAGTGATTATCTGCTTACTGCACTTTTGGGAGTAAGAGGTGAAAGTCACACGCTCCTACATTCCTGGAAGTACTGGGTACATCTGAGAGCTCCAATAGTGCCACGCGGCAACTCATGATGTTGGATATCAGTGGAATGGGATGCCCTTAAGAACCTGTCACTTTGCCTTGAATGGGCATATTAACAGATTCCCATTTATTTATTTATTTATTTATTTATTATTATTATTATTATTATTATACAGGATTTATATAGCGCCAGCAGTTTGCGCAGCGCTTTACAACATCAGGGAAGACAGTACAATTACAATTCAATACAGGAGGGATCAGAGGGCCCTGCACATTAGAGCTTACAATCTAGAAGGGAAGGTCACGTGGAAACAAAAGGTAATAACTGTGGGGGATGATCAGATGGACAAAATTAAAATACAGTTGTTTGGTGTGGGTAGGATAGACTTCCCTGAAGAGGAGAGTTTTCAGGGATCGTCTAAAAGCTAATGAAGTAGGAGATAGACGGACCGATTGGGGTAAGGAGTTCCATAGGCTTGGAGGGGCTCTGGAAAAGTCCTGGAGACAAGCATTAGAGGAGGTGATGAGAGAGCTAGAGAGCAGGAGGTCTTCAGAAGAACGAAGAGAATGATTAGGTTGGTATTTTGAGACTAGGTCAGTGATGTAGCTGGGGCAGAGTTGTGTATTGCTTTGTAGGTAGTTGTTAGTATTTTAAATTTAATTTGTTGGGTGAGCGGAAGCCAGTGGAGGGATTGACAGAGAGGAGTAGTAGACGCAGAGCGGTTGGTAAGGTGGATGAGTCTGGCAGCAGCATTCATGATGGACTGAAGGGGGATAGAGTATGCAGAGGTAAGCCAATGAGGAGGGAGTTGCAGTAATCGAGGCGGGAGATGACCAGGGAGTGAATCAAGAGCTTTGTTGTGTCATTGGTTAGAAAGGAAAGTATTTTGGAGATGTTTCCAGAGGTTGAGGCGGCAAGATTTGAACAGTGATTGGACATGGGACTTAAAGGAGAGTTCAGAGTCCAGGACTACGCCTAGTACCTTGGCATGTGGGGATGGGCTGATAGTTGTGCCATCAATTTTGACCGAGAGATCAGGGGAAGAGGCACGTGGGGGAGGAAAAATGATAAGCTCGGTTTTGGATAGATTAAGTTTGAGGAAGTGGTGTGACATCCAGACTGATATATCTGATAGTAAAATAGTGATATGTGAGGAGACTGAAGGAGTGAGTTGAGGGGTAGAGAAATGGATTTGAGTGACGTCAGCGTAGAGATGGTATTGGAAGCCGTGGGAGGCTATCAGCTGACCCAGGGAGGAGAGGTGTAGATTGAAAATAGGAGAGGTCCAAGAACAGATAAAAGATAAAATAAAATGACAGATTTGACTTGTCAGGAATTTATTTATGCAGACTTGCAGTAAAGTTACTAAAAGGAGTACTTTACATTTTGGTAGGATCACCCTAAACCACATTGTAAATAATAGACAGAAAACAGGACAGGACAATACAAGTACAATATGTTCTCTATATTTTCAAAAGGTATTGGTGTTTGGTGAAAAAAAAAATGGATGGAGGAATAAATGAATACAAAATGTTGTATAGTGAGGCTGCAAATGGGCATCGTTGACCCTCTTTTCCACTTTGGTGGATGGATAGAATACAATGTTTATATAGAAGGGGTAGTACATAGTGTTACAGGTCAAAAAATGAAGACTATTTTGGTTGTAGTGACAGAAATGCTTTTAGGCATTTTTGGACAAATTGAAAATAATTTGCACTTATCCCAAAGACTCTACTTTGTGAAAATTGTTTGGCCCAATTTTGACTTAATGGAGCTCTAGCTGAGATATATTATTTTTGTGTTCAAATGAGCATTAAGATAAATGCAGAAAACCTTTTTGAAGTCTGAAGCTTGAGTGTCACAATAGCATGCAAGTATAGACAATATTAATGGAAAATGGATTTATAGAATGCAAGGGAAGCCGCTGTATTGTGCGAAAATATATAGCAACTACAGAACATTTTCAGTAACGCATAGCTGTTCAGAGACATGTCATTTGTTTGTCAGTGTTAAAGTGGAACTAAATCCTCCTGTCCTTTACAGCCAAGTAAGCTGATATCTAAGCCCCTGTTTGATTTGCAATTGCCATGCTGCTTGCACAAATGGTCAGCTATGACACCCGTCATTGGATGGTTTGGCGGTTCGGTTGAGAAGTAACATAAGTACACTAATACCTATAACTGGTATCATTAACAGCATGCCTTGAATGTACCAGTCTTGCAAAATCGGTAAATCAATGGGTTTAGTTCAGTTTAAGATGATGGAAACTTTGTTTAGGATTTAAGACAAAGAGAGGATGTTGGGACCTTTGTTAGAATATAAACAGTTGTTCTGCCCTATGGCGACTAGACTTTGGATCTGGGTTTATGCGCTATTGCCAACATTACTTCACTGAGATGTGACGAGGAACCCCTGTGAAGCCCTTTTATTTTTTATTTTTTTTTAAACCTATTGAGTCATTATTACAGGCAGAACGCAAATTTGCAAAGCACCTCTTTATTGTAGCTAAGCTTAGGGCCTGGAAAAGGGCCTCTCCGTTTCGAAGTTATGGTCAATGAGCAACTAACAGCTATACTGTCTGATTCCCATGACCAGTTTCTGCGAGTTTGGCAACCCTGGATATCCTATGCCCATTCTTCGCACTTTGACCATATGTTACTGATCTTATGCTACTTTTAGGTACATTGTCCTCTGAGATCACGTTCTCTTCTTTTTCTTTCTTGTACTCTAACATTTCTCACTTTCCCCTCCCTTTTTTTTTTGTTTTTATTTCTCCTGCATTTTTAGTTTCTATTCAACTTGAGAAGTGTACTTCACCCTATATTTCTTTGTATACCTCCGTTGACTGGCATTCCTCTGGTTCAGTGGGCGCGAACATGCTGTAGCTCACAGACCTTCACCACGGTTCTTGAGGCTTGGCCTCCTTCAGTTTTTCTTTTTGTTGCTGCTAAATATGTTCTAACCTTTAGATCTGAGCATCACTTTTATACTTTGAGTCAGTTTGTATATTGCAATACTTTACTTATTGTAACTCCCTCTTATTCCACTGTATTCTGGAGCTGTACTCCGAGTTATGTTGCACTACGCCTGTTACCCCTGCAGGGGTGAGGCGCTCCGGTGCGTGCGAGCACATGAGGGGAGGTGAATGAAGGAGGGGAGCACTAGACAGTCACCCTTGGTTTCACTTGTTGCTGCATTTTACTGAATTTTGCTTTGTCACATACTTTGCCGCTTCGGATTTATTACACCTTTTGGTTATTTATTGGACAATTTTCTTACCACCACTTCTTGGACAATTATCCTGAATTTGCACATTTTGTATTTTGTTTGGTGTACCACAGTTATACATATATATATTTTAATTTTTTATTTATTCGTATATAGACAATCATTCATTTCTTGGAGTTTTTTTTTACTACCATATATACTACTATTTTTATTATTACTTTTTGCTGCTATTTTTAGGCATCTCTTTGAAGGCACATCAGTTTTGCATTTTTATATTTTTCACTGTCACTTACCACTTTACATTTGATCTGTGCATTTTATCTCTTTATCGATTTTTTATCGCATTCATTATACATTGATACTCATATCTACATATTATGTATTTATGCGCATTGCACTTTATTCATTGGATTTTTTTGTTAGATGAATATATAATATACACCTTTTTGATATATATTTATTTCCAAATAGAACAGCGCCACCATCCCTTTTTTAGTGTTTTTGATTTTGTTGGCTGCACCTTGGTGTAGTTTCTTTAGGGGGGCTGCAGTTCATTATCCTGAGCGCGGATACTTGTGTTTCTCTTATAATGTGCACTTTGTTGGTGACAAAAGGATGTCAGCGCCTTTTGGAAAAGTGGAACTTTTTTTAAAATGTAGGCAGTTGGAGATGAGGGGATGTGGGAGCCTTTGTTGGAATGTGAGTAGTCAGACATGAGGATACGGGAGTCTCTTTGTTCAAATGTAGACAGTTGGAGATGACGGGATGTACAACAATGTCTCTTGTAGAATGTGGACAGTCCAAGATGAAGAGACTCCAGAGCCTTTGCTAAAATGTAAACAAGCAGAGACAAAACTCTCATATATGCCCCAAGTCATTGACCTTTCTGGGTTTTGACTGAATGTTCTTGATCATAGCAGAAGTTCAGTGTAAGAAATACAGAGGAGAAAAAATGCAGGTTGACAAGGGGAGTGTAGAGGTGGGCGGCGAGTCAACTTCACAACTTCACAACATCACAACGCAACCCACCAAGCTCCAAAAAACAGACGCAGGCCATACATGTGTGGCTTGCAAGAAAAAGGCCACATGCAGTAACGACTGAGCTTTGCCAAAACGCACCTTGAAGATTGAGGCCACATGAAAAAGTTGTGGTCAGATGAGACTAAAATTAAATTCTTGGCCTCAACACCAAACAATATGTCTGGTGGAAATCCAATACAGCTCACCTTCCAAATAACACCATTCCCAAAGTAAAGCATGGAGGTGGTAATATCCTGTTATGGGGGGTGTTTCTCTGCAGCAGAGATTCTGAGGCCACATGAAAAAGTTGTGGTCAGATGAGACTAAAATTGTCAGACTTGATCACTAGTCAGGATAGAAGGAAAAATGGGTGGGGCAAAATTCCTGTAAAATTCTTGCGGAAAATCAGCTGCCATCTGCCAGAAAGATGAGGTTTACTTTACTTTCCAACATGACAATGACCCAAAGCACACAGCAAAAATTACCACACAGTGGTTGAAGGAGAAAAGGGTGAATGTCCTTGCATGGCTTACTCAGAGCCCAGACTTAAAGTGTTACTAAACCTACAACAGTAAAACCAGTCTGTATATGCAGCATAGCATGCTTGTTATACTCACGGTGGAACTTAAGGGGTTAATCCTCTGCATCCTGTAAAAAGGCTGTTTTATCCTGTATGCAGAGATCCTCCCGCCTCCTGCACTGTCTATCTGGGGAACGCCAGCTATAACACAGGCAGGGTAGCCGACCTGCACATGCTCAGTTGTCTTTTATGCTGGAGAGAACATGTATTTGTTCTCGGAGCTAGCCAGGTGACATGATATTGACATCACACATGTGGGCATGTATGCAGGTTTTAGTGGAAATCTCCTGCTACCTGAACTCTCAAAACTGGAGAAACTGTGCAGTTTATCATGTAACCGTGGTACACAGTCCGTCCAAAAAGGTATATAATGGCAGTATTTTAATGTAAAAAGAAGATTTATAAGCTGTGGGCACTGTGGAGGGGGCAGAAGAACTATTTTTCTATTACTGGGTTTAGTTGCACTTTAAATCCCATTGAAAATCCGTGGAAAGACTTGAAGACTGCAGTCCACAAATGGTCACCATCAACATTAACTGAACTTGAATAGTTCTTCAAAGAATAGTGGGCAAATATTGCAAAGTGTAGATGTACAAAGTTAGTAGAGACATATCCCAACAGACTAAAGGCTGTAATTAAAGCAAAAGGTGATTCAACAAAATACTGACACAAGGGGGGTGAGCCTTTTTCCAACTCGTGATTCTGTTTTTGAATTATTATTTTTTTTCTGACATGGTGTTATCTTTCACTTGTTACAAGTTGAGTAAATACAGCTGGATAAAACAAATACTGTGTCAGTCTTCATTTTTTTAGGCCGCAAAGCAACAAAATGTGATTTTTAAAGGGGTGTGATTCTTTTCTATACTCGCTTTGTATATATGTATAGATATGACATGGAAATTTCAGCTACACCATGTTCTCTCTCTCCCCCCCCCCCCCCCCCCCCCCCCTCTATTAGTCGGGTAAATTATTTGAAAAATGTCACGTGAAGAGAATTTGGTTCTAAAGGTGATTTACAAACCTGTAGAATAACTGCACTGGGTAATTATTAACACCAGCCAGCAAATTCTTTTGTAAATTTTCCCTTGTAATGATCAGAAGAACTACTGTGTAACCCTGCTGGTTTCTATCGCTAATATGTGTTTCAGTTTGATGTAAAGACAAACTGCTTAAACCCACGTGCTAAATATAGCTCTGATATGTGCAGAAGTGTTGGGTTTCTAGACACATGGCATGCTGGGTTTGCTAAAGCATATAATAATGATGCTGAATTCTGAATAAACAGTATGTTATATAGAAAAAATTCTTGAAGCTGAACTCCAGGATACTATTAAAGTTTGACCAATATTTGAGGGATCAAACCGGTGCAGACAATCTTGCTTTTTCATAACCTGAAAATGTATTCAGGCATACGTGGATAAATGGGACACACCAGGAGTCCCTAATTATGTCACTGCTTAGGCCCGGTTCACACTGGTGCGACATACGCTCCGAGTTTGGGAGCACGTGACGTGTATAAATCAATGGTTCCCTATGAGAGCTATCTTAACTGGTCCAACACAAGGCGGTCCGACTTTAGAAAAGGATCCTGCACTACTTTCGTATATTTTCAGCCCTATCAATACCATTGAAGTGGGACCCTCGTCCTAACCATACGAAATGGTTGATTACAGCAGCGGGAAAAGGAATTTGTCACACTGGTATGTTTTGATTGGTCAAAGGACAAGTTGGTCTATCTCAAAGTCTGAGCAAAATTGTATCCTATTCATTCAAGTTGGATGGAAGTAGGACCGATGTCGCAGGGCAAAGTAGGATGACGGTCATACAAGAGTCTGCTGCACAGATCAGGAAATGTCTCACTGTCTGTGATTAGTGCTGTGGAGTGTCAGCTTCTTGGCGGGTGCGGGCACGTGGACTTGCGAACACGCCTGAGCTCATCCTTACTGGTCATACTAAAAGGAAATAAAGAAGACTGAGCCCTGATTCTGGATCATTCCACTTTGGATTACGCAGTGGGTGCATTTTCACTAAGTGGAATATTTACCCCAGAAAGTTTTTTAAATCATTGTTTGACCACTTGAAAACTAGGCTAATTCTGACATATTTCTCCATTTTTTTTTTTGCTAGAACATTACTTAGAACCATTACAAATATTATATATTTTTTTTTTTTAAGCAGAGACCTTGTAAAATAAAATGGTGGTTGTTGCATTTTTTTATGTCACACGATATTAGCGTAATGGTTTATCAAATGCAATTTTTTAGGAAAAAATACTTAAATGAATTTTAGTGAACACAAACACAACATAATACTCAATATACCAAATGTAAAATCTGTTACGCTGAGTAAATGGAGACCAAACATGTCATGCTCTAAAATTGTGCATGCCCATGGAATGGAGACAAACTGCGGTATATTAAATTATCCATAGACAATGTTTTAAAAGCCTTTACAGGTTACCAGCTTAGAGGTGCTCAGGAGGTCTGGTGCTAGAACTATTGCGCTCTGACGTTTGCCGCAGTACATCACATGTATGATGCGATCACCATTTACATGTGTGTGGGACCTACACGCAAGTTCACATTTGTGTGTGAGCATGAGGGGATGGAAGCGCTTTTAAAAAAAAAACAAATGTTTCTTTTCAGGTGATTCAGTTCGCAGTTGCAGTGCTATACAAGTCATTCATTTATTTACATTTTTTTTTATTAACTTTATTGCCTTCCCAAGGGATGAACAACATACCTTGGGATAACATGGGCCGTGACAGGTCCTCTTTTTGAAGAGATCTGGGATCCTCCAAAGCATCGGATCAAACTGAGATTAGTGATTGTACAGCCGATTGGATCATTTATGCTTAAAGTAGTAGTAAACTCTGTACTACCACTTGTACCAACAGGTAAGCCTCTAATAAGGCTTACCTCTAGGTACTGTGAATATCTCCTAAACCTGCACAGTTTAGGCAATATTCAGAGCGGGCCTTCAGAGCCTGTGCCGGAAAGGGCAGCTCCCACATGCATGTATGGGGGTAGAGTCATTGCGGCTCCAGTCAATCACATAGCTGGCGCTTGCAAACCCAGAAGACAGATGGGGAACATGTCAGCCCTCTTGGGCTGCATTCACACCTGAGCGTAGCAGTTTCAGGCAGAAAATCGTGCGAATTGCAGCGTTTTTTACCACGATTCGCAGCGTTTTTGCCGCTATTTTGTACAGAGCAAAAGGTCACCAATGTAAAAAGAAGAAAAACGCCCAAATCTGCCCGATTCGAGCGACAAAATAGGGTCTGGAACTTGTTTGGGCTTCAGGCGTTTTGGAGTGGAGATGTGAACCATCTCCATAGAGAATAATGTTTTTTCCCCTCTAGCGTTTTTTAGCTTCAGGCGACAAAACGCTCAGGTGTGAATGCAGCCTTAGAGGCGACTTTACAGTGCTGGAGGGCTTTGTTCCAAGGTGAGTATGTCATACTATGCGATGCATATTAGCACATTTTGCCATTGCCTTGCAGGTTTTTTTTGAAAATCGGCAGTTTACAACCGCTTTAAGAGGATCACCGTCTGAAATCAATGGTACCAGGGTCGTGGTTGTAGCTGCAACCGTTATCCTAGTATAATCACCTCAATACAAGGCCGTACAGTGGTAATGAGGGGGATAAGTTAGTTTTGCCCCCCGCCACCATTCTTGCCTAAGTGAGAATGACGTCTTCTGTGCTCTGAAGTCTCCTGGAGCTTGTACATCACATATTGTATCCTAAAATACTTCAGACTCCAGTCATGTGTCTAGATGTTGGTTGATCTGGTGATGTATCATCGGTGGGCCTGGCTGCATGAACCCAGAAGAGGAACCCTGCACCCAGTGAAGTCATTGCCAAAGATGACAGTGTAGACAGCAGTGCAGTGGACCATAGCAGAACAGTGCTGGATCTGCTGGGCAGGTGAGTGTGTGAATTGAGTACAATGCTACATGACAGGTAAGGGGGGGTTCTGACCAAAGCTCCTCTTTAACCACTTGCTTACTGGGCACTTAAACACCCTTCCTGCCCAGACCAATTTTCAGCTTTCGGTGCTCTCACACTTTGAATTACAATTACTCAGTCATGCAACACTGTGTCCTTTTTTTCCCACAAATAGAATTTGATCACCACTGGGTTTTTTATTTTTTGCTATAAATGAAAAAAGACCGAAAATTTGGGGAAAAAACGCATTTTTCTTAGTTTATGTGATAAAATTTAGCAAATTATGAATTTTTCTTCATAAATTTTGGCCACAATTTATACTGCTATATCTTTGGTAAAAATAACCATTTTTTTCCCACAATTCTTTGCAAAATGAAGTATTTTTTTTTTTTGATTTTTTTTTTAACAAAATGTTCATTGTAATAGGTAATTTCTCTCACATGGCATGTGTATACCACAAATGACACCCCAAAATACATTCTGCGTGGGACTTTTACACAGCCTGGCCACTTATAGTGGCCCAATTTTGAAATAGCACCATCAGGCATTCTACAAGCATAAATGACACTTCTCATTTCTCAACCACCTATTACACTTTTGAAGGCCCTGGAGCACCAGGACAATGGAAACGCCCACAAAGTGACCCCATTTTGGAAAGCTAACACCCCAACGTATAATCTATGAGGCATAATGAGTCTTTTGAACGGTTCATTTTTTTCCAGAAGTTTTGGGAAAATGTGGAAAAAAAATTACAAATGTGTGAGACTTTTACACAGCCTGGCCACATACAGAGACCCAACATTGAAATAGCACCGTCAGGCTTTTTACAAGCATAAATGACACATCTTATTTCTCAACCACCTATTACACTTTTGAAGGCCCTGGAGCACCAGGACAATGGAAACGCCCACAGTGACCCCATTTTGGAAAGCTAACACCCCAACGTATATTTATGAGGCATACTGAGTCTTTTGAGCGGTTCATTTTTTTCCAGAAGTGATGTGCAAAAAAAAATGAAAACGCATTTTTTTTACGCTAAGTTGTTCATTTATAAGATATTTCCAACACATAGTATGTACATAGCAAAAATTACACCCCAAAATACATTCTGCTACTCCTCCTGAGTATGGCGATACCAAATGTGTGAGACTTTTATACAGCTTGGCCACATACAGAGGCCCAACATGCAAGGAACACCATGAGGTGTACCAGGGACGCATAGCATGCACATACCAAGAATTACACCCCAAAATACATTCTGCTTAGCAAAGAGTAAACAAAAGATTACCTGTGGTTTTAGTAGCGCAGTTCCAGGAGGATAGCACTGGTCCAGGCAGCAGGCAGGAACTTGGTCATCAAAAGCGAACACAATTTTCCAGGCAACAGGCAGGAATACTGTCCATAGTCAATACAGGCAGCAGGCAGGGATACTGTCCATATACAGTCCAGGGTCAGTGCAGGGAGAGATTGTCAGCAGTGCCAAAATATTGGTCCTGGTAGTAGGCAGGAACATGGTCCATCCACGTGGTGTGGTCAGTTCATGCAACAAGCAGAGGCATGATGGCATAGGTCCTACAGGCAGAGCAGGCAGAAGTAGGGCCTCGTTCAGGACAGAATGGGGACAGGGGTAGAGGCTTCTCCCACCCAAATCTCTTTGAAGCCTCCGGGCAACCAGACCCTAATCTAGGAATGAGAAAACAAATGAAAGTTTTCTTCATCCAGAAAAACTATTCTGGAGCCCCTCACATATGTGAGACCCCTGTGTTATGAACCCCACTAGTCCACTGGCAGGGTATAAGATCAGTCCAAGAGGCAGGCAAAAGGCATGGTCAAACAGTCCAGGGTCAGTTCCAAATCAGGCAGAGGTATGTACAGAATCGGTAGGCAGAAGCATGGTCAAATAACAGTCCAGGGTCAGTTCCAGATCAGGCAGAGGTATAAACAGAATCAGTAGGCAGAAGCATGGTTGAACAACAAGCCAGGGTCAGTTACAGAGCAAGCAGAGGCATAAGGGGTGTGATGGTAAATGGCAGGAAGTGAGGGCTATGTTTACCATACTTCACTAATAATTCAGTGAAGTATGGTAACGGCGGAAACAGTTAACTACGCAGAGGCCTGGTTGGGAAGGACAATCTACACAATGATAAGTGGTGTCTCTTCTCAATCCTCGTTTGGAGCACACCCGGCATTTTTTCTGACGTTTTTGGCCTGTTGGAGTGGGAGGGATTTTATCGGGAAAGTGGCGTTCAGAGAGTCTGCTTATGACATCGGATCGAATATTTTGTGGTGGGCCGTTCGGGAATATAAGGGCAGTGGTGATTATCTCCTGGTAGCCAAGGAAGGGTCTGGGTCTTTCAGTGGAGTTTTGGTAGATAATATAGCTGTTGTATGTGGCCAAATTAAATAAATAAGTAGCAACTTTTTTATACCACTGGTATGTTCTTCTTGTGGCAAGATAAGGTTCGAGCATCTGGTCGTTGAAGTCGACACCTCCCATGAACTTGTTGTATTCATGGATACATGTTGGCTTTTGTACGACTGGGCCAGTCCTCCTGGTGATCTCAACAAATGTGTTGTTGTGGATCGACGAAAGCATATACACATCCCTTCTGTCCCTCCACTTCACAGCCAGAATTTCCTCATTGCGTAAGCTCGCCGTCTCCCCTTTTCTCAGCTTCTTGTTGACGAGGCTTTGAGGAAAGCCCTTCCGGTTTGTTCTTACGGTGCCGCAGGCTGGCGTGTTCTTCCTGTGAAGGTTTCGGAACAGGGGCAAACTGGTATAAAAGTTATCCACATAGAGATGGTAACCTTTCTCCAGGAGTGGGTTTATGAGTTGCCAAACCACTTTCCCACTCGATCCGATATAGTCTGGGCAATTAGGGGGATGTAGCTGGGTGTCCTTCCCTTCATACACCATGAAGGAATATGTATAACCTGTGGCTCGGTCACACAACTTATACATTTTCACTCCATAGCGGGCCCTTTTGGAGGGAATAAATTGTTTTAAGCCCAGCCTGCCAGAAAATTTGACCAGGGACTCATCCACACATACGTGCTGGTCTGGGGTAAACAACTGGGGAAGATCTCAGAAAAATAATTTATTAGCGGCCGAATTTTATAGAGTTTATCAAAATTTGGGTCATTTCGGGGGAGGGCACTGGGTGTTATCATTGAAGTGTAAGAATCTCAAAATCATCAGATATCTGGTCCTGGGCATTACATAAGAAAAGATGGGCATGTGGTAGATGTGGAGGGTTGACCAATAAGCACGGATTTCGTTTTTGTTGTTTAGTCCCATACAGAACGTGAGACCCAAAAAAATTCTGAACTCCTCCACTGTCAGGGCTCTCCACTGGTAGGGACGGGCATAAGAGGACGTTGGATTACTTGCGATAAATTGTTGTGCATATAGGTTGCACTGGGCCACAATCGATGCAAGCATGTCATTGGTAAAAATTAAATTGAAAAAATCCATTGGGGAAAAATTTTCTGTGTCCACCTGGACTCCTGGGTGGGCAGTGAAAGGGGGAACGTTGGCTTCTCCTGAATTAGGAGGAAGCCACAAGGGGTTCTGAAGGGCATAGGGAAGGCTTGCATGGGACCTAACCCTTTGGGGCCGAGGTGACACCCCACTGGAACTTGGCCTTTGCCGAGGTACTGCAGTGCTGGTGGATGGCACTGCGGTACTGGTGGATGGCACTGCCTCATCAGTACGCCTTCGTCTGGCGGGCGGACTCATCTTCCTCCTCTGAGGCTGTCATTGTCCCACTACTTATGACAGGCTCGTAGTCCATGTCAGAATCGGAACCTGCATAGGAGGAGGAATCCGAAGCGGAGAGCTCCCCGTTGCTCTCGTCGGCTGCAAGAATGTCGTAAGCCTCCTCGGCTGAATATAACCTTTGTGACATGCTGATCACAAATGTGGCAGGTGACACTGATTTGGCAGGTGACACTGATGTGGCAGGTGACACTGACAGGTGACACTGATGTGGCAGGTGGCACTGACAGATTGCACTGATACGTGGCACTGGTGACATGTGGCACTGGCAGATGGCACTGGCAGATGGCACTGGCAGATGGCACTGGCAGATGGCACTGGCAGATGGCACTGGCAGATGGCACTGGCAGATGGCACTGGCAGATGGCACTGGCAGATGGCACTGGCAGATGGCACTGGCAGATGGCACTGGCAGATTCCACTGGCAGATTCCACTGGCAGATTCCACTGGCAGATTCCACTGGCAGATTCCACTGGCAGATTCCACTGGCAGATTCCACTGGCAGATTGGGCTGGCAGATTGGGCTGGCAGATGGCACTTTATGGGGACTGATGGCAGTGTAAAGTGTTTTTTTTACTCACAGTAGGCAATTCTGACACAGATCGCTTCTCTCTCCTCACACGCTGTCTCTGTGTGAGGAGAGAGAAAGCCGGCAATGAGAGATGATCTCATATGTTTACATTTGAGATCATCTCTCATTGGCTGCTGAGATCGCGCTGTAAACGGCCGCTGTGATTGGCCGTTTACAGCGATCTGACGGACACGGCCAACACAGATTTTCCCCGCTGCACGCCCTCGAGGGCGCGCAGGGAGGATGTAAACAGGAGGACGTCCAGGGACGTCCTCCCAGCAGAGAGCGTCCGCGCTGCAGCCGTCTTTCGGCTATAGCGCGGGCGCGAACTGGTTAAAGAGGAAGTAAACCCTGATGGGTTTACTTCCTCTGTTTCCCTGCAAAGGTAAATCGCGTAGTAGCCCATTATGTGTCACTTACCTGACACCTGACACTTACCTGACACAGGAGCCAGCGATGTCACCGCTGTCCCCTGTTCCACGAGGCGTCCATTTTCCTTCCGGGTCTGCTACGGCGCTGAGTGGCCGGAGCAGCGATGACGTCACTCCGGCGCATGTGCGTGGGAGCCGTAAGTGACGGCATGTTTGCCTTCGCTTGCAGCACGCCCAGTGCACCGTTGTCTACGGCACGCATGCGCTGTAGACAGCAGTGACCTTTTTTTTTTTTTTAAATATCTCCTTAACCGTGTAGGTTAAGGCGCTATTTCTTGGATCTACAGGTAAGCCTTAATCTAGGCTTACCTGTAGGTCAAAGTGGTCTGTAAGAGTTTACAACCACTTTAATACGTGTACTTTACCAAGCTTTGCTGTTGCAAGTTGATGAAGGTTGGTGATCTGGTTGTGCTGTCTGCCAGGGGTACCTGGATGAGAAAAACAGCTGAACAGATTATGCATCCTTCAGTGTAATGTGTTCTCATATTTGCATTTGGAAAGCTCCAACTTGCCTTGAATCTTTTTTTCTAAGCCAAATCGCTTCTTTAATATAATCTATTCTGACATTTCTCATTCTTCTAACTAGTCCTGCTTTGCAACATGTCTGCTGCCTATATGAGCAGGCTACGTCTGAAGTCGGCGGTCCCTCCTGACAGTGCTTCCATTATCTGTGTAGGAATGTACTGTACAGAGACATAGATGATGGCACTTGCAGTTAATAATCGGCATTCAGTGCTGTAAAATTCATATTCTGAATGAGGCTTTCTGCACCTTCCAGTGTAGCCGAGGCAGCCGGAAGGGAAGTGTTTGTTTCTTGCATAATTCATTTGAACTGACATTTTTAAAACTGAAGCGGAGATGCCAGGCCCCGGATTTATATTCTGCCTAATTATGTCCCATTTTCCTGCTTCCTCTTCACTTGCAGGCGAGTGAGATTTGCATAGTATTTGTTCTTTAATATCTTAAGCGTGATGGCAAAGTATTACTTCCTTTCCAGGTAGCTGTTCACTTGGTAATTCTATACAGCTGCCTCATTAATCTCCCTTTAGCGATTCTTGTTTTAACAAGGCGAACATAAAAAAAAAAAGGCAAGCCTTAATGGTGTACAGGCAGATCCATGTGAGGGGCGGCCATAAACTATCAGGGTTTAGTATCATTCCTGGGACAACTAAATGATGGAATGGGGAACTTTTTATTCACTTTGCAGCGTGTAAACGTGGAAGCATCGCTCGGACTGTTTATTAACTTGACTGTCAGGTGCTGCAGGCCTTTCAATTGACCGGTTTAATAATGGTGTGTGTAGAGTTACTCAACCATCATTGATGGGGAGATGAGAGATTTCTTTTCCTTTTACGGAGATTATCTCACTGAAAAGAAAATGCTTAGAGATTGTGGACCTAACTTGGAGCATCTTCTTGCACCTTTTTATCAGGGTGGAATTTTAGGATGCTTTCAAAGACAAAGCCTTAGCACTCAAATCGGAAGTCCACACGAAGATGGAACTTCCACTTTTCCGAAACCCATAAGAGTGATTGCCCATGCACAAGATTTAGACAGGAAAAGAAAGGAAGGGCGGAAATGACGTCCACACAAGACCCAGAAATCAGGAGTAAAGTTGGCGGTATCTGCACCCCCCCCCCTGAAAGGTGGCAAATGTGACACCGGGGGGGGGGGGGGGGGGTGCAGATACCGCCAACTTTACTCCTGATTTCTGGGTCTTGTGTGGACGTCATTTCCGCCCTTCCTTTCTTTTCCTGTCTAAATCTTGCGCATGCGCAATCACTCTTATGGACGTCTGTGTGATGCTCTGGTTCATTCCCCTTGTGTGACGTCTTATACAGTCACAAGGGGAAAACCAGGAAGGTGAGGAGGAGGGCACACTATCGCGAGGCTTCCGCTGCCATTCTCAGTGGAAGGAAAAAACCCGCATGCAGAGGCTTGTGAAACGGCACACATCATAGTTTCATTAACCCGCACGCTGACTGCGCATGCGTCAGTGATGTCATTAAAGATTGCAGGACAGATTATGAAGAGAAGTGACATTTCACAGACAGCAATCAGCAGGCTTATCACTGTAGCTTGGAATGAGCTAAAGTAAAAGCATAGAGTTTTCAACTACTTTTAAAGTAGTAGTAAACCACAAAAAAAGAAAAAATCCCCAAAAAAACTTCCCCTAAAAAAATAATAGCATAATGTGCTAGTATGCATTGCATACTAGCACATTATGAAAGACTTGCGTTAGAATGAAGCCCTCCAGCGGTGCGTTGTCACCTCTGCCAGAGCTTCCATCTTCACCCAGTCTTCCTTTTGGGTTTGCAGGCTGCGGCTGCTTGATTGTCCAAGCTGCGATGAGTCGAATCCACTGTATGCCTCTCTCAATGGACGGAACGCTGCCCATTGAGAGCGCAGTGCGCCAGTGACGTCACCGGCTGCCACTATAGTAAATACCTCCTAAACTGTGCACGTTTAGGAGATATTTACTGTACCTACAGGTAAGATTTATTTTAGGGTTACCTGAAGGTACAAGTAAACAATGAACTTTACTACCACTTTAAAGTAGTTGTAAACCGAGATAAATATAAAAAACCCTGCAAGACAAAGGCATAATAAGCTAGTATGCATCGCATACTAGCTCATTATGAAATACTTACCTTAGATCTAAGCTGTTGTAGTGGTCCCCGTACACCGGTGTGACCGCCGACATGTCTCTCAGAGTTATTTCCAGGTTTGCGGGCTCCGGCGCTGTGATTGGCCAGAGCCACAATGACGTCACTCTCGCACATGCCCATGGGAGCCGCCAGTCACGGCACAAGCCCTTTTAGAAACGGCACGATCGAGCCGTTTCTTCAGTGTGCATGCACCAATGAAGTTGGCGCAAGCGTATATGGTGAATATCTCCTAAACTGTGCAGGTTTAGGAGATATGTACAGTACCTACAGGTAAGCCTTATTATAGGTTTACCTGTAGGTACAAGTGGTGTAACTAGGTTTACAACCACTTTAAGGCCTCATGTACATTAGTTTCTAAACGGAAGTTTAGGAGCACTTGGGCTTTTTTTTTCAGCAGCCCCTAAACTCTCCTCAATGTTATCTTATCTGTACATGTGTCCCCGAGTTAAGAACACAATAAGGACTGTAGGTTTGTTCGTAAGTCGGAACAATGCATTTGTAAGTGTAGCTTCTACCTGTGCATGGATGTGGGGTGTTTCCCAGGGGCTTGTTATGTTATCTGGGGCTCTTCTGGCTATGCAGTACATGTAGTACAGCAGTGTGGCATGTGTCCGGAGGTGCTCGGAGGTATCCAGGACTAGCGTGGGGCACAAGTGGCCGGCATTTGAGGCCGTACTTAAAGCGGTTATGCACTCTGTTAAAAATTTTTTTTTTTTGGGACGGAATATAAAGGATGCTTACCTTTATTGGGGGACTCACCTGTTCCATCTTCCATCTCGATCGCCGCCGGTTTTCGTCCGATGAAGTTCCTCGTCTTCTTCTTTAGTGCTGGGGGCCATCTTGCCTGTGGGCATGTGAAACACCCACAGGAGCTTTAGATGGCCCAGCATGCACCGCCGTTACTCGCGCGTGCGCAGTAACGGCACATCTGCCGACATCTCACGAGATTTCGGCAGATGTGGCCGAAATCTCGGGAGATTTCGGAAGATGCCCGCACTGACTCCTGGGATCAATGACACCAGATCCCAGGAGACAGTGCGGCGTGACGACGATCGACGCAGAGACCCCGCCCGCCGCCGCAGAGAGAGAAGACCGGAAGTCTTCAATTACAAGGTAAGTAAAAAAAAAAAAAAAAAAAATTTCATTTAGTACTCTTTGCCTGATTTGGAAGGCAAAGAGATTTACTAAATGAAATGGGTGCAGAACCGCTTTAAAGCGGGGCTCCACTGCCTCCTACTTTTTTTTTGTGACATTTATAAACAAATTAGTGTTTAAATTTGTTACTTGCATGTCCCGTTTTTTTTAAGTTTTCCCATTGCTTTTTCTCAATCAAATAACGTTTTATAAAAACTATCTCCATAGTTGTTATCTTGCCTGTGGGCATGTGAAGCCCACAGGCATTCTCTTCCTAGATTTTGAATGCAACGCCCGTTCTATCTTAGATCTTGCGCATGCGCAGTAATGTTTATATAGGAGCGCCGTCAACAGCTTTGGTTGCCATCACAACGGGCGTCGTCGTCGGAAGTCCAGCCCTGTTGTGATGGCAACTGAGTAATGATGTCACTTCAGGGTTCTAAAACGCGCGATATAACTCGTGCCAGGCCGCTGCACAGACTCCTGGGAACAAGAAAAAAGCATCCCAGGAGACAGTGCGGCACAAAAGGAAGTGACGAGATAGCTGCAGCAACCCCGCCCATATCCGCAATTCCCAGAACCCGGAAATGGCCAATATCTCAAGGAAAACAAAGGTAGATCTAAATAAAATGTCCGATTTGATATTTTCTAAGATAAAAATAATATTCGGGAGCTATTGTTTAGAAATCAGGTGGCGCTCCGCTTTAAGTAGGGAGTCGTTCGTAACTCGGGGACTGCATGTAAAGTATTTTAGAGGCAGTTGAGCTTACTGACATTTTTTTGAAAGCAGAAAAATTACGTTCAGGACTGTAGTTTACCGGCATTTCAAACATCAAATGCTTGTAACCACAGTAAACTGCGTTTTATGCATGTTCACGTTTTCTAAACGCTTTTAAAGGGGAAAAGATTTCTGATACAAATGTTGAAAAAACACAAATTTCACCACATGTTGTTGCCTGCATCAATAGATAAGTCCAGTAGCAACGGACTCTTGTCCTCTCACGTAATTTTCTACGTCTTCAAAGCCTCAGAAATGTCAGGAGCATTTCCTCACACATGCTCATGATGGGATCCATAGTGAAAAAAAAAAGACATCTATCTACAAGCACATGGCTCTCTCTGCTGCTGCTCTCTTCTCTCACAGAATGGCTGAAATAGTTAATAATTTACTTTATTTGTAATGCATTGTGGGCATTTGGGAGTGTCTCCTATGGTTATCTTTTAAAAAAATGCTTCTAACCTCAAATGCTCATAACCGCTGCTAAACTCGCATAAATGTGGTATGTAAAAGCTGTACAACATACATTTTTCACCATCAGTTTCCACCTGTCATGTTTCCAGCATTCAGAAAAGATTTTCAGCTGCTTGTGTACATGAGCCCTGAAGGATATGTTCACCTTTATTTATTCTTCTGGGCTGGCATCTGTCATTTCTATCAGCCCAATACTATGCTGGGCAGTCTAATAAGCCAACAGGAATACACAGGAGGCTTTACAACTAACTTTAAAGGATATGTTCACCTTTTTCTTTTTTTCTAAATTCCAGCTCCCCTATGTACCAATATACCATTAGTGTACTTTTTTTTGCAGAAATAAAACATCTTTGTATTTATCTTACACACCCCTTACCTTGAAGTCCAGCTGGCTGTATGAAAAAAAAAATCTCCATTACTCTCTGGATGGACCTTGGGATGTGACATAGGTAGGAGTTTACCAGATGAACTCAGCACAAACCCTGCATCATCTACCCTCCTACTCCAGCAGATCACTACCACCCTCCATCAGGTGCATGTTTTTTCTATCCAATAAGTGAATACCATTCTCACTAAATACACAGCAAAAGATCATTCATTTTGCAGAGTGTGCAGGAGCTGAACGATCAGCTAACAGCCTATGTGGATAGAGCTGTAAAATTTAAAACAAGAGACGTATGTCCTTGGTTCTGTAAAGCTCACCATACACTGTACAATCTCCTTTAGATCTACCATCAACTATGTAGTCCAAGGGCCTGCTTGATTGGATAGGTAGGTGTGTCCTCCCATTATATCGTTTTGGTAACTCTAAAGGAGATCATACAGAGATTGTACAGTCAGATGGTAGTGTATGGCCACCTTTATACACCTAAAATTAACTAGTTGCACTGTTGATAAATTAACTGTTAAAGGGGGAAAAAAAAAACAGAAGCAGACACACATTTTGCCACTTGAAAAAAAAACAAGCGAAAAACACATTAAAAGGTAAAAAACATGCAACCCACAACACGCCAGAATGTCCCTTGAGGTACTTTACTACGTGTAGGGCAGCTCACTGAAATCAATGGGCTGCCTTATGCGTTTCATGGGAAAAACTCGCCAAAAAACGTGCGCTCCCACAACACTAAGTGTGAATGGGGCCTGAAAATAAAATCTGTACGTTTACACAAGAAAAATGAGGCTCCATTCACATCTGTGTGTTTCTGATTGCATGGCAAACTGCACAGAAAATACACGCTTTGCCATGAGTTTCAGAAACGCTTTGCAAACGCACCAAAAAGCACGGTAAGATGGCAGATTATACAGGGTGTGTGGTACTGAGATCAGCTGGTAAACTTCTTCCTGTGTCACATCCCAAGGTCTGTCCAGGAAGTAATGGAGAAGTTTTTATATTATTTTTTATACAGCCATCTGGACACAGAGTTAAGTGGTGTGTAAGAAAAATAGAAAGATTTTTTTATTTCCGCAAAAGAAGTACACTAATGGTATATTGGTACATGGGGAGTTGGAATTTAGAAAAAAAGAAAAGGTGAACATATCCTTTAAAGTCAGTTGTAAAGCCTCCTGTGTATTCCTGTTGGCTTATTAGACTGCCCAGCATAGTATTGGGCTCCCCCACCCCCCCCCCCCCTTAAAAGTGAAAATGGCAGCTCGTCGAATGCTAAATGCACAGCCAATAATGGCTTCCTTTTAAATATGACCATCCTGTAAGCAGCTAAAACTTCGGATGAACCAAGGACATTTTTTTCCTTTCCACTACTAGAGTGTTGGGTGAGGAAGTAGAGCCAAGTTGTATGACGCGTGTGACATCATCCCTCCATTATTTAGCAAAACTGGGGGAAAACATGCACATTAGATACCACATTGGCATTGCCTAAATATCACCTCTGTGGAGTGGTGCCCACTGCAAAATGAGGTATGTATAGACATGTCATTGGTCTACATATCATGGGTGTACTCATTGGAGGCCTATTGTATTGATCATACAGATCCATATCTCTATGCACATACAGTATCTCACAAAAGTGAGTACACCCCCTTTTTTGTAAATCTTTTATTATATCTTTTCATGCGACAACACTGAAGAAATTACACTTTGCTACAATGTAAAGTAGTGGGTGTACAGCTTGTCTAACTGTGGAAATTTTCTGTACCCTCAAAATAACTCAACACAAAGCCATTAATGTCTAAACCGCTGGCAACAAAAGTGATTACACCCCTAAGTAAAAATTTTGAAATTGGGCGCAAAGTATCAATATTTTGTGTGGCCACCATTTATTTTCCAGCACTGCCTTAGCCCTCATGGGCATGGAGTTCACCAGAGTTGCACAGATCGCCACTGGAGTCCTCTTCCATTCCTTCATGATGACATCATTGAGCTGGTGGATGTTGGAGACCTTGCGCTCCTCCATCTTCTGTTTGAGGATGCCCCACAAATGCTCAATGGGGTTTAGGTCTGCAGACATGCTTGGCCAGTACATCACCTTTTACCCTCAGCTTTTTAGCAAGGTAGTGGTCCTCTTAGAGGTGTGTTTGGGGTCGTTATCATGTTGGAATACTGCCTTGAGACCCAGTCTCTGAAGGGAGGGGATCATGCTATGCTTCAGTATGTCACAGTACATGTTGGCATTCATGGTTCCCCCAGTGTCGGTAGCATTTATGCAGCCCCAGACCATGACACTCCCACCACCATGCTTGATTGTAGGCAAGACGCACTTGTCTTTGTATTCCTCACCTGGTTGCCACCACACATGTTTGACACCATCTGAACCAAATAAGTTTTTTATTTTGGTCTCATCAGACCACAGGCCATGGTTCCAGTAAATAATTTCCTTAGTCTGCTTGTCTTCAGCAAACGGTTTGTGGGCTTTGCACTGACAGGCTGACCCCCCACCCCTTCAACCTCTGCAGCAATGCTGGCAGCACTCATACGTCTATTTCCCAAAGACAACCTCTGGATATGACACTGAGCCTGTGCACTCAACATCTTTGGCCGACCATGGTGAGGCCTGTTCTGAATGGAACCTGTCCTGTTAAACCGCTGTATGGTCTTGGCCACCATGCTGCAGCTCGGTTTTTAGGGTCTTGTCAATCTTCTTGTAGCCTAGGCCAGTGATGGCGAACCTTGGCACCCCAGATGTTTTGGAACTACATTTCCCATGATGCTCATGCTCTCTGCAGTGAATGAATGAATGACTTGTATAGCGCAACCTATGCGAACTGAATCGCCTCAGGGCGCTTTTTGCCACTGGTGTCCATCTGTGGTATAGTGCGGTCCTTGCCCTGTGGAGTCCTGACACGCTTACAAACACATACACATACAACATACACATATTTGGCCAATTTTATCGACAGGATCTAATTAACCTACCAGCATGTCTTTGGAGTGTGGGAGGAAACCGGAGTACCCGGAGGAAACCCACGCAAGCACAGGGAGAACATGCAAACTCCAGGCAGAAGGTGTCATGGTCGGGATTTGAACCAGCGACCCTATTACTGCTAGGTGAAAGTGCTAACCACTACACCACTGTGCTGCCCCCAGTGTAGCTGAGCATCATGGGAAATGTAGTTCTAAAACATCTGGGGTGCCAAGGTTCGCCATCACTGGCCTAGGCCATCTTTCTGTAGAGCAACAATTCTTTTTTTTTTTTTTTCAGATCCTCAGAGTTCTGTGCCATGTTGAACTTCCAGTGACCAGTATGAGAGTGATAACACCAACTTTAGCACACCTGCTCCCCATTCACACCTGAGACCTTTTTAACACTAACAAGTCACATGACACCGGGTATTGAAATTGGCTAATTGGGCCCAATTTGGACATTAATGGCTGTGTGTTGAGTTATTTTGAGGGGACAGCAAATTTCCACTGTTATACAAGCTACAATGTACACTCACTACTTTACATTGTACCAAAGTGTAATTTCTTCAGTGTTGTCACATGAAAAATATATAATAAAATATTTACAAAAATTTGAGGGGTGTACTCACTTTTGTGAGATACTGTATATAATCACTGCCTTGTCTTACAGAAATCCTTCTTATAGCTTAATTTCACATAGCTTGCCTTGATCTGGTCATATGGGGACACCTCCGGCAGATGCTGAAATTAAATACAGAAAGCTGTGCTCAGCTCCTCTGCCCTTTATGTATTGTCAAGGTACATATTTTATATTATAGTGCAGGTGTCATTACGCCATTAAACTGTCTAAAGCCATCTCCCTGCTATTTATGACTCAGTTCATAAATATTTAATAAAAAACATTTCCTAGCATTCATTTTTACATCCCAAATCTAAGCTTCCATTGTCCTTTCTTTTCAGGCAAGCATACAATGGAGACTGTCAGTATTTGTGAACGGCAAACACTGTTCTGAAAGCTTTCCAGCAGTTGTAAAGTTACAAAGTTTGTGGTTTATTAAGTTCAGTGCTGTCAGCTATAATAAGCTCCTCACTGGGCTTTCATGCTGTGCTCGGACTTATTATGGAACTTTTTATATTTTGCTGTGCGATTTTCCTCCGCTGTAAGGAGATGGTGCAGTGTTCTCTGGGAGAAGGTGGTGCTGGAACCAAGGAATGCATTGATTTTATTTCTTCACGTCTCAAGCCAATCAGAAGACAAAAATATTTCAAGCTGCAAGATATTAGTACAGTCTTTCTCAACTTTTTAACCCCTGAAGAATCCCTAAAATAAAATTCAGCCTCTCGGGGGAGGCCTGCTAAAAATTATTCTACCTACAGCTAGGGGTACATTTGCCTAATTGAACAGTTGAAGAAACATTTAAATAAAGGAATAATATGACGTACCTAGTATATCTGACACCAAGAGCATATATTGTTACAAAGCTCCTACAAGATAATTTCCAGTAATGGGGTTCATTCACACGGGCATAGACCCGTACCTCCATTCAGAGGGTCACGTTGATGCGTCTGGGAATGACAGGTGTTGCGTACAGCCAGCCTGTTGCATTTAAAGCGGGGATCCACTGCCTCGGACATTTAAAAAATGTTGTAAATTACTTACTCACCTGTCCAGTTTCTAGCAGTTGGGCCATTCGTTTTTTATAATAAAATAACACTTTATAAACAGGCTAAGAGTGGGCTTCATCTTGCCTGTGGGCATGTGAAGCCCACAGGCACTCTTCCGGGATCCAGTGACTCCCGTTCTCAAGATCTCACGCATGCGCAGTACTATCACCATAGGAGCACCGTCAGCAGCTCCTGTTGCCATCACAACGGGCGGCGGCGTCGTAATGACGTCACGTCTTCTCGCGATAACTCGGGCCAGGCCGCCGCACTGACTCCTGGGAACTATGACACAAGCTCCCCGGAGACAGTGCGGATAGGGGATATTATGAAATAGCTGTAATATCACCGCCCATATCCGAGAACAGTAGGAACGGAAGTCCAGCATGTCAGAATAAAAAAAAAACAAGGTACTGTAAAAAAAAAAAAAAAAAAAAATACCGTTTTGGATAGAGGAATGTTAGCAGATAAATTTGGCAATAGAGGTGTAAATCGGGTGGACCTCCGCTTTAATGATATTCTGATAGTCACAGCGGCTGTACAGGTCTTCCCGCATATGCCATTGTTTATATCTGTACTAGATGGACACACTGCTCTAGGAGCAGATACTCTGTGGTCAATGTAGGAGTGACCCCTAACATTGTTTATGGAAAAATGCTCCTTTGCTATGATCAGTGAAGGTGTACATTCAACCCACCATATCCGACTTCTCAAGGAACTCCTATATATCTCAGGAGGAAGCCTAGTGTTCCACAGAATGTTCAAAGGCTATGGAGCAAAATTGATGGTGTTAAATAAGGATGACTACGGGACATTCAACTAGAAGAATGAATGTGGGAGAATGAGGTTCACAATTAACTCCTTTTGGAAAAAAAAAAAACTAAAGACATTTGCTGCTCCTATGAAACAGGACTTGATGCACATATAATCTAATGCATATATAAAAATAAAAAGAACGGTCTCACTAATGGCCTCTCTAAATATATAGGCTGTTTCCTCATGAGTATAGTCCAAGAAATACCTTCTTACATCCGTGACTCTGCATACCTTATGGATATTCTCTTAATTATCCATGGGATCCATCCTATTGCTGGTTCTCACTGGATTTTCACTTCATTATACACATCCATTCCGCATGACATTGGTCTTAACACTGTCAAATTTTTCTTGCCCACCCAATCTCAAATACACCATAGACCAGCAGCTTTCATCTTAGATCCTACACGGCTTTGTTTGAAACATAACCTTTTCAACTCTAATGGGCAGTTTTACCTTCAAACCAAAGTCACAGCTGGGGGGGGGTTTGCCCCCTCCTATGCTAACATTACCACTGGGTTATGGGAACATCAACACATTTATTATCACAACCTGTTTGCCCAACACGTGTTTTTTGGAAGTTATATAGATGACAGTCATTATCTGGGTTGGCTCTCCTTCCATTATTTTCAATTTTATCACCTATTTCACCAACTACTCTGGTTTGTCCGTCACCTACATATGTAGATGATGTTAAATCTCTGATCTTCTTAGACCTTGAATTAGGTCACGTTTGTTCTACCGTTTCATCCAAAAATCACTTCAAAAGCACAACAAGGAAATCGTATGTGTGACAAACCACCTGGCACCCATCCTGGGTGCCTCCATCAAGATCCTCCACTCTGGAACCAGGTATTATAGCTGAGAATTCCACCCAAGAACTAGCTGACACTACTGACTCAATTGTAAATTCACATAGAATACGGTATCTGACAAAAGTGAGTACACCCCTCACATTTTTGTAAATATTTGCAGGCTTTCTTGTGCATCATCTTTAGAAGAGTTCTTTGCCATGAGGTGCCATATTGAACTTCCAGGGACCAGTATGAGAGAGTGAGAGCAAAAACACTAAATATAAAAAACCTGCTTCCCATTCACACCTGAGACCTTGTAACACTAACGAGTCATGACACCAATGGGGTAAAATGGCTAATTGGGCCCAATTTTAAAAAGGGTATTTTTTACAAAAAATTTTCTCTTGTAAGACCGCTGCGCAAATACGGTGTGACAGAGTATTGCAACAACCTCCATTTTATTCTCTAGGGTGTTAGAAAAAAAAAGTATAATGTTTGGGAGCTCAAAGTAATTTTCTAGCAAAAAAAAATGTTTTTAACTTGTAAACAAAAAATCTCAGAAAAAGGCTCGGTCCTTAAGTGGTTAAAGTAGCACAGTGCTGAATAGCAAAAAATGGCCTGGTCATGGGGGGGGGGGGGGGGGGGGTAAAACCTTCTGGAGCAGAGGTGGTTAAAGATGATAAATCTTTTGTTGCCAAACATCTGTGTATACAGGTGCTTTGTCAATAAAGGAGTTATCGGAGGTTATGCAGGAGTCCCAGGAATATCTTTAATTTGCACTGCAACAATGCCTGAAATAAAGCAGAAGGTGAGGAGCAATTAGGCTATACTTCCTATACAGTTTTGTTTAGTTTTCACTTTGGACTGCCATGTAGCTTTAAAAGTAAATTTGTTGTCTAATATTAACCCTAGGCCGCTTTACACCACCTCCCCCCAATTATTATTTTATTTTATTTTTTGCAAGGGGGGAAACAAACAATCCTCTTCAGTCCATTCTATTTTTTAAAAGCCTGGGCTGGGAATATGGAGGGCTGTTGGCATACCTGATGTAGCGTGCGCTGCGTTTTTTATTTCTTTTTTTGCACAGTCATGATTCCTATTAAGCTTAATACCAAATTTTGAGAAACGTCGTCCTTGTAACTTCAACTTCTCTTCTCCGAGAAGTCTCATCTGCTAGAAGGTAAAGGATTAATCCATTTGGCGGAGATTGGCTGAGCTGCCATATAAATTCTTTTCACTGGAAGAGGAATGAAACTCAGATTCCCATGAACATCTGAGCATTAGCAGGAATTGTACAGACCATCAGGTGATGCAGCTCAGGCTACAGAAAAGAGGTCTCTTTGAAATTAAATTGAGCCCAATATTTAACAATGGCAGCTTTCTATCTGAATTGACTCTGGCTAGGAGAGGGCACTTTGCCATAGTAAAGATCTAGGATCTTTGATTACTGGGCTTATTAAAGAAGAGGAAAGATGCTTCCGTCATTGTTCCCTTATTGTATTTTATCTTACCTTAATACGGGCACCTGTCAGCTGTACTGATAATAGAGTATGTCCCCCTTATACAAGTCACTGTTTATCCAGTACCCCTTGTGTGTTTCATGTACCCGCTGACATGAGGCATTTATTGCTAATACCACCTATATTATTTATAACCTTTTTTAAATCGATACTATGTGCTTCTTAGCCCAGGTTCACACTGAGCTGCGGGAATGAAGGCGATTTCACTCCTGCATGTCAGTCCCGATTTCGGCCACGATTTCACAGTTATCTGAAACTACTTTTTGAAATCGGTGCGGCGCCGCAAATGCAGCGTCGCACCGATTAGGACGGTGCCATTACCGGCATTTTGACACGCCAAATCGTACCCATGTGAACCAGGGCTTAATGAAGAAAAATACTTACTGATTTGATATGCAACTTATTATTTGCTACATTTCCTTACAGTTGATGATTTTACCATACAGTATATAACCCCTGAACTCGCCACCTACCTCGGGGTAATATGACGTCCCTTTTATAACTGTTTTACCTGTTGCTTGTTCCAATTTGTAATTATTCTAGGTCAGCGATGGCAAACCTTGGCACCCTAGATGTTTTGGAACTTAATTTCCCATGATGCTCTGGCACTCTGCAGTGTAGTGGAGCATCATGGAAATTGTAGTTCCAAAACATCTGGGGTGCCAAGGTTCGCCATCACTGCTATAGGTCATATACAGATTTGCGTGTTTTCTCTACAGGTCAACTGTATATCGGGGAATGTGCTTATTATTTCCTGCTTAAAGAGAACCAGTGTTAATGCTACTGCTTTCCCCTACCAGCATTATCTCAGCAGCTCAACTGATTCTGCTTCCTCCTCCCAGCAGTGACTCTGCATTTTAGCTTGCGCTACTACATATTCCATCAGTGACTCAGCAGTTCAGATTACTATGCCCCCTACCCTTTTCCCTTCTAGCAGTGACTCAGCAGTTTCTACCCTCCCAGAAGCTCAACTTATCCTGCTCCATCCTTCCAGCAGTGACCCAGCAGCTCTGCTTATCCTACTACACTAACTCTAATTATAATAATCTATGGTTAAGAGAAGCTTAGTTGATTTTCAAATACCCATAGACATGAGATTGTTGCTTGACCTGGGCAAAGATGGTCAAGTCAGATGACAGTTTAATTTCTGCGAAGACCCAAATCATCATGTCTTATCATCATGTCTTATCATCATGTCTTATCATCATGTCTTATCATCATGTCTTATCATCATGTCTTATCATCATGTCTTATCATCATGTCTTATCATCATGTCTTATCGCCATTCTCATTTTTGCATTTAATCCAGTGCATTTTTGAAAAGTCTTGAAAGCAGATATTCTGCCATGGAGAATAAGCTCCATGGCAGAGGATTCTGGTTTTAGGTGTGAATTTACTTAGTGACTGTAAAGTTTAATTTTTTCATTAAAATAAAAAAAGGTTTTACCTTCCTGTTCTGTACAATGGTATTGCACAGAGCGGTCTCTTACCTCTTCTTCTGGAGTCCCCCACCGCCGCTGTCCATTCCGCCTCTTCTCCAAGTGCCCCTTCAGCAAGCAATGTGTTGAGGGTGCACCCGTGCATTCCCATTCCATAGATGCCCACAGTGCGACTCGGTCATGCCCCTGCTCTTTCCTCACAGAATTTAACTGAGAGCAGCAGAAGCCAATGGAACACCTTTGTGGAAATTATTTTATCTGCCGAAGGATTTGTGTTCTGCTTATCAGACCCCACTGCTACTTGTAGTAGTATAGCTGGGTTTTTAACCCCTTGTTTAACCATTTCCTGTCCAGCCTATAGCACAATGATGGCTGGGCGGGACTCTCATTGATCCGGGTGGAAGACATATGACGTCCTACCTGATTGCGCCTCCCATACGTCTGCAAAGCCGCGCTGCAGTGCAATTTGTCAGCGGGCCAATGACTGATCACTGTACTGGGCCGCTGCCTGTACCATGTGACCGCTGTAACCAATCAGAGCAGGTCAGTTCCTTTCAAGCCATCCGTGTTGCTAGCTGTGATTGGTCACAGTGATCACATGGTACAGACCAGGCCAATCCCAGCTCAGTCTTTTTTTAGTTTGTTTAGCAAAAAAGTAAAAAACCCAGCGGTGATTAAATACCACCAAATGAAAGCTCTATTTGTGTGAGGAAAATTATAAAAATGTGTTTTGGGTACAGTGTTGCATGACTGCGCAATTGTCATTCAAAGTGCGACAGCGCTGAAAGCTGAAAATTTAGCCTGGGCTGGAAGGGGGTGAAAGTGCCTAGTATTGAATTTGTGAACACTACAGCCTGATCTACAACATACAGTGGATATAAAAAGTCTTCACACCCCTTAAAACAGTGCTCGACAAATCCCGGGCGTCAGGTCGCATTTGCGACTAGAATTAGCGACCTGGGGCAGCACAGCTGGGGGTATCCTGTCTCCATAGTGCACCCCCCCTTGCGATCGCGATGGGCCACGCCGGCCGGTAATTCAGGCCGCAGCTTTGCGGCCTTGTGCAGTCCTATGGTACCTTCTAAGAATCGGGCGCCCTCTTGTGGTGGCAGTTGGTATGACACCCAGCAATGCTAATGGAGCTGTTTGTTTTCACTGCCTGCCCATCTCCTTCACTTTACTTGGAACCCCCCAAACATTATATATATTTTTTATTCTAACACCCTAGAGAATAAAATGGCGGTCGTTGCAATACTTTCACAACGTATTTGCGCAGCGGACTTACAAGCGCACTTTTTTGGTAAAAAAAAAAAAAACTTTTTTTAATTAAATAACACAACCGTAAAGTTAGCTCAATTTTATTTTATATTGTGAAAGATAATGTTATGGCGAGTAAATTGATACCAAACATGTCACGCTTCAAAATTGTGCGCGCTCGTGGAATGGCGACAAACTTTTACCCTTTAAAATCTCCATAGGTGACGTTTAAAAAATTCTACAGGTTGCATGTTTTCAGTTACAGAGGAGTTCTAGGGCTTGAATTATTGCTCTCGCTCTACCTATCGCGGCGATACCTCACATGTGTGGTTTGAACACCGCTTTCATATGCGGGCGCTACTCACGTGTGCGTTTGCTTCTGCAAACAAGCTGGGCGGGACGGGGCGCGTTTAAAATTATTTTTTTTCGCATTTATTTTAACTTTTATTTTACATTTTTTCACTGTTCTTTTGATGAATGTAAACATCCCTTGTAATAGAAAAAAAGCATGACAGGACCTCTTAAATATGAGATCTGGGGGTCAAAAAGACCTTGGATCTCATATTTACACTAAAATGCAATAAAAAAATTAAAAAAATTGTCATTTGAAAAAAAAAAAATAATATAATGTCCCTTTTAAGAGCTAAGACTTCAAATCGTCACTTCTGCCCTGCAATGACTTGGAGATGGGCGGGGGCCATCTTCCCCTCACTCGTCTCCATGTCGTTAAAAAAAAAAAAAAAAAAAAAAAAAAAAAAACCTGGCTCCTAACTTTTTTAGCTGGCTCCTAGATTCCAAGCAAATTTGTCAAGCCCTGCCTTAAAATGTCAGGTTTCTGTGATGTAAAGAAAAGACAAAGATAAATAATTTTAGAACTTTTTCCACCTTTAGGCTACTTTCACACTGGAGCGGTGGGTGCGCTGGCAGTAAAGCGGCGCTATATTTAGCGCCGCTTTACCGGCGTTTTAGCTGCGCATTGCGGCCGCTCGTGGGGTTTTTTACCCCCCGCGAGCGGCCGAAAAAGGGTCAATACCGCCCGCAAACCGCCGCTGCAGCGGCGTTTTGCGGGCGGGTTCGGCGTGCTCCCCCATTGTTTTCAATGGGACCGGGCGCTATAGGAGCCGTAAATATACCGCTCCTATAGCGAGCCAAAGATGCGGCTTGCAGGACATTTTCCAGCGTCCTGCAAGCGCACCGCTTCAGTGTGAAAGCCCTCGGGCTTTCAGACTGAAGACACAGCAACAGCTGTTTCGGGTCGGTTTGCAGGCGCTATTCTTAGCGCAATAGCGCTTGCAAACCGCCCCAGTGTGAAAGGGGCCTTAATGTGACCTATAAACTGTACAGCTCAGTTGAACAACAAACTGAAATCTTATAGGTGGAAAGAAGTAATAATAAAATAATATGGTTGCATAAGTGTGCACACGCTTAAACTAATACTTTGAAGCATTTTTTTGATTTTATTACAGCACTCCGTCTTTTTGGGTATGAGTCTATCATGGCACATATTGTTTTGGCAATATTTGCCCACTCTTCTTTGCAAAAATACTCCAAATCTGTCAGATTGCAAGGGCATCTCCTGTGCACAGCCCTCTTAAGGTCACCCCACAGATTTTCAATCGAATTCAGGTTTGGACTGTGTGACCTACAGTACCTTGAAAAAGTATTTTGTCATGTTACAACCAAAGGCTTATGTTTATTTTATTGGGATTTTATGTGATAGGCCAACACAATGTGGCACGTAATTGTGAAGTGGAAGGAAAATGATAAATGTTTTTCAAAATTTTTTACAAAAAAAAATATCTGAAAAGTGTGGCGTGCATTTGTATTCAGTCCCCCCAGTCAATACTTTGTAGAACTACCTTTCACTGCAATTACAGCTGCAAGTCTTTTAGGGTATGTCTCTACCAGCTTTGCATATCTACAGAGTGAAATGTTTTCCCATTCTTTTTTGCAAATTAACTCAAGCTCTGTCAGATTGGATGAAGAGCGTCTGTGAACAGCAATTTTCATGTCTTGCCCCAGATTCTCAATTGGATTTAGGTCTGGACTTTGACTGGGCCATTCTAACACATAATTTATGCTGGAAGGTGAACTTCTGCCCCAGTCTCAAGTCTTTTTCAGACTCTAACAGGTTTTCTTCTAAGATTGCCCTGTATTTGGCTCCATCCATGTTCTCATCAACTCTGACCAGCTTCCCTGTCCCTGCTGAAGAAAAGCATCCCCACAATATGATGCTGCCACCACCATGTTTTACGGTGCAGAGGGTGTGTTTAGGGTGATGTTCAGAGTTAGTTTTTTGGTCTGCTTTTAGGCAAAAGGTTAAATTTTGGTCTCATCTAACCAGAGCACCTTCTTTCACATGTTTGCTGTGTCCCCCACATGGCTTCTCACTGCAAACAGGACTTTTTCTTCAACAATGGCTTTCTTCTTGCCACTCTTCCATAAAGGCCAGATTTGTAGAGTGCATGACAGAGTTTTCCTGTGGACAGATTCTTCCACCTGAGTTGTGGATCTCTGCAGCTCCTTCAGAGTTACCATGGACCTCTTGGCTGCTTCTCTGATTAACGCTCTCCTTGCCCGGTCTTTCCGTTTAGGTGGACGGCCATGTCTTGCTAGGTTTGCTGATATGCCATACTCTTTCCATTTTTGGATGATGGCTTAAACAGTGCTCCGTAACATGTTCAGCTTGGGATATTTTTTGATAACCTAACCCTGCTTTAAACTTCTCCACAACTTTATCCCAGACCTGTCTGGTGTGTTCCTTGGCCTTCATGATGATGTTTGTTCACTAAGTTTCTCTAAGGCTACTTTCACACTGAAGTGTTGCGGGCGATGACGATAAAGCGGCGCTATATTTAGCAGCACTTTACCGTTGTTTTATCGGCGCTATTCGGCCGCTAGCGGTGGCAAGTACTGGCTGTGTGTTACATGTGACCACAATCCCCCAGTATTCTTCATATGTTTGGGCTATGGGGTAGAGCGGCAAGACGGAAACCTTTTTTTTTACGAAGAAAAACATCCAAGCCCAGCTAACTTTTGCAAAAACACATGTGAAGTCTCCCAATAGCATTTTGAGTACGTGTTATGGTCTGATGAAACCAAGGTTGAACTTTTTGGCCATAATTCCAAAAGATATGATTGGCACAAAAACACTGCACATTTCAAAAGAACACCATACCCACAGTGAAGCATGGTGGTGGCAGCATCATGCTTTGGGGCTGTTTTTCTTCAGCTGGAACAGGGGCCTTAGTCAAGGTAGAGGTAATTATGAACAGTTCCAAATACCAGTCAATATTTGCACAAAACCTTCAGGCTTCTGCAAGAAAGCTGAACATGAAGAGGAACTTCATCTTTCAGCATGACAACAACCCAAAGCATACATCCAAGTCAACAAAGGAATAGCTTCACCAAAAGAAGATGCAAGGTTTGGAATCACCCAGCCTGAGCCCAAACTTGAAGCCGATTGAAAATCTGTGGGGTGATCTGAAGAGGGCTGGCACAGGAGATGCCCTCGCAATCTGACAGATTTGGAGTGTTTTTGCAAAGAAGAGTGGGCAAATATTACCAAGTCAAGATATGCCATGCTGATAGACTCATACCCAAAAAGACTGAGTGCTGTAACAAAATCAAAAGATGCTTCAACAAAGTATTAGTTTAAGGGTGTGCACACTTATGCAACGATATTTTTTTATTTTTACTTCCCTCCACCTAAAAGATTTCAGTTTGTTGTTCAACTGAGTTGTACAGTTTATAGGTCCCATAAAAGGTGGAAAAAGTTCTGAAATGTTTCATCTTTGTCTCATTTTTCTACATCACAGAAGCCTGACATTTTAACAGGGGTGTGTAGACTTTTTATTTCCACTGTAGATATCACATAGCTCGAACCTTTAGCATTCCTGCCCCCACCTGAAGCCTCCCATTAATCTGACAAAAACCCATACCAGCTGTAAGTTGTGTATGTAATGGGCTAGTCTTACTATATGACAGTGCAGGCACTTGTGAATAGGTTGCACAAGCCACTTTGTGGGAGGTAAAGATGAATATTTTCCCCTGTATCTGGATGTACAGCTAGTATGACCGATCAGGGCAGCAGACAGCAACCTAGAAGAAGGGCTGTAATAAAGGACCTGCTCTGTAAAGGGGTAGAGGAAGGTTTTGTGATTATCTACATACTGAGATCATTTTTGTTTTAAGCACATCCAAACTGGCACCTATCACCAGCTGCCACACACCTCGGCTTTAAATTCCAAAGAAATGAGACTTGTCGTAGGAGACCAAGAAAATACAGTTAAATCTGTTTGGGTGGATTTTAAATAGAAAAAGCTGGGGGCCAATGTTTTGGAGCATCTTCTTGCTGTCCTTGTCTGCCGCTATTTATCAGATGTGGCAGTGTACGGAATAGATTCCGAAGGTGATACAATTGGCTGCGCGCATTTAGTAAAGGGCAGCTGGGCACCGCATGTGCTTGATTTGCTGTAGTTGCAGATAATCAATGAGGCCAGCTCCCTAACGTTCAGTTATTTCCTTGTCTTGATAGCATGGTAACAGCACAGAATGCAATCAGGCTTTTTTTTCCTCCCTTTGAGGTTGTGTGTAGCTTCACTATCCGGCAAGAGCCAACATGGTCCTTCAGGATATAACTCACGGCCTTGTTTGCAGTGATCTTCCTCTTAAGTCATTTCATAAATGGATGCATTAGGCGTGGCAAATATAGATTTTTCCATTAAAGGTAAACTCATGGTAAAGGGCCTTTTAATACAAGCATTTTGATTGTTTTACAGTAGGAACATAAAGACAAACATATGATTGGCTGCTCTAAGCAATATCCCTAGTAACATTAATAAAACGCATGAATAAAAATAGTTTTACAGGATAGACTGCAGACTATTTGCTGAACTCCAGGCAAAATGCTAAAAATGCAGTTGGAATAGAAATACGTGAATTGTCTTGTGCCAAAGAATTTGTAATATACATTTAGCCGACTTTGATATTTGTACACCGCTGACAGAAAGCACATCCAAGAGTTGTATGACTGAAAAAATGTCTTGTTTTTATCCAATTAAATTGCAACTTACAGGCATTTTATTTTTATTTTTTTTTCTCCATGTCTGTAAGCGCACCTCCTGTTAGTTTTTGTGACCATGCACACATTGGTGTTTACAGGTGTATTAGCGTTTAGAGGCTAACAAAAAAAAAAAAACATCACCAGCTGGTTCAGGAGAGGTGCTTTTGAACAGAAAAAAAACACTAAACAAGTCTAAATACGCCTAACCACTAGGTGCATTTAGTGCTTAAGCATTCATTCCCATGGCTATAATAAATTAATATTGTGGCCAATGGAATCAATGAACGCCGTAAAATCCATATTTTTTTCTAGAAAATTACTTGGAAACCCCAAACATGGCATTTGACCATAGAGAATAAAATGGCGACCGCTGAAATATTTTATATAAAACTGTATTTGCGCAGCAGTCTTTCAAACGCAATGTTTTGGTAAAAAAGACACTTTTGTGAATTAAAAAAAAATATGGTACCTAAAAATCTCCATAGGTGACACTTTAAAAAAAAATAAAAATAAAGGTTACCAGGTTAGAGTTACAGAGGAGGTATTTTGCTAGAATTATTGCTCTCACTCTGACAATCGCGGCGATAGCTCACGTGGGATGTGAACACATTTTTCCTTTGCGGACGCGACTTGTGTATGTGTTTGCTGCGCGAGCACGTGTAGACGGGGGCACTTTAACGTTTTTTTTCTTATTTTTTTTATTTTAATTGATTTTACATTGTCCCAAAAAATTCTGATCACTTTTATTGCTGTCACAAGGAATGTACACATTCCTTGTGACAGTAATAGGTGGTGACAGGTACTCTTTATGGAGGGATCGGGGGTCTAAAAGACCCCAAATGCCTCCTTTGTGCTTAAAGGTATTCAGATCGGCACAATTGGCGATTCTGATTGCTGTAATTTTTTTTTTTAAATTGGCGCCATTGGCAGCCAAGTAAACTGGTAGTGATGTTGTGACGTCGCTTCCGTGATTTTACATCATAGACCCAATCAAAGCCTAATCCGGCTTTGTTCTGGTCTCGGCCTAGGCGGCATTCACGCCGGCTGGTGGCTCAGGTTTCCCGTTGGGGCAGGATGCCCGGGAAGAGTGGAGGCAGGGGGGGGGGGGGTGTCCCCTCCCCCTCCTTTAGGATAACAGCTGATCAGCTTTTAGCCGCATCGTTTATCACTAAAAAGCCAACCGCTGGCTCTAAGGCCCCTTTCACACTGGGGCGTTTTTTCATGCGGTGCAGCGCTAAAAATAGCGCCTGTTCACCGCATGAAAAAATCCTGCCCCTTTAACTCCAGTGTGAAAGCCGGCGGGCTTTCACACTGGAGCGGTGCGCTAGCAGGACGGCAAAAAAAGTCCTGCTAGCAGCATCTTTGGAGCGGGATAGGAGCGGTGTGTTCACCGCTCCTATACCGCTCCTTCCCATTGATTACAATGGGAGACCGCGGTAAAACCGCGGCAATACCGCGGTTACCGCGGCAATACCGCGGCTACGGCGGCGCTCTGCGGGGGGTGTTTAACCCTTTTTCGGCCGCTCGCGGGGGGTAAAACCGCACCGCGAGCGGCCGAAAACCGCGGTGAAAACGACGGTAAAGCAGCGCTAAATATAGCGCTGCTTTACCGTCACCGCGGCTCACCGCCCAGTGTGAAAGGGGCCTAAAAAACTGTACTGGGGTGATGCCTGCAGCTGGGGTTTAACCCCTTCAAACCATGAATGCGAATTTGCTTATGGTCGGTGTAAAGGGGTTAAGCTACTTTTTTCTAGGCAAGGAGCAAAAGGGGTCCAGGGGAGAAAAAAAAAATAAACATCCATGTGCATGATGCCAATAGCTGAACTCCAGGCAATCCACTAAATACACAGATTAAACACATGTATCAGCTGTTTTTTATTTGAAAGCATTTTGTTTCTGTCCAGACAGTCCTCAGTTTTACGCAGGTCTGGCACACTACACAGCCCCGTCTGTCAGGGCAGGAGGTCTGTTGTAGATTAAAAACACTTCCAGATCTTCTCCCTGTCCTGTGACTGGACAGTGAAAAGAGAAGCAGCAGGCTTTGTTACGGTTTTATATCTGTATACTTCTTTCACTGCAGTACAACTTTTTGACCCCTTGGGCTGCTGTGTGTGTGTGTGTACCAAGATAACTCCACTTTTGTGGGGGGGAAAAATTAGCCAGTAAAAAAGAAAATATTGCATATGCAATTGCAGCACAAGTCATATTGTGATTGAATGTTATTAAAAATTAAGTTTCCCTTTTCAATCTGCAGCGCTGAAATTTTCTGTAAAATGCAATGTGGCTACCTGGAGGTGTTCTATTTGCTTGTGTGATTTGGTTTAATGATTTTTCCAGAAGTCTGCACTAGGATACAACTTAGATTTTGAGCATCCCCTGCAACCCTGCAGGCTCTACAGCTTTCCTCATTATGACCCTGCATGTGCTGCAGCTGATTGATGATTGTAAAACTCCCATACAGATTCACTCAGGACAGACAAACAAATGGTCATTCCTTCAGAATAACAAAAGGTTTGACTCTGCTAGAAAGTTTAAAATCCCTGAAACGTACACAATTACCCAGAGGAGAATGTTATTTTTACAGTGATTGCTCTTGGTTTGCATATTTGTTCCTAGCACAGGAGGAGGTAAAAAAAAATTTTACTGGTACATTAAAGGAGTTGTAAACCCTTCTTCCTTCCTTTTTTTTTTTTTTTTTTTAAATAACCAACATGTCATACTTACCTCCACTGTGCAGTTCGTTTTGCACAAAGTGGAACCGATCCTCGACTTCTGGGGTCCACCGGTGGCGCTGGTAGCTCCTCCCCGCATCGAGTATCCACGTTGGAGAAGTGCTCTCCTTGGTGGACACCTGTGCGGGCACGCTCCCGAGTCCTGCATTTGTGTACATTCACATAGAATGCAGAACTCTGCCCCGGTGCCCGCCTCATTGAATTTGATTGACAGCAGCGGGAGCCAATGCTGCTGCTCCTCTGCTATCAATCTATCCAATCAAGAGCCGAGACAACAGGCAGAAAGGAAGAGCGCGTCTCCGCCGAGGGAACGAACAGACTCAGGTGAGTAAAAGAGTAAAATGGGGGGGGGGGGGGGGGGGGGTTTTTTCACCATAATGCATAGAATATATTGAGATGAAAAAACACGAGGGTTTACAACCCCCTTTAAGTGTTTTCAGCTGCCTTTAGGACAATATTCTTTTGTTTCATTAGAGATATTCAAATGCTGGAAGTGTTGTAGAAAGTAATAATTTGCTAATCACGTTTCTGCCTCTCTTCTGGTATTGCAGTGCAATATCCTCCACGTCCTTCTTGCCGAGAGCAGGCACTGATTGCAGCGTCGCAGCGATCTGTGAATGATCGCTAATGTGGGCCGTGCTGCATATTGTAAATAATAAGTCTGATAATCATTCATGATACAGCAAAAGTCATGCTTTCCTGGTTTTTAATCAGATCTAGCCACACACAGCCATGAATACACAAGCAAGGAAAGCAGCCGCTTTACATTGTAAATTAAGGTTCGGAAAGTTTACTGCAACAAATGAATCTGGGGACTCCTAATGAGAAGGCTCGAGTTTTCATTCCGTTCCTGTGATGTGCGGCCTCCGCTACCAAACTGGCTCTTGTTTTATTGCGCACAAGCCAGGCAGCAACCTATAATATAATTAACTTTGATGCGTGTTGTACATTTTTATGGGCCTTCTAATAGTTCCCTTCCAAAGGTCTCTTGGCTAATCTTTTCTGAAAAGGCCAACTTTCTAATAGATTAGAAGAGCCTTCAAGCTGTCCTCATTCCTTGGGCCACTTCCATCTCCTGAAGTTTTAATGTGGTCAGCATGGTAGATGTGACCTCTGCCAAAGCAGGCCTGCTCTATAGTCCAGTAAATATCATATATTTACTTTTAGCTCATACATTTTAGAAAGATAGATGACTTGAAATAAAATTGGCTCATTTTTCTATTTTTGTAATTCTTCATACACATCAGTATTTATAGTTTTTTCTTTGCTTTGTGTCTAGGGTTCATTCAGATCGGATTCAGATATCCACTTATTACTTGAATGGCCTGCCAATGCACTGGAAATTGGAACTGCACTATTTATTTTCACCACAGCAGATGGGTGGTGCACTGCATCATAGGGGCTTTGGATTAGTGCATTTGCATGCCTTCTAAATAAATTACACCACACTATGCTTGTTTGATACCAGTCATTACTGCAGCATGACTTAACACACAGTTGGGTATTGCTTTAACAGATGTGCATTAATGCAATGCATTGCGTGATAAGGACCTAAATATTAAACCTCCGAGCTACTATTGTTTCATCAATTCTGTAATGCAACCTGCATAAAAAAAAAAAGGTTACCTCCATTTAGTGCTGCACGGTTAAATAATCATACATCCAATATTTTCCTAAAACCTTCCCTAGAATTAATAATTATGTAAAAACAGAAAAGCTCTAGTGACAACCTGAGACTCATACCTACTTTACCCTTGTAATGTAGAAATTGGGTTTAAAAAATAAAAAAGTTAAACTAAAAAAATTAAATGTATAGCTTTATAACACACACACACACACACACACACACACACACACACACACACACACACACACACACACACACACACACACACACACACACACACACACACACACACCTATAATATATTGAAATATAATAGCTAATTCCAAAAAAGGTGGGATGCTGTGTAATAACTACATTACAATAAAAGAGAGTGCAATGATTTGAAAATCTCAAACTCTTATTTTATCCAAAATGGAAAACATATCAAATGTTTAAAATAAGAACATGTACCATTTTAAGAAAAAAATACGCCGTTTTCTCTCTGCCAAAGCTCATTTAAAATGGTTTGTTGCAAAGTGGAAAACTGTTCTGTGGTCAGACGAATCAAAATTTGAAAATCTTTAATTCAACCATGGGATTTAGTCCTTCCGGACTAAAGAGGAGAGGGGCCCTCTGGCTTGTTATCAGCATTCAATTCAAAAGCCTGCATCTCTGATAGTATGGAGGTGCATTATTGAGTATGGAATGGGCAGTTTGCACATCTGGAAAGGCACCATCAATGCATTAAGATATATATTCAGGTTTTAGAGCAGCATATGCTCCCATCTAGAGGTCATCTTTTTCAGGGAAGGCCTTGCATAGTTAAGCAGGACAACAGCATGACTTCGTAGTTGTAGAGTCCGGATGCTTGACTGGCCTGCCTGCAGTCCAGGCCTTTCACCATTTAAAAATATTTGGTGCATCTTGAAAAAGGAAATATGACTTTGACCCAGGACTGTTGAGCACTTGGAATCCTATATCAGTCATGAACGTGACAACATTCCTCTCCCAAAACTCCAGCAACCTCTCCTCCGACATTTGCAGGGCATTGTTAGAAGAAGAGGGGATGCTACATCGTGGTATGACCCTGTCCCAACTTTTGTGGGACATGTTACTGATTATAAAATTCAAAATGACCTTATTTTTTTTTCTTAAAATGGTACATTTTCTTATTTTAAACATTTGATATGTTTCCTATTTTGGATAAAATATTAGTTTATAAGATTTGAAAATCGTGGCATTCTGTTATGTAGAATTTACCCTGTTCTCTTTTCTTTACACAGTCCCAACTTTTTTGGAATTGGGGTCATAAAAGATGAGATTGTATTTAATATTATAGGTGTTATATACAGGGTATCTGTATGTATAAATGTATTATAAGGTGTGCCTTAGCAAGTTTAAGTTGTTATTGTGTGTTAACTGTCTTTTCTTGACCTTTTTCCAGATATTGTTATTCATACATAGAAATTGTTAAGATGAGACTGGACCAGTTTAAAAACACTTGGGGAAAAATAAGGCATTTAGTAGATGTTTAAAGCTTTCAGAGTTAAAGCCCCAGAGTGGGATGGCAAAGCACACCATTGTAAATATCATGCAATATTCAGTACATCATGCTTTCCACAGGGACCACTTAGAGGCTTGCATGTAACTGATCAAAGCGCAAATCAGCTATTCAGAGCCTGTGCAGGCGAGGCCTTGCTACATCATGATTGGTCATGTTGTGGAATCCCTATAAAAATAAATGATGGTATTCACCTAAGGCTAAAAAGTTTGCATTTGATTTAGGACTAGAGTAATTTAATAAGTTTAATGACAGTACATCAGTGTGTAACTTAAAAGAAGATGACAAATAAGGAAGGGTTAAAAACTCTTTCAGCAGGTATGCCCAGCTTTAAAGGAGACGGCCAATGCGAACCTTCTTTTAAAAAAAATACTAATTGCCTGGCTGCCTCTAGCTTGAATAATTTTTGAGTCTGGGTACAAGCTTGACAGACTGAACCTTATATAGTTTACCTTAAATAAGTGAACCTTGGGCCCCTTTCACACGAGGCGGATCCGCTTGCACAGAGTCCGCCTCTGTCCGCCGGCTCAGCGAGAGATCTCTCAGTTGATCTCCGCTGAGCCGGCGGAGGACGAGTCCCTCTCTGCTCACTGAGCGGGGAGGGGCTTGTCGAGCGCCGCTGGTCTCTATGGAGAGATCGGATGAAAACTGATAGCGTCTACATTTTCATCAGATCTTACCCGATCCACCAGCGACAGATCCGGACGTAGGGCCATACATCTGCTTTTGGCGGATCGGACTGGGTCGGATGTTAGCGATCATGTCACCGCTGACATCTGTCGCTCCATAGACTAGCATGGAGTGCCCGTTCAGGTCTGCCGTCAAAACTAACAGGCGGACCTGAACGGTCCGTCTGTGTGAAAGGGGCCTTAGTGAGTTTAAACATCCTGCCTGAGAGCACATAACAGTAGATGCCCACTATTATCTCTTCTGTTCTCTGATTTTGTTTGTGGCTCGGGCATGACTTTCCCTGATTTGAGGACTAAGTTCCACCAATCTCCTCTTTACAATAAGAATATCTACAGCCACTGGGGCAAGGCTAATCGTACAATAGAATGGTAGATTGCTGGGCTCATCAAAAACCTTATAGCCCTCCAATCTACTTTCTACTTGGGATCTTATCCCTTATGACATTGTTATAATCAAATTGCTATTGCTGGAAATGGCAGGTTTTGCAGGTTTATATAGGTCTCATGCAGCATAGGTTGAGTAAAGTTCAGGAGTATAAAAAGATTGTGTCACACTGCTCTTTTTTTTTTTTCTATTTCTATACTTTATTCCATGAATCTAGTTTATGATCATGAGAATTGCCTGGATCCAACAATAAAAAATGTAAACCCAGAGATAAAATATTAATTCACAGCCCTGTCCAGCGCCCCACCACCTCCGTTCTTTTTACTACAGATAGGAGACACTGGGAGAGTTTCTGTCCATCCCTTTAAAATGTATATATATTTTTTTCATGACTCCTATGGTCACATGATTCTTATTTGCGCGGCCTCCCACTTGTTTTGCCTTATATGGGGGGTAAGGCTACAGGGGTGCTGTTTGGATTGGAGAATACATTGGTCTGCAGTTTTGCATGCTCAGATAAAGGACTGTTCTGAAGATAAGGTCACCACAGCTTGAGCCCTGGGATTAAAGCTTAAACTAGTAGTGGTCTGGTTTAAAAGCAGAATATTTTACTGGGGTGAAAACTAATGCAAAACAGTCAACATGAGAGATTATCTTGACCTTCCTGAAGCTGGGTTTTGACAGTCACTGGTTACAATTTATACGATAATGGCCCAGAGCTGTGTTTTTAATCAGATTTTGAAGAACATATTGGTGTCTGTTACATCCGTTTTTTTTCTTTTTATCTATTGTAGTTACAGTGCACTGACCTGGCACACTTTGAGCTGCCTGCAGCCACAACTGTTCCTATTACTGCTTGTCAGACCAAAGACATTACAGTGGTCACGGCACAATTTTTTTCTCGAGCAGCAAACTTTGAGTTTTATTCAAGGAGAGGACACCTAACGTAAGCTCTAACAAAGGTATCTCTAGGTTTACAGCCAAGTTTGCATTGCTGCCTCTCTAGTGTTATGACTTTTTGCTAAACATTATGCTGTTGAGCGGTGCTAGTTCGTCTGCTTGACTTACCAAAAAATGCACCTCTTGGAATTTTGGGCCACAAATGGGTCTTCCCACGTTGTCATCTTCTGTGTCCTTCAGGAACCTTGGTTTATTAAAGTGATTACAGAGGTACACAAACAGCTACTGATGACTATTGAAGTTGTTGAAAGAGTGAGGCCTCGAGCATTAATCTTCACACCCTTTAAGGGCAGCCTAAAATTGTTTTCACAACAGAAAACATTTGTATTAGGTATAAGATGCCAAAATGTTTCAATTGCCGTAGTCTGCCGTATATTTTTGGCAGTTTGGAAAATACGAGGTTTTATGAACTATCATTTGCTGAAATGTTTCTGTTTCTAGGAAGAAGAAACCACAAAATCAAAACTTAAGAAGATAGAAAAATTGACCAAAGTAAAGGATGCCAAGAAAGCTTTAAAGAAGAAGTTCAAAGTGAACACGAAAATAGTTTTTGCAGATGATGGAGAGGTGAGTGTTTGCTGTAAAGAACTGCTGTGTCTGTGTTTAAAGGATTTATTGCAGGAGAAGCATGGGATGTGGTAACCCTGAGATCCCAATGGCAGCAGGACCAGCTCAAATTTATCCCAGCATATTAGAAAGCAGGCATTATTTGTATAGTTGTAGGGCTGAGCCTGCTCAGAGCAAGGGGAAGTTATTATACATTTTCAGGATGGATGGTTCTTGTTCAACCTCACTCTATGCATTTTGCTTTATCCATTTTGTCAAATGGCCTCATCAGGAGCATGTGATAAAGTAATTTTACAAAATGCTTAGAGCAAGGATAAGCAGCATGTGATGTCATTGTGCTGTTTCATAGTACCTGTTTTATAGTTGGAATGATGGAAAAGGGATCCTTGATTAACCGCTTCAGCCCCGGAAGATTTTACCCCCTTCCAGACCAGAGCACTTTTTACAGTTTGGCACTGCGTCATTTTAACTGACAATTGCATGGTCGTGTGACGCTGTACCCAAACGAAACTTGCGTCCTTTTTTTTTTCCATAAATAGAGCTTTCTTTTGGTGGTATTTGATCACCTCTGCGGTTTTTTATTTTTTGCGCTATAAACAAAAAGCAACAATTTTTAAAAAATATATATATTTTTACTTTTTGCTATAATATCCCCAAAAATGTTTTTAAAAAACGCATCTCCATCAGTTTAGGCCAATATATATTCTAATACATATTTTTGGTTAAAACAATCACAATAAGCCTATATTTATTGGTTTGCGCAAAAGTTATAGCGTCTACAAACTATGGGAAATATTTATGGCATTTTTTTTTTCTTACTAGTAATGGCGGCAAGCTGCGATTTTTAGCTCTACCGTGACATTGTGGCGGTCAGATCGGACATTTTTGACACATTTTTGGGACCATTGACATACATACAGGGATCAGTGCTAGAAAAATGCACTGATTACTGTGTAAATGTCACTGGTAGGGAAGGGGTTAACACCAGGGGACAATCAAGGGGTTAAATGTGTTCCCAAGTTAGTGTTTCTAACTGGGGATAGAACTGACTGGGGGAGGAGACATATCGTGTGTTCCTACTTACTAAGAAAAAAACTATATGTCTCCTCTTCTCTGACAGAATAGGGATGTGTGTGTGTTTACACACACAAATCCCTGTGCTGGCTCTTGCAATTACGCAGCGATTTACAATGTATAGGGGGGGCAACACAATGTTGTGCCCGCAATCGCACGTGGCCAGCGGTGATCGTGCCTGCCAGCCATGCGCATCAGTTCCCCTGCCGTGGGCGCCTCAGGCAGCTTTTAAAGGGAGCAACGTACCTACACGTTGTTTTGCGCAGCTGTGCCATTCTAACGACGTATATCGGCATGAGTCGGTCGGCATGTGGTTAAATAATTGGTTATTTTTATTTAAACATTTTTTTTCCTATGAGAGACCTGGAGATAATTTAGAAAATACACATCTGGATTAATGTGAAGATAGATCTCAAATCATTTTACCTGTATTCACAAGTAAATTAAATTAGCTTTGAAGTTATTGCTAGAGAAAAGAATGTTTTTTGCCTGGCTTCATAAGTTTCTCTCATTCCTTGCTTGGTAGGGAAATATTGGAAGCTGGCTGACAAAACAATCATTGAGCTGCTTTTGTTCTGGGCATGTGTCATCTGACAGCATTACACATAGTGTGCCTGTAGTGTCATTTTCTGCCAATTTAGGTGGCAGGGGCTGCTCACATTTTAGGAACATGATTTTGCTGACAACATCAAGATGGAAAGCGAGCGCAGAGGAACACAGTAATCAAGCCTAACATCATCCTCCTTGCGAGGTCTGCCAGAGTGAGGAACGCATTGTGTGACTGTGATAGAGCGTAAGATGGACACGAGATCTGGCATCGAAAATATATGGAATTAGTCACAGCTTTCCAGCACCCTCTTTTGGAAGGATTAACCCTTCTCTGCATGGCAAGCTTCTTCTTCTTCTTCTTTTTCTTCTTCTTCTTCTTTCTTCTTCTTCTTCTTTTTCTTCTTTTTCTTCTTTTTCTTCTTCTTCTTCTTCCCCATGCCGACAAGCTCTATTAGTTCATATAGGCTTCTTTCTGCCAAACTCCCCATTATGATGCCTGTGCATAGGGATATTTATATATCATGTTTTAACCATTGCCTAAACTTTGCTACCCTCGTTGTCTGTTCTGACTTTTCATGACTGGAAGCTCAGTGACTTCACTGTTTTGTGGGCCAGACATAAAGTATACATGTATAGGCACCTGAAATGTAACTGAGTTTTCAATTGTAGTGAAATCGGGTCCAATTGATGTGCATGAATCCTTAAGTCAGTCACCATTTAGGAAAAAGTATGGCCTAAGTTCTTAATAACAGAATCCCAGACATTTCCCACGACCAAATTTCCCTCTCAATACGCCCCTTCAACCTCGCTCCAACCACTCTGTGTTTTGGCACCCTCAGAAATAGCTGACACTTCCGGATATGGAAGAACATTTTCCCCTTCCTTGCAGAATGCAGTGCTCGGATCTGAACGGTCAATTGCCAGACCCCTGAACATTGTCACGGTGAGGGAAAAGAAGGCATAAATGCATAAGCTCTTACATTAACACAGGAATAAGACTTAGGGCTTTGGCACGTCAGGCTGCCATACAGGTATTATGGGGTAGGGAATTGACTTTTTATTTTCTAACACTATTGAGGTGTTAAATTATACTTACCGTATTTATCAGCGTATAACACGCATCCCAAGTTTAGGAGGGAAGTTTAGGGAAAAAAAAACTTACATTTAAGCATCATTTGCAGCTTGCCCGGTGTGATTTGCAGCTTGCCAGCGTGATTTGCAGCTTGCCAGCGTCATTTGCAGCTTGCCAGCGTCATTTGCAGCTTGCCAGCGTCATTTGCAGCTTGCCCAGCGTCATTTGCAGCTTGCCAGCGTCATTTGCAGCTTGCCCACGTTTAAATTTGCCGCCGGAAAAGACCGAGCTGGTGCCGCCGGAAAAGACCGAGCCAACTGTAAGGCTCCAATCGCAGTCCAGCCTCCCTGCTGTTTCGGAAGCGAGTGCAGGGAGGCAGGACTGCGAGCGGAGCCGAGCAGTCAGATCATTTTTTTTTTACGGCGGTCGCTATTTTTCGGCGCCGTTTGATATTTTTTTTGCCACATTTTTTTGGGGGATCAGCGTATAACACGCACCCACGACTTTCCCCCGATTTTAAGGGGGAAAAAGTGCGTGTTATACGCCGATAAATACGGTACTTCAACTCTATGCATAACAGGCATGCAGCATTTTTATCGAATGCACGTTATGCACATACACTATTACCGAAAGTATTGGGACACCTGCCTTTACACGCATATGATCTTTAATGGCATCCCAGTCTTAGTCCGTAGGGTTCAATATTGAGTTGGCCCACCCTTTGCAGCTTCAACTCTTCTGGGAAGGCTATCTACAAGGTTTAGGAGTGTGTCTATGGAAATGTTTGACCATTCTTCCAGAAGCGCATTTGTGAGGTCAAGCACTGATGTGGACGAGAATGGCCTGGCTTGCAGTTTCCGCTCTAATTCATCCCAAAGGTGTTATATCTGGTTGAGGTCAGGACTGGCCAGTAAAGTTCTTCCACCCCAAACTTGCTCATCCATGTCTTTATAGAACTTGCTTTGTGCACTGGTCCAAATCATTTGGTGGAGGTGGGATTATGGTGTGGTCTTTCAGTTAGTTCCAGTGAAGGGAACTCTTAAGGCGTCAACATACCAAGACATTTTGGACAATTTTATGCTCCCAACCTTGTAGGAACAATTTGGGGATGGCCCCTTCCTGTTCCAACATGACTGAGCATAAGTGCACAAAGCAAGCTCCATAAAGACACGGATGAGTAAATTTGGGGTGGAGGAACTTGACTGGCATGCACAGAATCCTGACCTCATCCTGATAGAACACCTTTGAGATGAATTAGAGCAGAGACTCTGAGCCAGGCCTTGTGGACAGCCTTCCGAGAAGAGTTGAAGCTGTTATAGCTGCCAAAGGTGGGCCAACTCCATATTGAACCCTGCTAGCTAAGACTGGGATGCCATTAAAGTTCATGTGCGTGTAAAGGCAGGTGTCCCAATACTTTTGGTAGTATAGCGTTAGCACGACAAATGGACTGTCTTTTCATCGAGCCACTTTGATCAATGCTGATCAATGCAGCCCAACGCATCTGGTATGAATGAGCCCTGAGACAACGGTTAGATTGTTTGCAGATCTAAATGTCTCATCCAGTTGAAATTGTAGAAAGGCTCTTGTGTTCATTGGAGTTCTTGTTAATCCTATGCCTTTTTGTAGTCTTATACTTTTAAAATGTCACAGATCTCTCTTGAGATTTTCATGAAAGAATGCAAATATATGCCTTGCCTTGTCCATTTAAATGACAGTTTGATGTCTGCATTTTGCTAACTTTAATAGCTGTTATATAAATCCATTAAAATAGATTTCTAGTAGTGTTTTTTGCTTTGCTAATGTAAGAATGTGCATTTTCCCCTCGTTGTTTTTTTTTTCTAATTTGTAGAAGTCTAGGAGAAAGTATTCATACTTCAACTGTTATTTTTGAAAAATGGTTCTATGTGTTATATCAAACTATTGTTACATGCCCAGGGCTGTGTGTCTGGAAGCCAGGAGAGATAAAAATGTAATAGAATTGGCCCCAAACCAAAAACATTTTATTGCTCTGTACAAGGCAGATGGGTTCACTAATGCAACGAGGTTTGCAGAAAGGTAATAGCTTTTCCCAGGGGGCGAGTTTGGTATTCTAAGTTTTACTTGACTTCATAGAATAAAAAAAAAAAAGTGAAAGCACAGCTGCCAAATTTCTCAATTATTTCATTATACAGAGGGGGGCAAGTAATAGTAGTGTTTACCTAAGCAAAAGCATAGATCTATGCAGCATTCTTTTTGGATATATGTATTGCCAGCCCTCCAGTGCTTTCAGCTGATGATCCCATTTACAAATCCCAGTTTCCGAACACTTAGAGCCGGTTCACACAGGGGCCACCTGGGATCCGACTTCAAGTCGCCCCAAGTCGCGCGGTTGGGTAAATCAATGGAAGTGAATGGAGCCGTCTTAATGTACACTACTGAAGTCGCTCTGACTTCAGAAAAGGTTCCTGTACGACTTCAATCCGACTTCTAGGCGACTTGTACCCATTGATTTCAATGGGAGTTGCCTCCAAGTCGGATCCCCTGTCTTAAAGCGGTTCTGCACTCTGAAAAAAATTTTTTTTTTTAAGGATGTAATATAAAGTGTGCTTACCTTTATTAGGGGACTCACCTGTTCCATCTTCCATCTCGATCGCCGCCGGTTTTCGTCCGATGAAGTTCCTCGTCTTCTTCTTTAGTGCTGGGGGCCATCTTGCCTGTGGGCATGTGAAACACCCACAGGGACTTTAGATGGCCCACCATGCACTGCCGTTACTCGCGCGTGCGCAGTAACGGCTCATCTGCCGAGATCTCACGAGATTTCGGCAGATGCGGCCGAAATCTCGGGAGATTTCGGAAGATGTGGCCGAAATCTCGCGAGATTTCGGAAGATGCCCGCACTGACTCCTGGGATCAATGACACCAGATCCCAGGAGACAGTGCGGCGTGACGACGATCGACGCAAGACCCCGCCCGCCGCCGCAGAGGGAGAAGACCGGAAGTCTTCAATTACAAGGTAAGTAAAAAAAAAAAAAAAAAAAAAAACATTTCATTTAGTACTCTTTGCCTGATTTGGAAGGCAAAGAGATTTACTAAATGAAATGGGTGTAGAACCGCTTTAACTGAAGCAACTTTCCAGGAAGTAAAAATAGTTTTCTAGGCGAACCCCTCCCTCTCACAGAGCTGATTATTATGTGATTGGCCACTCGCAAAGTCCCCTGTCCTGGAGGCAACTTCAAGTTGCCTTGTAAGTTGCCTCAAGTCGAGTTGTGATTCATACTCAAGTCGTGTCCAAGTTGCCTCCTAAAGTCGCGCTGGAAGTCGTGTTGCCCCTGTGTGAACGGGCCCTTAAGAATTTAAGAGAACCAGTCCCATTTGGGCTTCTGCATTAGAAGATTTAAATCAACTCACTTAAATCTTATATTAACTTCTTTTTTGATCAAGATTATTTATTCTTCAGCATTCATTCAGTGAATACCTGTTCCTGCCACAAAGCACCCTTTCAGACGTTTCCAGTTAACACTCTGTCCTGTCTTTTATTAATGCTAAAACTTTAAGAGAACCTTTTCTGTTGGACTTCTGCATTAACCACTTAAGCCCCGGACCATTTTGCTGGCCAAAGACCAGGCCCCTTTTTGCGATTCGGCACTGTGTCGTTTTAACTGACAATTGCGCGGTCGTGCACTTGGCTCCCAAAAAAAAAATTTACGTCCTTTTTTTCCCCCACAAATAGATCTTTCTTTTGGTGGTATTTGATCATCTCTGTGGTTTTTATGTTTTGCACTATAAACAAAAAAATTAAGGACAATTTTGAAAAAACGCATTATTTTTTAACTTTTTGCTATACTAAATATCCCTCAAAAATATAGTTTAGGCCAATACGTATTCTACATATTTTTGGTAAAAAAAATCGTAATAAGCGTTTGGTTTGCGCAAAAGTTTTTTTTTTTTTTTACTAGTAATGGCGGCGATCTGCAATTTTTTATTATGACTGCGACATTATGGCGGACTCATAGGACAATTTTGACACATTTTTGGGATCATTGGGATTAATACAGTGATCAATGCTAAAAAATTGTTTACATTAGCATCTCCCCGTTCTTCTTCACTGTGAGACGATTGCGGGTATCTCCTGCGGACATCGAGTCCGCGGGACCCGCAATCCCGCTCCCAGCTGACGCACGCCCACAAGCCGCCTCTTAAAGGGTAACGTACAGGTACGTTAATCTGCCTGTACATGCCCTTCTGCCGTAGTATATCTGCGTGAGGTGGTCGAGAAGCGGTTAAAGTAGATATAGATCTACCAAAAAATCTCATACAAGCTTTAACATTAGTGTAATTTCCAGATCGTTCAATCTTGTATAATCTTCCTAAAGTTAGGAAACTAAACCTTTAGCCTCATGCCTAGTCTTATCTTAAATCATGTAACTTTATTTGTACCCATCTGTACAGAGGGCCCATTTTGTTTTGGTTTAAAATCCAACATTTTCTCTCTCCTGGGTGCTCTCTTGATCCCTTTGTCGCTAAACGTGAACACATATTCAGGGAGTTAAAATTCATCCCCATGCAAATTCCTGAATCATGGTCTCGTATGGGAAAACTTCTTTAAAACTTAGAATTCACACTACTATTAGACTAGTTTTGGTTAACGTTTGTACAGATTCTACTTGACTACATAGTCATAAGCCCAGTGCTTTTGAAACCACATTTTTAATGGTTGCTTTGCGTTGTCCTGGCCACTTTTTGGAAGACATTGGAGACCCCAAAGCTATCTGCTCTTTAACCACTTCAATACCAGACACTTAGACACCTTCCCACCCAAGCCAATTTTAAGCTTTTAGCACTGTCGCAATTTGAATGACAATTGCGCATCATGCTACACTGCACCCAAACAAATTTTTTTTATCATTTTGTTCCCACAAATAGAGCTTTCTTTTGGTGGTATTTGATCACCTCTGCGATTTTTTTTTTTTTTATTTTTTGCGCAACAAACAAAAAAAGACAGAACATTTTGCAAAAAAACACGTTTTTCTTTGTCACTGTTAATTTTTTTGTAAATAAGTGCGTTTTCTTCTTCAATGATGGGCACTGATGAGGTGGCACTGATGGGTGCCACTGATGGGCACTGATGGGTGCCACTGATGGGCACTGATGGGTGCCACTGATGGGCACTGATAGGTGCCACTGATGGGCACTGATAGGTGCCACTGATGGGCACTGATAGGTGCCACTGATGGGCACTGATAGGTGCCACTGATGGGCACTCAGGCGGCACTGATGGGCACTCAGGCGGCACTGATGGGCACTTATAGGCGGCACTGATGCATACATATAGGTGGCACTGATAGGTGGGCCTGGATGGGCACAGATGGGCACTGATAGGTGGCACTGATGGACGCTGATGGGTGGCATTGCTGGGCATCCCTGTTTTATAACATAAATATGATGTGCCAATCAGTGCCCATTTGTGGGCACTGATTGGCATATTTTGTGCATTTTTTTAACACGCGGATGGCCATGGGGGATGTACTTGGCCACCCACATGCTGGGGGCTTCCTGGTGGTCCTTGGGGCTTCCCTGGTGGTCTAGTGTGGGCATCTGAGGGGGAACTGCGCTGATAAACAATCAGCGCATACCCCCCCTGTCAGGAGAACCGCCGATCGGCTCTCCTCTACTCGCGTCTGTCAGACGCGAGTGAGGAAAAGCCGATCAACGGCTCTTCCTGTGTACATCGCGATCAGCCGTGATTGGACATGGCTGATCATGTGGTAAAGAGCCTCCGCTCCGCTGACACACCACTCCACCGATCGCCGCGATGCGCGCCCCCACAAAAGAGATGAGTCAGTACTTGTCATCTGTATCCCAATTTTCTCACCCTCTCCCCACCTTTCATTCTCTGTTTTGCTTTGGTCTATTAAGGTTACTTTGCGTTATAAGCAAGAAAGCTCAGACCTCTGCAGTGTAATAATGTGCTTTTACTACACAAAAAATGCTGTACATGCAAACTGCTACAATTCTAGGAAAAACAATACAAGACTGGTGGATATACATACAACAAACAAAATTATACCTACTTCCTAGCAAATAAGCAGAAATATGGATTTTTAACAGTAGAAATGCGCTTAAAAGTTACTTAACTCAAGTTACAGTGGGTTCACCATCTGCGTAGGCAACGAGGACCCCCCCAGGCTTATCAAACGCAACACACTATCCTTTTTGCCTACACTTAAAAAAAAAATCATCAAAAGTTTCTCAATTCATATGCTCTTGTTTAACCAAGAATGGTACAATTTGGTATAGTTAATGTACAATGTAAAATGCCATTATTGAGCTTAAAGTGGAACAACACTGTATCTGAGCACCACAAATCAAAATCGTTGTTTAATTTTTAATATTCAAAGCAAACTCATCCACCCATGTCTGCATGCTTTTTTTTTGCAGAGAAATTACTTAAAACACTCCCTAGTATTTCTGGCCATGGCCATCATGAGTAAGGGCATATGATTCATGTAGCATTTACTTCCCAGAATCCACCTGCCCTCAGCTCAGGCATGCAGGCAGGAGGGTGTGCTTAGCTGAGAAAACCCCTCCTGAGGACTCCTGGGATGTGTGACATCATTTGCCTAGGCCTGGTAACATGGAAGTAACTAAAGAAATGTAAAAACCTGTTTAAAACATGTAAAAATAATATACCTTCCCATACATTTACTAATGCTTGCAGCATAAGGATTAAAAATAGAGGATTGAGAAAGTAAAATTCCACTTTAAGGTTGTTCTAAAGCCTTAAGGTTTTTCACCTTAAAAAAACCTGTGCTCCAAAATTGTTCCCAGCTCCCCCTAGCTACCTGAGCCCGATCTGATCCAGTGATGTGCATTAGAGCAGCGGCTCTCACTGCTGTTTCCCTCTTCCCTGGGTAGATTGTTGGCAGCGGGAACTATTGGCTCCTACTGCTGTCAATCAAATGCTCTGCGGAGCGAGCAGGGGGCAGGGCCGAGCTGCCTGCTCTGTATCAATAGACACAGGCAGGGTGGCTCAGGAGCAAGCACGAACGGGCCATGGAAAGTGGCTTTCAATGGGGGCACTTTCCAAAGAGGAAGAGCCTGGAGCACTGGCGGGCAACCCCAGAAAGGAGTATCGGGGCTGCTGTGTGCAGAACCATTGCACAGAGCAGGTAAGTACAACATGTTTAACCGCTTCCCGACCGGCCACTGCATATATACGTCAGCAGAATGGCTCGGGCAGGCAGAATCACGTACCTGTACGTGACCGTGCATGTGCCTGCCCGTGGGTCGCGCGCGCCGCTAGCGGCGCTCGCGACCCGGTCGGGAGCTCCGTGACCGCCGGGACCAGCGGACCCGATCGCCGCTGGTATCCCGCGATCGGGTTACGGAGCGGAAGAACGGGGAGAGGTCTATGTAAACAAACCTCTCCCCGCGCTTCCTACACTGACTGTCAGTGATCGGCGGTTCCCTGTCATCGGGAACGCCGATCAATGACGTCACACGTACAGCCACGCCCCCCTACTGTAAAAAAAACACAACACGTCACACTGACTCCTCCCCGCCCCCTAGTGGTTAACCCCCTAACTACAACTGTCATTTACATAGGAATCAGTGCTATTTAAATAGCACTGATTGCTGTATAAATGACAAATGTCCCAAAAATGTGTCAAAAATGTCCGATGTGTCCGCCAAAATGTCGCAGTCACAATAAAAATCGCTGATCGCCGCCATTACTAATAAAAAAAAAAATATTAATAAAAATGCTATAAAACTATCCCCTATTTTGTAAACGCTATAACTTTTGCGCAAACTAATCAATAATCGCTAATTGCGATTTTTTTTACCAAAAATATGTAGAAGAATACGTATCGGCCTAAACTGAGGAAAAAAAAAAATGTTTTTTTTATATATTTTTTGGGGATATTTATTATAGCAAAAAGTAAAAAATATTGCATTTTTTTCAAAATTGTCGCTCTATTTTTGTTTATAGCGCAAAAAATAAAAACCGCAGGGGCGATCAAATACCACCAAAAGAAAGCTCTATTTGTGGGAAAAAAAGGACGCCAATTTTGTTTTGGAGCCACGTCGCATGACCGCGCAATTGTTAGTTAAAGCGACGCAGTGCCTAATCGCTAAAAGGGGCCTGGTCCTTTAGCTGCAAATTGGTCCGGGGCTGAAGTGGTTAAATAAAAAAAATAATCTTTAATGTCGCTTTACATAAACATTCAGGAACTAATCCTCACCTCAGGGTCATGTGGTTTATTTGGAGAATTTTGTTCATCCCATAATTTGAGGGACTATCCACCGCTCAAAGCTGTTCTGTTAGCAAGATTTAATATCCATGCCCTGCGGGTAATATAGTTAACATAGTAGCTGAGGTTGAAAAAAGACACAAGTCCATCAAATGTGTGTGACATATATATATATATATATATATATATATATATGTCAGTATTGCATTGTATATCCCTGTATGTTGCGGTTGTTCAGGTGCTTATCTAATAGTTTCTTGAAACTATCAATGCCCCCGCTGAGACCACCACCTGTGGAAGAGAATTCCACATCCTTGCCGCTCTTACAGTAAAGAACCCTCTACGTAGTTTAAGGTTAAACCTTTTTTCTTCTAATTTTAATGAGTGGCCACGAGTCTTGTTAAACTCCCTTTTGCAAAAAAGTTTTATCCCTATTGTGGGGTCACCAGTATGGTATTTGTAGATTGAAATCATATCCCCTCTCAAGCATCTCTTCTTCAGACAGAATAAGTTCAGTGCTCGCAACCTTTCCTCATAACTAATTTCCTCCAGACCCTTTATTAGCTTTGTTGCCCTTCTTTATACTCGCTCCGTTTCCAGTACATCCTTCCTGAGGACTGGTGCCCAGAACTGGACAGCATACTCTAGGTGCGGCCGGACCAGAGTCTTGTAGAGTGGGAGAATTATCGTTTGATCCCCTTTTTAATGCATGCCAATATTCTGTTTGCTTTGTTAGCAGCAGCTTGGCATTGCATGCCATTGCCTTTTCCATCCTAGATTCCCCCAGATGTTCTGCCCCAGTGTATAGATTGCATTCATATTTTTGCCACCCAAATGCATTATTTTACATTTTTTTTACATTGAACCTCATTTGCCATGTAGTTGCCCACCCCATTCATTTGTTCAGATCTTTTTGCAAGGTTTCCACATCCTGCGGAGAAGTTATTGCACTGCTTAGCTTGGTATCGACCGCAAATACAGAGATTGAACTGTTTAACCCATCCTCCAGGTCGTTTATGAACAAATTGAACAGGATTGGTCCCAGGACAGAACCCTGGGGGACCCCACTACCCACCCCTGACCATTACAAATACTACCCTCTGAACTCGCCCTTGTAGCCAGTTGTCAATTCATGTATTCACCCTATGGTCCATGCCAACGGACCATATTTTGTACAGTAAACGGTTAGTAGATTGGTTTGGCTAGAACGATTCTTCATGAATCCATGCCGATTACTGCTAATGATACCATTCTCATTACTAAAATCTTGTATATAGTCCCTTATCATTCCCTCCAAGAGTTTAGAGCAGCATTCTACATTTATTTTATTCTGTGTGCGGAAATGTAAGAACCTGTGTTTTTGCAAACTAAAAAAAAATCTTTACTGTGTTTTGTGTAATGCAGGCAATCCAGCAGTGGCCTCAGGTACAGAAAATGGTAAAAGATACGGAGGAAGAGGAGGATGCAGATAATGGCATCAATTTGGAAAAGGCAAGAGAACGACTGACTGAAGAGGATAAGTTTGACAAAGAATTGTACAGGCAGAAGATTAAGGAAAAACATCGGGTACGTTTCTCTATAATCTTTTTTTCCACCTTTTCTTTTTGCAGGACAATGTGTCTGTATTGGAGTTTTGCACATGGTGTAATGAGTAGTCTCTTTTTATAAGAGTCTTTCACGAAACACACTGTCCAGCACTGACAGAATCAAGAACACTAGCAGAATCTAGCAATCAAAGCATAAATCGGATATCGTAATATTGTAGTCAGGCAAAAATATTGAATTCTGAGGATTTAACTCCTACTCCTGGCTGGAGTCAAATATTTCACATGCGGCTTCAGGCGAGTCCAAACTCCACAGTAACATGTCAGGTGCTGGCTCAGTTCGACGCAATCAATTGTACCTGCAACAGGAACGTCGCATGTAAATAGAATTCCTTTATGTAAATAGCTAGCAGAGACAAGTTCTGTTCTGACATGTTTTGTGTTGGGCACAGCGCATACTGTCTGGAGGGCTGCAGTGATATCAGTGTGGGTGGTCCTTGAACTTGGTAAAGGCTAATTTGCCACCATAATAAATTCATCAAAACAAGCACACTAAAGTGCACTGACCCTGTGAAGCATATAGAGAAAATGTATTGCATATAATTGAATTAAAAAACGCAAGCAATGAAATGGGTGACACGCACCATAGGGGTGGCAACAGAGCCAAACTGAAATTGCACTAGAGTGATGTTTGACTGAATTATCTGGCACACTGTCCTTGAGACTGCAGAGCTTCTGAATTGAGAGCTAAAAAGCTGTTGCCTCTTCTTGGCTTTTCTACATATATTTCACGAGACTTGGATTTGTTATAGTTAATTGACCAAGTCAGAACCAAGAGCAGCAGCCAGTAGTTGCATATAAACTTAACAATTTATTTTCTTACATTAAGGGACACAGGGTGAAATAATTCTGGTACGCTGGGTTAAACATCTGCCTTCAAGAGATTGGACACTGAAAAACAAAGCCGACAGCCCAGTATAAACCTTCCTACTCCCCTTATGCTTCTGTTTTTTTTCTAGTTTCCTAGGAGAACAGATAGAAGGAGGCTGTTCCTTACTTTTTCCTGCTTTTTATCTATATCCCTTTTTATCCTACAAAGATACTACAGTTGCTGCAGAGCCATAGGAACTCACTTTGCAGCTTTCTGTATTGGCTATTTCTAGGCAAAGCCACAATGGCCGTACCCAGACTCAACTATGAGGAAGAAGCTGGGACAGTCTGTAATGTGTTCTTCATGTCTGAGCTCTGCCGAGGTACTCTCCAAAGAGATTTGCTAAAACTAGTACACTCAGAATTTAGTACAGCTGTGCATGTTAGCCAATCAGGTTCTAACTTTAGCTTGTTCCATTAAGTTTTGCTGATTAGGCCTGGAAGGTGATTGGTTACCATGCTGAGCTGCACCAAACTCTGTGGGCACCAGATTTAATAAATCTCCCCATGTGTAGTGTTGGAGTTAACCCAGTTACGAGTCCAGGGCCTCAGTGCACCCTTATGGCAGAACAATACCTTTTACAGAGTTTGAGGCCTTAGAGGGGGTGAAGGTTCTTTAAATGGGAAATATCCCCTGTATCATAACTGTCTTCAGCCTATCTGCTTATTGGGGACCTAAGGTCGGCTCAGGACCACTGCTTCGGTAAGTCATGGTTTTACCCATTGTGGAGGGAGGCTGGTGTGGTGTTTCTACTATGTTTGGGTCACTCGCCTAAGGGGTTGAATCCAGAGCATTAACTGCATTACTTTTGGTTGCTGGCTGGTGGTGGGAAGGGGTGTGGTGGTGTTTTTAAAATTTACGCTCATTATACCCTTACAGACTCTGCAGACCTTTCAGTCTTCCCACTATGTCCTCAGCTGTACTTCCACCACCACAAGCCTTGTTTACTTGGACTCTCTCTGCTTCCTTATAGTAACCAGGTCCCAGCCAGCATTAACCCCCCCCCCATTCTCCAGCAGTGTCTTGTGAAATCCCAGTGTGGAATATCCTTCACTTCCATACCTAGTATTGAGGATCATAAGCACAAGGGCAGCAGGCTTTGCAGGCCTTGTCAGCTTACTATCTGCCAACAGTAGACTCTGTTCATTACTGACGCTGTTCATCGCTGGCGCTGTTCATCCGGAAAAGAAGGGAGCTGGTAAATTACAGATTTACTGACTCCTTCCTCTGCTCTCTAGCCGGACAGATAGAGGACAAAGGGGGGCGGAGCACATGGAGGGGGACAGAGCAAGGAGCAGGACAGAGTTTTACAGACTAACAAAAACATGTTCTATTCTCTAATTGGTGCACTGCCACATTTCCAAGTGTGTGTGTGTGTGTTTGTGTGTGTGTGTGTGTTTGTTTTTTTTTTTTTTTTTTTTCTTGGTGACCGGTTCCCTTAAATAAACCTGTCATGAAAATAGCATGTAGGCTGTTATTGCTAACCACCTTTTGACAATGCTAGTTGCCTGAGTGTCATTTTGACCCTCTGGTTTCAGTACTTATGATCACTAGCTTGGAAAAGATATGTAGATTAGGAAAGGTAGTGAATAGTTAGAAGCCTTGACCAGCATACTTGTTCTGGGTTACTGGGTCAGGGTATTGCAACAAGAAGGTTAACATGACAAGCAGGCAAATAAAATCTTCAGAAGTTTAGCAATGTAACCTCCTTGCTTCCCTCATGACAGGTTTTGTTTAAATATGGATCATAGCTAATGTTGCTTAGATGCTTAGTTGTCATGTTGACTTCAATGCTTTGTGAGACAGTGAGCTGGGACCAGTGAGCGTCCCAATGTCACTTTATCATAGTCAGTGACTTGAAAAATATGGACGTCTAAGACAACCAGATAAATAGCATTTCCGAAGGAGGTCTGCATTGGCAGCCTACAGAAGCCTGATAGATTTCCTTTGCAGATTCCAGAAGCATTTATAGGATTGTACATTAAATGATAGCAGTGGTATATAAAGAATAAGCTGGAAATAATAGCTCTTAACTGAATGTGAGCCCATGCAGAAAAATCCACATTGCAGTGCGCTATGAGCTTCTCTCCTCTTGGGTGATCAGCCGGGTCGGAGTTTTGTTGCGGTGCAGTGTCTGTGAACTGGAAATGTATTCATCTTTGGGGCAGAAATACCCAGCGTGTTGCATTTTAGTGGCATTTTATAGTTCTGCAAGTTTTTGCTTAAGCTGCAGGTTATTTTAATGAATACATAATTAATGTATTCATTTAATCTTTTTAATAAGTACAGCTGCTCACTGATGGGAAAAAGTTGAATCTTTGGAAGAGGATAACGAACAAAGCACAAATGAAAACATTAATTTATTGTGCCCTGAATCCCAACTTTCACAAAGTTGAAGTTCATTGTGGCCCACTTGCGGGATATTGTTACAACCCAGTATTCTTAATCTGATGTTAAATAATCTCTTGTCTATTTCTGTTTGTCTTTATTGCCTAAATCCAACATTTCCCTTTTGTGTAAGGATTGAAAGCATGACATCAGGCAGAAGTTTAAAATAGAACTAACACATTAGGACCTGGTTAGAGAGAAGAAGTTAAAGGCTAAGTTCTCCATTTGCTTAGAATTGACTTTGCAGTTAAGGTGTCTCAGTAGGTAAAAAAAAACAAATTGTGAATTCTGCCTTGAATTTGGAATATCTTGTTGAATACTTAATCACTTGGAAATCAATAAAATGAGATTGAACATAGGAAATAAAAAAAAAAAATGTATGTAATCCAAATCTCATGTGTAAACAGAAGAGGAACAGGAGGAGAGGAGAAAATAGCCCAAGATTCATTACCAGGGTATGCAAGAGATGATGGAAAAATAAAATGGACACGCTGCTTGATATTTGAGGGGCTTGTCTCTTTGTAATGAGTATTCAGAAGCTATAGCATTGGTAAGAATGAATCAATTCATTAGAAGAAAATAAGTCAACGGCAAACGCTTGCCTAATACAGCATGCGTTTAGCAGTTTATACAGCTCAATGATCTTTTTTTCTGTCCTGTAATTCACAACACTGGAACAGTTGTTACTCATCTTGACAGCCTTATTTGACATGACTAGAGCTGGCTCTCCACTTTCACACCATAGCAGATGCTCAAAATGTCATTGTCAGTTTGTGTATGTAACCCAAATTGTGTCTTCACCTATATTTCTGCTAACTTGTGTTCTAAAGATAGAATCGAATCATAAACAGTTGCTTTTTAATTGGGTAACATTTGTAATGATTTTTTGTAAGGTTTAATTAGAGAACTAATTAAAGCTATTTTTTCATCACATGAACACCTTAAATGGGTTTATATTTAGCTCTTTTGTACAGGAGGTGTTGCATGTTTCAGGCTATTTTGAAGCAGGATGCAGTGAGGCTTCGCTACTAATGAGGGTGAAATGTGATTTCAGCTTAATCTGTTGTGTTTTAATTACTTATTTTATTTATTATTTCACCCTGTGTCAGCGAGGAGTTTATACACTTCAAAAATATTTCATAGGACTGCTATGTAGCCAGATCTTTTTGATAGGAACACTGCAGAAATCTTTGATTTTTAACAGCCATGGGGGTCCAGCTAGTGTCACGGACCTGGTGGGAGCCTGAGAGGACTTTCTTTGCGGCGAAGTGCAGAGCGCCCCTGAAGGTGGTAACAGGGAGCTCAGAGAAGCATGGGTTGCCAGCTGCGACAGGCTGAGGTGATGAAGAGATGCCTGCTGGATGGCGGCTGACGTGCAGGATGTACTGCTGGGCAGTAGTCCCTCAGGAGTACCGGTTGAGACTTGGCAGCAGGGAGATTTAGGAGCCAGGCCAGAAGTCATGCATGGAAAGTCAGTCGGGGTCATTCATTGGTAATCGGGCAGTAGCAGAGTCAGAAGAGCAAGCCAGAGGTCAAGTACGGATCAGCACGCGGAAGCGGGGTCACTGGAACAAACCAAGGGTCAAAGCCAGGGGTGGAGACAGGAAATTCAATAATGAGAACAGGAGCACGCGGGGGAGCTGAAGATCATCCAGCAACTAATGGCTCAAACTGCTGGCTTTAAATAGTCCACTAAGCATCAGAATCCGTCACGCATTGCATGCGCTTTGGCACACGCACGTGCACACTGGCACACGGATCCTCACGGGCGCTCGTGCCTGTGCGTACATTTGTGAATTTCTATGTGCCAATCTCCGATTTTGCTGGACATTTGCAGGTGTGCCAATCCTTCCAAGAACAGTTCTCGGTTGGATTGTGGGACAGGTGAGTGGCTGTGTTTTCAAAAGTCAGCAGCTACAGTTTTTGTAGCTGCTGACTTTTAGTATTTTTTTTTACAGGTGGCTGGAACTCTGCTTTAATCTGTTTGGAACAATAGAGACTGCAGAAAATCTTCTGTCTTTCTTTTAACAGACCTTGCCTGCTAAACTTGCTGTGACCCAAAAAGGTCTGCAGGAAGCAAAGCCTGCATATGTAATAAACAAATATCGCTGTCCCCAAGTTCATGGCTGCCTGCCTCCGCTGATGCATCATATACATTTATTAAAGTACAGTACAAAAAAGTTTTGCCTTTTTATACACTAAGTTATTGAGTCTCAACACCTGCCGGCCATTAGAAGGAACTCCCACTATGAACTTTATAAAATAATTTTATATTAGGCAGACTGCATAAGGAGATGCTGGAAAACATAAAACACCAAGGCAGATGGGAGTCAGGAATTATGGTGAAGAGATCCCACTGCTGAGCATCCAGGATAGACAAACCAAGGGTCTACTCAGGCCACTTGCTTCTACTTACCGTATATACTCAAGTATAAGCCAACCCGAATATAAGCAGAGGCACACAATTTTACCACAAAAAACTGGGAAAACGTATTGACTCGAGTATAAGCCTAGGGTGAGAAATGCGCAGCTACTGTAAGTGGAAAAGAGGGTCAACAATGCCCATTTGCAGCCTCACTGTGCCCATTTGCTTGCCTCACTGTGCCCATTTGCAGCCATAGGTCCCCTGAACTTCAAACTTGGTAGTTAAGGGTTTCTAGATGCCCCCTAGCTGCTTGGGGTCTCTGGACCCAAAGGGTCCCGAAATGACATTGCTGCAGATGGACACAGTTGACCAACTTTGGGGCCCTGTATCTCGGGGCCACTTGGTGCTAGGAACCCCAAATTTGCGTATCTTGTAATCTTGATTCCACTGGGTTTTCATGCCAAATTTGGTGTTCCTAGCACCAAGTGGCCCCGAGATACGAGGCCCCAAATTCAGGTCGGAAAATGTCAAGCACTTTTCTGCAGCAAAAAATGACATTTTCCAATCCGACTTTGCGGCCCCGTATCTCGGGGCCACTTGGTGCTAGGAACCCCAAAGTCGGGTCGGAAAATGTCATTTTTTGCTGCAGAAAATGCTTGACTCGAGTATAAGCCGAGGGGGGGGGACTTTCAGCACAAAAAAATGTGCTGAAAAACTCGGCTTATACTCGAGTATATACGGTACTTGGGGAAAAAATATATATATAATTTAAGAATTATAAAAAAAAAAATTAAAAATTTTTTGTCCATTTTTCAGCATAATAAAAAGTCTGAGAAGGGCATTTGATAAATTTATGTACCAGATAAGCCGTGTGTTTCCTTTAAGAAGGTGTAAACATTTTTAGGTAACACAGTTCGAGTTAAGGCCCCTTTTAGACATGCGGACCGTTTGTCTTTTTTTCAGTCTTCTGTTGACAGATGAAAAACTGACATTAATGCATCTCTATGGAAAAACAGATGTAAATGGAAGAGCATCCATTTACTTCCTCATTCATCACCATCAGTTTTTTTGGAACAGAACAAAGCCCTAACGGACCGGATGAAAAACAGATGCAAGGGGACCAATGAAAAAATGGCTTTGGGACTCAAGTGGTTAAGGACTCTACCTGTTGGATGTAAAAACGCTAGAAAAACGGATGACAGACTGATGACAAACTGATGTAAACTGAACTGATGAAATGAACAGCCTGCATGTGTGAAAGGGGTCTAGTCAAATTAACAATGCATCTGGATGTCATCAAATTTGTTCTTGCCATCTAGGATCATCACTGATGACCCCTGGTCATGAAAGGGTTATTGATCGGCCTACTTTTTTCAACCAAGTCGAAAATGGGAGTGCCACAGGAGCCCCTGTTCTTATTACTATCTCTGCTATTTTTTTTTTTTTTTTTGAGGATTAGGTTTAAAGGTACGTCACTTCTGTACACTGGAGGCAGTAGCTGCACACACTTTGCTTCTTCATACAAATGGTAATTGCTGTAAAAAAGCTGCCAGTAAATTAAATCTACACGTGTCATGTGCCATTCTCTGACTGCTGTGATGTTACATGGTCCCCAAGCGTCAGCAAGTTACATGTTGAGATGCTTAGCAACCTTCTGTAGCAAGTTGTGTATTTTCCCCCACTCTTACTGGAGCTTATGAACGAGCTATAGATAGTTTTATGAAAGGTCTGATCAAATATGTATTCCTCGTTAACAAAAAATAATATACCTGTTACATTCGTTTTCTCATGTTTTATAATTGATGACTTATGGTGTCAACTGCTGTGATATAAATAAGCGAATCGCTTCTTTTATTGCATGCTGTTAAGGATAATGGCTTTCTCCAGTTTATAGTGGTAAATGACATACCTTAATTGCATGGTGAGTCTATACGTCGGTAACCATTTTCTATAAGAATTATGGGTGATTAGGGTTTTAATTTGTATCTTAAAGTGGTTGTTAACCCACTTATATCCGTTTACATAATCCTGCTGGTCCCCTAATGACAGCTGCGCCTGTCTGTGTTTTATTTAAAAAAAATGCCTCCTTTTACCTGATTTCAGAGCGGTTCCTTGCAATCACTTCACTGGCCGTCTCTCTCCTCTGCCCGGCTGACAGATTCAGTGGCGGGGCTGAGATTCCCCCACTGATGTCAGCCAGGATGCGAGGAGGAGAGAGAGCCGGCCGATTATGTGATTGCGGGGAGCTGCTCTTAAACCCAGTAAAGTAGGCATTTTTTTGATAAAACAGACAGGAGCAGCTGGCATTAGGGAACCAGCAAGATTATATACATTTTAAACAGTTATGAGAGCAAGAGGAGGGGTGGGCACTGACACAGGGGCAGACAGGTAGGGAGGGGGGAGGAGGACACAGGAGCAGAGAGGAGCGAGCGTATGATAAAGGCATGTAAACTGACCACGGTGTCAGGGCTCAGCAGCCATGATGAACCGTGGTCAGTTTACAAAGGGGAGGGCAGAAACTGACAGCATCAGCCAATTGACAATGTGATCAGGCCAGATTGTAGGCTCAGCTCAGGTCGAGTTTGGTCTCCTGCGTAGGGCCCAGATCTTCGCCAAATAATTTGGTGATGAGGGATAGTGGACCAGTTTTTGATAGTGATGGCATTCATGCTCCAATAGTTTATGAAAGCTCTTCCATTTTTCAATATTTCTTCACAACAAAGAAAAAGCTGACTTCAACCGGAAAAATTAAATTATGACTAAAGCCTTTTTTCAGTTTTCAGGAATATATTCAGACATGGTAATTTTCTCAGGAATTGAGAGTGGGTAAGGTCTTCCATGTTGAAGGGTAGATCAAGATTGGTACTGTCAAGAGTGGTGATGGGGCAAGGTGTCAGCAGTGTGCGTAGAGAAGACATCTGAAAAGTTGGCATGGGCAGCAGCATCCTGCAGAATGGTCAGAGCATGGCAAATTAATACTACTTTCATGACTCAAAATAAGGGGAAGGCATTAGGAATAGCAAGGAAGCCCCCAGGCAAGAACTTGGAGTGGACCAATTTATGGTTGGCAAAAGCCAGGGAGACAAGGAATGTGGGGGTGGTGACCTGCAGCAAAACCAAGGAGGAGGGAGTTTTCCTATGAAGCACTCCAATAAATATCTCGGCACTGTTTGCTGGCATATGGGGCCACAGGAAAGTACATAGCCATTAATGGCCAACACGAAAAGCAGTGTGGAGGTTCCAAAACCAGCCCTAGGGTTATGGGTGCCACAATAAAATTTGCTGTGGCCCAGGAACATGGATCGAATGGCCACGGCATACCTGACATGTAGGTGGATGGGGGTTCTGAGCAGACTCCTCTGGTGACTGGTCATATAAATAGATCTGCTGCTTTATAATGGTAGGTTCGAAACAGAATCTACCAGTCAGCAGGGTGAGTTCTCAGCAGCATTTTACAATCCTTCCACTTAAAGGTTGGGTTCTGAGCAGAATCATCCGGTCACAGGGTAGAGTTCTAACCAGAATCTGCAAACCACAGGGGTGGGTTCTTGGTGTTATCTTCCAGTCTTTCCAGTTACAAGGGTGGCTTCTGAGCATAATATGCTAAAAATGGAGGGTGCGGCTGTGGTGGAAGTGCCGGTCCCTTTTGGCACTCGCAAGCCATCTTGTGCGGTAAAAGTGTTCCCTCCTTTTTTGACAAGTTTGTCTATAAGGAATGGGAACGTCCCTTTGCGGTTCCAAAGTGCTTCGCTGTGCATTATCCTTTCGAGGAGGGTTTTAAGAAGTGGACGACTCCACCTGTGGTGGATCCTCCGGTCTCTCGATTGAACAAAGCCACTATGATTCCGGTTGAATACTCTCCGGCTTTTAAGGATCCGGCTGACAGGAAGGCAGAGTCTCTGAGCCGCACTATGTTAACTATTGTGGGTTCGGCGGTCCTGGCCATTGCCCTGGTGGCCAAAACACTGACCTAGTGGGTGAAGCTGTTGTGCCGTAACCTGGAGGGTGATCAGTTTCCTCCTGCCTTCACTAAATTGGCAGACCAGCTGGTTCAGGGGCTGCAGTTTGTCTGCAATGCTTCTTTGGACGCAGCTCCCTTGCTTTCTAAGCCTTCTGTTTCAGCGGTAGTGCTTCGGTGGGTATTGTGACTGAAGTGTTGGACTGCGGACAAGGCCTCTAAAAATGCCCTAGCTGATCTGCCTTTTTAAGGCGATCATTTGTTTGGGGGGACTCTGGATGGATATCATTAAGAGTGTCACGGGGAAAGGGTACTTTTCTTCCACAGTCAAAAAAGGGGAAGGAGCCACGTCACAAGCGTAGTCCTTCCTTCTCGGCACAGTTTTTTCGTCCCTCAGGGTCCACTGATAAAGGCTCAAAGTCTTTCAAGCCTCCCTCGGGAGGTTCCAAGCGACCCTGGTCGGGCAAACCAAGAGTGGGGTTCTCCAGACCCCCAGATAAGGCTCCTTCAGCATGAAGGGGCACCCTCACCCGCAGTCTGGGTGGGGGGACGTCTTTGCTGGTTTCCGGGCCCGTGGACCTTTCTGATAAATGACATGTGGGTCCATAAAGTGATTTTGTCTGGTTACAAGATCGAATTATAGTCTTGTCCCCCAAGCAGATTTTTTCCGTCCAATCTGCGTCTGTCTCTGGACCGTTTGTTATCGCTCCAGGGGGCGGTGCAAGGCCTGTTGCTTCAAGGGGTGACCATCCAGGTTCCGGTATTGGAACGTTTCCAGGGTTTTTATTCAAACATGTTTACGATCCCCAAAAAAGAGGGTACAGTACGTCCGATTCTGGAACTCAAGGCACAGAATTAGACTTTTCTTCAGAGGGGCGTTTAAAAGAATTTGGCCTTGGGTACTATCAAGGGCCAGGTGTCGGCTTTGGCGGTTTTCTTTCAACGCCCCCTGGCTGGTGCGTACCTTCATTCAGGAAGTGCGACATGTGGTTCCACTGGTGTGATTTCCCTTGCCACTGTGGGACTTGAATCTGGTGCTTTCAGTTCTACAGTAGCCTTTGTTTGAAAATATTTTAGAAATTCCCTTGCTCACTCTTTCACAGAAGGTGGCCTTCTTGGTGTCTATCACTACTGCTTGAGGGTGTCTGAATTGGCAGCGCTCTCCTGTCGCACGCCCTACCTGGTGATTCATAAGGACAAAAGCTGGTTCTTCGTCCTTGTCCTTTGTTCCTTACAAAAGTTGTTTCTGATTTCCATTTTAATGAAGACATTGTGTTGCCTTCCCGGTGTTCAAGGCTGCAACATCCGAGGGAATTTGCCTTACACACCTTGGATGTGGTTCGGGCGATCAGGGTGTATTTAGCAGCCAATGAGTCCTTTTGGAGGTCCGTCTCCATTTGATTTGTGATCGCAGAAGGGCCAAAGAGGGGGCTGTCTGCTTCCTCTGCGACCATTTCTAGATGGGTCAGACAGATGGTGACTCAGGCCTATTCTGTCAGGCGTCGGATTCCTCCCTTCCTGGTGAAGGCGCACTCTATTCGGGTGCTGAGTGCCTCCTGGGCCTTCCGTCATCTGGCCTTGGTGACGCAAGTGTGCAAGGCAGTCACCTAGTCGTCGGTGCACACTTTCACAAAATTTTACAAAGTGGATATGCTGGCATCTGCGGTCTAGAGGGTTCTAACCTCATGAAGGGGTTTTCTTGCTGTTCAGGTTGGGCTCCAGTTCTTGTTGAGCTCCAGGTTGTCTGGTTGGCCTGTTTCTTGTTGGCTGCCCCACCCCTCATGTTTGGCACTGCTTTGGGACATCCTTATGGTTCTGAATAAGGAAGCACTGTGTCTGTCAATGAACGAATGAGAAAATACGATTTTTGGCTTACCATAAAATCCGTTTCTCTGAGTTCATTGACAGACACAGCACCCACCCCTCTATGGAGTTTTTAACCCCTTGCCGACCGGCTCATGCTAATATACGTCGGCAGAATGGCATGTACAGGCATATTAATGTACCTGTACGTTGCCCTTTAAGACGCGGCATTGTGGGCGCGCGACTCCGTGAGTGTGCGGGGATAACGTGTCGTCTCACGGTAGAGGAAAAGCGGGGAAATGCTGATCTAAACAAGCATTTCCCCATTCTTCCGAGTGACAGGACACTGATCACAGATCCCTGTGATCGGGAGCGGTGATCAGTGTCGTGACACGCGTAGCCCACCCACCCCCCCCCCCACAGTTAGAACACATCCCTAGGACATTCTTAACCCCTGCAGAGCACCCTCTACTGGTTAACCCCTTCATTGCCAGTCACATTTACCCAGTGATCACTGCATTTTTAATCGCACTGATCGCTGTATAAATGTGAATGGTCCCAAAATAGCGCAAAAGTGTCCGATCTGCCATAATGTCGCAGATCGCTGCCATTACTAGTAAAAAAAAAATTATTAATAAAAATGCCATAAAACTATCCCCTATTTTGTAGACGCTATAACTTTTGCGCAAACCAATCAATAAACGCTTATTGCTATTTATTTTTATTTTTTTTACCAAAAATATGTAGCAGAATACGTATCGGCCTAAACTGAGGGGGAAAAAAATTTTTTTTTTATATATTTTTTGGGGATATTTATTATAGCAAAAAGTAAAAAATATTGTGTTTTTTTTCCAACAGAGGTGAGCAAATACCACTAAAAGAAAGCTCTATTTGTGGGGAAAATAGGACGTCAAATTATTTTTTTTTTGGAGCCATGTCGCAATTGTCAGTTAAAGCGATGCAGTGCAGAATCGCAAAAAAACACTCTGGTCTTTGGCCAGCCAAATGATCCGGGGCTGAAGTGGTTAATGCTTCTGACACTGCTTGTGACAAAACTGAAGGCCTATAGCAGAGAGGAGGGGGGGGGGGTGTGTATTACTTAGGACTGCCCATGGGCATAGCCAAGTATTTTTTTTTTCTGCCTAGTTTCCTCCTCCTGAACCCTATGGTTCTGAATAAGAGCTGTCTGTCAATGAACTCAGAGAAACGGAAAGTCAAAAATCCTATTTTTTCAGTCACCACTGTGAGTGTTCAGCAGCACCCTCCATTCCTTTCAGTTACAGAGATTGGTTTAGTAGTAAATTCTGCCAGGCACAGGGCTAGGTTTTGAGTGGTTTGCTTGAAAGTGGAAAGCCTGTAGTTTCTTTGCTGATGTTGCTTCGTAGACTGCACAGTAGTTTCTGACTTCAGACCGTATCTGTTTGTGACACCAGCACCTCAGTATTACGTGTGTTCTGCCAGCATTTGAGATTGTTGATTTTTTTTTTTTTTTTTTTTTTTTTTGGAATCTACCATTGCAAAATCAGGAAAATTGGAAGGAAAAATACCATCTTTACACTTTTTTTTTAAGACTCATAAACAGGAAAATGGCGTAGTATAAAAATTACGGTTTCCAAAATTTGTCAGCCTGCTAGGTTTACAGTTCTCATCATTACTTTCCAGTTGTGGATATTAAACAGAATGTGCGCATATTTACTTGTTAGTGCATAACATGAAAAGCTAATCTGATCTGTGTTCATTGAAGCACATCACTTTATTGGTTTCTCTAGGAAGGATTACATTTACTGAAAATTAAACGCTGCCTGGCCGTACATTCAATCACTTTTCCCCCTTATGTTTAAAGATGAACCCTGATCTAATGGAAAAAGTAGGACAGTGTTTTAAAATGAAGAGGTGTTTATTTCCTAGTTGGAACAATAGATGTACCGCCCAAAAAAATGCCTGTGGCCACCCCTTTTATGATAGCACGTGGACAGAAACCAGAAAATTGTATACTCACCTTTCCGTAATTTTCCTTTCCTTTCACATCTTCATGGCAGCATACACTTATACTCTATATTACCAAAAGTATTGGGACACCTGCCTTTACACGCACATGAACTTTAATTGCATCCCAGTCTTAGTCCGTATGGTTCAATATTGAGTTGGCCCACCCTTTGCAGCTTCAACTCTTCTGGGAAGGCTGTCCACAAGGTTTAGGATTGTGTCTATGGGAATGTTTGACCAATCTTCCAGAAGCGCATTTGTGAGGTCAGGTACTGATGTGGTCGAGAAGACCTGGCTCGCCATCTCCACTCTAATTCATCCCAAAGGTGTTCTATCGGGTTGAGGTCAAGACTCTGCAGGCCAGTCAAGTTCCTCCACCCCAATCTCGCTCATCCATGTGTTTATGGACCTTGCTTTGTGCATTGGTCCAAATAATTTGGTGGAGGGGGAATTTATGGTGTGGGGTTGTTTTTCAGGGTTTGGGCTTGGCCCCTTAGTTCCAGTGAAGGGAACTCTTAAAGAGGAAGTAAACCCTGATGGGTTTACTTCCTTTTTGTTTCCATGCAAAGGTAAACCATAATGGACTACTATGCATCGCATAGTAGTCCATTATGTGTCACTTACCTGACACAGGAGCCAGCGAAGTCACCGCTGTCCCCTTGTGTACGGAGCCTCCATCTTCTTGGTGGGTCTCGCTGCTCCGGTGCTGTCATTCGGCGGAGCCGTGATGACATCACTCCCGCGCATGCCACTCGCGGCATATCGCCGTGAACAGCAGCGCGCTCAGTGCGCCTGCATGCAGCTGTCTATGGTGCATGTGCCATAGACAGCGGTGCCTGTCTTTTGGCAAATATCTCCTAAACCGTGTAGGTTTAGGAGATATCTCTTGGACCTACAGGTAAGCCTTAATCTAGGCTTACCTGTAGGTCAAAGTGGTTTGTAAGGGTTTACAACCACTTTAAGGCGTCGGCATACCAAGACATTTCGAACAATTTCATGCTCCCAACTTTGTGGGAACAGATTGGGGATGGCTCCTTCCTGTTCCAACATGACTGCGCACCAGTGCACAAAGCAAGGTCCAAGAAGACATGGATGAGCGAGTTTGGGATGGAGGAACTTGACTGGCCTGCAGAGTCCTGACCTCAACCCAATAGAGCACCTTTGCGATAAATTAGAGCGGAGCCTGCGAGCCAGGCTTTCTTGTCCACATCAGTGCCGATCTTCACAAATACGCTTCTGGAAGAATGGTTAAACATTCCCATAGTTACACTTCTAAACTTTGTGGCCAGCCTTCCTCCTAGAAGAGTGGAAGCTATTATAGCTGCAAAGGGTGGGCCAACTTAATATTGAATCCTACAGACTATGACTGGGATGCCATTAAAGTTCATGTGAGTGTTCTTTTGGTAATAAAATGTATGTGGACTGCCATGTCTTATAGTTTGTCACAGCTGGGGTGGGAACATTGATACCTATTTCACTCCACCCAAGATGAAAATGATCCCGTAGTTGAAGTCGCTCTTTATTCATGATTCAGAATGCATCAAGCATAGCCCCCTGTAGCATCACTATCCTACAAGTATGGTTTACCACGGACAGCCCCAGTGAAGGGGTTTATAGGTATCTGCAGCTTACAGTAAAGTGTTGCAGACTCTCCTCATCACACACTATACAATTATGTGAGCACACCAATACCGAATAGATTTGAATTTGTGAAGCTCAGGCATTGCTACAAAAAATGTACCGACAGTTTCCCTTCTCATACTTACTGCAAATTGAAGAAATAAATCATTGGATATCTCATTATATTTCTCCTTGCATACTGCGGCAGAATTTAAATTGCCTTTTGTTGCTGCTCCACCAAACGATACTTCCTTATCATCCCAAGCGCACATGGCTGGAGAACAGGAGAGGGTGAGAGAGCTCGCACAACACTTCTCTTCCACTCTCACATCTGCTCTGCCTTTGTACTCTAATAGTTTTATAACTTATAAGGAAGGGCTGTGACCTTCACAAATGCACAGAGATAGCAGTTGTGTTGTACTTAATCATCGTTGACATTAAAGTGTGTTTAATTATGTATAATTAAAGGGACAGGAGCCGAAAGATATTTTTTCTTCTTCTAGCAAAATATTTGTGTTTTTCCTATCATCTGCAAACAGCTTGGGTGATGTGTTGTAGTCTAATTCGGCTTGCTCCATGGGAGGGAGCAACATTTATATAACTTAGGCTGGCCATACACTAGTAGAATTTCATTTGCAAATTTAAATTTTCTTCATTCGATTTTCTAAACATTAGTGGGGTCAAATTGACATTCCTTTTCGACCACAGTGAAAAGAAATATTTGAAGAAGCAGAATGGAAAAATGGTTCTCACTTCTAACGGTGTACTGTATGGGGTTTTCATTTATTCAGTCTAAAAATGAATGATAAAAGCCCTGTCCTTATTCCGGCTACTCTGGTTTCCTCCCACACTCCAAAGATATGGGATAGGTTAATTGGATACAGTATAAAATTGGCCCTCGTATGTATGCCTGTTAGGTAGGTACCTTAGGTTGTAAGTACTTTGAGGGCATAGACTGATGTGAAGGTATATTATGTATAGCCCTGCTTAAATTGTCAGCACTATATAAATACCTGTAATAAATAAGATCATTGCAATTGGCTGTTTGGCTTTGACACAGAGGGGTTGACGTTAATGGGTTCCATAGCAGTGCAGGTCAGAACAGCCGGAACAGAGCAGAGAAGCTGATTGAGGAAGGATCTGGAGAATCAGTGCTGTTGGGTGCAAGCAATCGGAAAACATTTAACTGGGAAAGAAAAAAAAAAAAAACAATCATGGGTGAGAGAAGATGTTGGGTGTCCTGACAGCATTGCAGTGCAAGACACTGTTACATTTACTCCTGGTGGTAAAATCCTTCAACAGTAAAAAAATAAATCTCTTTATACCACTCAAGAGGCTCAATTTACAAAGCTTTAACTGCAGGATGAGGATCTATATTTCAGCCATGTAGCTGTAATTTTCAAATCTTATAGGGCTCACCTGTCTTTTTTTTTTTTTTAATATATAAACATCCTTAGCCTGATGTGAATTATGTGTGGCAATTGCTTTATTTTTTCTTGTCCTAACCTCAAGAAACTGGCACTAACTAAACCTCTAATATATTATTTTTTCCAGGAAAAACGACTGAAGGAAAAGGCTGCCCGAAGAACGTCAAGCAGGAAAGATAAAGAGGTAGGGATGCTTACCATTGTATTATGGACAGAGGAGCTTAGTCACTTGGGAAATAATTTGTGCTGCTGGAGCTTTGTCAATTACATAAAGACACTGTGCGTGATGATCAGATGCCGTATAATAAAATGAAGGCACACAAACTGATACATGACTGAGTCGCTTGTGGGTGGAATTCACCTTTGCAGATCTTGTCCATTATTATCCTCACATGTCTCCTTTCATGTAAGGGCAAAAGGTCTTCCTCTTGCCCAGCAGACTGGTGTCAGTGCTGTAGGGCATTCAAGTCACTAGGCACGTTCATTCCTGCTTTGGACATTTTGCCTTGGATTGGTGGGGAAGTTTCACAGCTCAGGCTCCAGATTATATATTCCTGGTTAGGCCCGCCATACATGAAGCAAATTTCTTTGCTGCAACCATGGGTTGCAAGAAAGAAATTCACTTGATTTCCCCATCAACACAGAGCTTGTCGATGTGGGAATCCCTCCTGCTGGGCCATTGTCTTCTCCCAAAGACAGTGATTATCGCTAGTGACTATAGCAGCTGCTATCGATAATCTCAAGAGAATCCTGCAGGCTGGTTGTACCTAAGTTGATCGATCAACTTGGTACATTCAGCCTGCCCATTAACGGTTTGAGTCTGTCAGTTCTTGCTGAACCGGCCATGATTACAACCTAGTATGATTAAGGTGTTATCTTGATTCTCAAGTGGATTACTGATAACTGAGCTCAATAGAGTGCGCTTTCTCCATTTAGTACAGTTGCAGTGTTGTATAACTATAGAAGTTTTAACTGCAATCTAAAGTGGAACTATAGGCAAAACTATATTTTTTTTTTTTCTAGTTTTGAATAGTGTTGTCTGCAGTCTCTGTCCCCTAATCCCCCCCCCCCCCACCCCCACTGTTAGGAAGATTCGGCATCCCTATATATCTTGTTTACTGTTGTCATCAAAAGTGATGGTAAATGACCGGGGGGACCCCAAGGGATTTCCTTAATTTGCAGGGATTTCTTCTCTCTTCCTGTTTTAGCTATGGGACAAGAATATGACGTCCTGTCACATACACAGATGGCAAAAATAAAAAAAACTGATGGGTTATAACCCTCCCTTACTCTATCGAAAATGAAAAAAAGTTCTAGTTTGTTCAAACTTTTATTAGAGTATTAAAAAGTATAGAACAATAAGGTATACACCCCTCGAGTTTAAGGACCCTTTCACACAATTGGCCTGCTCGAATTCGCCTGCCCGGTTTCAGGGGGGTCAGAGCGGGCCATCCATTGACTTCTGTGGGCAGGCATATGTCAGCGGATTTGTGTCCACTGACACCCCTACCATCCGATCCGACAAGATCTGCTCAAAGCAGACATTTGGCGATGCGCTTGCCACCAGTCAACCAGATAATATAGGATCGAATGGAAACGGACAGTTTTCATCCGATCTCCCCATAGAGAACAGCGGGGCTCTGACAGGTTCATCTGAGCGGAGACGAACCCGTCATGTGAAAGGGGCCTAATATAAGAATTTGGATACACATGTACCAAGCACAATATGAGGCTCATAAAAATGAACAAATATCAGAAGGCAGAACAACTGCAGGTATAAATTCCATGTGGTAATGGAAAGAAGGACATGAAGAAGAAAATGTTATCATTACGATCATTATTATTTATTATTATACACGATTTGTATAGCGCCAACAGTTTACGCAGCGATTTACAATGTAGAGGGGGACAGCACAATTACAGTGCAGTTTAATACAGAAGGGACAGGAGGGCCCTGCTCATAGAGCTTACATTCTAAAGGGAGGGGGTGGTGGTACAAAAGGTAATAGCTGCAGGGGATGATTTGATGGGGGGTGGCTCGGGTACAGTTCTTACGTGGGTGTGGGATAGGCTTCCCTGAATAAGTTTAGTTTTCAGGGATCTCCTAAAGGTGCACAGGTTAGGGGCTGATCGGACATACCGGGGCAGGGAGTTCCAGAGGATGGGAGGGGCTCTGGAGAAGGCGAGCATGGGAGGAGGTAACAAGGGAGCTAGAGAGCAGGAGGTCCTGGGAGGAGCGGAGGGGGCGATTTGGGCGATATCTGAAGATGGAGTTGGTGATGTAGCTGGGGGCGATGCTGTGCATGCATAAATGTATATAAGCAAAAAACCCTCTAAATGGGACTATTGCGGGCTTGAAGTTATACACATGTAAAATTCATAAAAAGCTTTATTATACATATTAAAATTGTATTAAGATAAAAAATAAGCAATTCATGCAGCTACATGACATTGGTACACAATTCCAGGAAAACCACAGAATTCTGTTAACAATAGCAGTATGAAGACCGAAGTATCCAATGTATTTCAAAATATAATTGTTTTGGTTTTCTTCTTCAGGTGTAAGTGGTTATTAAATATACATATCTACAACATAGAGATATAGTTAAATGTCAGATCAATACATATGACACACAATAATCACAATACACATTTAATTACCAACCCTTGTGGGTATAGTTCATTGCTTGATTTAAAATCACAAAGTAAGCTTTGCTGCATGATGCCAAAAGTCGGCCAGATATGCATTCTGGATCCCACAAGTCCCCCCCTACTGTGGACTGTGGGGATATCCCTCCACAGATGACCTTTATTTGGAGAGACCACTTATATTTTATGGTGGAACTGTCCAGATAAGCCCAAAATGTGGTTATTGAGGCCCAAAATTGGTGCTGGTTGAGAAGGGGCTAACTTTAATCAGCCTTCAAAAACCTTAGTTGGCTCCAATTAAAGATATCTAATACCATAAATCATGCCAAAAGGTCTGACTGCTAGTGTAAATAATGAAGCCAGACCGTGGCCTATTACAACGTTCATACTGTTAATGAGTAAAAGAAAGAAGAAAAAAAATGTGGGGGTTAAAGAAAAGAGAGAGAGGGGTGTGCAGCAATGTGCTCTTGCAGGATTTGATAATATCACTATAGGCCAGGCCAGCCTATATTCAGGATACAAAGGAGTCAAAGGCAAATGAATAACTGAAATGGGACCATACCGTCCACATGAGTCTAATATGATTCCAGCTTGTCGTTGTCTCTATCAGTCGTGTTCTATGTGGCCAATTTTCTCTAATTTGCATGCCCATTCAGCCAGGGAAGGGGATATAGTTCTACTTTAAACATTGTCTTTACATTGTGCAGCCAGGCATTTTTGATATAACTGACAAAATCCCCCCATTTTTCTCCTTGCAACCATGGCAACAGAACTTGGTTTGTGCATGTAATTTCCAAGAACCCACTAAATCATATAATTGGCACTCCCAGCAGACGCAGAGTTTATTTACTCATAATTAATATGGTACTGCTGCATAGACCATCGCCATCCCCTTCTCTAGCCTGTGATAACACTCCTCCTGGACCCCTTCCTTACACACACTGCGCACATCTAGTTTGGAGTCTTGCACCAGTTCCCTGTAGTTAAAATTCGTTTTACATCACTTTTAAATCAATGGGCTTAGTTCTGCTTTAAGGTGAGATTAGAGATCGCAAGTTGAATGGAGTACGGTCTCTTCTGTAATACACTTGGATTGAACCGAACTGGAAATTTCATCTGATAGTTCTACTGGGGATACAGTATTTCTTTTGTTTTCCATACATCATGGGACACAGAGTTAGGCTAATATTCATTACCTACTGGGTTATACTTCATCTACAGGTGAATGGACACTGGTAGACGAAAGGTGAAGAAAAGCACCAGGTGTCCCTTGTTTAAAACCCCAGGGACTGCTTCCGCAACTGTCTCAGCACCAAGGCATTTCCGCCACCAACAGGGCACTAGAGCCAGAGGCAAGCTGCAAGGCCAGGGCCAGAAAAAGCCCTGGGACCAAAACTCTTCTAAACCCAGCACCAAGCCCTCCTTTTGAAGGGACGCTCCCAATCTATCGGGTGGGGGGAAGGCTTCTTCACTTTGTGGACATTTGGAGAACAATAGTTCAGGACGAGTGGGTCACCAACTATATCCTGCGGTTACAAACTGGAGTGGCGTGGATTCCCCCCTCCGAGGTTTCTAAGATCCATTGTTCCCTCTGATCCTCCAAAAAGACTATTGCTTCAGGCACTACATCATTTAGTGCATCAAGGAGTGATTGTAGAGGTTCCTGTATCCGCAAGGGGCGCAGGGTTTTACTCAAACCGGTTTACGGTTTAAAAAACAATCAAGGACACAAGGCCCATTTTGGACCTAAGATCCCTGAACCAGTATCTACTGATCCAATTCTTTCAGATGGAGTCTGTGCGCTCAGTAGTAGTCTCACTCCAGATGGGAGACTTTCTAGCCTCCATCGATAGGTACGTGTAAATACACGTCTTGTATCTTTCAGCCTCATCAGAGGTTCCTGTGATTTGCAGTAGAGGAACGTCATTTTCAGTTTGTGGCTCTACCCTTCGTGCTTGCTACAGCGCCCCGGGTGTTCACAAAGGTCCTAGCACTAGTACTGGGTCTTTTAAGGGCCCAAGGGATCTTAGTGCTCGGGTATCTGGATGACCTCCTGCTCAGAGATCACTCACTACAGGCTCTAGAACAGAGCATAACATAACTAAAGTATTTAGGTCTGATCCTAGATACGGTCCAAGCAAGGGTATTTTTGCCACCCGTAAGGCTCTGTGCCCTGAAGGATCAGGTGCGTCGGATAAGGGGCAACAGACAACCCTTCATTCGGCTCTGTATAAGTCTTCTAGGGAGGATGGTGTCCTCCGAGGCAGTGCCCTATGCCCAGTTCTATTCCAGGCCTTTACAACAAGCCTCTTGTTGGTTTGGAACAGAAGAGGACAAGCCCTGGATTATCCAATATTCTTATCTCCTCGGGCACGCTTAAGCCTAAACTGGTTGCGGGGTCAGAACCTGCGAAGGGGACAATCCTTCCTCCCGGTAACTTGAAGAGCACTGACTACAGATGCCAGTCTCTCAGGCTGGGGAGCGACCCTAGCTGAGCTCACAGCTCAGGGGAAATGGTAAAGGACAGAACAGATCCTGCCCATCGACATCCTGGAATTACGGACAGCATGTCTTGCCCTACGGTCCTGGATGGTGGAGCTTCAGGACTGCGCTATCAGGGTTGAGTCCAACAATGCTACTGCAGTGGCCTGTATAAACCACCAAGGCAGTACCAGGAGTTGTTCAGCTCTGAAGGAGGTGCACCACATACTAGCCTGGGCAGAGGAACATGTGCCGATTTCTATCGGCAGTCCATATCCCGGGAGTAGAGAACTGGAAGGCAGATTATCTCAACTGCCAGCAGATCTGCCCGGTGGAATGAAACACCCAGTGGTGTTCCAGGAAATTTTGGCAGCGCTGGGGATAGCCAGAGGTCGATCTATTGGCATCCAGGTTCAACAACAAGCTACAGCAGTTTGTGTCCTTAACAAAAGATCCTCTGCCAATCGGAGCAGATGCTGTGGTAGTTCCATGGAGCCAGTACTCCCTAGTTTATGCTTTCCTTCCGATTCCTCTCCTTACACATTTGTTGTGCAGGATTCAGATTGAGGGGGTTCCTGTCATTCTGGTGGCACCAGCCTGGCCCAGAAGGCCCTGGTTCCCGTTGATTGTGAGACTGTTCATAGACTGTTCATAGACGGGCCATGGACGCTTCCACATCGCCCCGATCTACTGTCTCAAGGTCCTATATTCCACCCCAATTTACAGCCTCTGAATTTGACAGCATGGCTAATGAAGCCAGGGTGTTAAAGGACTGTGGCATCTTGGGACCAGTGGTGTCTACCCTTGTGAATGCTAGAAAGGCTGTCACTAGGAAGATCTATCATAAGGTCTAGAAGACTTATATTGCTTGGTGTGAAGCCAAAAAACGGCATCCTCGGAAATACGTGATTGGGAGAATTCTCTTTTCTACAGTCAGCTGTGGAAATCAGATTGGCTTTGTGTACAATCAGAGGTCAGATTTCAGCCCTTTCAGTTTTCTTCCAAAGGCTTTTATCCTCCCATTCGCTTGTTCAAACATTTATGCAGGGGACAACTCCTTTGCTTCCCCCCATTAGGTCTCCTATGTGTCCTTGGGACTTAAATTTGGTGCTGTCTGTGTTGCAGAAACAACCATTTGAACCTATCAAGGAAATTCCATTAGACTTGCTGTCATGCAAGTTGGCCTTCCTGATGGCCATCACCTCAGCTAGAATGGTGTCATAGTTGGCGGCCCTTTCGTGCAGGGAACCATACCTGATCCTTTGTAAGGCTGCTACCTGGTCTTCAGTGCATACGTTTACAAAATTTATCAGGGGGATGTTCGAGCAGCCGAGGATTCGGCTTTTGGCGGCAGTGTACTGCGGGCTGCTGTATAAGGTCTGATTGCTTTTGTTTGGAAGGGTGTCTCCCTCCCCTCAAGGCTATTGCTCTGGGACGTCCCAGTAGTTAATGAATATTAGCCTACATCCCATGATGTATGAAAAAGAAAATAGGATTTTTTTTCATCATACTTACCTGTGAAATCCTTTTCTTTGAGTATATCATGGAACACAGAGATCCCTCCCCTCTTTTTTAAAGGGTTCAGTGCTTGCTACAAAACTGAAGTAATTCCTGTATGGGAGGGGTTATATAGGGGATAACTTCCTGTCCTATAGATTTTTGGTCTACCAGTGTCCATTCACCTGGAGATGAAGTATAACCAGGTAGGTAATGAATATTAGCCTAACTCTGTGTTCCATGATGTACTCAAAGAAAATGTATTTTACAGGTATGCAATTTTTGATAATACTGGGGGTGCAGTATTTCTTATTGCAATACTGGGGCTGGTTATGATAATACTGGGGGTGCAGTATTTTTTATTGCAATACTGGGGCTGGTGATGATAATACCGGGGGTGCAGTATTTTTTATTGCAATACTGGGGCTGGTGATAATACTTGTGGTGCAGTATTTCTTATTGCAATACTGGGGCTGGTGATGATAATACTGGGGGTGCAGTATTTCTTATTACAATACTGGGGCTGGTGATGATAATACTGGTGGTGCAGTATTTCTTATTGCAATACTGGGGCTCGTAATGATAATACTGGGGGGTGCAGTATTTCTTATTACAGTATTAGGGCTGATGATACTGATATTTTTTCTTATTGCAGTAATGTAGCTGATGCTACTTGATACTACAATATTTCTTTTTACTAGAGGTGCAATGAATGGAAATTTTGGCTGACCGAAACCTGAAATGAGAGTTTTTAAAAAATATAGATTTATTGATATATAATTGTATTATACGTTTTTTTCTAAATTTGATGATATGAATTTGATATCATCAAATGAATATGTATTTGCCAGACATTATTGGCACCCTTTAGCGCAAGAAAAGCTCAAGAAAAATGCATTCTTTAAATGCTATGTATGTCTTCACACTGGTCCGTTGCGCTTCCGTGGTGGTAAAAATCCTGCTTCCTGCATTTTTGGTCAGTTTAAAAAAAACTCTCCTCCCACGTTGAAATTCATTGAATACACAGCAAGAACGCATCAATAGCGCACCCGTGTTAAGTTTTTGATGTGGTTTTTGAGTCATATGACCTATGAAAAACACCATCCGCACAGTAAAATCGCATGCGTTTTTAGCGCCATTATCGGCACCCTTTTCTCAGTAAAATGCCGCAAATGGCATTTTCGGCCGATGTTTTCCGGCTACTGAAATTTCAGTGCATCTCTACTTATTACAGTAATGGAGCTGAGGATGAGTATACTAGGGTTACAATATTTCTTAATACAGTACTAGGGGCTGATGTGTTTGTAGCACAAGAAAAACCTTTACCCTCATTTCAGCCATATTGATCAGCACACTGGAATAGTCTGTTTCAGTGTATTTTGAACATAAGAATAGGATCTGCAATAAAGTGCTTACATTCTTGCAAAGTATAAAGCTGACTTAAATGTGATTATATTTTCCTCTGCCTTAACGGAATAAGTTTTTCACTTCAAGTAGTTTCTAAATGCTATGTGCAAATCTTTCCAGTGAGCGATTTTAGGATTGGGATATTAGCAGCAATGCTCATTTCCATGGTCTTGTTTCTGCACATCTTTCTATTATTTAATCTAGCGATTACACAGTCCTCTCTGTCAGACAATTCTCACTGCCCAAAGTGCTATGAACAATAGGGGCATAATTATCTATACAGTTCTGTAGAAATGGAAAATAATTAGCCTATCATGAGAAATAGAGAGACTTGTTCATCTAACTATTAAAGAGTACTTTGTCTTGTTACGATGATTTTGAATGTGAAGTTTTATTGGAGATTTGCAATGCAGTCACAGAGGGTTTGTCTCATAGTGTTCAGAGAAGAGAACAGGAATTGATTGCTCCTAACTACCATACAACAAGAGTATATTTGACAGCTGAGAATAAGCGTAGCAACTAAGAATACTCATGACTTCTTGCACGTAATTGGGCCTTCTTGTGATCTTAAAGCTGATCTCTAGACAGATAGAAAACTCACTGATTAATGCAATTATTAGAACAACATGAAATGTATTTTCAAATGCAAGTAATAAAAGTACCTGAATCTGGATTGGTATCAGCCTCTTGCAGTCTACTTTACAGCAACGCTCAAGAGAAGAAGGGTGAAGCAGCACAAGGAGCCAGTCAGGTATGCTACAGTGCAAGGGGGAAGGAAACCTGAGAGTCTAAGTATAACTGCAGTAGAAAACCAATCAGATTCTCTCCCCTGCTAGGCAGGGCTGCACTATGTGGCAGAGCTGTGTAACTATCGGGACTGGATGGAAAGAAAATGGATAATTGTTACTGAATACTCACCGTAATTTTCCTTTCCTGGCTCGGCGTCATGCCATCACTGCGGGTCAACTCTGTCCCCTTCACCCCCAATAGGACCTTCTTGAATAGTTTGTATAAATGGCAGACAGTACATAGTGACAGTGTTCTCGTGAAGAGCTTGCAGCAGACCTGGGAGGGCATGTGCTGGCATGACGCCGAGCCAGGAAAGGAAAATTACGTCAAGTATTTGGTAACAATTTTCCATTCTCCTGGCTCTGCGTCATGCCATCACTGTGGGATTTAACTAGCCAATCCCAGGGAGGGAAGAATAAGATATTGACACCAGGTGATGCTACAGAGCTTTAGACAACACTGAAGCTCCCATCTGAGCATATATCGAGATGACACCGCATCCAGCTTATAGTGCTTAATGAAAGTATTAGATGACTTCCAGGTTTGCCACCCCACAAACTGTCTGTTGAAACTTTGGACCAAGCTGCCCATGAGGATGAAATTGCCCCTGTGGAGTGTGCCCATATCTCCCTGAGGAGGGGGGGGGTCTTCTAGAGATTAGGCTGACTTGTTAGTTTTTTACAATCCATGTAAAGAGGACTCTTGGGGGGGGGGGGGCGGGGTGGTTGGCATGCCCATCCGAGGATCCTTTGGGAATAGGAGATCATCGGTCTTCCGGAACGGTTCAGTTCTGGCTAAGTACGTTTGGAGAAGGGATTTTATGTCCAGAGAAGGTGAAAATGCTGGCAGGACGGACTCCCAATTAAAATGAAATTCCAAAGAGACCTTAGGGAGAAAGGGGAAGGCCGTAATATCGCACTATCCGGGACTAAGGCTGTCAAACGCCACCTTTAAGGTGAGATTTCATACTCAGAACTTTCTGCATCTGGGAATAAGTGTGTCTTCAGCAACGCTTTCAAGAACAATGGCAAATCTCATTTGGGGAAAAATGCATCAAGGCCGACTGCAAGAAGTCCAGAACATTAGCCACTGCGGGGGACCAGAAAGAAAAGCTATCTGATAGAAGAGTGTACATTACTGAATTAGAGGGGTTCAAGTCTCTCAGTTTACCCCTCTCAATTTCCAGGCAGTCAAGGCCAGACAAGCCGGGTTGGGGTAAGTGTGGCCGTTGGAAAGGAGCAGGTCTCGGACTTGAGGCAGTCTGATTGGCGGACTCGTCGCCAGGTGACATAGAAGGGGAAACCATGGCCTCCTTGGCCAGAATGGGAGCAATCACGATAGCTGGTACTCCTTCCTCCATGATCTTTAGTAATGACTTGAGCAGCAGGGCAATAGGCGGGACAAGTAAACTCGTTTGAAGTGCCATCTCTGAGAGAGCGCATCCTGGGCTAGTGGCTGGAAAAGAGTTGAGGCAAAGAAACGTTAGGCGTTTAAGATCTATCGGGACACTCCCCATTTCACATCCAAGTGGCCACAGCTCACCAGCGGTATCTCAGGTTTCACTTCAGCTGCAGCCATTTTCAGTTCAGATACCTACCGTTTGGCCTCAGTTCGGCCCCGAGAACCTTTTCAAACCTTTTTTTGGTGACTGCGATTGCCTTTCCTTGCGAAAGGGGTGTTTGCATATTCCACTATCTGGACGATGTCCTGGTGTTGGCACAGTCCAAAAATCTTCTCGTAAAGCACCGGGATCAAGTCTTACAAGCCTTGATTGATTTTGGTTGGATGATCTCCCCAAAAATCCACCTCACACTAACTCAAAACATCAACGTCTTTGATACAGTACAATACAAGATTTTCCTGCCGGAAGACCAGGTCGATCGGGTGTGTACGGAGGAGACAGTGGTGATATCTTCACCTGTAATTACTGTACGTCGAGTCATGAGCTTTTTGGCATGTATTCCAGCGGTGGCTTGGGAACAGTGGCATATGAGGAGGTTTCAGTTCTGTCTCCTAAACCAGTGGCATCACGGTTCTCTGAACCAGAAGTTCCAAGTTCCTCACTTCATTTTCAACAGCCTCCTGTGGTGGACCAGGGAAAGCAACCTCTTTGGGAAGGCCCATTAATCCTGGAGACTGGATCATGATTACTTTGGACGCCAGTCTCTGGGGTCGGGGGGCTCACTGTCTAGGCCTGAAGGCCCAGGGGAAGTGGAACCATCGCTCACCGTGCTCCACAAATCTCCTGGAGCTGAAGGCAGCCAGGGAGTCACTCATAACATAATGATGATGGACAACGGGGTTAGCCCATTCATCTTCTATTAGCTCCTTTAGCTCCTCCATTAGAGGATACTTGGGAAGATCCTTCTTTAAGTTAGGATAATACTTCTTTTGGTCCTGAGGAACCGTCGTAATGAAAGCAGGAATTAAGGAAAAGTCAAATAAAAACAAATCCATTCCATCTTGTGCCCCTTGAGAGTCTGCATCAGACCCGCTGGACACTATCCCTGGTTCTGGTGAATCGTCTCCTTGCACCACCTGGTGCATAGATTCACACAACCGTTTGGATGGCATAGACATGGCCAGCAGACACTGGCCACTGGACCCGTAGGATCCACCACTCTTCTACCCATAGACGAGCCCGTATGGCAATGTCTAGAAGATGGGCCGGGTGAAATAGAGGATTCCTGATGAATATGGTGTCGCTTGAACTTTTCTTTTGAATGAGAAGGACATGGAGATGATGAATGATGATCTCTGGATGAGTATATCAGCCTTTTGTGTGCCTCTCCCCCTGCAATAAGGAAGGACCGGTCAACATAAAATGAGGAAAAAAGGACTACCCAGGAATCCATAAGCACCCCCTACCTTTCCGTGGTCTTCAGTGCCTCATCCACAGGCGCTGGTGAAGTCACCCTCGGCTTAGGAAAAAGGAGCAGTAGAATATTAAAATGTAATCCTACTAAACAGCAAGAAATAAGGAAAACCAACCTGCAACGCTCATCAGAAATACAGGTAGCAGGGCACAGGCAGGCAGTAAATCTAGCAATGCAGATCCCTTCTCCAGCAGTAAAGACAGGTGCTGACTGTAGGAAGATAGCAGAGGTTAGCAGAGGCCACGCAATCCAATACTCCAGCAAAGAGACGGCAGACATCTTTACCCAGCTCACAAAGCTTTTCAGCCAGGGGAGCAGCAGCAGAATAAACGCTGCGCCGGCCAATGAGCATCCAGTGTTCTCTAGCCAATCAGGATCCCGGGCCCCCAACAGCCTGTTCCACATATAGAAGCTAATGGCTTCACTGGCCTGATGATCAGTGTGAAACACACGCTGGCTGCATGAGGGAAGATGCATAGAGAGAGGAGAGAGGGAGCGCCCAGGATGGTGGCCCTAACTTCACTTAAGGCTCCTTGCATTTTATGTGGCTGCTTTTTTCCCCCGGCACTAGGAGTGCTCCAATCTCAGGGGGATTTACCCCCAACAAGAGGACCTTCCACCACGGGACCCTGGGAGGGAACAGAGAATTATCAGGGAGGTCTGGAGCGAGGACAAAAAAAAGAACACTGTCACCGGGCACAGCCTGCCATTTATACTTACTATTCAGGAAGGTCCTATTGGGGGTCAAAGGGGTGGAGTTGACCCGCAGTGATGGAATGACGCAGAGCCAGGAAATGCATATCCTTAGCAGGTAAAACACTCATTTGTTATATGTGTGCGTCCAGCAGTGGTCACCACAGGTAATCACCAGCTGTGTGAACGAATAGCTGTGTCCCTTTAAAACCGAACACATATTAATTACACAGGTTCTGTGGCTGATTAAGGTGGTAATTAAACTCACTTAATGCCTTATCTGCATTAAAGTGATACTAAAGTCTTATTTTTTTCTTCTTTTAAAAATAAACAAAAATAACGAACAAAAGTCCTGGATGGCTTAACTCTAATGTAAAAATGCATATAAAAGCAAAGGAGAAGTCCTTCAAAAAATACAAGGTTGAGGGATCATAATCAGCATTCAGACTTTATAAAGAATGCAACAATAAATGTAAGGGTGCAATTAGGGCGGCTATGATAGAACACTGCAGTCTTCACAAGGGAATCGGGGGGGGGGGGGGCTTCAGTAACCAAAACTGCAGTGTTTATCCTTATGACACATCAGAGGAAGCACCTCCATGGTTAACAGAGGACAGAATTAAAATTAGACTTGGGAAACCTAACATTCATAAATCACCGGGACCATAAGATGGCTTGCATCCGAGGGTACTTAACTCAAGTAATTGCCAGACCATTGTTCCTAATTTTTACTGACAGTCCACTGACTGGAATGGTACCAGGGGATTGGAGAAAAGCCAATGTAGCACCAATATTTAAAAAGGGCCCAAAATACATCCCTGGGAATTACAGACCAGTTAGCCTAGCATCAATAGTATGCAAGCTCTTGGAGGGGATGATAAGGGACTATATACAAGATTTTAGTAACGAGAACGGTATCATTAGCAGTAATCCGCATGGATTCATGAAGAATCATTCTTGCCAAACAAATCTATTAACCTTCTATGAGGAGGTGAGTTGCCATCTAGATAAAGGAAGACACATAGGCGTGGTGAATCTGGATTTTGCAAAAGCATTTGACTCGGTTCCCCATAAAAGTTTACTGTACAAAATAAGGTCTGTTGGCATGGACCATAGGGTAAGTACATGGATTGAAAACTGGCTACAAAGGCGAGTTCAGAGGGTGATGATAAATGGGGAGTACTTGGAATGGTCAGAGGTGGGTAGTGGGGGTCCCCCAGGGTTCTATGCTGGGATCAATCCTATTTATTTTGTTCGTAAACGACCTGGAGAATGTAGACAAATTTTAAAATAATGCATTTGGGTGGCAAAAATATGGATGCAATCTATACACTGGGGGGAGAACCTCCGGGGGAATCTAGGATGCAAAATGGGGGTCCTAGTAGATAATAGACTCAGTAATGGCATGCAATGCCAAGCTGCTGCTAACAAAGCAAACAGAATATTGGCATGCATTAAAAAGGGGGTCAATTAAAACAAGAATTTTCCCGCTCTACAAGACTCTGGTCCGGCCGCAACTGAAGTATGCTATCCAGTTTTTGGCACCAGTCCTCAGGAAGCATGTACTTAAAACGGAGCGAGTACAAAGAAGGGCAACTAAGCTAATAAAGGGTCTGGAGGATATTAGTTATGAGGAAAGGTTGCGAGGACTGAACTTATTCTCTCTGGAGAAGAGACGCTTGAGAGGGGATATGTTTTCAATTTATAAATACCGTACTGGTAACCCCACAATAGGGATAAAACTTTTTTGCGGAAGGGAGTTTAACAATACACGTGGCCACTCATTAAAATTAGAAGAAAAGGGGTTTAACCTTAAATTACGTAGAGGGTGTTTTACTGTAAGAGCGGCAAGGATGTGGAATTCCCTTCCACAGGCGGGGTCTTAGCGGGGAGCATTGATGGTTTCAAAAAACTATTAGATAAGCACCTGAACGACCAACAACATACAGGGATATACAATGTAATACTGACATATAATCACACACATAGGTTGGACTTGTGTCTTTTTTCAACCGCACCTATTATGTAACTATGTTATACTTACCTGCTCTATGCAGGGGTTTTGCACAGAGCATCCCAGATCCTCCTCTTCTCAAGTCCCTCGCTAGCGCACATGGCCCCTCCCTCCTGCCCAAACAGCAAGCAGCTTTCTATGGGCGCACCCAAGCCGAGCTGCTGCTTTGTGTGGCCATTCAGACATGGAGTCATGGCTCGGCCCTGCCCCCTCTCTCACCTCATTGGGTCACTTTTGGTTGACAGCAGCGGGAGCCAATTGTGCCCCCTATGTCTCAGCCAATCAGCCTTCATGTCTCTTGTGCAACATCACTGGATCGAAAGGGAGATCAGGCAAGTATTAGGGGGGCTGCCTTTAGAGCCACTTTAAATTAACCTCAGAACCTGTGTAATTAATATGTGTTCGATTGTAAAGTGGTTCTAAAGGTATCCCCCCATATACTTGCCTGATCTCCCTTTCGGTCCAGTGATGATGCACGAGAGCCACGAAGTCCAGGGACTCTCCTTCCTGCTTGGCTGAGACATAGCGGGAGCCATTGGCTCCCGCCGCTGTCAATCAAAGTCGTTGTCCCAATGAGGTGAGAGAGGGGATGGGGCTCGAGACACGACTCCATGTCTGAATGGCCACACAGGGCAGCGACTCTGCTTGGGTGCGCCAATAGCAAGCTGCTTGCTGTGGGGGCTGGAGGGAGGGACCAGGAGCGCCAGTAAAGGACCCAAGAAAAGGAGGATCTGGACTGCTCTGTGCAAAACCACTGAAAAAAAAAAAGTATAACATGTTTGTTATTTTTGAAAACGAAGGGGAAAATAAATACTTTAGTATCACTTTAATGCAGATAAGGCATTAAGTGAGTTTAATTACCACCTTAATCAGCCACAGAACCTGCATAATTAACGTTTGTTCAGTTTTATAGGGATGAGGTGGCAACCCTACCGCCATTGAAGTGTACAGGCAAGGAGGCCGTAGCTAGCTGCTCACCACTGAAACACCAGCAACAGGAATCGATAGATTCCGGCCGCTGCCATTTGCATTGTGGCAAAAGACCCATGTGAATTTAGCCTTATGCAGCGTACACACGAGCGGACTTCTCGTCGGACAGAACTCTGAAGGACCTTTCTACGGAGCTCCGCCGAAACGTACTTGCCTACACACGATCACACCAAAGTCCGATCGTTTAGAACGAGATGACGTAGGACCGGACTAGAAAAAGCAAGTTCAATAGCTAGTAGCCAATAGCTGGCCTTGCGTCGTTTTTGGTACTTCGGAACAGCATACAGACGAGCGGTTTTCTCTATAGGAACTGGTTCCGGAGGAAAGATTTGAAACATTTTCTATTTTTAGGTCCGTCAGAATTTTAGAAAGAAAAAGTCAGATGAAGCCCGTACACGATCGGAAATGTCCGATAGAATGATTCCGTCAGACCTTTTCTGCCGGAAAGTCCGGTCGTGTGTACAGGGCATTATACTGAAAAGAGATCTTCCATCAAGTTCACTAAGGAAATGTTTGCCAAGTGATGGATTACATCTGTTCCATGTGAGCAATAGATGGGCAACTAGTGGTAGAAGACCTAGAGCACATAATGACGTTTCAGTATGACTGCGCACTAATGATTTCATGGCTTCTGATTTTCTCGTTCAATATTTTTATTGAAATTTTGGAAACAAAATAAGAAAACAATAACACGTATTCATATCGCACGTGGTACAGTCAATAACAAATGAGTATAAATACAAGCATTAGAATGTTATAGTTCACATTATGATGCTTCGACATAACTTTTAAACAGATCATACAAACACTATAATCTAGGAATTTTTGAAGGTAATGACAATAAAAGCGAAAAATCCCACATGTATAGACTATTGCAACAACAGGTCAGGAGAAAAGAAAAGGGAGGAAGAAAAGAGAAAAGAGGGGAAAGGGAGAAAGAGAGGGGAGATGTTCTCCAGGTGATGGTCCGAACTGAAATGTAAACGTGTAAATAAATAATATACATTCAAGTGTCTCTTAGTAAGGTAACATTAGTGACTGGTCAAAGTCTGTGGGAAAATAATGCTTAACCCATGGTTGCCATATCTCTGTGAATTTGTTAATATTATTGTTTTCTATAGCAGTCATTTTAGCATATATAAGAGCTCTGTTCATTCTGTGTTTAGCTTCCGCAATTATCAAGGTTGGAGTCTTCCAGGCTTAGTTTGTTTAGCTGCTGTACTAATTTGGATAAATAATTGGAATTGATTACGAGTTAGGTTAGCAGGCTTTAAATTAACCACCTGAGACCCAGTATACGTCATATGACGTCTTTTTGGTCTCAGGGGGTATATCTGAATGATGCCTGTAGCTACAGACATCATTCAGATATTGCCGGTTTCAGCCGGCGATTCCCTGCACCATAAGAACGATCATAGCGGCTGTTCCGCCGCTTGATCGTTCTTACGGGCGGCGGGAGGGGGCGCCCTCCCGCCGCCCTCCGGTGCTTCTACCGACTCACCGCTTCCATCGGTGAGTCGGACTCGGGATCCGCCGGCACCGGATGATGATCATAGAGATTTCCGGCGGACCAGATGGTCGCCGGAGTCTCTATGATCGTTCGGAGGCCGGGCGCGATGTTATGACGTCACGCCCGGCCTCTGCATTCAAAAAACGGCGCCGCCTCCGCTGGGAAGCGGTGATAGTTTTTTTTTTTTTTTTGATTTTAGGCTTCCCAGCCTAGAGGTGAGAAGTGGGGTCTTATTGACCCCATATCTCACTGTAAATATGTCCGATCATGTAATATTCCTATTACAAGGGATGTTTACATTCCTTGTAATAGGAATAAAAGTAATCAAATATATATATATATTTTTTAAAGTTGTTGAACTAAAAAAATAAAGTAAAATGAACAATAAAAAGAAAAAAAAAAAAAAATTTAAAGCGCCCTGTCCCTGCGAGCTCGTACGCAGAAGCGAACGCATACGTAAGTCCCGCCCACATATGAAAACGGTGTTCAAACCACACATGTGAGGTATCGCCGCGAACGTTAGAGCGAGAGCAATAATTCTAGCCCTAGACCTCCTCTGTAACTCAAAATATGTAACCAGTAAAAAATGTTAAAGCGTCGACTATGGGGATTTTTAAATACCAAAGTTTGGTGCCATTCCACAAGCGCATGCAATTTTGAAGCGTGACATGTTGGGTATCTATTTACTCGGCGTATCTTCATCTTTCACATTATGCAAAAAAATTGGGCTAACTGTTTTTTTTTTTTTTTAAAGCAGGAAACTGTTTTTTTTTTCTGAAAAAAAACGCGTTCGAAAAATTGCTGCGCAAATACCGTGCGAGATAAAAAGTTGCAACGACCGCCATTGTATTCTTTAGGGTCTTTGCTAAAAAACATATATAATGTTTGGGGGTTCTAGTATTTTCTAGCAAAAAAATTTGGACTTTTACATGTAGGAGAGAAATGTCAGAATTGGCCTGGGTCTCAGGTGGTTAAGGAGTGCCAGAGCTGGGTCTGGAGATATAAAGCATTCCAAGGCTTTAGAGGCCATTGCGAAAATATTTTCCCAGAATTCTTGAGCTATCGGACAATGCCACCATATGTGGAAATGGGTACCTGGGGATGAACAGCCTCTAAAACGGCTTCTGATTTTCTAAAGAGTAATTGTAGAACACAGCCACTGATAAGATGGAAAGTAGATTCAACAAGACCTCCAGTTATTTAGTTGAACTGACAGTATTGCCAGTTAAATAAACACATTTTATTCATGCTGTTTGATTAAATAAGAATATCCAAGTGATGTTGAAGACAGTTATTTATGCTATCCAGTCATGAGACTCGTTAACGCTCCATGTTGACAGCAACAGATACAAAAACATTAAGAATTAAGAAGTATATTAAAAGAAAGCTTGTCATGTAACAAGAAAATTGCCCATTACCTTGTCTAGGTGAAGTGAGACACTAATTGTCAAAGCAATGGTTACCAGGCTTTAGTACGGGGACATTGCACATAGTCTTCTATGAAGGACTACCCATAAAAGTATGAAGATTTGATCTTAAGGCAAAACTTTAATTTTTAGTTTTGGATAGAGGGGAGAAGGATTAGAACACTTGTCAGTTTTCATTGCTGTCTGTGCCCCTGTTAAGAAGATTCCCCCCATTTTCTATTTGTCCTTTTACCATTATCATTGAAAGGTAAATTAAAAGAAAACAGCAGTCAAAAGCAAACATGCTTTATATTGGAGCTTACCAATTCTTAGATGTGATGACTGTATCAGGCCAGCCATACACGGTGCAAAAAACAGACAGTTCTGACAAAGGAATCGGCAATTATCTTCTCTGATTTAAAAAAATAAAATAAATTGCGTTAGTCTCCAAAAAATGATTGTAAACTCAATCCTTAATGTGACATGATACACTTTGTGCATAAAAAATTCCTAATACTTTTAAGTGATGAAATAAACAGTTCAGAAAATGTACAGAAAATGAATCCTTGTGGTAGATAAGTAAAAATCCAAAAGCTGATTAGACAGGGATTCCACCACCAGTCATGTAGCGCCTGTTAAATTTTCTTCTCCCGACACGGGGGCTGGGGGCGGGCGGGGGAAGACGGTGATTGTACCCAAGTTGATCGATCAGTTTGGTACCTTCAGCCTGCCCATTAACAGTTCGAATCTATGCTGAACCGGCCGAGATTCAAACCGCGTATGGCTGGCCTTAGTTTCCTTTTCTGAAAAAAAGAAAGGTATTGACACGATTGGGAGCTGTGGGTAGCTGCTCACCCCGGGTTTGGATAGAAAAAGAAAAGATTCTCCCTGTGTGGTGGGGTTTTTAGGCAGCAATACGTCTGATACAAGTTATCAAACGAGTATGTTCAGTGAGAGACCAATTCCGTCCAGATCAATTTTAGAAAGTTTATTCAAATTTAAAAATAGAGTGACACATAAAAAGATGTAAAACACAAGCCCATACAGAATAAAAAATGCAAATACAGTACACAAAATATAATAGGCTAACAGGTAACACCTGACCCCTCAACTGATATTGTCAGAAGTGGTGGTTTTGTAAGATGTGACCAAAAAAGACTGACGCGTTTCGACCTGTTTGTATCGGTCTTCCTCGGAGTGTTTTTGGTCAGTATATGTGTAGTGTCTGGGATAGTCTTCTGTATGGGTACTCATAAAAATCCCATCGTCATTCCACCTCTGCAGAAGGCTCAGCACGCTCCAGGCACTCCTTTGAAATTTCAACCACTCTGGAGATTTCAATCTGATCTCCCTAAGGCTGCTGTGTTCAGGCTAAGAGCCCTACGTATTTCCATCCTGCGGCCCATGTGATTCTATCCAACATTTGAAGGAGTCCGTCGCTGTGGGTGTTCCATTACTGGCCCTTTTTCTCCCTCCCCCTTCCGGCCGTACCCCCGGGGGGCCGTCCTGGGGTTCCTCTCTGGCGAGTCAGTTTCAAGTGTGACTCTTCGTAAGCCACATACGGCCTGGACAACCTGCTGTGCCTTGATCCACCAGTGGGAGTCAAATTTGGAAGCCACCGGGAAGGACGATGGGATTTTTATGAGTACCCATACAGAAGACTATCCCAGACACTACACATATACTGACCAAAAACACTCAGAGGAAGACCGATACAAACAACAGGTCGAAACGCGTCAGTATTTTTTGGTCACATCTTACAAAACCACCACTTCTGACAATATCAGTTGAGGGGTCAGGTGTTACCTGTTAGCCTATTATATTTTGTGTACTGTATTTGCATTTTTTATTCTGTATGGGCTTGTGTTTTACATCTTTTTATGTGTCACTCTATTTTTAAATTTGAATAAACTTTCTAAAATTGATCTGGACGGAATTGGTCTCTCACTGAACATACTCGTTTGATAACTTGTATCAGACGTATTGCTGCCTAAAAACCCCACCAAACAGGGAGAATCTTTTCTTTTTCTAGTTTCCTTTTCTAGGTTTTCTTCCTTCTATTTTCATCTGGTGATCTGGTCAGTAAGTCTGTTATTGTTCAAAAGGAAAGCTCTCTTGCAGTTACAGGGATCAAACACATCATTTTACACTTGCAGGGGTGCTTAAAATGCTTTTATTTATGTGAAAATGTTATCCCATAAGGAAAAATAGTTTCCTTTCCTTGTTTCCTGTAACTGATTATAAAGTATTACTTGGAGTTCAGCTTTAATTTGTTAGTGTATTTAAATCTGCTAGTCCATCTAACACTCCCCTTCCCCCAGACTGGCACTGCTGCTGTCCAAATGTGCCCTTGTGCTCCTTCATCCAGAGTGGGGACACTCTCTAATACAGAAGGTGTGTTACTAGCCAGATCACAAAGTGAAAACAGAGGGGGAAAAAACGAATACAGTCACTACACTAAAGATTGGTAAGGAAGAATGTATTACATTTTTGGTTTTGGCTTAAATACTGCCTAAAAGTGAATCATCAGAAGCAAAGCCCTCTTCCTATCTTTCTAGAGGCCTTTCCGCCCTGGCTGGGCGATTGTCCTCCCTGTTATTGTGAATTCTGCTCTGTCACGATGATAGTAAAAGTTTCTATTTCAGTGTGAAATGCCCGCTACCTGCGGAGACCAATATTTGATGTTAAGGACTTTGCTGAATACTGCATGACTTCAGCAAATGAGATGTGAGGAATAGTTTCATGGCTATTTATATTATTAAAGTGGGCCTACCAGCTATTTTCTGCCGGAGAGTAATTTAATTTAGTCTTCTATTTTCTATTCCAGCTGTATCATTTTTGTTTGAAGTTCATCTCTAAAGATATGTTTAAAGCTTAGATGGTTTCCTTGCTTAGCTGTCAATATTAACAGGATCTGGTGATATGAACAGTTGTATGTGCCTTTTGCCCTGTTCACAGACATCAAACTGAGCAATCCACCAACATCCGCTTTGGAGCAGCTCTTCTTGTCCCCCCCCCCCCCCCCCCCAAGCACCGACAAAGTGGATGGTGCAGGAAATTTTATCCTAACATTTTTATTGATTTTATGCATTAGCAGGATACATAAACCGAGTTGCATATGAAGAAAATTAAATGCATATAAAAGCATGCAACGTAAAGAGTTTTTGTTATTGAAATGGAGACCTTCAGACAAATGTGAGCATAATTAGAGGAATGAATAAAGAAAACAAGTGAAATAAAAGAGCATAAAGAGTGAAATAAACAAGTGGGTTAACCAATAACTAAATACAATTCTTATCAAAAAAAGTATTCAAATATAAGCTGTTACTTTTAAACCCTAGAATTTTTTTTTTTGCTATGCGTAGAGTGGTGGATTTTAGAACCCCTGTCTGTGTCACAGCATAGGAGAGCACCTGTCTATTTGTTTTGGTGGGCATTATCAGAAAGTGATGGGAAATCCCAAAATATTGAGTTGTCACTGGAACAGAAGCAGAGGGGAAATTTATTTATGGGGACACTTGTCTCAGTGATATATGTTTAAAGGGTTACTAAACCCAGGACCCTGCATTCACTATACAGGGGGTCCCCGACTTACGAACGCCCGACCTACGAACATCCCCTACTTACGAACCGGGCGATGCGGGGACCCTCCGCCATTTTCCGCCGTCCTGCGCATGCGCGGCCAGGCGGAGCCTCGGAAAATGACAGCAAATTTCGGAAATGTCCGTAATTTGCCACGCATGCGCAGAACGGCATTAGACGGAACATCGGAAATGTCCGTAATTGTTGGTCTGCGCATGCGCGGCCGACTTACGAACAATTCCGAGATAAGAACAGGCGGCCAGTCCCTAACGAGTTCGTAACTCGGGGACCCCCTGTATCTGGTCTCCCACAGTACACAGAACATAAACTGCTAAATACCTTTTCTCATCAGCAGTATATAGCAGTCTTGTGACTTCTATCAGTGTCTGGTTAAAGCTTGTAGGAGGAGTTTTCAGTCTCCTCTGACTGTCCTTTGAGGCTGCAGGACCCCTGACCCTTTGGACAGTGCTGATTGGCTCTGTGCTGATCACATGCACCCTCCCAAGAGGGAAAAAAAAACTCTAGCAATACACACCAAACTGAGCATGTGCAGAATGACTCCAAAATGCTCTGTACTGTTAGGAGATGATGGCTTGGCCACAGTAAAAGAAGGGGAGGATCAGAGAAGACAGGATCAAACAGGCTTTTTACTATTACTTTTACAACTATCAATAAGGTTCCAAGAGTACTCAAACTGAGAAACGAAAGTACACTGAGGAAGCCTAACTAAAGGAGGGGAAAACAAGGTATATAGTGTTAAAAAATTTGACAAGACAAAAGTAACATGAAGGGAAGCTGGTCATGTCGCTATCAGTGTCCATGAATGCCGCTTATCAGTGCCACCCATAAGTACCCATCAGTGCAGCCTTTCAGTGGCCATCAGTGAAGGAGAAGACTTCCTTATTTACAAAATTTTATAACAGAAACAAAGAAAAAACAACATATTTTCTTTTCAACATTTTTGGTATTTTTTTTTATTTGTTTAGCAAAAAAAAAAAAAACAAAGGTGATCAAATTCCACCAAAAGAAAGCTCTATTTGTGGGAACAAAATTATAAAAATTTTGTTTGAGTACAGTGTAGCATGACCGGGCAATTGTCATTTAAAAAGTGACAGCGCTGATTTGCTTAGGTAGGAAGAGTGGAAAGTTCCCAGTATTGAGGTGGTTAAGATAAAAAATAACTTCTGCCTTTTAGAACCACTTTAACCCTTTTCTGCTTTTTTCATAGCAAAAAAAAAAAATGGTTTGGGCTTTAGATAAGCTAAAACGAATTTGCAGAAATCAGTTTTCACGTTAATATGAAAGAGTCTCTTTCTGTTGGTGAGTGTCAGTGAAATAAAATTAAATCTACTGTCAGTCATTGTCCATGATCACAGTATACACTTTCATTTTATAACATCCACATTGTAGTAATAAATACAAACACGTTATTATTATTATACAGGGTTTATATAGTGCTAGTAGTTTTGAACAGTGCTTTACAATGTTAGGACAGACAGTACTATTACAATACAATTCAATACAGGAGGAATCAGAGGGCCCTGCTCATTAGATATCTTTAACAATCCAATATAAGCTTACTTGGAAAACCTCCTTTCATGTTGTGAATGTTGCCTGTCTGCTGGCCTTCTTTCCACATATTCCTGGTTTTCTTGCATGCTTTGCAGATTCTTTGTTCTTTACTTTAAATTTCAAAGGACTACATATCCCATAGTACTTTGTCTGCAAGCTGTGATTCCTGTAGTGACTCGGCCTTGTGAAACTCCTCCTTAGTATCTTGTAGTTCAGAAGACAGTGACACTCTGTGAAATGTAGGACACAGTAGTGCATAGTCACAGGACATAGTGAATACATGTTCTAGAATTCACAGAAGTAAATGTTTGGGGATCTTAAAGAGGAAGTAAACTCTGATGGGTTTACTTCCTCTTTGTTTCCCTGCAAAGGTAAAGCATAATGGACTACTATGCATCGCATAGTAGTCCATTATGTGTCACTTACCTGACACAGGAGCCAGCGAAGTCACCGCTGTCCCCTTGTGTATGGAGCCTCCATCTTCTTGGTGGGTCTCGCGGCTCCGGAATTCGACAGAGGATGCATTGCGCACGGGAGTCGCCACTCGCGGCATATCACCGTTGACAGTGGCTCGCTCAGCGGTGCCTGTCTTTTGGCAAATATCTCCTAAACCGTGTAGGTTTAGGAGATATTTCTTGGACCTACAGGTAAGCCTTAATCTAGGCTTCCTTGTAGGTCAAAGTGGTTTGTAAGGGTCTACAACCACAACTACAACTACAACTTACTTACATTTTAGGATTATTATTATTCAGCATTTGAATATCCCTGACAGTTTGTGCAGCGCTTTACAAAATAAAGTTAAACCTTAGTTACAATACAATTCAACACTAGAGTCGTCAAAGGGCTCTTCTGTTTAGAGTTTACAATCTAAGAGGGAGATTGTTCAGATCAATAGGAGTAGGCTAGAAATAATTGAGATGCAAGGTAGATGTTATATCATTTTGTATGTTTATCCTTTGGCTTCATGACTTTGACACAGATCCTGGTAATTTTGTCAGCTAATATAGTTGCTGCTGCCAGACTGTGTACACAGCTAGTGGTTCTTCATGTAGTGAAGCTAAAAGCTCAGCAGGTCTTTTAAAGTAGGTCAGCGTTTGCAGGGTACACATTTCTCTTATGACAAGTTCTCTTTAGGTTGCAGAAAGGCATAGTAGAATCTCATCATTTAACCACTTCAGCCCCGGACCATTTGGCAGCCAAAGGACCAGAGGTCTTTTTTCAATTTCGCACTGCACTACTTTAACTGGTAATTGCGCGGTCATGCAATTTTGTAACCAAACGAAATTTGCGTCCTTTTCTTCCCACAAATAGAGCTTTCTTTTGATGGTATTTGATTGCCTCTGTGATTTTTATTTTTTTTGCGATATAAACGGAAAAGGAGCGAAAATTTTGAAAAAAAAAGAGATTTTCTACTTTTTGTTATAAAAAAAAATCTAATAAACTCAATTTTAGTCAAACATTTGGGCCAAAATGTATTCAGCCACATGTCTTTAGTAAAAAAAATGCCAATAAGCGTATATTTATTGGTTTGCGCAAAAGTTATAGCGTCTACAAACTAGAGTACATTTTCTGGAATTTACACGGCTTTTAATTTATGACTACCTATCTCATTTCTTGAGGTGCTAAAATGGCAGGGAAGTACAAAACCCCCCCAAATGACCCCATTTTGGAAAGTAGACACCCCAAGCTATTTGCTGAGAGGCATGTTGAGCCCATTGAATATTTTTTTTTTTAGTCCCAAGGGATTGAATAAAGACAAAAAAAAAAAAAAAAAAAATTTTTTTTTCATAAAGTTGTCACTAAATGATATATTGCTCACACATGCCATGGTTATATGTGGAGATGCACCCCAAAATACATTTTGCTGCTTCTCCCGAGTATGGGGATACCACATGTGTGGGACTTTTTGGGAGCCTAGCCGCGCACGGGGCCCCGAAACCCAATCAACGCCTTCAGGGTTTCTAAGGGTGCAAATTTTTGATTTCACTCCTCACTACCTATCACAGTTTTGAAGGCCATAAAATGCCAAAATAGCACAAAACCCCCCCAAATGACCCCATTTTGGAAAGTAGACACCCCAAGCTATTTGCTGAGAGGCATGTTGAGTACATGGAATATTTTATATTTTGCCACAAGTTGAGGGAATATTACAAACTTTTTTTTTTTTGCCCAAAGTTGTCACTAAATGATATATTGCCCACACATGCCATGGGCATATGTGGAATTACACCCCAAAATACATTCTGCTGCTTCTCCTGAGTACGAGGATACCACATGTGTGGGACTTTTTGGGAGCCTATCCGCATACGGGACCCCGAAAACCAAGCACCGCCTTCAGGATTTCTAAGGGCATAAATTTTTGATTTCACTCCTCACTACCTATCACTACCTATCACAGTTTTGAAGGCCATAAAATGCCAAGATAGCACAAAACCCCCCCAAATGACCCCATTTTGGAAAGTAGACACCCCAAGCTATTTGCTGAGAGGCATGTTGAGCCCATTGATAATTTTTTTTTTTAGTCCCAAGTGATTGAATAAAGACAAAAAAAAAAAAAAAAAAAATGTATTCAAAAAGTTGTCACTAAATGATATATTGCTCACACATGCCATGGTTATATGTGGAATTGCACCCCAAAATACATTTTGCCACTTCTCCTGAGTACGGGGATACCACATGTGTGGGACTTTTTGGGAGCCTAGCCGCGTACGGGGCCCCGAAACCCAAGCACCACCTTCAGCATTTCTAAGGGTGTCAATTTTTGATTTCACTCCTCACTACCTATCACAGTTTCGAAGGCCATAAAATGCCAAAATTGCACAAAACCCCCCCAAATGACCCCATTTTGGAAAGTAGACACCCCAAGCTATTTGCTGAGAGGCATGTTGAGTACATGGAATATTTTATATTTTGCCACAAGTTGCGGGAATATTACAAACTTTTTTTTTTTTGCCCAAAGTTGTCACTAAATGATATATTGCCCACACATGCCATGGGCATATGTGGAATTACACCCCAAAATACATTCTGCTGCTTCTCCTGAGTACGGGGATACCACATGTGTGGGACTTTTTGGGAGCCTATCCGCATACGGGACCCCGAAAACCAAGCACCGCTTTCAGGATTTCTAAGGGCATAAATTTTTGATTTCACTCCTCACTACCTATCACTACCTATCACAGTTTTGAAGACCATAAAATGCCAAGATGGCACAAAACCCCCCCAAATGACCCCATTTTGGAAAGTAGACACCCCAAGCTATTTGCTGAGAGGCATGTTGAGCCCGTTGAATATTTTTTTTTTTAGTCCCAAGTGATTGAATAAAGACAAAAAAAAAAAATAAAAAAAATTTATTCAAAAAGTTGTCACTAAATGATATATTGCTCACACATGCCATGGTTATATGTGGAATTGCACCCCAAAATACATTTTGCTGCTTCTCCTGAGTATGGGGATACCACATGTGTGGGACTTTTTGGGAGCCTAGCCGCGTACGGGGCCCCGAAACCCAAGCACCGCCTTCAGGATTTCTAAGGGTGCAAATTTTTGATTTCACTCCTCACTACCTATCACAGTTTCGAAGGCCATAAAATGCCAAAATAGCACAAAACCCCCCCAAATGACCCCATTTTGGAAAGTAGACACCCCAAGCTATTTGTTGAGAGGCATGGTGAGTATTTTACAGCTCTCATGTGTTTTTGAAAATGAAGAAAGTAAAAAAAAAAAAAATTTTTTTTTTTTCTTTTTTCAATTTTCAAAACATTGTGACAAAAAGCGAGATCTGCAAAATACTCACCATACCTCTCAGCAAATAGCTTGGGGTGTCTACTTTCCAAAATGGGGTCATTTGGGGGTGGTTTGTGCCATCTGGGCATTCCATGGCCTCCGAAACTGTGATTGGCAGTGAGGAGTGAAATAAAAAAATTACACCCTTAGAAAGCCTGAAAGCGGTGCTTGGATTTTGGGGTCCCGTACGCGGCTAGGCTCCCAAAAAGTCCCACACATGTGGTATCCCCGTACTCAGGAGAAGCAACAGAATGTATTTTGGGGTGTATCTCCACATATGCCCATGGCATGTTTGAGCAATATATCATTTAGTGACAAGTTTTTGTAAAAAAAAAATATTTTTTTTTTTTTTTTTTTCATTATTCAATCTCTTGGGACCAAAAAAAAAAATATTTAATGGGCTCAACATTGCTCTCAGCAAATAGCTTGGGGTGTCTACTTTCCAAAATGGGGTCATTTGGGGGGGGTTTGAACTGTCCTGGCATTTTATGCACAACATTTAGAAGCCTATGTCACACGTCACCCACTCTTCTAACCACTTGAAGATAAAGCCCTTTCTGACACCTTTTGTTTACATGAAAACATATTTTTTTTTTGCAAGAAAATTACGTTGAACCCCCAAACACTATATATATTGTTAAAGCAAAGGCCCTACAGATTAAAATGGTGGGTGTTGCATTTTTTTTTTCCACACAGTATTTGCGCAGCGATTTTTCAAACGCATTTTTTGTGGAAAAAATACACTTTTTTTTATTTTAATGCACTTAAACACACTATATTGCTCAAATTTTTGATGAAATAAAAAATATGATCTTAGGCCGAGTACATGGATACCAAACACGACATGCTTTAAAATTGCGCACAAACACGCAGTGGCGACAAACTACATACATTTTTAAAAGCCTTTAAAAGCCTTTACAGGTTACCACATTAGATTCACGGAGGAGGTCTACTGCTAAAATTACTGCCCTCGATCTGACCTTCGCGGTGATACCTCACATGCATGGTGCAATTGCTGTTTACATATGACGCCAGACCAACGCTTGTGTTCGCCTTTGCGCAAAAGAAGGGGGGGCCGGGGGGCTTTTTTTTTTTTTTTTTTTTTAGTTTTTCTTTTTATTTAGCTTTTTTATTTTATTTTTAAACTGTTCCTTCCATTTTTTTTTTCTTAGTTGTCATTTTTATTGTTATCGCAGGGAATGTAAATATCCCCTATGATAGCAATAGGCAGTGACAGGTACTCTTTTTTTGAAAAAATTGGGGTCTATTAGACCCTAGATCTTTCCTGTGCCCTCAAAGCATCTGACCACACCAAGATCGGTGTGATAAAATGCTTTCCCAATTTCCCAATGGTGCGGTGGGTATGCCCACCATTAGAATACCTCCCTTCATCCACCCACTTCTAATGATGGGCATACATGCACCATTTATATATGCCGAAGCATGGGGGCATCCTCCCGCAAAAAAAAGTTATGCCACGTACACATGGTCGGACTTTTTTCGACCGTATGTACGTGGCATTAGGAGCAAAATCGCTCCTCCGCCCTCTGCTGCCCCCATGCTTCGGCATATATGCTCTTTTTTTTAACTGTGGTGGTGAAATCACCTCCTACAGCGTTGGAGTCGCGGCTTTATGTATCGTGGGAGCAAACGCTGTTGCTGTCAAGATAAATAAATCCACGCTGCAACTGAATGGCGTACCTGCTAAGCAAATAATGGTTAACATTAAAACAAAGTAACATTAGAGTATAACAGTAAGACCTTACCATACCATACCTGCAAAGCAAATACCAAAAAAAAAAACATAGTAAAAAATAAAACATTTTGTTAACGCAACCGGTGCCTAAAATATATATATGCCGAAGCATGGGGGCATCCTCCCGCAAAAAAGTTATGCCACGTACACATGGTCGGACTTTTTTCGACCGTATGTACGTGGCATTAGGAGCAAAATCGCTCCTCCGCCCTCTGCTGCCCCCATGCTTCGGCATATATGCTCTTTTTTTAAACTGTGGTGGTGAAATCACCTCCTACAGTGTTGGAGTCGCGGCTTTATGTATCGTGGGAGCAAACGCTGTTGCTGTCAAGATAAATAAATCCGCGCTGCAACTGAATGGCGCACCTGAAAACAAAAAAAATGGTTAACAATAAAACATACCTGAAAAGCAAGCATGATAAAAACATAATAAAACATTGCAGAATAGAATAGAGTAAAAAAGAGCAACAATAGAGAGAGAACAATAAAACGACAACTATTTTTGGTTTTTTATTTTATATTTTTTTTGGGGTTTTTTATTTTTTGTACTTTTTTTTTTTATTTTTATTTTTTACACTTTTTTTTTAAACTATAACTATAATTTTAACTGTAACGGTCGGGTCTCAAAATGCGATGGCATTCTTGAGACCCTGTAACTATAATTTTAACTGCAACGGTCGGGTCTCAAAATGCGATGGCATTCTTGAGACCCTGTGAAAGTGTATCCTAGCCTGTGAAATGCTGTACCCTACGCTAATACCTCACTAGTTCGTGGTAGCGTTCAAAGCATTCACCAACGCAGAGACCAGGATTGTCAGGACAGCGTGGACAATAATAACGGGTGTCACGCCTAAATCCGCGCTTGCTACAGACACGACATCTTCTTTGGGGGGCTCGTTGGGTAGGGGTACTCTGGAGGACATGAGGATAATGCCTCTCATGCAGCCGGCTTACTGCATTTGGTAGGGGATGGTGAGGTGTGGAATCGCCTGGATACAGGAGTTCCATGACAACCGCTCCCTGGAATTCAAGGAAGGGTAACGTCCCGCCTGAAGCTCCGTATAGCACATGAGCATTCAGCAAAGCCAATTGGAATAAATAAATAGACACTTTTTTGTACCAGCGTCTAGCCTTACGGACAACTAGGTACGGCGCCAACAACTGGTCGTTGAGGTCCACCCCCCCCATATTAAGGTTGTATTCGTGGATACAGAGGGGTTTCGTCACAACACCAGCCGCCGTACGAATTTGGACTGTCGTGTCTGCATGAAGGGAGGTAAGAACGAAAACATTCCTATTATCCCTCCACTTCACAGCGAGCAAGTTATTACACTTCAAGCAGGCTCTCTCCCCCAGCCTAAGACGGGAATCTACAAGCCGCTGGGGAAAGCCCCGGCGATTAGGTCGCACGGTGCCACATGCTCCAATCTGATGATCAAACAAGTGACTAAAAAGTGGCACGCTCGTGTAATAATTGTCCACGTACAAGTGGTACCCCTTTCCGAATAAGGGTGACACCAAGTTCCACACTATCTTGCCAGCGCTCCCTATGTAATCTGGACAGTTCTCCGGCTCTACGTGACTATCTTTTCCCTCATAAACCGAAAAGCTCCACGTATAGCCTGTTGCCCTGTCACAGAGCTTGTAGAGCTTGACCCCGTATCTGGCACGCTTGCTGGGAAGGAACTGTTTGAAAGACAAGCGGCCAGAAAACTTAATCAGGGACTCGTCAACGCAGACAACTTGATTGGGCGTAAACAAGGCTGCAAAACATTGGTTGAAGTGGTTTATGAGGGGCCGAATTTTGTAGAGCCGATCAAATTCAGGGTCTCCACGAGGACGACAAAGTTCATTGTCACTGAAGTGCATGAACCGCAAGATCTGTTCGTATCGTGCCCTGGACATGGAGGCAGAGAACACGGGCATATGGTGGTGCGGTGAGGTGGACCAATAAGACCTCAGCGTCGGGAATTTGTGTATGCCCATGTTGAGGGAAAGGCCCAGAAAGGTCTTAAATTCGGAAACCGTAATTGGTTTCCAATCTCTGGCAAGGGAAGGCACTTGGGGATTAGCGGCGATGTGTTGACCAGCGTATATATTACTTTGGTCCACAATAGATCTATAGAGATCTTCCGTGAAAAACAGCGAATAAAAATCGGATGGCTTAAAATCAGCTGTTTCCACCTGAATACCGGGTTGGCCAGTGAATGGGGGAAGTACGGGTTCTGCAGAAGTGGTGGGCACCCAATCAGGATTGGCGAATTCTGCAGGAAGGACACTATGTGATCGACGGGCCTGCCTTTGTCTTCTTCTTGGTGGCAGCGGGACACTACTTGTGCTTGCCACCTCGCCAGCTTGAACTGCACTTATGGGACTCGCCACGTCACCAAGTGTTACTGCAGTGCTGGTTTGACTACGTCCAGGGTGTACTAGGCCGCTGGTGCTTGCCAGTTCACCAGAAGGAATAGCGGCGCTAGTACTTCTCTGCTCCATACGAGAGACCTGCGGTTCCTGCACCTCAACAACATCAGAAGATCGGGATCGGGTACGCCTGACCTTAGCAGGGACCACACCTTCGTCGCCAGAGCTATCTGTCATGGAGCCGCTGTCGTCTACTGGATCGTATTCTGAGCCTGATTCTGACAGATGAGTGACCTCCTCTTCACTATCTGACATACTCAGAAACAAGTAGGCCTGTTCACTAGTGTACTTGCGATTTGCCATTTTGGGCTCTAAATTTAGTAGTACACTAGTGAGATTCACAGGAAAAAAAAAAAAAAAAAAAAAAAAAAAAAAAAAGCTCCTAGGCTGCTGGCGAATGAATCAAAACGCTACCAAAAAAACTGTTAGCGATCGCAGGGATCAGGCCTGACTCTGCGAACGCTGCAGTTATGTGTGCTTAGTGTTTTGGAAGTGACAGTGATCGATCGATACTGCACTTGGGTGGGCTGGGCTGGGCTGGGCGGAGGGGGAAAACGCAGGTGCTAGCAGGTATCTGGGCTGATCCCGCTAACAATGCGTTTTTTGGAACCCTAAACTGCTGGGACGCTAGTATAGATCTGATCAGATCAGATATTGATCTGTTCAGATACTATACCACTAAGGGAGGTGTATGCTTTGCGCGTGGGTGTTTGCGGTACTGGCACTAACCTGGGGCGACGCAGACCTTATTTGACCCTAACACCTAATTGATATCACCCGCCGGGCGATCAGGGGGTTAAACCGATAGTTGGGTAATAAATGGCGGGTGCCCTGACAGTATAAAAAAACAAGCTAACTAACCAGCGTCACCCGTAACAGTTATACGGTGATCACTGGTGAAAGGGTTAACTAGGGGCAATCAGGGGGTTAAAACCTTTATTAGGTAATATATGGGGGTACCTGACGATATATAAAAACCTGACGGGGGACCTAAATAACTAAATAACTAACTGGCTAACCAGCGTCACCAGTGACACTTATACTGTGATCACTGGTGAAAGAGTTAACTCTAGGGGCAATCAAGGGGTTAAAACCTTTATTTAGGTTGTAATATGGGGGTACCTGACCTATAAACCTATTTATAATCCTATATAAACCTGGCGGTTACCTAAAAAAAAAAAAACTGGCTACCTAGCGGCACCAGTGACACTAATAGAGCGATCAAAAAAAAACGATCGCTTAGTGACACTGGCAAAAGGGGGTGAAAGGGTTACCTAGGGGGCAATCAAGGGGTTAAACCTTTATTGGGGGGGGGGTAGGGGGCTACCTTGGACCTAAAGGGGCCTAAAACTAACTGCCCTGACAGTTATTGCAGTCACACTGACACTAAATGCAGTGATCAGTAAAATAAATGATCACTGCAATCAGTGACACTGTGACAGGGGGGGCAGGGGGTGTTCTGGGGGGTGATCAGGGGGTGACAGGGGGGTGAAATGTGTGCCTATGTGTACCTGGTGTCAGTGTAGTGTTTGTGCACTTACTTGATGTCTTCTCCGCTCGGCGTCCCGGTCAGAAAGACCGACACGAGGAGCGTGACATCACTTCCCCTTGCCTGTGTTTACAATTACACAGGAAGGGGAAGGAAGCGGACGAATCCCATTGGCCAGAGCGATCGGGAGGGGGTGGCCAGAAACGACTGGCCGTTACCTCGTCCCGCATCGCTTCTGAAGCCATCCCGACCGTCCCCGCCGGCGGAGGGGGGTCCGATCGGACCCCCCAACCGCCGGAAGAATGTCACGTACAGGTACGTGATTCTGCCTGTACGTGCCATTCTGCCGACGTATATATACAGGGGGCGGTCGGGAAGTGGTTAAATAAAAAACCTACAATGAGGCTATTGTAATATGTAGGCCGATTTATGTAGGATATTATATATGTGTACACATACAGTACAGTGCCTGGGTATGTGAGGCACGGCCTGTTAAGCTAATTACGCATTCCAAAGGGGATACTGACCAAACAATATTTACTCCACATATCAAAGGGGACAGATAGCACAGAGTCGCTATGTTGATAATATGCAATAATGCAAATTAGGGCAGTTTATGACTGCAGTTGTTTACGGCTAGGGGTCATTATCTGTCAATCTGAAAGACAGAAGCAGATCAAAGGCCTAATGAAAATGGACAATCGAGTTGCTCAGTCCTTCGGTGTATAAGCTGGCAATCGTTCTTTTTTTTTTTTTCATTCTCCATGAAGGCGACTGAAGGAACACATTTACTCTGTTGGATTTTGTCATCTGTTGCAAGTATCTTATGGACTTTGTTCTGTCTGAGGTTTCAATAAATGCATCTCTCTGAAAGAATCGGGTTGCTGCTGGAAATTACTCATATCGTACTAATAACTAATTATCTACCTACTAAACTATATCACTACAGAGGCTACCTGGTATAAAAAATGTATAACTGTACATAGCTGAGGGGAAGGCACCTAAAGCTGGGGAGCCAGTACTCTGAGTAGATAATCTTGGACCGGTCTTCCTTCCCTCGCTATTGGTGAGGTGGTGCGGCATCAACATAGAACCATTACCTTGTCCTTAGAGCAAAAATATAATAAAAATATAACCTGCTTTGGATAGGTAGGCTATTTTTTACTTTACCTTGGGGGAAATGTCCTTTCACATTCAACGCAACATGAAGTTAGAGGAACTACCTGGGGACATTTTTTCCCAGAACAGATGTCCCCAGTGGAAGTTTCCCCTTAAAGTTATTGTAAATCAATTTTAGTCGCCTTTTAAGTGATCACATTCCCTCTGTTCTCAGCTGCATAAGAGCTGGGGGGAGGAGAAGCAGCAGCACACTGAGCTTCCCAGTGAATGGCTGTGCAACAGGGACATGCCAGGACAAGTCTGATCATTGGAGGAGAGCACAATTAGTTGTGTTTCTTCTACCTTTTTTCAGTCAAGGCACCCTTTAAAATGACACACAATCTCGAGGCACCTCTTTCTAAATTTAAAAAAATTAAACGAATAATTTTGCATAATGCAGCAACATCCACATGCATAGGACACCCAACATTAGCTGTGATTTATTCTTCCAAAGCAAATAAACCTTTGCTCACTGGTACTGATTAGTATTCCAATGTTTCTCTTCTTCCTCAGTTAATCTCCTTCACTCAGCTAATGTGACCCTGGTGAGGCAGGATAGGGGCGGGGGAGGGGGCAAATATATTTGCTGCGCAGGTGCCTGACATGCTGATCAACTGATGACCTCATTAGTTGTTAGGACACCTAACCTGTGGCTTTGTGTAACTAATAGGCAGGCTTGATCCACCCACAGATTTGTATACAGTTTATGGGCAATTTCTAGGTATTTTGCCAAGGCACCCCTGAGGCTGGGTTCACACTGCTGCGGTGCGGGAGATCGCATATGATTCGCACCGCACTGCAGTTCAAATCATATGCGATCTCTGTGCGATGCAAATTCAACCATACAGATAGTATGGCTGAATTTGCATCGCATTCGGCCCAAAATCGGACAGGACCCTTTTTTCGGTCCGCAGCAGAATCGGATCGCATGGGTGTTCTCACCATGCGATCCGATTCCTGTCCGAGTTTGCAGATCACACTGCGATATGCGAGCTGATATGGGGGTGTCATTAACATTTCATTGACATTCCCAGCAGCTCGCATAGGGCAGTGTGAACTGCCGACGGGAGACATGCGGTGCGGGAACCCGCAGTAGATTTGCAGCGTTCTTGCACCGCAGCAGTGTGAACCCAGCCTGAAGGCACCCTGGTTGAAAAAGGCAGCGCTGGAGAACTGACCACGGTGTGCTCCTGCTTAGTGTGGTCAGTTTTTAATAGGAAAGCAAGAGGACTGGCAGGAACACCAGGGATTTCACACAAAGGAAACAATACAAAGAGAACAGGACACTTTCTCACACAAGTACATGGTATAGCAGGCACATATCCGGAATATGATGTGTTGGAGTAACAAATGCTTCTCTTGTTCTGGAGATAACTCCAACATTCTGAATGTCCCCTCACTTTCTTTTTCAATAACAGTAGTCACCAGTACAAATGGTCCTTTTTTTACACAGGCCTTTTTTTTTTATCTTGCCCGTCTGAACATAAACCCCCTTCACCTCCATCCTGCCATTATAAGTGACCAGTACATTAACCCATTCTCTTCCTCCTCACTCTGCGTATGACCTATACATAAATGTATCTAGTGCACCATTCTTAAGCTCTGTGTTTTACCACCCTCATTACTAGCATCCTCTTAATTTCCCAAAAATTGTGACAAAAATGATCACCTTGGGGTGTCTGCTTTACTAAAAAAGGGTAATTTCGATGGCTTTACTATTCTGGCATTTTTATTTTAAAAGAGTAAGGGAAACGTTGTTTTTTTTTTGTTTTTTTTTTCTCCCAAGATGTTTGGTCTTTTTTCCTTTTTATAGTAAAAGAAAAACCTAGTGGTTATTAATTGCCCCCAAAAGAAAGCTCTATCTGTCTCAAAAAAATAATTATAATCTAAAACACATTCGGTTAGTGTTGCATGACAGTAATTGTAGGTTAAACTGTCAGAGTGCTGAAAACTGGGCTGGTAATGAAGGGGTATTACAGGCTGGTACTTAAGTGGTTATGGAATAAATACACTGTTGGAAAAAATACGCTGTTTGCTCCTCATACCATCAGCAGGCCTAAAATCACCATTTCTATGCAGCACATGCCTTGTGTGTCGAGTGCAAAATGTTGGGGGTAGGTCTATTATAAGTTTACAGCAGTGTCTGATGCCACAGTATATGATGGAAAGAATCCTCCATCGTCTCTGTAATTTGCACACATTTTTATTCCTGCAGACCAGTTGTCGGCTAGCACATGCAAAAGAGTGCTGGGGGTTTATTTATTTTTCATAATTCTATATGCAGAGACCCCCTTGTCTTCAGGTTCCTTTATTGGGAAATGTGTACTGGCAGAACTGTTAATACAGTGGAACCTTGGATTACGAGCAAAATCCGTTCCAGGAGAATGCTTGTAATCCAAAGCACTCGCATATCAAAGCGAGTTTCCCCATAGAAGTCAATGGAAACGAAGAGAATTCTTTCCACATTGACTTCTATTGTAAACAGTACCGCTAGTGGCCAGAGGTGGGGCGCCGGAAAGACTCGCAAATACTTGGAGACCGTTTGGAGCCACTTGGATGCACCCGGAAAGCCTTGAAGACGTTTGGAAACACTCAGGAACGGAGTGTTTCTGAGTGCATCCGAACGGCTCCGCGTGTCACCGGCGCCCCCGCACCTCTGGCCAAATGCAGTACTGCTCACCACAGACACTTGAATCATGCTCGTTTTGCGAGACAACACTCGCAAACAGTCAGGATTTTGTTTAAATAATAGCTCATATAGCGAAACGCTTGTTACTCGCAATCCGAGGTATTACTGTACTGGTAAAGCTCTCAGAGGATGTCAGGAACAAAATACAAGTTGTAAACTTGCTTGATTAGCATGGCTGCATTAACTGCTTTAAAGGTGCGATTTTTCTTTAAATGCCATGGTTGGAGAAATAGAATAGAAATGATTGAGGAGAAGGTGAAGCTCAGCCAGACACTGTAGTAATAAGCAAGACAAAATGTGAATTCTCTAAATCAGTTTATATTTACAGTGAGCATGATTCATTATAATGGACTCCTTGCTAGCAATTAGTGTTATCAGTTATTACCTCTATTACAGATGGATCAGAGATTTCATAGCAGAACAGATGTTACACTACATTAAAATATCCTTCAAAGCCTGCAATAATTGTTTCTGCACAGATGTCAGACCTGTGTCTGATCAGGTACTCACAACCTGCCGTAGGATCTGAGGTTCCCGGCCAGATACCACTACGTGACTTTCTTTGAGATGCCAGTCACATCTTTTTTTGTGATTTGGGTGAGCAGCTTTGCTGATGAATACCAATTCCAGTAGTACCATTTAAAGGTACACATCAGTCAAATATAAACCTCTTGCATTACACTGACTCGGTGTACACAGCCTGCCTGCTAATTGGCTGTGTTTTTATACTGGTATTCATCTTCTGCATATTGCTGTGCTGCAAGCCAATTCTTTTGCCATATTATTGTCTTTTTAGTAGCTTGTAGGCATGTGTGTTCAGCAGCACCCTGTCCCTGAGCCTGTTCCTATTTAACAAATGTCATGTGACCAAACACTGCAGTTCTTTGTGTTTCATTTGTCCATTTATAAAACCCCCGTACCAACCACTGAACTTCTACTGTACTTCGCAGTTGTTCAGTGCACAGTCCTATCTGGTAATGTCTCACTTGCACACTGTTGGTGACATATGTTGTCTTTGTCGCAGTGGACATTAACCCTTCCTTGCAGTGTGTCTGTGAGAGTCCCTTGTGGGAACAATTTCTCTTACTTGCGCTTTTACCTATCGGTATAGCGTGCTCCAGCCACTTACAGCCTTTAAATCTGCCTGCTCTGTTATTCTTTTCCTTTCTTTTTTTCCTTTTTTTTTTTAATATTAAATTTTTATTAATTTTTCAACTGAAAACATTTACAAGTACAAAAGACATTCAACATCAAGTCCTTAACTTCTTTCGGGGTGACCATCACCCAGCTTGGTAGCTTATACATTGGACGGCGACTAACACAAAAAATTCCAGAGCGGGTGTGGTCCCCCTACTTATTCTAGGCCTCCCCCCCCCCCATCCTCCCCCCTCCCATCCCCCCCGTCAAGCCTCAGACTATTCTATCCCCTCACCATGCCACTAAGAGCTGGGAGGGAGGGTAGCAGGAGCATAACCATAAGAACAGAAAAAAAAGAAAAAGAGGGATAAAGTAAGAAAAGAGACCGCTTATAAAAAAGGCGTAGTAGGGAAGGAACTGGTACTGAGCTATAGGTACGCCCGTGCTAAGAATAAATTCACCTTTCGTCTGTGGGTGCTGTTGTCCAGGGTCCCCATATCGTTTGAAACTTTCTATAATTGCCCTGCTTTGTAAAGAAAATTCTCTCGTTGCCCATTACCGTATTTATACTTCTATTCCATTCCTCTAGTGTCGGGGGTAGCTGTGCCTGCCAGTGTTGAGCGATCAGCTTGCTGGCTTGGAATAGGGCCCGTAGGATAGAGTCCGTAAGGTTGTACGGGATCCTCTCTCTCTCCACAAGACCTAATAAGCAGGTTTTGGCCGTTGCCTCCAGATTTAGCCTCAAGGTCGTGTTGATTGCCTCAATAATGCTGGTCCAGTATCTAAATAGTTTTGGACATTTCCAAAACATATGGATAAAGTCCCCAACTCGGCCGCATCTGGGACAGCGGTCATTGTCCCGCCAATGCAGTTTGAACATTTTGCTTGGAGTGTGATATACTCTGTACATAAAGTAAAGTTGTGACATCTTGTGGGATGGGGATATTGATACCCGATTCGCTTGCCCTATGACCGCCTGCTCTGTTATTAGTTTGTACAATACGCTTGCAGAATCTGTCTCCCTTATTTTTTGTTTACCTTTCCCGCTCTACATGGGGGTTAACAACGACCTAGCCACACTGGGCCATCTACCCTTTTTGCTCTGCAGTTTTTGATTTCTGAGATATCCTTTACTGTTGCTGTCCATTGCAGGCCGCTGTATAGTGGCCCGTGGTGCCCTTGACTAAGGACTAATTTTTCCCTCCTGCTCCACAGCTTGGTCATGATCCCACTCTGTTGGGGCACTCTCACTATATATAATTGCTGTAGGTGATCTCTTTTAGCTTCCTATAACTAATTCCCATAACATGAGTTGTGCTCAATCTGTCTCTCCCTCCTCTTTGTTCCTTCAAACCTGCTTGTGTTCAGCCGATGCAGTAGTGTGTAGGGGGGTGGGGGGGGGGAGATTTTGCCTAAGGACATTTTCCCTTGACTTCTATGGCCTCATTCTATAACCCCCAAGGCCTTCAGACAGTGGGATCTCTTCTCACTGCTCTGATGCAGTTTCTTATGCCTGGTACTTGCGGGGCAGTAGATTTACTTTTGTCCTGCTCTTCCCACCATGCATGGCCTTGACATGGTGGATTGACAGGTGCCCTTTCTCTGTTTCTTTGTTCTCAAGAATGCTAATTATTCTGAGGTGTTGGGACTGGGTTCAGGATCCCAGAACTGGACCTACTAGCCTCCGTATTTGGCCACAAACTTGGCTGAAATTTCTCCAGCTCCAGGGTTACAGAACCAACTTACAAGGAACACTTTCCAGTCTGTTATCTTGGTCGGAATCAATTGGCCTTAAGGACCATCTTGGGTCTAATTGCGGCATTAGCAGCTTGCTCTATCTTTTTGTGGGGGCCTTCATATAGGATGTTGCTTACTTTCTCTTTCTACTATTCCCTAGTGACTCCTTGGGATCTCATTCTGGGGTTTCTGTTGGGCTGCCCCTTGACAGCTATCAGGGATTTTTCCCTGTATTTCCCTAGTTGTTTAGTCTTCACTGATCAAAATTTGTTTTGAGGCCATTGCCTCTTTTCTCCCTAAGGTGGTGTTTCTTTCACCTTAACCAGGACTTCTCTACTTTTTCTCTGTCCTTCTCCTATACGACCTTTGGAGATTCACCCAGTTGGCTGGACGTGCTCTTCATTTTTCACTCTTGGCTGCCATTTCTTCTTGTCAGTCTGACTCTTGGTATCAGTTTTATTTTTACTCTCTGTGCCTGTTGTGCTCTTATTATGCCAATGTCATCTGGGGCTTTTGGCATTTGTCCGCCGCGTTGCCTTCCCCTCAGTTGGATTGCTTTTGGATGCCCTGGGGTAAATTAATACGATGTCCTGTAATGTACAAGTATATGAAAATAGAATTTTTGACTTGAAGTACAGCACAAGACTCAGATCTCCCCCTCCTGTCATTTATGTTCTACCTATTGTTTGCTTCAAAATTGAGGTTAGCTGAGAGTGGGAGGGGTTTTATGGGGAATGTCCCGGCAGCTTTCCTTTTTTTTTGCCATTGTCCAATCACCTGAAGGTGGCAACATATAACTCAGGGATAATGAATGCTGTGTCCTATACTGTGCTCCAAAAAAAGGAGTTTGCTGGTCTGTCTATTTTTGTTGTGCTAGCTTTTCCTATATTTTGTCAAAATTAGAATGTCATGGCAAAATGCACGTTTATCCTATCCCTTTAAAAACTCTATCCTGCCTGCTGAACTACATAGCTCCACCCATATCCCACCCTTGTGTGTTCTTCTCAATCTGCAGGCATTAGTTTCCCAGTACAGTGCTGCTGCCTTCACTGCCAAGAAACCTGCACACACACAGTGTGTAGGGAAAGGGCACCTGGGAGATTAAATTATAGGGGGGATACCGTATGTTAGGAATTAAGCTCCTAGTAGCAGCCCCTGCATGAATATTATAAGCCTGGTGATGATCTAGGGAGCAATAAACCATTTCTTACTGCATTAACAGGGTGAAGGGGAAAAAAAGCTTTTTAAAGGGGTAAAGTTGGGTTTTGGATTACAATTTTATAATGTCTGGACATACCATTTAAGTGTACTTGCTAAGTGGTACACAGTGTGGGTAAAAAAAACATAGATATGGACAAGCTCTTAGGCTGGCCATTAATGTGCACATATCTCTTGAGGATGATGGAGCACCTAGTGGTGACTGCCTTGCATGCACAATACTTCTCTGCCCTTCACAGGCAAAGTCACTGTCTGAAGCTCATGGACTGCTTTTTAATGATGGCGTGTACAGCTCTTTTTTTGAAAAATGAAACAATTGAATATTGTGACATATCATTTTAGGCATATATAGGCATTTATTCATGCAGAATGCTATTGAAAGATCCATGTTAGAGAAGGGGCAGGAGTCAGTGTTTACAAGGGATGCTTAAAACTTGGAACCGTGCCTTACTTATATCAAGCTATTTTTTAAAAGCCTTTATAAGGCCGCACTAAATTAGATTTCGCATTAGATTTGATCTGTAAGAGCAGCATAATTTGCCTTTTTATACAGCATGAGGACCTACCTAATCCATTAAAATCATATTGAAGAAGTTTAACTTTATACAGTTATCAATAAATTTTGTTGGCCTGAAAGATCTTATCTGAAATAAAATCTTACTGCGTGTCCAGTCTAAAGCTGGCCATACACAGATTTCTTTTGTTCAGCCTGTGAGCTAAACTAAATAAATCTAATAGATTTCTCATCAATGCTTAACCTGTGCATGGTCAAATCTCCCTGCTGGGTTATCGCATTCTGACAGCTATCAGTGGCAGCGGTCAGACTACCCAAACTGAGGCTGGATCTGATTAGATGCATTTGCTGTTTGGCTGAAAAATTTCCAGCAGGTTCCTTTGACAGAAGCTGGTCGCATGATCGACTTTTGTTGAACAAAGCAGAACTGAAATTGGCTCGGTATGGATAGCTTTATTTTTGCCAGCTTCTGGGTCTCGATCGCTGGCCGCTGTCATTAGCCAGACCAAGATGTTACTCCCACGCATTGCTGAATTTGTGCAGTAAGCTGTAGCTTATTGTACAGGAGTGAACAAGCAGGTAAAAATGAAAAGCATGTCTCCTCTGCATTAAAATTCCTGCCTGTCTTCCCATTTTCATTTGGAAACCTAAATTTCCACTTTAAGGTAAAAACCTTCAGTGTGCTACTGCCCAGTCCCCCCTACCCCCAGACTCCCCCCTTATACTTATTTGAGTCCAATCTTGATCCAGCCATGGGCACAAGGGCAGTGGCACTCTCTCACTCAGGGCTTAGGATCATTGTCATATTGGAAGGGGAGGCTGAGGTCCTGAGCGCTGTGTAACAGTGATATCTACTTTCAGCCTCCCCAACCCTGACCAGTCCCCCAGTTACTGCTGCTAAAAAAAAAAACACAGCATGATGCTGCCACCACCATGCTTCACTGTTTGGATGGTATTGGGCAGGTGAAGAGCAGTGCCTGGTTTCCTCGAGACATAAAGTTTGGAATTGGGGCCAAACAGACCAATCTGTGTTTCATCAGAACAGCAAATCTTGTTCCTCACAGTCTGAGAGTCCTTCTTTTTGCAAACTCCAAACAGGATTTCATGTGTTTTGCACTTAGAGGCTTCCGTCTTGCACTTTTCATTATCATAGGCGAACGGAGGGTAGATTAATGAGAAAAAAATAGATTTAAAAAAAAAAAATGTAAGCAACTGTAGTATCGGGCTGTAACTTAACAAAATTTAAAAAAGTGAAGGGGGGTCTGAATACTTTATGAATGCACTGCATGTTATAGTGCCGGGGTTAGTGTTATAGTGCTCTTTTAGCGTTCTCAACTTTGCCCTGCATAGTCACCCCTTTTTTTATCTCCCAGTACCAAGAGAGTAATAATTAATTCCATTAGTTTGTTTCTCCTCATTTTAAAATATCTCCATTTTCCATTTGACTGGAGTTTTCTTCAAAGGTAATTTGTCTCTAAGCCAAATAGCTGTGTGAGAACCCCAGCCAGGCACTGTAGTTCTCTGTCTTTCAGGCTATGTAATCATTACAAGATAGTGAAGCTAAACAGGTCAACTGCCCCATAAGTAGTCATAGAATGGTAACTTCCACCTGGATGCTTCTCGCATCAGTTTGTTTCCTGACCATATTCCCCTTTAAAGTGGATCTGCACTCGAAAAGTGAAAACTTGCTATTCTATAGGGAACATCTAGAAATGGTAACTGCCTGAGCAGTACCCAGAAAAAATTACCTTTACCTGAGGACATGCAGTGCAAGGACCTTTTCCGCTTTTGCTTCTTGATGGACCTTTTCTGCTTCTTGATCATTAGCCCACCAGTCATCCAGATCACTGGTGATCAGAGGGGCAGCTTTGACACATGACAAGAAGCAAAGCCTTGCCTATATCAAGAGTAAGCACTATACAGAAGGCACAATGTAGGACAAGACATGGTGTCAGTACTTGGGGGGGGGGGGGGGGGTAACCTGTCTGGGCCTACAGGTAATATTGGGGACTAGTCCTTTTCTCTCTGCATGCCTTTTTGGGCATAGTTTCCACAGTTCAGGTTTTGCTTAAGTTGATCCGGAGCTAAAATTTCCTGCCATTGTCCATCATGCTGACTATTAGTGCTAATAGATGCTGGTACATTTTACTAATGCTTTAGCATCCAATCCTGTCAGCATTTGTCTTATACGCTCCACACAGCAACAAGACAGATATGCTTAGAACTTTTAGCTAGAAAAATAACATGAATCATGCAGCTACCAATCTGTGTACAAGCATTGTAATCCTTTTCACCCCCCCCCTTTTTTCTTTTTCCTTCCGTGGGCTACCCACCATGGGGATGGAATTGTTCTATTCTACCTGCACAATATAATTTTGTCCTCGTAACATGTTCCCTTCGGAAAGAACCCTCCCCCTTTATTTAAAATATGTTGCCGGTGTACAAACTCCATTACCACCCCACTCTACTCCATCATTTGTTATTCTTTTGCATGTACTTTAGTTTTGTTATGTTACTGAACTCTTTGTACCTTGTGTGATGAACAAAACAGCCTTTAACTCCCTGTTGTATTTAGCAAAACCTTTAATAAAAATTTTGAAATTGAATCATGCAGCAAAAACCAATCTCCTTCCTAAAAGCAACATCCAAAAAAATAAAAAAAATGGTCCCCTTTCAGCGACAGGCTCTATGGCAACAATCTTACTATGCTTACGAGTGCAAGGAACAGATGTGGACACCAGTGACGTCCCCCACCTACGGGGATGTCGAACATTTTCAATAGTAACCAAGGTAACTTCCAAATGCCACTTTTAAAAAGCTCAAATTGGACTCGGCAGGATTATAATTGTCCCCGTTTTTGTGTCTGTGCCTTAAAAGTGGTGACTAATTCCTCATTACGAAAAGAGCCCTATGATGTATGCCGCCTAAGCTCACTTTTATTGCACTCCCCTCTGGTGATTGAACGAGTGGACCAGCATCGTCTGGGGAGCTGGTGCAGAAGTGTGTGCTTTCCTACATCACTGTCATTAGTCAGGGGACTTTTAAGAGGGTCAAGTTAACGGCTGACTGCTGAAACTTACATGGTTTCAAAATGTCAAGCATTAGTGCTTCATTATGTTCCTCTCATTTCTGTCTTTTGTTTTATGTGGTTAATAGTATGTCCCTATCTGGCCTTTAGTTTACCAGTGTACTCATGTTACTATGTTATTAAGACACTTGGACGTAAATCAACAACTGATGAATTCAGCTGGCCTTGCACTTGAGACCTGACCCACTCAGCTCCTGCTCTGAGGCAGCTTAGGCCGGGCATACAGGGAACAAATTTCTTTCCTGCAACCACGGGTTGCAGGAAAGCAATTCGCTTGATTTTCCCCATCAACAAAGATAGTGTTGATGCGGGAATCCCTCCTCCCGCGCCATCATCTTCTCCCAGTGGGAGAAGACAGTGATTTTTACTAGCAGCTGCTAGCAGTAATCGCAGGTAAAACCCAGCATGCAGGTTGTACCCAAGTTGAGTGATCAACTTGGTACATTCAGCCTGCCCATACACAGTTCAAATCTTGGCCGGTTCAGCAGGAACTGGCCAAGATTTGAACTGTGTATGGGCAGGCTGAATGTACCAAGTTGATCACTCAACTTGGGTACAACCTGCATGCTGGGTTTTACCTGCGATTATTGCTAGCGGCTGCTATAACCGCTAGCAACAATCGCGGTCTTCTCCACCTGTGGTTGCAGGAAAGAAATTTGTTCCGTGTTTGTCCAACCTTAGTCTAAGGTGGTAAACTATTATCATAAGGAGTAGCACCCCAGCACACAGCTACAGTAAATGGCAATGCGCCACCTCTGCAGTGCCACGCAACACACATTCTGTGCATTGTGGCAACAAAATGCTGCAGTGATGTTTTTCATCCATTGATGTGCCTTCTAAATGAATGGGCTGCCTCAAAGTCGAAAGGAACTGAAAACGTTATAGGGAAAATTTTGAAATGCTACTAATTATGAATTAGTATTACGCTGAAAATTTTACTTTTTTGCATTGAAATTCTGAAGTGGAAGAGCAGTGCTCTTCCTGGTATGTGAGTGTGCCTAGGCACTCCTGTGCCTACAGCCTCATAGCTGCATATCTGCAGTGTGCAATCCCAGACACTGCTTACTCTGCCTGCTAATCCCGGGTGATTTGAAGTGATATTTGGTAATGTCACTACTCTGCTGCTCATTGCTTTACCTATCTGGAAACTAGTTTGATGAAGCAAAACCCTTCCTTACAAAAACAAAAATCCTGGTGTTTACCTACAGTAAAATGACTTGAGCCCAAATTGGTGCACAGTGTGTAAGAATAACCAGTGAACGGAGTAATAGATGACAGTAATGTATAGTAGGCTCTATAGTGCCATCATGCAGTGCAGATGCCCTCCCTCCTTGTAAAGTTCAATTCAATCTGAATATAATGCTTGTCTGAAATCCTGCTGAAGGTTTTACATAATTAGTGAAAATTATTAATTGCTGTTGAATATAAACCAAGTTTTAATTCAGGCTCATTGGCACTCCACACAGGCATATTTCTTTCCATGCCATTCTTCATGTGGAAGGTTTATTTTGCTCTCCTATCTCCGAACAGTGATCATTTTGGGAATTCTGGATGGAATGAGACTACACATGGATTTTTGCCTGGTTGCTGAAAATGTTCTCCAGAATTAATTTATGGACAGTTTAGAGGTACATTTGGCTCTGATAAAACAAAATATCACCAACCGCCAATTCCACTGTTATTTCAGCTGCGGCATTCTGAACCGAGTATGAGAATTGCCATGTAACCAGAAGCTTGGGGAAACCAGAAAATATGTCCAAGTGTCAGGGATTTTGTCAGCCAGCCTGACTTTGTATTGTGAGCAGTGGGTTTGCAGAGGCTTTTATATTTGTACTTCCATAGTCGTTTTTACTGGTGTTCCTGGTTAATATTTGTCCAAGCTGTATATTAGCTGCATCTAATCATAATAGACCATGTAAATAAGCCGTAGGCAGCTACGAAACATTGGTTGTTAGAATCTACAGGTCACACTCCTTTTCTCTCTCTGAGATGGAGAATACTGCTAATGTTACATGCCTCCCTCCTGTGCGCACATCTAACCATGCCTTAAATTTAGCAGTTTGGTCAGCTGGCAGTGTATCATCTTTCATTCCAGTGAATTACGGGTGGCAATTACTTTTCCGGTATGATCCATTCAATAAATAAGATTCCTGCCGTATCTTTGGCTATGACAGTCGATTTTCTAGCTGACGGATGAATTCCCGCAGGGCTCTTCTAGCTGTCACATAGCGAGTGTGCATATTGACCACCGCTGTTCATGTGGCTGTCATACCGAAAGTATAACTGTCAAATCTTTTAAGTGTGTGCATATTGAGAGATCGCATCTTACTTGTCTCCCTTCTTAATACCTTTCTATTATATCAAGTCATAAGAAGCAACAAGAAAAATAGAGCTGGGTTTCAAAGTATACTAGGTGAAGGTAGTAAACGGACACCAGCATTTATTTGCAGGTACCTCTAGTTATCACACGCCTAGGGTGCTTTGTCCCACCCACACTTCAATCATCTTGTAAAACAACCCATTCAGTGTAAAATAGAAATGAAAAGCAAAACATTTTTGTATAGGTATAAAAAACATAAATACCCTTTTCGCCCTTTTTATAAGTGATCACCTTCCCTCTGTCCTCAGCTGCATGAGAGCTGGGGGTGCACGAGTGTGCTGCTGTTTTTTCCCAGTGAATGGCTGTGCAGGGGGGGCATGTCGGGACAATTCTGATAATTGAAGGAGAGCATACAGAGTTCCCAGCATAGCTAGAAAACTGACCACTCTGTGCTCTTCTGCTTAGTGTGGTCAGTTTTTAATAGGAAAGCAAGGGGACTAACAGAGATTTCACATAAAGGAAGCAATACAAAGAAAACTTTCTCATACAAGTATATGGTACAGCAGGCACAGATCAGGAATATGAAGTGTTGGGGTAACAAATGCTTTAATGCGATTATTCCATTGTTAAAACCCTGATTTTGAAGGAACAATTGTCCTCATCAGCAAACTGTGACCCTGGGTAAATATGTAGCGACTTTCATGGTTGCCTTTATTAAGTTCTCACAGATTCTTTGAGTCTGTATAGACATAAGTAGAACAGAGAATGCACTATGTATCAACAGTAAAAGGAATAGCTTCATCAGATATCCAAAAAGAGCGTTTACCTGAAATAATTGCCAAGACAAACACCTTGTGTTATTATCACAGCTTTAGAGCTTACTCCAATAAATCGCATCACTTTCCTTGGAATTTGATATATAGCTATAGAAGGGTATACGTACTCCTCTAAGCGTAGCTGATCTCTGGGAGTGTATGGAGAGACATACCCGATCTGGTAGTTTGGGCTGTACTGTTACACCATGGCAAACAAAACTCTGTTTTGAGCCCATATGACCATCGCTGAATAAGCCCTGACACAGTGCTTCTAAAAAGTGGGAAGGAATCTTGATCTGTATCCACAATAATGTAATCCAAATAAAAGCTCTACAATGTACTAAAGACAGTTCAACCCCTTTTCAAGTGGACATGCATGCCTTTGTCAGGAACACAACATCGATTTCTCTGTTTTGAGAGGAGGAGGAAAAGGTTCACTCCAACTTCAGGCCTTCTTTGTTGTCCTGGGAGACTTGCTGGGAGATCCCTCTGGGGTGCTCATGACAGGCTGTGCATTGATTTCCCAAGAATAGTACATTTTTGGAGGCGTATTAAAGAAGAGCGTTATTGGTCTATGATCCTGGTGTGAGCCTGATATGTTTTGTGACCCTCAGAACCCAGCAGTCGATAGTGGAGGTGGGAGCATTGATTTGTAAAGGGATAAAGCAGGATCTCTACTAGCTTCCTGTAATGTCCTCAGCCTCTCACTGTCTTCTACTGCCGGTCCCCAATCTCTATTCAAACCTGTAGCGTATCCTCAGTCTGACCATCAGTTCTGGGATGTAGGCAGCCTTATAGTCCTCTCCAGCATTATATACAGTCGTGCTCATACGTTTACATACCCTGGCAGAATTTATGATTTCTTGCCCATTTTTCAGAGAATATGAATGATAACACAAACTTTTCTTTCACTCATGATTAGTGTTTGGCTGAAGCCATTTATTATCAATTAACTGTGTTTACTCTTTTTTAAATCATAATGACAACAAACTACCCAAATTACCCTGATCAAAAGATTACATACCCTGTTGATTTTGGCCTGATAACATGCACACAAGTTGACACAAAGGGGTTTGAATGGCTATCAAAGGAAACCATCCTCACCTGTTATCTGTTTGCTTGTAATTAGTGTGTGTGTATAAAAGGTCACTGAGTTTCTGGACTCCTGACAGACCCTTGCATCTTTCATCCAGTACTGGACTGATGTTTCTGGATTCTGAGTCATGGGGAAAGCAAAAGAATTGTCAAAGGATCTGCGGGAAAAGGTAGTTGAACTGAATAAAACAGGAAAGAGATATAAAAAGAGATCCAATGAATTGAGAATGCCAGTCAGCAGTGTTCAAACACTAATCAAGAAGTGGAAAATGAGGGCTTCTGTTGAAACCAAACCACGGTCAGGTAGACCAACTAAAATTTCAGCCACAACTGCCAGGAAAATTGTTCGGGATGCAAAGAAAAACCCACAAATAACTTCAGGTGAAATACAGGACTGTCTGAAAATGTGGTGTGGCTGTTTCAAGATACACAATAAGTAGGCACTGGAAGAAAGATGGGCTGCATGGTCGAGTCACCAGAAAAAAGCCATTACTACGCAAATGCCACAAAGTATCCCGCTTACAATATGCCAAACGGCACAGAGACGAGCCTCAAACCTTCTGGCACAAAGTCATTTGGAGTGATGAGAAAATTGCGCTTTTTGGCCACAACTATAAACGCTTAATTTAGAGACGGGAGTCATCAAGGCCTATGATGAAAGGTACACCATTCCTACTGTAAAACACGGAGGTGGATCGTTGATGTTTTGGGGATGTGTGAGCTACAAAGGCACAGGATATTTGGTCAAAGTTGATGGCAAGATGAATTCAGTATGCGCATGAGACGTACTTGGACATTGCAACATGACAATGATCCAAAACACAAGGCCAAGTCGACCTGTCATTGGCTACAGCAGAATAAAGTGAAGGTTCTGGAGTGGCCATCTTAGTCTCCTGACCTCAATATCATTGAGCCACTCTGGGAAGATCTCAAACGTACAGTTCATGCAAGACAGACCAGGAATTTACAGGAACTGGAGGCTTTTTGCTAAGAGGAATGGGCAGCTTTACCATCTGAGAAGATAAAGAGCCTCATCCACAAATACCACAAAAGACTTCAAGCTGTCATTGATGTTAAAGAGGGCAATACACGGTATGTAAACTTTTGATCAGGGTAATTTGGGTAGTTTCTGTTGTCATTATGATTTAAAAAGAGTAAACACAGTTGATAGATAATAAATAGCTTCAGCCAAACACTAACCATGAGTGAAAAAAGTTTGTTATCATTCATATTTTCTGAAAAATGGCCAAGAAATCATAAATTCTGTCAGGGTATGTAAACTTATGAGCACAACTGTATACTGAACATTAGGTGCAGCCCTTTGGTGATGTCAGGGGCCACAGTTGATGGCCATTATAAACTGGAAGTTCACAACCACTGGCCTGTGGACTGTCCTTTTCACTTGTTTATCCTTCTATGGCTCATTCTTTCCAAGAGAGATGCTGACACTGTCTGCTCCTGGAACAATTTCATAGCATGCATTAGCAATCAATGGCTCTCTCTGCCAGTTCTATGAAATGCTGCACATACTTGACATTTATGAGTCAGGTACTTGTGGAGCTTCGGCACCAGAGATTACATGCTGTCTTGAGGCTTACATAACAGCCTCCCATGTCACAGCTTGTAATTAGGAGCCAGGTCTATAAAAGACTGGCCTTTCTTTTCATCTCTGCTGATAGCAGATTGCCTGGTGTCTCGTTAGTAACTATTATAGTGTTACTGTCTTAATTTTCCACAGACTAAGATTAGTAAATATACTACAGTACTGAAATGTGTTTAGCCACATCTTGAAAATCATTTGGGTTAAGCATGCAGTGTTCGGTTCTGTGGGACAAGAGGATTCTAGGTGGTTTGCTGTCTGCTTTCTTATTCTCTTAGCCTGTAAAGCTATCTGGATACAGTGTCCTCGTATGGTGGGTTTTTGGGCTTCACAGAGTGTAAGGGGAGAGACATCGGCAGTAGTGTTATGTAGGATATATTCCCACAGAGCCTGGTGAATAGAGGCTCAAGAGACTGGATCAGGCAATAGGTAGTCGCAAAGGTTCTATGTAGTGCCAGTGTTCTAGAAACATTTAAGGATAGGTAGAGCCAAAAAAACATTGAGGCAAAGTCTGTAGAGAGATAAGTTACTCATAATGTGCTAGCATTGCATCCTAGCACATTATGAGTAACTTATCTTAGAACAAAGCCCTCCAGCGCCACGCTGAGAGGGCCGACATCTTCCCTCGGTCTTCCGTCCAGGTTTGCGGCCTTTGACTACATGAGTGGTCGGGGCGTGATGACGTCACTCCCGCACCGGCCACTATTTACGGCACTGTATGCCGAAACTTCAGAGCGCATGCGTGGTGATGTCACTGGCTGCATGCACTTTGAATATCTCCTAAACAGTGCAGGTTTAGGAGGTAGTCACAGTACCTACAGGTAAGCCTTGTTATAGGCTTACCTTTAGCTATAATTGTGTAAAAGATTTTACTACCACTTTACGGGAACCTGTTCCTTTGATTTTGAACCTTGGGCTAGAAGAGTCTGCTTCTCACTTCTCCAGGAGATATGTAAACTGTCTACTACTTTAAAAAAAAAAAGTGCATAAAATAAGAGTACTGAACACTGCCTGTTCCCCCATGTTTGTTCTCTTGAAGAACCAAGGTAGCTGAAGAATCTTCAGCATCATACACATTTACAGGATTGCCAGATGCCTGGTTCTACCTGTTGGCTGCTACATCATTACTATGTCTTGTAATGGTGTAGGGGGTGGAAACACCGCACACCAGGGGAACCAGAATCCTGCACTCTCAGAAGTGGTGGTAGCTGAAGAACCAGGGCTTGGGTAATTGGGCTTATGCGTCAAGCCTTTTTTATTTTTTGTCAGAGTTGCTTTAACCGCTTCAGCACCGGGCCATTTTACACCCTTCCTTACCAGAGCACTTTTTGCGATTCGGCACTGCGTCGCTTTAACGATTGCACGGTCGTGCGACGTTACACCCAAACAAAATTGACGTCCTTTTTTTCCCACAAATAGAGCTTTCTTTTGGTGGTATTTGATCACCTCTGCGGTTTTTATTTTTTGCGCTATAAACAAAAGAAGAGCGACAATTTTGAAAAAAAAACACTATTTTTTACTTTTTGCTATAATAAATATCCAATTTAAAAAAAATAAAATAATTTTTTTACTCCGTTTAGGCCGATACGTATTCTTCTACATATTTTTGGTAAAAAAAATTGCAATAAGCGTATATTGATCGGTTTGCGCAAAAGTTATAGCATCTACAAAATAGGGGATAGATTTATTGCATTTTTTTTTGCGATCTGCGATTTTTTTTTTTTTTTTTTTTTTTTCGTGACTGCAACATTGCGGCGGACACTTCGGACACTTTTGACACATTTTTGGGACCATTCACATTTACTCAGCGATCGTTGCTATAAAATTGCATTGATTACTGTGTAAATGTGACTGGCAGGGAAGGGGTTAACACTAGGGGGCGCTGCAGGGGTTAATGTGTTCCCTAATGTAGTGATTCTAACTGTGGGAGAAGGGGACTCACAAGGGGAGGAGACCGATCGGTGTTTCTCCGTACTGGGAACACGTGATCGGTCTCCTCGCCACTGACAGGACGTGGAGCTGTGTGCTTACACACACAGCTCCGCGGTCCCGTTGTTTTAACGGGCAATCGCGGGTGCCCGGTGGACATCGCGGCCGCCCAGCGCGCGCACCGGGTCCCGAGCGACGGCGGTGCGCGCGCCCCCCCCCCCGGCGGTCGGGAATGGGAGGACGTCATATGACGCCCACCCAGGATGGGAGATCCACCTGCTGGGCGTCATATGTACATGGGCGGGTATTGAAGCGGTTAAGGCAGGGGTGTCCAAACTTTTTTCAAAGGGGACCAGATTTGATGAAGTGGACATGCGTGAGGGCTGACCATTTTGTCTCACATCCTTTGAACTATTAAAATTAAATGCAAATTAACTATATTATGTAAAGTTTATTGCAAACTGCATACTTTTCGACTTGGATTGACATGGATGAGAAATCTAAACAGGTGTTAAATCACTCTGCCTTTCATATTTGAAGGCCAAATGAAAACAAAATCCAGGAAGCTGAAATATATGTCAGGAACATTGTAAAGTACATTACATATTATTGGTAATAATTGGCAACTTTTAAGTTTAAAAAAAAATATGAACAGGAACATAACACCACGTATACATGTTGTTTCCAAATAAGTTTATAACTGATTTAGACCAACTGACATTAACTGAGATTTTACAATGTATTCATCTCAATTGAAAAAAAAATTGCCTGCACACTGCTGTGTAGTGAAGAGTCTAAGGATGAGCTTGGGTGTGTTATTTGATTATATATATATATATATATATATATATATATATATATATATATATATATATATATATATATATATATATATATATATAAAATATAAAATTCTCTTTTGTGGCCCCCAACAAATCCCCAAGCACCACTAAGGACTAAAGATGAGCTTGGGCTAAGGATGAACCTGGCAGAGGTTCACAACTTCACGTGCCTCGAGCCCGCTGGGAAGCTCACAGCGCCAACCACAGGCACTGAGACATTTCCCGATCTCTGCAGCTGTGGACCTGAAAAAGGCTCAGTGCCTGTGATTAGCAATGCGCTCTGTCAGCGTCATGGCAGGCTCGGGCACGTGGAGTTGTGAACACGCCCAAGCTCATCCTTAGTCCTGAGTGGCGCTCAGGGATTCGTGGGGGGGCCAAAAAAAATAAATAAAAATAAAAATAATATATATATATATATATACATACATACATACACAAATTACCAGTGGGGGCCATATTACAATGGAACACAAGCCGCAATTGGCCCACGGGCCAGACTTTGGACATGCCTGCTTTAAGGGAAGACAACATCCTGTTTAGATGGTAGCAGTGGCTGACCACAGTTTAGGGAACATATAGTTAAAGAATATATTTTTGTAGATCATTGCTATGGGCAACTGTCTTATTTTTTCCATTACTACCACTATAATAAGCTTTGTACAGACTGTACAGTTCCTGTAAAGCTCTTTGTCTTTCCGATTGGATATGTCTTCTTATAACCGTATATTTAGAAGGGTTATTTTAATTCTAAAAGCAACTGCGCCAAATCTGTTTTTGAAATCATCAGGTTCCTTTTTAGATTTGTTTGTCTCCAGTCACTTTAATAAGACATTCCTTTTTTCTGTGATGTCTTATTTCGTATTTGGCAGCTAGATTTGAAGGAACAGATGGGGTGCCTATCTAAAATGTTTAAATAATTGATTTGCCGAAATGCATATCCTGGAAGTAGTTCACAGGTGCCTTGCTACATTGATCTCCCCTACAGAATAGATCTCAGTCACCTGTCTTTGTAATTTCTCTGAAATATGCCACTGCACACCTGCCACTTACGTTTCATATTGGAACAGATATATGAACTGTATCCAGTTCTATCGGCAGCTGGTTTGACCCATATGTATTGCCAGCTCTATCAGAAAAATGTAATATAGACAAGCTGTTTTTTCAAATCAACCCGCTAGCTTCCATGAGTAGAGACTAAAAAGGATGAGGCATTCCCCATAATAACTAATCCTGCTGACACATATTGCAAACTGTTAAAGGGTTAGTCCATACACAAATTATAATTTCAGTTACAGGTAGAGTCTTGTGGACTAAGACCTTTTCATGCCTCTTAAGCTCCATGTCTCTGTTCCTGGCCCTTTTTCCTCCCAGTCTAGAGATATGGGTGTGCTCACTTTCTCTACATTAAAATAAAGGACTAGCAGAGAGAGTGGGTCTCTCTAAATATCTACAGCAAGTGTAAAGACCTGGGAACGAGATATATGTAAAAAAAGAGAACATTTATCTCACAAGCAAATTTGAATTTTGGGCAGTGTAATATAACATTTTGGAAAGCACATTGGACGACTAAAAATTTTCAGGTTTTTAGCGATGTCTCTGTTACATTGGATGGAATCACCTTCTGTATTTGCTCTGGTGACCGTAGTCTTCTGTGCTGAAAGGTACTCCAACATTTTAGAATTGTCATAGGAATGGGAGGTGAGGGTATCTTCCAATCGGGATACCAGCTCCAGTGACATATTTCCTCCTACATCCTCTTGTATCTCCAGAAACAAATGACTCATATGGGTCATAACTATTTCCTACTCTAGCCAAAAACTAACCATACTTTTATATTCGATGTTACAGATGTACTCTGGACAGAAGGGCAGAAAAACATTTGTTTAAATATTTTCCTCAATATCCACAAAGAATATTACCTTGTAAATGTAGCAGTGACATCACTGCTGTGCTATATATAGCCTGTGCAGAATGCAGAGCTGTGGGGGTGGCCCAGAAGCCTCCACCCACGGCAGGCTGGCCGAAAACTACAGGGGGGTGGTAACAAGGCCAGTCACCCTGCATAAGGAAAGAGAGCAGCAGTGACTGGTCTTTATTACAGGATGCTCCTGCACAGAGGCAAAATTTCACACCGGATTACCACACAGATCTGAAAGAAATACACAAAGCACACCAAGATTCAAGGATGAATTCACTTGACAAATGTATTTAGACAATATTTTCTTAACCCGTAGTTGAGCTTTAAATGTAATTAACAAAGAAAGCATGCTAAAGCTACATGCTTCCACCCATATCTTGCTCTGCCATGTTCCCTCAAGTAAATATGTTTGGAACACGGGTATGAGCAATACATACAGTGCCTTGAAAAAGTATTCATACCCCTTGACATTTTTCACGTTTCTTTGTCATGTTGCAGCCAAAAATGTAAGTGGATTTTATGTCATCGACTAACACAAGGTGGCACATAATTGTGAAGTGGAAGAAAAATGATAAATGTTTTTCAATTTTTTTTACAAATACATATCTGAAAAGTGCATTTGTATTCAGCCCCCTTTACTCTGATACTCTAAAATCTAGTGGAAACAATTGCCTTCGGAAGTCACCTAATTGGTAAATGGAGTCCATCTGTGTGTAATTTAATCTCTCAGTATAAATACAGCTGTTCTGTGAAGCCCTCAGAGGTTTGTTAGAGGACCTTTGTAAACAGTATCATGAAGGCCAAGGAACACACCAGACCACACCTATACTTACAAATGGAGGGAGGCAACAGAAAGTGAGAGGAAATCTACCCCTAGGAAGGGAAATTCACTCCTGTAATGCCACGTATACACGATCGGAAATTCCGCCAGCAAAAGTCCGATGAGAGCAACAAAACAATTTGACGCATGCTCGGAAGCATTGAACTTAATTTTCTCGGCTCATCGTAGTGTTGTACTTCACCGCGTTCTTGACGGTCGAAAGTTTAGCAAACATTTGTGTGACCGTGTGTATGGAAGCCAAGCTTGAGCGGAATTCCGTATGAAAAAGCATCCAAGATTTTTCCGATTTTTACCACTCGTGTGCTATGGAGAAAAGATGTCTCCATTGAAGCTTTATCACCAATTCTTGTTTCCACAACAGCACAACATTTTCAAAATCCAATTATCACAGGGACAGAAAGAAAGGTGAAGTCTTCTGAACAGGGGCATAGACTGCAAAACAAACATTCCAGGGGTTTTAACCCTTCCCTGTGCTATCCAAAACTTGAAAATATATTTTTTGTCTGGAGTTGCACTAACAAATTTACCTGTTCTAACTTACTTACAAGTTCAACAAACAGGAACAAACCTATGGAACATATCTTGTTTATAAACCGGGGACTGCCTGTAATGGGCCAGGCTAGAATAAATGAAGGAGTGTGGCTAATATGGTTTATTTTTTTCCCCTGTGCCCACAAATCTGTTTTTTTTTTTTCATTTATTTTATTATTATTATTATTCAGAGGAGTCTGCCATGGTAATAGGGAAGCAATCTATGGGCACATAAAAATAATCTGTCGCTTTTCATCATTAGAACAAGCAAGTACAGATCACAGATTTATGTTTATCATAAAAGTACAGGTACAGCTCTGTGAGCATCAAAAAACCTCCCCTGTATTTTCCGCTGGCTGTTGTAGTTATCACTCTCCAGAGTTTTATCCTGTAATTGTCTTTGACTGTTAGCTCCCAATCCAAGAGCTTGGTGCGCCTTGGAAGGCAGCTCTGAGATCTGCTTTATTTTCCTTTGTGTTTAATTGATTGCCGAGCAAAGCTTGTTAAATGCTTACATTTTTTAATGCTGCCGGTGCCAGGGGAACTTCACAGAACACACATTTATTAGCTGCTTTTTCAGTTTTATGGTATTTTTATCTTTTGTTCATAGTTAACTTAATTTGATTATTCTCCGCCAGAGGGACTGAATCTGATCCCGTATTCATCTGTTTGGCATCAACTATGGACTGCTAATTTCATGTTGCTAACATTTACTCACTGAAGAAAAAAAGCCTTTAGAACCAAACGCAGATAATATTTTAATTGCGAGTACCTCTATGAACACACCATTCTTTTACTACTGCATATACATAGATATTAATTCAGTCGATCTGCCTACTTAGAGCACTTCCCTCTCCATCAATGTGACGTCACTTCTCACTGTGCTTCCATCTACTTCCAGTCTTCAGAGTCTTCAGCCATTTTGATTGGCTAGCTTGGAATGATGTAATTACCATGCATACACCCTGAAGTTAAACGGGAAGTTTATCTTTTGAATGAAATTCACTATGCAGTCAAGGCCAGTAGGTTAAACACCATGCAGCTTATTAAATTGTTTTAGTTTAAATGCCATACCTGTAGGCTATATGTGTCATCCCTGCTGCCTGGTTGAAAAACGACTATTGTGAGCCTCTGCTGCTACAGGGAAGGGAAAGTGCACTGTACAGCCGCATGTTGCTGTGATGCTAGGGACAGACGCTCATCGTATGTGCATCCTCACTTCTAGACAGGATGCAGGCTCATTTGCAATGCAAGTTTTTAAGCCAGGCTGTGGAGTGGCAAGCATGGCTTATATAGGTATGGCATTTAAGCTAAGCAACTTTTTTTTTTTTTTAAGCTGCACATTTGTTTTTGAACCTAATGGGGCCCCTTGACTGCATAGTGATTTTTATTTGAAAAGTAAACTTACCAAATCATTATTAGATTATGTTACTTTTATAATCGGTGCTCTTTGATCTAATACTATTTTGTAGGACGTGGCACTGTTATACCTTTAAGACCCCCACAGTACCATCCTGTAATGGAGTCTTGGTAAACTTTTTGATTCAAACTTACCCTTTAATACGTGAGTTATTGCATGCTGAGATGTACACTGTGCTGCTCATTGTTCATGCTGACGAAATTTGCCACAACTGCAGAGATACCACTGCTTGCACACTAGATTTCTCTACTGCTGCTAGTAGGGAACCGGAACTTCAGAGACAAATCTTCAAAAGCAGAGCTAGATCCTTGGCAGTCGGGACCATTAACAGCAATGTGTTCTTTGTTCTTGTCTGTGTGCACACAAAACATGCTTCTGCTAATACCAGAGCTGTAAAATGTCTTCCTTTTTTCGGTGGCTGCATATGAGGAAAGTAATTGCTTTCATAGCTAATTGAGTTTTTGAGCCCAAGCCCTGTCTTCTACTGCCAGCGCATAATTAGCATCCTCGGTACCTCTCTTATTCACAAGAAGGTACAAAGTTATAATTAGACAGGAACATTAGGAGCTTTTCCCTGTCCTATGATTCAGAGGTCTCCGATACAGTGGGAAGTTAGCATTAAAAGCAATTAGTTTTTAGTTGTGTAGAGAACGGACTCATCCACAGTGCAAGAGTCTATAATTAAAGTATTCAAATTACACACTTTACATCTCTGCTGATAAACATTTATCACCTGCCTGCCAGGGATGTGTCCTGAATTCTTGCTTTAAAGAGACCCTGTCCATTTATTTCAACAACAATCGTCCCATAACCTGTGCATTTCTTGTATTTTATGGATATTATTTTCCTGTAAAAGCCTTCCGATGCCTGCTGCTGGGTGCCACCATCTTGGATGTGATGACAGCAGCCTCTTCAGACACAGAGCTGTCACTCAAGTGTAGTTTTCCGCTTTTGCTTCATAAAAGGTTATGTAGAGGCATGAGGGGTGAAGGAGCTAAGCCAGTACAAACAGTAGGGCAGGTCATAGATTATGTAATTTTCTGGTTGCAGGAAAGAAAGTGACAGTCGGTGTTGATTGCGGAATCCCTCCCTGTGTTCTCCCGGTGGGGGGTGGGGCATCCATGTTGGGACAACACAATGATTACTGTTAGCGGCTATAGCCATTGGCAATAATCACATGCTTAAGTTCTGACATTCTGGGTGCACCCAAGTCAATCAATGGATCAACGTGGGTGCAATCAGCCTGCCCATAGATGGATCAAATCTTAGATGGTCCCTGCTGAACTGGCAGAGATTCGATCCATCTATTGCCAGCTTAATTAGGCACTTCCAGATAGGGAGAGCTGCAAAGTGCACGGAAGGAGGGGGCTGCATTTTTGTGACCTCATTGGGAGAGTTTGATAGGCAGTCCCACCTGGCACACTCTGCAGGCTGAGTTAAAATTTCCGCAGCATGTGTACAGCCCTGTCCAGCTGTAATGTAAAGCTGTTCATAGATGGATCGAATCTCAGGCTTGTTCATCAGGGAGCGCCCAATATTCAATCCTTATATGGGCAGGCTCGTACCCAAGTCCATCCATTGATCAACTTGGCTATAAACAGCTTATCGGATTTTTAGCATGCAATTATTGCCAGCAGCTATAGCAGGTAGGAGCAATCACTGTGTTCTCCTGGCTGTCCCTGTGCCCCTCCACCATTGGAGGGATTCCCCCATCAACACTGGCTGTGTTGATGGGGGAATCCAGCAATTTGTCTTTTCTGCAACCACGGAAAATCGTATGATTTTTGGTCTGCTTTAGAATTTAGTATGAGGGGGGCTTGGACAGCTGTTTTTCCTGCTCTCCTGTGAAAGCCCTAACAGCGAAACTTATAAAGCCCTAAAATGTACATAGGGATGCACAGCCCAGCTGCAATGGTTTTCCTTTTTCTTGCAGGTTTTCAGCTTTGCCATCTTCTTTAAAAATGTCTTGCTGCCATTCAGATTTCAGTTTACTTTAGTCAGATCAGCAAACAAATGGCACAGATTTTCTGCCTACTTTTTTCACACTTTTCGTTTCTTTCTTGCGCATTCCACTAAACGATTGAATGTTAGTTTGTGGTGGGTTTAGGTTCTGATCTGGTATTCACCCCCACGGCAAGGAAATTACTGGCAATATCATTGTTCGAGATTGGTTTGTTCAGCATTTCCTCTTTTTGAATCAACATCCGACTTTTTAATTAGACTAAATTTTGTCTCTGAACGCTTAAGTGTCTGTAGTTTTTGTATCATTACCAGCCTTTGTCGTTTCTATGTGGTGCTGGAGGAAGCACATATTGCGACAGGTATAGAAAATGATGACAGCTCACTCCTAAACATTGTGCTGGTATGAGTCAGAAATTAAAATCCACAGGAACCTGGTTTATCATGCTGTGCCGCAACCTGCAGGTTGGCATCCAAAAGAAAGTCGGTACTTTGTGCAGCGTCAGGTTGTGGTGGTGATAATGCTGGAACATGTATGATGAACGTATTCCGAGTCCAGCTTTCAAGTGTCATTCAGATAAAGTGGAACTATGGTCCAATAATAAACGAATTGGAGGTTGAATATTTTGGTAGATAACACTTAAGCCCCATACACACGGTCGGACTTTTTCATGGATTCTGTCCGATCGGACAATGTTGTTGAAAAATCAGACCGTGTGTATGCACCATCGGACAGTGTACGTCGGTTTGTCCGACGGACAAAGTCTTATCTCCTGCTGGAAAGATTTGCCGTCAACACGGTCCGATCACACCAAATCCGATCGTGTGTACGATTGTCCGACCGGACAAAGTGCTACGCATGCTCAGATCACATTACAAGACCAAAGCTATTGGCTACTAGCCTCTACGTAGTCCCGTCGTAGGCAACAAACGTCACCACGTTCAGAATGATCGGATTTTCCGACAACTTTGTCCGACCGTGTGTACGCAAAACCAACATCGGACAAAGTATGACGGACATGGTCCGACGGACCTGGTCCGCGGATTGTCCGACCGTGTGTATGGGGCTTTAGAAGTTCTCTTCTATCCTCTTGCTCCTTGCAATTTTTTATTGTGTGTAGATAGTAGACATGTGCACAATAGAAAAATTTGTTTATTTTCTTTAAGTATCTGTTCGTTTCTGTTGATTCGTAACGATTCGTATTTTCGTAAGAGTTATTTTTTCGTTGATTCGTTTTTCCGTTAGTTTAATTTTAGTTTATTCGAAATTCGGACGCATTCGTATTTTCGTAGATTTAGTTACATTCGTACTTTCGTTAGATTGATTTATTCGTACTTTCGTAACATTGTTTTCATAGATTCGTAATCTGAGCATAATTCATAATGTTATGTAATGTGTATGCTATTATTACATTTTAAGAGACACGGAAAATTACGAATCGAAAAAAAAGTTACGAATGTACGAATTTTTTCGTTCAATCCATTCGAAGCACGTTAAGCAGCGCCATTGTAAGAGACACGGAAAATTACGAATCGAAAAAAAAAAAAAAAAGTTACGAATGTACAAATTTTTTTGTTCAATCCATTCAAAGCACGTTAAGCACACCATTGTAAGGGACACGGAAAATTACCAATTCAACAAAAAAAAAAAAAGTTACGAATGTACGAATTTTTTCGTTCGTTTTGATTTTCGTTGTTCCTGTTTTTCGTTTTTTCTGATTTTCTTCTTTCGTAGTTTCGTTGTTTCTAATTTGGTTATTTTGGATTTTCGTTGTTTTTTCATATTCGTTCGATTCGTTATTCGTTAAAGTTTTTAGCGAATCATTCGTACGATAACGAATATAACGAATTTTAACGGAAAACGAAAAAAAACAAAACAAATTGCACATGTCTAGTAGATATACGCAGTGCAGTGTACACCCCCTACTCAGCCGGGAATGGAGCCAGGCATGAGCAGGATTTACATCATCAGTGGCTGTCCAGTAGTGAACTCAGAAGACACCAGGCCTAGGAGAAGACCAACAGAAGATGTCAGTGATTGAGCAACTAGGGAGAGTATAAATGTTGCATCACTGGGGGCAACACACTGGTGGGTAAGGGTGTCACCAACCCAATCATCCAGCGCAATTCATTTTAAGCAGTGATAGGATAGCAAACATTTTACACCTAGTAGTATTTAACTACATTATAACTGGACTTGAATGTCACTAACTACTACTAGCTATACCATGGTCTTGACAAAATCTTAGTTTTCATTCGAACGGGAGAAATATTTCAGTGGGGACGCCGGTTTTAGTGACTGCTAAGAGGGAATTATTGTTACCAAAAATTTTGGACAGTCATCAAAGGTCGAACAATATCTGTATCCAGGCAAAGTTGATGTGTTGACTACAAACTTACTGATAGGAGAAGAGAGCAGAGAGATGAGCTAACCACTGTTCTGCTCCTCATTTCACTGTCCAGTCACAGGCCTGGGATGAGTCCAGGATGACCTGGGCTCTGAGGAAGTGGGTTAAATGATGCTGACCGTCAGACTCAAGACAATTAAGTACTGAAGAGAAAATCTCTGGATGGAAGCTGATTATTACAGCAAAAGCTGGTTCCATTTTAAATAATATGAATAGGTTCTAATGTTACATACACCTAGTCTCTAGGTCAGGGGTCTCAAACTCAAATTACCCGAGGGGCGCTCAGGGTGGATTTGATTTGAATCAACTCAATTTAAAGGTGGATATGATAGGTGTGCTTTGCTGTCTCCAATGACTTGAATCGCCCACAATGCTCATGGTAGCTAAATCTTATGCCCCGTACACACAGAGCTGATTATGTTGTCGGAAAATCCGATCGTGTGTGGGCTCTAGCGGACTTTTTCCATCGGAATTTCTGACGGAAAAAATTTGAAAGCAGGACCTTAAATTTTCCGACAACAAAATCCGATCAGACTTTTTCCGATCGTGTATATAGAATTCCGACGCACAAAGTGGCACGCATGCTCAGAAAAAATTTAGGGACTAAAGTTATTGGCTACTGGCCTCTACGTAGTCCCGTCGTACGTTTTTGTACTTCACCTCAATCGTAACGATCAAATTTTCTGACAACTTTGTCCGACCGTGTGTATACAACACAAGTTTCGGCCAAAATCCGCCGGAAAAAATCTGACAGATTTTGTGGTCGTAATGTCCGACCGTGTGTACAGGGCATTAGGCTGGGCAGGTCTGGTTTATTAAGCTAGGAAGTAGTACAGTACTTTTTCCTTCCAAAAATGATATAAAATAATGTGATTTGGTAATCCTGACATGTGCTGCGCTGATCTACGTAAGGCGTGATTTGTCATGGGAGGTCCATTTTAAGAGATGACACTATTTTAGGACTTTTCCCTGTAATTTTCATGCTTTGTGTTCTATTAAAAAAAAAAAAAAAAAATCGGTATTAATTTTCAGCAGTTATTATCTTCTGTTTGTGTTTCTGCATCACAGTACATCTTTTCCATATTGTATTCTTTCTTCATAAAACCAGATTATGGTTGTAGATGTATAAAATAGAGTTTAATTAAACCCCCTACAGATGTGTTCTGCGTGTTCTAGGAAAAAATAATGTTGTCCTTCTAGTTCTGGCTTCCAGGGACGCTCTTTAATCAGAGTCGTGAAAGTGGTTGTAGATCTGAATAGCAGTACCTGGAAGTGTTCAATGCAGTCTGTGTTAGCAGCAGATTCCATTCCGTACAGTCCATTCTCTATATTCAGATAAAGCCTATTTGTACCCTGCTGCTTTTTTTTCTGTCATCAGCCATTGTCCGCATCAGTATTTTTTATGGCAGGGCCAGTATCACCCCATAGTAAATTAAAAGAGAACCTGTCAGCATAGAAATATGCAAGCTTGACAGCTTTGTTTTTAAAGCCTCAAACTTCCAATATTCAAGAATTGCTGATTTCAGTGTTGGGATTGGGGGAGTCCTGCTTTTTGTGCGCATTGAACTAAATTTTGCCATTCTGTTTTCTTTTAAAACATATAATGCAAGCAAACGCATCCTAATCGTATGATAGCAAGGTGCACTATAATGCTCTGTTCTGAATGAACCCCTAGTGTTGGGATTCACATCCCTGGCAAACAGAATCCTGATTTTTTTTTTTCTAATACTTGGCAAAGGCAACATCTCCATCATTCATTGAGGGACACAGCTGCATTCAGGAACCACTGGGTTTATATTGCCACCTGCAGGATGAAGATGTTATGTGCAACATAGTGGGTAAAATCCCCTCTGCTCACTGTTTTCCCAGCATCCAATGGGGAAGGCTGCCTCTCACCCAGCATTACATTTTTGTTGGACTTTTGTTGCTGGTCTTGAAAGAACACATTTCTGCTTTGTTTCTGCTTAACAAAGGCAATATTGTAATCGGTCATTATCCATTCTGATAAGAACCGAGATCAACACTTCATGGTGCAGTATTAACCACTTCCGGTGGCCACCAGTAGTTCTTGCTGACTCTTTGACCATGAGGCCTGTTTTCCATACTAGTAAAATCTGAGAAATCTGAGAAATCATTCCAATACTTTTCTGTTTTTTTCTTTTTTTCCCTTCAAGTCTTTATTTCATGCCTTTTTGTTAAAGAGGAACTAAACTCTGAGAGCTGTGACCAAAAAATGCAGTAAGTGGTCAAGGACTACATGCTAGTATTACCTGTAGTCTCCCCACAACTGATCTATATCCCATTACCGTGCCTTGTTCTGCACTGTGTCTGTAAGGAGGCAGCCATCCTGTAGGCAGGGCTTTCCTTCTTCAAGTCATCAGGAACAGTGATCAGCACAATAGTGACATCACCAAATCTCACTCCAAACCTGTTAAGACTAACCGTCATAGACAGCAGTGCCTTAGATCTCTCCCTGCAGATATACAGCAATGAGGCTGTGTGCACATACCATGAAATCTACTGTTTATTCTGTGGTTATATTCCAGACAAAATGTACCTTTACTCCGGGTACTTCTTATGCTCAATAAACATTAGTAAATGTTCCTTAAGCCGGCTATACATGGACCGAAATTTGATCCGCAATATATATATTTATATATATATATATATATATATATATATATATATATATATTTACATATTTACTTATTGAAAGTCCGTAAAATCAAGCAAACATGACTAACAACAATCCAAAAAAAGTTGCTCAGTGGACACGTTGCACACAAACGTCTGTGTAACGCATCCACTGAGCACCTTTTTAGAATTACCAAAGATCTTTTGATTCTTTTTTTCTCAGCTCCCCCTCCCAGCAGATGCTTGGAGTTAAAGTGATACTAAGCACACACTGTTTAATTTACATTGTCGTTACTGTGTATGGATGATGGCACTGTAATTATTTTAATTAAAAAACAAACTAACATCCAAGTACCTTTTTCCTAATTGATTAATACAGCTGTCAGATGACCCAGATCTTTCCCAGCCTGTCTGCAGGGAAACCTAGCTTCTAGTCCTCTGCTGCTGGTCACATGTTCAAAATAAAAAGAAAACAGCCTTTGGAATACTGAGTAAAAAATAAATAAATGAATGAATGAATGAATGATTTGTATAGCGCTGCAACTGCGAATTGAATCGCCTCGAGGCGCTTGATCCGGCCTGCGTTGATTCCTTCTTAGAAGAGGTAGGTCTTGAGTTTTTTCCTGAAGGCCCGATGGTCTTTTTCCAAGCGGATGTTCGCAGGTAGAGCGTTCCATAGCCGAGGTCCTTGGACTGCAAATCTTCGTTCTCCCCTTGACTTATATCAAACGGTTTTACATTGTCATACAAATATATATTTTAAATCTAATCTTTATTCTTTTTTGGTAATAACACAGCGTGGGCAGATTTCTGCCAGTCACAACTGAAGCCTCTATCAATCTACATGTAATATTACATGGTGCCTTGAAATGAAAATTTTCTGTACCGAAAATTAAGGTTACACTTGGCCGAAACCAAAATTTACTGTTTTTAAAAACAATATATATTTTTATAGATAATTGTATTATATTCCACTTTTTAATTAATATAATGAATTTAAATGAATATGAATTTGTCAGCCATTATGGGCACCTTTTGAAGCGATGTTAAAAATGCTGCTTTCTGCATTTTTGGTGCATGTTTGGTCAGAAACCGAGAAACCGCACCAAAAGGGCACCTCCCTGATTGAAATGCATTGAAAATGCAGCAAAAATGCACCCGTTCTGCGTTTTTGATGCATTTTTTTTAGTCATATAACCTATGAAAAATAAACCATAAGCAAGGTAAAATCATGGAAGAATTGCGGGTATTTTCGGCAGCCATTATTGACACTTTTTTTCTTTTAGCACATTTATGAAAACCCTATTTTTGGCCGATAATTTTTGGTTTCCGAAATTTTAGTGCATCACTAGTAATATCCCACCTCCATTGAGTTTAGCTGGTTAGTGGGCATGGAGGAGGAGGGACGGAGTGGGCTGTCATTTACCACTGTGTATACACCCACAGTCACATGGGCTGCTCAGATATGATAGGGAGGAAATGCTCACCATAAAACCTTACTGAAAACTGAGCATGTGCAAAGTTGCCAGCACTGCTCTTCTAAATCCCTAGCTGTATTGGGGACATGGACAGAAGGTGGCGATAGAGAGCAGCAGGATCAACCAGGTTTTTTACAGAAAACAAATCTCGCAGTGACGGAGTATGAACAGCATGTAATACAACATTAATTTTATGAAGTGGGTTTAGTGACACTTGATGAAATGTATTGTAATGAGTCTGCACTGTGATAATACGTGTGGCTGCTAGCAAGGTTTGATATACCCAAACCTAAAAATGTACAATATTGTGTAATGATGTATCACCAGTGAATATAAAAAACAAATGGGTAGACAGTGTTCCATGTGCCAAACGTGAAGTCTTTCTTAAATCAAAGACCATACATTTTTAGGTATCCATAAATATTCAGATAAAACATATCTTCCACCCTCCAGCAGATCCTTGTAGGGTAACAAACACAGAGTGCCACCACCTTACACTACAAGGATCTGCTGGATGGTGGAAGATCTTTTTTCATCTGAATATTTATGGGCTTTGAAGACAGACGTCATGTTTGGCACATTGAACATTGTTTACTTATTTTTTTTTTTTGTATGTGTTTGTTATTATCACTGGCATTGCATCGTTATTACTTGGCATTCTTCCAACCTCCTAATCTCTAAGGTAAGCAGAGAACAAGTGCTCTAGATGTGGAAGGGGGCAGCTAAACACCAGCCCAATTTTATAAAATCTTTACTGGATACAAATTAAAATGTTTTTTGGCTTGAGTCGGGCTTTAAACTGCCGGCCATGTTGTAGAACATACTCCATCCTGTGCCTGCATGCATAGTTGGCTTCCTGGGCACCCTGCTGATGCTCCGACGTGCAGGTTGTGGGCAGGTAACTATTTTACTGTTAAACTGCATAGGGAAAAGTAAGGTCACCAGCCTGATTGTGTTGTCTGGCAGGGGTGCCCAGATCACAAGGCTAGTTGAACAGAATTACAAAGCCTTTGGTTAATTATTTCACAAATATGTAGTTATCTCAGTGCTTCTCAAACTTTTTTGTCTTGTGGCGCACCGAAAAGATCTAAACTTTTTCGCCGCACACCTGTAAAGATTTAACAATTTTTGTGGTCAGCAGTAAATAGATTATATACAGAAGCAGCAGTCTTATGTGATCCCTAATATTATATATCACTAATATATAATATTGGGGATCACAGAAGACTGCTGCTTTTGTATGTTATATTTCCGTGCTGCTATATTGGGGAATGAGGATCACACAAAACTGCTGCTTATATTTTCTGCTGATATAATCACATACTGGTCCGTCCGTCCCTATCTCTCCTCTCTTCTTAACCTTCTCCGCTCCACACCATGTGGGACAGCCAGGGACTGCGGGCTTCTCTGCGCTGTTGTGGGTGGGATCGGAGGAGGGAATGGCATCACGTTGAGGTGCGCCGTGCTCAGCACCTCATTGGCAGGAAGCGCCTGGCAAGGCACCTGTCCTGGCACACTGCTGGCAGCCAGGCCTCACCCTAATCATACCCTAAGCATATTCTCGATCCGGAATGGTGAGGTCTGGTGGCAGCGAACATTAACCAATCCAATTTGCGCACAGGCCAGACAGCACAGATGACCATGTCCGTGTGAGGCCTGCACACTTGCTCAGTGAGTGACAGACAGTGAGCACTATGCTGACATAGCCGTGGAGTCTTGCAGTGTGGCATTGGCACAGCCACCCTAGGGCCCAGCTAACAACCTAAATGATCCCACGGCATACCTGCAATTCGCCCGCAGCACACAGTTTGACAAACACTTATGCCGCATACACACGATCGGAAATTCCGCCAGCAAAAGTCTGTTGAGAGCTTTTGGTCAGAAAATGCGACCATGTGTAAGCTCCATCGGACTTTTGCTGGCGGAATTCCCGCCAGCAAAAGATTGAGCAGGTTCTCAATTTTTCGGTCGGAAAAAGTTTTGATCAGAAATTCCGATCGTCTGTACCATCTCCGACGCGCAAAATCCCTATGCATGCTCAGAAACAATTCGACGCATGCTCGGAAGCATTGAACTAATTTTCTCGGCTCGTCGTAGTGTTGTACGTCACCGCGTTCTTGACGGTCGAAAGTTCAGAGAACTTTTGTGTGACCGTGTGTATGCAGACGGAAAATCCGCTCGTGTGTACGCGGCATTAGTTATCTGAGTGTCAAGTTCAGCTTTCAATGCACCTCGCACGATAGTACAAATTTTTCAGATGACTCCTGGATGTCATTTCTGACCAGTATGTGAGACTTTTTAGACCATTTAAGAATTTCTAGTGTACATTAATCTTTCTACCCTCTTACTGTGCTCATTCACAGGTGGCTGCACACGGTTAAAGATGGAGGGTTTTTCTTATTCATCCTATGTAAAGCACATCTTTTCTCCCGGACACACGACATGAATAGGAGCAAGAGCTTGTTATTTATAATGTCATTGTATTTTAGAGTACAGAGGTGGCTGAAGACACCGGTATATCTCATTTGTATGCTGTGTTCTCATCACACACTATAGGAATACACAAAGGCGTCTGTGTAGAGGTCTGCTAATTTGTTTTTTATATTTTTGTGAGTGCAACTTTGGCATGACAGTAAGCAATGTTTTTTTTATTAATTTATTTCCACGCTTCTATTTTTTATTTATTTTTTCCTAGGTAGACTTGAAGCTTATGGTAGTGTAGTTAGCGATAGCGGATTTAGAATTTCTTTAAAGAAAAATAATGTGATAAAACATATTTTTAACATAACTGATCAACAATTTATAATTTAATGTTATTAATGCACCCCTTTCTATTTTAATCTGCAGCCAGTTATGCTTTGAATTTCAGTTTATTGCAAGCATGGCAGCAGTACTCTATGTACAAAGCTTGCATACCCATTTCTTTAGTCATGTAATTGGCTTGCCGTTTTTCTTATAAATATACCCACATTTTGAAGTCCAATTACAACTATCCCCTGCAGTTGCTGTTTTATCTTTGTACTTTAGAAGGATTTGTATATTTAAAGGAATTCTGGGGCTGCAGTCTTATCATAGCACATACTCACCGGCCACTTTACTAGGTACCCCTTTCTAGTACCGGGTTTGACCCCCTTTTGCCTTCAGAACTGCCCTAATTCTTCATGACATAGATTCAACAAGGTTGTCATGTTAAATAAACCAGTGGTGAGATGATTTGAGCTTTGTGACATGGTGCATTATTCTGCTGGAAGGAGCCATCAAAAGATGGGTACACTGTAGTCCTAAAGGGATGAACATGGTCAGCAACAATACTCGGGTAGGCCATGTTTTAAACAATGCTCAGTTGGTACTAAGGGGCCCAAAGTGTACCAACAAAATATCCCCCCCCCTCCCACCATTACACCACCACCACCAGCCTAAACTGTTGATACAAGGCAGGATGGATCCATGCTTTAATGCTTACGCCAAATTCTGACCCTACCATCTGAATGTCGCAGTTCAAATCAAGACTCATCAGACCAGGCAACGTTTTTTCCAATCTTCTGTTGTCCAATTTTGGTGAGCCTGTGCGAACTGTAGCCTCAGTTTCCTGTTCTTAGCTTACATGAGTGGCATTCGGTGTGGTCTTGTACTACTGTAACCCATCTGCTTAAAGGTTTGATGTGTTGTGCATTCCTTGGTTGTAACAAGTGGTTATTTGCCTTACTATTGCCTTTCTATCATCTCAAACCAGCCTGCCTATTCTCCTCTGACATGAACAAGGCATTTTCTTCTCTTTTTTTTGGACTGTTCAACCTAATCCCAGTAGATGAGCAGTTTTTGAAATACTCAGACCAGCACTAACAACCATGCCATCATGTTCACGTCGCCTTTCTTCCCTATTCACATGCTTGGTTTGAACTTCAGCAAGTTGTCTTCAAAAGAAAAGTCTGCCACTGAGTACTTTTCTTTCAATGTGGTGTAGCACAGCCCAGCGCATCACACTGCAGCCAATGGAACTAATTTAAATTACACTTTGACATTTCCAAAGTTAGTGTGATATGCTATTAATAGTAAATATTAATAGAGCATGGCCATCGCTGCCGTCACATTGCACGCCAATGGCCATGCTGAAGTGCATGGAGCTGGTGTGAACATGCCCTAACACTGTTGCTTGCTGACATCATAAGTGCCTTGGCTTTAGTGCTGCTGTTGGCTTTTTTCAGCTGTATTTAAATTCAGAATATTCAGTACCCCACTGTTACAGGTATTCCTGTAATCATTCGCTTGTATACACAGTTAATTATCTTCTAATATAATTCTCTTGAGTCCAGACTATCTATTACCCTTTAAACATTTAAATAACTCTCCAAAAGAATTTCTTTAATATCCTGCAGAGATGGAAAATAAGACGAGCATTTATCATGATACAAGCTAGAAACATTATCATTAACTGCATCTCTTATCTATAAAATTTTGCTGCTGGTGATTTACTAGATTTTTCCCTGTCAGTGGAGCAACCCCATGAGGTGAGAAGCCAGGCCCAGTCCCCCAAATCCTGGCATTTTATTGATCGAGTCACAAAGCCTGAAAATAACAAAATGTCATATTGTTGATAAAGTAAATTAAAGGGTTTAATGGACTCTCGTGATTCCCTCTTCTTTCCCATTGCTTAAAGCCCAGTTCCAATGTTCTGTGCAGGCTGGAGTTTTGATGCGCCCCCTGGGATCCATGACAGCCCAAGATTACAAATAGTGGTCTAAATGATGCTCATTGAACCCAGAGGGGGACTGGTACTGCATCTGTGGGGTCTGTGAGGTGGGGGGCAGCAGTGAAGGGGGAAGGTGGCCTTGAGGCGATTCAGTTTGCATTTGAAGCGCTATACAAATCATTCATTCAAGGCGAGTATTGCAGTGAAAGCTGCACCATTTATGTTTTACTGTTACCAAAAAAATGGAGCTGGGCTATAATTTGTACCTGACGTTGACTAATTAGAGACTAATGCCGCATACACATGATTGGAAATTCCACCAGCAAAAGACCGATGTGAGCTTTTGGTCGGAAAATGCGACCATGTGTAGGCTCCATTGGACTTTTACTAGCGGAATTTCAGCCAGCAAAAGATTGAGAGCATGTTAGAAACGTTTTTCCCATCGAAAAAATTGAGATCGGAAATTCCGATCGTCTGGCAATTTCCGACGCGAAAAATGCAGACGCATGCTCGGAAGCATTGAACTTAATTTTTGCAGCTCGTCATAGTGTTGTACGTCCCCGCGTTCTTGACGGTCGGAATTGGGTGTGACCGTGTGTAGGCAACACAAGCTTGAGCGGAATTCCGTCGGAAAAAACATCCAAGGCTTTTCCGATGAGAATTACGATTGTGTGTACGTGGCATAAGGCAGCCTTTCTCAACCTTTTTAACATGGGGAAACCCTTGAAATAACTTTTCGGTCTCAAGCAACCCCTATAATTACAGCTCACAGTACATTAGTATGATGGACATTTAGAAGAATGCTCTTTACATTTGTGGCCACAGTGCATTAGTGTGATGGACACTTATGCGGCGTACACACGAAGGGACTATCCCGCGGGATTATCCTCTGAACCCAAGTCCAGCGGATAATCCCCTCGTGTGTGGGCGCTGGCGGACTTTTTGGCGCCAAAGTCCGGCGGACCAAAGTTTTAAGTTTGGTTTTAAAATTATCCGCTGGACTTGGCAGTCCGGCGGACAATCCCGCCGTTAGTAGGCTAGTCCGCCGGTCTTTTGAAATGAACGGACTTGCCGCTCGTCGGCAAGTCCGTTCATTTAGCACGTGACTTCAGGTTACGTAGCTAGCGTAGGCAGTAAATGCTGCCGCGCTAGCTTCGTAAGCTGGGATGGATTTAAAGGGACTCCCCACGCCGAAAAAACGGCGTGGGGGTTCCCCCCAAATCCATGTCAGACCCTTATCCGAGCACGCAGCCTGGCCGGCCAGGAAAGGGGTGGGGACGAACGAGCGCCCCCTGTCCTGAGCCGTACCAGGCCGCGTGCCCTCAACATGGGGGGTGCCCTGGGGAAAATGGGGCCGTGCGGCCCCCCCACCCCAAAGCACCTGTCCCCATGTTGATGAGGACAAGGGCCTCTTCCCGACAACCCTGGCCGTTGGTTGTCGGGGTCTGCGGGCGGGGGCTTATCGGAATCTGGGAGCCCCCTTTAATAAGGGGGCCCTCAGATCCCGGCCCCCCACACCCTATGTGAATGAGTATGGGGTACGATGTACCCCTACTCATTCACCTAAGGTGTAAAATGTAAAGTACAAAAAACACACACACTTTTGAAAAAATATTTTATTGCACTGCTCCGGGGGTCTTCTTCCGTCTTGGGGGTCTTCTCGCCGGACTCCTCCGCTCTCTTCTGCTCTTTAACCTAGCTCTTTCACGAGCGGTGAAGTCTGGCTACCTTCTTCGTCGTAGCCGCCGTCGTCTGGGGGTCTCGATCCGCCTTCGGGGGTCTCTTCTGTTCTTGCGGCGGTCGTCGTCTTCCGCGCCGCCGGCGCCGCCTTCTTCTTCTTGTCCTTCTTCTTGTTCTTCTTCTTCTTCCGATGTTGACACGTCGCTCCCTCTGGCCGGAATGCCAGAGCCGCGCTGTGCTGGCACTTATATAGGGACAAGGGGACAGGGTCACATGCTCATGTCACATGGTGACCCCGCCCCCTTGTGATGTCACAGTCCCAGCATCCTCCGGGACTGTGACATTGCAAGGGGGCGGGGTCACCATGTGACATGAGCATGTGACCCTGTCCCCATGTCCCTATATAAGTCCCAGCGCAGCGCGGTTCTGGCATTCCGGGCAGAGGGAGCGACGTGTCAACATCGGAAGAAGAACAAGAAGAAGAAGGCGGCGCGGAAGACGACGACCACCGCAAGAACAGAAGAGACCCCCGGAAGACCCCCGAAAGGCGGATCGAGACCCCCAGACGACGGCGACGACGAAGAAGGTAGCCGGACTTCTCCGCTCGTGAAAGAGCTAGGTAAAAGAGCAGAAGAGAGCGGAGGAGTCCGGCGAGAAGACCCCAAGACGGAAGAAGACCCCCGGAGCAGTGCAATAAAATATTTTTTCAAAAGTGTGTGTGTGTTTTTGTACTTTACATTTTACACCTTAGGTGAATGAGTAGGGGTACATCGTACCCCATACTCATTCACATAGGGTGGGTGGCCGGGATCTGAGGGCCCCCTTATTAAAGGGGGCTCCCAGATTCCGATAAGCCCCCCCCCGCAGACCCCGACAACCAACGGCCAGGGTTGTCGGGAAGAGGCCCTTGTCCTCATCAACATGGGGACAAGGTGCTTTGGGGTGGGGGGGCCGCACGGCCCCCCTTTCCCCAGGGCACCCCCCATGTTGAGGGCACGCGGCCTGGTACGGCTCAGGGGGGGGCGCTCGTTTGTCCCCACCCCTTTCCTGGCCGGCCAGGCTGCGTGCTCGGATAAGGGTCTGACATGGATTTGGGGGGACCCCCACGCCGTTTTTCGGCGTGGGGAGTCCCTTTAAATCCATGCCAGGTGACGGAGCTAGCGCGCAGGCATTTACTGCCTACGCTAGCTACGTACCTGAAGTTACGTTCGAAATGAACGGACTGCTCCGTGTGTGGGCAAGTCCGTTCATTTTCAAAAGTCCGCGGACTTTGTCCAGCGGATTGTCCACCGGAGAAGTCCGGGCGTGTGTGGGCAAGTCACACGCTCGGAAGTCCGGCCGTGTGTGGGGAAGTCCCGCCGGACTAGGTCCAGCGGACAATCCGCCGGACTAGGTCCGGCGGACAAAGTCCGAACGTGTGTACGCGGCATTAGAAGAATGCCCCTTACATTTGTGGCTATTAGGAAGAATGTGGGGGCACAGCCCAACTACAAAGGGTCGATTTTCAAGTTTCCCAGAGTTTAGCTTTCACTCTTCTCTACCCTATCTCAAACTGAAAAAAAAAATTCTGGAGTTAGGCATTAAATGTATTGCTTTTCACTGCCCCGTAGTGGCCAATCAATTCTAAATTGTTGCAGCAAAACTCTTGGCTCATTTGACATTCGTTTATTGTCCTTTATTTGCTCTAGCAATTACAATGGCTTGATGTGCACTTGGTCTTCCAGTTGAGAAATGTGGTGTTCCACCTCAGATGAACTCTATTACTTATTTTAAAGATAGTTGGTTTTAATCGCTTCAGTTCTTTCTGAAGGTAATCTGATTTGTTTTAGCTTATTAACGGCTTGATTGGTATCATCCGGCTTTTTATTTATATCTCTTTTCTCACTAGGGGAATTGGGAAAGATCCTAAGCAAGTGTCCACTGCATTTACTAATTTTTTAGAGTCAAGTGATAAATGTAGAAGTGCTATGTCCATTGATTCATTTATACACCCATCACCAATAAACAGTGAAAAGGACCAGAAACCAAAAAAAATCAGATTGTTCAGTTAAAATAATGAAACAAACAAGATCAGCCTATTAAAGAACAGACTTCATTAAGTTCACTTTGGCTGAGCTAAATCAAATTAACAAAGTGTCTTAGCAACACAGAAGTTCCAAACTAAAGTTGGAGTTATAGCTTCAAGTTCATCAGCTTATTTGGCCACAATTCAGAGCAATTTATTAATCAGAACTGATGTTCGCAAAAGGAATAGCTTAAAGTATAATGCATTGTTAATGAGCGCACAGATGGTGTTATTATTGCAATGTTTACCTAAAGTAATTTTTGATGCAACGTTCACATTTTTTAATATTTGCACGTCTGTGTTTTTGTTACTGAGTTAAATATAGACATTAGTAGATTAGCCCCTAGAAGGAAGTTCTGTATTGGGGATTAGCTCAGGGTTGGTCCAAACTTGGGTTCCAATCACACCCCCGTCGGATGCTGAACTTGTTAATATGTATGTGAAAAAAAATTCAAAATTGCCTTGGGCAGCAAGTGGTTGAAATGGAATGCAAAGTCACCTATAAGAACACCAGCTTCAATTAAAGTAAAATTGGCCTTTAACCACTTGATTTACCCCCCCCCCCCTTCTTGAGATACGGCACAGCGTTGTTTTAACCGACAATTTTGCGGTCATAGAACGCTGTACCCAATCAAAATGTTTGCGCTATAAACAAAAAAAGACCGACAATATAAAAAAAAAATCTAAAAATATTTTTTTTTACTTTCTGCTATCGCACATATCCAGTAAAAAAAAAAAAAAATCCAAAGTCTTTATCAATTTAGGTTAATATGTATGTATTCTGCTACATATTTTTGGTAAAAAAAAAAAATAGGCATATATTGATTAGTTTGCGCAAAAGTTATAGGAGTAACATAAGGGCGATCAAAGCGTTAACTGTGTGCCTAGCTAGTGTTTCTGTGTACTATGGGAGGTGCTTTTACTAGGGGAAAGCATGGATCAATGTCCCTGCTTTGCAGGAACACAGAATCCATGCCTTCCCTACTGACAGAACGGAAATTGGCCTTGTTTACATAGGCAGACTGCCATTCTGCCTGTGTAACGAATGATCGGCAGGTGCCAGCAGACATCAAGTCCATGGTACCTGCTGATCGGCTCCCACTGTGTATAATCATAGCGGGAACGAGGCGCCAGCGCACATGCGCGCCCCCTACACGGAAGAGCCCGATCAGGTATATTTATATATACCTGATCTGGCTGCCCAGTAGCAGTAAAACTGCTATGGGGTGGACAGCAAGTTGGTTAACCTAAAGCTTACCTGGGCAGTAACAGGACTTGATCATTGGTGTTTACTTATCACATACATCACTGCCCATCTCTAGTTTATTGCTAGCATGCTTTTTGGTTAAATATAATTTATACAGTCGAATAATAAAAAAAAAAAAAAAGATTTTCATCTGCTGCAGCTTTGTCCTATATTGATGGGCTTTTGTTCAGGTTTGACAGTTTTTTTTTTTTCTTATACAATCCTATAGGATTGCAAAACCCACTTGAAACAAGTCGAATGGATTTTTCAACAAATTCTAAATGATCTCAGAAGTGCCCCAACTGACATCAAGCTTATGCCATCCACAAAAACCCCAAACCTGTCAACACAGGCCCTTAAAGCCTGTTCACATGATCAGAAAATCGGCTTTTGAAGTGATCGTACGATAATCTGATGGTTAGTACACCGCTTTCGAGAGCCGATCACGACTGTTCATTTGACATTATCCGAAGGGACAAACATGAAAATCTTTCACGTATGCTACCAGATTGTATGATTTTTGTTTAACCACTTCACGCAAAATGACACATCCGTCAGCAGCTAGCTGCCATAACCCCGTGTTTTTTTTGGGAACGCTGTACGTTTCTCTTTAAGAGAAAAGTGGTCTCTGTGGCAGATTTGCCGCAAGATCACTTTTATCGGTGGCGGGAAAGATGCCCGCTGCGCTCCGGTCATCTCCTTTTATAGACGATCGTGTTCTGTATCCTCACTACCTGGATGCAGAGTGAGGGAAAGCTGGCCCCTGCTCAGCTCCAATGCTCTTAAAGGAGAAAAATGTTTTTTTTTTTTTTATTGCATTTAGTGTAGATATGAGATCTGAGGTCTTTTTGACCCCAGATCTCATATTTAAGAGGCCCTGACATGCTTTTTTTCTATTAAGGGATGTATACATTCTCTGTAATAGGAATAAAAGTGACCAAAATTTTTTTTTTAAAAGGACAGTGTCAAAATAAAAAAAATAAAACTAAAATAGCAAAATAAGCAAGAAAAGAAATTTAAAGCACCTCGACGAGCAGAAGCGAACGCATACGTGAGTAGCGCCAGCATGTGAAAACGGTGTTCGAACCACACGTGTGAGGTATCGCCGCGATCGTAAGAGTGAGAGCAATAATTCTAGCCCTAGACCTCCTCTGTGACTTAAAACTAGTAACCTGTAGACATTTTTAAACTTCGCATATGGAGATTTTTAAGGGTAAATGTTTGTCGCCATTCCACGAGCGGTCACAATTCTGAAGCATGACATGTTGGGTATCAATTTACTCGGCATAACATTATCTTTCACAATATAAAAAAAATATTGGGCTAACTTTACTGTTGTCTTATTTTGTTCTATTTTGTTCTCTTTGTTATAAGTGCTCTTTTAAGACTGCTGCGCAAATACAGTGTGACAGAAAGTATTGCAACGACTGACATTTTATTCTCTATGGTGTTAGAAAAAAAAAAATATATATATATATATATATGTATGTGTCGTATATACTCGAGTATAAGCCGACCCGAATGTTTTAGTACATCAACCCCACAGAGTAGTTGATGCAGTGATTAGAGTGCTCTACTGGAATCCGAGATTCATGATTCCGTCTCTGTGCTTAGTTTCCTGCTTTGTCCTATTCTCTATGATACATCAATATATTGAAATAGTAATTTTTACTAGGCCTGTTTTATTATCCTCTTGCCACCCGTGCTATAGCCTAAAGACAGCTACAGCGCAGGCCTAAATTGCCAGGAGGGCGTCCATGTACGTCCTCCCATGTGTTGTCTGCGCGCCCGACGCGATCTGTGATCAGCGAGTCCATGAGACTCCCAATCCTGGCCCCTTACCACGTGATCAGCTGTCAGCCAATGACAGCTGATCACATGATGTAAACAGAAGCCAGTAACCTTTTCAGCGTGGAAGAGAACAAAAAGCCAATTACCGTCTTGTGTAAACGGGACATTGGTCCCACACACTCCAGACCCACCAGTGCCACACCTAGTGCATATCAGCACTGCTAAGCCACCTATAAGTGCTGCCAATCAGTGCCTCATCATCTGTGCTGCCTATCAGCGCAGCCTCATCAGCGCACATCAATGAAGGAGAAAAATTACCTGTTTGCTAATTTTTTTAACAAACTATGAGAACTGTAAATACCACCAAAAGAAAGCTTTATTTGTGTGAAAAAAATATATAAAAATGTCATATGGGTACAGTGTAGCATGACCGCGCAATTATTATTCAAGGTACAACTGTGCTGAAAGCTGAAAATTGGCCTGGGCAGGAAAGGAGATTCAAGTGTTTAACCCCCCCAAAAAATAGAGCTCCTGTTCCCTTAAGGCAGATTAAACCACGCAGTGCTTGTGCTGTGTAATCTGCCCCTCTCTAAATTGTAAAAAACCTGGCTGATCCTGCCACTTCCTGTGTCCCCCTCTCTGCGCTGTCCACGATAATCAGGGCTGCTGAGCCTTGACCACCGTGGTAAGCGTACGTCCCCCCATCATCCGCAGCTCTTCTCTCTCCCCCTCAGCCCCTCCTTCCTGCCTGTCAGCTCCGTTCTGTGTCTCTGTCTCTGCAGCATGTTAATACCATTGTAGAGATATCTTCAGGCCGGTCACGTTACATCTCTGATACATGGCTACTGCAGGAGGGGCCAAGCTGCCATGTGACCTCCCCAGCTGACGTCGGAGGGAGATCTCGGCCCCCTCCTGCAGAAGCCATGTATCAGACTTGTAAAGTGGCCACGAGTCACATGACCGGCCTGAAGTTTGCCCTAAAAAGGTATTTACAAGCCTCGTTTTTTCTAAAAGACCTGTACAGTGGGCTATGCCTAGTTTTAATAGAGGGGCTGCCAGTGATGTCTCTATATGGGTTTGCAAACACTTTAAGTGCCTAGTAAGCAAGTGGTTAAAGTGGAGTTCCACCCAAAAGTGGAACTTCCGCTCATTTGTCTCCTCTCCCCCTTCCAGTGCCACAATTGGCACCTTTCAGGGGATGGGATGGGGGACAGGATACCTGTTCCCACTTCCAGGAGTCCAGGCCGCGGGCTGTGACATCGCGGGGCTCCCTCTTCCTCTACCTGTCGCCGGGCCAGTAGGAGAGAGGAGCCGGGCCTCGCGCATGTGCAGTAGGGTTCCCGGCTTGAAGCTGTAAGGCTACACTGCCGGGTACCCTTACCAGCAATGGCGGCGGCAGCACCCGACAGCTGATGGAAACCTCAGCTGTGGTGCCAACATCGCTGGACTCAAGGACAGGTAAGTGTCCTATTGTTAAAAGCCAGCAGTTGCAGAATGTGTAGCTGCTGGTTTCAAAATGTTTTTATGTTTTTTGGGTGGAACACCGCTTTAATGGCTGAAGCTGCGTCAACCCTTTTAAGCCTCTAATTTGTGTGTTATAATATATAATAATAGCTATAGATCGTCATTGGCTTTTTAAATCTCTTCAGTAACCCAGATTAATTACAAGAGAGACGGCCATTAAAAATAGTCTGCACAAACAAAACTTTTATTTATACTGGGTGTTTATTATGATCCTGATAGGTTGATGGGGATATATTTATAAGAGGCCTCCTAATATAAGCCACATTACACAAGACTGAGCTGAAGGAATAACTGCCCATTATCACTCCCCGGCCTGTGTGCACAATTTAAGCCTACAGCAGTTCCAGCCTGATGAGCTATTATTTAGTTTACACGCCTGCTCTGTCACTATGATTTAACCAATGTGCGCTCAATTGGAAATATTTGTTTTTCTTTTCTAAATATTAGGATCCCCAAAAAATGTTCCAGCTACGACTTGGTGAGGCTTGATTGCTTTCAGCGTAAGAAGATCATACAAGTCATACAATAAAAAACGATTTCTGGTCTCTCTAATTTTCTTAGAACTGCTTTGGGTACAGCAAAGAATTGGGAATTCAATTCAATCTTTGTGTTCTTTAAGCTGCGGTGACATGCCCTTTAGTGATGAGGTGGTGGCTTCAGCTTCCAGAGAACGCACTGTGCTCTTTAATGTACTTTTAACTGGGACTGTAGATGTGATTTGATTTTCAGAAATAATGGTCGTTTTGATATGTACCCGGTGCTCTTTTACTGTTTAAGTGGCTGTCCGAAGTAGCTGAGGTCTCTTGTAATCAGGAAAATGTTTTGTACTCCATTTTTGCTTTTATCTGACTTTTGAACATTTCTAGTTCAGAGTTGGTTGTCACTATAAAGGCAAGAAGCACATATTTTGTATGTGAATAAATTGTGATACCCAAATATAACCTGTTACATTTTAGGTCACATTTCCTATTCCATGAATAACACGTTTCATTAAAGGAGTTGTAAAGGTAAAAGTTTTTTCACCTTAATGCATTCTATGCATTAAGGTGAAAAAAGATCTGACAATGTCGGCCCCCCCCCCCCCCCCCCCCGTTTTACTTACCTGACCCCTCAAAAGTCCCGCGCTCACCCCGACATCCTCTTCGCCGCTCAGCCTGGCCACTGATTGGTTACACTGGATGGATTGAAAGCAGCGCAGTCATTGGCTCGTGCTGCTGTCAATCGCATCCAATGACACACCCGCAAGTACTCCACACCATGCTAGGGAGCTCGCATGAAGGTGAGAAGTACTTGCGGGGGGGATCCTAGACAGCCGCCGAGGGACCCCAGAAGACCAGGATCGGGGCCACACTGTGCAAAACGAGCTGCACAGTGGAGGTAAGTAACATGTTTGTTATTTAAAAAAAAAAAAAAATTCCTTTACAACCCCTTTAAGAATGCTTATTGTCAAACTGCAGGCCCTCGTTGCTTTTTATGCATCAACTTTTAATGCTAGTGCTAGTCAGATGAGCTGTCCTGACTAACGAGCTCTGCACTTATACACAGATCAGCCATAACCACCCACCTAATATTGAGTAGGTCCACTTATGCTGCCAAAACAGCCCTAACCTGTCTAGACACGGATGCCACTAGACCACAGAAGGTAGGCTGTGGTATCTTGCACCAAGCTGACATCTAAAACTCGTTGTGTTCCTCAAACCCTTCTTGAACCATTTTTGAAGTGTGGCAGGGTGCATTATCCTGCTGAAAGAGGCCCCTGCAATCAGGGAATATTACTGCAATGTGGTCACCCACAATGTTTAGGTAGCTGGTACGTGTCAAAATAACATTCACATGAATGGCAGGATCCAAGGTTTCCCAGAACAACATTGCCCAAAGCATCACTCTGCCTCCACCGGCTTACCTTCTACCCATAGTGCATCCTAGTGCCATCTCTTTCCCAGTTATGTGTTGCACATGCACCGGCCATCCACAAGATGTAAAAGAAAAAGTGATTTATCAGACCAGGCCACCTTCTTCTATTGCTCCTTGGTCCAGTTCTGATGCTCACGTGCCAATTATATGTGCTTTTGGCTGTGGACACAGGTCAACATGGGTACCCTGACCGGTCTGCAGCTACACAGCCCCATAAACAACAAACTGCGATGCCCATTTTTCTGCTTTAAACACATTAACTTCAGGGACAGCATGTGTACTTGCTGATTGATAAAATCCACCAACTTTAAGATGCCATTGAAATGAGATAATCAATGTTATTCACTTAACATGTCGGTAGCTGATTGATGTATGTGTGGCCCTCAAAGTGAAAGCAGAAATCCCTATGGGGTGACAAATTAATGTCTATGGGGCATAAACAGATACCATTGGCTGAGGCTTGTCCTGATAAGCTAGTTCCATTGCTGTCCTCAGTTTGTCTCTCCCTAAAAGTGTAAATATGAACAGTTGGCTGAACTCCAAGCACATATAAAAGACAAATTAATGCAGCAAAGTTTTTATTAATACATAATCAAATGCATTTTTTTTTTTTAATTTAAAGGCCCATTCACACTAGGAACTGCATGTAAGTGAACGCTGTGTGATTTATGTGCGATTCACATTTAGTTCTGTGCAGTGCAGTTTCAGCCCATTTGTTGTTGAGGGTATGTGGTCTGGTATGGTTCAGGAAGGGTGGGACCACTCACTCCCCCCTTCCTGGTCTGCCTGACTGCATGCTCAGATTAGGGTCTAGTATGGATTGGGGGGGGGCTCACTTTTTTTTTTTTTTCATTCATTTTGACGTGGGGTTCCGCTTAAAATCCATACAGACCCTTCTAGGCTGGAATGGTTTCGGGGGCCCCCCCCCTCCCCCACACTTTTTTTTTTTTGTAATGCCGCCACTTCTTTTGTTTACTTTCTGCTGTCAGTGGGGAACCTTGCTGACAGCAGATAAGTCATGGTTGTTAATAGTGTGGCGGTCGTCCACTCCTCAACAGCCAGCTATTTACTAGTTGTTAAGGATGCGGTTGCTGCCTGCTTTGTAACAGCCAGCTATTAACTGGCTGTAAAGGACACCGGTAAGCACCTTCGTTAAAAATAACGCTAGCTTTTACTACTAAAATTCCACATCACTTCATAAAAAAACTCATGCGTATTTTAGTACCGTTTTTTCGGAATTGTAAAAAATTTTGAAAAACGCAGAGGTATTTTACTGCAGATTTTAACCACATGCCGACCGGGCCATAGCCGAAAGACGGCTACAGCGCGTTTGCTTATTCTGGGAGGGTGTCCATGGATGTCCTCCCAGAATTTTGCTCCCCCGCGCCCCCTGGAACCCGGGAACATCCATGACCGCCGGGTCCTCTGCATCACGGATCACAGTAAATAGCCGCTGATAGCGGCCGATTACCACATGATCGCTCCGTCAAATGATGGAGCGATCACTTGTAAACAAACCGGTGTCACGTCATGACGCCAATTCCTCCCTCCCCTCTCTGTACCGATCGGTACAGTGCGAGGGGAGAGGGGGAGAGATTGCAGCAGCGCTGTGGGCTAGATGTGTAGTGCCCACAGCGCTGCTCTGTGACAATAATCTGCAATACTCTGCCAATACTCTGCAATACATTTTAACGGAAAGAAAGAATTTTTTTTTTTTTTTTTTATCTATATCGCAAAAAATATAAAACCCAGCGGTGATTAAATGGCACCAATAAAAAGCTCTATTTGTGTGGAAAAAAAGGACAAAAATTTCATATGGGTACAGTGTTGTATGATTGAGTTATTGTCATTCAAAGTGTGTAAGAGCACTGAAAGCTGAAAATTGGTCTGGTTAGGAAGGGGGTTTAAGTGCCCAGTGGTTAAAGTGGTAGATACTGCTTTGTGAATGGAGCCTTCGGTCTACCAAATAGAATGCATGTGTTTTCTGAACCTTGGTGTACTTTGTGTTTCTTTTCTAAAACCTTTGTCTTTGTTCAGGAGTTTCCTGTAATAAAGACCAGTCGCTTCTACTCCCCTTGTACAGGGTGCCAGGTCTTGTATCTGCCCCCTGTAGTGTTCTAATTGCATACTGTAGTGGGTGGAGCTGCTCTCTGTACAGACTATGTAGCCTAGTGATGATGTCACTGCTGCTTTTACAAGGTAATATCCAGGTTTGCAAAGCCATTCGGTGCACAAAAGTGGATTTATATTCTTTGTGGTTATTGAGGAGTTTATGTAAATGAAATTTTTTGTGCCCTGGGGCAGGAGTTTTTTTTAGTCATTTGTTATCTGGCAATGTGCAGTTGCTGGTGTTTATCACCAAATAGAAGCCCTGGAAACATGGCGTACTTAGATTTGCAGAAGAAAACAAGTATAGTTTGCTGTGCTTGGCATCCTAATTCACTCAGGCAGGGTGCTTACTGTTAGGCTGTATCTGTGTCCAGAGCTCATCCCCTATGAATAGCACATCGCTGCCTCTGGGTGACAACTTTTACACAGTTCAGGTCTCTGAATTGTATCTTTTTATTTTATTCCTGGCTATTTAAATAATCCTTTTTTTTCGAATCCAGCATCTGCTTAATCCGTCAAGTTTGCATAAACACAGGAAGGCGACATCCACAGGACGTCTCTGCCATCCTCATCTGCTGTGTATTTCAGGTGTATATAATAGATAAAAATATCTGCCCCTGGCTGTGCCTCGTGTGCTTTGCTGTAGGATAGAATCACGGCGCGCAGACTGATAATTGTCTCTGTTCTCCTATGTTAGTTCTCAGGAAAGTACATTTGGTGAAGTGTCAGATTATAGCACTGGGGTATAAGCAGCAGGCTGTCTAGAAGGCACTAAAGTAAACCCGACAGTGCCATAAAGATGCCAAGCAGGATGCAGCAGTACAGTGCAGGCACCTCTACAGAACCCCTAAGGCATGAAGGCCTCTTGCACATGGACACCTAAAAACGCCTTTTTCTTTTTTTAAGGCATTTAGGCTTTGCTTTTTTTTTCACTGATCTAAATTCAGCCCATTGTTTTTAGTAGGCCTGTACACACAGTTGCGTTGCCTTGCACTCACTATAGATCAGTACACTGGTGATGTCAATGGCAGTTAGTCAGATATAAAAGGTAATCCTGCGCCAGCACAAAGAATGGCAACTAGTATAATGCAGCGCACACTTAAGGGAAATGTCTGAACCCAGAAGCAATAGATAAAAAGGAAGTAGTGGTGCGCAATAATTTAAACTAAACTAAACGATAAAAGATAATAGGTCAGATATTAAAAGATAAGACAGTGGCTATAAACATAGCAAACATCAAAATAGTGACTGGGTAAAGTTCATCAAAAAATGAAAGTGCATCCAGTTGTGAATAAATCAATAAACCAGTGATCCAATAAATAAATTAAAATCCTGAATGATTAATATATCATGAAGTGATATAAAGGAACGGTGCATAAATATCAATAAAAATAATGAAATAAATAGGTGCAAAGTAAATGAGTGGCCAAAATTGGCTATGTATCAGTGGTCTCAGATGAGTACCACATATAAATCCGTAACTGAAGTGAAAAGAGTAGTCCAAAAGAAATAAATATATAAAATTATATAAAAGAATATATATATATATATAAATAAAATTGAAATGGAGTAAGTAAAATTAACGAGTGAATTCAACGAATAAAATCGCAATAAATAAGATCCGGAAAAAAGTCCATATAAATCATAGGTGCAATGAGTGTTCATCAATCCAGAAAAAGTGCAAGTGCTGAGGTTTGGGCTGGTGAATTCTGGTAAACAGTGTTGTCTGTGGCTATCCTGTGCGATTTTCCTGGTTCTGTGCAATCCTAGTGGGGGTGGTGTAGATGGCCCCTTACCTTACAGCTGTAAGGTTACAGCATGAATGTATAGGCCTTTGTGGTCCTTGGTGACCGTCCTCCTATGGGTCCCAGCTGAGTGTCCCAGGTCCTGTTTAACGTATCCTATTGGCTTTTTCTTCCTCTGCTGCCACTTCCAGCTAAGTCTCCTTTGTACTTTGTACCTCATGGAGCGTCTTGCCTGCATCAGTCTTGCCTGCATTGAAATCAGTAGGAAGCGCCTGCAAAGTAATTTTGGCAGCGGCGCTTTTAACTTTTTATTTGGCCACTAGCAGGGTTTAAAAGCGCCCCACTAGCGCTCGAAAAAAGCTGGTAAATCGTTGCTAGTTTAAGCTGTGCTTTACGAGCATTTTTTGGGTGCTGGCAGTGTGAAAGGGCTCTTAAAGCACTTGGGCTTTCACATTGGGATTGCAGATGAGGCTTCTTTCAAGCGCTTTACAGGCGCTTTTTTTTTAACGCTAAAGCACCTGAAAAACGCCCCAGTGTGAAAGGGGTCTTAGGGTTACATACCTCTTAAGTGATGCAGAACCCTGCAGCTTTTCTCCTTTAACTTCCATTTAGACCCCTTTCACACTGGGGCGTTTCTCAGGCACTTTAGCGTTAAAAAAGCGCCTGTAAAGCGCTTGAAAGAAGCCTCATCTGCAATCCCAATGTGAAAGCCCAAGTGCTATAAGAGCCCTTTCACACTGCCAGCGCCCAAAAAACACTTGTAAAACGCCGCTTAAACTAGCAGTGCCTTACCAGCGTTTTTCGAGCGCTAGTGGGGCGCTTTTAAACTTTGCTAGTGGCCAAATAAAGGGTTAAAAGTGCCCACAAAGCACCGCTGCCAAAAGCGCTTTGCAGGCGCTTCCCATTGATTTCAATGGGAAGGGGCGCTTTAGGAGCGGTGTATTCACCACTCAAAAAGCGCTGCAAAGAAGCTGCTTGCAGGACTTTTTGACACCCTACCAGCGCAGCACCTCAGTGTGAAAGCACTCGGGCTTTCACATTGGGATTGCAGTTGAGGCTTCTTTCAGGCGCTTTACAGGCGCTTATTTTAACGCTAAAGCGCCAAAAAACGCTGTAGTTTGAAAGGGGTCTCAGTGTGAAAGCACTCGGGCTTTCACATTGGGATTGTAAATGAGGCTTCTTTCAGGCGCTTTACATGAGCTTTTTTTTAATGCTAAAACGCCCCAGCGTGAAAGGGGTCTTAGGGAGTACCCCACCAAAATGAAAATTTTGCAGAGGATGCCTAAAATCTTCTGGGAAATTCAGTGAGCCAATCACACAAGCAAGAAATGTTAATTCTGGAGGCACTCTGTACACCAGAACGCCTCTAGGTTGCCATTTTGCATTGCATTTTACATAAAATTATAGCAGCTGCATATTGAAAAGGAAAGGTCATTTTCAATAACAATAAATTACAACATGGCTTGTTTAGCAATACTACCGTATATACAGTTTTTTTTTTTTTTTTTTTTACATGCTTTGGGTTTTTATTTTATTTTTTTACAACAGTGGAGTTACCTTTGAATGAATTGATATAATACATTTTTTTTAAAATAACAAATATATCATACTTGCCTCCACTGTGCAGTTCGCCCTGAACCTCGTGTTCTGGGGTCCCCCGGCAGTGCTCACGGCTCCTCCTGCCATCTGGAAACCCCCTAGGAGAAGCGATCTCCCAGGGGGTTACCGTGCGGTCCCGCTCCAGAGTCCAGCATTTGTGTCCATAGACTTAGAATGCCGGACTCGGCCCCACCCCCCCGGTGCCTAAGTCATTGGATTTGATTGACAGCAGCTGGGGCCAACTGCTGCACTGCTATCAATCTATCCAATCGAGTGCCGAGAACCCCCGGCCAGAGAGGTAGAGCGTGTGTCCGACGGGGGAACAAACGGGCTCAGGTGAGTGAAACGGGGGGGCTGCTGAGTGATGGAAGCTTTTTCACCATAATGCAGAGGATAAAAACACGAGGGTTTACAACCCCTTTTAATCTTCAGCATTTCTTTCATATTCAGAGTTGCCTAAAAGCACAGATAATATTTTAGAGACTTAATTTACTGTGGTTGTGCAGGTAGTTTGTAGTGAACACCAGGTACAAATCTTTGAAACCAGGAGCTGTCCTCGAAAATCCCGGGTCTTTGGAAACTTTGTTAGGTAGACATTTGTGAGAATTCTGTTGTATTTTGAACACTGCACTTGCTAGCAATTATTTTCCTATTTTTATCTGTGGTGGATGGCATTGCAATTTAAAAAAAAATACAACCAAAGAAACTTGCCAGGATAGTTTTATAGACGAAACCGAACAGGAACATAAAATCCCAGTGCAGGTTTAGTCTCCCTGGGGATTCTCAGCAAGCTGTATGGAGATCAGCGCAGTGAAGCGCTCAGACACCAGAGCTTGCATTGATATCACTTTCTAAGCTACGAGCTGACAGCTGTGACCCTAGCTAGGGAAAGACAGGCTGAATATGAAGGGTCTGGCTTGTCATTGCTTCTGTATTCATATCTGGCTGCGAAAAGACGAAGGAAAAAAAAATCACCTTAAGGCACATCTATCACTTATCGGCACAATCCGAGGGAAAGAGTACAAAACGTATACAACAGTAAAGCCTGACAGTTCTGTCTGACTTTGTTATAGTTGTCTCGACAGACCAGCTCTTTCAGAACCCAGCTGTATTAATATTTGTCATAGTTCAGTGCTTCCATGTACTACTGTCATACCCATCCTTATTAGTGGTGGTATTAGGCAGATTGTCAGCTTAGGTGAGACGTAAAGATCATGCTATGGACAGATTGCCATTGACAATCAGTGGAACATGCAGGCTAGCATGAATCACTTACTGAGAATAATTATGAGATTTTAATATGTTAATATTAATATATTAATGTTAATATGTTGGATGCATGTTCATTCCAAAGGGATACATCACTCATCTTAGGAGGAGAATGAAAAAATGTTAAGGTGGAACCTTACTCAAAAAGTAAAGTCCTGCTCGTTTGATCCCCCCCCCCAGCCTGTAACTGAGTTCGTTTTTTTTTTTTTTTGGGGGGGGGGGGGGGACGGTGTGGATGACGTCCCTCACCCTGCTCACTACCCTTCCAATCCAGCAGCCTCCTGAACATGTCATACCCTGTTTCTCCGAAAATAAATAAGACCTAGCGTGATTGTCGGTGATGGCTGCAATATAAGCCTTACCCCCCCCCCAAATAAGCCCTAGTTAAATTCCTTTTAGGTCTTATTTTGAGGGTAGCGCTTATTTTCAGGGAAAAAGGGTAGGGCTTATTTGGGGGGTAGGGCTTATATTTCAGCCATCACCGACAATCACGCTAGGTCTAATTTTCGGGGAAACAGGGTATATCCCAAAAGGCTGCAGGACCATCCACAAAGTACTGTGCTAGTGGAGAGCTGGCTGTGGTTCCTCGGGAAGCTTCTGGGGCTTCTGACATTTCTCTATTGGGCAGAAGATATCCATTTCGATGCTCAAACAGCCAATATGAAAGATGCATTGCGTCAGCACAAGTGTGCCAACCTCATATTGGGGAGGTCTGCAGTTGCCTATATCTCCAATGTCTGCCAAATTTGGCCATATTTGCAGATGGGAAAACTTGAAACTTGTACAGTGAAAAGAAGGCATATAGAATCGAAGTTCTGTAATTCTTACAAAGTAGCAACATTTGCTTTATGAAACCCTTTAAAAAGGTTAATGGTAACTTGTTGTGGTAGAAATTCAGAGGCCTGTCCTCCTCCTGAAAATATGATTAACTGTATAGCAGGTGAAGCCAGAATTGCTTATTTTCAGGTAAGAAATGGCAGCCCTCATGATTCTTATGACTGGCTTCTTTCAACAGTATGACGTTTGGAAGAAAGAAGGCACTGGTAGCACTTTCCATGTTTTAGTTCCATCACTAACTCCGAACATAATGCAGATAAAGACTTTTCTCTGACCTTCCTGATTTGTATTCTTGTTTCTATATAATAAAGGTGTCCAGTGTGTCCACGTAACAGTCAGGTGACCAGCATCCCCAGAAGAAGGCCAGTAATTGCAGCCCCCAATTTTTGGAGTGCTTCTTTAACTTCCCAGATCATGTGTGTATAAATAAAATAAAAATAAGGCCAAAAGATTTTGAGTGCCCCTCCAAATTCTTTTTTAGAAGTTTCCAGTGTTGAGACAATTGTGTACTTCCAGCTTTCTGGCAAGTTTGGGGTGGACCCGTTTCTGTTCTAGCATGGCTGTGTCTCTGTGCACAATGCCGGCTCCATGAACACAGTTTGATATGGAGGATCTCCATTGGCCTGCACAAAGACCTGTCCTCCATTCTAAAGCCCCATACACATGGGCCAAATATCGGGCAAAATCAGCTGGTACAGTAGATACCGGCCGACATTTGGTCTGTGTGTACGGATCCTAGTTTGACAGAAGCCGATCTCAGACAGGTTCTGTCGGACAAGCTTGCTTGAAAGCAAGCAGCCAATCAGTGCTCTCAGCCAATGGTTGCAACCGCTGACCGGTGTGTTCTGGTAGTGGGGGGGAGGGGGCAGGGTGGTTCACCTGTTCACATGTTATTCAATTATACAGAATAGAGTGAATCCAGAAAATACCATATTATGACCACAAATGGAGCTGATAATAAGAAATAAATACTTATTTACTGTGAATGTCCGCTCCGTCTAGTGGCCATAATGCAGGCAGTATTTTTCTGATTTGTGCTAAATTGTACATAAAGAACATCTGACCTGGAGAGAAAATCACCAAGTAACAGAGGCGTAGCTTGAAGCTTGTGGGCCCTGATGCAAAAGTTGACTAGGTGGCCCCCCCATTACCACCCACTATGCGCCAAGATACTCCCATTCTGTGCCAAGATACTCCCATTCTGTGCCAAGATACTCCCATTCTGTGCCAAGATACTCCCATTCTGTGCCAAGATACTCCCATTCTGTGCCAAGATACTCCCATTCTGTGCCAAGATACTCCAAGTGGCTAAAGTTATTTCAGAGATTTATGTACATATTGAGAGTGTTATTCAAAATATTTTGTAGAAAACATCTTAGTAATGTCATGATCTCGTCCCCAGCCTAATAATGACATGATCCCATCATCCTAGTAATGACATGACTTTTCCCCCATCCTTGTGATGACACGACCTTGCCCCCATCCTTGTAATGACACGACCTTGCCCCCATCCTTGTAATGACACGACCTTGCCCCATCCTTGTAATGACACGACCTTGCCCCCATCCTTGTAATGACACGACCTTGCCCCCATCCTTGTAATGACACGACCTTGCCCCCATCCTTGTAATGACACGACCTTGCCCCCATCCTTGTAATGACACGACCTTGCCCCCATCCTTGTAATGACACGACCTTGCCCCCATCCTTGTAATGACACGACCTTGCCCCCATCCTTGTAATGACACGACCTTGCCCCCATCCTTGTAATGACACGACCTTGCCCCCATCCTTGTAATGACACGACCTTGCCCCCATCCTTGTAATGACACGACCTTGCCCCCATCCTTGTAATGACACGACCTTGCCCCCATCCTTGTAATGACACGACCTTGCCCCCATCCTTGTAATGACACGACCTTGCCCCCATCCTTGTAATGACACGACCTTGCCCCCATCCTTGTAATGACACGACCTTTCCCCCATCCTTGTAATGACACGACCTTGCCCCCATCCTTGTAATGACACGACCTTGCCCCCATCCTTGTAATGACACGACCTTGCCCCCCTCCTTGTAATGACACGACCTTGCCCCCCTCCTTGTAATGACACGACCTTGCCCCCCTCCTTGTAATGACATGATCTGGCCCCCATCCTAATAATGACATGATCTTGCCACCATCCTAGTAATGACATGACCTCGCCCCCCCCATCCTAGTAATGACATGATCTCGCCCCAATCCTAGTAATGACATGACCTTGCCCCATCTATTATAGTAATGACATGAACTCACCCCCTCCTCACCCCAATATGATCATGCTAGGGTGGAGAGGTACAGAGACTCCTCGTTAGGTGAGTGAGCAGAGCAGTTTTTAACCTCAACTCAATTACAGAGGTCCCAGCTCTCAGGTGGCGCTCTCCTCCTGTCTCAGCACACTGCCATACTTCTCAGGCTGCTCTCAGTCCTGAGTGGTGCTCTCCTGCCTCATGACAGACAGGCAGGTCACTGTCCCTCTGCTGTTGTCAGCCCACTGCCATGCTTCTCCAGGCTGGTCTTGGTCCTCAACGCTCAGGAAATGCGAGCACACATGCCTTCTCCCCAGTTATTAAAGGAGGGGTGTAGACTTGGAAGAAGGAAAACAACTGGAAGTTGATTATTGGATTATAGAGCTTGGCTGGGGCCCTTGGATACACAAGGTGGATTAGAGCTGAACTCCAGCTTTGGGATTTTGTGGGGGAAACGTAATATGAGAGCAAAGAGCAGAGCCACGGGCCCCCTGGAGCTACGAGTGGGGTCGCAATTGCGACCCCTGATGCTACACCCATGCCTAGTAACATTCATAATTACCATCATCTACAGAAGAATTTACATGCAGTTTTGCAGAATGATGAACACCTCGCAATTTTTTTTTTTTTTTTTTTTGAATATTTAATAAATGCACCCATCGTATATACCTATTATGTTATTAGACATGCTGATACTTCAATTATGTAACAGAGAAGAATTCTACTTTAGGATTTGAAATCATTGAGTGAGTCACAGCAGTGTGTCAAGGATGTGTGAAGACCTCTATATTTGACCCTGGTGTACGCACACTCTTCATTACCAAACACACAGTATATATAATGCACAAAGAGGGCCAGGCGGAATATTGACAATCGCACTCTCAGCTATTCTCGGACCTTATTCAGTATGGATGTATTGTTTTCTTCTGACTTCTGAATGACTAAGAGATACAAATTGGTAAAAATAATAGAAATGTACAGGAAGGGCGGGTTGTAAGGCTGAATGGGGCTGTACTGTCACTAGATCCGACCAGCGATTTCTGCCGTCACATGAACCTTTCTTAGTGCCTGCAAAACCTGACATAACACGGCGTGTTTCAGGGTCGCTGGACGCACTATGGTTGGATGGTTCTCTTACAAGCTCTGTGAATTCTGTAAAATACCGATAATAAATGTTTTATGTTAGGACACGGCACTAAATTTAGATGGGTGATCAAACGCTTGTTACACAGCAAGAGGTGAATCAAAAAGACACTGTGAAGACTATTTGCATATTGTCCAAGAGAGCATAATTAACCTTTAGAACAATTTTACCTGCAACAAATTTGTTCATTCCTTTAGTTATATTTAATTAGCTCTCTTTTTTTCCGTTGTTCTTCTGTGTGTGTCCTTCTGGTCGGTTTGATTTTCCTTCCAATTTTACTTGTTAACGGATTATCTTGTTAAATGCAGAAAAAAAATGGCTACATTCAACTCAACCTAACGTGCATTGTGCAGCTTGCTGCAACCTCATGTGAGAGTGAGAGATGCTGGGTGAAGGATGGTGGTTTGGATATTTACATAAGCTAAGACCAATGTAACTATGCATATACAGTACCATACCTGTGGGGTGCCTCTAGAAGCCTGTGACTGGACAGTGAAAGGAGAAGCAGCTGACTGATGAGCGCACTTCTTTGTCACTCATGGCTGTATGTTACTGGTTAGAAAAAGCACTACAGCACAGATGACTGGCTACTTGTGATGCTCTTTGTGCTTGTGCTTAGCTATGCTCTACAGGGATTTCAAAAGGCTGATATCAAGTCACATTTGAAGTAGAACTATAGGCAAAAAAAATTATTTTATTTTGGAAAAAAATAAGGGAGGGTTATAATCCCTATCAGATTTTTTTTTTCACCATCTGTGCCCCATTACAGAGATTTCCCTTCACTTCCTGTCCCATAGCCAAACAGGAAGTGAGAGGAAATTCCTATCAAATTAATGGAATTCCTTGGGGGACCCCTAGATCATGAAAACTAGCTTCCCCATTGGAAGATTTCCCCTCTTTTCTGGGGCAACTCAAAATTTGGGATTTTCTTTTACTTTCAAAAATAAAGGTAAACAGGACAAATGGATAGGGTGACAGGAATGTGCATTTAGTTATACTTTAAAGCTGAATGTCTTGCATGGCTTTTTTTTTTTTTTTCATAGTTATTTTGGTCCAGCTTAGACCAATGTAAATATGTATGTACCATGCCTAGACAATGCTTGTGAAATCTGGAAATCCCTGTAGTAGGCACTGATACCGATATCGGTGCCAATACTAAGCATTTGCACCAGTACATGTACACCTCAAACCAATACCTTTTGTGGTGCGATTTGAGTACATACAAAATGAATGGGGTCAAATTCCACTGCAATGAATTGCATGTGATTTGAACAGGAATGTGGTGCACTTCCTGTTCGAATCGCATGCAGTTTCACGCACCGCTCCTGTGTGAACCCAGGCTTGTCATAGTAACTTGAGCACAAGTATCGATACTTGTACTCACCAATAAAAAAAATGGTATTGGTGAAACCCTAGCAGACACTGCTCGTACAGTGATAGGTGCTAGCTTCCAGGTCACATGCTGAGGGGCTTCCCTCCTGCATAGTGCACAAAGGGGGTTGTTCACTCGTCTTGGTTGCCATTCACAGAAGGCCTTGCATTTTTCTCAGTGAATGCAAGGCGTTCTCTGATTGGATGAGGTGGAGAGAGAGGGCAAGTGATGTCATGGTCAATCAGAGAACACTTTGCATTCATTGAGACATGGTTGGAGACTAGGGGAATTCTGTAATAGACTGTGAAAACTGGAAACATGTTAAAATCAACTGCTAGAGATCAATGATATTTAAAGTCAGTGCTCCCTACAGTCTCATTAAAAAATGTACTGGCTTCATCTTTGATCGTCTTCTCAGTAAGATCCATTATAAAATGCTAGAAGAAAAAAAAAAATACACAACAGAGAAAAAAATAAAGGACATCAGAGAAAAAGCAAGATGTGGGAAAATAAATAAACCAAACCATTTAGCTAGCAAAAACCAGGTTAAATATTTTTTGTTTTGCTGTTCCTAGGCAAGGAAAATACTAATTGCTGCCTGGTGGGGCCTAAGGGGGGCTGCACAGCAAGTACTAAAGGGCCTCAGGTTGGGCACCAGAGGTCTACAGGAATGGGCTTGGATGGTAAAGAACAGAAGGCGAAATTAAAGAAAGAGTAAAACTTTGTGTCTGAGATATTTCAGTCGCACAACGGGACTACATTACACTAGTGTAGATTTGGCAAAAAGTAAAGTTTAAGAGACTGTGTTTCAGTTCTGAAAGGCGTATAGATGGGGTCTTCAGGGTTTTGGGGATAGTCTATTTTGCCGCAGTATTGTTATGGGTACCGTATATACTCGAGTATAAGCGGACCCGAATATAAGACGAGGCACCAAATTTTACCACAAAAAATGTATAAGCCTAGGGTGAGAAATGCGCAGCTACTGTAAGTGTAAAAAAGGGTCAACAATGCCCATTTGCAGCCTCACTGTGCCCATTTGCAGCCATAGGTTGCCCGAACTTCAAACTTGGTAGTTAAGGGTTCCTAGATGCCCCCTAGCTGCAGCCAAAAGGGTCCCGAAATAACATTGCTGCAGATGGACACAGTTGACCGATTTTGGGGCCTTTTTCTCGGGGCCACTTGATGCTAGGAATCCCAAATATATATTGTAGTGCTAGTTCCACTGCGTTTGCACACCAAATTTGTTGTTCCTAGCACCAAGTGGCCCAGAGATACGGGGCCACAAAGTTGGGTCGGAAAATGTCAAGCACTTTTCTGCAGCAGAGAATGACATTTTCCGAACCAACTTTGGGGCCCTGTATCTCGGGGCCACTTGGAGCTAGGAACCCCAAATTTGGATATGTTGTAGTGCTAGTTTGGGTTGCACACCAAATGTGGGGTTCCTAGCAAAGTCGGGTCAGAAAATGTCATTCTCTGCTGCAGAAAAGTGCTTGACTCGAGTATAAGCCGAGGGGGGCACTTTCAGCACAAAAAAATGTGCTGAAAAACTCGGCTTATACTCGAGTATATACGGTAAGCAATTTAAACAGCTGGAGGTTTGCTAATTGCATATACCTGTTCTAGCCTAATAAAGCTGTATATGGGTTCTTTTGAAGGGTGTGCGCTATGACTGTGCAAATGGCCTGGTACACTCGGTCCTAGAAATGCTTTAAAGTGGAAGTAAACCCCCCTATCGTTTTCAGCCAAGGAAGCTGCCATCTTTGCCTCTGTTTAATCTTCAACTGCCACGGTGCTGCACATGTGATCCGTTATGACACCAGCCATTGGATGGTTTGACTGTTTGGTTGAGAGCACAGCCAATGTGCAGTTAGCATTCACGGCATGCCTTTTTTTTTTAGACTGTTAAATCGATGGGTTTACTTCCGCTTTAACTTTGGGCATGCCCACTATATATGTTTGAATGTGCCTGGGGTAAATGCCTTGTCTCTATGTATAATTTGTACTTTATTACTATACAGGGTTTATATAACGGTTTATTCAACGCTTTACAATATCAATTATATGTGTGATTTTCTTATAACATATGCAGGGTCTGCTTCGCACCTTGCAGTGATACGCCATGCTTAGGCATTACTTCTCCTTTTCACAACGCTTATGTCTTAGTCAGTTGACTTACCAAAAAACAAATAACACTCCTTGTGTGGCTGGTATCTTATCTCAGCAGTTATATAGAAAGAGTAATATAATGGAGAGTTTCCTTTTTGTAATGGCTGCTATACAAACCTTTAATAGAATAAATATAAAAGTCCTATAAAAAATTATTTTAAGTTAAACACCGAAATAACAATTTAAAATGTGCATAGTGAAAATATACAGTACTTTCTTTTTAATGCAGTCAGCATGCAAAAGGATGCCGTGCAAGGCCCTCTTTAACGGAGCATAGAAGTATATTTCTTCTAAACATCTATACACCAAGCAAAGCTGTAGTAATATGTGGAATTATGTGTTTCAGGAAGGGGAGGATGAAGCAGTTGCTTATCTTGACCATGACAGCGACAATGAAGTAGATCTGAGTGCACTTCCCGACCCTGACAAGTACCGCGATATAGAGGAAGATGAGCAACCCACGGAAGAAAGTAGCAGGTACGTCTTTGCATGTTTTCTTTTCTTTTATTTAGTAGCACAACAGGCTATTTCAGAATGTGGAAGATTGCATTGCAGTGATTCCTTCCTGGAACCACATTGATAATGTGATTAATATTGTATTAGTCTTTATCAGTTTCTTATTTTTCTTAGAAAGGAGGGAAATATTTTTTATAATATATAGTGATTTTTTATTTTTTTTTGTAAGATCTGTGAAAATCCGAAATAGTCTTCTATAGGAGCTGGTCTTCGCTAAATAGTAGATTGCTTCACAAAAGGCAAGGATGCAATTTTTGGTTCACAAAATAGAAGCAACCACTGATACTTCCAGGATAAGCAGCGTGTACAGCCTTGATCCAGAAGGTTATCCAGTTGTCTTTGGGGATCAAAGAGGATTTTTTTTCCTGTCAGAGCAAATCAGACTTGCATTGGGATTTTTCTTCCCTCTGGTTATTATATGTTTAAATTTTTGTTTTCTTCCATCCAGGTGTGTTTTCAACTCAACTGTGTAATTGCTTTAGCTTTATTTTGAGAAAAACAACACTTAAAAAAACTTCATCTTACAAATCTGCCCATGCATTGAAAACTTTTATTTATAATGTATCAAACTTAACTTTGGTGGTGTTTTTTTGTTGTTTTTTTTGACAATTTTTTTTCTTGGTATCGCGTACTCTCAGTAAACAGTATTTGCACCTCCTTTACTCTTGACAACTGCTGCTAAATATCGTAACAGTGAATTTTTTATATTTGAAAGTCAATCACATGGACACCATTCTATATCTACATAACCAATAAATAGAAAAATAAACCATGCAAGTGGTACATTAATAAAACCACACAGCTACAAGCATGATTAAGTGATCTCTACCTTAGCAACAAATATCCATGAAGAGCAGCACAATGTTTTATGGCTATATCTACATAAGGTCCATCGGTAGATGCTTCCTTATCTAAATATTAGTCAATTCCAAAGGCACCACTTCAAGTATATAATTTTAGTGGAACAGTTGGAACCAGGGGTTATTAGACTATATGATGTTTTTTGTCATCAACTGTCATTCTGATACTCCTTAGCTCTCACCATAGGCTTTCAGTGGTTCAGAAGATATGGTCTTCAACTGCATCTTCCATGCAGAAAAGAGTGATACTTTCATTTTGAAATTTGTATCAAGTTAATTTTTGCCCTGTCTGCTCGTTTCTTGCCACATGGCCTGAGCCACACAGCATCTCACATGTTCATCCAACAAGATCCACTTCACAAACTATAGACATTTTGAAGCTATCCTTCCTGTAACATTAACATGTTGTGTTAGTATAGTTTTTGTCAAAAGAAGTTGTTTGTATTTTAAACCGGTTACTGTTTTAATCCCCAATGTCAAGTCAATTTTCTATAGGATTAAGGTCTGGAGACTGACTAGGCCACTGCATGACCTTAATGTGCTTCTTTTTGAGCCACTTCTTTGTTGCCTTGGCGGTATGTTTCTGGTCATTGTCATGCTGGAATACCCATCTACGACCCATCTTCAGTGTGCTGGCTGAGGGAAAAAGGTTCTCATCCAAAATTTTACAATACATGGCCCCATCTATTGGCCCCTCGATGCGGCAAAGTTGGCCTGCATCTTTAGCAGAGAAACAGCCCCAAAGCATCAGGTTTCCATCTCTGTGCTTTAGGGATGGTGTTCTTCGGGTCATGGTCAGCATTTTTCTTCCTCCAAACAATGCGGGTCGAGATAAGAGCTTAATTTTGGTCTCATCTGACCACACTTACTCCCAATCTTTCTGTGAATCATTTTGATGTTTATTGGCATGGCTGTACATGTGCCTTCTTGAGGAGGGGAACTTGCCATGTTTTGAAGAAGAAAAATGCTGACTATGACCATAAGAACACCGTTCCTTCAGTCAAGCATGGAGGTGGAAACATTATGCTTTGGGGCTCTGCTAAAGGTACAGGCCAACTTTGCCACATTGAGGGGCCAATGGATGGGGCCAGGTAATGTAAAATCGTGCATGAGAACCTTCTTCCCTCAGTCAGAACACTGAAGATGGGTCTTTGAGCATGACAGTGACCCAAAACATACCGCCAAGGCAACAAAGGAGTGTCTCAATTAGCACATTTAAGGTAATGGAGAGGCCTAGCCATTCTCCAAACCTAAACCCTATAGAAAATTTAGGGAAGGAGCTGATACTTCGAGTTGCCAAGAGACAGCCAAGAAACCTTAAGGATTTACAGAAGATCTGTAAAAAAGAGTGGACAATAATCCCTCCTGATATGTGTGCAAACTTGGTAACCAACTACAAGTAAAATCTTACCTCTGTGCTTGCCCACAAGGGTTTCTCCACCAAGTACTAAGTCATGTTTTGCTTGGGGATCAAATACTTATTTTACTCACTGAACAGCAACTCAATTTATAACATTTGTATCATATGTTTTTTCTTTATTTTTGGTTGATATTCTGTCTCTCTCATTTAAAATACATTTATGATAAAAATTATAGACCTTTAATTTCTTCGTAATTGGGCAAACGTACAAAATCTTCAGGGGATCAAATAATACTTTTTTAAGGCACTGTAAATGTATACAGTGGGAAAAATTATTCATACCCCTTGAAATTTTCCACATTTTGTCATGTTACAACCAAAAACGTAATTGGATTTTATGTGATAGACCCACACAAAGTGGCACATAATTGTGAAGTAGAAGGGAAATAATAAATGTTTTTCTAAATTTTTTACAAATATCTGAAAAGTAAGGTGTGCATTTGTATTCAGCCCCCTTTACTCTGATACCCCTAGCTAAAAATCTAGTGGAACCAATTGCCTTCAGAAGTCACCTATTTAGTAAATAGAGTCCACCTGTGTGTGATTTAATTTCGGTATAAATACAGCTGTTCTGTGAAGCCCTCAGAGGTTTGTTAGAGAACATTAGTGAACAAACAGCATTGCGAAGGCCAAGGAATACACCAAACAGGTCAGGGATAAGGTGCTGGAGAAGGGTTAGGTTATAAAAAATAGCCCAATCTTTGAACAACTAGTGGAACACTGTTCCATCAATCATCCGAAAATGGAAAGAGTATGGCACAAATGCAAACCTACCAAGACATGGCCGTCCACCTTAACTGACAGGCTGGGCAAGGAGAACATTATTCAGAGAAGCATCCCAGAGGCCCATGGTAACTCTGAAGAAGCTGCAAAGATCCGCAGCTTAGGTTGGAGAATTTGTCTACAGGACAACTATTAGTCGAGCACTCTTCAAATCTGGTCTGTATGGAAGAGTGGCAAGAAGAAAGCCATTGTTGAAAGAAAGCCATAAGAAGTCCAGTTTGCGAGAAGCCACGTGGAGAACACAGCAAACATGTGGAAGAAGGTGCTCTGGTCAGATGAGACCAAAATGTAACTTTTTGACCTAAAAGCAAAACGCTGTGTGGCGGAAAACTAACACTGCACATCACCTGAACACACCATCCCCACCATGAAGACCTAAATCCAAATGAGAATTTGTGACAAGACATGAAAGTTGCTGTTCAGGCGCTCTCCATCCATTCTGACAGAGCTTTAGCTACTTTGCAAAGATAAATGGGCAAAAATTTCACTCTCTAGATTTGCAAAGCTGGTAGAGACTTATCCAAAAAGAATTGCAGCTGTAATTGCAGCAAAAGGTGGTTCTACAAAGTATTGACTCAGGGGGCTGAATACAAATGTACGCCACACTTTTCACATATTTAAAAAAAAATGAAAACCATTTATCATTTTCATTCCACTTCACAATTATGTGATACTTTGTGTTGGTCTATCGCATAAAATCCCAATTAAATACATTTACATTTTTGCTTGTTACATGACAGAATGGGGTAAATTTCAAGGGGTATGAATACCTTTTCAAGGCTGTGTGTGTATGTGTATATATATATATATATATATATATATATATATATATATATATATATATATATATATATATGTGTGTATATATATATATATATATATATATATATATATATATATATATATATATATATATATATATATATATATATATATATATATATATATATATATGTGTGTGTGTAAATTCTACAACTTTCACATTAACTATATGACTAAATCATATACACGGATTTGTTTTTTTATTTTACTAAAGAAATGTGGCAGTATACATTTTAACCTAAATTTATGAAGAAAATATTTATTTGCAAAATTTTATAGCAGAAACTAAGAATGTTTGTTCATGTCTGCCAAATGTTCAGTCTTATTTCCCTTTTATAGAATGAAAGAACAAGCAAAAAACTGGTGATTAAATTCCACCTAAAGCTGTCTGTTTATAAAGAAAATTATATAAAATTAATTTAAGTACAGTGTTGCATGACTCCGTAATTGTCACTAAAAGTATGATAGTTCTGAAAATGAAAAAATGGCCTAGAGAGAAAGGAGGTTAAACATGTCTTCAATTAGTTAAACAATACAGCCTGGCCACCGTCTTGCCCCAACCCCCACCCCCCTCACCCCTAGAAGATACCAACAATTCCCGTTAGCACATGTTGATCAGCTTCTATTGCTGCCCTTCCCTCTCCCAGTCTGATTGCTGCTTTAAAGGTGATTACAGGAGCTTGATGCCGAGGTAAATCTAGATACTTACACTAGCTATATTTACAAATGCATTTCATGATTTTTTAATGAATACATAACTGCATTAAAATGGTTTTATTTCTGCCTGGGGTTCTGCTGTAACTTGGCCGTTTACAGTAGAATAGTACTTAATGAGCTCTTTAAGCAAAATCAGTTATTTATAGCAATACTGCAAAGTCAGTACACCTCTGTAAAATGTTTGAATTCTACAGCACCAAAAAATATAGATCTAAAAATAAAGTGTTTCTGCTCCTCATCAGAGATTGCTGGTAACATTACCATACATTAAACAAAAAGCGGATTGAGTGATTCTACTCCCAAGAGGCACTGATGGTGTTTTGCCCATTACTGTAACACCACAGAGCACTGCTCAGCCTGTCAGCAATCAGGTTAAATGTTCAATTTGTTGTCTAGGCCACTTGTTTAATACTTTGCTGCAGACTGTCTAGCAGGTAGCGGCCCTCCCTTGCCATTGGATTATAGCCGGGGTTTTATTAACTGTCTTTCTTGTCTAATCTGTGAAAGTAATTTACTACCAATTTCCTTTTGTTTCCACTTTGATCTGAATCCTTACACATCTTGAATTACAAATGTCCTCTTGCCAAAAAAGAAAAGTACATACCGTAGTTGATACTTGTTACATCACATTTTATAATTGACCCTGGTATCAGCAACTTGTTATATGCTGTTGTAGTGTAAGATCATGACATTGCAAATTAACTTATGCCCAGGCTATAATCATTGCAATATTTTTTGCAAGCAAACAAGATTTGTTGTGTTAAGGTAACTTGTTGTAAAACCTGCATTTCACTATGCATTATCATAATGCATACAACTAGGTTTGCGTTTTGGCGTCATTCATTTTTTAATAGCTATACCAATGCACTTAGCCAGCACATAAAATTGTATGTACATTTTGGTGTACCACAATGCACAGACGTAAACCATCTGTGCGATGTGCACCGTACTGAACAAAATGCTGCTAATGCCTCAGCTAGAAAGATTCAGAATCGCTTCTTCAAAGTGAACCTGTGGTCAGGCCTAATTAGTCAATAATCAATCATTTAATATAATTGTGACAAGCAGTAAATCAGGTTTTAAATCAAGCCCACACTGACCTCTGTAATAGGTTTGATGGAGCAATTCATCCTCAAAGCTCACAGCAAAATGTTATTCTCTGAGGAGCTCAGCCTTCCCCTCCCATCACAGCAGTGATTCTACAGCTTTCCAGGCTGGGTACGAGGAGACCGGCCGAAGCAGAACACAATAATTTGCTCTAAAGTGATACTAAACATACTGTATGTGGATGATGGCCTTGTAATTATTTAAATTATTTAAAAAATGAATTAATTTTAATTATGCCGAATCGCAAAAAGTGCTCTGGTCTTTGGCCAGCAAAATGGTCCGGGCTTAAGTGGTTAAAGCGGTATTCTAGCCGAAAAAACTCTGAAGCTTCAAACAATGTAGCCTGAGATGTCGGCCCCTTGAGGCCGATCCGTCCATCGGATCGGGTGCAGGTGCTGCCATTCTATTCTATTTGTATGAAAAAAAAAATTCATATGATTTACAGTGTTACGTGACCGCGCAATTGTCACACAGTGTGACAGTGCTGAAAGCTGAAAATTTTCCAGGGCAGGAAAGGGGTAAGTGTTATGCTTTGTGCAGCCAGTTAGCACATTGGTATTAGAGGGAGGTGGCCAAGACACAACGTTTGGCTGGCATGTATTCTGAATGGTGGATACTAGAGAACCAACATCGTGTTCTTCCATTTCTAGGAACAGAGGTAAAAGTTTTGGCTTCCAACAACTGTTCATTTTCGGACAAAATTATCATTTCGGGTCGCTTATCATAATCATTAAAGCCTTAGTGTGTCTCTCTAGAGCACATGTGGAGTCAGCACCTCTCATTCCATGTCTCATTTTTAGAAGTGTTATAGATATTAATAGAACTGTTGTGGTAAAAAGCTGTTACTGCTGATGAAATGAAGCGGAAATTCCATCTCTGTCTAATAATTCATGAAATGTATTTTTCTCTTAGAGAGCACCGTGACATTAACATTTCAAGAGCAAACAGGCAAAGGGAGCTGTGTGGAGAGGATGACAAATGTTCATTTAATAATAAAAGGAATCTGTCATCCAAACACTGACCTGTCATGAAATGTCTTGTTAAAGTGGACCTGTGTACCACACCCTTCAAAACATTTTGTTCCTTATAAAATATTCTGTAAAAAGTAGGCCAAAGGGATCACAAGGCAGGTGAGAAAGCAGATGCCATTCAACTGCCAAATGATCTTTATGCAGATCTTTTGTGTGATTGGATCTGCCTGGTGCATATTGTGTGTGTGTGTGTGTGTGTGTGTGTGTGTGTGTGTGTGTGTGTGTGTGTGTGTGTGTGGGGGGGGGCATAGCTTAACCCCTTCATGCCTAAGCCTTTATCTGGCACGTGTTGCTTACAAGTTAAAATCAGTATTTTGTTTGCTAGAAAATTACTCAGAACCCCCAAACATTATATATATTTTTTTTTAGCAGAGACCCTAGAGAATAAAATGGCGATTGTTGCAATATTTTATGGCACAGTGTATTTTCACAGCGGCCTTTCAATTGCAATATTTTTGGAAGAAATACACTTTCATAGATAAAAAACAAAACCGTAAAGTTTTTTTTTGTATAATGTGAAAGATGATGTTATATCGAGTAAAGGGATAACCAATATGTTATGCTTTAACATTGCGCACACTCTTGGAATGGCGACAAACCACAGTGCTTAAAAATCACTATAGGCGACGCTTTAGAAATTTCTACAGGGTACCTATTTAGAGTAGCAGAGGTCTTGTGCTAGAATTATTGCACTCGCTTTAACGATTGCAGCGATACCTCACATGTGTGGTTTGAACACTGTTTAAATTTGTCAGCACACCATAAGTATGAGTTTGTTTCTATGTGCGAACGCGGAGGGACGGGCGCTTTAATTTTTACTTTTTTATTTTATTTTTACACAATCTCTTTTAATTTTTTTACTTTTGATCACTTTTGTTGCTGTCACAAAGATTGTAAACATCACTTGGGACAGTAATAGGCAGTGGCAGGTACACTTTATGGAGAGATCTGGGGGTCTATAAAACCTCAAATTCCTCCTTTGCACCTAAAAGCATTCAAAACGCCAAGGTTAGCTGTTTTGAATGTTGTAATTTTTTTAAATCTGGCGCCTTTAAGTCTTCAGTAAACCAGAAGCGATGTCATGACATCGCTTCCGGGTTACTAGATCCGAGATCCGATCAAAGCCAATTCCAGCATTGTTCGGGCCTCTGGCCATCCGGCAAACGTGCCAGCTTGTCGCTCGGGACTCCCGGTGGGATGGCAGAGCCCAGGCGAGCCACGGGTGGAGAGGGGGTGCGGTCCCCTCCTGTTGCTTGTAATAACAGCTGAGCGGCTGTTTAGCCACATCAGCTGTCATTACAAGAAAGTGGACTGTTGGCTCTAAAAAATGGTACCAGGGTAAAGTGTGCAGCTGCACGCATCACCCCGGTACAAACCCTTAAAGCAGAAGGCTGCATAGTTGCATTACGTCTACGTCAAGGCAAGGAGTTAACAACTGCAGTGCTGGTTTGACTTACAAACTATAGGGATCATTGCAAATTCTTAAATCTCTGACTGACCTGTAGGGAAATGAGGAACAGCTGTGTTGAAGAATTTGCAATGATCCCTATAGTTTGTAAGCTTTTAGGGCTTGATCACACAAGCCCCTTGGTACAACAGTGCATTTTAACCACTTCAATACAGGGCACTTATACCCCCTACCTGCCCAGACCAATTTTTAGCTTTCAATGCTCTCACACTTTTAATGACAATTACTCAGTCATGCTACACTGCACCCAAACATATTTATCATTTTTTTTCACACAAATAGAACTTTCTTTTGGCGGTATTTATTCACCAAGTGTTTTTTATTTTTTGCGATATAAGTGAAAAAATAGCTCAATTTAAAACCAAAAATTTTTTTTCGGTTCTATTTCTAATTTTGCAAATAAGTAATTTTTATTCAAAAATTTGTGCCAAAATTTATACTGCCACATATCTTTGGTAAAAAAATAACCCAAATATTTATTTAATTAGTGTATTTTATTTGGTCTACAAGCTATGGTACCAATCATTGAAATTTGATCACACCTGATGTCTTGACGATCTATAATTTCTTGAGGCCCTGAAATGTCAGCACAGTACAAATACCCTCCAAATGACCCCTTTTTGGAAAGTAGACAGTCCAATGTATTTAGTAAGAGGCATGGTGAGTTTTTTGAAGTTGTAATTTTCTCCCACATTTCTTGGCAAATTTAAGATATATATATATTTTTTTTACATAAAATTGTCATATTAATAAGTTTTTTCTCACACACAGCATAGGCATACTTGTAATGACACCCCAAAATACATTCTTCTACTTGTCCTGATATGGCGTATGGCGATACCACAGTATGGCGATACCACATTTATGAGACTTTTACACAGCCTGGCCACATGCAGAGGCCCAACATGCAGGTAGCACCATCAGGCGTTCTATGAGCATAAATTACACAGTTTCTTGACTACCTATCATACCTTTGAAGGCCCTGGAGCACCAGGACAATGGAAATGCCCACAAAATGACCCCATTTTGGAAAGTAAACACCCCAACATATATTCTATGAGGCATAATGAGTCTTTTAAGCATGTGATTTTTTTTTTCCACAAGTTTTTGGAAAATCTGTTAGGAAAATTAAAACGTGTTTTTTTTTTTTTTTTTTACACAAGGTTGTCAAATTATAAGATATTCTCAAACACGTAGCATGTACATAGCAAAAATTACCCCCCAAAATACATTCTGCTGTTACTCCTGAGTATGGCGATACCTCATGTGTGAGACTTTTACACAGCCTGGCCACATACAGAGGCTCAACATCTAAGTAGCACATTCAGGCGTTCTAGCAGCATAAATTACACATATGATTTCCTGACTACCTATCACATCTGTGAAGGCCCTGGAGCACCAGGACAATGTAAAATGACCCCTCAAGGAAGGTACTCGGGTACTCTGATGGGATGCGGATAGGTACTCTGATGGGATGCAGATAGGTACTCGGGTGCTGTGATGGGCTGCAGATCGGTACATTTTTAGAAGGCGTTTGGGATAGACAACTGCTTTTAAAGTGGTTGTAAACTCTGGGGGGAAAAAAAACAACCTGCAAGACAAAGGCATAATGAGCTAGTATGCATTGCATACTAGCTCATTATAAAATACTTACCTTAGATAGAAGCTCTTGTAGCAGTCCCCGTACAACACTGTAACCGGTGACATGTCTCCCGGAGTTATTTCCATGTTCGCCGGGCTCCGGTGCTGTGATTGGCCGGAGCCGCAAATACGTCACTCCCCCGCATTCGTGCGGGAGCCACCGTCACGGCACAGGCCCGTTAGAAACGGCACGTTTGACGTGTTTCTTCAGTGCGCATGCGCTGATGTATATGGTAAATATCTCTTAAACCGTGCTAGTTTAGGAGATGTTTACGGTACCTACAGGTTAGCCTCCTTAAAGGATTACCTGTAGGTACAAGTTGTGTAACAGGGTTTACAACCAATTTAATGTAATGGATCGCTGCAATGCCCTTCTTTATGATTACCCTTTTATCAGTGGCCTCTCCAGCTTTCATGTGGGGAAGAGCCTTTTACTTCTGGAAGGCTTCACACTGGCGTTTTTCCCATGTGTATCAAGTAAATCACAGCTGCATTTTTAATGTAGAGTATTAGATCTTTTTCTCCCTAGAATACATGTTTGGCATAAAGAGAGTATCCAGTATGTGTGGACGGACAATAAATCATTTCCTTTTATCCCAGAGGCTGACATTATGTAATTGACTTGTGATTTGTGCGCATACTACAGTCTCCTCTATCTGCGAGAAATCAAATGAATTTGCCTATACTCATTATACCGGCTAAAAGAAAAGCTTCAGAAAAATACCTTATTGCAGTGAAGCGCATGAAGTTTAATTCACCTGTGATGTGCAACATATGGAAAGTTATGTTTTGTGTTTAGATAAGTTACATAAAGTTTTATAGAAGATTTTCCTCTACTAGAACTGTACAGAAGTGCTATGTAGAAGAAGGAAAGATATATATAATTAGCTATACTGTCTAGAAAAATATGTGAAATTAGCCTATCCGGCAGCAAAAAGGACTTCTGGTTTAATGCTTTTTTTATTCTTTATTTTTTGTACCTGACGTTGCCTAAAACCTTAAGTGCATGCAATTTGCAGTGGCTGCTGGTACCTGTATTGGTCTTCAGCTCAATCTCTATGTTCCCTGTTGGATCCCTTGGCATCATTGACCCAGGCTGTATTTAGGGCATTGACTTATGTCAATGTTATGATTAAGTCCTAAGGCACTAAGCTCCACCTCTGTCATTTAGCTCTCATGTGCAAGAAAAATACAGAGTAGGGGCGCTGGCATTTGACCGTTGAAAGACCAGGGTTTGATGCCCAAAGTGTACAGTGCATCTGGAAAGTATTCACAGCCCTTCACTTTTTCCACATTGTGTTATGTTACAGCCTTATTCCAAAATAGATTAAATGCATTATTTTCCTCAAAATTCTACAAACAATGCCCCATAATGACAACATGAAAAAAATCTGCAAATGTATTAAAAATAAAAAATGAAATGAATCACATGTACATAAGTATTCACAGCCTTTGCTCAATACTTTGTTAAAGCACCTTTGGCACCAATTACAGCTTCAAGTCTTTTTGAGTATGATTCTACAAGCTTGCACACCTATTTTTGGGCAGTTTCTCCAATTCTTCTTTGCAGGACCCCTCAAGCTCCATCAGGTTGGATGGGGAGCATCGGTGCACAGCCATTTTCAGGTCTCTCCAGAGATGTTCAGTCGGGTTCAAGTCTGGGCTCTGGCTAGGCCACTCAAGGACATTGACAGAGTTGTCCCATAGCCACTCCTTTGTTATCTTGGCTGTGTGCTTAGGGTCGTTGTCTTGTTGGAATGTGATCCTTCACCCCAGTCTGAGGTCCACAGAAACGCTGGAGTTATGTCAGCGTGACCATCGGGTTCTTGGTTGCCACCCTGACTAAGGCTCTTCTCCCTGATCGCTCAATTTGCCCGAGAGGCCCGCTCTAGGAAGTATCCTGGTGGTTTCAAACTTCTTCCATTTACAAATGATGGAGGCTACTGTGCTCATTGGGACCCTCAATGCTGCAGAAATGTGTCTGTACCCTTCCCAAGATCTGTGCCTTGATGCAATCCAGTCTTGGAGGTCTACAGATAATTCCTTGGACTTAATGGCTTGGTTTGTGCTCTTACATGCACTGTTAACTGTGGGACCTTATATAGACAGGTGTGTGCCTTTCCAAATTATGTCCACTTAACTGAATTTACCACAGGTGGACTCCAACAATTTGTAGAAACATCTCAAGAATGATCAGTAGAACCAGAATGCACCTGAGCTCAATTTTGCGTGTCATGGCATTTTATAAATTTGAAAATATTTCAAGCAAACTTATTTCACCTTGTCATTATAGGGTATTGTTTGTAGAATTTTGAGGAAAATAATGAATTTAATTCCTTTTGGAATAAGGCTGTAACAAAATGGGGAAACAGGGGCTCCATTAAAGAGGTTCCATCTCTATTACAGTCACAGTGACAATGGTCTCACCAGACAGGAAGCAAGGTAAAATCTATAACCAGCATACAGAAAGCAAGGCGTCCCTTATGTTACTGAAATTTGTAATTTTATATCTGCCCGTGTTGCTGTCAGAGACTTTCTGGTAAGAGTCAGAGTGTCAGTATGTGAGGATAAATCCTAATCAACAGTAGAAATCTAAAGAAAGAAAACTGCGCCAAGTGGAAGGTAGCTATTACTCAATTCCAATATAAGGAAAACTACCTAGTAAGTATGACTAACAAAATAGCATTCACAATGGGTATATTTTGGAAGGTTTTGATACTATAACCAAATAATACTTGTGGATGTCCAGTTTGCATCACCAGAACAATGTATAAAAATAAGTAAATACATGAATAAATGTGGTTTCTGAGTGATGCTTGGTTGATACAAAACAAAGATAGCACTGGAGAAGTCCACAAAGTAAATGTAGTTGATACAGTAAGTCCTTATTCCAGTGGGATGCGATCATATACACATACTACTTCATGCCACACTGCTGTGCTCCACACCAAAAGAGGGTGCCACCACTAATATATAGGCTCCTTACCAGATGGTAAATGGAAACTGACACTCAGAATGAGCACAGGTAGAAATCTTGACGTCAAGGGGAAAACAACACCTAGGGGGATGATAACCAGGGATTCTCCACTCGGAACCGAAGGACTTCCGGAAGGACACAGCGTGGTAAGTCTAATACTGGTCACAGCACTTGGCGGTGCATCAAGATATAAGTGGGAGTAATGCTCATCATAAGTATGTAGCCCTGGCAGTTCTACTATGTCCCACAGGCTCCTCGCACGATCCGGGTAGCTGGAAGAGGTTCTGGAGTGATGTTGTGCTGAGTAGCTGTACATTCAGGAAAACCAGGAAGTAGTCAGCTCCATGCTGTCCAGCTCGAACCGGAAGAGGAAATTATGTCACCAGCAGGGGGTGGGAGGAAGGGTCAGGACTGTCTCTGTAGAATTAAAGGCTACACGCTCGGAGCTCCGAGTTTTAGGCTATATCCGATTCAATCAAGGGGGTTTTTATGCCTTTTTAGGTCCTTTTAACTATACCCAAAGTGCATGGAGTGTCCTACACCATCATTTTCTGAAGAGAGATGTACATACCTGATCCTCCAATCCTCCCTGCACAAGACCAGTCCATGCAGCTCCTGCGCTCTAGTGGACTTGAGCAGTGGACTGGTTCCACACATCATCAAGCCCAGAGCTGACTCCACAGACCTGCTGTGAACTTGCATGCCTGGGCATGCCAGAAACTGTCCACCGCTGGATCGTGGAGCTGCGCTGTTTGCAGATGGAGCGGAGGATCAGGTGAGTATAAGACTTTCCCCTCTCCCCTGAACAAAACTAAAACTCTTTTTTTCTTGCCTGGAGTTGGACTTTAAGTATGCTATTTTTTTTTAAGTCCCACTTGCTGCATTTTGTATGCATTTTTCAGCATATCTTTCACAGGAATGCGTGATATAAAAAAAATCACCTTAAAGTGATACTAAAAACACACTTTAATTTAGGTTGTCCCTTCTATTTCTTTATATGGATAATGGCACTGTAATTATTTTAATAGAAAACCTTTTTCCTAATCGATATACAGCTGTCGCATGACCCAGATCTTTCCCAGCCTGTCTGCAGGGACGCATAAGCAGGAGGAGTTTTCTATATTCTAATATAAATCGAATTTATCAACAAAAAAAAAAACAGCCTTTGGAATTAGAGTAGAAATAAATAATTAACCACTTTGGCCCCGGAAGGGTTTGCCCCCTTCCTGACTAGGCCATTTTTTGCGATGCGGCACTACGTCGCTTTAACTATTACACGGTCATGCGACATTGTACTCAAACAAAATGTATGTCCTTTTTTCCCCACAAATAGAACTTTCTTTTGGTTGTATTTGATCACCTCTGTGGTTATTATTTTTTGCGCTATAAACAAAGAAAAGCAAAAATTAAAAAAAAAAACACTTTTGTACTTTTTGCTATAATAAATATCCAAAAAAAAAAGTCTATCAGTTTAGGCCGATATGTATTCTTCTACATATTTTTTGTAAAAGAAAAAAAATCACAATAAGCGTATATTGAGTGGTTTGTGCAAAAGTTATAGCATCTACAAAATAGGGTATAGATTTATGGCATTTCTATTATTATTACTTTTTTTTTTTACTAGCAATGGTGACGATCTGCGATTTTTATCGGGACAGACATTGCGGCGGACAAATCGGACTCTTTTGACACTTTTTTTTTGGGACCATTGATATTTATACAGCGATCAGTGCTAGAAATAGCCACTGATTACTGTATAAATGTCACTGGAAGGGAAGGGGTTAATACTAGGGTGCGTTCAAGGGGTTAACTATGTTCCCTATGTGTGTTTTAACTGTGGCTGACTAGAGGAGGGGGGAGGTCATTGTTCCTACTTGGTAGGAACACACAATCTGTTTCCTCTCCCCTGACAGAACCTGGATTTGTGTGTTTACACATACAGATCCGGTTCTTGCTTTGTCGCAAGCGATTGCGGGTGCTCGGCTGTCATTGCGCCTGCCAGGCACGCGCATCGGCTCCGGGGACACGCTGCGGGCACGCACGCCTGCTACAGCGTCTTAAAGAGTTGATGTACAGCCTGCAACAGTCTCGTGCAGCAGTGCCAACTTGCAACAGTATAACTATGACGGCTAGGTCGGGAAGGGGTTAATATCAATAAACGTTTTAAATATATACTTGAAATCAAATATTTATTTGATTTCTGCCATTCACAGGCTGTGTCACGCCCCTCCAGTCTGTGTCTTAGAATAGGAGGGAGGTGAAGCCTCCATTAATCTACAGCCTAACTCCATTGTGTTTAGCTGGTTAGTGTGCATGACGGAGAGTGGGAGTGGGCTGTCATTTACCACTGTGTCTGCGCCCACATGTGTGACTCTATAGTCACATGGGCTGCTGCCATTGAAACTCACTGAAAACTGAGGAGCATGTGCAGAGTTGCCACAACAGCTGCAAAATCCCTAACTGAATTGGGGACAAGAACTGAACAGAAGGTGGTATTAGAGAACAGCAGGATCAACCAAGTTTTTTGCAGAATACAGAAAACAAATCTCCTAGTGAGCGAGTATGAACAGTATGTAATACAGCATTTATTGATAGTTTTTTGTGATGTGGGTTTAGTGACACTTTAATTGCAATGCAATGAATGGTGCCATATGCAAAATACCCTCCTTGTGGAAAGGGAAAATATGTGTACATAAAACAGACTGCAACACATGATAAACACCTTTTCATTCACAGCTGACTGTGGTTTGTGGTTTTTGGTTTGTGGGCCAAAACACCTGAAAGAAGCCCATGGGGACATAAGAAAAACATACAACCCTCATGTAGATAGCCTCATTCAAACCCCAGTGATAGGATTTAAACCAGGATCCCAATACTGCACGCTTAAAGCTCTTCTGTGATTGACTATTTTGCCAACAAATGTGAATGTGTTTTATTAATGTGTGGAATGGGAGGGTGTTGTCTTGTTGCAAAATAGAATGTGGAAAGGCCTATTTTGTGATTAGCAATTTACTTGCATTCATGGCGTACTCCAGTTGCGTTTTTACGATGCAAAGCTTCAATCGGATACTCCATGAAACTACACAAAACAACTTTCACTGACGACTGACTTTGCAGCATCAGATTTTGACAGTCTTGATTTGTGGTGCACCTCAAGTCGATACATCGATTGGTTAGTTTCTATTCAAATCTGAGCTGCTTGAAAAACTAGAGGTCTTCTTTTTCTTTTTTTGGTTCAAAATATAAACTCAACGCTACTTAAAACTCAGCTCAGAGAAAAGTTCAATATAGAAATACCCTCCTTAGGCCCTGTGACGGAACGTCCCTACACTCCTCTTGAGTGCGTTCGTCATATATCACTTCCTCCCAGTCTGGATATAGATCTCAGATATTCCAACCGCTCCCAAGCACTAAACGAGACGACACTTGCTTAGTTGCTCAACATGCACTGTTTTATTACAACCAAACTGACATTTATATACAGTATAAGAGGAGATCCCCCCCCTCCTGCTCATATTACTCTAACAATACACCTGAAACAACTTAACATAAACTAATTAACTAATCCCTTTAAACAGCCAATGTGACTCCACTACAGGTCAGACTTGTTGTCATCGAGCTAAACACAGTTGATTATAAATTATCATAATTACCACCACAAGACATTTTATCACAATAGCAGGAGACCACCAGTAACAGACGGACGGTCTACTACATTGTACAGAAGACAATGTGATCAGCTCTCTCAATTAACATCTTGAGTTCATGACACTAGCATCTGACAGTGTGTGTCCCAATAGCATGAGACAGCACACATTATATATACACATATATACAGCATTGAATCTGACTGGGGTTGGGGTTCTCCTTCACCCTGTGTTTCTTAAAATCCAGGGCCTATAATCGGTTGGCAGGAGGCTCGCATTTAGTCCTCTCAAAAAGCCTGTGTCCCGGCTAGGTCTGTCACAGGCCCCTTTCACACTACCGTGATTATGCGGCCGGCAATTTTGTTGTGATTTTTGCCACGATTTCAAGGAATGCCTGTGTAATGCCTCGTACACACAATCAAACTTTCTGATGGGAAATGTGTGATGACAAGCTGTTGGTGGAAAATCCGACCGCGTGTATACTCCATCGGACAATTGTTGTCGGATTTTCCGGCAACAAATGTTGGCTAGCAGGTTTTCAAATTTTCTGCGAACAAATGTCTGTTGTCGGATTTTCCGAGCGTGTGTACACAAGTCTGTCGGACAAAAGTCCAAAGTACATGCGTGAGTCCAAAGTACAAACGCGCATGCTTGGAAGCAAGGACGAGCCAGAAGCCGTCGGTCTTGTAAACTAGCATTTGTAATGGAGAATTGACATTCGTGACGTGTCAAATTATGAAATCTCGAAATGCAGCGCACATTCTCTTCTTTATTTAATGGGATAATAATGAAGCTGCTTTGCTGGTGATACTGATGGAGTTATTGCAAACTCATTTTCAAGGGCTTTTTTTTCTAGTCCTATCAAGAATAATATTATTATGCTTTTTTTGTTTTTTATTTGGACAAGTTACCACAACACCATTATCCTGTAGTTTTTAAGATCAAAGATACAACTATGTTGGTGTCCCTTGTTAATTTTACATTGTATTTTTTAAAATGTAACTGCTACTCCCAAACTGTCATTTGAAGTAAAACACAGAGCCAAGTATTATTCTACACAATTTTTTTATTGTGCATTAAAAAAAGGAAACACAGTTAGACATGCTATCTGCCAATAGAACTTAACCAAATCAAATCATTATTCATCCAAAAAATAATGCCAAAGCAATAACTCTAAGGCCAATAATAAATAACACGTTATCTCCTCTGATTCCGCAACATGTCTGTTTGACTAATGGCCGTTCAGAAATGAAACGCACAAATCAACAGTCACCAAACTTCTACTAACACAAAATTAGCAGAAGGAGCCCAAAGGGTGGCGCTAACGAGATGAAAAACCACATAGTACGTCTAGCACGTCACTACGTTCGTAATTGTTGGCCAACAATTGTGTGACCATGTGTATGCAAGACAAGTTTGGGCCAATGCCCTTCGGACAAAATTCCAAAGTCTTGTTAGCCAACACTCCAATCGTGCGTACGAGGCTTAATTCTCATCAAAGTCGGACCAAAGTAGTAGAGGGACTACTTTGAAGTCGGCACACCTTGAAGTCTTTCTAAAATGAAGAATGGTTGTCATTGGAAATCATGGGGAACGACTTGTAATGCGACTTTGCAGTCCCAAAATCGTAGGACAAGTCATACAAGTGTGAAAGGGGCCTTAATGATATGCTGCCAAAGGATTCAGATTAAGTACAAATCCGGTATTTTACATTCTTGGCTGCTTTTTATTTTTTATGCAGTTCTATCTCTGCACTGTTGCTGCCAACATGTTAAGATAATTCCAAGGGCAACACACTGTTGAATATGTGTATTTTGGCTCATCTTACAAAATGTGATCTGGGAGGAAAATTAAATACAAACTACAAATACTAAGATATTTTCTTAAATTGACAAAACTTTCAGCCCTATAAATTTAACCACTTTAATACCAGGCACTTAGACACCTTCCTGCCCAGACCAATTTTCAGCTTTCATCGCTGTCGCACTTTGAATGACAATTGCGCGGTCACGCTACACTGTACCCAAACAGAATTGTTATCATTTTGTTCCCACAAATAGAGCTTTCTTTTGGTGGTATTTGATCACCTCTGCGATTTTTATTTTTTGCGCAACAAATTTTGAAAAAAAAATTTTTTTTCTTTGTTTCTGTTAAAATTATTTGTAAATAAGCACGTTTTCTTCTTCAATGACGGGCACTGATATGGCTGCACTGATAAGGCGGCACTGATGGGAACCAATGAGGTGGTACTGACGTTCACTGATGAGCACTGATAGGTGGCACTGATGGGCTATGATAGGTGGCACTGATGGGCTATGATAGGTGGCACTGGTATGCAGCACTGATTAGCACTCATAGGCGGCACTTATGGGTGGCACAAATAGGTGGCATGGATGGGCACTGATAGGTGGGCACTGATGACACTGGGTGTCATTGCTGGGCATCACTGTTTTTTTATTGGTACATAAAGGTACATAAAGGTGCCAGTCAGTGCCCATTTGTGGGCACTGACTGGCACAGATTGGGCATCATTTTCACATGTGGATGGCCAGGGGGTACATACCTGGCCATCCACATGTTGCCCACTTTCCTGGTGGTCCAGTGTGGGCATCTGAGGGGGGGCTGCGCTGATTGTTTATCAACCCCCCTGTCAGGAGAGTCGCCGATCGGCTCTCCTCTACTCGCGTCTGTCAGACACGAGTGAGGAAAAGCCGATCACCAGCTTTTCCTGTTGACATCGTGATCAGCCCTGATTGGACGTTTATCGAGATCAGTGTAGCGGTGTGTCAGACTGACACACCGCTCCACCGATCGCCGCGATGAGTGCCCCCACGGGTGCGCGGCAGCATGTTATCCTGAAGGACATCATATGATGCCCAGTCAGGATAACAGAACCACTTGCCGGACGTCAATATGCTATTGACCGGGCAGGAAGTGGTTAAACAATAAAGAACTATTTAACAGATACTCAGTTTCAATAGATATAACTCAGTTTAGTAAAAAATTGAATAAAACAGACCTGATCTTGGACCTGCCCCAGTCTGCTACCCAACAAATTACGCTGGGCTCAATATTAACAGAAATATTAGATAATATATGGTGTATATACAGTATAATTGTAAAAGAAAACAAATCAAGGTAACCCCATTTCTATTAAAAAAGTAAAGCCTCGTACACACAACCTGATTTTCGACAGGGGATTGTGTGATGACAGACTGTTTGCCTAAAATCCGACCATTAGTACGCTCCTTCAGACAATTGTTGTCCAACTTTCGGCTCAGAAATGTTGGATGGCAGGCTAGTAAATTTTCGGTGGACAACTGTGTGTTGTCAGATTTTTGTATCATCTGTACACAAGTCCGTCACTCAAAAGTCCAAATTACAAACAGTTTTGCAGTTTTGTTCACCGTTTCAGGTGCAAATTCTTACTTGAATTTGCACCTGCACAGGACCCTTTTTCAGAAACAGACCACGTTCATCCTGGACACATGCGAACCGGCTCTATTGAAATCCGGACCGATTCACTTGTTATGTGAATCAGATGCGGTTAAAAACGCATCCGATTCACATTTATCTGAACCGAGCTTAAAGGGGGCAATGAGTGGACATTTTTCGGGCAAATACTGTACTCTTTACGCTTTGAAGGAAAAGAGGTTTACCTTCCAAATACAGAAAGGCTTCTTCACAGTAAGAGCAGTGAAAATGTTAAATCTACTTCCTCAAGAGCTGTTTTTGGCCAGCTCGGTAGATTGTGTTAAAAAGGTCCTGGATTCTTTTCTAAATGCACAAAATATAACTGGATACTAATATTTTTAGGTAAAGTTGCCTCTTTGGAGATCAGGAAGGTTTTTTTTTCCCACTGGAGCAAATTGAATAATGCTTTTTTTTTTTTTTGCTTCTCTCTGGATCAGCTCTGGGTATAGGATTGTGTATGGAAAGGTGTGTGTGTGTTTGTTTTATTTTTTTTCTCTGTTGGTTGAGATGGGTGGACTTGTGTGTTTTTTCATCCATACTAACTATGTAACTACTTATGAAACCATGGCTGGTGGTTTGTCCTGCTGCTGATAGAGCATCAAGGCAAATATAATGAGTTTAAAGGGAACCTGCTTAGATGGCAATAAGGGAGCCCATTGTCTAATGTTTTAAAAAATATAAGCTTTAGAACTGTCATCTTTGTTTCAGCTTCCCTACGTAGTGACACTTTGAAATAGTTGGCATATACAAGCACTTACAAATTGACTGCTTTCCTGGGAATTATGTAACACGTAGACTGTGCTTAAAATCTTTATTTCAGCTTTTTTGTGGTTTTCCTCCTGTATATCTCTCTGTTCCAGTTGTGATTATCGCCAGTGCGATTCCTGTAGCCCAGCAGCAGTTATAAATGCGCTTTGCAGAGTATCTTCCAAGCACTATAAAACTAAAGGTCATTTATAAGCTCTTGTGGAAAGCATATTAGTGACAAAGTGTGGGGAGAGGGAGCACTTTATCTCCAGTGTTTTATTTTTTCCCCCGCTTAAAATCAGATTTATTGTTCTTGGCCAGAAGCTTTAACATCAGCGCACTCTGCTTGTAATATAAGAGAGGAGAGCGGGAATAGACAGCTCCCTATGCTTTAATGAAAAATTGTGTTTTGCTGTGTCCAAATAATGCGTCTGGAAATGAAACCTGGCAAATAAATTATTAAAATTCAAATAGAGGCTAATGTAATGCTTGGTTAATAATGTGACATGCCACTGTAGCCCTATAGCAACTATACATTAGTAATATCTGGTAGTATACAATTTCACATAAGTAAAAATGTCTTTGTGGGCTAGAAATGTACATGTTTATATTATATAAAATGTTTTTGATATCTGATGAAAAAAAATCTGAAAAAATAACTCAAGTCAAAAAGCCCAATGTAACAACATTATTGGTTGAACTAGATGGACTTTTTTTTCAACCAGACTAACTCTGTAACTGGTTCCCATGTGCCTACTTGGACTGAACATTCTCCTCTGACTCCCCGATGGCATATCTGCCAGGCTGGGTCTGTATACATGCAGCCTCCTCCCAATAAGAATGATCTTCCACATGGGTAACAACTCAGCCTGAATGCAACCTTTCAAAACCTCTGTTTATACCCTTATTCATAAATTGGATGCTTGTTGCCAGTTCCTTTTCAGATCTTATTAGTTGGGCAAACCCCAGAACTATGACCTGGGAGTGCCACACAACGAAAATCAAACATCTTTTTGAGGACCCTTGGTGGAGAACTGCACCTTATTGTAATCGGCTTTGCCCATTCAGGACACAGTATTATGTTTGTTTTAATGTCCAATATACCGCTAGCAGATACTTGCTTGGCCTTCGCTCCCCCAAATTCTCTATTCAGTGCCACCACCCCCCCTCCAGACTGTGCCACCACCCCCCTCCACAGGGCCACCACCCCCCTCCAGACTGTGATACCACCCCCCCCCCCAAATTCTCTATTCAGTGGCAGGAGATGAAGAAAATACCAGTCCTGTCCACCAACCCCCCTCCAGACTGTGCCACCAACCCCCCTCCAGACTGTGTCCCCCCCTCCACAGACTGTGTCCCCCCCTCCACAGACTGTGTCCCCCCCTCCACAAACTGTGTCCCCCCCCTCCACAGACTGTGCCACCACCACCCCCCCTCCACAGACTGTGCCTCCACCTCCCCCCCAGTGCCCATCATCCCCCCTCCAGACTGTGCCATCACCCCCCCTCCAGACTGTGCCATCACCCCCCCTCCAGACTGGGAGTCCTGTCCAGGTGTGGAATTTCATGTAGCTTACTCTGGATTAGCTCTGTCACATGGGGAGACCCTATGCAAGCAATGACTAGCTCCACAGGTCTTTTCTTTGCTCCCAGCAAGTGAACATATGAACATAGTGTTAATGAAATATTTGCTCTTGGTAAGGTCTCCTTAAAGTGAACTCACCAGGCCCTACATAAGCAAAGAATGGGTTCACTTCAAGAAAAACTGATGCTGACAACAGGAGACACCGAGCATTGCACCAATCCATTACATCAAATACAGGTATACCATATGTTTTCAAATGGTAATTTCCCTGCAAGAGAATAGATAGTCAGGTCCATAAATATTGGGACATCAACACAATTCTAATCTTTTTGGCTCTATAAACAACCACGATGGATTTGAAATGAAACAAACAAGATTAACTGCAGACTTTTAGCTTTAATTTGAGGGTATTTACATCCAAATCAGGTGAACGGTGTAGGAATTACAACAGTTTGTATATGTGCCTCCCACTTTTTAAGGGACCAAAAGTAATGGGACAAATAAACAATCATCCATCAAACTCACTTTTAATACTTGGTTGCAAATCCTTTGCAGTCAATTACAGCCTGAAGTCTGGAACGCATAGACATCACCAGACGCTGGGTTTCACCCCTGGTGTTGCTCTGCCAGGCCTCTAATGCAACTGTCTTCAGTTCCTGCTTGTTCTTGGGGCATTTTCCCTTCAGTTTTGTCTTCAGCAAGTGAAATGCATGCTCAATCGAATTCAGGTCAGGTGATTGACTTGGCCATTGCATAACATTCCACTTCTTTCCCTTAAAAAAACTCTTTGGTTGCTTTCGCAGTATGCTTCGGGTCATTGTCCATCTGCACTGTGAAGCGCCGTTCAATGAGTTCTGAAGCATTTTGCTGAATATGAGCAGATAATATTGCCCGAAACACTTCAGAGTTTATCCTGCTGCTTTTGTCAGCAGTCACATCATCAATAAATACAAGAGAACCAGTTCCATTGGCAGCCATACATGCCCACGCCATGACACTACCACCACCATGCTTCACTGATGAGGTGGTATGCTTTGGATCATGAGCAGTTCCTTTCCTTCTCCATACTCTTCTCTTCCCATCACTCTGGTACAAGTTGATCTTGGTCTCATCTGTCCATAGGATGTTGTTCCAGAACTGTGAAGGCTTTTTTAGATGTTGTTTGGCAAACTCTAATCTGGGCTTCCTGTTTTTGAAGCTCACTAATGGTTTACATCTTGTGGTGAACCCTCTGTATGCACTCTGGTGAAGTCTTCTCTTGATTGTTGACTTTGACACACATACACCTACCTCCTGGAAAAGTGTTCTTGATCTGGCCAACCTTTTGTAAAGGGTGTTTTCTTCACCAGGGAAAAAATTATTCGGTCACCCACCACAGTTGTTTTCTGTGGTCTTCCGGGTCTTTTGGTGTTGCTGAGCTCACCTGTGCGTTCTTTCTTTTTAAGGATCCAAACAGTTGATTTGGCCACACATAATGTTTTTGATATCTCTCTGATGGGTTTTTGTTTTTTTTAGCCTAATGATGGCTTGCTTCAATGATAGTGACAGCTCTTTGGATCTCATATTGAGAGTTGACAGCAACAGATTCCAAATTCAAATAGCACACTTGAAATGAACTCTGGACCTTTTATCTGCTACTTGTAAATGGGATAATGAGGGAATAACACACACCTGGCCATGGAACAGCTGAGCAGCCAATTGTCCCATTACTTTTGGTCCCTTAAAAAGTGTGAGGCAGGTATACAAACTGTTGTAATTCCTACACCGTTCACCTTATTTGGATGTAAATACTCTCAAATTAAAGCTGAAAGTCTGCAGTTAAAGCACATCTTGTTCGTTTCATTTAAAATCCATTGTGGTGATGTATAGAGCCAAAAAGATTAGAATTGTGTCAATGTCCCAATATTTATGGACCTGACTGTAGTTTTACTCCTCTCTCCGGCAGTTTTGCTTTGCATCTTTTAAAGTTCTTTGCAGTAAAAGCAAAGAAGCATATAAACCTCTGTAATGTATTAATATGCTTTACCATAATGATAAACAATTCTGTACATACAATTTTAAGAAAAACAGTTCAAGACTTACAACACATGCACACATACTACCTATCCTTTCAAAAGAATGAGCAGGAATAATGGTCTGTGTACAATAAGAACACGCTAAAAAGTTACTGGTTTAGGTTATAGCAGCTTCACAAATCTCCATAGGCAACCAGGACCCCAGGCTGTACTGTATTAGCAATGCTTGAAATCGAGCAATCGTATCATCCTCCGTTGTGGTTTCTTCTGGCACACACCTTCCTTATTATTATTATGTGTGACATTGGGGAATGTCTAGCTCAGTGGTAGATGCCTTTTCAGTAAGTTCACAGCGAACAGGAACTTTAGGGCATGGTGGCCCACTTTTATTAAAAGGAACAAAATAAAGGAAAGTTCATATGTGCACTTGGATGCCCACACAGGGGTTCTTCTCCCAAAAAGAATAACTAATGAAAAATGCCAAGCCACCTGGCTCTCTTCAGCAGTACTGCCACTTAGGCTTTACGCTTCAGCCCTCTTGGCCATATAACAGGGTTCCCGTAAAACTACTGTACCTCTTTTCAGCTTTCTTGCTGCTCAGGCCTTCCACTTCAGGCTCTCCTCTGTCTCCTTAGATGCACACAGCGTCTATCTAGAAAGCAGCCCCTCACTGCTCTGATCCTCAGACTTGGGTCTCTGGCTTTCACTAGTGCACACCTGGACTCCTGGAGACCTCCTGTCTCTCTGGGTGGAGCCCAGAACCCTAATCCTGACTCTGCTATAAGCCCGGGACCCACCTGCTCAATCAACCAGCCAGACTACTGGCTGTTCCCAAAACCCGGTCCCAGGATTGGAGATTCCGTCCCACCCATAACGCTATGGAATCTCCGTGCTCCAGGTCCCCAACTGGAATTTACAAACTTTGGAGGAAACTGATAAAACAGATTCCTCCACATTAAATACCCCTGGAGCCCCACAACCTGCCTATTTGAGAACCCTGGGCGACAATTACTAGGACAGGGAACTGTACTGTCACATATGTCATTAAGGAGTCCTGTCAGCTTATGCGGCTAATCTTCTTTTTGGAAAGTTTGGGTAGACAATCCCACATGGGTGTATCTTTTCTTTCTACTTGGTTTGTATTGGCGAACATTTCCCAACTCAACCTCCTAGATGGCACTGTTTTATCATACGTGGCATAGATCATATGTCAAAAGTTTAAGCTATTGTTGCTCTTGGATTCAGACATGTTGATCTCTGGTTACAGAATTCCTGTAACACAATGGAAGCATTTTTCATGCCACTACTGGAACATTTATACATTAAATTTATTCAGGAGCACAAAAAGCTCCATTGCTGCTCTGCCTTGTTGCATTATCTGCTCCAGCCACTTTGTAGTGAGTGAGAATGACACGTCTTTCACAATAGAACATATTCTGGTCTCTCTCCTTTTTAGCTGTTTACTTTAGGAACCCCAAATTTGGTATTCAAACCCAGTGGAACTAGCACTAAAACATATCCAAAGATGGGGTTCCTAGCACTAAGTGGCCCCGAGATACGGGGCCCAAAGTCGGTTCGGAAAATGTCATTCTCTGCTGCAGAAAAGTGCTTGACATTTTCTGACCCGAATTTGGGACCCCATATCTCGGGGAGACTTGGTGCTAGGAACCTCAAATTTGGTATTCAAACCCAGTTGATCTAGCACTACAACATATCCAAAGATACGATTCCTAGCACCAAGTGACCCTGAGATACAGGGCCCCAAAGTCGGTCAACTGTGTCCATCTGCAGCAATGTCATTTCGGGACCCTTTGGGTCCAGAGACCCCAAATGTTGGCTGCAGCTAGGGGCATTTAGGAACCCTTAACTACCGAGTTTGAAGACCTATGGCTGCAAATGGGCACAGTAAGGCATGCAAATGGGCACAGTGAGGCTGCACTTACAGTAGCTGCACATTTCTCACCCTAGGCTTATACTCGAGCCAATAAGTTTTCCCAGTTGTTTGTGGTAAAATGATGTGCCTCGGCTTATATTCGGGTCGGCTTATACTTGAGTATATACAGTATATTAATCTGCAGTGTAGCAGCAGAATTAATACTGTACTGTTTATAAGTGAGACTATATTGATATTATGGGATGATGTTCAGAATTTCTAAGAAACAAAGCCTGTACATGAGCAGTATTTATGCAGTGCTTCAGAAAACAATTGCTATCATCTGCATAGTCAGAATCTATAGTTTTCTTGTTCTTGCCAGCTTTTTCCTCTAGTTGATAATCTGTCCTCTGTAGCTAACTTACCACTCTACTACTTTCACCAGAATGGCTCACTTGCTGCATGTGCATTATTACCAGTGTGTGCTCCCTGGCACATGGAGGAAACTGAGGGCATTGAACTAAATGACTCAACATGCATGATCACTTCGTTTTGCTCAGCAGCATCTGAAATGTCTTAAGGATTTAATACTGCATCACCAAGCAACTTTGGGACTAAAAATACCAGTTTATTGCTTGGCGACATGGTTAGCTGTTTGGCATAGGAATTTCAACTGAAAACTAGTAGAGGTGTGAAATAATATGCAATCTTACTTAACATTTCCTCAAGTCTTTCATATTTGCTAAGATGCTTTGTAAGACCTTTTCATGGCCATAAGGATGCAGAAGGTGCTTCTGAACGTAAATCTAAAGTAAAGAATTAAAAAAAAAAAAAAATGGCTAACATGTTATACTTACCTGCTCTGTGCAATGGTTTTGCACAGAGCAGCCCCAATCCTTTACTTATTTTTTTTTTGTCCCCCGCCGGCGGTCCTGACTCCTTCCCCCTGCTGAGTGCCCCCAGAGCTTTGCTCTGTGTATCCATCCACACACAGAACACTGCTCACCCTCCCCCCCCCCCCTCTCTTCTCATTGGCTCACTGGCTGTGAATGCCACCCGCTGCTGTGTGAGCCAATGAGGAGGGAGAGACCCGGGAGAGCCACTGCTCTCATGCACAACGCTGGATTGAGGTGGGGCTCAGATAGGTATAAGAGGAGGCTGGGGGGCTGCACACAGAAGGTTTTTTATCTTCGTGCATAGAATGCATTAAGGTAAAAAAAACAACTTGAGCCATTAGAACCACTTTAATAAGGACATTGAGGCTGATGAGATGGCAAAAATGAAGGCCGACTCTTCTATTTTGTAGTCATTCTGAGAAATTTCCTAGTACGATCAATCTTTTTATTTAATACCAGAAATAGTATTTCATTGGACCTGAGAGCTTGCTGCAGGTTTATTGTTTTTTGCCTGGTCACTCGTTTGTTAGGCCTTAACCGCTTCAGCACCGGGCCATTTTTCACCCTTCCTTACCAGAGCACTTTTTGCGATTCGGCACTGCGTCGCTTTAACTGACAATTGCGCGGTCGTGCGACGTTACACCCAAACAAAATTGACGTCCTTTTTTTCCCACAAATAGAGCTTACTTTTGGTGGTATTTGATCGCCCCTGCGGTTTTTATTTTTTGCGCTATAAACAAAAGAAGAGCGACAATTTTGAAAAAAAGCACAATATTTTTTACTTTTTGCTATAATAAATATCCAATTTTTTTTTAAAAAAAAAACTATTTTTTTCCTCAGTTTAGGCCGATACGTATTCTTCTACATATTTTTGGTAAAAAAAAAATCGCAATAAGCGTATATTGATCAGTTTGCGCAAAAGTTATAGCGTCTACAAAATAGGGGATAGATTTATTGCATTTTTTTTTTTTTTTTTTTTTACTAGTAATGGCGGCGATTTGCGATTTTGTTTTTTTTTCTGTGACTGCGACATTGCGGCGGACACTTCTGACACACGTTTTTGGGACCATTCACATTTGCACAGCGATCGTTGCTATAAAATTGCATTGATTACTGTGTAAATGTGACTGGCAGGGAAGGGGTTAACACTAGGGGACGGGGAGGGGTTAATGTTTTCCCTAAATGTGTGATTCTAACTGTGGGGGGAGGGGACTCAAGGGGAGGAGACCGATCATGTGTTCCTCCGTGCTTGGATCACATGATCGGTCTCCTGCTCGCTGACAGGACGTGGGGGGGTGTGTTTTCACACCCAGCTCCACGGTCCCGTTGTTTTAACGGGCAATCATGGGTGCCCGGCGGACATCGAGGGGCCCAAAGTGGGGCAAGAAAATATCCCCACACCATGTTGTTTACGCCAAATTCTTGCGCTACCATCTGAATGTTGCAGCTGAAATAGAGACTCTTTAGACCAGGCAACATTTTTCCAATGTTCTATTGTCCAATTTTGGTAGGCCTGTGCAAATTGTGGCCTCAGTTTCCTGTTCTTAGCTGACAGGAGTGGCACCCGGCGTGGTCTTCTGCTGCTGTAGCCCATCTGCTTCAAAGTTTGATGTGTTGTGCATTCAGAGATGGTATTTTGCATGCTTTGGTTGTAGAGCTGCACGATTAATCGTTAAAAAATGTACGATCTCGATTCAACCCCTCACGATCCTAACCGGCTATTTCCGTGATTCTATGTAAACCGTGCAGGGCCGAGCTTAAAAAAAAAAAAAAAAAAAAAAAAAGCCGGCAAATGTTTATCAACATTCCTCAGTGCTGAGAGATACAATGCATCTTTTGGTTCTTTTAGATCAAAGGGGTGAACTTCGGTCAGTAAATTAAGTCAGTTTAACCACCTAAAAGACCAAACCTTTTTCTGACACTTGTTGCTTGCAAGTTAAAATCAGTATTTTTTGCTAGAAAATTACTTGGAACCCCAAAACATTATATATATTATATAGGGAAAAAAAATATAAATAAGGAACTTTGAATCAATATAAGGGTCAGTGCCCATCTGCAGCCTCATATATGCAGCCTGATCAATGCCCATCTGCAGCCTATATATATATATATATATATATATATATATATATATATATATATATATATATATATATATATATATATATATTTTGTAGCAGAGACCCTAGAGCATGAAATGGCATTCGTGGCAATATTTTATGTCGCACTTTATTTGCGCAGCAGTCTTTCAAACTTAATTTTTGGGGGTATAAATACACTTCAATAAATAAAAAAATAAAAAACGAAACCGAAAAAATTAGCCCAATTTTTTGTATAATGTGAAAGATGATGTTACGCAGCGAGAATGGTGAGAGAATCGTGATCTTTATTCTAAGCAAAACAGTTGTGATTATCATCTTATACAGAATTGTGCAGCTCTACTTGGTTGTAACAAGTGGTTATTTGAGTTACTATTGCCCTTCTATCATCTCAAACTAGTCTGCCCATTCTCCTCTGACATCAACAAGGCATTTTTCTCCACACAACTGTCGCTCACTGGATATTTTCTCTTTTTTCGGACCATTCTCTGTAAACCCTAGAGATGGTTGTGTGTGAAATTCCCAGTAGATCAGCAGTTTTTGAAATACTCAGACCAGCCACTCTGGCACCAACAACCATGCCACGTTCAAAGTCACTTAAATACCCTTTCTTCCACATTCTGATGCTCGGTTTGAACTTAAGCAAGTCGTTTTCATCACGCTTAGATGCCTAAATGCATTGCTTCTATGTGATAGGCTGATTAGCAATTTGTGGTACCAAGCAATTGAATAGGTGTACCTAATGTTTTCAGAAATCCCTGAGGGCTATCAGAGGTCGTGTATCTCCTGGTGATAAAACGTGCAGGAGTGGAGCCTTGCATCATGTCAGTACGTAGATATGCCCATACAAGAAGTGCAGTACTAAAATTGTAAGCCTGAATACTGGCAGTTTTGTATATGCTTTAATTGGGGGTGCCTTTTGAAAGCATCATATAATGTGAGTGCAATTTTAGCATGTTTGTAAGGTAAAGCACTATGGAGTTTTTGTTTCTTCTTTAACACTATATGATGGAGGAGAGGATTGAGAATGATATTTCTTGCTGAGAATATCAATTAAAGGGGCCATACCTGCGCATAGGGGCTGGAGGAGAAAGGATCCCATTTAAAGGGGACACAAGTGCTTTATGACCTTTCATTATTTGGGGGGCAAGTTGAGCGTACACCTGGTGTTGGTTATTCACGGAAAGGTGGAAAAAATCAACTGCATGTCCTATAAAGCCCCATACACACGGTCGGATTTTCCGATGGATTCTGTCCTATCAGACAATGTTGTCGGAAATTACGACCGTGTGTAGGCACCATCGGACAGTTTCCATCGGATTGTCTGGCGGACAAAGTTCTATCTCCTGCTGGATAGATTTTTCGACAACAAATTCCGATCGTGTGTAGCGAATTCCGACGGACAAAGTGCTACGCATGCTCAGATCACATTACAAGACCAAAGCTATTGGCTACTAGCCTCTACGTAGTCCCGTCGTACGCAACAAACGTCACCACGTTCAGAATGATCGGATTTTCCGACAACTTTGTCCGACCGTGTGTACGCAAAACCAACATCGGACAAAGTACGACGGACATGATCCGACGGACCTGGTCCTCGGATAATCTGAGCGTGTGTATGGGGCATAAGAGTATATATTCACGTGTGTGTAGTAAAAAAAAAAATCAAAAAAATACACGAGAGACTGTAGTTAACCCCTTTACTGCAGGAAGGCTTTACCCCCTTTATGACCAGGCCATTTTTTTCTATTCAACACTGTGCTATTTTAACTGGAAATTGCTTGGTCGTGCAACATTATACGCAAATTAAATGTATGTCTTTTTTTCACACAAATAGAGCTTTCTTTTGGTGGTATTTGATCACCACGGGATCCTTTTATTTTTTACTATATAGACAAAAAAAAAAAAAAAAAAGACTGAACAATTTGCCCCCCCCCCCCCCCCCCCATATTTTCTACTTTGTTATAAAACATATCCAATAGAATCAGGTTTTGTCATAAATTTAAGGCAAAAAAATTTCTGCTACATGTCTCTGGTACCGGGAGCCACAAACTGTGTCCAGTGGACACAGCGCTCCTGGTAGCAGTGCACCCATCAGCCAGCAGCGTACAAGTACACGATTGTGCCACCACTGTGGGCGGGGCGGCAAGTGGTAATGCACAATTATTTATTCATTTGTGATTTATGCTTGAGTTGTGTTAGCACTACACTTGTTTTAAGCTATATGCACTTTGCCGAAAGTGCAACAGGATGGCATCGGAGCAGTGTGAAGCCACCCTTAAGCTCTGCTTTAAGCTGGCCACACACACACTGGTAGAAATTTGTTCAAAAATTTTTGTTTGAACAGCCTTTGTTCAGTTTTCTAAAAGTTAGTGGGGTCCAAATACCGTTTGTTTGTGACCAGTGTGACGAGAAAATTCAAAGAAGCAGGGTGGAATTTTTTTTTCTCAAACCAATTTATTTCAGTGTATGGAAATGTGGTTTTCATTTGGGAAAATAAATTCATTCCAAAATCAAATGTTAAAAGCAAACAAAAGTATTTTTGAACGGCATTCATCAGGTCATCGAATGTACTGAGAGTGTATGGCCAGACTTGGCCCTTGGGTCTTGTCACAAACTCCTAGTCTGATCCCAGGTCTTGTTGCTTTCTTCTAGTACAGCCTCATCTCTATAATGGTTGCTTCCTGATGTCATTTAGATAAGTGTACATTTAAAGTATTATTAAAATCTCTCAAGAATAAGAGAATTATGACATGTTATATTTTATTAGGGCTAAAAGTCTGTGGGGCTATCCTAAGAATGTGTATTTGGACCATTTTGAACTAGTTGCCTTGGTATGATTTTGTAGTCAGGTTTTATAATATTATTGCAAAACGGTATTTTGACAATCTAATTTTTGACATAAAAGTATGTCTTTTGACCCATATTTTCACCTTTTTTCTGTGTGTTTAATGTTTTGGCCATTTTTTGCACCCAGACAATGGCCAGAGAATAGACTTTAACAACACAATATATTTTCATTAGTGTTTTGACAGTAACTAAGGAAGAAGCTGCACTGAGCTTTATGGAAGGCACTGCAGTAATTAATCTTCATTAGGATCGTTGCCTTGGCCTTGTAAATTAAAATTTATTATCCGAAAATAAGATTGTGGCACAGTATGTTTGATTATCAAAATGGCAAAATTTTGAAGTGGACTCCTTCTAGATTCTCAAATCTGTTTGGCAGATGTTTTTATACAAGCAGCTAATTATTCACTCCCAATAACCTGGAAGATGGTACTCAAATCTGTGTTAACCTCCTAATGTTCACAAGCCCTGTTGGTCATGGTTTGCCTATAGCTTGTTTAGGTCTGTTTTAACCCCTTTAGGCATGTGTTCCAGTTGTGCTTTCTCAGCATTAGAACTGCCAGCTGCTGGTTTCCACAGAATGAATCTGAAACCAAACAGTATGATCACTTATTATGAAATCACCATGATTATCTGAACACCGCGATCACAAGGATCATTTTTTTCTAAGAAAATTCTATGGAAATTATCATGCTGAGTGTCTTTCTCACCCCTGCACCAGCTCCAGAAAAAGTAAGGAACTCGTTAAAAGCGCTAATAACTTCCTATACCTACGTGCAGTTGTTAATAGAACTACTTTTCACTTAATGGTAAAGCATTTCATTAAAAAAATAAAAAATAATTGCATCCGCAAAGTAAAATAATGCAAGACTTGGCACAGTATGTATGATTAGCAAAAGAAAAGTAAAGATAGAATGCTGAAGTTGGACTTCATGAAGATGGCACTGAGTTTCGGTAATAATGGCAGCATAAAATGGCACTGGAGCTGCATCATAAATAAGTGCCACCTGCATCTTCAGACAGCTTTTCCCATTCCTTTGCTTCCATTAAAGCCCCCCCCCCCCAAACAAACTGCAGTGGATCCCCTCCAACCGGCAGCAATTCCACATGCGTAATACACGCCATTCAGACAGTCAGCTGGTCTAGTAAAATATGCTGGCATTACTGAGCATGCGCTGAAGCAAACGTTGGATGAACTGAAAATGGCACCAACATGCATATGGGTAATAATGCTTTTGGGACGTTGGTTTATTAGAAAGTGGTGCCATTGCCCACTAGAACTACTGCCCATGTGTAATATACCATTTTCTAATAGACTATCAAAGCTCTGCTGTCCCAAAAGCCCCTAAGCCTCGTACACACGATCGGACTTTCAGACGGGAAATGTTCGATGACAGGCTGTTGGCGGTAAATCCGACCGTGTGTATGCTCCATCGGACAATTGTTGTCAGACTTTCCGACAACAAATTATGAAATCTCCAAATGCAGCGCACATTCTCTTCTTCTTTAATGGGATAATAATGAAGCTGCTTTGCTGGTGATACTGATGGAGTTATGGCAAACAAATTTTCAAAGGCTTTTTTTTCTAGTGATATCAAGAATAAAATTATTATGCTTTTCTTATTTTTTATTTGGGCAAGTTACCTCAACACCATTATCCCGTAGTTTTTAAGATCAAAGATACAACTATGTTGGTGTCTCTTGTTAATTTTACATTGTATTTTTTAAAATGTAACTACCTACTCCCAAACTGTCATTGGAAGTAAAACACATAGCCAAGTATTATTCTCCACAGCGCTAAATGAAAAGCACGAAAAGAAAAGCGTGAATCAACACTTCTACTAACACGAAATTTAGCAGAAGAAGCCCAAAGGGTGCCGCTAAAGAGCTGAAAAACCACGTAGTATGTCACTAAGTTCATAATTGTTTGCCAACATTTGTATGGCCGTGTATATGCAAGACAAGTTTTAGCCAACGCCCTTCGGACAAAATTCCACGGGTTTTGTTGGCGAACTTTGGAATTAGACCAAAGTTGACGCACTGCATGTGCACAATAATGTCACCATCTTTTAATAGACCAACCAAGCTTGCACAGTTTGTTGATCTCCATGTTGTGTTGACTTGGCACAAAAAGCCGCTACAATGCCTCCCTTGTGTTCTATGGTTTGCCATGGTGTGCTGAACTTTTTTACTGGGTCTCCAACTGTGGTCAGTGTCCTTCTATCACACTGACAAATTGGCCTTCAGGCTGCAGAGCACCAAGAGAAAATACTGTCCACTTAGCCCTTCCATAGACGGCCCAAATTTCTTTCCTGCAACACAAATTGACAGGGGAATCCCTCCCGCCGAGCCATTGTGTTCTCCCGGTAGGGAGTCGGGGGAAGAACACAGGAATTATTGCTAGCAGCTATAAAGCTGGCAATAGACTGTTGAAATCTTGGCCAGTGCAACAAGAACCGGCGAAGAATCGAGCCACATGTATAGGCTGACTAAATGTATCCAAGTTGATCGATCAATCAACTTGGGTACAACCAGCCTGCTGTATTTTATTTGCAATATTATAGCCGCTAGCAATAATGACTGTGTTTTCCCAGTGGGGATGTCTTCCCCCGCTGGGAGAACACAATGGCTTGGCCGGAGGGATTCCCCTGTCAACACTCCGTCTATGGCTGGCCCAACAGTCGCTGGCAATAATCGTATGTAAAATCCGGCAAGTTGATCAATCGAGGGTACATTCAGCCTGGCCGTACAAAGGTTCCATCATGCTTTTACAATGGCACATGTATGTTATTCGGCTTATGTCTCCTTTAGTATTATGGGCATCACTAATTGTCATGCCATTTCTTTTATTCTCTCCTACAAAGTTTTGTGTAGAAAGCAATATAAAAGCTTTGGAATGAAGAATTGCTCAGTGGATTCTTTTTTCCTTTACCCAGGAGCATCAGAGTTATAACAACTGAAAAGTCTACAGTTCACAGGAAAACTTAAAGAATCAAAAGTGAGTTTAGGAAGAAGCTGGAGGCGAAGGTTTTGATAATAAAGAAAGACTAGTAAAGAAAGACACAGAAAACAAAGTACTGTAGTTTTGGAAGATTATGAGGTCAGATAAGGAAACTGGTCACACTGTATACTAGGCTACCACATGTAAAAACAAAATAATAGAAATATACAAATTCCGGTACATTGGTACAGCCAGGTCACTCATTTCATGCTTATTGGCACATCTATCCTTTGTTGAAGCACCTCTGTTTAAAGAGTACTTGTAAAAAGCTGAATTTATGCATAAAACAGCAGCAGCATCTGGTGCCTATGCAGAATTCCAATACTTTTCAATTTATGTAAAAACATGACATTTTTTACCCTATGAGAAATAAAGATTTCTCATAAGAAGAGTATTGGAGGCTCCCATTTCTGGACTCGTTCTGAATATGCAAGTTACGTTCGATTTAACCTGAGTGTGTGAATGTGTGTGCATGCATGACTTCTGTTTTCCATATCCCTGCACATTGCAACATATCTAAATGTAACCTCTAAAATCTCTATTTCTGATTCATTAATCACAAAATATGATATGGGTTAAATGAGAGTTCTACTGACCAGGAGGAAAGGCTTTGAATATAATAACATTTATTACAGGTAGTTAAAAGTCTAGCTAATACACAAATCCCTAGCACATCAAGGCAGAAAATGCTAGGTTGAAATAAAATATATATATATATGAAGGAATATTGATTATATTCCTTCAGACCGTGATCTACAAGCATGTTTAGTTACAAGTAGCAGGGCATACCTTCCCCTGCTACTGGAGAAATTACCTTGGGTCCATCTCGCTTTCTGGTTCTCCTGGAAAGGGCGAGATGCCTCCCCTTTCCTCAGAGTAACCAAAAACCAGCCTGATTCCTCATTGGCTGGCTTAGAGTCTAAGCCAGCCCCCTTACAGGCGAAACTCCCACCAGTGATGTAAAATATACCTGAATGGTCTCACTTCGTTACCTATCCCGGCATGGGGTCGTTTATAGTGAATAGGTGACAAACAATGGAATGGGCTAAACTATTGTTAGTGTCAAGTATCGGCCCCGCAATGTCTGCAATTAACTTGAGCTTGCCCCGCTTTCATAACTGCAAGCGAAAGGAGACATATTCATAATTACAATATTTCACAGATATTAATGGAAATTTCACATAAACGCCATAAGGCAACAAAAAAAAAATGTTGAACTTGCCTATATTCCCCACTTGCACCACCAGCTGTGGAAGGGAGTTTCACATTCTAACAGTAAAGAATCCTTTACGCCGTTTAGGATTGGATAGCTTTTCCTCCAGCTTCATTGTATGGCTATGTGTTTTTTTTAGAAACCCAAGTTTTAAAAGTTTACTCCCAATGCTAGAGTCACCATTCAAGAATTTGTATATCTTTGTCATACCCCCTCCTAAACACCTTTTCTCTAGGGAGAGTAAGTTTAATGTTTGTAATGTAAGGGAGCTGGCTGTGTCTGGCTTCAGTACTTTTTGAGTCACATACACACGAGTATGCGCTAAACAAATGTCAGAAAAATGCCAGTATTCCTTCTATATATACTTGTTCTAGGTCAGTTACACTGAGAATTGAAGTCAAAGCATGTATATGACAGCCAGGTAACTGGCATTCTCAAAAGGTGAATTCAGTGGCATCTTCCATACTTTTATCATGACAGATTAACTTTAGGTGATTCCCAACCTTTGCACTACAGGTATGCTTTACTCATCAGCTTATGAAATGTTATATGGTCTAAAATGTAACTGAACCACTTAAGGACCCAGCCTCTTTTTGAGATGTGTTGTTTACAAGTTAACTGTTTTTTTTTTTTTTGCTAGAAAATTACTTCGAACCCCCAAACATTATACATTTTTTTTCTAACACCCTAGATTAGGGGTGTCAAACTCCAATTTCATTGCGTGCCACATCAGCATTATGATTGTCCTCAAAAGGGCCAGTTGTATCTGTAAGATTAGCTGTCCAGCGCATCCCCTCCCCTTACTTTAGATGTCAAGAGCCACTCCACCATCAGAAGTTGAGTCCCCAACTCTCCCTAACATCACAGTGCACCCCCTTTCCTTAGTAGGGGTCTGGAGGAGGACCAGAGGAGGGCTGGAGCTCTCCTGCAGCTGCAGGAGTGGTGTGAGGACCACATGAAATGGCCTGGAGGGCCGGATTAGGCCCGCGGGCCGTTTGTTTGACACCTGTGCCCTAGAGAATAAAAGGCACACCCCCTCCACGCAGCACACAGGAACAGAGCTGAGGCTGTCAATCTGCTGAAGATCTTTCCCGTCACCATTTTTTTCTTGGTGTCAGGAAAACTTGTCTGAAACAACTCATACAGATGGCAGAGAAACGTGGCAGCAGACAGAAATGACACTTTGTGCTCTATATAGGGATGCATACACATTTTAGATGGATAGGCTTTCTCAATGTTTCATGTCTGAGGTTCATAACCAACTTTAAAGCCCAACTCCGGTTTCATGTTCCCTTCCTCCGCATTAAAGCATCACCACCACCAAAAAAAACTGAAAAACCTCTGTATACATATATATTTTATCCAGACTTCTACGGTCTGGTGACATCACAGGTTCTCTTCACTCACCCCTTTCTCTGGCGTTGGGTTGGTCCTGAATGCTGCAGGCAGAGGTGTCAAGTAATGAATTGATGCTGCTCTCTACAGCATTGTGCTGTGAGTCTAGAGGGAGCTGGGTGTCATTCAGTATTGAAGAAGACCATTCCTGGATTGCTGAGTGGGTTAATCTTTGAGGGACTGTCCCCGAGATAAGTATTGCAGCCAGAGTTCCTTTTATTTATTTTTAGCAGAGGGTGACAAATAGCCGCAGAATTTTTAGTCTCCATATTGCTGTTCTGACAGGACCCTTTTAAGTCCATTTTTTGTAACTTCACTCTATCAGGTTAACAGAACTTAATTTCATTGGCTACGAACGTTGAAAATTAAACGGCACAGAATAGGCAGAAGAAGACATCTGGAGCAAGAAAATAAACCAAGATTTTTAACACTTCATAATTTTAAAATCCAGTGTGCTGAATTTAGAGTCTAAACCAGATTAACAATACAGCAGCCTTTTCCAGCATAGCACAATTACTGGAAATGATGCTCCTAACGACCTGCTGAATTAGGGTGCACCAAATTATTGGATGTGCTATTCATGTGGCTCAGCTGTTCATTTTCTCATTAGAAAAGGCAGGGGTGGGGAGGGGCAGGGGACTTAAAGCCCATCACCAACATGCATTTTTTAATTTTTTTAATCATTAATTAAAAATGTGTGTCAAGGCCTGTACTACTGCATCTGTACCATCCTAAATCATCATCTGACTTCAGCTAGCTAGATAAGCCTTTCGCAGCGGAGGTTATAGCGGTTCTTTGAGCTGTGAGCAACTTCTGCCTCTCAGATGACTAACCACTGACACCAGTGATCTTTTAGCTGTCTGAAAGGCTACATTAACAACATTGCTTTAGGCCGGTACGAGTTGTAGGCAGTTCCCAGCAGCTTGGTTTGGCCACCGGCCCCCCGTTCACTAAAATGACAGGACGCAGATGGCAGCAGCTTATCGTGGCTCTCTGCACAGCCAGTGATTCCCTGCGGTTGACATAAAGAGATACCATACAGTAAAGTAACTGTGCTTCATGACATAGACAGCAATAAACTATTAGTGGTACAAGTTTCTATGGTAGAAAGATCTCATACCCCTTTACAGCATGGCATGTACTGAAAGGAAGAAAATAATTCCTGACTGAGAAGAAAAATCGTAGAACAGAAGGCGGTATGCTAAAAAAAAAAATTTAACACCAGAATATAAAGGTATGCCCATATATACTGCATGCAATGCGTCTGTGATCCTGCAGCCAAGGGCCTCACTGATGCCAGAAGGCACTCAATTCTAGATAGACTTTGTCAAATAGATACAGTGGGGCAAAAAAAGTATTTAGTCAGCCACCAATTGTGCAAGTTCTCCTACTTAAAAAGATGAGAGAGGCCTGTAATTGTCATCATAGGTATACTATGAGAGACAAAATGTGGAAACAAATCCAGACAATCATATTGTCTGTTTTGGAAAGAATTTATTTGCAAATTATGGTGGAAAATAAGTATTTTGTCAATATCAAAAGTTTATTTCAATACTTTTTTTTTTTATATGTCCTTTGTTAGCAATGACAGAGGTCAAACATTTTCTGTAAGTCTTCACAAGGTTGTCACACACTGTTGCTGGTATGTTGGCCCATTCCTCCATGCAGATCTCCTCTAGAGCAGTGATGTTTTGGGGCTGTCGCTGGGCAACACGGACTTTCAACTCCCTCCAAAGGTTTTCTATGGGGTTGAGATTTGGAGTCTGGCTAGGCCACTCCAGGACCTTGAAATGCTTCTTACGAAGCCACTCCTTCGTTGCCCGGTCGGTGTATTTGGGATCATTGTCATGCTGAAAGACCGAGCCACGTTTCATCTTCAATGCCCTTGCTGATGGGAGGAGGTTTGCACTCAAAATCTCACGATACATGGCCCCATTCATTCTTTCATGTACACGGATCATTAGTCCCGTTCCCTTTTGCAGAGAAACAACCCTAAAGCATGATGTTGCCACCCCCATGCGTAACAGTAGGTATGGTTTTCTTTGGTTGCGACTCATCATTCTCTCTTCTCCAAACACGATGAGTTGCGTTTCTACCAAACAGTTCTACTTTGGTTTCATCTGACCATATGACATTCTGCCAATCCTCTTCTGGATCATCCAAATGCTCTCTTGCAAACCTCAGACGGGCCCGGACATGTACTAGCTTAAGCAGGGGGACACGTGTGGCACTGCAGGATCTGAGTCCTTGGCGTAGTGCGTTACTGATGGTAGCCTTTGTTACGTTGGTCCCAGCAGGTCATTCACTAGGTCCCCCCGTGTGGTTCTGAGATTTTTGCTCACCGTTCTTGTGATCATTTTGACCCCACGGGGTGAGATCTTGCATGGAGCCCCAGATCAAGGGAGATTATCAGTGGTCTTGTATGTCTTCCATTTTCTAATTATTGCTCCCACAGTTGATTTCTTCACACCAAGCTGCTTGCCTATTGCAGATTCAGTCTTCCCAGCCTGGTGCAGATCTACAATTTTGTTTCTGGTGTCCTTCGACAGCTCTTTGGTCTTCACCATAGTGGAGTTTGGAGTGTGACTGTTTGAGGTTGTGGACAGGTGTCTTTTATACTGATAACAAGTTTAAAAAGGTGCCATTAATACAGATAATGAGTGGAGGGCAGAGCAGCCTCTTAAAGAAGAAGATACAGGTCTGTGAGAGCCAGAAATCTTGCTTGTTTGTAGGTGACCAAATACTTTTTTCCACCATAATTTGCAAATAAATTCTTTCAAAAATCAGACAATGTGATTGTCTGGATTTGTTTCCACATTTTGTCTCTGGTAGTTGAGGTATACCTATGATGACAATTACAGGCCTCTCTCATCTTTTTAAGTAGGAGAACTTGCACAATTGGTGGCTGACTAAATACTTTTTTGCCCCACTGTATTTGTAGAAGGCTTTAGTGTTGATTATTTGAATAACTGTGTAAATGTATTTTTCCATAATCTCGCTAGTGTCTGGCCGCAATAAAGGTGTGCATTACAAAAGTCTGAAATTGCTTCCGCCAATATTCAATCCCAAATCTCAATAAGGCTGCTTTGGGGTCTGGAGCGCAGGGAATATGGGTGACAGAGAAAATTGGTGTCAAGACCTTACTCCAAAAGTTGGGGCAGTAGCACCAGACATTCAGTAGATTTCCTCTATGACCATGTTGTCTCCAGCAGAGTAGAGAATGATTTTTAAAGATCACTGCTCTGTGAGGAGTGTAGTACCATTTATGGAGTCGTTTGTGGGCTGCTTCCCAGTGGGCTATACATTTTGAGACTGTAAAAGGTTTTCTGTTTATGGACTTTCATTGCCTAATGGGTATTAAGTTCTTGTTCCCAGAATTCCTTTGTGGGCAGTTTTCTTTGCTGTAGAGACCTCTGTTGGGTTGCATATTAGACTGAAATGAGATAGCTTAGGGCAGATGGGTTGTCGAAGGATTTGCGAGAATCCTGAATTGGAGCATCATCTTTCCATTGTATCATGTGTTTAATTCGGAGGTATTATGCCCCGTACACACGGTCGAAAATTCCGACCACAAAATCTGTCTGACTTTTTCCGACGGATTTTGTCCGGCACTGGTGTTGCATACACACGGTCGGACAAAGTTGTCGGAAAATCCGATCATTCTGAACGTGGTGACGTTTGTTGCGACGGAACTACGTAGAGGCTATTAGCCAATAGGTTTGGTCTCGTAATTTGATCTGAGCATGCGTGGCACTTTGTCCGTCGGAATTCTCTACACACGATCGGCAAAAGTCCGATCGGATTTTGTTGTCGGAAAATTTGAGAGCAGGATCTCAAATTTTTTCCGATGGAGCCCACACATGGTCGGATTTTCCAACAACATGGTCCTATAGGACATTTTCCGTCTGAATTTCCGACCGTGTGTACGGGGCATTAGAATTCTTTGTAGCTTAAGTGATAAGTATGACAGAAGTTGTGGAAGGTCCTCAATTGGGAGCCTATAAAGAGATCTCTGACATAGTGGATGCCTGCTGCGGTCCAGGAGATGAGACCAAAGTGAGGAGAAGAAAGTATCACTTTGAGCAGATTGGTATACCCTTTGAGGCTTGTATTAGAGTTTCTGACACTACAGGAGGCTGTCAGTGTCCAAAACTGATTTATGTTGGCATAGTAACAGCATTTTAGAATCAGTTCTCAACACATGAGATTAAATTTGTTTCCAAAAGGCATCGGATGAAGACGGTAACCAATATTTTGGCTTGTGCCAGAATAGCGGCTTTGTAATATTTAGGAACCTAAGGTGCCCCCATGCCAGTAAACTGATTAGGATAGGGATAGAGTTTCGGGTTTTTTTTTCCCTGCAGATAAGTGTTGAGGGTGGATTGTATGGCACGAGACGGGATGGCAAGTTTTCCATCTTATTTTTATTAATTCTGTTTTGGCACTGCTTTGGGACATGTAAGTGATGATTTAAAGAAATGGCTGTGCTCCAAGGAACGGGAGAAAATAGGATTTTTCTTTTTTTGTACTCCATAAAATCTTTCTCTCTGCTTTCATTGGAGGAAACGGCACCCCCCGGCTTGCATGTGAGTAAAAAAAGTTGTAAATATATTGCAATTCTATGCTAACTGCGTTGTTTCGGGGGGGGGGGGTGTTTGGGGGGGATTGGCTACCACCCTCCTGGGCTGCTTTTTTTGGTTTCTCCTTTTTTTTTGTGCCTAGTATCCTAATCCTGTAGGTGTTACTATACCTAGTGTGTAACGGAAACGATTTTTTGGAGAGTACAAAAATCCTATTTCAAGTTTCCAACAATATACCAGTATGCTGTGTATGAAAATCTACACAAAGTCAAAGAAGTATCTAATTTACCCGCCTTGCCACCAACAGACTGCACTCCATTGTCGTCAGCATTCAGTATAATTGATCTTTCCACATATAATTTGCACTCCATCAAATTCAGTAGGAAAGAAGAATCATCCAATAGCAAGTATGTGGAGCAATACCATTACATTAAGTGCTTTGGATCAAGAGGAGGAGCCATGTTCCTTGCCTGGTAAATGCAGCCACGGACTTTTCTGTAAAGTTCCTTCCCTGTCTACTCTGTTTAGACCAGTACATCCATATGGATCTTCCGTCAGGGAGAGTCTGAAAGCAAACCACAGAGGTACCGTTGCTTTGCCCTGCATTGGCAAAGCACAGGTTTACGTTCTGTTTATCTAAGATTCTTTTGAGAGTTAGACTCAGCATTTGAAAAACGTAATAATGAAAACCAATGTAAATTTTTCATAACAAAGCTTGCGCAGTTATTGTGTTTTAAGACTAAATATTCATTTTTTTGCATAAACCCAGTTGTGACTCTTTAAAGCAAACCTGTCTTAAATAAAAATCCTACATAAAAGCAGGTACCTATGTTGGCTAGGAATTTTCATCTGTGCACCTCCTGGTCTTCCCAATGTCTCACCAACCAGCCACCCTCCTATTCAGTGAGAGCACCCCTATTAGTCACCTAAGGAAATGTGGGCAGTGGGTGGTTTGGTCCAAAAGATGAGGACTTTAGGATTTTTGGAATAAAGTGAAACCAGGGTCAGAGGGTCGTAACAGAAAAGTCTCTTCTGCTGATAGAGGTAATAGTAAACAACCTGTGGCGCTTGCTTTTTGAAAGGTCCTTTTACTTTAAAAATTTGGCATAACTGGCAGGTTTTCTTTAGGACAATGTTTTTGTAGTTAGACTTTTTATAAGCCTAGCCTATATTTAGTAGGCTATTATCTGATCCAGCATCCATCCAGTGTAAATAATCTGTAATAAGTTCTTAAACTGTGTTCTCATTATAACATTTTATTGCCATCCATAATGCGATATTTGCTTGGACCCCCTTTCCATTACAGACTTTCTGTAAATAATCAGTGTGTTGGAATGCCTGTGAATTTCTTACATTGCTGTGTATCTCGGAGGCATTATCACTGGAGCTTTTTTCATGTCCTCAATAAAAAACAAGATGACGGTTCCCCTATAAGCGATGTCATGAGGGGAGATTAGGAGTGAGTCATGGTCTATATATAACATCTGTAGCGGTCAGTTCACCCGAGTGTCTGAGCTCTGATTGCCGATCATTATATCTGTTACCAATGACCACCATGTTACAAGATAATGTTAAATAATTTTCACTTCCCCCTCTAACAGCAAAACTGCACAAAGTGGTGAAGATAAGTCACAGTAATTGTCTGCTTCTGTATTAGTGCTGATTGTTGTATGATGATGAGTATTCTGGGAATTGGGCCTCCGCCGATTCCTCACTTGTTTATATATGAGCGTGCATGTAGCCACTTAATATAAAATAGATCGTTATTCGTTAGAGGGCAGCTCAGATTAACTGACGTTTGCCAACTGCAGCAAGTTCCTTATGTTGTTCAAATTTGATTATCCAGAAAAGTAAGTGTGTTCGATAAACTGCTCTCTTTTCAATTTAAGTGAATCCTATGAGCCGTGTGTTTCGCAGACCTGTTGTCCTTATTCAAGTCATGTTTTCCAGTGCTCTTCACTCAATCACTGGTAAAATAATTAGGATTTCTTCTCAAATGATACAAATAGTATATCTGTGCTTCAGTGAGTGAAATTAGAAAACATGTTTTGTTAGGGCTATGTCATACTATTGATTATGTCGCTGGAGACAACTTGACAATGTAAAAATCACTATGGCAGCTTGCCTTCTCCAGTGATGTTGCTTCTTCAATCAAACATTGGGATGTTGTTCCATTAGTGATTCCTTGCTAGCGTTTGAGATTCTGCTGCATTTCAATTGGTAGGGGAAGGCTAGGGCCGTGAGCAATTGAATTTATTTAAACCAAAAATATTTTTTAATATATAGCAGTTTATCTATCAGTCCTTAGATGTGCTGGCTGTATTCGTTTTTTTACATGGTGATTTTGCCAGTAATACATAGGGTGACAACACTCTCTCTGTAATGTAGTTATGGAGGAGCTGTGTTGCCACCCTAGGCTCACTCCTGATTTTGACTACAAACATCTTCCCTGGGAAAGCAGATAACGTTGGCTTGAGATTTCATTTTAGTGCATAGATGGTTACAAGGATACTTGGGGGTCTGTCAGGCCCAACAGAATATTTTGTGTTTGCAAAAGATATTATTTTTCTGCAAAAACAAATGCAGCCACCATATCCAGGGACTGGTAAGCAGCAATATCAATTTTTTTTCTTGGGCTTATTTATTTTTTAAGAAAGAGAATGAGGCCCCAGGGAAGATGGCAGCTTGACCACCTCTACCTCTTTGATTAACATGGATACGTATTGCAATAAGCACAGAGAAGCTGCCCAATCTGCATTGGCTTTAGTAGTATGACCTCTCCCATCAAATATTATTTGCCTTCAATTACATCTTGCCTTGTAGATTGACAGCATTGTCCATTTTTAAACATTTGTGCTATCTCCCTGGTTTACAGCATGAAGTTTTGTAGCTTGCGCCCTTGGACATCAGCTGGGTTCTATGCTCCTGCCTAAGTTACCTTGTGAATGATTTGGCCCTCTGAGTGAGGTACATTGGGTAAACTGGAGGTCTATTAAAGTGATTATGCCAATGGAAAAGTGACACCAGTGGCAGAATTGCCACAGTGACATGGCCCTTACTGGTACTGGAGGAAATGTTTTCGGAATCTGGGGGGATTTATCTATGCAACAAATGTCTTTCTCCAATTTGTGATAAATGATGCAAGGTTCATTCCTCCACCAGGACCTTCCAGCTAGCAGCCTAGTGGATTGTACCCCTCTACCTCATACAGCAGTGAACTTGGCTGTTCCCTCTTATTTATAATCTATAAGAGCATATGGAAAATAATCAGGTTCATAATACTAAGCACCTTGGCTGTTTAGGCAATTTCATATTTGTTCTAGGCCCAGAAGTCTGCTCAACATCAGGGTATTGAGCTTCCCTCAATCATGGAAATTGGGTTTTTACTGGAGACCAGAAGGCTGAAAATCTAGCAAGCAAGGTCCGTGACAGAGGAAAGGATTAACGTATGACATGTGCACCCCAGTGTTACAGATAGAAGAGGGTCACATTGGGTACCAGTGAAATACAGGAGCTGATATGTGGGTGGTGATCCTCTTATGCTTCCTCAAAGAGCAAGAAATGATGGGGTGTCCCTTGTTCTGGCAGAAATGATAACCCCTTTTATAAATGTTGCATGTAAAATGTCAGCACAGTCTTCATAGATTCCAGCCTACATGATCATCAGTGATTCTCAAATCATTAAAAAAAGCCTAAACATCCTGACAGATGAGTCACAGCCAACATTTGGACCAATTTGGCATATAATCCCCATGGAGTTATAAAGTATCATGTGTAGTAGCTTGTAACCTAATCAAGAATAATCTGTTTTTCTTTTTTATTGCTTGTATGTAATTAAAAGGAAATTATAATAAAAAAAGTATGGGAATTTAGTGCTTCTTTTTTATTAATATCAGAACCCTGTAGAAGAAAAGATTTAGTGCCCAAAAAGTATTAGTGTTTGCTTTAATTGAATAACATTGCATTTCCTAATTTTAAAGCATCTGTTGCCCATAGCAACAACTCAGATATCAGACTTTATTTCAGCTGAAGGGAAGTATGGGATTTGCTGCTGAGGGCACCTCCTTTTTTATTTTGACTGTTTTTATACACATCCGATGCCTGTAATGCCTGGTTTACATATGAAAATGGCGACACAGAACTTTTTGGAGTGTTTTTTTATTTTTGTATTTTAGAGGCAAGAACTAAAACAGGAACTTTATTATTTTTCTTATTGACATAATGCCCTGTTTTTTTCCAATAGCAGTCGAAGGAAATTCTGTAGACAAAGTTTTTTCTTGCAGGTGTTTTAAAGTTGATGTTTATTCTTTAGCCTGTGAACCATATTTTATCATAATAAGCCCTTTTTGCACGTTACCATTATTTCATCACATCATTAATCATAACCCATCCAGGCATAATTGATATTTAATGTGTCAGTAATTCTAAACACTGAAAATTAACATCATCTAAAAGCTCTAATTATGCTAAACTTTGTTTGAATAGCCTGTGTTTATCTTTAGGTTACAGTCACTTTGATTAGATGATGTTTGTCTTAATAAGTATTTTCTCTGTCAAGGGTGAACAAGTCTTTAAAAAGTTTTGGTTTATATTTGAACTTCAGTGTGCTCAGTGGTCACCAGTTCTGAAGGGTTGGCTACCACTGCAGTCTTTAATCTAAACGTACTAGTTACCTGGCTGTCATGATATAGTGAGTTCATTGCGTAGTCACAAAGCAGATCTAACATTTTGACTTTACATGTTGAATGATTGTTTTAAGTTATTGAATGAGGTCTATAAAAGCCAGAAAGAGTCAAGCAGTAAGCATATTGATGAGTAGATAATGCTGCCTTTGTATGCATCTTAGAACAGGTTTACTATAAGCTTAGAGAACTATCCCACCTATTTCAGATCTTTGAGTTTAACAGCCACAGAACTATCTTTCTATATATCTTGGAGACTCAAATGGTGACACGTCACTAGAATTCCTCATTCTCCCCAACTGCAGCAGCCATCACACCAACCCTGATAGTTGATGGCTTCACTATTCAGAATGGTCAGGAAAAAGAGTTGGTTGAAGAGATTAGACGCCAGCGAGTGAGTCAACCTACCCAAAACTGGGATTCCAAAATTTGTAAAAAGTTAGCCTTTGAATCTAGTATTCTAGTAATATTGTTTTGTTCTAACTAGGCTATATGATTAATAATTTCTTTCTTCTCCTTTTCCTAAGTGACAGTGAAGAAGTTCCACCAAGAAAGAGAACTTTCAGCAGCACATCAAAAGAAAAGGAAGAAAAAACAGTAGCGGCCAAAAAGGTGAAAGCCACACACAGATCTGAGGAGCCATTCGAGCCACTAAACACGGGACTGTCACTGGCAGAAGATGAGGAGCTGGTCTTACATCTCCTAAACAGCAGCAGCTAATTATTTACCCAACTGTGTTTTTCTTGGCCATCTTCCGTCTTAGATCAACAGCTCTTTACAAAATCAATTTGGCTTCAAGGCAGTTCAGTACTCGGGGACAATGATAAATGAGAACTGAAGAATGACCTCCAAATAGCCAGCCTGCAGCATAAATACAGCAAATGTAATTCATTAAAGAACCATTCTACCTACGTTACAGTTTGGGTTGTGTAAAAGTGAATTTAGAGAAATAAGTGAAAGTATATTATAGGCTTGCAGTATAATCATAGTGTAATAAAAAGTTTCAGGAAAATATGGTAACTGGCTTTAAATTCCAAAATATTATAGAGCGAAAAACAGGGACTTTCCTGTTAAGCTGTCATCCAGTTGGCATATTTATTTTAAGCATACTAGAGTAGCCTTCGGTAGACTTCTTTTAAAGTTAGTCTGTCACAAACTTAGGCAGTTCAAAGTGAACACATAAAGATACCTTCAGTGGCAACCACATGTCAAACCATTCAGTGCAACCAAACATACAGGAAGCTGCAATATGCACATTTTGATATTTTCTGTAGAAGTTGTACCTGGTTCTGCCCTTCCCAACTTATAAACTTCTCTATTGGTCCTTTCATGTGATTGGCAGATTTAGTGATCATTTGGGAGGGGGTGGAGCAAAACACAACATTTACAGGAAAGATGGAGATTAGCTTATAATGTTAGTTGCCTATATATCTAGATATGCTGATCATTCTGACATACGGTTTTCACTGATGTAACTGCTGCTTATAAATTTTTTTCATTCTGTTCAAGTTTGAATTGCCATATTTTGACAGGTTTGCTTTAGTTTTTCAATCAATAAATAAAAGGCCAAGTATTGAAAACCTAATTACACCCATATATGCTTTTTAGGTGGATACTTTCAGCTCCACTTCAATTGCTAACATTACAGGCGGGGGGGATTGTGAATTTTTGCCATCACTAAATAGTGTAAGCCTCTAATTAGAAATTAACGGTGTTTTAAAGGCTAGACATTTTATACCTTAATTACCTGTATTAAGGCATAAAATGTCCCAGGAGTAGTATCGCCCCCTCCTCGCCTCCCTATATACTTGGCCCCATTGGCCCTTGCTGCTGTCAATCAAATTCTGTTAGGATGGAGCAGGGGGTGGGGTCAAGCTGTGCTCTGTGTCTCTCAATGGACGCACATAGGAGGGAGTTCACAGCAGCTTCCTACAGTGGCACATAGGGAAGAGAAGGAATCAAGAGTGCCAGCGGAGGACCTCAGAAGAGGAGGTGTCAGACTGGTCTGTGCCATACCATGGCACCATATACTCTTTACAACCCCTTTAAAAACTTATAGTAATGCCAACAGTCCGCCAAAGAATGGATTCCTGCATATTTCCAGGGGTGACCAAACAATGGGGTCAGGGAGAAACTACTGATCACCTTCAGCTCCTATGTACATTGACTAAATGAACAGCTTTGTACTTCTAAATATGGCTGACGTGTTTATGAATTCCAGCGTCTGAATTCGGCTGAATATAGACTTGCAGTTTGCAACTTGGGAGCTCAACTACTTTTACCTGCCGATTTATGACGGAGGAAGATCCACAACTGTTATTCTGACTTATACATGCAATCCTGTTTATAGTCAGGCATTTCAAAATAAAGGGTGGATTTGTGTTTTTATGTTAAAATTATTTGCTTTGTTTGCTTGTGTCTGAATGGTGACATAAAATAAGAGGGAGATTTCCAAAGACTCAAAAAAGGGCTTTTTTTTTTTTTTTAACTTGTACTTCAGGGAAATGGTTAATGCACTGTTGAAATACATATGGGAAGCTGCACTACCTTCTAAAGTGTCTCCAAAATATGTATGCCTTACACAGGCGGCCCTTCTAGTGCCCGTGCATCAGTGGTGATGGTTGTGCTCTGGGCTCTAGTTGGACAGATAGCCTGCAAAAGAGAGACTGACAAACAATTGCAGCATCTGATTGCCTGCTCTGTGCAGAGCATTGCTCTGGCATCTAATAGTACATATTCTACAGTTTTTGGTGCAGTGCCTGGCATCCTGTATTGCGGATTTATTAATGGCAAGCAGCACACTTCTGCTGACCATCTGCCTACTGCTCTGTACGGGACATGGTGTTGAAGTGTTTGCACACCTGCAAATTTCACTAATGACCTTAGGTAGACTGCTTCTACTAACTGCCTGCTATTCTGTGCCACACTGACCAGGTTCTTGATGCAATGCCTGCTATCTAGTGCTGCAAGTTTCACTAAATACTTGCTGTAGGCTGCTCGTGCAACCAGATTACCAGTCAAGTAATTGCCAGACCATTGTTCCTAATTTTTACTGACAGTCTACTGACTGGAATGGTACCAGCTGATTGGAGAAAAGCCAATGTTGCACCAATATTTAAAAAAAAGGGCCAAATTACAATTCTAGCCCTAGACCTCTGTAACTCAAAACATGCAACCTGTAGAATTTTTTTTTTTGAGAACTAACAATTTTTATAGATTTTCAAGAAAAAAGGAATTTCCAACATAAGATACAGGAAAATACGCTTTGTTGTAATAAAAGTACTTCTGGCATAAAATCAACAAACATTTTGGCCAATGGCATAGTTCGATGCAGGCAAGCACAGCTTACAACTATTGGCAGTTTGTAGAATTATCGTGTTAATTAAATAGAACAACAAAATTTAGCCCGTATAAAGGCGCATAAACAAATGGAGGTGGAGAAAAATATAGTGAAAAGCATAAGAAGAGTAAGGTGTATAGAAAAAGAGAAAAAAACAAAGGGAGATAGAAAGTAGTGAAGGAGAGAGAAGAAAAGAGGACAACTACCCGCCCCAAAAGCTCTGCACCACCTGGGAGGCACCAATCTTAGGTACTGGTAGGCTCTGCGAAATCGAGGATTACAGAGCATTAGGTAGTAGGAGTCTCCAACAGAACCCAGGGCTCCATACTCGATTATGTTTATCAAGAGTGTTACCTGTAGAATTTTTTAAACGTCGCCTATGGAGATTTTTAAGGGTAAAAGTTTGACGCCATTCAACTAGCGTGACATGTTGGGTATCAATTTTCTTGGCATAACATTATCTTTCACAATATAAAAAAAATTGGTCTAACTTTACTGTTGTCTTATTTTTTTATTCAAAAAAAGTGATTTTTTTCCAAAAAAAGTGCACTTGTAAGATCGCTGCGCAAATACGGTGTGACAAAAAGTATTGCAATGACCGCCATTTTATCCTCTAGGGTGTTAGAAATTTTTTTTTATATAATGTTTGGGGGTTCTAAGTGATTTTCTAGGAAAAAAAACTTGTTTTTAACTTGTAAAAACCGAGTCTGAAAAAGAGGCCTGGTCTTTAAGTGGTTAAAATTAGAAGAAAAGAGGTTTAACCTTAAACTACGTAGAGGGTTCTTTACTGTAAGAGTGGTAAGGATGTGGAATTCCCCTCCACATGCGGTGGTTTCAGCAGGGAGCATCGATAGGTTCAAAAAACTATTAGAACCTGAATGACCACAACATACAGGGATATACAATGTAATACTGACATTGAAATCACACACATAGGTTGGACTTGATGTACATTTTCAACCTCGCCTACTATGTAACCATGCCGATCGTGTAGAACTTAACCTGTTCCCGACCAGAATGGCACGGGTGGGCGAAACAGCGTTACCTTACGGCGGCCGCAACAATCGGATTAGTTTCAGAACCGATCAGTCCCCAGGCCAATGATTTCTGGCCTGGACCTGCTGATCGGTTCTGACGAATGAAATGCTTTCCCTGCCTGTAAGTGTAAACACAGGCAGGGGAAGTGATGTCATCTCCCTCTCTGGAATTCTTTTGCGTTGCAGAGAGAGGACATCCAAACATGATTTGCACCAACACTACATTGACACAGTACACGTAGGCACACATTTCACCCCCGACCCCCCCCCCGCCCCCCCCCCCCCCCCCCCCCCAGTTAACCCCTTCACTCCCTGTCACTGTGTCACCCAGTGCAGTGTTCATATTTTTCTTTGATCACTGTACTTGTGCCATTTCTGACACTAATCAGCAGTACTTAGTAGTAGGCCCAGATAGGTCTAAAGACCCCCCATAATAAAGTTTTAACCCCTTGATCACCCCCTGTCACCAGTGATCAATGTATTAGTGTCAAGGGTGATGCTGGTTAGTTAGTTATTTTTTATAGCGTCAGGGAACCCGCCGTATAATACCTAATAAATGGATTAACCCCCCCTGTTCACCCGATGGGGTGGTTTTATTGTCAGTTATGGTCTGTGTCGCCCCAGGCAGCGTCAGATTAGTGCCAGTAGTGCTAACACTCATGCACCCACCATACACCTCCCTTAGTAGTATAGTGTCTGAACGGTTCTCAAAAATGCAGCGTTAGCGGGATCAGCCCAGATACCTGCTAGCACCTGCGTTTAGCCCCTCTGCCCAGCCAAGTCCAGTATCAATCGATCAATGTCGCTTACAAAACACTAAACGCATAACTGCAGCATTCATAGAGTCAGCCCTAATCCCTGCGAACGCTAACAGTTTTTTTGGTAGCGTTTGAAGCAGTCGCTGACAGTCAGGTGCTCTTTTTTAGATCATCTTTTTTATTTTATCAAGCATTTGGGCAATATAGTGTGTTTTAGTGCATTAAAATAAGTTTTTTTTTCAAAAAAAATTGCGTTTGAAAAATCGCTGCGCAAATACTGTGTGAAAAAAAAATTGCAACACCCACCATTTTAATCTGCAGGTCGTGGAGAGCATATTAGCCCACATGAATCTGCATTAAAGAATAATGCCTAGAACATGTTCCATGCTGGTAGATAAGAGTAGCTTGGACAGAATTGGAAACAATCCGAAGCGACTGTGGCAGGGAAAGATAAACTCCAGTGACAAACTCCGCTATGGGCTGAAGTATGGACTAACTTGATGACGGAGTGCTACCATGCTCTGAACCCCCACGTGGGTTTGGACGGATGAACCTGAATTAGTTGCTTCTGAAACATGTGGCATGCCCAAACCCAAGGAAATGCAAACCTAGAGAAAACTGACAACAGACAACCAGACATAATAACACCACCCCTCTGTGCCTATCTGAGTATAAGGATGTGAGCAGTAATGACTTGACCACAGCGCGTGAATCACCCTGATGCCCCCCGCCCCAGTGTATGGAGCACATGAGCCTGAGTAACCTGCAGCGCAGAGACAGGTAATTGAAATTAAACACTCAGCTAGTGTACCCACAGACCGCGGTGGGTAGTCGTACAGGTGTAATGAAATGAAAACGTACATCGTATGACGTGTCTTATTGGGGCGAGAAGATTGTGGTCAACAATCATTTAAAAATGAAATTTCAGCCTGTATGGATCTGTAGTCGTGACAGATCCTGTGATGTGAGCACTAGCTAACTAAACCCAGGTAAACAAAGAAACATGAACTAAAGGTACGATGAGACATGGAAACAAACGAAGATGAAATTGCTGTTGGTGTATGCCAAACTGCATGGGACAGACCTGCTACAAAAGAACATGCTACAACATGACCACTATGACAGAAACACGCTACAACAGAAACACGCTATGACAGAAAATGCGCTATGGCAAAAACACACTATGGCAGAAACACGCTTTGGCAGAACATGCTAAAACGGACCACTGTGACTGATCCGCTATGACAGAACATGCTGACAGAACCGCTGTGACAGAACCATTATGACAGCACCACTCTGACTAAACACGCTATGGCAGAATCGCTGTGACAGAACATGCTATAACTGAAAATGTTATGACAGCACCCGCTATGACAGCACTAGCTATGAGAGCACCCGTTTTGACAGCACACACTATGACAGAACCACTATGATGGACCTGCTGACAGAACCGCTGTGATGGAACACGCTTGGACCGCCCCGCCCTGAATGAACACGCCCTGCCTGAACACACTATGACAGCACACGCTATGATTGAACCACGCTGTGCCTGGGACACGCTGTGACTGGAACCCGCTATGACTGGAAACCAGCTGTGACTGGAACCCGCTGTTACTGGAACACACTGTGACTGAACACCCTGTGACTGGAACACGCTTATGATTGTAACATGCCGACTGGACACGCTATATTTGTGACATGCTGACTGGACACGCTATGATTGTGACATGCTGACTGGACACACTATGATTGTGACATGCTGACTGGAACACGCTAAGATTGTAACATGCTGACTGGAACATGCTGAGGTTGTGACATGCTGACTAGAACACGCTATGATTGTAACATGCTGACTGGACACGCTATGAGTGTATACGCTATGACAGAACACACTATGGTTGTACCATGCTGACTGGAACACGCTATGATTGTCACATGCTGACTGGAACATGCTATGACTGGATACGCTATGACAGAACACGCTATGACAGAACACGCTATGCCAGAACACACTATGACAGAGCACGCTATGATTGTAACATGCTGACGGACATGCTATGATTGTACCATGCTGCCTGGAACACGCTATGATTGTACCATGCTGACTGGAACACGCTATGATTGTACCATGCTGACTGGAACACGCTATGATTGTACCATGCTGACTGGAATACGCTATAACAGAACACGCTATGACAGAACACGCTATGATTTTACCATGCTGACTGTATACGCTATGACTGAACACGCTATGACTGGACACACTAAAGCCCCATACACACGGTCGGACTTTTTCATCAATTTGGTCCGATCGGACAAGGTTGTTGAAAAATCAGACCGTGTGTATGCACCATCGGACAGTGTTCGTCGGTTTGTCCGTCGGACAAAGTCTTATCTCCTGCTGGAAAGATTTCCCGTCAACCCGGTCCGATCACACCAAATCCGAGCGTGTGTACGCTTGTCCGACGGACAAAGTGCTACGCATGCTCAGAAGAAATTCTGTGACGGAAGCGCTCGGTCAGGTAAAACTACCTTTCCTAATCGACACAGCACATTCGTCACGCTGCAATGTTAAAATGTCTTTAATGCAGCGCATTCTCTTTTTCTTTACAATGCAACAAGAATGACATCTTTTAGCTGCTCCTATTCACCCGCACTTCTCACAAACTTACTTCTTTATTACTTTGCAGCATTTATACACTACATGTTTATTTTTACTCAGATCGTAATACAATCTTTCTTATTTTTTTACCCAGATTTTTTTTTTTTGGGGGAATACATATTTGAAGGAGGTTTTTTTTTTTTTGGAGGGGGTTTGTATGTCTCAACTTAGCAAAACCACATTATTAACATTTGTATTTCTTGCTTACATTTACTAGGAGTTTGTTGGTTGTTGGTGCCCCTTGTTAATTCTAGGATTAGTGAAATGTACCTGCCTACTCAAAGAAAAACTGTCATTGTAGAAAAGTAAAACACAATAGTCAATGATTATTTCAAATCAAAAAAACCTTTATTTAGGTCTCAGCAACAGACCAAAGAGGAACGCAGCCATGGTGAAACTTGGGGAATTTGCAAAGCCTTGGACACCCATGGCAACCATCATTTTACAGACTTAAACAATTGGGGGCATGAAGACTACCTATCTAAATAATAAGGGAGCGCAATCTGGTCCTGAAGTCCAAAACATCCGGAACTGCAGCAGATGCCATCTAGGTCCCCAGGCTCTGGTACTACGAGAGGCTCCATCTTCTCTCAGACCAGACTGAGTCCAGGTTGTCACTCTCTTGTCTTCCTTGTACGCTTCCTTCCACGCCATGGTGCTGGTGCTGGTGGGGTGGCAGAAGGAGGAGGAGGAGGCGGAGCAAGGTCACTCTCGCAAACATGTGTGAGGGGAGTCATCTCCCCAGCCATCCCCTCATTTAGTATTTTGAGGATGACCTCCTCACACATGCTGCGTTGCCCCGCCTCCATACCCGTAAATTTACTTGTAACCAAGGAGGCAAAGGCCTCCTCGTAGGTGGGTGTGGCATAGAGGGAGGCTGAGGCATCTTTTATCAGCTGGAGCGCTGACTCTCCCACCTCCCCCATGTTTTTCGCCCTTCTGTAGGGAAGGCGGAGGGGAGAGACTTGGGAGACAGTCAGGCTCCTACGCCTACCCCCCTCTTGGCTGCCACTACCCCCTGCCTCCTCCTGACTGCCACCTTCCACAGCCACCTCCTGGCTGAGGTCTTCCTGTGTATGAAAAAGGGACATAGTTTCAGTTATTTGTTCATCAAACACACACAATTCTCATCTAGTGACTGTTGCAAAATGTTTTCAAATACAAAACCATACAATTCTCAGCCCTGCAGTTTAGATTCTTCCCAAAAATGTCTCCCACACCACTGTCTGTTGATATGTCAATCACGTTAGGAAATAAGCAATTGGGGATCCTGAATTAACTGAACATCATTCATTATTCAACAAACTGGTTCCAAAACTACTATACCTGGAACAAGCTGGGCACCTGCACATATTCCTGACTGGAAGGCCCAGGTTGGTCCTTGGAAGCCTCATCAGGGGTGGCGTGCGTGGAAGGACGCGTGCAAGGAAGAGTCGAGAGTGACTTCCTGACAGTAGCCTGGTCTTTGAGAAAGTGGAGCCTGTCATAGTACCAGAGCGTGGGGACATGGACATCAGCTGCTGCAGCTCCAGATGCTTGTGACTTCAGGACCTTATTGCGCTCCCGGAAATAGGTAGTCTTCATGTTGTTGATCTTCACTTTTAAGTTTGCGACGGTTGCCATGGGCAGGGTAGGCTTTACAAATGCCACCAGTTTCAGCAGGGCTGCGTACCTCTTTGGTCTGTTGCTATAATCCCTGTGTTTTGCCTGCCATAAGAGGGGGAATTGCCGGTATTTATCAATGAAGTGTGGGAGAAAGCTCACGTTGTAGAAGGCATCCATCACCTCTGCAAGACACAACGCCACACAAAACAATATAAATAATGTCAGCCTAAACTCTCCTAATCTTCTCCATAAAGAAGCCTCAAGTTCTAATCAGTCTAGGCTAGTTATGTACCAACGTCAAATTGTACCTTCGTTTGTAGCGATCGTCTCGTGCGTGAGCTTTCTCTCCCCTCGTCTCCCAGATCGTGGCTACGACACAGGCGTGTGACGTTTTATATACAGTGCGCATGCGTCAAACTCCGCCCGCCCCTGACGATCTTTCTCGTCTATTCCCCACCCCTTCTCTTTACGGCGCAGTGGGGAGAGCACATGGCGGGGACACAGCAGGTGCGCCCCAAATATCCCCCCAACGAGGAGGAGGACGAGGAAAGGCCGGAGGCAGAAACGTCCCGATCCCGGAGCCTGAAATTCAAGGCCTCCAATATGTCATTTGGAGAAATGTTGGAGATGGTGGACATATTAAAGAGGAGCGACTATGATGGGAAGTATGGGCCTTACCTCAACCCCAATGTCCGCAAGGCCAAGATCATGTCTAAAGTTGTGAGAAGGCTGTACAATCATTTTGGGGTACAACGATCCAAGGAGAAACTGAGGAAACGCTGGTCAGACCTGAAACTGAGGGAGGCCGATCAGTACAGAAAGATCAAGAGAATTCTTCAAAAAAGTAAGTAGTTGTGTTTTGTGTTTGATTTCTTGCTTGCATACTGCTCCATGTGGTTTGATTTTTACAAAGTTGTACATTCCAAAATGGCCACTTTCATGTTCGTCTGTGCATTCGATCGTACTCAGCCTCGATCTTTCTGCCACTGTCATGGTCGTGTGTGTGTCCATTCGATCGTACGCAACCTCGAACGTGCGGCCACTTATAATACGATGTTTGGTGTTTTTTTGGGGGAAAGGAAGTTTGTTCTCCCTAGAAATGTCATCCAGAATGTAAAGCCAATTTATTCAATGTAAAGGAGAGGTCACCCAGTAGCTGTTTACCCATCTGGACTCGAGAGCACTAGTGCTGGGACACCCAAACCCCCTTTTTATTAGCCTTTTCCACACATGTGCTCCAGTGGATACTAGAGGGGGTCTCCATCACACAAACTTCTACCAAAAAGCTAGTCAGTTTAGCACCTTTACAAAGTGACTACATTCATGTAGTTGACATTTGTAACTGGCCAAACTAAAATAGTGTCCGTCACTTTCAAGCAATGTTTGTCATTTCCTATTTCTGCCCTCAATAGTTTGTGTTGCTAAATCTTCCTTTTGGACATTCTCATAGGGGAGCGAAAACTTGGGCCGTCTGAGGAAACCCCCAAACCAACACCTCCCAAAAAAGGGGAAAGAGCAGAAGCAGAGGAGGAGGAGGAGGAAGGAGAGATCATCGAACTTGGAGAAATTGTCACCACAACAGGTGAGTGTGGGAGAACACAGCTACTGGTAAGCTAATCCATGTATGGCTGCCTCATTTCCAACACCCCATTTTTGTTTGTTTGTGGTTTTTAGGTGACGTGGATGTTGTGGAAGAAAAATCGCACTTTACCACAGAGAGTGCCCACGTACTCATCGGAGAGATAATGGTCTGCAATCGAGATCTAGATTACATAAAGCAAAACATCAATGATGTTCAACAAAAATTGAAGAACATCATTGATGTTTTAGGAAAAATATGAAAACGCACCAAGTAATTAACACACATTTGTGCCTGCTTCTGAACACATTTGCAACTTAAAAACTGTCTGAAATTTGGAACATGCACACATTGTGTCCACATGTGCTAGCTCCCACCATGGTGGATGAATGGCAACGTTTTTTTTGGGGGTGCAAACACTTTACTAACTACGAAAGTGGTTGTGGTGAAGGGGTTGCACCCCCAAAAAACGTCCATTCATCCCCATGATGGAAAATGGCACTTTTGAAGCTTCTAGGCATGTGTTTTCCCATCTAATGACCATTTTCAGACCCAAATTGTGTGCATGTTCCAAATTTCCACTTTTCGGGGGTGACCCCCCCATGTGATGAAGGCAAGATCAAACACACTTTGAACATATAGTCATGTCTGATCTTGTCTTCACTTTACAAAGTTGAACTTTCCAAGTTCCTAGGTTCTGTTTTGCTCCATGCCTGGTTTTACCAATTGCGGAATGTTTGTAAACAATGTTGTAAATAACCAAGATGTTGTCAGTTTTGGCGTGAAGATTGTAAACGCACTTGGGAATGTTTTCCTAGTAACTTTTATTTTTCTAAATGTGTGGCTTCCTTATTTAAAAAACACAATGCATTATGTATGTAAAATGAAAAGGATATGGGGGGCAATGGGTGTTATTTACTAAAGGCAAATCCACTTTGCACTCCAATTTTCTTTCCCGGGGAACTTTTTCAATGCACTTGTAGAGCATAGCGGATTTGACTTATGTAAATGACACCCACAGTGCTTTGTACGAAAACACGGAGCACAGCATTTTGGAGAATACACACATGTCAGACCTGGTGATGAAAAGGAGTATTTTGGGTGTCAGTTATGCAGTACAAACCTTCTCTAGACCAAAGATTAGGTAGCAAACACACAACATGAGAATAATCTTTTTGGGAAGAAGAGACAGTTACCTCCTTTTGCCCAGAAAGTGCATTCCCACTGTCGAAGGCAAAGGGAAAAAATGTCAAAGTAAAATAAGCTAAAAAGAAGACTGAAATGACATGAAATCATAGGTTGGTTAAAATATCAGATTTATTAAAAAATGCCTCTCACACATCGTCAGGCAGAGCAATGGCCCCCCTACCCACAAAGTACTGCATATATTGGTCCCGGACCACACGGGCATTTAGAGGGGGCAAGCCTGGACGTGCCACTCGAAGGGCTGTGAGTTCGGCATTTGGAGGGCCCTCCACATCTGGGCCAACGGGCACCACATAGTTCCTGTTATGTCTTTTGAGGAAGTTGTGCAATATGCAACAGGCAAGAACTATGTGGTTCAGTTTGTATTCCGCCAAGTTAAATGCCGTCAGGAACAGGCGGAAGCGGCTGGCCAGGATGCCAAAAGCGTTCTCCACAACTCTTCTGGCTCTGGACAGCCTGTAGTTGAAGACCCTCTGGTCCGGGGTGAGGGTCCTCATCGGGAACGGCCTCATCACATGGGGAGTCAACGCAAACGCTTCATCTGCGACAAAGACGAAGGGGAGTCCTTCGGCATTCTCCTCTGGAGGTGGCAAGCACAGACTGCCACTTTGGAGACGCCAGTAGAACTCCGTGTGCGTAATGGCCCCACCATCCGATATCCGGCCGTTCATCCCCACGTCCACATACATAAACTCGTATGTTGCCGACACCACCGCCAACATCACTACACTATTAAACCCTTTATAATTATAATAGTAGGACCCCGAGTTGGGCGGTGGGACGATGCGGACGTGTTTCCCATCAATTGCCCCTCCGCAGTTAGGAAAGTCCCAACGGCTGGCAAAGTGGGAGGCCACAGTCTGCCATTCCTGTGGCGTGGAAGGGAACTGTGGAGTGAAACAAGAAAAAAAAATTAGTCACTTTGCACCTAAACATTGCAAGCAGATTAGACAATCAACATCTTGGAACAAGAGCATTGTCTAAAATTGGAGGCTGGAAAGTATTTGCACAGAAAAGTAGAGGCTCCCCTTCACAGATTACTCACCCCCCCATCAATCCCCCCACTTCTGTTGGGCCATTGGCAATAACTAGGGGTTTTGGGGGGGGGGGGGTGGTGGACAGCTAACCCTCTGCACTTCATTGATTGGCAAATGGCTCAATAATGTGGGCTAGTTTGGCCAGACCCTCTGTACTTAACACTATTGGCAGGCCACAGGAAAGATCAAATAACATTTCAACCCCCCCCCCCCCCCCAAAAAAGGCAGGCACAGTGTGACATTATTAAATTACCAAGCAAGCTAATAGGAGGGAAAGAAGACAAAAAAATAGGAAATGGAATGTATGGAGGCAGTCCCTTGCACTACATGCTTTGCTGAATTCATCCCTAAAGATGCGCACTATAAAGAGGTAGGTATATAGTGTGTATGGACCTTGGGAAAGCCAGCAGATAAAGGATTGGTACCATCTGACAGAGCAGTTGGGGGAGGGGGTTCCTAATGAGTTTGCCCCCCCCCCCACCAAAAGAACAAAAAAAGGGGGCTCTACATGAAGTAAACCACACAGCAAACATTTGTGCATATTTTAGGGGGTGTTTTGGGGCAAACAATACTATGCAGCAGACAAAAGACATTGCTTAAGTGACTAGGCCATAGGTGTCTATTGGGGCAGAAGAGCATGCTGGGGAGGTAAGTGAAGGGAAAAATGCATGAAGGAGAAAAGGGGCACAGCATATTAGAACATATTGCAATCATGGTAATTAGGGAAGGAGGTCAAAAATAGAAGACATTAGCAAACAGAGCATACATAGAAGGGAATAGTAAAGTAGAAATGTTACCTTAATATAGTCCTCCTGCAGGACCTGAATGATGGCAGAACAGGTCTCTGGAATAATGATTCCCAGGGCCTGGGGAGAGATACCTGAAGAGAACTTCAAATCCTGAAGACTTCTCCCTGTCGCCAAGTACCTCAACGTGGCAACAAGCCTCTGCTCCGGAGTAATGGCTTGTCTCATGCAGGTATCCTGCCGGCTGATAAAGGGGGTCAGCAAAGCCAAAAGACGGTGAAAATCGGGGTCCGTCATCCTGAGAAAGTTCCTGAAATCATCAGGATTATTCTCCCGGATCTCACGAAGCAAAGGCATGTGCGAGAACTGGTCACGCTGAAGCAACCAATTCTTGGTCCACATACTCCTCGTCACTCTGTTCATGGACGGGTCTTGGCTCAAAGCTAAAAGCCCGACACCAATTCCGCGTACAGCACGAACTCGGCGACGAGTACGCACGGGAAACATCGCTCAGAAGGTCACAAAAGGTCGGCTGGTCAGAACGGACAAACAGAAAGCACCGATAAACAGCAAGGCCTGAAAGAACGAAGTGAATACCAGCAACGAGCAGACAATAAGCAGTGCAAATCAAAGCGTCCTATATCAAGATATAGGCCGCAATGACCAACAAATGCGAACTGACTACACGCACTAATAAACAGATACGCACGACAAGCACAAACTGAAGAGCAGTAACGATCTGAGTCAGAAAACTGAGAAGCGCGAATCTTAAGTCACCAAACTTCCACTAACTCTCGATAAACACGGGATCAGCAGAAGGAGCCCAACGGGTGCCTGACGTGGTGCTGAACTTCCCTTTTCTAATCTCGTGGACGACGACTTACGTCACGACGTTCTTCCGGACCGGATATTCCGACAACTTTGTCCGACCGTGTGTACGCAACGCCAACATCGGACAAAGTACGTCGGACAAAGTCCGACTGACCTGGTCCGCGGATTGTCCGAGCGTGTGTATGGGGCTTTAGACTGAACACGCTATGACTGAACATGCTATGACTGATCATGCTATGACTGAACATGCTATGACTGATCATGCTATGACTGAACATGCTATGACTGAAGCACACTGATAAAAATCGTTACTCGAGTTTAAATAGCATATATGAAGAGACTAACGATTTGCCCATTGCTAGTCAGCAGTTTGACCAGCATACTGTGTGGATACTGCTTTCTACCCTTGATTTTTACCAACATTTGCATTGCATTTTGAGAGGATTCTTGAAAACTGCAATGAAAACCTGTAATCTAGCTACCTTTGGCAGGTGGGCACCCCCCTATGATGCTGGCGAGACCCCGGGAGAAGTGGGTGGACGGCCCCCCTCCCTCATGATGCCAGCGTGACCCAGGGAGAATTAGGTGGACGCCCCCCCTCATGATACCAGCGTGACCCCGGAAGAATTAGGTGCCCCCCCTCATGATGTCAACGTGACCCCGGAAGAATTAGGTGTACACTCCCCATGATGCCAGCATTAACCTGGGAGAAGTGGATGGATGGCCCCCGCCCCCCTCATGATGCCAGCGTGACCCCGGGATATGGCCCCCCTCCAATGATGCCCGGCGTGAGCACTGAGAGAGGAACCGCCACAAGCCCTGAATGTGAGGCCAACACCTGATCAGACAGGGGAGGAGGGATAAGTACCCCTCAGACTCCTCCTACGAATACAGCCTTCTTACATGTATCCATGTATATCCTATATATAATTGTATAAAAAATCAATACCTAGAAAAACATATACAGTACATAATTGGAAAATTCCACGTGGAACTAGTAGGAAATGGATATGGTGAGAAAGGTGAGAAAGAAAAAATACAAAAAAATCTATAAAAAAAAAATTCAAATTAGAAAGAAACTACTAAAAGGTGCAAGTGGCAATCAAATAAACATTATTAATATCATACATTGTGCAACAAACACACAAAACGATACTCCAATTTCATTTGTTGTAAACAAACAATACACATGCATGTAATATGTAAAAACCACATATAGTACAGCAATAATGTAAACAAGATTATTTATATGCAAGCGAATGTTGGAGACAGTCAAAGAAACTGGTTTGAATAATACGAATGGGATGTGTGTCAAAATAAACACAATTACTCATAGTAGTGTGTCACATCCCATTTGAAAATGCATTCCATTGGGTATTCTGCTTTGTAGATTAAAGATCCAGAATTCCTCTCTTTTGCATAAGAGGCAAACAATATCGTCCCTTCTTGATGGTGTTTTTATTTTTTCTATAATTTGGACCCTAACTAGGGAAAGATCTCCATCATGTAAATTATTGAAATGGCAGGCAACATTTGTAGATTTATTTTCCCTAATGTCCCCCAAATGTTCCCTGAATCTATCTCTGAGTCTTCGAATAGTTCTTCCCACATACTGCTTAGAACACGCATGTTATAACATAGATCACATAAGAGGTATTACAATTAAAAAATGTATTGATTTTTTTTTTTTTTCAAAACTCTTTATTCCAAATTTTTCATTACATAATAATTTACATTATACATTTTTATATACTTTTACATTTCTTTATATAATACAAATTATAATTACATTTACTCTTTCCTTTCATTCCTTCCTCTCTCACCCTCTGTGGTCACTTAATGCTATATTTTCAGATATTCCTCTATTGATTTTATAGACTCTGCCATTACTAAAATGTAGATCCTGACCCAGCAATATATGGGAACAACAAGGGCACTCAGAAGAACCACATATGAAATCCCCTTTAAAGTGTAGCCAAGTGGATGGCTGGGTGCATACACTATTGGGTTGAAATAAACTAGGGGCTAGGTAATTTCCCAAAGATTTAGCTTTTCTGGTTACAAAATCTATGCCTTGATCCAAAATCTGGGCACATACAGGGTCATTAGACAACAACTGAGAGTATTTTTGTACTATATGTTTAATCTGTTTAAACTCCAAACTGTATGGAATCACTAGTGTAGGTTTGTGATGGCCAATCTCCCCATTTTCTTTTTTTCTATGCATTTTTGTTATGCAGTTAATCATCTGGTTAATAGGTAATCTAAAATGCCGCTCCTAAAATATTTTACCAACCTTGCGCCAATGTCTGTAACTTTATTGAGACACTATTTCACGTGGTGTCATTTATTTAGGTGTTTTTCTTTGTTTATTTTCACTTTTATGTTTATTTTTATTTATTTGTTTTGTTTTTTTTACAGCGCCACTTGATTATATATTTCACTTGTCATCACATGTTTAATTATAATCGCTTGTTCAATGCAGTTAATCATACCTATTTCTATTAAGGGCAATGAGAGATTATGTAATATGTGCTGCCCGCGCCTGCACAGTGATGGCGGTGTTCTGTCAGAAGCTGAGATGCTGTGAGAGATGATGTCAGAAAGCAACCATCAGAATATGCAACCAAAGTGACGTTGCCTTGTGGCCATCTTGGTACACCCGCACTAGTCTGCAGTAAGCCTAGAGTTAGAAGTTGGCAAGCGGACATCTTTAAACACCCACCGGAGTCTTGCTTTTCACAGTTATTATATATATATATATATATGTTATATATACTATATAACAGCTTCATATAGGGAAATATAAGTTGAGTTTACTGTTAAAAATAACTGTGAAAAGTAAGACTCCGGTGGATGTATGAAGATGTCTGCTTGCCGAATTATAACTCTAGGCTTACTGCGGACGAGTGCAGGTGTACCAAGATGGCCGAGATGCAACGTCACTTTAGTTGCATATTCAGATGGGTAGCAGCTTCATGACAGAACACCTGCCTGCTTGCTCAGTAACACGCCAGCCTGCTTACCAGCCTGACATTTTGCTTTGTTTGAACCATTTGGAGGTGGACTTGCTGTTGTGTTTCGGATCATTGTCTTGCTACATAACCCAAGTGCACTTGAGCTTGAGGTCGGGAACTGATGACCTGACATTCTCCTTTAGTATTTTTTTGTAGAGTTCAGAATTCATGGTTCCATCAATTATGGTAAGTCGTCCAGGTCCTGAAGCTGCAAAGCAGCCCCAGACCATAACGTTACCACCACCATGTCTGACTGTTGATATCATGTTCTTGTTAGGAAATGCTGTATTAGTTTTATGCCAGATGTAACGGAACACACAACCTCCAAAAAGTTAAATTTTTGTCTCATCAGTCCACAGAATATTTGCCTTATGCCCCATACACACGATTAGAAATTCCGTCAGAAAAAACTTGGATGGTTTTTCTGACGGAATTCCGCTCAAGCTTGCCTTGCATACACACGGTCACACAAAAGTTCTCTGAACTTTTGACCATCAAGAAAATGAAGTTCAATGTTTCCGAGCATGCGTCGAATTGTTTCCGAGCATGCGTCGAATTGTTTCCGAGCATGCGTGATTTTTTGCGCGTCTGAATTGCATACAGACGAATGCATTTTCGGATAGGAACTTTTTCCGACCAAAAAATAGAGAACCTGCTCTCAATCTTTTGCTGGCTGGAATTCTGACAGCAAAATTCCGATGGAGCATACACATGGTCGGAATTTCTGACCAAAAGCTCACATCCGACTTTTGCTGGCAGAATTTCTGATCGTGTGTATGGGGTATAAAAGTCTTGGGGATAATCAAGAGGTTTTTTGGTAAATGTGAGATGAGCCTTTGTGCTCTTTTTGGTCAGCAGTGCCTTTGGCCTTGGAACGCTCCCATGGATGCGATTTTTTGCACAGTCTCTTTCTTATTGTTGAATCATGTACACTGATCTTACCTGAGGCAAGTGAGGCCAGCAGTTCTTTAGATGTTGTTTTGGGTTTCTTTATGACCTCCTGGATGAGTCATCGTCGTCATGCTCTTGAAGTAATTTTTGTAGGTCGGACACTCCTGGGAAGGTTCACCACTGTTCCAAGTTATCTCCATTTGTGGATAATGTCTCTCTCCGTGGATCACTTGAGTTCCAAAGCCTTAGAAATGGCGTTGAAACCCTTCCAAACTGATACTTGTACATTACATTGTTTCTAACCTGTTCTTATTTTTTTTTTAGATTGTGGCATGATGTGTGGCTTTTGGTGATCTGTTAGCATGCTTCACTTTGTCAGACAGCTTCTTTTAACGTGATTTTTGATTCAACAGGTCTGGCAGTAATCAGGCCTGGGTGGTGTGGCAAGTGAAATTTAACCACTTCAATACCCGCGTATAGTCATATGACGCCCACAAGGTGGATCTAACATCCTGGGTGGGCGTCATATGATGTCCTCGGATTCCCGGCCGCCGGCGGCGCGCGCGCGCGCGGCATCGCTCGGGACCCGATGCGAGTGCCCGGCGGCCGCGATGTCCGCCGGGCACCCGCGATTGCCCGTTAAAACAACGGGACCGGGCGGGACCGTGGAGCTGTGTGTGTTAACACACAGCGCCACGTCCTGTCAGCGAGGAGACCGATCATGTGATCCCAGTACAGAGGATCACATGATCGGTCTCCTCCCCTTAAGTCCCCTACAGTTAGAATCACTCCTATTAGGGACACACATTAACCCCTCCAACGCCCTCTAGTGTTAACCCCTTCCCTGACAGTCACATTTACACAGTAATCATTGCAATTTTATAGCAACGATCGCTGTGTAAATTTGAATGGTTCCATAAATGTGTCAAAAGTGTCCGAAGTGTCCGCCGCAATGTCGCAGTCACGAAAAAAAAAATCGCAAATCGCCGCCATTACTAGTAAAAAAAAAAAAAAAAAATTCAATAAATCTTTCCCCTATTTTGTAGACGCTATAACTTTTGCGCAAACCGATCAATATAGGCTTATTGCGATTTTTTTTACCAAAAATATGTAAAGAATACGTATCGGCCTAAACTGAGGAAAAAAAAATTTTTTTTTAAAAAAATGGGATATTTATTATAGCAAAAAGTAAAAAAATTGTGTTTTTTTTTCAAAATTGTCGCTCTTCTTTTGTTTATAGCGCAAAAAATAAAAACCGCAGGGGCGATCAAATACCAAAAAGAAAGCTCTATTTGTGGGAAAAAAATGACGTCAATTTTGTTTGGGTGTAACGTCGCACGACCGCGCAATTGTTAGTTAAAGTGCCGAATCGCAAAAAGTGCTCTGGTAATGAAGGGTGTTTAAAAGCCCTGTATTGAAGCGGTTAACTCAGCTTTCCAAAAAATTGTGGTTAATCACAGTTCATTCATGATTCACTATGGGAAGGGGCAATTACTTTTTCTCATAGGGCCAGGCAGGTTTGAACAGCTTTTTTCCCCTAATAAATGAAATAATAATTAAAAACTGCATCTTGGATTTACCTGGCTTATCTTTGTGTAATATTAAAATTTGTTTGGTGATCTGAATCATTTAAGTCTAAGAAATATGCAAAAAAAATAAAAAATCAGGAAGGGGGCAAATACTTTTTCACACAACTGTAGCTGGGTGGAAACTTTGTGTGTATCACCATTCAAGAGTACGTCAAGGAAGGAAGCCATTTTGGGGTCAATTATACCTGTAAATCTCAAATTGCACTGATTGTCATTTAGATACGATAAAAATGATGTGAGATCAACATCCTTTTTGCACACAAAAATAAGATTGTCTATATAGTGAAAATATAAAATATTGAGACTCCTAAAGGGGTTTCCATCTCCAAAGATGTGGGACAGTTCCCACCAACCCATGAAAAGGTTGGCGAGTGAGGGCGAAAATTCCACCCCCATCGCGGCCCCACACCTCTGGAGATAGTAAATGCCATCAAAAACTAAATAATTGTGAGTTAAGTTCCAATGACAAATCAGTGCAATGTCGAAGAAAGAAAGAAATAGCGGAATTAGCCAACGTGTGTGGTATGGATGTATAGAGGCTGGATATGTCACATGTAATCCAAATGTAATCCTCAACAAATGGTTATTGTCTCTCAGAAAACTAGGTAGACTATGTACAAGTGTCTGAAGCTGTCCATCCATCTACTGTCCTAAACGTTCACTGAGAGACCCAATGAACGAAACTAACGGTCTACCAGATAATGGATCAAGGCCCTTATGAACTTTAGGGAGCTGGTGAAAAATAGGTACAATTGGAAATTCTGGAACTAACACCTGTGCTTCTTTGGGAGAAAATCACCCCTAGACTTGCCCCCTTATTGATTAAACTTATTAGAATACTTTTATATTTATTTGTGGGGTTACTTTTGAGTGGAACATAGGTGTCTATATACCTTAACTGTCTAAGGGCCTCATCCTTATAAGTATCAGTACCCAAAACAACCACAGACCCCCCCCCCCCTTTGTCCGCATTGGGCATCATTATAGTCTTGTCTTCCATAAGATTGTTAAGAGCAGATCTTTCCGCACAAGAGAGATTGTCTCCTTTAATCCTAGATTGGTATGACGTGTGTGCAGCTAAGTCAAATAGATCTCTCTGTACCAATCGTTGGAATTTATCCATATCCAGACTGCGAGACTGTATGGGATAAAAGTCTAGTGGCACACAGAAAGGAACTCTCTGGGTGCCACCTCCAACAGTCTCACATATATTAGGCCAGTGATTCTCAACCAGGGTTCCTCCAGAGGTTGCTAGGGGTTCCTTCAGCATTGGGCAATTTCTGCTTCTCAGATAAGTTCCCACCGACACCATTGATCTTTTTAGCTATCTGTAAGGAGATAATTCTTCCCAATGACCACAAGTGTAGGGACCATTCTTCCCACTGACCATCACACTAATGTATCATGAGTTGTAGAGTTCAAATTTTTAGCAGGGGTTCCCCGAGACTGGAGAACTATTTCAAGGTTTCCTCAGTGTTGAAAAGGTTGAGAAAGGCTGTATTAGGCGATCCCTAGTTTGCATAAATTAGCAGCCCTCAAGGTAGCATGTAGTTGATAAATGTGAAGACTGTCATTGCAGATTTCGTATTTTAAAAATGCTAGCTACCAGACTGTATAACTGCTTCAATGGTTTTAGTGCTTTCCAAAGCACTGCCTTAAAAGGAGCTTACAGGTCAGGAGTTCTGACTTCACTTGCTGCATGCTTGCTCTTGGTCTGTGACTCAGAAAGCAATGAAGCCAGTGACAAAGTTGTAACAAGTATTTTCAGAAGAATGTCAGCCATTGCAGCCTTTACATATGTCAGTACAAGAGGTTTAATTTAATAGGCCCTTTTTTATAATGTAAACATTTACAGGGCTGCTTAGTTACATGGAATTCCTTATTCAGTGGTCAAATGTCATTATATTTTATTTATGTTTATAATAAAAAAGTGAAGCCTGGAGCTTTTCTCGCTTCCCATCTATATATTAATTTTTTATTTTGGTTTTATGACCTGACTATTAACCCTTACTATGAAATCAGTTTGATACTTGACCTCAATTCAGAATTTGAGATTTTCTCATTAATTTTACAGGTTTGTTACAGTCTAGTGGGAGATGTTTGAATTCACTTTGTATGCTTACTGTTTACTGGCAGTTTAATTAGAGGTAAAAGGGTAACACATATACAGGAATGCAGGAATCATATGTAATTACATCAAATTTAATATATATGAACTACAGACCGGCAATAAAGAATATTTCAAAAACAGCATTGTGTAATTATATTATACTCATATCTGTGCGTAGGTATGAATGGTCCTTTTTTTAAAGACAGCTCCAGGCAGCAATTAAAGTGGATCTTGAAGTAAATTCACAAGTTTGCACTAATCAATTCCTGACATGTCACAAATATACAGCAACAATATCAATATCTACAAAATCTCTAACTTTAATTATTGCATCAGTTCTTGAGTGCCAGTCAGAGCTGTTGCCTAGGACCAGATGATGCCATCAGTCCTCTCCAGGTAGGAGGGGAGATTTCCTTAGTCCTCTATTTATTAAGCTAAAGACTTTAATTGCATTAGGGGCTGGTCTGTGTTTGTGAACAAACCAAAAAGTTTGCCTCATCAGTGCCACTTCATCGGTGCCCATAAGTGCCACCTCATCAGTGCCCATAAGTGCCACCTCAGCAATGCCAACCATTTCAGCCTATCAGTGCCCATCAGTGCCCCCTTTATCAGCGCATAACAGTGAAGGTGAAAAATTACTTAGTTACAAAATTTATTCACAGAAAAAAGTAAAAAAATATTATTTTTTCAAAATTTTTGGTCTTTTTTTTGGTAAAAAATAAAAAACCCAGCAGTGATTAAATACCACCAAAAGAAAGTGCTATTTGTGTGAAGAAAATGATAAAAAATTAGTTTGGGTACAGTGTAGCATAACCGCGCAATTGTCATTCAAAGTGCGACAGCGCTGAAAGCTGAGAAATGGCCTGGGCAGGAAGGGGGTGTTAGTGCCTGGTAGGCAAGTGGTTAATGAACCATTCACCAATCAGTGCAAAGAGGAAATTACCCCCCAGCCCTCCCCCTGACATCCAATGACATCATATCCCGTCCATAAACCTGTGTGTTTGCTTCCTATTTACATAAAACAGCCATCAGGCTGTCATAACCACTTTGGCCAGATTGGATCTGTGTACTAGTATTCTGTTCATACTAAAATGAATCCTATTTGCACAGAGAACTAACTTACAATTGCAGCCTCATCAAACAAGTCTGTTCCTTTCCTTAATTGTATACTTCCACCAGGTCGTTTACTACTGTTGCTAGGTGCCCGTTAGGGGCTTGCCTTTCTACTCCAATCCGGCGACACGCTGTGCACATGCACCCTAGGGAATCAATGCAGACGTCCACCGTTGCCATGCCACTTCACGACGCCGGCGGCGGTCAGCAATTAGACAGGGAGCACACTGGGGCTAAGTGGAGAGAAGAGGAAAAAAAAAACAAAAGTGAAAACCGAGTGTGAAAGTGAGTCAAGTAAGTTGTACAAGGTCAGTGCATTTGTTTTAGCACTGATCGCTGCATTGGTGTCACTGGTTCCCAAAAAATGTCACTTAGTGTCAGATTAGTCTGCTGCAATGTCGCAGTCCTGCTAAAAATCGCTGATTGCCACCATTACAAGTAAAAAATAATACAAAAAAAAAGTCCCTCAATCTATCCCATAGTTTGTAGATGTGATAACTTTTGCGCAAACCAATCAATATACGCTTATTGGGATTTTTTTTACCCAAAACAGGTAGCAGAGTACATATTGGCCTAAATTGATGAAAAAATTTGATTTTTAAAAAATTTTTTTATTGGATGTGTTTTATAGCAGAAAATAAAAAATATTGTTTTTTTTTTAAATTGTCGGCCTTTTTTTGTTCATATCGCAAAAAATAAATCCGCAGAGGTGATCAATTACAACCAAAAGAGAGCTCTATTTGTGGGAAAAAAAGGACATCAATTTTATTTGGGTACATTGTCGCATGACCGTGCAATTATCAGTTAAAGTAATGCAGTGCTGTATCACAAAAAAATGGCCTGGTCAGGAAGGGGGTAAAACCTTCCGAAGCTGAAGTGGTTAAATATTTATTTCATGCAAATAAATAAATGGTATATTGCTATTTAGGTTTGTGAATTGGATGTTTTGATCATAAAGTTATCTAATAAACTCGGTTAAGTCAACAAAATAACATAATAGTCAATTAATTTTTGTTGCCAGGGTTCTGTCTTGGGCCTAATGTTGCGCAGTATGTTAATGATACAGACATACATACTGTAGAAGGTGCTTCCATGGTGCTGGTGAAGTTGGTACAGACAGAGGTTGGTACACAGGTACAGGGCTCGTGCTCTCTTGAGAAAGGAGCGCTGCAGCCTCTCTAGTATGGACTACTATCATGCATGCTCTGAAAACGTGTCAATTCCTTTCGGTGATCCACTTTCCAGTGGGCGCTGCATGGCACGCCGCGCTCCAACCATTGCAGACTTGCTGACGGCTCCCCGAAATATCCCATGGCACACCTGAAATTCTAGTGTGCCGCGACACACAGTTTGAGAAACACTGCTCTAGCTGATAACTGAAACAAAATAAAACATTAAAAATACCCCATTTACTTACTTGAAGTCACAGTCACAAAATGTTCAGGTCCTAAACCCCCTCTAGTTTTTTGCTTACATCTAGCGGGTTCTTCTGGGTGTCCACGTCGCTGCCTGTGTAAAGTGGAAACTTCCTATTGGTGGAGGCACAAGTTCCAGCGGTAGTGGATCTGTCTACAGGAGTCAGCAAGGGGACCGGTGTCCTGTCGGATTGTGTCCCCCATCACATACTGTCCACTGTGTTCTGCGCATGCGCAGTACACAGGACAAGCACATTCCGAAAATAGCTGAAGATGAACGGCACCTGCGCCGTGAGTCCAGGTTCAAGCCCCACCATCAAAGCGGACATAGAGTTAGAATAAAAAAGAGCCGAGCGCAGCGAGGCCGTGCCCGAAGCATGGCGAGCGAAGCGTGGCGAGCCCGCAAGGGGCCCTCTAACTTTGTGTAGCCCTATGTCCACTTGGATGATGGGGCTTGCACCTCGACTCACGGCGCAGGCGCTGTTCATCTTCCGAATGCCTTTGTCCTCCCTACTGCGCAAGCGCTGTGCCTGCGCAGTACACCCCGGACACTATATGATAGCCGGACACATTTTGACAGAACACCGGTCCCCAAGAAGATACAAAGTAATCTGGTCCTTTAAGGTAGAAGCTAGCTAACACTCCTGTATGTTTATGAGTCAATAGAGAAAAGTGAAATTCCTTGGAAAAGCCAACACAACAGTGGGGATAATATACAATCTCTATGTTGGTAGTGTTTCTGGTGGGAAACCGCAATACAACATTACTCACCTGCATGTTTCTCCCTCCTTTTAAGGAACACATACAGTATCTATATTATAAAAACACTACATAAAATGCAGCCTCAGCAATTTACTAGAATGTATTGATGAGCAATGAGTTAAACTTTGTCCTCAAGCCATTATAGAGACTAATATGGATGGCTAATGTTGTTTGGCTATCAGATTGTAAAAACAGTGACATCTACTGGAAGATACAATTACAGCACACTCTTCAGTCCAAACCAGGTCTCCCATCAACACTATGCAGCATCTTATATTCTATTACATTGGTTATGAAATTCTTCCTTTAAAATATACAAATTGCTTAGGAGAATTATGATCAAACTTGAATTGTGTTATGTTTGTGAATAGTACAGTATATGTTATATTAAAGTGTGATAGATGATGATAGTAGTGGTTAGTCACATTCAGCTAGACTCATTCTGTAAAGTCGAAGGCTTCTTGTAACTCATCCAGGTACCTTCCCTGGTTCTAATGGGTGTTAGGAATACTCCACAACATGTATAAACACACAGGTAACTCAGTCACCTTAATCCAATCATCGTGGAGTCATGAAATGTGTCAAGGTGGATGTTGATTGTCCAAGAACATAGCAGAAGGTATGAACGTTTGTAAAACCTCTTTGTTCTGTTTCCATAATCCAGTCAACATGATGCCACAGAATCTGGGACATGTTGTAACTGTTTGAATTACGTGGCTGAAGGTGTGAATTTTTTTTTCTTCTTTCGATTGAGAAGTGCACCTCTGTTTTTATTGCTGTCTGTGTCCTCGCTCAGGATATTTGTCCTGGTGACCATGGTCACCAGACAAAAGGTGATGGAATTTTCAAAATTGTGAGATAACACCAAAACAGATAAGAGGGTAAATCTTTCAAATGGGAGTACTTGATCCAGGGACAATTGTCTTAGAAGAGATTTCCCTCAATTTGGAGGGGATTTCCTCTCACTTCTTATTGTGTGTTTAGAACAGGAAGTAATGAGAAATCCCTCCCAAAAAAAAAAAAATAACCTAAAAGGTATTTTAACTCTTCCCTATGCTATCCAAAATGAAAAGAAAATAGCTTAATAGCTTTTGTATCCCATAACAGGGGTAGGTACCTGGGGCCCTCCAGCTGTTGTGGAACTACATTTCCCAGGAGGCATTGCAAGGCTGCCAGTTACAATTATTCCCAGAGGCATGATGGGACCAGTAGTTCTGCAACAGCTGGAGGGCCCCAGGTTGCCTACCCCTGCCATACACTCTATAGTAGTGTGAGCAGAAGGGATGTAAGCTGTCTCCTGAATGGCACATACAACTGCAGATAGAGGCTTAAGCCCCGTTTGGCTGGATTCTGTGAGACGTGCATCCTGGAGAACCAGCAGCCAACCAACCCCTGATCAGCGCTCTCAGCTAATGTCAGAAAGCGATGACTGGAGTGTTCTGGTGGGGAGGGGGCGTCCCCCTTACAAAACGCAAAAGAACCCCAGGGGAGATCACTGTACTAATGTTGGATCGTCAGTTTTTTTGTTCAACCTGGGTTGAACAAAAAAAACAAAAAACGAGTGGTCTGTACCAAGCTTTAGTTAAATCCGTAGTATGTATTAAATGTAAATGGCTAGATTACTAAAGAGTAACTCCATTTTTGTTAAGAAAAGAAAACAATCCCCTCTTGGTGGTGAATGTACGTTGTAAGGATTTAAACACATTTTGATGCAGATTCCTATTTGTTTATGCTCTGTAAAAAAAAGCTGTTTGGTTATGTCAATGGGAGTGACTTTTTCATTATTATTCAGCTTATGGACTTGCAGTATTCTAATGAAGAAAGTTACAGGGTCTAAATCTCTTTAGAAATGATTAACCCTTTGGGAGTATCTCAATATAAATTTCATTTTTTTCCCTAAAATCTGAAAATCAGTGAGCCAATCACACAAGCAGGAAATTACATTTGTGGGGGCATTCCATACACCAATTGTGTATAGAGGGCATCCAAGTTGCTATATTGTATTGAATTTTACTGCTGCAGATTTAAAAGGAAAGTAGTAATTTTTAATAACATTTAATTACAACATGGTTCGTGTAACTATATTTTTTCTCATGAAAGTGGAGTTACACTTTAAAGAAATTTATGTTTTAATTATACATATTACTGTTCACTAAATGTGACCTGCTGTCTACACCTTTTGGCTTATTTAAAAGGAAATATAATGGCTTGCGTCTGATGTTATAGTTTTTATCAATTGAAATACAATCTTTGTACACACCTAATAGGGGGTGCACCTATGCAAAGCATTCTAGACAGCACACTGGTAGCTACTACATGTATGGCTGTCTGAAACTGAAACTCCATATAAAGCCATACAGGGAGGAGGTGGGGAGCCCCTGTCTTGAAAATATGAATCTGAAAGATTCATATGAAATATTACCCGACTAAGGGTCAGTTTACACCACATGCAGTCCAGTGCGTTTTTCTCTGCATCAAAAACGCATGGAAAGTAGGTTATATGGTTTTCAATGGCATAGTTCACCCCAGTGCGGTCAGTTCCAGTTCCAGTTCCAGAAAAAAAAGTAGAACATGCTGCATTTTTTATGCAATGGACTGTACTGGAACGCTGTAAAGTGCATCAAAAACACACTGGAACGCACCTAAATGCACCAAAAATGCACTGCAACACACTTGTCCTTATTTAAGGTTAAGAAAAAAAGGGTAGGGAAAAAAGCACTGGACTGTATCAAAAACGCACCAAAAACACATCAAAAATGCACCAAAAACACATCAAAAACATGCATGCAGTAAAGCACCTGGAACACATCCAGACTGCGTTTCTATGGTGTGAACTGGCCCGTCAGCGTGAGGAGAAAAAAAACGATTACCGATCTTCTGTTTACATTGGCTGACAGCTGGTCACATGGTAAGGGGCTGGGATCGACCCCTTACTCCAATCTGTGATCATCACCCGAATCTCATTGACTCGGTGAGCACAGAGCGCGCCGCGGGTATCGTGCAAAGGGGAGGACGTCTATTGACGGACTCCTGGCAAAGTAGGTCCACGCTGTAGCCATCCTTCGGCTATAGCGCGGATCTGAAGGAGTTAAAATAACTTTACTCAAAGAAAACAGCTTCTGCTCTGCTCTACCTTTGGAAAAACTCATACAAAGGAATTCAAAAGAGTGTCTACAATGGTTGCAAGCATGCCATTCTGCTACACAGTGGGGTTTACTTACTAAAGGCAAATCCACTTTGCACTGCAAGTGCACTTGAAAGTGCACTAAAAAGTGCACTTGGAAATAAAGTCACTGTGGATCCGAGGGGGATATGCAAGGAAAATAAAAAACATAATTTTAGCTTGCACATGATTGGATGATAAAATCAGCAGAGCTTCCACTCATTTAAAATCTACCCCTTAGATTTAGAGCGACTGCAATTCCAAGTGTACTTTCAGTGCAAAGAGGATTTACCTTTCATAAATAACCCCCAGTGTATAGAGACAAGCAAGCTGCTGCATGTGTTGGTAATGCTACCAAAACTACTGGAAGGGATTTTTTAATCTAGAGCAGGTCATTTTAAGGGCCATACTTTAAGAATATTGTTGGTAGTGCTTTAATGAATTTCCCCCACAGCGGGGAAGATTTACTAAAACTGAGAGAGAGAGTGCAAAAACCGGTGCAGCTCTGAATAGTAGCCAATGAACTTCCAGGTTTATTGTCAAAACTTAACTGAACAAGCTGAAGTTAGAAGCTGATTGGCTACAATGCAGAGCTGCACCAGATTCTGCAACATTTTAAATTACCAGTAAAACAAAATATAACACATCACTTTTGGCCTAGGTTCACACTGGTGCATGGAAAACACTGCATGCGATTCGCCTGAATGTGATTTCAACCATGGCTTGTATGGCTGAAATCGCACCAAAATGGTGCAGGACTTTTTTTTCCCCGCACCTGAATCGCATTGCATGGGTATTCACACCCATGCAATGTGATTCTGGCAATCGCACTGCGTTTTGTGATCTGTTTTGGGTTAAGATGACATTGACACCCACAGCAGATCGTATGGACGCTGTGCAATTGCTTTGGAGTGCAATGCGGGGAAACGCAGCGAATCTTGTGCGTCTCCCGCATCACATTAGGATGAACAGGGCTAACAATCAATAGTAATAACACCTACTTTATATTTGTTCCCATTCACATAGCATAACTTTAAAAAAATATATATATATATATATATATATATATAACAAATATATAATGGGGTTTTCTCAAATTTGACTGCAAAAATGGAAATACACTTTAAGCATTTGTGGCTGAAAAAAAAAATAAGGCTATTCAACAAATGTTTACCCAGTTGAGGACACACCCCCCAAAAAAAATCTTCAAAGTATTTATGGCATGTGTAGCTTGTCCAGTCCTTCTGTCCACTGCCACCACCCCCACACACCCACTTGCCAGCAGTTTATTAAAGGGGTTGTAAAGGTAAAAGTTTTTTCACCTTAATGCATTCTATGCATTAAAGTGGAAGTAAACCCTCCTATCGTTTTCAGCCAAAGAAGCTGCCATCTTGGCCTCTGTTCAATCTTCAACTGCCATGATGCTTCACATGTGATCAGTTATGACACCAGCCATTGGATGGTTTGACAGTTTGGTTGAAAGCATAGTCAATGTGACAGGTAGCATTTCCGGCATGCCATTTTTTTTAAACTATTTAAATCAAAGGGTTTACTTCCGCTTTAAGGTGACAAAACATCCGACAATACCGCCCCCCCCCCCCAGCCCACCGTCTTACTTACCTGACCCCTCAAAAGTCCTGCGCTCGCCCCCGACATCCTCTTCGCCACTCAGCCTGGCCGGTGATTGGTTACAGTGGATGGATTGAAAGCAGCGCAGTCATTGGCTTGCGCTGCTGTCAATCACATCCAATGATGTGGCGTGCCGGGGGGCGGGGCCGAGTGATACAGTGAGCAGCTATGGCTGCCGGCTGTATCACGGGAGCGCGCCCGCAAGTACTCCACACCATGCGAGGGAGCTCGCACGAAGGTGTGAAGTCCTTGCGGGGGGGAGCCGAGACAGCCCCCGAGGGACCCCAGAAGACCAGGTTCGGGGCCACTCTGTGCAAAACGAGCTGCACAGTGGAGGTAAGTATAACATGTTTGTTATTTTAAAAAAAATAAAAAATTATCTTTAGTGATCCTTTAACATTTTTCACTTCGGAGAGATACAAAGTAACATTGTTACTTATTCTACAGATCAAAACTTCAGATCTGAATATGATAGTAGTAAAAACCTGACTAAAAAAAAATTTTTTGTATAAAATGTGTCTATTAACCCTTAGTATACCCTAATCAACCATAATTAGCCCCTTCTTCCCCATTATTCCTTCTACTATAATTGTCCTGCTGGCTTTTTCGTTTGTTTCTATTTTATTCTATTAACCTAACTATTATTGAACATTTTTTGTTTTTATGTATTTTTGTTTTTTTTTTGTTTTTTTTAATGTAACATTAAAAAAAGCTCTGCATTGGAAAAAATGACTTTCTTTCATTTGTAAATAAATTTGCAATGCTTTGTATCAGAATCATAATTTTAGTTTCTTTTTTTACAAGGGCAAATTATAAAATAAAATGAACACTTTTTATCTATAGTGACTCTATTTTGTTTTATAATTTACAATATATAATAAATAGCGAAGTTTAATTCTGGTTAACATATGTGGCACACTGAAAATCATTTTAATGTAACCATCGCAATAATAATTTCAAATACACTATATTTTTCATTGGAATAAGCCTCACGGTGTTTCAAGGCTAGGAAATTGAAACTAATAAAAGACAAGAAAATTAAAGCGGAACTTTTTTTTTTGCTACATGAAAGCATAATACTGCATCTCAAATGTGCTTAAATTATACCCAAACATGTAGTGCAGAAAGTGTTTAAGGAAATAATCAAGTAGCGCTGAACAAAACAATAAAATAACTAAAAAAATGTGATCTATAAATATAACACCACGTGAAATAATGCTATATAACTCAAAATAAATAGTCCATTGATAAGTGTAGAAAAAAAAAAAAGCAATCTTCAAAAAAATCTTTCAATCTTCCACCACACCGACGTGCCTGTGGCGCCTCTCCCAATGAGACCGCACTCACCGGCTGATGTTGCCTCCCACTTTCGTGTTTGGCAAAAGAGCAGTTTAACCACACCTGGGTCAGTAATACGATCACACAGCCAAATACATCCATATGTGAAAAAAAGAAATGAACAGTGCTCTACATAGCGTGATACTATTTATAAACTGTTTATTAAAAATATATATCACACCCACACTTCAATAGTTCAACTCACATGTTTAAAAGTGAAACTCAGCACGAAAAACCAAATATTTCACAGCAAACAGCAACAATGAATGGTTCGGCAGTGCACCAATGGTCACATCAGATCCAAAATGTATCGCATCAGCTCTCACCCACTCTACAGATGCCGTTTAGGTATCAGAAACTAGGGATAGGTTACGACCAGCGGTTGAAAAGTGACGAGCGGCTCCGATCACTGCACACAGGAACGTCTTAATATCAAATGGAATTTAGTGTCCGTGTAGCCACGCCCCGACATGTTTCGTCATATTCTTCCTAGGGATAGAGTCATACAGTTTAACTGCTCCATCGAATCTTCTTTGAACAGACACTATAAGCCTTCAATGACAGATTCGACCTTAATTCATTTGGATTTTCGGACGAATGCAGTTTTTACCGAAAAACAAAATAAATAAAAATTTATTTCGGGAGTAACTAAATAAATTAATTTTTCGGACGAAAACGAAATTCCGAAACGAAATATTTTAGTGTGCACATGTCTAGCAGCAGAGATGAGAGCTGAGTCAAGGAGTATACCATACTTTTTGGGTTTTCCAGAGCCCTACATCCCATGACACAAGAATGTAAGTAGTCCCATGAACCCTTCACCTCTCCACCCTTGCTTCCCCCTAAGGGCAAGCTCCCAGAAACTAGATCCTCATAGATCTTTGCAAATATTGGCCCTTGCAGTGCTTACCATGACCAACTGACTAATGGTGGTCTCCTGCCAGACTATTTACACAGAGCCCTGTTACCCAAGATGCAGCACACTGGCAGTGACAGGGTTGGCGCAACCTCAGTATCTATCAAATTTTCCACTTGCCTACTCACACTCGACGAAAATAAGGGCTGACGAGCGTGGGCTGTCTGGAAGTGGGGGGGGAGGGGCAAGCACCGCTGGCATGTAGGGTTGAATGGGAGCCGTTCTTCTCCCAGTGATCGCGGAGGGGAAGAGAGGGGAGAGCAGGGGGCCTCAAACATGCCCCTATAAAAAACCTTAATAAATTTGACACCTATATAGGCATAAGGAAATTTATCAGTCAGAGAGTGTGGACATCGCTGTAACAGCTTACATTTAAATTGCACATTTTGATAGAAAACACAATAGGGATCCCACACAACTACAGTTCTGGGGCATAGAGAGGTACAACCCCTCATGGAGAGGCAGCCACCTAACCAGAACCATTAGTCAAAGGGAATCCCTCTGGATACATAGGATGCGTACATTAACTCCTGAAGGGCTTAATGTTGATTTTGACTTGAATTGTTTTTTAAGTAATTTTTAATCAATTTTTAATCATGTTGTATAATAAGATGTAGGTATTACTTGACTACTGCATTTCCGGGATGCTTGGTTATATATATCTATTTTATTGATTTTTAATCTACTCTGTTGTCCATATGTAAGGTATGTCTATGGATTTTATATTTTTATTTCTATAGACCCATAATCAGATTTACATAATCTTGATCTTATTTAAACTGATTCAGATTTATTATACTTTAATATATTTTAATAGAATAGGTGTTCATACTATTTATATCATATAATTTATATAAGGTATGATAGTCATACCCTTATGGGATAGAATACTCAAACCTCTTTTCCATTCCGCTAAATAGCCTGTTCTTTATTGGCTATTTGGGGCCAAATACCAATGCAGTACCAATGTAAACACACCGTATTGTCTTCCAATATCTGTTTCCTGGAGACTTAGTCTCTGGCAGTCCCGGTCCATGGACCAGAGTCTATCAACTCTAACCAATGAGTTGGTTGTGACTGTCAGCAGAGTAGGTTTTTGCATTAGACATGCGCAGTTAGAATTATCTAATGTGAAGAGTTGAGCACTACATCTAGAATGACGCCACCAGCAAATGGCGCACAGTCTATGCAGTCAATAATGCAGCTTGTACATTATGATGTTATTGCTGTACACTTAAGGAAAACATATTATATATAGCTGACTTTATTAGTCGATGATAGGGTTAAAAGTCTACAAGGTTGGGATTAATTAACCGATTGAATTCAGTTATCAAATTGTTGATTTCTGATAGCCCAATGAGTGCACACTAGTAACCGGAGAGGTTAATTAAATAAAAATGTCCGCACACAACCTCCCGGGGACTTAATCCGGAAGTCAATAAATCTCTCTCTTAAAATGGCCACTACTGCCTGACATACAGAAAATATTTGCAAATGGTCACCAATGCAAGTATAGGCACTAAAATGGCCGCCGTTCTACTTCCGCTCTGAAACACTATTTAAACGTTCACACCACGACCAATCAGTATCCCCTGAAGAAGTCACGTGTGACGTAACGCGTAGGGAGTGGTCTGGACGGACGCAACCGGAAGTGCAGTGAGAACAGCGTTTAACAGCGCTTTGCTTGATTCCTTGCCTGTTTTTATTATTTTAGATGTAAGGGCGCAATTTTTATTTATAAATAAATACTTTACCTTTAAACTACTACACTATGGAAGTCCTCTTTGCCCTCCTTCCCCCTTGTCTCTTTGTTTGATGACAGACACTCACAGATCACCCGTCCAATCCCGGGATGTGTGACGAATAGAAAAGTCCCCGGGCCAGGAGGCGGGGCTGTATGTGATGGCGAGTGCAGTGGGAACACACAGCAATTGAAATGTAAGCTGTTACAGCGATGTCCCCGCTCTCTGATAATCCGGCCGGCTGCTCTCCTCTCTCTTCCCCTGTACTGGTAGACTGCATTGATGAACACAGGCAGGCTGCATGATGGACACATACAGGCTGCATGATGGGCACAGGCAGGCTGCATGATGGACACAGATCGGTTGCATTGACGGACACAGGTAGACTGCATTGCTGGACATAGGTAGCCTGCATTGATGGACACAGATAGGCTGCATGATGGACACAGGTAGACTGCATTAATGGACACAGATAGGCTGCATTGATGGACACAGGCAGGCTGTATGATGGACACAGGCAGGCTGCATGATGGACACAGGCAGGCTGGGGCAACTGGTGGCGAATAACCCTTGAGGCCTGGCTAGTAGCTCAGGACTTGACATTTTGAGCCCTGATCTATGGTACACTTAACTTACTACTCTAGGGAAACCTGGGGCTACTCATGCACCTACACTGCCTACGCTAACTACAGGTTTCCCAACCCTATCTATGGTGACAACTAGTGACCAATTTAGGGAAGTATGCTGGGCACGCCTACCCTACACATTTACCATAGGTCACTCCAAGATAACAAAAATTCTGTTGAGAAGACAAAGATTATACACATTACCATGCTTTAGCGGTCATGAATGCCTAGATGCTCAAGCCAAAACAGTGTCAGCGTAAGACAGTTAACTTGAAAATATCTTATTATCTTATATTCTTAAGGACAAAGAAGAATTTTTTGAGGAGGGCGCTATTTCTTGTTTATTTTTTTTTTTGTTTTTCCAGCATTCCGGTGCCATTCTCACCTACAGGGTATATCCCTGCCACAGTTTCATGGAGTCTGTCAGACACAGAGCAGCCAGACTGCCTGAACCTAGAAGAGACAGCCAGCTGAGCAGACCAAGATGGCAATGCAGGACACAGGCTATGACACCAGAACGTCAATATACTACAGCATTCCCTCCAGCTTTATGAGATGGGAACGAGGGACACCTATAAGCAAAAGTATATAGGAATAGGAGACACCCCCTACCACACTCCCTTAAAGGAGAATTATACAAAAAAATATATGATTATTTAAACCCACAAGTGTTTTTTTTTACCACTACTATTCCTTTATATTGGCTTCTGAAATGCAGTAATTTAGAAATAGGTTTAGCACTGGGAAACACTTTTTGAAAGATAAAAAGTGCATTTTATATATAACTATATAGATCAGACCAAAATGAGGGACACATGAGGAGGAAAGAGGGACAGAAGGACTGAATCAGAAACAGTCCCTTGAAATCAGGGATGTTGGGAGTTACACTATATTACCAAAGTATTGGGACACCTGCCTTTACACGCACATGGACTTTAATGGCATCCCAGTCTTAGTCCCTAGGGTTCAATATTGAGTTGGTCCACCTTTTACAGCTTCAACTCTTCTGGGAAGGCCGTCCACAATGTTTAGGAGTGTGTCTATGGGAATGTTTGACCATTCTTTCAGAAGCACATTTGTGAGGTCAGGCACTGATGTGGATGAGAAGGCCTGGCTTGCAGTCTCTGCTCTAATTCATCCCAAAGGTATTCTATCGGGTTGAGGCCAGGACTCTGTGCAGCCCAGTCAAGTTCCTCCACCCCTAAACCCACTTATCCATGTCTTTATGGACCTTTCTTTGTGCACTGGTCCAAACCATTTGGGGGAAGGGGATTATGGTGTGGGGTTGTTTTTCAGGGGTTGGGTTTGAACCCTTAGTGCCAGTGAAGGGACTCTTAAGGCGTCAGTATACCAAGACATTTTGGACAATTTCATGCCCCCCAACTTTGTGGCAACAGTTTGGGCATGGCCCCTTCCTGTTCCATCATGACTGTGCACCAGGCACAAAGCAAAGGGTGGGATAACTCAATATTGAACCCTACGGACTAAGACGGGGATGCCATTAAAGTTCATGTGCGTGTAAAGACAGGTGTCCCAATACTTTTGGTAATATAGTGTATGACAATGCTTAATATAGATAAATATAGATAAACATATAGGATGTCTCCCGAAAGGCAGAGAATATTTCAACACACGTCTCTTTAATTCCAGAGCTAATGCTATTGCATTGTGTTATGAACCAAACCCAGGTACAATCGGCTCATCACTACAAAAAATATAATGCAAACTTGAGAGAAGCGCAGTCCCATTGTCATTGTGCACGTCAGCTGTAAACATTTTTTTTATGTAAACATTGGCAGCCTGAAAAGCTGATTTGGAAATTATATGTTCCAGTATGACTAGGCTACTTTTCATTTTCAATACCAGGGAAATCTGTACAACACAAGTATTCTACAGCCCTGATCTTCTATAATTATAAAATAAGAATACAGTAAACTAAAGGCCCATTACAATTGCCATGTTTCAGGGATAGGTGGATTCCAATAAAGCGAATCGTTCTCTAGCATCTTCTAGCTCTGGAGAATCTAGTGAAGCCATTTCCTGACAGGGTACACCTTATTTGCTTTTTCCTTTCATACAGTCTTAAGCCCCATACACACGGTCGGATTTTCCGATGGATTCTGTCCTATCGGACAATGTTGTCGGAAATTCCGACCGTGTGTAGGCACCATCGGACATTTTCCATCGGATTGTCCGACGGACAAAGTTGTATCTCCTGCTCTAAAAATTTTCCGACAACAAAGTCCGATCACACCAATTCCGATCGTGTGTAACGAATTCCGACGGACAAAGTGCCACGCATGCTCAGATCACATTACAAGACCAAAGCTATTGGCTACTAGCCTCTACGTAGTCCCGTCGTAGGCAACAAACGTCACCACGTTCAGAATGATCGGATTTTCCGACAACTTTGTCCGACTGTGTGTATGCAACACCAGTGTCGGACTAAATCCGTCGGACCAAATCCGATGGATTTGGTGGTCGGATTTTCCGACCGTGTGTATGGGGCTTTATGCTCCGTACACAAGATCGGAAATTCCGCCAGCAAAAATCCCATGTGAGCTTTTGGTCGGAAATTCCGACCGTGTGTATGCTCCATCGACTTTTGCTGGCGGAATTCCTGCCACCCAATTTTTCGGTCGGAAAAAGTTCTGATCGGAAATTCCGATCGTCTTTAGAAATTCCGATGCGCAAAATTCCTACGCATGCTTGGAAACAATTTGATGCATGCTCGGAAGCATTGAACTTCATTTTCTCTGCCCATCGTAGTGTTGTACGTCACCGCGTTCTGGATGGTTGAAAGTTTAGAGAACTTTTGTGTGACCGTGTGTATGCAAGGCAAGCTTGAGCAGGAATTCCGTCGGAAAAACCATCCAAGGTTTTTCCGACGGAAAATCCGCTTGTGTGTACGCGGCATTACTCCACTTATTCGGTATAGCAGGGGTAAAACTTTAAAGTATAACTAAAGGCAAAACTTTTTTTTTTAAATTTGGAGTACTGAGGGGTTAGAATCATATTTAGTTTTATTGATGTATGTTTCTCCCTTTCTTCCTCATTTGTCCCTCTTTCTGGTCTAGAGGTATAGGCCTTGTTAAACAACATATTAATTAACTACTGTGGAGAGTCAGCCTGGGGCAGGGTCAAGAGTGTAAGGCCCCTTTCACACTGGGGCGGTTTTCAGGCGGTACGGCGCTAAAAATAGCGCCTGTATACCGCCTGAAAAAAACGGCCCCATTCACTCCAGTGTGAAAGCCGGCGGGCTTTCACACTGGAGCGGTGCGCTAGCAGGACCGCAACAAAAGTCCTGCTAGCAGCATCTTTGGAGCGGTGAAGGAGCGGTGTGTTCACCGCTCCTATACCGCTCCTTCCCATTGAAATCAATGGGAAACCGCGGGGATACCGCCCGCAAACCGCCGCTGCAGCGGCGCTTTGCGGAGGTTTTTAACCCTTCTGCGGCCGCTAGCGTGGGTTAAAACCACCCCGCTAGCGGCCGCATACCGCGGGTAAAACGAAGGTAAAGCAGCGCTAAATATAGCGCTGCTTTACCGTCGCCGCCCGCACCGCCCCAGTGTGAAGCCAGCCTAACTGTAGAGAGCAGGTTTACTAAACTGTTTACTGAATTGTCTGACAAGAGCCTGTTTACCCCTCTGATCCTGACATTTGGTGGAGGGTGGAGGATGCAGTGGGCAGAGCAAGGGGTGGAGACCAGTCCCATGTCCTGGGTTAAAGCCCCACAGGCTATAAAAGCATCTGAAAATAAAATGGAGGAACTGATTAAGCAAATGGCTGTGGCTAATGCACAGGCAGCTGGCCAGCTGCTGCTCAACAAGAAACAAACCACCTACTGGTTCAATAAATAGTAGGTCTACAGAATAGTGACCCAGCAGGTTGAAATGATGAGAGATGGCATAGTTGTAAAGGGTAACCCACATGAGGATGTGCAGCAGGTTCTACAAAAGATGGCAGTCACAGATAACATTGAAAATTATTTGGCGCTTTTTGAGTGGGTTGCAACAAGAGAAGGACTGCGTGAGAAAGATTAGGCAAATGCGCTGGTCCCTTTTCTAACTGTAGATCCCCAACAGGCGTAATGTGACTTGGTCCCAGAGTCAGCAGGGGATTAAAAACTGGCAGGAATACTAGCCAGGCTTATAGCGGAACTTGCTGGGACTTATATATTTTGGACTGTACATTGTACTTATGGGAAGCTTTCCCCATCTTGCTTGAGTTGAATTTAAAGACAAGGTCTATTGTTTTCTATTTGCGGACAATAAAAAGCAGAATTTAAGTTTACCAAACTATTTACCCCTCTGATCCCGACACTAACAAAACTATTATACTATATATTATATTATACCCATCTTCTGAATTCTTACATTTTTTTTGTTGTGGATAGCTGGTAAGAAGAAACATTTGTTATAAAAGGACTTGTGAGTTTTACTCATATAATTTTCTGAACATTCATTCTTTACGATTCGCATAGCTGGGGACATAGCAGTGGTGTGTCCTTTGCCCACATATGAAGGTATTCCACTTCCTCATCTCGGAAAATTGAGGGGTATGCCAATAATCAATGCAGCAGAAATGAAAGTGAGTGGTAGATCCAACATTTTGAGTTACCACCAAAACAAGAATAGAGAAGTAAACTTCCAATGGGGACACTCCCTCCCATGGCAACTGTCTAAGTGGGGATGTCCTTCATATTGGAAAGCGATCCTCTCCATTCCTGTTGAGTCAACAGGACAGGACATAAAGGGAATTCTCTAAGAGACAAAAAAAAAAAAAACTCCTACACTGTCCAAAAAAAAAAAAACGTTTTGGCTTTAGATATACTTTATGCAGAATGGCATTAATGGCAGTATTATTGTTACTGATTTAAATGATGTATTTGGCCCTTGAGGAATGAATTCTACAGCCCTGGGCTAAGGGGCAATTGGAGGTACTTAGCCAGTATCTGATCAATATTATATGAAAGTGTCAGGCAGCATCAGTCAGGGTTGATAAGGGTTAATAGATATGATCTATGCTGCAAACAGAAAAGCTAAGTGCAACTGGCTCATTTTCATTTAGGCTTAATCAAATATATAAATATTTAATTAAAAGTTTCCCTTCCAGCTAATTTAGTGCCATACAATTAAGTCTGGTGCTTAAAAAAAATGGAAGAGCTTATATGGACTGCTAGTAGAAATTCGGATTTCTCCTCAGTGAATAAAGATTACAAAAAACAATAAAACCATGCCCTACACATGACTAGGTGTGTAATTACATCCCGTAGCAGATAATAGGTGGATTCATTAACACACTGAACAATAGGTGAATGGAAAACTGCCTCAGACCCTACTTAACCCAATTTACTTATTCAGACATCAGTAGACATTCTGTCTCCACCTCTCCTGGAATGCCCATTCTAGGAGCCAGAGTTCCTGGCCATCAACGTCACAGTGTAACGGGGACTAGATCTTTATATTTCGCTACACTACGCATGTGTAGAAGAACTGACACGTGTGGTATACTGTAGTCCAGCAGGCAGTGCTAACAACAGGTCCACAGAAAATGGAGTGCCTTGCTGGGGCTCAGTGGCTTATGCATGTATTTGCAAATATGTGCAACTAAACCCCTGTTTTTAATACATACTGTTGGACGGGTCAGTTTGGTTGATCGCAGGCTGGTCTATAAGTTGAGCTTGGAAATCCCTTTGGTTTTCTTATATGCATTACCTTTCCCATGTTCCTTGCTGCAGTGACCCGTTATAGGTGGGGACAGTAACCACTTGATTGTTCTATAAATTATATTGGCCAGGCAAAGCACTGACACCTTTGCTGCCATAGTGCTATGGGCTGGGTGTTCAGTGTGCCCCTGCACCTTTAAGGAGGGGTGGGCTCCCTCCAGGTCTATCTGCCCTACACCTGTCCATCTAAATGCATGTGCTTCCATTGCTGGAGATTCACAGAAATTAGAGTTTAGGTCCACAGAAAATGGAGTGCCTTGCTGGGGCTCTGTGGCTTACGCATGTATTTGCATATGTGTGCAACTAAACCCCTGTTTTGAACGCATACTTTTGGACAGGTCAATGTGGTTGGTCTCAGGCTGGTCAGTAAGTTGAGCTTGGAAATCTTTTTGGTTTTCTTATAGGGCTAACAACACTGGTTGGGCTGAAATGGTAGCCTTTTTAAATCTAGCTGGCTTTTATTTCAATATAATTGCATACAAGACTTGCCATTGACACTGTCTGGTCCATATTTTCCTTGTACGTTCTGTGTAGGAGTGTGTTCTGAAGCTATAACCTCAGTCTACATAAATACTGCCTTGTTTTATTTTTCCCCTAAGGTCTGTAGATAAAGCTAAGAAGGAGATAGACTACTGATCTCACACACAATTAGACTGTGAGACAAGAAATTCTGAGCTACATTTGCCAGCTCAGTCAGGAGATATGAGAAAGAACAGTGTGGCGCTAATTAGTGAGATACCTCTATAGAAACAGGGGTAAAAAAATAGTGAAAAAATAATGGTATGACACCCATTAAAAATGTGAAAAAATATGTCTGCTGACATAAAACATATCATGAACAGTGGACCATGATAAAAAAAGTGCACAAACATTGTATAGTAAAACACTGAAGTGCATACAAAGAAAAAGTTCACTATGAAACCCAAAATATTGTGTTTATCCAAGAACACCATAGTCCAAAGAAGGGCAATAATGAAAAAGTCCACTTCCAGAGATGACTTCCAAAAGGCAATACCAAATGGAGTAGCTCGGATATATATGGAGAACTTCAAACACAGTAGTCAAGCGGAAAGATGGAATACTTTTACCAGATGTGGTGGACACACATACCGTACGGCAGTGAGTCTAATAGGCTCTAGGTGCTAACTCCTGGCACTCTGATGGAATAAAGCTGTAGAGGCTGAACGGAACAACACCGCCTTGGGCTCCAAACTGTACGATCAGGTAACATCAATGGACCAACCGATGAGTGAATCCAAAGAGTAGCCGTAGAGATGGACGTTCTCAGCAGGGGCCAAATATGCAGAAAATTTTAAAAAAAAGTGTCTCCCAATGGTGTAGGTCAATCAAAAAGATTTTTTAAGATCATACATCACAGAACATCGCAGGGATAATAAAATGTGATCACAAAAAATGGATAATAAAAGCAATGTGGAAGGCATAGGATAAGCAAGCCTTTATGCTTTTATTATCCATTTTTTGTGATCACATTTTATTATCTCTGCGATGTTCTGTGATGTATGATCTTAATAAATCTTTTTGATTGACCTGCACCATTGGGAGACACTCTTTTTACATTTTTCTGCATATTTGGCCCCTGCTGAGAACGTCCATCTCTACGGCTACTCTTTGGATTCACTCATCGGTTGGTCCATTGATGTTACCCGATCGTACGGTTTGGAGCCCAAGGAGGTGTTGTTCCGTTCAGCCTCTACAGCTTTATTCCATCAGAGTGCCAGGAGTTAGCGCCTAGAGCCTATTAGACTCACTGCCGTATGGTATGTGTGTCCACCACATCTGGTAAAAGTATTCCATCTTTCCGCGTGACTACTGTGTTTGAAGTTCTCCATATATTTCAAGCTACTCCACTTGGTATTGCCTTTTGGAAATCATGTCTGGAAGTGGACTTTTTCACTATTGCCACTTCTTTGGACTATGGTGTTCTTGGATATACACAATATTTTGTTTTTCATTGTTTCATAGTGAACTTTTTCTTTGTATGCACTTCAGTGTTTTACTATACAATTTCTGTGCACTATTTTATCATGGTCCACTGCTCATCACCTTCTATAGAGGTATCTCACTAATTAGCGCTACACTGTTTTTTCTCACATTTACCTGGACTTTGTTTGAGTGTTAGCCGTTGTCACTGTACATTATTTTTGGTTTAGCGCAGTTTTTTCCCCCATTTTACACAGTCAGGGGATATGTTGACCTGCAGTGAACAACATACAGTGGACAGGGCCAGGCTCTTTATTACAGAACATAAAAAATATTCTTATACATGTCTTACTCTCAGTCCTCTTTACATTGCTATAGACCAGAATTTTGAATATCTTTTATTTTTACCCCAGAGGAACCCTTTAAACATTTTTTTTGCATCTTAGGGAACCCATTCTACAATCAGTTCATTGGTGCTCCTTGTGGAAAATATCCTCATATTGATGGTCAGGGAGAAAAAATGCCCCCCTTACAGTGGTGGTCAGAATGCCACCCCTACAAACACCCAAATAGGTCATTGGTGTCATGCTGCTGGCTCTGCTAAGTGGCATTGAACCCAGAAATATGGTGACACCATCAGATGGGAGGTCAGTTAGCTGCTGCTCAGAGAACCCTGACAACCTTTGGAGGAACCCTAGGGCATCATGGAACTCTGGTTGAGAATGGCTGCTATACAGGCATACCCCACTTTTAAGTACACAATGGGGTTTATTTACTAAAGCTGGAAAATGCAAAATCTGGCTCACTTCTGCATAGAAACCAATGAGCTTCCAGGTTTTATTTTAAGCTTAATTGAACAAGCTGGGGTTATAACCTCATTGGTTTCTATGCAGAAGTGAGCCTGATTTTGCACTTTCCAGCTTTAGTAAATAAACCCCAGTGTGTACTTAAAAGTGGGGTATGCCTGTAGACACTACAAGACACTTCTAGCAAATTTGGCATTTTCAAATAATGATTCTCGGTTCATTTAAATAGTAATACATATTCAAGCCGATCAGCTGTGTCATAATAATCCCCCATTGGCCAATCCCTAAGATACCATAAAAATGATAATATATTCAACATCTGTGAAATTTTGCCAAAGTGGGAATTTTTTCCTAAAGGTGAACTTAGCATTAAGAGCATCCCATTTATTTACATTCAGTAAAACACAGTGAAAATCAGACATGCACAATTTTTTTGAGACACAGCACACACACAATGCACAACATGTGCATTACCGTAACTTGCGGAGCACTTCAATATAAGTGCATTGGAGGCGATAAACTGTATATTAGTATGTTGTCTTGCATTTTGGTAGATCTTAATCTAAATCAGACTACACACTTAAAAATCAACTTTTGCCTTCCCTATTGACTCGAATGCATTTTGATAAATAGCAAAAGTTTACCAAAATCTCCAGATTACTGCCGACTTTTGAGGAACAAATTCACTGACCCTATTGCAGATGCAAGAATATATAGTATGGTTATAAAGCAAAGTTTACCAGTGTGCAGTGGCGGTGCGTCCATTAAGGGCACAAGGGAGCTGCCCCCTCTGTAACGCCACCCCCTATATGTAAAATGGATAGATTCATGCATAGCATGAATCTATCCATGGCCACTGTAGCCACCCCCTATTCAGGCGTCCAGCCCCTTTTCAGATACAGGGCGCCTGAATTACACCTGATTAGAGCCATAGGATTTAATAGGCTTCAAAAAAGGTGGACTCTGAGAGCAGAGCATTGCGCTTGGGGTCAACCCAAATTTTATTTTCTAACACTGAACCGCTTCTCCGCCAATCAGGAAGCGCGGGTCTAATACCCGTCACCTGAAGGCACCTCATCCCTATTGGACGCCTAGCGGAACAGAAGAAGAGATCTACGGGAACCATGGAGGACACAGGAGCTACCGCCTGACCTCCTGCCCGTCCCACAGCTCGCCGCCATCACCCTCCACCAAGATGGGGTAAGTGCCGGTCAGGCAGCGAGCGGACAAGCACAGTGGCTGCATTTTATGGGCACAGTGGCTGCATATGATGGGCACAGAAGCTGCATTTTATGGGCACAGTGGCTGCATTTTATGGGCACAGTGGCTGCATATGATCGGTACAGTGACTGCATTTTATGGGCACAGTGGCGGCATTTTATGGGCAAAGTGGGTGCATATGATGGGCACAGAGGCTGCATTTTATGGGCACAGAGGCTGCATTTTATGGGCACAGAGGCTGTATTTTATAAGCTGAGTGGCTGCATTTGATGTGCACAGTGGCTGCATTTTATGGGCACAGTGGCTGCATTTTATGGGCACAGTGGCTGCATATGATGGGCACAGTGACAGCATTTTATAAGCACAGTGGCTGCATTTGATGGGCACATAGGCTGCATTTCATAAGCTGAGTGGCTGCATTTTATAGGTTCAGTTGCTGCATTTTATGGGTACAGTGGCTGCATATTATGGACACAGTGGCTGCATATGATGGGTACAGTGGTTGCCTTTTATGGGCACAGTTGCTGCATTTTATGAGCACAGTGGCTGCATATGATGGGCAGAGAGGCTGCATTTTATGGGCAGAGAGGCTGCATTTTATGGACACAGTGGCTGCATATGATGGGTACAGTAGCTGCATTTTATGGTCACAGAGTGGCTGCATTCTATGGGCACAGTGACTGCATATGATGGGTACAGTGGCTGCATTTTATGGGCAAAGTGGCTGCATTTGATGGGTATAGTGGCTGCCTTTTATGGGCACAGTGGCTGCATTTTATGGGCACAGTGGCTGCATATGATGAGTACAGTGGCTGCATTTTATGGACACAATGGCTGCATTTTATGGGTACAGTGGCTGCATATGATGGGTACAGTGGCTGCATTTAATGGGCACAGTGGCTGCATATGATGGGCACAACGGCTGCATATGATGGGCACAGTGGCTGCATTTTATGGGCACAGTGGCTGCATTTTATGGGCACATTGGCTGTATATGATGGGTATAGTGGCTGCCTTTTATGGGCACATTGGCTGTATATGATGGGTACAGTGGCTGCCTTTTATGGGCACAGTGGCTGCATTTTATGGGTTCAGTGGCTGCATTTTATGTGCACAGAGGCTGCATATGATGGGCACAGAGGTTGCATTTTAATGGCACAGAGGCTGCATATGATTGGCACAGTGGCTGCATTATATGGGCACGGTGGCTGCATATGATGGGCACAGTGGCTGCATTTGATGAGCACAGTGGCTGCATTTTATGAACACAGTGGCTACATATGATGGGTACAGTCGCTGCATTTTATGGGCAAAGTGGCTGCATTTTATCAGCACAGTGGCTGTATATGATGGGCACAGAGGCTGCATTTTATGGGCACAGTGGCTGCATTTGATTGGTACAGTGGCTGACTTTTATGGGCCCAGGGGCTGCATATGATGGGCACAGAGGCTGCATTTTAATAGCACAGAGGCTGCATATGATTGGCACAGTGGCTGTATTTTATGAGCACTGTGGCTGCATATGATGGGCACGGTGGCTGCATATGATGGGCACAGTGGCTGCATTTGATGGGCACAGTGGCTGTATTTTATGAGCACAGTGGCTGCATATGACGGGTACAGTGGCTGCATTTGATGGGCACAGTGGCTGCATTTTATGGGGCATTGTGGCTGCATATGATGGGCACAGAGGCTGCATTTGATGGGCACAGTGGCTACATATGATGGGTACAGTGGCTGCATTTTATGGGCACAGAGTGGCTGCATTTTATGGGCACAGTGGCTGCATATGATGGGTACAGTGGCTGCATAATTGCTACAGTGGCTGCATTTTATGGGCACAGTGGCTGCATTTGATGGGTACAGGGCCTGCATTTTATGGACAAAGTGGCTGCATTTTATGGGCACAGTGGCTGCATATGATGGGTACAGTGGCTGCATTTTATGGGCACAGAGGCTGCATATGATAGGCACAGAGACTGCATTTTAATGGCACAGGGGCTGCATATGATTGGCACAGTGGCTATATTTTATGGGCACGGTGGCTGCATATGATGGGCACAGTGACTGCATTTGATGGGCACAGTGGCTGCATTTTATAAAAACAGTGGCTGCATATTATTGGTACAGTGGTTGCATTTTATGGGCAAAGTGGCTGCATTTTATGGGTACAGTGGCTGCATATGATGGGCACAGAGGTTTCATTTTATGGGCACAGTGGCTGCATTTGATGGGTACAGTGAATGCATTTTATGGGCACAGAGGCTGCATATGATGGGCACAGTGGTTGCATTTTATGGGTACAGTGGCTGCATTTGATGGGCACAGTGGCTACATATGATGGGCACAGTGACTGCATTTTATGGGCACAGTGGCTGCATATGATGGGCACAGTGGCTGCATATGATGGGCGCAGTGGCTGCATTTTATGGGTACAGTGGCTGCATTTGATGGGCACAGTGGCTACATATGATGGGCACAGTGACTGCATTTTATGGGTACAGTGGCTGCATTTGTGGGCACAGTGGCTACATATGATGGGCACAGTGGCATTTTATGGGCACAGTGGCTGCATATGATGGGCACAGTGGCTGCTATGATGGGCACAGTGGCTGCACATGATGGGCACAGTGACTGCATTTTATGGGCACAGTGGCTGCATATGATGGGCGCAGTGGCTGCAATTGATTTCACAGTGAGACTGCAATTGATGGGTTTTTTTCAGTATATTTCAGTTTGTTTGCGCCCCCCCCAAAAAAAATGTTGAGCACCAGCTGCCACTGCCAGTGTGGTTAGTCCACCAGCAAAAGACATATCATCACAGCAGGTTCTTTACTACTTAAAGTGGTGTTTCCACCAAAAAAAATATTTTTTTAAAAATCATTAAAAAAATAAAACCTTCAGTGACCGGGCACTGACATCACTTCCCCTCAGCGCGGCACAGTCATCTGGGACTTGTCACGTGTCCCAGATGACTGAGCGTCGTATAACGGCGCACGGCGCCGCTCGCGCATGCGCAGTGGGTGCCCGGCTGTGAAGCCACAGCTGGGTGCCCACAGTAAGGATGCCGGCGCCGCGATCGAAGCGGGGAACGAGGGGGGACTTCGTTCCCCCGCATCGCTGGACCCTGGGACAGGTAAGTGTCCTATTCTTAAAAGTCAGCAGATGCAGTATTTGTAGCTGCTGACATTAAAAAAAAATTTTTTTATGGGCACACCTCTTTAATTTACTAGTGATACTTTGCTTATGTACTTTCCTAAAGTGACATAAACGTAAACTCAATCCTTGACTCAATCCTTGACTGCATGTGTGTATACAGAGACTTAAAATGTCAAATACTAAAAAAAAAAAAAAAAAAACCTTGATTACAATGGACATGTCATTTGTGTTTAACCTCTCAAGGAATGTCTTTATTAATGCATAAATCATTATGTTGGCAAGCACACAGAGTGAAATTAGATCCCAAAGGCTGATGGGATTGTGTTATTATACAATCTCTTATGTCACAGCAGCATTATATAACCCTTTTACCATCTCTTCTAAATTCTGCTAGCTAACCCGATGCTATAATTCTCTGTTTGAAGGATTTCAGTATGATAAGAGATTCTATACAGGACAATGTCCAAACCTACATTAACCAGGGATGGGCCGAACTCACCCCGGGTTCAGTTCACACCAGAACATCTCGAACAGCTATTATCTAGCGAACGATATTAAAGTCTATGGGACACAAATATGAAAAATCAAAAGTCAAAATTACATTTTAAAAGCTTACATGCAAGTTATTGCCATAAAAAGTGTATGGGGACCCGGGTACTGCCCTAGGGGACATGTATCCGTATGCAAAAAAGTTCTTAACCACTTCCCGAACGGCGCACACAGATGTACGTCAGCAGAATGGCAAGGAAAGGCACAAGGGCGTACAGGTACGTACCTTTGAAAATGCCGCCGTGCCATCGCATGCGCGCCACAGGCAGCGCGCGCCTGTGAGTCCGGTTGCGGGTCCCGCAGACTCGATCGCCGTGGGGATACCCACGATCGTCTCACAGGGAGGACGAATGGGGAGATGCTGAAGTAAACAGCATCTCCCCGTTCTGCCTAGCAACAAGTGACACTGATCTCTGCTCCCTGTAATTGGAGCAGAGATCAGTGATCACTAACACACAGCCACACCCCCCATAGTTAGTACCATGCCCCTAGGACACACATAACCCCTACACTGCCACCCCCTGGTTAACCCCTTCACTGCCAGTGTCATTTACACAGGAATCAGTGCATTTGTATAGCACTGATTGCTGTATAAATGACAATGGTCCCAAAAATGTGTCAAAAATGTCCGATGTGTCCACCATAATGTCGCAGTCACAATAAAAATTGCTAAACGCCGCCATTACTAGTAAAAAAAAAATGATTAATAAAAATGCTATAAAACGATCCCCTATTTTGTAAACGCTATAACTTTTGCGCAAACCAATCAATAATCGCTTATTGCGATTTTCTTTACCAAAAATATGTAGAAAATAATACGTATCGGCCTAAACTGAGGGAAAAAAAATTTTTTTATATATTTTTGGGGGATATTTATTATAGCAAAAAGTTAAAAAATAATGCGTATTTTTCAAAATTGACGCTCTTTGTTAAAAATAAAAACCGCAGGGGTGATCAAATACCACCAAAAGAAAGCTCTATTTGTGGAAAAAAAAGGACGTCAATTTTGTTTGGGAGCCGCGTCGCACGACCGCGCGATTATCAGTTAAAGCGACGCAGTGCCGAATCGCAAAAAGTGCTCTGGTTTCAAGCTAGCAAAATGGTCTGGTCTGAAAGTGGTTAAAACTATCGTTTTTTTCAGGAGCAGTGATTTTAATGATGCTTAAGCCCCCTACTCGAACATCGAGACCATCCCTTATAATGCATTGCAGTTATTACTAAATGAGACGGGAGAGACAGATTTTATGGCATATACACAATTCTAACAGAGAAGTATTCTTATGTCACACTACCAAAATAAATTTGTTATCTAGATTAGATTATATATTTAGATTTAGATTAGATTATATATTTGGCAACATTTAGTGTTGCCATTACTGACCAAATCCATTATATAGTATATCTCAGAAAATATCAGACCATTCTCCTTTACTCTTATAGGGAAAATATAATGGTGTTTGTTCAATTTTGTTTTGTTTATTTTTTATTTTACATGTTCTAAAATTCATCCCTTGTTTCCTATTTTATACATGCTTTTCTATATGCTTGTTATTCTACAAAAACACATTTGTTGCAGAATGCATTCATGATATTCTGTTTAAAAAGCATGTTGGACTTTCTAGTTAGAAAGCCCAGCATTACCTTTATGCTTTCTGTCAGATTGTGTTAATCCTGTAAATGATATCTCCTATCTTCTAGTAGAGGAGGAAAGGGATGTTTACCTAATATGCTCATTCTGGTCTATTTTTTAGTGCAGTTGACTGAAATTGCTGCAAAAACAATCACCCTCTAGTATGCCATTTGTTGGTTGCCATTGTCCTCAGAGGGTTTCTCTGCAACAGAAATCAATTCCTGCATAATTAGGCACAAGGACCAAGTGTTCATCAGTTATGTAGATGTGTCAATAGTGATAGGCAGAGATCCATGTTTATGTTTCCATATTTAGCAGATGGGATGAGCACTAGGAAAGATTCTTGCCAGGAATCTGTTGGCAGCAAAAACCTAGTTAGAGAGTGTTTAAAACCACTTAAAGACTGCCCCATAGCAGTTTTACTGCTACAGGACGGCTCTCCTGTGCAGAATCACTTATATACACGCGATTCTGCACTTCCACCTGTAGGGGGCATGCGCGCTGCTGCGCCGATCTGTGGATGCTGGGAATTGTATGTCTGGGTTGTCAGTAAAACACAGAACTGAGATCTGCCAATGTAAACAAGTCCACCTTGAGAGGGGGGAAGGGATGGATTTGGTGTTCCTGCAAAGCAGAAAACAAAATCCATCTCTTGCCTTACTAAAAACACCTAAGTTCTTTTACTAAACACAGGCTAGGCACACAGTTAACCCTTTGATTGCCCTAGATGGTTAACCCCTTCCCAGCCAGTGTCATTAGTACAGTGACAGTACATATTTTTAGCACTGATCACTGTATTAGTGTCACTGGTTCCAGCAAAGTGTCAAAAGTGTCAGTTAGTGTTCATTTGCCTGCCACACTATCTCAGTCCCACTATAAGTTGCTGATCGCAACCATTACTAGTATAAAAAAAATAATTCCACAAATATATCTCATACAGTAGGTTGCAGATGCTACAACGTTCACATAAACCAATCAATATACGCTTTTTGGGATTTCTTTTTTATCAAAAACATGTAGCAGAATACATATTGGCCTAAATTTATGAAGACATCTGATTTTTTAATTTTTTTATAGCAAAAAGTAAAAAATATTGTTTTTCAAAATTGTTGATGTTTTTTGGTTTATAACTCTTTCCTCAGCCGCTAGCCAGGGTTAAAAGTGCCCCACTAGCAGCCGAAAATCACCACTATAACAGCGGTAAAGCACTGCTAAGACTAGCAGTGCGTTACCGCTAATGCCCCAGTGTGAAAGGGGTCTTAATGAAACTGTCTTGGAATTGTTGTAAACTTATGTTTATGTGTTTTTATTTCTCAATAAAACTTTACTTGATTTAAAAAAAAAAGCTACCCATACACACATAGATTCCTTTTGTTCAGCCTGTGGGCTGACTCATAGAAATGCAACAGATTCTTCCATCCATGCTAAACATCACAGATGGACCCACCCTGATGCACCATTGGTTGTCAGACTACACAAAAAGTGCCTGCATATGATTGAATACAGGTGAGAGTATTGTGCAGCGTGGTGTGTCGGCGAGCAGAGATCACACAGAGGCCAAGGGGAATAAGAACAGTGTATTAAGAAAGTCCCAACAATGCCCAATAAGACCCGGTGGGCAGGCACATCCCACTGGAGCCACTTAGGAAACTGTAGCTGAGGAAAGTTATCCTAAGATGATGCCCACAGCTTCTGCAATGAGTTACAGGAATGGGGCCTGGCCAGTCCACACCCAAATGAGAGGTTTCCTAAGTGGCGATAACGTAGACCCTGCACTTTCCCTACTCCTCTGAAACCTCTCCCTGACGCTATGCTCTGTCCCTGACAGACAGGGAACCTGTCCCTACACTAGCCACTCACAAAAAAAGCACATCATGCCTGGGAGCCATAGTCATAAATAGACACTGCCCTGACTCAAGATAGCTGCCCAGGTCACGAGTGGCACCAACATAAATACGGACAGCTGTCCACCTGGTGACTGCAGGAAACCATAGAGGAACCACGTTCCTTATGATTTCCTTTCCCTTCTGCTTTGCCGCTTTGGTCGACGCCACCTACAGTGGGGAGTTCAAATTGCACCGGCCTACCCAGGCACTGTTCGGCCAATAATTTTCCACCTGGCTCCTTCCATGTCATGTATGACGCATTTAGTGTGTTTAAAGCCATTGTGTTCATTTTGGATATTGTTTGGAAAAGTTAGAACCTCTGTTAGATGTTTATTGTGGACTGTGTTCCTGCTAGAGAGATTTATCTATCTATTTGCCTTGGTAACCATTGTCACCAGGAGTAAAAGTAGTGTTGTTGCAGAAACAAATGAATAGTGGAAATCTTTATATGTGGACACTTCTTATGGTGACAAATGTCTAAGATGGGATTTCTCTTCCCTTGGATATATCTCTGCTCCCTTCCTGCTGTGTCTCAAGATGGCAAGTGAAGGAATATCTCTGCATTTGATCAGAGGCAGACAAAAAAAAAACTAGCAGGGGTTTCAGCCTTTCCCTTCGCTATCCAAAATATTGCTTTTGATATAATTTAATAGTAAATTTTGCCTGGGGAACAAGACAAGCCTAATGCCCTGTACACACAAAAGGATTTTCCGACAACAAAATCCATGGGATTTTTTCGGACGGATGTTGGCTCAAGCTTGTCTTGCATACACACGGTCACACAAAGTTGGTTGGAAATTCCGAACGTCAAGAATGCGGTGACGTACAACACGTACGAGTAGCCAAGAAAAATGCCAAGTTCAATAGCCAGTGCTGCTCTTCTGCTTGATTCCAAACATGCGTCGAATTTTGGGCGTTGGAATTGTGTACGGATTTTGTTGTCGGAAAATTTGAGAACCAGATCTCAAATTTTGTGTGACGGAAATTCCTATGGAAAATGTGTGATGGAGTCTACACACGGTCGGAATTTTCGACAACAAGGTCCTATCACACATTTTCCATCGGAAAATCCTATTGTGTGTACATGGCATTATTGTATCAGCATCACTAACAGTGAGCTTCTGAAGGCTCATTCATTCAGCCATTTGGGACAGCGCAATTCATTGCATAACAGCTTGCATAGATGTGAGATATCCTTATTATGATAATTATATTATTATAGTATGATACATAAACTGCATATTGCAGCAACATTTGTGATTTTTAGGCCTCATGCACACTGTGCTCTGGACTTTATACACCTTTAGGCGTGTCAAACATTTTTTATGCTGCTCCTAAACGCGCTGGCTGTTTTTTTTCTGCCTATAAATGCCCCTGTCTCTATACACCTCTAAATGCCCATGTGCGCATGGAGGCAAGTAAAAAAACATGTCAAAGGCTCAGTTTTAACACTCAATGTACATGAGGCCTTAGCTGGAACAGAAGCTGAATGAAAAGCTCAGATTCGTCTTTATCTGATTTTATGATCACACAGAACATCAAATGGACATGTTTAATAAAAGAAATCCCTTCAAAGTTAAATAAAAAATGCAGCTGCATTGCGAACACTAAGCACTATAGAGGTCAGGAAGACATTAATAAAACATTGCATTTATGTGAAAATTCCATTAAAATAATGTTTTATTTAAGTATTCTTCTAAAGATGCATTTCCATTCCTGAAGAGATACTTTTGTGCTGTGTCAGCAGCAGGGCTGTTTTCTCCCGTCCCTTGGGCACCGTCATACACAAGTAGACCTGCTAAAATAAGGAAGAACATACCTAAAGATTGGGGACCCAATCTCATCCACTGAAAGTGTCAGTTATAGTAATTGAATAATAAATAAAATAATAAAATCACATATAAAAAAAACTAGGGTTGTGGAAATGAAAGATCCATTCCTTGATTAATCGTTTATTTTTTTTGATCAATCAAAAATCTTTTGATCGGTATTCACCTCTCCGCCGGCTTCCGGGTCTTCAGGGAGTTCCGTCGGAGATCCGGTGACATCACGGACATCAATGTCACCGGACTCCTCCCCCTTCCCCAAGTGCCTCTGTCTGCTAACGAAGGGAAGGGGGAGGAGTCCGGTGACGTTAAAGTTCTGATTGAATGTAACGCGTACGGGGGAGGAGCTACGGATGGCGTCACCAGCTGCTGCCCTACAGAACTAACACGATTGTCGGCTTTACATGCTGTGTTTTTTTCATCTTTATGTGAGTAGTTTGAACACAAAAATGTAATCTTATACTTAAGCGGTGAGCACTTAGATCTTTTCTTTCTATCCATGACATGGCGTCCTTGCTGAGATCTAAGGAGACGTGAGAGAAGTTCATGCCATAAGTTGAGAGTGATTAGTTAGACCGGAGGTGGAGGGATTGTCACGCTACTGTGGAAAAAAGGACAAGTGGAAACCACATTTGCAGCCCTGAAAGGTTACAGTCCCAGCTTCACCATCTGCAGGATACAGTGCCTTGGACACATTTGTTTATGCTGTTTGCCTTACAGAAGTAAGGTAAGGAGCCACTGCACCTGTTGTTTGCGGGCACTCTGAAGATACAAGACCACCCAATCACTTATCTGAGTCACTCAGTCAAAAATCATTCACTGGCTTTATTTCATTCTGATTTGCAGTGGTACTGTATGTTTATTTCCAGCAAACTGGACAGCAGTGTTGATTCACATCCACGTCACTTATGCACTTTATGTTTATGTTAGCACAGTGGATTCAATTTATTTGTTTATTTCCAGCAAACTGGACAGCAGTGTTGATTCACATCTATGTCACTTATGCACTTTCACTTATTTATGACAGCACAGTGGATTCTATCTATTTTTTTTTGCAATTTATTAGATTTATTTTAGTTATTTTAGCACTGCAATTTTGCTTTTAATTTTTATTGTGGAAATTGTAATATTTATTGTGGACATATTCACATATTTGGCACTTTTGCACTTAGCGCTTTGCATATTTGGAGCGCAACACCATATATTGATTTTCTTTCATTTATTTATGGGTGGGGTTTGCACCCCTGTTGGTGGTTTGTTGCAACCAATTTTTTATTTTTTTTTTAGATTTTCCTATTTTTTTCCATATCCCAGTAGCACGAAATACCTACTAGTCTAGTTTTATTGGACAGCTTGGGCCAATGGTACTTTACTCTGATTTCACTACTGTTTGTTTTGAAACTTCAGCAAGTCAGATAGAGTCCATCCTACTTTCAGGCTGGAGGACATCCAGCAACATCAAGCCCTATCCTTGCCAGTCTTACTATCATTTGCCCACCCCTTTCATTCATTACATTTACGTTTTTTTTTCAGTCACTGAGGCTCAGCATTATATGTGGGTGTTACCTAGGGTGGTGTGCATGCAAAAGTAGTCTGCCTAGGAACACACACTCCTCCAGACTGACATCCAGCCATCAAGCCACATTGACAATTTCTTGTGAAAGGTACCAATATTTTAACAAATGGGAACAGAAAGAACTCCCAAGTATATATGATAATACATAACTGAGCATGCCATCATTGGCTGTTTCTAAGCCCAGATAAAATCAAACGTGTCTTTTATAATGTTCTATTTTTTTAATCGCTATAGGATTGAAGTTCTAGAATAGCAAATGGACCTATACAAGCTGACCACCTTTACATAATTAACCCGGATAACCCTTTCATATAGGTGTATATTAGTGACGGATTAATAGAAATTAAATTAGGTTAATGATTAGTAATTTCATAATACTGTATAGAACTTATAATATGTATACTGTGCATCTATGCAACACTGTAGATAGTATTGTTATCACTGTTTTTTTGAATTTTGAATACTGTTTTTACTTAAAGTTAATTTTCAATGTAGTTTCTAAGGGTCAGTTGTTTATAGAGTACCTAAAATTAACCTGTGTTTTGTCCATCCAGTGGAGTAGAGTACCTCAACTAAGAATCATGTTCCAAGTGGCACTCTTGTGACCTCCCATTTTTTACACATTCTCAGTCAATGGACATTCTGTGTGTTCTGTAAAGCCATGCTCACAGACTGTATAGGGATGAGTCGAAAACACCTCAGTGCATTTAGCGAAGGTTCAGCCAAGCATATAAAGAGTCCGGATGCTGAATCTGAACCGCACTGATATCAAAGGGAGTTAAAACTTGTATCCCCAGCCATGTAAATGAATGGGGTCAGTGACATCACTGGTTGTTAAAGACTTGGCAGAGCCTGTTGGCTACATCAATTGAAGTTCAGAGGGCTACAGGGGTGAAGTTGTGACTACCTAAAGTCTGGAGGAAGCTAGCGAGTTGAGCTTTCTAAATTCCTACAACTGTTATATGAATTAAGCTACTAGTGGGTTAAAACCCAACTCCCTCCCCACCTCTCCCTGCCACCCCCTCTAACTAACCTGCCAGTATGAAAAAAAAACTATCCAAATGCCCATTTTACTGCATACTTGAGGTGGACACTTCCAGCGGCCGGCTCCAGAGGCAGGAGAATGCATTAAAGAGCAGTGAGGGGACCTGTGCCCAAGTAGATAATTAGCAGGGGAAAATACCTGGACCCTGGGGCATGGAATTAGCTTGGCACTTAGAGGAAACTGTGACTGTGATCTATTACACTGCAGGATGGCTTAGGAGGAAGTGTTCGGAATCAAGACTCGTGCTTACCCATGTGATCTGGTTTTGATAGCCCATTCAGTTAAATAAGGCTGCAAAATGCAGGAGGATGAACAAAAGGTAGTGCAAGCCTACTTTTTTCAGATTGCAGATCTGTTGTGCATGTGTGTGTGTGTGTGTGTGTGTGTTTAAGAAACATTAAATGATAGGCTTCTTTGGAGGCAGGAACTCATATAAGGAAAACATTAGTATATGTGTTGACGACAATATACATTAAATACAATAAGTGAAATAAATGTTAATTTCACATCAAAGATCCATGTGTTTATGTTTTCTAAAGCTGAAATTGGTTGGCTCTTCCCCATGGAACCTTTTGGTATTTTACTTCACTCCAGAAAGGGGTTTAAGCCATAAAATGTTCTCCAGCAGACTAATTACCGAACTGTGGGATTTCAAGCTCTAATTATTATTATTATTATTCAGGATTTCTATAGCGCCAAGAGTTTACGCAGCACTTTACAATATAAACAGGAGACAATAGAGTTATGATACAATAAAATACCAGAGGATTAAGAGGGCCCTGCTCAGAAGAGCTTACAATCTAATAGGGTGGGGCAGGTGGTACAAAAGGTTGTAACTGTGGGGAATGAGCCTATGAGAGTGGTAAAAGGTTAGCTGGAGGCATATACTAATAAGTATATGGTTGTTATTACAAGACATTTCAAGCAGAATCACTCCAAGTCTCCCGTGCATAACCTCTCGGATCAACCCCCACACTCAACAATTCCATTTATATTAATATTCATTTATTTTTAAACCACTGACTTTTGCACATTCCTGTTGGCAACACCCCTCTGCCACGTTTTATCCAGGGACTGTGCAGAAGCCTGTGGCTTAGAAAAACCTAAACGATGGACCTCATCAGAGTGTTTTGTACTAAAGTATATAGTTATGCTTTAGAAATGGAGGCAATTGTATGAAAGGGCACTGCATGGCAAAATCCCATTCTGAGCTGTTGTGTTAGATGTAATTATAATAAGTGATAGCAAAAAAAAAAAAAAACTATTTGTGCCGTATTTGTCCTAATGTTTTAGAGGAAATCAGATACAAGGTAAAGAAGAAAACCCATTTAGGCATCATTAAATATGCCATGAAAACCAGCATCATTCACCAGGGTATCGGAAACAGTAATACAAGAGTCGTCATGCTGCAAGTGTGAAGGGTGCCACCTTAATAACAAACTGTCAAGGTCAAAAACAATAGTATTGATGAAAAAAGCCAACAAAGATTGACAAGATTCATGCAGAGTAACAGATGGTCTACAGGCAAACAAATATCATCTGTATACAACGGTGGTGATATTAGGTCATATATCAGAATGCAGGACCCATTTTAGCTTGTCACAGATGGTATATAACATCTGACAGCCCCACTCCCGGTATTGAAAAATGACAATGAGGAGACAGTTTTCTAAGGAACAGAAATACCCCTAAGGTGAGTTGGAGGGGAAAGCAGTCTGAACTTATAGACCTTAGCATGTGCACATTAGGTTTCCCTTGTATAGTATAGGGTACATTATACTTATACAGAGAGCATAATGCATCATATGTTTACACATGGCTGAGTGTGCCGTAAGGTACTAGGTGCTAAGCCGACAACCAGGGTATGAAAAGGCTCATTTTAAAACAGTTTTTTTTTAACCTGTCTGCTCAGCCCAGGACCCTTAGGGGCATTTAAACAATGTTTCCAGTGAAAATACATGTACATTCGTTCTGTGTTAATGGGGCAAAAAAAAAAAAAAAAGTTAGTCTATTTCCTATGCTAGACGAACATTACTCATTGGTTTAAAGCAGAAAATACTATATTTGGCCATGAGATGGTGCTATGTATTATAAGAATTTCCTATAATACTTGGCCATCTAGTGCCCAAATGCTGTATTTATAATTTATTACTCTCACTTTATTGAAATATACAAGTCACAGGTTTTGCTAGCATGACTGTCATAAATTGATGAACCCCTCTGTGCCACTTGATGTTAAGTTCTATCCCTCACAAGGAGTGGAGTATTCACCAGGGACCACAGCAAGAATGCTTTGGTTTTGTTGTGGACCATTGTTGGTGTCAGTGGGAGAAATGGTGTGTTGATATCGGTTGGTAGAATAGTGTCTCATATCAGTGGGAAAAATAGTGCCAGATAAAGGTAAGCCAAGGGCCGCATCTGGCCCCTGGGCTGCAGTTTGGAGACCACTGCACTAGACTATTCCTGTGTATTGTTTGGACTGCAGTTGTACTCATCTCATCTGTGTTTATCCTGATCATTAATCTGTTACCTCTGCTATTGCCTGTTGTTTCTGCTGGCCTTATGGTCTTAGGGCTTGCACCGGTCTGGCCTGTTGTCAGCTGTTGCCTCAGGCAACAAAGAGGGTCTAGTATACAGAACTCTGTGACAGGCTATGGGGCAAAACAAGACTGGAAACCCAATCTGTAGATGTAACATGTTTTCCTGTTAGATTCTGATGAAAAATTGAATCTTTGCCCATCTTTATCTACATCTACCTTTATAAAACATGTATGAAAAACACATAGTAATGTATTTTCAGACACTTAGCAGTGAACAGACTTACGTGTGTGATATTGATTGCATATGTTTCTCTACTGAATATGTTTTTCTAGAGAGCTAAAAATTGACACAAGCTCTGCTAGCTGTTACAAGCCATAACCATCAAGGTATGCATATTAAGAAGCACAACTATGTGATGTAATATATTCCATCTTTGATAAGTAGTGGAATGTCAGTACATCAATCTGGGCTTTTGCTGCATTTGATTAAAGGTAAGGCATGTCAACTCACCATTTATTAAGCATAGCCAGGGCTAGACAGGTTTCTGTTAAAGCTGAACTCCAAGCAAAAAGCTAAAATCACAAATGAAATACACACAATGGAGCTACTTAACCTCCAGCCAGCAACCCTAGGTGGTTTACACCATTTTCTCAGTTACAGTTAATAAGTACAGGGGCGTTACCTCCTAACCCCAGAGAAAGAGAGTAGGATGCATCTGCATGGTGGACCTGTCCTGTATGGATGTAGTGGGGTCATAAACTAAATGGTAATCACACAACTGAAAATGGCACTACGTTAGCTCTTCAAAGAGTAGAAGCAACTCTAGTAGGAAAGGAGAAGAACAAAGAAGGTGCATCTAAGTGCAAGAATGCCAGCAGTTTATTAAAAACACAGTTTAAAAACACTTACAAGAAGTGGGCGTTTAGTAGGCTCATCATATCCTGGCAGTGCTCCTGTCAATTTCTCTCCATCTCCCTGTGCTGGCCAGCAGCTGTAAAGGAGGCTAGGATTGCCACGACAAGATGGCTGCCGCTCTTCTGGGACCACAGTGGAATGCACGCGCCAGAAGTGACAGCAGGAAGGGGACGTTGACGCGTTTTCAGAGCATGCAAACAAGGCTCCTTCTTCAAAACCTGATCCCCAGTGCAGAAAGCCAGTATTAATAGGGAAGATGGGGCAGGAGTGGGCGGACCAAATAAGAAAATCTTAGCAAGAGGTGGGCGGCACAGGTGTACGGATGGACAAGGACAGTGTGCACCACTGTATTTAAAGCTGCAATAATGGTGAACAGACCTAAATAGCATTTTGACAAAAAGCTGTCAATTATGTCAACAAGAAATATATATTCGCCATGGACCTGTACGGCTTTATACACAACATTCATAATATCTACATAAAGGTGGAAGTTAAATACGGGCAGAAGAAAAGCTAATTTTTTTTAAATTGTACACCAAATTCTATACAAAGAAATGTAATAAATTATTGCAATAAGAATGTTGGTATGAACCTTTATCAGTTAATAAAGAATATATAAAAATAAAACAAAAAATGACTGTATATACAGTGTATATATATATATATATATATATATATATATATATATATATATATATATATACTATATACTATATTACCAAAAGTATTTCGGACGCCTGCACATGAACATTAATGGCAACCCAGTCTTAGTCCGTAGGGTTCAATATTTAGGTGGCCCACCCTTTGCAGCTATATGAGCTTCACAAGGTTTAGGAGTGTGTCTATGGGAATGTTTGACAATTCTTCCAGAAGCGCATTTGTGAGGTCAGGCACTGATGTGGATGAGAAGGCTCTAATTCATCCCAAAGGTGTTCTATCTGGTTGAGGTCAGGACCCTGTGCAGACCAGTCAAGTTCCTCCACCCGAAACTCGCTCATCCATGTCTTTATAGACTTTGCTTTGTGCACTTGGGCACAGTCATGTTGGAACAGGAAGGGGCCATCCCCAAACTGTTCCCACAAAGTTGGGAGCATGAAATTGTCATAAATGTCTTGCATGCTGACACCTTAAGAGTTGCCTTAACTGGAACTAAGGGGCCAAGCCAAACCCCCTTAAAAACAACCCCACACCATAACCCCCTCCACCAAATTCTTTGAACCAGTGCACAAAGCAAGGTCCATAAAGACATGGATGAGTGAGTTTGGGGTGGAGGAACTTGACTTGAGTCCTGACCTCAACCAGATAGAACCCCTGTGGGATGAATTAGAGTGGAGACAAGCCAGGAATTCTCATCCAACATCAGTGCCTGACCTTACAAATGCACTTCTGGAAGAATGGTCAAACTTTCCCATAGAGACAATCCTAAACCTTATGTAATGCCTTCCCATAAGAGTTGAAGCTGTTATAGCTGCAAACGGTGTACCAACTCAATATTGAACCCTAGGGACTAAGTCTGGGATGACATTAAAGTTCATGTACATGTAAAGGCAGGTGTCCCAATAACATAAAAAAGGTGACAGTTCAAAGTACATGGTTAAATAATACTCCTATATTGAAGGATATGAAAGGGGGGGGGGCATGATCTACACATAAACTTAACACAGCTTATACGGGGAGAACACACTAAGGCCCCTTTCACACGGACGATCCATTCAGGTCTGCCTGTCAGTTTTTTAGGCGGACCTGAACGGACGCTCCATAGACCCCTATGGAGGGACGGATTTCAGCGGTGACATGTCCGCGGACATCCGACCCGCTCCGATCCGAAAAAGTGTGACGGAGGAAAACCCAATTTTTCCATCCATCTGCGGATCGGATCGGGTGACGACAAACTCTATGGTCCGTCGTCATCCGATCCCCCATACGGGAGAGCGGCGCTCTGACAGGTCCGTCCCTGCACAGAGTGCAGAGACAGACCTGTCATCTTCCTGCTCAGCGGGGGATTGACGGATCGATCCCCCGCTGTGCAGAGCGGGCTTCGTACACGGACACGTCCGTGTGAAAGAGCCCTTATTGTGGATATCTACAAGGAAAAAGTACCAACCAATCCTATTTTAATACTATGTTGTGTATCAGTGATTAGGTTAGAAGCATGAAAAAAAGTTGAAATAACAGGTTAGTAAAGGACTATAATAGAAAAACTCATGTAACAAAAATATGTTTAGTGAAAATCTATAGTATAGTGCTAATCTTAAGTTCTTCAGTTAAACACCCTGGGGACAGAACATCCAGAGCATAAATCCAATAGGTCTCCCTTTGGCAGAGACATTGGAATCTCTCTGCCGCAGGGAGGTTTTTGGGAATGGCTACAATTACCCAGACTTAAAGACCTTCCATGAATTTCCTCGGAATCCATGAAAGGACTTTGAGCCTGGGTGATTGAAGCCATTCCCTAGAACCCCTCTGCGGCAGAAAAAAAAACCATAATGTCTAAAAAAAAGACAGTGCAAACACACTGCAAATGGGACAAAAACACACTGCAAATGCCCCACAAATGTAGTGCAAATGCATGTAAACATGCATGTATGAGAGCACAGTGAATGTGGAATTGTGGTGTAAACAAGCCACAAAATAACACTGAAGGCCCATTTAAACCATAAACTGTGCTCTCTGCAATACTTTGAACTATGCCTATAGGATAACCTGAATTTTGGACTGTCTATGACAGCTCTCAAAATTTCCGGCTGCATTAATGGGCACACTAATAGGCACTGATCCGGCTGCATTGATGGGCACTGATGAGGCTGCAGTGATGGGCACTGATGAGGCTGCGCTGATGGGAACTAATCAGGCTACATTGATGGGCACTGGTGAGGCTGCATTGATGGGCATTGATGAGGCTGCGCTTATCAGCACCGATCAGGCTGCATTAATGGGCACTGATGAGGCTGCATTGATGGGCACTGGTGACAATGCGCTGATGGGCACTGATCAGGCTGCATTGATGGGCACTGGTGGGGCTGCACTGATGGGCACTGATTGGGCTGCATTGATGGGCACTGGTGAGGCTTCATTGATGGGCAATAATGAGGCTGCATTGATGGGCACTGGTGAGGCTGCATTGCTGGGTACTGGTGAGGTTGCATTGATAGACTCTGGTGAGGCTGCACTGATGAGGCTACATTGATGGGCACTGATAGGCTGTATTGATGGGCACTGATAGGCTGCATTGATTGGCACTGATGAGGCTGCACTGATGGGCATTGATAAAGTTGTTTTTTGTAGCTTAATTCTGCATAAAACATTTAACAGTGTCCTTTCATGAGATAATTTATGAGGACGTATTTAGGGGCAAAATTAGGAGCTGGACAGGGTAGGGGTTGGGTGGGGCAACTGGTGGCGAGTAACTCTTAAGGCCCAGCTAGTAGCTCAGAACTTCAAATTTTGATGAATGAAGTTGGACTGCAGTCAAAAAATGCACCCCACTGCATCTGGTGTGAATGGGCCCTGAGAGGACCTTCTGCACAGCTCTAATGTTTCCAGGAGTGTTATCAGTTCACTTACTTTGTTGCCTAGAAGGCTATTCTTAAAAACAAGATCCAGTGTTAACACTGAACCAAGGGATCAGTTCCACAATTAAAAGTGTGCTGATCTATAAAAGAGCAATTACCCTCTAAATGCCTCATAATTGTATACTCTATTTTAAACTTCAGTTACATAGTGAAGCACGTCTCCTTACAGATTATTCCTGATTAAGGATGAGCCCGGTGTTCGATTCGAACCCATGTTCGAATCGAGCACCGGGTGTTCGCTCGCTCGGCGAGCCCAGAACTATTGGGGCCGCTCGCATCAAATTCGTGTAACGGAAGAAGATGCCGGACGAGAAGGACGAGAAGACCAGCGCAAGAAGAAGCGGATCGGAGGAAGAAGAAAATGGAAGAAGAAGATGGAAGAAGATGAAGGAAGGAGAAGATGAAGAAACCGAAGGATGAAGAAAGAAGAAAGAAGATTTTAATAAAGGAATTGTCAAAGACTGTCTCCTGTCATTTTTACAATTTTTGCCACTTTTTTGGTGAAATGGTAGGGGTACTTTTGTACCCCCTTACCATTTCACACAGGGGGGGGCCGGGATCTGGGGGTCCCCTTGTTAAAGGGGCTTCCAGATTCCGATAAGCCCCCCGCCCGCAGACCCCCACAACCACCGGGCACGGTTGTGGGGAAGAGGCCCTTGTCCTCATCAACATGGGGACAAGGTGCTTTGGGGGTCTTAGACCCCCAAAGCATCCTCCCAATGTTGAGGGCATGTGGCCTGGTACGGTTCAGGCGAGAGGGGAGGCCGCTCTCGTCCCCCCCTCTTTTCCTGCGGCCTGCTAGGTTGCGTGCTCGGATAAGGGTCTGGTATGGATTTTGAGGGGGACCCCACGCCATTTTTTTTGGCTAGGGTTCCCCTTAAAATCCATACCAGACCTCAAGGGTCTGGTATGGATTTTGAGGGGGACCCTACGCCATTTTTTTTTTTTTTTTTTTTTGGCTGGGGTTTCCCTTAATATCCATCCCAGACCTGAAGGGCCTGGTTATTGAATTTGGGGGGACCCCTACGCTTTTTTTTTTTCATTTTTTTTATTTTTTATCAATGACTTTTTTTTATGAATGAGTTTCAATGAATCACTGTTCTCTGTGTTACGGGAGCCGTGAATTAACATTAGCCGCGAGTGATTTTAAATAGCTTTTTTACTTTCAAAAATGACACTTTGCGCAGAGACAGTTCTAAACACGGGAAACATGCGCCCCTTTACAGGCATACTATAGACACCCCCCAGGTACGAAATTTAAAGGAATATTACACTTTTATTGTTTCAATTTAAGCATTATTAAAATCACTGCTCCTGAAAAAACGGCCGTTTAAAAAAAAAAAAAAATTTGCATTGATACATGTCCCCTGGGGCAGGACCCAGGTCCCCAAACACTTTTTATGACATTAACATGCATATTAGCCTTTAAAATGAGCACTTTTAATTTCGAACGTTCGCATCCATTATAACTAATAGGGTTCTAAAGCTCGCACGGACTTTAGGTCCGTTCGCGGGTTCTGGTGCGAGCCGAACAGGGGGTGTTCGGCTCATCCCTATTCCTGATACAGTTTCTCTCAGCAAAAGAGCTTGAAAAAAATGACTGCGGACTTAACATCCAAAATCTTCAGATTATGAATTGAAGCTAAAATAACAGGGATAATGCTTTCTGCTAGTAACAGATAAGACTTTTTTTTTTTTTTTAAAGTGTTATATTCTATCCACTAAAAAGGTTCTGGAGCTGAATGTAGGCCTGCAAATCAATTCTGCAAGCCACGCCATTCATCAGCAACCCTGACTGTGCCTTGGCATTCTCCCATATCACTGTGCATTCATTAGATGCTATACACTGCTGTATATATGATATATTGTGGAAAAACTAACTGCAGCATAATAGAGGTTTTCAGGGATCATTTGCCACTGTTTCTACATACATGAGGGCCTTCCACAGACAGGGAAGACTTGTGACTTAGAGCAATGCAGCATGGAATTGCATAACAATTATCTGATAGAGAATACATTGTATATGGTCTTTGTTCTGCCGTAGTAACGTGCAACACCAAAAAAAACATAAAATCCAGGAATACATAAAGTATTTTAGCTGTAATATGCAATACACATCAGTCAATGACTCAACCTGAGTTGGGATATGGAATGGACTTTTGTGGAAATTGTAATGCTTTAAAATCGTTCAGATACTATGATTGCAATAAATTGTCCTAAAAATACTATCAGAGACAAAGGTGGGTTGGTATATAGGGTACCACATCTACATACTGTATAAAGGGAAAAGACAAAGATAAAAAGCAGACTTATTAAGTAGTCAGAAGAAACATTTCATAAAGCTATAAAATCATTGATCTTATTAGTAGCACATTAAAAGGCCTTTTCACAATACATGTGTGATATATTCATCAGTGTAATTAAATTTTTCTCAAAGAGTTATCTATTTGCTAGATAGAAAGTGGAATGGAGATATTTCATCTTCCTAATTGAGGCTATTCTAGAGTAAATGTACAAAGTTATATCAATATGACAATTATACCCATTTAAGTAATGAATATGCATTGTTTTATAATTTCATACATACATTTATGGTTGTGGTCTCTTTAATATGATGCTCTTCTGGAGCAGTGAATTTTTTTCAAATTTTTATCTCAAAAGTAAACTATAGTCTTGCCTGGAGGTGCCACCATATTCCTTCCTGAATGACTTAAGAGCCCATGAATCAGTGGTTAACATACAAATGGTGACCTTTTTCTCCAAAGTCAACACAACAAGCACACTTTCTTACCCCTCTGGCCAACAACACAGGGACTTGCCAGAAATCCAAGCTCTGAATTGGAAACTTCCATTTCTGAATCCTATTGTGAAATACATGTATTGTGATAGCTGCATGTGGTTACACATGTATTGATAATTGTAGGTGTAATTTCATTTCTACGGTAATTTATATTTTTACCCCAGCCCAGCTAAATTGTCTGGCAAAAGTTTTAACCTAAAAGGGTTACGCTACTATATGAAATATACATTAGTAAATAATAAAAACATATACACTCTCCCCAATTGAAGGGTAAAAACAAACAAGAAAAGCCCATGTGCAAATGAAGAAATGGCGGACAGGAACAACCACAATCCTCTTCTTAAGTGTTCATAAACTTGTGCTTTCTGAGTATCCATCACCTTTGGAATAATGAAAACCGTGACACCACCACCTCTTATGGAATGAATGCAGGCTTACCAGATATATAAGACCCTCTAATTGAAGAAAGGTCAACAGAGCTTGTGACCGAATCACCAAATGTCTGTCATAAGTGACAGTTCAGTTCAGACTTCTGGGACAAACCAGAGGTGATTTTTTTATTTATATGGTTTAGAGTGGAATAGAATTATGATTATTATCAACTATCACCCTGAGTACCTCCTGCTTCTGACTATTAATGTTATACATGATTTATATAACACCAACAGTTTGCACAGTGCTTTTAACACCTTCCCACCTGACCTATAGAAGATTGTTGGCCAGGAGGGCCTTTCGTCCTTCTGAATGGACGTCATATGATGTCCTCCCAGAAGGGGCCATACATTGACGTGATCTGTCACCGACACAGCCGATGACTGATCACTATACCGGCCCACTGCTAGTATCATGAGGTTGCTGTGACCAATCACAGCAGATCTCATGACAATTGTAAACAACGGATGGCTTTCTCTCATGCCTTCTATTGTATACAAGTGTGTTTCTTGCTGTGACTAGTCACAGTGATCACATGGTACAGACATGGCCAATCACAGCCCTTCTATACCATGTGATTGGCTTTGGCCAATCCCAGCTAATCACAACAAAAGCTGCTGAATGAATCAGTTTAATTCAGTAAAAAAAGGTGCTCATACAAATTAAATTCATTGTAAAAGCAATCATAATGTGCAAAAAAAATCCTGACCACTTCCCCAGAGTAGTACAGTGTTACTGCGGTAACACTGTAGTGCCCTGGTAATTTTATACATACTGTCAACAGTCAGTGTCCCTGATCACTAATCATGCCAGTTATATGATAACGTTGTACCGCACTGGTGACAGTGGGTAAAAAAAAAAAATGTGCTTTTTTTTTTTAAAGTTCTTAATTTTCAAAACAAATTGTGACAAAAAATGTACAACTTTTTATGCCATTCCTCTGACTAAATAACTTGAACTGTCTACTTTCCAAACATAGGTCATTTGGGGGTATTTGTACTGGCCTGGCATTTTTGGGCCTCAAGAAATTAGATTACATACTTTGTGGACTCTATACCTTTCCTACAGGCTAAATAATGTACACAATGATTTGGGTTATTTTCACTTAGGAAATGTAGCAGAATGAATTTTGACTTAAATTTATGAAGAGAGATTATTTATTTGCAAAATGTTATCACAGAAATTAAGAAAAACCTGTTTTTATTTTTTCAAAATTTTTGTTTATGTAGCAAAAAAATTGAAAACCCATTGGTGATTAAATACCACCAAAAGAAAACTCTATTTGTGTAAAAAAAAAATGTAAAAAACAAATATGGGTACAGTGTTGCGTGACTGTACAATTGTCATTCAAAGTGTGACAGCGATGAAAACTGAAAATTGGCCTGGGGCAAAATGAGTAGGCTTAAGGAAAATGTTTAGGCATAATAAAATACCTAAGACCCCTTTCACACTGAGGCGTTTTTCAGGTGCTTTCAAGCTAAAAAAAGCACCTAAAAAGCTCACGAAAACCTATTTCCATTAAAATCAATAAATGCTTTCACACTGGGGCAGTGCACGGGCAGGGCATTGAAAAAATGCCCCTCTCCATTGAAATGAATGGAAAGCCATTCAAAAGCACCTAAAAAGCTCTTTAAAAGCACCTGAGAAAGGTCTTCAAAAGTGCTTAGTGTTTTACTGCCAGTTTAGAAGCACCTCCCTGTGAAAGGGGCCTTGTTCTATAAATAATACCCCTTATCATACTTACTACTCCTTACCACAGCAATTTCTGTGAACATTACTAGGTGGGAATCAAAGTAGATGACTCCACTATCAGTAATGGACATCAGCTTTTTTACTCACCTGTTTCAAAAACAGAAATGGCTATTTAGTGCTGGGTATCACACAACCAGAAGTATATGTTATCTGTTAGAATTTCTGTGATTTTTCAGACTTACATCAGTTTTCTTGTTGGAACATCTCTCAAACAAATGCCATTGGAACAATGTTTGCATGTGACTAATTTTGCTGTCTTTTAATACAATGGGGAAATAGGTACTAATGGGAATCTGGACAATGTACATAGTTTTTAGCAATGGAGTTTTTTTTAAACATTGGACCCAAAGCTATGTCAATAAGGAATAAAAGAGAAGTATGGGCAGAAATTCTCTTGTGGGTCACAGGAGTGCACTTAATTTTGTTCTTCTGTGACCCAGAATCAGCTAACAAAAATTAAAGCTCAATGTCAGTTGACGTCACAGAGTCGCTCCAGGCTCTAGAAGGATCCAGACCATATTGTCAGAAAGCGCAGCATGACTTGCGTGTTCGCAGTCCTTACTTGCAATCTGCACCCGAAGCTGATGGATGAATCAGCTTGGGGTGCTGACATAGCAGGATCCCTGGACAGGTAAGTGTCCTTATATTAAATGTTAGCAGCTACAGTATTTTTTTATACAGACTGAAGCTCTGCTTTAACTTCTAGAGTTCAGCTTCAACATGTTAAGCATATATGAGATTTCATTGATTAGTTTTAGACCTACTTTTAAATGCAAGACCCATAGTGCACATTAATGTGTGTTGCATTGAAGGGATTGTAAACCACCACCTTGTAAAACAACACATTCAGTTTAAAATATAAATGAAAGGCAAAACATTAGTGCATAGATATTAAAACATTATAAACACCCCCCCCCCCCTTTTTTTTTTATAAGCGATCACATTCCCTCATTCCCATTCTCAGCTTCAAAAGAGCTGAGGAAGGAAAAGCAGCAGCACACTGATCTTCTGAGTAAAAGGCTGTGGGGTGGGTGTCAGGACAAGTCTAATCATTGGAGAAGAGCAGGCTGAGTTCCCAGCATAGCTAGAGATCTGAACATGCTGTGCTCTCCTGCTTAGTGTGGTTAGTTTTTAATAGGAGAGCAGAGGCACTGGCAGGAACATCTGGGAATTCACTCAAAGGAAGCAATAGAACAGGATGCTTTCTCATACAAGTACATGGTACAGCAGCCACATATCAGGAATATGAAATGTTGGGTTTACCGTTTACATACTCTCTAAGGCAGCCCGTTTATCTGCATTTACCAAAACAATTGCAGGCATGCAATATTTTTTTGAGTGCAGCGCCTTACAAAATAAATGACACTGCATTATCCAAACTTGTGAAATACGCATTACGGCATTACCGCAACACGATGGCATGAATGACTCTAAAACAAAATTCATTATTTTCAGGGGACCAGAATTCCTCTATTTGGTAGTGACTTACAATTTTCTTGCTGCTCTCTGCACTATCCTAATGAATGGTAAATGGATCATGATAAGCATAGCGTGCACAGCGGGTGTGTTTGGGCACACTCTAATCACCCCGCATGGCAGATTCCCCCTTATGATGTTTCACCAAAGCCCCCCCTCTCCTAAAAAAAAAATGTAAAAGCAATATAAAAATAAAATTGTAAAACAAATAATATAAAAATTTAATTGTAAAAAATAATAGAAACATTAAATAATAAAAATAAATAACTACTGACTGCCCACTGCCCTACTGACACAGTTTTTTGCATTTATTTATAAGAGTGTGTATATATATATATATATATATATATATATATATATATATATATATATATGTATATATATATATATATATATATATATATGTGTATATATATATATATATATATATATATATATATATATATATATATATATATATATATATGTGTATGTGTATATATATATATATATATATATATATATATATATATATATATATATATATAATATATATTACACATACATACGCAGGGCAACCATCAGAAATTTTACCCCTTTACACAGCTTTAGGCCTGGGCCCCCCGGGGCCAGACCCCTAACATTCTCCACTGGTCGTGCCACCGAATCCGCCCACAAGCCATCCCCCAGTCTTTCAGTGGACCCACTTTTATTTTAACACTCTTACACCTTTGGAAAGTGGAGGGATGGATGGTTCTTGGCGTGGGTGATAATGCGTTGTGGAGACTGGAGGGATGGATGGTCCTGGGCGTGGTTGGGGATGCGTTGTGGAGACTGGAGGGATGGAGTAGATGCTGGGTGGGGATGAAGATGATTGAGTTGCATTGTAATAATGGATGAGGATGTCTCTGGGTGGGGATGAGAGTTACAGTGAAGAAGCTCTCCAAAATGTAACTCTCATCTGCACCCAGTCATCCATTTTCACAATGCTACTGAATTATACCAGCTTGTCAGCCTTTAGGGAGTCCCATCCAAGAAGGAGATAAATAAAGTCCAATTAAAATCTACAGGCCGCACAGGGGGGGCAGAGGGCACAGTCAGCAGCACACATTACATTTTTTCGACTTACCCTCCATGCTGCACTCTCAGATCTATCTGCATGCACCTGTTATTGCTGTGTCCACGTGCACCGTGGACGAGCTGGTCACTCCCCCTGCCCCTGTGCCGGCCAATCACATTGCAAGCAAACCCAGCAGCAGCCAGAAAGCTCCGCCTCAGAAGGGAATGGATGAGGAGTAAGCAAGCGCTGGCCACGATCACCTGCTGCTGGGGATGTTCATTACTGTGTGCAGAATACTTACAAAATGCAGGGGGGGTTGCTGGGGTGACAGTGAAAGTGGGCGGCGGAGGCTTGTCTTATTTATGCTTCTCTGCAGCCGCGTGCAGATTAGCGGCGGAGCTGATACAAGATGAATTTCATGTTCTGCTGTAGGGGGGGGGGCAGGCCCTGGCCGGCCGGGCCCCTAGGGACACTGGGCCCAGTGCCGGGACAAGGTCATCCAGCACCCAGGGCAGAGATGCCAAACTGCGCCCCCCTTTCCCTTAGGGTTAGGGTCAGGGTGCCCCCCACCCCTGCAATAAACCATTGCACCAGGGGCAGCCGCCCCTCCTGCCCACCCCTTGTCCCAGCCCTGACTGGGCCCCTTACATGAGTACTGCCTGTACCCCCCTGATGGCGGCCCTGCTGATACATGCATACATAAACACACGTTTGAGCTATGGATTGCACACCCTAATTTAATAGGCTGGCACACCTATGAGGATAACATACAATACCTTATAACTTTTTTGGGGGTTTTACTCTCCTGGATAATATTAGAAATGATCGGATAGATAGAACATAGTAGAGCCAACCCCAGCAGTTTATGAGCACAGGCATCCAGGATGGAGATCGTCATTGATTTGCAGCTTCTGTAGGAATTGTAATGCAATGTGAATATAGCTCAGTACTGCAGAGGAAGGCTGCAGGGTTCTACCACAAACCTCCTTCTAAATGTATTCCAGCATGGAAGGATCGCACTGCCTCCTGACAGCAATGCTCTGAAACCCTGTGCTCACCCTTAAAGGGTGTTGCCTGCCTGTGCCGGGGTGCAGAGGGAGGGGGTCCTCGCCCACTGGCAGAGCACTAATGGGGAGGCACATCTTGCTGCGGGCGCCGGCTGGAGGGACCGGCAGCTCAGTGAGCAGAAACCCAAGACAGTGGCAGGATGACGTCAGCACAGCGCAGACTGGCAATAGGCTGCTGCCTCCCCAGCTGCCCGTCCGCTCATTCAGTGCCTTCTGCAGCCAGGAGCAAGCCAGCGGCGGGGATTCCAGCAGCAGCAGCAGCCGCATCAGCCAACCTACCTACAGGTAAGTGCCTGCAATGGGAAGATCATCGCCCTGAGCCCCCCTGTCCACAGCACACACCCCCTTTTGAAGCTTATCAGACACCTTCCATTCAGGTATGGATGGTAAATGCCAGAGCCATGGGTGCAGATCAGGTAAGAAAGGAGAAGGGTGACACTTATATATGTCTGCATCAATAGTAACTGCAGTCCCCAGTATTTCCTATTGTCCCAAGTTTGCACTGATGTGTCACCGTAGTGAATGGAGGGATGGGGGACATAGAATAAAGGCAGCCAGGTACTTGGCATCCGAATCAAGGCTTCCTAATGTACATCAGTGCATCAGATGTCCCATAATAAAGAGCTCCATGAGTGTTTAATTCAGCTGATTACAATTGTCGGTTTAAAAGATTAGGATGCAACAATGTATCAGTTAGTTATACCGGTGTTAAAGATACAGATACAACTATGTATGAGTTGGTTACAATTGTCGGTGCTACAGATTAGGAGGCAATAATGTATCAGTTGGTTACAATTGTCGGTGGCATAGATACAGATACAACAATGTGTCGGTTGCAATTGTCGGTGCTACAGATTAGGAGGCAATAATGTATCAGTTGGTTACAGTTGTCGGTGGCATAGATACAGATACAACAATGTGTCGGTTGCAATTGTCGGTGTTACAGATTACGATGCAGCAATGTTGGTTGCAGTTGCCGGTGTTAAAGGTACAGATACAACAATGTATCAGTTGGTTACAATTGCCGGTGTTACAGATACAACAATGCATCATTTGGATCCTAGAATCAGCCCCCCCACACACATATATTGCAGCTGGATTGTCAGTAGTAAACCTTATTTTTGTTTGGCAGGTTGATGTCTATGAAGACTTCCTTCTTCAGCCCTAGCAGTGTCACCACATCAGTCCAGATAAGAGGGAGGCGAGGTGTGCCTTCTTCCCCAAGCCGTCCCAATGAGTGCCAGGATCTCCAAGCAGCTGAGGCTCTCCATGCCCCCTTGCTTGCTGAACAGGACCTCTTCCTCCAACACCACCAGCTGTGTGACCGAAGTGGAGCCTTTGTTCCAGTCCTTCTCCTCCACTCTGGTCCTGATCGTCCTGGCCACTGTGATCTTCTGCCTGGTGGTTCTGTCCCTCAGCACTTTCCACCTGCACAAGAGCAAGATGAAGAAACGTAAAATCGAGAAAGCCCAGGAGGAATACGAGAGGGATCACTGCAGCCCCAAGGCAGAAAGGGGCAACAGACAGCCAAGTAAGGCTCAAGACCCCGGTGGCCATGACTCCCCCGACATCCAGAGAAGAGACCAGAGCCCCTTCAATCCGTATGCCAGGGTGACCGAGCAGCCTCAAAGGGAAGCTTCAATTTTGGACAATGCCAAGGAGGACTTGCTGCAATCGGTGGTCTTGTCATGATCTTGAGGGCACTAAGAGGCACTGTGTTGTACATATTTGGTGACACCGTCCCGGAAAAAAATAAAAATAATAATAATAATAATAATAATATCGATACAAAGCGCATGATTCCAAATCCATATTGCGTTACCATACAAGATGACAAAAAAATGGGGTTAGTCTTATATTTTTTTCTTTTCTGGAGACGAAAGGCGCACAATGAGACCAAAATACCATCTTGCTTAAGGAATCCCATCCTGCTGTATATAAGAGTCACCCAGGATACCGGTACCTCTCTGTATGAGCTATATGATATTCTATGTCATCCTATCAATACACACACAAACTGGACACAAAGGAAGACAGCAACCGTTGGGGAATCCTAGTGTTTAAGATGCATTGTGGAGGCTTTAACAATGGAGAGAACAACAAAACTCAGAACACAATAACACATAGAAAGCAAATAATGTCTACTTTATTTCTTATTTTCTAATATAACATTTGCCTTGTGGAGCTTTAAATCAAGTATTGGTAGGTAATCTCAAGCGCTGCACCGTTGCACTGTGTGTGGTGCTAAAGCCCAGCCGCACAGTTTACTGGGGAGCTGTCCACTGTGTGTGGTGCTGAGGACCAACCGCACAGTTTACTGGGGAGCTGTCCACTGTGTGTTGTGCTGAGGACCAACCGCACAGTCTAGTATTTGTTACAGTTAGTGGGGAGCTGTCCACTGTTACTGGTGCTGAAGCCCAGTCGCACAGTTCAATATTATTTAAGGTTAGTGGGGAGCTGTCCACTGTGTGTGGTGCTGAAGCCCAGTCGCACAGCTTAGTATTCCTTGCGGATAGTGGAGAGCTGTACACTGTGTTTAGTGCTGAAGCCCAGCCGCACAGTCCAGTATTCTTTGCAGTTAGTGGAGAGCTGTCCACTGTGTGTGATGCTGAAGCCCAGTCGCACAGTCCAATATTCTTTGCAGTTAGTGGGGAGCTGACCACTGTGTGTAGTGCTGAAGCCCAGCCGCACAGTCCAGTATTCTTTGCAGTTAGTGGAGAGCTGTCCACTGTGTGTGATGCTGAAGCCCAGCCGCACAGTCCAATATTCTTTACAGTTAGTGGGGAGCTGCCCACTGTGTGTGTGGTGCTGAAGCTCAGTCGCACAGCTTAGTATTCCTTGCGGATAGTGGAGAGCTGTCCACTGTGTGTAGTGCTGAAGCCCAGACGCACAGTCCAGTAGTCTTTGCAGTTAGTGGAAAGCTGTCCACTGTGTGTGGTGCTGAAGCCCAGACGCACAGTCCAGTATTCTTTGCAGTTAGTGGAGAGCTGTCCACTGTGTGTAGTGCTGAAGCCCAGCCGCACATTCTATTATCGCTTTTAGCTCTCTAAATAGGTTCTCTCTCCTTTTCTTCTCTTTTGCCTTTGACAAATGTCCTGTTTGCTTACCTCCTGTCTATGACCTGTACTTGTTGTACACAGAGATATTACAGTTTTTTTTTTGTACAAAGAAAATTATTAGGTGATGTGCAAGTGCAGTCCTGAAGTGCAGTTATGCAGTGACTAATCCCAAATATCGATATGATTTTCTTTGTTATGTTGAAAAACATGTGCCCTTATTTTACCTCCTATTGATACTGAGGCGAACATAGCTCTGTACTATGCACTCTTTAATGTATGCTTTTGTTTTACTGCTGCTGAGGGGGGTGGGCGGAGAGCAAACTCAATTCAGTGGCATGGATTAGCTTCTATTGTTACAGGAATAAATTTTATATATTAAGCTTACCCTGGCATCTTGATGTTTTCATGATTTTTTAATGACATGATAAAATAAGAGTAGGTGCATTGGCTGCCACTTTGTCCTTAATGTTGGGTACATTGCAGGATGGGTGTACACTGTATACAGTGGGAGGGGGGGGGGGCTACTAAAACTGGGTCAGCTGTGCATGACAACAAATCAGCTTCATCTTGTTTATTACAGGTACCTGTGTAGCGCCATCAATTTACGCAACGCTTTACATAGATATTTTATGTTCACATCAGTCCCTGCCCTCAAAGAGCTTACAATCTAATGTCCCTAACTCACATTCATTTATACATACACATATAGGGCCAATTAACCAACCAGCTTGTCTTTGGAGTGTGGGAGGGAACTGGAGGAAACCTACATAGGCACAGGGAGAACATGCAAACTCCAGGTAGTGACATGGTTGGGATTCAAACCAACAACCCTAGTGCTGCTAGGTGGAAGTGTTTACCACTGTGCTGCACCACACACGTATTAAATGTATATATATATATATATATATATATATATATATATATATATATATATATATATATATATATATATATATATATATATATATATATATATATATATATATATATATTCACAGTGCAGCAATAGTGTTAGTAATAAATTGGGAGGGAGGGAGGGTCACTTTAACATTGAAATATTTAAATATTTACAGGGCAGAGGATGGTTAACATTATCAATTTTAGATAATTGTAGTATATTTATAGAGCATAAATTACATAAAGGACCAGTAACACAAACAAATATTGTATTAAGATATCTGCACATATATGACCAATTTAGACAGGACCCAGATAACCTACCAGCATGTCTTTGGAGTGTGGGAGGAAATCAGAGTACCCAGAGAAAATCCATGCAGGCACAGGGAGAACATGCAAACTCCAGGCAGGTAGTGCCGTGGTTGGGATTCGAACCAATGACCCTAGTGCTAGTTAGGCGGAATTGCTGCCCACATAGCCACTGTGCTGCCCATTTCATGTCATTTGTTCAGTTAAGCTTTGAAAATGAAAGCTAGAAGCTGATTGGTTGCCATGCACAGCTGCTCCTGTTTTAGTAAATTCCCTTTGTATGTCTGCCAGGAGTGCTTCACAAATGATTATCTGAGTGTGTGCGCAGTTTGTGTTTAGGATGCAAATATTTAAGCCTAGGGTCTGACTTTACAATACAGTACAGTACTTGATTTCACTTTGTATGTTACAGATTACAGCACATTAATGAGAAGTGTTTGGTTTTTCCTTATTTGATAGAGTAGGAAGATATGTAATGATAATGTGCAAATAGTTAAGACTTGTGAAAAACAAGAAAAGATCATTTCTGATTTTCTGCTGTGTGTTTCTGCACTTTGCGTAATATGGTTCGCCTTATGTGATGCATTTGTCAAATGGACATCTGGCATCTGGTAGTGGGAATGAATGGCGTACAATTGAGATAATGACCCACCTATTTATACTTCAAATTTCCTGTAATCACTTTCCTTGCCAGTGCTGTATTAGACTCCTTTTAGAGTGCTAGTCATTACAATTAAATAAATATTGCCTATTCGGTGAGCTCAGTCAGGGTGCAAGAATAGGTATCCCTTCATTTCACTGGGGCCAGTAACTGCACAATATATCATAACATTTCTGATAAGCAAAGTAGGTCTAAACTTTAACTGGATGATTTTTAGTTTGCTAAAACAACGTATATAATAGACAATTGACATTCTTTCTCATGAAATACTATGTTCAGCTTTTATCATCATTTTTGCATCTCAGTGCTCCCCAGCCTCTTTCAGCCTATCTACATGAACTCAGCATTGGCTATACATCATTTCTCTGGACTGGGTTCTTGATTGTGATAGCAGTGGACAATGCCTGCACAATGTATATCATTATGGATGTTTGTAACCTCCACAGGGGTGCACTGACAGGGTAACAAATCAGGAGCTCAACTAGTCATTACCCCATAAAAGGAAGTGCCTGAACAAGGACCTTCAAGGCAGGGTCACCCGATATTATTTTCATGAAAGCCATAGATTTGAAAAAAAATGAAAACAACCTTTGAAAGTGCATTAACATGATAAAGTGTGTATGAGATTTTAGTGATTGGGTTTAGATCTACTTTAACCACTTGCTGACCGGCTCACGCCGATATACGTCTGCAAAATTGTTCGTTATCGCAAATCGCTGTATGGGTACGTCTGTACCTTTAAGGGTCGATAGCAGGTGCGCACACACCGCCAGAGGGACGCACGTGCCCGCCAGCCGCAATCGCGTGCACAAGAGCAGGAACAGGGATTTGTGTGTAAACACACACAAATCCCTGTTCTGTCAGGGAGAGGAACAAACTATCTCCTCCCCCAGTCAGTCCTATCCCCATACAGTTAGAAACACTAACTAGAGAACACATTTAACCCCTTGATCGGCCCCTAGTGTTAACCCCTTCCCTGCCAGTGACATTTATACAGTAATCAGTGCATTTTTTTTTAGCACTGATCGCTGTATAAATGTCAATGGTCCCAAAAATGTGTCAAAAGTGTCCGATCTGTCTGGCGCAATTTTGCAGTACTGCTAAAAATTGCAGATCACCGCCATTACTAGTAAAAAAAATTATAATAATAAAAATAATAATAATAAAAATGCCCTGAAAATGTCGTAAATCTTTCCCATAGTTTGTAGTTGCTATAACTTTTGCGCAAACCAATCACTTATTGTGATTTTTTTTACCAAAAATATGTAGCAGAATATATATTGGCCTAAACTGAGGAAGAAATTTGTTTTTTAAAAACATTTTGAGGCTATTTATTAAAGCAAAAAGTATAAAATATTTTTTGTTTGTTTATAGAGCAAAAAATAAAAACCGCAGAGGTGATCAAATACCACCAAAAGAAAGCTCTATTTATGGGAAAAAAAGAACGTAAATTTTGTTTGGGTACAGCATTGCATGACCGCGCAATTGTCAGTTAAAGCGACGCAGTGCCGTATCACAAAAAATGGCCTGGTCTTTAAGCAGCCAAATCTTCCAGTCTGTAAGTGGTTAAATATTAGATTAACTCTTAAAATATCATATCTAGAGGGCTCAACTCAGGGGTATTCAATTTACTGGTCTTTGCATAAAAGTAACCTAATATATGTACTTTAATGTGTTAATAAAACTCCCCCTTTTCAAGCCACCTAAGCCTATTAGAGGGTCAAAAGTCAAATTATGTGAAGAAAAAGCTGTGTCAGTTTCTTGCTTCAAAAAATGCACACTGGGCTTCCAGAAGCAGATGTAACTGTTGTAACCAAAGTTTAGGCTGAAAGCTAATAGGTTTTGCCGAAAAATTTAGCAGTTTAGATTTCCTTATTTTTAAGTAAACAAGGACTATTCCATAATTTGTGGGTATTATTATTATTTATTATACAGGATTTATATAGCGCCAACAGTTTACGCAGCCCTTTACAACATGAGGGCAGACAGTACAGTTACAATACAATGCAATACAGGAGGAATAAGAGGCCACTGCTCATTAGAGCATACAATCTAGAGGGGAGGGTCAGGTGAAACAAAAGGTAATAACTGTGGGAGATAAACTGATGGAGAAAATGAAAATGTAGATAGGTGTGGATAGGATAGGCTTCTCTGAAGAGGAGGGTGTTCAGGGATTGTCTAAAAGCTAATAGAGTAGGAGATAATCAGATAGGTTGAGGTAAGGAGTTCCATAGGATTGGAGAGGCTCTGGAAAAGTCCTGGAGGCAAGCAAAGGAGGAGGTGACAAGGGAGCTAGAGAGCAGGAGGTCTTGAGAGGAACAAAGAGAATGATTAGGTTGGTATTTTGAGACTAGGCTAATGATGTAACTGGGGGCTAAGTTGTGGATGGCTTTGGAAGTTGTTGTTAGTATTTTGAATTTCATTTGTTGGGTGAGCGGGAGCCAGTGGAGGGATTGACAGAGAGGAGTAGCAGACTCGAGCGATTGGTAAGGTGGATGAGTCTGGCAGCAGCATTCATGATAGATTGAAGGGGGAATAGCCTATGTAGAGGTAAGCCAATATGTAGGGAGTTGCAGTAGTCGAGGCGAGAGATGACCAGTGAGTGAATTAAGAGCTTTGTTGTGTCATTGGTTAGAAAGGGGCATATTTTGGAGATGTTGCCGAAGTTGAGGTGGATGTTTTAGCTTAAAGGAGAGTTCAGAGTCCAGGACTACACCTAGGACCTTGGCATGCGGGGGTGGGCTGATAGTTGTGCCATCGATTTTGTCAGAGAGATCAGGGGAAGGGGAAGGGGCATGTGGTAGAGGAAAAATAAGTTCAGTTTTGGATAGATTGAGTTTGAGGAAGTGGGGTGACATCCAGACTGATACATCTGTTAGTAAAGGAGACTGAGGGAGTGACCTGAGGGGTAGAGAAATATATTTGGGTGTCGTCAGCGTAGGGATGGTATTTGAAGCCATGGGAGGCTATCAGCTGACCCAGGGAGGAGGTGTAGATTGAAAATAGGAGAGGCCCAAGAACAGACCCTTGGGGGACCCCAACAGAGAAAGGAAGAGGAGAGGAGGAAGTATTGTTGTAAGTAATGCTAAAGGTGGGGTTGGAAAAGTAGGAAGAGAACCAGTGAAGAGTACACTCATGGAGATCAACAGCATGGAGTTTTTGGAGGGGGTGGTCAACTGTATCAAAGGCAGCAGAAAGGTTCAAGAGTGGGAGTACAGAATAGTGTCCATTAGTTTTGGCTGTTAGTAGATCATTTGTTAGTTTTGGGAGAGCAGTTTCAGTGAAGTGTTGAGGACGAAATCCAGACTGAACAGGATCAAGAAGGCTATTCTTGGCAAGGTGGTTGTTCAGTCGGTTGTATACCAGATGTTCAAGTAGTTTGGATAAAGCAGGGAGCAAGGAGATGGGCATAGGTTGTTAAGATTGGTTGGGTCCAATGAAGGCTTTTTAAGTATGGAGCTGACTAATGCGTGTTTTAGAGAGTTGGGGAAGATGCCAGAAGAGAGGGAGAGATTGAAGATGTGGGTTAGAGAGTGTAGAATAGAGTCAGAGTGTGAACATATCATTTGCAAGGGAACATGATCCAGAGGGCAGGTGGTTAGTTGGACATTAGCAAGTAGTTTAGCAACCTCGTCTATACTGGTGGGGTTGAATGAGGGAAGTAAGGATTGTACCTGTGGGCATGAAGTGTAAAGCATGGACGGTATCTGAACAGCAGGGAACAAATTGTTTCAATCTTCAGTTTGAAGTGATTGGCGATCTCCAGGGCAGTGAGTGTGTTAGTGGGTGAAGGCAGTGGAGGACGAAGTAGAGAGTTGAAGGTAGAGAAGAGTTGACGGGGACAGGATTATAAGTTATTAATGAGAGTGATAAAATAGGTCTGCTTGGCAGTGAGGAGACAGGAGTTGTATTTTTGGAAGGCAGATTTATATTGGTTGAAATCTTTCTGGGACTTAGTCTTACGCCACAGGCACTCAAGAGTACTGCTATGTTTTTTCAGACTTCTAGTGTCATCTGTTTGCCAAGGCTGAAAGGGTCAGGGCCTGATTCTGTGTGTAGTGAGAGGGGCCAGTGTGTCCAGGGAGGCTAAAAGTGAAGTGTGTATACAGAAGTGGCTAGGTCAGTGCAGGACAGGGGTGCGATTTTGTCACAGAGGTGGTCAGTAGCAGAATAGAGACGAGAAGGGATGAGATGGTGTAGGTTTCTATAGGGAGCTGTTAGGCGGTTGGAGGGAGAGGAGGTGGAGGTGAGGGAGAGAGTGAAATTAATAAGGTAGTGATAAGAGAGAGGAAAAGGATAGTTGGAGAGGGTGCACTGAGTGCATAGGTGGGAGAAAACCAGGTCAAGGGTATTTCCTTCAGAGTGAATGGAAGCATGTATCCATTGCTTCAGGTCATGTGTGGTCCTCCTTAAAGTTTCATACATATATAAATAGCTAACCTTTTTGATAATCATAGATCATACTGCCCAGTTACTGCCAGGACTGGCACAGTGCTAAGAATAAGCTAAAATTCTCTATGGCTAGGCCTGGCAAAACTGCATCTTCGGAGTACACTGGGGGCACTGGTTTACATAAATACAACAATGGTTCTGGGCAGCCTGGCATTGAAAATTAAGGTTAGATGAAAGATAAAGTAGATGTACATGAAAACTTAAACAAGGTGCACTTACTGGAACTGCATGTTCCAGTATGACCCCAGTTCAGCCATAGCAATAGCTGGCTTGCCATGGGTTTTAACAGAGTGTCTTCTATAGATAATATATCAAGGAAAAGTTCAAGGTGCAGATACCTGTAAAAAATTATTGTTTACATTTATGATTAGAAAGTCTGATTAACTGCTATGGGTTTCCGTAATGTCCACATCATCCTCCCTACTTTGTACTGCTTTGTCTGTCTTTTCCTTAGCTCTCATAAGTAAATTTATTGTCTGAGATTTGTGTCATAGGAAGCACATGGATTTATGATGTATACATTCATCCCAGTAGCAGCTCTGGTAATAACTTGTTTAAGCTGATATACAGTGGCCCCAATCAATGGCAACATGTCACTGGCCTCAAATCTGATAGCTTCTAGAGCCAGGTGGGGGCAGGGTGGGGATGTCATTGGAATGACGCACGTACATTACAACACTTAAACTGCAGCGTAGTAACAAATCTAGCCAGGATTTGCCTTAGATCTATAGACATTGATTGCTCACTTGGAAGTGTTGCAGGGTGTATCTGGGGCTGGAATTATAAAGAAGATGTCTGATTGCTATTTTGGTCACGTCCTGAGCCCAGTAGGCTGCATGGCCCTGTGATATTTCCTGCATTAAGAAACCTAGGTTTATGTTACTGCATATGCATTTAGTAGATTAGATTTTAATTTAACGTTTTAATGTTTATACACTTCTGTAATTACATGATTTATGAATAATATCTGAAAAATGAATACAAATTATATATATAGATTACATTTTGGGAAACAGAAACATCTGAAGTGAACCTATCATCTATGATGTCAGACTAAATAAAAATACTATAGAGATCACTTTTAATTTTTTAAAGTTGAACTCTGAGCAGAACAAAGAATAAATACCGGTAGCCCCCCCCCCCCCCCCCCCCCCCCCTATCCTGTGTATATTATTTGTTTAGTGTAGACCTTAATGAGTGGAACACCTACCTTACCCCATGGTCCCACAGGCTCCCTCCAAGATGTGTGACTGGTCCTCTAAAGCCAGCCGTGCAGCCATCTCCTCTCCTCCCAAAGACATCACTTACAATGCAGAGGTCCTACAGTGTATGTGATGAGGTCAATGGGCTGCCCACATTTTCTCTGGGTGAGGTGAGGACTGGAGCACCAGCTGCCATGGGAACAAGGTTTATGTTGGTATAAGTCTCTAATTAAACACCCTAGTAATCTAGACATTAGACTGGAAATAATACTGTGCACTTAGTTGTTTGACTTAGTACACCCTTTCACACTTGATCACTGGGGGGACATTTTTCACATATGCCAAGTGCCCCCTTTCAGTGCTCATTTGATTGAGGCTTCAAAGGGAATGCATAATGTTTTATATAGATTTTTATTATGTTCAAAAAATACAAAATACATTGATTTAAATGATTTTAGTTTGGTAAATACAAAATAGTGAATAATGATATTCAATATTTTCTACTTGCAACCAGTAGATGACACACTTGAGATTAATTTACAGCCAATCACCAAGTTGACTTAGCTATGAATAGCCATTGTTGTCAATAGACCTCAGCAACAAATAATCAGTTTACACACACACACCAACTACTGGGCATTCTTACCTAGATTTAAAAATATATTTAGCCTGGGTTTACACTAATGCAATCCATGTGCATTTCCCGCACTGCATTCAAGTCCCACTGCCATTGCGATAAGCAGTGTGCAATCTTAATGATTCCCCAAACGCAGGTCGCAAAAGCAATGCGTTTGCCCACACCGGATTGCAAAAAGTACCATGGGATCCCTTTGCAGTGTGAATCCAAAATTGGTGCACACACAACTTTGGTACAATGCAGAGCGATTTGAGCCCATTCAAAATGAATGGGCTCAAATCGCATTGCACTGAATCACATGTTAATGGAACAGAATTGCAGTGCAGTTCCTGTGCCATTCACATGTGGTTCATAGTGTAAAGCCAGGCTTAGGATTCTCTAATAGATCCATTTGTAAATTTGAAAACACAGAACAGAATTGAACAAAAGCCATTATAGTTTCACTATTCACTTCAGTGAGTGTAATATTTGCATTATACAACTTAGGAAGTTATCATAACTGAAATATCTGAATTAAATATAGCAGAACTGGGTTACAAGAATTATATTTGAAAATGTAAAAGTATTATGTTTATCCATTTGTTTAATTGATTGTAAAGCTATTTAGTAGCATTTGGCAGTGACAGCAAAAGGTGGGGCATAGATAGAGCAAATTTCGGCCATCAAGCCAAAAAGGAACAGAAAGAAAACCACTTGATTCCCCCATCCATGCTAAATTGTTGGCACTGCCGAACAGTGACTGAATCTGATAGGATGAGTGAATCTAGAATTAAAGTGCCACACCTTGATATTCAAGTCCTGATACAAGTTTATTTAAAGTCAGATTGTTTATAATTTGTCACCTTGCCATCAAGGGCAAATAAATAATGTCTTTGCACAGCCCCCCTTTCCCCCTGGCCCACTAATATTCACTATGCCAGCATTCTGCCCATATTTCTTTCAAAATCACTACTGATCACAGTAGCCAGTGATTACACATATGGGGGAGCATGTGACCTTCTTCCATGTAAATGCTTGGGTCTATAAGCCAATCGCTAGCCCCAAACACTGTCAAATGACAAATGGAGTAATGGGAATTATAGCACGGTTTCCTCTAGCATCTCACACTAGTCAGCACTAGTGATTTTAGTGGCAGGCAAGACAGAGGAAGGAGCAGTGGGGGAGTGCTGGCAAGGTAAGTATCAGGGGGACAATAGCTCAAGAGGTCCCTTTGCCCTGAATGAGCAAGGTCACAGTATCTCCTTTTTTTTACCATTTATATATATTTTTTCATAAATCATCATTATGAGTTTTCAAAGGAAAAAGTACAGTAATAGACTTATATTGAATCTCAAAACACCAGGTCCAACCCAGTGGCTCACTTATGCATAGAAAACAATCAGAGTCTAACCTTGGCTTGTTTAATTAAGCTTTGGCAATAAAACCTGGAAGCTGATTGGTTTCTCTGCAGAACTGAGTCTGATTTTGCACTCTCAAACTTTAGGAAATAAACCCCTCTATGTAAACAGGGATAGAGTGCTATACCACTGCTCCAATGCATTCAGTTTTCCATGTACATTTCAGCTTGAGCTTTATGTGAACAACAATTTTTTGGCCTTAGCCTTAGATTAACCTTGTGAACATGTAAAAGAAGCCTAGAGCCTCACCTGATTGCAGGAAATGTAAGGAAAGGAAATGTGAAGTATGTTATTTGTTTTATATATATAGAGAGAGAGAGAGAGAGAGAGAGAGAGAGAGAGAGAGAGAGAGAGAGAAAGAGAGAGAGAGTGTGTGTGTATGTACTGTATGTATATATATATATATATATATATATATATATATATATATATATATATATATATATATATAAATATATATATATACAGTATCTCAGAAAAGTGAGTACACCCTTCAAATAAATTTCACCACCTAATATTCAGTGAAATAATAAACAAAACATATCAAACATCAAAATCAAAACACCATGTGTACGTGAAAGAAAGTAATAAAAAATAGTGACTTATTTTTGTAAACCAAATATTTTAAAATATATAAAAAGCATACATAAATAGCTTATACTAAATAAATTTCACCACCTAGGGGTTTAAAGTGATCACTCTTCAAACAATAATGCGACAGGATCTCTCCATATGTGAGAAAAAGAAATGCTCAAAATAGTGTAAAACCATTTAAAATTTTATTTCCAAAATCAAATAAAACCTTCAACCATTTCACTCACATGTTTAAAAGTCAAAGCCAGCATTGATTAGGGTATAAACAGCACTGCACTGCACGCTCCACTTCAAAACCACAAAAACAATTGAGAACCAACAGTCACGGCGGACTCGAGGTGTGCACAAGCTGTTCAAAGATGTATCTCACCCCCTCCTCACTGCCCGTGCTGTAGGAACGAAAAGTGCCTCTCCTCCGTGAGCTTCTAGCGTCAGGATCAAACGATTAGTTGCCGCTCAGCCACGCCCCCGACATGTTTCGTCATTGAGAATCGACTTAATCATGGGGTTGGTCGAACGGCATGTCACTCAACCTATATATACCCTCCCACCCCCGTACGGGCAGCGTTGCGCATGCGCCGCTAGAAAAAACTTGCGCATGCGCCTGACACCCTCGGCGCCTGCGCACTCCTCGTGTCCCCGTTCGTGTACATAACAAAATTCCACATAATCATTGGTTATTTGCATGTTAACATATACAGTCAATCATTAGACATCCCACCTATCTCACGCCCCTTCCTGAGCATCAGTGGGTATCTGAAGGCAGTGCAATAGCATAACCCATGGCTGCGCTATAGCGACCTATATCCCTGCCTCAGATGGCTGTATATTAGACACTATATCCATAGATTACATGGGCTATATCACAATCCTTATCGGCGGACTTTGATCTCATAATAGAGATATTAAAACTAGGCGGTAAGTATATGTGTAAATCAAACCATGCAACTTCCCCAATCACCCGGGGAAACATGCTTAGTTGACATAACAGTACAGATGTGAAACAGTGCACTATATGCATATAGACTAGTACCGCTGCACTCTATATAAAATATTTATTTAGAATAAAAGCAAATGATTGTAAAATATATAATATTATACCAATTTATTAATTTTGGAGGTCTATCTATCTGAAAGCATGAATGACTACAGTACACCAATTCATCAATTGATGAGATATTCGATCAGCCCATCAGTTGAAGAACTAATAGTGGTCAGATCAACACCCCATGTTAAAATTCATTCATATAAGGTGCCACATATTGATATAGGGCATCTTATTGTATATATTACGAGATTATACATATAAGTATATCTGCGAAAAATATATCAATGAATCATGGGAGTTAATTAATGAGGGATGATTATCTACTATATGTCAAAAAAATATATAATTAAATAATTATTAAAAAATTATTAAAAAAATTAATTCATATGGGGGCTAAAAAATATTAATAGTTTCCTAGAGAGTAAGAATATTGATTAAAATTCTTAATTAAAAATTATTGATAAAACAGTTAAGATCTACCTCAATATTCAACCCCCTAGGAGTTAAACATTTAAAGAGGAAGATCCACCTGGTTTCCCTCTGTGATAGGTCTCTCACTCTATTTGACCCCCTCCATGATGGGTGCACTATATCAATACCAACGAATTGTAATAGGCTGGGGTCCTGCTGATGCTTTTCTCTAAAGTGCAATGACACACTGTGAAATTTGAAACCCTTTCGTATGTTTGCCAAGTGCTCAGCTATACGCACTCTTAATAATCTCTTGGTTCTCCCTATGTAGAATAAACCACAGGGACACCACATGAGATATACCACAAAGGATGAGTTACAGGTGATAAACTCTTTGATGGTAAAACTTTCATTGTCCCTATTCGTCACCTCTGTAACCCCCCTATTTTGTACTTTTACTGTCCGGCAACAGATGCACTTTCTACAGCAGAAGAAACCTTTAAAATCAATCCTAATATTGTTTTCATCCGGGGGGTTCAAGATCTTTCTAACAACTTGATCACCGAAGCTCGGTGCCTTCTTATATATAAACTTCGGTTGTTGTGGTAAAATCCCCCCCAGATGTTTATCCCTACATAAAATATGCCAATATTTCTTATAAATATTTTCAATCTCCTTATATTGGCAATGAAAACTTGAAATAAAACCTAATTGGTGTTGATCAGGTACCAATTGCTTATCTTTTTTCTTGAGACACTCAGTTCTAGGTATTTTGGCCACCTCATTAATTAGCCCATCAATAGTACGTTCTTTATACCCCTTCTGAACAAACTTATTTTTTAGGACATCAGCCTGGATAAAAAAATCGTCTAGTTCTGTGCAATTTCGTCGGACACGTAGAATTTGGCCTTTAGGTATATTTCTTATCCATGCAGGGTGATGACCACTCCTGATGGACAAATAGCTGTTCCGATCCGTTGCTTTGAAATATACCTTAGTGCTGAGAATGTTTAAATTCTTATTTATAGTGACATCCAAGAAATTCACAGATTCCTCACTAATTTGATATTCCAACTTGAATATCAAGTTGAGGAGGGGGTGAGATACATCTTTGAACAGCTTGTGCACACCTCGAGTCCGCCGTGACTGTTGGTTCTCAATTGTTTTTGTGGTTTTGAAGTGGAGCGTGCAGTGCAGTGCTGTTTATACCCTAATCAATGCTGGCTTTGACTTTTAAACATGTGAGTGAAATGGTTGAAGGTTTTATTTGATTTTGGAAATAACATTTTAAATGGTTTTACACTATTTTGAGCATTTCTTTTTCTCACATATGGAGAGATCCTGTCGCATTATTGTTTGAAGAGTGATCACTTTAAACCCCTATGGTGGGTTTCTATGCGCAACTGCCTGACACGAGAGTGCGGGCTAATTTTCTGGTGAGTGCGTTTCTGTTGGGGGAGGAAATAACACTTAATCACTGCGGTGTGGTGGAAGACTGAAAAAGAAGAAAATTTTGCACATTTTTTAGAGGAGCTATATATGGACTTTATATTTCACTGTATATTTTGGCATCACTAGCTTTACTGGTGGTCACACTAGTAATTATCCTTTTTATCTTATGTTCACTATTTTTTATTACTTTCTTTCACGTACACATGGTGTTTTGATTTTGATGTTTGATATGTTTTGTTTATTATTTCTCTTCATGTGACAACACTGAAGAAATTACACTTTGCTACAACGTGAAGTGGTGAGTGTATCTCACTTTTGTGAGATACTGTATATATATATATATATATATATATATATATATATATATATATATATATATATATGTGTGTATATATGACTTTTTTCAGCTGGAGCTTGGTTCCACCATCTCTGGCCCTCTGCTCCCTACTCATCACTATCACTGGTAAACACAGAAGTCCAGCTTCTGTGTTTATCATTGATAGCTTGTCTCCAACAAATATGCAGGATGGAATCAAGGGAGATGCATGTGCTCGGGGTTCATTGTGAATGCTGATACCCCCCACTAGATGATCTGCAAGTGAGGTAGGAGGTGCCACCTACAGTGTGCAGGGAGGTACCAGAGCCGGCTGGGTGCTTCAGTTTAATACAGCAACAAAAATAAGACATGTGGAAGATGGTGAAGTTTTTAAGAAGGAGGGAAGGTTGCATTCAGAGGTCAGAGCTGAAGAGGGGTGAAAGTGAGATGTGGATGGGAGATTCAGAGGTAAGCAGTTGTGGAAGAAGGCTGAATTTGGCACTCTATGTGTAGTGCACCCCTGAACTGGGCACTCTATATGCAGTGCACCCCTGAACTCGGCACTATGTATGTACTCCCAAGCTCTGCAAGCAGTGAACTCCTGAACTCTGCACTCTGTGGGAACCTCCCTGCCCCCCTGCACTCTGCATTCTTACACTGTATGTAATGCACTCCTGGTATTTAATGCCCCTTTTAGACCTTCACACTGTCAGTGGTGAAATTCCATGGTTGAGTTCCTGCACATATTTTCTGAGAAAAAAAGCCCTGTATATATATATATATATATATATATATATATATATATATATATATATATATATATATATATATACACATACACAAAGGGTTTACGAGAACTATGTGTGTATTTGCGTGTGAGAATGGGGGGAGGGGGCACTTACATTTTTGTTATTATTTTTATTTATTTTACTTTTAAAAAAATGTGGACATTGTACCTTTCATTTTTCTTTCTTGTGACAACATGGACCGTGAAAGGTCCTCTTTATGGAGAGATCTGGGGTCTATTAGACCCCATGTCTTTCCTCTGCCCTCCAACGCATCTGATCAAACTTTTTATCAGATGTTTTTACAAGCCGGAAATGGCTTGTCAGCAAGAAACCAAAACCTGAACTGAGGAAATCCTCATTGCTTCCAGTTTTTGAAATCACAGAGGGGAGGCCGGTAACAATGTACCTTCCGCCCCTCCCAGAGCTTCACAGATTTTGGTGGTGGCAGTAGCCAATCACTCACGAGGTTGCGGTGGGAGGGGGTACCCTTCTCTGCCTTTAAAAGTGACCCAATCACGCTACAGACACTCTGATGACTTTTACTTAGGAGGAAATTGGCTCCTCTAAACAATGATATCTTGGGCATCACTGCAGCAACGTTTTAAATCTGAAGTTTGTAGCACAGAGCTATTGGCCAGTTCCTCTTTCAAGGCCATCTTGCATTCTTATGTTAAATAAACCAACTTCTTGCTTAGGTCAGTCAGGGGTTTAGTCAAAATACTGCATACAAATTGCCTATATTACCTATCTGTCCACAAGAATGACCAGCATAACCTACTTTTTGGTTTAAGGGGTAGGCCAGGTCATGATGGTCTTTATTGTTCATGTCTCAGGCCCCAGAGTGCCTCCTTGTCCATGGTGTCCCAAGTACTGGACTTCTGAGATGCCTATGGGATACATACTGGGTTTGACTCCAAGGTTAGCAACTTCCATTTTGTCTGGTATCTGTGACATGTCATTGAGGTAGGCAACTGCAAAAGCTTCTAGCCTCTCTAGCATGTCATTTACAATCCTCTGAAAGGTGGCTGGCATGTTCTTCATCCCACACAGCATTACCATAAACTAAAATGGGATTATGAAAGCTGAATTTTACAAAGCCTCAGGTGCAAAGGTCCAGTACCCTCTGCTCAGGTCCATGCTTGTTAGACAGGGGGCAGCCACCAGCTTATCCAATAACCCATTGACCTTGGGCATTGGGGATGATACAGCAGTAGTAGTGATGATTTTCACTTTCCTGTAGTGCAGACGGATATTGTCTGATCCTTTTTGAGGACCAGGACTACAAGCAATGCCCAGACACTGTGGTACTTCTGAATGACGCCTAAGTACAGCATTTCCTCAGTCTTCTTTTTCATGTCTATTTACACCTTTAGTGAAATGTGTTAGGTGGATTCTTGGATGGGAGGCTGTGCCCCTGTGTCTACCTTTTCAACTGCAAGATTGCATCTTTCCTTGGTTTTCAGTTAGGCATTGCTAGAAGATGAGTTTCTTGTGTGTAAGAAAGGTGTGAATTGCTCTTGAGTCTTCCAGGGACCTCTATATGGATGCCCATGCCTTATTAATCACATTTGTGTTTCACTTTACATGGCATTGCCGTGGCATGCACATCCATATATATAGATTCTTGGCATCCGGACAATTGTTTATTTGTTTTTTATTGTTGTGTGTTTTGTTCATGTCCCACGCTGTTTGTAGCTACACCCAGAGATGACTTGATGCTGGCACCTCTGGTTGTTTGTCAAGTTTTTAAGTATCTTTATTTTCGATCTCTTATTAAGGAGTTTTACAGTGATTTTTTATTCATTAATAAATTCATATGATTTTCCATTTTCCTACAAATTGTATGCTGTTTTGCTTATGTGACACTACCCGCATTGGGTACACAATGTTTTGAGGATACCTTAATGTGCTACCACACACATATTTAGGCCCTTTTTTATTTTTTGTTTATAGAATTGCTCTTGAGGTCTTCCCAAGATCTGGATTACTGGATTACTAAGATCTGGAGCAACTGCACTTGCATAGTGCAACTGCACTTTGCAAAGTGCACAGTCTATTTGCCTTTAGTAAATCAACCCCATAGTCTAGCACTGTCAGAATGCAATGTCTGTCTGAACTCTTGGGGATGGCTTGTGGCCCAATGATATCCAATGCCACTTTTTTTTTTAAAGTTCATCAATTACGAGCAACAAAGTGGTAGTGGAGCCCTGTGAAAATCTCCTGCCTTTTCAACCTGTTGGCAGGTAACAATATTAATAGTAGTTGGCTATGTCTGTAAGCATGTTAGGCCAGAAAAAAAAAATCTGCATCACCCAGACACTGGTCTTAGTGATTCCCAAGTGACCTGCTAGGGGAATTTTGTGCACCACCTTTAACAAATGTATTCCAAATTGGTCAAATATAGTGAGCTGGCTTTTTACCATTTCTACCTTACTGCCTTCAGTGAGCAGATCCTTTTTGTACAGCTTTTCATTGCCCCAGTAACCTTTTATATGTCCCCTGGAAGTTAGGATTCTGAGCTTCTCCAGACTTGGATCAGTCTGCAGTGCTTGCTCAAAGTCAGCACTACAAGGTCCAGTCAACAGTCCACTTGGTCAGAACAAGGGCTATAGGCACCATCTACCTACTCTGTGACCATTGAAGTGTAGCTCTTGCAGCACTAAAAATGGTCCCTTAACACTGGCAATATATTGCCATATGATTAAACAAGTTTATGTTTTACATCAGTCACAATTCTGTCCCCATCTTCTTCCATAGGAGAACTGTTCATCTTCATCCCACTCCCTTTCTTCCTTTGTTTATCCCCAAGTGCCCAGATGTCACTCCCATGTGCACAGGGTTTGATTTACTAAAACTGGAGTGAAAAATCTGGTGCAGCTGTGCATGATAGTCAATCAGCTTCTAACTTCAGCTTTTTTTAATTAAGCTTTGACAAAAAAACATTGAAGCTGATTTGTTCCTATGCAGGGCTGCACCAGATGTTGCACTCTCCAGTTTTTAGTAAATGAACTCCATAGTGACTTAGTATGTCCAGAGGATTTGGTTGATGAATCCTCTGTGTCATCAGAAGTAGCACAGTATAAGACCAAAGTCCCCAGATTTGCTCCTAGCGGCATCAATGTGGGAATCTCATCTGAAACTCTGACCTGTCTCTTCCCACTCCTCACCCCCCAATAGATGAAAAAAACACACACAGAGTAAACATGAGCAGGTTTCCCCAACTGCAGTGAGTGTAAGCAATTTTTCTGGGATGAGGTTTACGACACCTTGCTCTGCTTCTTGCTTGGACCATTTTAAGGGGTTTTATGATGGTTCTGCTTTCCATCTAACTTTCCTTGTTTTATTCTATTGGGTGGAGTTATGTCAGTTTTTGTACAGTCAGCAGAAACAATAAGCATACATTGAAAATTGTACTGGGTGGATTTATGAAGTGTGTCATCATCTCTGGCTGTGGACCTCCAACATAAGATTGGAATATAACCTATTTTCCTTTAACTTTCTCATTTTGGAGAAGTGAGGGTATCACTGTGAGTAGGGATGGGCCCGGTGTTCGATTTGAACCCATGTTCAAATCGAACATCGGCCGTTCGTCCGCTCGTCGAGTTCAGAACTCTGAGGGCCGTTTGCATCAAATTCGTGTGATGCGAACGGTCCACAATGCACTGCGCCAGTCGCAGTGCATTGCTGGCTAATGATTGGCCAAGCATGCGCTGTGACCCCGCATGCTTGGCCAATCATAGAGCCAGCAGCGAGGAGAGCAATAATTGGCCACAGGCAGGATGCCTGTGGCCAATTATAGCTCAGGGGGTTTAGTACACGCCCCACACTATATAAGGCCACCGCGCCGGCGGCCTCGTGTAGTGTGTTCCGGCGTTGAGGGAAAGAGCATTGCTAGGCAGGGACAGTGTACTGTACACTATATGTGAATCATTTCTGTGTGGGGAAAGTGTAGGGATAGAGGAAAAATAGACAGGGACGGGGTGTATTCTTCTCAGCCTTTGCGTGCGGGGAAAGTGCTGTTCTCTACCAATACAGCCATCTGCAAGAGTTAGTGTGTGTGCTGTGTGAGTCTAGCACAGCACAGTGTATACAACCTGCACCTGTATCTGCCCTTCTGCCCTGTTGTCATCTAATCCAGCCATCTGCTACATGACATTAAAGCCGCAAGCAGTTTTAAATGGCTTCTTTTTTTCCTTTACAAATGTCATTTTGTGCAGGGACAGTTCTAAACACGGGAAACACATGCCACTTCACAGGCATACTTTAGACACCCCCCATGTACCATATTTAAAGGAATATTTAACTTTTTTTTTCACTTTATGCATCATTAAAATGACTGCTCCAGAAAAAATGTCCATTTTTAAAACATCTTTTTGCATTGATACATGTCCCCTGGGGCAGGACCCGGGTCCCCAAACCTTTTTTATGACAATAACATGCAGATTGGCCGTTATAATTAGCACTTTAGATTTCGAACGCTCGCGTCCATTGTAACTAATAGGGTTCTAACGTTCGTGCAAACTTTCGGTCCGTTCGCAGGTTCTGGTGCGAACCGAACCCGGGGGTGTTCGGCTCATCCCTAACTGTGAGCAATGTCACATCTCCATTTTCTCCACACAGTTTGGGGTTGTTAGATACATTATTGTCAGAGTCTAGTTTTCAAGATTGACTGAACAGATTTATAATTTCACATGACAGGTAAAACCATTTACACATAGATATAGTGGCTTTAAAAAATAATAAATATATATTTTAGCAAGCTAAAATGTGCTAAAAGCACGTTTAAAGCTACAGTAAGAGTAACATTTGGTGCTGTTTCTTTGAAGGAGTACTCCAGACAAAAGTAAAAAAAGATAGCACATTAATATAATATGTAGTTATTTAAACACGTTTGTTTATTTAATTAAGCTGCAGTATGAATCTGCAGAATGAATCTGCTAAAAGGTTGTTTATTAGTTCCCAGTAGGAGTGATGGTTTTCAGCTTTGCAGGTTGGATGAATGAAAGGTCACATTTGATCACACTGTTTTGTTTGTAATGACCAAATTGCTGTACAATGAATATAGCAGCTGGATCTTAGTTGAAGTGTGCCTCATTTCCCATTATAGGGCAAGACTTGATGGCACATTATATTTTCTTTTAAAGAGTACACCAAAAAAAACATGCAAATATCTATCCACATTGTACATCTTTTGGTCAATTTTGTGTTTACATTTTGCAGTTTGAAACAAATGCTTACAGGGATGTATGTATGTATATATATATATATATATATATATATATATATATATATATATATATATATATATATATATATATATATATATATTAGGGCTGTTACTGATAAAAATATTTCTGTTCGATTAATCCATTTTTTTAAAATTTATTAATCGACTAATTTTGATTAATTATAACGCACATACAGATCTAACTACTTTTAGCTGATCTCCTTGCATTGCAACTCTGCATTAGTCAGTGGTAAATGTGGTATACACTATATACAATCACCCGACACTAGTTAGTTTCCACAATCCATGACTTAACTTCACAGTTCACATAAATACGTTTTTTAAATCTAACTGTAGCATTGACGTAAGTAATTTTTTCCACAGTAGCGTGACAATCCTCCACCTCCGGTCTAACTAATCACTTTATGGCATGGGCCCCTGTGCATTAGATCTCAGCAAGGATGCCAGGTCATGGGTAGAAAGAAAAAATCTAAGTGCTCACCACTTATGTATAAGATAAAATTTTTGTGTTCAAACACAAACTACTCACATAAAGATGATAAAAACACAGCATGTAAAACCGACAATCGTGTTAGTTCCGTAGGGCAGCAGCGGGTGACATCATGCGTAGCTCCTCCCCGTACGCATTACGTTCAATCAGAACTTCAACGTCACCTGACTCCTCCCCCCTTCCCTTAGTTAGCAGACGGAGGCATTTGGGGAAGGGGGGAGGAGTCACTGGATCTCAGACGGAACTCCCTGAGGACCCGGAAGCTGGCGGAGAGGGGAGTACCGATTAAAAGAATTTTGATTGATCAAAAAAATTAATCGATTATTGAGGAATTCATCTTTAATTTCCACAGCCCTAATAATATATATATATCTATATATATATATATATATATATATATATATATATATATATATATATATATATATCTATATATATATAAAAAATGTTTTCTTGCAGCGTGCATTCTTTGGGCCCCTTACAGATTTGTGCACCATTATTTATGATATAACTCAGAAGACAACACTAACTGTATTAGGACTTTAAATTTCCCTCCAATTAATGCAATATTACAAACAACAATTTTATAAAAAGTAGAAAAGCATATTTTTATGTAAACAATTAAAAACAACATCCATCCAATGGAACTATTGTGTTCATTGAAGGGGAATTTAGAGTCCCAATACATTTAGTGTTGTCTTCTGGGTTAACTCATTTAGGGATGTAGTCTTCAAAGACAGTAGATTCGTTTAGGGAACCACTCCCAGATACCCCATGTTTTCATTATTTATGATAATCTACTGCCATGTGATGTGTTACAATTGAAATAAGAGTGCAATTCAGATTTTTATTCCATCGTTGCGTGCTACCAACCCATTCAGATGATTGGACCGCCTAAACACAATGCAGGATAATGCATGACCTGACCCGTGTTGACCTACCACTATTGCACTTCAGCTCAGCAGATAAAGCTAAATGAGCCCTTGAGGAATATGGTCACCCTTTGCCTTCTGAAGACTGAAGGAGATGGAAGTTTACTGTGCTCTGCAGGACCTCCTATAACATTTCAGTGATCTTTAGATCTAGTGGAAGGTCTTGGAGGAAAGGCAAGGAAGGTGAATGACTCTATCCTGGTGTTCATTAGAAATGTTTATGTAGGACTTGTCATCTTGAAATGTGAGGACATCAAACATAATGTTGTTTCAGGGTTATATACAGTAATAGGATCATATTCTTTGGCTTTATACAAACATACAAAGCAGATCTTGGGCCTGATGACAATAACAAAATGGTGGCAGATACCATTATGAACCAATGACAGTGTTTAACAGCTATCAAAAGACTTTGTAGTTTGAAAATATCCTACAGCTTTATCACAACAGCCAGGGTGTAAGAAATTGGATGAATCGTAATTTTTTTGATAAAACCACTTTAATCATTTATCCAGATTTTGTGTTCATCATGCTTAAAACAGCATAAGCTCTATGTGTCAACTGATTTTATCCCAGCAATCCTTTAGTAAATATGCTAAACATAATCACTGATACACATTCGAGGAAGAATCTAATAATCTGTATAAGAAATACCATTTTAAAAGAATTTGACAGCAAGCATGTAAAATGTAAACTTCACATCAACATTAACCATTAATAAATAACATAGATAATTTGTACCTACCAAGAACCTGCCTACTAAACCAACCTGAACACTGACCTACCTATTACTGAACATGCATTCGTTTCCCTATAACTATCATGCTCCCTCTAGTGGCTGGTAGTGAACAGATGCACGCATTAAATATCTAAAATCTTCTGGTGCCTCCTAAAAAGTGGAGGAAGGACAATTTTTTTTTTAAAACTGCAATCTGCAAAATAGCAATCAAGAAAAACATAATTTATTATAGTTATATGTTTTTTTTTTTTACATGCTTTACATGTTTACATATATTTTACATAATGTACCGCAGGACAGGGCTTGAACTGGGAATGTGAGGAGCAGCACTTTAAACCATTCAGACTATTTTGCTTTGCACAGTACTGCCTGAACATACCTACAGGAGGAGAGAGCAGAGTGATGACCCCATCAGTGTGCTGCTGTCCTTTCGATGTCGAACTTTCTAAAACAAATGCCCTGAAGGTGCCAGGAGTTCCATGAGCAGTGCCTGATCTCCCGCATACACTGACCATCAAAATAATGGGTCAGTTCTACAATGAACAACAATGTAAGAGGGCACCACACAAACCACCAAAGTAAGGGGGGGGGGGTGCAATTCTGTACTAACCATTAATGTGATGAGGCACTTTTCTACTGACTGATAGTGTGAGAGGACACTACACTAATTACAGCGTGCTTTGCCTTTCTGGTCATTATAATTATTTATTTTCTTTCAAGGTTATTACTGAAAATATTTTGGTGCATAGAGCAATGAAGTGTTAAAAATTATTCGTCCTGAGTGTCTAGGTTTATTGCATTTATATGTTATTTTTGTATTTAAAACTTTGCACAACTTACTGATCATGTGTTATCAGCGGTTTCTTGATAAAAAAAAAAAAAGTCCACATCCCAGCACTCTCGGTATATATTTGGCTACAACACCACTTACCTGCTCTGTGCAGCCAGCGTGGCCTCTGGCCAAAATTTTTAAACATTATTTGTACATACCTCCATTCACTTTCTTAGAGCCCTTCCACAGCAAGCAGAGACAGTGCAGCACCAGAAAGACAGTACAGTGAAGATATTGAGACAATTATTACCAGTATTATCAACAGCTTTCCTGTCCTAGCTTCAAAAAACTGCAATTAAAATGTTGATTTATAGATCAGAGACAAATAATTGGGGGACATTTATTTTACTGCTCTCTGTGAATCTACTTTTGTCTGTTGATCTGAAGTGAGCTTTGTAGCGTCCCATTTTTCAGGAATCTGCAGCTTCAAAAAAATGGGAGATTTTAGCATCACCATTTTGATGAAATTAACACAACGTCACCTGCCACACATTGCGGATTGTCACTTGCCACGACGTCACCTGCCACACATTGCGGATTGTCACTTGCCACAACGCCACCTGCCACACATTGCGGATTGTCACTTGCCACAACGCCACCTGCCACACATTGCGGATTGTCACTTGCCACGATGTCATCTGCCACACATTGCGGATTGTCACCTGCCACAACGTCACTGGCCAGTGCCACACATTGCACATTGTCACCTGCCACGACGTCACCTGCCACACGTAGTGGATTGCCACTTGCTGTGTCCCAGAGTGAACAATACAAAGATCAGTCAGATTCAATCCAGCTTGAGTCCCTTATAAAAAAATCTTACAGAGATAAACCACTTGAAGTTGTACTACCAACCTAACCCACTTTGTTTTTCAGATAGGCAGAGGCTGCTTAGGCTCAGCTCACACTGTCACGGGCACAACCACACAGGCAGCTCTCTTCAGACCCTTCCCTCCCTCACGCTGGAGATGGAAGATGGAAGAGGTGGGTGGAGCAATTGATTGGCGCGGAGGCTGGGCGCTCGGAATGCTGGGGTGGCCGCGGCCTCTGATGTCACTGGTTGCTAGGCGTCGGGCAGCAGGCTATTCTAGCAACCAGTGCAGGGGGCAGCACACAGCGCACCACCGACCAGCATCGGCTCTGCTCCTGCTTACTGATAAGGGATTCCGGGCGGTCACTACGGAGTCCGCGTAGTCTACTCCTGACAACTTCTTGCCAGCTGGGCTACCACCCCTCTTAAGTGCCGCCTGGAACCATGGTCCCATCAGGTCACATGGTAGGGCTGGCCCTGCAGCCACTTGTGCCCCATCAAATGCAGCCGCTGTGTCCATCATATGCAGCCACTGTGCCCATCATATGCAGCCACTTGTGCCCATTCAAATGCAGCCACTTGTGCCCCATTAAATGCAGCCACTTGTGCTCATCAAATGCCACCACTTGTGCCCCATCAAATGCAGCCACTCATGCCCATCAAATGCCACCACTTGTGCCCATCATATTCAGCCACTTGTGCCCATCAAATGCCCTGTGGGGATTGGAAAGCACACCTTACCAGAGACCCCTAGATAATCTACATTTCCCTTCACTTGTGACCATCATATCCAGTCACTTTTGCCCATCATATGCAGCCACTTGTGCCTGTAATATGCAGCCACTTGTGCCCATCATATGCAGCCACTTGTGCCCATCATATTCAGCCACTTGTGCCCATCATATGCAGCCACTTGTGCCCATGAAATTCCACCACTTGTGCCCATCAAAAGTAGCCACTCATGCCCATCAAATGACACCATTTGTGCCCATCAAATGCAGCCACTTGTGCCCATCATATTCAGGGAGGGGGGGGGGTGGCTGGAGAGAGGGGGCAGCGCCCGTGCGCCCTTAATGGATGGGCCCCTGGCCCAATCATGTGCAAACAAAAATGTTGTTTTTGTTATTTTCCTTGCATCTGATGTGGTATGTTTTACAAAGTGAATTTTTACCACATTTATTATATCTATTATATATTTATTATATAACTGCACCTGCAAATTGCACCGACTATTTGCCTTTATTAAATCCATCCTATTGTTTTTGATTGGCTTCCATTTAGATATTCATCATTACAAAATTCATCAGAATTAATGTAACCAACCTGTGTATTATTATTTTTTTCATACATATTTTAAATATAAATCCTAGGACACTGGTCAAACCAGCAGGTGAATAGAATATTCTTTGAGGTAGCAGCTTGACTTGGCTTGTGTCAGTAATGAGTGAGTGTGAATGAAACCTGTCTTATATTGAATGTCAGACCCACTGTGATCTTTTACATCAACTGGCATCACTGAAAATGGCTGATTTGTATTGCAATTGAATTTGATTTACTTCAATAATTTGCAGGGTATTACTTTTCTAGTAAACAATTCATTCTTCATTCTGCTTTGGTATCATAGATCGTGTTCTCTTGCCTTATACATTATTCATAACCAACGATCCTTTTCTTTTTCCCTCTCTCTTCCTCTCCAAAATAGCTGGTTTATTAATGAAATGTATTCTGTAATTTCAAGAAATGACATATTGTGACAAGTATTCTCCACTAAACATCATATAAACATTAAATTATAGTAAGTAGATACGACGGATGTTACAGGCAAATGGTTTACAGATGCTAGGCAGCTGTCATATGTTGTATCATCCCAGGTTTATATAAATTAATGGACCTTAGTGAAGCTGAATCAATGGATAGTATATTTGCCTAAATGCATTGACTGTCTAGAAGAACTCAAAAATGTTCTCCAGGAAAAGAATTTAAAACTCCACTTATCTGTAATTGGTACGTTGATCTGTTTACACCTCTTAGCTAATGAAAGTGTATCTAATGCCAAATCTTTTTTTTTTTCTCTTGTGGATAAAGTAGGGAATGGTTAATAACAACTAAAATTTTTGGTTTTGACCTCATTTTCAGACCCAGTGACGATCGTCACCAGGGTGAATTTCTCCAGAGGGAACACAGACAACAACAATAACCTCAAAGAGGTTCTAACCTATCACCACTCTATTCAAAACTAAGAACAAATTGGAGAGTAGATTTAAACCCTAACCAGATTCCATTTAGTTTACAGATTACTTTTTATATTTAACATTTATTTTTTTCATAAATTACAGTTTTGACATTATTTGTCTTTTTTTTTCATCTTAGTGCTGCTGATATCATTCAGCCTCTTCCAGCCACGTCCCATCTACAAATGCTTATTCCAGTGTTGGCTGCATAGAATATTATTGCTCTGGACTAGCTTCCAGATAGTGACAATGAAGGACCATGTCTGCACAATATATGTTGGCACAGTCAATTCTAGTCTCCACAACTGGGAGGCAGCTGTCACTTTATAACAGGTAGTGCCTGAACAAAGGACATTTAGGACAAGCTCACCAGGTATTATCTTAATGAAAGCTGCAGGCTTTTAACGATTAAAATCGACTTCATAAATTACATGAACATGTTATAGCTTATATGATATTTTAGTGACAGGGTTTAGCTCTATGTTAAGGTTTACAGGAAGACCTGTGGGTTTTGTGTACTCTGAGTACATATCCCAGAGCAAATGTGAAGAAAGGTTGGCCAAATGAATAATCTTCATTAGACATTTAACTCTTTCTCCTCCTTTGTTCATCTGCGGTTCCAACCTCACTTACTGGTACCTCTGGACTGGGAATTGCTGCAAAAAAGGACTTTCACCAATTAGGTTAGGGATTGTGTTTAATCACCAAATTGGATACAACACCACCTTGTATCACCCCTAATTTAACAAAGAGCTGTCATGCTGAGATGGATGAGTTCCAGTCCGATGGTGATATGCGATGTTAGATTTAACAGCCTTTGGCTCTCCTTTGTGAGTGTTGATGACTGTAGAGCTGTAGCTTTGACTTATCAGAAGGTGTGCCAGATAATACTACAAGTGTTTAGAATTTTTGACAGGTCTATCACATACCTGGTGGAGACTAGATCATTGTGGGGGCTTCTCTTGCACCTCCTGCCCAACACTCCTGAAGATGGAGGCAGAGAGTGTGAAGACACAAAGTGGCATGAGTTCCGCGGTAGCCGGATGATGGCAACTTTGCTGATGGAACCGGTAACTGGTGAGCAGGTCAAGGTCAATAACAGCCGGGCAGTGTGGTACTAAATCAGCAGACATGGCAAGTTCAGTAAGCAGGTCATGGTCAGTAACAGCTGGGGCAGAAGCAGTACAAAATCAGCAGGCAGAGACAAGTCCAGTAATCAGGCCAAGGTCAGAGTAACCAGATGAGCAAGGTTGAGAAGAGTAGAGGCAAATTCGAGGGCGAATCTGGGTCATACATTGGTTTGGCAAAGGCAATGGATCAGGTCTCAGAACACATGGAACAAGTTGAAGACCAATCAAAAACTTTTCCCAGTGATACATTAATTTAAATAAGACGTCAGCTACACAGGAAGTTTGTAGTTTTCAGGAGCGTTGATTTACTAAAGCCAAAAAGACTGTGCACTTTGCATGTGCCGTTGCACTCTGCAAAGGAAATTGCTCCAACTTCCATCATCCAATCATGTGCAAGAAAAAACGAATTAAAAAAAAATGTCCTTGTATGTGATTGGGTATTCTTTGCAACGTGAAGCTTCATCTCATTTAATAAGCTCTGGAGCAAATGCCCCTGCAGAGTGCAATTGCACTTCCAAAGTTCACAGTCTATTTGCCTTTAGTAAATCAACCCAATTTAATCAGTTAACTCATAGGGGAGATTTACTAAAACTGGAGCACCCAGAATCTGATGAAGCTGAGCATGCTAACCAAGCTTCTAACTGCAGCTTGTTCAATTAAGCTTTGACAATGAAACCTGGAAGCCGATTGGTTTCTATGCACCAGATTTTGCACTCTCCAGTTTTAGTAGATAACACCCATAGATTTGCAATCTGATAAGGAGTATTAAAGCCCAACTCCAGGTTCCTTGGCCCTCCAACCAGAGTCCCACAGTCCCTCCATGCATGTTGAGGGCTTCTTTTATACACAACGATTACAGATGTCTTCAGGCCAATTTTGACATGCAGGGTTCTTTTCATTCTCACCTTTTTTATGACGTTGCATGGTCCACCCGATGGCATCAACCCTGTTCTCTGCATCATTACACTGAGAGTGCATGTAAGTGTGATAAAGGGGCAACAGGGGTGAGTCCATGACACCCTAAGGTCACAATATGTCCCAAGTCTTATGGACTGAATAATGTTGGGCTTCATTCAAATGTGTATATATATAATATATGTAAACAATGACTTTCACACATGTATCTACAAACCTTACCTTCAAACCTTAACTACAAACGTCAATACTTTCCCTTTAAATGTTCTGATTTTTGTTTTTTGTTTTTTGTTGAAGGTAAGGAATTAAAAAAACATCTTGAATCAACTTAGAAATTGTTTGCAAATGATTACACACAGTTTGCATATAAATACCTGCTTTTTCTCCATGGCACCTATTTTAGTGACTATATAGACCAGGGGTCTAGCACTGGTGCCACAAGCGGCGCACAAAGCCTCTTTTTCTGACACTCCACTCCCTCCCCATCAGCAGAGCAGCGCAGGGAAGCGTCAGTGAGACACTAATGCATTCCAATTTCAGAATTCCCCACACCGCACCTGCACTGAGGGGAAGGCACTGTGCCCCCACACATTGTAAAGATGGGAAACATTGTTTGGTTCTCTAACTTTGCTGTAGCTGCGATCGTCAGATTTTGTGATGGGGAAGAGATTAAGTGCAGTTATGCTGGGGGGGCTGTCCCTGTTTCCAGGAGGAGGAGGACTATCATTGGCCACTGCTAAAGCCAATCACAGTCCTGCTAGCCCCGTCCACCATCTGGAGGAAGGCTTAGTTGTCACTACCAATCTCAGAAAGAAGGGATTTCACTGTGATTGAGAAAACCACAATCAGGTGACAGTTTGTGGAATTACTGTTGTACAGAAATTATTCCTGAACCTTTGCGTCACTTACTACTGAACCCCTGCACTTTGTGTCCCTTGTGTCCCTTTGTGTTCAGCTCAATGAAAATAACACCCATTCACTTTTTCCCAGCTGCGGGGGGCCCAACTTATGGTCCTGCAGACAGGCCCACTGCTTTCATAAAATGCCCCTGACCTGAGTTCATCATTGTGCATCCATTCCATATGCTTGTATGTGACATTGCATACATCACATACATCACATACATCACATACAAGCACGTGGGCTAGATGCAAGAGTTGGATCATCAGGATGAGTGTGCCAGGGCAGGTAGATGTGTCTCATCTCTGCTTCCTTTCACCACTCTGCATATCACGCATTTCATAGATGAGAAGAAGGTACAGCAGTGGGGAAAATGAGCAGGAGGGGTTCAGAGGTGGAACAGAAGAGCAGGAGGTACAGCGGTGGGGTAGATGTGCAGGGAGGTACCATGGTGGATGAGATGAGAAGGGGGTTCAGCAGTGGGACAGAAGAGCAGGGGGGTTCAGTGTTGGGCCAGATGAGCAGGGGGGTTCAGTGTTGGGGCAGATAAGTAGGGGGGTAGAGCAGTGGGGCAGATGTTAAAGCAGGTGTAGATGAGCAGGGGGTTACAGTGGTGGGGCAGGAGAGCATGGGGAACAGAGGTGGGGCAGAAGAGCAGGGGGGTACAGAGGTGAGACAGATGTGCAGGAGGTACATCGGTGGGGAAGATCAGAAAGTGGGTTACAGTGGTGTGGCAGATGAGCAGATGGTTTCGGTGTTAGGACAGATGAGAAGGTGATTCAGTAGTGAGACAGAAGAGCAGGGGGATACAGCAGTGGAGCAGATGTGCAGGGAGATACAGTGGTGGGGCAGATGTGCAAGAGGTACAGTGGTGGGAGGGATAAGAAGGGTGTTCAGCAGTGGGACAGAAAAGCAGGGGGGTTCAGTGATGGGGTAGGTAAGCAGGGGGTTACAGCGGTGGGACAGATGAGCAGGGAGGTTCAGTGTTGGGGCAGAGGAGAAAGGAGGTACATTGGTGGGACAGGTGAGCAGGGGGTTACAGCGTTGGGGCAGAGGAGCAGGGGGTACAGAGGTGGGGCAGATGTGCAGAGGAGAAAGGAGGTGCATCGGTGGAACACATGAGCAGAGGGTTATAGTGGTGGGACAGATGGGCAGGAGGTACAGTCGTGGGGCAGATGAGAAGGGGGTTACAGTAGTGGGAAAGATAAGCAGGGGGGTTCAGTGTTGGGGCAGAGGAGAAAGGAGGTACATTGGTGGGACAGGTGAGCAGGGGGTACAGAGGTGGGGCAGATGTGCAGAGGAGAAAGGAGGTGCATCGGTGGAACACATGAGCAGAGGGTTATAGTGGTGGGACAGATGGGCAGGAGGTACAGTCATGGGGCAGATGAGAAAGGGGGTTACAGTGGTGGGGCAGATGAGCAGATAAGTTCAGTGTTAGGACAGATGAGAAGATGGTTCATTGGTGGAGCAGATGTGCATGGAGGTACAGTGGTGGGGCAGATGTACAGGGGGTTACAGTTGTGGGACAGGTGAGCAGAGGGGTATAGAGGTGGGACAGGTGAGCAGGGGGGTACAGAGGTGGGGCAGATGTGCAGGGTAGTACGGTATTGGGGCAGATGTGCAGGGTAGTACAGTGGTGGGGCAGGTGTGCAGGAGTTACAGTGGTGGGGCAGATAAGAAAGGGGGTACATTGGTGGGGCAGAAGAGAAAGGGGGTACATTGGTGGGGCAGAAGAGAAAGGGGGTACATTGGTGGGGAAGATGAGCAGGGTGATACAGAGGTGGAGCAGATGTACGGGGGTTACAGTGGCGAGGCAGAAGAGCAGGGGGTACAGTGGTGGGGCATATGTGCAGGGTAGTACAGTGGTGGGGCAGATGTGTAGGGGGGACAGTGATCTGAGGTGTGAAGGTGCATGAATTGGGGCTGATCTGAGGCATGAGAGTGCAGGATATTCATTTCTCACTACTAAAGTAGTTTACAGCATTTACTTTATAAAAAAATCTTTTTCATGATTGAGAGTGTGAAGTTGACATTTTTTGTTATAAAATCGGCACGCTCAATGTCTTTGAAAACATTTATCAGCACACTGTGTTCAAAAGGTTGCCTATCCCTGATATAGACAGTTAAGGATGTTTGGCTTCCTAAATTTGGCACAAGGGATTCTTGTTCTCTTGCAAAAATAAGCTGACAGCTGTCTACAGGTTTAACAGTAATTGATGAGGAGCTTATACGGGAGGGTAGTCAATTACACAGGTATCAATTGTTGCACATTTGGACTTTGGGGCTTATTAAAAGTAATGCAAAGTGGTTTGTTCACATTTACATTTTTTGTTTTATAACAGCCAGGGCTAAAAAATAAACTATGAAAGAAAAAAATGTTTTACCATTCTATAAAAAGGTAAATATAACATATTGCATATGAATATTATGAAGTCTTATATCCAGATAGCAGGTGGAGCTTTGAGTTCCTTTTTACACGTTTCTTTATCTCATTAGTTGCTTTAATAAAATGGTTTGTTGTCTTTAGGTCTCAATAGCTCATGCTGAAATCGACACACATGTGAATGAGCCATTGTAGTGCCTCATCCCTTATTGGACAACTTTTCCAAGCTGTCAGTTAGACAGACCAAACCAAAGACAGGTAGATTCTGTGACACTCCCTCTCTACAGAAAACCCGCGTTCTGGGACTCCTTTATCAAGTATTAGGCCTGATTCACACCTAGGCATTTTTAGTGCTTTTTGCATTTTGCAGATTTGCACTACAGTCCATTTAACATGGTTTCCTATGGAACACGTTCTGTAGTGCAAATCAGCAAAATGCAAAAAGCACTAAAAATGCATAGGTGTGAATCAGGCCTTACAGAATAACTGCCCCAGATGCATCTCCACCTGATCTTTTATCAATAACATGGGGGTTGGTGTTTTGTAGTGCACACGGAGTACTGAGAACAGTGTAACTCATAACAGTTAAACACAGGCTGCACTGTTACCAGATTAAAAGTTAGCAAATAAGAGACGTTTGTTGTTAGGATGTACATACAGTTTAAATGTGTATTTGTAAAACAATAGGTATATAAAGAAAGATATAAAACATTGCCGTAAAATGTTTAAATTTGACACAACACTATTACAGTTCCTTTAAGGCAGCTCAAAGTGTAAAAATAACTGTAAATGCAGTAATCTATAAGAAACAATGAGATTTCGAATCTCATTAGTTTAGAGTGGTATCATTCTAGGTTTAGACCTTTCATTTCAAGGACCGTACAAAGGTCTTGTGGCATATTGTATATGAAGAGAATATGGTTTTACCAGCAGACTAAACAAAAGCTTTTTATGGTAATGATCCTTAAAGTGGACCCATGACAGTGTGATAACAAATAATGTTCTTCTTAATCCACATTATTCATAATAATGCTACCAATAATGTAAATTGTCTCCAGCATTTTTCTGTTTCTTTTTGGTGGAGGCTGTCGTTTTGTTGAAGCCCAGAGCAGTCACTTCCTTATTAAAAACTCTCCCCTTCTCATTGGTCTCAAATGCTATATGTCACTTTCTGTAATTAAAATATTTACATTTCCAGCATTGATTGTATGCCTTGGCTTAGCTAGAGAGGAAGGCTGACAGAAGCTTTAGCCTAGGTTCACGCTAATGTACCGCATTCCAATCACACTGCCCTTGCGATTCGCGGTGGGTATCAAATACAAAGGTAATGACACCCCAAATGCAGGTTGCAAACTCAGAGCATTTGCCTGCACCACATTGCATGGTACAAAACAACCATGCGATCCCGTTGCAGTGCGACTCCAAAAAAGGGGCATGCACATCTTTGGTGTGATATGGTGCAGTTTGAGCCCATTCAAAATAAATAGGCTCAAATTGAACTGCACTGAATCGCATGTGAGTGGTACAGGAATGCGGTATGGTTCCTGTGTGATTCACATGCGGTTCATAGTATGAACAGAGGCTTATGTGCTGAAATTCACAGGGTGCCATTGAGGGAGAAAGGAGACAGAATCAGGGAGATGAGATAAGATACTATGCTTGTTATGCCGCGTACACACGATTTTAATTTTGGCCAGCAAAAGACCGATGAGAGCTTTTCATCAGAAAATGCGACTGTGTGTAGGCTCCATCGGAATTTTGCTGGCCAGCAAAATTTGAGAGCATGTTCTCAATTTTTCTGACGGAAAAGGTTTCTATCGGAAATTCAGATCGTCTGTAGCAATTCCGACGCGCAAAATTCCTACGCATGCTCGAAAACAATCCGACGCATGCTCGGAAGCATTGAACTTCATTTTTTCTCGGCTCGTCGTAGGGTTGTATGTCACTGCATTCTTGACAGTTGGAACTTGGTGTGATCGTGTGTAGGCAAGACAGTTTGAGCAGAATTCCGGCGGAATTCCGTCGGGAAAACCATCAGAGCTTTTTCCGACGGGAATTCCGATCGTGTGTACGCGGCATTTGTTTAACTCTTCTTTGTCTCCCTGGAAGCAGAGTTTGTCTTATCACCTTCCCTCAGCACAGTCTTTATAATTCCTGTTGCTTTCTTCCCCCTTCAGCAACAGTAAACTGTCAGCTGAGCTGATCAACCTCAAGTGGCTCTGATTTTAGGCACGGTGCTGAGATTAGAGAGCAACTGAGCATGTGCAGATCGAGGTGAGAGGATTTTAAACAGTATATGCACTTATTTGTATTGTTTTACATAGGTATACCTGCAAAAGGGGCCAGCCTAAAGTGATCTATTAGCCTTAATTTTCTGATTAAAGTTCCACTTTAAGCTGTGAAATGTTTTATTTCTACTATATCCTATGGGATAGTAATGGCAAAATCAATAGTGGGATTTCAAATGGACTAAATGCTTTCCTTACAAGCAATGGTCTCCATAGATTTAATTACTAAAAGTATGGTATGCAAAGGTTTTGACCTAGGGAATTGATTAAACTCCCATTAGAGGTTTAGGAAATCGTTTTCCCCATTAGATAAAATTTAGCATTAATCACATTCACATGGGAGGTTTGAGAAGTATTGTTTTTTTTTTTTCCCTTCAGCAGGAATGTCAAACTCAATTCAAGCAGTGTACCTATAAAATGACATAAAAATGTGTAGCCTTAATCAATTAAACAGCCTGGAGTTGCATTCAGCCTCTACATTTTTAGGGTGCAGTCCAACAAACTGTAATAGAAATTATTTTCTGAATATTTAGAAAGCATTTATAGATTAACCAAAACCCAAAAACAAAAATGTAATGCATTGTAGTAGCTTATTGGTCCTTAGGTGTGGTTACTGCTTTTTTTTTTTTTTTGCACCTAATGATCCTGCGACCGGACTTTCTGGCAAACTAGGTCAGACGAGATTAGTCCGTCGGACAATCTGATCGTGTGTGGGCTAATCCGTTTGTTTTTTGGGAAAAAATTCCGGCGGACCTAGAAATAGAACACGTTTTAAATCTATCCGACGCACTCAATTACGATGGACTCAAATCGGGAAAAACGTTTGTCTGTGTGCTGGTCCGACGGACCAAATACGACAGGGGCAAGGGCAGCTATTGGCTACTGGCTATTTTTTGTCCCGTTTACGTCACTATTTTCGAACGAACGGACGTTCGACCGGATATAGTCCGTTCGTTTGTGGCCAAGTCCTTTCGTTCGGAAAGTCAGTCGGAACTCCGCCGAAAGTCCGTCGGGAAGACCGTCGGACCTAGTTTGCCGGAAAGTCCGGTCGTGTGTACGCGGCATTACTGTCCTAGGTTGACAACATACTTTATCTGCTGAGAAGCAGTTTTGTCACCCTAGTCTTATGTCCTGATTTGGGCAACACTTCCCTCTCGCCTTTTCTTTATTACATAGGGACGGGGTGTCCTGTATTTCACAGATGATAGCTGGGAATGCCAATAAAATTGTTTGATGTCTCAGTTGAGTGCACACAAGTTACAAGAACAATGGAGTTTTCGCAAGATCAACTAGGTATTTTTCTATGCTTACAGAAAATGTACTTAGCCTGGAAAAATAAAACTCATGCAAACATTACATCTAGTGACTGGTGAGCTGCAATATATTCAATGTTGTTCTTAGGCTTAAATATACTTTAAAATACTTCCCAAAAGCTTTTTCACAATCTTAAAAACGCAAGTCAACATTTAAGTATTTATCATTTGAGACAAGTGCTTGTGTGGTTTCACATAGCGGTGTTTTTATTTTGCAAGCAATGTTTGACAGGTTTTAAAGTCTTTAAATATTTCCTAATGCCTTTGTGAATTTGATTGATGTGCGTCTTTTTTTCAGCCCAGATATTTCAGCCTAGATATTTCAGTTTAGAATGAACACCGATGCCCACCAATTTCTCTAGGATGCTTCTAAATCAAAGCACTCCTTCAACCCATGTCTCCATCCTCTTCCCATTTCCCAAATTCCATTAATAAAGTGTTAGTCAAATCTGGGCTTTCTGTGATTTTTTTTTATTCAACATTATGCAGAGCACATTGCAGAAATATGATGTATATGATGTTGTAACTTGGCTTTGTAATGATCATGTAAAGTCCTGGTCAGGAGACGGGTCTCAGCTAGGATATCATTTCCAGATATATTTCTCACACTGTCTTGACTAATAGACAGGCCATTGTCTATGGAACATGGTAATCTTTGACTCTTTTTCGTGTGCTTCCAAGATTTAAATGGAAAAGATATTATACCTGGGTGGATGAAGACTAGAGGACTCAAACAAGATGATAAGGGCAAAGATAGGCTAGTCAACACCTGAGCAAAATCAAAGAACAATGGTTGGTTAAGTAGGGGACAGGGCAAAATCATTTTTTAGCAAATTAATCCAGATGGTCAAACAAAAATTGTAGTTGGAGAATGGACAGTATCCAGGCATAAATCTCTGTTGCTGCAAGGGAGCCTGGCTGAAAACATCACCATGCAATGAACTCTGTTGCTGCCCAGACCTTGCCTTGGACCCTCCACAAGATACAGATGCTTTCACATGCATTGGGTCCACAATGGCATCATGCACAAATCAAAAGATTTATTATCAAGCAGAAAGCAGTCATCAAATCACACCTTGATGGGTTTTTGCGAAAAACACATTTAGTCCTAAGCTGCACAATTGGCCACAAAGCTGTGTAATTCAGTTTTGAAAGGACAAGGTGGCAGAGCCACTGCACTCCACGAGTAGCCTCAGAAAAGGTTAATCTACTGCATATTTAAAGATGTAAATATATCCACAGTGACCATGTCATGCTATGGCTCTCTCTTATTATTATCAGCCTGAGAAAAGGTATATTTAAGGACTCCTTGTGTGTTGTAGCATATTGATTTATTACAACAGTTAATGGATTCAGCACATAGTGAGGATCAAAGGGATTTATGTATAGTTCAAGGTCTCAGTGTCAAATTGCTAGATGAAACCAGTGCATTGTGATATTGCTTATTAAAGTAAAGGAGGGCAGCTAAGATTTGATCTTTGTGGTGCAGGAAGACTCTGGCCTCTTGATTCAGAAATATTCCAGAGTGCAATTTTTCCTATTCCATATCCGTGGCTATGATTTATAGAGTTTAGAACAATAAATAGCTCATGTTAAATATTTATGGGGGTGCATATATTGTTATGCAAACCAGTTTCTGACACCTGCTAAATGTCATTTGTCCGCTGGCCTTCCACTATATGCTGGGTGACTATTCATCTTACAGCGGAATAGGCTTCATAACCCCACCTTCAGAACTAACTTGTGAAAGAGGGGCGGTCTGATGAAGATGCCATGTGAAGCATGCAGAGCATTATGGTGAAACATAGGTGTGACTACATTGCCCTAAATATTGGGTGATGTTTAAATGGACATGGTTAAATGAAGTCAAGGCTTACTTGTGGTGTACACTGAAGAAATGTATAGCACAGCATACAGAGTGCATCGGTCAGCAGTATGTAACATATGGCATAGGTTATAGAGTGCACAGGTCAGACATATAAAGTGTAGTGACTAGGGATGAGCCGAACACCCCCGGGTTCGGTTCGCACCAGAACCTGCGAACGGACGCGAACGTTCGAAATCTAAAGTGCTAATTATAACGGCCAATATGCATGTTAATGTCATAAAACAGGTTTGGGGACCCGGGTCCTGCCCCAGGGGACATGTATCAATGCAAAAAGAAGTTTTAAAAACTGAAGTTTTTTCGGGAGCAGTCATTTTAATGATGCATAAAGTGAAAAAAAAAGTGAAATATTCCTTTAACCGCTTCAATACCCGCCCATAGTCATATGACGCCCACAAGGTGGATCTACCATCCTGGGTGGGCGTCATATGACGTCCTCGGATTCCTGGCCGCCTGGGGGGCGCGCGCGCGCGCCCCCGCGGCATCGCTCGGGACCCGGTGCGAGTGCCCGGCGGCCGCGATGTCCGCCGGGCACCCGCGATTGCCCGTTAAAACAACGGGACCGGGCGGGACCGTGGAGCTGTGTGTGAAAACACACAGCTCCACGTCCTGTCAGCGGGGAGGAGACCGATCATGTGATCCCAGTACGGAGGAACACATGATCGGTCTCCTCCCCTTAAGTCCCCTCCCCCTACAGTTAGAATCACTCCTATAGGGACACACATTAACCCCTCCAGCGCCCTCTAGTGTTAACCCCTTCCCTGCCAGTCACATTTACACAGTAATCATTGCAATTTTATAGCAACGATCGCTGTGTAAATGTGAATGGTTCCAAAAATGTGTCAAAAGTGTCCGAAGTGTCCGCCGCAATGTCGCAGTCACGAAAAAAAAAAATCGCAGATCCCCGCCATTACTAGTAAAAAAAAAAAAAAAAAAAATTCAATAAATCTATCCCCTATTTTGTAGACGCTATAACTTTTGCGCAAACCGATCAATATACGCTTATTGCGATTTTTTTTACCAAAAATATGTAGAAGAATACGTATCGGCCTAAACTGAGGAAAAAAAATTTTTTTTTAAAAAAAATAAGATATTTATTATAGCAAAAAGTAAAAAATATTGTGTTTTTTTTCAAAATTGTCGCTCTTCTTTTGTTTATAGCGCAAAAAATAAAAACCGCAGGGGCGATCAAATACCACCAAAAGAAAGCTCTATTTGTGGGAAAAAAAGGACGTCAATTTTGTTTGGGTGTAACGTCGCACGACCGCGCAATTGTTAGTTAAAGCGACGCAGTGCCGAATCGCAAAAAGTGCTCTGGTAAGGAAGGGTGTTTAAAAGCCCTGTATTGAAGTGGTTAAATATGGTACCTGGGGGGTGTCTAAAGTATGCCTGTGAAGTGGCATGTGTTTCCCGTGTTTAGAACTGTCCTTGCAAAAAATTACATTTGTAAAGGAAAATAAGAAGCCATTTAAAACTGCTTGCGGCTTTAATGTCATGTCTTGTCCTGGCAATATGGATGAAAATATTTGAGAAAAATGGCATGGCTACCCCATCACCCCCCCCCCCCACCCCAGCCCAATACCAGCCCCTTTGGGTCTTGTATGGATATTAACAGGTGCACAGACAGCAAAACAAATGTTACAGGGGTGATAACCCTTCCCGATGTTCTCCAAAAACCTTAAAAATAGATTTTTTTGGATGGAGCTACATTTAACAATGTAAAACCCAAAATAAAACCCTATACCTAGAACCCTACATTTAACAATGTAAAACCCAAAATAAAACCCTATACCTAGAACCCTATATACTCTGAACAGCAGTATATAGGCGGTGCAAACAAGACAGGGACTGTAGGTTAGAATCTGTTTGTAATTTTGAACAGGTACATTTTTAAGTGTAGCTCCATCCAAAAAAAATCTATTTTTAAGCTTTTTGGAGAACATCGGGAAGGGTTATCACCCCTGTAACATTTGTTTTGCTGTCTGTGCACCTGTTCAGAACATTTCACCTCATTTCCCGTCCCAATGACAAATGTTTTTGGAAAAGTGGGGTTTTTATTGAAACAAGGATTGGTGATAAAGCATCAGTAGAGAGGAGATACCTTTTTTCCCAAATTAAATCTAACAGGATAGAATTTCCCTTCCTAGGGGTAGATTTCCTCTCACTTCCTGTTTTCTCCTTCCGTTTGCAAGTAGGAGTCATTTCTAAGTTAGATGTTTGAAAGTAGGGGCCTGCCGTATATACTCTGCAGAAATTTGCCCCATTAGATGTTGGTGTTGCCACAACACTGTAAGCCCTCACAGCTACTCTTGGTGGGCACTGGAACGCCCTGCTGTGAACTATTATATCAGGAATTGTAATTACATGCCATTGTTGAACAGTGTTAGGAAAAATTGGGCCTTTGGTGGTGGTGGTGGACGGTGTTGCCACAACACTGTAAGCCCTCACAGTTACTCTTGGTGGGCACAGGAATGGGCCCTGCTGTGAATTATTAGATCAAGAATTGTAATTGCATGCACCCGTTGAACAGGGGCAGAAAAATTGGGCCTTTGGTGGTGGTGGTGGATGGTGTTGCCACAACACTGTAAGCCCTCACAGTTACTCTTGGTGGGCGCAGGAATGGGCCCTGCTGTGAATTATTAGATCAATATTTCTAATTACACGCCCCTGTTAAACAGGGGCTGCAAAATTGTGCCTTAGACACTGGTGCTGGTGCCACAACACTGCAACCCCTCACAGATACTGTACTTGGAGCACAGCAATGAGACCTGTTGCAAAGCATTGCATAAAAAACTGTAATTACAAGCCCCTGTTAAACAGGGGCATGAAAAATTGGGCCTTAGCCACTGGTGGTGGCACCCAGAAACAAAAATGTTCTTCCAAGCTATCATCAGGATCATTAAGGAGGAAGAGGATAGTCAGTCAACATAACAGGACAGTCACTCAGCATCAGCATAGGCAGTCTTGAAGGGATGTGACATTTCAAAATAAATAATTCTGTTATATCAGCTTCAGGTGCCTGGTAGCTGGTGGTGATCCAAGACTGATTCATCTTTATGAAGGTCAGTGGATCAACCGAGTCGGTGGACAGGCGCACCCTGTGATGGGTGACAAAGCCTCCAGCAGCACTGAATGTGCGTTCGGAAAGAACGCTGGATGCAGGACAGGCCAGTAGCTCAATTGCATACTGTGCAAGCTCTGGCCAGTGATCCATCCTCAAGACCCAGTAAGCCAGAGGATTTTCGGTGGGAAAGGTGTCCAAGTCTGACCTTGCCCCTAGGTATTCCTGCACCATGTATATCAGACGCTGGCGATGGTTGCTGGAACCGATCATACCTTGGGGCTGCGGACTAAAAAATTGTCTGAACGCATCGGTCAGACGTCCACCTTCCCCACCGCTCCTTCTGCTACTGACAGAAGCCTCAGCAACTCGTCGTCCAGGACCAGGAGTTTGTAACCTCCCAGTCTCTGGGAACGCGTTGCACAGACCTTTCTGCAAGGCCTCCCGGAGATGTCTCATCCTCTGCTCCCTCTGCGACGGCAAGATAAGGTCCGCAACCTTACCCTTGTACCGTGGATCAAGGAGAGTGGCCAGCCAGTAATGGTCCCTCTCCTTGATCTGAAGAATACGAGGATCCTTCCGCAGGCTTTTCAGGATCAGGGAGGCCATGCAACGTAGGTTAGCTGAGGCATTCGGTCCGGAGTCTTCTGGGTCACTGAGGACGACATGATCCGCAGCCACCTCCTCCCAGCCACGCACAAGTCCACTGGTTTCTTGGGACTGTAAATCATCCCTAAAAGACTGCTGCTGCTGATGCTGAGTGCCAGGCTCCACCTCCATGCTCACACAATCCTCCTCCTCCTCATCCTCTTCCTGTGTGATGGGTGGGAGAGAAGGAACACTGTCTGGATAAAGGGGGCCTTGAGAGGCAAGGAAGTCCTCCTCTTCCTGCCTCTGTTCTGCCTCAAGTGCCCTGTCCATTATTCCATGCAGCGTATGCTCCAACAGGTGGACAAGAGGTACAGTGTCACTGATGCATGCACTGTCACTGCTCACCATCCTCGTGGCCTCCTCAAATGGTGACAGGACAGTGCATGCATCCCTGATCATGCTCCACTGGCGTGGGGAAAAAAATCTGAGCTCCCCTGACCCTGTCCTGGTGCCGTAGTTGCACAGGTACTCATTGATGGGCCTCTGCTGCGTGTACAGTCGCTGCAGCATGGCCAACGTTGAGTTCCACCTGGTGGGCATGTCACATATAAGGCGGTTCTTGGGCAGGTTCAACTCCTTTTGCAGCTCAGCCAGCCGGGCACTGGCATTATATGATCGACGGAAATGCACACAGACTTTCCTGGCCTGCCTCAGGACATCCTGTAAGCCTGGGTACCTGCCCAAGAACCGCTGCACCACCAGGTTAAGGACGTGAGCCATACAGGGCACATGGGTCAGCTGTCCCTGTTGCAGGGCGGAGAGGAGGTTGGTGCCATTGTCACAAACCACCATTCCTGGCTTAAGCTGGTGTGGCGTCAACCATCTCTCGGCCTGCACCTGCAGAGCTGACAGAACCTCTGCCCCAGTGTGGCTCCTGTCCCCCAAACACACCAGCGCAAGCACGGCATGGCATATTTTTGCCTGCGTACTTGCGTAGCCCCTTGGATGCCTACGGAGCACCGCTGGTTCCGAGGACAGAGCACTCGAAGAGGCCATGGAGGAAGAAGAAGATGAGGGGGTGGAGGAGAGAGGTGTGTCACAACCAGTAGTAGCATTTTGGAGGCGTGGTGGCGGAACAACCTCCAACACTACTGCACCTTGTCCTGCATCCTTCCCAGCTGCCAAAAGAGTGACCCAATGGGCCGTGAAAGACAGGTAACATTCCTGTCCATGCCTGCTGGACCATGAGTCAGTGGTAATATGCACCTTACCGCTGACCGCACTGTCCAGCGAGGCCAAGACATTGCCTTCCACATGCCGGTAGAGAGCCGGAATCGCCTTCCGTGAGAAAAAGTGGCGTTTGGGAACCTGTCACTGAGGAACCGCACATTGAACAAACTCACGGAAGGGGGCCGAGTCTACCAACTGAAAAGGCAGCAGTTGAAGTGCTAGCAATTTAGCCAAGCTAGCATTCAACCGCTGGGCATGTGGATGGCTGGGAGTAAACTTCTTTCGACGGTCCAGCAGCTGGGGCAGGGAAGTTTGCCTGGTACAATCGGACGTGGGTGTACTGCTAGCAGAGTGCCCGCAAGTACTTGGCTGTGACACACCTAATTCTACACCTTCATTCCTCTCAGTGCAGATTTTAGAGAGGACTGAAGGTATAGTGGGGTTGGAGATCCCAGCTGATGAGGAGCAAGGACAGGTCCGCTTTGTTCTTTGGTGTGGGTCTTTAAGGTGCGCTTGCCAATGAGCTGCATGGCAGGTCACCATACGTCTGGTAATGCTTGTGGTGCCCAAGCGGCTGATGTTTTTGTCACGCGAGATACGCTTGAGACATATGTTGCAAATAGCAGCGGTGCGATCTGATGCACTCGTCTCAAAAAAGGCCCACACCAAAGAACTTTTGTAATAACGTGCAGAGGCAGCGCCCTGCACAGGCGGAGCTCTGTGGTGTGATTCAGTTGGTGTTCTGGCCTCAAGCTGGCCCCCGGAGGGCATCCTGCCTCGTTGGAGATGTGCCGCCTCCTCCTCCTCCTCCTCTCTCCATTCAGGCACCCACGTGGCGTCAGTGACCTCATCATCCCCTCCCTCTTCACCACTGGAGCAAACCTGGCAGTAAGCTGCAGCTGGTGGAACATGACTGCCAGATTGCTGTCCTTGAGCATCTCCTCTCTCTGCGCTCACGCTACTGCCTTCCTCTAGCTGGGTATCATCATCGGAGCCTTCAAAACGCTGGGCATCCTCCTGGAGCATGTACCCAACACTGTGCTCAAACAGTTCGGGGGACTCCTCAGGAGGACATGGTGGGTCTATGGAAGGGGTGCCTGATGACATTGAGTATGCGTTGGCAGCTGCTTTGCCAGTACCCTGAGCCTGGGTGAGAGAGGAGGATGAGGAGGGCTTGGTCATCCACTCTACCAAGCCTTCGGCATGATGTGGCTCAACATGTCCAGCTGCCGAAAATAAGGACAAGCGTGTCCCATGGCCACGTGCTGATGACGATGCACCGTGTCCACGACCAGCACTGTTGTCTCTAGACACAGAGCCTGCTTGCCCTGTTTTCTTGGCTCGTGACTGTCTGCCTCTCCTTGTTGGTCTTCCAGACATTGTAATGGGTAGTGTATATTGTGCTGGAGTCACACAGCACACACACTAACTCCTGCAGATGGCTGCCTTAGATGACAACAGGGCAGAAGGGCAGATACAGGGTGAGGTGGTTTAGTGTGCTGTGCTATACTCACACAGCACACACACACTAACTCCTGCAGATGGCTGCCTTAGATGACAACAGGGCAGAAGGGCAGATACAGGGTGAGGTGGTTTAGTGTGCTGTGCTATACTCACACAGCACACACACACTCTAACTCCTGCAGATGGCTGCCTTAGATGACAACAGGGCAGAAGGGCAGATACAGGGTGAGGTGGTTTAGTGTGCTGTGCTATACTCACACAGCACACACACACACTAACTCCTGCAGATGGCTGCCTTAGATGACAACAGGGCCGATACAGGGTGAGGTGGCTTAGTGTGCCGTGCTATACTCACACAGCACACACACACTAACTCCTGCAGATGGCTGCCTTAGATGACAACAGGGCAGAAGGGCAGATACAGGGTGAGGTGGTTTAGAGTGCTGTGCTATACTCACACAGCACACACACACTAACTCCTGCAGATGGCTGGATTGGTAGAGAACAGGGCAGATACAGGGTAAGGTGGTTTAGTGTGCTGTGCTATATTTACACAGGACACACACACACACACTAACTCCTGCAGATGGCTGGATTGGTAGAGAACAGGGCAGATACAGGGTAAGGTGGTTTAGTGTGCTGTTCTATACTGACACAGCACACACACACTAACTCCTGCAGATGGCTGCCTTAGATGACAACAGGGCAGAAGGGCAGATACAGGGTGAGGTGGTTTAGTGTGTTGTGCTATACTCACACAGCACACACACACACTAACTCCTGCAGGTGGCTGGATTGGTAGAGAACAGGGCAGATACAGGGTAAGGTGGTTTAGTGTGCTGTGCTATACTCACACAGCACACAGACACACTAACTCCTGCAGATGGCGGGATTGGTAGAGAACAGGGCAGATACAGGGTAAGGTGGTTTAGTGTGCTACTGCTGTGCTATACTCATACAGCACACACACACACTAACTCCTGCAGATGGCTGGATTGGTAGAGAACAGCACTGACTGAGAAGAACACACTATCCCTGCCTATTTTTCCTCTATCCCTACACTTTCCCCACAAGCAAAGGCTAAGAAGAAGAATACACTATCCCTGCCTATTTTTCCTCTTTCCCTAGAATTTCCCCACAAAGAAATGATTCAAATACACTGTGTACATGTACAGTACACTATCACTGTTCCTCAAGCCGGAACACACTACACGAGGCTGCCGGTGCGGCGGCCTTATATAGTGTGGGGTGTGTACTAAACCCCCTGAGCTATAATTGGCCACGGACATCCTGCCTGTGGCCAATTATTGCTCTCCTCGCCGCTGGCTCTATGATTGGCCAAGCATGCGGGGTCACAGTGCATGCTTGGCCAATCATCAGCCAGCAATGCACTGCGACTGGCGCAGTGCATTGTGGACAGTTCGCATCACACGAATTTGATGCGAACGGCCCTCAGAGTTCTGCCCTCGGCGAGTGGACGAACGGCCGATGTTCGATTCGAACATGGGTTCGAATCGAACACCAGGCCCATCCCTAGTAGTGACCCTTACATTGCTGGTAACTATAACCCCCCCATAACTCCTCCATTCTTCCAAAGCATTGGTGGTCAGTGGCAGTAAAAAGAATACATTCCAGTATGGGTGGTCAATGGTTATAAGACCCCCCCAAGTGATTGGTTATAAATCTCCCTTCAAAAAAAAACTAAAAAAATTAGTATCCAGTGGCAACAGAAAGTATTGGGGATCATTGGCTATAAGATTCTACCAAATCATTACTGGTCAGCGTCAATAAGGTTCCGCTTCCATCATCAGATTTGAAAAAAACGCACCTGCGCTGCGTTTGGCAATACAGGTGCATTTTTGTTACTGTATATGTACATTGGGGTGCCATTTAAAATGAATAGCAATAAACCACTATGACTATTTACCTGTGCATTATTGTGCACTGCAATAGTGCAGACATTTAGCAATATTAATCTCTAGTTTTGTGTGACAACTCTCCAGCAACAGGATTGCTAAATGGAAAAGGCCCCTCCCTTTAGTCCTGTGGTACATGCCATAGAATTAGGTGATTGTTTTCTTTGCTTTGCAGTAACACGTTTGTTAGTATGACATGAGCCTGTAAGTTCTGGATATAATTGTATTCTATTTTGTATGTATTGCACACTGCCCTCACTGTGCACACGGCACTAACAATGTTTTCATTACATGTTTGCATTCTTTCGAGTCCTGATTAGAATTAGTCTGCCTATGTTACGCCCCTTGTTACCATAAACGTACAATTGTAATATTAATGTGATACCTACATAATCATGTGTATAAAAACCTTCAATTGCGTCATAATAGAGCAGAACAGTTATTTGGAAAGATGCTGAGTGTATCTTTTGTGTCTATTCTCTACTGCAGTAGTTATTATTAATTTGGAACCACTAATCAATATGAGGATAGGAGTTGCCTATCTATAAAATGTCCAGGTCAGGCTTTATGGAAAACGTTTCCTATTGGTTGGCATACAGCCTCACTGATTTATAAGGAAGATAACCTGGAGGCATTTTTCAAACAACTATATTTTATACAGGAAATTTTTAAAGAACCCTTGTTTTAGTTAGGCGTATTTGAAACTGAACTCCAGGCAAAAATAACAAGATAACAATGATAAAATAAAAGATAAAAATACAAAATCAATTTTTGCTACAATATTCACCTTTATTCTAGAGATTTCCCCCAGAGAACTTTTTCTGCTTTTTTAATGTCCTCAGTCTGGCGGCCAGCATCATTCATTCCTCTTCCTCTGAGCCCAGGTTGTCCTGGCCCCGCCACAGCCTGTTCCTGGACAATAAAAAGAGAAGCAGCACAGTGATTGGCTCATCTCTATGTCACTCTGCTCTCTCTTCCTATCAGCATGCTTCTTATCAGCACAACTGATTGGCTCTTAGTTTCATTCTCCCACATTTCAGCTGTTCATATACAGGGACTACAAGAGGCTGATACCTGGTCTAATCCAGCTATAGTGCTTGCATTCAATAAAAATATTTATTCAGGTTTTTTTTTGTCTCTGCAAAGGTGCCTGTTCTAGCCGGCCTAGCATCCTAAGCACTGCCCAACCCTATCACACCCACAGAGCCCTGATCTTAAAGTAGTTGAAAACTCTAAAAAAAAAAAAAAAAAAAAAACAACCTGCAAGACAAAGGCATAATGAGCTAGTATGCATCACATACTAGTTCATTATGAAATACTTACCTTAGATCGACGCTGTTGCAGCGGTCCCCGCACACTTCTGTGACCAGAGTTATTTTCGGGTTTGCGGGCTCTGGCGCTTTGATTGGCCGGACATGCGATAACGTCATGTGCGTGGGTGCCGCCGGTCACGGCACGAGCGAGCCATTTCTTCAGGGCGCATGTGCCGATGACGTTGGCACATGCAGATACAGTGAATATCTCTTACATGGTGCAAGTTTACTAGATATTCACGGTACCTACCACTAAGCCTTATTATAGGCTTACCTGTAGGTTAAAGTGGTGTAACAGGGTATACAACCACTTTAACCCCTTCACACCGACCATACGCAAATATGCGACCCCACTGGACTGTTTTTTTTCTTCTGTGGGGCCGCTTATTTGTGTATCTCCCTTTGTGCTTGACACACGCCATGTGGCGTGCACCCAGCACAAAAACAGGGGTCTCATGGAGAGCCCCGGGCCCCGTACTAAATCGAGACCTGGATCTCCTGGTTGTGGGGTCACCACATCGCTGTGATAGCCTCTGATTGGCTATCACAGTGATCAGTCACTGTAAAGCCTGCCCCCATGTTTTCCTTCTCTGTGAATGGAGGAGAGGGTATTTTTTTCTCTCTCCTTGCAGACAAAAAAAAAAGTGTGTGTAAAAAAAAGAAATAATAATAATAAAAAAATAAAATAAAAATCGATTAAGGGCCAGTTCACACCAGATGCAGTTCCATGCAGTTTAGTGTGCTTTTTTTCTGGACAAAATGCATGCACAGTGTTTTCCATGTATTCCAATGGCTTTAGTTCACACCATGCAGTCAGTTTCCGGACCGGAAACTGACCGAAAACTGACTGCATGGTGTGAACTAAAGCCATTGGAATACATGGAAATATGTATAAAAAAAGCACACGGAACTGAACGGAACTGCGTCTGGGGAGAACTAGCACTTAGGTCAGTGCCAGGGTTAGTGTTTGGGTAAAGTTCAGGGTCAAAGGTCAAGTTTGGGCTCAAAGGTCAGGGTCAGCATTTTTTTTGACAGTTTTTTTTTTTTTTTTTTAGTATCAGTGTCAGTTAAGCCCCATACACACGGTCGGATTTTCCGATGGATTGTGTCCTATCAGACAATGTTGTCGGAAATTCCGACCGTGTGTAGGCACCATCGGACAGTTTCCATCGGATTGTCCGACGGACAAAGTCCTATCTCCTGCTGGATAGATTTTTTGACAACAAAGTCCGATCACACCAAATCCGATCGTGGGTAGCGAATTCCGACGGACAAAGTGCTACGCATGCTCAGATCACATTACAAGACCAAAGCTATTGGCTACTAGCCTCTACGTAGTCCCGTCGTAGGCAACAAACGTCACCACGTTCAGAATGATCGGATTTTCCGACAACTTTGTCCGACCGTGTGTACGCAAAACCAACATCGGACAAAGTACGACGGACATGATCCGACGGACCTGGTCCTCGGATAATCCGAGCGTGTGTATGGGGCTTTAGTGTCAGTGTGTTTTAGGTAGGATAAAAAAGCAAAATGGGCACTGTTGTTTTTGGGCTGTACTAAGGGTACAAACAACCAACATATACATATGTGGTATCGCTGTGATTGTCAAGAGCAGGATAATTTATTTAGGTTGTTCTTTGGTGGAAAGTCTTGATATTAACAAGAAATATACAGCAAAATTTAAAATACTAGCATGTGATAAAGCGAAATACAGTACTGCTGCTTGAAAATTTAACCAGAAATAAAAACTTTTATCAAAGCGGCGCTCCTGTCAAATTAGTCACATTGACTGGCTAGCATAGGCAAGTATACCTATACGATCACAAAATACAAAATATTATTGAAGACACTGGCAGGATAGCAGAATAATAAACTCATAGAGTGGATAATATTATAGTCCGTGATGAGTCTAATTAGTGGTCCTAGGGGAATCTGCCGGTGAGTGCACCTTTCACCACAATCCTCCACACTGTGTTCCACACACCCCACTGGGGTTTAAACTCACCACAATAATGATAAGATCAAGCCTCACAGATCCACAATATGCTGCCCCATACACAGATAAGGTCACACCGGAAAAACGGAATGTAGATATGCTTCTAACTTCAAGCATCCACGGTATCCTTCCGCTTATCCAGATTAATCACACTGGGAGATCTTAAGGGTTCAGGAAATCCTCTGTTCCTATGAAACAATCCCACTCCATAGCTGCTTTCTCTTTGAAGACTTTATTGCTTGTCTGACCTTTCTTCTCACGCTGATTTCTCAATGGGAAGGTCTCTACTCATCATCTAGCTAAATTTAAAACAATTTTTTTTTTTACTATTTTGGGACAGTTTTTCTTTGATAATAAAAAAATAAATCAGGAGATATCCATTACCATTTACCACCAAAAGAAAAAGCCAAATTTCTCATGAAAAAAAAAAAAAAAAAAAAATGCAGTATAACCAACCTGGGTGCACAAAGTAGTTGTGATGATATGTACAGTTTTACTAACAAATGTCAAAGTTTCAAAATTGTACTTAGGGATTTAGATTTGTTTTACACTTAGGCTCGAAGGGGTTAACACCATGGAGTCTGTCTGGGATTACATGAAGAGACAGAAGGATTTGAGGCAGCCTACATCCAAAGAAGATCTGTGGTTAGTTCTCCAAGATGTTTGGAACAACCTACCTGCCAAGTTCCTTCAAAAACTGTGTGCAAGTGTACCTAGAAGAAATAAAGAATTGATGCTGGGTTGAACACCAAATATTGATTTAGATTTTTCTACTGTTCATTTAGTTTCCATTTTATTTATTGATAAAAAAAAAATGAACACTTCTGTTTCTGAAGGCATTCTTCATTTACAAAATGTTTTCACACTTGCCTAAAACTTTTGTACAGTAGTGTATGCAGCGATACCCCCAGTTAAGAGGGCCGCAAGGTTGTTTTGGGTCCCTGAGTACAGCTCCACCAACCCCCCGGCAATCTGCTCTACCCGCTCTGGCACAGTTAATCAAGGGGTATGTATCTAGGCACATATAAATATCACTTATACTTTAAGTGTAATGGACTCAAACTCACAAGCAGACTGCTAACTTGAATAACTGTCTTTACTTTGGTAAAGTGAAAAGAAATGGTAACATGCATTTAAACATTTGACTTACAATACACATGAACAAGTCCCTGCAGTATGTGCTATGAACATGTACACATATGTGAGTCTGGGTAGCAATGGGGAACGGAGCGCCAAATGTAGCGACCGTCTGCTATGCACCCCTGAGGTGCAACAGTCTAACTGCGCCTACCTAACGGACCAGGCCTGATCCCTAGCAATAGAGCTCAGTCCTTGAGAAAATACAATATTCTTCACCGGCAAGAGAACTGTAGAGGTGGTGCACATGTAGCTTTAAATGGTGTGTTTGTAATCCACAGAAAGAAACAATCTGCTGCTCTGAGGTAAACTGTGCCTTGGCAGTTCAATAGGCATAGAGTGAAAGTTACAGTGTAGGATGAGCCTTTCAGCTCGCTCACCACTCCTGGGGTACCGTCCTCAGCTCCGGGACCTCCACTGGCGGCGTCCGGCCTCCTCCGTCACAGCCCCTGCGCTCCGGTCCTCTCTCCGTCCGACCGTGTGTAGGGAAAAGTCTCCGCTCCGCTGCTGCTGACACTGAGGGGTGAGAGTCTCTCTCCGTCTGCTGCAAGGCCCAGGCTTCAGGCCTTCAGCAGTCCCGGTCTGCACAGGTGTCTCCTCACTCAGTAGTCTCTGCGTCACCAGCCCAGTCAGAAGAGGAAGAGGCGGTCCCTCCTCTTCCCTTTTATCACCCCCCCCCAGCAGCCTCTCGGGCGGAAACAACCAACCTCCCCCCAGCACCCCCACCACCCACATCACCCATCAACCACCCCCACACCACACCCCTAACCCCCCCAAAACAAACATCCCACCCCCCCCCTCACATAATACACCCCCCTACACCCCCACCCCACTCTTTTACCCACACCCCCCCACCTCACCCCCCACACACACCCCCCCCCCCACCAACACACCCATCACCCCCCCCACCCTCCTCTTCCCTTTTATCACCCCCCCCAGCAGCCTCTCGGGCGGAAACAACCATCCTCCCGGGAGCCTGGGGAATTATGGGAACTGTAGTCTTCTCCCCTAAAAGGGGAACGACCCCGCTACATGTAGATACACACGGACTGTGGTACCACAAGTGAAGCCCCATACACACTATCAGATTTTCTGCTGACAAAAATCAGCAGGAAATCTAATAGTGTGTATGGGGCTTAAGAAACTGGCAGTGATCAAATAAAAAGTATGCTCTGATGCCCTCTCTACTCTAAAAGTCATGGTTTATATTTTTTGTACTATAGATTCACTTTAAATACTCTGGTGAATTGCCGTCTGAGTGTCAGGATACTTGCCAACGGCTGGACATTTTGATTACCTTCCCAGTGAATATTGATTTTTTTTTACTGTATGTGTGAATTTGAAAGCAAAGCACCTTCAGAACTTTTTGTCAGTTCCGCTCCATCATGCAGCTAACCATTAAGAAGCATTAGTGACACCAAAAATGGTTTCTCACTCGGGTCACAATGTACTGGCCTATTTACTTGAGCTAACTGATGGCCGTCAACCAAGTAAAGTCTCAGAAATTCATGCTGAATGTGTCCCTGTTCTGTGAAACATATCAGACTTAATAATAATTACCTAGTTTAATTACTGATGATATTAAAGCCTAAGGCTGGGAATACGTGATACAATTTTCTTGTGCAATTTTCCTTTAGATTTACCAAAACCAAATAATATGAGGTCAAACCTAAACACTTTTAATCAGTAGGCAATCAGGCAGGTCCTTGAACTACATAGTTGAAGGTAAATCTAAAGGAAATTGAATAAGAAAATTGTATACTGTAATGTATGGCCAGCCTTAAGCCTCGTACACATGATCCGATTGTTGGCCAACAGAGCGTCAGACTTTTGTCCGAAGAGGGTGTGTCAGGAACTTGTCTCTCATACTAACGGCACACAATTGTCGGCCAACAAACACGAACGTAGTGACGTACTATGTGGTATGTCAGCTCTTGAGCGCCACCCTTTGGGCACCTTCTGCTAATGTCGTGTTTGGTGAGCATTGATTCCAAGCAATGCGTGTTTGTACTTTGGACATTTGTGTGACCGACTTGCGTACTGACGATACGAAAATCTTACAACAGACCGATGTCCGCTGAAAATGTAGCGGACAAATTTAGCAGAAACTAGCCTGCCATCCAACATTTGTTGGCCGAAAGTTGGGCAAGAAAAGAGGTTTAAGCTTAACCACTTAAGCCCCGGACCAATTTGCAGCCAAAGGACCAGGCCCCTTTTTGCGATTCGGCACTGTGTCGCTTTAACTGACAATTGCGCGGTCGTGCGATATGGCTCCAAAACAAAATTGGCGTCCTTTTTTTCCCACAAATAGAGCTTTCTTTTGGTGGTATTTGATCACCTCTGCGGTTTTTATTTTTTGCGTTATAAACAAAAATAGAGCGACAATTTTGAAAAAATGCAATATTGTTTACTTTTTGCTATAATAAATATCCCCCAAAAATATATACAAAAATGATTTTTTCCTCAGTTTAGGCCGATACGTATTTTTGGTAAAAAAAAATCGCAATTAGCGATTATTGATTGGTTTGCGCAAAAGTTATAGCGTTTACAAAATAGGGGAAGTTTTATAGCATTTTTATTAATATTTTTTTTTTTTACTAGTAATGGCGGCGTTCAGCGATTTTTATTGTGACTGCGACATTATGGCGGACACATCAGACATTTTTGACACATTTTTGGGACCATTGTCATTTATACAGCAATCAGTGCTATTTAAATGCACTGATTCATGTGTAAATGACACTGGCAGTGAAGGGGTTAACCACTAGGGGGCGGGGAGAAGTTAAGTGTGACGTGTGTGTGTTTTTTTACTGTAGGGGGCGTGGCTTGGCGTTCGACATCACTTATCGTCTTTCCCGATGACAGGGAACAGACGATCAGTGACAGTCTCAGTAGGAAGCACGGGGAGAGGTTTGTTTACACATACCTCTCCCTGGTCTTCAGCTCTGTGACCCGATTGCGGGACACCATCGGCGATCGGGTCCCGCGGTCCCGCGGCCACAGTCATGGAGCTCCGGACCGAGTTGCGAGCACGCCACCGGTGGCACGCTGTACGTTGATGTGCCCAGCCGTGCCATTCTGCCAACGTAAATGTGCAGGAGGTGGTCCTTAAGTGGTTAAACTACGTAGAGGGTTCTTTACTGTAAGAGTGGCAAGGATGTGGAATTCCCTTCCACAGGCGGTGGTCTCAGCAGGGAGCATTGATAGTTTCAAGAAACTATTAGATAAGCACCTGAATGACTTCAACATACAGGGATATACAATGTAATACTGGCATATAATCACACACATAGGTTGGACTTGATGGACTTGTGTCTTTTTTGGACCTCACTTACTATGTAACTATGTAATTGTCTGAAGAAGCATACTAACGGTCGGATTTTAGGCAAACAGTCTGTCATCACACAATTTCTTGCCGGAAATCCGATTGTGTGTACGTGGCTTAAGTCAACTAGACATGTGCGATTAGTTTCGTACGAAAAAGGAAATTCATACGAATTTTTCGAAATTCGTACATTCGTACGAATCCGAATTACGAATTTTTACGAATACGAATTCTGTACGAAATACGAAATTTCGTTTACAAATTTCGGATCCAAATTATCTGAATCCAAACTACCAAATGACAAATTTCAACTAATATGAAAGAAATTATAGCGGATATAACAAATGATTCGAATGAATTAGAGATTCAGTATAACGAATATCGACACTCTGCGAATAATAACGAATTATCTGAAAACGTATTAACGTTACATAACACAAGTCTATTGTCTATTGTTCACCAATCACTCAGAGGAAGTACGAAATACGAAATTTTTTATTCGTAAATTAAATTTCGTATTTCGTACTTCCTCTGAGTGATTGGTGAACAATAGACAATAGACTTGTGTTATGTAATGTTAATAAGTTTTCGGATAATTCGTTATTATTCGTAGAGTGTCGATATTCGTAACGATTTGTAAGGATATTAACGATTCGTAACGATTCGTACGAAATTCGTATTTCGTACGAATCCGAATTAAATTTCGTACACGAATTACGAATTACGATTTTTTTTTATACGAAACGGAACGAAACGGAACGAAACGAAACAAATTTTTTGACGGCTCCCATGTCTAAAGTCAACACAATTTTCTACTTTTCAGTAGAGTGGAGAAGAGTTCTTTTTTTTAGCAGATTGTATTTCTGTCTGTAACTCAATTAGAGACTTTCCCTTACTTCCATACAAGAATTGGGGCTGTGAGGGGAAGGACTAAAAGTGTATCTAAACCTAAGAACAAACACTGCTTATTGCAACTTACCAGTCCATCGGTGGCTGCATTTGTTTTCTTTTTTTGTTTTTATCCATTCACCTGGTCATCCTGCCAGTAACACACTTCTTGTCCTAGAGTGACAATATTCATACACTATACTGTATCTATGGATGAGCAGCAAAGTCACTCTAGGACTGAAAGTGTGTTGGGACTACAAAGCACCTCCTCCTTTCTTTATCTCTAACATAGAGCGGGAAGTTATGTAGTTCTCAGAGGTACCATGGGCAGAGCTCATAACACTTCTTAACATTACAATGAAAGGTGCACAGGACACTACTGGATTTCTGGCAGGGTCAACATGTACTATTTTTAACTCATCAAACAGATATAACAGAATGCTGTCAATGGTATATTTAACAGACCATGGGAAGAAAATATGTTTGTTTTTAGGGATTCCATACATTTTAGGCTTCCTAATACAGTGCTAATGAATAACAACACACAAAAAAAATAATTAAAATCACATTTATTTATCTTAGACAAAAGTACATTGATTTTACAGGAGTAGCATTTTCAGCCACACAGTGCACACAACTTGTGCCACGACATCCATATCAGGCAGGCATATCACAAATGGCCTATGTGAGATCGGTGGCTGATGGCATAATTTATAGACCCATTCCTATTCTTATTCTGGTGGAGGTGGTGACATCTCCTACCCACCTCTCCACCTCAGCCAATTAGAGGAAGCCTTGAATTCATTCATAAAATACAAAGCTTCCTGTGAATAGTTCAACTCAGTTTTGTGCTGGGTGTGGGACAGGAAGTACCCATACCACTGCTAAAACACATAGCTGTATACCAGTGATGGCGAACCTTGGCACCCCAGACGTTTTGGAACTACAATTCCCATGATGCTCAACTACACTGCAGAGTGCATGAGCATCATGGGAAATGTAGTTTCAAAACACCTGGGGTCAGTGGCGGCTGGTGCTCAAAATTTTTGGGGGGGCGCAAACAAACAGCCTCACTGTGCCATCAAACGCTGCCACTGTGCCCATTAAATGCTGCCACTGTGCCCATCAAACGCTGCCACTGTGCCCCTCAAACGCTGCCACTGTGCCCCTTCAAGTGCTGCCAGAGTGCCCCTCTAATTGGAGGGAGTGCAATCAGCAGTGGGAAACACTGAAAGGGACAATACAAATAAGTACTAGGGACGGGTCATTAGACAGAGGTAATATACCTTGGTGCTGGCATTCTGCTACTAGAGTGGACATGTTTGATACAAAAAGGAATCGGAAACATCTGCTGGTCATAAATGTGCTAATAATATCCAGCTAAGGGAGATGCTTGAATCATGCTTGATCATGAAGTGGCTACCCAATACCAGACACCAGGGACCTGCAAATCAAGAAAGGGTTAACCATCCACATAGCTCAGTGAGTCACTGGTCATGAAAAGGGTGAAGCATACAAACATCTGGAAACCCCTGCCTAAAGCTGGCCATAGATTATACAATTTTTCTGGTTTAATTTCCTTTAGATTTACCTTCAACTATGTAGTGCAAGGACCTGCCTGATTGCATACAAATTGAAAGTGTTTAGGTTTGATCTCATATTATGTTTTTTGTAAATCTAAAGGAAATATGTACAAGAAAATTGTATAATGTATAGCCTTAAGAAAGCATTAACAACAAGGTGCGACAAATGGGAGTTTTTAAGGTGCCAAATTATTCAGTTTGAAAAAATGCAGACATCATAAGGAGTCGTGGTTGTTACTGTGGGTCAATACTAGTGTTTTGTATTACTTTGTAACAACTAATCTATAGGTAGACGAAGCACTTGTGTAGACAGGGCAGCATGCACAATCAGGGAATATGCTGCTCAGCAGGGCTGCTGTTAGAAATCACGGGGCCCCCTACAACCTACCTGGCAGGGCCCCCCCCCCTCGGGAAATCAAATCGCTGAAATGCCATGGTCACAATGGCATGCTTTGCAGCCATGGCAGAAATAAGAGCCTTGCTACTGCTGCCTCATGACACCTGTTTTTTTATTGCTGAGTGGCAATTTTACATTGTGAGACCGCATTGCAGCTGTAAGCTAAGTATTTGGCTTCAAGGTGCAGAGCAGCCCCATTGAACTCAATGGGAAGTTTGACAGGTGGTGCTTCCTGTCAAATTCTGCAGCCTGCAGTACAAATGCCTCAGCTCTGAAGTAAAGCATCACAGCCATGGCATGTATGCTTATGTCGAAGAGGCTTGATCAAAAAAGGGCTGCTGACCATCTCCCTGACCGGAGTGTTCTGGTGGGGCGTCCCCTCGTCAGAACACAATAGAATAGCAGGGGAGATCACTGTACTAACATTGGATTGTTAGTAAAGCAGCTCTGACCTGAGGTGTCAGGTTTTTATTGTTCAGCCTGTGGGGTTTAGTAAAAAAAGTAAACTAGCAGTGTATACGAGACATTAGGCCACATTAACATTTGAGGTTACCTGAATGTGTGACAATGTACACAGGTAATGGGCAATTTGCAGTGCATTTTGGAAATGCACTAGACATGTGCATAGAACTTGTGGTGCCCAATAATTGTTAATGGCACCCTAAATGCAATGAGCAGACATGAGTTTTGTCTTGTGGCAAAGTTGCATGCCTTAACATTTTCCGCAGCCTCTATGATGTGTTTGTCACATATGGCAGCCCATTCAAGTGAATGGGTTAACCTATGTGTGAAAAACAAGAAAAAAAAATGAAAATGTGAGCAGGAATGTTTGTTCCTGCTATGTGAAGTATAAAGGGACCTTAGGGATGGTATATAGAAATGGCTGGGCAGAGATTCCTGGCAGCTGGAGAGAGAGATGTGTCCACTGGCTTCTTGCTCAGCACTGCATTGACAGCTATCTGCAGTTCTAGGCTGGCTTCATAGTCACCTCTCTCCAAAATCATAAAGTTTTGTGACTTTTTCCAGCAGCAACCCCCCCCCCCCCCCCCCCCTCCCACACACACACACACCACACACTCACCTCCTCCAGCAAAAGCACTGCTCCATCCAAACCCTGGAGTTCAGTGAACACAGAGCAGTGAGAGCACGATCTGGAGGGAGGGAGATCAGAGGTCAGTACTGAGGAGGAGAAGCAAACTTCCTGCTCACACTGACCAGAGATAACATTGACGAGTGGGAGTTTCAGGACCCGACAGAGACACAGGCAGACTGAGACTGCAGCTCACTTTACCACTTGCCAGTATGTAGAACTGATCCCTGCCCCTGCAGAGCTGCCTGAGGGAGAAAGTTGGCAGCTGCAAGGAGATCCACAAGTGTCAGAAGGCAGTTCAGCTGTCTGCAGGTTCCCGGGCCCCTCTTCTGAAGTGTACAGGAGATACAGTGTTTCATCCAAGGCGTGCTCCCCTGTACCACGAACAGCAATATCACTACAATAGCCATACAATAGACTTGATGACACATAAGTAACATGCAAAAAACTAAAAGAAGAGTTTGCCTACCGTCTGTGGAAAGAAGTCGGCCAGGACATCCTTGGTTTCTTTAACCCGGGGTCTTCTTCTCCCGCGCCTGTCTTTTGCTATGATTGGACGCCTAGCGTCCAATCACAGCGCCTGTGACTTCAGCCAATCAGGTTACAGGTAACAGACCTGGCAACCTGATTGGCTGAGAGGCGGGTCTGTGTTAGGGAAGCGATGTATTCGCTTCTCTAACACAATACTGTGTAATCAGCGAACGCACAGCCGTGCGCCCGCTGTTTACACTTAGGGAAGCCTATTAGAGCACACCGCTCTAATAGGGTCCCCTATTAGAGCTTACAGCTCTAATAGGGGCGCTTCCCGCAACACCCCCCCCACTGTAATTCAGATGCCCGGCGCCCGATCAGGGCCGGACACCTGAATAGGGGGCGGCAGAGGTGACAATAGATAGATTCATGCAATGCATGAATCTATCTATTGGTGATAGAGCGGTGCATACTGCACTGTGCCCGGCGCCCTTAAAGGGACATGTTTAAATAAAATTTTTTATTTTTTTTTAACTTTTTTTTTTAATTTTTTTTTTTTTTTTTTTTAACTGCAAGGAGGGGGGGGGGGCGGCGCCCGGGCGCCCCCTATGGACGGGCCGCCACTGCCTGGGGTGCCAAGGTTTGCCATCACTGCTGTATACTGTATGTAGCTAACAGTTTATACAACACACACAGCAGGTGCATCTCAGTGGTGGCTGGTGTTTTTTTCTTTTGAGGGGGCAGCAAACAGCCAACGACCCCCCCCCCCCCCCCCCCAGTCGGTCGGTGGCAACCCCGCCGGAGGACAGTTGGGACATCAAAGCCCCGCATTTACCCCATCTAGGAAGCGGGTGGGCGGGCAGCGTGTCCGGCAGCTTTCTTCCTCCTCCTGTGGTTTGGATCATGGCGGCTTCTGCCATATATCCCCCTTCTCCTCCTCCTAGACATCCAATGGGATCGCCTGACTTTTCAGCCAATCGAGAAATGGGTATCAGACCCATGCTTCCTGATTGGCGGAGAGGCGATTTAGTGTTAGAAAAGCAAAAATGTATTTGCTTTTCTAACACACCTGGGTGGGCTCTAAGCGCAATGCTCTGCACCACGAGTCCACCCTATTTTGATGCCTATTAGATAGGGTTGCCACCTGTATGGGATTCACCTGGACAGTACAGGTTTTGAATCATGTGTCTGGGTCTCCTTCCGCCTGGTACACGGACACATGATTCAGACTGCACTGTGGTTTCTGTGCTCCATCTGCTCAGCTGGTGGAGGAACATGACTAGTTAATGCTATTAGGAGAAAGTTCTTATCCTCATTCAGCAGTTCCGACAATCTAATCTGAGTCCTGATGTCCACTTCTATACAGATACATCAGTAATGTAATTGCCGGGATCAGATAAAGATAAGAACTTTCTCCTAATAACATTAACTAGTCATGTTCCTACCCTGGCCACCAGCTGAGCAGATGGAGTGCAGAGCCCCAGTCTGGATCACCACAGGAGGTAAGCACTTGAGCCCGGGGGTGTTCCTTCTCCTGGCCCCCAACTGAGCAGAAGTTTTTGGGAATTGCTGCAGACAAGAGGTTACTCCACAGAATATACTGGCATGGCTGAACAGCCTTAGCCTGGGTTCACACTTGTGCAAATACAGACATTGCATGTGATTCGCACCCGCATTGCTGTGCCGATCGCATTTGTGGAATGCGAGTTCAGCCATAATTGTATGGCTGAACTCGCATTAGATTTTCAGGAAAATAGTGCAGGGACTCCCACCCCCCGCACTGGAATCGGATCGCATTGAGTGTTCTCACCTATGGGATCCAGTGGCGGCTGGTGCTCAAAATTTTTGGGGGGGCGCAAACAAACAGCCTCACTGTGCCATCAAACGCTGCCACTGTGCCCATTAAATGCTGCCACTGTGCCCATCAAACGCTGCCACTGTGCCCATTAAATGCTGCCACTGTGCCCATCAAACGCTGCCACTGTGCCACTCAAACGCTGCCACTGTGCCCCTCAAGTGCTGCCAGAGTGCCCCTTCAAGTGCTGCCAGAGTGCCCCTTCAAGTGCTGCCAGAGTGCCCCTTCAAGTGCTGCCAGAGTGCCCCTTCAAGTGCTGCCAGAGTGCCCCTTCAAGTGCTGCCAGAGTGCCCCTTCAAGTGCTGCCAGAGTGCCCCTCACAGTGCTGCCAGAGTGCCCCTTCAAGTGCTGCCAGAGTGCCCCTCCAAGTGCTGCCAGAGTGCCCCTCCAAGTGCTGCCAGAGTGCCCCTTCAAGTGCTGCCAGAGTGCCCCTCAAGTGCTGCCAGAGTGCCCCTTCAAGTGCTGCCAAAGTGCCCCTCCAAGTGCTGCCAGAGTGCCCCTCCAAGTGCTGCCAGAGTGCCCCTTCAAGTGCTGCCAGAGTGCCCCTTCAAGTGCTGCCAGAGTGCCCCTTCAAGTGCTGCCAGAGTGCCCCTCCAAGTGCTGCCAGAGTGCCCCTTCAAGTGCTGCCAGTGCTGCCAGAGTGCCCCTCCAGTGCTGCCAGAGTGCCCCTCCAAGTGCTGCCAGAGTGCCCCTCCAAGTGCTGCCAGAGTGCCCCTCCAAGTGCTGCCACTGTGCCCCCTGCCTGCCCTCTGCACTTACCTTGTCTCGATGTGCAGCTGGTGACGGCGTCAGGTGGCGAGCGGTGTCTCATCGTCCGAGGTCTTCTTCTCCCGCGCTCCTCCTGTCTTCTGCTATCGTCCGTCCGAGGTCTTCTTCTCCCGCGCTCCTGTCTTTTGCTATGATTGGACGCCTAGCGTTCAATCACAGCACCTGTGACTTCAGCCAATCAGGTTACAGGTAACAGACCTGGCAACCTGATTGGCTGAGAGGCGGGTCTGTGTTAGGGAAGCGATGTATTCGCTTCTCTAACACAATACTGTGTAATCAGCGAACGCACAGCCGTGCGCCCGCTGTTTACACTTAGGGAAGCCTATTAGAGCACACCGCTCTAATAGGGTCCCCTATTAGAGCTTACAGCTCTAATAGGGGCGCTTCCAGCAACACCCCCACCACTGTAATTCAGATGCCCGGCGCCCGATCAGGGGCCTGGACACCTGAATAGGGGGCGGCAGCGGTGACAATAGATAGATTCATGCAATGCATGAATCTATCTATTGGTGATAGAGCGGTGCATACTGCACTGTGCCCGGCGCCCTTTTTTAAAGGGACATGTTTAAAAAAATTTTTTTTTTTTTTTAACTTTTTTTTTTTATTATTATTATTTTTTTTTTTAACTGCAAGGATGGGGGGGGGGGGGGGGGGGGGGGGGGGGGGCGGCGCCCGGGCGCCCCCTATGGAAGGGCCGCCACTGATGGGATCTGATTCCTGTGCGAGTTCACAGTTCACACTGCGATCTGTGAACCAATCTGGGGGTGTCATTAACATTGTAATGACACCCGCAGTGGTTCACAGATCGCAGTGTGAACTGCCTGAAAGAAAAATGCGATGCAGGAACCGGCGCTGGAATCACACTGGTAACCACATTGCATATGTGTGAACCTAGGCTCAGGGCTTGTGTACACATGTGGTGCCCTCGGAAGAGCAATCCATGTTTGGATTGCTCTTCAGAGGGAATTTGACAGGCAGTAAGGAGGTGTTATATCGCCTCCTCACCACCTGTTTAACCACTTATCTACCGGGCACTTTTACCCCCTTCCTGCCCAGGCCATTTTTTCAGCTTTCAGCGCTGTCACACTTTGAATGACAATTAGGCCCCTTTCACACTGGGGCGTTTTTCAGGAGCTACAGCGCTAATAATAGCGCCTGTATAGCTCCTGAAAAAAGCCGGTCCTTTCACTCCAGTGTGAAAGCCGGAGGGCTTTCACACTGGAGCGGTGCGCTAGCAGGATGGTAAAAAAGTCCTGCTAGCAGCATATTTGGAGCGATGAAGGAGCGGTGTATTCGCCGCTCCTATACCGCTCCTACCCATTGAAATCAATGGGACACCGCGGGGATACCGCCGGCAAAGCGCTGCTGTAGCGGCGCTTTGCGGGGGGTTTTAACCCTTTTTCGGCCACTAGCGGGGGTTAAAACCCCGCTGGCGGCCGCATACCGCGGCTAGAACGACAGTTCAGCAGCGCTAAATATAGCGCTGCTTTACCGTCACCGCCCGCACCGCCCCAGTGTGAAGCCAGCCTTAGAGCTTTCTTTCGGAGGTATTTAATCACTGCTAGGATATTTTTTTTTTCCTAGAAAAAAAAAAGACAGAAAATGTTGAAAAAAAAAAAAGTTTTTTCTTAGTTTCTGTCAGTAAATTTTGTAAATGAGTAATTTTTATCCTTCACTGATGTGCGCTGATGAGGCGGCACTGATGGGCACTAACAGGCTGCAATGATGGGCACTGATGAGGTGGCACTTATGGGCACTGATGAGGCAGCACTTATGGGCACTAATTAGGTGGCACTGATGAGGAGGCACTAATATTCTGCACTTATGGGCACTGATATGTGGCACTGATGAGCACTGATAGGCGTCACTGATGAGTGGCACTGGTGGGAATTGATAGGTGGCACTGGTGGGCACTGATAGGTGGCACTGACGGGCCCTGATAGCTGGCACTGGTGGGCACGGATAGGCAGCAAGGATAAGCGGCACTGATGGGCGGCACTGATGGGCATTGATGGGTGGCACTGATGGGCATTGATGGGTGGCACTGATGGGCATTACTGATAGGCTGCACTGAAAGCCAGCACTGACTGGCATCACTAATGGGCACTGATTTCTGGCTGTGGTGGGCACTAATTGTTGGCACTGGTGGGCATTGATTGCTGGCACTGGTGGCGCTCTAATGTAATCAGGGCACTGATCATCACAGCCGATCACATGATTAAAGAGCCGTGTCAGGGGCTCTTTACAGAGATCGGGGGTTGCGCCGTGTCCTAGAAACACAGCGCGACCACGATCGCTGCGCTGCGTGCCCCCTGTGGGCGCGCAGGAACATCCCCGTTCTGGTGCGCTGTCATATGACGTCCACCCAGAAAGAGAGTCGCACCGTCCCGCCTTCATTTGACGGTGGGCATGCAGCAAGTGGTTAAACCCCACAGCAGCACCCCGCAACTGAATGCTTGGCACACGGAAGCGGAAAGCCCCCATTCACTTGGATGGGCCACATTCAGCAGGCATTACTGCTCGCTGAACCCAACAGTGCAGACAATTTTTGCCACACTGTGCTGCAAAGAATTGTGTCTATTGCGTGTGTACATTCCCCCTCTGCTGCCTTTGCAGCTTAAGAGGAACAGTTGGGTAGCAGTAAAACAGTTGGGTAACAGTTGGGTAGCAGCTCAACCTCTATTTTTTACTGTCCCCCAACCACAAGTGTAAACGAAGTCGCAGAGCACTCTGAAGAGTAATCCACAGTGGATCATTTTTGACAGGTGGTGAAGAAGCGTTATGTTTTCTTCTCACCACCTTTTTTTTAACCCCTAAAATCGCATACCACTGTGCTGTAGCCATGTGCATTGCACACAGTTGCTGCACAGCCCCATTCAGTTGAATGGGTCGAGTTAAGCAAGCGCAGTGCCATAGGCTAGTGGGCTCTTTCACACAGGCGATCCTGCCGGCGGACTCCGCTTTGCTTAGTGGGGGATCGATCTGCTGATCACCGCTGAGCAGGCAGATGACAGGTCTGTTCTCCGCTCACTGTGCAGAGACGGACCTGTCAGAGCCCTGTTCTCCATTTTCATCCAATCCCATCCGATCCAATCCGCCAGACGGATGGAAAATAGGGTCACCATCCATCTGGATTTCACAGACAGAATCGGATTGCATAGCGGCGGGTGTCAGCGAACATGTCACCGCTAACATCTGCCGCTCCATAGAGGTGAATGGAGGCTCCGATAGGGTCCGCCTGAAAAACTGACAAACAGACCTGATCAGAAAACCCGTGTGAAAGGGGCTTTATTGTTCAGGTTTGGCTTGAAGAAAATGTGGCAATCCTACTATTAGGGTTAGGGTTATGGCTCTAATCTGGTGCTATAAAAGACACCTCCGCCGCTGTAATTCATGCGCCCAGCATCCTGAAATGGGCCGGACGCATGAATAGGGGGTGGCCACGGTGGCCGTGGATAGATTCATGTTATGTATGAATCTATCCATTACTTATATAGAGGGTGGCGTGGATAGAGGGGGCGGCGCCTGTGCGCCCTTAATGGATGGGCCGCCCACTGGTGCATCTGTTAATGAAGGTAGTAGCTTGTTTGGACCAGCTTGGTCCAAAATCATTTTTTTAAACTGACAGAAAGCTGGAATTCAGCTTCAAACATTTAAACTGGAGCACATGTTCACTATAAATATGTAAACAAATTTTAAGGGACTCAAAATGCTTGAAAAATACATAAAATGAAATGATGTCAGATCATTCCACATTCAATGCAGCATAATGTTGGCAATAACAATATAGAACTCTATTAGAATTTCATTTATTTACCCCACACCCTAGGGGACATAGGACAAAGCAATAAGTGACCCTCATGTTGTAGCTAAATGACATCAGCAGTCTAGTGCTTAGTCAGCGCCAATATCAGAAATATACGGTATATATTTTTTTACAGACCGAGCTAAGTTAATGTGTTATAGTAATGGAGGCTTATGAAAACTTATAGGTCAGAAATGTTCTGCTCAATGTAGAGAAAGGATCAAAAAAACAACAGCAAATATAAGATTATACAATAGAAAGTTATTTGCACCATTTGCTGCATATATATATATATATATATATATATATGATTTACTCATTTATACAGCACCAGCATATTATGGAGCTCCCTACAGATTGTGCTTGAACTATTTATGTCCATGGGGATAGGGCTTTTTTTCAACAGGAATGCGTGGGAACGCAGTTCCGACACCTCCAGCACTGAATGTATGTAAAAGCATGGGGTGTGGGGTGGGCTGGAGGGTCTATTGATGTTGGCAGCTGTGGATCTATTGTCACTGGTGGGGATCTGATTTTGTGTGAGGGTCTATTGTTGCTGATGGGGATTCTATTGTTACTGGGGGGGGTCTTATGTTGCTGGAAGAGATCTACTGTTGAGGGAGAGGTCTATTTTTACTGGCTGCTGGAGGATCTATTGATGCTGGCTGCTGGGAGATCTGTTGCTGCTGGGGGGGGGGGGGGGTGGGGGTTGTCTAATGTTGCTTGGGTGGATATTTTGTTACTGGGTGTGATATTTTGTTGTGGGTGATTCACTGTTGCTGCACTGAATCTTTTGTTGTTGGGGTGGTGTCCATTGTTGGCGGGGGAATCTATTGTTGTGTGGGGATCTATTGCTGGGATTCATTTGTTGCTGGCTGCAGGGGATCTATTTTACTTTATTTTTCTTTTTATCATTAACATGTTCCATACAAATGATTTAGCACCACAAAATGATACTTGGTTCTGTATTCTCTAAAAGGGGCAATACTGGTAGATGGGTATGGGGTGGAATCAAGGGACGGTGGTCAGAGGTGGGTAGAGGGCAAAGACAAGGGGTGACTCAGACGGGGGGAGTTCCTGCACCTATTCTCAGAGAAAAAAAGCCCTGCGTAGGGATAAACAAAGCATTAACAATTCAATACACTTTGGGCTGATTCTCAGGTATTAAACCCATATATTCGATGCACTATTGAAACTCAACATACCAATTATTAAATTAGAAAAATTTGTTTTGAGGGTTCTATAGGCAGGTGCCAGCATTCTTTCCACCTGTAGCTGGCACTGTGCCATTGTTGCAGGTGGAGAGGAATCTATTAAAGGAATTGTCCCCTTATGGACTCCATCATCTTCTCAGAGAAGACAGCTCTCTGATCGGTTGCTGAAATCTCTTGAGATGTAAGGCAGCCATCTTGATGAGCAACCTTATAAATAGGGTTTCCTTCATGATTCAGGCACATCTGGAATGAGTGGTAGGTCAGAGACAGGAGCCTGCTGGTTAGAGAAAGAGAATAGTGCAAGGAAAGGTTCCTTAAAAGTAGGGTCAAAACAGGGACAACTCCTGCAATGTGGACACTACCCAGTGACTGGAAATAGGAATGTGAGGTGCTCCCTGACAGCAATGGAATGAAATCAATGGATATCTCATCCCACCACCACTCCAGCAGAAGCCATCCTTTGGTAACACAAGCCAAAGCCTAACAACACTGTACAAACACAAATTCTTGCATATCTATATCAATGCCTTCTGCATCCTCATCACCTACTACCACTAACATGTATATAGTTATACAAGATCATTCAGATCAATATAAGACTATGTAATCCCTCACTGATTGGACCACCTACAAGTCTTCTTGGATCAAGCTCTCTTTGATACTCCCATTATTCTGCACCATTTGTGTGCTTTGTGCAATTGTGTCTAGAAAAGGGTGAAGAATAGAACAGATTAAATTTATAGGGGAATGTTGGAATTGCTGGTGAGTGATACAGCAAGATACAGCAGCGGTGGTGGGTGACAGAGCAGTTACAGGTGGTGATGCTGCCTGTAGACAATCTTTCCCCAGGCATACTTTAATGCTATCTATGTACATTCCACATTCCAGATTGCAGAGAATGGCCTACTGGATTATATTTCAGTAAACCATGAAAAAGATTCTTTTGCGGCCAAAATGATGTGGGAGAGGTGGTTGCCACTTATGAGTAAATGTATATGCAAGTAGCCATTGAACAGTAAACTGCTCTTGGTATGAATGTGCGGTAAATAGAATATGGTACCACTTTGGTGATTGCTAAATGCAATATCTATAAGCTAATCCCAGAAGCTTTATTCCATTACTGTAATGACTAATTCCTGTTTTTTGGGACTAAAAGTTCAGTCCCTACCTCCAGCACCCATGAGTTTATGACAGTTTTTTTTCTGAACCTCTTATGCCGCGTACACACGGTCGGACTTTCAGACGGCAAATGTGCAATCGGAGCTTCTTGTCGGAAATTCCGACCATGTGTAGGCTCCATCGGACAGTTTCCATCGGAATTTCCGTCGCACAAAATTTAAGATCTGGTTCTCAAATTTTCCGACAACAAAATCCATTCTTGTAAATTCTGATCGTGTGTAGACAATTCCGATGCACAAAGTGCCACGCATGCTCAGTATCAAGCAGAAGAGCAGCACTGGCTATTGGACTTAATTTTTCTCGGCTCGTCGTACGTGTTGTACGTCACAGCGTTCTTGACTTTCGGAATTTACGACCAACTTTGTGTGACCGTGTGTATGCAAGACAAGTTTGAGTCAACATCCGCTTTTGTTGTTATAGGGAGACAGTTCTCTGTCTTTGTCTCCCAGCTGTGCACCTGCGTTGTCATCCTGTCATATGATGAGTACATATATTACATGGGCATGGTACACTGTTTTACCATTAGAAAATTCACATGAGAGCGTCATGCGGACGTGAGACGCTGACGTAGGGGGGAGGCTCCAGAGATGGCGGAGACACAAGCCGCGCGGAGAGGTGCTGGGTCACGCGAGTCTGAAGACCCAGGGAGTGAAGCGGTGGTGAGAGCCCGCCTAGCCCCATCCAAACCCAGCAGGATCGCCCTCTGAGCTACCCCCGAGCCCCGTTTAACCGCCCGCCCGCCCGCCCGCCACTCTCAGAATAGCTACATCCCTCCGCGGGAGGGGGGTGAGATGTACGAGCCAGCGCCTGTTTGAAAGGGAGAGGGAAGCCGGCAGAAGGGGACACGCTCCCACAGCGAGGACGAGACTCGGCGTATGACGCCCGAAACAAGGGAACCACGCAGCGTACTACACCTACTGCAACCTGCTGACTCTTAGCTTCCACTACAGGACCCCTTCTACCATATACGGCAGAGCCGCCGGCCGGACTCCGATAAAAACAGCTGACGGGGGGGTCACCCGCGGCGGGTACCCCCCGTCCAGGTATGAACATTTTTTTTTTTTCTTTCCTACAATATAGAAGGTAAATGAAAAAAGGCCTGAAGATACCACTAGAGCGCTGAATGACTTTAAAGCAAAAGATTCTCAGCTCTTCAGCTGTATTACTTTCACTAGTGGGCTTGATAATAAGCATAACATGAGGGGTTCTGCCGTGGAGGTATGAAGATGCTGGAAAAAAAATGAAAAGCTAAGGTTGTCAGTCAGGATAGTTCAGCAAGAAACTGTGGATTTGTTGACTGTGGCCAGATTTGAAGGAACTTGGAAGTCGTATCCTCGTCCCAGCCTTGCATTACAAGTATTCATCTTAAATCTGATTCAGAACTTTTCAATAGTGGACCGTTTCTGGATTATAATTTCATTGTTTCGGTTTTTCCTGTTTGGCTTTTTTTTTTTTTTTTTTTTTTAGTTTTTTTTTTTTTTTTTTTTATTTCTCCACGGTCACGTTTGAACATATTTGCTATACCTATGAGTATATGGGACATAAGGTAACAGGTTTTGCCAACATAAAGCCCCTGGTGACCACAGAGCCCAGGTTTTCAAGAAGAGCATACTCTTATAGTCCTTATGCAGGAAGGACACTCAACGGAAAATAAAGGCACAAATAAATTGTATTGTACTATAGGATATTTAGGGGGCCCTACTGTCTATGGGGAGTGATCCACGGGTGCGCCAGGGACATTAAAATATATGCTACTAGACTGAGGCGGGACTGTTACCTTAGGCCATCTTTATAGCACTGGCTGAAAAGCTGGTAGTCTGGAAAGAGGCGCTAAGCGGGTGCTCAAATATATAAATACCCAGGAACGAACAAGAAAGCGCAATTGAGCGGGTATCCCTCCCCCCCCGGCCACCATATTGGTTTGAGGAGAACAATACACTTGGCCCTATACAGAGGTCCGGAAGGTGTGATAGGCAAAACGGAGCGCCCTGCCCCAGACCCTTTTAATCAACGCAACAGGAAGATACAGATAAGAAAAAGGGATTGGAAAAGGGACATTATAGCTCAAAGCGTTCTGTTTACTCTTTTTTCGCCTTTCCCTCTCCTGAAAACAAAGTGACAATCACCTAAAGCCAACAAAATTAACCTCCGGATATTGATTGGGGGAGTATACACCCCTCCATTGAAATAATAACTCCGGCCCAAGGGTTTGGGGAATACTTTAATCTTGCGGAGAGGAGGAATAAGTTAAAACATCGTACAGACCCAGAGAAAATGAAGGGGAGGTCACAAAGGGCTACAGAACCAAAAACCCCTAAAGAAAGTCTTAATAACAGTACTATCCAGAAGTATTTGAAATACATTAGTATAAAAAGTCCAGAATTGGAAAAGAAACAACAGGGGACAAAGGAGAAGAAAAAAGAGACAGAGAGACAGAGACAAGAGCAGGCCGAAGCAAACAGAATTGAGATCGAACAAGAAAGGCCTGGGGACACTGGGGCACAAATGGCAAACAGGGACTACACACAAATACCCACTAAAACGGATATGGCAGAAATGTTCGCCCGCCTCGAAAATTCAATCAAAACGGAAATTGAGAACGTCTGTCTGGACATGGGTCATTTATTAAAAAGGGTGGAGACTATTGAAACCGTCTCCTCTGAACAAACTAAAGATCTCCAGCAACTTAGAAAACAAATGGAAACAATGCACATCAAGCAAAGAGATATGTCCTACAAGATGGAGAGTCTGGAGGACCAGAACAGACGTCAAAATCTGAGGATGAGGTCTCTCCCTGAACAAAGGGGTGAAGACCTGGTGACAAAAATCAACAGCATTCTCAAACCATTACTAAGACAACCGGAAGCCCCAGATTTGAAATTTGACCGGGTTCACCGGGTAAGAAAACCTCCAGGAGTAAGGGAAGAAGCCCCCAGAGACGTGCTGGTTCGTTTTCATTCATATGAAGAGAAGGCCCAGGTGTGGAGTAAACTTCGGGGTAGCCCCCCTTTGAAATATGAAACAGTAGAGCTCCAGATTTTTGCAGATCTCTCTCCTGGGACTCTTGCAAGAAGAAGACAGATGAGACCCCTACTAGAAATACTGCGTGCTTCAAATATTAAATACAGTTGGGGTTTCCCTGCAGCTTTGATTGTTGTTCGAGAAGGGCGAACACTTCGGATGAAATTCATGGACGAGATGTCAAACTTCTGCCAGGAATTAGAGATTATCCCCCCCACCGTACCTGGTCCCCCGGACTAATGACAACGAACTAAAGTAGCTCTTATAAGGGGGGGGGAGATTTGGAGGTGGAGGGTGGGGAGGTTTCTGTTTCCCCCTTTTTTTTTTGCCCCGGAAGGGGGTGCTGGGCCTCTCCCCTATTTAGGGGGCAGGTAACTAAATAATTAGTGAGAGTTGGAAAGTGGGGGGGCGGGGGATGCATGGGAGAGACGGGTGCGGTTTGGGCGGTCTCCGCCCTCCTCCCTCAGTGGCGGGGGGAGGGAGGCGGAGAGCAGCTGGCTCCACGCCGGATATGGAGCTTCACCCCTAGAGAGGACAGTGTACAAGGGGGAACCCAACGGGATGCCCCGCGGTACACAGAGGGTCGGAATAGGACCAGGGGGAGGGAGGAGGGGGTGGAGGGGACATGGGGGGTGGGGTAAGGGAGGGGGGGGGGGAACGGGTCCCTGTCCTGCAGATACGCAAAATAAAGAAGAAGATCAGAAGTGTACGGTTTAGACATGGGTGAAGGCACAGTGAAAATTGTAACGTACAATGTTAGGGGTATTAATGCACAAAAGAAAAAATTTAAGATCCTTAAAGAAATGAGCGAGTATCAGGCAGATATTGTTTTTTTACAGGAAACACATTTCCAACATAAAGACAACATTAGGATCTCCTCGCCTGAATACCCAACATGGTTCTGCAGTGATTCCCCAACGAGAGGAGCGAAAGGGGTGGCCATAGGGGTTGCAAAAAATTTAAAATTTAAATTGCTGAACAGACTGACGGATATGGAGGGGAGGTTTCTGTTTCTCAATTGTAAGATAGGGGAACATACGTTGACCTTAGCTAACCTTTACGCCCCAAATAAAAACCCAATGGAGTTTCTCTACAGGGCTCTGGGTCGACTGGTGAAATTTCGTGAGGGAGAGATTATTCTGGCTGGGGACCTGAACTTTGTTCTGGACCCAAGACTAGATAGTTCCTCAGGTACTCCGAGAACGAGCTATGCAAAGCTCAAAAAAATAAAATCAAAAATTTTTCAGCACCAGTTGATCGATGCCTGGAGAGTACAACATCCTGGCATTAAAGATTATACTTTTTTTTCACCCGTCCACGGCACACATTCACGATTAGATTATTTCCTGGTAGAACACAAAACACTGGAACGACTGGAGACAACGCAGATCGAGATAACGACCCTGTCGGATCACGCGCCAGTGGCGTTAGTCATGAAGCTTCGAGGGGTACAAAGGCCCCCATTCACTTGGCGCATGAACGATAGTCTTATTTCAGAGCGTGAAGCAGAAGAAGCTATAAGAGGGGAGATTGAATCCTTCTTCTTGACCAACGACACGGGAGAAACATCAGATGGTACACTATGGGAGGCACATAAAGCCTATATCCGGGGTATATTTATCTCGATCGGCGCTGCAAAAAAGCGAGAGAGAAAAGAACGTTGCGAGGGGATAAGGAAAGAGATCCAAGACCTGGAACAAAAACATAGGCAGGGAAGTGCACAAAGTCAGGACATATTCCATAGACTGTTAAACAAAAGAGAGGAACTTAAATCTTTTATCGAAGCAGACGCAAGGAAATGGTTCCATAAAATAGCAGAGGAAAGACACCATTTGGGAAATAAATCAGGGAAGCATTTGGCAAGGATACTAAAAAAGAAACGAGAAATTAACTATATAGAGAAAATTCAAAATGTATCAGGTCAAGTGCTCCATTCCTCTAAGGACATTGCTAATGAGTTTAGAACATACTATGAAGCTCTCTATAACGTTAAACAAAAGGAACAAAACCAAGAGGGGTCTTCTGCCCAGAGTAAGGACTTCTTAAAAAATAGTTTCCTTAGCTCCTTATCTGATGTAGACAGCATGAACATGGATAGACCCATATCTGAGGAGGAGATATTGGAAGCTATAAACTCCACCCCAGCGGGCAAGAGCCCGGGACCGGATGGGTACACCATAACATATTATAAACGTTTTAAGGAGACACTGGTTCCACGATTGTGCCGATATTGGAACGGGCTGGGAGCGGGGGGAGCGATGAAAACTGAAGCGCTGATGGCGTCGATTACAGTGATTTTAAAAGAAGGTAAAGACAGGACAATGTGCTCCAGTTACCGACCCATCGCCCTGCTCAATATCGATACAAAACTGTTTGCCAAAGTTTTGGCAAACAGATTTAAGATTCATATGACAGAACTGGTACACCCGGATCAAGTTGGGTTTATCCCGGGAAGGGAGGGGAGGGACAATGGTACCAGGGCCCTGTTATTAGTTCAAGCGGCTAGACAGGAGGTGGCCCCCAGTCTGTTCCTGTCATTGGACGCCGAAAAGGCTTTCGACAGGATCGACTGGGGGCACATGATTAACACACTAGAGGTTATGGGCGTTGGAAAGAAAATGATTAGCTGGATAAAGGTCCTGTATGATTTTCCCCAGGCGAGGGTAAGGATTAACAGAACGTTATCATTGCCACTTGTCATGAGAAATGGTACACGACAGGGGTGTCCGCTCTCTCCCCTCCTGTTTGTGCTATCCCTTGAGCCTCTTCTTTCTACAATTAGGAACAACAGGGATATAAGGGGAGTACGAGTTGGGGGAGAGGAGCACAAAATGGCGGCATACGCCGATGATGTGCTTTTTTTCATCACTCATCCTAGGACCACCCTCCCCAATCTTCTTAGTGTACTGAAACTGTACGGTTCCCTTTCCAATTTTAAAATTAATTTTTCTAAGTCAGAAATCTTAAACATAAATATTAAGCAAGTAGAAGCGGTTCGCCTGGCGCAAGAGTTTCATTTCCCATGGAGGGCGGAAGTTAAATATCTGGGAGTTAAGCTAGCGTCCTCTATAAGGAAAATGTACAAATTAAATTTCCCTCCCCTGCTGGACGAAGTTAAAACAGAAATTAGAAGGATGTCACCCTGCCCTCTGTCGTGGATGGGGAAAATAAATGCGCTCAAAATGGTTATAGTGCCAAAAGTAAACTATAAAATGCAAATGCTCCCACTTTCAGTTCCCCAAGCCTTCTTCAGAATCTTAAACAAAATAATTTCTAAATTTATTTGGTCTAATAAAAAACCCTGTATAACTAGAAACACACTATCGAAAGCCAAAGAACAGGGAGGACTAGCAAGCCCGAACTTCGAGAATTACTATAGCGCCATAGTCATCTCAAGAGCAATGGAGTGGTTTAAAGGGGGAGGCAATAAGAGATGGGTCAACATTGAGAATGCACTAAGTAATACGCAATTGGGTCACACTATTTGGAACCCCCCAAAATACAGGGAATTAGGGGAAGGAGCACATGAAATCACTCGGGTAACACTATGAGAATGGGATAGGGTACACAGGAAAAATAAATGGGTTTATAATTCACCTTTAATATATTTAAAAGATAATATTTTTTTCACACCGGGTAGAAGTAAATTATGGGGAAACTGGATCAAAAAGGGGGAGACACAGCTACGAGATATTATTAATTTAGGAAAGATTGACACGTTTCACGAATTAAAAAATAAAAGAGATCTTATGACGATTGATGCATGGAGGTACGCGCAGCTTAAGCACTTTGTGGAACATCTTCCACAACCAATTCGATACGGAGAGGATCATACATTTTTAGAGAAAATTTGTTTGCGAACCTCAACTAGAAATAACATAACACGTATCTATAAGATGTTGACCAGCGAATACACGGAGTGGGTCCCTCCTGGCATCAAGAGATGGGAAGGGGAATTGGGAATCATTTGTAGTAAAGACAGAATTAAAAAAATATATCACTTAATGCACCAGTCTGGATGGAACACTAAAACACTGGAGGTTAATTACAAATGCATCTCAGATTGGTACCTAACTCCCGTGAAGCTTAGCAAGTTCCAAAAAGAGAAAACGGCGGAATGCTGGCGAGGTTGTGGGCAGGCGGGAACGATGGCTCACATCTGGTGGGAGTGCCCCAAGATTAAAAAATACTGGTTGGAAATTTTGGATTTAATTAAAATAATCACAGGGAACACCACACCACAGGACCCTTGGACGGTGCTGTTTCACGGGACCGCTATCCCCACGAGACAATACAAGTCCGCAGTAACCCCGATACTCCTAAATGAAGCAAAAAATCTTATCGCAGGGCATTGGCGGGAACTAGAGAGTCCGAGTATAGCAGAATGGATAAATAGGGTAAACCAACAGCAAAAAATAGAAACCCCAGAAACATATGGAGTAGAAGAAGTTCGAGGGAAATGGGAAAGCTGGGAACTCTTTAAAGATTCATGGAGATGCGCAGAAGAAATCATGAAGTAGAGAGGGAAATTGCCGAGCTACCCCTAGTAGGGGCCAAACCCGTGTAAAGCGTGTCTGCAGGACAGGGACAGGGGTGGGAGGGAAGGGGGGGGGGAGGGTGGAAAATGTGAAATGCTTTAGTATTTGTTTGTTATTGGAGGTGAATTCTCCTCCATATGTTGTTGATGGAACAATTTTGTAAGCATTTTCTTTTTTAAAAAACTTGAAATAAAGAATAAAAAAAAAAAAAAAAAAAAAAAGAAAATTCACATGAGAAATGCCATACAGCCATCATAGGAATGCATGTTGCTAGGAAGTGGCTTCTTAGGGGCACCAGCACTGACACACAAGAAATAATGGGGAAAAAAGCTCCAACCCCTGCAATCTAACCCACTCACCCATTCAAAAGTTTAAAAAAAAAGTGACGCTATTTTTATACTTACCTTAGTCCAGGAGTGACAACCAGTGGATTCATCTCTGAATCCTGCGTCTCCAATGACCCGTCTGCTCTTAGTGACATCATCACATTGTTGCAATCTATTATATGCTGGCAGGACCCCGTCACTGAATAACCTATAGAAAGTGTCTAGTCACATAGGGGGTTATTTACGAAAGGCAAATCCACTTTGCACTGCAAGTGCACTTGGAAGTGCAGTCGCTCTAAATCTAAGGGGTAGATCTGAAATGAGGGGAAGCTCTGCTGCTTTTATCATCCAATCATGTGCAAGCTAAAATGCTGTTTTTTTATTATCCTTGCATGTCCCCCCTCTGATCTACAGCGACTTTACTTCCAAGTGCACTTTTAGTGCACTTTCAAGTGCACATGCAGTGCAAAGTGGATTTTCCTTTAGTAAATAACCCCCATAGAATCTCAGAAAAAGACCCTCCTTCTGTGTGGGGAAGAAGATAGAAGACTCTATATTCAACATATCAAGTGACCACAGGTTTAGGTAAGTATTTTGGGCATTTAGCTTAATGCCGCGTACACACAGTCGGAATTTCCGATGGAAACAGTCCGATGGGAGCTTTTCATCGGATTTTCCGACCGTGTGTATGCCCATCGGTCTTTTTCTGTCGGAATTTCCGACGGACTTTGGATTGAGAACCTGTTCTTAATTTTTCTGACGGAAAACCTTTATATCGGATTTTCCGATCGTGTGTATGCAATTCCAACACGCAAAATTCCGACGCATGCTCGGAAACAATTTGACGCATGCTCGGAAGCATTAAACTTCCCTTTTATATTGCAGTCGAACTTTTTTTTAAGGCGTGGTGTTATTGACCGTCGGAATTTGGTGTGACCGTGTGTAGGCAAGACAGTTTGAGCTAAATTCCGTCGGAATTCCGACGGGAAAACCATCAGAGCTTTTTCCGACGAGAATTCCGACCGTGTGTACGCGGCATAAGAGTTATTTTTTAAACAAACTCAGCAATAAGTTAGGTCGAGAACATATAGTTGAAGAGGGAGCTATGGCAAACGTTTAGCTTTAATAAATGTGTGTAATGTTAATGTGGCTAACAATCATATGATCATCATTAGCCAGTTACATGAGTCAACTTGCTCCCATTGCCAGAAAAAATCACTATCAGGGGCAAAGAGGTGTAGGAAAGCAAATGTTTATATAAGTTTTATCCCAAACTAAGTGTCTTGAAAAAGTATTCATACCCCTTGACATTTCCCACATTTTGGCATGTTACAACCAAAAACGTAAATGTATTTTATTGAGATTTTATGTGATAGACCAACGCAAAGTGGAACATAATCGTGAAGTGGAAGAAAAAATCGAAATGGTTTTCAATTTTTTTTTACAAATAAATATGTGAAAAGTGTGGCGTGCATTTGTATTCAGCCCCCTCTGAGTCAATACTTTGTAGAACCACCTTTTGCTGCAATTACAGCTGCAAGTCTTTTTGTGTATATTTGCTTTCCTACACCTCTTTGCCCCTGATAGTGATTTTTTCTGGCAATGGGAGCAAGTTGACTCATGTAACTGGCTAATGATGATCATATGATTGTTACCCACATTAACATTACACACATTTATTAAAGCTAAACTTTTAGCATAGCTCCCTCTTCAACTATATGTTCTTGACCTAACTTATCGCTGAGTTTGCTTAAAAAAAATAAAAAATAAGAACTCTTAAGCTAAATGCCCAAAATACTCACCTAAACCTGTGGTCACTTGATGTGCTGAACATAGATTCTCTACCAGCTTTGCACATGTAGAGAGTTACATTTTTACCCATTCTTCTTTGCCAAATAGCTCAAGCTCTGTCAGATTGGATGGAGAGCATCTGTGAACAGCAATTTTCAAGTCTTGCCACAAATTCTCAATTGGATTTATGGTCATGTGGCCATTCTAACACATAAATATGCTTTGATCTAAACCATGCCATTGTAGCTCTGGCTGTATGTTTAGGGTCGTTGCCCTGCTGGAAGGTGAATCTCCGCCCCAGTCTCAAGTCTTTTGCAGATTCTAACAGGTTTTCTTCTAAGATTGCCCCATATTTGGCTCCATCTATCTTTCCATGAACTCTGACCAGCTTCCCTGTCCCTGCTGAAGAAAAGCATCACCACAACATGATGCTGCCACCACCATGTTTCATGGTGGGAATGGTGTGTTCAGGGTGATGTGCAATGTTAGTTTTCCGCCACACATAGCGTTTTGCTTTTAGGCCAAAAAGTTCAGCTCTGGTCTCATCTAACCAGAGCACCTTCTTCCACATGTTTGCTGTGTCCCCCACATGGCTTCTCGCAAACTGAAAATGGGACTTCTTATGGCTTTCTTTCAACAATGGCTTTCTTCTTGCCACTCATCCATAAAGGTCAGATTTGTGGAGTGCACGACTAATAGTTGTCCTGTGGACAGATTCTCTCACCTGAGTTGTGGATCCCTGCAGCTCCTCCAGAGTTACCATGGGCCTCTTGGTTGCTTCTCTGTTTAATGCCCTCCTGGCCCAGCCTGTCGGTTTAGGTGGATGACCATGTCTTGGTAGGTTTGCAGTTGTGCTATACTCTCCATTTTCAGATGATGGATTGAACAGTACTCTGTGAGATGTTCAATTAGAAGAAAAGAAGTTTAACCTTAAACTACGCAGAGGGTTCTTTACTGTAAGAGCGGCAAGGATGTGGAATTCCCTTCCACAGGCGGTGGCCTCAGCAGGGGGCATCAATAGTTTCAAGAAACTATTAAATAAGCACCTGAACGACCGCAACATACAGGGATATACAATGTAATACTCACATATAATCACACACATGAATGAATGAATGAATGAATGACTGATTTGTATAGCGCTGCAAATGCAAACTGAATCGCCTCAAGGTTGGTTGGACTTGATGGAGTTGTGTCTTTTTTCAACCTCACCTGCTATGTAACTATGTAACCACCATGCCCTGATGAAGTCACGTGACCGTGATGAACACGCGTCGGGACTGTGACACCGGAAGTGACGCCAATCAAGCCTGCAGCTCATTTTCACACTGTCCACTGTCATTTGCTTAAATGTGAGTACCTGTCTTGTTTGTTACCAAATAAATAAGTTTCTATAATACTACACTATGAGGCATCCTTCCTCTCTCTAACCTATGGTATACTGGCGAGACCCTACACTTTGGATACATCTAAGGAGATACCAACGCAGACTATAGGCAGGATAGGACCCGGGGCAACACGTTGGGAACGACCACTAAGGACCCTAAAGATTACTATTATATGCTTTTACCTTACAGCTGTAAGGTAAGGGGACACCCATATATTTAAATCAGCATGGAGAAAACGCACGGACCATCCACCATCTAATACAGCACCTCACCGAATTGTGTTTACCAGCACCTGCACTTTATTTCTGGATTTACTCCATGCTATATTACACCTATATTTTTAAAGTTTTGCTGAAAGAACTTTTATGGACTTTTTTTGTGTGTCTGCGTCTTAGTACGGTGTGCGACACAGACATACAGCTATATCAACGTTTCACTTCATTTTGTGTACTCTCATCTGAGAGACCAACACGTTATTTCATGCACCATTGTTTCTTTGTATTTGCACCTATCTATTCAGGTCCACTAAATATTTTCAAGTCTACTTTGGACATTCCATTTCACTTCTCTAATAATGTATAATTTTATTTACATTATCAATACCGTCACTTGCAGCTGAGGATCATTATCCTTCACCCATCACGTGTCTTTCTAATGCCGCGTACACACGAAGGGACTATATCGCGGGATTGTCCGCTGGACTCAAGTCCACCGGACAATCCCCTCGTGTGTGGGCGCCGGCAGACTTTTTGGCGCCAAAAGTCCGGCGGACTAGGTTTTAAGTTTTGTTTTAAAATTGTCCGCTGGACTTGGCAGTCCGGCGGACAATCCCGCCGTTAGTAGGCTAGTCCGCCGGACTTTTGAAATGAATGGACTTGCCGCTCATCGGAAAGTCCATTCATTCCCGCTGACTTTTTCCAGCGGATTGTCCGCCAGAGAAGTGCGGGCGTGTGTGGGCAAGCCACACGCTCGGAAGTCCGGGCGTGTGTGGGGAAGTCCCGTCGGACTAGGTGCATCCCTCTTTGCCGTGTATATTTTATGATTATCCATCCATCGTATTCACTCACTAGCACTTTGCACCTTATTTGTTTATTTTGATATTGTCATTGCTTTTATATCTATTGATTATTTGTGCTATTTATACTGTACCTGGATACCTGCTCTTTTTATTAATTTTAAGAGGGTTATATATATTTTTATATTGCATCTCGCATTGCACTAGGATACCTGCTTTAATCACCAGTTTTATTAGTGTTTTATACCCTCTTATTATACTTTGCGACACTCGCACTGGATCAGGACATTCCTCTTATTTACATGCAACCTGCACCTCGCCTATGTAGGTTTTGCCATCATTAGTACTTGCCTCTTCTGCTCACTTAGTTGCTTCCCTCCTAGCACTAGTGTGCTTTAATACTGTTCTATACAGCACACCACTACCTCCTACCTTATATATCTTTGGGCTTCAGACATTTGCCTCAGTGTGTGCAGCAGTAGTCCCATTATATTTATTGGCGCAGGGATACCTTTTTTACATATCCATATCTGTAACCACACAGTTTAATGCAGTAGGGATTTATTAAAAAGTATTAAATGTATATTATTATTATTTATATATTTTTTGCAAAAGCAGATGAATCTTTATTGATAGATTTCTGCAGTTCCATAGACTGAGAACAGCAAGGGCAAAAATGTAAGCCAATCAAGCTTTGCTACAGGGCACAGTTCTGTCTATAACTGGGAGCCTCCTTAGAGAAAGAGGGAACAGAGTGCCAACCACAGACAGGGCAAGTACTATACTACACAATTTTGCTTTACCTGAGTAACATTTTTAAACATGTATAGTGTGCAATGGGTAACTGGTCCAAGAAAGCCTTTAACTAGTTTATTAGACCATCAAAGAGAAAGCTGCCAGTTCCTACCTAGCCTGAATTTCCAGGCCAAGGCCCTGAGATACATATATAAAAAAGGTGCAGCGCTAAACACACATAAATAAAAAACAATTGAAAAATTAAAAAAATATGTCCATAAACAGTCCAATGGTGTCTTTCTAAGGTGATGACGGAGGCATACATATGCAGGTGACAACGTGAAAGAAAACCTCCACCACAGATGAAATGGCCGCTCACCTCACCAAGTGGACCCTTAGATCATAAAGGGTCACTAAAGCCTTCCCACCAGGGGTTAAATGATAACGATCCACTGGAGAAATACGTCACACTTGGCAGATATGCCGGATGGATGTCAGTCAGTCCTCATGGAAAAGCTCAATCCCATATCGCCATCAATCATGTGAATGAAAAATTTAAAAAACCATAGTGTTCTCTGCTTATAAACAGTTTATTGAAAAAAAGAGATGGGAATATAAAAACTTACAAAGAGGGCACCTATATCCCGGTGCTAGGAGGGTACAGCGTATAGCAAAGTGCACAGATCGGGCTGCGGGTGATGTCACTTTCGTCCGTATGCATTACGTCCATATGCAGGACTTCATCAGCGGACTGTCCGCTGATGAAGTCCTGCATATGGACGTAATGCATACGGACGAAAGTGACATCACCCGCAGCCCGATCTGTGCACTTTGCTATACGCTGTACCCTCCTAGCACCGGGATATAGGTGCCCTCTTTGTAAGTTTTTATATTCCCATCTCTTTTTTTCAATAAACTGTTTATAAGCAGAGAACACTATGGTTTTTTAAATTTTTCATTCACATGATTGATGGCGATATGGGATTGAGCTTTTCCATGAGGACTGACTGACATCCATCCGGCATATCTGCCAAGTGTGACGTATTTCTCCAGTGGATCGTTATCATTTAACCCCTGGTGGGAAGGCTTTAGTGACCCTTTATGATCTAAGGGTCCACTTGGTGAGGTGAGCGGCCATTTCATCTGTGGTGGAGGTTTTCTTTCACGTTGTCACCTGCATATGTATGCCTCTGTCATCACCTTAGAAAGACACCATTGGACTGTTTATGGACATATTTTTTGAATTTTTCAATTGTTTTTTATTTATGTGTGTTTAGCGTTGCACCTTTTTTATATATGTTTCTACAGAGGGATTTTTGAAGGTTGACCCTTGGTGTTCAGCTGCTTCTAATAATTTTACATAATATTTGATATACCATTGCGCTGATTTATTTTATTATTATAATCAAGGCCCTGAGATGTGGAAGAGTCTGATGCCAGCTAGATCACCAGCTATCAGTGTATGTATTGAAAGAGCTTATTTCTGTATATTTGATCATTCGGGTGGTCCAGGCTGGTATCTACTGAGTTGTAGAGGGGATTGGCTTGGAGGATCAGCTGACATGAGTGGCTATCTGCCATGCATACTGATCGGGTCAGATTTATGTGCACAAACAGGTTAACTCAACCTTTTACTTGTATCATGTATCATTTTTGCAGAGCGTAGCACAGTAATGCCGATAAACATTTCTTTCATCCCCAACATTCTAAACATAAGATGATGTTGGCTCAGCTCCAGCTGCTGCAAGCTGCTAACACTGTACTTTTTCATTTATGTATTTTTGAAATGATGCCTCTGGGAAACAGATAATAATGAAAAAAGACCTTCTGGCTTTTTGTGGCTGAAATTCAGAGTGGTTTAGTATATCTCGCTTATCAGCCCCAGAGATGGGCCAGTTACAACAAGCAACAAAGTATCTGATTTTTTTTCTGCTTTAATATACATATCCCTTTAAATTTGAAATCTTTCTAATTCTTAACAGGGCCACCAAACCTAGAAAGTCAGTGAATGCAAAAATGACATAGGTAAGAGAGGTTTCTACAGCATTCATGAAAAATATCTCATCAAAGGGCTGACTACTTCTGCAATCAAAACATTTTAGTTTTTTAATTTGTAAAAAAAATTGGAAACTATATTGACTATACAGTATATTGTACATATTAAATAATGCTAATTAAGTATCTTAGGGGTATGGGAGGGGGTATGTGCAGGAGAGGAGTGTGGAGGGTATGACAGTAGGCAATATTTGCAGGAGAGCAGTGTGGAGGGTATGACAGTAGGCGATAATTGCAGGAGAGGAGTGTGGAGGGTATGACAGTAGGCAATATTTGCAGGAGAGGAGTGTGGAGGGTATGACAGTAGGAAATGACTGCAGGAGAGTAGTGTGGAGGGTATGACAGTAGGCAATATTTGCAGGAGAGGAGTGTGGAGGGTATGACAGTGGGCAATTTTTGCAGGAAAGCAGTGTGGAAGGTATGACAGTAGGTAATATTCGCAGGAGAGGAGTGTGGAGGGTATGACAGTAGGCAATATTTGCAGGAGAGGAGTGTGGAATATATGACAGTAAGCAATAATTGCAGGAGAGGATTGTGGAGGGTATTATAGTAGGCAATATTTGCAGGAGAGAAGTGTGGAAGATATGACAGTAGGCAACAATTGCAGGAGAGGAGTGTGGAGGGTATTATAGTAGGCAATATTTGCAGGAGAGAAGTGTGGAAGATATGACAGTAGGCAATAATTGCAGGAGAGGAGTGTGGAGGGTATGACAGTAGGCAATTTTTGCAGGAGAGGAGTGTGGAAGGTATGACAGTAGGCAGTATTTGCAGGAGAGGGGGTTGGATGTTATGACAGGGTAGTGTGTGCAGGAGAGAAGTATTGCGGGTAAGACAGTGAACAGTAAAGGCAGGAGAAGAGTACAGAGGGTATGACAACAAGAATTATGTGCAGAATAGGAATGGGATGGTTATGACATAGGGCAGTATGTGCAGGAGAGGAGTGGGGAAGGTATCACGGGGGCCGTATGTGTGGGATCAATGCAACTGCTATGACGGGGGGGCAGTATGTGTAAGAGGGGTGCAGAGCAGACAGTATGTGCAGGAGAGAAGTATGAAAGGTGAGACAAAGGGCAGTATGTACAGAAATCTGCAGATTGTATGAAGGGAGGCAATATGTGCAGGAGAGGATTGTGGAGGGTATGCCAGGGGACAATATATGCAGGAGAAGAGTATGAGGTGTATGCCAGCATGCATTATATGCAGAAGAGGAATGCAAAGAGCGTTATTGGGGAATTGTGTACAGGAGAAGATTGCAGAGGGTATAATAGTGGGCACGAGGAGGCAAGCCAAGCTGTGTATGTCTATGGACACACACAGCCTGGCTTGGAACTGCGCCCACATGAGTGCCCCCACAGCAACCGGCTTGCTATGGGGGCACTCAGAGAACGGAATAAGTGGAGGGTGGTGGCAGAGGGGGTAGAAGAGGAGGTAAGGGACTGCCCTGTGCAATATCATTGCACAGAGCAAGTTAGTATTAAATGATTATTTTAGGGGAAAAAAAACACTTTTACAATCACTTTAATTTCCCAGGAAGGGAATCCCCTCTGTTCACAGAGGCCCTGTCCTGGGTAGAGGCACTGCCAACTTTATTATGAAACCCACCTTTTCACTTAGCAAAGTGAGTCAGTGGAGATGAGACTGATATTTGGTGTGGTGCACTGAATAAATACAGGGATTATCACACATACACTGAAGGCTGGGTGCAGATCCTTGGTGCCATCACATTACAGTACAGGGACATTAACACTGCATTGTATATGGAGAAGGTTGGAGTTTGACTGCCAGTGGTCGTGGCTTACAGAGATGACTGTGGAGGACCGGTCCCAGCACTGGAGGGACTCTGCGGGAACATGAAAAAGATATGTATCAATACCTTATTCCAGCACCTTTAGACACAAATGGGCATTTCATCCTTGCAGTGCGGAGGGGAGACGTCAGGCCACAGCAATGGTAGATTTTTTCATATTCCTGGAGTTGGCCTTTAAAGTGTTACTAAACACAGGACGCTGCATTCACTATATCTTTTCTCACACAGAACATGGAAATGCAATAGTTTTAGTAAATATAAACTGCTAAATACCTTTTCTCATCTGCAGTGTCTGGTTAAAGTTTATTGGAGGAGTTTACATTCTCCTCTGACTGTCCTATGAGGCCGCATGACCCCTGTCTTTCTGTCTGGATAGTGCTGATTGGCCCTGTGCTGATCACATACACCCTCCCAAATAGAAAACCTATAACTCTCTAGCAATACACACCAAACTGAGCATGTGCAGAGTGCCCACAAGGCTCTGTTCTATCAGCAGATGGATCGGGGACAGAAAAAGAAGGGTAGGATCAGAGAAGACAGGATCAAACAGCCTTTTTTACACAATGCGGAAGATTAACCCCTTAGGCTCCACAGTGAGTATAACAAGCATGCTTTACTCTATATACAGACAGACTTTACTGTTGTGGGTTTAGTAACACTTTAAAGTGAATGTAAACCCTCACATATACCCAGTGAGGTGAACAGCCTCAGATGATACACAGAGATGAAAAAAATCCTCCTATATACGTTTTACTTGTACATCTGCTGTCTTCAGCTTTATATACTGCTCAGAGAGATTTTCTCTTCCTGTTCAGCACTGAGTGTGAAGTCTGGGCACACAGCCAAGACAGCTGATTGGAGGAAAGGCACACAACCCCTCCCCACATAGGCAGAGACTATCAGAGCTGTTCTGTGAATAGTTTAGTTCTCTGCTAATCTATTTATAGCACCCACCCTGACACAAATTTCAGCCTGGTTTTATCTCCTGTGATGGAGAATTTGTCAGAAGTTATAATGCTGATAACAGCAGAACATAGCAGGAGAAAGCCACAGGACTTAGGGCTTTGAAGAGAGATAAGAAAATACTGCAGATATATGTGCCCAGCTTAAATTTAATTAATCGAGTTTGCATCCACTTTAACTTATACTTCACTCAGTTTTAATCTCACTTTCTCTGGCAGCTGATTTTCGCTGCTTTAACCACTTAAAGTGGTGTTGCACACAAAAAAAATAAAAAATAAAAAAAATCATTAAAATTCCTAAAAAAAATGTTTGTTTTTTTTTTAACTCACCTCTAAATGGCTGTTGCTAGGGGGTCCCTCGTAGTCTGCCTCCTTCAGTGCCTGGGCTGGTGACATCACTTCCCCTCGGCGCAGGAAGGGCTCAGCTCTGCCCCCTCTCTCTTGTCAGTCCTCTGGGACACATGACAGGTCCCAGATGACTGCGCGGCCAATCACGGCACGCGGCGCTGCTTGCAATGCCGGCCCTCTTAAGGACAGAGCCTCTTTTTGAGATGTGTTGTTTACAAGTTAAAAACATATTTTTTGCTAGAAAATTACTTAGAACCCCCAAACATTATATATTTTTTTCTAACACCCTAGAGAATAAAAATGTGGTCGTTGCAATACTTTCTGTCACACCGTATTTGCGCAGCGGTCTTACAAGCGCACTTTTTGGGGGAAAAAATACACTTTTTTGAATTAAAAAATAAGACAACAGTAAAGTTAGCCCAATTTTTTTTTATATTGTGAAAAATAATGTTACACCGAGTAAATTGATAGCCAACATGTTACGCTTCAAAATTGTGCCCGCTCGTGGAATGGCAACCAACTTTTACACTTAAAAATCTCCATAGGCGACGTTTAAAAAAATTCTACAGGTTGCATGTTTTAAGTTACAGAGGAGCTACAATTATTGCTCTTACTCTACCGATCACGGCGATACCTCACATGTGTGGTTTGAACACCATTTTCATATGCGGGTGCTACTCACGTATGCGTTCACTTCTGCATGTGAGCTCGGCAGGACAGGGTGCATTTAAAAAAAAAAAATCTTATTTATTTTACCTTTTATTTTTTATTTTTACACTGTTTTAAAAAAAAAAATGGTGTCACTTTTATTCCTATTACAAGGAATGTAAGCACCCCTTGTAATAGAAAAAAAGCATGACAGGACCTTAAATATGAGATCTGGGGTCAAAAAGACTTCAGATCTCATATTTACACTAAAATGCAATAAAAAAATTGTCATTTAAAAAAACAAAATGGCCCTTTAAGAGCTATGGGCGAAAGTGACGTTTTGAAATCGCTTACGCCCTGCAATGTTATAGAGACGGGTGGGGGCCATCTTCCCCTCACTCGCCTCCATGCCCAGCAAGGGTGAAGATTCGATTGCCACCGCCACTGCTGACGGCTCTGGTAAGCGGCGGAAGGCACTGGAGCGTGGTGGGCCCTCTCCCACCGCCGATAAAAGTGATCTTGCGGCAAATCCGCTGCAGAGACCACTATTATTGGAAACCGAACCACCGGCCGAACAAGAGGATACCAGGGTTATGCCAGCTAGCTGTTGCCATAACAACGATGTTCCTCTTCAAAGTAAGGACGTATATCGGCGTGCGGCGGTCCGGAAGTGGTTAAAGTGAACCTTTAGCCAGTCTTCTGTATGTACATGCAAAATCCAAACAAAAAAAACAGAATGTCGCACACTGGGGTTGATTTACTAAAACTGGAGAGTCCAGAATCTGGTGAAGCTCTGCATAGAAATCAGCATTCCATGTTTTGTTTTTTGTTTTTGGCAAAGCTTAATTGAACAAGCTAAAGGTAGAAGTTGATTGGCTACCATGCCAAATTACACTAGATTCTGCACTCTCCAGTTTTAGTAAATCAACCTCACAGTGTCCACTACAAACATATTTCTTTCATTTCAAGATCCGCACAGGATAAAAAGATAAAGTCTGACACATTTACTGCTGTACCCAGCACTTTGTCACAGAGCAAACATGCTCAAAGCACTACAGTACAGTGGGATACACAGCTGATCATTTTGGGGCTGAGAACAAGCCTGGTTATGTATAAACTGAGCTGATCTAGGTGCGATATCATATACATGTAGCACTAAACCCCGAAGGAGCTGCTGGTATTTGATTGGGCTTACCGTTTCCTCACCGTTCCACCGTGTCCGTCATAGAGGTCCCATTAAATAGTTGCTCACAGATTTCGGCTCCGATACTTAGTCTCTTTTTAGAAATGCTTTTATTGACAGAAGAAAATCAGATAGAGGGATGGAGGGTTAGGGGAGATTCAGGTACCTTGTATTGCGGGTCACGGGTACTTCACTGATCCAGAGGACAAACAACTTCCACAAACTGGATCTAGCAACCACCGGATAAGCCTCTCTCACTGACCTAGCAGCCGGTGCGATGCTCGGTCATAGTCTCTGCCACAGACTTGAAGAATATAATAGAATTGTTGCACAATCCTCTGCCACAGGATTGTGTAACCAACAACTTTTGCAAAGTCAAATTACAGTCACACAATACCAGTTTCTTTCAGCCAAGCCGGCGATACTGTGAGGTAGATGACCCGGGATGCGTCCTCCAATTGAGTCTCCAGGCTCTTCTTGAGATACCAGCCTTGTTGCTCGGTCCTCTCTCAGAAAAGTCCTCCCCTGGTTTCTCCAATTGCTTGGCTTCTCCCCGTAGGCAAGACAGTACAGGACCACCCTTGGATCAGTAGGTCCCAGAACTTACCTTCAGTAACGAAGCCTCAAGCAAGCCGGCCCCGAGACAGTTGAATGGCTACGGTACACCTTAAGCCAGGAGGGCCATCAGGTCAGAGCACCACACCGGAACACGGTGTCTGTCCCTTAAGTACCCTCTCCCAGAACGCACAGCGTGTAAACCACTCCCACTGACTGTTTTCGGGCAAAGAGGTACTCAATACACCCAGCCTGTTGCAATTTCCAACACTGACCGATGATGAGAGCGCCACCCACGGCCAAGTGGAAAACTACACAACCCAGCTGAACTGGAACAGAAACCAGAAATTTAACACAATCAGTCTGAGCTAAACTACAGCTCAGACAAACCTAAATTTTCACCTATAGCGTCTGCTAATCAGGAGCAGGGCGCTACATACACATGGACATGCAAGTATTTTACATTTTCTAAACATGCAGTAAATGAGCTTTAAAACAAGCCACCCCTGACTTCTCTAGTTTCAGGCACAGGCCCCCTGTAATGAGATGAGAGTGCCCTTACAGACGATTGAGGCAGCCTCATGGGTCTCCAGAACGGCAATGTCACATTGCGTCTTACTCACATAGGTGTTTTGCTTTATGGCCGAATCCTTTTTAAAGAAACATTCTAATTACTTAACCTGTGTTTCTTGGAAGATGGCTGAATCTGATTTAATTACAGAAATGGTGATTGAGCCCTGGTTTTCACATTGGTACGATTTGACATGCGATTTGACAAGTCAAACTGCATGTTAAATCGTCAGCAATTGCCAGCAGTGGCACCATCCTAATCGGTGCGATGCTACATTTGCGGCGCTGCACGGATTTCAAAAAGTAGTTTCTGTACTACTTTTTGCAATCTCGGGCTGCGATTTACATTGACATCTGTACAGAAACCCTCACAAATGTCTCTGAAATCGCTGCTGAAATCGGGACTGACATACAGTTCAGCTGAACTCGCACGGCTTCATTCCCACAGCTCAGTGTGAACCTGGGCTAAATGTCACAATATGCTGTTACATTTGTTACTGTGTAATCCACCAACATGCTGGCGCATATATTGACATGACACCATCCCCACAGGTGCCATAAATGGGGGCAAATATTAGCCATTAACCCATTGTTAAACCCATTTATAAAAATGACATTATGACTAGACATGGGAGCCATCAAAATATTTGTTTTGTTTCGTTCCGTCCCGTTTCGTATAAAAAAAAATTTGTAATTCGTAATTCGTGTACGAAATTTAATTCGGATTTGTACGAAATACGAATTTCGTACGAATCGTTACAAATCGTTAATATCGTTACGAATCGTTACGAATCGTTACGAATATCGACACTCTACGAATAATAACGAATTATCCGAAAACGTATTAACGTTACATAGTCTATTGTCTATTGTTCACCAATCACTCAGAGGAAATCCGAAATTTAGTTTACGAATACGAAATTTCGTATTTCGTACTTCCTCTGAGTGATTGGTGAACAATAGACTTATGTGTTTTGTAACGTTAATACGTTTTTGGATAATTTGTTATTATTCGTAGAGTGTCGATATTCGTTATATTGAATCTCGAATTCATTTGAATCATTTGTTATATCCGCTATAATTTCTTTCATATTAGTTGAAATTCATCATTTGGTAGTTTGTATTCGGATAATTTGGATCCGAAATTCGTAAACAAAATTTCGTATTTCGTACAGAATTCGTATTCGTCAAAATTCGTAATTCGGATTCGTACAAATGTACGAATTTCGAAAAATTCGTACGAATTTCCGATTCGTACGAAACTAATCGCACATGTCTAATTATGACATGCAAGGTACACCATTCTAGCCACAAACCACCTAAAGGTAGCATTGCAGGAAACACCTAAACTGCTTCTAAGTATCAGAGAACGCAGACTAGTTTAAAAAAAAAGGGCCAGGGTATATTTTATAATAATTAGTTAACCTATTTGTCCCGATCCGTCATGTGCCAGAGAATAGAAGAGTTTTAATTTTAAATGTCGCTTAGCAGCTCAGCTGATTAGTGTTTTGTTCATTATGAATTGTTAGATGAAAAATTGCATAGTATGCTTAACAATAATCAAAGGCAGTGTTAATAATGCATACGGTATTTTATGGCAATACCAGGCTTATAATTTTAGGTTATTTTAGAAGCTTCCCAGTGCTGATCCTTTGTTCTTAAGGTTTGGCAATAAATGCTTTTTTAAGCAGCAAAAAAACAGCATAACCGCCCACCTCCACACCTTCACAAACATACAGCAAGACATTTTAGCTTGGCACAAAGTTATGGACTGTTAAAAGTTGACAAGCTTTCTGCTGAGTGCTTTAAAGTGGTTGTAAACCTCAGATATGAAATATTTGAAGTATGTACGTGTCTCAATCGAGAGCGCTAAGTATCATTTATGTCTGCTGCCCAGTTTCTCTCTTATCTGCATGAGTCACTTCTGACAAGATTTCCTAACACCAAGAGAAAAAAAGGTGACAGGGGAGGGATCTCCAGCACATAGCCTGTGAATGACTGCCTCAACTCTGTTCCTGTGTGCTGTGTGAAGGGGGTATGTACCTTATCTCCAATCAGCTCTCAGAGCTTTCCTCACTGAGCTCTGCAGGGTGTAGCTTCAGCCCCCCTGCCTTCTGGAATCTCAGATAAGCTGTGTCAATTCCGTTTTTTTCAAATGTTGGTTAGCAGGTTCTTAAATGTACCACCAACAAATGTTTGTTGTCGTACTTTCAAGTCCGCCGCACAAAAGTCAGCGCATGCTCGGAATCAAGTACGAGCCGGAAGCTCTGGGTCTTGTAAAACTAGCGTTCGTAATGGAGATATCACATACATCTTGTACGTCACTACGTTCGTAATTGTTGGCCAACATTTGTGTGACCGTGTGTATGCAAGACAAGTTGGAGCCAACACCCTTTGAACAAATATCAACGGTTTTGTTGTCGGAAAGTCCGATCGTGTGTACGAGGCATAAGACTACATTACTATAGGTATCCAAATCAAAGATTTGAGCCAGCAATTTGATGACTCCTTTTAATATTCTTTGTTGGCTACATCAGGTAAAACAGGATCAATACTGACACGTTTCGGACATTACAGCTTTCCTCATGGCCGAAAAACGTCAGAATCGATCCTGTTTTACATGATGTAGCCAATAAAGTATATTAAAAGGAGTCATCGAGTTACCGGCTCAAATCTTTGCTTTGAATGTCTACTAAGAGTGTTGGATCACCTAGCCCAATGATGGTGAACCTTGGCACCCCAGATGTTTTGGAACTACATTCCCCATGATGCTCAACTACACTGCAGAGTGCATAAGCATCATGGGAAATGTAGTTCCAAAACATCTGGGGTGCCAAGGTTCGCCATCACTGCCCTAGCCTAAGCACCAAATCTCACAAGCATTCTACTATTTTGGTGGTTGAGCTTGGGCATTTCTTTTTTGTACATTAATATAGGTGGTTTGGCCTATCGGTGCCAAATGCCTGTGTTTTTGGATTGGTGCAGCGTCCAGCCAGGACTTGGTACTGAGCAGTATTTGCATTTAGGACCATATCCATTCAGGGATGTATGCCCCAAACACACAATTCCTTCATTTGGGGCATATGTCCTGGAAAGCCATAAACACGAGTAAGGCTGGGTACAGAGTCCCGCCACTGTAGGTTTCAGCTTGCCATAGATTTTGATAGATTACTGGCAGTGGAGATGGATGCTGCACCTGTGCTTCTCGAGCACCCAAAATCATCAGGATTTTATACTGACAGGCCAAACTGCCTGGATACATAATTCTTTGTCATTGCTTCTAAATTAGGTCAGTGTCAAGCTATCATTATAAGCACAAAGCTGTATAGGGTAGTCAGTAAATGCTATAATTATTATATTGTTATTCCTTTTTTGGGTCATGCTGTGATAGCTTAGGGTTTAGTTTTGCTATTATTATATTGTTATGCTGCGATAGCTTAGGGTTTAGTTTTGCTATTATTATATTGTTATGCTGCGATAGCTTAGGGTTTAGTTTTGCTATTATTATATTATTATGCTGCGATAGCTTAGGGTTTAGTTTTGCTATTATTATATTATTATGCTGTGATAGCTTAGGGTTTAGTTTTGCTATTATTATATTGTTATGCTGTGATAGCTTAGGGTTTAGTTTTGCTATTATTATATTGTTATGGTGTGATAGCTTAGGGTTTAGTTTTGCTATTATTATATTATTATATTGTGATAGCTTAGGGTTTAGTTTTGCTATTATTATATTATTATATTGTGATAGCTTAGGGTTTAGTTTTGCTATTATTATATTATTATGCTGTGATAGCTTAGGGTTTAGTTTTGCTATTATTATATTGTTATGCTGTGATAGCTTAGGGTTTAGTTTTGCTATTATTATATTGTTATGTTGTGAAAGCTTAGGGTTTAGTTTTGCTATTATTATATTGTTATGCTGTGATAGCTTAGGGTTTAGTTTTGCTATTATTATATTGTTATGTTGTGAAAGCTTAGGGTTTAGTTTTGCTTCGTGGTAAATTTCTTGTTGTTCCCGCAGTTTTTTCGTTTTATATCACACAACTCATTCTTTCCTTTTATGGGTTGAACTGGATGAACTTGTGTCTTTTTTTCAACCAGACTAACTACTGTACAGGGGTCCCCTACTTACAAACATCCGACTTACAAACGACTCCTACTCACAATCGAGGGAGACAACGGGAAGTGAGGAAATCCACCCCTAGGAAGGGAAATTCACTCCTGTAATGTGGCGTACACACGAGTGGACTTTCCCGCGGGATTGTCCGCCGGACTGGACAATCCGCCCGTGCGTGGGCGCCGGCAGACTAAGTTTTAAGTTCAGACTCAAAATTGTCCGCTGGACTCGCGAGTCCGGCGGACAATCCCGCGGTCTGTGTGCTAGTCCGCGGGACTTTTGGAAATGAACGGACTTGCCGACACAAGATCGGAAAGTCTGTTCATTTAGAACGGGACTAGCGAAGGCAGTGAATGCCGCCGCGCTAGCCCCGTCACCTGGTATGGATTTAAAGGGAATCCCTATGCCGAAAAAACTCCGGGACTGTGACATCACAGGGGGGCGGGGTCACCATTGACATGAGCATGTGACCCCGCCTCCTTGTCCCTATATAAGTCACAACACAGCGCGTCTCTGCCATTCCGGCCAGAGAGAGCGACGAGTCAACATCGGAAGGAGAAGAAGAAGAAGAAGAGGAAGAAGAAGACGGCGCAGAAAGCGGCGACAGCGGCAAGAACAGAAGAGACCCCGGAAGACTCCCGAAGACCCCCGAAGGCGGAACGAGACCCCCAGACGACGGCAGCGACGACGAAGGAGAAAGCCGGGCTCCCCCGCTCGTGAAAGAGCTAGGTAAAAGAGCAGAAGAGAGCGGAGGAGTCCGGCGAGAAGACCCCCCAAGACGGAAGAAGACCCCCGGAGCAGTGCAATAAAATATTTTTAAAAAATTGTGTGTTTTTTTTTATTGACACTTTTACACCTTAGGTGAATGGGTAGGGGTACATCGTACCCCATACTCATTCACATAGGGTGGGGGCCGGGATCTGGGGGCCCCCTTATTAAAGGGGGCTCCCGGATTCCGATAAGCCCCTCGCCCGCAGACCCCGACAACCAACGGCCAGGGTTGTCGGGAAGAGGCCCTTGTCCTCATCAATATGGGGACAAGGTGCTTTGGGGGGGTGGGGGGGCCGCACGACCCCCCTTTTCCCAGGGCACCCCCCATGTTGAGGGCACGCGGCCTGGTACGGCTCAGGAGGGGGGGCGCTCACTCGTCCCCACCCCTTTCCTGGCCGGCCGGGCTGCATGCTCGGATAAGGGTCTGAGATGGATTTGGGGGGACCCCCACACCGTTTTTTCGGCGTAGGGATTCCCTTTAAATCCATGCCAGGTGACGGGGCTAGCGCGGCGGCATTCACTGCCTTCGCTAGTCCCTTCTACCTGCAGTTACGTTTTAAATGAACGGACTTTCCGATCGTGTGTGGGCAAGTTCGTTCATTTCCAAAAGTCCCGTGGACTTTTTCCCGCGGATTGTCTGCCGGAAAAGTCCGGGTGTGTGTGGGCAGGTCCACGCGCTCGGAAAGTCCGGCGGAGCTCCGCTGAAAAGTCCGGTGGTTCGTCCCCTGGACTAGGTCCGGCGGACAATCCCGCCGGAAAGTCCAAGCGTGTGTACGCCGCATTAGAGTTAATATGGGAAAAGGTGTCTCCACTGATGCTTTATCACCAGTCCATGTTTCCAACAACCCAAAATTTTCTAAATCCAATTTTCATTGGGATAGAAGGTGAGGTGAAATCTTCTGAACAGGGGCACAGACAGCAAAACAAATGTTACAGGGGTGATAACCCTTCTCTATGTTATCTAAAAAACTTAAAAATAGATTTTTTGGCTGGAGCTACACTTAAAAAATTTACCTGTTCTGACTTACAAACAGATTCAACTTAAGAACAAACCTACAGTCCCTATCTTGTTTGTAACCCGGGGACCCCCTGTACAGTATATAACTATATTTGCATTCATCGTCAGATTAGCATTTTGTGCAGTAGTTGTATTTGTTTATGAGAAATTAAGGAAACACTAGTTGCTCTCTGGAAATGTACAGAGGCGCACCTTAGCAATATAAAAATGCACATTTAGAGTTTGTCGGAAGTTGATTGCTCTCTCTTCCGTACTGGGATGATGAGCAGAGCAATCTCAATTCATTTCATTGCTGAGCTGATGAGACTTTATAGTAGGGAGGAAAACAACGCTTTTCTATTAACAGAAGTGATGCATGTCAGAGAGAAGCATACCACCTAAGGCAAAAGATAATAGAGTGTAATCTTTAACCCTTATCCATCCAGCGTGGCTCAAGAAGCCAAATCTGCATTTTTATGTTGTTTTATGAGTCCTATAAGTTCAAAAGTGCAATAAATCTTCACGTTAGATGCCCTCACAAAGTGCAATTTGAAATGTAAACATATTTTAGAAAAAAAGATCCAGTTATTCTGCAGTGCACTGGATTTGCCACCATTGAGCACATTAAATTGCAGATCTTCAATAGAAACTAGGTGCAAAAATAAAGATGTCACTCAAGATTCATGTTTTATCTGCTGACTGAAAACTTGACTGGACTGACTGGTCAATCACAGCCAGTGAGCCAATGAGGAGAGAGCGGGGGGGGGGGGGGCAAGCTGCGGCTCTATATGTCTCATGGACGCATAGAGCAGCGGTTCAGGAGCGAGCACATAGCAGTACACCCAGGGCAAGCATATTTACTCTGGTCTGGGGGCACTGCTCGATGGGGAGGAGCCAGGATCACTGGCGAGGGACCCAAAAAGAAAGTGGATTGGGGCTGCTGTGTGCAAAACCATTGCACAGAGCAAGTAAGTATGATATGTTTGTTATTTTAGAAAAAAACAAAGCTTTAGTATTACTTTAATTATAAAATGGAGACTAGATTGGTGATGGCCTTGCTCCATCAGGGATTTGGAATCATGCTGGCTAGTGACCTTGAGCCTGGGTTCACACTGGTACGACAAACGCTCTGACATTGGAAGCTCATGTCGCATGACGTGTGAAAATCAATGTTTCCCTATGATAGCCATCTTAACTGGTCCAACACAAGTTGGTCCGACTTTGAAAATGCTCCCTGCAGTTCTTTGGCCCGACTTTGATCCTACTTCCGCCCATTGAATATTATTGAAGTCGGATCAAAATAGGATCCTCGTCCTAACCATCCGACTCGTGACATCCGACATGGTGATTACAGCAGCAGTAAAAGGAATTTATGTCACACTGGGATTGTTTTGATTGGTCAAAGGACAAGTCAGACTATCACAAAGTCGGATCAAAGTAGTATCCTGTTCATTCAAGTTGGATAGATGTACGACTGATGTAGGACTGATGTCGCAGAGCAAAGTAGGATGACAGTCGTGTAGTATCAATGTGAACCCAGCCTCAAGGGAAACTTTACAGAAGTTGTTGATGGTAATTAGACCTGGGTTAGCAATCTCTTCAATAGAACTCCAAATTAAGGCATAAGTACAATAAAAATGTGTATGACTATGATTATATACAGTTAATATGTACCTGCTGGGTTCTATCCAAGTAATGCATAAAAAGCAAGAATCATCTTTCTAAAATAACACTAGTTTGTCTAAAACAAAGGGTACAATACTTTTATCTTAAAGTATATGTAAAACCAAAACTTTTTTTTTTTTTTTTTTATAAAGCAGGAATCGATTAAGACCACTTGCAGGTTTTTATTTTTTCTGTCCCGTCCTGTCAGGGAGATTTCTCTTTTCCAGGACAGCTAGTAGGTGGAGAACTGTACAAAGTGGAAGGATTAAAGTGACAATAAAGGTTTGGTTTAAAAAAAAAATAATAATAACAAACATGTCATACTTACCTCCACTGTGCAGCTCGTTTTGCACAGAGTGGTCCCCAACCTGGCCTTCTGGGGTCCCACGGCGTCTCTCTCGGTTCCTCCCCACATCAGATAACCCCCTGGGAGAATCGCTCTCCTGGGGGGTTACCTTGTGGGCGTGCTCCCGAGTCCAGAATTCGGCGCCCATAGAGGCCGAATGCAGGACTCGGCCCCACCCTCCGGCGCACTGAGCCATTGGATTTGATTGACAGCAGCAGGAGTCAATGGCTGCGCTGCTATCAATCTATCCAATCAAGAGCCGAGTACCCCCGGGCAGAGAGAGAGTGCGTGGGTTCAGGTAAGTAAAACAGGTGGGCTGGGTGGCCGGCCACTGACATAGGATGCATTAAGGTGAAAAAACCCAAACCTTTACAACCCCTTTACAACCCCTTTAACGCTCTAGGTTTACACATTTAAAGATTCTTGTGATAACTGAAAAATGTAGGATTTTCCATTATTTTTGTGTACCAGAGGCATGGGCCTGAGGACAAATAGAAGGGGAAATCTCCCCACTGGGGACACATACATAAGACAACACACACACACATTTTATAACAAAAAAAAGTTTGGCTTTACTGTGCATACACCTTCATTATTACACAGTAATTTGACAGGTCCAAATCGCATGACAAGTCACACCCTATTGTCGGCAATATCAGTGCCACACCAATTTGAAAAAACGTTCCTGCACTGATTTTTGCCATTTCAGGTGTGACTTGCTTAGACATAGGGGGTTATTTACGAAAGGAAAATCCACTTTGCACTGCAAGTGCACTTGGAAGTGCAGTCGCTCTAAATCTAAGGGGTAGATCTGAAATGAGTGGAAGCTCTGCTGATTTTATCATCCAATCATGTGCAAGCTAAAATGCTGTTTTTTATTTTCCTTGCATGTCCCCCTCGGATCTACAGCGACTTTAATTCCAACTGCACTTTCAGTGCCCTTCCAAGTGCACTTGCAGTGCAAAGTGGATTTGCCTTTAGTAAATAACCCCCTATAGTTACATAGTTCATCCGGTTGAGAAAAGACATAAGTCCATCTAGCTCAACCAATAAAAGGGAAAAAAAAATCTGTGCAAGAAGTCACACAGATGTCAGCCAAGTCGCACCTAAAGTCTCTCTGACCTGTGGCTTTCAAATTGTGCGATTTCAGGTGAAGTGGGGGCTAATCCTAATACATTATTATAGCCAAATTTCAAAAACAAATCTATTCTGCATTCCTCTAGACATGTAAGAATCTACATCTGAGGCACTCTATACTAACTAAAGCTGTCCATACAGATATAGATTTTTTTTTTTCATTCAGCCTACAGATTCCTACATCCACAATAAACTGTGTGGATGGACGAATCTCCTGCCTTAGGATAACCTTCAGGTGCTGGTGGTCAGAATACGGGGCTCGGCTGACAATTTTCCACCTGGCTTATTTGAGAGAAGTTACAGTAAAAGAAAAATAGATTTTTCTAAATCTGGGTGTTGCTGACAGGGCAACCCAAAGAGCAAATTCAGCAGAATTTAGCCAAAATTTGATACGTGTATGGCCGGTATTATTTTACCAGCACTGCCTTAGTGGAAATGAACCAGGAAAAGAAGATTATGTGCTATGGTAAAATAATACCATTTTGTTTGGTTTATGTTGTCAATCAGTGGAGATCATTAAAGCAATTTTTGCAAATCTGGGTCCAGCAAGTCTGAGTTCTGGTTGGTAAAAGCCGTATTTGCCCATGACGGTATTCATTGGGCTCCCCTATGCTGCCTCTGATGCCTTCACTCTGCCTATTTCCCTTTTCCACAGCTAAAAAAGTGTGCCCATCTCAATTTCCAAATTTAGATTTCAAAGCTTTACTGAACACAGTTGTTGCCTAATCCTACAACTACCATGTTATATCAGGGAAATGGAAAGTCAGGGTCACAAGAGCCGGCACTTCATTCAAGCCAATGTGCCACTTCTAGACACATCCTTCTTATGCACTTGCTGCCCTTTTAGCACATCAATGCACAAACAATTTTGAGACATCAATCCGTACATTTTTTTTCAACACAAACACACATTCATTTTTTTCTCTTTTACATTTTTACATTTGTAAGATCATACATAGTTGTAGTTTATCCCCTAAGGCAAACATCTATTCCATTGATGCTGACAGTGCAAGTTGGGGCAGATCTGCTCCTGTTCACCTGCTGCATGTTGGACAGACAGAGCTCTTAGATTTTTCTTTTTTAGCGTGGCCCTGTTTTCTAAGTATATTGAGCCCTGATTGTGTGGCTGGAAGGGCTATGTGGTTGTTAGAAATGGAATAAATGAAATAGGCAGTGGCGGCTGGTGTTTTTTTGTTTGAGGGGGGGCGGCAAACAACCACCCATCCCCCCCAAGCGGCACCCACCCATGCTGTTTGTCGTCGGTCCGGTACTTACCCCATCGTTGTGGTTGGCAGGCTCGGCTTCAAGTCCTCTCCTCTATGGCGGCTTCCAGCTCCTCCCCTCTTCCTCCTAGGCATACAATAGGATCGCCTGTCCTTTCAGACAATTGGGGCCCCATCAAATTGTTGCTATAGGGCCCCATGATTCTTAGCTATGCCTCTGGTTAAAGCCCTCTGTTAATTCATCTTTTGCAGTCTGTGTCCTGTTAGGGAAACTTTCCTTTAGGACTAGTTTACACTAGTGTTGTTCTCTGGAGAGCGATTTGTGTTTGAATCGCTTTACAGTGATCATTTGGCAGGTGGTGAGGAGGCATTGTATCACCTCCTAATCACCTGCTTTAACCCCTTAAACGTGCATTGACAAGGTTTTGCTCCCGTCTCCATTCAGTTAGCAGCACTACCCACTGAACGTGACTGCGGGAATATGTTTTGCCAGCACATATGTGGGGCCATCTGCGTATGTACACACCCCTCCCATGCCTTTGCAGGTACACACACCTCTCGGCCAATCAGGAAGCAGTTCCTGAGACCTGACTGGCCAGGGAGTCTTATTTCCCCGGTGCGAGGAGCTATAGCCCGGATCCATATCTGCCTCCTTCCTAAGGTAATCAACGCTGCATTCCTGGCCGTCTCCCGCCTGCGCGGTGGGGGGGTAGCTGCTTTCCCATCCATCTCCCGTGGGGGGGGGGGGGTCGCCGCATTCACATTTATTTTTACATCGGGGGGTTGCCGCATTTCCGTCTGTCTCCCGTGGTAACCCCGTCACATGACTCAGCTCTCTCCCAGACTGTCTGCAGGGAAACATAAGCAGGAGGAGCTTCTAGTTCCCTGCTGCTGGTCACATGTTAAAATAAAAAAATGTTACTGATTAAAATTTTCGTGTTCGATTAATCAATTTTTTTTAATCGACTAATTTCGACTAATTTACCACTGTATACAGCCACATGTGTGACTCTATAGTCATATGGGCTGCTCAGATGTAATAGGGAGGAAATTCTCAGCATTGAAACTCACTTAAAACTGAGCATGTGCAGAGTTGCCTCAACACATGCAAAATCCCTAGCTAAATTGAGGACTTGGGCAGAAGGTGGAGATAGAGAACAGCAGGATCAACCAGTTTTTTTGCAGAATACAGAAAACAATTCCCATAGTGACTGAGTGAGTATGAACAGCATGTAATACACCATTTATTGGTAGTTTTTATGATGTGGGTTTAGTGACACTTTAAGGCACACACACAAATGCGTTAGGTGGTCTGCAAAAGGATAAAGATTCCATTGAAAGGATTTAGTTATATCTGCTTTCTTATAAGCACAACAACACCTTATTAACCTGCCATAAATGTTGTAAGCTAATGACTTCCAGTGCTCTCTATATCTGCTGCACTTATTAGTTAGCACTGTTCCCATTTCTCTTTGTGGACTACAGAACACCCTCCTAGGTGAACCCAACCCCTTTCACCGCACACAGGCCAGCCTGTAATAATGATTCCCTGCAACCAACCAGGTGCCAAGGCCCTGGAGTGCACTCTTTCTCCACTGAAATCCATAATCCATATAACAGGCTGCATACTGAAGATGTTCAACTCAAGCCAAGGTTTATTGCAATGATAGCAAACCGCTCACTTCCAAAGATACACCTCCAACATGTTTCACCCACAGCAGAACTTATTTATGGGAATTTTATAGAGAAGGGGATTGTTCTGTAGTCCTTACATTTTTCCTGCCCTTGTGTGACAATGCTGCTCCTCCATAGATATCGTACAGTGAGTGAGCATTGTCACTCTAGGACAGGCAGTATGCTACTAGCAGGATCATCAAAAAAATTATGCAACCGCAACATTTTACGACTAATAAGCTGCATTATTATTTTTTATTTTTTTGAGGGTGCAAGATTTAGAAAAGTCCATGTTGTTAAAGCTGCATTCCCCCTACATTCAAAATGCACTTCTGATGAGGATTAGGAGACCCTTTGGGGTAAGATACACTTCATTAATGGGTTTGACCGGGTGAACATGTGTTTTAAGCACAGTACACATTGACCCAATAGAGGTCATCACTCCATTCCAAGAACCTAGAGCAATGGTCTCCAAACTGCGGCCCGGGGCCAGATGTGGCCCTTTGCTTGCCTTGCCTTTATCCAGCCCTTTGGCCTTCTCACTGATACAAGACACTATTCCAACCACTGACACCAACGATGGAGCATAATTCCTCCCACTGATACCAATGATGGGGCATTTTTTCAACCAACAATGAGGTACTATTCCTCCGACTGACCCAAAGGTCCGGCCCCTCTAAAGTCTGAAGGACAGTAAACTGGCCCTTAGTTTAAAAGGTTTGGAGACCCCTGACCTAGAAGATAAATGAATCCAGTGGCTTTGGCTCAAAGGGTACACCCTGCCTGGTAGTCAAATGATCTGGAAAAGGTTCTAAACAGGACAGCCAATAAAATAAATGCAAGAGCCAGCAGATAATGTTCTACTGTGATGAGCAGCTTAGTACTCATGTGTCTGCTTCCTAAATACATAGGTCTACATAGGTCTATAGTTCTACATATGTCTATAGTTCTACATAGGTCTATAGTTCTACATAGGTCTATAGTTCTACATAGTTCTATAGTTCTACATAGGTCTATAGTTCTACATAGGTCTATAGTTCTACATAGTTCTATAGTTCTACATAGGTCTATATAATGTGCATCTTTCTAAAGCCCATGTCAGTGAGGAACATTCAATCAACTGTTATAAAACGAAAAGTATATATCATCACAATGCATACCGTTGATTTTCTAGCCTCATACTTTATTCTCAGCTCTGAGGACTTAAATAATGCTTTCAAGACATTGAGATTTATTATCATCAACTTCAACAAATGACGGCGTGAAACGCAGAAATGTGCTTGGGTCTTTTCTGCTTGTTTTAACAGATATCCAAAACAGCTGATGAAACATATTTCATTCCCATCTGACTCCTCCTTAAGCATAATTTACCTGGCTGCTCCCCCTGTGCATCTCAAGAATTGAGCTGGAGCTTCTTGCTTACAGCTATGGCCTTTTGTGAGAACTAGCAGGCAGTGCGTCCTACTGTACGAGTGACCTTTCAGTCCTCCCCTAGTGTGCAGCTGTGTGCGTGCACAGGCACAAATAACACCTGGGGGATCTATGCTGTGCAAATGGCTTCACTATGCTATTCTACTTCAAGAGGACTTTTTATGAGCACCAGTGCAAGCTGCATTTTCACATAAAGGTGTATATTAAAAATAATTTATAAGGTCATAATGATGACCACTAAGGTATAAATCACAGAGGTCATAGCTGTTACCTAGCCTGTGTTCCTGGAAGGCCCACACACAGCTTAGCTCAATAATAGCTTTTGTGTCAAACAATCAGCATGCACAGGAAGAATACAATTACTTCTACCTCGGGCATTTTCTGAATGCAGTGTGCCTGTGCGCAAGACTATAAGTTGGGATGGCTTTCTCGAGAAAAATGAAAATGCAGCAGAGTGCACGGTGCAAAATCAGTACTGGGTCACATTTGTCCAGCACCCATTGCAAGGATGCACCCTGAGCCCATTCTCTTCCCCCCTGTGCCAGCTGCCCATGGTTGACATAATGGGGTTAATTTACTACAGCTAAATAGAATGCACTCTGCAAAAGAAGTGGCTTCAGAGCTATGTAAATGAGCAGAAGCTCTGCTGACTTCCGTCATCCAATCGTGTGCATGTGTTGTTTTTTTTTTTTTCCTTGCTCGTGATTGGGTATTCTTTGCAAAGTAAAGCTTTGGGGTTGATTTACTAAAAGGTAAATAGACTGCTCTGCAAGTGCAGTTGCTCCAGAGCTTAGCAAATGAGGTAATGCTTTGCAAAGAGTACCCAATCACGTGCAGGGAAAATAAAAGAAAACAGCATTTTTGCTTGCACATGATTAGATGAGGGAAGTCAGCAGAGCTTCTGCTTTTTTACTAAGCTCTGGAGCAACTGCTCTTGCAGAGTGCAATTGCACTTTTCAAAGTGCAAAGTGTATTTTCCTTTAGAAAATCAACCCCAAAGTGTGGACTGCACCTGCATAGCCAATCTCTTGCTTTCCAGCAGCAAAAAGTTAGTATGCAGAGTGTGGTTTTCATAACTGTTGTTGGTGCACAGTGTGACAGCCGTAGCTGTCAGAGCAGACATGAAGCCGCAGCCAACTGGTTGCCAGCCACTGACCTGGAGACTGCACACAATATGGATATGCCACTGCTTCCATCACATCCCTTAAGGCTGCTTTCACAGTGGGGCGGGGGTGCGTTAGCGGTAAAGCGCCGCTAGTTTTATTGCCACTTTACCGTAGTTTGAGTGGCACTTTTTGGCCACTAACGGAGCGATTTTGACCCCCGCTAGCAGTCAGAAAGGGTTAAAAGCGCCCATGTTGCGGCGCTGCTGAATCGCTTTGCTGGCACTTCTGCAGCACCGCCCATTCACTTCAATGGGCAGGTCATTTTGGGAACGGTGTATACACCGATCCCAAGTCACCCCAAAGATGCTGCTTAAAGGACTTTTTTTCCCATCCCGCAAGCGCACCGCCCCAGTGTGAAAGCACATTGAGGAGGCATGAGAGGCACTTTACAGGCTCTTTACAGGCGCTATTTTTAGCGCTAAAACGCCTGAAAAGCGACTCAGTGTGAAAGGGGTCTTAAAGTGTACCTGTATTTACCTAAAAGAGAATGTATGCTTTGCTCATGTAGGGTAAAGCGACAAGTTCAGGTAATTGTTGTCCTCCCCAGCTGCACATACTCATCTTCCCTTTGCTCTTTCAGGCCACCGGGAGTGAGGATATACCTGGTACTTCCAGTATAGGGACCGCATGAATCTCATATTAAATCTGTCCAAACAAGAGTTTGTAGACATCCCGGGTATGATAAAGTTTGAAACACAAAATCATAAATTATAATATAATAATTACTATAAATAATTATAAAAAATAATAATATAATAATAACAACATTTATTCAATAATGTAATCAAATAAAAATCACTGAAATTTGCTCAGTTGCAGAATTGTCGCTGTCGTCACATTCAGTGTTTGACGACAAATTTCCCTACAAATCACTATCGCTCAATTCTGCAAGTGATTCTCATTTACTATCTCTTCTGAAGCACAGATCTACAGAATAACTGAAGCAGAAACAGGAAAACGACATCACCACATCTCACAAGACTATCACTCACAGGCAGCAGTGCCTCGCACACAGCAGACTTTATTAGGTACACCTGTTTAGTTGCTTGGTAACACAAATTGCTAATCAGCCAATCACATGGTAGAAATTCAATGCATTTAGGCATCTAGGTGTGGTGAAGACGACTTGCTGATGTTTGAACCATGCATAAGAATCGAGAAGAAAGGGGATTTAAGTGACTTTGAAGGTGGCATGTTTGTTGGTGCCAGAGAGACTGGTCTGAGTATTTTAAAAACGTTTGATCTACTGGGATTTCCATGCACAACCATCTCTAGGGTTTACAGCGAATGATCCGAAAAAGAGAAAATATCCAGCAAGTGGCAGTTGTGTGGACGAAAATGCCTTCTTGATGTCAGAGGTTAGAGGAGAAAGTGCAGACTGGTTTCAGATGATAGAAAGGCAACAAGTAACTCAAATAACATATTGTTGTAACCAAGGTAAGTAGAATATCATCTCTGACTGCACAACACATCGAACCTTGAAGCAGATGGGCTACAGCAGCAGAAGACCACACCGGGTGCCACTCCTGTCAGCTAAGAACAGGAAACTGAGGCTACAATTGGCACAGGATCACCAAAATTGGACAATAGAAGATTGGAAAAACATTGCCTGGTCTGATAAGTCTCGATTTCAGCTGTGACATTCAGATGGTAGGGTGGAAATTGGCGTAAACAACATGAAAGTATGGATCCATCCTGCCTTGTATCAACAGTTCATAGTTACATAGTTAGTCTGGTTGAAAAAAGACACAAGTCCATCTAGTTCAACCAATAACTTCAGGTTATTGGGTTCAGGCTGGTGGTGGTGTAATGGGTTGGGTTAGGGGGATATTTTCTTGGCACACTTCAGGCCCCTTAGTACCAATTGAGCATTGTTTAAATGCCACAGCCTACCAGAGTATTGTTGCTGACCATGTCCATCTATTTATGACTACAGTGTACCCATCTTCTGATGGCTACTTCCAGCAGGATAATGCACCATGTCACAAAGCTCAAATCATCTCAATTTTTTTTGAACACAACAATGTGGTCACTGTACTCCAATGGCCTCCATAGTCACCAGATCTCAATCCAAAAGAGCACCTTTGGGATGTGGTGGAAAGGGATAATTGCAATCTGCAGCAACTGCCTGATGCTATCATGTCAATATGGACCAAAATCTGAGGAATGTTTCCAACACCTCATTGAATCTATGCCATTAAGAATTAGGGCAGTACCTAATAAAATGACCGATGAGTGTATATCAATAAGGCCATGGGCACAGAGAGCGCACTGCTAATTTTTAGGAAGAGAACAAGACAAAAAGGTACATTTTCCAGTAGGGTTGCACCGATACCGAGCATTTGCACGAGTACTTGTACTCGTGCAAATGCTTCGATGCTTGACCTGATACTTAGGCAGCCTCATGGGTGATTGGTGCGGCGGAGGGGGGAGTTACAAGCACTGATCTCCCTGTATAGCTTTTCTGACAGCCGTTTCTCCTCCTCTCCCTTCCACGGCTGTCAGGGAGATCTGTGCTTGTAATTGCCCCCAACACTGCACCGATCACCCCCGGCTGTCCTCCTCTGTGCTCCCCATGTCCTCCTCCGGGTCCCCCTGCGTCCTCCCTGGCTCTCTGTGTCCTCCTCTGGGTCCCAATCCATTTTATCCTCCAGGTCCCCAGGTCCACCTCTGTGTCATCCTCCAGGTCCCCCTGCATCCTTCACGGCTCTTCGGCTTCTCCTCCGGTTCCCCCATGTCCTCTTCCGTTCCCCCATGTGCTCCTCCAGCCCCCCCATGTCCTCCTCTGGTCCCCTATGTCCTCCTTTGGTCCCCCCCATGTCCTCCTCCGGGTCCTCCTGCATCCTTCCCAGCTCTCCAGCTCCTCCTCCGGTCCCCCATGTCCTCCTTTGGTCCCCCCTATCCTCCGGGTCCCCCTGTGTCCTCCCCGGCTCTCCAGCTCCTCCACCGGTCTCCCCCTGCCCCAGATCTTTCAGGATGGAGAGCAGTTGAAGGAGTCGTTAAATCTGTCATTTACTGGCTCCTTACTTTTTCAAATGAACAGAGTGATCACTGCCTAGGTCCATTCATTATAAGTGAAACATCGTAACCTGTGTTTACAATGCTTCAGTTTATGAATGGAGAGGAGCCTCTGTCTCCTGTTCATTCATTTTCAGCTGAGGCTGCTGAGAAAGGGACTGGGGAATCTGTGTCCTCAGTTCCCTTCCCTGTCTCAAAGGGGAGATATCAGGGGCAACCTCTCACCAAAGCCCCCCCCCCCCCCCCCCCCACAGGGCTGAAAACAGAAAAAATAAAAAATTGTAATAAATATTCCAAATTGTAAAAAAATAAAAATAACATCATCCACCCCCCCCCCCCAAAAAAAAGAGAACATTGTAAAATAAAATTGTAAAAAATCATAAAAAAAATAAAATTGTAAAAAACATTTTTATAAAAAATAAAATAACTACTGACACATGTGCCACTGTCGCATTACATTAAAAAAAGGTATCAGTAATCGGTATCAGCGAGTATTTGAAAAAAAGTATCAGTACTCGGTCTTAACCACTTGCCGACCGCCCCCTGTATATATACGTCGGCAGAATGGCACGTACAGGCAGAATCACGTACCTGTACGTGACATTCTTCCGGCGGTTGGGGGGTCCGATCGGACCCCCCTCCGCCGGCGGGGACGGTCGGGATCGCTTCAGGAGCGATCCGGGACGAGGGGACGGCCAGTGGTTTCTGGCCACCCCCTCGCGATCGCTCCTGGCCAATGAGAAACTTCCCCTTCCTGTCTATTGTATGGACAGGAAGGCGGAAGTGATGTCACGCTCGGTGCGCCGGTCTATGTGACCGGAGACGCCGAGCGGCGAACATGTTAAGGTTAGTGCACAACACTACACTGACACCAGTACAGATAGGCACATATTCCACCCCCCTGTCACCCCCTGATCACCCCCCTGATCACCCCCTCCCCCCCCAGTCACAGTGTCACTAATTGCAGTGATCATTTTTTTACTGATCACTGCATTTAGTGTCAGTGTGACTGTAATAACTGTCAGGGCAGTTAGTTTTAGGTCCAAGGTAGCCCCCTACCCCCCCCTAATAAAGGTTTAACCCCTTGATTGCCCCCCAGGTAACCCTTTCACCCCTTTTGCCAGTGTCACTAAGCGATCGTTTTTCTGATCGCTGTATTAGTGTCACTGCTGTCGCTAGGTAACCATTTTTTTTTTTTAGGTAACCGCCATGTTTATATAGGTTCATAAATAGTTTTATAGGTCAGGTACCCCCATATTACAACCTAAATAAAGGTTTTAACCCCTTGATTGCCCCTAGAGTTAACCCTTTCACCAGTGATCACTGTATAACTGTCACTGGTGACGCTGGTTAGCCAGTTAGTTATTTCGTTATTTAGGTTCCCCGTCAGGTTTTTATATAGCGTCAGGTACCCCCATATATTACCTAATAAAGGTTTTAACCCCCTGATTGCCCCTAGTTAACCCTTTCACCCCCTTTTGCCAGTGTCACTAAGCGATCGTTTTTTCTGATCGCTGCATTAGTGTCGCTAGGTAACCATTTTTTTTTTTTTAGGTAACCGCCATGTTTATATAGGTTCATAAATAGGTTTATAGGTCAGGTACCCCCATATTACAACCTAAATAAAGGTTTTAACCCCCTGATTGCCCCTAGAGTTAACCCTTTCACCAGTGATCACTGTATAACTGTCACTGGTGACGCTGGTTAGCCAGTTAGTTATTTCGTTATTTAGGTTCCCCGTCAGGTTTTTATATAGCGTCAGGTACCCCCATATATTACCTAATAAAGGTTTAACCCCCTGATTGCCCCTAGTTAACCCTTTCACCCCCTTTTGCCAGTGTCACTAAGCGATCGTTTTTCTGATCGCTGCATTAGTGTCGATAGGTAACCAGTTTTTTTTTGTATTACTGTTACGGGTGACGCTGGTTAGTTAGCTTGTTTTTTATACTGTCAGGGCACCCGCCATTTATTACCCAATAACGGTTTAACCCCCTGATCGCCCGGCGGGTGATATCAATTAGGTTTTAGGGTCAAATAAGGTCTGCGTCGCCCCAGGTTAGTGCCAGTACCGCAAACACCCACGCACAAAGCATACACCTCCCTTAGTGGCACAGTATCTGAACAGATCAATATCTGATCTGATCAGATCTATACTAGCGTCCCAGCAGTTTAGGGTTCCAAAAAAAAAACGCATTGTTAGCGGGATCAGCCCAGATACCTGCTAGCACCTGCGTTTTCCCCCTCCGCCCAGCCCAGCCCACCCAAGTGCAGTATCGATCGATCACTGTCACTTACAAAACACTAAGCACACATAACTGCAGCGTTCGCAGAGTCAGGCCTGATCCCTGCGATCGCTAACAGTTTTTTTGTGGTAGCGTTTTGATTCAGTCGCTTCAGTCAGGAGCTTTTTTTACCTGTGAATCTCAAAAAAAAAAAAAAAAATAAAATAGTTGTCGTTTTATTGTTCTCTCTCTCACTCTATTCTCTCTCTATTGTTGCTCTTTTTTTACTCCATTCTATTCTGCAATGTTTTATTATGTTTTATCATGTTTTATCATGCTTGCTTTTCAGGTATGTAATTTTGTTTACTGTGTTTTAGTGTTAAGCATTTTTTTGTTTTCAGGTGCGCCATTCAGTTGCAACGCGGATTTATTTATCTTGACAGCAACAGCGTTTGCTCCCACGATACATAAAGACGCGACTCCAACACTGTAGGAGGTGATTTCACCACCACAGTTAAAAAAAAGAGCATATATGCCGAAGCATGGGGGCAGCAGGGGGGGGAGGAGCGATTGGCTCCTAATGCCACGTACATACGGTCGAAATTCCGACCGTGTGTACACGGCATAACTTTTGCGGGAGGATGCCCCCATGCATCGGCATATATAAATGGTGCATGTATGCCCATCATTAGAAGTGGGTGGATGAAGGGAGGTATTCTAATGGTGGGCATACCCACCAATCAATCTCTTTTTTTCGTTCAGCCAAGAGGCTGCATGAAAAAAAAAAGATTACAATATATGTCCAGTATGTTGCTGGACTTTGAATGGTTATACCAGAATGATGCCTGCAGGTTTAGGTATCATCTTGGTATCATTCTTTTCAGCCAGTGATCGGCTTTCATGTAAAAGCAATTCTAGCGGGTAATTAGCCTCTAGACTGCTTTTACAAGCAGTGGGAGGGAATGTCCCCCCTCCCGGATATAAACCGCGCCATTGGGAAATTGGGAAAGCATTTTATCACACCAATCTTGGTGTGGTCAGATGCTTTGAGGGCAGAGGAAAGATCTAGGGTCTAATAGACCCCAATTTTTTCAAAAAAAGAGTACCTGTCACTGCCTATTGCTATCATAGGGGATATTTACATTCCCTGAGATAACAATAAAAATCATAACAAAGAAAAAAAATGGAAGGAACAGTTTAAAAATAAAATAAAAAAGCTAAATAAATAAAAAAAAAACCAAAAAAAAAAAAAAAAGCACCCCTGCCCCCCCTTCTCTTGCGCAAAGGCGTACACAAGCGTTGGTCTGGCGTCATATGTAAACAGCAATTGCACCATGCATGTGAGGTATCACCGCGAAGGTCAGATCGAGGGCAGTAATTTTAGCAGTAGACCTCCTCCGTGAATCTAATGTGGTATCATGTAAAGGCTTTTAAAGGCTTTTAAAAATGTATGTAGTTTATCTCCACTGCGTGTTTGTGCGCAATTTTAAAGCATGTCGTGTTTGGTATCCATGTACTCGGCCTAAGATCATATTTTTTATTTCATCAAAAATTTGAGCAATATAGTGTGTTTTAGTGCATTAAAATAAAAAAAAGTGTATTTTTTCCACAAAAAATGCGTTTGAAAAATCGCTGCGCAAATACTGTGTGGAAAAAAAAAAAAATGCAACACCCACCATTTTAATCTGTAGGGCCTTTGCTTTAACATTATATATAGTGTTTGGGGGTTCAACGTAATTTTCTTGCAAAAAAAAAATATGTTTTCATGTAAACAAAAAGTGTCAGAAAGGGCTTTGTCTACAAGTGGTTAGAAGAGTGGGTGACGTGTGACATAGGCTTCTAAATGTTGTGCATAAAATGCCAGGACAGTTCAAACCCCCCCCAAATGACCCCATTTTGGAAAGTAGACACCCCAAGCTATTTGATGAGAGCAATGTTGAGCCCATTAAATATTTTTTTTTTTTGTCCCAAGAGATTGAATAATGAAAAAAAAAAAAATATATATATTTTTTTTTACAAAAAGTTGTCACTAAATGATATATTGCTCAAACATGTCATGGGCATATGTAGAAATACACCCCAAAATACATTCTGTTGCTTCTCCTGAGTACGGGGATACCACATGTGTGGGACTTTTTGGGAGCCTAGCTGCGTACGGAACCCCAAAAACCAATCACCGCCTTCAGGCTTTCTAAGGGTGTAATTTTTTTATTTCACTTCTCACTGCCAATCACAGTTTCGGAGGCCATGGAATGCCCAGATGGCATAAAACCCCCCAAAATGACCCCATTTTGGAAAGTAGACACCCCAAGCTATTTGCTGAGAGGTATTGTGAGTATTTTGCAGATGTCTCTTTTTGTCACAAAGTTTTGAAAATTGAAAAAAGAAAAAAAAAATTTTTTTTTCTTTACTTTCTTCATTTTCAAAAAACAAATGAGAGCTGTAAAATACACACCATGCCTCTCAACAAATAGCTTGGGGTGTCTACTTTCCAAAATGGGGGCATTTGGGGGGGTTTTGTGCTATTTTGGCATTTTATGGCCTTCGAAACTGTGATAGGTAGTGAGGAGTGAAATCAAAAATTTGCACCCTTAGAAATCCTGAAGGCGGTGCTTGGGTTTCGGGGCCCCGTACGCGGCTAGGCTCCCAAAAAGTCCCACACATGTGGTATCCCCATACTCAGGAGAAGCAGCAAAATGTATTTTGGGGTGCAATTCCACATATAACTATGGCATGTGTGAGCAATATATCATTTAGTGACAACTTTTTGAAAAAAAAAAAAAATCTTTTTTATTTTTGTCTTTATTCAATCACTTGGGACTAAAAAAAAAAATATTCAATGGGCTCAACATGCCTCTCAGCAAATAGCTTGGGGTGTCTACTTTCCAAAATGGGGTCATTTGGGGGGGTTTTGTACTTCTCTGCCATTTTAGCACCTCAAGAAATGAAATAGGCAGTCATAAATTAAAAGCGGTGTAAATTCCAGAAAATGTACTCTAGTTTGTAGACGCTATAACTTTTGCGCAAACCAATAAATATACGCTTATTGGCATTTTTTTTTACTAAAGACATGTGGCTGAATACATTTTGGCCCAAATGTTTGACTAAAATTGAGTTTATTAGATTTTTTTTATAACAAAAAGTAGAAAATCTCTTTTTTTTTCAAAATTTTCGCTCTTTTTCCGTTTATATCGCAAAAAATAAAAATCACAGAGGCAATCAAATACCATCAAAAGAAAGCTCTATTTGTGGGAAGAAAAGGACGCAAATTTCGTTTGGTTACAAAATTGCATGACCGCGCAATTACCAGTTAAAGTAGTGCAGTGCGAAATTGAAAAAAGACCTCTGGTCCTTTGGCTGCCAAATGGTCCGGGGCTGAAGTGGTTAAAAAAGTGGTATCGGTGCAACCCTATTTTCCAGGTACTGCTTATGCACAATTTTCTAAAGGTTCTCTATAACAAAGCAAATCTTCACTTTGAGTTCAGGTTCACGTAAAGTGATTGTAAAGTCTTGTTTTTTTATTTTTTTTTTTTTTTTATATAAAAATGACCTGTTTTGTTGCAGTGAATTTGCACAGAGCAGACCAGATCCTCCTCTTCTCGGGTCCCTATTCTGTGATCCTGGTCCCTTCCTCCTGTTCAGTGCCCCCACATCAAGCAGCTTTTTATGGGGGCACCCAAGCAGAGTCACAGCTCCCTGTGTCCATTCAGACACAGAGCCCCTACCCAGCCCTGCCCCCTCTCTCCCCTGATTGACTTGTTGACTTTGATTGACAGCAGTGGCAGCCAATGGCGCAGCTGCTGTGTCTCGACCAATCAGGAGGGAGAATCTCGGATGGCTATGACACTCGTGGACATCGCTGGACAGAGAGGGAGCTCAGGTAAGTATTAGGGAGGCTGCTGCACACAGAAGGCTTTTTATCTTAATGCATAGAATGCATTTAGATAAAAAAAAACCTTCTGACTTTACAACCCCTTTAAAGATTGACCTTTCAGTAAATATTGAATAAATCCCTGCCATGACGTCATAGTGCACAGCAAAAGTACTCATTACCTTGGTCTCTTCATCCTCAGTGGTCTGACTGCAACATTGTAACTCACAGGGTGAGAGGCTTTAGCAGAGGACTAATTACATTTGTAAACAGTTGATAACTGCACAGGCACCAGGGTGGACATGATTGTGCCATATCTAGGCCAGTATATCAGTGCAGGAAGCAGATTCTGACTGATTAATTCCTAAACAAAGATTACCCTGTTTGTCTGTAGATGAAAGCATTACCAGTGTAAGTAGTGTCATCTCTATGGGGGGAAATATATATCTATATCAGTCTTTCTCAACCTTTTTACCCCAGGGGAACCCTTGAAATCTTGTTCAGGTCTTGAGGAACCCGTACTAAAACCAATTCATTGGGTGTCATTGAAAAAAAAATGCCCTTTACGTTTTTGGTCATGCGGAATAAAGCAGCCCTTACAGTGGTTGTCAAAATGCAGTCCCTACGGATGGCTTAAAAGATTGTTAGCTTCATGCAACTGGCTCTACCAAGTGGTGTTGACCCCAGAACTATGCAGACATCTTAAGATAGGAGGTCAATCAGCCACAGCTCAAGGAACCCCTAGCAACCTTTGGAGGAACCCCAGGGTTCCAAGGAACCCTGGTTGAGAATGGCAGATCTATATGCATTGTCATACCACTATGGATCTTGATCAGCCTGATCCAACTACAATGTTTAGCACTGTCCACAGACAGCTAAACTCTCCAATAAGTCATGATAGATAACAACTGCATTTTGCTTCCCAGAGTACAGTACAGAGGATGTTTTTTCAGTCTCTTAACCACTTCAGCCCCGGACCAATTGGCAGCCAAAGGACCAGGCCCCTTTTTGCGATTCGGCACTGCGTCGCTTTAACTGACAATTGCACGGTCGTGCGACGTGGCTCCAAAACAAAATTGGCGTCCTTTTTTTCCCACAAATAGAGCTTTTATTTGGTGGTATTTGATCGCCCCTGCGGTTTTTATTTTTTGCGTTATAAAGAAAAATAGAGCGTCAATTTTGAAAAAAATGCAATATTTTTTGCTTTTTGCTATAATAAATATCCCCAAAAAATATATAAAAAAACATTTTTTTTCCTCAGTTTAGGCCGATACGTATTCTTCTACATATTTTTGGTAAAAAAAATCGCAATTAGCGATTATTGATTGGTTTGCGCAAAAGTTATAGCGTTTACAAAATAGGGGATAGTTTTATAGCATTTTTATTAATATTTTTTTTTTTTTACTAGTAATGGCGGCAATCAGCGATTTTTATTGTGACTGCGACATTATGGCGGACACATCGGACATTTTTGGGACCATTGTCATTTATACAGCAATCAATGCTATTTAAATGCATTGATTCCTGGATAAATGACAGTTGTAGTGAAAGAGTTAACCACTAGGGGGAGGGGAGGGGTTATGGGCTCTGACGTGTGTGTGTTTTTTTACATTGGGGGCGGGGCTGACATCTGACGTCATTGATCGGCTTTCCCGATGACCGGGAACAGCCAATCAATGACAGGCAGAGTAGGAAGCGCGGGGAGAGGTTTGTTTACACATACCTCTCCCCGTTCTTCAGCTCCGTAACCCGATCGTGGGACACCAGCAGCGATCGGGTCCGCTGGTCCCGCGGGCGGGGTCACGGAGCTGCCGACCGGGTCGCGAGCGTGCCGCCGGCGCCACGCGCGCGACCCACGGGCAGGCATTTAAAGGGCCATGTACAGGTACGTGGTTTTGCCTGCCCGTGCCATTCTGTAGACGTATATCTACATGAGGCGGTAGGGAAGCGGTTAAATGCATCCTATGCATTAACGTGGATGAGTTACAACAGTGATTGTTACAATTATACAAAAATTTGCATGCATGTACTTAACACAAAAAAAAAACGTGATGCTGGATCCATTTTAAGAGTTCATAGTTGAGAATGCAGCACTGCCCAGAGGCATTATAAAAAAGCAATCTGAACCTTAAATAATATTAAAGCACTCCCCTTTGTTGAGTGCTCCCATAGCATTTCTATGGGGGCACTCATTCCTGCTCGCTCCTGAGCTGCCTCTGAGTGTCCAATGGCTCCCACTGCTGTGTCTCAGCCCATGAAGATGGAAAAACCTGCACATCGCTGGATTCAGATGGGTCTCGGGTTAGTATTAAGGGGGGGGGGGGGGGATGCTGCACAAAGAAGGTTTTTTACCGTTATGCATGAAGGTAAAAAACCTTCAGCCTTTACAACCACTTTAAAGCCAAACTCCAGACAAACAGCTAAATACACAGATGCAATGTGTACAACATAGAATAAAGCACAGCCCTGTCTGGCAGGAGACCTAATTTTTCTCTTCTGCAGTTAATTAACATTTACAGGTCTTGTCCCTCCCCCGGTCTGCAACTAGACAATGAAACGAGAAGTAGCAGATTAATGAGCTCCTCTCTTTGTCACTCGACTCTCTCCTCCTATCAGCACGCTCCTTGCACTGCAGCACAGTTGATAGGCCTCTTGTGCTGCTTCTCCCTCCACCAATCTGAGCTCTGTTGTACAGGCACTGTAAGAGGCTGAAACCAAGTCATTAAGAGTGCTTGCATTTAAAATAATACACATTTAATGATATATTAAAAATCAGAGCTTCATTAATGTATGCCTTTAATATCTGCCTGGAGTTCTTCGGCCGCTTTCAGGCTGCATTCACACTACAGCGTTTTGAATCGTGGGCGGATCTGCCTGCGATTTGACAGCGCTGATGTGTGAATAACAAAACGCAGAACTCCCATTTGAGATGCCATTCATTTGAATGACACCTCAAATCGCGGTGCAGGTCTGCTGCAATTGTCGCGCAATAAAAGGTGCTGCAATCGCGGCAACCCGCATTGTGGGACGCATGTCGCCCCAAAGTAGCACTAGAACTAAAACGTGCCACGATTGGAGCACGTTTTAACGCGCGACAATTGCGGGAGACCCGCACCGTGATTTGAGGTGTCATTCAAATGAATCGCATCTCAAATGCGAGTTCCACGTTTTGTCATTCACACATTAGCGCTGTCAAATCACAGGCATATCCGCGGCAGATCTGCCTACGATTCAAAATTCTGTAGTGTGAATAACACATGCGGACCGTTCTATTTCATTAGTTCAGTCACGTCAAAACGGATGAAGTTTTCATCAGTTTTTCATCAGTTTTTCCATCCATTTATCATCAGTTTTTCATCAGTTTTTTTTTACATCCACTACCAATGCAAAAACGGATGAAGAACTGACCATTTGTCAGTTAACATCCGTTTTTTTTTGTCCGCTGGTTATTTTAACGGAAGAAAAATAGAGCTTTGATCAGTTTAAAAAAAATGGATGATGACGGATGTGGATTTAAACTGATGGAAATGAATGATCATCCATTTACATCAGTTTTTCCATTGAGATGCATTGATGTCCATTTTTTCATCTGTCAACAGATGGATGAAAAGCTGACAAACAGACAGCATGTGTGAAAGGGGCCTAAGGCCCCTTTCACACATGCGGACTTTATGTCCGTTTTTCATCCATCCGTTTTCGGATGGAAAACGGACATACATGTACCCCTATGGGATAGCGGGTGTCAGCGGATGATTCTGCAGATGGAGGAAAACCCTATTTTTCCATCCGTCTGCAGAGCGGATCGGATGAACATGGACAGACGGTCCGTGTTCATCCGATCCCCCATAGGGGAGAGTGGAGATCTGACAGGGCGGTCCCTGCACAGTGTGCAGAGACTGCCCTGTCATCCGCCGGCTCAGCGGGGATCAGCTGAGCGATCCCTGCTGAGCAGCGGATCTTCACGGGATGGATCAATACGGATCCGCCCCGTGTGAAAGGGGCTTAAGGGTGCATTCACACTTCAGCGTTTTGAATCGGGGGCAGATTTGCCACGATTCTTCCCGCGATTTGAAATCGCCAATGTGTGAATGACAAATTTGAGATGCCATTCATTTGAAAAACACCTAAAATCACTGTGCGGGTCTGTCCCAACTGTTGCGCGATTCCGCGGCAACCCCCATCGCGTGAAGCATATTGCCCCAAAAAAAGTTCAGGAGCTACTTTTGGGCGACATGCTTCACGCGAGGTGGTTTGCTGCGATTGCGACAAACCCGCACCGCGATTTCAGGTGTGATTCAAAACGCTGAAGTGTGAATGCACTCTAAAGCCTAATAACATCATCATTGCAGCGTTTATGCTGACTGCTTTCTCTTCTTGCTTGGTGTTGCTCTGTATTCCGATCATATTTCCATATAAAACTCTACAAATTGTATAAGAGTCTAGATTGCCCTGTGCAGAGAATGCTTAGCCCTGAGCTCTCCATGACAAAAGATGTGATAGTCATTTCATACCCGGCACATTATTCTACACACGTTCTATTCAGGGGCGGACTGACAGGTCGGTGACTCGGGCGCCGCCCGAGGGCCCGGGGCCATTAGGGGCCCGGACTCGGCCACATGAGGGGCCACTTGAAATGGCTGTATTACATGCCGCGATGCCGCTAACAATACTGCTAGCGGCACGCGGCTCCCCGCCGGCCCCTTCTTCCCTCCTGTCAGTCCCAGGTGCTTCTACTGTATGTGTCGTGACGTCACCTGGGACGGACGGGAGGGAAGGAGGGGCCGGCGGGGAGCCGCGCGCTGTTAGCAGTATTCGCGGCATGTAATACAGCCGCTTCAACCTGCCGAGTCCGGGCCCCTAATGGAAGGAAAGAGTGGAGGGGCCGGCGGGGAGCATCGGCATCGGCATCGGCAGCGGTGAGTCACGGGCCCCGGGTCCCCCCAGCGTCACACCCCAGCCCACAGTGTCACCCCCCCCAGCGTCACCCCAGCCCACAGTGTCACCCCCCAGCGTCACCCCAGCCCACAGTGTCACCCCCCCGCGTCACCTCCCAGCGTCACCCCAGCCCACAGTGTCACCCCCCCCCCCCCCAGCGTCACCCCAGCCCACAGTGTCACCCCCCCCAGCGTCACCCCAGCCCACAGTGTCACCCCACAGTGTCACCCCCAGCGTCACCCCAGCCCACAGTGTCACCCCCCAGCGTCACCCCAGCCCACAGTGTCACCCCCCAGCGTCACCTCCCAGCGTCACCCCAGCCCACAGTGTCACCCCCCCCCCCAGCGTCACCCCAGCCCACAGTGTCACCCCCCCCAGCGTCACCCCAGCCCACAGTGTCACCCCACAGCGTCACCCCAGCCCACAGTGTCACCCCCCACAGTGACACCCCCCAGCCCACAGTGACACCCCCCAGCCCACAGTGACACCCCCCAGCCCACAGTGACACCCCCCAGCCCACAGTGTCACCCCCAGCGTCACCCCCCAGCCCACAGTGTCACCCCCCAGCCCACAGTGTCACCCCCCCAGCCCACAGTGTCACCCCCAGCCCACCCCCCAGCCCACAGTGTCACCCCACCAGCCCACAGTGTCACCCCCCCCCAGCCCACAGTGTCACCCCCCAGTGTCACCCCCCAGCCCACAGTGTCACCCCCCCAGCCCACAGTGTCACCCCCAGCTCACAGTGTCACCCCCCCCAGCCCACAGTGTCACCCCCCCCCAGCCCACAGTGTCACCCCCCAGCCCACCCCCCAGCCCACAGTGTCACCCCCCAGCCCACAGTGTCACCCCCCCCAGCCCACAGTGTCACCCCCCAGCCCACAGTGTCACCCCCCCAGCCCACAGTGTCCCCTTGTGTGCATGTCCCCCCCTGTGTGTGCGCTCTCCCTCCAGTGTCCCCCTGTGTGTGTGTGTGCCCCCCTGTGTGTGCGCTCTCCCTCCAGTGTCCCCCCTGTGTGTGTGCCTCCCTGTGTGTGCGCTCTCCCTCCAGTGTCCCCCTGTGTGTGTGTGTGCCTCCCTGTGTGTGCGCTCTCCCTCCAGTGTCCCCCTGTGTGTGTGTGTGTCCCCCCCTGTGTGTGCGCTCTCCCTCCAGTGTCCCCCTGTGTGTGTGCCTCCCTGTGTGTGCGCCTCCCTGTGTGTGCGCGCTCTCCCTCCAGTGTCCCCCTGTGTGTGCGCTCTCCCTCCAGTGTCCCCCTGTGTGTGCGCTCTCCCTCCAGTGTCCCCCTGTGTGTGTGTGTGTGCCCCCCTGTGTGTGCGCTCTCCCTCCAGTGCCCCCCTGTGTGTGTGTGCCCCCCTGTGTGTGCGCTCTCCCTCCAGTGTCCCCCTGTGTGTGTGCCCCCCTGTGTGTGCGCTCTCCCTCCAGTGTCCCCCTGTGTGTGCGCTCTCCCTCCTGTGTCCCCGTGTGTGTGCGCTCTCCCTCCAGTGTCCCATTGTGTGTGCGTGCCCCCCCTGCGTGTGCGCTCTCCCTCCAGTGTCCCCCTGTGTGTGCGTGCCCCCCCGCGTGTGCGCTCTCCCTCCAGTGTCCCCCTGTGTGTCCCCCGTGTGTGCGCTCTCCCTCCAGTGCCCCCCTGTGTGTGCGCTCTCCCTCCAGTGCCCCCCTGTGTGTGCGCTCTCCCTCCAGTGTCCCCCTGTGTGTGCGCTCTCCCTCCAGTGCCCCCCTGTGTGTGCGCTCTCCCTCCAGTGTCCCCCTGTGTGTGCGCTCTCCCTCCAGTGTCTCCCTGTGTGTGCGCTCTCCCTCCAGTGTCCCCCTGTGTGCGTGTCCCCCCCCCCCCTGTGTGTGTGCTCTCCCTCCAGTGTCCCCCTGTGTGCGTGTCCCCCCCTGTGTGTGTGTGTGCTCTCCCTCCAGTGTCCCCCTGTGTGTGCGTGTCCCCCCCCCCTGTGTGTGTGCTCTCCCTCCAGTGTCCCCCTGTGTGCGTGTCCCCCCCTGTGTGTGTGTGCTCTCCCTCCAGTGTCCCCCTGTGTGTGCGTGTCCCCCCCCCCCCCTGTGTGTGCGCTTGGTCCCCTTGAGTGTGGGGACCAAGGGGGCCCCATGATCTTCTATTGCCCGGGGGCCCCATGAGTTGTCAGTCCGCCCCTGGTTCTATTACGTACATACTGTGTAATTCCCCATGAACACTGACTTTGAAATTAAGTAATGAAAAAAATCATTTTACATTTCAAAAGAGACTGACGGCAGTGAGTGGTCACACTTCACACATCCACTGGGAAAGTATCAATAATTTATGTTTCCATTTTACATCAGTGTGTGCCAGTAATGTACACCATTTTCTGGGGATTATGAAGGCTTCATACACACTTTACCTATTATGCATTATAATATGGCTTAACAGAATAGAGCGATTATCAAATGTGATCATTAGTCTACCCATTCCAAGGGTACAAAAAGTTCTTCTATTATTTCTACCTTCTTATTGGGACCCTATAAATTATATTTATAGATTACAGACATCATTTATAAGCCTGCATTAAAAAAGGAATTGTGGAGCAATAAATACTGTATTTATTGGTGTATAACACTAATTTTTTCATTTTTTATACGCCAATACTTCGATTTTAGCTGTCTCAGAGAGGACAGGGAGGGGGGTGGGACGAGCGCCATCAGATTACATACAGTGAGAATCTCCTGTTTACTTGGCTCTGTAATAGGAAGTCCCGTCTCCGGGGCCGCCATTGGACCACCGTTCTGTTTATCATAGGAGAGTCTCACTGTAAGTAATCTGTCGGCGCTCATCCCGCCACCCTTCCTGTCCCCTCTAGGCTGCAGATGGGCATTGATCAGGCTGCACTGATGGCAATGGTGAGGCTGCTGCATTGATGGCAATGGTGAGGCGGCAGATGGGCATTGATCAGGCTGCATTGATGACAATGGTGAGGCTGCAGATGGGCACTGACCCTTATTTGGCTTCAAAGTTCATTATCTAAAATTATTTTTTTTCCTGAAACTTCCCTCTTAAAATGAATGTGCGTGTTATACACCTGTGCGTGTTATATGCCAATAAATACGGTAGTTACATGTAATATCGGACCGGTTCCAGGTAGTAAAACAATCTTTATTGTTGCAGTTCTGAAATAGTAGGTGTAAACCTCTTGGGCCTCTTTGCACTTGCCCGCATATTAAACTCGTGCGGTTTAGTGTGCGGTCAGCAGTCTGCTTTGGGCCACAGTGACACGCGGCAGGAGGCGGTGAAATACGCATTTTATCACATCACTCAGCTCTCTATATTTTTTCAGGAATTTTATTTTAAAGCGGAGTTCCGGCGAAAAAGAAAATAAAAATAAAAGTCAGTCGCTACAAAAACTGCAGGAGAAGGGGCCGGACATGGCGTAGATCGCCACAGATTCTGTGGTGATCTATCATCAGAAGTGGGAGCAAATACCCGTATTATGCCCCATACACACGGTCGGAAAATCCGACCACAAAATCCATCAGATTTTTTACGACGGATTTTGTCCGACACTGGTCTTGCATACACACGGTCGGACAAAGTTGTCGGAAAATCCGATCATTCTGAACGTGGTGACGTTCGTTGCGTACGACGGGACTACGTAGAGGCTAGTAGCCAATAGCTTTGGTCTTGTAATGTGATCTGAGCATGCGTAGCACTTTGTCCGTCGGACTACGCTACACACGATCGGAATTGGTGTGATCGGACTTTGTTGTCGGAAAATTTGAGAGCAGGAGATAAAACTTTGTCCGTCGGACAATCCGATGGAAAATGTCCGATGGGGCCTACACATGGTCGGAATTTCCGACAACATTGTCCGATAGGACAGAATCCATCGGAAAATCCGACCGTGTGTATGGGGCTTTAGACTGCTCCCCCCTGAAAGGTGCCAAATGTGGCACCAGAGGGGGGGGGGGGACCGGATAAGTGGAAGTTCCATTTTTGGGTGGAACTCCTCTTTAAGTGTAGAAAGCGACACTTCATTCACGTCCCTGCACTGCAGCACGGTGTGTTGCGCTTGCTATACAGTCACATGCGGAACAATCCAGTGAGGTGTAATATTATGCAGCATGTCTACATGTTATTGTCCCTCAATGAAACGCACCTCTGGGCTGCGTTGTAGTGAGAGATAGGCACATAGAAAACAAATGTTTTCTACGTGCCCTAGTGGTGACCGGCATTCTTTCAGTGCCAAAAAGCGCCAGTCACTGCTCTAGTGTGAACAGGACTTTACTGAGTTAAGGCCCTGTACACATGACCGGACTTTCCAGCAGACTAGGTCCGACGGAGTTCCCGCCGGAATTACTGCGGAGTTCCGAAGGACTTCCAAATGAACGGACTTGCCCACACACGGACCAAAGTCCGTTCAATTAGAATGTGATGAGTTACGACAGGACTAGAAAAGGAAGTCAATCTGGCTGCTTTTATTGGCGAGATTGACATCTTGTGAACCCCGTCGCATGGTATGCATTATAAGTATGTATGCTGGTCCGACGGACCAAAATACGACGGAAGGGCAGCTACAGCACCTGCCTGTGAGAATGTTTCTCGGCGACAGGAAACTGTACATCTCGCGCTGGCTGCAATAGGAAAAACAAATTTTCCTATCGCAGCGAGCACGAGAGGGAAGGCCCTTTGGTCTGGTATGGATTTTAAGGGGAAGCCCCTACGCCGAAAAAACGGCGTGGGGGTCCCCCCAAAATCGATACCAGACCCTTATCCGAGCACGCAGCCAGGCCGATCAGGAAAGGGGGTGGGGACGAGCATCCTCCGGGACTGTGACATCATAGGGGGCGGGGTCACCATGTGACATCTGCCGGTGACCCCGCCCCTTGTCCCTATATAAGTCGCCACACCACGCTTCTCTGCCATTGCGGCCAGAGAGAGCGTCGTGGCAACATCGGAAGGAAAAAGAAGAAGGAGAGAAGAAGAGAAGAAGGAGAAGAAGGAGAAGAAGAAAGAGAAGAAGGCGACACAAACAGAAGAACCGAAGAGCGGAACAAGACCCCCGAAGTCGGAACAAGACCCCCGGAAGGCGGCAACGATGAAGAAGAAAGCCGGCTCCTCCGCTAGTAAAAGAGCTAGCAGAAGATAGCGGAGGAGTCCAGCGAGAAGACCCCCTAAGATGGAAGAAGACCCCCGGAGCTGTGTAATAAAGTATTTTTAAAACTTGTGTTGTTTTTTATTTACACTTTTTTCCCTTAGGTGAATGGGTAGGGGTACATCGTACCCTATACTCATTCACATAGGGTGGGGGGCCGGGATCTGGGGGCCACCTTATTAAAGGGGGCTCCCGGATTCCGATAAGCCCCCCGCCCGCAGGCCCCGAAACCAACGGCCAGGGTTGTCGGGAAGAGGCCCTTGTCCTCATTAACATGGGGACAAGGTGCTTTGGGGTGGGGGGGGCCGCAGGGCCCCCCTTTCCCCAAAGCATCCCCCATGTTGAGGGCACGCGGCCTGGTACGGCTCAGGATGGGGGGGCGCTCGCTCGTCCCCACCCCCTTTCCTGACCGGCCGGGCTGCGTGCTCGGATAAGGGTTTGGTATCAATTTTTGGGGGGGGGACCCCCACGCCGTTTTTTCGGCGTAGGGGCTTCCCCTTAAAATCCATACCAGACCAAAGGGCCTTCCCTCTCGTGCTCGCTGCGATAGGAAAATTTGTTTTTCCTATTGCAGCCAGCGCGAGATGTACAGTTCCCTGTCGCCGAGAAACATTCTCACAGGCAGGTGCTGTAGCTGCCCTTCCGTCGTATTTTGGTCCGTCGGACCAGCATACAGACAAACGGTTTTCCCGCTAGGAACTGACTGGCGGAGTTCCGGCGGGAAAATTTAAAACATGTTCTATTTCTAAAGTCAATCAGATTTTTGCCATGCAAAGGTCCGATGGAGCCCACACACGATCGGAATGTCCGACGGATTCGTTCCGCCGGACCTTTGCTGTCAAAAAGTCCGGTCGTGTGTACAGGGCATTACAGTTAGTTTGGTATAGGACCATAGACAACTGCCATGTTCATTTTTAAAACACTTTCATCTTTTCTGTCATCCTTTGCTGCATATCAGTGCTGCAGATTTCCTGCATCCACTTGGCTGTCACTATGGCTACATGTATCCCGCCAATAACTGTACAAGCTTTTTTCTGAGAGGGTTTCTTGAAGAAGACAACAAGGGGCCATGTCCACAAGGTGTGTGTTAAAAGAACCACTTGAGTCCATTGTAAGCCTGTCCAACAAGGCGACAGCCGAGGAGCACAATTGGAAGACAGTGACAGAGCGATTTTATCCTATAGTAGTAAGTGTCTAAGCAAGGACCTTCATGGAAAGATCACTAGATATTATGTTAAAGTAGAACTATAGGTTTATAACCCCTGTCAGACTTTTTTTTTAGCCATCTGAGATTTTCCTTAAAGCGGAGTTCCACCCAGAAATGGAACTTCTGCGGATTGGATTCCTCCCCCCCTCCCTCCGGTGCCACATTTGGCACCTTTCGTGGTGAGGGGGGAGCAGATACCTGTATCTGCTCCCACTTCCAGGTATAGATCACTGCACTTTGTGCGGCGAACTACGCAACGTCCGGCCCCTCCACCCCCCCCCCCCCCAGAAGACAGCAGGGACCATTCATAGGAAACTTTACTTACTGATTCCATTACTAAAGATGCCGCCGCCTCCACCCAGAGCCGAGGGATGGGTTGGCTTCGGGTGAGGACATCGCAGACACCCTGGACAGGTACTTAAGTTAAAAGTCAGCAGCTGCAGTGTTTGTAGCTGCTGACTTTTATTTTTTCCCAGGCGGAACTCCGCTTTAACTTAAGCAGGCCATATATGGGTCGAATTTCGAAAGAATTTTCTTTCGAAAATCTTATCTAAGAATTTACGTTCGTATTTCGCACCATTAGTGGGCTGCAGCAACAGCCGATTTTCGTGCGGCCAATGAATTTGAGTAATCGGACATGTTGGAAATTTTTCAAAAAAACAAACGATTTTCTAATCAATAATGGGAGAATCGTACGAGAATTGTAATCGAAAAAGAAATGTGCATGTGCAAGAAAAGAAAATTCCCAGAAAGAAAAGAAGATTCACAGCCACGAAAATTCTTTTCTGTAGCAACATGAGGTGAGATTGAAAGCTTGGTTGGTCAAATTTTGAAATCAATGGTGGCAGCATCGGATCACAAAACGCACAAATTTTCTAAATTTCAAAAGAAAATTCTTTCAAAATTGCCCAAAACATAACCAAAACAGGAAAAATTACTTATTTATTAAATTTTATAACAGTAACTAAGAAAAACGTTTTTTGTTTATTTTCTCTAAATTTTCTGACTTTTTTTGTTTGTTTAGCAAACAATAAAAAACCCAGTGGTAATTAAATACCACCAAAAGAAAGCTCTATCTGTCTTAAAAAATAATAAAGATTTAGTTTGGTAATAGCGTTGCATGACCGTGCAAATCTCATTCAAAATGCGTCAACACTGAAAGCTGAAAATTGGCCTGGGCAGGAAGGGGGTGAAAGTGCCCTGTAAGCAAGTGGGTAAAGTGATTTTAACCCTATATCCAGCTTTAGTAAATACGACTCTTTTACAGTACCTTTTGGCACTCTGCATCAGTAAAAAAATAGCACAGGTATGTTTTCTGGTTTCCGACATGCTGGCAGCCCAATAAAATGAATGGGCTGCCTTAATGCAACACATAATAATTTCAATACAACGCACATGCATTAAAAATACTGGCCAGAATGGTCTGAATGGAGCCTGACTTCCTATTAGGTTCCAACTGTGCCAAAGCTTTCTGGTTGTTGCATGGAACACAATCTGTGTAAGAGCAAAGTTACACATTTTCTCCCTTTGCATGAGCAGCCAAGCAGTAAGAAGAGACACTGTATGCCTCTTCCTCACATAGGTTTCTACCCATACCATTAATGTAATGTGCTGAGCAACTGGTATGTATTGATCAACAGTGTGAGTATTGATTCTGGCTAGAGAGCAGCAATTAAGGGGGGGGGGGGGGGGGGGGGGGGATATTGCTAAAGTTGTGTTGTGGTTTAGGCCTTCTTTAAGTGACCCTGTCACAACAAAATAAATGCAAACAAGATGTGGAATTCCCTACCGAATGTATGAACCTGCAAAAGAAGCCACAGCACCAGTGGGGAACCAGTATTTTACACAACTGGAAGTAACGGGTGCCTGCAACAGCCAGAGAGCAGCAATGCATTGAAGTTTTTTTTTTTTTGCAGGTAAAAAAAATGTGTATTTATTGTTTTTTGTTGCAGGAGCCTATGAAGCATTGCACCAGCAATCAGCAGATGATGCCATGCAGGTCTCCTGCAGATCTGTCAGTGTATGGGCTTGCTCGTACCTGGTATGAGGAAGCCAATACATTCTGACAGGAAGACTCAGTGAACTACCACAGTGCTAACAGCGCCATGGTATTTCATTGAAAACTACAAGCCGACAGCCACACAGTAGGTTTCCATTTACAGGCGGTCCTCGTGTTACAAACATCCGACTTACAAATGACTTATACTTACAAATGGAGGGAGACAACTGGAAATTAGAGGAAGTCTCCCCCTAGGAAGGGAAATTCACTCCTGTAATGCAGCATACACATGGTCGGATTTTCCGACTGGAAATGTTGGATGTAAGCTTGTTGTTGGAAAGTCCGACCGTGTGTATGCTCCATCAGACATTTGTTGTCGGACTTTCCGCCAACAAATTTTTGATAGCAGGTTCTCTAATTATCCGCCAACAAAACGTTGTTGTCGGAAAGTTTGATCGTGTGTACACAAGTCCGTCACACAGAAGTTCACGCATGCTCTGAATCAAGCAGAAGGAGCCGCACTGGCTAGTGAACTTCCTTTTTTTCGTCTCATCGTACGTCTTGTACATCACCGCATTCCCACGTTCATAATTGTTGACCAACATTTGTGTGACCGTGTGTATGCAAGACAAGTTTGAGCCAACAACCTTCGAACAAAAATTCACGGTTTTGTTGGCGGAAAGTCTGATCGTCTGTACGCGGCATAACAGTTATCATGGGCAAAAGGTGTCTCCGCTAAAGCTTCATCACCAATCCTTGTTTCCACAACAACCCAACATTTTCAAAATACAATTGTCATTGGGACAGAAAGTGAGGTGAAATCTTCTGAACGGGCACAGACAGCAAAACAAACATTACAGGGGTGTTAACCCTTCCCTATGCTATCCAAAAAACATAAAAATAAATTTTTTGACTGGAGCTACACCTAAAAAATTTACTTGTTCTGACTTACAAACACATTTGACTTAAGAACAAACCTACAGACCCTATCTTGTTTGTAACCCGGGGGCCGCCTGTACAGAGGACTGTAAATGAGTAATGTGGCCGGGTGGGCAGAGACCCGCACAATCTCGTCTTTTTTGAATTGTGGCAGAAGACACAGGGAGAAGATCCCACTATCTCGGTACTGATTAAGGAAAAGAAACAAAATAATTTGAAAAGATATACAAAAATTATTTAATAAAGAAATGACATACATAAAATATATACATCTAAACAACTTATACATTTTAAAATCTGGTTAACCGCTCCGCAACTAATGTATCGGTACAATTTGTATTGGGTTTCCCCACAAGATTGGTTTGAACAAACGTTGGGGGCGGTTCCTCTACCGGTTTCGCGGTCAGAGCAGCTTCATCAGGAGTATAATCTGGAAAATATCATAGCTTTATAAGTACATTATAAGAACAGCCAATAAATGAATACACAAGTTATACAATTAGTAAAAAGGATAAGGAGACTGGCTCACCGATACAAGCGGAGTCAGGGATGCATGGAACCCACATAGATTCCCCCTACTGCAGATGTGGTGGATTGTGTAGGACGGCTCTATTTATATAGATATAAATACAAATTTCAAAATGGTAGTAGTTTAGATTAATTCCATATCAAATGATATGGTGCAGGGTATAAATAGGTGTCTAGATGGTGATAATGTGTGAAAGTATAAGCATAGGAAGTGAACGAAAAAAGGTAGAAAGGGAAAATAAAAAAGTTGAAAGGAAAAAGCGGAGTGAAAAAGGTAAAGAGGGGAGGGGGGAGGAAAAAGGGCAAAAGGAAAGGGGGGGGGAAGGAGGGGAGGGGGGGAAGAAGGGGGAAAAAATAGTGGTAAGGGGAGAAGGGAAGGGGGGGAAAGGGGAAGGGGGGGGGAAAAAAGGAGGGGGGAAGAAGGGGAAGAGGGGAAAAGGGGGGGAGGGGGAGGAAGGGGAAGGATATTATGATGGATAAAAGAAACGTCAAAGAAGAACATACATAGAAGTAGCTGCAAGCCGTGACTACTAACCACCAGACACCGTAAATACCCATAATGATAGAATAAATCACCAATTGAGGGTGTCAGGCACCTCCATCACCAGAAACTGACTGCGTCTGACGTCACGGGGTCAGCCTGTCCACACCACTGAGATGGACGGGAATGAGCAGCCGCGCGTACACGGATCCCCTCCCTCATTGGGCGCATCAGGGGTCAGCTGACGAATCTGACACAAGACGCGTGCGTGCGTGTGGAGACCCCATTGCGCATGCGTAAGATGGACAAAGGCGCAGAGAGTGGAGGAGATAACACATGAATCGCGCAAGCGCTGATCCATATGTCCATAGAGTGATGCACCAAAATAACCACTTGGAACACAGTCCTTGGCTATTGTTTGGTAAGCAGATCAAAAGGGGATAAGGAAGAAAGAAAAGGGGAGAGGGAAAAGAAAAAGAAGGAAAGGAAGAAAAAATAATAATAATGAAAAACAAAAAATATAATAATAAGAAATAATAAAAAATAAAATGTGAGATTATAATTAATGAATAATAAATAATAAGTAGTAAGTGAATAAAAATAATAAATAAAAGATAAATAATAATAATACAGGATGTTAATTGTTGTAATTTTGTGCATGTGGAATGTTGTATATAAGAATTTATTTTTATTTTGTGTATGCATTCATTATTTTGGAATAAATGTAATGTTAGATGAGATCATTATTATTGTCATAGTACTGTTTGGATCTGAATCCAGGTCTGGTTTATGTTATGCTAGACCTTCCCTCCAAGGCTTATTTGTCACCATATGGTTCTACTAACTATGCCTTGTTTCTTCTTACAAGCACCTGTGTAGCAATCATGGGCATTAACAAGCTCTGCATCTGTTCCTCATTAACTGTGCCTGCAGCCTTTTGAGGCTTTTCTCCAAGTCTATGAAGTGGTCAGATCCTTGTGCTATGTTCCTTGCCTATTTTTACAATACCTGTTCCCCCATTTCTTGTTCCTGAGTTTCTATTCCTCTGTTCTTGTATGACAACTTTTGCTTTTGATCTGTCCTTGGTCTTCCTACAGACTTTGTTCCATCTTGTGATTAGGGTTGTTAGGCCCCTGTTGCTTGTAGGCAAGTGCAGATTTTCCTCCTTCCAATAGGTGATTTTGTACCATTATACAGATATGGTTGCCACCTCATCAGGGCTCGAGTCCTGCGGGAACGGTGTCCCTGCACTTTTTTCACAGCAGGAACGCCGTTCCCTTTGCAGGACTAGAGCCGCCCGAGGCTCTAGCAGATAGCCGGCTGTTGGGCTCGGCTTAGGCCGAGGGAGGCTCTGTCAGCATGGAGGGGCGGGGCAGGGAGTTCCACTGACGCTCTGACCCTGCCCTGCCCCTCCCCATGTACTCTGCATGTGCCTCGGAGCACTGAGATCTCCTCTCCTGGACTACAAATATCCCCGCCCCTAGCGCTGTAAGCCCCACCCCTACCGCAGAAAGCTCCGCCTCCGGACCTCTGAAAGCGGGAGGTGAGCCCAGCTGGCCAGGTAGGTCTTTCTGCCTATAGACTCACTGTTACTAAACACTCCCTGACAATGTTGTTAACCCCCCTGTATAGCTGTAAGTTTATATTTTAAAACTGGCTACTTGGTCATCTCATGTAGTATGTCGCATTTCGCAGTCTGGTCATCTCCTGTAGTATGTCACATTCGCAGTCTGGCCATCTCATGTAGCATGTCGCATTCGCAGTCAGGTCATCTCCTGTAGTATGTCGTATTCGCAGTCTGGTCATCTCATGTAGCTTGTCGCATTCGCAGTCTGGTCATCTCATGTAGCATGTCGCATTTGCAGTCTGGTCATCTCCTGTAGTATGTCGCATTTGCAGTCTGGTCATCTCATGTAGCATGTCGCATTCGCAGTCTGGTCATCTCATGTAGCATGTCGAATTTGCAGTCTGGTCATCTCTTGTAGCATGTCGCATTCACAGTCTGGTCATCTCATGTAGCATGTCGCATTCGCAGTCTGGTCATCTCCTGCAGCATGTCGCATTCGCAGTCTGGTCATCTCATGTAGCATGTCGAATTTGCAGTCTGGTCATCTCATGTAGCATGTCGCATTCGCAGTCTGGTCATCTCCTGTAGCATGTCGCATTCGCAGTCTGGTCATCTCATGTAGCATGTCGAATTTGCAGTCTGGTCATCTCATGTAGCATGTCGAATTTGCAGTCTGGTCATCTCCTGTACCATTTCGCATTCGCAGTCTGGTCATCTCCTGTAGCATGTCGCATTCACAGTCTGGTCATCTCCTGTATCATGTCGCATTCGCAGTCTGGTCATCTCATGTAGCATGTCACATTCGCAGTCTGGTCATCTCCTGTAGTATGACGCATTCGCAGTCTGGTCATCTCCTGTAGTATGTCGCATTTGCAGTCTGGTCATCTCCTGTAGTATGTCACATTCGCAATCTGGTCATCTCCTGTAGTATGTCGCATTCGCAGTCTGGTCATCTCCTGTAGCATGTCGCATTCGCAGTCTGGACATCTCCTGTAGCATGTCGCATTCGCAGTCTGGTCATCTCCTGTAGTCGCATTTGCAGTCTGGTCATCTCCTGTAGTCGCATTCGCAGTCTGGTCATCTCCTGTAGCATGTCGCATTTGCAATCACTATATTTTCTGTGAAATATACATGCATATGAGCGTATCATTTTTTTTTTTTGGTGGGGGAGTGGATCTTGGGTGGGATTTCCCACACTTTTTTCCCCAGGACTTGACCCCTGCACCTCATCCCTTTAAACCCGAACACATAATAATTACACAGGTTCTGTGGCTGATTAAGGTGGTAATTAAACTCACTTGGTACCTTATATGTATTTAATTAGCCTCAGAACCTGTGTAATTCAAAGGTGTTCGGGTTTAAAGGGATGAGGTGGCAACTCTACATACAGATGGAGTGGCGTTTGTTAGAGGAAATTGTCAGAGCATATATTCCATCTGTGTCCTAGAGGCAGCAACTGTCTGAATGGATGCTGCAACATCTGTGTCAGGGAATCCCTGTGAGATGTCTGGTTCACAGGCATGCACATGGTATTTCCTATATGGTAACCAGGTGTGCAAATCCACAGTTCCCATTGGTGGCAGATGACCTATTTAGCCTAAAGAAAGGTCATGCTCATGTTCAGTGCTGACTGGTCTTCAGCTGTTCCCGAGCCCTGCTTGTATCATGTTCTTGACCTCCGTTGCTGAGCTCAGAGAGGGATATACTCACCTAGGTCTGATCTGATACTGTAGCTGTCCCCCTGCCAACTCTACACTGAGAATTGAGCAATCAAGGACTGCTGATCGGTCAGTTCTCAGGTCTGCTCTGAGCATAGAGCGGTGACCATCAGTCACTACTCTGTGCCCTGCCCCTCCAGTGCTCACTGAAGTGCCAGGCTGTGGAGGGGGTGGGAGAAAGTGGCTCAGGATCTCAGAGGCATGCTGAGAGGCTGAGCCAGCTGTCGATCAGGATTCTAGGTGGACATTATTGTCAGGATCCCTGCAGAGCCTGGACTGGCCAGTGGAAAAATATTGATAATACAACTCAATAGGGAGCCTAAAGCAGCACACAATTGTAACAAGAGAGACATTATACAAACTGTTATAAAGAACAGTAAGCTTTGTAAGTTACCTGACTGAGTTGAAGAAAATACTTTCTAAACCACTGGCCAGTGGGTCTAAGTACAATTATCTGGCACCAGAGCCCTACATATCCCATTGGAGCGCTCATTCTCTCAAACAAAATTCTTTATAATCTAATGAAAAAAACAAATTAAAGGGTGCAAAGCTGACTCTCCACAGGCGGCGACTTTAAACAGCAATAATATCAGCAGAGTCAGTATTAAAGGAGAAGTACTGTACAGTCAAAGCTCATTTGTCTGTACTTCTTCTGTGGATCACAGGAGTGCAGTTTGTTCCACACTGTTGTGACCCATTTTCAGCAGGCAGTGGGCTAAAGCCATAGAAGCAAGTCACAGAGCCGGTCCAGGCATATGGTTGGGATCTGACCACATGCCTGGACCAGCACCTGGCTTGGCCTCTGAGCGAGCTGCTGAGAGCCTGAGCTGAGCTCCCACCCTCTCAACATCCCAGAGTGCCAGTGAGTGCGGGGGGGCACAGCAGAGAGCCAGTAACTGAGAGTCACCATTTCTCTGCTCAAGGAGCTTGGCGGTGTTTGATCGCTCGGTTCTCAGTCTTATAGCTGGCGGGGGACAGATGCAGAATCGGACCGATGCTGCATCCACCTAGGTAAGTATGATTAAAGAGAATAAACATTCTTATACTTCTCTTTTAAACAAGTGGCCAAATGGCCTCTTAGCACTCTCATCCAATGATCCAGATGCGTCTTCTTGAAGACTTGAAGGGCTTCCACCTCAAGCCAGCATTGGATGAAACTGCAGCCCTCTTCCTCCCTGTAGTTCTCAGCAGCAGCACCGCAGGGTACTTTTAGGGGTGCGGGCCGGGCACAGTGAAGTGACTCTACCTCTGATGAGCACAGCATGGCAACTTTACTCAAAGTTCACAGCAGCAGCCTTTCCGCACACAGGTCCTGGCAGCCAGAATTCCTAGACAATAATGGCAGCTCCTCAGTCTTTACACCTGGCAGCAAAAAGCAGGATGGGGCAACACAAGTCTCAGTACTCCCTGTTTCCCGTCTCTAGGTCCTGTAACAACATAGCAGTAAACAGGTCAGGAAGCTCGTCTCATCATGTGGGCTCTCATTTCTCTTTCCCCTCTTGCTCTGCCTCTTTTCCCTAGGCACCCTGGGAAATGTAGTTCCCGTGACCCTTTCTCTTATGACTGTGTCACAGTGTGGAGAATATATTTCCCATCAGCCCCTGTTTCTCCCAGCAGGCTTTTATCATTCCCAGGAGGCTTTTCCTCTGTGTTCTCTGGGTGGTGGGTAGGGCTTTGCCTTCTCACAGCCCTAAAGTGACAGTGTTTTGTCCCTCTTACTGCGGCCACCCCTGTCCCTCTGTCAGCTGCAGCAAGGGGGCATACCTCCCAACATTCTGAAATGGGAATGAGGGACACCTATTAGCAAAAGTATGTAGGCATAGGACACACCCCTACCACATCCCCCTTAAAGGAGAATTGTATAAAAATAAAAATGATAAAAGTGCTTTTTACCACTACTAGTCCTTTATATTGGCTTTTGGTATTTACAAATGCAGCAATTTAGAAATTGGATGAAAGTTTTAGCACTGGAAAACACTTTTTGAAAGATAAATAGTGCATTTTATATACAACTATATAGATCAGACAAAAATAAGGGACAGATGAGGAGGAATGAGGGACAGAGGGACATTGCTCCAAATCAGGGACAGTTGGGAGCTATGAGGGGGATGGGGAGGGACAGTCCGATCCCTGCCATCACCCTACCCGTGCGAGTGTTGTAGACAGGCTACACATAGCATAGTGTTAGTAGCTCACTGATTGCATTCATCTGTTGCCTTGAATTTTAAGGAACAGATTCAAATTAAAGTACATCTCAGGGCAAACTGCTGATTACACATAGCTATTTTAAATCTGCTTAGCCAGTCTCGTGATACAAGTGTAAAGATGTGATACTTACTCTGTCTGTATATTTCCTAACAGTATCTACTGACCTGTGACGCAGTGTGTTTATTTTTTTCATTTTAGGTTATGGCTGCTGTTCTCTCTGCACTTGAGGTCATCAAGTGTGACCTGCCTATTGCAAGGGATTATTGGGTAATTTCTCTAAGAGAACCCATGGACAGGGCAATAAAGGAAAATAAATCTCTATTTACAGATCACAGACTGAAAGTTACTGCAGCACCCCTCACTGAAACATGCAATGAAGACTGTACAATGCATTAATGTTCTTGTTTGAGAAGAATATGTAAAGCTTGATGGTTCACTGTATGTTATTTGTTCCTACTATTCAATATATACATTTCAAAAACAATGCCGTGTGAATTATTGTATTAATGCAACTGTCACATTTTCTCAATTGCGATCCACCAACCCCGCAATACTTTTACAGGTGCTAGATAGCCTCAGTCCAATCACCAGCAATATATTTCCCCTGAGCCCAGGTCGTTTTCACCTGCCACCAATCTGTGATTGGAAAGTGAAAATTGTAGCAGCACAGTGATGAGCTTATGAGTTAAAATAAAACTGTCAGTGCAGTCCGCTTGCCAAACAAATAAAGTTAAACATACTAACTGTAGTGCCACCCCCAAAAGAGCCACTTAGTAATTTTGGGTTCTCTGTTCTGCGCCTCAACTCCAAGAACCACCTCAGCCCCTCCTGCACACCTGTTTGGAGCTAGTTGGCACATGCTGCGGCCGTCAAAAAGTCCTGAAAGCAGTCTTAAGCCCCATACACACGGTCAGATTTTCCGATGGAAAATGTCCTATCGGACAATGTTGTCGGAAATTCCGACCGTGTGTAGGCTCCATCAGACTTTTTCCATCGGATTTTCCGACGGACAAAGTTTTATCTCCTGCTCTCAAATTTTCCGACAACAAAGTCCTATCGGACTTTTTCCGATCGTGTGTAGCAAATTCCGACGGACAAAGTGCCACGCATGCTCAGATCACATTACAAGACCAAAGCTATTGGCTACTAGCCTCTACGTAGTCCCGTTGTAGGCAACAAACGTCACCACGTTCAGAATGATCGGATTTTCCGACAACTTTGTCCGACCGTGTGTATGCAACACCAGTGTCGGACAAAATCCGATGGATTTTGTGGTCGGATTTTCCGACCGTGTGTACGGGGCATTAGGGCTATTTGGTATAGTAGATAAGACAGTTCCTAATGGATCCGTCCATAGCAGAGATATCAAGTAATGAGCGCAAGGCCCTCTCACCAGACCCAGCCACACAGCAGTAATGATCCCTTCATGTTCACTCACTCTGGGTTGCCCCGGGAGACTGCGGTTTGTAGTGGGTCAGTCCCCCCCTGGCTGATGTTGCTTGGCAAACTGATTTTGTCCCTCTTTGGTGTTCCCCAGCACAGTCCTCTCCTTACTCTGTCCCCTGTAGTACTTGGCAGTGTGGTTCTCCCTCCTCCTCTGCCTCTGTTACTGGGCTCCCAGCTCACTCCTCCTGCTGCTGTCCATGCCCCATTAAATCATATGGGCTCCACTGTCTCTGGGACTACATGTCACACAATCCTCCATTCTGCCTCTCCCTGATTGGTCCTTTCCCCGGCCAATGGGGAAATAGAGGATGAAGAGTCGTGGAGAGTCTAATCAGAGTAGCTCCCTCTGGTACAGTGGCCCAAGCAGTGGGAGGGAAGGATGAGGGAAGTGGCACAGTATTTTTTGCCCCAGTCCACTCCTGTCATGTGTGGGGGGAGGGGAATTGCTGCAACCTCTACATAACATAACAAAAAAATACTGTCTATAACCCTGTCCTAAACCATATTACCAACCTCATCTCAAAATACCACTATTGGCTCCGCTCCTCCCAAGATTTCTTTGCCTCTAGCCCCCTCGTCACTCCATGCTCATCTCCAGGATTTCCTCAGAGCATCTTCTATCCTCTGGAACCCTCTACCCCAATATCTCAGGCTATCTCCTACTTTTCCTATCTTAAGGCAATCTATGATAATTCATCTCTTCTGAGAAGCCTACCCATCTCCACTCAAAAACTGTACTTCTACTTCTTCCATCAGCTCAGCTCAATTAATGGCTTTGGTAAAATTTGCTCCCCCCTTTAGATTGTATAAACAAGAATGAAGGCCACCAAAGCTCAAACTATAGCAGCACTCAGTCCCCATTGTATAGAAAAAAAACAAAAGAAAATGTGCCCATGGGACTTTTATTAGTGGTGCTAAAAAAGGGTCCAAAAAGGTATTAAAAACATACAAAATGTATTAACAAAATATTTTAAAGAACAGTAATGTAATTCAATTAGATAGTGACATGGAACTGGAGCTGGTAGGGGGCCACCATGTCAGTCGAGGGACATCTCACTGGTCATATGACTCTCAGAGCAGAGCTGAGGAGAGTCATGTGACCAGTGAGATGTCTCTCATCTGACATGGCGGCCCCCGACCAGCTCCAGTTCCAATTCACTATCTAATTGAATTACATTACTGTTTTTTTTAAATATTTTGTTAATACATTTTGTATGTTTTTAATACCTCGTTGGACCCTTTTTTAGCACCACTAATAAAAGTCCCATGGGCACATTTTCTTTTGTTTTTCCTTTGGATTGTAAGTTGTCACTGTAAGCAGAGCTGATACGCTGTAGGCAAAGCCCTCCCAACCCTTCTGTATTGAACAGATTTAACAAAACCTGTATCCACTATATAAACACTATAAAGATTCATGTAGTAAAGTAACATGGAATTGAGGATCTGACTAGAGCTATACATGCTGTAATTAACAGTTTATTTTTGGAAAAGGCAAAACATTTGTCAATATGTATATATATATATATATATGGTATATTTTGCAGCCAGGTGTAAAAATAATGCAGAACAAATGGTTGTATTTTTTATTCAGGAATCCCATTTTATAGATTGCTCCATAATACTAGAATTCACCAGCATGGGAATCTGCAAATTAGGACCCGTTCACGCTAGGTGCATTGGGGCTAGGCACAGTCTCAGTGCAAGACAAGGCAAAAAGTCTTGCTTCCTATTATGTCCACGCACACCACTGAGCTATGGTGCAACATAAACTATCGCATCACACCATACTCCCTCTCTCTCCAGTGCATTTGTAACATGTTACATGTTACACCCTGAATATTGGTGTAACATGTTTTGTAACATGTTATAAAAGGTGAACTTATCCTTTAAAATCATTGTGCAATTATGTTAATTTTATATGAAAACAGTACAGTAAAATGGCCAGAATTGTTCTTTTCTTTGAACAATTGCTATTGTTCCCTACTAGATAAAGTTAGTGCTGGTGGTCTCTGGGTGCTATTCAGAGCTAGGAATACTACCAGATACCAGCCTGCAGTGCAGTCTATAAGGGGGTGCAATGTATATTGTAGCCCTACCTGTGGTATACCGGTGAGGTTATATCCTCAATTCCTTTCCTTCCTTGATGGACAGTCCTCTGGTCCTTTATTAGCATCCCCAGTATCTACAATTTGATGAATTTAAAAAGAAGCCAGTGCTGAAAAGGACAGCTTAGAACTATAACCTAGTTACTCTCTTACTGGAGCACAGGAATATAGAAAGCTCAGATCAGCTCAATGAGCCTGCCAATCTCAGTCATAGACTTCAAAACATAGGCAGCTGCTGCCTGTAGAAGCATATATTCTCTGAATAAGAAGATTAGAAGAAAATGATAATGCTAAATTAAAGCTGAACTGCAGGCGAGCAGCTAAATGCACAACGGAAATAAACCTACGAGTCATTGACCTAGAACAAGTATATATATATATATAAGAATTTCTACCAATGCATCAGAATAGTATCAAGGCAGATAGTATTTTCAGAAGGTCAGCAGTGGTAACCTATATTTTGCCTCCCCCCCCCCCCCCCCAAAAAAAGCGATTCTGATGCTTAAAAAATATTTAAAAATAAATCTGCAAAAGAAGACTTTAAATATCTCTCTGGTGGTCTTTACTTTACCCTTTTCAACAGCTAGGGCCTACAGAAGAATCTTCAAGGCGGACAAGCTTCTGGGTGTGATGTAATGCATTGTCCCTTACCGTGTGTTGCGGTTTCGCCCCCTTCGTCCTATCTCACTACTGTGTCTTTAGGCCCCTGTACACACGGTCGGAAATTTTGACCACAAAATCCGTCTGATTTTTTTAAGACGGATTTTGACCGACACTGGTGTTGCATACACACGGTCGGACAAAGTTGTCGGAAAATCTGATCATTCTGAACGTGGTGACGTTCGTTGCGTACGACGGAACTACGTAGAGGCTAGTAGCCAATAGCTTTGGTCTCGTAATTTGATCTGAGCACTTTGTCCGTCGGAATTCTCTATACACGATCGGAAAAAGTCTGATCGGATTTTGTTGTCGGAAAATTTGAGAGCAGAAAAAGTCCGATGGAGCCCACACACGGGCGGATTTTCCGACTACATGGTCCGATCGGACATTTTCCATCTGAATTTCCGACGGTTCTACTGAGTTCTACTGAGTCTTGAAGAGAGTGAAATGAGCGATCGCCACCTGCCAGAGAGGTGATTAAAGGTCTAGATGTGATTATTAAAAGTCCTCTTTTGCAGAGAGCTTTTTAAAATGTTTTTTTAAGTATCAGAGTTGATTTAAAGAGCAATTCCTGGCAACAAGTGAAAGAAATCAAAGTTATTAACCACTTTATGACCAGCACACACAGATGTACATCGGCAAAATGGCACAGACAGGCCAATGGGCATACCTGTACGTCCCTTTGAATTTGCCGCCGTGCTATCGCGTGCGTGCCGCCGCCGGCTCCGTGAGTCACACCGCGGGTCCGGCGAACTCAATTGCCGTGGGTATACGCGTGATCGTCTCACAGTTAGAAACACTCCCCAGGATACACTTAACCCCTAAAGCGCCACCTAGTGGTTAACCCCTTCACTGCCAGTGTCATTTTTACAGTAATCACTGCAATTTAATCGCACTGATCGCTGTAAAAATGACAATGGTCCCAAAAATGTGTCAAAATTGTCTGATGCGTCCACCATAATGTCGCAGTCATGATAAAAATCGCAGATCGCCGTCATTACTAGTAAAAAAAAAATGATTAATAAAAATGCCATAAAACTATCCCCTATTTTGTAAACGCTATAACTTTTGCGCAAACCAATCAATAAACGGTTATTGGAATTTTTTTACCAAAAATATGTAGAAGAATACGTATCGGCCTAAACTGAGGAAAAAAATATTTTTTTATATATATTTTTTGAGGATATTTTTTATAGCAAAAAGTAAAAAACATTGCTTTTTTTTCAAAATTGTCCCTATTTTTTTGTTTATAGCGCAAAAAATAAAAAACACAGAGGTGATCAAATACCACCAAAAGAAAGCTCTGTTTGTGGGAAAAAAAGGACGTCAATTTTGTTTGGGAGCCACGTCGCACGACCGCGCAATTGTCAGTTAAAGCGACGCAGTGTAGAATCGCAAAAAGTGCTCTGGTCTTTTGCCAGTGAAATGGTCCGGGGCTTAAGTGGTTTTAATAACCCACAGCTATAGTTAGTCAGCTTACTCAATTTATCTTCATAAGGAAAAAGTAGAAGGAAGGCTGAGCTTATTGTTTAATATAAAAATATTCTAAATACAGTGCCTTGAAAGTATTCATACCCCTTGAAATTTTCCTCATTTTGTCGTGTTAAAACCAAAAACATAAATGTATTTTATTGTTTTTTTTTGTGATAGACCAACACAAAGTATCACATAATTGCGAAGTGGAAGGAAAATGATAAATGGTTTTCATTTTTTTACAAATAAATATCTGAAAAGTCTGGCGTGCGTTTGTATTCAGCCCCCTTTACTCTGATACCACTAACTGAAATCTAGTGGAACCAGTTGCCGAAGTCACCTAATTAATAAATAGAGTCCACATGTGTGTAATTTAATTTCAGTATAAATACAGCTGTTCTGTGAAGCCTCAGATGTTTGTTAGAAAACTTTAGTGAAGAAACAGCATCATAAAGGCCAAGGAACACACCAGACAGGTCAGGGATAGAGCTTTGAACATCTCACGGAGCACTGTTCAATCCATCATCCGAAAACGGAAAGTATGGCACAACTGCAAACCTACCAAGACATGGCTGTCCACCTAAACTGACAGGCCAGGCAAGGAGAGCATTAATCAGAGAAGCAGCCAAGAGGCCCATGGTAACTCTGAAAGAGCTGCAGCAATCCAAAGCTGTCAGGGAAATGGCCGAAGAAGGACTGGCAATTCCGCCAAAGACAATCATGGTGCACAGTGTCACTAATGTGGAAGATACTTCCTTCTGGTAACCTGAACAGATCACATGACTTACTTCCTAGTCTATTTAAGCCTGCTGCTGGAGCTGCTCATTACCGGATTATCTTCAGCTTCTCCTTGATCCTGTGTATCCTAATTGAACGTCTGTCATTTGACCCGGCGTTGCTCTGACCTGTGATCCTGATCTCCTGATTTACCCTTGGCTTGTACTTCTGACTTCTCTCTGACTTGATCCACCGTGTTTGACCTTGGCTTGGCTTATCGACTCTGCTACAGATCCATCTTGCTGTGTATGACCCCCGCTATCCAATCTCATCATCTGAACTGATCTTACCATGTATGACCCCCGGCCTGGCTCTCGTTTCTGTCTCCGGTTGCTACACTGTCCAGCTTTCCTGGTACTCACCTCTTACAGTTCATCCAGCCTGTTCTTGCTACATAACGGTGACCGGCTCATCTCATCTCAGTACATTGCAAACCGTGGTTCTCTAGGCACTGCTCTCCCTGTACTACTTTCAGGGAAGTGGTGCACTTAGCCGCAAGGGGAGCCCTCTCAGCATCTCGGCCTCACACCTGGTACGTGACAACAGCTCAGGTGTGAGAATCTGTCCACAGGACAATTATTAGTCGTGCACTCCACAAATCTGGCCTATGCAGAAGAGCGGCAAGAAGAAAGGCATTGTTGAAAAAAAGCCATAAGAAGTCCTGTTTGCAGTTTGCGAGAAGCCATGTGGGGGACACAGCAAACATGTGGAAGTAGGTGCTCTGGTCAGATGAGACCAAGATTGAATTTTTTGGCCTAAAAGCAAAACGCTATGTGTGTCGGAAAACTAACACTGCGCATGAACCTGAACACACCATCTCCACCGTGAAACATGGTGATGGCAGCATCATGTTGTGGGGATGTTTTTCTTCAGCAGGGACAGGGAAGCTGGTCAGAGTTGATGGGAAAATGGATGGAGCCAAATACAGGACAACCTTAGAAGAAAACCTGTTAATCTGCAAAAGACTTGAGAATGGGGCGGAGGTTCACCTTCCAGCAGGACAACGACCCTAAACATACAGCCAGAGCTACAATGGAATGGTTTAGATCAAAGCATATTCATGGAACTCTCTACCCCAATCTGTCCGACTGTCCCCTAATCTATCCATCTTTAGACGATCCCTGAAAACCTTTCTCTTTAAAGAAGCCTATCCTGCTTCTAACTAACACTGTTTTACTTTTTCCATCAACTTATCCCCCACAGCTACTACCTCTTGTATCAATTGACCCTTTCTTTTTAGATTGTAAGCTCTAGCGAGCAGGGCCCTCTGATTCCTCTTGTACCAAATTGTTATGTAATTGTAATGTCTGCCTTTATTTTGTTAAGCGCTGCGCAAACTGTTGGCGCTATATAAATCCTGTATAATAATAATAATAATAATGTGTTAGAATGGCCCAGTCAAAGTCCAGACCTAAATCCAATTGAGAAACTGTGGCAAGACTTGAAAATTGCTGATCACAGATGCTCTCCATCCAGTCTGACAGAGCTTGAGCTATTTTGCAAAGAAGAATAGGCAACAATTTCACTCTCTAGATGTGCCAAGCTGAATGAGACATCCCCAAAAAGACTTGCAGCTGTAATTGCAGTGAAAGGTGGTTCTACAAATGATTGACTAAGGGAGGCTGAATACAAATGCACGCCACACTTTTCAGATATTTTTTTGTAAAAATTTTTGAAAAACATTTATTATTTTCCTTCCTTACAATTATGTGCCACTTTGTGTTGATCTATCACATAAAATTCCAAAAAAATACATTTACGTTTTTGGTTGTAACATGACAAAATGTGGGAAATTTCAAAGGGTGTGAATACTTTTTCAAGGCACTGTACAATCAGAGCAACCACCTCTAACCAACTTCAAATAAACTACTTGCAATAAAAATATAAAATAACAGTGTATATAAAGTTGCTACCTGTACACTCTATAGTAATCTTACAACACTAAGGAAGCCCAATTATCAGGAGCTACAGGAGGGAGGAGCCAAGCCCATGGTGTCATGCCATCATCGCCGATATTGTGCAGTGGTGAGCAAGCTGATGTATCAAAAAGCTCTTTTTAATTTTGTAAGTGTATTTTATTGGGGTTGTGAAAATAAAAGATTTTAAAAATGGGAAGCACTATGTATCCGACTTTTTATTTAGCCTGTAATCCATATGCTGTATACGAGGACTGGAGATTTAATTAACCTGGAGTTGAGGAGGACTGGAGAGGGGTCACCAGCTGAGTGGATCTGAATAAAGATCACAGAGGAGCATTTACTTATGAGCTTGAGATGAGCAGGTTTTTCACCTGGGATGTTGAGGCGCACGAATCACCGGAGGAGTGACAGAGATAGAAGATCAATAATAATATGGGGCGCACTGGACATCACTTGTTTTTGATCAATTGCACTTTTTTGGATTTATTTATTGAGTCACAATTTAATTTTTGAATAGTTGTTTTGGACTTTCACCAATTTTATGAATTTGAGATTTGCTGTATGTTTATATTAGAGATTAGAAGGCTGAAATACCATAGAGTCACTGCTGTGAGAGGGCAGGGTAAACTGGGCTGATGAGATTTAGACGTCTTCAGCGCTTCAGTGCCTTTGGTGTGAAATTGCTAAATTGCTTCACAATAGCTTCAGTTACAAAGGTCCATGAAAGCTTGTTTAAAAATAAACTGTGGCTATGAATAATAAAGGAGAAGTAGGGCCGAAGCTCTTTTGGCCCTATTTCTCCTGTGGGTCAGGGGAGTACACTTCGTTTGGCACTCCCGTGACCCATATTCAGCCGACAGTGGGCTAAAGTCCGCTGTCAGTTGATGTCACTCAGCCAGTCCAGGCTCTGGAGAGATTCCCAACTTTAATGTTGGGATCCACCCAGATTCCTTGACCGGCAACTGGCTCAGCCTCTCAGCGCACTGCTGAGAGGCTGAGCCAGCCGCTCCCTTCCCCTCTCCAGCCCGGTGCTTCAGCAAGCACTAGAGGGATAGACCGACTCTCTGCTCACTGAAGGCTAAGAACTGATCGATCAGCAGTCTTTGATCGCTCGGTTCTCAGTCTTAGAAGCGTCAGAGGACAAATGTAGCATCGGATCAATGCTGCATCCACTCATGTGAGTATGATTGTTTATTTTTTTTTAATTCCTGCACTTCTCTTTTAAAATATTTACAAACTAAAATAAGATACATATGAGCTTTAAATTAAGTCCTTACTGACCTTTGCAGCTGCGGACACTTTGGAAAAACGAATTGTCAAATTTTACACCAGAAGCATGTATATTCTTTCACGTCTTTCAGAAGCCCAGCTGACTCTGCTTCCCAATTCCGCAATTCCTGCTGTATCTTTATATTAGAGATTAGATGGCTGGAAGGCTACTGCGGGGAGAGGGAAGGGGCAAGGGAAGCCAATGAGATTGAAATCTTCAGTACCTCTGCTGTGAATTTTTAGGATGAGTTGTTCCACAGTACCTGGAGATACATTGGTCCATGAATTCTTGCTTAAAAAATCATTTATCGCTTGTTATAAATATATAAACTTATTGAATGCCCACAATGTAGCCACTTTAAGAGAATTGTGAAAAACATGGTAACCATAATCAATAGTCAAACAGAAATAATTTCTTAATGGTCAGACTGAATAATGAAACCTGACTGGTTTCTACACAATGCAGAGAATTTACTAAAACATGAGCAGCCAGGAACTGGAGCAGCTGTGCATGGCAGCCATTCAGCTTCTAGCTTTTATTTTCAAAGCTTAAAGGGGTTGTAAACCCTCAAGGTTTTTCACCTTAATGCATTCTATGCATTAAGGTGAAAAACCTTTTGTAGTGCAACACCCCCCCAGAGCCCCCCTTTTACTTACCTGAACCTGATCGTCCCAGCGACGAGAACGAGCACAGCAGCTCCAGCTGCTGTCTCGGGTTCTCATTGGATAGATAGCAGCCAGAGCCATTTACTCCCGCTGCTGTCAATCAAATCCAGTGAAACGGGAGCCAGGGGGCAGAGCCAAGTCCTGCTCTCTGTGTCAATGGATGCAGTAGCAGGACTCCATGGGGGCACTTGAGAAGAGGAGGAGCCAGGAGCGGTGCTGAGGGACCCCAGAAGAGGAGAATTGGGGCCACTCTGTGTAAAACACTTGCACAGAGGAGGAAAGTATGACATGTTTGTTATTTTTTTTTTTTTAAACAAACCTTTACAACCCCTTTAACTAAATAAGCTGAAGCTAGAAGCTGATTATTATGCACACTTGCTCCAGATTCTGTCTGCTCCAGGCTTTGCTCCTTATTTTTCATTTTTGGAAATCATTCTTAGCACTTTACCTGAATGCAGTTGTACCTTTGCTGAATTTGTAGGGCCTTTTAGTTCAAGACTTGGGATTGGGTTATCATCTGTTACTCTGTGGGAGGTTGGCAGAAACATGAATTAGAGAAATATGAGGAGTCAGAGGGAGTCTGCCAAAGTGGGAAGTTGACAACTGTGAGCAGTGGAAAGGTGGATTCCCCTTTCTGGGGAAAAACATGGCCAGTTGCTGTGTTTTCCCCTAGGATTTGTTCCTTACTCCAATGGAGACTAGAGTATTGCAACTGAGTTGTTGGTATGGACTAGATTAAGGTGACCAGATTTTTAAAATAAAATCCGGGGACATATTTTTTTTTTACTAGCAATGGCGGCAATCAGCAACTCCGCTGGCCGCCCGCCTCACAGCCTGTCAAGTCTTAGGCTACTTTCACACCGAGGCGATGGGCACGCTGGCGGTATTTAGCACCGCTTTACCATCGTTTTAGCGTTAAAGGGTTAACACCGCCCGCAAAGCGCCGCTGCAGCTGTGCTAGGCAGGCGGGTTTGGAGCGCTGGCCCATTGTTTTCAATGGGAAGGGGCGCTTTAGGAGCGGTAAATACACCGCTCCTACATCGCTCCAAAGATGCGGCTTGCAGGACATTTTTCAGCGTCCTTCAAGCGCACCGCTCCAGTGTGAAAGCCCTTGGGCTTTCACACTGGAGAGACAGGAGCGGCTTTTTGAAGGTGCTTTGCAGGCGCTATTTTTAGAACTTTAGCACCTGCAAAGCGCCTCAGTGTGAAAGGGGCCATACTCTTCGGGTGGATGGGCATGCACCTAAAACTGAAGAAATATATCCTTCGCTCCGACTAGCACATGATCATCAGAAAGGGGCACAGATAATGGAAAGAAATACACCCCCTAAGCTAGTAGGAGCGACGGAGCAGAGGTGTGTAATTCAGAATTTTTATTTTTTTGCCCCAGTACCTGTTCAAATACAATCCGGGGACAAAACCGAGGACAGACTTGGTCCAGGTACAGTGTCCTCAATTCAGGGACTGTCCCCGGAAACCGGGGATGTCTGGTCATCCTAGACTAGATTGGAGAAAACTCCTTTACTGTGTGCTCTTTTTGTTCATCATTTTAATCTTTCAGTAAAAGTGTTATATTTGTAACATAACCAATTCAGCATGGAGATTCCTTTTTAACCACTTGTCTACTAGGCACTTTTACCCCCTTCCTGCCCAGGCCAATTTTCAGCTTTCAGCACTGTCACACTTTGAATGACAACTGCGCAGTCATGCAACGCTGTACCCATATGACATTTTTATAATTTTTTCCACACAAATAGAGCTTTCTTTTAGTAGTATTTAATCACCACTGGGTTTTTATTTTTTTGCTAAACACATGAAAAACAACCGAAAATTTAGCAAAAGGGTAATTTTTCTCCTTCACTAATGTGCGCTTATAGGCTGCACTGATGGGCACTGATGAGGATGCACCGATGAGGTGGCACTGATGAGGTGGCATTGATAGGTGGCACCGATGGGCACTTTTAGGTGGCACTGATGTGCACTGATAGGCGGAACTGATGGGCACTGGTAGGCAGCACTGATGGGCAGTGATAGGTGGCACTAATGGGCACTGATGGATGACACAGATGAGGAGGCACTGATGGGCACTGATTGGCAGCACTGATAGGCACGTCCATGGATGTCCTCCTGGCATTGAAAGCCCACACTATAGCCATCTTTCTGCTATAGCATGGGCGGCATGTGGTTAAAGATTGTGGGTATCTTGAGAAGAACCTGCAAATAGGGGCTGAAGAAGCATGTGCCATAATGATGTAGGTCACTGTGAGTGTGAACTTGTTTTGGTGAGCTGTCCTCTGTGCTATGCCTTATCTTGGGGAATCAATGCCCCCCACCCTGGACTGTGTGAATGACAAGAGTCCAGAGTACTGACAAACAAGACAAATGTATGCCCAGTGCTGTGAATGCTGAGTCTATATAATTGTCTTTCTTATACTGTTCATTTTTCTACCTAGTAGCAGTGCCTTAGTTTTAATATCAAGCTGACGTCAGCAGCCAGGGTTCCAGATATCTATTCTATTTAATACAAGCAGATCAGATAAACAGCTGAAACTGCTGATCTAGAAATGAGCTGATTTAGTTATGAATTTTCTTTCTTTGGTTTGCCACAGGGAATTGGACTGTTGGGAAATCAAAAGTTTAAGCATCTATCAGATCCAGATAACAGTGTAACTGGTATCGGACCCTATCATTGCTATTGTTTCTCACCAAACTTCAAACAAAAGCATTCAAGTTTAAAATGAAAAAATAATGATGTTAAAAAAACCTTTATAGAAACTAATAAGAAGAAAATAGATTTTGTTGCATACAGTAAGATACAGGTTGTGATATCTTGGTGGTGTTACTTCTCTCAGTTGCACTATTAACTCTCAGCATTATTAAATGCATTTTTTTTAGGGCTGCTAGATTTTATATTTTTGGGGGCAGTCAGGGTTTATATTTAAGTGTAAAGGAGATATTATTAAGAGCTAAGTCTCAGAGAACAAGACAGGATTATTTGTGTAACATCCACTTAGAGGGGTTGTAAAGGCAGATGGATTTTTATCTTAATGCATTCTATGCATTAGGATAAAAAGCCTTCTGTTTGCAGCATCCCCCTCAGCCCCCCTAATACTTATCTGAGCCCCATCTCTATCCAGCGATGTCCATGAGTCCCTCGGCTGTCCGGGACTCTCCCCCCTGATTGGCTGAGACACAGAAGTGGCACTATTGGCTCCCACTGATGTCAATCAAACTCAGTTAGCCAGTCAGGAGAGAGAGGCCAAAGCTCCGTGTCTGAACATGGAGCTGCAGCTTGGCTCGGGTGCCCCCATAGCAAGCTGCTTGCTGTGGGTGCCCCCCATAGGAGGGAGGGGCCAGGAGCTCTAAACCGACTGCACAGAGCAGGTAAGTATAACATGCTTGTTATTTTAATAGTGAAAAAAAACAAGACTTTACAATCACTTTAATTTCAAGGTGCATGGTCCAGGACTGTTATACTGATCAGGGCTTTACTGCCTTATCAGGATTACAAAATGTTTCCAGATTCAGTTTTTGGGGTGTGCATTGAATCCTGCTTGACATCTGCAAAACCTGAACTTGGCAGAGAACTCCACTAAAGTATTTGGGGATGAATCATTATCTATTTGTCCAAAGCGGGCTTATTGATAAAAATCAGTTTACATGCACAGGTACAATACAGCATGACAAGTATACATAAAGGGGTACAAAACACCAAATATAGTAGATGGGGTACTGACCCTGTGGCCTTACATAGGATGGTGGTTTACACTCAAATCATGTCCTGTGTACAATACAGAATAAACAGCTGATATGTTAACCAATAAATACAATTTAACGTAAACCAAAAAACAATGTTGTGTGGGATTCTATCTTGATAACAGTATGCAAAGATTGTGCACTTTACTCTTGCAAAAGAAAAAAAACTAAAGCCCTCTGCTTCATTCAAATTGGCCAGTTGCCCAATAGTATAACTTTTTAGCTTCTTTTTGTGAAGTGTCTTAAAAGTTTAATAAAATGGCAAAACAGAGTACACAAAAGCACTTTAAACTAAAACCTCATATTCCCCAAGACGGTGACCGCTCCTATCCTTGTATCTCTAGGTATTCCTAAAATATTCAAAATATACACTGCAGTTAAAAGTTTCCTAGAAATTAGCTTGTGGCAGGACAGTATGCAAGCAACTAAAATAGGCAAGAATAGAATAGACGCAAATAAGCAAGGTTTTATCTTGCAATAAACATTAGACTTATGCTCCGTACACATGGTCGGATTTTCCGATGGAAAAAGTCCGATCGGATTATGTTGCCGGAAAATCCGATTGTGTGTGGGCTCTAACGGACTTTTTCCATCTGAATTTTCATCAGAAAAAATTTGAGAGCTGGAGCTAAAATTTTCCGACAACAAAATCCGATCGGACTTTTTCCGATCGTGTATAGAGAATTCCGACACACAAAGTGCCACGCATGCTCAGAAGAGATTTGGAGACGAAAGCTATTGGCTACTGGCCTCTATGTAGTTCCATCGTACGTTTTGTACGTAGACCGTGTGTGTGTAACACAAGTTTGGACAAGATCCGTCAGAAAAAATCAGACAGATTTTGTGGTCAGAATGTCCGACTGTGTGTACAAGGCATAAGAGACAGTAGCCACAAATAATGTTCAGTGGCTGGACAGTATGTAAGCAGCTTGATTAGGCTGCAACATAAAAGGGACAGACAATGTAGGTTTTATCTTGAAAAGGAAATAGGAGAATTACTTGATAAACAATATTGTACAGTGGATGGACAGTATGTATACAGCTTGGTTAGGCCACAATACAAGCGGAAAAGATGATTTTTTTTAAATAAACATTACAGTATATTATGTGAAAGACAATAGCCACAAAAGAATTTGAGTGCAGGAACAACTCAGGATTTACCCTGCAGCTAACATTAGAAATTTGACAGCTGAGTTACAGCTGGGGAAACAGAAGGACTTCTTTTTTTTTTTTAATTGTCATATTAGCAGGTTATTTCTCTCCCGTGGCATATGCATACTTCAAATTACAACCCAAAACACATTCTGCTACTCCTCCTGAGTATGGCGATACCAAATTTGTGAGACTATTTAACAGCCTGGCCACATACAGAGGCCCAACATGCAGGAAGCACCATCAGGTGTTCTAGGGACATAAATTATATATATCATTTCCTGACAATCTATCACACTTTTGAAGGCTTTGGAGCACCAGGATAATAGAATTGCCCACAAAATGACCCAATTTACGAAAGCAAACACCCCAACGGATATTCTATGAGGCATTATGAGTCTTTTGAACAAGGCATTTTTTTCCACAAGTTTTTGGAAAATGTAGAAAGAAAATGAAAACGCATTTTTCTGCGCATTTTTTTTCCGGCACTGACAGGCGCTGATGAGGATACACTGTTAGGGTGACACTGTTGAGCACTTACTGATGGGCACTAATGGGCACTTTAGTGGCACTGATGGGACACTGTAGAGCACAGATGGGGCACGGATGTAGCACAGATGTGGCACTGTAGGGCACTGTAAAGCACAGATGTGGCACTGATGGGGCACAGATGTACACGGATGGGTCACAGATGTGACACTTCTGGGGCACTTATGGACACTGCTGGGCACTTGGAATAGGAAAGAAAAACTCACGCAGTCTCACGCTGCAGCCTTTCCCTCCTCTGCTCACATGATCGGTGTGAGCACCGGAGACAACCGGGCATGATGCTGGTTTGTTGACAGTGATCGCTCCATCATTGGATGGAGCAATCGTGTGGTAAAGGGCTGCTGGGATTGGCTCTTTACCCCGATCCGTGAGGCACTGGGTCCCGAGAACCCGGCGAGCATGGACACTCCCGTGTGTGCGCTCCAAGGGGCGTGCGGGAGCTCGATTCTGGGAGGCCATCATAGAACACTTTAGCGGTGATTGTGATAGTGGAGAGCAATCTGGCACTAACAGACCCTCGCTGGGAGGTACACTAGCAGACTAACTGACACTGACATCACTAGTGACACTAATATAGTGATAATACTGTACACTGTCACTGTACTAATGACACTGGCTGGGAAGGGGTTAACATTTAGGGGCAATCAAGAGGTTAACTGTGTGTCTAACAAGTGTAATTTGTGCTTTTTGTGCTGTGCTGTGCTGTGCTGTGATTTGTGCTTATATACAGAGTGCAGGGTTCAGGACACAGTATATGCAGGGCTAAGCGACCTGGGGTCACAGAGACCCAAAATGTAGCATAAGTTCTACCCCACCACTGGTAAAAATGTGGGGCTCCTACAACTTATGGTTCATACGGGGCTCCTTGCGCAGCCTGTCAGAAGCTACATACAGAATTTTTGAGAGGATCTTGTCAAAAATGTTATATATATATATATATATATATATATATATATATATATTAGCAGACACCCAAGGGAATAAAATGGTGGTTGTTGCAACTTTTTATGTCACAAGGTATTTGTTTTATTAATTATTAAAAAAAAATTTAACGTGTTTTTATAGGTGACCCTTTAACATTTTTTACAGGTTGGAAGTTTAGAGTTACAGAGGAGGTCTAGTGCTAGAATTATTGCTCTCGCTCTAATGATTGCATATGTAACCTGTGTGCATCTGGCTCTGATACTAGCCAGTGCATCACCAGCCACTGACCTCACCGCATGTCCCTGGTGTGCAGGGGACAGTATATACAGAGTGCAGGGTTCAGGGCACAGTACATACAGAGTGCAGGGTTCAGGGCACAGTATATACAGAGTGCCGGGTTCAGGGCACAGTACATATAGAATGCAGGGTTCAGGGCACAGTACATATAGAGTGCAGGGTTCAGGGCACAGTATATACAGAGTGCAGGGTTCAGGGCACAGTATATACAGAGTTGACAGCCAGGTGCGCACTGCACATGCACAAGTTGCATAGTGCCTCCCCATTGGTCGGGCAATCTTCTGGGACCTGTGATGTGTCCCAGAAGATTGCAAAGAGGGAGGGGGAGAGGAGAACTTCCTCTCGGGCTGCCTAGGCCTTAAGGCTTTAGAGCCACTGTAAGCCTTGTTAAACTTCTAATTTCACTTAATATGTAAACCAAACAATAATGAGTCTGCTCTCCTTCTATGAGTTAAATAAATAAAAATAAAAAACCCTACCCGCTGTATGAATACATCAAGTGATATATACAATACAGCAGGGACAGGGCTTGACAAATGTGCTTTGAATCTAGGATCCAGCTAAAAAAGTTAGTGTAGCGCTACCCCCCGGAGGGGCCGCTTAATGTATATTAGGTTATGTACTCTGCCTCTCAACCCCAAGAACAGTGCCAACCCCTCTGTCACACCTACTTGGCAATATTAGTGTGAAACACACCAGTAGAGAGGAAACCCAACTGTGATAAACTAGAAGGTATGTTTACTGAGACAAAAGTGACACAAAGAGATATATATACTGTATATTCAGCATAAAACATGTACGTCAGATGAAAATCTTAGTTTAAGTGACAGATTACTATTAATGATTCAGGGAAACACAGTGCAGTTAAACACAACAGAACCTCAGCTCACACTATTGATACCTATGTGAACAGGTAATAGAGAGGCAGAGGACTGACCATTTTAAGCCGTGTCAAACCTCTCCACCCTGTACCTCAACCCATAGGCCCACAACAAGGCAAATAACAAACATTTAGTAAGAAACAATTATAATCGTGGCTTGATTGGCTCCTTCTAAACAGAGTCCAGCTACCTGAAGGATAACCTTTATTAGCCAACAATAGACACTATAAGGAAGCGCAAAAGGGGGTTAACAGTAACTCCGTAGTAAAGATGAATCAAGAAAACTGTAATCCTGAATTGTAGAACAAAGCAGTTGAGCTGATATGAACTTAGCCAGAAGAGAATGCTGGATCTTCATGTTTCGAAATTTCTCTTGTTCCTCTGTCCTTGGGCATCTGAGGCAGCTTAAGCCTTATCATAGGCAGTCTTCAGGCTTCTCTGCATGGACGTTGCTGAGATTTGGTCCAGGGATGTGCCAAAAGCCAGATCTACTGTCAGCTGGGCCTCCCGCCCAAACATCAAACGATAGGGAGAGTATCCCGTGGCATCATTTTCAGTGTTGTTATAAGCATGCACTATAGCTGCTATGTGCTTGCTCCAGTGTTGCTTTTGCTCTGAAGTTAGAGTCCCGAGCATATTCAGGAGAGTTCAGTTGAATCTCTCTGGTTGAGGATCTCCTTGAGGATGGTTCGGGGTTTTAGACTTCTTAAAGCGATTGTAAAGCTTTGAGTTTTTTTTTTTTTTTAAATAACAAAGATATCATACTTACCTCCACAGTGCAGTTCGTTTTGCAGAGTGGCCCCAAACACCGTCTTCTGGGTCCCTCGGCGGCTCTCGCGGCTCCTCCACGCATCGTATAATCCCCTAGGAGAAGCGCTCTCCCGAGGGGTTACCTAGTGGACACGCTCCCGAATCCATCATTTGGCGTCCATAGACGCCGAATGTAGGACTGGACCCCGCCCCTGTCGCCCGCGTCATTGAATTTGATTGACAACAGTGGGAGCCAATGGCGGCGCGTCTATCAATCTATCCAATCGAGTGCCGAGAACCCCCGGGCAGAGGAAGAGCGCATAGGATGCATTAGGTTAAAAAACACGAGGGTTTACAACCCCTTTAATGCCTAGCAGGTCTAAAAGTCTCTTAATAAGACTGCTCTCAAAGTCTCTCCCTTGATCGGAGTGGATACGTTGAGGCAAGCCATAGCGCACAAAGAATTTCTCTATTAAGATCCTGGCCACCGTGAATGCCTGTTGATCATTTGTGGGAAATGCCTGGGAATAGCGAGTGAAATGGTCAGTTATTACCAGGATATTTCCCTGTCGACTCAGATCAGGCTCCAAGCACAGAAAGTCAATGCACACCAGCTCCAGTGGTCCCTGGCTCTGAAGATGGCCCATTGGGACAGCTTGGTGAGGTAAAGTCTTCCTTTGAATACATCTAAGGCAGGAGTGGCAATAGCACTCGGCTTCAGCCCACATACAGAATCGGTCCGTCACCAGTTGGAAAGTCCTCTAGATGGCCATGATGGTCATGTAAAGCAGTTAACACTGTCTCCCTATGCTTTTACGGTATGAATAACTGCCATTTTCTTCAGGATCATCAGAGGGGCCCCTTTGGTAGACCACCCTCTGTTGCAGCTTCAACCGACTACACTCCCTGTGCAGCAAGCAGGCTTCCTTCAGGGAGCCAGTGAGGAGCAAGTCAGGGTGCTGGCTCTCCAAGGCCTTCAATGCCAATCTACAGAGAGGGTCCCCCAACTGGTCCCTTTGCTAGTCTTTCTTTGAAAGCCTAGGCAGACCTTCATCCCCGATTTGGGTGGTGTTGCAATAACACCTGGGGTCCCCAGAGGATGACACTCCAATGTCCTCAGCCCTGGCTCCACCTCCAGCTTACTGTTCCACTCCTTGACATAGGGCTCTCACCCCTTCAGGGGTCAGCTGGGTCCATTCTTCTGGGGAGTCTCGGGGACAGTGGGGCCTTCTTGACAAAGCTTCCGCATCCTTGTTTCCAATCCCAGGCCGGTAATTCAGACTAAATGTAAACCCTGATAAGGCAGCCAACCATCTGTGACCCGTGGTGTCCAACTAGGCGGTAGTGAGTAGGTATGTGAGGGGATTATTGTCAGTTTTAATCACAAATTCTGCACCATACAGATAATTCCTCAACCTTTCCACCACTGCCCACTTCAAGGCCAGAAATTTGAGTTTGTGCATGGGGTAGTTCTTCTCGGCGGGTGCTAGACTCTGACTCACATAGGTAACAGGCCATAGCCGCCCATCATGCTCTTGATACAGCACCCCGCCTAACCCTTCTTGGCTGGCATCCACATGTAGTTTGTATGGCTTAGCTGGATCTGCGTTGGCCAGAACTGGAGCAGTTGTAAGGCCCCACTTTATCTGCCTAAAAGCCTCTTCACACTGGGTGGTCCACTGTTCCTGAATGGACTCTTTGGGCTTCCTGGGCCCTCCAGCTGCTCTAACAGGCTTAACTGAATCTGGATCATCGCCTTCCTCTTCACTTTTCAGTAGCTCGTTGAGTGGGTGAGCTACTTTAGCAAATCCCTCGATGAATCTCTTGTAATATGAGCAGAATCCCCGAAACTACCTAAGCTAGGTCTTGGCCAGGAGGTCAGGGCTTCCTGCTTCTGGGGGTCTGAGGTCACTCAATCGGCAGACACGATGTGGCCAAGGTAGTTGACCGAAAGTTGATAAAACTGGGACTTCTTCTGGACCTTCTCCAGACGCTCTTCATGCTCCTCCAGAGTCCTGCCAAACACGATGATATCATCTAAGTACACCAACACCTCGATCAGGTTCATGTCACCCACAGTCTTCTCCATCAGCCTTTGGAAGGTGGCCGGGGTGCCAGACAGGCCTTGAGGCATGCAATCAAACTCAAAGAACCCCACCGGCGTAATGAAAGCTGTCTTTTCTGATCCTCAGGGTACATGGGGATTTGGTAGTGCCCGCTCTTCAAATCCAGCACGCTAAACCATTTCGCCCCTGACAGGCTCTGTAAGGCATCTTCTATCCTTAGGGGGGTATATTGGTCCTATAGTCGATACACAACCGCAGCGACCCATTCTTCTTCCATACCACCACTATTGGGGAAGCGTATGGACTCTGGGACTCTCGGGTGATACCTTCTCTCTTAAACTCTGCCAGCTGTTCTTGCAGGTCTTCCAAGTCCCCTAAAGGAATCCATCGGACTCTTTCTCTGAATGGCTTATCCTCTTGAAGATGGATCTGGTGTTGGGCACTTTTTGCACATCCCACAGTGAACTCGCTCTTGGAGAATGCAGCCTGCCATCTCAGGAGCTGAGTCTTGGCCCTTTCCTTCCATGCAGGTGAGAGGGGAGTATTCTTCGGATAGAACTCCTCGACAGGGATTCCATCCTTTGCTCCCCCCACTAAATCAGACGGTGAGACTGGGGTGGTCGGATTTACTTGTTCCAGCAACATCCGAGCTGGCATCTTCACAGGTGAGGCTGTTAAGTTGGGAACACTAAGGCCACGTACACACGAAGGGACAATCCCGCGGGATTATCCTCTGGACTGAAGTCCAGCGGATAATCCCCTCGTGTGTAGGCGCCGGTGGACTTTTTGGCGCCAAAGTCCGGCGGACTTTTTGGCGCCAAAGTTTTAAGTTTGGTTTTAAAATTATCCGCTGGACTTGGCAGTCCGGCGGACAATCCCGCCGTTAGTAGGCAAGTCCGCGGGACTTTTGAAATGAACGGACTTGCCGCTCATCGGCAAGTCCGTTCATTTAGCACGTGACTTCAGGTTACGTAGCTAGCGTAGGCAGTAAATGCCGCCGCGCTAGCTCCGTAAGCTGACATGGATTTAAAGGGACTCCCCACGCCGAAAAACGGCGTGGGGGTTCCCCCCAAATCCATGTAAGACCCTTATCCGAGCACGTAGCCTGGCAGGCCAGGAAAGGGGTGGGGACGAACGAGCGCCCCCCCCCCCTCCTGAGCCATACCAGGCCGCGTGCCCTCAACATGGGGGTGCCCTGGGGAAAGGGGGGCCGTGCGGCCCCCCCACCCCAAAGCACCTTGTCCCCATGCACCTTGTCCCCATGTTGACCAGGCCGCGTGCCCTCAACATGGGGGTGCCCCAAAGCACCTTGTCCCCATGTGACATGAGCATGTGACCCTGTCCCCATGTCCCTATATAAGTCCCAGCGCAGCGCGCCTCTGCCATTCCGGGCAGAGAGAGCATCGGGTCAACATCGGAACAAGAACAAGAACAAGAAGAAGGACAAGAAGAAGAAGAAGGCGCCGGCGGCGCGGAAGACGACGACCGCCGCAAGAACAGAAGAGACCCCCGGAAGACCCCCGAAGGCGGATCGAGACCCCCAGACGACGGCGGCGACGACGAAGAAGGTAGCCGGACTCCTCCGCTCGTGAAAGAGCTAGGTAAAAGAGCAGAAGAGAGTGGAGGAGTCCAGCGCTAGCTCCGTAAGCTGACATGGATTTAAAGGGACTCCCCACGCCGAAAAACGGCGTGGGGGTTCCCCCCAAATCCATGTAAGACCCTTATCCGAGCACGCAGCCTGGCAGGCCAGGAAAGGGGTGGGGACGAACGAGCGCCCCCCCCCTCCTGAGCCATACCAGGCCGCGTGCCCTCAACATGGGGGTACCCCAAAGCACCTTGTCCCCATGTTGATGAGGACAATGGCCTCTTCCCGACAACCCTGGCCGTTGGTTGTCGGGGTCTGCGGGCGGGGGCTTATCGAAATCTGGGAGCCCCCTTTAATAAGGGGGCCCCCAGATACCGGCCCCCCACCCTATGTGAATGAGTATGGGGTACGATGTACCCCTACCCATTCACCTAAGGTGTAAAATGTAAAGTACAAAATCACACACACTTTTGAAAAAATATTTTATTGCACTGCTCCGGGGGTCTTCTTCCGTCTTGGGGGTCTTCTCGCCGGACTCCTCCGCTCTCTTCTGCTCTTTTACCTAGCTCTTTCATGAGCGGAGGAGTCCGGCTACCTTCTTCGTCGTAGCCGCCGTCGTCTGGGGGTCTCGATCCGCCTTCGGGGGTCTTCCGGGGGTCTCTTCTGTTCTTGCGGCGGTCGTCGTCTTCCGCGCCGCCGGCGCCTTCTTCTTCTTCTTGTCCTTCTTCTTCTTCCGATGTTGACCCGATGCTCTCTCTGCCCGGAATGGCAGAGGCGCGCTGCGCTGGGACTTATATAGGGACATGGGGACAGGGTCACATGCTCATGTCACATGGTGACCCCGCCCCCTTGTGATGTCACAGTCCCAGCATCCTCCGGGACTGTGACAACACAAGGGGCGGGGTCACCATGTGACATGAGCATGTGACCCTGTCCCCATGTCCCTATATAAGTCCCAGCGCAGCGCGCCTCTGCCATTCCGGGCAGAGAGAGCATCGGGTCAACATCGGAAGAAGAACAAGAACAAGAAGAAGGACAAGAAGAAGAAGAAGGCACCGGCGGCGCGGAAGACGACGACCGCCGCAAGAACAGAAGAGACCCCCGGAAGACCCCCGAAGACGGATCGAGACCCCCAGACGACGGCGGCGACAACGAAGAAGGTAGCCGGACTCCTCCGCTCGTGAAAGAGCTAGGTAAAAGAGCAGAAGAGAGTGGAGGAGTCCAGCGAGAAGACCCCCAAGACGGAAGAAGACCCCCGGAGCAGTGCAATAAAATATTTTTTCAAAAGTGTGTGTGTTTTTGTACTTTACATTTTACACCTTAGGTGAATGGGTAGGGGTACATCGTACCCCATACTCATTCACATAGGGTGGGGGGGCCGGTATCTGGGGGCCCCCTTATTAAAGGGGGCTCCCAGATTCCGATAAGCCCCCGCCCGCAGACCCCGACAACCAACGGCCAGGGTTGTCGGGAAGAGGCCCTTGTCCTCATCAACATGGGGACAAGGTGCTTTGGGGTGGGGGGGCCGCACGGCCCCCCTTTCCCCAGGGCACCCCCCATGTTCAGGGCACGCGGCCTGGTACGGCTCAGGAGGGGGGGGTGCTCGCTCGTCCCCACCCCTTTCCTGGCCTGCCAGGCTGCGTGCTCAGATGAGGGTCTGACATGGATTTGGGGGGGGAACCCCCACGCCGTTTTTTTCGGCGTGGGGAGTCCCTTTAAATCCATGCAAGGTCACGGAGCTAGCGCGGCGGCATTTACTGCCTACGCTAGCTACGTAACCTGAAGTTACGTTCTAAATGAACGGACTGCTCCGTGTGTGGGCAAGTCCGTTCATTTTCAAAAGTCCTGCAGACTTTTGGCCGGCGGATTATCCGCCGGAGAAGTCCGTGCGTATGTGGGCAAGTCCACACGCTCGGAAAGTCCAGCGGACCCAGCTGGAAAGTCCGGCGGGATTGTCCGCTGGACTAAGTCCGCCGGCAAAAGTCCGCACGTGTGTACGCGGCATAACTGAGACCTCATCAGTTTAGCGTTACGAAGGATGTCTGGTGCTAGAATTATTGCTCTAATTCTGGTGTTGGAACATGCGTATATGTGAGGGCGGGGGGCCTAAAAAAACATCAGGGGGTGGGGGTTGGGGATCTTATGTGCTTGGGTATAACTTACATTTTTTACAATAATTTTTTTTTAAAATTCCCCTATGTGATGATTTTTGTTTAATGACAGGTTCTCATTAATGAGACATCCAGGGTCTAAAAGACACAGATAGGCAAGCGGAGCCCGGGATGTGGGGAGGATTCGGGCAGCAGCCCAGACGCCAGGACGAAATTCCCCACCTTATATTTACCAATCTCGATCCAGCGCTGTGCACGAGAGCAGCTTCTCTCTAAGCTCTCTCTCTCTTCTCATAGGCTCAGTCACAGCAGTGGGAGCCATTGGCTCCCACTGCTGTCAATCGCAGCCAGTGAGGAGTTAACAGGGGAGGGCCAAGCCATGCTCTGTGTGTCAATGGACACACAGAGCCGGCTTGGGAGCAGTAAAACAAGTGCAACCAGAGCAGGGTTTTTTGTTTTGTTTTTTATCACGGGGGGGGGTTTACAACCTCTTCAATTATGCATAAATCCATGTATAAACCAAATAACCTATGTGCAAATTTTCAACTTTCTGCGCATAACAATATATATATATATATATATATATATATATATATACATATATATATATATATATATTTATATATATATTGTGCAAACATAGAAATATTGTGCAATCCATATTTTTCTGTCAAAACAATGTATCAAATGTATCCCCCACTTTCTACTACTTTCTTGTCTCTTTTTCTTTTACTCCTGATTACTTGTTTCTTCTTTGTTCTTGTACTCCACTTCATATAGGGTGACATTGACACATTGGTGTATTACCTATGATGTACTTTACTGAAGCTGTTTTACATACATACTGTGGTCCTTTCCATTTACTCACTATCCCACTCGATTGAATCAGTAAGCATCTGTATGTATATGCTTGCTAGAAAAATACTAAGCTGCATTTTTTGAGTTCTGTTGTATTTTTCCATGTTTACTGCATTATGGAAAAACACTTACATTCTATGGGGTTGATTTACTAAAGACAAATAGGCTGTGCATAGCTCTGAAGAAGCTGCACTTGCAGAGTGCAATGGTACTTTGCAAAGTGCACAGCCTATTTGCCTTTAGTAAATCAACCCCTGTGTGTCTATACTAAAAACTTTCACTCTGTACCATTCTAATACTGTATAAAGCTTTCTAATAAACTATAATCTTAAAAAATAACTCTGTATTAAAAGTAATGCTATGTATTGATGAATTCCTTCAGTTACCTGGCTAGCTCTGGCTCTAGTAATTGCTGATATTAAGGGATACCAACCCTGCCCCACCCAGGAAGTCATCTGTTTTCGTGCTGTTTTCGCCCCCTTCGTTGCCACCCTACCGAATAAAGTTCTTCATAGTACTTCCTGAAAGTTGCTGCTATTTCTCTAGATACAACCAAGTAGAGTCAGAGCAAGCCCGCCCCCAAACAAATATCCTTTTTTAAAGGCCCTCAACTTTGATAAAATTGATTCTAGGTATCTGATAGGTCTTATGTTGGGGGCGTGATCCAATGGAAACGAGGATGGAAGGCTCTCTCGACACTCCCTGTGCCAACCTATCTTGGTGGGAAACACTTGTGATGATCGCTAGAGAAATATTCACCCTGGTGGTTCCCCTCTGCCAAAGAAAGCTCAACCCAGGTGGAGCTCCTCTTTAAACATGATCATAATGCAGTATGGAGCTCCTCTTTAAACATTATCATAATGCAGTATGGCTGTTCTTTAATATTGGTGAAGCACACAGTGTAATTGAATTTCTGCAAAACTAGCTTTTTAGTCCATAAACAAGGCTGACTAGATTAAACAGCCTCTTAATGTATTGCAATCTATTCAAAATTCTGTTCAGCTATGAATTTGCAAATTGAAAGCAGATAATGAAGGATGTGCACTGAAACATAATGATTGGTAAGGTGAGAAGTTATGTGTGGAACAAGACAATTAATTCTCAGACAATAGTTATCACACCATTGCTTGAGTGCCTTAACTGTAATTGGAGAAGCCTGTTTAGTGAGGACCCGTTCAATAATGGTGTGTACGCGAGTGATGACATTTGCATATATTCCCAGCATTAGTCATCAATTTATCTATTGATTATGGTGACAGCATCTGCTTTCCTCTCCAACCCTTCCAAATGCATAATCTAATTGGATATGTGGTTACACCATTGGAAACAACAGCATTGAAAAATGAAGCATGCAAATCATGTTTTCGCTTTTACGTGCCCCGGTATTGTAATGATGTTACAGTGTCAGAGTGTGATGGTCACCATTTTAGCCTTCATAGAGTCATTTGGAGCATCCATGGTGCCTTCCTGACCCTATGGTAGGTCTACCACTGCTCTGGGGTCTTTCTATGTATATATTTACACAGTCCAGGAAATAACATCTGTCCAAGAGGCAAGTTGGAGAGGGAACATCTTGCCAAGATAATTTAGAGAGGGAACATCTGTCCAAGTCAAAGAGGGAATATCTGCACTGTTGGAATAGAAAAGTATGAATCTGAATTTGATAGCAGAAATAAAGAAAGAAAGGTGGAGACGAAGGGTGACTCAGAAGGTAAAAGTTCCTGTACCTGTTTACTGAGAAAAAAAAAGCCCTGCCAGTGGGAATGTGTAAATAGAGGTGTTCTGTGTGGGGCTACCACTTTTCTGTAGGTAGATTGTCTGGGTATGATCTAAAAGTAAAAGACCATTCAAGCATGTTACAGGTACTACATCAAAGCATCCTCCACACCTATAGGATACTACTGTTTATTGCTGCAAACTTTTCCTGCACAGCCAGTTTTACACAAACTTACGAAAGTCAAAAAATGTATGTGGTTTACAAAAAGAAGCCAATACAGTACATTTACAAGTAATATATACAGTTAGAGAATAATATTAATGTTATAGTGGTCCTTTAAGCCCTCTTACATGTAAAAAGAAAACTCAATATGCATTTCAATCTTGTAGAAAAGTGTCCAGCAAAAGCTTTTGTCAATGCTGCAATTGTTGTTCTAAATGGCTGTTTGCAGCATGGCTTCCATGCTTAGGGCTGGTACACACTGGCCGACTATCGTCTGGCATCGGCCGGATCAACAGAACCCGGCCGATCACTGGCCATTGTGTACAGCAGCCTTTCCAACACAAGCCGGACTAACATCCATCTTCTGATGAACGAGCAAATTGAAAACCACCAGCCAATGGCTGCAAACACAGGCTGGTGTGTTCTTGCAGATGGGAGGGGGGGGGGGCATCCCCCTGTCAGACCACAATAGTTCAGCAGGGAGATCGCTGTACTAACATTGCAGAGTTAATACAGTATGCTCTTTGTGAGCGCCTCTGTTTTTTTTTTCATTCAGTCCGCTGGGTTGTAAAGGAAAAAAAACTACATGTGTGTACCAGGCTTAAGCCTGGTACACACCATATGTTTTTTCCATTCAACCCAGTGGGTTCGAAAGAAAAAAACCTGTTAGCTCTGGTCGGAGCCGCTGTACTCACTATGCAAAGTGAGTACAACGATCTGCCCCGCTGAGCTGTTGTGTTCTGAACATTGGCTAAGAGCGCCGATCGGGAGTCGGCCGGCTACTGGTTTTCCAGCATGCTTGTCCGACAGAAGCTGTCTGCTGCTGTAAACATGTATCCACCTGTATCTGCACATCCAGTGGTTACCTGCAGGTAGGGATACATTTTTGCCCTTGGATAAAATCTCTCTGCATCCAGGGTCAGAAATTTGTCCCAACAGCAGGTAACCACTGTGACCCACGGTTTGTTAGTGTGTCGCTCAGGCTCAATGTATGTGGGGAGTAATGTAGATGATACCGAATGTGCTGCCGGAGTGTCGGCAGGGCTGCTGATAGGGCAGTACAACCAGCCCTGTTGTACTGGGCCCGGCCCCATCAGCTCAGCAAAGGTGCCCGGGAAGCTTTATGGTAAATTTCTGATGGAATAAATTATGTTTTACTAAACACCTTCCCCCCGCTCCTACTTGCTTTCCAGGGTGTACTTACATAATCCTGGGCCCCATTAGGGCAACAGAGAGTCCCAGGAAGTAAAATCACTGAAGGGACTTTATTTCCATTTTTGGGGGACGTAGGCAGATAAAGCAGTGCCGAATAATGCGCTGCACATGTTCTAGTTCCGGCAGCGGCTGCCCTCTGCTTGTACCATCCTTGGCGGAGTGATTCATGTGTACAACGCTCCCTCAGTAAGTGCTGTGGCTGAGTGAGAGACTTATGTGAGACGGAGGCAAGTGGCTGAGAGGATGCAGGAAACCTAATCTGGCAGCGGTGCACAGCTACAGTCACACTAACTACCATGGAATGAAGGTACAGCCCCCGACTCCCCACTGTGTTTGTGATTATTGTCATTATGATGATCACAGCATTTTAGATCCTGTATTGCTCTTCCGCAGTGTCACATGGCTATTGGGTCTGAGTGTGTACAGACTGTAAAACAGTACAGTTATAACAAAGTCAGCACCCAATAGCCATGTGACACTGTGGAAGAGCAATAGAGGATCTAAAGTGCTGTGATCATCATAATGACGATAATCATAAGCATGAAATGCTACTTTACACTTGCTGAGCTGCATTTTTTAACCATCCCCCAACCACTCCTCCTTAACCTCCCTGGCGGTATGATTATTTCTGATTTTAGGTGCTGAAAGCGGCACAATTATTTTGCATGGAAATTTGGCGTTTTATATTGTAGGCCTGCAATTCTTAGGAATAACTCACTTAAATCTGTTCAAACCAGAGTCTTGTAGACATCCCAGGTATGATCAAGTTTATAATATAATAAATAACTATAAATAATTATAACAAATAATAATAAACATTATTCAATAATGTAGTCAAATCAAAAACACAGAAATTTGCTCAGTTGGAGATGGAGAGTTCACAAGTCCTCCCCTGTCTGCTGTGTGTTGTGTGCAGATAATGCAAACGGAACAGACCTGGATGTCAGAACACTGACATCTGTTTCATTTAGCTCAAATTCAGCAGAGAATCCCCTCACTGATCCCTTGCTGAGTGGAGCAGAACTGTTTGAAAGAGCCCTCATGCTGGAAAGGTAGGGGTGGGGTAAGTAAATATGCTGCAACTACAATGCTTTTTGCAAAGCAACAACTGTCCCCACACTGTAACCACCCACCATGTTCCCTGCTGAACGCGATTTTTAAGTGGTTAAAACAGGTGGTGAGGAGGTGATACAATGCCTATTCACCACCAGCCAAATGCTGTCTAAAGAGCAATCCACATGCAGATGACTCTTCAGAGACCAATGCTAGTGTGAATTAGCTCATACAGATTTTAAATCATTATTGGAGTGCATGCTTCTGCTGATTTAAAGACATGAGGCTGGGTTTACACTTTACTACACGACAGTAGTGCGACTTTCATCCTACTTTGCTCTGCAACATCAGTCCTACGTTGGTCCTACATTGGTCCTACATTGGTCCTACATTGGTCCTACATCCATCCGACTTTCATGAACAGGATACTACTTTGATCCGACTTTTCAGATAGTATGACTTGTCCTTTGACCAAACAAAACTAACACACAATGGGAGGGGCTACAGCAGGGGGCAGCAAATAACACAATGTCGGATGCCAAAGTAGGATGGTTAGGACAAGGATCCGACTTTGATCCTACTTCAATGATAGTTAATGGGCTGAAGTAGGATCAAAGTCGGACCAAAGTATTACAGGGAGTATTTTCAAAGTCAGAACCGACTTGTGTCGGACCAGTTAAGACGGCCCCAATAGGGAAACATTGATTTTCACACGTCATGCGACATAAGCTCCCAATGTCGGAGTGTTTGTCGTACCAGTGTGAACCCGGCCTCATAGATGTGCCTTAGGCTTAAGGAAAATGTAATCCTTAAAGTCAGCTGCAGCACTCACTAGCAGGAATGGGCTCAGTCTGGACAGAGATGAATATCCCTTGAAATATAATTTTTTCAAGGCAGGGTCAAGGGTGGGGTTGGGGGGCCCCATCAGCTGTACAGGGCCCCATGATTTCTAACAGCGGCCCTGAGTGCCGGCAAGGGATGGAGCTCATTCCAGCTCCTGTAGTCACTGAAGGGAAGAGAGAAAAAAACATCCCTGGTGCCGCACATCCACAAAGTCCTATGGTAATGATGGGTATAGTAGTGATGGGAGAGACCTCAGCCCGGGTTTCCGCCAGGCCACACCCCAATGTGTTTTGCTTTGTCACCCAGAGCTTAAACACGGGGAGCACTGGATGTACAGATACATGTTAACAGCAGTAGCTCTTTTAAGCCTATTAAATTGGAACATCTGGGATCCTGCCTGTATGGTATATTTGCCATTCCATGGACATTTAGAACATATGAATGAGATCTAAAGCCTGGTTAACACAGTGAGTTTTTTTCAGTTCAACCCAGCGGGCTGAATGAAAAAAAAACTAGGGAGCTTAGGAGGAGCTATCGCAGCACAACTACATGCATTGCATTCTATTCAGTTGATTGGGGATCATTTTTGCTGCGCTGCATTGCAAAGCCTCATAGCCCCACTCTGCTGTCACATGTTTTTACCGTACCTCCTCCAACATAAAAGTGTAAATGATGCCTTTAAATTTGAAAGAACTGAACCCCCCCAGGAAAAAAAATTATCTAGGCCCCTGACGAGCAAACAGATACACTGACAAGTCTGCAGGGGTCCTGCATGGTACCCGCGATCTGCTAATTGTGGGTGGAATGCTTTTCAGGCTACTAGTAAAAAAAAATGTAAATTTTTTTCCTTCCGAAAAGATGTGCATGTATTGTTTTTTTTTTTTAAATGTGAACTTATCTTTTACTCACCCCCCACCTCCAGCCAGTTCATATGCCATCAATGCTGGGGGTTATTATTACGTAAGCTGGCACCATTTCTGGGGAAGATTGTTGCAGAAACTAGCACTGATGCTGGGGATTATTATTGCTGTTACTAACACCAATGCTTTGGGTTGGTATTGTGTAAATTGGCACAGTTGCTGGGGGTTATTATTTCTGCTGCTGACACCAACGATGTGGGTTGTTATTGCGTAAACTGGCACTGATGTTTTCGGTTATTATGGAAACTGGTATTTATGCTGTGGGTTAAACAGGCACTGATACTGGGGATTATTATTGTGTAAACTGGCACTTATGCTGATGGTTATTAAGAAATATTTTCAATACGTTTCTGTTATGACACTTTAAAGTGGAGTTCCATCCAAATGTGGAACTTTCGCTTTAAGGTGTCCTAACCCTCTGACATGCCACATTTGGCATGTCCTTTTTTTTGGGGGAGGAGCGGGTACCTAGTTTTGACAGGTAAAAAGACCCCACTTCCGCGCGTGCCACCTAGGTGGCCCCTCCCTCCCTGCAATCTCTTGGGACACATCACAGGTCCCAGAAGATTGCCCGGTCATTCAGGACATGCAGCACAACTCGCGCATGTGCAGTGCGCACCTGGCTGTGAAGCCGCAAGCTGTCACAGCCAGGTGCCCAGAATAGTGATGCCTGCACCACAGAGAGGCGGGGGGAGACAGGACAGGCGCTTCGCTGGACAGGAGCTTCGCTGGACCATGGGACAGGTTAGCGTGTGTTTATAAAAAGTCAACAGCTATACTTTTTGTAGCTGCTGACTTTTAAAAAACACTGAAATGGCTGGAACTCCGGTTTAATGGTAAGTAAAATATTACATTTTTTTTTTAAAAAACATTGCGTTTTCATTTTATTTATTTCCATAAAAAGGCCCACCAAAATCCTCGGGACCAGACCTATGATGTTCTTAATCCAGCCCTGAGTAGCTGTGGACAAGGAGGCAGCTGCGGTGGACTGCTCACTAGTGTCAGCTTGGGTCATAGAGGATGAGGAAGATAAGGATGGTTTAGTAAACCAGTCCACCACCTCCTCTGCATGCTGTGGCTGGATAGTACGGGCAACATCACTAAACAGAGACGAATGTGCCCTGCCCGAGGACTGACCACGTCCACATTTGCCTGTGGACAGAGACGTTGCTGGCCCCCTCATAGGGGCATGGGAACATCTGCCTCTCATTGTTGGCCTCCCAGACATGATGGGGGGCTTATTACCCACATTTAATAGCAACTGGGAAATGTGTGATTGGATGCACTTTATTGAATGAAAAGTGGTGTTTGGTGCACTTTAAATTGAGGACTGACGCTGACAGAAATGTAAAAAACTATAAATTAAACAGGGGGAACACCAGCATCGCAGTCAGAAAAAAGGGGGCAGGCAGGAAACAAAAAAAAAAAGACAGAAAAAACATGCAGCAACCAAAAAAAAAAAAAAAAAAGGGGTATACAGCACTGTATACAGCACTAAATGTTATGTAATGTTGTGTTAAACACTGCACTACACTAACACACTAGTCTGACACTACACTATACTCACACACTATACTAACACTAAACTAACCCTCTACACTCAGAGTCACAATAGGTGAACACACTAACTCGCTAGTAGCAAAGTAATCCCTGCTCTATCTATCTCCAACAACACAGCAAAAGGTTCCTATGGGAAGGAACCTTTTATAGTGTGGGCTGGAGCTATGAGCACTAAGCAGTGATTGGAGAAAGTCATTATCACTTTGTCCAATCAGGGCTCTGACAGTGCACTGTGCCCTAATTGGCAAAGCCTTGCGCCTGACCAGCACCAGGTGCAAGGCTTTATCCAATTAGGGCCCTAGAATGCACTGTGAAGTGCGCAGTGCATTGTGGAGTGCTTGGTGGGCAAACATCCCGCCAAGCGTCCCGCAAATTCAGGTATTCGCTAAACTGGCAAACAGGCGATGTTCGGGCTGAACTTTTCCTTGGCTCGAAGCATTCGTCCAACACCTCTTGTGGACTATTTTTTATAACTTTTCTACAGACTAAATAATATCCACTGATTTGGGTAATTTTCACCAAAGAAATGTAGCAGTATAAATTGTGGCCTACATTTAGGAAGAAAGATTATTTATTTGCAAAATATTATAACAAAAACAAAGAAAAACATTTTTTTGTTTTATTTTACAAAAAAAAAAAATTGTGTTGCATGACCTTGCAATTGTTATTCAAAGTCTGACAGTGCTGAAAGCTGTACATATTCCAGGTACATATTCGTAGCGTAATTGATGGACCATGAGACAATACTTGATAATCGTAATCTGATTTCAATTAAAATCACATAATTCTTTAAAGAGACTTGTTTCTTTTCTCTCCCCCCTTTCTTTTAGATTTTATTCCACATCTCTCCCATTCTCTTACTGCCCCCATCTTCTTCAGTTCTCCCAATTTGCTATTCTCCCATAGGGGGGTATATTTGTTGAATCCACTATACTTTAATATAGCCTTCGATGTATCCCACACTCTCATCATTAGACTCAACATAGGAAGTCCTGATGGAAAGGATCCTGCCTCTAGCGTCTAGAGCTTCCACTATTGAGTCATGTGGGGTATTTTGTAGAAGCTTTTTTCTCCCTGCCTCTCCCCCTTCTAGGTTACACCCCCTCATGTGCTGGAGTTGTGACGCAAGAAAATAACTAAAGGGGTGTAGGAGCGCTACTCCTCTATCCTGTTTTTGTAACTGCAGAGTACTCAATCGTATTCTTGCCGACCCGCCCTTCCAGGTCAACTCCATGAACACCGTGTCTATTTTTTGAAACCACTTTTTATACAGCCAAATTGGGGAGTTATGTAATACATAGAGGAGCTGCGGCATCCAAATCATCTTAACCACTTTGCGCCCGTGCTATAGCCAAAAGACGGCTACAGCGTGGACGCTAACTGCTGAAAGGGCGTCCCTGGATGTCCTCCTGTTTACTCTATCCCAGCGGGCACGCATTGGGCAATGTCCTTTGGACATGGCCAATCACAGATCGCTGTAAACGGCCAATCACAGCGGCTGTTTACAGCGCAATCGTAGCTGCCAATGAGAGATGATCTCAAATGTAAACATATGAGATCATCTCTCATTGCCGGCTCTCCCTCCTCACACAGAGACAGTGTGTGAGGAGGGATAGCGACCTGTGCTTTTTTCAGTGAGTGTAAAACATATATACACAGTGTTACAGTGCCCACAGTACCCATCAGTGCCATCTGCCAGCCCCATCTGCCAGAGCCATCTGCCAGAGCAATCTGCCAGTGCCATCTGCCAGTGCCAGTGCCATCTGCCTGAGCCAGTGCCATCTGCCAGCCCCATCTGCCAGAGCCAGTGCCATCTGCCAGTGACATCTGCCAGTGTCACGTGTCATCAGTGCCACGTATCAGTGCCATCTGTCACCAGTGCCATCTGCCAGTGTCACGTGTCAGTGCCACGTATCAGTGCCATCTGTCAGTGCCACCTGCCGTCAGTGTCACCTGTCAGTGTCACCTGCCACATCAGTGTCACCTGTCAGTGTCACCTGCCACATCAGTGTCACCTGTCATTAATGCCACCTGTTAGTGTCACCTGTCAGTGTCACCTGCCACATCAGTGTCATCTGTCAGTGTCACCTGCCACATCAGTGTCACCTGTCAGTGTCATCTGCCACATCAGTGTCACCTGTCAGTGTCACCTGCCATATCAGTGTCACCTGTCATCAGTGCCACCTGTTAGTGTCACCTGTCAGTGTCACCTGCCACATCAGTGTCACTTGTCAGTGTCACCTGCCACATCAGTGTCACCTGTCAGTGTCATCTGCCACATCAGTGTCACATATCAGTGCCATTTGTGATCACTAAGAATGTCACAAAGATTATTTTCAGCCGAGGAGGCATACGATATTCTTGCAGCCGACGAGAGCAACGGGGAGCTCTCTGCTTCGGATTCCTCCTCATATTCAGATTCGAAATCTGACGTGGACTACGAGCCTGTTCTAAGCAGTGGTACAATGACAGCCTCAGAGGAGGAAGATGAGAGTCCGCCCGTCAGACGAAGGCGTACTGGTGAGGAGGCAGTGCCATCCACCAGCACCGCAGCGCCATCCACCAGCACCGCAGTGGCATCCACCAGCACCGCAGTACCTCGGCAAAGGCCAAGTACCAGTGGGTTGTCACCTCAGCCCCAAAGGGTTAGGTCCCATGCTAGCCTTCCCTATTCCCTTCAGAACCCCTTGTGGCTTCCTTCTAATTCAGAAGAAGCTAACGTTCCCCCTTTCACTGCCCACCCAGGAATCCAGGTGGACACAGAAAACTTTTTCCATTAAATTTTTACTGAGGACATGCTTGCATCGATTGTGGCCCAGTGCAACCTGTATGCACCCAATGTCGTCTTATGTCCGTCCCTATGAGTGGAGAGCCCTAACAGTGGAGGAGTTTAAAAAAATTTTGGGCCTCACATTCTGTATGGGACCAAACATATTGGTCATCCCACCCCATCTACCACATGCCCATCTTTTCCTCAGTAATGCCCAGGACCAGATATCTCATGATTATGAGATTCCTACACTATAACGACAATACCCAGTGCCCTCCCTAAAATGACACAAATTTTGATAAGCTTTATAAAATTCAGCCACTAATAAATTCTTTTTCTGACAAAAAGTTGTTTACCCCAGACCAACACATGTGTGGATGAGTCCCTTATCAAATTTTCTGGCAGGCTGGGCTTTAAACAATTTATTCCCACCAAAAGGACCCGCTATGGGGTGAAGATGTATAAATTGTGTGACCGAGCCACAGGGTATACATATTCCTTCATGGTAAACGAAGGGAACACCCAGCTACATCCCCCTAGTTGCCCAGAATACATTGGATCGAGTGGGAAAATCGCTTGGGAACTCATAAACCCACTCCTGGAGAAAGGCTACCATCTCTATGTGGACAACTTTTATACAAGTTTGCCCCTGTTCCGCAACCTTCACAGAAAGAACACTCCAGCATGCAACACCGTAAGGATGAACCGGAAGGGCTTTCCTCAAAGCCTCGTCAACAAGAAGTTAAAAAGAGGTGAAGCGGCGAGTTTACGGAATGAGGAAATTCTGGCCAGGGCCGGATTAACATAGGGGCTATTGGAGAATAAATAAAAAAAAATTTAAAAAAAAGATCGACTTCGAGGGTTGTAGCTCAGCGCTCAGGAGTTACAGAGACCCCACATTTCGGGGGTATGTAGCTAAAGACATACTCCAGCACTGGCTAAATATGGGGCTGCTAGCATCTATGGTTCCCGAGATACAGGGCTGCTTGCACAGTCGGTAAGAAGCTACATACAGAGTGGCCAGTTTAAATAAAAGCTGGCACACTGCAGCAGACTGAGAGGATGAACTCACAGTGCTTATAATAATTATTTGCATATTACTTATGATAATTAACCCCTTGCCACCCAGGCCAATTCTGACACTTCTCTCCTACATGTAAAAATCATCATTTTTTTTTTTGATAGAAAATTACTCAGAACCCTCAAGCATTATATATATTGTTTTAGCAGACACCCTATGGAATAAAATGGTGGTCTTTGCAACTTTTTATGTTACACGATATTTGCGCAGCAATTTTTCAAACATTTTTTGAAAGAAACTGTTTCATCCATTAAAAAAAAACACTAAAGTTAGAACGATTTTTTTTGTGTACTAAGCGATGCTTTAATTTTTTTTACAGGTTACATGTTTAGAGTTACAGAGGAGGTCTGCTAGAATTATTGTTCTCACTCTAACGATCGTGGCATATGTAACCTGTGTGTATCTGGCTCTGATACTAACCAGTGCCTACCCAGCCACTGACTAGTATCTCTCCCCAGCCTGTCCCCCACACACCCTCTCACCTGCTGACCTGTGGATGGGGGAATCACTCCTGCAGTGTTATTGTGTTCTGCCAGTGAATACAATGATCAGTGTTGCTAACTATAGCTGGCAGCACTGATTGTTTTGGGGAAAAAATAGGTTGACTTGTGTAAAACCAGGTAGCCCATACATAGATCGACTATGGCTGGTCTCTGCTTAATTGGTGTAATTTCAATCCATGTATGCCCCGCTTAACCACTACGCAGTCCCTAAACATCCTTCCACAAACCTTTACATTTTTCCAACCTCCTCTCCTATACATAGTGCCCACTGTCATACTCTCCACACTTCTCTCCTGTACATACTGCTCACTGTCATACCCTCCACACTTCTCTCCTATACATAGCACCCGCTGTCATATCCTACACACTCCTCTCCTGTACATAGTGCTCGCTGTAATACACTTCTTTCCTGTACATAGTGCCCACTGTCGTACCCTCCACACTCCTCTCCTGTACATACTGCTCACTGTCATACCCTCCACACTCCTCTGCTGTGCATATTGCCCACTGTCATACTCTTCACACTCCTCTCCTGTACATAGTGCCTTCTGTCATACCCTCCGCTCTCTTCTCATGTATATAGTGCCCACTGTTAGACCCTCCACATTCCTCTCCCTCACCTGCACATACTTCCCACTTTTATACCATCCATTCTCCTCCTCCATGCCTCTTACCCACAAAAACAGTTCTTTAAAATTATACTGAATATCCTCAATGTTACCAGCTCTATAATGGGCACACTTTTGTTAGTTCAACTAAAATAAATCTCAGTCCTCATATTTGCTCTGCCCTATTATTAGTACTTATTTAATTTTGTAATTACTATTGTGATGTATAGATTAACATAGGGGATGTCAGCTACTCTAAATATAGCACTTGTAAAAAAGTGTCCCTGAAAATATTTTTAAAATGTTGGCAACTATGCAGGTCAGTAGGGGGGCCCATGAGAGACTCCAATGATATTAAAGCGGTAGTAAACTTTTCTAACATTACTATTTTTTAGAGGCTCTGAGGTAGGTTATGCCATAATGTACAAGTATGCACAGCATATTAGCACATTAGGGTACACTTAAATTGTCAGACTGAGCCCTCCAGTGCTGTGCTGTGATCAATCTGGCCTGGGCGCTTCCATCTTCACCCGGTCTTCCTTCTGGGTTCTGTGCCGTTGGTCACTTGCTTTGGCTGGGCTGAGTTGATGTTATTCCCACGCATGCCCGTGTGCATCCTCTTTCTCTCATCCCCCCTTTCTCTCTCATCCTCTTTCCCCTACCCCTAACACCTCTTTCATCCCCTTTCTCTCTCTCTCTCTCTCTCATCCTCTCTCTCTTTAATTTAATTTGTTATAACAAAAAATTGTTTGCATTTTTATTTATTGTTTATAAAAGGCCCCACCAAAATCCTCAGCACCAGGCCCATGATGTTCTTAATCTGGCCCTGATTCTGGCTGTGACGTGGAGGGACAGAAGGGATGTGTACATGCTTTCTTCGATCCACAACAATACATTCGTTGAGATCACCAGGAGGAATGGCCCAATCTAAAAGCCAACATGTATCCATGAATACAACATGTTCATGGGGGGTGTCAACTTCAACGACCAGATGCTCAAACCCCACCTTTCCACAAGAAGAACATACCAGTGGTATAAAAAAGTTATTTCTTTAATTTGGCCATATTCAACACCTATGTAATCTATCGCAACTCCACTGAAAGACCCAAAACCTTCCTTGGCTACCAGGAGGAAATCACCACTGCCCTTATATACCCGAACGGCCCACCAGAAAACATTCAATCCGATGTGATTAGCAGACTCTCTGAACGCCACTTTCCCGATAAAATCCCTCCCAGACCAACAGGCCAAAAACGTCAGAAAAAATGCCGGGTGTGCACCAAACGAGGATTGAGAAGAGACACCGCTTATCATTGTGCCCAATGTCCTTCCCAACCAGGCCTCTGCATAGTTTACTGTTTCCGCCATTACCATACTTCACTGAATTATTAGTGAAGTATGGTAAACATAACCCTCACTTCCTGACATTTACCTTCACACCCCTTATGCCTCTGCTTGCTCTGTAACTGACCCTGGACTGTTTGACCATGCCTCTTGCCTGCGTCTTGGACTGGTCTTGTACCCTGCCAGTGGACTAGTGGGATTCATAACACAGGGGTCTCACATATGTGAGGGGCTCCAGAATTGTTTTTCTGGATGAAGAAAACAATTTCATTTGTTTTCTCAATACTAGATTAGGGTCTGGAGACTCGGAGGCTTCAAAGAGATTTGGGTAGGAGAAGCCTCTACCCCTGTCCCCATTCTGTCCTGAACGAGGCCCTACTTCTGCCTGCTGCCTGTAGGACCTATGCCATCATGCTTCTGCCTGTCGCATGAACTGACCACACCACATGGATGGACCATGTTCCTGCCTACTACCAGGACCAATATTTTGGCACTGCTGACAATCTCTGCCTGCACTGACCCTGGACTGTATATAAACAGTATCCCTGCCTGCTGCCTGTATTGACTATGGACAGTATTCCTGCCTGTTGCCTGGAAAATTGTGTTCGCTTTTGCTGACCAAGTCCCTGCCTGCTGCCTGGACCAGTGCTATCCTCCTGTGGACAACTGCGCTACTAAAACCACAGGTAATCTTTTGTTTACTCTTTGCTCAGCAGAATGTATTTTGGGGTGTAATTCTTGGTATGTGCATGCTATGTGTCCCTGGAACACCTGATGGTGTTCTTTGCATGTTGGGCCTCTGTATGTGGCCAGGCTGTGTAAAAGTCTCACACAATTGGTATTACCATACTCAGGAGGAGTAGCAGAATGTATTTGGGGTGTCATTTTTGCTATGTACGTGCTATGTGTTTGAAATATCTTATAAATGGACATTTTGTGAAAAAAAAAAATCTTAATTTTGCAAAGAATTGTGGGAAAAAATTACATCAAAAACCTCACCATGCACCTTACTAAATAGCTTGTAATGTCTTCTTTCAAAAAAGGGGTCATTTGGGGGGTGTTTGTACTTTCCTGGCTTGTTCGGGTCACAAGAAATGAGATACTGGCCACCAGTACATCAGGTGTGCTAAATTTTTTATGATTCGCACCACAGCTTGTAGACTCTATAACATTCACATAGACCAAATAATATCCACTAATTTGGGTTATTTTTACCAAAGATATGTAGCAGTATAAATTGTGGCCAAAATTTATATAGAGAAATATTAATAATTTGCTAAATTTTATCACATAAGAAAAATTTGTTTTTTTTCAAAATTTTCCGTCTTTCTTCATTTATAGCGCAAAAAATAGAAAAACCCAGAGGTGATCAAATACCACCAAAAGAAAGCTCTATTTGTATGAAAAAAAGGACAAACAATTAATTTGGGTGCAGTATTACATGACTGAGTAATTGTCATTCAAAGTGTGAGAGCACCGAAAGCTCAAAATTGGTCTGGGCAGGAGGGGGGTTTAAGTGCCCAGTAGGGCTTCATTAATTGGGTAAAAATGCTTTACAGGGCACCAGAAGCTAGAGTAAAGGTTAACAATGAAAAGTCCGATAAATTTGGACTAGGGAGGGGGACGACACAGATAATGGCAGGAGTTTCCACACTTTTATCTTCCTCCTAAATTTAGCCTGTTACTGGCTAAATTTAGGAGGAAGATAAAAGTGTGGAAACTCCTGCCATTATCTGTGTCGTCCCCCTCCCTAGTCCAAATTTATCGGACTTTTCATTGTTAACCTTTACTCTAGCTTCTGGTGCCCTGTAAAGCATTTTTACCCAATTAATGAAGCCCTACTGCTGCATACTGTTCAGGATCTCTAGATATATTTATGCCCAAATATTCAAATTTGTTTACTATTTGGATCTGGGCCACCTCCTCAGGCAAGGGGCCTCCCAGAGGGTCTACTGGCAGAAGACTAGATTTTTCCCAATTTATCTTAAGTCCGGAGATTTGGCCAAATTTATTAATACTGTCGATAGCTTTCCGAAGGGAATCCTGCATGTCACCAATAAATAATAAGAGGTCATCCGCATATAATGCGATTTTTTTCTTCCGAATCACTTATTCTAAAACCCTTCACCTGAGCCGAGGACCGCAGGGCAGTAGTCAGAGGTTCAATTGCAATGGCAAAGAGGAGGGGTGACAAGGGTCACCCTTTTCTCGGCCCCCTCCCTAGTCCAAATTTATCAGACTTTTCATTGTTCACCTTTACTCTAGCTTCTGGTGCCCTGTAAAGCATTTTTACCCAATTACTAAAGCCCGGTCCAAACTGGGCCGCCTCCATGGCTCTCCAGAGATACTGCCACACAAGACTGTCAAAGGCCTTGGCGGCGTCCAAAGACAGAATGTCCCTCTCTCCACCCTCGTCCGTAGGGACCTGGAGATTCAAATATACCCACCTTATATTTGTGATGGTAGTTCTTCCGGGTATAAAACCCGATTGATCAGGGAGGATAAGTTTCAGTATAACCTTGTTCATCCTAGCCGCCAAGACCTTTGGAAGCCTGGCAAGTCTAGTAATAGCTTAGCAAGTCATTTTCAAACTTACAGCTCCATTGCTTGCTATCAGGGTAGAAATATTTCTATAGATAGATAGATATACAGTTAGATTGCTTGCTATCAGGGTAGAAATATTTCTATAGATAGATAGATAGATATACAGTTAGATTGCTTGCTATCAGGGTAGAAATGTTTCTATAGATAGATAGATAGATGGATTTCTATAGACAGATAGATAGATAGAAAGATAGATAGATAGATAGATAGATAGATAGATAGATAGATAGATAGATAGATAGATAGATAGATAGATTTCTATAGATAGATAGATAGATAGATATTTTTCTATAGATCGATAGATAGACAGATAGATGGATAGATTTCTATGGATAGATAGATAGATAGATAGATAGATAGATAGATAGATAGATAGATAGATAGATAGATTTCTATAGCTAGATAGATAGCGATAGATAGATAGATAGATAGATAGATAGATAGATAGATAGATAGATAGATAGATAGATAGATAGATAGATAGATAGAGTAGCAAAAGACAGACAGATAGATAGATAGATAGATAGATAGATAGATAGATAGATAGATAGATAGATAGATAGATTTCTATAGCTAGATAGATAGATAGATATAGATAGATAGATAGATAGATAGATAGATAGATAGATAGATAGATAGATAGATAGATAGATAGATCAATAGATAGATATATAGATGGATTTCTATAAATAGATAGATATATTTCAATAGATAGATATATATAGATAGATAGACAGACAGACAGATAGATAGATAGATAGATAGATAGATAGATAGATAGATAGATAGATAGATAGATAGATAGATTTCTATAGCTAGATAGATAGATAGATAGATAGATAGATAGATTTCTATAGCTAGATAGATAGATAGATAGATAGATAGATAGATAGATTTCTATAGCTAGATAGATAGATAGATAGATAGATAGATAGATAGATTTCTGTAGATAGATGGATAGGTAGCAAAAGACAGATAGATAGATAGATAGATATATTTCTATAGATAGATAGAGAAATAGATAGATAGATTTTTATAGCTAGATTTCGATATATATATATATATATATAGATAAATAGATTTTGATAGACAGATAGATTTCTATAGATAGATAAATGGATTTCTATGGATAGATAGATTGCTAAGATAGGTAGATAGATAGATATATTTCTATAGATAGATAGATTTCGATAGATAGATAGATAGATTTTGATAGATAGATAGATTTCTATAGATAGATGGATTTTTATAGATAGATAGATTTTTATAGATGGATAGCTTGCTAAGATAGTTATATAGATAGATTGATTTCTATAGATCAATAGATAGATATATAGATCGATTTCTATAAATAGATAGATATATTTCAATAGATAGATATATAGATAGATAGATAGATAGACAGACAGATAGGTAGATAGATAGATAGATAGATAGATAAATAGATAGATAGATATTTTTTAGATAGATAGATAGATATATTTCTATAGATAGATAGATACATGGATTTATATGGATAGATAGATTGCTAAGATAGGTAGAGAGATAGATATATTTATATAGATAGATAGATTTAGATAGATAGATATATAGATAGATAGATAGATTTTGATAGATAGATAGATTTCTATAGATAGATGGATTTTTATAGATAGATTTTTATAGATGGATAGCTTGCTAAGATAGTTATATAGATAGATCGATTTCTATAGATAGATAGATCAATAGATAGATATATAGATCGATTTCTGTAAATAGATAGATATATTTCAATAAATAGATATATAGATAGATAGATAGACAGACAGATAGGTAGATAGATAGATAGATAGATATTTTTTAAATAGATAGATAGATATATTTCTATAGATAGATAGATAGATGGATTTCTATAGATAGATAGATAGCTAAGATAGGTGGATAGATAGATAGATAGATAGATGGATTTATAGATACCTTTAGATAGATGGATAGATATATTTCTATAGATAGATAGAAAGATATACATATATTTTTTTTATAGTTAGATAGCTAAGATAGGTAGATAGATAGATGGATTTCTATAGATAGGTAAATAGATGGATAGATAGATTTCTATAGATAGATAGATAGATTTTTATAGATAGATAGATACATAGATAGATTTCTAAAGATAGATAGATAGATTTTTATAGATAGATAAATGGATAGATAGATTTCTATAGAGAGATAGATAGAGATAGATAGATAGATAGATAGATAGATAGATAGATTTCTATAGATAGATAGATAGATTTCTTTAGATATATCGATTTCAATAGATAGATAGATTTCTAAAGATAGATAGATAGATTTTTATAGATAGATAAATGGATAGATATATTTCTATAGAGAGAAAGATAGATAGATAGATAGATAGATAGATAGATAGATAGATAGATAGATAGATAGATAGATAGATCGATTTCTATAGATAGATAGATAGATTTCTTTAGATATATCGATTTTGATAGATAGATAGATTTCTAAAGTTAGATAGATAGATTTTTATAGATAGATAAATGGATAGATATATTTCTATAGAGAGATAGATAGATAGATAGATAGATAGATAGATAGATAGATAGATAGATTTCTATAGATAGATAGATTTCTATAGATAGATAGATAGATTTCTATAGATAGATAGATAGATACACACACTAATGGAATAGACTGTGCACACTTATGCCTAACATCCACTGAAAAGTTGCAGAAGTTGATAAGAGAGGGTCCCAGGAATCCTAGGCTCCTGTAACATTGCTTAGCCATATCTTTCCTGTTACTGACGTGGCAGCATCTCCAGGGGATATAGATGTATTTCCAATCTACATGGCTGAATGTCCCTCTAAGAATGATGATCTTCTTACTATGAGCTACAAGTTCCAACAGCCACCTCCAGCCTGGAGCAGGTGGAAGGCAACGCTAGCCCTTGGCAAAGAGCTTAAATTTAGACACTGACATTTTCTTAATTCTTTCTGCGGCTTGCTAGCCCTTGTCTTGCGCTTGATCGCTCCTGCCCCGGGGCAGCTCTCCTCGCTGATTGCAGAGTATGATTGCAGCTTAGGGAATTTTGATGATTCGTGTTAAACTTCAGGCTGGGCCAATGGGAAGCAGAGTTGGTGCGTCTCCCCTGGACACCCCATTGACATATATAAGTGGTGGGAACCTCTGCTGAGACTTTGCTCTGGACGGTGTCAGTCTCGGATACATCAAGCTCTCAGGATGACAGTGGAAAAGCAAGTGAAAATCAGCAGCTCGGCTGTGCGCTATGGGGCTTCTTATGGTGGCAACCGAGTCTTCAGCGCAGGAAGGAGCTTTAGGTCAGGAGGTGGAGGTGGCTTTGGAGGGGGCTTTGGCGGTGGATTTGGAGGTGGATATGGAGGTGGATTTGGAGGTGGCATTGGCATCTCCAGGGCGGCTGGGTTAGGTCTTGGAGCTGGCTTTGGTGGTGGGATCAGAGCAGGTTATTCTGGAGGGTCGAGATTTGGTTTTGGAGGTGGGGCTGGCTTAGGGGCAGCAGGCGCCGGAGGAGGAATTGGTGGGGCAGGAGGAAGGTTTGGAGGAGCCGCTGGGTTGCTCAGGAGCCGCATAGGCGGGAGAGGTTTCAAGATTGGTAGCTATGGTGGTGGTACCTCTGGATTCCTACTTGGTGCTGGAAGACCAGGATTTGGAGGTCCCGGAGGGATTGGAGGAATTGGGGGGATTGGGGGGATTGGGGGTCTAGGAGGTGTCCCAGGCATTTCTGAAATGCCATCCATTGACCCATCTCTGCCCTCTATGGACACTGTCCAAGTCACCCGCCAGAGGGAGAAGGAAGAACTCCAGGGCCTGAACAACAAGTTTGCCCAGTTCATTGACAAGGTACTGTATTGACTTGGATCTCACTTATAATGCTGGATTTAAAAAAAGACCACTCATTTATGTTTGATTAAGGTGTGACTGCAAGTTTAAAAAGCTCTATTTAATTTGATGTAACACAGGGGATGATTTACTAGAACTGCAGTGTGCAAAATCTGGTACTTAATTAAACAATCCAAAGTTAGAAGCTGATTGGCTACCATGCACAGCTGCACCAGATTCTGAGTGCTCCAGTTTTGGTAAATCCCCCCCAAAGAGCGCTGACCTGCAATGATTTATAGCGAGCAATTACAAATACAGGTCTGATTGGTTGGTATGCTTTACTATTTACAGGGGTGCTCTGAACCATGTTCAATAAGTCTATGGGTTTATTCATTAATGATTAGCTATCAAAAGTCTTATAGCATTAAATTGATAGACCTGTGAATTTGTGTTATGACATACAGTGGATTATTGCTCTTTAAACCATTGCCATTTACTTAATGTTGTATGGGTTTTTGTGTAATTCATTTCAGTACTGCTTGTCCATGTAAAAGTCTACACACTGATTGGGCTATAATTGCATGTTTCATATAACTATTTTATATGGGATATATTTTATGATATACTTATAGGAAATGGACCTATAACTATCTCATGAACATAATATAAAGGAAGGCTTTATTCATAAGCTTTTTATAGGAAGTAGTGATACTACATGACATGAACTTGAAAAGGAAATAAATTAACTTAGGAAATATTGTTTCTTTGTACGCAACCGGTCAAGTCATATCTAAAGTGATGTATTTTGTAACAGTCCAGTAAACTTCTGTTTCCTATTAAAACCCAGATGGAGTTGAAAAAAGTCATTCTCAACCAAGGTTTCATTAAACCCTAAGGTTCCTCCAGGAGTTACTATGGGTTCTATGGGTACTATGGGTTCCCTGAGCCATGGCTGAGTGATCTTCCATTTGATGGTGCCTGGATAGTTTATTTATTTTATTTTATTTAATGCAGGTACTTACTGTATATAGTGTTGTCAATTTACGCAGCACTTTACATATTTATTATACATTCACATCAGTCTCTGCCCTCAAGGAGCTTGTAATCTAAGGCTCCTTCTCCACTTGGCAGTAACTGTTGCAGGACACCAATGCTCTTTTTAGATGTAGGGGTGGCATTCTGACCTCCACTGTGAGGAAGCAAGTTTTCCCATTGACCCCCCCCCCCCCCCCTCCCAAAAGAACTGGTTTTACTAAGGACTACTGTGAACGAAATATAATTTCTAGGAACCCTATGGGGTAAAAAGATTGAGAAAGCCTAGTCTATACAGTAGTGCAGAATACTATGCTTCAATTTGATATTTCTGAGGAAACTGATTTTTCCAGTTGAACAAGATACAACTCTCTCCAATTTGACATGACTGATTTGACAGTCTAGATATGAAGCAAAATCTAACTTTGTGACCAGGATCAAAAAAAGAATAGGACAGGGCAACAGTATTGTTCTTATACAGGCATTAAGAAATAAAAAAAAAAAATGCACTCACAATAGTGGGGTCACACAATGGCTTAAACCAAATTCATGGCCACTGAACCCAAGTACTGTGTGTGTGAAAGATCTGTCTCTGGAAATCCCATACAACCTACTGGATCAGTCCCACCCACCAACCTAAATCACAGCTGACTTATATTATATATATATATATATATATATATATATATATATATATATATATAAAATTCCATTACAAATTCAGCTATACTACATTTTACTATATATGAATAGAAACACAATGAAGAGGGGCTGATTTACAGAAAAGTGGAGCAAAAACACAAGAACAAAAGTGTTGCTGTAGAGTAGTTGTAGCAGAGTATGTATCTATATCAATCAATCAGGTTTCATCACAAGCAGCAAGTAATGTCATAGTTGCTTCCTTTTCCTGTGTTATTTTACATTGTCTGTAATAGTCTGCTTGTCATTTTGTATAGTGCACATAGTTTATTTTATTTCTTTGCAAGAAAGGTCAATTACTATTCCAAAGAAGATGTTACACTTGCTGTAGCCAATACCAAACCAACGTCTAAGTATTTACTATGCTTATTAATGGTGTGGTAAAAAGATGTCAGTAGCCGCTAAAAGTTATTCCGATAGCATCTACACCAATGTAATATTGGATTGATTTCATTAAATTTTGCTGTAGTGTAGAGTATGATTGTTAAACATTGTTAATCCTGATTTCTGTTGTTGGTTCTAAAGTCTCAAGGTTTTTTTTTTACCTTAATGCATTATGCATGAAGGTAAAAAAACTTCTCTGTGCAGCAGCCCCCCTAATAATTAACTGAGCCCCATCTCGCTCCAGTGATGTGCACAAGAGCCCCAGCTCTCCAGAGACTCTCCTTCCCCATTGGCTCTCCCTGCTGTCAATCACAGTCAGTGAGCCAATGAGGAGAGATAAGGGCAGGGGTGAGCCTGCTTGGGTGCCCCCATTGCAAGCTGCTTGCTCTGGGGGCACTTGGCAGGAGGGAGGGGCCAGGAGCGCTGGCAAGGGATCCAAGAAGAGGATGTTTGTTATTTTTATAATTTAAAAAAGCCTTTAATATCACTTTATTATAATAATAAACAACATTAGCAGTCCCTGTTAGATGTCTATGAGGGTGCACATTATAATACCAGAAAAATAAGCTTTTAATTCATATGCCCAGTGAAGTAGAAATGTCTGTACCCAAATTCAGCAGCTTATAATGTCTTAGGGGCATTGGAATACATGTTCCCCTCTTACCGTAAAATGTGTATAATCTTCTATCATGCAAACTTGCCAGCATTTTCAGATCAACCATGGGGACTAGAATGAGTATAAATATAGCACAGTTTACTGGTGATCAATGGGTGTTATCCATTAGAATAATGTGAATCTGCACCCTTGTTCTTTTCAGGTCCGCAGTTTGGAACACCAGAACACCATACTCAAAGCTCAGATCAACATCTACAACAGAAGTGACCCAAGTGCACCAGCCAATCCCGCTGTGGTGGCCACCACTGCTGTAGCTGGCTACAAAGCCCAGATTGAAGTTCTATCTCAAACCAAAACAGCACTTGTGGCAGAAATCGATCACTACAAGCAAGTGATTGCCGACATCCAAGCCAAGTGAGTTTCTTGTGGGTCTGTTGTATTAAATATAATCACAAATATCAATTATGTAAGTACTTGCCTTTGTTACTGAGATATAATCTGAAACTTCAGTACCTTTCTTGATAAACTCTCTTGTTTGGCTTTATTTTTTTCAACTTCTCAAATAGTTATACTATGACATCTGCACAAACAATTTCTCCCTAAACATCGCTTAGTACAACTGTGTGACACCTGGAATGAGTCCCATATAGACTTACCATGTGTTACATGTAAATAAAAACTTCCTTTACCTCCCTTGTGAGCCAAATCTTCCTTCATTTGTGTCTCACATGCTCTTCCTCCCAGACACTGCAGCTCACATCGTCAGCAGAGGCAGTGCTGCCACTCCAAAAAGCAGTGGGCAGGACTAGGTGTGGCAAATTGATGATTGACAAGCTACAGGCTTTGGAATCAGCAGTACAATCAGGAGGAGCCTACATGAGGGTGACAACTTTGCTCTGAATTCAGAAGCAGTGCAGTGGCATTGTCATTCCATCACAGAACTAAGGGAAAACTGTATTGCAGATGCATCTTCCTATACCTGCTGCAACACATATTTTTTTTTTAATGTGAGATCATTTCTACTTGATTGTGTCAGTTGCCTAATTAACTTTTTTGTTATCAGGGGATAAACTGACTGTCAATACAGATAGCTGGTCCACTTTTAAAAGTCTTATAGAATTCCTGGGCTTCTATGTGAAGCTTATTCCACTGTGTTCTGGAAATTTTATAGATGGGCAACTCCTCTCCCCATATTGTTTAGTGGTTCCAAATTAATAATAACTACTGCAGTAGGGAACAGACACAAAAAGATACACTCCGCATCTTTCCAAAATAACTGTTCTGTTTTATTTGACACAATTGAAAGTTTTTATACACATGATTACGTAGGTATCACATTGACATTACAATTGTACTTTTATGGTAACAAGGGGCGTAACATAGGCAGGCTAATTCTAATCAGGACTCAAAGGGATGCAAACATGTAATGAAAACATTATTAGTGCCGTGTGCACAATGAGTGCAGAGTACAATACATAGGCAAAGCATACAAAATATAACATTTTTTACAGAATATACAAACTTCCTTTACAATCTCCTCTATTTTGATCAATAACCATACTTGCTATCACCTTTAACATGGAACCTCCGCAAGCTTAGGTGGAGGTAGTCCCAGCCAAAGAGGCAAACTCCATTGTGGAGAATATAATAACTGAAAGCAGCTTTTTCATAACAAATTACTTTTCATTGTGAAAAACAAATGATTGATAACAAAAATATATATTTATGGCTGTACACTCCAGTGGCCAGAATAGCCTTGTATCTTAATAGTGGACATGCTAACTTATCAGCATAGATAAACAATTCTACATTAAATGGAAGACGTATAAAAGACAATATGACTACAACATGGCTGAACTACTTTTCAAATCACATTAAATATATATATTTATATCCCTTACAATTTAAGCATGTGAACAAATAGTACCCCAGACTGTGATTCCAAGAGGAAAACAAATCAAACACAAAGATTCTTTAATTTCAATTTCATTGAAATCTAATTTTAATAATGCCTTATATTTGAAAAAAAATATTGGAAACCATTCATTGCAGAGTAAGAAGTGGCACATTTTAAGAGAATTTAGAATTTTGCTGCATTTGATCTTTTTGATTGTTTAACTATCTGCCAGTTTACATTACTGCCTTGACATTTTAGTGCAGTGCAATATATTGCAGCAGTTGATTTATGACAACTGTGCTCTATTTAGAATCTAAAGAAGTGTTGTGAGTCATTGTGAAACCAGTCAACGTGTTGATAATAAGGCTTATTTTGTAATAGCCAAAGCTCCTTACTCATCAGTAACCACTAATGTGATCTACCATGTTTGTTTTTAGGTATGATGAGGACAGCTCAGTCACAAAGGGCTTGGAGGTTGAATGGACTACACTCAAAGAGGTCAGTGTTAAAAGGAAAGGGGTATGAGTCCTGCAGAAGGTTATGGGTAAATCTTCAAGGTGTTCATGCTGTAGTCAGCAGAATTTTTGTCACTTTACCAAGTGTCATGTACAGGATGCATTCCAGCTCCTTCCAGGGGGGGTCTTAATATTTACAGCAGTTACATTATTTGTCAGCATAATGTTAATAACTTTTCCAATTCGTTCTTTCAGGATATTGATCACCTGTACCTGACCATCTTTGATCTTCAGACCAAACTCACTGGAATAGAGGACCAAATTACTCTTTCCAAACAAGTCTATGATGCTGTAAGTACAAGTCATCCAACACAATGGGAAAAAGGAAATAAAACGGATCCCCAGACAAAGTAGCCAATTGGTAGATAAAATAATCCAGTGTCTGGATTTATACCACAATGTAAAACCAAAGTCATTTAGCATGTAGTCATCTTTTAATAATTATCTGCAGTATGTAGGCTCAGACCTTTAGAGATTGTGTCTGATTGCCTGAAGAGTGACTTTGTTACCTTGACACTCAGAACTCTTCAGTACAGCATCTCAGAGATGCCAGAATCAGAAAAGTGTGGCCTATGCATATCTAACCACAGAACTGTCGTGCAGAACAAAGCTTATATTTTCAAAGGAAAGATGTCAAATATAGGTATTAAGATTCAAATTATAATTTAATGAAAACATATGTTTGAAGACTTAAGTTCCATTTTTAAACATTATTTCCCTATTATTTTATAACAATAATTAGCACATGTCCACCAATTGTATGTGTGATGAAGGGTACTTTTAGAAGTGCTGATTATCACCCTCTAGGGAACCCCAACTGTTGTACGATCATTGAGAGCCGTACTCAAATCAGGAGCATCCCTAGCACAAAATGGAATGTACATAACCCTCATAATTCTGCTTTCTTCTGTCCCCTATTAATTAAGGCGATTACTCACTTGTCATAATTACCAGGATTCAACTCGCTGTCATTGCCTTTAGAGGACTGCAACATGAGTTAAATGATATATCTTGTTCTTCTGTATACAGAAAGTAAGAGAAGTTCAGACAATCGTTACAAGTGGCTCCAGAGCAGCTGTTTCCATTTCATTCGACAACTATGCTCAAGCTGTGGACTTGACATCAGCCATCTCAGATATGAAGTCACAGTATGAAGTACTCGTCCAGAAGACCAAACAAGAGGCATTTGCAGCAGCTGAGAGCAAGGTGACCTTAGCAGATGCATGTAAAATAATCTCAACAACTGCTGTCAATTTCTAGATCTAATCTGATTTCTTATTGTATTAGTACACACCTCTCGAATCCCCTTGTAATCGACGGTGGGAAGCTTTTTCATTTGCTTTTTTATGAACTGTTTATCAACACGGGACTAGAAACCCAAAGCACTTACCCACAGAAACCAGAGTCCTTGACTCATTTAAAAGATGATACTTGATTGATTTCTGAAGGCGAGTGCGGTTATATCTTAATGACACAAAACATTTTGACTGCTAAAGAGACCCTTTTTTTTTAATCTATTCTGCTCAATTTTAATGTGGATGTAAATCCTTACATATACCCAGTGAAGTGACTGGTCTAAGGTGATACACAGAGATGAAAATAATCCTCCAACATACGTTGTACCTTTCTATCTGCAGTCTTCTCTTCTCTACATCTGTTCAAAGTGCTGAATTTAAAAGCTTTCTGAGAGTTCAGAAAACAGGGGGTGGAGAGCTGAAGTTACACTATGCAGAGATCAGTGAGGAGAACTCTGACAGCTGATTGGAGGGGAGAGACACACCCCCCTCCACACATCACACAGGAACAGAGCTGATGCTGTCAATCAGCTGGAGCTCCTTCCCTTGTCACCATTTTTCTCTTGGTGTCAGCAAAGCTTGTCAGAAGTAGTTCATGCAGATAGCAGAGGAACAAAGCAGCAGAGAGAAATGTCACTTAGTACTCTGGATTGAGGCCTTGTTCACACCTATGCATTTTTTAGTGCGTTTTCAGTTTTTCAGAAACATACCATAGTCCATTTAACATGGTTTCCTATGGGTCATGTTCACATCTGTGCATTTTATGGAAAAGGCCAGGGACCAGTGCTTTTGGTTCCATAGACTTCAATAAATGAAAAACGTGTATTGAAAAACACAAAATGCACCAGGAAAATGCATCAACTGCAACCTGCATAGGTGTGAACTAGGCCTCAGACAAGTACACACTATAGAGGGATATGCTTTGTTCGTATATCATGTCTGAGGATTACAACCACTTTAAGGACCCCGTTAACACCAATTGGGGTGCATTTAATGTACATGTTAATTAAGTTATGTTGTGTTAACACAGCTTAGTAATGCCTAATGCACAAGAACAGACCAAAAATTTGCTAATTTAGCACACCCTACTGCAATGCATGGTAGGGTGTTACTGCAGTTACTGCAGTGCAGTGGTTTAAATGGGACATCTAGTGTAATAAAGGCCAATACTAATATTTTGGATACATCTGGGAATTAATAGATCCATTTTCAGGTTTATTTTTGCATTCTGTGTCCTATTGGAAATTTTTTCTTTCATTCACTGTCCTAGAGACACAACCAAAAGTGGGATAATATCTCTCCAAAGTGATGGGAAATACCCTCTTAGTCAATTGTCACAGGAACAGGTGTCCTCATTGAAAGATTTATATTTTGGCTTTGCCTTCTCTTTATGTGTTGGAGACAATTTTCTCCAGGATAAAAAGAGCAGGTGATTCTTCCCAGCAGGGCACAAACAGCAATTAAAACCTGACAGGGGCTTGAACACTTCCTCTCTCCTTAAACATTTTTTGGCTTTAAAAGGTACTGTGTGCAGTATTTTTAGTCTTGTTGCATTACCATGTTAAGCAGAATCCTTCACTTCTAACCTTGTTTCGTCATTTGCACAGATCTATCTGGCTTCTGGCTCCCTGACACAACCAACTGTACATGCCCTGACATCATTCAAGGAGGAGTACAGGACGTTGAAGCTGCAGGTTGACGCAGTTCAACGTGAAATTGAAAGGGTTAAGAGCCTGGTAAGTATTCATTTATGTGACACATGTTTGAGAATATCAAAATAGTGTATATGTTTTATAAAAAATATTTTTATGTTTTATAACACATGTATTTTACAGACCTATACAGCCTTTCTGCATACCCACAATATGTAGAGATGTTTTACATTCACTTTTTTGCAGTTTCTTTATGTGGGGCAGATCCAGTGACTTTACTTTTTATTCCTTATGTTTTTGAATGCAAAAAAAAAAAAAACTCATGAAAGTTGCCACTTTGTCATAATCCAGTTCAGCATGTTTTTTCCTAGTAACAGGATGGCCGAGGGGGCTTTATAAAAGCTTCTTTTCTTTTTAACAGAACATTCAGCTGGAGACTCAGATCGTTGAGGCAGAGACCAGCACCGGCAGTGAGACTGACACATACCAAGAGCAGGTTTCATCCCTCAAGGCTCAGCTAGATGACATTAGAAAGGTAAAGAACACTCACACAGACTCCTTTCTTATCCCATCTTTCAACTTCACTGTTCACATAGTTTAGAAAAATAATCGTTATATAGGTAATTTGGGAACAAGACATTCCTATTTGTACTTGATCAGTGACATATGTGGACTGGGGGGGCTAATAAAACCACTCATCTCTTAAACCATATGAATATAAGCAGAGATAAGCAAGTTAAATATTAAATATCTAAATCTATTTGCCGACCTCCCTATAGCAGTTTTACTGCTGTGCGTAGGATCACATATATATATATATATATATATATATATATATATATATATATATATATATATATACCGCGCTAAAATAATTAAAGTGTCCACAAAAATTTTACCATAAACTGACGTTTGGCAGTACAACAAAAATAAAGTTCATATTGTTATGGGTGTAAAGCATTAAAAAATGCTCCACTTCAGTCTTCACCCAATGCTTGGAAACACCCATAGTGCCAATCCTTCACCAATGGTAGAAATACACACTCACCAGAGGGATATGTTGTCTATTACTAGAACAGCAATAAGTGCTTTGTGTAAATGGCATCCAGCATCACCACTCTCACTCCACAGATGGCAGGACCAGACTGCTCTATTCCACTCCACCAGGGGATAGTTACCAGAGTTCTCAGCATGGAGTCACCAACCAAAAATAATATATTGGCTCATAGGGTCGTTTTTTAATATTCCCAAATATACATTAAAAACATCCAGTATAAAAACAACCAGAATAAAAACAAATGCCGCTTTCAAACTTACATAAGGGGCCACCAAACCTGCAGAGAATGGCGGCATAACCTCTAGCCCTTCACAGTGCAGCTCTACGTACGTTTCACACGAACGTGCATCAGCAGGAACTCCATGAAAAAAGAAAGCTCTATTTGTGGGAAAAAAAGGACATACATTTTATTTGGGTACAGTGTGGCATGACTGTCCAATTGTCAGTTAAAGTAACATAGTACCATATCGCCAAAAATGGCCTGGTTATGAAGGAGGATACATCTAGAGCTGAAGTGCCCTCTCAATGTCCATGAATCGTAATGTATGATTATCTGCTGAGAAATTATACACTTTGGCTATTGTTCTTTGTACTAATACATTTTATCTATAGCCAATACATTTATTTTAAGCTGTGAAGGGTTAGAATCATTATCAAGTTTATATTGCTGTATGTGTCTTCACTGTAAAGACCTACCTTTTCCATTTGTTCTGGTGACCACTGTCACTGAGGAAAGAAAGTGATGAAATATCCAATATTTTCAGTTGTAATCAGAACAGGAATCAAAGGGGGATCTTCTAATGGGAACACCAGTTCTGGTAACAACTGTCTAATATGGAGGTTTCCCTTTGTGGAGAATTCCTCAATTTTTTTGTTGTGTCTACAGAACAGAGCGTGAGGGAAAATCTCCCCAACATGACATATACAGCAAAGTAGGGAAACAAGCTACTGTACACAGCAGTCCCAGTTTATTCTCGTTTTTTTTTCTTTTATTTCCTGATAGCAAATTGCCCACTATGGCCAAGAATATCAGGATCTCCTGGCAGTGAAGATGGGATTGGATGTAGAAATCACAGCCTACAAGAAACTGATGGACAGTGAAGAATTGAGGTAAGTAGATGGCAGTAAAAAAAAAAATGGAAACATGGAACAAATAGGTACAGAGGTTTACTACTGTATCTCACATCTACAGGAGCAGTGTAGCTATACTATACACAGAACATTACCATGCTACAATACAGACCTTTTTATTTTATACACTTTAAGTAAGTTCAATGCAGAGACTGACAGTGGCTAACATGCTTTTCTCTTCAGCAAGCTTTTTAAATAATTCCTTCTACAGCTTGGTCTGACACTGAGATCCTTGAAATATTTCTACTTTAAAAAATGTGGCAGCAAAATGTGAGAGACGTCACGTGACATAAATATGGAACAATAGAGATAAATTTTACAGTATGATAATTGTCTCAGTGGCTTTAAAGCTGAACACACAAATGTTATGTTAATAAAACACTGATTTAGGGCCCAGCCTTCCATTCCTTAAACAGAGGTTTTCAACTTATGAGGTATAGGGAGCATCAGCTGTGGCCCCTGACTGTGCTAAAGGGTCATATATAATTTTCAATTTATGTAGTTCCTTAGAAGACTGCAAACATACTACAGAAGTTGGCCAAAGACTGCAAACATGCTACAGGTGTGAACTGAAGACATGTTACCTTAGACAGTCAGAGATTGGGGACATCATTAGAGACATGTCTACCATTACAGTTCCTTTACCTATCAATGCCCCAACTCCAACTGCCAACTGCTGAGGTTTGCAAAGGGCCACACAGCAAGTACCAAAGGGCTTGTGGGTTAGCCATCAGGGCTGTAAAAACATCAGTTGCAGATAAAATCATACCAACTGCACGCCCAAAGTACTGCTAAAAAGAATGTAGTGTTTGACTAACTAAATAACTAGGCTCATTATGCCAATTTTGTTTCCCATTCTTCTGCCCTGTATGGCATTGTTAGCTGTTTATTGTCTCTTCTGGCAGCACTGGTCGGTGTTAAAAGAAATGCAGTATTAAATGCAGGCCTGTAGCCTGCAGCACAGAATATGTCACCGTCACCCCCGTGTTCATTCAGAAACTCCTGCCTTTACTGACCCCACTATTCAGTCTCACTGTGGACAGCTGTTTCCATGAACCCAGCTGATTGATAGCCAGTTTTGCTGAGTAACGGAGTGTAGCCGACTGTAAATTAGAGAGCTGTGCTAAAACAGCCCAGGAACATACAGTAAGAATGGGATGTATTAATCAGACTCTGGACAGATCAGGCAAGGTGACCATTCGGTAGACTTAGAACAGGCGGCCCTGGGCGAGATTGAATGCAGCATGTTATACCTCACTGAGTAAACAACAGTAAAATACCTCTTTGTTGGAGAAGTTGCTGCGGCTCAATGAAATACCATTTACAATCGGATATATGCTACATTCACAGCTATATTTATATAGATTGTGTGTCATACCAAAGCAGTGCAGTCATATTACATCTTCTGTAAGTGTTAGATCTTGTATGGATGTCAGTGTATGGTAGAACATAACAGCGAAGTGGCCTACTTACTATATATAAAAGCATATACAATATATAGACATAGACACTGAGAGAGAAAGAGATGGAGACCAGCAGTTTCACATAAATAGATCTACTCCAGTTATTTATATTATTGCTGCTGAGCTGTCTTTTTTTTTCTTATTTTACATTTGAAATAATTTTTACACCAGGTATAGTTTACTTTTCATTCCGGTGCCTTTGTGATATATGAATGTTAGCTATATATATATATATATATATATATATATATTTATTTATATATATAAACTATATTGTCAAAGGTATTGGAATGCCTGCCTTTACACGCATCCCAGTCTTAGTCCGTAGTGTTCATTATTGAGTTGGCCCACCTTTGCAGCTATAACAGCTTAAACTATTCTGGGAAGGCTGTCCACGAGGTTTAGGAGTGTGTCTATGGGAATGTTTGACCATTCTTCCAAAAGCGCACTTGTGAGGTCAGGCACTGATGTTGGAAAAGAAGGCCTGGTTTGCTTTCAAAATTCTAATTCATCCCAAAGATGTTCTATTGGGTTGAGGTCAGGACTTTGTGCAGGCCAGTCAAGTTCCTCCACCCCAAACTCACTAATCCATGTCTTTATGACCTTGCATGGTGCACTGGTGCACAGTCATGTTGGAACAAGAAGGGGCCATCCCCAAGTTGGGAGCATAAAATTGTCCAAAATGTCTTGGTATGCTGACGACTTAAGAGTTCCCTTCACTGGAACTAAGGGGCCAAGCCCAACCCCTGAAAAACAATCCCACACCATAATCCCCCCTCCACCAAATGATTTGGACCAGTGCACAAAGCAAGGTCCATAAAGACATGGATGAGCGGGTTTGGGGTGGAGGAACTTGACTGGCCTGAGTTCTGACCTCAACCCGATAGAACCACCAGCAGCATATACCTACTGCACATACCCTTTCTCACTCCCATGTGTTGCTTTGTGATTGGCCCATAGCTGTCACATGAGATTGGAGAAGGAGTCCATAGCCCTGTGTAAACTCCATCAAGTTGTTTTGGAATTTACAGAGCTTTCTTTCCTATCTCAGATACTGGGATATATCATTTGTTTTAACAAAACTAGAATTTTGCTTCAAAAGTGACTGCCTTTGTATTTGGATGAAAGAAAGGCTGCCCCTGATTAAAGTGTATCTTAACCCAAAAACTAACATTTGCTAGATTGCAGCTCTCCAGTGCTTAGATGTGGTGTCAGCATTAGTTTTATTTTTTTTCTGGCTTTTTTATCACCTGGTGATCCTGCCAGTAACTCTTTCTGTCCTATGAGAAGTTCACCGTTAGGATTTACATACACTTTAATTACTGGTCTGTGAGGGTTTACAGACTAACGACTATGTTACGTGCATTTGCTTAGTTTGCAGCTCTGTATGTCTTTGCAAGCTTAGGGAGGCAGGTCTCTGAATGGATGTAACATATGCTATGCAGAAATTGACACCCTTATGTTATAGCTATTAGGAAATTCAGTGGGAGTCTAAAACTCCATTAAAAAAATATTCAGAAGTTATTGAAAGTGTTATACAACATCATTTTTAATTATATTAAATTGAAAAGATAAACATGCATCTATCTATTCCAATAACCTGTGAGATTTTTTTTTTTGCTTTTACTTGGCACTTCCTAATAGCAGGGCATTCCCCTGCTTGAAAAAGTAATATTGAAAATATCCTGAACCAAGCATTTATTCAGAATCCTGACACTGGCTGGAAGTTTTCTGATATAATCCATTTTAAATTATTTAGCAGAGCAATTTAGAGTCGAGAGGGACATGTCAGCCAAAAATAAGCAGAGATTGAGAGAATGTGAAAAATATACTGGAGTGAAATAGCTGGATAATCAAAATGTGACTGATTACATTATGGCCTCCATAGTCTGTCATTGCCTGACAGCAATATTGCTCAGGAGGTCAAGTTGCACTTGGGGGGCGATGTTTTATACTGCAGCGACAGGCAGGTCTTGGCTGTATATCTGTCTTTTTTTTTACCTTTCTATGAAATCAGACTGGAAAGCATTAGACGGATACTTACTGAACCGCCACATAGATAACAGTATGTACACACCTGTAATTTAGTTTTAAATGTAAGGGTAAGGAAGACTCTTTATGGGCTCTTCCAGCAATAGGGACTTTGAAAGTGTCATGGTTCAAGTCTACTGGTCATGAGAAAAATACTAGTTCCCTGGCTGTCATTCTGATGTGTGGCTTCAACATCATTTACCCAGAACAAGTATAGAGATAAGGAATTCTGACTATTCTGACACTCTCTTTTGTTACATGCTTGTTCCGGGCCTGTAACTGAAGTTTTAAAGCCAGCCAAGCAACTAGAATTTTTAGAAGAGGGTTAAAAATGGCAGCCCCATATTTTAAATTTGACAAGGAACAGACTCATGTGCGCTAATGCATTGTGTTATCATGCCTTAAGATGGCACAATAACAATGCTTGGCCATTTGTTCTGTAAACATAAATTAACATTAATGAGTGTGTGCAATGCAAGGAATTCTGTGATTAGAGAAGGAGAGGCTGTGATGTTCAACCACACCTCCTCCAATCACCAAACATCTTGCATTCATTGGAAAGAATGAAGGTTGTTTTTGGAATGAAGGAGTTGCAGAGTGACTGACCCGCTGTAATACAGCTGGAATGGTTTCAATGCCCTGACTTTACTGTATGGAGGGGATAAAAGTAGGAGTATTAAATATTGCAGCAGCAAGTGCACATTGCACACAATTTATTAATGTTCATTTATATTTACAGTGCAACGGGCCACAAATGTCAGCCAGAGTTCAGCTCTAACCAGTCGCATTACTTAGCACTTAGAAAAATGGCACATGACCCATGGCATGTGCATTGTACTGCATTGCTGGTGCATTGGCCACTACTATAATAGTGCATTTAGGTGCCATTCAAAGAGAACAGTGCTGCACCCTAGTTCATGCACCATGAGTTGTGGTTACACAATATAAAATATGTTTTTTATCACACGTTACCATAACACATAAATATGAATGGGCTCTCTGGCTTAATCTAGTTTAGTGTGTTTCTGTTGCCCATGTATTACCATGGCGGAACTAGGAAATTAAAGTGTAGCCATTTTTTTTATATTTTTTGATAGGATGAGGATGGTATGGAACCTCTGTTAGGTTGTTATTGCTGCCTGGTTCTTCAGAGTTGAGGCTTTTCTTCCTGGCCTGGTGACCATTGCACCTGAATATTAAGTGATGATAAACAATTACCGTGGGACTGCAGGCAGCAATAAAAACCTGACTGAGGTTCTAACCTTTTCTTGTGCTATTAAAAATGTTTTCAATGCTCTATAGAGAGATCTTCTATTTTAATGACCACCCTCAATGGGGCATACAGTAAAGTGGGTGTTTATTTTGTTTGGGTTTCACATGCTGCTTACTTACTGTATATCTCTTGGTAATAATGCTACCAGAATTTTAGCTCAGGCCAATAGAATACTCATACAGTATATCCCTGGATGGATTCTCCATAACTTAGAATAGGCACATATGTCAATAAATAGTGCACAGAGATAGGCAATGAGTGCAGTACCCACCCACTCAGCAACCAATCAGAGCTGACTTCAGTGAAGTCAGATTAGTGAAAATCGATTCTGATTGGTTAACCCCAATAATGAAGTAGTCTGAATTACACCTCTGATATAGAAGTCCAGGGGATGTTAAGCCACAGCCATCTCTAATCTGGTCACTTGGTTTTTGAAAGATGTCAGATGCTGAAAGGTATTTTAACTTACCCTTGTCCAACCAGAACCAAAATTTCATTTTTTGGTGAAGTTGTTTTTCCAAAAACAAACTATACAGTACATACTATTGTGTGGTATTCTATGAAGCACAGGCTGGGGTATAATGTAGTATTATATGATTAAAACTCTTAATTTAGTATAATATTTTGTGTAAATTAGTATGACTACTGCATTACACCTGGTATAAAATTAATGCATCTATGGTGTTCAGTCGAAATATCTGACTTTATTAAAATGTCTGTAATGAGACCAGATATTGAACCCCTCAACTATTAGGCATACAACCAGATTAGAATTTCTCTTTCATTTGCCAATACTACTGAATAAATGAGAAGCAGAATCTGATTGCCAGTGGTGACAGATACAGAGTTAAGTCTAGTTCTTTGATAAATTCCTCATTTTCTGCAGCTATGTTTGATTATCATATAAAAAGCTGCAGTGTGTTCCATTCCAGCGGGGCACGGCTGCAGAGGTTGTGTTTACTCTTGATATTCTGATGTCTTCCTCTAAATATCGCAGTGCATTCCGCATCCAACGAGACGTTGGCTCTAATGTGTTTCTTCATTGCGCACTTGTTAATGGCTTGCTAAAAATAGCTGTGCTGTATTCCAGTAAAATATTACTAGTGAAATAGAGCAGAGCGCAGACAAGTTTAATGCGCTGTCTTCTCTCCAGCTACACTACGCTTTGCTGACTTGTATCTGTTTGATGGTACAGTATTTTCCATTGCAGGGAAATAAATATGTCTAGTCTTTATTGAAGGTAGCGGTAGAAAAGAAAGGACGTCACCTATACTGCATAACCAGAGCAGCTTGGCCTGGGAAGATATAACATATAGATAGATCCAGTGTGATCTCTGTCAGGGCTGATCAAACTGTAGGAACTTGATTTGCTGAGACTTGTAGTTCTTTAGCAACTGCTGCATTGCAGGTTGCTTGTGTCTACCCAAAGAAGTAAAAAGATGCCTCTATATGCTCATTCTTTTTTACTACTAAAAAATATACCTTGCTTTATCTTTACTCAAAACAACATTTGCATTCCTAAATGCACAAAATATAGCTGGAGATTAACATTTATAGGTAATGCCACTAGGCATAGTTGATCCATGGAATATCTGATTGCTTCCCGGGGAATCAGGAAGGAATTTTTAATCATCCTTTTCTGGGCTTTTTGTGCCTCCCTCTGGATCAACTGTAGGTATAGAATTATGTTTATGGAGGGTTTTTTTTTGGTGGTTTATTAATTTAAACCCAGTTTTCATTCATTCTGGTTCTCTGCAAACACAACAGTCTTCAGACTTCCCTTGAGGCTGGGTTCACACCATTGCGAACTGGATGCAGTTTCCCCACATCCAATTCACAAAAGCAGGAGATTTTGATCAACTCTCTATGGAGCCCGTTCACATATCTCCGCTGCGGCTCCAGTGCAAATTTGCACAGGAGTCCTGTGCGTCTTTTGGTCCATTCAGTTCTGAATTCAGCCAAAAATTTGGGCTGAAATTGGACCTAAAAAGGGTGAATGGGGACACACCGGACATCTGCTGGGAGCCGCATCTGTATTAGGTGTGAACCCAGCCTCATCCATTGCTTCCCATTGAGGTTGCTGTGAGGTTTACTGGGCATGACTTGCTGAGTGAAAATCCATGACAGCACCCCTTACTGACTATTACACTAAAGTCAAAAAAGCTGGAGGCAGCACATCTACATGTGAATAGAGCCAAGGGCTAAAACGCACTGTGGTACAAAATCCCTCCATCTTCCCTGGCTCCCAAAGGTGACATATGTATCTAGCTTCAAATGTAGTTTATAAATTGCTGATAATTCACTGTCTCTTGACCTACATAGAGGTTATTTAAGTTATATTTAACAGCTTGTGTGTATAGAGTCACCTCATCGATAGGCTGACCCTCATGTGCATTGAAAGTGGTGCCAATGCAAATAGGAATTGTTGCCTCATTAACCCTTTCTCTGTTGAAATACATTTCTGTGTTGACAATTCAGAAGCTTTCAGATCTTTACAGCAAAGATGGCTTTAAGTCTGGCTTATTTATAGCTTAGCGAAAGGGAAATGTCAGGAGAGGTTAAGAGTTCTTGAAATCCAGTAAATTGGCAGTGTAGGTCCTGGCACCCAGCATTAATTTTCCAACACTTTATATTGTGCTTTGTAAAAGAAAATTATATCCCTTGAAGAAGAAGTCAAACTTAATTAACTGTAATCCATGTGTCGGCAACTTTGCAAATATCATTATATTAACATTTTCTTATTGCCTGACATTAAGGTGACAAAAATGCTGAATGAGCCATCTTTATCGGCTGCAGGTGTAAGACTTGAGCTAGCTGTTTGTAAACTTTAATGCTGCAATTCTTAGCGACGCATATTTATCTTTTCGTTGCTCTTCCCTCATCGGTATGAAGGAGCACATAATTCCCTCACCAAGTCATTGTGCTGCTTGGTGATCGGTTCAGTGCATTCACATCAGCAAGGGAAACAAGAATAGGCAAGGTTTATTATATAGTACATGATTTTGGCTGCTGAATGGAGCTGAGGGATAGGGGAACAAGGTTGCATATGTATATTTTTATATATTTTATATATTTCTTATATTTTGTATGGTTCACTATATGTTCATAAATATTTACTTTATTTGGTGGTACACTGTGCAATATTAGTACGTTAATATTAGCGCAATTATTAATTTAAAACAAGGTTGCATATGTGGTGTTGTGGAAAGGGGTGTTAAAGCAAACCTGTTTCTTTGCCTTGCATTGAAAGAGCACAGGTTTGCTTTAAAGTACAGTAGCTTTCCACTTTGGTCAAAAACTGCAGCTGTGCATGGTAGCCAATCAGTTTCTAACTTCAGGTTGTTCAGTTAGGCTTTGGCAAAAAATCTGGAAGCTGATTGGTTTCTATGCAGAGCTGCACCAAATTTTACACTCTCCACTTTTAGTAAATCAACCCTATAGTCTTGGTTGTAGGAATTCTGATGATGGCAGAGTTAGACGTCAAGGTTGCTAGCTTAATGTGGCGCTTTATTGATAGAATACATATATTTGTGCAGCATAGAGAAGAGATCCAGCCCAAATTTTAAGACAGCAGGCACATTTTTTAAGGACCAATCCACCCAAAATGTAACATTTTATATTCATAGTCCCTTGACTTCATTGATTACTTGAATACTCCAACAGGGAGACTCCTTGCCATAGTTTCCAACTCTATTCCAGTTCACTTGGAAGTATTGGATGTTCCCACTTACCTTTGTGTTCTCCATCTCCATAATATAACATCAAATTTAAAATTCTAATTAGAAGAGTGTACCTCCCTATAAGGCCATAGCATGTGCACAGACCTGGTAGCTCAAGAACAGATATTATATGAAGTCCCCAAGAGACTTAAACAACAACACTCCATTATCTTCCAAAAACAGAAATTTTCACATTTGCTCTCACATAAAATAATAGAGCTATTCTGCCTAAATAAGTGCTTTTTTGATTTGCATTGGATGTAACTGCTGTGTACATTTATATATTTTCAAATATTTCCTCTTATGATTTGACTGCTCCAAATTTAAAGTTCACATTCCTTCAGCACTTCATATGGGTGGCATGTGGCTCCCTTATCTAGGACAATGATACCCTGCACATGCTTTTCATGCACAAAAGGAGACAAGCCTTCTGTACACAACTTCATCTTCTGTGGCGATGGGATCCAGAATGCCTAATTACCCTGATTTCTGCTGTTTTGATAAATGCGTTTATTTTGAAAATTACATAATTTGCTTCATTGCCCAGAACAAACACATTAGTTTGCCTAAGCCCTATACTGTGTTATTTGTGTGACACAACATGACAGTTGTGGGGGCTGATGTGGGGTATTTTAGGAAACAAGTCATTTATATATATATTCTAAAACATTTATAATATATATTTTATAAATAAACCATTTAGTACAACCATTTCAACCCTGGCTTCTTGAGAGGGCTCTAAAAGCATTCCGAGGCCCTGTATCCACAAGCTCTGGGCTTGTGGCAATGGCATTTTGAGACCTTCTTGTGAGTTATGTTTGAGAGCTTCTGAGATCATTCAGAAATCATTCACAGATGTATTTGACTTACAGTTTGCCTCCTACTGCCCTGCATTTGACCTGCAGTTTACCCCCTACTGTCCTGCATTTGAAGTGCAGTTTACCCCCTACTGTCATGCATTTAAAGTGCAGTTTACCCCCTACTGTCCTGCATTTGACCTGCAGTTTACCCCCACTGTCCTGCATTTCACCTGTTTCAAGCAGGCTTTGCATTCCTATAGACTTGTATGAGAATGCAAACCCCTCTTGAAGCCAACAAAAGCACCTCAACACAAGTCCCAAAATATCCCCCCACCTTTGCCCTTCTGTGGCCTTTTATACTGGCTCTTATAACAGCCAATGCCAAATTGTAAACATATACTGTAATCTCTTAAGGGAGTCTCAAATGTTCATTCACTGCTGTGAAAATCCCCCTTTTCCATTTCAGAAACCATAACATGCACAGATACTGACTGAGTGATTTGAAATGTCTTGTGGAAAAAAATTAAATAATGAAATGTCTGCTTGTATGCATGGGGTGATAATGGTTTAGTATAAAGAAGGCTTGTGGGTAATTTCTCAAAGAACTGTTAAATAAATTACCTTTTGCATTGGTTCAGTGGATATACTGTATGTAGGCTAAATGGAGTGTTCTTAAATGTGTCTGGTGTCTTCTTAAAGAGTTCAAGTTTAATGCTTAAGGTAATACATTTTAATTTTGTCTTATAGACTCAGCTCTGGAAGCGGCATCACGGTACAGATGTCCAAAACTAGCTTTGGCGGAGCAGCAGGAGGTGGTGGTGGCGGAGCTGGATTTGGCGGAGGCCTTGGCGGAGGACTAGGAGGTGGTTTTGGAGGTGGTCTTGGAGGCGGTCTTGGAGGTGGTTTCGGAGGAGGATTTGGAGGTGGTCTCGGAGGAGGACTTGGAGGTGGTCTCGGAGGAGGACTTGGAGGTGGCATTGGAAGTAGTTACAGCAGTTCACTAGGCCTGGGCCTGGGCGGTGGCGCAGGTTTCGGATTTGGAGGAGGAGCAACATTTGGAAGCCTGAACTCTAGCTCAAGTAAGTTTATTATCACATAAACATATAATCTAGGACTTAATGCAGTACAGGGTTCACTAGCAGTCAATCAAATCTCAGTTTACTGTAAACAGCTCAGTAAAAGATGATTTCTTGCTATTGGTTTTTGTATTTTCTGCATAATTATTTGCTTGTCTTATTTAAAAGTAAGGTATAATCTTTTTTTTAGAATTTATAGATAATAATATACATAACTGTGATCAGATTAATAATAATACTATTGACAAGTATTAAATGTTAAAACACTTAATTGCTAGGTATTGTTTTTAATTAAATATGTACAAGGGGGCAGCCACATTTGCTTATTAAATATGCAGGCTCTGTTTCCTGCTTAGTAGTACTACACAATGGGTTTATTTACTAAAGGCAAATCCACTTTGCACTGTGTATAGTGCACTGCAAGTATATAGCAGTATATTTGTATAGTTAGTGCTTCGTATTGAATAACTTTGCATTTTTCTCCTCTAGTATCCTCATCCACTGCTTATTGAAGAACGAATATTGAAGACCATCACCTGAAATGAATTTCTTGGAAATCTCAACATGAAACCAAGACGGCATTTACAAGAAAACAGCCAGAGTGTTTTCCACGTAAAAAAGTAATAAAAAAAATTGAAAAAAATGTTATCTGCACTCAGAGAGCTTCCTGAGAAGACCACGACACTTTATTCTCTAATGTCGCTAACCACGGGAACTTTTTCGTGTTTTTGTTTATAGTCGAAAGCGCTATCATATAACTTCTTCTGTGTACTCTTGCGGTGATTGAAAGACTTTCCTTTAATGTTTTTTACATTTCTTTTCATTTTTCACAAAATGTATAAATTAGAACCCCAGCGCTTGCCACTTAAGTCTCTAATTACTGAACTGCAGGAAGTTTAGCCTAATCTGGTATTTATCACTGAGCTCCGGACTATTGAACACACAAGGGCAAATCTCTCCTCTCTATGTCAGGCTGAAGGTGTGCAGTAATAGGAACGAGGTATAACAGTGACACGCAGCCAGGAATAGACACGTGTAATCTCCATTGCGTGTTGTTAGAAAAGAAAGGAGCGTGTTTTAACCTCCTGCAGGGTCCTTGTATCAAGAGAGCATTTAGCAGATCCCTGATCAAAATATAGGGGTTTTTTTTTTTCTGTTAAACAAAAAAATGTAAAGAAATCAAAATAAAAGCATTTCTTAAACATTAGTTGTGTATTGACTTAATTGTATTTGAAGGTCTTTATTATTGCATGACAGCAGCATTGTGTCCCTTTGCCTTTGTTGTAATCCAGAAAAACTCTTAACAATGAGTGAATTTCTAATACTATTCATTCAAGAAACATTGCAATGAAACTGAAATCAGAAAGCCCATTCATTAATGGCAAACTCTAGACCAGGGGTCTCAAACTGGCAGCCCTCCAGCTGTTGCAAAACTACAAGTCCCATGAGGCATTGCAAGGCTGACAGTTACAAGCATGACTCCCACAGGCAGAGGCATGATGGGACTTGTAGCTTTGCAACAGCTGGTGGGCCGCCAGTTTGAGACCCCTTCTCTAGACAAATATAAAAGGCACAAATGAAAGCCATGGGCGTCCGCAGATAGAGGCAAGGGGGGTCAAGTGCCCCCCCCTGGAATCGGCAAGGTGTCTGCACACACACACACTGGTGTCCACGAGCAGTCCTTGCAGGCAAGGCAGGGAGGAGAGGCGGCACCAGATTGTGAGCTGCACTATGCTCATAAGACCAGGGCCGCTGATAGGGGGGGACCCACCGGTCCTTCTGTACGGGGCCCGCGCACACACAGGGGCCCGGACAGGGAGGCAGATCGGTGCGGATTGACAAATACAGAAAGAATTCATCTAGCAGCTGAAAGCCGATTTCTCTCCCTCCTGTCGGTTTTCAGCTGCTAGATACATCTGAAAGCAGCGCTGCCTGTGTTCCTCTAGACTAGGAACACAGATGTGCCAGGACACTGAGAGCGGAGGAAGTGCCGGTGGATATGTAATTTAAGGCCCCTTAAGACACAGGCACTTAAGACACAGGCACCTCTGAGAACTGCCCAGGGGTCCTTAGTGCATGGGGGGGCCTAGAAGTTTCCTCCCACTGCTCCCTGCGGTCCTCTTGTTACAAGTTCCCCTCGCTTTGGCTGGCTCTTTTCTACAGGTCAGTGCTGTAATGTGTCTTGTGTCCAGCTGCCCTAATGTCTCTCTCCCTCCTGGCATCTTCCTCCCCACCTCAGCCACTATCTCGTCCTGCTTTCCTTTCATCCTCACACAGGTCACCCATCAGTCTCTGCCTGTCACACGGCTCTTCTCCCAGATGTTAACCCTCTCTGCTTGCTAATTTTCAGCCTAGTCTCCAGCCATCCACACATTCTTTTCCTGACACTTTACAAACAATAGTCCCTCACTCCCCTCCCAGTCTTCTTCTCTGCAGACACTTCACCTTCACACAGGTGTGTGCCCCCCACCTTCACACAGGTGTGTGCCCCCCACCTTCACACAGGTACCACCCCCCACCTTCACACAGGTGTGTGCCCCCCACCTTCACACAGGTGTATGCCCCCCACCTTCACACAGGTGTGTGCCCCCCACCTTCACACAGGTACCACCCCCCCACCTTCACACAGGTGTATGCCCCCCACCTTCACACAGGTGTATGCCCCCCCCCCCACATACACAACACTATAACTTGCTGGAATTCCCCAGCCTGCACACCCCCAACACTGAATCTTTAATAGTTAATGGAATCTCACCCTCCGCACCTCCCTGACAGACATCCTATTTGCTTTTATTATACTGTAGCTATTCCTCACAGCCAACAGTATTCCCCATGCCCATCCCTCTCCAGTCCCCTCCACCCCCATCTAATCCTTTTTTTATCCCTATACAGACCAGAATTCCCCCTGTCTCACTCCAGTTCTCCTCTACCCATCCCCTACCCACCTCCACCCCCCTCCTCGTTCTCCATTCCCCCCTTCTTTTTTTCAGGGTTTTGGAAGAACCCCAAATTGGAGCATCCAATTACTGCTGCTGCTTGTGTGGGTGGGATGTGTACTGCGCCAATCCCTGCTGACCCTCCTCTCCTATTCATCCTATGTGATTGGCACAGTACACATCCCACCCACACAAGCAGCAGCAGTAATAAGATGTTCCGCCTTGGAGTTCTTCCTTAACCCCTGCAGAGCACCAGAAGAAAGCCAAAAACTCTGGAGGGGAAAGTAGAGGGGGAGTTGCTCTTCCATTTGTAGATTTAGCCCAGTGTTAGCCCTGCCAGAATCTGTGATGTCAGCTTCCCTGCACAGCACTTCTTAAGAAGACCATATCTGTGTAATACGTTACTGCCCCTACACTGTACCCTATACTGTACCGTCCTGCCCCCTGTACTGTGTCCACTTACCCTCCCCTGTAATGTACCCTCCTAACCACTGTACTGTGCCCTCCTGCCCTCCCCCCCCCCGTACTGTACCTTCCTGTCCCACTTCTTCTGTGGCTCCCTGTACTGTACACTCCTAACTGCTGTACCGTGCCATCCTGCCCCCCCCCCCCTGACTGTACCCTCCTGTTCCCCCCATAAGTTTGTAAGTTATGTTGTGTTTGTGTCCACTAATGATGATTTTTGTGTATTTTCATTGAAAATATTGTTTTGATATTTTTTAGGGGGGCCCTGTCAGGTAAGTTAATATCATCTTTATGCTATTGTGCCCATATAACTGCTATTGAGGCACACCAGCATCTATATGGGGACAAAAGCAGCTATATGGGCACAACAGCATAAAGATGCTATTGTGTCCATACGGATTTTAAAATCTCCACTGTCTTAAGCCAATGCTGCACCATGCAGGTGTATTTTTTATTTATTTTTTGTAATTGATTGATTGCCTAATTGTATGTTTATTTATACCTTCACTTGCTGTGGTCGCTCGCAGCATATTTTGCATGGTTTTGCATGTGGCTCAGATCACCACGGCAAAACCAGGTACACTCTCTACCCCAAAAAGTGCCAAATGTGGCAGTGGAAGGGGGGTGGGTGCAAACAAGTGGTGCTTCCCCTTTTGGGTGGAGCTCTACTTTAACACTGCCACAAGCCACCAATAGGGAGGGTAGATTGAAAGTAGAATTCCAGCTTGTGCTAGCCTTAAAAACTGCCCCCCGTCCCCTTACCCCTAACACCTATGCAGACTAACCTATTTTCAGACTGTTCCAATCTGGTCATGTTATCTCACCTGTGTGATCCAGCAGCGTATGCAGGGGAGAGGAGGGAGCACCAATAACAACTGTGACATGGGAACCTATGGGTGATATCACCTCATCAGGCTTTATCAGCCGTCGCCAAGCGCTTTCTCCCCTGCAGCCGCTGTTGACTGACACAGGTAAGATCACACGGCCAGACCTTAAAATGATGCCCCCCCTTGAAAAAAGTTCTGCGGACGCCCATGATGAAAGCAGTTCTGTTTTTTTATTAACCCCTTCTATAGGATAAAACAAATCTTAATGCCTAAGCCCAATTTTGCAACTTTGACATGTGTTAGTAAAACCGTACATATCATCACAACTACTTTGTGCATCCAGGTGCATTGTACCTGTGTTTTTATTCAGGAAAAATGTAACTTTCATTTGGTGGTAAATGGTAATGGATATCTCCTGATCATTTTTTTATTATCAATGGAAAACTGGCCCAAAATAGTAAAAAAAAAACTTTAAAAAAAAAATGTAGCTGTATATTTCTTGCTGCTACTATAATCTACCACCAAAGAACAACCCAAAATAAATTCTCCTGCTCCAGGCGATCGCAGCAATACCACATATGCCTATGATATTTTTTGTTTGTATGCGTAGTACAGCCAAGAAACAATAATAATAATAAAAAAAAAACTCCTGTCCAAAAAATACTGACCCTTGACCTTGACCTTGACCCAAACACTAACCCTGGCACTGACCTAGATCAAACCTTGATCTAGATATTAAAGAAATATATATTATATCATTATTATTATTATATTCAACATACACTTTTTTTTCTCTCTGCAGGGACAGAGCAAGATACAATGTATCTCTCTCGTCCATTCACACAGAAAGAAGACGGGGGGTGGGCTTCACAGTGACTGATCACTGTGATAGCCAATCAGAGTGGGCTTCACAGTGACTGATCACTGTGATAGGCAATCAGAGGCTAACACAGCGATCAGGTGACCCGGAATCAGATGTCCCGGGTCGCTAGAAAGGGGCCAGGGGGTCTCATGTGGTGCGCTCTCAGCACAGAGGGAGATACGCTAATATGCGACCCCATGGAAAAAAGTCCAGTTCAGTGGGGCCGCATATTTGTCTTACATTAGCGCCGAGGGGTCAAAGTGGTATTAAACCAAAAATATAACATACTGCCGTTTACCAAGCCTTAGATGATATGGATGCATTTAGTTAGTCATTCTAACATTGAATATGCTTACAGGGAGAAAGGAACAGGGGTGACTGCATTAGCGTTCTGCTATTGCTACAGCTTATTTAGTGCGTGTTCAGCAGTCAGTCCACAGGTCTTTGACCTGGTTATACTGCTTAACTGCACTAGAGGTCAGGGACGCATACATCCTATTTAGCAGGGTTTTGGCTCAAAAAACTGGCTGAAAACGATTGTTTTTTGCTAGTCACACTGAAACTTTATGAGCTTGACATTCTGCAACGGTAACAGTGCCAAACACACTGCACTGCCAAATTATGATGCATGGTGTCAAGGAGAAAGGCCTTTATGGGGCAAATGGTAGATTGTTAAATCATAGTAACATGGCCCCTAATACTCTGGCAATATATGGGCAATGAATGGGATCAACATATTGACAATCCCCAAAACATGCACAGCAAATGTAGGCAACATATTAGCAATCTTCAGCGAAGATTGGTAACAGTCCTGACAATATAGTATCAACAAGCAAGCAAACAAAATAATATATGAGCAATAAGTTGGCAATTTGTGGGCAGAAAATGTGTATTTGTGAAAAAACGTGGGCAACAAATGGACAATTGTGCCCTTATATGGGCAATAAATGGACAACATTCTAGTTACTGTCAAATCTATGGCACCATGACTCTCTCTGTGACCACGTTGGGAAGAATGTACCTCGTTCCCTATCCCGTGAGAGCAAGACCAAGAAATAAGGGGACTGGTCATGAACTGTACAGAAATTCACAGACAGAAATAATAACCTGTCAGAAGATTGAACCCCCCCCCCCAACACACACACACTTGCTTCCCTCACTCCGTCCAAAATGAAAAAAGATTGGTGTGGCTGGATTTGGCCTTTGACAAGACACGTGCAATAAATTTTCTTTCAGGCACTGGCAGGCATTTAAAATGAAGGAACCCAAAAGTATATCTAAAGCTAGAATTTTGAATACCGTAAGGAATCATTAAAACCTCTGGAGGGGGGGGGGGAGGTTGTATGATCTGTGCCTCATTTGGGAAATTTTCCTTTACACCCTGTCCTAAAGGCAAAAAGTAAATGACAGTAAAGTTGGCCACACACTAGTACATTTTTGACCGACTGTTCATATAAAAATTCTTATCAGTACATGATGAATGTTGTTTGAAAGTATTTAAAAAAACATTTGCTTTGAACGAACAATTCTGGAGTGAATGGACTTTCCCATTCGAGAAATTTTTTTCCATCCCAATTTTCTTGTAACTGCGGTCAAAAACAACTGCTGATATGACCCCACTATCAATTTAAAGAAATCTACCAAATGTTTCTAAAATGAACATTTTAAGAATTCTACTATACTTCAATACTTCAAAATGAGGGCAGTATACACCCAGGGGCGAATGTCCAGAATGCAAGCAGTCTGCCCCACGTTGAGTTTGACAGTCTGGTGGCAGCAGGGCTAGCATTGTACATACTTATTATCTGCATCGGTCATACATCACTACTATATACCAATCAGCCAGGGCCGGACTGGCCTACCGGGATACCGGGATATTTCCCGTTAGGCTGCCTGCCCTGGGGCCGCTTTGCGGCTGCAGTGCTCCCCCGTTATGCTCCTGTGAACACGGAGCTGGCCGGATCTGTGTTCGGCGGCCGCTCCTTAACACGGTCCCGCCCCCCTTGACCGGCTCACGTGATAGTAGATAGAATCCACCTATCACACAGCCGGTCTACGGGGGCGGGACCGTGTTACGGAGCGGCCGCCGAACACAGACCCGGCCAGCTCCGTGAAACACAGAAGAGATGCCTGTGAGGCTGTGAGTACAGCCGCCCTGTGTGCCTGATTAGGGGGATCAGCAGGGGGGCCGCATATAGAGGAAATTGGCTTTCTATATTCCTCCATGCAGCCGCTGAATGCTTGGAGGAGGGAGAGGAGGAGAATCAAGCATTCAGCAGCTGCATGGAGGAATATAGAAAGCTAATTTCCTCTATATGCCGCCCCCTGCTGATACCCCTATCCAACTTCTTTTACTGCCCCCCCTTCTCCTTGTGCTCCCCCCCTAGTGCTCTCCTCCCCACCAGACTCTCCAGCCCCCAACCCCCACAGTTCTCTCAACCCCTGTTCTTTCTGCCCCCCTTGCTCTCCCCATCCTTCTCTAGCCCCCCCACAGTGCTCTCCACCCCCCGCAGTGCTCCCCACCCCCCACAGTACTCTCCAGCCCCCCGCAGTGCTCCCCACCCCCCACAGTACTCTCCAGCCCCCCCGTGCTCCCCCCCACAGTGCTCTCCACCCCCCACAGTGCTCTCCAGCCCCTACCCCAGTGCTCTCCACCCCCCACAGTGCTCTCCAGCCCCCACCATGCTCCCCACCCCCCACAGTGCTTTCCAGCCCCCACCCCAGTGCTCTCCACCCCCCACAGTGCTCTCCAGCCCCCATCGTGCTCCCCACCCCCCACAGTGCTTTCCAGCCCCCACCCCAGTGCTCTCTACCCCCCACAGTGCTCTCCAGCCCCCGTGCTCTCCACCCCCGTGCTCTCCACCCCTGTTTTTTTTGTCTCCCCCACCAGTGCTCTCACAAGCTCCCCCCAGCACTCTCCACTCCCCCCTGCATTTTGCCCCCACCCATGTGCTCTCCAACCCCACCAGTGCTCTCCAGTCCCCCGTGCTTTCCACCCCTGTACTCTCTGGCCCCCATAGGTGCTCCCCACTCCCCCCTGCTCTTTGTACCCCCCAGTGTTCTCCAGCCCTGTTTTTCTGCCCCCCCCCAGTGCTCTCAAGCTCCCGTCCAGTGCTCTTCACCACCCCACACTCTTACCCCCCAACAGTGCTCTCAGCCTCCCATGCTCTCCACCCCTGTTATTTTTGCCCCCCCCACTGCTCTGCACTCCCCACCCCTGTGATCTCCACTCCCCCCTGCTCTTTGCACCCACCCATGTGCTCTCCAACCCTGCCAGTACTCTCTGCTCCCCCTTCTCTCCAGCTCCCACCCAGTGCTCTCCACTTCCCCAGGACCAGGGGACAGGCTGACTGAGGCCGGAAAGTGAGGACGACTGAAGGTGCAGGTGGTCCGGGACCACTCCATCTCACAGCAAACAGATCCTCTGGAAGGAGCACTGTCCCCATCCAAAACGAGAACAGCCCCTGCCTGCTGCTGGCCATCATGGATATCCTGCTGGCATGCAAGGTACTGTACCGAGCATCAACAACACACCTTCCCACAGACAGGGACTGCAGACTGGGACCTGGGGCACAGGAGGGGCTGCAATGATGGGCACAGTGAGGCTGCATTCATGGGCACAGTAAGGCTGCATTCATGGGCACAGTGAGACTTCTTTCACGGCACAGTAAAGCTGCATTTGATGGGCACAGTGAGGCCGCATTGATGGGCACGGTGAGGCCGCAATGGTGGGCACGGTGAGGCCGCAATGGTGGGCACAGTGAGGCCGCATTCACGGGCAGAGTAAAGCTGCATTTGATGAGCACAGTGAGGCTTCATTTGATGGGCACAGTGAGGCTGCATTTGATGGGCACAGTGAGGCTGCATTTGATGGGCACTGGCGAGGCTGCATTTGATGGGCACTGGCGAGGCTGCATTTGATGGGCACAGTGAGGCTGCATTTGATGGGCACTGGTGAGGCTGCATTGAGCTCTTGTATCATGTCTGCAGTCTCTGACCATCTCCTGTATCATGTCTGCAGTCTCTGACCATCTCCTGTATCATGTCTGCAGTCTCTGACCATCTCTTGTATCATGTCTGCAGTCTCTGAGGGAGTCTGAAGAGGAGTCAAGAGTGGGAGCGCCGCCAGGATGGGGGTCATGGGAGAAGTCAGACGTGTGTGGACTGTGGATAAGCTGGCTATATCCTATAGGAGGAGACTATAGGATAAAACCAGAGCCACCAAGCTGGAGCCGTCTGACTGAGCCCTGCTTGGTGCACCTGAGAGGAGGTCAGTGACAGCACCGCCAGGCCAGTCTGAAGGGGGGTCACTGATGTAAGGGGGGAGAGAGTACAATAATGTAAGGGGGCACTGATATAAAGGGTTTCCCCATTATATCAGTAACCCCCCCCCCCCTTACCTTAGTGTATTCTTTCAGCGGAATGTGGTCCCCCCCCCACGTTCTGAGTTCCTGGGGTCCCCCTTGATGATTGACCACTTTTAACTGGAATTTGCTTATATATATATCCCTATGTGATTTCATATCTGTCTTTTCTATATATAATACACTCTTCAAATGTGCTAAAAAATGTATGGTTTTCCCTATCTTGAACCAGAAAATAATGATGTTATGCTGTTGCGCTGGTATAAAAATGCTGTGGGGCTGGTATGAAATTTTTTCCAGGGCTGAATTTTATTCCCAGTCCGGCCCTGCAATCAGCTATAACATTATGACCACCAACCATAACATGACCACCCTCCTAATATTGAGTAGGCCCCCCTTTTGCCACCAAAACAGCCCTGACCTGTCAAACATGGAATCCACTAGACCTCTGAAGGTATGCTGTGGTATCTGGCACCAAGCTGTCAGTAGCAGTTTCCTTAATTCCTGTAGTTTGGAAGTCGAGGCCTCCATGTATCAGTCTTGTTTATCCAGCACACCCCACAGATTCTAAATTGGATTAATCTGGAGAATTTGGAGGTCAAGTCAACACTTTCTTCCATTGCTCTCTGGTCCAGTTCTGGTGCCCATTGTAGACACTTTTGGCTGTTGACACCCTAAACGGTCTGTGGCTAAGCAGTCCCATACACAACAAACTGCGATGCACTGTGTGTTCTGACGCCTTTCTATTAGAACCAGCATTCATTTTTTTATCAATTTGAGCACCAGTAGCTCTTCTATTGGATCGAACTACACAGGCCAGCCTTCAGTAGCTCTTCTATTGGATCGGACAGTAGCTCTTCTATAGAATTGCACAGTAGTTCTTCTATTGGATCAGACAACATGGGCCAGCCCTCAGTAGCTCTTCTATTGGATAGGACAGTAGCTTTTCTATTGAATCCCTGCATCTATTACCTTTTGTACCTTTAGAATGTAAGCTCTACCAGCAGGGCGCTCCTGTCTCTTCTGCATTGTACTGTAATTGTGCTGTCCCCCCTCTACATTGTAAAGCGCTGCATAAACTGTTGGTGCTATATAAATCGTGAATAATAATAATATTGAATCGGACTACACAGGTCAGTCTTCGCTCCCCACATGCATTAATGAGCCTTGTCCCAGTCATCTAGCGATTACAATTTGGTCAAATTTGCTCAAATCCATCAATCAATTTCAGGGACAACATGTTCAATTGATGCCCAATATATTCCACCCATTTTTAGGTGCCATTGTCACGAGGTAATCAATGTTATTCACTTTACCTGTTAATGGTCATAATACTGTATATAATAATCAGTGCATTTGAGAATTTAAAGGCTAAAAAACTCCAACTGGAAATATTGATGTATCATTGGCTGAGTAACTGAAGTTTCAGAATAACAGGAATATTTGTGTTCTTGTAGGAGTTATATGATTTAAAGGGGTTGTAAAGGTTTGTTTTTTTATTTTCTAAATAGGTTCTTTTAAGCTAGTGCATTGTTGGTTCACTTACCTTTTCCTTCGATTTCCCTTCTAAATGTTTTTTTTCTTTGTTTTCTTTGTCTGAATTTCTCACTTCCTGTTCCTCCTCAGTGAGCTGTTCAGTAAGCTGTTCTGGTTTACTAAACACCGCTCGGATGATGGTGTGAAGTTTACTGAGGAGAAACAGGAAGTGAGAAATTCAGACAAAGAAAAAAAACATTTAGAAGGGAATGGAAAGAAAAGGTAAGTGAACCAACAATACACTAGCTTAAAGGAACCTATTTAGAAAGTAAAAAAACGAACCTTTACAACCCCTTTAAATGCTACCCATATCCAATCTGGCAAACTGACCTTGGAGCCAGAACAGGATTCTCAGCACAGTCTCAAGTCTCACCAGCTTTATGTAGTAAAGAAAGAATGAAGAGTGTCATCTAAACACCTTTCTGTTTGTGAAGGGTTTAAATGTGTATTTTTGGTATACCTCTGCGTCCATCCTTTTTTCCCCATGACAATGCTAACAGTTATGTGAAGTGCGGCAGTGTTCTGATAAGCTGGTAGGAATACAGAGTGCTATCTGGATGGAGATTGAGCAAAATCTATCTTCAATCCTCCATCTTCACAGCAGGATGGAGGAGTGAAAATATGTGTCACACCTAAGAAAAGATTTTTTTTCCTTAAATGTTTCTAGTAAAATCTGCTAAATCGTTTGTATAAATAATATTGCAAAAGAGAATTAAATTAGTATACTGAGCTGAAAATAAATGACTCACAGCTCACATCTCTAACAATGACTAATACTCCCTACAATCACACAATAAAACCATACATCAGGCATTTGTATGTCTTTATCAGAGAGAGCATAATGCTGTTCTGTTCTCAATATTCAGATCATTATAAACATAAAGGCATTTGTAACAAAGAAGAAAACAGAAGTTCTATACAGAATTTCTCTAAACATTGTAATTATTAACATTTAAAATCCAGCTAACACATATGCCTGACGTATGTCTGTATGTCTTATAGCATGCTAAAATGTACATCTCCAAGTTATTTTATTATTGATTTACCCATCATGGTATTAGTTCTTAAAGCGGGACGGTACCTGAAAAAAAAAAATTAAAAGCCAGCAGCTACAAATACTGCAGCTGCTGACTTTTAATAAATGGACACTTACCTGTCACAGGTTCCAGCGATGTGGGCAGCAGAGGCCGATCAATCGATCGGCTCTCTGCTGCTGCCGGCGCCATTCTCAGTGAGGGAATCAGGAAGTGGCTTCACTTCCCGGTTCCCTACTGCGCATGCGCGAGTCGCGCAGCGCAATGAGAATCGTCAGCGCTGTCTGCCGGGACACATGTGTGTCCCGGCAGACAGCGCGCCAGGACAGGAAGTGGCGTAAACTCCCGTGGGAGTTTATGCCCGGAAGTGGGTGCAGATACCTGTCTTAGACAAGTATCTGCACCCCCCTCCCCCCTGAAAGGTGCCAAATGTGACACCGGAGGGGGGGAGGGTTCCGAAAAGAGGAAGTTCCACTTTAGGGTGGAATCCCGCTTTAAGCATGGCACAAAGAACCTCAGAGTGTTCCCCTTAAAAGAGAAGCATAGGCAAAGCTTTTTTGGCCATACTTTTCTTTTCTTATTTCTGCACTCCTGTGATGTCACAGAGCTGGTCCAGGCTCTGCAAGAATCCTGACTTTAAAGTTGGGATCCACCAAGATGCCTGACCACCAGCTGGTTCAGCCTCTCAGACAGCTGCTGAGAGCTTCTCCTGCCCCCTCCACAGCCTGGCACACCAGTGGGCCCTGGAGGGGCAGAGCAGAGAGCGGTGACTGTCAGTCACCGCTCTCTGCTCAGTGAAGACCGAGAACTGAGGAAGAAGAAGTCATGTGATCACTCAGTTCTCAGTCTTATGCCCCGTACACACGGTCGGAAAATCCGACCACAAAATCCATCGGATTTTTTCCGACGGATTTAGTCCGACACTGGTGTTGCATACACACGGTCGGACAAAGTTGTCGGAAAATCCGATCATTCTGAACGTGGTGACGTTTGTTGCCTACGACGGGACTACGTAGAGGCTAGTAGCCAATAGCTTTGGTCTTGTAATGTGATCTGAGCATGCGTGGCACTTTGTCCGTCGGAATTCGCTACACACGATCGGAATTGGTGTGATCGGACTTTGTTGTCGGAAAATTTTTAGAGCAGGAGATACAACTTTGTCCGTCGGACAATCTGATGGAAAATGTCCGATGGTGCCTACACACGGTCGGAATTTCCGACAACATTGTCCGATAGGACAGAATCCATCGGAAAATCCGACCGTGTGTATGGGGCTTTAGAGGCGGCAGTGGACAGCTGCAGCATTGGACCAATGTTGCAGGCATACAGGTGATTATGTATGTTTATTTTTTAATTTCCCACATCTCCTTGAAGTCCTAAGATATAAATGAGTTAGCTGCATTTGTTTTATTTTTTCAGGATGAGTACATTGTCTTCAAATATAGAAATATACCTGTTTACCTGGTCCTTGTCACTTCCCGTGCACTGAACTGAGTTTTTCCAACCATCTTCTGTTAGCTATAAAGCCTCTCCTTCCAATTAATGGAGATGAGGAGAGGGAGTAGTCTAAATCAGGGTGACAACGCTGCTGCTCCTTAGATTGAGTGTTATAACCCTGGGCCAGGGCATATTTTTCATGAGTGAAAAATAAAAATGAATGTAGCCACCACATCCATGCTGTAATATTTTACATTTCTGTTTTTGGGATTCATTGCCAGGTCAGAATCTACCTTCCTCCAAACTTGAGGTAGAAGAATAGGAAGCAATAGGGATCTTTGATAACATATCACACTTGTATACAGGCAGTCCCCGAGTTACAAACATCCAACCTACATACGACTCATACTTAGGAAAGGAGGGAGACAATAGGAAGTGAGAGGAAATCTACCCCTAGAAAGGGAAATTTACTCCTGTAAGAGTTATCATAGGAAAAAAAGGTGTCTCCACTGAAACTTTATCACCAATCCTTGTTTCCCCAACAACCCAACATTTTTAAAATCCAATTATTACAGGTACAGAAAGTGAGGTGACATCTTCTGAACAGGCCATAGGCAGCAAAACAAACATTACAGGGGTGTTAACCCTTCCCTATGCTATCCAAAAAACGTAAACATTTTTGGATGGAGTTACACTTAAAAAATGTACCATTACATACAAATTCAACTTAACCCCCCTGGCGGTAATCCCAAGTCCGGGGTAACCCTGAGCCAGACTCGGGATTGCATTTCAGGATACAGGGAGACTTACTTACCTTGTCCCCTGGATCCTGCGATGTCTCCCCGCTGTGTGTGCGAGCTGTCTCCTCACTCGATTCACACAGTGCCCGAGTGCCGGTGATCTCCCTTTCCCTGCGACGTTACGACTCACGGGAACGGAGATCGGCGCCAAATTCAAAAAAGGAAAAACACACAAAACACATACAGTACTGTAATCTTACAGATTACAGTACTGTATAAAAAAATGACACATCCCATTTGTCCCTAGTGGTCTGTCCAGTGCCCTGCGTGTAGTTTTATATTATAAATACTGTTTTTTTCTGCCTGGAATTTGGAGATTGTCCATAGCAACCAAAAAGTGTCCCTTTATGTCAAAAGTGATTTTAGACCAGCTAGAAAACAGCGATAATAAATTAGAATCACTTGCAGAATTGAGCGATTTGTGGGGGAATTTGTCATCAAACACTAAATCTAATGACAGCGACAATTCTGCAACTGAGCAAATGTCAGTGTTTTTGATTTGATTAAATTATTTAATCATTTTTATAGTTACTTATTATATTTTAATTTATGATTGTGTGTATCATACCTAGGATGTCTACTAGACTCTGGTTTGGACAGATTTAAGTGAGTTATTCCTAAGAATTGCAGGTCTACAATATAAAACGCCAAATTTCCATGCAAAATAATTGTACCGCTTTCAGCACCTAAAACCAGAAAGAATCATACTGCCAGGGAGGTTAAAGGGGTTATAAACCTTCTGTTTTTTTTCACCTTAATGCATTCTATGCCCCCCCAGCCCCCCGGTTTACTTACCTGAGCCCTCGAAAGTCCTGTGTCGAGAACGCGCTGGCTTCTCGGCTCTTCTCGGCCCGGTCTTCTCTGCTCTTCATTGGATAGACTGATAGCAGCACAGCCATTGGCTCGCACTGCTGTCAATCAAATCCAAATGACACGGCCGCCGGGGGGCGGGACTGACACATACACTCTGTGTCTATGGACGCAGAGTGTATGAGATGGGAGCGCGCCCGCAAGGTAACCCACTCGGGAGAGAGCTTCCCGAGGTGGTCAGCTATTGCGGGGAGGAGCCGAGAGAGCTGCAGTGGGAACCCAGAACAGGAGGATCCGGGCCACTCTGTGCAAAATGAGCTGCACAGTGGAGGTAAGTATGACATGTTTGTTATTTAAAAAAAATTAAAAAATAACCTTTACAACCCCTTTAAGAACAAACCTACAGAACATATCTTGTTTGTAACCTGGGGACTGCCTGTATCCTGTTTCTCCTGTCCATAGTTCCATCAGCAGTTTCCTTTTATGGGGGCCAAGGCTCACTCACTATACTGTACCTAGAAAAGAGTAGCATCATCAACCTAGACTGCTCCCCTAATGTGAACTACAAACACCTTCTACTATCCTCATTTCCATTACATAGGAAGCAGGGATTGTATATTTCATAGAGGAAAGCTTGGAAACCTGATATCATTGTTTGAGATTTCAGTTGAATGCATGAGAAGTTACAAGAATACTGAATTTCTATTAGAATCAACAGGTATTTTTCTGTACTTGTGCTTGCAGAAAATCCCATTCATAGGCTGCCAGGAGACTTGCCAATAGTGGATGTACTGGTTCCCATGTGTCACACAATGTGGATTTACCAGGAGTGTGGATAGATGAGTAAAAAAATTTAGGGAGGGTTGCTGGGTGTGTACGAGTAACTTAAAGAGGAAGTAAACTTTTGTTTGTTTGTTTTCTTTCCCTGCAAACTAAAGGCATAATGTGCTAGTAGGCATCGATGCCTACTAGCACATCATGTGACACATACCTGAAAATGAAGACCGGGTCTTTCCCGCTGCAGGCCGCATCCATCTTCGCCCCATCTTCCTTCCGGGGGCGCGGACTCCAGCTGTGTGACTGGCCGGAGCCGTGTGACTTCACTTCGCTTGGCACGGAACACACTCCTGAAGAAACAGCCCGGAAGGTCGTCCCTTCAGAGCGCATGTACCGATGACATCATTGGCGCAGTTTACAGTAAATATCTCCCAAACGGTGCACGTTTAGGAGATACAGTATCTCACAAAATTGAGTACACCCCTCACATATTTGTAAATATTTTATTATATCTTTTCATGTGACAACACTGAAGAAATTACACTTTGATACTATATGAAAAGTAGTGAGTGTACAGCTTGTATAACAGTGTAAATTTGCTGTCCCCTCAAAAAAAAAAAACAGCACACAGCCATTAATGTCTATACCGCTGGCAACAAAACTGAGTACACCCTTAGTAAAAATATCAAAATTGGGCCCAAAGTGTCAATATTTTGTGTGGCCACCATTATTTTCCAGCACTGCCTTAACCCTCTTGGGCATGGAGTTCACCAGAGATTCACAGGTTGCCACTGGAGTCCTCTTCCACTCCTCCATGACGGCATCACGGAGCTGGTGGATGTTAGAGACCTTGTGCTCCTCCACCTTCCGTATGAGGATGCCCCACAGATTCTCAATAGGGTTTAGGTCTGGAGACATGCTTGGCCAGCTCTTTTTTTGTTTATAGCGCAAAAAATAAAAACCGCAGAGGTGATCAAATACCATCAAAAGAAAGTTCTATTTGTGGGGAAAAAGGGACGTCAATTTTGTTTAGGTACAGCGTCGCACAACCGTGCAATCGTCCACCTAACTTGCCTAATTAAAGAGCTGCCTCTGATGACAATCTTATCCTTTACTCACATAAACAAGCAGTCATCATGCTGTTTCTGATGTTACTGGACCTGTCAGGATCTCTTTTTCAAGGTCACCGCTTTATGTGAATAAAGGACAAAATTATCTACCAAGGTGAGCTGGAGAAGATCCTTATTGTCTTCTTATTCTGTAAGCAGTGAACAGTGCTTGACAAAAAGAAGTGTATTTTTGTTCTTTTTGTATTACTGACATTCTGCAGCAGTACTTACTATATAATGAAACTCTCCTCAGCAGTTTCCTGTCAAATATTCACTTTAATAGTGAAGAGTCATCATTGCCATTGGAATAGCCAGCCTGTAAATGCAATATATGTGAAATGTCAACTTGCTACCAACAAATAATTTTAAGCTTTCTTTTCAAAAGCAGTTAAATAGCTTTTCTAAAGTTTTGTAATACTGCAGTGCTATATTGAGTTGCCATGTTAAAGGAATGCTCCAATTCAAACTGAAAATGAATCCTTTATATGCTTGGAGGAAACAGAAGCTATCTGCATGGGGATTTCAGTTTTCATCCAGGCAATACTGCAGCCCACCTCAGTCCACATGGTTATCTGAGAACCCCATACCTCCCAACTGTCCCTGATTTCGAGGGACTGTCCCTGATTTCGAGCAATGTCCCTCTGTCCCTCATTCCTCCTCATTTGTCCCTCATTTTGGTCTGATCCATATAGTTGTATATAAAATGCACTTTTTATCTTTCAAAAAAGAGTTTCCAAGTGCTAAACCTTTCATCCAAATTCTAAATTGCTGCATTTGTACATTTTAAAAGCCAATATAAAGGAATAATAGTGTTAAAAAAAAGCCCTTGTAGATTTAATTAAACTTTTTCTTGGTTAATTCTCCTTTAAGGGGGTGTGGCAGGGGGGCATGTCCTATGCCTACATAAGTTTGACATTGGGTGTCGCTCATTCCCATCTCAAAATGTTGGGAGGTATGGAACCCTTATTTGTTATGCAGGAGAGGTATTCCCTTACACATGGTCCCACAGATGCTCCTTACTGTTGTAGCAACCCCCCTGACCCCAAGAGGCATATGAGGCACCCCTTAGAGACAGGATGGCTAGCACTTTCCCAGAGTTGAGTCCATGGCTATAAGGTGGGGGATGTGTAACATGTGGACACCAGTCACTTTAAGGTCTTTTTAGGGATTATATTCCTCAAAGCAACACATAAGAGAGAGGCGTAGGGGATTCAGAACACCCTTACTGCTTTGCATACTCACGGACGCTATCTATAGACCTCAGTAAAGGCAAAAAGGTCCTTTACACTGAAACTAGCAATCTATACCTTTTACAGAAGCAGTATTATATCTAACAGCAACAACCTGGTACCAGGATGGATTATCAGAGGTCTACACCAACCTAGGCATCACTTCTTTTTCCAAACTTATGTCTCCTGCGAATTTCCCTGACCCCAGGGCCTCCAGCAGCAGGACCACACTGCCATAGCTCCCAACTGTCCCTGATTTGGAGGGACTGTCCCTGATTTGGAGCAATGTCCCTCTGTCCCTCATTCCACCTCATTTGTCCCTAATTTTTGTCTGATCTATATAGTTGTATATAAAATGCACTTTTTATCTTTCAAAAAGTGTTTCCCAGTGCTAAACCTTTCATCTGATTTCTAAATTGCTGCATTTGTACATTTTAAAAGCCAATATAAAGAAATAGTAGTGGTAAAAAAAAAAGTCCTTGTGGATTTAATTAACCTTTTTTTTTGTTAATTCTCCTTTAAGTGGGTGTGGCAGGGGTGTGTCCTATGCCTACATACATTTGTTAGTAGGTGTCCCTCATTCCCATCTCAAAATGTTGGGAGGTATGCACTGCACTGTGCATCGTGTACACAAAGGCCTTCTAGGCCCCAAGCCAAGTCATACAGTTCCACATCACATACCTCCTCAGGCTGAGGTGAAGAGAGCGCTCACAAAGTCCATCCCAAATAATAATGCTCAACCCCAGCATGCACCAATAAACCTTCTACTGGTCAACCAACGGAAATGTAAATATTCATAACCCAGTATTACTGCATCATCACACTCTATTGCCAGAGTTAACAGTGACACCTGCTGGCAGCAGTGAGCAACAACTGCAGCACTGAGTTTAGAGGAAAACCAAATGAGTAAGCTTACTATAAGTCTAGGTTCACATCTATGCAGCTGCGCTTGATGCGTTTTTCATGCACGCTTTGCAGTGCATTTCGGGTTTTTAAAACCTCACAATTTTGCATGCAGTTTTCATGCATTTTTTTTTCTCTTTAAACACACTGTGTTTTTTATTTTAACACTGTATATAGCTGGTTGCTAAGCAGGGGGCTGGGAAGCCATCTGCCGCATCCTTAACAACCGATGAGCCATCGGCTGTCAGCGGAGTTCCCTGCTGACAGCTGAACGAAAAAAAAAATTGCAAGCAAAAAAAAAAAAGTTTGCAAAAAAAACGGCATGCCCCCCCCCCCCCCCCCCCCCCCCAGGTCCCTACCAGGCCCTTCTGGTCTAGTATGGATTCAGAGGGGAACCCCCACATCAAATTTTTGAAAAATGGTGTGGGGTCCCCCCAAAATCCATACCAAATCCATATTGCTAGAGACAGGGGCCTCCAAAGCACCCACCCCCCCATGTTGAGGGGCCTGTGGCCTAGTATGGTTCAGGAGGTGGGGTTTGCGCTCGCTCACCCCCCTTTCCTGACCTGCCAGGCTGCATGCCTGGATAAGGGTCTGGTACGGTTTTTGGGGGGGGGGGCCACGCCGTTTTGTTTTAAATATTGGCATGGGGTTCCCCTTCAAATCCATACCTGAAGGGCCTGGTATGGACTGGGGGGACCCCACGCCTTTTTTCTTTATTTTTTTACAGGACCTTTTTTTTTAAATGTTCAGCTGCCAGTGGGGAAATCCATTGACAGCTAATGGCTCATCAGTTGTTTAGGATGTCGCGGCCGGCTTTCCAGCCTCACTTCTTAACAACCAGCGTACACTGTGCCCTGATTGGGCACAGAATGCACTGTGACGGCTCTATGTGAATTGGTGAATGGCCGAATGGGCAAATATTCTGCCCAAACTGATACTCGGGCCAAACCATTTGTCCATCCCTACTGTCTGGTAATCATTAAAATTTTAGTTGCTCTACACTAGTGAGATACCAGGTTTTCATGCTTATATGTGTAATAGTCTCTATAATGCAATATAACAGTTAATTCAACAAATGTATGTCTCTGTTCCAGTGCGCAGAGGAGGACACTGATGTAGGGGGTTGAAGTGGGAAAGGGAGGACACTACTGTGAAGGGAGGCAGAGGAGGACACTCAGATTACAAAAAGTGGTGGGACTTATAGATGGAGAGGTGGAGTCGTTGCCATAGAAACATTTGTAAATGGAAGGAGTTAGTAAGATGACCACGCCCAGAAAGATTTCTGCACCCAGGCATCTGTGACCCTAGGATCGGCCCTGCGCACACCTCCAGCTGGGAACAAATCTACATAAAAATTTTCGGCATTTCTACAATTGTTTTTTTTTTTCAACAATCAACAATATAAAAAGAAAAAACATTTATAACAATATAAAAAGAAAAAAAGGAAAGCCTGTAGGGCTTCTTCCCATGAACACAAACATAATAATGTACATACGGCTAAATTCTGCAAGAGAACTATAGTAGTAAGGCGTGCTGGCAATGTTCTAGTCAGTAGACTCCTTTGTCTGGTTTTCATTGTTGTCTGTGTCTCCACTGGGGAAATTCGCTCCTCTATTTGTTCTGTAGCCACTGTTACCAAGACAGAAAGTGATGGGAAGCCCAAAAAGTTGTCACTAGAGCAAAAAGTGAAGGAAAATCCTCCTATAGGGAGTAATGTCTCTGTGACAAATCTCCAACATGAAACAGTTCCTTCTGTACCTCCAGCAAAAGAAGTGAAGGTAAGTCACCCAACCTCCCAAAAGGGCACAGATAGCACAACCTGATTGGGTATTACTCTAAAGCCTCGTACACACGATCGGATTGTTGGGCAACAAAACCGTGGAATTTTGTCCGAAGGGCGTTGGCCCAAACTTGTCTTGCATACACGCGGCACACAATTGTTGGCCAACAATCACGAACGTAGTGACGTACTACATGTTTTTTCAGATTTTTAACACCACCCTTTGGGCTCCTTCTGCTACTTTCTTGTTAGTAGAAGTTTGGTGAGTGTTGATTGCGCTTTTCTTTTTGCGCTTTTCATTTAGCGCTTTTCAGTTTGTGCTTTTCAGTTACTTTCTGAACAGCCGTTCGTCAACCAGACATGTTGCGGAATCGCTGCTTTGACATAATTTTTTTGGTTGAATAATGATTTGATTTGGCATATTTTCTATATTTGTGGGTGCATAGAATGCACTTTTTGGTTAAGTTCTATTGGCAGATAGCATGTCTAATTTTATTTGTTTTCTTTTTTTAATGCACAATAAAAAAATTGTGTAGAATAATACTTGGCTATGTGTTTTACTTCAAATGACAGTTTGGGAGTAGGCAGTTACATTTTAAAAAATTGACAAGGAACACCAACATAGTTGTATCTTTGATCTTAAAAACTACAGGATAATGGTGCTGTGGTAACTTGCCCAAATAAAAATTAAAAAAAGCATAATAATATTATTCTTGATATCACTAGAAAAAAAAAGCCTTTGAAAATCAGTTTGCAATAACTCCATCAGTATCACCAGCAAAGCAGCTTCATTATTATCCCATTATATAAAGAAGAGAATGTGAGCCGCATTTCGACATTTCATAATTTGCCATGTCACGAATGTTAATTTTCAATTACGAACGCTAGTTTACAAGACCGACCGCTTCTGGCTCATCCTTGCTTCCGAGCCTGCGTGTTTGTACTTTGGACTTTTGTCTGGCGGACTTGTGTACACACGCTCGGAAAATCCGACAACAGACATTTGTCCGCAGAAAATTTTAAAACCTGCCATCCAACATTTGTCCGCGGAATCCAACAACAATTGTCCGATGGAGCACACACCCGGTCGGATTTTCCGCCAACAGCCTGTCATCACACAATTCCCGTCGGAAAGTATGATCATGTGTACGCAGCCTAAATCGAATGCCCTGTACACACGATTGTACTTTCTGACAGAAAATGTGCGATGGGAGCATGTTGTCAGAAATTCCGACCGTGTGTAGGCTCCATTGCACTTTTTCTATCGGAAATTCAGTTTTGAGAGTTTGAGAGCTAGATCTAAAATTCTCCCACGACAAAATCCGTGTGTACACAATTCCGATGCACAAAGTGCCACGCATGTTCAGAATCAAGCAGAAGAGCAGCACTGGCTATTGAACTTCATTTTTCTCGGCTCGTCATACGTGTTGTACGTCACCGCGTTCTCGATGTTTGGGATTTCAGACCAACTTTGTGCGACCGTGTGTATGCAAGACAAGTTTGAGCCAACATCCATCAGAAAAAATCCGATGGATTTTGTTGTCCGAATGTCCGATCGTGTGTACAGGGCATAACATTAAAGAAAAACAATAGGTTTTACATATAAGTAAAACCATCTTCAATTTCAAGTTTGTTGGCATTCATAGTTGAAAAATGATTTGTACATGTAAAGCAAACCTCAATCTGCCTCTAGTAGTACATTTTTAGAGATGTAAGAAAATGCAGCATGTATGAAGGGTGTGAAGTGTACCTAAGGGCGAAATACAGCCATGCTTCTGTGCAGCTAAAGCACTACACAGCAACATATTACGCTGTTTATAATGATAGCAAGATTTGTGGCCTGACGAAAACCTTGTATTTTATCTTCTTTTGCTGGATATATCATTCATAGCTCAGTCCAAAGCCCATCTGGCATTTTGTTTTGCAGGAATGAGTAGAGATATAGCAGCACATACTGTTATTTATAGTTTCCCTCTGCGGAGATATTGAGGAGAACGTGGAGGCATTCTCACCTATGCTTAATTATTTCTTCCATCAGACACCTGGATGTTTATTCACGATAACAGATGAGTTTTCATCAACCAATCAACACTCCCATCCTGCACACCATCAACTCAGCACAGTGTACCATAAGGAAGAAATAGATGTAGGAAAACATCTGACAGTTTTAATATGTTTCTTAGATTTTTTTTGTGCAAGTCCAGACGGTTGCCTTGGTTTTCCCCTCTGCCATAGAGCCTGTCTAGGGAGAGGCATACCCCGAGTGGGAAGTGTAACACAAAAAAACAAGTGCACAGTAATGCTCAGAATATGATGTTAAAGAGGAAGTAAACCCTCTTTAACAACTTTAGCTTACAGGTAAGCCTATATTAAGGCTTACCTGTAGCTAACAAGGATATCTCCTAAACCTGCACGGTTTAGGAGATATACCTGTATTTGCATGTGCCGACGTCATGCGGCACATGCGCACTTGCGACAACTGAAGCATCGGCGCTATATGCATGCGCGTGAGGACATCGCGGTTCCGGCAAATCACAGCGCTGGAGCCGCGATACCCGGAAGTCACTCCGGGAGAACATGTCGGCGGTCGGAGGGGGAGAAGAGGACCGATGCCGGGGCTTCGATCTCAGGTAAGTGATACATAATTATGCATACTAGCTAATTATGCCTTTGTCTTGCAGGTTTTTTTTTTTTTTTTTTTTTTTTTTTTTTAAGAGGGTTTACTCCCTCTTTAAAGCTGAACTCAAGTCAGATAAAAAAGACACAAAAGTTCTAACTAAAGAAGCCAATTATAGGTTGCTAAAGTGAAGGAATGTGGTACCCTTCTGTCTTTCACCCCTCCAGGAGGTTTAGGGGTGGAATGCTGATTTTCACATTTAGACATATTTGGTGGGACTGCCCAAAGCATCATCATTTTTGGTCTTGTTCTTAATATAAAAAAACCTGATGGAAGCCCTTATAAATAAAAAAAAATGGTTGATTGTATTAAATCAGAATTCTAGTTAATCACCCATATTTTTAATGCTGCAAAACACACCATAGCTAGATCCTGGAGAAAGCCAATACGCTTGAGGAACTTAAAGTGGTTGTAAACCCATCTGTGCAACTTGTACCTATAGGTAAGCCTATAATAAGGCTTACCTATAGGTACTGTAAATATCTCTTAAACGTGTGCCGTTTAGGAGATTTTTACCTTGTAGTGCGCCAATGATGTAATCGGCGCATGCTCTGTGAAGAAACAGCCCTCCGTGCCGTTTCTTCACTAGCAAGTGCCGTGACTGACGGCTCCTGCGCACATACATGGGAGTGACGTCACACAACTCTAGCCAGTCACAGAGCCAGAGTCCGAGGCCCCAGAAAGGGGGGTGAAGATGGATGTGGCCACCAGCGGGGACGGCGTGGGCTTTGTTTGCAGGTACTAGCCCATTATGCTTTGACTTTGCAGGGGAAAAATGAGGAAGTATATTTGGAAATTTCCAATATATACCCAGATATAGAGAGGGCAGTACAAGCCCAGAAGACCCCTGCCACCAACAAACCTGTCCCGGGGATTGGCAGGAAACCTGCAGGTATCGGCAACGGAGAAGAGAAGTCTTCAGAGCCAATCCAACAGCCCGTGGAGGAATCTATTTTACTAGAAGGCTCTGAGAGGAGTATTTCAGCAGAGAAAAGCCGCCACAGGAGGATCCTGTTATTGGAAAAGTCAGTGGATACAACGCCCTTGGCCAAGTGATCCTTCCAATGTGTGCCTATCCGATCTCTATAACTTGAGAACCATCACATCTGGTAAGCAGCGCTGTTTTACTTACTTTGTTTGATGAACAGAAAAATCTTTGTTCTTCTGAGAAGTTCGTCCTGATTGTTCACATTGGGTCAATTTTTGGACTACACATTTTTATAAATTTTTACTTTTTTGCTTTTTGTTTTTATTATTTTTGCATTTTTGAGCACATTGGTTTATTGTAGCACATGCTGGCATTTGTATGTGCCTCCTTGTTTATTAGTTATACACGTTTATGGACTGAATATTTCATTTTTTTTTAGATGCAGCACCTTTTCTTTTATACATGTATTTGACATATTTATATATATGCACTGTTTTGTTTGTTTATTGGGTCTAGCGCAAATATCCTGCTATACATATAACAATTAATTGACAGAAAAAATATACAAGGGAATATACTTTATTAACCACTTAAGGACCACCCACCGCATATATACTGTGGCAGGGCGGCTCTATTGCACGAAACAACGTACCTGTATGTTGTTTCATGCAACAGATAGTGTGGACTAGAGGCGCACTGCACAGAGGAGGAGCCGATGCACGTGTCCGGCTGACCCAATGTCCGCCGGCCACCCGTGATCGCTTCACGGAGAGGCAGAAATGTAAACAAGACAGATCCCCGTTCTGACAGGGGAGAACATGGAGATCGTCTGTTCCTAGTAATCAGGAACAGCGATCTCTGTATTCTTCCTGTCAGTACTTCCCCCACACAGTTAGAAACACACTGAGGGAACACATTTAACACTTTGATCGCCCTCTAGTTTTAACCCCTTCCCTGCCAGTGTCATTTATACAGTGATCAGTGCCTTTTTGTTTAGCACTGATCACTGTATTGGTGGTGTCACTGGTCCCCAAAAAGTTTTACTTAGGGTCAGATTTGTCTGCCGCAATGTCGCAGTCCCACTAAAAATCACTGTGCGCCACTATTACCAGTAAAAACAATAAAAAAAATAAAAGTCCATAAATCTATCTCATAGTTTGTAGACACTATAACTTTTGTGCAAACCAATCAATATACGCTTATTGGGATTTTTTTTACCAAAAATATGTAGCCGAATACATATTGGCCTAAATTGATGAAGAAATTTGTTTTATTTACATTTTTTTTGGGGGGGGATATGTATTATAGCAGAAATTAAAAAATATTGTTTTTTTTAATTTAAAATTGTCGGTCTTCTTTTGTTTATAGCACAAAAATTAAAAACCCCAGAGGTGATCAAATACCACCAAAAGAAAGCTCTATTTGTGGGAAAAAAGGAAATCTATTTTATTTGGGTACAATGTCGCACGACCGCGCAATTGTCAGTTAAAGCAACGCAGTGCCATATCGCAAAAAATGGCCTGGTCATTAAAGTGGACCTCCACTCATTTTTTCAATTTTCCATCTATTAAATCTTCTGCCCTTGTTGTTTTAACTTTGGATAGTAAAAAATTGCCAGTAAATACCTTATACAGCCCACTTCCTTTTTCTTGTCTGGTAAAAAGCCTAGGCTTATTAAATCATGCACAGCTCTCTCTTTCACACTCTTGTGAGAGTTTGCCAGGAAGGAAGGGGGGATGAGTCATAAGAGGGCCAATGATAGCTGCAGGGCTGCAGAGATGGAGGTGTGGCTCTGTGTGACTGTGTAAATCCAGGAAGTGAACAGGCAGCAGCTTCATTGCCCACAGTTAAAATGGCTGCAGACAGACTCATTGGAGGGGTATTTCTGCAGCATATTTGGTAAGTACAGAATCACAGTATATATATAAAATAATATGTAAAGTGGTTGGAGGGAAGCTTCAGAATGGCAAAGATGTTTTTATTACAAAAATATGAGAACAGACTGCAGTTCCTCTTTAAGGGGGTAAATCCTACTGGGGCTGAAATGGTAATGGGGTGGGGGGTCTAAATAAAACTGCAAAAAATCTTGAAATGGAATGATGTGACACCATGTAATTGATGCTAATAGCTAATGCTTACCTATAACCAATAAAAACTTTGCAAATTATATTAATTTCCATGTTACTTAGGCTCCGTTCACACCTAGGCGTTTTTGGGTGTTCTTCTGCTATAAGCCTCTGCTCTAAAAACGACTAACAAGACAAATCCCATTCATTTCAATGGCCCCTGTTCACATCTGAGCGTTCTGTTGCCTGAATCAAAACGCTTGTCGCTCAAAAAAGTACTGCTTTTACATTGGTGACCTTTTAAACTTGAAACCGCCTGTACAAAAACGATGCAAAACTGCAAAAAACACGGGAAAAAAAACGCTGTAAAAAACCCCCAAAAACGCATGTAAAATAGGAAAGCCTAGATGTGGAGCCCGATTGTTCCATGACAAATAAAGCTTTCTATCAGTAGAGAGTTATATTAATATTTACTTTCACAGGGACATTTAGTTGAAAACAATTAAATTCAATAAAAAAGCTTCACGTTACTTCCAAAACTTTCGCACTTTACTCTTTAAGCCTAGGTTCACACTGACAGCGGGATTGAAATCATACGAGTTCAGCTGAACGTCAGTCCGACTTTGGGGGTGATTATAGTCAGGGCCGTCTTAATAGCATCATGGGCCCCTGGGCAAAGTAATGCTCTGGGGCCCCTACAATGGAGACAGCGCAGGTAAACAGATATCAAGTAGGTAGGAGGCAGACAAGCAAAACTTTCCCTTTTGGGTGGAGCTCCACATTAACTACATGAACAATCATTCTGTACAGCAAAGAAACAGTGGGGAAATACTACATACATAAAGTAACAAAGCTGTCCTGTGCATATAATATATCTGCTAGAATGATGCTCAGGACAGTTGTAACAATTATAGACACAGCCGCCAATAAAAATCATCAGGCACCATCCAGCCTGACAGGGCCTCGGATACCCCCAACATTGTAACCCCTTTATATCTTATATACATCTTATATATCACCTCCACGCCCCCTGGATTCACAACCCCAAATAACTCCCTAGCACTATGACTCCTCTACACCCTAGATATCCCCCCAGAACTCTAACCCCTCTACATCCCAGATATCCCCCAGCACTCTGACCCCCTCTACATCCCAGATATTCCCCCAGCACTCTGACCCCTCTACACCCCAGATATCCCCCCAGCACTCTGACCCCTCTACATCCCAGATATCCCCCCAGCACACTGACCCCTCTACACCCCAGATATTCCCCCAGCACTCTGACCCCTCTACACTCCAGATATCCCCCCAGCACTCTGACCCCTCTACATCCCAGATATCCCCCCAGCACACTGACCCCTCTACACCCCAGATATCCCTCCAGTATTCTGACCCCTCTACACCCCAGATATCCCCCCAGCACTCTTACCCCTCTACATCCCAGATATCCCCCCAGCACACTGACCCCTCTACACCCCAGATATCCCCCCAGCACTCTGACCCCTCTACTCAGTGGCGGCTCTCTTTAATTAGGCAAATTAAGTGAACAACTAAGGCCTCACACTCACAGGGGCCTCGCGAACGCTTAATTTAGGAGCCACCTCTGCTGACGACAATGCCGCTGCAGCGGCACTGCATTCCAGCCAGCAGAGGGTTAATGATGCCTGTGAGCTCCATGGTCAGGCAGTGGAGAGAGGACCATGGCTGTGTCTTGGGGAGGAGGCGGGGCCAGCCAGCACCGTGTTGTCCGGGGGAGGAGACACAGAACGCAAAATTAAAGAGACGCAAAATTAAACGATTTCCCGCTGCTCTGGAGACACAGATTGCCCCCGTCACCCCCAACTGGAGTGCTCCACTGAGCAATCCTCGCACACCCAGAGGAGGCGTCTGAGTGGTAAGCAGAGCTGCAGAGGGTAAGAGGAGGGTCCCGCCGGGGAGAAACCCAACCTCGACCCACGGGACCCCAACCATCGCAGACCAATTACAAGCTTGAACAACATCTCCAAGATTATGGAGAAAGCGGTAGTACAACAGATACAACGCCACCTGGACACACACACACTCCTGGACCCGTTACAATCAGGATTCCGCCCAGGCCATGGGACAGAAACCGCACTCCTGAAGATATGGGACGATGCCCTCGAAGCAGCGGATGACGGAGATTCATGTCTCCTGGTACTATTGGACCTCAGTGCAGCGTTTGATACTGTGGACCACAATACTCTACTCATCCGCCTCACAGAAGTAGCAGGAGTCACTGGCTCAGATCTGCAATGGTTTGCATCCTTCCTAGGAAATCGCTCTCAGACAGTGAAACTAGGAGGTTTCACCTCTGAAACCCGGGCAATCTCCTGTGGAGTCCCTCAAGGATCACCCTTGTCGCCAGTCCTCTTCAATATATACATTCGCCCACTCCTCAAAATCATCAGAAGATCAGACCTCTGCTTCCACTCATATGCCGACGACACTCAATTATATTTTCGTATCACCGGACAAAAAGACCATCATCAGCAATTAGGAAAATGCCTCACTATGATAGACGACTGGATGACTGCCAGCTCCCTCAAACTTAATGAATCAAAAACAGAACTTCTTATTCTACATGCAAATCATAACCCCCGAACCAAGTTCCCTTGGACACCTCCTACCATCTTTGGACAGACCATCGCCCCAAGGACCAAGGCTAAGAGTCTCGGAGTCATTTTTGACTCAGAAATGTCAATGGATGCCCAAATAGGAGCAGTGGTCAGTGGTTCTCACCATCTGCTCCGCCTGCTACGCAGACTCCTCCCCTTCATTCCAAAAGAGGACAAAGCAGTGGTAGTTGGAACGATCATCAATTCTCGACTCGACTATGCTAACTCCCTCTACATAGGGTTACCCCAATATCAACTTGCGCGCTTACAACTTATCCAAAACACAGCGGCAAGGCTGATAACAGGAAAAAAACCCTGGGAATCCATCTCCCCTTCCCTGAGGAACCTACATTGGCTAAATGTAAGGAGTCGGGTCGCATTCAAGACCCTCTGCCTCACCCACAAATGCGCACATGGAAACGCCCCGCAATACCTTCGCGAGAAAATAAAACACTACATACCGAATCGCAGTCTTCGATCGGCTAATCAAAATCTTCTCCTCATTCCCAAATCCCGCTACAAATCAAAGGGGGAACGGAGATTCGCTGTCCAAGGTCCACGGCTATGGAACGCTCTACCAACCGACATTCGCATGGAAGAAAACCATCAGGCCTTCAGGAAGAAACTCAAGACCCACCTCTTCTAGAAGCTCGACAACCAAATGTCAATACAGCGCCTTGAGGCGATTCAGTTCGCATTGTAGCGCTATACAAGTTATTCATTCATTCATTCATTCATCAGCGCGGTATATGGATCTGATGGAAGGGGGAGGGAGGAGAGAAATGGTGTCTGGGCCGCCCCTATCTGGGGCTGTCAATCAGGGCGGGGGTGTCCAGGCTCCAGCTGCAGGGAGAGGCACAGCTTCCATGCTACCAACCACTTCTGCAGCCAGCTACCACCAGCATGAGAGAGAGTTAGCCCCCTATCCCTCAGCTACTGGCCTTTAAATCCACCCCCTGCCCGATCCCCTCCACTACCTTCCTCCTGGTTATCAGTGTTACAGTCAGGGCAGCTCAGCCCTGTGCCAGTGTCCCAGTGTGCCAACCTGTGCTTGACAGCCCCTGACCCCTCCTTCCGCCCGGCCCCTACCCCCACCTATGCAGGGCTCCACTGCGGGGGTCTGGAGGTGCCAGTCCAGTGCTGATCCTCAGCCATGGTGCTGGCACTGCCTGCTGATTGGCTTCTCCCCTGCTATCTCCCTCACCAACACCAGCACCAAGATAGAACACTGACACCAGCACTGAGACAGAACACTGACACCTGCACAGAGATAGAGCACTGACACCAGCACCAAGATAGAACACTGACACCAGCACCGAGATAGAACACTGACACCAGCACTGAGATAGAGAGCACTGAGATAGAGCACTGATACCGGCACTGAGATAGAGCACTGCCACCAGCACCGAGATAGAGAGAACTGACACCAGCAATGAGATAGAGAACACCAGTGTTGGTCATCTTACTTTAAAAAAGTAATTTAGTTAAGTTACAAATTACTTCTCCCAAAAGTAATTGCGTTAGTAACTCAGTTACTACATTGGAAAAGTAATTAGTTACTCAGCAAAGTAACTGACTTTTTTTTTTAAATATTCTATACGTGTAACTAAGGGCGGGTCTAGTATTACTGTAACCAAGAGGCGCATTTATTATTGTTATATATCGTGTAACCAAGGAGCTGCTCTATTATTGCTCTAACCAAGGGGCAGTTCTGTTATATCGTGTAAGCAAGGGGCGGGTCTATTATTATTATATCTTGTAAGGGGCGGATGGCTACAGAAGAGGGCGAATGTTAAATTAATGGGCAGAGCTCGATATATAACAATAATAATAAATGCGCCCCTTGGTTACAGTAATACTAGACTCGCCCCTTAGTTACACGATAGACGCCCCTTGCAGAGTAGCACGAGCATCATGAGGGTGCGGCATCGCCTCGTACAATTACATGTTAACTGCGCCTGCGCTGTGTAGAGTTCACTCAGAGCTGTTTAGGTTCGGCAATTTTCGGAAGCTCCGTAGTCCTTCGTACTGCGCAAACGCTGCGCCTGCGCAGTACAGGGGGTCCTTATCCGGCGGGGGAACTTTTTTGGCAGGGCACCGGAATTACACTACTGCCATCTAGTGACGGTAGATGTAATTGGGGTAACTAAGCCAAAGTAATGGAAACTGAGTTACCATGAGGGGAAAAGTAATCAGTTAGATTACTAGTTACCCTCTAAAGTAACTGAGTTACGTAACTCAGTTTATTTTAACTCAGTTACTTACATCACTGGAGAACACTAACACCAGCACCGACATACTGTAGAGCACTGACACCAGCACTGAGATAGAGAACACTGAAACCAGCACCAAAATAGAGAGGCACTTCCGTAACTTCTGTAACAAACTGCGATGGGTCACCGAATATGTCGTTACACCTGCTCCACCATTTTCAAAAGATGCTATCATTGGTCACCAGCTTTTTCTAGCTTGTTCTGTGCCTGCCTACAGAATACATTGCTCCTGATGTCACACATGCACCTTATGAGACTGGTATGGTTTGTTATTGAACAGTACCTAGCCCCTACAGATCTTTTACAGCACATGCACTGCATGAGATCTGATGAGGCTTTTTAACGAAGAACAATAACAAGCTCCCCCAGATCACGTACAGTGCATATGCCAGATCTCATATGGTACATGCATGATATTAGCTGAGGTTTCCCTGAGTCACTGGTAAAATGGCCTTCCCACGGTGCACCTGTGAGGCCCTAGTAACATCAGGGAGTATCTCAGGGAAACCTGTAAAAAGAAAAAAAATGTAGGTTTACCAAAAATGCTTTTTTAACCACTTCAGCCCCGGACCAATTGTCAGCTTAAGGACCAGAGGTCTTTTTTCAATTTCGCACTGCACTACTTTAACTGGTAATTGTGCGGTCATGCAATTTTGTAACGAAACGAAATTTGCGTCCTTTTCTTCCCACAAATAGAGCTTTCTTTTGATGGTATTTGATTGCCTCTGTGATTTTTATTTTTTGCGATATAAACGGAAAAAGAGCGAAAATTTTGAAAAAAAAAGAGATTTTCTACTTTTTGTTATAAAAAAAATCTAATAAACTCAATTTTAGTCAAACATTTGGGCCAAAATGTATTCAGCCACATGTCTTTAGTAAAAAAAAATGCCAATAAGCGTATATTTATTGGTTTGCGCAAAAGTTATAGCGTCTACAAACTAGAGTACATTTTCTGGAATTTACACCGCTTTTAATTTATGACTGCCTATTTCATTTCTTGAGGTGCTAAAATGGCAGAGAAGTACAAAACCCCCCCAAATGACCCCATTTTGGAAAGTAGACACCCCAAGCTATTTGCTGAGAGGCATGTTGAGCCCATTGAATATTTTTTTTTTTAGTCCCAAGTGATTGAATAAAGACAAAAATAAAAAATAATTTTTTTTTTTTTCTTCAAAAAGTTGTCACTAAATGATATATTGCTCACACATGCCATAGTTATATGTGGAATTGCACCCCAAAATACATTTTGCTGCTTCTCCTGAGTATGGGGATACCACATGTGTGGGACTTTTTGGGAGCCTAGCCGCGTACGGGGCCCCGAAACCCAAGCACCGCCTTCAGGATTTCTAAGGGTGCAAATTTTTGATTTCACTCCTCACTACCTATCACAGTTTCGAAGGCCATAAAATGCCAAAATAGCACAAAACCCCCCCAAATGACCCCATTTTGGAAAGTAGACACCCCAAGCTATTTGTTGAGAGGCATGGTGAGTATTTTACAGCTCTCATTTGTTTTTGAAAATGAAGAAAGTAAAGAAAAAAAATTTTTTTTTTTTTCTTTTTTTTCAATTTTCAAAACTTTGTGACAAAAAGCGACATCTGCAAAATACTCACAATACCTCTCAGCAAATAGCTTGGGGTGTCTACTTTCCAAAATGGGGTCATTTTGGGGGGTTTTATGCCATCTGGGCATTCCATGGCCTCCGAAACTGTGATTGGCAGTGAGAAGTGAAATAAAAAAATTACTCCCTTAGAAAGCCTGAAGGCGGTGCTTGGTTTTTGGGGTTCCGTACGCAGCTAGGCTCCCAAAAAGTCCCACACATGTGGTATCCCCGTACTCAGGAGAAGCAACAGAATGTATTTTGGGGTGTATTTCCACATATGCCCATGACATGTTTGAGCAATATATCATTTAGTGACAACTTTTTGTAAAAAAAAAAAATATATATATTTTTTTTTTTTCATTATTCAATCTCTTGGGACAAAAAAAAAAAATATTTAATGGGCTCAACATTGCTCTCAGCAAATAGCTTGGGGTGTCTACTTTCCAAAATGGGGTCATTTGGGGGGGGTTTGAACTGTCCTGGCATTTTATGCACAACATTTAGAAGCCTATGTCACACGTCACCCACTCTTCTAACCACTTGAAGACAAAGCCCTTTCTGACACTTTTTGTTTACATGAAAACATATTTTTTTTTTGCAAGAAAATTACGTTGAACCCCCAAACACTATATATATTGTTAAAGCAAAGGCCCTACAGATTAAAATGGTGGGTGTTGCATTTTTTTTTTCCACACAGTATTTGCGCAGCGATTTTTCAAACGCATTTTTTGTGGAAAAAATACACTTTTTTTTATTTTAATGCACTAAAACACACTATATTGCTCAAATTTTTGATGAAATAAAAAATATGATCTTAGGCCGAGTACATGGATACCAAACACGACATGCTTTAAAATTGCGCACAAACACGCAGTGGCGACAAACTACATACATTTTTAAAAGCCTTTAAAAGCCTTTACATGATACCACATTAGATTCACGGAGGAGGTCTACTGCTAAAATTACTGCCCTCGATCTGACCTTCGCGGTGATACCTCACATGCATGCTGCAATTGCTGTTTACATATGACGCCAGACCAACGCTTGTGTACGCCTTTGCGCAAGAGAAGGGGGGGCAGGGGTGCTTTTTTTTTTTTTTTTTAGTTTTTTTTTTATTTATTTAGCTTTTTTATTCTATTTTTAAACTGTTCCTTCCATTTTTTTTCTTTGTTATGATTTTTATTGTTATCTCAGGGAATGTAAATATCCCCTATGATAGCAATAGGCAGTGACAGGTACTCTTTTTTTTGAAAAAATTGGGGTCTATTAGACCCTAGATCTTTCCTCTGCCCTCAAAGCATCTGACCACACCAAGATTGGTGTGATAAAATGCTTTCCCAATTTCCCAATGGCGCGGTTTATATCCGGGAGGGGGGACATTCCCTCCTACTGCTTGTAAAAGCAGTCTAGAGGCTAATTACCCGCTAGAATTGCTTTTACATGAAAGCCGATCACTGGCTGAAAAGAATGATACCAAGATGATACCTAAACCTGCAGGCATCATTCTGGTATAACCATTCAAAGTCCAGCAACATACTGGACATATATTGTAATCTTTTTTTTTTTTTCATGCAGCCTCTTGGCTGAACGAAAAAAAGAGATTGATTGGTGGGTATGCCCACCATTAGAATACCTCCCTTCATCCACCCACTTCTAATGATGGGCATACATGCACCATTTATATATGCCGATGCATGGGGGCATCCTCCCGCAAAAGTTATGCCGTGTACACACGGTCGGAATTTCGACCGTATGTACGTGGCATTAGGAGCCAATCGCTCCTCCCCCCCCCTGCTGCCCCCATGCTTCGGCATATATGCTCTTTTTTTTTAACTGTGGTGGTGAAATCACCTCCTACAGCGTTGGAGTCGCGGCTTTATGTATCGTGGGAGCAAACGCTGTTGCTGTCAAGATAAATAAATCCGCGCTGCAACTGAATGGCGCACCTGAAAACAAAAAAATGCTTAACACTAAAACACAGTAAACAAAATTACATACCTGAAAAGCAAGCATGATAAAACATGATAAAACATAATAAAACATTGCAGAATAGAATGGAGTAAAAAAAGAGCAACAATAGAGAGAGAGAGAGAACAATAAAACGACAACTATTTTTGTTTTTTTTATTTTTTTGAGATTCACAGGTAAAAAAGCTCCTGACTGTTAGCGACTGAATCAAAACGCTACCACAAAAAAAATGTTAGCGATCGCAGGGATCAGGCCTGACTCTGCGAACACTGCAGTTATGTGTGCTTAGTGTTTTGTAAGTGACAGTGATCGATCGATACTGCACTTGGGTGGGCTGGGCTGGGCGGAGGGGGAAAAACGCAGGTGCTAGCAGGTATCTGGGCTGATCCCGCTAACAATGCGTTTTTTTGGAACCCTAAACTGCTGGGACGCTAGTATAGATCTGATCAGATCAGATATTGATCTGTTCAGATACTATACCACTAAGGGAGGTGTATGCTTTGCGCGTGGGTGTTTGCGGTACTGGCACTAACCTGGGGCGACGCAGACCTTATTTGACCCTAAAACCTAATTGATATCACCCGCCGGGCGATCAGGGGGTTAAACCGTTATTGGGTAATAAATGGCGGGTGCCCTGACAGTATAAAAAACAAGCTAACTAACCAGCGTCACCCGTAACAGTAATACAAAAAAAAACTGGTTACCTAGCGACACTAATGCAGGGATCAGAAAAACGATCGCTTAGTGACACTGGCAAAAGGGGGTGAAAGGGTTAACTAGGGGCAATCAGGGGGTTAAACCTTTATTAGGTAATATATGGGGGTACCTGACGCTATATAAAAACCTGACGGGGAACCTAAATAACGAAATAACTAACTGGCTAACCAGCGTCACCAGTGACATTTTATACGGTGATCACTGGTGAAAGGGTTAACTCTAGGGGCAATCAGGGGGTTAAAACCTTTATTTAGGTTGTAATATGGGGGTACCTGACCTATAAACCTATTATGAACCTATATAAACATGGCGGTTAACCTAAAAAAAAACTGGTTACCTAGCGACACTAATGCAGCGATCAGAAAAACGATCGCTTAGTGACACTGGCAAAAGGGGGTGAAAGGGTTAACTAGGGGCAATCAGGGGGTTAAACCTTTATTAGGTAATATATGGGGGTACCTGACGCTATATAAAAACCTGACGGGGAACCTAAATAACGAAATAACTAACTGGCTAACCAGCGTCACCAGTGACAGTTATACGGTGATTACTGGTGAAAGGGTTAACTCTAGGGGCAATCAGGGGGTTAAAACCTTTATTTAGGTTGTAATATGGGGGTACCTGACCTATAAAACTATTTATGAACCTATATAAAACATGGCGGTTAAAATAAAAAAAAAATGGTTACCTAGTGACACAATGCAGCGATCAGAAAAACGATCGCTTAGTGACACTGGCAAAAGGGGGTGAAGGGGTTAACTAGGGGCAATCAGGGGGTTAAACCTTTATTAGGGGGGGGTAGGGGGCTACCTAGGACCTAAAACTAACTGCCCTGACAGTTATTACAGTCACACTGACACTAAATGCAGTGATCAGTAAATAAATGATCACTGCAATTAGTGACACTGTGACTGGGGGGGGAGGGGGTGATCTGGGGGGTGATCAGGGGGTGACAGGGGGGTGTTTTGTGTGCCTAACTGTACTGGTGTCAGTGTAGTGTTGTGCACTAACCTTAACATGTTCGCCGCTCGGCGTCTCCGGTCACATAGACCGGCGCACCGAGCGTGACATCACTTCCGCCTTCCTGTCTATACAATAGACAGGAAGGGGAAGCTTTTCATTCGCCAGGAGCGATCGCGAGGGGGTGGCCAGAAACCACTGGCCGTCCCCTCGTCCCGGATCGCTCCTGAAGCGATGCCGACCGTCCCCGCCGGCGGAGGGGGGTCCGATCGGACCCCCCAACCGCCTAAAGAATGGCACGTACAGGTACGTGGTTCTGCCTGTACGTGCCATTCTGCCGACGTATATCTACATGGGGCGGTCGGCAAGTGGTTAAAGCAGTATTAAACCCCATTTATTATATTTCAGCTAGGGATGAGCCGAACACCCCCGGTTCAGTTCGCACCAGAACATGCGAACAGACAAAAAATGTGTGCGAGCATGGTAACACCATTAAAGTCTATGGGACACGGGCGTGAAAATTCAAAAGTACTTTGGGGACCCGGGCCCTGCCCCAGGGGACATGTATCAATGCAAAAAAATGTTTTTAAATCAACCGTTTTTTCAGGAGCAGTGATTTTAATAATGCTTAAAGTGAAGCAATAACAATTAAATGTTCCTTTAAATATTGTGCCTGGGGGTCCCCTTAGTCTGCCTGTAAAGTGGTACATCTTTCTCATGTGTTTTACTGTCCCGCAGCAAAATTACATTTCCAAAGGATAAAATGTAATTTAAAATTGCTCAAGGCTCTAATGTATTGTCAGATCCCAGCAATATAGATACAAATCAGCATGGGTTCCCCCCACCCCCCAGTCCATACCAGGCCCTTTGGGTCTGGTATGGATTTTAAGGGGAACTCCATGCCAAAATGTAAAAAATAAATGGCATGGGGTCCTCCACAAAATCCATACCAGACCCTTATCCAAGCAAGCAGCCATGGCAGGCCAGGCCGCTTACTAGACCATACCAGGCCCCTTACCCTCAACATGGGGAGGGTGCTTTGGGGTCCCCCCAAAACACATTGTCCCCATGTTGATGGGGACAATGGCCTCATCCCCACAACCCTTGCCTGGTGGTTGTGGGGGTCTGCAGGTGGGGGGCTTATCGGGAATCTGGAAGCCTCCTTTAACAAGGGGGCCCCCAGATCCCAGCCCCCCCATGTGAATGGGTATTGGGCAGATTGTACATTATACATTCGTTTATAAAAAAAATAAGTGTCCCGCGACACTTCACGTCACCCTTCTGATGCCATGTGACGTCAGAAGGGGGCAGGGCCACCTGGTTACGTCACCGGGTGGCTCCGCCTTTGCCTATATAACAGCTGTCACAGCCAAGAGAAGGCGGGATGCCTCCCATCGAGGCTTTTTTTTAATAAAGGAATTGTCAAAAACTGTCTCCTGTCGTACCATGTACAATGTACCCCATACCCTTTCACATAGGGGGGTGCAGGATCTGGGGGCCCCCTTGTTAAAGGGGTCTTCCAGATTCTGATGAGCCCCCCGCCCGCAGACCCCCACAACCACCGGGCAAGGGTTGTGGGGATGAGGCCCTTGTACATTTTTATACAAAAAGAAATCTAAAAGGGTCACCGAAAGAATCTTGTAAAAGCCCCCCTAATATTTCCACTGCTTTGTACTATTACCCCTGCAAATATATTATTTGCTCTGTAGTTAAAAGTAGGAGATATGTTTCTATAGAGAAAAGGGAAGTCTTGTTTTAGTTTTGTGCTAACCACAAGCTGGTATGTAGTATGGAGAAAATTGATGTGATAGCCCGTTTACTTTTATAAAAAATGCCTGCACATTGTCTGGCGAGAATATGCTATGAATAAATGTATATACACGGGGGAGGCGTTTAGCCTTGCCTGGATTAGTAATGACCCATGGGTGGGCTATATCTTGATTGTATACTATAAATATGCTGTATCCAGAACAATAAACTGAGCAGTGTATGAATTCTGATCTCTGTTAGGTCATTATATATACAGTATCTCACAAAAGTGAGTACACCCCTCACATTTTTGTAAATATTTTATTATATACAGTATTTTCATATGACAACACTGAAGAAATGACCCTTTGCTACAGTGTAAAGTAGTGAGTGTACAGCTTGTATAACAGTGTAAATTTGCTGTCCCCTCAAAATAACTCAACACACAGCCATTAATGTCTAAACCGCTGGCAACAAAAGACAGTAATAAAGGTGATAGCTAGTAATAGAATAAGGAGGACAGAGTGCCCTTCAGCCACTTTATGTAATGATTGGTAAGCTACAATATATTACATTTTTGGTTTTGGGTTTAATACCGCTTTAAAAAAAATATTTTTATGGCATTTTTCGATTGGCATGCAATGCTGCATTGCAACATGATTTTTTCTGTTTGTGGGGTTAAGGCTAGGTTTACACATGACCGGCTGCAGTTTGCAGTCCGGAGTCCAGTGCAGTTTTGTTCAGGTGCCAATTTTTACTTGAATTTGCACCTAATCTGGAGCCAAAATCGCAAAGGACCCTTTTCAAAAAGGGGCCAAGGCCGCCCCAGACATGTGTGAACCCGATCCATTGAAAGCCGGTCCATGCAGTTAAAAAAGCATCCGATTCGTGTATATATGAACCGAGCCTTAAAGAGGAAGTAAAGCCAAACTAAAAAAAAAAAGGCAAAGGCAAGGCAAAGGCATAATGAGCTAGTATGCATAGCTCATTATGAATAACTTACCTGAGATGGAAGCCCCCGAAGCGACCCATGTGCACGGGAGCCGCCACTAACGGCATTATCGCTGTTAGCAGTGGCATGCTCAGTGCGCCTGCACGCTGCTGTCTACGGTGCATGCGCCGTAGACAGCAGTGCCTGTCTTTTGCAAATATCTCCTAAACCGTGTAGGTTTAGGAGATATTTCTTGCACCTACAGGTAAGCCTTAATCTAGGCTTACACGTAGGTAAAAGTGGTCTGTAAGGGTTTACAACCACTTTAAGGTCCATTTTAAAACAAACACAAATATTAAAGCACTTTCAACTAAGAACGTGATTCTAAACTCTAAAGTTTTTTTTTTTATCTTAATGCATTCTCTGTATTAAGGTAAAAAAATAACTTCTGTTTCCCCCCTCCCTAACACTTAACTCTACCAGTAACCCATCTTCAGGCCTTGCCAGCCCTCCTGACTGCAGCTGCCCTTCTCCACTGCCCATGACACCACAGTCCACTCTGCTGGTTCTGCACCCATCCCACACTGCATCCTCCCAGTCCTCTCAGGCATGCCTCCCCAGTCCTCCTGACTGTGTATGTCACTCTCACCAGTCCTCCTGGCTGTGACCAGTTGTTCCTCTCCCTGGAGACTTGCCCAGCAATGCTCTCTCCTGCTGTCCTCTCTTGCTCCTCCTGTGCCTCCTGTCCAGAACCTTCATGATTTCTTGAAGGGCTCCATCCGCACCCGAGCCCATGCCCAAGGTCATGCCCCCCCCCCCCCCCTCAAAGGCTCCCTCAAAGGCCCGGACAGCCTAACATTCCATCTCCAAGCTGTGAACAAGTCCAATTCCTCCCCAGCTGTGCTGACCCTGGGTATTTAAGGAGGCCTGCTCCCTGTCAATCCAAGTTGGGGATTGGTCAGGGGTCTTTAGAACACCCCAGGCAGCTCCACCTCTCCTCTCCTCCTCTCTTTCCAGAACCTTCTAGAAAGAAGAGGGTGGTCTCAGTGATGCTGCCTGTGAGTTACCAGCTGCTACTCTGGGCCACTCCCAGCCCAGACTAAATCAAAACAAATAGGCCTAAATTCACCTATCCTGCAAAAAAAATCTTATTCTAGTACCTACCTACCTAGAGGGTGCTACAAATGGAAAGTTGAAAAAATGAATGAAGGTCCGCTTTACTAACCCTTGTACTGTCAGCTCCATCTACCTTCAGTGTGTTGTAACTATACACTTTAGGGCTCATGCACAGTGCAGCTTACAAAAAAGCTGCATTTGAGCTTTTATTTCAGCTTTTGCTTTTTTGAACATTTTTATGGAGCTTCTTCAAGCTCCTGTGAGCTTTTTTGAGCATAAGAGTTTTTATTCTCACAAACGATCCTAGATAGTATTTTCTTAACCACTGTATAAACAAAACAAAAAGCTGGAACAAAGGGCTAGCTCTTTAATAAGGTCTTTGCATTGTACACTATTGATTTGTAAATACAGCAGTCTGCTTGTACTGCACTGCTACATTGATTGCTATTGAATCTATTTTAGATTAAAAGAAAAGAGTGCATTTTTTGAAGATTATAATATAAGTCTTGGGATCGTCCTTCCTTTCATAGCTTTCTGTTCCTTTTCCTTCCTTCCTCCTGCTCTTCCATTTTTCCCTCTTCCTTTCTTCTTTGCCAAGCTGTGACAGAGTGTCTCTTGAACAGAAAATGCAATGAAATCTCCCCAGCTTGACAAAGTCACTATTAAAGTGGAGTTCCAGTCTCCTAGCCAAAATGATCCTAATCACATCATCGAGATCGTTGTAATTCACCATAACTGCAGTGAAGGCTAGACATGTGCAATTCGTTTATTTTTTTTTTCGTTTTTCGTTAAAATTCGTTATATTCGTTCATTCGTTATCGTACGAATGAACGAACGATTCCCTAAAAATTTTAACGAATAACGAATGTTCGAATCGAACGAATCCGAAAAACAACGAAAATCCGAAATAACCAAATTAGAAACAACAAAACTACGAAAGAAGAAAATCCGAAAAACTAAAACAGGAACAACGAAAATCAAAATGAACGAAAAAATTTGTACATTCGTAACTTTTATTTTTTGTTGAATTGGTAATTTTCCGTGTTCCTTACAATGGCGCTGCTTAACGTGCTTCGAATGGATTGAACAAAAAAATTCGTACTTTGGTAACTTTTTTTTTTTTTTTCGATTCGTCATTTTCCGTGTCTCTTACAATGGCGCTGCTTAACGCGCTTCGAATGGATTGAACGAAAAAATTCATACATTCGTAACTTTTTTTTTTCCGATTCGTAATTTTCCGTGTCTTACAATGGTGCTGCTTAACGTGCTTCAAATGGATTGAACGAAAAAATTCGTACATTCGTAACTTTTTTTTTTCCGATTCGTAATTTTCCGTGTCTCTTACAATGGCGCTGCTTAACGTGCTTCGAATGGATTGAACGAAAATTCATAACTTTTTTTATTTTTTTTTGCGATTCGTAATTTTCCGTGTCTCTTACAATGGCGCTGCTTAACGTGCTTTGAATGGATTGAACGAAAAAATTCGTACATTCGTAACTTTTTTTTTCGAATCGTAATTTTCCGTGTCTCTTAAAATGTAATAATAGCATACACATTACATAAAATTATGAATTATGCTCCGATTACGAATCTACAAAAACAATGTTACGAAAGTACGATTAAATCAATCTAACGAAAGTACGAATGTAACTAAATCTACGAAAATACGAATGCGTCCAAATTTCGAAAAAACTAAAATTAAACGGAAAAACTAACCAAAGAAAAAATAACTCTTACGAAAATACGAATCGTTACGAATACGAACACCGCCGACTTACGAATTTACGAATCGTTACGAATACGAACAGCGATGACTTACGAATTTACGAATCGTTACGAATCAACGGAAACGAAAGAAACAAAACGAAAATAAATGAATTTTTCTATTGTGCACATGTCTAGTGAAGGCCTCTTGATCCCCTTTAGAGCCTTGACTGATAGGGGCATGGCCCGGAGCTGGGAGTATATGAGTGGTCAAAGAAGATTGGATAAAGTTACAGGAAATTGGTTGGGCCTGAGCTTAGTAAAAGTACTGCCCCCAGGGAATTCTAGGCCTTTTAAAGAAAACATGGCTGGGAAAGCTGTCCACCCTCCTGCTCCTTTTTTGGATGGTCTGTTACAGCTTTGCAGCGGTTTCTTGACCTTGCCAGCATTTAAAGTTACCGTACCGGGCTATGCCCTTGATTGGAAATTGGAAGTAGGCTGTCTGTCCAGCACTCATGGTATAGACAGACCCCCTTATGGATATTAACTAGTTAATGTTCACTACTTAAGGACCAGCCGTCATCGTTATACGTCGCTACTTTGAAGTTAAATACCGTTGTTGTGGCCTCTTTCTAATAAAAGCGGACTCGGTAGCAGCGGAGATGATCACGTCCGCTCCTCTCACTGCCTGGATGCCGAGTGAGAGAAAGATGGCCTCCGCTCGGCTCCATAGCATTGGAGGGCAGAAGCAACGTCAAATGTCACTCCCCAATGCTCTTAAAGGGGAATTTTTTTTTTGTTGCATTTTTGTGTAAATGTTAGATCTGAGGTCTTTTTGACCCCAGATCTCACATTTAAGAGGTCCTGTCATGATTTTTTTTCTATTACAAGGGATGTTTACATCCCAAAAAAAAAAAAAAAAGTGACCCAAATTTTTCTTTTAAAAGGACAGTGTAAAAATAAAAAATGCATGACATGTTGGGTATCAATTTACTCGGCGTAACATTATCTTTCACAATATAAAAAAAAAATGGGCTAACTTTACTGTTGTCTTATTTTTTAAGTCAAAAAAGTGTATTTTTTCCCCAAAAAATTGCACTTGTAAGACCGCTGAGCAAATACGGTGTGACAAAGTATTGCAACGACCACCATTTTATTCTCTAGAGTGTCTGAAAAAAAATATATAATGTTTGGGAGTTCTAAGTAATTTTCTAGCAAAAAAAAAATTATTTAAAAAATAGGCTTGGTCCTTAAGTGGTTAAAACGTGCTCACAGTACAACTGTGACTGGTACTGGTTTAAAGAGCTTACATGTTCTGTGTTGGAAATTAAATAAAGCTGTGGCCTTGCCCTTTCCAACTTAATGGTTTCAAGTGTGGTTTCTTATATGGGGTGGGGGCAAGGGGTTTTCATTATGTTAAAAGAGAAATATGGGTTTGTTTTTGTTTTCCCCATTCATACTTACCTAGGTGGATGCAGCATCGGTCCAATGCTGCATCTGTCCCCTGGCGCCTCTACACTGAGAACCGAGCGATTAAACACTACCGAGCAGAGAGCTGCTGACTGTCAGTCACCACTCTCTTCTCTGCCCCCTCTTCTCTCATTGGAGTGCTAGGCTGTGGAGGGGGGCGGGGAGCGGCCGGCCTAGGCTCTCAGCAGCTCGCTGAGAGGTTGAGCCGGTTGTTTGTCCAGGCACCTGGCGGATCCCGACTTCCATTATCATGATGACGTGGTGCCTGGACCTCCTATGATCCATAGGAGAAGTACAGCCAAACAAGCTTTGGCAGTACTTCTCCTTTAATAGTTGTTTTTTGCCTAGGCTTATGAGCCTCAGCAGTCATGGATATTGCTGGCCATGTGCACAATATAATTACTTACTAGATGATAATTTCTCTTTTCTCCCTCAATTCCTGTTGCGGCCATGGAAGCTGTGGGCAGCTGAAGCTGGCCTGGCTTTATTTCCTGGATTTCGTGCAGCTGGCTACCCAGCATGCACCTTCCGATCTTGCGCCTGCGCAGTAAAGGACCCAGTAAAGGACCCATGCCCTTAACATCCCCTGGCAAAGCACCCTGTCCTCATGTTGATTAGTATTATACAGGATTTATATAGCGTCACCAGTTTGCACAGCGCTTTACAACATGAGGGCAGACAGTACAGTTACAATACATTTCAATACAGGTGGAATCAGAGGGCCCTGCTCATTAGAGCTTACAATCTAGAAGGGAGGGTCAAGTAATACAAAAGGTAATTACTGTGGTGGATGAGCTGATGAAGAAAATGAAAGTACAGTTGTGAGGTGGAGGCAGGATAGGCTTCTCTGAAGAGAAACTTTTTCAGAGATTGCCTAAAAGTGGATAGAGTTGGAGATAGACAGACAGATTGAGGGAGGGAATTCCAAAGGAGGGGAGATTCTCCGGAGAAGTCCTGGATGCGAGTATGGGAGGAAGTGACGAGGGAGCTAGACAGCAGCAGGTCTTGGGAGGAACAAAGAGGATGATTTGGTTGGTATTTTGAGACTAAGTTAGTGATGTAGCTGGGGGCAGAGTTGTGGATGGCTTTGGAAATTATTGTTAGTATTTTGAATTCAATTTGTTGGGTGAGTGAAAGCCAATGGAGGGATTGGCAGAAAGGGGTAGCAGATGCTGAATGGGTGGCAAGGTGGATAAGCCTGGCAGCAGCATTCATGATGGACTGAAGGGGGGATAGCCTAAGTAAAGGTAAGCCAATGAGGAGAGAGTTGCAGTAGTTAAATTGAACAATAAAACTTTAGCGGACTTTGCTACAGCTTGCAAAGCTTTTGTTGGCTCGTCACTTTTTTAGAGCAGACTAAAAGGATTTGTGATTCCTTACTTTGTAAAACAACCCAGAATCACCAGATATTCCACACAAAGAAATAAATACAAATAGGAGCGGCCTGTCCATTAAGGGCACACGGTTGTCGCCTCCCCTGTCCATCGCTGCTGCCACCCCTTGTTCATGCATCCGGCCCCTTTCAGGAATGCTGGGCGCATTAATTACAGCAGTAGGGGTGTTTTTTTGAAGCACCTGATTAGAGCCAGATTCAAAATAGGGTGGGCTCATGGCGCAGAGCATTGTGCTCAGAGACCATCCAGGTGTGTTAGAAAAGCAAATGAATATTCAATTTTCTAACACTGAATTGCCTCTCCGCCAATCAGGAAGCGCGGGTCTGATACCCATTTCCCAATTGGCTGAAAGGACAGGCGATCCTATTGGACGTCTAGGAGGAGGAGGGAGATTCACGGCGCAAGCAGCCGTGATCCAAATGAGGAGGAAGAAAGAAAGCTTCTGCTCGCCGGACACTCTGTTTGCCCACTTCCTAGATGGGGTAAGTGCAGGGCTTTGATGTCCCGACCATCCTCCCAGGGTAATGATTAGGCACAAGATGTATGTGTGAAACGCGTCTACGTGACCTCATGTTGGTGTCTTTGGTGTTATCACTGTGAACAATAAAAGGCAATCGTGATCTCTTGATGTGCAGCCGTTTATTTCTTCACTTACAAGTTTCCCGCGGAGGCAGGCCGGGGATGGCACTCTATGAGATACTCCATTTCAGGCTCATATCATACACCTGGAGCAGCGGTTCTTTTTCCTGTATATTGGGGGGGGTTGTTGCCAACCGACCGACTGGGGGGGTGGCTGTTTGCCCCCCCCCCCCCCCAAAAGAAGAAAACACCAGCCACCACCATTTTCTATACAAGTACATGGTAGTCCTGACATGTATATGGAAGTCTAATCTAAACAGGACATTTCATGGATCAAAGTTTCATCAAAGTTTCATTTTTGGAGGAGTTTTCTTCCAGGCTGATTGCAGCATTCACAGAATGCTCCAGAAGGGTGCTGCCTGCCTTTTGTGATAAATTATTCCACCTTTGTAGTTAGGTTGAAAATGTATGCCTTAGCATCGTAATCTGGTGTTTGGCAATTTCCACCATTCGCCATGCCTGTAAACTAATCCAATTGTGTATGCAGATATCCTGAAATTGGAATAGCGATATCAAAGATTTGCATAAACCATAATGATGTAAGCAAGGTTTCATATTGTGTCCAAGCATGAAACATTTCTATAGCCTCAACCAAAGCTTTTCAGCAATGTGTTCCAAGCAGTACAGTAGAACAGTATACTATTCCATTGATGGGTCTACAGTGGAAACAAAGATGGTACACAGTGCTCTTGGTTTTTACCTCCATCTGGTACCACTAATTGTTTTAAAGATTTTGCATGGTCTTGCCCCTCGAAAAAGCCTGTTTTGTTTGAACAGAAAGAATAGTGCTTATAGCACTCTGAGATAAAAAGCAATTGTTTTTTTCAAGATTCCAAGGAATGATTTACTGGTGTTGTGCACTATGTGACCTCACTGATAGCAAAAAAAAAAGAACATAGTACTGTGCGTATGTATGGAATTGCATTGCCTTCTTTTGATATGGATCTGTACTGCATTAATGCCCCCACTTAGATTTGCAGCACCATCAAAAAAGCAGCTAATATTGTCAACAACACTCAAGGAGAACCTTTCCAACTGCTTTTTCAGAATACCAAACAGGCATTCTTCTGTTCTGCAAATAACATTAAGTAAAGAAAAAAAACTTCTCCTGCACTGTTCCTTCTTTGACATATCGCAGAATTATGCAGCATTGTTCTTTCACTGAAACATGACTCGTGTAGCCTAGTAAAACCACCCCATGTTGTGACCCCTTATTTCTAATACCCCTTTCCAGTTACCCTCTTAAATGATGGACCACACCGTACCTTTTGTGGAGTAAATGGCCACAACAGGCTTTATTAAAATGAACTCCAATTTATTCCAAAATTATAAATAACCATATAAAACCGTATAAATAACCATATATAAATAACCATAAACATCTGACTGTAAACACAAATAACCATCGGTTATACCCTCTTTTTGTTGGTCAGTGACGGGGCTAAACTTATAACAAAAACCATTTAAATTACCATATATATATATAACTATATATATATAACACCAGGGGGCACTGCGGGATTTAACCGAACCAAGTAGGCCTCCATTTAAACCGCCCGGAGACAAAACCCTATCCCGCAGTGCACACAGAGTAATCATCGAATAACTTCGATGTACTACACCGGAGGGGCCATCTCATGACGAGCCCCCCACACACTCACCAACTACATAACTGCCACCGTCACTGACCAACACTAAACACCACCGTCCCCAGCTTCTTCCAGACGTCCATTTTGTTTTCCTGAAACGATAATGAAAACATTAAAACCTTCACAACTCAAACCTAACCATAAAAACTGCCTCCTCCTGTGGATTCCTAACACGACTGCGTCCGCTCGACCACGCCCCCTTTTTGTATTGCCGCTCCCCCTGCCTCCTATTGGCCGCCCACAGAAAACCCCTCCCAAATACTTTCTTCTGGTGTGTCACTAGACACCCAGTCATGCCCGGCCCTCCCTTACCTTCCTTTTCTCTCCATTCAGTCCGGCCCTCTCTTCCTGTGTACTGTCCATTTCCACCCTGAATTTACCAGCTTCTCAACTATCCTGGCTTATTTGTTGCTCTACCATGCTGTCCATGATGGGGATTAGATGATTGACCGAGCCTTTGCTTAAGCCTAGTACACACAGGCCAAATGTCAGCTGGCATCGGCTGGTTCAATAGAAACCGGACAATATTCGGGGCGTTTGTACGGCAGCAGGTCCGGAAAGGGTCTGCCGACCGGCTCCTGATCTTATCAGAGTGTTCTAACAGAGGGGCCTCTCCTTGTCAGAACACAATAGCTCAGCAGGGGAGATCGCTGTACTAACATCAGATTGGTAGTTAAGTGGCTCCGACCTTAGCTGTGAGTTGTGTGTACGAGGCTTAAAGAAAATGTTCACCTTTCGTAACATGTTACACCCTTATTCAGGGTGTAACATGTAACATGTACGAACAGACTGGCCCGGTCCTTCTCCCTCACCGCTAGCTGTCACAATTAAAAAAAAACCTAGCCGAGCGCGACTCCGCCCACCCGGCCATGTCACTTATTGACAGGGTTTTGGGCATGGAAAACTCGGTAGCTGCCGGCTGTCGGCTTGTAGTTTTCCATAAACGACCACAACGCTGTGAAGCGCTGTGGTATTTCATACATGCTTCCTGTCAGATTGTATCTGCTTACCCTCCTTCCAAAATATAAAAAAAGAAATAAATGCACATTTTTTTTACCTGCAAAAAAATGTGCATTTATGATTATACCTTTAAAAATGGAACTTAACTGTATCTGAGCACCACAAACTGAAAACGTTATTTAATTCATTTGTAATGTTTAAAGCAAACTCCTCCATCCACCCCTGTCTCCACGATTTTTTGTGTGGAGAAATCACTTTAAAAAACTTATCCCCCCCCCCCCCCCCCCACTGACTCTGCTTTTCTAGCCAAGGTCTTCTTGAGTTAGGGCCTATTATTCATATAGCATTTCCTGGAATCCACCTGCCCTTAGCTTAGGTATGCAGGCAGGAGGCTGTCCCTAGCTGATAGAGCCTTTACTCCACGCCTCTTGATGAAACAATAAAAACTCCTGGGATGTATAAAAAATTATAATATACCTTCCTATCTATTTTCTATTTACTATAGCTGGCAGCATAAGGATTAAAATAGTTAAAGTGGTTGTAACGGTAATAGATTTTTTACCTTAATGCATTCTCTGCATTAAGGTAAAGAACCTTTGTCACGTTCCGGGTGCGGCGGGGAACAGGAGGTGGATCCCCTATGCCAATGGGGCGATAGCACGGGTTGTATTGGAGGACCGGTTCTAATGTTGCTACTGGTTTTCACCATGGACTTGTAGCGGCGGTAGCAACCAGGTCGTGTCTTCCAATAGCAACTCGACCCCACTGACAGCTGAGACAGGCGCGGTACACAAGGATTAGGCAGAGGCAAGGTCAAACGTAGCAAAGGGTTAAGGCAGGTGGCAAAGGTTCGTAGTCGGGGGCAACAGCAAAGGTCTGGATACACAGTAGGAGCAAAACACACAACGCTTTCACTGGGCACTAAAGGCAACTCAAGATCCGGCCAGGACAGGAAGGGGAAGTGGGTTTATAAAGTGTTTTGGGTGTAACAGTAATTTGGGCCAGGCACCAATTACTTGTGCGCTGGCCCTTTAAGAACCAGCCGAGTAGCGCGCGCACGCCTGGGGAGCGGGGACGCACGCGCAGGGAGACACAGGTGGGGGCAGGTGAGGAGAGAGAGATGCGATCCCCGGGCGGACGGAGGCCGCCGCAGGGATCGCATCCCATCGGCAGAGCAGCGCCTGCGGTCAGAGGAGCTGACCGAGGCGCTGCAGGACAACGGGCGCCGTGAGCGCTCCGAGATGGAGGGGACACCCGGAGCGCTCGGCGTAACAGTACCCCCCCCCTTGGGTCTCCCCCTCTTCTTGGGTCTCCCCCTCCTCCTGGAGCCCAAGAACCTGAGGATGAGGTCTTTGTCTATGATGTTACCCTCAGGCTCCCAGGACCTCTCCTCAGGACCACAATTCTCCCAATCAACAAGAAAGAACCGCTTATCTCGGACGGTTCTAGAGGCGAGGATATCCTTAACGGAGAAGATGTCGGAGGAGTCGGCGACAGGAGCAGGAGCGGAGACCTTGGGGGAAAAGCGATTAAGAACAAAGGGTTTGAGGAGGGAAACATGGAAAGAGTGGGGGCAAGATTTTCCACTGCTGCTTTGTCTGGATAGAAGATCTGATAAACGCTGATGTCAAGCTGATTCTATCTGAAAGTGGGGGGATTATATATATGGATTATATGGATATATGAATTATAGATTGGTATATAGATTGGTATACCATTCAGGTGGAATTATGGACTGAATGATTCAAGCAACTGCTCTATTAAGGATGGAAATGAGGAGTCGGCCTACAGCAAATTACAAAGTACAGCAATAGCAGTTTTTTTCAGCCTTTTGAACTTGAAAGTGAGAGCTGGTACATGGATGGTTCTTCTTACTATAAAGATGGAAGTAGAAATTCGGGATTTGCTGGTGTTTGTGCAAAAGCATCTTTAAGAAAATGAAAACCTTGAGCCTGAGAGAGGAGATGCATGTATATATATATATATATATATATATATGTTGTATATATACATATTTATATATGTGTTGTATGTAGAATATTGTATCTAGTATGTATATATGTATACATATATATGTATGTATATATGTATTATGTATATACATGTTTATATATATGTAGTGTTTTTTATGTAGTTCGTATAGGCATTCTATTTAGGCATTCTAAGACAAATTCATTATGCAAGAATATAGATTGGGGATTCAAGTCTATTCTACACCTCAAAAGGGTGTCCAGGTGTCATCTCTTAATCTAATCAGTATTTACTGATGGTAATTAGAATTGAGGGGGGTATTCATGGTAAACATTTGGTTGACCCCCCCCCCCCCCAGTGTCAGATCAGTATATGAGAAGACAGGCAGGTTGTCAGCTAGTCTAGAGAAAGACGGGTCTAGGAGAAGATATTCTTTGTCATGTGCTCTGTTGGATTTTGTCGTCTGTAATAACTATATACCATCTACGAGGAAGGAACGATTATAGATTAGATCACTACAATGAGGTCTTTGTCTATGATGTTACCCTCAGGCTCCCAGGACCTCTCCTCAGGACCACAATTCTCCCAATCAACAAGAAAGAACCGCTTATCTCGGACGGTTCTAGAGGCGAGGATATCCTTAACGGAGAAGATGTCGGAGGAGTCGGCGACAGGAGCAGGAGCGGAGACCTTGGGGGAAAAGCGATTAAGAACAAAGGGTTTGAGGAGGGAAACATGGAAAGAGTTGGGGATGCGGAGAGAAGGGGGAAGATGTAGTTTGTAGGACACGGAATTGATCCGAGCCTTGACCTTGAATGGACCGAGGTAGCGGGGACCCAACTTGTAACTGGGGATGCGGAACCTGATGTACCTGGAGGACAGCCACACCCTATCACCCGGGGAGAAGACAGGAGGAGGTCTTCTTTTACAGTCAGCATGTTTCTTCATGCGAGAAGAGGCCAGGGCAAGCGACTTTTGGGTCTCTTTCCAGATGGACGACAGCTCTTGGGTGACTTCATCCACAGCAGGGACTCCGGAAGAAGTGGGGATGGGTAGGGGGGGGAGAGGATGACGGCCGTATACTTCAAGAAAGGGTGATTTGGAGGAGGACTCCGACTCTTTCAGGTTGTAAGAGAATTCGGCCCAGGGTAGGAGGTCAGCCCAGTCGTCTTGACGAGCAGAGACAAAGTGTCGTAGGTAGGCCCCAAGGATTTGGTTGACTCTCTCCACTTGTCCATTAGACTGAGGATGGTAGGCAGAGGAGAAGTCCAATTTGACTTTCAGTTGACTGCAGAGAGCTCTCCAGAACTTAGACACAAACTGAACGCCTCTATCCGAGACGATGTGAGAAGGAAGTCCATGAAGACGAAAAATCTGGAGGAAGAAATGTTTAGCGAGTATAGGTGCAGAAGGGAGACCAGGAAGCGGGACAAAATGTGCCATTTTAGAGAAACGATCAACGACTACCCATATGGCAGTATGGCCGTGGGAAGGAGGAAGGTCCGTGATGAAGTCCATAGCAATGTGGGCCCAAGGCCGTTCAGGCACAGGCAGAGGATGAAGAAGCCCAGCAGGCTTTTGGCGAGGGGTTTTGTCGGGAGCACATATGGTACAGGCCCGTACGAAGTCCGTCACATCCTTTTTTAAGGAGGGCCACCAGTAATATCTGGAAATCAGTTGGGAGGACTTTTTGAATCCAGGATGACCAGCCAGATGAGAGGAGTGGCCCCATTTGAGAATCTGAAGACGAAGACGTGGAGGGACCAAGGTTTTCCCCGGAGGGTCTTGCAGTAAGGAGGCCGGGGCTGAAGAGATCAGACACTCAGGAGGTACAATGTGTTGTACAGGGGACTCGGACTCAGAGGTATCGGTGGAACGAGAGAGGGCGTCAGCCCTGACATTCTTGTCTGCAGGACGGAAATGGATCTCAAAGTTGAAGTGGGCAAAAAACAACGACCACCTAGCTTGGCGTGGGTTTAATCGTTGGGCGGACTGGAGTTAAGAGAGATTTTTGTGATCAGTGAAGATCGTGATGAGATGAGTGGACCCCTCCAGGAGATGTCTCCACTCCTCAAGTGCTAGCTTAATGGCCAGTAATTTACGGTCTCCGATGGAATAGTTCTTTTCAGGGGGGGAAAAGGTCTTGGAGAAAAAAACACAGGTGACGCTCTTGCCCTTGGAGTCTTTCTGGAGAAGCACGGCTCCAGCTCCCACAGAGGAGGCATCGACTTCCAGGAGAAACGGTTTGAGAGGGTCAGGCCTGGATAGAACAGATGCAGAGGCAAAGACAGACTTGAGGCGGTTAAATGCCTCATCAGCTAGAGGAGGCCAGGACCTCGGATTCGCACCTTTTTTGGTTAGTGCCACAATAGACGCGACAATGGTGGAGAAGTGGGAGATGAACTGGCGGTAATAGTTGGCGAATCCGAGGAAACGCTGGATGGCCCGTAGCCCGGTAGGACGTGGCCAGTTCAGGACAGCAGAGAGTTTCTCCGGGTCCATTTGGAGACCTTGTCCAGAGACCAAGTACCCCAGGAAGGGAAGACTGCAGCGTTCAAAGAGACATTTCTCTAGTTTGGCGTACAGACGGTTATCACGTAGTCGCTGGAGCACTTGACGGACATGGAGACGGTGCTCCTCCAAGCTAGAGGAGACAATCAGGATATCATCCAGATAGACAACAACACAGGTGTACAGCAGATCTCTGAAAATCTCATTCACAAAGTCTTGAAAGACCGCAGGGGCATTGCATAACCCAAAGGGCATGACCAGGTATTCAAAGTGTCCGTCACGGGTGTTAAAGGCGGTTTTCCATTCATCGCCTTTACGGATACGGATGAGATTATATGCGCCCCGGAGGTCCAGTTTGGTGAAAAGGCTAGCTCCACGCAAACGGTCAAATAGTTCTGAGATGAGAGGCAGTGGGTAGCGATTTTTTACCGTGATTTTATTAAGACTACGATAGTCAATGCAGGGACGTAGGGACCCGTCCTTTTTGGCGACAAAGAAGAATCCTGCTCCAGCAGGGGAAGAGGACTTGCGGATGAAACCTCTCTTGAGGTTTTCCTGGATGTAGTCTGTCATAGCTTGTGTCTCCGGGATGGAGAGAGGGTAGATCCTGCCACGGGACGGGGTGGTTCCAGGGAGGAGATCAATAGAGCAATCAAAGGGTCTATGTGGTGGCAAGACCTCCGCTTGTTTTTTGCAAAACACATCGGAAAAGTCCTGGTAAGGCTTGGGAAGACTAGGCAGAGCGTCAGCGGTGGAAACTTGTTTAATGGGCACCGCTTTGAGGCAATGTCTGTGACAGGAAGGACCCCAACTTTTGATGTCCCCCGAGGACCAGTCGAGGGTAGGAGAATGAAGCTGGAGCCAGGGTAGGCCCAAAAGGATCTCGGAGGTACAGTTGGGTAACACAAGGAAGTCAATCTTTTCATAATGGAGAACTCCAATTCTCATAAGGAGAAGTTCAGTTTGATAACGCACGATACAGTTCAAATTTTGACCATTTACCGAGGTGATGAAAACTGGCTTGGCAAGCCGGATGATTGGAACATTAAATTTGTCGACGAGAGAGGCTTCAATGAAGTTCCCTGCAGAGCCGGAGTCCAGAAAGGCTACAGCGGAGTAAGAGGATTTCTTGGTCAGAGAAATCCTCACCGGAATGGTCAGACGTGGAGAGGAAGAATCCACACCTAGCAGCGCCTCTCCCACATTAGCTAGGTGCGAGCGTTTCCCTGACGCTGAGGGCGGATAGAGCAGTCCTTTAAGAAATGGTCGGGACTGGCGCAATACAGGCACAGATTATGGTCTCGGCGGCGAGTCCTCTCTTGTGTGGTCAAGCGTGACCGATCCACTTGCATAGCCTCCTCAGCAGGAGGAGCAGGAACGGGTTGCAGAGGATTCTGGAAGAGAGGAGCCAGGCGAGGAAGCCGCCTGACGCGACCAAAGTCCTTTTCCTGGCGTAGCTCTAGGCGTCTTTCGGTATAACACATGTCAATGTGGGTGGCTAGCTGGATGAGTTCAGACAGGGTAGCAGGAATCTCTCGTGCGGCCAGCACATCTTTGACATGACTGGATACACCTTTTTTGAAGGTCGCGCAGAGGGCCTCATTGTTCCAGGAGAGTTCAGATGCCAGGGTGCAGAACTAAATGGCGTAATCGCCCACTGAAGAATTCCCCTGGACGAGGTTCAGGAGAGCCGTCTCGGCAGAGGAGGCCCAGGCTGGTTCTTCGAAGACACTGCGGACTTCAGAGAAGAAGACTGGAATAGAAGCTGTGGCAGGATTGCCACGGTCCCAAAGTGGTGTAGCCCAGGCTAGGGCCTTATCAGATAGTAGGCTAACCACGAACGCCACCTTTGACCGTTCTGTGGGGAACTGGTCCGACAACATCTCCAGATGGAGGGAACACTGGGATAGGAACCCTCAGCACAGCTTGGGGTCCCCATTGAATTTGTCAGGAAGGGACAGGCGGACTCTAGCAGCAGCAACTCGTGGCGGAGGAGATGCAGGAGGAGGTGGTGGAGATGGCAGAAGCTGCTGTAGCATAGCAGTCAACTGGGCAAATTGCTGTCCTTGTTGAGCGACCACCGTGGTCAGATCCGAGAGGCTTGGCAGCGGGACCTCAGCGGGATCCATGGGGAACAGGAGGTGGATCCCCTATGCCAATGGGGCGATAGCACGGGTTGTATTGGAGGACCGGTTCTAATGTTGCTACTGGTTTTCACCAGAGCCCGCCGCAAGGCGGGATGGACTTGTAGCGGCGGTAGCAACCAGGTCGTGTCTTCCAATAGCAACTCGACCCCACTGACAGCTGAGACAGGCGCGGTACACAAGGATTAGGTAGAGGCAAGGTCAAACGTAGCAAAGGGTCAAGGCAGGTGGCAAAGGTTCGTAGTCGGGGGCAACAGCAAAGGTCTGGATACACAGTAGGAGTAAAACACACAACGCTTTCACTGGGCACTAAAGGCAACTCAAGATCCAGCCAGGACAACAAGGGGATGTGGGTTTATAAAGTGTTTTGGGTGTAACAGTAATTTGGGCCAGGCACCAATTACTTGTGCGCTGGCCCTTTAAGAACCAGCCGAGTAGCGCGCGCGCGCCTGGGGAGCGGGAACACGCGCGCAGGGAGACACAGGCGGAGGCAGGTGAGGAGAGAGAGATGCGATCCCCGGGCGGACGGAGGCCGCCGCGAGGATCGCATCCCATCGGCAGAGCAGCGCCTGCGGTCAGAGGACCTGACCGAGGCGCTGCAGGACAACGGGCGCCGTGAGCGCTCCGGGATGGAGGGGACACCCGGAGCGCTCGGCGTAACAACCTTTTAATAGTAACCCCCCCAGCTAGGGCGTTGCTAGGTGGAAAAATGACCAGTGGCTTCAGCCCAAAGGTAAATTTGAAAACCCCTCCCACATTTTAAAGTAAAATACTATTACCTACTTTACAGTTTTGCACATTATTATCTGTAAATAATACATTTAAACTATTATATCCTATTTCTTTTCTTTCTTTCTTTCTTTCTTGTGAAACTATTATATCCTTTAGTTTACCACTAGATTTTTAGTCTTTCTCAACCTTTTCAACACAAAGGAACACTTGAAATAACTTTCCGGTCTTGGGGAACCCCTGCTAAAAATGACTAAATCTACAACTCATGATACATTAGTGTGGTGGTCAGTGGGAAGAATGCTCCTAATGCCGTGTACACACGATCAGAATTTCAGCCAGCAAAAGACCGATGAGAGCTTTTCATTGAAAAATGCGACCGTGTGTAGGCTCCATCGGAATTTTGCTGGCCGAATTCCCGCCAGCAAAAATTTGAAAGCGTGTTCTCAATTTTTCAAACGGAAAAGGAAATTCCGATCTTCTGTAGCATTTCCGAAGCGCAAAATTCCTACGCATGCTCGGAAACAATTTGACGCATGTTCGGAAGCATTAAACTAAATTTTTTCTCGGCTCGTCGTAGTGTTGTACGTCACTGTGTTCTTGACAGTCGGAATTTGGTGTGACCGTGTGTAGGCTAGACAGTTTGAGTGGAATTCTGTCTGAATTCCATCGGGAAAACCATCAGAGCTTTTTCCAACGAGAATTCTAATCGTGTGTACGCGGCATTACACTTGTGGTCATTGGGAGGAATTCCCCCCTTAAAGAAAGCTAAAAAGATCAACAGTGTCACTGGAAACTTATTTGAGAGGCAGAAATTGTCATTGCTCAAGGAACCCCTAGCATCCCCTGGAGGAACCTTAGGGTTCCACGGAACCCTGGTTGAGAAACCTTGCACTAGATTTATGTTTTTCAATATATTAAAGGTTAGAAAAATACTTAGAGCCCATGCACACCAAGCCCCAGGCAATCTATTGCAGTGTTTATTACCTGTTATGTTGCATGTTCGCATGCACTGTTGAGGTGCATTGGGGTGCCATTAAATAAAAAATCTTAAATGTTGATTCTTGTACGTTCCACTTCCACATAAAATCCTATTATAAAGACAAAAGCAATACAGTAGAAAAAATAATAATTTTCTGGTTGTCAGCATTTTCAAGCTTTAAATTGTTTGTGCATCTACAGTGGTGTGAAAAAGTGTTTGCCCCCTTCCTCATTTCCTGTTCCTTTGCATGTTTGTCACACTTAAGTGTTTCGGAACATCAAACCAATTTAAACAATAGTCAAGGACAACACAAGTAAACACAAAATGCAATTTGTAAATGAAGGTGTTTATTATTAAAGGTGAAAAAAAATCCAAACCATCATGGCCCTGTGTGAAAAAGTGATTGCCCCCCTTGTTAAAACATACTATAACTGTGGTTGTCCACACCTGAGTTCAATTTCTCTAGCCACACCCAGGCCTGATTATTGCCACACCTGTTCACAATCAAGGCATCACTTAAATAGGAGCTGCTTGACACAGTAAGGTCCACCAGAAGATCCTTAAAAGCTACACATCATGCCGAGACCCAAAGAAATTCAGGAACAATTGAGAAAGAAAGTAATTGAGATCTATCAGTCTGGAAAGGGTTATAAAGCCATTTCCAAAGCTTTGGGAATCCAGCGAACCACAGTGAGAGCCATTATCCACAAATGGCGAAGACATGGAACAGTGGTGAACCTTCCCAGGAGTGGCCGGCCGCCCAAAATTACCCCAAGAGCGCAGCGACGACTCATCCAAGAGGTCACAAAAGACCCCACAACAACGTCCAAGGAACTGCAGGCCTCACTTGCCTCAGTTAAGGTCAGCGTTCATGCCTCCACCATCAGGAAAAGACTGGGCAAAAATGGCCTGCATGGCAGAGTTCCAAGGAGAAAACCACTGCTGAGCAAAAAGAACATCAAAGCTCGTCTCAATTTCTCCACAACACATCTTGATGATCCCCAAGACTTTTGGGACAACATTCTGTGGACCGATGAGACAAAAGTGGAACTCTTTGGAAGGTGTGTGTCCAAGTATATCTGGCGTAGAAGGAACACTGCATTTCAGAAAAAGAACATTATACCAACAGTAAAATATGGTGGTGGTAGTGTGATGGTCTGGGGCTGTTTTGCTGCTTCAGGACCTGGAAGACTTGCCGTGATAAAAGGAACTATGAATTCTGCTGTCTACCAAGAGATCCTGAAGGAGAATGTCCGACCATCTGTTCGTGTACTCAAGCTGAAACGAACTTGGGTTCTGCAGCAGGACAATGATCCTAAACACACCAGCAAGTCCACCTCCGAATGGCTGAAGAAAAACAAAATGAAGACTTTGGAGTGGCCTAGCCAAAGTCCTGACCTGAATCCTATTGAGATGTTGTGGTATGACCTTAAAAAGGCCGTTCATGCTCGAAAACCCTCTAATGTAACTGAATTAGGACAATTCTGCAAAGATGAGTGGGCCAAAATTCCTCCAGGATGCTGTAAAAGCCTCATTGCACGTTATCGCAAACGCTTGGTTGCAGTTGTTGCTGCTAAGGGTGGCCCAACCAGTTATTAGGTTTAGGGGGCAATCACTTTTTCACACAGGGCCATGATGGTTTGGATTTTTTTTCACCTTTAATAATAAACACCTTCATTTACAAATTGCATTTTGTGTTTACTTGTGTTGTCCTTGACTATTGTTTAAATTGGTTTGATGTTCCGAAACACTTAAGTGTGACAAACATGCAAAGGAACAGGAAATGAGGAAGGGGGCAAACACTTTTTCACACCACTGTATTCTGCTGCATAAAGTTACCTGTGTGCTAGTGCGCAAGGCAGCGCAGTGTGTGCCACCTTCTGTTTTGTTCTTGGGCGCTGGGCGGCTGGCTAGTAGTACTACACAGATCAAGAGCACGGTCGGATCTCCCATCCGGGTGATCCAGTGTCACTCCCGCCTTCTGTTCTCTCTGGGCCACCTACAAAAGTGTGTGTGTTTTTTTACTTTACATTTTACACCTTAGGTGAATGGGTAGGGGTACATCGTACCCCATACTCATTCACATAGGGTGGGGGGCCGGGATCTGAGGGCCCCCTTATAAAAGGGGTCTCTCAGATTCCGATAAGCCCCCGCCCGCAGACCCCGACAACCAACGGCCAGGGTTGTCGGGAAGAGGCCCTTGTCCTCATCAACATGGGGACAAGGTGCTTTGGGGTGGGGGGGGCCGCACGGCCCCCCTTTCCCCAGGGCACCCCCCATGTTGAGGGCACGTGGCCTGGTACGGCTCAGGGGGGGGGGGGGGCGCTCGTTCGTCCCCACCCCTTTCCTGGCCTGCCAGGCTGCGTGCTCGGATAAGGGTCTGACATGGATTTGGGGGGGACCCCCACGCCGTTTTTCGGCGTGGGGATTCCCTTTAAATCCATGACAGGTGACAGAGCTAGCGCGCCGGCATTTACTGCCTACGCTAGCTACGTACCTGAAGTTACGTTCGAAATGAACGGACTGTTCCGTGTGTGGGCAAGTCCGTTCATTTTCAAAAGTCCCGCGGACTTGCCTACTAACTGCGGGATTGTCCGCCGGACTGCCAAGTCCAGCGGATAATTTTAAAACCAAACTTAAAACTTTGGCGCCAAAAAGTCCGCCGGACTTTGGCGCCAAAATGTCCGCCGGCGCCCACACACGAGGGGATTATCCGTTGGACTTCGGTCCAGCGGATAATCCCGCGGGATAGTCCCTTCGTGTGTATGTGGCATTAGTGGTACTAGACAACGTAGTAATGTAAAAAAGGTGATCTCGGAACGCAAAGCATTGCACTCGCAGTTGTGTGTTAAAGGTGTGTTAAAAAAGCAATTGAATATTCACTTTTATAACACTGAACCACCTCTCCACCAATCCGGAAGTGCGGGTGTGTTACCCATCACCTGATTGGCTGAAATGGCAGACGCTGTGATTGGACGTTTATCATGATGAGGGGAGGAGATGCATGGAGGACACAGCTTGCCGCTGCAAGGTCCCACAGCTCGCCACCATCACCTGCTGCCTGACCCTGCACTGAGACTGACCCTGCACTGAGATAGGGTAAGTGCCAGGCAGACGGCGAGCGGGCAAGGGGGGTCACAGTGGCAACTTTTGATGGGCACAGTGGCGGCATTTGATGGGCACAGTGGCGGTATTTGATGGGCACAGTGGTAGCATTTTATGAGCACCGTGGCTGCATTTGATGGGCACAGTGGCTGCGATTGATGGGCACCATGGCTGCGATTGATGGGCACAGTGGCTGCATTTGATGGGCGCAGTAGCTGCATTTGATGGCACAGTGGCTGCAATTGATGGGCATAGTAGCTGCATTTGATGGACACAGTGGCTGCAATTGATGGCACAGTGGCTGCATTTGATGGGCACAGTGACTGCATTTGATGGGCACAGTAGCTCCATTTGATGGGTACAGTGGCTGCGTTTGATGGGCACAGTGAGGCTGCAAGTTATGTTTTTTTTTTGTTTGCGCGCTCCCTCCCCCCCCAAATTAAAAAAAAACACCCGCTACTGCAGATAGCACTGATGTGGGGATCTGACACTGACTCTGTCAGACCCAAAGCTAATGCAGGCAGGGACCGCAGGCCCCTATAGTGTCGCAAAAATGGTAGTCCTTAGTGCTAGCTGTCTTACATGCGGCTACTGCTCTCAGTACCACCTCTTCAGGCACTGGCAGCCCTCCTGGCTGCAGTTGCCTCTTCCCACTGCTCGTGTCACCCCAATCCTCCTGACTGGCTCTGCACCCATCCCAGACTGCTCCATCCCAGTCCTCTCAGGCATGCTTCCCAGTCCTCCTGACTGTGTGTCATTCACCAGCCCTCTTGGCTGTACCTCCTGGAGACTTGCCCAGCAGTGTTCTCCCGCTGTCCTCTCCTTGCTCCCAGTGCCTCCTGGCCAGGACACTTCCATGGGTTTTGAGAGTTCGTTCACACCCGAGCCCAAGGCCAAGGTCACCCCCCCCCCCCCCTTCCTCAAATGCCATCACAGCCTAACACTCCATCTTCTACTTGAACTCTTATCCCCAGCTGGGACTCAGAGTATTTGACAAACTTGACATTGCAGAGTTAGAAATAATACAATGTTTCTGCAGGCATATTTTTAACTGGCCAGGAGTTGATTTTACTTCAAACAGTCCTTTTTTGCAGCCTCTAAACTCTTTTGTGAACCAGTTTACATTTTATTTCTTTTGGTGAACCATTTTACTTTTCTCGCTTGTAGATAATCTTCTTTTAGAAAATATGTAAGCACAACCTGTTGGTAAAACCTAACATACTACTAATTAAAATGCCTCTGCAAAATGTAGTAGCAGATTATTGGTAATTTTGACATCTCAGACAAAATCTCAACACTGATTGATGACAAAAGAATTTTCCTGTGTTCTGTGTAACTTGCCGCCTGTGGACCTAGTAATGCCACTTGGGTTTGGGGGATCAGTCACCTGGAAATCAAACTAAAAATAACATGTTTTAACATCGCTATGATTTAAGGTGTGAATCTTTTACTAAATTTTGGGCTTCATTTAAGAAAAAATTGGTATGCTTACTTACCTCAAAGTTTCCACATTATTAACTTCTGGAGGATATCTCTATTTGACTTCTTGCTTGTTGTACTTTACTAGGAGTTGGAATCAGGAATGGTGTGACACTGCTGGAAGACATCACTGTGTTACATCTTGCTTAGTGTATGTTGACTTGTGGATGGCATCAGTAATAGGGAAATGCTGCTGAAGAACATCACTGTGTTACGCTTTGCTTCTTGATGTTGACCTGGAGATGGCTTCAGGAATGGGTTGCTGCTTCTGGGCTGGCTGGAGGACATCACTGTAATAAGGTTATAATACCTAAGAACAAATAAACATAAAACACTTGCTACAACATTTACTAAAATTTAATATTTTTTCGGATTTTCCGATCGTGTGTAGCGAATTCCGAGGGACAAAGTGCCACGCATGCTCAGATCACATTACAAGACCAAAGCTATTGGCTACTAGCCTCTACGTAGTCCCGTCGTACGCAATGAACGTCACCACGTTCAGGATGATCGGATGTTCCGACAACTTTGTCCGACCGTGTGTATGCAACACCAGTGTCGGACAAAATCCGTCGGAAAAAATCTGACGGATTTTGTGGTCGGAATTTCCGACCGTGTGTACGGGGCATAAGTTTGATGTTTTCAGCCGTGTGGAGTACCATGTTCCTTGTTGCATGATCTACATAGGATGCTTTGCTACAGTGCTTTTAAAAACATATTCAGCCTCTGGGTGGAGCTCTCAGATCATGTCCATATGCATCTATGTAGTGTAGGATCCAATTGTGTGGGTGAAAAAGACCTTTCTAGAAAGCTCTATATAGTGCATACCTCCCAACTTTTTGATCTGGAAATGAGGGATACCTATCAGCAAAAACATGCAGGCATAGGACACACCCCCATCACGCCCCCTTAAAGGAGAATTGTACAAAAAAACAAGATTGGTTAATCCCACAAGTGCTTTTTTACCACTACTATTCCTTTATTTTGGCTTTGGGAATTTACAAATGCAGCAATTTAGAAATCAGATGATAGGTTTAGCGTTGGAAAACACTTTTTGATAGATAAAAATTCCTTTTTATATCCATCTATATAGATCAGACCAAAATGAGGGACAAATGAGGAGGAATGAGGGACAGAGGGACATTGCTCGAAATCAGGGACAGTGGGAGCTATGCATAGTGCAAATGAGTGACTCGAAAATATTTCACCATTCTCACACAATATATATTTTTTTAATTCTTAGTAAGTGAACTATTGAGGCTTTCCTTTTCACTCACTTAAGAATACCAGCATTACCAGTCCGTAACTTAGGTATTGACCCCCAAACAAATCATTCTTACTATAGACCTGGCCCAATATATCATTTTCAATTTGTAGTCAGTCAGTTTCTGAGATTAGCCTTTCTGGTTCACTTTCTGAAGAAGATAGCTACCGAAATCTCAGCATCATCAGCCCAAAAGTAAATCACTTACCCCCAAAACAAATTATACCATTCTTACTGTACCCCAACATATATTGTGTTATTGTTTCATCAGTCAACTAATTTATAAGGTTACTTTAGGCTTTTCCAGTTTACCTACTAAAGAAGATGGCTGCAAAAATGCCAGAAAATCCAACAATCCAAAACCAGTCGCTGACCCCCAAATACATTTAGAAACTCTTATGCCACGTACACACGGTCAGAATTCTCGTCGGAAAAAGCTCTGATGCTTTTCCCGTCGGAATTCCGACGGAATTTCGCTCAAACTGTCTTGCCTACACACGGTCACATCAAATTCCGACGGTCAATAACACCGCAGCATACAACACGTTCGACAGCACTATAAAAGGGAAGTTTAATGCTTCCGAGCATGCGTCAAATTGTTTCCGAGCATACGTCGGAATTTTGCGTGTCGGAATTACATACACACGTTAGGAAAATCCGATAGAAAGGTTTTCCGTCGGAAAAACTTAAGAACAGGTTCTCAATCCAAAGTCCGTCGGAAATTCCGACAGAAAAAGACCGATGGGCATACACACGGTCGAAAAAGCCAATGAAAAGCTCCCATCCGACTGTTTCCATCGGAAATTTCCGACTGTGTATGCGGCATTACTGTGCTCCAGGATAGCTTGTTAATGTTTTGGTAGTCAGTTAAGAAGGTAACTTTAGGCTTCTCTGTTTCACTTACCTAGAAAAGATATTGCAAGCTGCCATGTCACGTGTCTCTTTCTTCCTGGATGCCCGACCCACAAAGCTGACATTTCAGCAGTGCATCAAAGCAGTGCTTTTAGGTGCATCTGCAATGTAAGATGGAGGGCTGGTTCACAACACAATTTCTGTGTTACAGATATGTTTCTGCATCCGCGTTTTTTTGTTATTTTTGATTTGTTTCCAGTGCGTTTTCCTCCCTCTTTTTTTCCTTTAGCACAATTAAGGACAGTTGAGGATATGTGCATTTCAGTGGGTTTTTAATGAACTTTGCTGCGTTCCAGACCCATTCCATGCAGAAAAAATGCAAATGTTCTAGTTTTGTTGACTGTACTGGAACACTGCATTGGTGTGAAATTGGGCCATTAGAATCTATATTAAACACTGTCCATGTAGAAAAACAATGCACTGAACTGCATCTGGTGTGAACCCAGCCCCAAAGGTGTGTGGCAGCCTAGCGACAACCGTGATTTTTCTGAATGTCTGAAATTGCTGTGCACAGTGGAAATTGATGAGAATGGCATGGCTGGGAGCCCTGGAATGATCAGTGCAAAAAGGCTGGCATGACATCGATGGGTACAATGATAGGCAGAAAATTAGTACAATGATAGGCTCTAGATCCAATGGAGGATCCTCTGGTAGACTGGTCCATCCCTGCACATTGCAGCAAGGCGACAATTAAATTAACCTATACTGTAAAAGTGGAGGAAAAAGAACTAGCCATAAATATTGCCAGTAGGCTCTCTGCAGCTGATCTTTCCCCATTACTGATATAAAATGCCTTATTCTGCACTGTGTTCCTTTAATGAGGTGGTCATCTTTGTAGAGAAATAAGGCTTTGCTTCCTCATGCCAAAGCAGCCTTCTTAGTAAATGGTGATCTGAAGACTGTTCGGGTACAATATCTACCTGGATATGGGCTTTAAAAATCCCATAGAGATAACTGGGGAAGAAATGGTGCCATCAGAACCAGTGGTGGCTGGTGCCCAAAATACTGGGGGCCCATCGCCCCCAAATCCCCACCCACCCGCGGGAGATGGATGGGTAGGCGGCGATTACCCCGCCCCCCACCGCGGGAGACGGACGGGGAGGCAGTGATCAGAGGCCTACTTACCTTAGGAGGCAGATGACAAGGATCCAGGGTAGGGCTGCTGCTCCTCGCTCTGGGGTCATTGCGTCTCCTCCTGAACGAACAGGAAGTGGGTCCTGAGACCGGATTGACCGGGAGTTCTAAGACTCCTTGGCCAATCAGGTCTCAGGACCGGCTTCCTGATTGCCCGGGAGGAGAATCAGTTAAACAATCGCGAATATTAATTTGCTATTGTCACACCTCTGCGCCCCGAGCCCACCCTTTTTTTAAACCAATTAGAGCCTCAGGCTTTAATCATGTGCTTCAAAAAAACGAAATATTTAAATCCATGCGTCCGATGCCCTGCATGTAGATTACGGGCTGGGCGGATTAGGGGGACAGTGCCCCTACACCCAGTATGGACAGGATGCCACTAATCAGAACACTTTATTTTCTCTCTGCATTTCACAATGAAGCTTAAAACACTTTTGATTTTCAAGCAGCTGTCTAATTACTTATGAAGCCTAAACAGTTCCCAGACTTCATGCAGGTATGACCTCTGTCATTCATATTAAGAAATATCTTTTTATAGTTATCCATGATTGCCTAAAGTGTGCTTCAGCATAAGAAAATTACCCTACTGCTTAAATTGCTTGTGGAATACCCATAATGTTTTATACGTATCAAAGAATTTTTTAATGTTTTAACTGCTAAAGACATCATTAATATGTGTCCAAGGGAGCTGTAACAAATTTGTCAAAGATAGTTTTAATATCTATCAAAGGCTTTTATAAACCATCAAAAGTACATTGCTTACAATATTGCTACAATCAGTGTTGTATGCTAAGGGACAAACTGCATCTTTTGAAAAATGTATCACGCTAATTAGAATTCTCTGTGCAAACACATGAGAATTAGGAGTTTACACTTTACTGTGAACATAATTGTCATTATTATTCGTATTTTCATTGTGAGCATTTACATTTTTACAATGAATCATAATAGCATCGCTACATCAACCTGTCATTATTACCTTTACACATTTATATTTTTTGAGGAATTTGAGGTACATTTTTTCAATTCATCCTTCCTTCAATTACATGAAGTTTGCCAGTACCGTATGGTGAAAATTAGCCCCATACCATGATGTTCCCACCTCCAAACTTCACTGTTGGTATAGGGGTGTTTTTGGGGTAATGTGCAGTGCAATTTGACCTCCAACATGATGTGTATTATGGCATTTAAAGACTATGTGACCAGTAGGGATGAGCCAAACACCCCCCCTGGTTCGGTTCGCACCAGAACTTGCGAACAGGCAAAAAATTTGTATGAACACGCGAACACCTTTAAAGTCAATGAAACATGAACATGCAAAATCAAAAGTGCTAATTTTAAAGGCTTATATGCAAGTTATTGCCATAAAAAGTGTTTGGGGACCCAGGTCCTGCCCCAGGGGACATGTATCAATGCAAAAAAAAGTTTTAAAAACGGACGTTTTTTCGGGAGCAGTGATTTTAATAATGCTTAATTTGACAGATAGCTCTGATGGAGTTCTACTTCTGTCGTCGAGGTGCAAGAACCGCAGGGCTCTCGTATGGAGCAGAGAGCCAGCACTAGTGCTGCTCATCCTTCTGGTGAACTGGCAAGCACCAGCGGCCTAGTACATCCTGGTTGTACATCCAGCACTGCAGTAACACTTGGTGACGTGGCAAGTATCATAAGTGCACTTCAAGCTGGCGAGGTGGCTAACACAAGTAGTGTCCCGCTGCCACCAAGAAGAAGACAAAGACAGGCCCGTCAAGCCCATAGTGCCCCTCCTGCTGCATTCGCCAATCCTAATTGGGAGCCCACCACTTCTGCAGCACCAGTACTTCCCCCATTCACTGGCCAACCCGGAATTCAGGTGGAAACAGTTGATTTTACGTCACTTGATTTTTATTCACTGTTTTTCACGGAAGATCTCTATAGATCTATTGTGGACCAAAGCAATTTATATACTGGTCAATTCATCACCACTAATCCCCAGCTGACCTTGCCAGAGAATGGAAACCAATTACGGTTTCTGAATTTAAGACCTTCCTGAGCCTATCCCTCCTCATGAGCATAACTAAAAACAGTGAGTTGCGGTCATATTGGACGATACGAGCAGATTTTGCAGTTCATGAATTTCAATGACAATGAACTCTGTTGTCCTCGGGGTGACCCTGAATTTGATTGGCTCTACAAAATTCGACCCCTCGTAAACCACTTCAACCAACAGTTTTTAGCCTTGTTTACTCCCCATCAAGTTGTCTGCATTGATGAGTCCCTGATTAAGTTTTCTGACCGCTTGTTATTCAAACAGTATCTTCCCAGCAAGCGTGCCAGATATGGGGTCAAGATATATAAGCTTTGTGACAGGGCCACAGGCTATACATATAGTTTTATGGTTTATGAGGGAAGAGATAGTTACGTAGAGCCGGAGAACTGCCTAGATTACATAGGGAGCTCTGGTAAGATTGTATGGGACTTGGTGTCACCCTTATTCGGAAAGGGGCACCACCTGTATGTGGACAATTATTACACAAGCGTGCCACTTTTTAGTCACTTGTTTGATCATAAAATGTTTTCGTTCTGTCCTCCCTTCACGCAGACACGACGGTCCAAATTCCTACAGCGACTGGTGTTGTGGAGAAACCCCACTGTGTCCACGAATATAACCTTAATATGGGGGGGGGTGGACCTCAACGACCAGTTGTTGGCACTGTACCTAATTGCCCATAAGGCCAGATGCTGGTACAAAAAAGTGTCTGTATACTTATTTCAATTGGCTCTGCTGAATGCTTATGTGCCATACAAAGCTTCAGGACAAACTGGATCCTCCCTTAAATTCCAGGAAGAGATCGTCACAGCCCTTCTGTTTCCAGAAGGGTGACACCCCCCCTTTTTTGCCGTGTATGGATTGCAGTGTTTTTTGCTTTTAAATAAACTTTTTGGATTTTATTTTCTCGGTGTGCGGCTGTCCGGAGTTCTTCCTTTTTTGATTTCCAATCATTGTGCTATTAGCCAGCACCAGGGGCTCCCACACAGGAGCAGGAGCAGTCGCTTGGGAAGGAGAGTCTTGGAGCGGTGGTTGTTTGTTTCTCACCCTTCTGTTTCCAGGCGGTGCTGTGGCCCAACTTCCCAATCCAAATGCACTAAGCCGGCTGCATGAGAGGCATTTTTCGCATGTCCTCTCTAGTACCCCTACCCAAAGAAACCCCCAAAGAAGATGTCATGTCTGTAGAAAGCGCAGATATAGGCATGACACTCCTGTCCTGACCAACCTGGTCTTTGCATTGGTGACTGTTTTGAACGCTACCACACATTAGTGGAGTATTAGCGTAGGGTACAGCATTGCACAGTCCTAGGCACACGTACACAGGATCTCGAAAGATGTGATGGCCATCACATTTTGAGAGACCCTAATCTGGAATGTTTACAGTTTATATAAAAGTGAAGAAAAAAAAAACACACACACAAAAACAAAAAATAAAATAAAAAAGTCAAAAATAGTTGTGGTTTAATTTTTCTTCGATCTATTGTTCTCTCCATTGTTCTCTGTTTATTGTATGCGCTATTGTTCTCTTTCTTTTGTTACTGTATTTTATAACTGTGATGTTTTATTTTTACTATGTTTTATTGTATTTGCTTTGCAGGTATGGTAAGTCTTACTGTTATACTGTTATTGTTAACCATCATTTTCTTAGCAGGTACACCATTCAGCTGCAGCACGGGTTTATTTATTCTGACATATAAAACAAAAAAACAGCGCTCTATGGGAACAGCGTAAGAAATTGCAGACCTTAAACCAAGTAAAATTAATTTATTTGATGCACGTTTGGAAAAATTTAAAACACCTTTTAATGGTTATGAAATTGTAGAAATTTGAAAAAGCAATAATAAAAAACAATTTGCATTATTGATATATTGTGAAGAAAATATGTACACGATACCACCAAGAAGTCCAGATGACAAGGGATTAACATCAACCGGTGTGCTTCAACTCTCGGTTATAGGATAGGCGACCAGATCTCCGGGGGGAGCCACCAGGATGGAAAGACCAGAGTCACAATTTGAGTCCGGTGGCTGGTCACGGGTGTCAAGCCCGCTGTGTCTCGGGAGGTGTATTATAGTGCACTCCGCTGGAGAATGAACTCAAAGAAGCTGATCGGACTGAACAAGGCCGGGCACCCTGGATGACGTGGACATCGGGCCATAAGCGGAAATGGCCGGGATGTATTGTGTATCAAGGTGGATCGCAAGCTCAGTGTTGCCGTGACGACCGTGGCTTACATGTTTCGCGAGCCTGCGCCTTATCAAAGTCACGGGAGCAACGGCAAGTGGCAGAGATATAAGCACATAAATGGGGGTGGGGAGGAAAACAAGCTCCATTGTAATGTTAACCCCTCATTCACCCTAAAGGGAATATGCAGTGCATTCATCTTATATGCAACATATTGTCAACAATGTCAATCGTCTGGGAATAATTAGACACTGAAACATGAATCTATAGAATGGTGAAATACATGTTAAAATGTATATAAAATGTTTTTTTTTAAATGTGTATAAATATATATCTATATAATATATATATAGATATATATATATATATATATATATATATATATATATATATATATATATATAATTCCGAATACAAATTAAAATAAAATGAATAAATAAATAAATTAAAATAATGAAATAAAAGCTACTAATTGATAAATAAATATATAATTCTATGGATTGTGAATGGTAACCATAAGTACAAGAATATAGGTACGCATGTATATAATTAAACTGTGTACATATAGAAGAATATATATAAAAATATATATATATATATATATATATATATATATATATATATACAATATATATACTACACAATAACATATGAAACAAAAACAAAAACAAAAAGAAATGAAAAAGGATATGGATCATGGACAGAAAAAATCTAGACACAATTATTTGACGGTCTACTTCAAATAAAGTGCCCGCCATTAACTATATAGTATTAAAGTGACTTTGTATTGTGGGCAACCAAATATATAATAGAAACATATATACATACGTGCAGCAACGTGCACCCAGCGTAATAATTTGCATATACACATAAGCACATATAGCTTAATGCCTATTATTGTAAAGTTAAAAACATGAAAAGAGAGATGATGTAATATCAGATAACACTAAGGACATCAAGTTCTTCGATGGGGGTTCAATGTAATTTTCTAGCTAAAATTTTTTTTTTTCATGTAAACAAAAAGTGTCAGAAAGGGCTTTGTCTTCAAGTGGTTAGAAGAGTGGGTCAGTGGCGGCCCGTCCATAGGGTCCCCTATCTATCTATCTATCTATCTTTATCTATGTATCTATCTGTCTTTCTCCCCGTATATATCTGTCTTTCTTCCTTTATCTATCTATCGATCTATCTATCTATCTATCTTTATCTTTATCTATCTGTCTTTCTCCCTGTATCTATCTGTCTTTCTTCCTCTATCTATCTATCTTTATCTATGTATCTATCTGTCTTTCTCCCTGTATCTATCTGTCTTTCTTCCTCTATCTATCTATCGATCTATCTATCTATCCATCTATCTCTATCCCTCTATCTATCTATCTGTCTATCTGTCTTTCTTCCTCTATCTATCTATATCTATCTATCTATCTATCTATCTATCTATCTATCTATCTGTCTTTCTCCCTGTATCTATCTGTCTTTCTCTCTATCTATCTATATCTATCTATCTATCTATCGATCTATCTATCTTTCTCCCTCTATCTATCTATCTATCTATCTATCTATCTATCGATCTATCTGGCTATCTATCTATCTATCTATATCTATCTATCTATCTATATCTTATCTATCTATCTTTCTCTATCTATCTATCTGTCTTTCTCCCTCTATCTATCGATCTATCTATCTATCTTTATCTATCTGTCTTTCTCCCTGTATCTATCTGTCTTTCTCCCTCTATCTATCTATCTATCGATCTATCTATCTTTCTCCCTCTATCTATCGATCTATCTATCTTTCTCCCTCTATCTATCGATCTATCTATCTTTCTCCCTCTATCTTTCTCCCTCTATCCATCTATCGATCTATCTATCTTTCTCCCTCTATCTATCTATCGATCTATCTATCTTTCTCCCTCTATCTATCTATCTATCTAACTATCTATCTATCTGTCTTTCTCCCTGTATCTATCTGTCTATCTGTCTTTCTCCCTCTATCTATCTACCTTGCTATCTGTCTTTCTCTGTCTATCTATCTATCTATCTATCTATCTATCTCTATCTATCTATATTTCTCCCTCTATCTATCTGTCTATCTATCTATCTATCTATCTATCTATCTATCTATCTATCTTTCTTCCTATCTATCTTTCTTTCTCTATCTATCGATCTTTCTATCTATCGATCTATCTTTCTGTCTGTCTTTCTCCGTCTATCTATCTATCTTTCTTCCTCTATCTATCCATCTTTCTCCCTCTATCTGTCTATTTATCTTTCTTCCTCTATCTATCTATCTATCTATCTATCTTTCTCCCTCTATCTATCTGTCTGTATATCTATATTTCTTCCTCTATCGACCTATCTATCTATCTTTCTATCTGTCGTTCTCCGTCTATCTATCTATCTATCTTTCTCGCTCTGTCTATCTGTCTATCTATCTATCAATCTTTCTTCCTCTATCTATCTATCTATCTTTCTCTATCTATCTGTCTTCATCCCTCTATCTATCTATCTATCTATCTATCTGTCTCCCTTTATCTATCTATCTATCTATCTATCTATCTATCTATCTATCTATCTATCTATCTTTCTTCCTCTATCTATCTATATATCTAGCTATCTATCTTTCTCCCTTTATCTATCTATCTATCTATCTATCTATCTATCTATCTATCTATCTATCTATCTATCTTGCTATCTGTCTCTTACCCTCTATCTATCTATCTATCTTTCTCCATCTATCTATCTATCTTCCTTTATCTATCTATCTATCTATCTATCTATCTATCTATCTATCTATCTATCTATCTATCTATCTTTCTCCCTCTATCTATCTATCTATCTATCTATCTATCTATCTATCTATCTATCTATCTATCTTTCTCCATCTATCTATCTATCGTTCTCCATCTATCTATCTATCTTTCTCTATCTATCTATCTTTCTCCATCTATCTATCTTTCTTTCTCCATCTATCTATCTTTCTTTCTCCATCTATCTATCTTTCTCAATCTATCTATCTATCTATCTATCTATCTATCTATCTATCTATCTATCTATCTATATATCTATCTATCTATCTATCTCTTTATCTATCCCTCTATCTATCTATCTATCTATCTATATCTATCTATCTATCTATCTATCTATCTATCTACGTGTATAATGTACAGCCTGGTATATGATGTGCAGAGCCCTGTGTATGTGCAGCCTGGTATATGATGAGGATTATATAAGGGGTGTGGCTTATGAGACGTGGGAGGGGCCAAACATGGAGGGGCGGGGTCTTGTGCCCCCCCCCATCCTAAAACTTCACCAGCCGCCACTGGAGTGGGTGATGTGTGACATAAGCTTTTAAATGTTGTCCATAAAATGCCAGAACATTTTAACCCCCCCCCCCCCCCCCAATGACCCCCTTTTGGAAAGTAGACACCCCAAGCTATTTGCTGATAGGCACCATGGAATATTTTATATTTTTTTTGGGAAAATTACAAACTTTATATTTCTTTTTTTTTTTGCACAAAGTTGTTACTAAATTATATATTGTTCAAACATGCCATGGGCATATGAGGAATTACACCCAAAAATACTTTCTGTTGCATCTCCTGAGTACAGGGATACCACATGTGTGAGACTTTTTGGGAGCCTAGCCGCGTACAGGACCCCAAAAACCAATCACCGCCTTCAGGCTTTCTAAAGGCAAAAAATTGTGATTTTACTCCTCACTACCTATCACAGTTACGGAGGCCCCGAAATGTCCAGATAGCACAAAACCCCTCAAAATGACCCCATTTTGGAAAGTAAACACCCCAAGGTATTTGCTAAGAGGTATGTTGAGTATTTTGCAGCTCTCATTTATTTTTGAAAATGAAGAAAGAAAAGAAAAATATTTTTTTCTTTTTCAATTTTCAAAACTTTGTGACAAAAAGAGAGATCTGCAAAATACTCAACATGCCTATCAACAAGTAGCCTGGGGTGTCTACTTTCCAAAATGGGGTCATTAGGGGGGATTCTGTGCTATCTGGGCATTTCATGGCCTACAAAACTGTGATAGGCAGTGAGGAGTGAAAAATGCACGCCCTAAGGCCCCTTTCACACTGGGGGGTGCGGGGCGGCGACGGTAAAGTGGTTTTAACCCCCGCTAGCGGGGGTTAAAAACCTCCGCAAAGCGCCGCTGCAGCGGCAGTTTGCGGGCGGTATCCCCGCGGTTTCCCATTGATTTCAATGGGAAGGAGCGGTATAGGAGCGGTAAATACACTGCTCCTTCACCGCTCCAAAGATGCTGCTAGCAGGACATTTGTTGCGGTCCTGCTAGCGCACCGCTCCAGTGTGAAAGCCCCGGCTTTCACACTGGAGTGAATGGGGCCGTTTTTTTCAGGCGGTGTACAGGCGCTATTTGAAAACCGCCCCAGTGTGAAAAGGGGCCTTAGAAAGCCTGAAGGCGGTAATTGGTTTTCGGGGTCCTGTACGCGGTTAGACTGCCAAAAAGTCCCACACATGTGGTATCCTCATACTCAGGAGAAGCAGCAAAAAAGGAAAATTTATTATCAAATACTTACCGTAATTTTCCTTTCCTGATGGACTCCATGGCAGTCATTGGAGAGGAGGCGGGGTTAACCCACACGTAGGCTGCCATGCAGTCTGTCAGGAAATGTATTTTGGGGTGTAATTCCACATATAACCATGTCATGTTTGAACAATATATAATTTAGTGACAACTTGTGTAAAAAAAAAAATGTAATAAAATTTTCTCGAAACTTGTGGCAAAATATAAAATATTCCATGAACGCAATATGCCTTTCAGCAAATAGCTTAAAGTGTCTTTTTTCCAAAATGGGGTAATTTGGGGGGGGGGGGGGTTGTGCTATATTGACATTTCATGGCCTCCGAAACTGTGATAGGTAGTGAGGAAGTGAAATCACCATTTTATGCCCTTAGAAATCCTGAAGGCACGCTGCTAGGCTCCAAAAAAGTCTCACACGTGAGGTATCCCCATACTCAGGAGAAGCAGCAGAATGTATTTTTGCACATATAACTGTGGCACGTGTGAGCAATATATCTTTTAGTGATAATCACTTGTGACAAAAACATAAAATATTCAATGGGCCCAACATGCCTCTCAGCAATTTCCTTGGTGTGTCTACTTTCCAAAATGGGGTCAATTGGGAGGGGGGGGGGTTGTACTGCCCTGCCATTTTATCACCTCAAGAAATGAGATAGGCAGTCATAAAGTAAAAGCTGCGTAAATTCCAGAAAATTTACCCTAGTTTGTAGATGCTATAACATTTGGGCAAACCAATAAATATACGCTAATTGACATTTTTTTACCAAAGACATGTGGCTGAATACATTTTGGCCTAAATGTATGACTAAAATTGAGTTTATTGGATTTTTTTAATAACAAAAAGTAGAAAATATCATTTTTTTTTCAAAATTTTCGGTCTTTTTCCATTTATATTGCAAAAAAAAAAAAAATTGCAGAGGCAATCAAAAGGGAAAAAAAAGAACGCACATTTTGTTTGGGTACAGCATTGCATGACCATGCAAATACCAGTTAAAGCAGAGCAGTGCCAAATTGTAAAAAGTGCTCCGGTCATTGAGCAGCCAAATCCTCCGGGGCTGAAGTGGTTAAATATCGTGCCTGGGGGTGTCCTTAGTATGCCTGTAAAGCAGCAAATTTTTCCCATGTTTATAACAGTACCACAGAAAAATGAAATTTCTAAAGGAAAAAAAGTCATTAAAAACTACTTGTGGCTGTAATGTATTGTCGGGTCCCAGCAATATAGATGAAAATCATTGAAATAAACGGCATAGGTTTCCCCCCCACCCAGTCCATTACCATTCCCTTTGGCTGGATTAAGTTGCACTTGGTTGTCTTGGTTAACAGATAATGAGAGGGGGACGCTAGTACATCCTATAACTTCGGAGGAGGTACTTTCAGTCATCGATTCTTTTCCATTGGGGAAGTCACCAGGGTCGGATGGCCTTTGTATAGAATTTTATAGGGCTCATGGATAGCTCTTAGCTCCTGTATTGGCTTCTCTTTACTCTGATTGTTTGAAGGAGGGTGCTTTGCCAGACTCAATGAGTCATGCTCATATAGTCTTAATTCATAAGCACCCAAAAGATCCATCCTCTTGTGCCTCATACAGGCCTATTGCTCTTTTGAATGGAGACTTTAACATTTTGACCAAGCTCGTCTCCTGACGATTACAACATATGATGTCTAATATTATTGATTCAGATCAGACAGGGTTCATGCCTGGTAGGGCTACTGATGTGAATTTGAGGAGATTATATACTAATATTTATGCTTTACATCTTAATATAGGATCTAGGGTCATTGTTTCCCTAGATATTGAGAAGGCTTTTGATACCTTGGAGTGGCCCTTTCTGTGGGAGGTACTCCGCAGAATGGGCTTTCCAATAGTATTTATAAAATGGTTGCAGGTCTTATATAGAAATCGCTGCAGTGAAAATTGGGGGAGGGTTGTCATCTCCTTTTTCATTATTTAGGGCAACTCAGCAGGGCTGCCCTCTCTCTCTGACCCTCTTTGCTATTGCTATGGAGCCGGTGGCACTTCCCCCAATATTAAGGGATTGGGGATTAGCTGGTTGGAGGAGAGGGTAGCCTTGTTTGTAGATGACCTTTTATTATTTTTAAATGACACTGGACCCTCGCTCCAAGGGGCCTTAGAGATACTGGATTTTCAACAGTTACAGGCTTGAGAGTAAATTGGACTAAGTTCTTGTTCCCAATGTCTGTATTTGGGTCAAAATTGAAGGCATGGAAGTCTCTGCACTGTCCTTATTGGGATGTATTAATCTCTTAAAAATGAAAATTATACCAAAATGTATGTACCGTATATACTCGAGTATAGGCTGACCCGAATATAAGCCGAGGCACCTAATTTTACCACACAACTGGGAAAACTTATTGACTCGAGTATAAGCCTATGAGAAATGCGCAGCTACTATAAGTGGAAAAGAGGGTCAACGATGCCCATTTGCAGCCTCACTGTGCCCATGCAGAGGGACACAGTTGACCGATTTGGGGCTAGGAACCCCATCTTTAGATATGTTGTAGTGCTAATTCCACTGGGTTGGAATACAACATGGGGTTCCTAGCACCAAGAGATATGGGGCCCCAAATTCGGGTCAGAAAATCTCAAGCACTTTTCTGCACTGGAAGAAGCCTCACCCTCCTACACAAGTGGGGTTCCTATCTCCAAGTGTCCCCGAGATATGGGGTCCCAAATTCGGGTCAGAGAATGACATTTTCCGAACTTTGGGGCCCCGTATCTCGGGGCCACTTAGTGCTAGGAACCCCATCTTTGGATATGTTGTAGTGCTAGTTCAACTGGGTTTGAATGCCAAATTTGGGGTTCCTAGCTCCAAGTGTCCCCGAGATATGGGGTCCCAAATTCGGGTCAGAAAATGTCAAGCACTTTTCTGCAGCAGAGAATGACATTTTCCGAACCGACTTTGGGGCCCCGTATCTCGGGGCCACTTAGGGCTAGGAACCCCATATTTGGATATGTTATAGTGCTAGGTCCACTGGGCTGGACTCCTAGACCCAAGTGGCCCCGAGATACGGGGCCCCAAATTCGGGTCGGAATTTTTTTTTTTTTGCTGCAGAAAAGTGCTTGACTCGAGTATAAGCCGAGGGGGGCACTTTCAGCACAAAAAAAAATGTGCTGAAAAACTCGGCTTATACTCGAGTATATACGGTACTTATTCAGACATTCTCCTCAGTGGCTCCCTGTATCCTTTTTTACAAAATTAAATCAGCTTTTTTCATCTTTTTTTCTGGGGATTGAAGAACACCAGGTACAAATTAACTACTTTTATGCACCCTTGTGAACAGGGAGGCTTAGCTTTTCCTGATTTATATAAATATTTCTTGGCCACTCAGTTGGTCACAGCCGCATGGTGGCTAAGCCCAGATTTATATAACTCTTCCACTCAGCTGGAATCAGCAGTGGTAGGTTCCATAGAAGCTCTTAAGATACTCTTATTAAGGGGCCGTAGGGCACCCTACCAGTTGACTGCTTCAATGCGTAATACTATTCGAGCTTGGGAGGCTGGTCTTAGATGCGAGTCTTATCCAAGGGGTGTGATCTCTACAAACGCCCCTTTATGGTTTAATCCTACTCTTCCTCAATTTTTTAAAGTACCAGAGCCTATTACATGGACTAAATATAATAATAAATTACTCCCTCAAGTGGTCACTGATTGGAAATTATCTACCTTTTCTGCACTAACCGCAAACTTTAACTTACCTAGTTCTTATTTATTTTGATATTTCCAACTTCTCCATATTTTTCATGCACAGTTTACACAGGACAGTCTAATGCCGCGTACACACGAAGGGACAATCCGCGGGATTATCCTCTGGACTGAAGTCCAGCGGATAATCCCCTCGTGTGTGGGCGCGGCGGACTTTTTGGCGCCAAAGTCCGGCGGACTTTTTGGCGCCAAAGTTTGAAGTTTTGTTTTCAAATTATCCGCTGGACTTGGCAGTCCAGCGGACAATCCCGCCGTTAGTGGGCAAGTCCGCGGGACTTTTGAAATGAACAGACTTGCCGCTCATCGGCAAGTCCGTTCATTTAGCACGTGACTTCAGGTTACGTAGCTAGCGTAGGCAGTTACTGCCGCCGCGCTAGCTCCGTGACCTGGCATGGATTTAAAGGGACTCCCCACGCCGAAAAAACGGCGTGGGGGTTCCCCCCAAATCCATGTCAGACCCTCATCTGAGCACGCAGCCTGGCAGGCCAGGAAAGGGGTGGGGACGAACGAGCGCCCCCCCCTCCTGAGCCGTACCAGGCCGCGTGCCCTCAACATGGGGGGTGCCCTGGGGAAAGGGGGGCCGTGCGGCCCCCCCCACCCCAAAGCACCTTGTCCCCATGTTGATGAGGACAAGGGCCTCTTCCCGACAACCCTGGCCGTTGGTTGTCGGGGTCTGCGGGCGGGGGCTTATCGGAATCTGGGAGCCCCCTTTAATAAGGGGGCCCCCAGATCCCGGCCCCCCACCCTATGTGAATGAGTATGGGGTACGATGTACCCCTACCCATTCACCTAAGGTGTAAAATGTAAAGTACCAAAACACACACACTTTTGAAAAAATATTTTATTGCACTGCTCCGGGGGTCTTCTTCCGTCTTGGGGGTCTTCTCGCCGGACTCCCCCGCTCTCTTCTGCTCTTTTACCTAGCTCTTTCACGAGGGGGGGAGTCCGGCTACCTTCTTCGTCGTTGCCGCCGTCTGGGGGTCTCGATCCGCCTTCGGGGGTCTTCTTCCGTCTTGGGGGTCTTCTCGCCGGACTCCCCTGCCATTTACCAAGCTCTTTTACCGAGCGGGGGAAGTCCGGCTACCTTCTTCGTCGTCGCCGCCGTCGTCTGGGGGGTCTCGATCCGCCTTCAGGGGTCTTCCGGGGGTCTCTTCTGTTCTTGCGGCGGTCGTCGTCTTCCGCGCCGCCGGCGCCTTGTCCTTCTTCTTCTTCTTGTTCTTGTTCTTGTTCTTCTTCTTCTTCCGATGTTGACCCGACGCTCTCTCTGCCCGGAATGCCTGTGCCGGTCTGCGCTCGGACTTATATAGGGACATGGGGGACAGGGTCACATGTTCATGTCACATGGTGACCCCGCCCCCTTGCGATGTCACAGTCCCAGCATCCTCCGGGACTGTGACAACACAAGGGGGCGGGGTCACCATGTGACATGTGCATGTGACCCTGTCCCCATTCCCCTATATAAGTCTCAGCGCAGAGCGGCACAGGCATTCCGGGCAGAGAGAGCGTCGGGTCAACATCGGAAGAAGAAGAAGAACAAGAACAAGAACAAGAAGAAGGACAAGGCGCCGGCGGCGCGGAAGACGACGACCGCCGCAAGAACAGAAGAGACCCCCGGAAGACCCCCGAAGGCGGATCGAGACCCCCCAGACGACGGCGGCGACGACGAAGAAGGTAGCCGGACTCCCCCGCTCGGTAAAAGAGCTTGGTAAATGGCGGGGGAGTCCGGCGAGAAGACCCCAAGACGGAAGAAGACCCCGAAGGCGGATCGAGACCCCCAGACGGCGGCGACGACGAAGAAGGTAGCCGGACTCCCCCCCTCGTGAAAGAGCTAGGTAAAAGAGCAGAAGAGAGCGGGGGAGTCCGGCGAGAAGACCCCCAAGACGGAAGAAGACCCCCGGAGCAGTGCAATAAAATATTTTTTCAAAAGTGTGTGTGTTTTTGTACTTTACATTTTACACCTTAGGTGAATGGGTAGGGGTACATCGTACCCCATACTCATTCACATAGGGTGGGGGGCCGGGATCTGGGGGCCCCCTTATTAAAGGGGGCTCCCAGATTCCGATAAGCCCCCGCCCGCAGACCCCGACAACCAACGGCCAGGGTTGTCGGGAAGAGGCCCTTGTCCTCATCAACATGGGGACAAGGTGCTTTGGGTGTGGGGGGGGGGCGCACGGCCCCCCTTTCCCCAGGGCACCCCCCATGTTGAGGGCACGCGGCCTGGTACGGCTCAGGAGGGGGGGGCGCTCGTTCGTCCCCACCCCTTTCCTGGCCTGCCAGGCTGCGTGCTCGGATGAGGGTCTGACATGGATTTGGGGGGAACCCCCACGCCGTTTTTTCGGCGTGGGGATTCCCTATTACGCCTTATAGACTTCAAAAGATAAATCCTGTGTGCTCTCCCAAGTTTTGTCGGTGTGGAGCATCTCAGGGGGATTTCACACACATTTTTTGTACTTGTCCATATATAGCTATTTTCTGGGGGAAGTGGGAGATTTATTAAATACTATTACCTCTGCTTCTTTAGCGGTTTCAATGTCTGTTTGTCTGCTAGGTCTGGTAGAGGCTACTGTTTCTACAGTGTCTAAATGAGTGTTCGCTAATACAACGTTATTCTATGCAAGAAAAACCATTGCAATGCACTGGAAGAAACCTTACCCTCCTACACTTCTATACTGGAAACAATTGATAAGCAATAACCTCCCATTGTATAGAGACAACTATATTAATAGGGGTTGCCATAGTAAATACAATAAAGTCTGGGCAAAGTGGCTGGACAAACCGTACACGGCATCTACTGCTGGTGGGGGTCATTAATTATAATAATTATAATATGGGTGTTTCTGTATAAGAAATGCGTGGGGCCATTGGTGATAGAAGGGATCTTTATTTACCTTCTCCCCTCTCCCCTTTCCTTATTATATATATATATATATATTTTGGTGAGGTTTGACATTTGAGTGGACAAATGGGAAGGCCTAGATTTAGGCCCAGATAAAATACACACATATATATATATATATATTTATATATATATATATATATTAGTAATTATTATATCCCTTCAAGTTGTTGCTGTATTGCTCTGTTATTTTTATTTTGAATCAATAGCTGCTATACAGGGTGATTGGATTTTGATTTTGTATTAATATATTTTAGGCTCAATGTGTATGATGTTTTGTTGTGTTTTGTTCTGTTCTGTTTGTTTGTCTTTTGAGGAAGATAAATAAAAAGATTTATTAGAAAAAAACAAGTGCCGATGGACCAGCAGACAGCAGGGGGGGGGGGGGGATTTGTTTGCTGCCGCCCCAAACAAAAAAACACCAGCCGCCACTGGCACTTACCCTGACTGTTTGGTAATCTGCTCGGTGGTGACTGGCTTGTGAGGCCCTAGGGCTGTCAAGTGTGCGGAGGGGGGGACATATCTGGCCCTAGGCAAACACCAGCTTTTAGAAAGTATTTATTAGCACAATCATTTTGGGGGCTCTGGCAGGTCGGCATTCGATGCTAGGAAAGTAGAATTTTATTTGCTGTACAGCAGTTACTTTTCTTGTTCTGCATTGATTACTAATTCACTACAAGAATCATTTTTAAGGACAAACAAGTCTAGCTGGCAACAATAAAATAATATATTGCCACAATGCCCGCCGAACGTCCACAATGCAAAGAACCATAGCATGATAAGAAATCAATTGTAACACATCTTTTTAATGCTCTTTTTATGTGTTCATTTATTTTAGGTTTTGTCATTTTTTTGTTTAGCTAATACGACGGCTGGGCAGTGCTATTTATCCTGCAGGGTAAAAAGGTAAAGCAGACAGTGCATTTATAAGAACCAAATAAATAGTGATAACAAAAGTAGATTACACCAACTGATTGATTGTACTTAATGTGCAAATAACTCTTCAGAGTCAGATAAACATAGTTACGTTTAAAAAAAATGAAATAAATAAAAAGCAGCTTCCCTAAATGGTCTGCTTTAACTGGTCTGAATTAACAGGCTGTTTGTCAAACTGTAATTGTGTAATATCCCACATAACAAGAGGCAGTTGAACGAGCATCTTATCAGCAAATAAAATGAATGGTGAAGGATAATTCTGATGCATTATGATTTGCTAAATAAGGGACATTTATTTTAGTAGTTGAGCAGTGTCAACTTGGAGCACAGCTCCGGAATAAATAGATGACTGGTATCTGCAACAAGCTCTGAGCTAAATTAAATATTTGGACATAATGACAAATTACTATTCACCTACATTATTTGAACCCAGTGGGGTTGATTTGCTAAAGGCAAATGGGTTGTTTCTTTTTACAAGGGAAGTAGCATTTTGCAATGGAATTGACCCCAAAGCTTAGTAAATGTGGTGAAGTTTCACTTTGCAAAGAAAAAATAATTTTTTTTCCTGCACCTGATTGGATGATGGAAGTCATCATTCACTAAGTTCTGGTTCAAAATTGTTTGCAAAGTGCAACTTTCCTTGCAAAGTGAACGGCCTATTTCATTTTAGTTAAAGTGATTGTAAAGGTTAGTTTTTTTTTTTTTTTTTTTAAATAACAAACATGTTATACTTACCTCCTTTGTGCAAGGGTTTTGCACAGAGCGGGCCTGATCCTCCTTTTCTGGGGTCCCTTACGGAGCTCCTGGCTCCTCCTCTTCTTGAGCACAATGGCACGGCTGGGCAAATGGGCGTACAGGAACATCCCCTTTAAGACGCAGCATTGTGGGCGCAAGCTCGCGCCACGTGCTCCGTTACCATGCCCGTGGGTTCCACGGACTCCATGTCCGTCGGGTGCTCGCGATCGTGTCACGGAGCGGAAGAACGGGAGATGCCTTTGTAAACAAGGCATTTCCCCATTCTGCCTAGTGACATGACAGAGATCCACTGCTCCCTGTCATTGAGAGCAGTGATCTCTGTCATGTGAGTGGTAGCCCATCCCCCCACAGTTAGAATCGCCCCCTAGGACACACTTAACCCCTTGATCTCCCCCTAGTGTTTAACCCCTTCTCTGCCAGTGTCATTTACACAGTAATCAGTGCATTTTTTATAGCACTGATCGCTGTATAAATGACAATGGTCCCAAAATAGTGTCAAAGGTGTTCGATGTGTCCGCCATAATGCTGCGGTCATGATAAAAATTGCAGATCGCCGCCATTACTAATAAAAAAAAATTAATAATAAAAATGCCATAAATCTATCCCCTATTTTGTAGACGCTATAACTTTTGCACAAACCAATCAATATATGCTTATTGCTTTTTTGTTTACCAAAAATATGTAGAAGAATACATATCGGCCTAAACTTAGAAATAAATTAGTTTTTTTATATATTTTTTGGGGATATTTATCATAACAAAAAGTAAAAAATATTGCTTTTTTTTCTAAATCGTCACTCTTTTTTTGTTTATAGCGCAAAAAATAACTTTGTTTGGGTGCAACGTCGCATGAACACGCAATTGTCAGTTAAAGCGACACAGTGCCTTACCGCAAAAAGTGCTCAGGGGTTAAATCCTTCCGGGGCTGAAGTGGTTAAAGGAGAAGTCCAGCCTGAGCTTTTTAGGCTGGGCTTCTCCTATGGGTCACAGGAGTGCAATATGTTTTGCACTCCTATGACCCGTTTTCAGCGGTGAGCGGCCTGTAGTCCGCTCTCCGCTGACGTCACTGCCATCAGTCGAGACAGCGCGTCGTCCTGACTTCCAATGTCTGGATCCGCCAGCTGCCTTGATTGATGGCAGTCTCAGCGTTTCAGCGATGGCCATTCCCCGACCCTCCACAGCTCATCGCTCCAATGAGCGTGGAGGAGCAGACCAGAAGCAGACAGACAGTCAGCATCACTCTGCTAAGGGAGGAGTAAGAACTGAGCCATCAATGGTGTTTTGTGGCTCGGTTCTCAGTGCAGAGACGCCGGAGGACAGCTGCAGCATCGGTCTTATGCTCCATCCACAGAGGTAAGTATGATTAGCAAAAAAAACTAAAAAAACATACTTCTATTTTAAGGACTGTCCTCCAGCAAGAGAAGATTGGGACAGATAGATGACCCAGTGCATCACATGACTGGACTGAAGACAGCTGGAAAAGGTGACTATATTACAAAAGAAAAGCATACAATGTGGGGGGCCTCCGTGGTGGAGGAGGCCACCGGGGACTGAGCCCAGAGTTTGGCTTTAAGCTCAAACCTTACCCTAACCATTTATTCTAAATGTATCCCTAATGTTACGTAATACTAACACCAAAACAAAAAATGTACCCTTAACAGTAAGCCTAATATTAACTAACTCTTCACATCTGTTTCGTATATTTCTATCTGCCTGTAAATATCTCAGAACAAAAGGATTATGAAATTCATCTAACTCTAAGTCTGAACCTGTGCAGGTGAAAGATTGATATCATTTGGGTAAAATATCTGAGAGTATTATTCAGGTTGACACTGAACTTCTTGGTCCTGAGACAAACTATCAAAAGGGGAGTCACAAGAAGCTCAGCTGTTAATGTAAAGTATGGCAGTGCGTAGATCAAACCTTCTCTTGGAATGCCAGATCTGATATCTCTGCCCGGCGTACAGCTCTCTAAGGCCACAAGTGATTAGAATCAAACAAACTCCATTTTATGGCAGGGAAGCAGAAAGGTGTGCTCCTAAATGAACTTACTGGTGCAGTACAGTCTTACTTGTCATAAACAGTGTATCCTTAGAGGACAGCATTGAATAAATGAGCTTGTAATTTTGAGGTGGATACACATACTGTATAAATTCAGAGGTTATATTTAGGTTTCTGATGCCTTCATGACAGATAAATATAAAAGAAACAGGTTGACAAACAATTATTATTCAATTAGTTTCACATCAATCAAAAGGCCTGTACACACGATCGGACTTTTTGACAACCAACATGCAAATTAGCTGTTTTGGACCAACATCCGACCGTGTGTACGCTCCATCCGACCAACTTTTTCCAGGTTTCATCAGACTTTTGTTGGCTGTGCGAACGGACCAACTTTCTGCCAACAAAAGTCCAATGGACCAAAGTCCGACCGTGTGTACACAAAACCAACGGACTTTTGTACAAACCAATGCAGAACCAATGCAAAAGATCAGACAACAATACAGAAGTTGACCAAAGGTGGCGGTAAAGAGCAGAAAAAACCACGTGATTTGGTGAAAGTTGGCTGAAAAAGTCCTGCCGTGTGTATGCAATACCAACTTGGGGCCAACGCCCTTGGGACAAAAATCCACAGGAAAGTTGGTCCACGGTCTGATCGTGTGTATGAGGCTAAAGACCTTCAAGCCTGCGTGTTTCATGTATATAAAGCCAAAACTTTTTTTTTAGGTTTTGGATAGCATGTTGAAGGGTGAGAACATCTGTCAGGTTTTTACTGCTAATGTGAAATATGTGAAACTCAATAAACAATAAAAAAATTTGATAAAATTATAAAATATAATGCTGCTCCCCTTTAAAGAATCATGTGCTCCTATTGACACATAAAAATTGAAATGGATCGTGATATTAATAAAATGAATTAGCAAAAATGAATAATATATATCAATAATATTTTAACCATCTGAACAACAAAGTGAAAAAAATATATATTGTGGAAAAATTATATAATAAAGTCCCAACAGATTAAAGATAATGAGCAACGTTCATAAAAATCCAACAACGAAATTCTTCCAACTGTGATGATATCTTCCAACAAATTACTGAGTGATCCTTCACCAAATACTAGGAAAATTACACCCAAAAGTGAATGGCTATACTGTATAACCTGCTTACCAGAAAAATGTGACTTCTTTAATGAAAAAGAAAGTCAAACAGCGCTTATGCAAGATAGGGCCTGCTCACATAAATTCAGTTGGACATACAGTGGTGTGAAAAAGTGTTTGCCCCCTTCCTCATTTCCTGTTCCTTTGCATGTTTGTCACACTTAAGTGTTTCGGAACATCAAACCAATTTAAACAATAGTCAAGGACAACACAAGTAAACACAAAATGCAATTTGTAAATGAAGGTGTTTATTATTAAAGGTGAAAAAAAATCCAAACCATCATGGCCCTGTGTGAAAAAGTGATTGCCCCCTAAACCTAATAACTGGTTGGGCCACCCTTAGCAGCAACAACTGCAACCAAGCGTTTGCGATAACGTGCAATGAGGCTTTTACAGCGTCCTGGAGGAATTTTGGCCCACTCATCTTTGCAGAATTGTCCTAATTCAGTTACATTAGCGGGTTTTCGAGCATGAACGGCCTTTTTAAGGTCATACCACAACATCTCAATAGGATTCAGGTCAGGACTTTGGCTAGGCCACTCCAAAGTCTTCATTTTGTTTTTCTTCAGCCATTCGGTGGTGGACTTGCTGGTGTGTTTAGGATCATTGTCCTGCTGCAGAACCCAAGTTCGTTTCAGCTTGAGTACACGAACAGATGGTCGGACATTCTCCTTCAGGATCTCTTGGTAGACAGCAGAATTCATAGTTCCTTTTATCACGGCAAGTCTTCCAGGTCCTGAAGCAGCAAAACAGCCCCAGACCATCACACTACCACCACCATATTTTACTGTTGGTATAATGTTCTTTTTCTGAAATGCAGTGTTCCTTCTACGCCAGATATACTTGGACACACACCTTCCAAAGAGTTCCACTTTTGTCTCATCGGTCCACAGAATGTTGTCCCAAAAGTCTAGGGGATCATCAAGATGTGTTGTGGAGAAATTGAGACGAGCTTTGATGTTCTTTTTGCTCAGCAGTGGTTTTCTCCTTGGAACTCTGCCATGCAGGCCATTTTTGCCCAGTCTTTTCCTGATGGTGGAGGCATGAACGCTGACCTTAACTGAGGCAAGTGAGGCCTGCAGTTCCTTGGACGTTGTTGTGGGGTCTTTTGTGACCTCTTGGATGAGTCGTCGCTGCGCTCTTGGGGTAATTTTGGGCGGCCGGCCACTCCTGGGAAGGTTCACCACTGTTCCATGTCTTCGCCATTTGTGGATAATGGCTCTCACTGTGGTTCGCTGGATTCCCAAAGCTTTGGAGATGGCTTTATAACCCTTTCCAGACTGATAGATCTCAATTACTTTCTTTCTCAATTGTTCCTGAATTTCTTTGGGTCTCGGCATGATGTGTAGCTTTTAAGGATCTTCTGGTGGACCTTACTGTGTCAAGCAGCTCCTATTTAAGTGATGCCTTGATTGTGAACAGGCGTGGCAATAATCAGGCCTGGGTGTGGCTAGAGAAATTGAACTCAGGTGTGGACAACCACAGTTATAGTATGTTTTAACAAGGGGGGGCAATCACTTTTTCACACAGGGCCATGATGGTTTGGATTTTTTTTCACCTTTAATAATAAACACCTTCATTTACAAATTGCATTTTGTGTTTACTTGTGTTGTCCTTGACTATTGTTTAAATTGGTTTGATGTTCCGAAACACTTAAGTGTGACAAACATGCAAAGGAACAGGAAATGAGGAAGGGGGCAAACACTTTTTCACACCACTGTATGTAAGAAACTTCTTCCTCATGGATATATGCAGGATATACAAAGAGAATGGAGGGCATCCATAGCGTAAAAACGTTTAATGAAAGTACATTCTAAAAAATATAGCCAAATGGCTCGTTACATTTAGAAGTGCCTATCCTGACACTGGGGCTGCTGGCTTGTCTTATCGAGTGATGTATTGTGTAAGCCTCGCGTCCACCTCCGTGGATGGCGTGCGTTCCACCGGCTTCAAACGACAACCAGCGGGACCGGAAGTGGCGTAAGATAACGTGACCAGGTACCGCCTCGACGTACGTTTCGTGAATTACTTCTTCAGGAAGCGTCCTGAAGACGTAATACTATAGGTACAATTTATGAGCAACGTATATAAACATATAAGGTTGGTTCTGCTTTTCTTCCCATTTCTCGCTCTCCCTCCAGGAGATAGCTTTAACGTTACACATGATGCATACTATATTATATGTAATTTATTTTCATTTCTAGTTTTATCTTAGTGTCTAGTTGTACATTTACATGAGATTTGAGGTCCAGATTAAGCGGATCTTTCCACAAAAACACGTTGACCCACACATTATAATCTCAGAGCACAATTATACTATACATCCTCCACTTCCCTTAATGGAAGACAAGTGGTAGAATTGAAGTCCATGGACAAATTGTATGTTAATATGAGGTTTTAAATGAATGTAATAAAGATATGTATATTTTTAATATTTTTTTTGTGTACATCTATCCATGGGAGGGGTATTTAAAGTCCCATTTCATTTATTTTTGTACTCATATGACTTGGCTTAGGGATGATACCCTCCAATGGTACTATTATTGATATCAGCACCTCTCCCACATACAATATTATGACCACCACTAAAACCAAAGGCACTTATCACAGTACTCCACTTTTCTATGCTACCTATCATTATGCTGATGCACTTCCATTAACCTCCACTGTACACTAACCGCAATCAATGTAATAGCACGCTTTCAAATGACCACCCCTGCCAATGTAACACCGTACTTTCTTAGGCCCCTTTCACACCGGGGCATTTTTCATGCGGTGCAGCGCTAAAAATAGCGCCTGTTCACCGCATGAAAAAATCCTGCCCCTTTAACTCCAGTGTGAAAGCCGGCGGGCTTTCACACTGGAGCGGTGCGCTAGCAGGATGACTAAAAAAAGTCCTGCTAGCAGCATCTTTGGAGCGGGATAGGAGCGGTGTGTTCACCGCTCCTATACCGCTCCTTCCCATTGAAAAGAATGGGAGACCGCGGTAAAACCGCGGCAATACCGCCGCACTACGGCGGCGCTCTGCGGGGGGTGTTTAACCCTTTTACGGCCGCTCGCGGGGGGTAAAACCGCACCGCGAGCGGCCCGAAAACCGCGGTGAAAACGACGGTAAAGCAGCGCTAAAAATATAGCGCTGCTTTACCGTCACCGCGGCTCACCGTTTAAGTATAGCTAAATGCAAAAACATTGTCCCTTCACCATTGGTTCCTTGATGTGGCTTCCTAGCCACCTTCACTCTCCTATATTATGTCCTACCTTTTTACACTCATTGGCTGTCTGGGACAGGGCACGACATCATAAACCCTTGTCATCCCCGCATACACTGCTAGCCCCTATTTTTTGCAATCCTGATTTTTTTCCCAGGGCTGTTACATCATTTAAGTGGTGGCTTAAAGTGGTTGTAAAGTTAGAAGTTTTTTATCTTAAGGCATTGAGCTAAAAAGCCTTCTGTATGCAGCAGCCCCCCCCCCCCCTCAGCCCCCTTAATACTTACCAGAGCCCCATCTCTGTCCAGTGATGTCCACAAGTGTCTCGGCCATCCAAGATTGACTGAGACACAGCAGCGACACCATTGGCTCCCGCTGCTGTCAATCAAAGTTGGTTAGTCAATAAGGAGTGAGAGGGGGCGGGGCCGAACTTCAGCTCTGTGTCTGAATGGACACACGGGGCTGCAGCTCGGCTTGGGTGCCCCCATAGCAAGCTGTTTGCTGTGGGGACACTCAACAGGAGGGAGGGGTCCAGGATCACAGAAGAGGGACCCGAGAAGAGGAGGATCTGGACTGCTCTGTGCAAATCCAGTACAACAGAGCAGGTAAGTATAACTTGTTTGTTATTTTCTTTTGAAAAAAAATATAGACTTTACAATCACTTTAATAAGGGGCTTTTCAGGACCGGAGAATATCTAACAGAGATCAGCCGTAATCCTTATACTGTATTGATATATTAATTGCTCTATGTACTGTTGTTTTATATTAGTACCCCTATCACAGGATGTGACTATGGGTTTATAATGTTCTTATTCACTTTGCGTATATCATTGATGTTTGTAACTATAGAAAGATTGGGCTAGGTATTGTACCTGTAAGTATATTTGCATCTGCTTAATGTGTTATGTTTTTACACTGCATTTTTCATACGATGTTGGTGTCCTACCACTAGCCTCCCAGAGTTATGGAACCTATGGCACATGGAATTACTATTGTTAAGGGAGGGGAGGGGGGTATGTTAGTACCCCCTAATGTGAAACTCCTCTCCTGGGTTTGTAATGTGGGTTGGGCTATCTCTTTCCCATATAAATGTTAGGACCATGTGGGGTAGCATAGCTCCAAAGGTTTATGGGAAGTGGTAATCTGCTTTGAGCTGCCATTTTAGCTACACATGTTTGCTAAAAGATACTCCTGACTTAGGCCCGGAGTTGGAATGGGAGGAGGACCCACATATGGGAAAACCTTACAAAGGAGGAAGGGCAGAAAAACAGGTTGGCAACCCCATGTTGACTTAAAACAAGAATTGACTGTGATATAATTAATTTAAATAATTATTTGTACCCTCTTTATACCTTCAGTAAAGCATTTTATAAGGTTGATCGCATGGACACTCATTTATTTGGAGATAATCAAGCGACACTAGAATAGCTCCCAACTGTCCCTGATTTTGAGGGACTGTCCCTGATTTGGAACATTTGTCCCTCATTTTGGTTTGATCTATATAGTTGCATATAAAATGCACTATTTATATTTCAAAAAGTGTTTCACATTGCTAAACATGTCATCCTATTTCTAAATTGTTGTATTTGTAAAGTTCAAAAACCAGTATAAGGCTATGTTTCCACTAGTGCAACGTTTCATGCGATTTGTGACTGAAAAGTCGCATGACAAGTCGTACCCCATGATTTCCAATGAGTACCATTCATATCTGTGCGACTTCAAGATGTAGCAACTTCAAAGTAGTCCCTGCTCTACTTTGGTCCCACTTTGATGCAACTTGAGGTCCATAGACCTCAAGAACAAAAAAATGCGGCAAATAGAGCTTTCTTTTGGTGGCATTTGATCACCTCTGCGGTTTTTATTTTTTGCGCTATAAACAATTTTGAAAAAAAGCAATATTTTTTACTTTTTGCTATAATAACTATCCCCCAAAAATATCTTAAAAAATAATTTTTTCCTCAGTTTAGGCCGATATGTATTCTTCTACATATTTTTGGAAAAAAAAATTGCAATATTGATTGGTTTGGGCAAAAGTTATAGCGTCTACAAAATAGGGGATAGTTTTATGGCATTTTTTTTTTTATTAGTAATGGCGGCAATCTGTGATTTTTATCGTGACTGCGACATTATGGCAGACACATCAGACATTTTCAACACTATTTTGGGACCATTGTCATTTATACAGCGATCAGTGCTATAAATATGCACTGATTGCTGTGTAAATGACACTGGCAGGGAAGGGGTTAAACACCATGGGGCGATCAAAGGGTTAAGTGTGTCCTAGGGAGTGATTCTAACTGGGGGGTGGGCTTTAACTCACATGACAGCAATCACTAATTACAGGGAGCAGTGATCTCTGTCATGTCACAAGGCAGAACAGGGAAATGCCTTGTTTACATAGGCACTTCCCTGTTCTGCGGCTTTGTGACACGATCGCTGGAAGAACGGCGCACATCGAGTCCGCCTGTCCCACGGGCATGGTCTCGCTGCACATGCTAGCCCCGCCAATTAAAAGGGACGTACAGGTACGCCCATTTGCCCTCTGCTGTCATTGTGCCGACGTATATCGACGTGCAGCGGTCGGCAAGTGGTTAATGAGGTGTGACAGGGGGGTGTGTCCTATGCCTACATACTTCTGCTAATAGGTGTCCCTCGTTCCCATCTAAAACAGGTGGTAGGTATGCACTAGTGGAGAGCGAGCCTCAGGCTGGAGGTACGTGAGTAACCAATATGGAGTTCCTCCATATTACATGTATTTGGTACCCCATCGCATTTCTGTCTTAACAAGATGAAAGGAAGTGGCCTGAGCTAACATGACCACTGCTGGTGGTCAACCAGGTGCTTGCTTACATGCATTTGCATGCAGACTACCCTTGATAACACCCACATGTGATGCTGAGCATCTATGACTGAAATAACTCAGATACAACAAATGAAAGCGGCGGGTCAGGAACAGTACAGCTGGGGAAGAGAGGGCTAAAAAAAGCTGGATGTTCTCCAGCCAGGAAATGGAGTGGGCTCCATCTGACTTGCTGCAGCTTTTAACCACCTGATTACTGGGCACTTAAACCCCCCTCGTGACCAGACCAATTTTCAGCTTTCGGCGCTGACGCACTTGGAATGACAATTGCGCGGTCATACAACACTGTACCCAAATGAAATTTTTACCATTTTTTTCCCACAAATAGAGCTTTCTTTTGGTGGTATTTAATCACAGCTGGGGTTTTTATTTTTTGCTAAACAAATAAAAAAAGATGGAAAATTAAAAAAATAAGTAAAATCATGTTTAATAGTTTGTTATAAAATTTTGCAAACAGGTAATTTTTTCTGCTTCATTGATATGCGCTGATGAGGCGGCACTGGTGGGCACTGATAGGCTGCACTGGTGGGCACTGATAAGCTGCACTGGTGGGCACTGATAGGCTGCACTGGTGGGGACAGATAAGTCGGTACTGATGGGCACAGCAAAGATGGCACTGATGGGCACAGATCGGTGGCACCGATGGGCACTGATGGATGGCACTGATAGATGGCACTGATGGGCACTGATAGGTGGCACTGATAGATGGCACTGATGGGCACTGATAGGTGGCACTGATGGGCACTGGTAGGGGACACTGATGAGCACTGGTAGGGGACACTGATGAGCACTTGTAGGTGACACTGATGTGCAGCACTGGCACTGTGGGCACTGACAGATGGCACTGTGGGCACTGACATATGGCACTGTGGGCACTGACAGATGGCACTGTGGGCACTGACAGATGGCACTGTGGGCACTGACAGGTGGAGCTAGTGGGCACTTTTATTAGAAAAGGTGGGCACCATGGACCCTGGGCATATTGCAGTGAGAGGGACTGATGTCCCTCTCACTGCCGCCGGTGATCGGCTTTTTCTTTTCTCCTCGCGCTGTCAGCGCGAGCAGGGAAAAAAGCTGATTACCGGCTCGGTTATTATAACATGATCAGCTTTCATTGGCTGACAGCTGATCACGTGGTACGGGGTTGGGATCGACCCCTTACTCGGATCTGTGATCCAGCGAGTCTCACAGACTCGCGGATCACAGAGCGCGCCGCGCGCGCCCTTGAGGGGGCGCGCAGGCAGCTCGTTGCCGGGACGACGTCTATAGACGTCTTCCCGGCATATCAGATCCGTGCTGTAGCCGTCATTCGGCTATAGCGCGGATCTCAAGTGGTTAATATGCACTGTTAGAAGCTCACAGTGTGCAATGAAATCAGAGTAAGCAATTTTAGTACAGATGATAAGCCTGTCCCATGTCACTACACACTATAACTTTTATGTTGTATTAGGAGGGATATTCTGAGCCTGCGCCCACTCCACCAGTTCAGCGTACATCTGTTACCTCGCTCCCAGTAACAAAATGGGGTCCTGACAGCCTTTCTTTCTGTTACTGGGAGTGAGGTAATATGTGCACTGTACACTTTCCTATGCCAAATAGTGTTGCCACCTTTTTAAGCCAAACCCAACACATTAGCGGCCTGGGACACCTTTGGGTGCCCCAAGGAGAGTAGTAATGCGGTGCTCATAACGTGCTGCAGCAAAATGTGGATGTGGCCAAATTGCTCTTTCTGACATCATCACCCTGCCCCCTAGTGATGCAGAACTTGCCCCCAGTCAGCCACCCGCAGCTCTCGGATGGCAACAGATTTGTGTGTGACTATCTTGGTTACTTAGGGAGCCACAGCCTGATCTGAATAATGTGTCCGGGTTTCAGTCCGCCTGAAACCCGGACACATGATTCAAATCCTGGACTGTCCGGGTGAATCCCGGACAGGTGGCAACACTAATGCCAAAGCTGCCCCTAGATGACTGGTCATCTGCAGGTGGTGGAATAATCAAAAAGCAGCAGGAGGGGTGGAGGAAGCAGAGATCCATAGAAAGAATGAGATGCTTACAAGGCAGCCCCTTACACACAGCTTTCTGAGATACTTACACGGCAGCTTCTTACATACAGCTTTCTCTACAGTAATGAGAACAGTGAGCAGTTTAGTAGTCACACCACCAAACGTAACTCTGGTGAATCTAGTAGGCCTAGCAGTCAGAGAAGTAGTACCTTAGATGATTTCACACTGCAGATATACAGCTATGAGGTTAAGGAACAGGATTGTCTAGGCACCCCCACATGCCAGGAGGCTTTGGCACATTTAGTATTTCTAGATAGACATGTGCAATTCGTTTAGTTACGAATTAGTTTTCCGTTCAAATTCGTTATATTCGTTCATTCGTTATCCGACAAATGAACGAATGGTTTAGTAAAAATTCTAACAAATAACGAACTATCGAAACGAACGAATATGAAAAACAACGAAAATACGAAATAATTTAATTAGAAACAACGAAACTACGAAAGAATGAAAATCCAAAAAATGAAAACAGAAACAACGAAAATACCGAACAAAGATTCAAAAATAACAAAAATCTAAATGAACGAAAAAATTCGTACATTCGTAACTTTTTTTTTTTGTTTGTTGATTCGTAATTTTCCGTGTCTCTTACAATGGCGCTGCTTAACGTGCTTTGAATGGATTGAACGAAAAAATTCGTACATTCGTAACTTTTTTTTTTGTTTGTTGATTCGTAATTTTCTGTGTCTCTTACAATGGCGCTGCTTAACGTGCTTCGAATGGATTCGTAAATTCGTTCCTTTTTTTTGTTAGTTGATAAACGTGGTTGGGTCGGAGGCACTGTTTTGGTGGATTTTTGAGTTAAGTTCTGACTTGTGAGAGAGAAATTCTTTGTTTCTTAAACATGTAATAGCATACACATTACATAAAATTATGAATTATGCTCCGATTACGAATCTACGAAAACAATGTTACGAAAGTACGAATAAATCAATCTTACGAAAGTACGAATGTAACTAAAATCTACGAAAATACGAATGCGTCCGAATACAAAATATAACGAAAATACGAAAATACTAAAATACGAATTTCGAATAAACCAAAATTAGACTAACGGAAAAAACGAATCAACGAAAAAAATAACTCTTACGAAAATACGAACGAGTCCGAATATGAACACCGACGACTTACGAAAATACGAACGAGTCCGAATACGAACACCGACGACTTACAAAATTACGAATCGTTACGAATCAACAGAAACGAACAGAAACAAAACTAATACATTTTTCTATTGTGCACATGTCTATTTCTAGATATCCCTATAACATAACATTCACTATTTTTAGTTCAGATCCACTTTAAAATCCACGATGGTACAACTGTTTGAACTTCCTTAATTGTAAAATCAAATTGCTAGAATTAGTGCAGTGTTTTCATCTCCATCATTAATAAATGATGTGAGCAATCCTCTTAGGAATTACCAGTGTGCGCTACCTGCAATCATGAATGACCACTATGTACGAGTCGCTGTTCCGTAAGTGATCCTTACTGCGACCTCAATCTGTGAAGCGTCATTTCCATTTTAATTCAGTTCTTGCCATGGAATACACAATTAACTGTTAAATATTGACCTGAGAATCACCTCCTCTTTTTCCTCTCTTTCATTTCACTTATTACGTTTGAAGGCATTTTAATCTTGGCACTGCAATTAAATATATTTTTGTGAGTGATAAATGTCAGGAGGGTTGTACTCTCTGATGATTGATATTGGGGTTTTAAGAATAATTAATCATTTTTATCGTTTTTTCTTATCACTGCTAATGGAATGGTAAAATTCTTGCCAAATCAGCACTGGTATTAGGCAATGTTTCATTGGCTGACAGTGCAGACTTTCATCTTTTTATTTTTCATACATTTTCATTTAGAATTGACATATGGATATACAGTAGGTTTGTATACAGATATCTAGTAAAAATCCTTGTATTTCACCTATGCATAGATGTGCGCAGCCTATTGCATTAGGGTGTGCACCCCAAAGCCCAAACACACATGCCTTTTACTGCAGCCTTAGCTGCACAGGGCAGTGAATGAATGTGAAGTGCTCTGTGCTGAGCGGCTTCCTGTTTATCCACAAACTGAAGCATAGTAAAAAAAACAGTTTACCATGTTTCAGTTATGATTGAACACAGTGAGTGAGCGTGTTTACTGTGTTCATTTAGGAAAAAAAGAAGGGGCCAGTAAATGACATATTGATTAGCCCCATAGGCGTGCGCAGGGGGTGTGCCTGGGCACACCCTAATCACTATGTGCTGTGCCAATTCTCCCTCCTGCTTGGGCTTCCCCCCTCTTGTTGGCCCCACAGTGCTACTGGCTTCCCTCCCCTCCTCTCCTCTCCTCCCGGCTGCTGTGGGGGATGTTTCAGGATGGAGATCGGGAGAAGGGGTTAGTAAATATGTAATTTACTGGCCCCTTCTTTTTCTAAATGAGCACAGTGAACACACTCTGTCCATTCATAACTGAACCATAGTAAACTTTGCTTACTATGCTTCGGTTTGTGAATGGACAGGAAGTCGCTCAGCACAGAGCACTTCCCCTTTCATTTTCTGCCCTGTGCAGCTGAGGCGGCAGAGAAAGACATGTGTGTTTGAGCTTTGGGGTGCACACCCTGATGTAATAGACTGCGCACAGCTGTGATTAGCCCCTTACCCTGAAACATCCCTTGGATGCTGGAGAGGAGGGAGCCACTGACACAGAACATGTATGCAGTTAAGGACTTCTTTCTCCTGACATCGTTGATATTCATACATTTTTCTAGTCAGTGACTTATAAGGCAGTGGCAATGGGGGGGTTTTACACAGACTCCACAAGCTGACTTTTGGCTTTCTGATGAAAGTGATCTGGAAGCTGTACAGCATCTCAGTCACTCTCTGTGTCCCCTGGAACTGCCTCAATCTTGAGCTACCCCCCCCCCCAACCATACCTTCCATGCTCCGCTGTCCCACCTGCAGACCTGGGACCCGCATGGTAGGTGCTGCTGGATGAAGGGGAGGAAGACCTGCTCCCCTACCTGTAAAACACCCAGAAAGGCTTCTGGTTTCTGGTGTCATTTTCTCTGTCCTCTGCAGTCAAGGAAGAAACTAATGAAGTATGAGCTGTAATCCATTAGCTTTAGGCTGGCTTCACACTGGGGCGGTGCGGGGCGGCGACGGTAAAGCAGCGCTATATTTAGCGCTGCTTTACCATCGTTTTACCCGCGGTATGCGGCCGCTAGCGGGGTGGTTTTAACCCCCGCTGGCGGCCGCAAAAGGGTTAAAAACCTCCGCAAAGCGCCGCTGCAGCGGCGGTTTGCGGGCGGTATCCCCGCGGTTTCCCATTGATTTCAATGGGAAGGAGCGGTATAGGAGCGGTAAATACACCGCTCCTTCACCGCTCCAAAGATGCTGCTAGCAGGACTTTTGTTGCGGTCCTGCTAGCGCACCGCTCCAGTGTGAAAGCCCGCCGGCTTTCACACTGGAGTGAATGGGGCCGGTTTTTTCAGGCGGTATACAGGCGCTATTTTTAGCGCTGTACCGCCTGAAAACCGCCCCAGTGTGAAAGGGGCCTTAGTGATGGGCAGGTGAGACTTAAGGAGTCTAAAAGGTTCATTAAACAGAACTTGTCACAAAGAGTTTACAACACACAGAGGACTTTTTGTCCTCTATATATAAATAAACTTTTACTAAAAAAAATATATATATATATATATATATATATATATATATATATATAAAGTTGTCCCTGCTGGAACCGCAGAGACACATGCGCTATTGCAAGACACTAGCTCTATACGAGTACCCGGCTTTGGAGAGTCTATGTTCCTGGTGTTGAGCATTCTTGCAAACTATTGTTTCTGGTCCTTGAATGCCTCCTATGGTCACCTGCATTTCTTCGTTTTCTGTGGCGAATGTAGACTCCCTGAATTATCATTGATTGTAGTATATACTATACTAGTATATACTGTTCTTAAAAACTGGGTAGGCTTGTACTTCAAGTGGACAGCATCCCCTGAGGAAGCCCAGATTGTGGGGGCGGAACATGTTGGGAGTTCCATCTAAGTTGCTGTACCCTTAAGGATTGTACTTCATGTACTTGCTGTATAATTGTTTTTAGACAATTTTAATCATTGTTTAAATAAAATAATTTTACATTATCTTCCTGGATCACCATATTAATATTTGCACCTCAAAAATCCCACAAATCCCCCTGTATCTATTTAAAGTTACACTTGTCGGGGGTGCCTACGCATGAAGACATTGCTTGCACGAGTGAGAGCATTAATTCTAGGGCCATTGATGACAGTTAACTATAAAATGATGACCTGTAGGGGCTTTTAAAATGTTCCCTATGGAAAATATTATTAAAGTTTGTATTAAGCATTGAAGTTTGTTTGTCGTCTTGCAGGCACAATTTTAATGCTTGACATGTCACCTAAGTGTTAACTTGACAGAACCCCATCTTTTATATTTTGCCACAAAATTGGGTAATGTACTGTGTTTATTTGTCCGAAAATGTAACTTTAGTGTATTTTTTACAGAACGTTTGCGTTTGATAAATTGGATTTACCACCAGTGGCGGCTAGTGCTCCCTGCGGTCGGTAGGTAGGACAGCTTGATTGTCAGCCCATCCAGCCCTGTACTTACACCATCAAGCTCGTGGGCAGCACTTCCTCCTCGTCTGCATCACCCTTCTGGGCTTTACGGCGGCTTTCCCTGCGTCTTCTCCTCCTCCTCCTCGCCAGCCAATACGATCGCTTCTCCTCTCGGCCAATCGAGTTTCAGGACCAGCTTCCTGATTGGCCGGGAGGAGAATCAGGAAGACAATGGAGAATATAAATTCACTATTGTCACACAACTGGCTCAGGTTGCAGTGCTCTGTGCCTCCGAGCCCACCCTTTTTTGTGGCCAATTAAAGCCTCTGGTTCTAATCACGTGCTTCTAAAAAAAAAAAAACAAAAAAAAAAAACATTGGAATCCATTAGTCCGGCGCCCTGCAAGTAGATTAGGGGCCAGACACATGGATTAGGGGGCGGCGCTCCTGCGCCCCGTATGGATGGGCACCACTATTTAACACCCTCTACTTTTATAAAATATATAATTTTGGGGGGTTTAACTATACTTCAGGACTAAAATGATTTTTTTTAAAGTGTGCAGAGAAATGCAAAAACAGCCCTGGCTGTGAAAGGGTTATAGTATTGACACTGTTAGGTTAGCATAAAAGCCAGGCATCCAGTGCTTTAGAAAAAAAAAAACAGCAAATTCACCCACCTTATTTCTCTCATAGAAGATTTACATTACACTCTACTCCTTATGTTTCTTGTTAGTAATGAAATCTGACACACAACTTATTGGCTCCTGCTTCTCTCTTACCCTGCCTGAACTCTGCTGTTGCAAGATACCAGGTTGATACCAGGTCAAATTTAGGTAATTACATAAAAGGCTAAGCTAAAGGAGTTGCCTAAAATAACCAATATTTGGTTGTGCAAAAGTTGGGCTGATTAGGGGTCATTGTGTTGGATGATTAAAAGTGGGACTTAAATCTTTCTCATTTAAAAAATGTTGGAAAGTGAGCTTAAGAGCCGGTTTACATAGGGGCGAATTGTCAAGCGACTTAGCCGCCTGACAAGTGGCGCTCTGTTCTGTACAATGGAACCGTTCTAATAGAAGCAACTCAAGTCACTCCGACTTAGAAAAAGGTCCTGTACTACTTTGGGGGCGACTTGCAGCGACTTGCATTGACATCTATATAGAAGTCGTTTTGCAAGTCGCTGCTGAAGTCTTGTGCAGGTCGCCTCACAGAGTCGGCCTGCAAGTCGTGACGCCCCTGTGTGATCCATCTTAAAAGTAGAAAATATAGTAGTAAAACACTTTGGTATCCTGGCATTTCTTGGTAACATGGTAACATGACTTGCTTGCTGAGTTTTTTCGTTTTTAAACTATGCATCCATGCTAATTTAAATCTACTTAAACTTGTGACTATGTTTCAATTTACGTTCAGCATTATACCCAGGGTGTGGTTTAGAATTCTGGGTTACCATAACTAATCCTAAAAATACTCTCTCCCCCGTCTAACATTTATGCTTTCTAACCTGAGTTAGAAAGATGTGTATACTTACCTAATTTCATGCCGCTCTACTGGTCTGGTCACTGGTCCCCTGGTGGCTGACTTCAGGAGAGAGTGCTCAACAACAGATGGTGATGCCAGAGTGGTACCACCACCCATAGGCTTACGATAGGGCATTGTTGTCAGTGTTCCTTCCTCTCCCCTGCAGCAGTGCTGGTTGACACAGGGGATCTGGATCAGGCAACTGGACCACAGCGGCATTGAAAAAAGATAAGTATATACTGTACATCTTTTTCACAAAGGTTGGTCAGCAAAGGTGTTAGGAGAGGGGGGGGGGGGGGGATTTTTTGAATTAGTTAATCATATCCCAGAATTCTACTTTAAGGTGCCCAGAGGCTCTGTGCTTAAAAATTCTAATAGTATAACTAAAGCAGAACTATATGCATATGTCAGCAAACCTATATAAACAGCCCTGCTGGAATGGCTACATAAAGGGGTTTATTTATGAAAGGCAAATCCACTTTGCACTACAAGTGCAAACTACAAGTGCACTTGAAATTGCACTGAAAGTGCACATGGAAATGCAGTCGCTGTAAATCTGAGGGGTACATATGAAATGAGGGGAAGCACTGATGATTTTTTTATCCAATCATGTGCAAGCTAAAATGCTGTTTTTTTATTTTCCTTGAATGTCCCCCTCGGATCTACAGCGACTGCACTTCCAAGAGTTCCCCCAAATGCTGACCTCATGCATTGGGTGGATCAGAGCTTAGACTGCGACGCATGTAATCCTTCATACTATCAGCACCAAATGGAAGACTAGAGCAGTAATTTCATCTGGAGAGATAATATCTTTGCTTTATTTTTCTTTATTCATCTCAGCAAAAAGTTATGCATAAGTCATAGGAACTGCTAGCTACCTGAGTCTACATTTTATCTTTAAATGCATTGTTTGTCAAAAATAATTATTCCCTATGTAAAGGACCATGCCCGCCACTGCAGGCTTTAAAGTCTTATGCCCCGTACACACGGTCGGAAATTCCGACCACAAAATCCGTCAGATTTTTTCCGACAGATATTGTCCGACACAGGTGTTGCATACACACGGTCGGACAAAGTTGTCGGAAAATCCGTTCATCCTGAACGTGGTGACGTTCGTTGCGTACGACGGGACTATGTAGAGGCTAGTAGCCAATAGCTTTGGTCTTGTAATGTGATCTGAGCATGCATGGCACTTTGTCCGTCGGAATTCGCTACACACGATCGGAAAAAGTCCAATAGGACTTTGTTGTCGGAAAATTTGAGAGCAGGAGATAAAACTTTCCAATGGAAAAAGTCAGATGGAGCCCACACACGGTCGGAATTTCCGACAACATGGTCCGATAGGACATTTTCCGTCAGAAAATCCGACCGTGTGTACGGGGCATTAGAACATACCTCGTACCCTAGGGTGTGAACACTGGAACCTGCTATCATTTTGACAGCTGATGTCCATGTCTATGTAGCAGAGCTACTGTCAGAACATCCTGTAGCTGCATTTTGCTTGTTTTGTTTTGTTTTGATAGCATTCATTAAAACTAAATACATTTTTAAAAAATGCCCTTTTTTAATATGTAAATAACTTTGTAACACTTTGTACCAGAAACATTTTATTGTTTTCATATTTTATTGTTTTCAGAGAAATTGCAGACTCAAACTAGTACTTTCGAAATATCGAAATATTGTAATAAAAAGAGAGAGAGAGACGGCGCCCTCTAAGTGCAGCAAAATAAGATCAATTTAATATAAAAGAAGATTAAGAACACTCACACATTAGATGTGTCATAAAGGCATATCAGAAATTAGAGGATCTTCCGTATTTGGGTCCCGGGTGAAGTGATGTCATCAAAGCTGCTGTCAGATGTGATATCTCAAACGTCCTGTGTGATCCAGTGGAGATCCGGTGGCGCTGACATCACTTCACCCGGGACCCAAATACGGAAGATCCTCTAATTTCTGATATGCCTTTATGACACATCTAATGTGTGAGTGTTCTTAATCTTCTTTTATATTAAATTGATCTTATTTTGCTGCACTTAGAGGGCGCCGTCTCTCTCTCTCTTTTTATTTCATTTCAGAGCTCCTTCTTGCTTTTATGGACTGGCAGCCTTTTTATGCTCAGCAAATATGTTTTAAATTTCAGTATGTGTACATGGACTAATATCTAATTCTTGAACTAACACATACGTTATTCGTTTCCCCTTCACTACCCCCACCGTCACCCACCATATGCATTTTAAAAGCTATTTCCTATGTGCGCCATACAAAATCCCCTTTGTATATCGAAATATTGTACCTGTGATATGGGGGTTGGTTAGCTCAGATGCGTTTTTAGTGAAGTCCAGTGTTTTAAGGGCCTGATAGGCCACTTTTATTAAAACAGAAAAAGTAAAGTCCACAAGCTTGCCCATGCAGGGGTTTCAGATAGCAAAAACAGTTAACAGAGAAAATTACCAAGCCACCTGGCTCTCTCAACTCACTCAGTCTTGGCTACAGCACATTGCTGCACAGGCTCAATCCTGGCCTCTGGGTAGGGGTTCTATTGACACCCCATGCTCTCTAACTCCTCTGAGATTTACATATTCCTTACAGTCCCCTGGACTCTCTGCTAGTTGCCTCAGCTCTCCTAGTCTCTCAAACTCTCCCAGCTCTGTCCCAACTCTCTCAGTCCAATGGGCATGGAATCTTTTCCACACAGGGCTGTCTCTTGAGTAGATCACCTCTCCAGGCAGGAACACACACCTGTCTTCAGATGGGATCACACCTCACTCCTGGCTTGAACACTGAACTTTCCCCAGCCTTTCATTATAAGGGCTTTGCGTATCTGGACACACACCCCTGCTGGTCTTCAGCAAGATTAGTCACTGGGTTGGAGATTTCTCCCCTCCAAAGGTGCTTTGAAACCTCAAAACTACAGAGCCCAATCTGGGAATACTAAAATCCAGAGAAAGCTGTAAAAACAATTTTATTCGCTCATAATAAATACTCGGGAGTCCCTGCATGAGTGGAAACCCTAGCCTGTGTCCCTTTTCATGGGTGTCCACAGGTAGGGGCAAGGGGGGTCAAGTGCCCCCCCCTGGAATCAGGGATCGGATCTTAAATTCAGCACAGTTGCGTCGTGCAGGCAGCCCGGACCCGGGTGCCACACGCCAGTGGGGTGACACCATCAAGGTGCTGTCAAGTCCCCCCATCAGTGTAGTGTGACTTCTTTTCCCTGCTCATTTCAGCAGAGAACTCGGCAGCACTGTGATAGGAGAAAGGGGAGATGCGGGCTGTTAGAGGTTTCCCCCCCGCTTGCCCCCCCTTTCTCCTGTCAGGGAGAAGAGACGGCGGCTCTTAACAGGTTCCCTGCCCAGCTTCCTGCACACTCCGTTCCTTCCCTATGGGCCATAACTGAGGGTCAAAGGAGACTAGGAGAGGAGAGCATCATGGGACATGTAGTCCCAAAGATTGGCGGCCCCATTTTCCACAGGGAGGAGGCTACAGCTCGATCAAGAGAGAGAGATTGAGAGACTGCAGCCTGGAAATAAGCTGAGGGAGAGAGTGCTACATGACAAAGAATGAGGAGTGTGCTGGGTGGAAGCCAGAGAGAGAGCCACGCTGCCCAGTCCCACCAGAGAGAGAGCCACGCTGCCCAGTCCCACCAGAGAGAGAGCCACGCTGCCGAGCACCACAAGAGAGAGCCACGCTGCCCAGCACCACCAGATAGAGAAACACTGGGCCACTACCAGGGTACAGACATGCTACACTACTGACCAGAGTTGCCCCCGGGGAACCCAGAGTGAGCGATCGTCCAGCCAGAGGGATCACTTCTGTCGTTTCGCTGGGTCTGGTAAGAGGGCCTGTTGGCCATTATCCATTACTTATCCTAGGGACTGTACTATATCTGCAGTCTTTGACCATGATAATGTGATAATGACATTGTCGAAAACGGGCGGTACATGGGTGGCCCTAAAATGATGCCCCCCCGAAAAAAGTTCTGCGGACGCCCATGTCCCTTTTCCAATCTTTTTCATAGTGACAGCACCTTGCACTGTCACATAACATTAGTTGTAATTCATGGAAGACAGGAAAGCCTTGTTCGCCCCCTTCCCACCAAAAAATAAAAAAAAAAATAAAACCATACCAGACCCTTTATCCGAGCACGCAACCTGGCAGGCCGCAGGAAAGGAGGGGGGACGAGAGCGGCCCCCCCTCCCGCTCTGTGAGGCTCCGCTCGTCCGGCGTCGTCCTTCTCGTCCGGCATCGGCGTCTCTTCTCGCAGGCCGCTCCTCGCAATGGGAGGCTCCCGCTCTGTGAGGCTCCGCTCCGGGTGACAGGTCTTTTATAACGAAGGCACCTGGTGACCCCGCCCCCTCTGACGCACGGGGACGTCATGTGGAATTCCCTATGGCTTTCCCCCTGACGTCAGAGGGGGGGCGGGGTCACCAGGTGCCTTCGTTATACAAGACCTGTCACCCGGAGCGGAGCCTCACAGAGCGGGAGCCTCCCATTGCGAGGAGCGGCCTGCGAGAAGAGACGACGATGCCGGACGAGAAGGACGACGCCGGACGAGAAGGACGAGAAGACCGGAGGAAGAAGAAGCGAATCGAAGGAAGAAGAAGATGGAAGAAGATGCCGGAAGGAGAAGATGAAGAAGGAAGACCAGAAGAAAGAAGATTTTAATAAAGGAATTGTCAAAGACCGTCTCCTGTCATTTTTACAATTTTTGTCACCTTTTTTGGTGAAATGGTAGGGGTACTTTTGTACCCCCTTACCATTTCACACAGGGGGGGCCGGGATCTGGGGGTCCCCTTGTTAAAGGGGGCTTCCAGATTCCGATAAGCCCCCTGCCCGCAGACCCCCACAACCACCGGGCACGGTTGTGGGGATGAGGCCCTTGTCCTCATCAACATGGGGACAAGGTGCTTTGGGGGGGACCCCAAAGCACCCTCCCAATGTTGAGGGCATGTGGCCTGGTACGGTTCAGGCGGGAGGGGGGGCCGCTCTCGTCCCCCCCTCCTTTCCTGCGGCCTGCCAGGTTGCGTGCTCGGATAAGGGTCTGGTATGGATTTTATGGGGGACCCCACGCCATTTTTTTTGGCTAGGGTTCCCCTTAAAATCCATCCCAGACCTCAAGGGTCTGGTATGGATTTTGAGGGAGACCCTACGCCATTTTTTTTTTTTTTTGGCTGGGGGTCCCCCTTAATATCCATCCCAGACCTGAAGGGCCTGGTTATTGAATTTGGGGGGACCCCTACACATTTTTTTTATCAATGACTTCAATGAATGACAGTTCTCTGTATTACGGATCCAACAATTCATTTGCCGGCAAATAGCTGCGAGTGATTTTAAATAGTTTTTTTTTTCCTGCAAAAATGACACTGTGCAGGGACAGTTCTCTATATTAGATATACTGAATCTCGAATCATTCGAAGCATTTGTTATATCCGCTATTATAATTTCTTTCCTGTTAGTTGAAATTACATATTTGTTAGTTGTTGTATTCGAATTGTTCTCTGTATTACGGGAATCGGCAATTAGCCGCGAGTGATTTTAAATATTTTTTTTTTCCTGCAAAAATGACACATTGTACAGAGACAGTTCTAAACACGGGAAACATGACCCCCCTTCATAGACATACTATAGAGTATATAGTATATAGAAGGGGGTCATGTTTCCCGTGTTTAGAACTCTCTCTGTACAATGTGTCATTTTTGCAGGAAAAAAAGACATTTAAAATCACTCGCGGCTAATTGCCGATTCCCGTAATACAGAGAACAATTTGAATGTTGTATTGTAACTAACAAATATCTAATTTCAACTAATATGAAAGACATTATAATAGCGGATATAACGAATGCTTCGAATGCTTCGAGATTCAGTATATCTAATATAGAGAACTGTCTCTGTACAATGTGTCATTTTTGCAGGAAAAAAAAGCTATTTAAAATCACTCGCAGCTATTTGCCGGCAAATGAATTGTTGGATCCGTAATACAGAGAACTGTCATTCATTGAAGTCATTGATAAAAAAAAGCGTAGGGGTCCCCCCAAATTCAATAACCAGGCCCTTCAGGTCTGGGATGGATATTAAGGGGGACCCCAGCCAAAAAAAAAAAAAAAACTGGCGTAGGGTCCCCCTCAAAATCCATACCAGACCCTTGAGGTCTGGGATGGATTTTAAGGGGAACCCTAGCCCAAAAAAATGGCGTGGGGTCCCCCATAAAATCCATACCAGACCCTTATCCGAGCACGCAACCTGGCAGGCCGCAGGAAAGGAGGGGGGGACGAGAGCGGCCCCCCCTCCCGCCTGAACCGTACCAGGCCACATGCCCTCAACATTGGGAGGGTGCTTTGGGGTCCCCCCCAAAGCACCTTGTCCCCATGTTGATGAGGACAAGGGCCTCATCCCCACAACCGTGCCCGGTGGTTGTGGGGGTCTGCGGGCGGGGGGCTTATCGGAATCTGGAAGCCCCCTTTAACAAGGGGACCCCCAGATCCCGGCCCCCCCCCTGTGTGAAATGGTAAGGGGGTACAAAAGTACCCCTACCATTTCACCAAAAAAGTGTCAAAAATTGTAAAAATGACAGGAGACGGTCTTTGACAATTCCTTTATTAAAATCTTCTTTCTTCTTTCTTCTGGTCTTCCTTCTTCATCTTCTCCTTCCGGCATCTTCTTCCATCTTCTTCTTCCTTCGATTCGCTTCTTCTTCCTCCGGTCTTCTCGTCCTTCTCGTCCGGCGTCGTCCTTCTCGTCCGGCATCGTCGTCTCTTCTCGCAGGCCGCTCCTCGCAATGGGAGGCTCCCACTCTGTGAGGCTTCGCTCCGGGTGACAGGTCTTGTATAACGAAGGCACCTGGTGACCCCGCCCCCCCTCTGACGTCATGGGGAAAGCCATAGGGAATTCCACATGACGTCCCCGTGCGTCAGAGGGGGCGGGGTCACCAGGTGCCTTCGTTATAAAAGACCTGTCACCCGGAGCGGAGCCTCACAGAGCGGGAGCCTCCCATTGCGAGGAGCGGCCTGCGAGAAGAGACGACGATGCCGGACGAGAAGGACGACGCCGGACGAGAAGGACGAGAAGACCGGAGGAAGAAGAAGCGAATCGAAGGAAGAAGATGACAGAAGGAGAAGATGAAGAAAGGAAGACCAGAAGAAAGAAGATTTTAATAAAGGAATTGTCAAAGACCGTCTCCTGTAATTTTTACCATTTTTGACACTTTTTTGGTGAAATGGTAGGGGTACTTTTGTACCCCCTTACCATTTCACACAGGGGGGGGGCCGGGATCTGGGGGTCCCCTTGTTAAAGGGGGCTTCCAGATTCCGATAAGCCCCCCGCCCGCAGACCCCCACAACCACCGGCCAGGGTTGTGGGGATGAGGCCCTTGTCCTCATCAACATGGGGACAAGGTGCTTTGGGGGGGACCCCAAGGCACCCTCCCAATGTTGAGGGCATGTGGCCTGGTATGGTTCAGGCGGGAGGGGGGGCCGCTCTCGTCCCCCCCTCCTTTCCTGCGGCCTGCCAGGTTGCGTGCTCGGATAAAGGGTCTGGTATGGATTTTGAGGGGGACCCCACGCCATTTTTTTTTTTTTTTTGGCCGGGGTTCCCCTTAAAATCCATCCCAGAACTGAAGGGTCTGGTATGGATATTTGGGGGGGACCCCACGCCATTTTTTTTTTTTTTTTGGCTGGGGTCCCCTTAATATCCATACCAGACCTGAAGGGCCTGGTTATTGAATTTGGGGGGACCCCTACGCTTTTTTTTTTATGCAAAAATGACACTTTGTCATTCGAATTCATTCGTTATATCTGCTATAATAATTTCGTTCAAATTAGTTGAAATTCGATATTGGTAGTTGGATTTACTAACGATTCGTAACTATTCATAACGATTCGTAACTATTCATAACGATTCGTAACGATTCGTAACTTGAAATTGAAATTCGATATTTGTAGTTGGATTCGAATTGTTCTCTGTGTTATGAGAACCAACAATTCATTAGCCGCGTTAACGATTCGTAACGATTCGTAACGATTCGTAACGATTCGTAACTTTACTAACGATTCGTAAAAAAAATTACGATTCGTCCGAATTTCGTATTTCGTACGAATTCGAACGGAATTTCGTACACGAATTACGAATTACGAATTTTTTTATATACGAAACGGGACGAAACGAAACGAAACGAATTTTTTGTCAGTTCCCATGTCTAATATGTATCACCTCTATATCAATGATTGTATTAGACTTATTGCTGCAATATGAGGTTCATACTTGAAATGTAAAAAGGACTCTGGAGTGGCACTTCATTTTTATCATATTGATTACCGTAACTCCTAACCACTACCATCCTCAAGCACCACACATTTTCTTTTAAAAATCAAAACATACACACATTTTTTCCAAGGGTATTCTGGCCAGTTCAGATGACATCCCAAGTTTTCCAAGTACTTCTTCCAAAGCAGCAGTCTTTACCGCTGGACTGAATAACACTCGAATAACACCCACCAATGCAGTAGTTGTCTGAGCTCAGGACAGCATAATGACACGTTCCCAGGGGGCCTGTCCATGACAGCTTGGATTAAAGGAAGAGGGTTGAACGACACTGGCCTTCTTTTAACCCAGAAGACTAAAAATATCCAGTGATGGAATAGTGAGATTATCAGTGAGTATTGCAGCAGATGCTACTCTTTTATTACTTTCTTTTACAGGTCTATTAACATTTTCATTTATTTTTCCTGGAATTCTGTTTTAGGTAAAAAGAAGATCCAACCTCATTTAAGGTTTGTAATTCCTATAGTAGCTATAAGACAAAGCTTGAGGAGTTTTATAGAAATACTTTTAAAACACTGCAGTTCATTTTCCATGCAACAATTAGCCCAAGAGTAGTACTACATATATAATTATCTAGGTGAGGGTTTAGATCCAAACAACAACAACCAAAACCTAATAAAAACTTCCCATTAGTGACAGAAGATTAATCTAAAAAGTACTCATATTTTATTCATATAGTACAATTATTTTAGTATTTTTGCTGTATATAATATCAAACTATACTCTTATGGATATGAATAAAACATAAATATGTTTTGTGATTAATCTTTTAGCATTTATAGAAAGTTAATTTTAGGTTTAGGGTGTAATATTATCAGATGAAGTTTTTTTGTAAATACAACTTTTGTGCTCTAAAATACAAAGGTTAAACTGTGCTAGAAAATAACCAAATCAGTGCAATAGCCAATATAAGTTCAATAACAAATATTTAAAGAAATGTATATCTAAATTAATTGTGACTGTAGGACTTACTGATAGTCACACATCAAATATCCAACATCAATCATTTCCAAAAATAGTGTTGCGTCCTCACATAAATCATAAATTCATAAAAAGTGCATAAATCATGATATTATTAAAGTAGAACCCAGTAAGAAATTCAAACCCAAACTCAGTCCACTGTGAATACAAACTCTTCACACCAAATGTGTACCAGCCACCTTATACAAATAAAGCAGCTTACCAAACATTTACACCACACTTCTCAAGAGATCTAATAGCGCTTAGAATGATAGATCCCGCCTGGATGGATGGATCCAGCTCCCTCTCTCACAATTAGAAGTGCCTCAAGCCTGTCACATTTCACAACATTTCAAAATGACATGCCCCACCCAGCCACTGGATCTCTTCACATAAATTTGCCTCAGCGACATAAACACATAGCCAAAACGAAGCAAATCCCATAGTGAAGTACAGTTAAAACAGATTTATTAATAAAATTGATGGGTACTCACAACAAAGCAATATCAAAGAGCATATCGCTCAGCCGCCGGTTCTCGGGATGTGCTGACATCATCGCTGAGCCTTGCACAACTTTTGACCTTTTATCTTTTTCTAGCTGTCCCCAACAGCTGTACCGTGATTATGAAGAGTCCAGCCAATTAAAATTTCTTCCATTTACTATTAACATCTGCAGCGCTCACTTCATTTACAGTTATATGAATGAGAACACATCTAACTTTGCTCAGGCAAGTGTTTCTAAACCAAAAACCAACATACGCAGCTTACTAGTACTGAGTTTGGTAGCTGCATTCTTCCTTTTTTTAGGTTGCTGTATTTTTACCTGGTAATCCTGCAATTTGCACATTCCATTTCCCTGTGTGGCTATGTCACTCCTCCACTGTATCTATGTAGGGAGTCATAGTGGTCACCCTAGACTGCTCTTCTTATATGGACTACAAACCTGCCTTTACACGCTCACTTAGTCCATAGGGTCCAATATTGAGTTTGCCCATCCTATGCAGCTATAACAGCTGCAACTCTTCTGGGAAGGCTGTCCACAAGGTTTAGGAGTGAGTCTATAGGAATGTTTGACCATTCTTCCAGAGGCGCAATTGTGAAGTTAGGCACTGATGTTGGAAAAGAAGACCTGGCTCCCAGTCTCCGCTCTAATTCATCCCAAAGGTATTCTATTGGGTTGAAGTCAGGACTTTGTGCAGGACAGTCAAGTTCCTCCACCCCAAACTCGCCCATCCATATCTTTATGGACCTTGCTTTGTGCACTAGTGTGCAGTCATGTTGGAACTGAAAGAGGTCATCCCCAAACTGTTCCCACAAAGTCGGGAGCATGAAATTGTCCAAAATGTCTTGGTATGCTGACGCCTTAAGAGTTACCTTCACTGGAACTAAAAGGCCAAGCCCAACCTCTAAAAAACAACCCCAAACCATAATCCCCCCTCAACCAAATGATTTCCAGAAGAGTTGAAGCTGTTATAGCTGCACAGGGTGGGCCAACTCAATATTGAACCCTACGGACCAAGACTGGGATGCAGGGCCAGATTAAGAACATCTTGGGCCTGGTGCTGAGGATTTTGGTGGGGCCTTTTATAAACAATAAATAAAAATGCAAACATTTTTTGTTATAACAAATTAAATTAAAGAGAGAGAGGTTGAGAGAGAGAGAGAGAGGGGATGAGAGAAAGAGGATGCACATGAGCAATGCGTGGGAATGACATCAACGCAGCCCGGCCAAGGCAAGTGACCGAAGGCACAGAACCCGAAAGGAAGACCGGGTGAAGATGGAAGCGACCAGGCCCCGCCGGATTGATCACAGAACAGCACTGGAGGGCTCAGTCTGACAGTTTAAGTGTACCCTAATGTGCTAATATGCTGTGCATACTTGTACATTATGGCATAACCTACCTCAGGGCCTCTAAAAAGTAGTAATGTTAGAAAGGTTTACTACCGCTTTAATATCACAGGAGCCTCTCAAAAATATTTTCAGGGAAACTTTTTTTTACAAGTGCTATATTTAGAGTAGCTGACATCCCCTATGTTCCTATGTACATCACAATAGTAATTACAAAATTAAATGAGTACTAATAATAGGGCAGAACAAATATGAGGACTGAGATTTCCTTTAGTTGAACTAACAAAAGTGTGCCCATTCTAGAGCTGGTAACATTGAGGATATTCAGTATAATTTTAAAAAACTGTTTTTGTTGGTAAGAGGCATAGGGGAGGAGAATGGATGGTATTAAAGTGGGAAGTATGTGCAGGTGAGGGAGAGGAATGTGGAGGGTCTAACAGTGGGCACTATGTACATGAGAGGAGTGCGGAGGGTATGGCAGAAGGCACTATGTACAGGAGAGGAGTGTGAAGGGTATGACAGTGGGCAGTATGCCCAGCAGAGGAGTGTGGAGGGTATGACAGTGGGCAGCATGTACAGGAGAGGAGTGTGGGGGTATGACAGTGGGCACTATGTATAGGAGAGGAGTGTGGAGGGTATGACAGTGAACAGTATGTACAGGAGAGGAGTGTAGAGGGTACGACAGTGGGAACTATGTATAGGAGAGGAGGATGAAGTAATCTGGGAAGGAAAAATGTAAAGGATTGTGGAAGGATGTTTAGGGACTGTGTAGTGGTTAAGCGGGCCATACATGGATTGAAATTACACCAATTAAGCAGAGACCAGCCATAGTCGATCTATGTATGGGCTACCTGGTTTTACACAAGTTAACCTATTAACCGACTTAAGTACAACCAGCCTGTCAGGTTTTCCCCAAAACAATCAGTGCTGCCAGCTATAGTTAGCAACACTAATCATTGTATTCACTGGCAGAACACAATAACACTGCGGGAGTGATTCCCCCATCCACAGGTCAGCAGGTGAGAGGGTGTGTGGGGACAGGCTGGGGAGAGATACTAGTCAGTGGCTGGGTAGGCACTGGTTAGTATCAGAGCCAGATACACACATGTGAGATATCGCTGCGATCGTTAGAGCGCGAGCAATAATTCTAGCACTAGACCTTCTCTGTAACTCTAAACAAGTAACCTGCAAAAAAATTTAAAGCATCGCTTGGTACACAAAAAAAAATCGTGCTAACTTTAGTGTTTTTTTTTTTATGAATGAAACAGTTTCTTTCCAAAAAAAACATTTGAAAAATTGCTGCGCAAATATCGTTTAACATAAAAAGTTACAAAGGCCACCATTTTATTCCATAGGGTGTCTGCTAAAACAATATATATATAATGCTTGAGGCTTCTGAGTAATTTTCTAGCAAAAATAAATGATGATTTTTACATATAGGAGAGAAGTGTCAGAATTGGCCTGGGTGGCAAGGGGTTAATTCTCATAAGTAATATACAAATAATTATTATAAGCCCTGTGAGCTCATCCTCTCAGTCAGCTGCAGAGTGTATCAGCTTGTATTTAAACTGGCTGCTCTGTATGTAGCTTCTGACAGGCTGTGCAAGCAGCCCTGTATCTCCGGAACCATAGAAGATAGCAGCCACATATTTTAACTGGTGCTGAAGTATGCCTTTATTTACATACCCTCCAAATGGGGGGTCTCTATAACTTCTGGTCGCTGAGCTACAACCCTCGAAGTCAATCTTTTTTTTTTTTTGATTTTTTTTTTTTTTTTTTTTTGGGCAATGGGCCTATCTTGAGAAAGGGGCCTGGAGCTGCAGCTCCAATAGCCCCTATGTTAATCCGGCCCTGCTGGGATGCCATTAAAGTTTATGTGCATGTAAAGCCAGGTGTCACAATATTTTTGACAATATAGTGTATCTTCATCTCTATTACATAGTTGGCAGGGCAATTGGTAGATTACAGAAGATAGCTAGGAAGGAAAGATATTACTTGATGCAGCTCACAGGAAGTGATGAAGACACAGCATTTCTGCCAACATCAACAGGTATTTTGTATATTTGGTGAAAATTTTCTTAGCTTGAAACAAATATTAAGGCATCCAAGGACTGTAAGGTGCAATATGTTTTTGCTCTTGGGTTTAGTCATCCTTTTTACGGGATAACAAAAATGAATGCTGACACTAAATCAACCTAGCACAACATTAGAGTTTTATTTTTATGAGGGTGTTCTTTTTAAAGCAAAAAATAACATGAACATACCTTAATATATTGAAAGACAAGTTATGGTTTCTACCTTGACTAAAGCAGACATTTTATTTAGCAATAATTACAACTCTGAGCCCAGTTTTGCCAATTATTGTACATTAACATAAAATACTAAATTCACATGTAAGATTTGGAGTGTATTTACCTGTATACTGAGTATACATGAAAAATGAAGCTGTAAAAAAAATTACCTGGCCTGTGGCATGAATTATTGTTAGAAAGGAAACACGAAAGTTCACTTTTCTCTGCAAGGGAACCTTGACATACTAGCATCAAACTCATCCATAACTGCCCGATAGAGACAGATGTATTTTGAATATATGAGCTGCTAAAAGACTCAAGCCTTCCCTTTATTTATGGGATTTATAAAAGGGGAAAGATTCCAGCATTTCAGCCACCTTATCTGAGATCACCTTGAAGGTCTCATGAATGGAATAAAAGGTGCTAAATCTTGGTAAAGCATGTATTATTATCCATACAGTTTTTGGGTGTTGACCTAATTACTCAACAAGATAGGACAAATAATATACAAACATCGAGTGAATGTACATGCACACTGCTCCAGCACTTCCATTAACCCTTTTGGAGGACATTGGAACCTATTTGTCTAGACCATATTTTGCAATTACATTGGTTAACTTGACAATAACTGTATGGGGCATATGATGATTCATGATCAATGCACGTATGGTGGATATCCACTGGGACAAGCTAGCCCACTTTGAGAAAACATGGGATCTATGGATAAAATACCTGTCAGAATCCACCTGATCTGGAGGGAGAGACACTAGCACCCTACATAGGAGGACCATAGCCTGGTACCTAGACACTAACACTTTCTTCCTGTATTTTCACATGTCTTTCTCTATGGGTTTTCTCTTATCTTACCCAATCCTTCTCCCCTCCCCCTCAGTTTTTTTTTCCTTCACTCATCTTTCATTCTCCATTCCTACAAGATGGATTAATCTTTAACCCATTGTTGGTTCTTAGTGACCTAGTCACTAAATATAAAGTGGAAGGGCTCACAAGGGTCCATGTAAGGGAACAGGCTGCAGTTTATAAAACATTCAACGTTAAATATAGATTGTCCTGTGCATATTATTTCTTCACATTTATTTATTTTATATTATTCAATAGTTCCCAATGTTGGGGATGATGCAAATGATATTCAGGTTCATTGTCTACTGCTCAGATTTTTCATCTTCATTGACCTAACTACCTGACCAACGAATGGGAGGCCACCCATAGGTCCGAGAGTTGTTGGGCTGTTTGACTTTGTGTTTCTTTTTTTTTTTTTGTACATGCACTCAGTTTCTTAATACGTTGGACCAAAGTGGGCTTACCAAAATGTATTTCACTTTTGTGTTGTTGAAAAATTACCAATAAAAACGATTAAAACGAAAAATATGCTCCTATGACTAATTTGCCTTCCTAAATACATTTTTAAAAATAAAATTTTATGGATATATAAACATTTTATTCTTAACATATAATGTACAAGGCTTGAATAATCCAACAAAAGGATATACAATTTTAAAAGAAATTGAAGGTTATATGGCAAGTATAGTCTTTTTACAGGAAACACATATATCACAGAATTAAAATTTAAGATTATATTCTAGACAGTATCCAACGTGGTTTTATGGAGACTCTCCCACCAAGAGAGCCAAAGGAGTGGCAATAGGGATAGTGAGAGAAATTTGTTTTTTTGTAGAAGATAGGAAGGTAGACCCGGAAGGGAGTTATATCTTTATGAAAGGAAGGCTACAAGGAAAAGATTGTACGCTAGTCAATGTCTATTGTCCAAATAAAAACCCAAAGAGGTATTTTAAAGGAATATTGGAAAAATGAATAGCTTTTAAAAAAGGAATGGTAATTGTAGCTGGCGATCTGAATTTCTGTATGGACCAACGAATGGATAGTACGTCCCTTGCGCAGGGGACTAAGGAATATCAATTAGGGCAAGTATGGAAAAAAATGTTTCAAGCTCAAATAGTAGATGTATGGAGAATTTTACATCCAAGGGAAAGGGATTATTCCTTTCACTCCTCTGTACATGGGACGTACTCCAGATTAGATTTACATCATTGTGGATCATAGACTTCTGGAATTAGTAGAAAAAGTGACAATATAAATAACTACAATCTCTGACCATGCCCCTGTAATAATGAGAATGAAGGATATTAGTACCCAGTAAAGTAAAAAAAAGTTTAGATTAAATGAAGACTTGTTACAGGATGAGGAAATAGAGAAAAAAAATAAAGAAAGAACTAAAACAATATTTTATACACAAATCGAACCACCGGAGGTATTGAAGGCGACGATTTAGGAAGGTCATAAGGCCTATATAAGGGGGTTATTAATATCAGTGGGCTCTAAGGAAAAGAAGGACAGAATAAAGAAAAATATTTAATAACAGAAATATATGAATTAGAACAAAAACATAAAAAGAGAGCGAATTTGGATAGGAAAGAGGCCAGGAAAGAGGCCAGGACCTGATGGGTTGACAATAAAGTACTATAAAAATTTACAGATCAATTGGTTCCTAAATTATGCTCTAACATGAACTGGGTAAAAGAAGTAAATGAGATGAGGGAAGAATCCTTGAGAGCATATATCACTGTGATTCCTAAAGAAGGAAGAGATGCAACTTTATGTTCTAGTTACAGATCAATTGTGTTATTGAATGTAGACACAAAGTTATACGCAAAGATTCTAGCAACCAGAATAAAAGAGCCTGAATGGATACACGCAGATCAGACAGGATTTGTCCCGGGAGGGAAGGTAAAGATAACAGAGTAAGAACATTACTGCTAATACAAAAATCTAAAAGAAGTGGATCCCCAGAGTTACTACTGTCAATAGATGCTGAAAAAGCATTTGACAGGGTATACTGGGGATTTATGATGAAAACTATTCAGAGTTTGGGAATAGGGCCTAAGATTCTCCATGGGATAAAAGCTCTGTATAACCGACCAAAGGCAGCAGTGAAGGTAAATGGCAATATATCACCAACATTTGAAATGTTTAACGGTTCAAGACAGGGATATCCACTCTCTCCCCTTTTGTTTGTGCTGTCATTGGAACCCTTGTTGGTGAACATAAGAGGTGGCGCAGACATAGGGGGAGTCAGAATAGGAGAGGAAGAACATAAAGTTGCAGCATATGCAGATGATATATTGTTCTATATTACAAACCCTAGAATATCACTCCCAAATCTGATGAAGAAGTTAAAAGAAATTAAAAGAATATGGGGAAATCTCAAACCTGAAGATGAATCCAGTCAAGTTGGAAATTTTAAATGTGAGATTAGATAAAGAAGAGGAGATAGCCTTAATGACAGAATTTCCATTTACCGAGGGGAAGAAAGAACTAAAATATCTTGGGATAAAAATAACACCAACACTTAAAGATCTATATCAAGTAAATTACATTCCATTACTTAATGAAATACAATCAGAAAATTGCAAATTGTACACTCTCATGGATGGGTAGAATAAATATTGTAAAAATAGTAGTACTACAGAAAACTTTATACACATTTTAAATGCTACCATTAGCACTGCCTCAGTTGTATTTAAAAAAAAAATATGTGAAATGAAATATGTGTGGCAAAACAAGAAACCAAGGATACAGTTCTCAATTTCAATAGAAATTCAATAGAGAACACAATAAATTGAGTACACTTAGATAAGGTGATATGGGTACCACAAAAATATAGAAATATGTATGGAAACACTCAAGACGAGAAGTGTATTAAAGATATGGGATATGATTTACAAAAAAATAAAATGGGAATACAACTCACCTTTAAGTGCACTAGACGGCACAAATTTTTTTTTTTATCGGGGTATGAAAGAAATAACTGGGTGAAAAATGCACAAGATATACTGTAATGGAAAGGGGAAGGAGTTTTTCATATTATGATTTAAAACACAAAAAATGGACTTGAATGTGTGGAGGTACTGTCAGTTAAAACACTTGGTAGATACTTTACCACAGCCTATCAGATCGGGAGGAGAAAATGTTTGACCAATCAACTAATGTAAAACACTGTGTTTCTAAGATTTATACAATAATAACAGAGATGAAAAGAACTGAGAAATCCCTCTTTAGCAGTATGTGGGAAAAGGAAATAGGAATACTGGTGAATGAGCAACAAATAAGTAGAATATTGAGCACAGCATATAGTACAGCCTCAGACATAAACACCAGAGAAATGAACTATAGAATTTTAATGAGATGGTTGTGGATGGCATGGATCATTGAGGTGGAGGAAGTGGATAGTCAGTGAAACATAAGAGAGGACAGTCACTTCTGATCAGCATAGGCAGTCTGATGGGATGTGTATTAAAAAATTAGTTATATCCGCCTCATGGTGCCTCCTGGTAGTTGTGGTGTAGCCAAGGACTGATTCATTTTGATGATAGGTCAGTCGTTCAACGAGGCGGTGGTGGACAGGCGCACCCTATGATCGGTGGACAAATCCTCCAGCAGCTCTGAATGTGCGGTCGGAAAAGAACGCTGGAGGCAGGACAGTCAGTTAGCTTCAATGCATACTGTGCAGCTCTGGCCAAGTGATCCATCTCAGGAGCCCAGTAAGCCAGATGATGTTCGGTGGGAAGGTTTGACCTTGCCCCAAAGGTATTCCTCGCACCATGTATATTCAGAGTAACTGGAAACCGATCATATCCTTGGGGCTGCACTAAAAAAATTGTCTGAATGCTTCTCGACGTCCACCTTTCCCACGCTCCTTCTGCTACTGGACCGAAAGCTCAGCAAACTCGTCCCCATGACCTGGAAGTTTGTAGCCTCCCAGTTTCTGGGAACGCGTTGCACATGACCTTTCTGCATAGGCCTCCCTGAGATGTCTATCCTCTGCTCCTCTGCGACGGGCAAGATAAGGTCCGCAACCTTACCCTTGTACCGCGGATCAAGGTGAGTGGCCATCATGGGGGGATCCGCCAGCCACCTCCTCCCAGCACGTACAAGATCCTCCTCGCCTCCTCCTCCTCCTCTCCTCATTCCTCTTCCACAGAAGGAAAAACTGTCCGGATAAAGGGGCCTTGAGAGCAAGGAAAATGTTTGACCAATCAACTAATGTAAAACACTGTGTTTCCTAAGATTTATACAATAATAACAGAGATGAAAAGAACTGAGAAATCCCTCTTTAGCAGTATGTGGGAAAAGGAAATAGGAATACTGGTGAATGAGCAACAAATAAGTAGAATATTGAGCACAGCATATAGTACAGCCTCAGACATAAACACCAGAGAAAAATGAGTCGGTTTTGTTTTTTTTGTACTATAGATGCGGGTTTTTACAGTTGCTGTGCTGGCCTCTTCCTGGCCTCAGGGGGCTATTCCTGCCTCGTTGGACATGTGAACGCCGCTTCCTCCTCCTCTCGTCCTCCTCCTCATCCTCTTCCCTTTGGCACCCACGTGGAGTCAGTGACCTTTCATCCCCTCCTTCACCCACTAGAGCAAATCCTGGCCAGTATGATGCAGTGGCTGAACAGTACTGCTGATTCTCAAGTGGGTATCATCATCTTCGAATCGTTGGGCATCCTCCTGGAGCTTGTACCCAACACTGTGCTCAAAGACGGGGGGGACTCCTCTGTGAGGACATGGTGGGTCTAGGGAAGGGTGTGGCTGATGATGCTTGCCAGTCCCTGAGCCTGGGTGAGAGAGGATGAGGAGGATGAGCACAGCATATAGTACAGCCTCAGACATAAACACCAGAGAAATGAACTATAGAATTTTAATGAGATGGTAAGAATGCATAAATACCAATAAATCAGAGACACCCCCACTGTGTTGGGGATGTCTCTGATTTATTATAGAAGATAAGGAAATATTGGCAAAAGGTACAACATTATATAAAGGTAATATCGGAAATAGACATAGTTGACGATCCATGGGTATGTTTATTTCACAAAACAGAACAGACAATAGAACAGTATAAAGAATCAGTACTACCATATTTGATTAATGCCACAAAAGGTGCGATCCCAAGAAAGTGGAGAGAGTTGGATAGCCCTACATTGAGGGACTGGTGTATAAGAGTTGATGGAGTTTTTAAGTAGTAGAGAAGATCGAACAGTAAATCTCAAAAAGATCTAGAGAAAGTGGGAAGAATTTAAAAAAAAGAAACATTATACGAAGATCCTGCAGGGGGAAATAGGGTGACAAAAGTAATTGAGAACAAATGAAGGAGAAAAGGGAGAATAAAGACAGAACGAAAACAAAGGGGGAAAAGGAGGGGAGCGGGGGGAGGGGAGTGGGGAGGGAAGGAGGTTTTTATGGAATGTTGTGAATTATTTTATTGATAATATGATGTATAACAACTTTTTGTATATTTAATAAACAGCATGTAAAACGTAATAAAATGTAAATTAGAAAAAAAAATAAAAAAAAAAATAAATATATATATATATATAAAACATTTTATTTTGTACACTATTTTATTAAGGGGATAAATGCTGTTTTTAATTGTACGTATTGTTATTCGATCAAACTTTTTAGCTTTTTTTTGTTGAAAGTCTAATGTTATCTTTAAATAAAAACATATAACCTTTCTCCATCCTACTTCTTGCACATAGTGCTGTTTTTATTTTTTCTACTTACCTGAAAATCATCCTCTAAGCAGTGCTCATGTGATCTCTGACCTCCTTGTGGCTTTTAATCAAGTGGAGTAAAGCAGTACACACATCACAGAATAATGATGAGTGTGTGTCATCAGCAATGGCGGCTGGTGAAGTTTTAGGATGGGGGGTGCCAGACCCCTTCTTTTTTGACCCTTCCCAGTTCTCATAAACCCCACACCTTATAGAATCCACCCCTTCCTTCCCTTTTATTCCACTTGCTTCCACCCATAGTGTCAGGAGTATACAGCTCAGCATCACAGGACAGAGTATATGACTCAGCCTTATGCCCCGTACACACGGGCGGAAATTCCGACCACAAAATCCGTCGGATTTTTTCAGACTGATTTTGTCCAACACTGGTGTTGCATACACACGGTCGGACAAAGTTGTCGGAAAATCCGATGATTCTGAACGTGGTGACGTTCGTTGCGTACGACGGGACTACGTAGAGGCTAGTAGCCAATAGCTTTGGTCTTGTAATGTGATCTGAGCATGCGTGGCACTTTGTCCGTCGGAATTCGCTACACATGATCGGAAAAAGTTCGATAGGACTTTGTTGTCGGAAAATTTGAGAGCAGGATCTCAAACTTTTTCCGTCGGAAATTCCGACGGAAAAAGTCCGATGGAGCCCACACATGGTCCGATAGGACATTTTCCGTCGGAAACTCCGACCGTGTGTATTACAGATCAGGATGTACAGATAAAAGGTATACAGATAAAAGGTATACAGATCAGGGTGTACAGATAAAAGGTATACAGATCAGGGTGTACAGATCAGGGTGTACAGATAAAGGTATACAGATCAGGGTATACAGAGCACGGTATACAGAGCAGGGTCTACAGAGCAGGCTGTACAGAGCAGGGTGTACAGAGCAGGCTGTACAGAGCAGGCTGTACAGAGCAGGCTGTACAGATAAAGGTATACAGATCAGGGTATACAGATTAAAGCATACAGACAGTGGCGGAACTACCGCCATAGCGACACACGCGTTCGCTATGGGGCCCGCAGCCTAGTAGGGCCCGCAGCCAGGTCCTAGTTGCCATTAAAAATTCTTTTTTTTTTTTTTTTTTTTTTTTCAGACAGCCCTAAAAGTAACCTTTTCAGCTACCAAATCCATAAACTTATGGGAATTACACCAAAAAATATTACTTCGTTGGTACCTAACCCCACACAAAACCTCTAAATTCAATAGCCAAGCTTCTCCAATGTGCTGGAGGAACTGCAATGGTGTAGGCACCCTTCTACACACTTTCTGGGAATGCCCCAAATTGTCCCATCTATGGGACGAGATATTTAAACTGCTAGAACTTATATCACACTGCCCTGTCCCTAAAACCCCTGGACTAGCTGTGTTGTCTTTGGGTATTGAAGTAATACCTAAAACAAGCAGAACCATAGTATCCCACGTTCTACTCAGTACTAGATTGGTGATAGCCAGACACTGGAGATCCCCAGACCCACCCCTACTAAATGAAATAATAATGACCACAAACACATACATGCTAAATATGAAACCATGTTTGCCTCATCCTTGGGAAAATTCCAGCTCTCACAAGACCTTTGGAAACCGTGGAATGACTGGATCTCCAAACATGGATCTCAGTATAGCTAATTTTATATATTATGCAATGAGAAGCTAGGCACTAGTTCGCTTACTCCTATAACCTTTCTATCTCTCTCTCTTATTTTTATTTTTTTATTATTATTATTTTAGTATTTTCTCTCTCTCTTGCTTATCCTCTTATACATTCCCAGTAAAGAATCACATATTTGAACCTATCCCTGGTGCTTGTGGTGGGTGACGGATGGAGCCCCCCTCCTATGGTACAGTTAGAACCCGTCTGGGGTACCTGAGGGGAGACCCGCCCTCCCTACGGTAAGCTTCAGGTACACCTTGTTCAGAGCACATATGGCTAAGCCACTGTACAAAGATTAACCACTTCAGCCCCGGACCAATTGTCAGCTTAAGGACCAGAGGTCTTTTTTCAATTTCGCACTGCACTACTTTAACTGGTAATTGTGCGGTCATGCAATTTTGTAACGAAACGAAATTTGCGTCCTTTTCTTCCCACAAATAGAGCTTTCTTTTGATGGTATTTGATTGCCTCTGTGATTTTTATTTTTTGCGATATAAACGGAAAAAAAAAAAAAAAGAGCGAAAATTTTGAAAAAAAAGAGATTTTCTACTTTTTGTTATAAAAAAAAAAATCTAATAAACTCAATTTTAGTCAAACATTTGGGCCAAAATGTATTCAGCCACATGTCTTTAGTAAAAAAAATGCCAATAAGCGTATATTTATTGGTTTGCGCAAAAGTTTATAGCGTCTACAAACTAGAGTACATTTTCTGGAATTTACACCGCTTTTAATTTATGACTGCCTATTTCATTTCTTGAGGTGCTAAAATGGCAGAGAAGTACAAAACCCCCCCAAATGACCCCATTTTGGAAAGTAGACACCCCAAGCTATTTGCTGAGAGGCATGTTGAGCCCATTGAATATTTTTTTTTTTAGTCCCAAGTGATTGAATAAAGACAAAAATAAAAAATAATTTTTTTTTTTCTTCAAAAAGTTGTCACTAAATTATATATTGCTCACACATGCCATAGTTATATGTGGAATTGCACCCCAAAATACATTTTGCTGCTTCTCCTGAGTATGGGGATACCACATGTGTGGGACTTTTTGGGAGCCTAGCCGCGTACGGGGCCCCGAAACCCAAGCACCGCCTTCAGGATTTCTAAGGGTGCAAATTTTTGATTTCACTCCTCACTACCTATCACAGTTTCGAAGGCCATAAAATGCCAAAATAGCACAAAACCCCCCCAAATGACCCCATTTTGGAAAGTAGACACCCCAAGCTATTTGTTGAGAGGCATGGTGAGTATTTTACAGCTCTCATTTGTTTTTGAAAATGAAGAAAGTAAAGAAAAAATTTTTTTTTTTTTCTTTTTTCAATTTTCAAAACTTTGTGACAAAAAGCGACATCTGCAAAATACTCACAATACCTCTCAGCAAATAGCTTGGGGTGTCTACTTTCCAAAATGGGGTCATTTTGGGGGGTTTTATGCCATCTGGGCATTCCATGGCCTCCGAAACTGTGATTGGCAGTGAGAAGTGAAATAAAAAAATTACTCCCTTAGAAAGCCTGAAGGCGGTGCTTGGTTTTTGGGGTTCCGTACGCAGCTAGGCTCCCAAAAAGTCCCACACATGTGGTATCCCCGTACTCAGGAGAAGCAACAGAATGTATTTTGGGGTGTATTTCCACATATGCCCATGACATGTTTGAGCAATATATCATTTAGTGACAACTTTTTGTAAAAAAAATATATATATATTTTTTTTTTTCATTATTCAATCTCTTGGGACAAAAAAAAAAAAATATTTAATGGGCTCAACATTGCTCTCAGCAAATAGCTTGGGGTGTCTACTTTCCAAAATGGGGTCATTTGGGGGGGGTTTGAACTGTCCTGGCATTTTATGCACAACATTTAGAAGCCTATGTCACACGTCACCCACTCTTCTAACCACTTGAAGACAAAGCCCTTTCTGACACTTTTTGTTTACATGAAAAACATATTTTTTTTTGCAAGAAAATTACGTTGAACCCCCAAACACTATATATATTGTTAAAGCAAAGGCCCTACAGATTAAAATGGTGGGTGTTGCATTTTTTTTTCCACACAGTATTTGCGCAGCGATTTTTCAAACGCATTTTTTGTGGAAAAAAATACACTTTTTTTTATTTTAATGCACTAAAACACACTATATTGCTCAAATTTTTGATGAAATAAAAAATATGATCTTAGGCCGAGTACATGGATACCAAACACGACATGCTTTAAAATTGCGCACAAACACGCAGTGGCGACAAACTACATACATTTTTAAAAGCCTTTAAAAGCCTTTACATGATACCACATTAGATTCACGGAGGAGGTCTACTGCTAAAATTACTGCCCTCGATCTGACCTTCGCGGTGATACCTCACATGCATGCTGCAATTGCTGTTTACATATGACGCCAGACCAACGCTTGTGTACGCCTTTGCGCAAGAGAAGGGGGGGCAGGGGTGCTTTTTTTTTTTTTTTTTAGTTTTTTTTTTTATTTATTTAGCTTTTTTATTCTATTTTTAAACTGTTCCTTCCATTTTTTTTCTTTGTTATGATTTTTATTGTTATCTCAGGGAATGTAAATATCCCCTATGATAGCAATAGGCAGTGACAGGTACTCTTTTTTTGAAAAAATTGGGGTCTATTAGACCCTAGATCTTTCCTCTGCCCTCAAAGCATCTGACCACACCAAGATTGGTGTGATAAAATGCTTTCCCAATTTCCCAATGGCGCGGTTTATATCCGGGAGGGGGGACATTCCCTCCTACTGCTTGTAAAAGCAGTCTAGAGGCTAATTACCCGCTAGAATTGCTTTTACATGAAAGCCGATCACTGGCTGAAAAGAATGATACCAAGATGATACCTAAACCTGCAGGCATCATTCTGGTATAACCATTCAAAGTCCAGCAACATACTGGACATATATTGTAATCTTTTTCCGCGCTGCAACTGAATGGCGCACCTGAAAACAAAAAAATGCTTAACACTAAAACACAGTAAACAAAATTACATACCTGAAAAGCAAGCATGATAAAACATGATAAAACATAATAAAACATTGCAGAATAGAATGGAGTAAAAAAAGAGCAACAATAGAGAGAGAGAGAGAACAATAAAACGACAACTATTTTTGTTTTTTTTATTTTTTTGAGATTCACAGGTAAAAAAAGCTCCTGACTGTTAGCGACTGAATCAAAACGCTACCACAAAAAAAATGTTAGCGATCGCAGGGATCAGGCCTGACTCTGCGAACGCTGCAGTTATGTGTGCTTAGTGTTTTGTAAGTGACAGTGATCGATCGATACTGCACTTGGGTGGGCTGGGCTGGGCGGAGGGGGAAAACGCAGGTGCTAGCAGGTATCTGGGCTGATCCCGCTAACAATGCGTTTTTTTGGAACCCTAAACTGCTGGGACGCTAGTATAGATCTGATCAGATCAGATATTGATCTGTTCAGATACTATACCACTAAGGGAGGTGTATGCTTTGCGCGTGGGTGTTTGCGGTACTGGCACTAACCTGGGGCGACGCAGACCTTATTTGACCCTAAAACCTAATTGATATCACCCGCCGGGCGATCAGGGGGTTAAACCGTTATTGGGTAATAAATGGCGGGTGCCCTGACAGTATAAAAAAACAAGCTAACTAACCAGCGTCACCCGTAACAGTAATACAAAAAAAAACTGGTTACCTAGCGACACTAATGCAGGGATCAGAAAAACGATCGCTTAGTGACACTGGCAAAAGGGGGTGAAAGGGTTAACTAGGGGCAATCAGGGGGTTAAACCTTTATTAGGTAATATATGGGGGTACCTGACGCTATATAAAAACCTGACGGGGAACCTAAATAACGAAATAACTAACTGGCTAACCAGCGTCACCAGTGACAGTTATACAGTGATCACTGGTGAAAGGGTTAACTCTAGGGGCAATCAGGGGGTTAAAACCTTTAGGTTGTAATATGGGGGTACCTGACCTATAAACCTATTTATGAACCTATATAAACATGGCGGTTACCTAAAAAAAAACTGGTTACCTAGCGACACTAATGCAGCGATCAGAAAAACGATCGCTTAGTGACACTGGCAAAAGGGGGTGAAAGGGTTAACTAGGGGCAATCAGGGGGTTAAACCTTTATTAGGTAATATATGGGGGTACCTGACGCTATATAAAAACCTGACGGGGAACCTAAATAACGAAATAACTAACTGGCTAACCAGCGTCACCAGTGACAGTTATACGGTGATTACTGGTGAAAGGGTTAACTCTAGGGGCAATCAGGGGGTTAAAACCTTTATTTAGGTTGTAATATGGGGGTACCTGACCTATAAAACTATTTATGAACCTATATAAAACATGGCGGTTAAAATAAAAAAAAAATGGTTACCTAGCGACACAATGCAGCGATCAGAAAAACGATCGCTTAGTGACACTGGCAAAAGGGGGTGAAGGGGTTAACTAGGGGCAATCAGGGGTTAAACCTTTATTAGGGGGGGTAGGGGGCTACCTAGGACCTAAAACTAACTGCCCTGACAGTTATTACAGTCACACTGACACTAAATGCAGTGATCAGTAAATAAATGATCACTGCAATTAGTGACACTGTGACTGGGGGGGGGAGGGGTGATCTGGGGGGTGATCAGGGGGTGACCGGGGGGTGTTTTGTGTGCCTAACTGTACTGGTGTCAGTGTAGTGTTGTGCACTAACCTGTACATGTTCGCCGCTCGGCGTCTCCGGTCACATAGACCGGCGCACCGAGCGTGACATCACTTCCGCCTTCCTGTCTATACAATAGACAGGAAGGGGAAGCTTTTCATTCGCCAGGAGCGATCGCGAGGGGGTGGCCAGAAACCACTGGCCGTCCCCTCGTCCCGGATCGCTCCTGAAGCGATGCCGACCGTCCCCGCCGGCGGAGGGGGGTCCGATCGGACCCCCCAACCGCCTAAAGAATGGCACGTACAGGTACGTGGTTCTGCCTGTACGTGCCATTCTGCCGACGTATATCTACATGGGGCGGTCGGCAAGTGGTTAATAAGACCCCTAGCATATGTGTTTACCAGTTCAACGGAAAAAGATAAAGCTGTATAAAGGTTTGCATTCTTCTTGCGGAGCTGTTCTCCCACACTGTATTATGTTATACCTTCCTTTATGGTATCGTTGTATCTTATATTTGAAAAACCCAATAAAAAACTATTGAAACGAAAATTCTTTTTTTTTGCTGCCCGCCGCCACCGCCGCTAGAGGTCCGCGGCCGGCGGAGATATTGTCTCCGCCGGCCGCCATTTTCCAGAAGACCAGAGTTAGGGGAGCCTGCCGAGTGGCTACAATAGAGATAGAGCTGTGGCTCCGCCCACACCCCGCCCCGGTTTGTCTGTCATCTGTAACCTGGTGTGGAAAGGGGTGGGGGTGGGCGGTGCTGCAGCTAAATTGCCGGCCGGCTCCGCCTCTATTTTGTTCCCCCCTTGGCCTTCAGTAATGGCAGCATAGACACTGCTGTTATAGATGTGTGTATATATATATATAGATGTGTATATATATATATATATATATAGATATATATATATATATATATATATATATATATATATATATATATATATATAGAGAGAGAGATATATATATATATAGAGAGATATATATATATATTATATATATATATATATATATATATATATATATATATAGATAGATATATATATATATAGATAGATATATGAGGGCTCCAATTGGAAGGGGGGGACCTAAGATGTCAGGAGGCACTCCGCTGGCTGGGGAAGTGACACCTGAGATGTAAGGAGGCACTCCGCTGGCTGGGGACAGTGACACCTGAGATGTAAGGAAGCACTCCGCTGGCTGGGGACAGTGACACCTGAGATGTAAGGAAGCACTCCGCTGGCTGGGGAAGTGACACCTGAGATGTAAGGAAGCACTCCGCTGGCAGGGGACAGTGACACCTGAGATGTAAGAAAGCACTCCGCTGGCTGGGGACAGTGACACCTGAGATGTAAGGAGGCACTCCGCTGGCTGGGGACAGTGACACCTGAGATGTAAGGAGTCACTCGGCTGGCTGGGAAAGTGACACCTGAGATGTAAGGAGGCACTCCGCTGGCTGGGGAAGTGACACCTGAGATGTAAGGAAGCACTCCGCTGGCTGGGGACAGTGACACCTGAGATGTAAGGAGGCACTCCGCTGGCTGGGGACAGTGACACCTGAGATGTAAGGAAGCACTCCGCTGGCTGGGGACAGTGACACCTGAGATGTAAGGAAGCACTCCGCTGGCTGGGGAAGTGACACCTGAGATGTAAGGAAGCACTCCGCTGGCAGGGGACAGTGACACCTGAGATGTAAGAAAGCACTCCGCTGGCTGGGGACAGTGACACCTGAGATGTAAGGAGGCACTCCGCTGGCTGGGGACAGTGACACCTGAGATGTAAGGAGTCACTCGGCTGGCTGGGAAAGTGACACCTGAGATGTAAGGAGGCACTCCGCTGGCTGGGGAAGTGACACCTGAGATGTAAGGAAGCACTCCGCTGGCTGGGGACAGTGACACCTGAGATGTAAGGAAGCACTCCGCTGGCTGGGGACAGTGACACCTGAGATGTAAGGAAGCACTCCGCTGGCTGGGGAAGTGACAACTGAGATGTAAGGAAGCACTCCGCTGGCAGGGGACAGTGACACCTGAGATGTAAGAAAGCACTCCGCTGGCAGGGGACAGTGACACCTGAGATTTAAGGAGGCACTCCGCTGGCTGGGGAAGTGACACCTGAGATGTAAGGAGGCACTCCGCTGGCTGGGGAAGTGACACCTGAGATGTAAGGAAGCACTCCGCTGGGGACACCTGAGATGCAAGGAAGCACTCCGCTGGGGACACCTGATGGCATCTGGTGGCAGGCGACGTGGCAAGTGACACACTCAGGGCTCCCACTGATTCTGATTCTGCATTATGGTGAGTTGAAGTATTTCATTTTATATGTATATATGTAATAATAGAAATAATGCGCTTCAATCACCCTGACACCATAACAACCATGGTGCCGGGATGATTAAAGCGCTAACACCAGGTGTTTGGAATATCTTTATCTGCTGATTGCTAAACTTTCTAGAATACACATATTTCTATTGTGGTGTAGGATCTGGGCCTGCTGTCCCTTCATTCCTCTTTTTTCCTTCCTCTCTCTTTCTTTGTTTCTCCCTCCATCCCTCGTTCATCTCAGACTCTAACCACACCCCTTTGATTCACGCCCCTTTAAGCCACACCCAATAGTACGGTTAAACCAAGCCCATACCTTGCCGTGGCACGCTCTGCGCACCGCATTTTTCTTTCCCCACTAGGCCACACCTACAAACAAATGTCCACCCCCCAATTTTAATAAGACTCCGCCCACCGACAAAAAAATTGTCCAGGTGAGGATGAGGAATGTAAGTTTACTGTTAAGCCTCCCGGGCCCCTCGAGTCTGGCTGTGTCCCGACACACGCAGCTGCATACAGCAGGATGCAGGAGCACAGAGCAGAGTGGGCGGGGCAGAACGCTAAAGCGCGCCTGTGAAGGGACATCGTTTTTGGCACATGAGGAGGCTCTGAAGTCTAGACAAGAGGTAGGAAGGGAGTGGGTGACAGACTGTCATCTGCTTTGCACAGTTCATTTTTATTTTGTGGGGGGGACTGTTTACAGGGGGGGCCCCATACAACATTTTGCTATGGGGCCCTGTGATTTCTAGTTACGCCCCTGTATACAGAGTAGGGTGTACAGAGCAGGGTGTACAGAAAAAGGTATACAGATCAGTGTATACAGATAAAGGTATACAGATCAGTGTATACAGATAGCATACTAGCTCATTATGAATAACTTACCTGAGAACGAAGCCCCCGAAGCGGTCCTCCTTCTTCTTCTCCACCGCTGCCATGAGACCCGGAGTGACTTCCGGGCCTTGCAGCACCGGCGCTGTGATTTGCCGGTGCCGCAATGATTTCACTCCCGCGCGTGCGCACGGGAGCCGCCACTCGCGGCATATCGGCGTGACCTGCGACGTGCTCAGCATGCGCCGTAGACAGCGGTGCCTGTCTTTTTGCAAATATCTCCTAAACCGTGTAGGTTTAGGAGATATTTCTTGGACCTACAGGTAAGCCTTAATCTAGGCTTACATGTAGGTCAAAGTGGTTTGTAAGGGTTTACAATCACTTTAACCCTTCCCTATGCTATCCAAAAAGCTTAAAAAAATGTTTTGAGCTGGAGGTACACTTAAAAAATTTTTACCTGTTCTGACTCACAAACCGAATCAACTTATGAACAAACCTACAGACCCGATCTTGTTTGTAACCCGGGGACCGCCTATATTTGTTTTCAGGCAGGGCAACCCTCCTGCGCAAAATCATGTACCTGTAGGTGAATTTGTGCACAGGGTCTGGGATGCACGCATGCTCCCAATCTGTGGGTCTGAGGGACACGATGTGGACCCGCCAATCGTTGACAGGAGAGGCAGAATGGCGGTCTGCCTATGTAAATAATTAGTGGCCTAAATTTATGAATAAATTTGATTTTTTTACATTTTTATTATTGGGTATGTTTTATAGCAGAAAGTAAAAAATATTGTTTGTTTCCAAAATTGTTGGTGTTATTTTTTTGTCCATAGCGCAAAAAATTAAAACCACAGAGGTGATTAAATACCACCAAAAGAAAGCTCTATTTGTGGGAGAAAAAGAACATAAATTGTATTTGGTTACAGCATCGCACATCCGCGCAATTGTCAATCAAAATAACGCAGTGCATAACATTAGGACAGCAGAAAATGTATCTCTGCATCTCTAAAACATAAGGGGTGGTGTACTGTAGATCACAGATGTGAATAGGGCTGATCTGATAACACTGAATAAGATAGATCTGCATAGAGCAAAGAATTTATTAACTCATATCTATTTATACCTAGTTAATCATAATTTCAGCATTTTATCACCGGCCAGCACATATTAGGTGACCCTGAGCCGTTCTTTAGTGACTAGAAATGTGGTATTCTCTATATGGTTGGCAATATAAAATAGGCAGTCTCTGGCAGCCTTTCTCTAATAAGGCAGTCTTTTGTAATGCGGTAACCTGTTTTTTTCAAATGGCAGTGTCCTATGTTTTGAACAAAATTGAAGGTACAGAGCTTAGGGGTTTTAATAAGCTTAAGGTATGAGTGAATTCAAAAGGGTATTGCAAGCCCCCTTGATTGATTGCTAGCTCCCACCAAGTTGGCCAGGGGGTTCCTTGCATCTTATTCATGTCAGAGATGCATTATGGTACGCACACATCTGTGGGGAAAGACTTTGCCATCCTGACGACCCACCTTTTCTGCCCTGAGGCCCACCTCCGATAATAAGGAATGTCCATACAAGCAGCCCTTTAATGGTTTTTATTGTAATAATGTTTAATGAACCATCACAACGTTTCCTTCAGCTTCATGGTTTTTCGGTTCTATAACAGTACACAGTTCAGTATCAGAACACACGGGGATGATTTACTAAAACTGGACAGTACAAAACTGGAGCTGTGCATGGTAGCGAATCAACATTTAAAGTGATTGTAAAGTCTGATTTAAAAAATAAAAATAATAATAACACACATGTTATACTAACCTGCCCTGTGCAGTGATTTTGCACAGAGCAGTATGGATCCTCCTCTTCTCAGGTCCATCTTTGCTGCTCCTAGCCCCTCCCTCCTATCAAGTACCCCCACAGTCAGCCGCTTGCTTTGGGGGTACTGTAGCTGAGGCACAGCTCCGTGTGTCCATTCAGACACAGATCCCCGCTCCGCCCCCGACCCCTCTGTACCCTAGTTGGCTGACTGACTTTGATTGACAGCCGTGGGAGCCAATGGCGGAGCCAATCAGGAGGAGTGTCCCGGACAGCTTAGACATTTGTGGACATCGCTGGAGAGAGATGTGGCTTAGGAAAGTAATTAGGGGGTTCTGGGGAGGCTGCTAAACACAAAAGGTTTTTTATCTTAATGCATAGAATGCAATAAGATAAGAAAAAACTTCTGCCTTTACAATTCCTTTAACTTAAGCTTAAATTGGAAGCTGTTTGGTTTCTGTGCAGAGCTGCACCAGATATTTCACTCTCCAGTTTTAGTAAATCAACCCCAGGGTGTCTGGCCAGCTCTCCCATATTCCTACTTGTAGGCCCTCCATAGGTGTGTTCCCTCTCTTAAAGTCCTATGGCCCACCCTGAAGGGTGCTCTCTTTCCCAGGCTACAAAGTTACCATGCGTATATCTGCGGTAGCCTATTCCCATCCCTCCTCTGCCTAGGACTCCTCCCACACCATATTTATATAGGGACACTACACTCCACCCACTGGCCACTACCCAAAGGAAGTACCTTGCTAAAAGGGATACTAACTTGTGCCTACAAGATGATGGGTAGGGCTGCAAGTGCTGATTTTGGGGAATCCCTTTGTATTCCTAGCACTTTAGGCCAAAAGCTTTCAAAATGAGAGCTCCAAGAAAGGGCAGCTAGAGATAGGTGCAATCTGTTATTTACATTTATCTTAGTGCTGTCCTTGCTGAAATACAGCTTCTCTAAAAGGTATATGGATTTTGTATTACCCCAAATAGTTACTTTAATCTCCCTGGCGGTATGATTATGTCAGGAATTTTGTACCAAAAGCGGTACAATTATTTTGCATGGAAATTTGGCGTTTTATATTGTAGGCCTGCAATTCTTACGAAATAACTCACTTAAATCTGTCCAAACCAGAGTCTAGTAGACATCCCGGGTATGATAAAGTTTGAAACACAAAATCATAAATTATAATTTAATAAATAACTATAAAAATTATTCAATAATGTAATCAAATCAAAAACACTGAAATTTGCTCAGTTGCAGAATTGTCGCTGTCATTAGATTTAGTGTTTGATGACGAATTTCCCCACAAATCGCTATCGCTCAATTCTGCATGTGATTCTAATTTATTATCGCTGTTTTCTAGCTGGTCTAAAAAACACTTTTCACATCAAGGAACACTTTTTGGTTGCTATGGACAATCTCCAAATTTCAGGCAGAAAGAACAGTATTTATAGAATAAAACTACATGCAGGGCACTGGACAGACCACTAGGGACAAAGGGGATGTGTAATTGTTTTATACAGTACTGTAATCTGTAAGATTACAGTACTGTATGTGTTTTGTGTATTTTTACTTTTTTGAATTTGTAGCGCCGATCTCCGCTTTCGTGCGTCGTAACGTCGCAGGGAACGGAGCTCAGCGGCACTCGGCACTGTGTGAATCGAGCGAGGAGACAGCTCGCACACACAGCGGGGAGACATCGCAGGATCCAGTGGACAAGGTAAGTAACTTCCCCCTGTATCCTGCAATGCAATCCTGGCTCAGGGTTACCGCTTATGGTACTGAAGTTCCACCCCGAGCCAGACTCGGGAATACCGCCAGGGAGGTTAAGAAAATAGCATGGAGAAGAAACATCGAGCTCACAATATTGCTGCACTCTGTTTCCAGTTTTAGGAGATCCATACTTTGGGAAAGACCCCACAGGGGTAAGTGTAATTACCGCATTATTCTAACCTCCCACTGTCCTTTCCACAGATATCTCCTGGAGCTCTCTTTTAATGTTAACATTTTTTTATCACTGAATCTTTACATAGTTTTAGCTCCTTATTTGTATTCTCTGGTTAATAATGACTTTGATAGTTGCTTAGCTTCTCATTTACATACTGTGCTGAGTCTCTTACTCAAACAATTCAAAGGGAATCAGCATCAGTGACATGAATAAAAATCATTCAGGATATGATCATCTAGGACAGACCCATTTTATTCATTTTTGTAAATTTAAGGCTCTGCTACTTTTGCTGCTCCACACAAGAAATGTTCATACCACAGGCATGACAATTCCAATTGCATTATTAAGAGAATAGATGTACTTGTTAGGCATCACGGAGTGGGTGGGGAGGTGGACAATTTTCTGCTGAACACTAAACAGCATATCTCTGCAAAACAGGCAAACACTTTGATCTCTTCTAAGCCAGCAATTTTTCTAAATATATAAGGACATATCAAGCATGCAGCCCTATTTTCAGAGGAAACGACCAATGTATGCAGTGCATAACATGTAACAACAAATTTACTGGGGTGCTTATGCTCGTGACCGGCATTCGCGATGACCACCAGCCATGAGAGATTCGCGGGCACGAGAGGCAGAACAGGGACATATGTGTGTAAACACATACATCCCAGTTCTGTGAGGAGAGGAGAGAGAGATTGTGAGTTCCTATGAGCTGGGAACCACGATCTCTTGGCTCCTATAGCCACTCCCACCCCCCACAGTTAGAACACACACCTAGGGAACACAGTTAACCCTTTGATCGCCCCCTAATGTTAACCCCTTCCCTGCCAGTGACATTTATACAGTAACCAGTGCATTTTTATAGCACCGACCGCTGTATAATTGTCAATCGACCCAAAAATGTGCCGAAGGTGTCCGATGTGTCTGCTATTACTAGTAAAAAAAAAAATAATAATAAAAATGCCATAAATCTATCCCTATTTTGTAGACGCTATAACTTCTGTGCAAAGCAATCAATATATACGTTTTTTGCAATTTTTATCAAAAATATGTAGAAGAATACATATCAGCCTAAACTGAGGAAAAAAATTTGCTTTTTTAAAAAAAAATTGGGGATACAGCATTATTACATCATTATTGCAGCAAAAAGTACAAAATATTATGTTTTTTTCAAAATTTCCAATCTTTTTTCGTTAATATAGCGCAAAAAATAAAAAACCAGAGATGATCAAATACCACCAAAAGAAATCTCTATTTGTGTGGAAAAAGGGACATCAATTTTGTTTGGGTACAACATGGCACGACCGCGCAATTGTCAGTTAAAACGATGCTGCGCGGAATTGCAAAAAATGGCCTGGTCATTGAGCAGCCAATTCTTCTGGGGCTGAAGTGGTTGAAAAATGCCTGTGAAAACAAGACAATTGCACCCAGCAACAATTAGTAAATATGTCCTGTGAAAAAACACATGCTGCCCGTTATCACTGTGGACAGGGACAGACTGTAAAGAGGCTGAAGGACATCAGCAGCACTAGAATGTAACAAGATGAAAAAAGGTGAAAGCCCTTCCCCCAATTCTCTAAGAAACACAGTATTTTGCTCCGAACATGACATTCATTAAATAGTAGCAGCAAACCTGAACCTCATTCCTAGCAGCAAACCTGAACCTCATTCCTAGTCCTAACCCTGCCATGCTCTAGCCAATTCAAATAATATGTTTTAGGTTGAGATATACTTTAAAACTAAACTGGTTGCACAGTATAAGCATCAAAGAGCTCCAGATTAATCCATTAACGACCAGAGCTCATTGATGCTTGAAACCCACACCAAATTTAGCAGCTTCACTGTGCATCAGTTAACTTTCCAAAAACTCTATAAAGCTTTTTATTGCCACAATTTTAAAGGGAATCTATGATCACAACATACTCTTTCAGCATGCTTTGTAGCTTCTCCTCTGCTGTTTACTTTCAATTTCTAAGGACTACATATCCCATGGTATCTTACTACCTACAAGCATTGATTCCTGTACTGACTTTGCCTTTTGAAACTCCATCTCTAAGCACTTCTGTTGTTCAGAAGGCAGGCTCACCACTGTTAAGAGGTCCAGAAACAACTTTATTCCAATAAAACTCAGGGAGACAATTCAAAAAGTGGCCAATGCATATCGGGGGTCCAAAAACACCCCCTTCGCCAGAGAGCTTGATTGAAAGCAATGTGAAGAGAATAGAAGTGAACTGTATTTTAAATGTTATTTTTTTAGTGAGATTACAAGCACAGGATTTGTCAGCAGCTGGTTTAGCAGCTTTGGCACCTTAAGACATTTTTCTAAATTTCTCTGTGAAATGTGTGACTCAGCAGCGCCTACTCAATGGGCATAGTGAATACATGTCACAGAATTTAAGGAATGTGTGGAGAACTTCACAAAGTACGTTTACACACTTTAAGGTTTTACAGAGTAATAGGAGTAGGCTAAAAATAATTGAGACACAATGTGGAAATTAATATACACTCACTGGCCACTTTATTAGGTACACCTTGCTAGTACCGGGTTGGACCCCCTTTTGCTTTCCTCTATGGCCTCTTCTGCAGATTTGTCCTCTTAACCAGCGGTGCTCGGTAATCGTTCAAGGGGCTACGCAAACAGTCAACGTTGGCGATGCTGCAGTGGCCAGTGGCCACACACAGCAGGTGGCCATCAATGAGTACCTGTGCGAGTATGGCACCAGAACAGGGTCAGTGGCTACTGATCAAGGATGCATGCACTGTCCTGTCACCATTTGAGGAGGCCACAAGGATGTGAGCAGCGACAATGCATGCATAAGTGACACTATCCCTCTAGTCTTCCTGTTGGAGCACACGCTTTGTGGAATCATGGACAGGGCACTTGAGGCAGAACAGCGGGAGGCAGAGGAGGACTTCCTTACCTCTGAAGGCCCCCTTTATCCAGATAGCATTCCTGCAGACCTGCCAAACACACAGGAAGAAAAGGAGGAGGAGAAGGAGGATTGTGCCAGCATGGATGTAGAAGATAACACTCAATAGCAGTCTTCAAGGGATGGTTTTCAGTCCCCAGAAACCCAAGGTGGAGGAGGTAGTTTTGGATCATGTGATCCTAAGTGACCCAGAGGACTCAGAATAGAATGCCTCTGCAAACTTACACTGCATGGCCTCTCTGATTATGCAAAGCCTGCGAAAGGACCCTAGGATTCGTGGTATCAAGGAGAGGGATCATTTCTGTCTGGCAACCCTTCCTGATCAACGTCACAAGGGTAAGGTTGCAGAAATCATCCTGCCTTCGCAGAGGATGAAACATCTTCACTGAAGGAGGAGAAAGAGTTAACATGACTAAAACTTAAATATAGCTGACAGAAGAATATCCCTTATTTTAGGGTCTTGTTTGTCACGATGACCACAACATAGATAAGGTCTGGTAAGAACTGGTTTTGAAATAATGTCTTCAGGCAAAGTCAGAATGTCAGCATTACATAGTTAAATTATGTTTTTAGATAATATCCCCTGTCAGCTATAATACTAGTTTAGCCTATGTCTGAGATGCTTTATGTTTGTATAGGAATTATGTGTCATGTGATGAACTCTGTCCTCCCTCCCTCCCTCCTTTGTCTTTAAGTTGTGCAATATTCTTTGTCCAAAATTTGTATAAAGATGTTAAAACCAAGCATTCATTCAATTCTCTTGTCTGCATTGAATGCTTCCAGAGCTAAAGAATTCTACTGATTGTCCAGGTCTAAGCAGATTTAACCCCTTTAGTGGTGGCAGCGTGTGGTATGCAGTGTTCATCTAAAGTAATGTAGGAATGTGTCTGCTTTTTTTACAGTTCTTCTTGCCTTGGCATCCTTGTATATTGCAAACTGCCATGCTTTTGGCAAGCACATTAGGGGTAAAAAGTCTTTGGTAGACTGATAGTGCAAAATTGCAAACTGCCATGCTTTTGGCAAGCACATTAGGGCTAAAAAGTCTTTGATTGACTAATAGTGCAAAATTGTAAAGAGGTTAATTGTAAACTGCTGTGCTTTTGGGAAGCACATGTGCTTTTGACAAGCACATTAATGTTAGTCATTGGGAGACTAACATAGAGGCTCTTAAGGAAGGAGCTGGAGAATCAGTGGAATTCTACCAACCTTTTGCTTTTTCTTTCTATCGCAGAATATTGTACTGTATAAGAATATTGTTTAGAACTTATATTATTGTTGTACATTGCAAGAGGGTCTTGTAAGGTAAGACAATGACCCTTTGGTAAGTTTGTACAAGTTGTTTGTAACCAAATTAAGAATGGGGAAGGGAGAATTTAAAGAATACCCCCTTCAATCCCAGGGAGAGACAGTAAAGATATGTAAAGACATGTAAAGGCATGTGGTATGCGAAATTGATTATTTTTTGATAAATCCTTTCATATAGGATCTGGCCGGATAAACTGAAAGTATGTGCAGTAGCTCACCCTTCCCACGCACAGGCGCAAATGGCCAATTCCATATGGATATGGTCAGGGGACTCTGGGGGATAAGAAAGCTTTCCCAGGCTACACAGGGGTCCCTGAGTGGGACATAAGGTACATGAAGGAAATAGGGACCCACCACCACTCAAATAGGCCAAGAGGAAGCTACCTCTTTGGCAGATACGATCCTTGATAATGAGTGACTTTGTCACTGGAACTGTCCCCTTACATCATTCATTCAGGTTAATACCTTCATGCCTGGTAAATCTTTTGGGAAGAGATTTAATAGGAGTCTTAGAAATTGAAATTTTCTTGACTCAAAGTGGGGGAGTAGCCATAGCATCACCGTCATAGCAAACTGAAGTCCCTGCCCCATTTCCACAGGACCACTTCCTCTGGGCTAAAGACAGTCTTGATGTAGGATACATTTCATGTACCCCTTACAAAGCCAGACTAAAACAAGGAGTATCCCCAGTTTACCACAAGCAGTACCATCTCTCCAAAGAGAAGGAGGAATGCATCAGACCCATTATTGAGCAATTACTGAAACAAGGAATTTTAAGACCCCATCATATCGCCTTATAACACTCCCATAATCCCAGTCAAAAAGAGTGATGGATCATATAGGTTTGTGCAGGATCTCTGAGCCAAAAATAACCTTGTGATTCCAATTGCCCATATTGTACCTGATGAGCCATCTCTCATTACCTCCATACCTGCCTCGGCAGTGTGTTTTTCAGTTATTTATTTAAGAAATGTTTTTTTCTCTGCCCCTGTTGATGAAGAGACACAACTACTACTATTTGCATGCCTATAGAAGGCGCCAGATAACCTGGAATCGCTTGCAATGGCTATATAGACTCACCTGCAGTCTACTCAATAGCTCTCCAGGCCACCTTACAGTCTTAGGCACCTAGCTATGGTTCCGTCCCTCTTCAATGATCTACTGTTGTGTAGTCCCTCCTAGGAAGCCTGTCAGAAAGATTCTGTTTTACTGTTAGAACATTTAACACAGACAGGTCACAAAGTGTCTAATGAAAAGTTGTAATGGTGTCAGGAAACTGTTGAGTGTCTTGATTTTACTCTGTACCATGGTGAAAGGAGAATCAGTCACAAGTGAGCTGCGGCTCTGTGGGTCTGTCCCGCCCACATACCAAGAAGGAAGTGTTAACCTTCTTAGGTACGATTGGTTACTGCTGCCAATGGATACACGATTGCTCCTACTATGATAACTTGCTGAAACAAGCTGCTCTATCTAACAGTCCTGATCTTGTGAAGTGAAATGGTTAATGCTTTAGTGTATCCTAAAACTGCTATGGTAATGGCTCCTGGTCTGGAATTACTTGAATATTGTAAAATGTTTCATTTGTTTTTAAAGAACAACTGTAAAACCATGGCTGTGGTCCTTGCACAAGAGCACGGAGGAAAGCTGAGACCTGTAGCCTTTTTTCTAGAGTAGTCCCAGTTCCGGTACAAGGCATGCTGGCGTGTCTGAGGGCTTTGGCTTCTTGTGTAACGATTAGTACATTCGTAAGTCGTCTTTGTTCGTATTCGTAACGATGTAGAAATGGCTACATCATTTACATTAGGTCACCCTACGGAAGCACACACACAGTACTGATGACATTTCAGAGGGAAATGCAGTGGCCAACGCCGCTGCTAAACAAGCTGCTTTGACGGTCCCAGCTTTTATCCAAATGCCCCCCCCTTACACCCCCAACTTTGGGAACAGGTTTTGCAGGACCTATAGGCTATGGCTTCACCAGAAGAGCTGGTATATTGGCATAAACAGGGTCTGACAATGAGTCCTGAGACAGGACTCATTGCCAAAGAGGGGAAACCAGGCATTCCAAAAGCAAATGCACATTTATTCATCTCACAGTACCATGGCATAGGACATAAAGATAAAATAAGGGAGGCTACAGGTTGCACATTTGGCAAATGGAAAACTGTGCTGCCTGCGGTTTTAGCAGACATAAGAATGTCCCCTTCCAAGACCAATCACTTGTACCCTTTTGAGATCCTGATGGGTCAACCTTTTCCCACCCCCTGGATTAAGAAAACCTTAGTAATAGAGCAGGGAGATCTAAGTTTGATACAGGAAGAATATTGTAGAAACTTGATTATGAAGTTGAATGGCATCTACGGTAAAGTAATCTTTTCCATTACCCTCACAGGAACCAACAGGAGTTCCAACCCGAAGATGTACTGGACCAAGAAGCAAGATTACCCTTTTGGCCCGCCCACTTGCGTAGTCACAGTGACCAAAACCGATGTCCTCACGGAACAATCTGGAGCCTGGATCCATGATTAGAGGATAAAGAAAGTACCACAAAGGACCCCGAAGCAAGACACAGATAAAGGAGGTCAAACAGGTGATCCAAATCCTTGAAGAGCAAGTGAAACAGGTGATAATAAGACTCTGAAAAAGATGACCTCACTTCTCTCACAATAGACGTTGGGAAAGCCCTGTGCCTACTCTTTATGCTGACACTGATGGTGTTTCTGCCCACATGGATCATCACTAACTTTATCTATCATCCTGAGGACTTGGGTACCCTAAAGACCATATGCAGCCCCCCTTCTAATTGAACAGTAACTAGACAAAGAAGGCAATCCAACGTGGAGGGCCCAAAGAACTCATACCCCCTACTCATAAAATGTTGTTACTTTAGTATTAGTATTCTTTTTCTCAGGTCAGGTTATGACAAATGTTTTTTATGTAGGAAATTTCATCCAAGCACACTCCAAATGCCTCTCTTAGCTGCCCCTATAAATATAACCCAGAACTTAATACAAATTTAAATACCGTCTTTAATCAGGGAGCTGCTATCAACAACCCTGTGAGTTTCGTTTGGAACCAGTTGACCATGGCCGCTGTTTCTGAAAGTTTTCAGGATACTATAAGTCAATGATCATTTTCCCTGGGGAATAGTGTATATGTATGTTGCGGCAAAGAATTCTATCCATGGATACCGGTTGGTACCCGTGGGTGGTATTATTTGGCCTCATTGATTCAAGTTATGGGAATCATAGGGGATGAAAAAGGAAAGCACCAACATCTTTTGAAAGCTAGAGCATACCCCAAGTACCCCCTTAAACATAGAGAAAAGAGAGTTGTTTTTTGATAAAGACCAAGACTGGGCATGGTTTCCCTCATGGACAGGGTGGGGAATAGAAATAATGAAAAGATTGAATAACTACTGCAAAATTTTGGAACATAATTCTGTAGACATCAAACTGTTAAGTATTGAACAAAGGGCTATTCGTAAACAACTAGATATGCACGAAGAAGCTATCAGATCCAGTGCTGCTCTGACTGGACTCTGAAGTAACCAAGGACTATGAGTGCTGCACATGGATTCATAATACTAGTATTAAAATACCTTATTATTTGATATAATTGATAAACAGCGAAATGAGGAAAACCTCCAAGCTGAAGCGAGAGATATTGCCAAAGATGGGTGGAACTTGTCATGAAAGGAGCCTAAACACAGGCATCCAACACAAGTGAACAGATCAATGGGCTGCACAAAAGGAATCAGGCTCCAAAGGTAGTGATAAAATATATTTATTAAATAATAAAGACACACGTGAACACAGCAACCACAAACAAGCAAGAACGCAAATAACACAGCAAACCCCAAAGCCCTAATCTAACTAACTAACTAACAATACACTCAAGAGGATGGAATATATATATATGTATATATATATATAAATATATATAAATATATACACAAGGCTGGGAGAAGAGACCAAGGGGAAACAGGAAGCAAGGGAAAGTCAAGGCAGGGGACGGGTCTCTGGGACCAGGTAAGGGGGACAACATCCAGGACAGGGCAGGAAGCGGATCAGGGATCAGGTTTCAGGTTTCAGGATCCAGAACAGGCAGAGACAAGGCTACAGGCAGGAATACTGAAGCACTTAGCCTCAGTGAAGGACAGGCTTATATACTCAGCAGATCCACAACAGGTGCAGCTTGATTACTGGCATGTCCATCTGCTGGGAGACCCCCGCTGGTGGCCACCAGAACTGCACCCTTTGATGTCGAAGGAAGTAGTGACACCACCAGGCGATCCAGGTAATAGCACCGTTCCTGACAATGTCCATCGGCTGGGAGACCCCTGCTGGTGGCCACCAGAACTGCACCCTTTGATGCCAAAGGAAACAGTGACACCAGCAGGCGATCCAGGTAATAGCACCGTTCCTGACAGTTCCCCCCCCCCTAAGGAGTGGCCTCTGGACACTCCATTCTGCCCTAGATCTGGCAGTGCGTGTAAATGTGGAAGAGTCCCAAAAAGTCTCATCTGTGACGGCAGACTTCTTTGCGCTCTCTGGCCAGAGTCTCTTAACCTACTAGGAGGCGTGCCACCCGAGTCCGACAATGGGACATGTACCCCACCACCAGGGTCTGGAAGTTTAGATCTGGAAATAAAAACAGACAGGGCAGCAGGCTCCGGGTCATCAGGCTGGGCAGCGGGCACCAAGTCATCAGGCTGGGCAGCGAGCTTCGGATCATCAGGCTGGGCAGCGGACAGGAACTCATCAGGCTGGGCAGCGGACAGGAACTCATCAGGCTGGGCAGCAGACAGGAACTCATCAGGCTGGGCAGCAGACAGGAACTCATCAGGCTGGGCAGCAGACAGGAACTCATCAGGCTGGGCAGCAGATAGGAACTCATCAGGCTGGGCAGCAGACAGGAACTCATCAGGCTGGGCAGCAGACAGGAACACCTCAGGCTGGGCAGCAGACAGGAACACCTCAGGCTGGGCAGCAGACAGGAACACCTCAGGCTGGGCAGCAGACAGGAACACCTCAGGCTGGGCAGCAAACAGTGGCTCATCAGGCTGGGCAGCAGACAGTGGCTCATCAGGCTGGGCAGCAGACAGTGGCTCATCAGGCTGGGCAGCAGACAGTGGCTCATCAGGCTGGGCAGCAGACAGTGGCTCATCAGGCTGGGCAGCAGACAGTGGCTCATCAGGCTGGGCAGCAGACATGGGCACATCAAGCTGGGCAGCAGGCACGGGCACATCAGAATGGAAGGCAGACAGCGGGTCATCAGAATGGAAGGCAGACAGCGGGTCATCAGAATGGAAGGCAGGCAGCGGGTCATCAGAATGGAAGGCAGGCAGCGGGTCATCAGAATGGAAGGCAGGCAGCGGGTCATCAGAATTTAAGGCAGGCAGCGGGTCATCAGACTGGAGAACTGGCAGCGGGTCATCAGACTGGAGAACTGGCAGCGGGTCATCAGACTGGAGAACTGGCAGCGGGTCATCAGACTGGAGAACTGGCAGCGGGTCATCAGACTGGAGAACTGGCAGCGGGTCATCAGACTGGAAAACTGGCAGCGGGTCATCAGACTGGAAAACTGGCAGCGGGTCATCAGACTGGAAAACTGGCAGCGGGTCATCAGACTGGAAAACTGGCAGCGGGTCATCAGACTGGAAAACTGGCAGCGGGTCCTCAGACTGGGAAGCTGGCCGCGGGTCGTCAGACTGGGAAGCTGGCCGCGGGTCATCAGACTGGAAGGCAGGCAGCGTGTCATCAGACTGGAAAACTGGCAGCGGGTCATCAGACTGGAAAACTGGCAGCAGGACATCAGACTGGAAGGCTGGGACGTCAGGCTGGAAGGCTGTAACATCAGGCTGGAAGGCCGGCACCAGGACATCAGACTGGAAGGCTGGGACGTCAGGCTGGAGGGCTAGGACATCAGACTGGAAGGCTGGAACGTCAGGCTGGAGGGCTGGCACCAGGACATCAGACTGGAAAGCTGAGACATCAGGCTGGAAGGCCGGCACCAGGACATCAGACTGGAAGGCTGGAACGTCAGGCTGGAGGGCTGGCACCAGGACATCAGACTGGAAAGCTGAGACATCAGGCTGGAAGGCCGGCACCAGGACATCAGACTGGAAGGCTGGGACATCAGGCTTGAGGGCTGGAACATCAGGCTGGAAGGCTGGCACCAGGACATCAGACTGGAAGGCTGGGACATCAGGCTTGAGGGCTGGAACATCAGGCTGGAAGGCCGGCAACGGGACATCAGACTGGAAGGCTAGGACATCAGACTGGAAGTGACACCACCAGGCGATCCAGGTAATAGCACCGTTCCTGACAATGACAATGTCCATCGGCTGGGAGACCCCTGCTGGTGGCCACCAGAACTGCACCCTTTGATGCCAAAGGAAACAGTGACACCAGCAGGCGATCCAGGTAATAGCACCGTTCCTGACAGAACTCCTTTAAGAGACTAGGACATTTTGGTGATTTTTTTGGTTCCATTTTCTCTTGGTTCTGACAGGCAGAAATTATAATTTTAATGTTCCTGGTTCTTATCTTTGTTATATATTGTTCAAACTTATTCAATGTATCTATAATTATAGAAGGAAATGACCCCACACAGTGAACATGGTGATATCACGGTTTGAAGATTGAAGGAGGAGAAAGAATTAACATGACTAAAACTTTATTATAGCTGACAGAAGAATATCCCTTATTTTAGGGTCTTGTTTGTCACGATGACCACAGCATAGATAAGGTCTGGTAAGAACTGGTTTTGAAATGATGTCTTCAGACAAAGTCAGAACGTCAGCATTACATAGTTAAATTATGTTTTTAGATAATATCCCATGTCAGCTATAATACTAGTTTAGACTATGTCTGAGATGCTCTATGTTTGTATAGGAATTATGTGTCATGTGATGAACTCTGTCCTCCCTCCCTCCTTTCTTTGTCTTTAAGTTGTGCAATATTCTTTGTCCAAAATTTGTATAAAGATGTGATTCTTACCATTAAAACCAAGCATTCATTCAATGACTCTCTTGTCTGCATTGAATGCCTCTGGAGCTCCGAAAGAATTCTACTTATTGTCCAGGTCTAAGCAGATTCATTCATTCAGGAGGCCTTAAAGAAAGGTTTGTGCAATGCATTTCCAGACCCTGGGAAGTTACAATTTCCTGGTGCTGGACAACGCGTTGCTGAGGCTTCGGTCAGTCAGAGGAAGAGCGGTGGAGAAGGTGGCCAGCTGACCCATGCCTTTGAACAATTTTGCAATCCTCAGCGCCAAGGTCTGATCGGCTCAAGCAATCATCGCCAGTGTCTGCATTTAATGGTGCAGGAATATCTAGGGGCAAGAGCAGACTTGGAGACCTTTCCAACAGAGCATCCACTGGGTTACTGGGTCTTGAGGATGGACCACTGGAGAGAACCTGCTCAATATGCAATTGATCTACTGGCCCGTCCTGCATCCAGCGTGCTTTCTGAACGCACATTCAGTGCTGCTGGAGACACAGACTCCGTTGATAGGCTCATACTCATAAAAATGAATCAGTCTTGGATCAGCAGCTATCAAGCACCTGATGCTGATGTAACTGATTGAATTTGCTATGGATGTGGGATCCCTTGAAGACTGCCTATGCTGACTATCCTATTCCTAATGAATCTTGATGATGCTAGCTTACAACAATATTTTTGGTTTAGGGCACCACCACACCACCCAAGGCCCAATTTGTCTGCTCCTGTTTAACAGGGGCATGTAATTACAATTTATTATATACTATTTCAACACAGGGCCCATTCCTGCACCCAACAAGAGTATCTGTGAGGGTTTACAGTGTTGTGGCACCACCACCACCCAAGGCCCATTTTTTCTGTCCCTGTTTAACTGGGGCATGTAATTACAATGTTTGATATAATATTTCACAGCAGGGCCCATTCCTGCGCCCAACAAGAGTAACTGTGAGGGGTTACAGTGTTCTGGTACCACCACCAAAGGCCCAATTTTTCTGCCCCTGTTTAACAGGGGCATGTAATTACAATTTTAGAAATAGTATGTCACAGCAGGGCCCATTCCTGTGCCCACTAAGAGTAACTGTGAGGGCTTACAGTGTTCTGGTACCACCAACACCTAAGGCCCAATTTTCTGCAGAGTATATAGGGCAAGCCGTATAGTATATATACTGCTGTTCAGAGTATATAGTGCCTGGGGGACCCCAACGTAATTTTTTTTTAAATTTGGGTGCGGGGTTCCCCTTAATATCCATACCAGACCCAAAGAGCCTGATAATGGACTGGGGGGGGGTAACCCATGCCATTTTTTTCAATGATTTTTATCTATATTGCTGGGACCCAACAATACATTACAGCCGCAAGTAGTTTTAAATTAATTTTTTTTCTTTAGAAATTTAATTTTTCTGACAGGATGGCACCCAGTGTGCTCCTCTGTTGCTGTAGCCCATCTGCTTCAAGGTTCGATGTGTTGTGCATTCAGAGATGGTATTCGGCATACTTTGGTTGTAATGAGTGGTTATTTGAGTTTCTGCTGCCTTTCTATCATCTCAAACCAGTCTGCCCATTCGCCTCTGACCTCAACATCAACAAGGCATTTTCTTCCAAACAACTGCCGCTCACTGGATATTTTCTCTTTTTCTGACCATTCTCTGTAAACCCTAGACATGGTTGTGCATGACAATCCCAGTAGATCAGCAGTTTTTGAAATACTCAGCCCAGCCCACCTGGCACCAACAACCATGCCATGTTCAAAGTCACTTAAATCACCCTTTCTTCCCCATTCTGATGCTCAGTTTGAACCTCAGCAAGACGTCTTCACCACATTTAGATGCCCAAATGTATTGAGCTGCTGCCATGTTATTAGCTGATTAACAATTTGTGTTACCAAGCAATTGAACAGGTGTACTTAATAAAGTGGCCGGTGAGTGTATGACCTTACAGTTTGACCATAGATACACTTTAATACATACCCTGCTCAAGTTTTTATTGCAAGCTGATGAACTGTCAAACAAATCGGAAAACATGCATTTTTGGTTTACACATAACAGTTTTTCATTAAACCATTTAATTCTAATGTATTTTTTAGCACAAGCTGTAATGCTTTTTAGGACTGTATGTTTTCCTTTGTGCACAGCAAGAGGAGCCGAAGGAAACGCACAGTACCATCTGCACAAACATCTGTAATCACTATGATTGGCTTCATTGGGGGTCGGGGTCACTACATGACTGGGAACCATGCTGATTAATTCCCAATTGCTAGTCTGAAACCTGAAGTCAGTATTTGCATTACTGCAGCGGCATCATGCATCACTTAAATATTATTTCAAATTTATATAGTCATGTGCATTTTGTACAGGTTGTCAGAAGTTACATGGATTTCTAAATTTCATACAAATCTTGAAATCTACAAATGTTGAATGCTATTAGTATTTTATACTACCTTTTTAAACAGCATCCATGCAGTGTTGCCAACCGTCAGTATTTTTACTGGCAGCCAGTAAAAAACAGGAAATTTTCTCCTGCCAGTAAATGCCAGTAAAAAGAAAAGGTTGCCAGTAATAAAATATGGCTGTGACGCTCGGCCCGGAGCCAGCTGAGACCAGCACAGTACAAGTTCCTGCTACAGTGTGTTCGGGCGGCTCTGGTGGAGGCGGTGCCTGAGCATGTCCTGTGATGTCATGGTGCAAGGGAGCCAAGCAGAGTGGTCAGAGCCTTGTGTGTAGGTCTGCAGGATGGGAGCAAGGCAGGCCAGGAGCGGGACTGTCAGTACTGTTTGGAATGGAGGGACCACCTGGCTTGGAGAGAGACTGTCCCTGAGACTCCGGAGGGGATGTGTCGGTACTCTGTACTGCTGCACGTCGCTGTAAGCATCACAGTGAGAGTCAATTTCATGTGTGTCCCGCCCATTCTAATGTATTGCCCTCCCGAGTCCTATCCCTGAGCTACTTACTTACTATATTGAAAATCAAATAAGAAATGTTATTTTGCTTTATTATCCACCTTAAATCACATTGCTTATTACATATTGTACTTGTTTGTAGCCTAAATAGTGAAATTTGTACTTAAAACTGTAATTGTGTAACATTTGGAAATATCAGTAAAAACTTGGCTGGGCCAGTAAATTTTGGGTGTTGTGTCAGTAAATTTCAATCTGTTAGGTTGGCAACACTGCATCCATGGTATCTTTTGCAGCATATATTTTTCTCTTTCAGGTGCACATTCCATCAAATTCAATCTACTTGTCTTGCCCTGCCCTAATAAAAATGCATTCTGCAGAATGTGCTGACTCCCAGTACCACCATTACTACCATAACAAACAAATTCTCTGTGAATTAAAGTGCATCTGCCTCCTTCCCATTTTGGAGAAGCAGACAATAGGTGTCAAGCAATATGTACGGATCATGTCTCTTAAGGGCAGTTCAATCCTGACACAGGTAGGAGGTTATAGCCCACATAGGATATTCATATTCCAACTGCTTCTGAGAGATGTCAGTCAATGTACGGCATGATTGGGTCAGGGAGAAAAAGAAAAATAATATACAATACAAATGTGAAAAAAGGCTCAGTTACAGTAGAGAGAAAATAACCTGTCACTGGGATGTAAGAAAGAACAAGCTGTGCGCTGTTATCGGTTTAAAGAATTTGTAAAGTTAGACGCTGTTTATCAGAGGGCTTGTCACTTAAAACTATAGGACTGTGCAATATTTTCACTGAGAGGAAAATGAGACTGATTCATCAAATGATAGGAAAACGTGTCTGTAGAGAAAACATGGCGAATAGTGCTTTAAAAATAACCATAATGTTGCTAGGCAAGAAGGATCTGTGCTGTGACAATATTATTTTCAGACATTTGGGATATGTATTTTCCAAATCAGTGGTGGTCAACAGGCTAGATACCGGGGGTCCCAAGTGTGACTCCTGACATGACTATAAAAACATAGAAGAGTGACAGCAAAAAAAGACCAAGTGGTCTATCGAGTCTGCCCCATTTTTTTTTTATTTATACATGTAGCCATGTCCCTGCAGTGGTTGCTGTATGTTGTGGTTCACCCGTCACCCTGCCAAGCCCGACATCCATACCTCAGTCTTTCAAAGACACAGACCAGTCCATAGCTTTGTTTTTTGTTTTTTTGAGGGGATTAAACTTGGACTGGGATTTGGGAATTATGGGATGCCCAGGATTTTTAGAACAACCAATTGGGGAATTTTGGAATAATCAATTGCTGAATTTTAGAACAATCAATTGGGACAAACGATGTACACTCCCTATATATATTACTACTTCAGTCTCCTCCAGCACTTTCCTTGCTTGCAGACTATTCCTCCTCCAGCACTTTACTTGCTGTAGACTTTTCCTCCTCCAGGCTAGCTAGCACTGCATGGGTAGGCCTGACACTACATCAGCCAGGCCTCAATGAACTGCCTTTTGTGGACAGGGACCTTGGGCCCCTGTGGTGTAGAGACATAGTTCTGGTGCTAGCTATCCTCTATTCAGCTACCACTCCCAGATAGCTCTCTTTAGGCCCTGCCAGCCAGCCCAGCTGCAATGACCTCTCTCCACTGCCCTTTCCACAGTTCCCTCTTCTGGTTCTGCACCCATCTTAACTGCAATCTTCCAGTTCTCTCAGGCATACCTCCCCAGTCCTCCTGACTGTGCTCACTCACCAGCCCTCCCAGAGATTCTAAGATGCAGGGCCGGACTGGCCTACCGGGATACCGGGATATTTCCCGGTAGGCTGCCTGCCCTGGGGCCGCTTTGCGGCTGCAGTGCTCCCTGTCATGCTCCTGTGATCAAGGAGCGGGCCGGGTCTGTGTTCGGCGGTCGCGCCGTAACACGGTCCCGCCCCCCTAGACCGGCTCGTGTGATAGTAGATAGAATCCACCTATCATACAGGCCGGTCTAGGGGGGCGGGACCGTGTTACGGCGCGACCGCCGAACACAAACCCGGGCAGCTCCGTGATCACAGGAGAAGATTCCTGTGAGTAGCCTGTGTGCCTGGATAGGGGGGTCAGCAGGGGGGCCGCCTATAGTGGAAATGAGCTTTCTATATTCCTCCATGCAGCCGCTTAATGCTTGGAGGAGGGAGAGGAGGAGAATCAAGCATTCAGGGGCTGCATGGAGAGCTAATTTCCTCTATATGCCGATCCCCTGCTTCTCCTATCCAACTTATTTTACTGCCTCCCCCCCCCAGTGCTCTCCTCCCCCACCAGACTCTCCAGCCCCCCCCCCACATTTCTCTTAACCCCTGTTCTTTCTGCCCCCCCCTGCTCTCCCCATCCTTCTCTAGCCCCCACCCCACAGTGCTCTCCACCCCCCGCAGTGCTCCCCACAGTATTCTCCAGCCTCCGTGCTCCCCTCACAGTGCTCCCCACCCCCCGCAGTGCTCCCCACCCACCCCCCACAGTGCTCCCCACCCCCGCAGTGCTCCCCACCCCCCACAGTACTCTCCAGCCCCCCGCAGTGCTCCCCACCCCCCCCCCCAGAGTACTCTCCAGCCCCCCGCAGTGCTCCCCACCCCCCACAGTACTCTCCAGCCCCCGGCAGTGCTCCCCACCCCCCCCACAGTACTCTCCAGCCCCCCGTGCTCCCCCCACAGTGCTCTCCACCCCCGCAGTGCTCCCCACCCCCACAGTACTCTCCAGCCCCCCGTGCTCCCCCCACAGTGCTCTCCACCCCCGCAGTGCTCCCCACCCCCACAGTACTCTCCAGCGCCCCCTGCAGTGCTCCCCACCCCCCCACGGTACTCTCCAGCCCCCGCAGTGCTCCCCACCCCCACAGTACTCTCCAGCCCCCCGTGCTCCACCCCACAGTGCTCTCCACCCCCGCAGTGCTCCCCACCCCCCACAATACTCTCCAGCCCCCATGCTCCCCACCCTTCACAGTGCTGTCCAGCCCCCACCGTGCTCCCCACCCCCACAGTGCTCTCCAGCCCCCACCGTGCTCCCCAATCCCCACCCCCACCGTGCTCTCCAGCCCCCGTGCTCTCCACCCCTTTTCTTTTTGTCTCCCCCACCAGTGCTCTCACAAGCTCCCCCCAGCACTCTCCACTCCCCCTACATTTTGCCCCCACCCATGTGCTCTCCAACCCCACCAGTGATCTCCAGTCCCCCGTGCTTTCCACCCCTGTACTTTCTGGCCCCCATGGGTTCTCTCAAGCTCCCCCCCCATTGCTCTCCACTCCCCCCCTGCTCTTTGTACCCCCAGTGCTCTCCAGCCCTGTTTTTCTGCCCCCCCCCCAGTGCTCTCAAGCTCCCGTCCAGTGCTCACCACCCCACACTCTTACCCCCCCCCCCCCCCCAGTGCTCTCAGCCTCCCGTGCTCTCCATCCCTGTTATTTCCCCCCCCCCAGTGCTCTGCATTCCCCACCCCTGTGATCTCCACTCCCCCCCTGCTCTTTGCCCCCACCCCTGTGATCTCCAACCCCACCAGTACTCTCTGCTCCCCCTTCTCTCCAGCTCCCACCCAGTTCTCTCCACTTCCCCAGGACCAGAAGACAGGCTGACTTGGGCCGGAAAGTGAGGACGGCTGAAGGTGCAGGTGGCCAGGGACCACTCCATCTCACAGCAAACAGATCCTCTTGAAGGAGCACTGTCCCCATCCAAAACGAGAACAGCCCCTGCCTGCTGCTGGCCATCATGGATATCCTGCTGGCATGCAAGGTACTGTACCGAACATCAACAACACACCTTCCCACAGACAGGGACTGCAGACTGGGACATGGGGCACAGGAAGGGCTGCAATGATGGGCACAGTGAGGCTGCATTCATGGGCACAGTGAGGCTGCATTCATGGGCACAGTGAGGCTGCATTCATGGGCACAGTGAGGCTGCATTCATGGGCACAGTGAGACTGCTTTCACGGCACAGTGAGGCTGCATTTGATGGGCACAGTGAGGCTGCATTGCATGGGCACAGTGAGGCCGCATTGATGGGCACAGTGAGGCCGCATTGATGGGCACAGTTAGGCTGCATTTGATGGGCACTGGCGAGGCTGCATTTGATGGGCACAGTGAGGCTGCATTTGATGGACACTGGTGAGGCTGCATTGAGCTCTTGTATCATATCTGCAGTCTCTGACCATCTCCTGTATCATGTCTGCAGTCTCTGAGGGAGTCTGGAGAGGAGTCAAGAGTGGGAGCGCCACCAGGATGGGGGTCATGGGAGAAGTTAGACGTGTGTGGACTGCGGAGAGGAGACTATAGGAAAACCAGAGCCACCAAGCTGGAGCCGACTGACTGAGCCCTGCTTCGTGCACCTGAGAGGGGGCCAGTGACAGCAACGCCAGATCAGTCTGAAGGGGGGTCACTGATGTAAGGTGGGAGTGAGTACAATAATGTAAGGGGGCACTGATATAAAGGGTTTCCCCCTTATATCAGTAACCCCCCCCCTTACCTTAGTGTATTCTTTCTGCGGAAGGTGGTCCCCCCCTCCCCACGTTCTGAGTTCCTGGGGTCCCTCTTGATGATTGACTACTTTTAACTGGAATTTGCTTATATATATAAAGCCCTATGTGATTTCATATCTGTCTTTTCTGTATATAATACACTCTTCAAATGTACTTTAAAATATATGGTTTTCCCTTTCATGAACCAGAAAATAATGACGTTATGCTGTGGGGCTGGTATGAAATTTTTTCCAGGGCTGGTTTTTATTCCCAGTCCGGCCCTGCTAAGATGTGTTCTCTTCTGCTGTCCTCCGCTTGCTCTCTCATGTGCCTCTCCTTCCAGGATTTCGTCACTCCTCCTGGACGCATCCGAACCCCAGCCCAAGGTCACCCCCCCCCCCCCCCCAGACTGGGGAGCTCCGACAGCCTCCATACTCTCCATACTCTCTCACTCTCTCTCTCATACTCTCTCACTCTCTTCCACCCGACAACTCCTCCGCAGCTGGGCTGACCACAGGTATTTAAGGAGGCCTGCCCCCTGCCAATACAAGTTGGGGATTGGTCAAGGCTCCTTAAGATACCCCAGGCAGCCACACCTCTCTTCTCCTCTTCTCCTTCTAGGACTTTCTAGAAAGAATGAGGGAGGTGACAGTGAAGTGATGCGACCTGTGAGTCCCAACAGCTACCCTGAGCCACTCCCAGACCAGAATGAAAAAAAAACAGGCCTAGCCCTGCCTAACTTTACCTACTCTGCCAACAAAAATCCTCACTCTAGCACCTACCTAACTAGATGGTACTTCATACATGTTTATGTTTGTTTGGTTTTTCTTTTACCTTTTTTTTTGTCTGAGTATACCGGGTTTTCCCAAAAATAAGACCAGGTCTTTTAATAGTTTTGGCTACTAAAAGACGCATTAGGGCTTATTTAATGGGGATGTCTTACCTGGTTTATCCTGCTAGTTCCTGTATACCCCTGTCTTCTCTCACCATCTCCCCCTGTCAGCTCAGGAGTCTGTAGCATTAGCATTAAGAAATCCTTTAAACCGCTCTGTTACAGGATTATATAACGTGCAATGTGTGCGTGTCCACGTGAGCTGCCGGAGCTCTCTTTCCCGCTCCGAGCACTGCAGAGGAAGGGGCCGAGACACCCCGCTGCTGTCAGCCAGGAGGAGAGGAGGAGAGTAGTGGGAGGTCATGTGAGTGCCCAGCGGCACTGTAAATAAGTTATTTTGCACAATAATTGTACACAAACACACACACTGCATGTTATATAATCCTGTAACGGAGCGGATTACAGGATTTCTTATGGCTTTACAACCACTTTAACTGGGGCTTATTTTTCGGGTAGGGCTTATGTTACAAGCATCCAGAAAAATCATGCTAGGTCTTATTTTCAGGGTAGGTCTTATTTTTGGGGAAATATGGTACATCTATGTTTATTTAAATCATGTTTGAATACACTTACTGTTGACCCTCATAAGTGTAAGAATCTAATACCTCACCAGAGGCAATGACCCTATAGGTCTTATCCTGCTCAAATACAACAATCCACAGGATAAGCTTTTTCCAAGAAACATACTCCAGATTCCAATTGTGTTTTCTGGAAAGAGCTGATCCTGTGGATTGTTGTATTATAGGGTCAACGCCTCTGGGGAGTTATTAGAGTGAATAGTGAAGGATTCACAAATGTGTTTGCACTTTGGAGCAATAAAATTTTACCAGGAATTAAGATTTCCTGCACTTATAAGTTGTAAGCACTGGACATGTTTTAATCACTGGTCACCTTAGTTATATCTATACACTGGACATTTTTTATCATATGATATTTGTAGAATATTTTTTGATTTTATTTATTAACATGATTGGTTTGAAAATTATTTTTTTTACATTTATTTGATCACAGATACATTTCTTTGCACAAATATTTAGTGGTAGTGCTGTTACACATTGTTTAGTATTTGCAAGAGTATAGTTTGATACTTTTTAAAGACAGGAGCTTCACCTTTAAGGCTCCATGCACATTAGGAGCAGAAAAAATGTCAAAGTTTTTAGCTTAAAAACGTGGCATAAAAGACGCAAATTGAAAGCATATTGTACAAAGTTTAGGTGAGTCTATGAGAGTTTAAGAGCATTTCGTTTATAGGCGTTTTTTGCTCTACACGCCTCTCTGCAAAAGCCAGGAAATGATGTACTGTGACAACACACCTTTTTTTTTACTAAAAAAGATAAGAGGAGTTTAGGAGAGACTGACGTTTTTACAGCTCCTAAAACGTCTCCAGAAAACGTGATAGAGAAGGGTTTTTTTTCCTGCCTCTGAACGTCCCTGACAGAAAATACCTGTAGTAGTCATAATGTGCAAAGACACATAGAACACAATAGAAGTGCTTCTAGAGGCAGAAGAAAAAAACGTCAAACGTCTGTAGAATCAACGTTTTTTAAGTCCAGAGAGCATGGAGCTTAAGAGGCTATATCTGTGGTGCAGACATATATATTTGTTATTTTCAGTAGTAATTTAGGCAGAGTTCAGGGGACAGTGGTAAATAATTCAAATTTCAGGGGTCAATGTAAGTGAGGTGGAGTTCAAAAGTAAGTAATGCAGAGTTCAGGGGTCAGTAGTAAGAGAGGTGAAGTTCAGGGGTCAGTAGTAAGTGACACAAGGCAGGGCATGGGAGTTTCAGACAGATTTCTGGAGGGGTCCAAATAGTTTACAGGTATGATAATAACATTAATAAACATTTTATACAGCTGCAGCTTTTTAATATCTACTGAGGACCCCTTATTGCATAGGCTGTGTTTCTGGAAAGGGTGACTTTAGCCTTTATTTGTGCCTTTTACTCGTGTGGTCAGCAACTTCTTTGCAATCCAATTCCTGTGTACCCGCATTAAATGTAAGGTGTTTATTTTCAGTAACACTTATGGGTCCACTTAGAGTATGGCTTATGTAGCGGCCATAAACCACAGAGGGGCGGCCTTGACTTTTGGGCTTACCGGTTACCTCCTCTTGGCTTGTCGGTGAATGTCCAGGGGTTCCCAGGGTTAGTACCCAACAAGTTTAGATGCTGACACATAAAAAGTCCGTTTGAAGGTTTTTATTCTGCAGTGGTAACATCCAACATAACACAGTCTCAGATAGGAATAAAGGGCAAGGGTGAAGAAACTCAGGCACCTTGAACTGCTGACATCCACAGAATGTCTCTAATCAAACCCAGAGAGTAGCCACTCGCAGCTGGGTACTTCAATGCAGGACAAACCTCTAGACAGAGGTATGGCAGCCGACAATGTAATCCGGAAACTTGCAAAAAGTCTCTGACACAGAATAAACTTGCAACCGAAGGTGAATAGGAACCTTTCTCACAGTACTTGGAACTTTATCTGTCTCCTTGGCAGTACTGTGGAAGTGTGGATTCTTTAGTGTCCATACAACTCAGCTTCCAGGCTCTTACTGAGATGCCAGCTTGTTGGCCCTCCTCCGAAGAGTCCTCCCCCGGTCACTTGTATGAGCTGTGGTGCCCCTCCAATACTGAGAGCACACCAGGACCCTTGAATCCTCCTTCAGTTACTGGGCCTCGGGCTAACCGGCTCCGAGACTCGGGAACAGACGGATCCTTGCCCCAGACCATGCGGGTCTATGGGGCTAGTCAAACTGACCATGTTTGCGGGACGGCAAGAGCTCCTAGGCCCAGGACCCCTCGCGGGGGTTACCCTGGTCCAGAACCAGGAAGCAGGACTGCGGCCGAACGCCGAACACGTGACTTCAGCACCTTTAGTACCCTTCCCTAGACTACACAGCGGGGCCAGACACACCCACTGATTGGCTCCAGGGAAGACTGATACCTAAGACGTCCAACCAGGCCTGGTTCTAGGCCTGTCATGGGTACCTCACTGCACCCATGACCAGGCAGAACCCTAGTACAGCCCAGCCAAACTGATGCCAAAGTTAACCTGTACAATTAACCCTCAGAACCCCATTACTGTTCTGAGGGAAAAAAATAAATTTCCACGTATAGTGCACACCTGTCAAAGTGTGCCCGCTACACTTATAACCCTATGTCTGTGTATATTGTAGTTTGACAAAAACTTTCTGTGGCTGGTTTGCCTAGAAGTTGCTTTGCTTATTTGCTATAGCTAAGCCACTTGGTATCACAAGTCTCAATATTTTGCCATACAATTGGAAAATGGATCGATTTTTCAATACATCCCAAGAAATGACCTCATTACAAAGCTGGACAATGTCTTAACATATAGCTAATTTCATATGACAAACTAAAATAGATTTTCATGCAACCTCCTTCCTTCTACATGCTATGACCTAGGAACTTGGTAAAGTGCTTTTTCATCATCTATCGAGTAAGATACTAGCCTCAATGGCTTCCATTGGGAATATTACTGTAAAATGACTCACTGGCTAGAGTTTCCATGACAACACAACAGGCAATAGTAGTTGGCAATCAGCAAATTACAATTTTGTAATGAAGGGTAATCCTTCATTTCTTCCAATATTGGTAAGCAGCTTGTGGCAGCAATTTGTTTAATTCAAAAAAGAAGGCAATAAGAAGATTTTCTCATCTTAACAGTTAATCTGTAAGGCAGTGCCAGTTCATTCTGCATCTATTTTTCAGCATTAAAAGTTATGTTACTTCATTCTACATAATTTAGGTTCAATAGTTATTACTAATACTGACAACAAAAATGAAGCAGCAGTGTTGTCAGCCTGCCATGTGTGCTTCTTTAGTTGGCTGTTGGTTGCCTCCGAGCAACCCAGTGGCCAGATGAATGAGGTCGCACAGGAGGCTGAAAACACTGCTGCTTATGAAAAGGCAGTGGCTTACCACTGTCACCTTGGAACATGAAGTGCTGTCCCTGGCAGGATATCCAGGTAGGAAATTTGCACCAAAAAAATTTGCTTAAAGTATACGTTGACTTTTTTTTTTCTAAATTCCAGCTTCCCTTTGTACCAATATAACATTAATGTACTTCTGTTGCAGAAAAGAAAAAGCTTTCTATGTATTTAGGACAGTGTTTCTCAACCTTTTTTCATTCAAGGCACCCTTTAAAGTTAAGGACAATCTCAAGGCACCCATTAAAATTATGGACAGTCTTGAGGCACCCAGCTCTAAAATGTAAAAAACAATTCTAATAGTTTTACATAATGCAACACCCACACACATAGGACACCCAATTTCAGAGGTGATTTATTCTTCCAAAGCAAATATACTTGTGCACACTGGTACTGATTAGTATTCCAATGTTTCTCTTCCATCGCAGTTTTTCTCCATCAGTCAGCTAATGTCACCCCAGTGCTGATGTAGAGGGGCGGGGAAGGGTCACGCAAAGATGCTGTGTAGGTGACCGACATCCTCCTTACCTACTGAAGACATCATTGGTTGTTAGGACGCCAGTGGCTAGAATGAAAACCTGTGGCTTTGTGCAACTAAAAGGCAGGCTTTAGGCCCCTTTCACACGATCGGACCGTTCAGATCCGCCTGTCAGTTTTGACGGCGGATCTGAACGGGCGCTCCATGTTAGTCTATGGAGCGTCGGATGTCAGCGGAGACATGTCCGCTGACATCCGACCCGGTCCGATCCGCCAAAAGCAGATGTATGGCTCTACGTCCAGATTCGTCGCTGGCGGATCGGATCGGGTGAGATCTGATGAAAACGGACACGCTGTCCGTTTTCATCCGATCTCTCCATAGAGACCAGCGGCGCTCGCAAGCCCCTCCCCGCTCAGTGAGCAGAGAGGGACTTGTCATCCGCCGGTTCAGCGGAGATCAACGGAGAGATCTCCCGCTGAGCCGGCGGACAGAGGCGGGCTCCGTGGAAGCGGAGTCCGCCTCGTGTGAAAGGGGCCTTATTCTTCTGTTGGCTTGTATAGAATTTGTGGGCCTTTTGTCAGGGCCCCCCTGAAGAAACCTTAAGGCACCGCAGTGCCTTAAGGGTGCCCGGTGCCTGGGCACCCTGGTTGAAAAAGGCTTATTTAGGACAAGACTCTACCTCCAGCTTGTTCCATAGAAAAGTTCATGACTTTCTGGTATGTAGATGTAGAACATGAAGACTGTTAAGACACAGAAGGTAATTCACCAGCTGACCTCATTAGCACACACCCTGCACCTGCCCCCCCCCCCCCTTCTTCCAGGCGATTGCTTCCACCCATCTCTGTACCCACATACAGATATGTGTCACTTGCAGGCAGTAGTACTAAAAACAGAAGTGTGTCCCTCAATGTCTGTAAAGCTCACCATACACTATATATTCTGATTGTACAATCTCCTTTAGATTGACCATCAACTATGTAGTTCAAGAGCCTGCCTGATTGGTACACAGGGAAGCTGGAATAAAAAAAATGTGAGTTTAGCCTTAAGAAAACTGTATAGAATGAGGCATCATGCCAAAGATATTGAAAAAACGATTCCTCCTTTAGACCTCGGTCCATCCGGTCAGTATGGAAACCTGCTAAATAAGCACCCTCCACAGATAGCTCAACACTCCAATAAGACACTGCAGTTTAATCCAGTGTAGTTGTACAACAGACTTGATAAAATCCAGTACATGGATGTTCACTGGTCAAATCATAGCGTAATAGGACAATGATCTTCTATGCCTTGGGGTTTATTTACTAAAGCTAGAGAGGGAAAAAGTAGTCACAATTTTGCAGAGAAATCAATCAGTTTATTGATTTCTCTGCAGAACTGTGACTAAGTTTGCCCTCTCTAACTTTAGTAAATAAACCCACTTGTGGCCAATATAAAGGCTGGAAACTAACTGAGTGAACATGAGGAGGAAGGTAGGGTTCTATCTATGGACTAAACCAAGTAACCTAAACACATAGGTACACTAGATTGTGCCACTTAATAATCAAAAAACAATAATAAACAAATTGTAGTTACACTGGATGACACTAGATATCAGTGCAAAGGTCTTTATACATTGCATAAAGAAGTCCAATGCAAAGTGATGGATAAACGATAAGTGTTCCAGAAAGGTTAGTGTAAAAGTAGCCGGAGGCAATAACATACTGGTTTGGTCTGATTGATAGAGACATGTTTGAGGTTAGTGCAGTTAGGGCAACTTGTCCTTTTCATGTGCTTTCAGCTTTAAGGCCTGATTCACACCTATGCATTTTTAGTGCTTTTTGCATTTTGCAGATTTGCACTACAGAACGTGTTCCATAGAAAACAATGTTAAATGGACTGTAGTGCAAATCTGCAAAATGCAAAAAGCACTAAAAATGCATTGGTGTGAATCGGGCCTAAAAGCCCCATACTAAAACTTCTGCACCAGGGGTACGTTATGCTAAAAGGTTAGATGCCATACTGCCTGTTCTCAATCCAAATACTAAAACTGTTGGGGAAATGTTATTACAAGAAGTGATGGAAATTCTCTCTAACAGGAACAAAGACAAAAATGAAAACACATATTTAGTGAGTAGTCTGGGCCATCCTTTCTTGTGACAACTGAATACTCTACATATTGTCGTGGTACCATAGGACAGGAAGTGAGGAAAAAAACTGTATCCAAAACAAAAGTTAAATAAAATTGGCATGGGTTAGGCAGCCCATAAATGATTCATTTTTCTTTCCTTCCACCATGCTTGGTGTTCCTACATCAACACATTCAGTGTTAATGGGGGAATGCCTCCCACAGAATTTTTGGTGTTCTGCCGGCAGGGGAGGTGCAGGGAGCCTTCCTAGCTGGCAAAACACAATGAATACTGCTATAGCCACTAGCAGTAATCATATACCAAAAATACAACAGGCTGGCTGGAATCTTGGCCGGTCCCTGCTGAACTGTCCAAATTTCGTTCAGCTTAAAGTGGAGTTGTATCCAAAAAAAAAAAAAATGGCATGAATGTTCCTAAAAAAAATAAAATTTGGAAAACATTTTTTTTTTTTTACTCACCTCTAAATGGATGTTGCTAGGGGGTCCCTCGTAGTCTGCCCCCTTCAGTGCCTGGGCTGGTGACATCACTTCCCCTCGGCGCAGGAAAGGCTCAGCTCTGCCCCCCCTCTTGTCAATCATTTGGGACATGTGACAGGTCCCAGATGACTGCGCGGCAAATCACGGCGCACCGCTCGCGCATGCGCAGTGGGTGCCTGGCTGTGAAGCCGAACGGAGGAGGAGATGAGTGGGGTTTCGATCCTCCGCATCGCTGGACCCTGAAACAGGTAAGTGTCCGATTATTAAAAGTCAGCAGCTGCAGTATTTGTAGCTGCTGTCTTTTAATTTTTTTTTTTTTTAGAATGGGAACTCCTCTTTAACCACTTAAGCCTCGGACAATTTTGCTGGCCAAAGACCAGAGCACTTTTTGCGATTCGGCACTTTGTCGCTTTAACTGACAATTGCGCATCCTTTTTTTTCCCACAAATAGAGATTTCTTTTGGTGGTATTTGATCAACTCTGCGGTTTTTATTTTTTGCGCTATAAACAAAAATAGAGCGACAATTTTGAAAAAAAAATGCATTATTTTTAACTTTTTGCTATAATAAACATCCCCAAAAAATATATAAAAAAACATTTTTTTTCCTCAGTTTAGGCTGATACGTATACTTCTACAAATTTTTTGTAAAAAAAAATCGCAATAAGCGTTTATTGATTGGTTTGCGCAAAAGTTATAGCGTCTACAAAATAGGGGTTAGTTTTATGGCATTTTTATTAATAATTTTTTTTTTACTAGTAATGGCGGCGACCTGCAATTTTTATCGTGACTGCGACATTATGGCAGACACATCAGACAATTTTTATACTATTTTGGGACCATTGTAATTTTTACAGCGATCGGTGCTATAAAATTACACTGATTACTGTAAAAATGACACTGGCAGTGAAGGTTAACCAGGGGGCTAGGGAGGGGTTAAGTGTGTCCTGTGGAGTGATTCTGACTGTTGGGGGGCATGGCTTCGAAAGACACTTCACTGATCATAGCTCCCGATCACAGTGTCCTGGCAATAGATCCTCATATTGATTAGTGGTTCCAAATTAATAATAACTACTGTAGTAGGGAACAGACACAAAAGATACGCTCAGCATCTTTCCAAATAACCGTTCCCCTTTATTATGACGCAATTCAGGGGTTTTTATACACATGATTACGTAGGTATCACATTAATATTACAATTGTTCATTTATGGTAACAAGGGGTGTATCATAGGCAGGCTTATTCTAATCAGGACTCGAAAGAATGTAAACATGTACTGAAAACATTATTAGTGCCGTGTGCACAGTGAGGGCCGTGTGCAATACATACAAAATAGAATACAATTATAAACAGAACTTACAAATTTCCATTACATCTCCTCTCTTTTGATCAATATTTTGATCACTAACCATACCTGCTATCACCTTTAACCTGGAACGCTTAGGTGGAGGTAGTCCTGGCCAAAGAGGCAAAAACTCCATTGTGGAGAAAATAATAGCTGAGCAGCTTTTTTCATTACAAAATGACTTTTCATTGTGAAAAACAAATGATTGATAAGACATATTTACAGAGTACTGACTGTACACTCCTGTGGCCAGAATGGCCTTCTAGCTTAATTGTTGGTATGCTGACTAAGGATGGGCCCGGTGCTCGATGCGAACCCACGTTCGCATCGAGCACCGGGCGTTCGCTCGCTCTGCGAGCCCAGAACTATTTTGGCCGCTCGCATCACGTTCGTGTGATGCGAGCGGCCCCGCAATGCATTGCGGCCGGCGCGGCCGACGCAGTGCATTGCTGGCTGATGATTGGCCAAGCATGCACTGTGACCCCGCATGCTTGGCCAATCACAGCCCCGGAAAATCGAAGAGCCATAATTGGCTACAGGCAGGACGCCTGTAGCCAATTACAGCTCAGGGGCTGTAGTACACGCCCCCCCCCTATAAAACGCCGCCACGCCGTCTGCGCCGGTCACATGCTGTTCCGGCGCAGATTGAGCAGGCAGATTCTGTGACACTCTGCTGCATTGAGATAGTTAGATAGATTCACTTACAGAGATTGAGTTAGATAGATTCAGTTACAAAGATTGATTGACAAAGAGGGGCTTGTAGTGTGCTCGTGGCAGGCAGGCAGAGCTCCTATATTTTGTTACCAGAAGCACCTATAGGACTTGTAGTGTGTTCGTGGCAGGCAGGCAGAGCTCCTATATTTTGTTACCAGAAGCACCTATAGGACTTGTAGTGTGTTAGTGGCAGGCAGGCAGAGCTCCTATATTTTGTTACCAGAAGCACCTATAGGACTTGTAGTGTGTTCGTGGCAGGCAGGCAGAGCTCCTATATTTTGTTACCAGAAGCACCTATAGGACTTGTAGTGTGTTAGTGGCAGGCAGGCAGAGCTCCTATATTTTGTTACCAGAAGCACCTATAGGACTTGTAGTGTGTTCGTGGCAGGCAGGCAGAGCTCCTATATTTTGTTACCAGAAGCACCTATAGGACTTGTAGTGTGTTAGTGGCAGGCAGGCAGAGCTCCTATATTTTGTTACCAGAAGCACCTATAGGACTTGTAGTGTGTTAGTGGCAGGCAGGCAGAGCTCCTATATTTTGTTACCAGAAGCACCTATAGGACTTGTAGTGTGTTAGTGGCAGGCAGGCAGAGCTCCTATATTTTGTTACCAGAAGCACCTATAGGACTTGTAGTGTGTTCGTGGCAGGCAGGCAGAGCTCCTATATTTTGTTCCCAGAAGCACCTATAGGACTTGAAGTGTGTTAGTCCCATTACACACACAGAGCTATATTTTCTTCCCAGAAGCACCTATAGGACTTGAAGTGTGTTAGTCCCATTACACACACAGAGCTATATTTTCTTCCCAGAAGCACCTATAGGACTTGAAGTGTGTTAGTCCCATTACACACACAGAGCTATATTTTGTTCCCAGAAGCACCTATAGGACTTGAAGTGTGTTAGTCCCATTACACACACAGAGCTATATTTTCTTCCCAGAAGCACCTATAGGACTTGAAGTGTGTTAGTCCCATTACACACACAGAGCTATATTTTGTTCCCAGAAGCACCTATAGGACTTGAAGTGTGTTAGTCCCATTACACACACAGAGCTATATTTTGTTCCCAGAAGCACCTATAGGACTTGAAGTGTGTTAGTCCCATTACACACACAGAGCTATATTTTGTTCCCAGAAGCACCTATAGGACTTGAAGTGTGTTAGTCCCATTACACACAAAGAGCTATATTTTGTTCCCAGAAGCACCTATAGGACTTGAAGTGTGTTAGTCCCATTACACACAAAGAGCTATACTTTGTTCCCAGAAGCACCTATAGGACTTGAAGTGTGTTAGTCCCATTACACACACAGAGCTATATTTTGTTCCCAGAAGCACCTATAGGACTTGAAGTGTGTTAGTCCCATTACACACAAAGAGCTATACTTTGTTCCCAGAAGCACCTATAGGACTTGAAGTGTGTTAGTCCCATTACACACACAGAGCTATATTTTGTTCCCAGAAGCACCTATAGGACTTGAAGTGTGTTAGTCCCATTACACACAAAGAGCTATATTTTGTTCCCAGAAGCACCTATAGGACTTGAAGTGTGTTAGTCCCATTACACACACAGAGCTATATTTTGTTCCCAGAAGCACCTATAGGACTTGAAGTGTGTTAGTCCCATTACACACAAAGAGCTATATTTTGTTCCCAGAAGCACCTATAGGACTTGAAGTGTGTTAGTCCCATTACACACACAGAGCTATATTTTGTTCCCAGAAGCACCTATAGGACTTGAAGTGTGTTAGTCCCATTACACACACAGAGCTATATTTTGTTCCCAGAAGCACCTATAGGACTTGAAGTGTGTTAGTCCCATTACACACACAGAGCTATATTTTGTTCCCAGAAGCACCTATAGGACTTGAAGTGTGTTAGTCCCATTACACACACAGAGCTATATTTTGTTCCCAGAAGCACCTATAGGACTTGAAGTGTGTTAGTCCCATTACACACAAAGAGCTATACTTTGTTCCCAGAAGCACCTATAGGACTTGAAGTGTGTTAGTCCCATTACACACACAGAGCTATATTTTCTTCCCAGAAGCACCTATAGGACTTGAAGTGTGTTAGTCCCATTACACACAAAGAGCTATACTTTGTTCCCAGAAGCACCTATAGGACTTGAAGTGTGTTAGTCCCATTACACACACAGAGCTATATTTTGTTCCCAGAAGCACCTATAGGACTTGAAGTGTGTTAGTCCCATTACACACAAAGAGCTATATTTTGTTCCCAGAAGCACCTATAGGACTTGAAGTGTGTTAGTCCCATTACACACACAGAGCTATATTTTGTTCCCAGAAGCACCTATAGGACTTGAAGTGTGTTAGTCCCATTACACACAAAGAGCTATATTTTGTTCCCAGAAGCACCTATAGGACTTGAAGTGTGTTAGTCCCATTACACACACAGAGCTATATTTTGTTCCCAGAAGCACCTATAGGACTTGAAGTGTGTTAGTCCCATTACACACACAGAGCTATATTTTGTTCCCAGAAGCACCTATAGGACTTGAAGTGTGTTAGTCCCATTACACACACAGAGCTATATTTTGTTCCCAGAAGCACCTATAGGACTTGAAGTGTGTTAGTCCCATTACACACAAAGAGCTATACTTTGTTCCCAGAAGCACCTATAGGACTTGAAGTGTGTTAGTCCCATTACACACACAGAGCTATATTTTGTTCCCAGAAGCACCTATAGGACTTGAAGTGTGTTAGTCCCATTACACACAAAGAGCTATATTTTGTTCCCAGAAGCACCTATAGGACTTGAAGTGTGTTAGTCCCATTACACACACAGAGCTATATTTTGTTCCCAGAAGCACCTATAGGACTTGAAGTGTGTTAGTCCCATTACACACACAGAGCTATATTTTGTTCCCAGAAGCACCTATAGGACTTGAAGTGTGTTAGTCCCATCACACAGAGCTCCTCTATTTTCTTTGCATAAGCACCCACAGGACTTCTAGTGTGTTAGTGGCACCACACAGAGCTCCTCTATTTTCTTTGCAGAAGCACCCACAGGACTTCTAGTGTGTTAGTGGCATCACACAGAGCTCCTCTATTTTCTTTGCAGAGGCACCCATAGGACTTCTAGTGTGTTAGTGGCATCACACAGAGCTCCTATATATTCTTCTCAGCAGCACCCACAGGACTTCTAGTGTGTTAGTGGCATCACACAGAGCTCCTCTATTTTCTTTGCAGAAGCACCCATAGGACTTCTAGTGTGTTAGTGGCATCACACAGAGCTCCTATATATTCTTTGCATAAGCACCCACAGGACTTCTAGTGTGTTAGTGGCACCACACAGAGCTCCTCTATTTTCTTTGCAGAAGCACCCACAGGACTTCTAGTGTGTTAGTGGCATCACACAGAGCTCCTCTATTTTCTTTGCAGAAGCACCCATAGGACTTCTAGTGTGTTAGTGGCATCACACAGAGCTCCTATATATTCTTTGCATAAGCACCCACAGGACTTCTAGTGTGTTAGTGGCACCACACAGAGCTCCTCTATTTTCTTTGCAGAAGCACCCACAGGACTTCTAGTGTGTTAGTGGCACCACACAGAGCTCCTCTATTTTCTTTGCAGAAGCACCCACAGGACTTCTAGTGTGTTAGTGGCATCACACAGAGCTCCTCTATTTTCTTTGCAGAGGCACCCATAGGACTTCTAGTGTGTTAGTGGCATCACACAGAGCTCCTATATATTCTTCTCAGCAGCACCCACAGGACTTCTAGTGTGTTAGTGGCATCACACAGAGCTCCTCTATTTTCTTTGCAGAAGCACCCATAGGACTTCTAGTGTGTTAGTGGCATCACACAGAGCTCCTATATATTCTTTGCATAAGCACCCACAGGACTTCTAGTGTGTTAGTGGCACCACACAGAGCTCCTCTATTTTCTTTGCAGAAGCACCCACAGGACTTCTAGTGTGTTAGTGGCATCACACAGAGCTCCTCTATTTTCTTTGCAGAAGCACCCATAGACTTCTAGTGTGTTAGTGGCATCACACAGAGCTCCTATATATTCTTTGCATAAGCACCCACAGGACTTCTAGTGTGTTAGTGGCACCACACAGAGCTCCTCTATTTTCTTTGCAGAAGCACCCACAGGACTTCTAGTGTGTTAGTGGCATCACACAGAGCTCCTCTATTTTCTTTGCAGAAGCACCCACAGGACTTCTAGTGTGTTAGTGGCATCACACAGAGCTCCTCTATTTTCTTTGCATAAGCACCCACAGGACTTCTAGTGTGTTAGTGGCATCACACAGAGCTCCTCTATTTTCTTTGCAGAAGCACCCATAGGACTTCTAGTGTGTTAGTGGCATCACACAGAGCTCCTATATTTTCTTCTCAGCAGCACCCACAGGACTACCGACTACAATGGCTGGAAGACCGCCAAGGGGAGGCAGAGCGTGCAGAGCCAAGAACACAGGGCAGGCAGGCTCTGTTTCTAGTGGACGTGGCCGTGGACGTGGACGTGGTCGTGCATCGTCATCAGCACGTGGCCATGGGACACGCGCGTCTTTGTTTTCGGCAGCTGGACATGTGGAGCCGCATCATGCTGAAGGCTTGGTAGAATGGATGACCAAGCCCTCCTCATCCTCCTCATCCTCTCTCACCCAGGCTCAGGGTACTGACAGAGCATCATCAGCCACCCCTTCCCTAGACCCACCATGTCCTCCTGAGGAGTCCCCCCGAACTCTTTGAGCACAGTGTTGGGTACATGCTCCAGGAGGATGCCCAACGATTCGAAGGCTCGGATGACGATACCCAGCTTGAGGAATCTGGCAGTACAGTTCCACCAGCTGCAGCTTACTGCCAGGTTTGCTCTAGTGGTGAAGAGGGAGGGGATGATGAGGTCACTGACTCCACGTGGGTGCCTCAAGGGAGAGAGGATGAGGAGGAGGACGAGGAGGAGGAGGATGCGGCGTCACATGTCCAACGAGGCAGGATGCCCCCTGGAGGCCAGGTAGAGGCCAGCACAGCAACTGTACAACACCGCAGAGCTCCGCCTGTGCAGGGCGCTGCCTCTGCACGTTATCAGAAAAGTTCTTTGGTGTGGGCCTTTTTTGAGACGAGTGCAGCAGATCGCACCACTGCTATTTGCAATATTTGTCTCAAGCGTATCTCGCGTGGCCAAAACATCAGCCCGCTTGGGCACCACAAGCATGACCAGACATATGGCGACCTGCCATGCAGCTCGTTGGCAGGCACACATAAAAGACCCACACCAAAGAACTAAGCGGACCTCTCCTTGCTCCTCCTCAGCTGGGATCTCCATCCCCACTACACCTTCAGTCCTCTCTGAAAGCTGCTCTGAGAGGACTGAAGGTGTAGAATTCGGTGTGTCACAACCAAGTACTTGCAGTACACCGACGTCCGAATGCAGCAGGCAAATTTCCCTGCCCCAGCTGCTGGACCGTAGAAAGAAGTACACTCCCAGCCATCCACATGCCCAGCGGTTGAATGCTAGCCTTGCTAAATTGCTAGCACTTCAACTGCTGCCTTTTCAGTTGGTAGACTCGGCCCCTTCCGTGAGTTTGTTCAATGTGCGGTTCCTCAGTGGCAGGTTCCCAAACGCCACTTTTTCTCGCGGAAGGCGATTCCGTCTCTCTACCGGCATGTGGAGGGCAATGTCCATGCCTCGCTGGACAGGGCGGTCAGCGGTAAGGTGCATATTACCGCTGACTCATGGTCCAGCAGGCATGGACAGGGACGGTACCTTTCTTTCACGGCCCATTGGGTCACTCTATTGGCAGCTGGGAGGGATGCAGGACAAGGTGCAGTAGTGTTGGAGGTTGTTCCGCCACCACGCCTCCAAAACGCGACTACTGCTACTGGTTGTGACACACCTCTCTCCTCCACCCCTCCTCTTCTTCTTCCTCCAGTGCTCTGTCCTTGGAACCAGCGGTGCTCCGTAGGCGTACAAGGGGCTACGCAAGTACGCAGGCAAAAAGATGCCATGCCGTGCTTGCGCTGGTGTTTTGGGGGACAGGAGCCACACTGGGCCAGAGGTTCTGGCAGCTCTGCAGGGGCAGGCCGAGAGGTGGTTGACGCCACGTCAGCTTAAGCCAGGAATGGTCGTTTCTGACAATGGCACCAACCTCCTCTCCGCCCTGCGACAGGGGCAGCTCACCCATGTGCCCTGCATGGCTCACGTCCTCAACCTGGTGGTGCAGCGGTTCTTGGGCAGGTTCCCAGGCTTACAGGATGTCCTGAGGCAGGCCAGGAAAGTCTGTGTGCATTTCCGCCGATCTTATAATGCCAGTGCTCGGCTGACTGAGCTGCAAAAGGAGCTGAACCTGCCCAAGAACCGCCTAATATCTGACATGCCCACCAGGTGGAACTCAACGTTGGCCATGCTGCAGCGACTGCACACGCAGCAGAGGGCCATCAATGAGTACCTTTGCGACTACGGCACCAGGACAGGGTCAGGGGAGCTTGGTTTTTTTTTCCCCCACGTCAGTGGAGCATGATCAGGGATGCATGCACTGTCCTCTCACCATTTGAGGAGGCCACGAGGATGGTGAGCAGTGACAGTGCATGCATCAGTGACACTGTCCCTCTTGTCCACCTGTTGGAGCATACGCTGCGTGGGATCATGGACAGGGCACTTGAGGCAGAACAGAGGCAGGAAGAGGAGGACTTCCTTGCCTCTCAAGGCCCCCTTTATCCGGACAGTGTTCCTTCTGTCCCACCCATCACACAGGAAGAGGATGAGGAGGAGGAGGAGGAGGAGGAGGAGGAGGATTGTGTGAGCATGGAGGTGGAGCCTGGCACTCAGCATCAGCAGCAGCAGTCTTTTAGGGATGATGTACAGTCCCAACAAGCCAGTGGACTTGTACGTGGCTGGGAGGAGGTGGCTGGCGATCATGTCATCCTCAGTGACCCAGAAGACTCCGGACCGAATGCCTCAGCTAACCTACGCTGCATGGCCTCCCTGATCCTGCAAAGCCTGCGGAAGGATCCTCGTGTTCTTCGGATCAAGGAGAGGGACCATTACTGGCTGGCCACTCTCCTTGATCCGCGGTACAAGGGTAAGGTTGCGGACCTTATCTTGCCGTCGCAGAGGGAGCAGAGGATGAGACATCTCAGGGAGGCCTTGCAGAAAGGTCTGTGCAACGCGTTCCCAGAAACTGGGAGGCTACAAACTCCTGGTCCTGGGCGACGAGTTGCTGAGGCTTCGGTCAGTGGCAGAAGGAGCGGTGGGGAAGGTGGACGTCTGACCGATGCGTTCAGACAATTTTTTTAGTCCGCAGCCCCAAGGTATGATCGGTTCCAGCAACCATCGCCAGCGTCTGATATACATGGTGCAGGAATACCTTGGGGCAAGGTCAGACTTGGACACCTTTCCCACCGAAAATCCTCTGGCTTACTGGGTCCTGAGGATGGATCACTGGCCAGAGCTTGCACAGTATGCAATTGAGCTACTGGCCTGTCCTGCCTCCAGCGTTCTTTCCGAACGCACATTCAGTGCTGCTGGAGGATTTGTGACTGATCATAGGGTGCGCCTGTCCACCGCCTCGGTTGATCGACTGACCTTCATCAAAATGAATCAGTCTTGGATCACCACCAGCTACCAGGCACCTGAGGCGGATATAACCGAATAATTTTTAATGTCACATCCCTTCAAGACTGCCTATGCTGATGCTGAGTGACTGTCCTCTTATGTTCACTGACTATCCTCTTCCTCCTCCTCAATGATCCATGCCACCACACCAGTGCCTAAGGCACAATTTTTCAGCCCCTGTTTAACAGGGGCGTGTACTTACAATTTTTAAAAAAAATGCTTCGCAACACGTGTGACTGCTGTGCTCCAAGTACAGTCTCTGTGAGGGCCGTGTTGCAGTGTTGTGGCACCAGCACCAGTGCCTAAGGCACAATTTTTCAGCCCCTGTTTAACAGGGGCGTGTACTTACAATTTTTTTAAAAAATGCTTCGCAACACGTGTGACTGCTGTGCTCCAAGTACAGTCTCTGTGAGGGCCGTGTTGCAGTGTTGTGGCACCAGTGCCTAAGGCACAATTTTTCAGCCCCTGTTTAACAGGGGCGTGTACTTACAATTTTTTAAAAAAATGCTTCGCAACACGTGTGACTGCTGTGCTCCAAGTACAGTCTCTGTGAGGGCCGTGTTGCAGTGTTGTGGCACCAGTGCCTAAGGCACAATTTTTCAGCCCCTGTTTAACAGGGGCGTGTACTTACAATTTTTTTAAAAAATGCTTCGCAACACGTGTGACTGCTGTGCTCCAAGTACAGTCTCTGTGAGGGCCGTGTTGCAGTGTTGTGGCACCAGTGCCTAAGGCACAATTTTTCAGCCCCTGTTTAACAGGGGCGTGTACTTACAATTTTTTAAAAAAATGCTTCGCAACACGTGTGACTGCTGTGCTCCAAGTACAGTCTCTGTGAGGGCCGTGTTGCAGTGTTGTGGCACCAGTGCCTAAGGCACAATTTTTCAGCCCCTGTTTAACAGGGGCGTGTACTTACAATTTTTTTTAAAAAAATGCTTCGCAACACGTGTGACTGCTGTGCTCCAAGTACAGTATCTGTGAGGGCCGGGTTGCAGTGTTGTGGCACCAGCACCAGTGCCTAAGGCACAATTTTTCAGCCCCTGTTTAACAGGGGCGGGTAATTACAAATCTTGATCTAATAGTTCACAGCAGGGCCCATTCCTGAGCCCACCAAGAGTAACTATGAGGCCTGCAGTCTTGTGGCAACACCGTCCACCACCACCGCCAAAGGCCCAATTTTTCTGCCCTGTTCATCAGGTGCTTGCAATTACAAATCTTGATCTAATAACTCACAGCAGGGCCCATTCCTGCGCCCACCAAGAGTAACTATGAGGGCCTACAGTCTTGTGGCAACACCGTCCACCACCACCGCCAAAGGCCCAATTTTTTCTGCCCTGTTCAACAGGTGCTTGCAATTACAAATCTTGATCTATTAACTCACAGCAGGGCCCATTCCTGTGCCCACCAGTCTTGTGGCTACACCAACATCTAATAGGGCAAATTTCTGCAGAGTATATACGCCAGGCCCCTACTTTCAAACATCCAACTTACAAACGACTCCTACTTGAAAATGGAAAGAGAAAACAGGAAGTGAGAGGAAATCTACCCCTAGGAAGGGAAATTCTATCCTGTTAGATTTAATTTGGGAAAAAGGTATCTCCTCTCTACTGATACTTTATCACCAATCCTTGTTTCAATTAAAACCCCACTTTTTCCAAAAACATTTGTCATTGGGACGGAAAGTGAGGTGACATGTTCTGAACAGATGTGCAAAGACAGCAAATGTTACAGGGGTGATAACCCCTCCCTATGTTCTCCAAAAAGCTTAAAAATAGATTTTTTTGGGATGGAGCTACACTTCATAATGTACCTGTTCAGATTCTACTTAAGATCAAACCTAAAGCCGCAAGTGGTTTTAAATGGCTTCTTTTTTTCCTTTACAAATGTCATTTTGTGCAAGGACAGTTCTAAACACGGGAAACACATGCCACTTCACAGGCATACTTTGGACACCCCCCAGGTACCATATTTAAAGGAAAATGTCACTTTTTTTTTTTCACTTTATGCATCATTAAAATGACTGCTCCCGAAAAAACGTTAGTTTTTAAAAGTTCTTTTTGCATTGATATATGTCCCCTGGGGCAGGACCCGGGTCCCCAAACCTGTTTTATGACATTAACATGCATATTGGCCGTTGTAATTAGCACTTTTGATTTCGAACGTTCGCGTCCATTATAACGTATAGGGTTCGAAAATTCGCGCGAACTTTCGGTCCGTTCGAAGGTTCTGGTTCGAACCGAACCCGGGGGTGTTCGGCTCATCCCTAATGCTGACTTATCAGCACATGTAAACACAGACAATTCTACATAAAATGGAAGAGGTACAAAAGACAAATATGACTTCAACATGGCTAAACTACTTTTCAAATATATATCCCTTACATTAAAGTAATTGAATCAATAAGTACCCTAGACTGTGATCGCAAGTGGGAAACAAATCAAACTCAGATATTTCTTTATTTTAGTCCTTTTTGCAGTGTCTGGTGTGGATCCAGGTGACCTTTCCTTCAAGTTTTGCAAAACTGTACATGAAATAGATGCTGTATTGAGTCTCCAAACATTTCCTTATATATAAATGTCTCTTAGCAATCCACAAGTCACCTGGCTTTAGTTTTAGATCCTTCCAAACTTTTAGGATCTGGAATTGGGGAGAAAACACATAAATGAGTTTGTCAAAAACCTTTAAAAGATCAGCAACATTCTCTGAGATCCGAATGGAGGACTTCAGCTGCTGAGACAAAATATAAGCAAGTGAGTAACACACTCCCAAACCAAATCCCATAGGGAAAGAGTCCAACATCCCCTTAGGGGCTTGATAAATTATAAGAAAACACTCAGGCAAAAGTTTTCTTACTCTACTTTGTCCGCTACATTGTAGACAGTAGGGAGTGTAAAAATAAAACCTCAAAACTTTTAGTAAGGACTCTCCTATAAAAAAATGATTTCCTCTGTTACTCTCTGTACTTACAAACTACTTCTGATAACACTTTTTACTGTGGCCTTTGCAGTAGCATTGGCCACTGGACATCCAAAAAACATGTCCATACAGACAAAATGCATACTCATAAGATCCTGACTTGGGCATCTGGATATATCTTTTGTAATCTCTGGAAGGGATGTTCAGCTTTTGGTAACACCTTTGGTAACAGGTAAAACAAGAAGTGGTATGTTATAAAAACAACTGTGGTGAACCCTGGCTCTATCCCACGCTCATTTGCTAAGGCAGCCATAACTGCTTGTGACTGATGACACGGTCCATGTGTCAAGCTGGAGGGAAAAGAGTGGCTGGCAGACATAAATGGTCACCTTTTCCAATGTCCTGTTTCATAAGAAGTTGCCCACTGTGGACCACTTGTTCTTCTCGTTCTGGGGTCCTTAAAGTTGAATTATTAATCCCAGCTATACTTGGCCAGAACTAGGGTGGAATCTGTGAGTTGCACAGACCCAGCAAGTGTCCGGGGCTGTAAATGCAGCATCCTTAGTCGGTCTGCTTCCATGTGTGAGTTTTAATGTTAGTATGGCTACCTCAGCAAGAACCTGGAAGGCTGAAAACAGCCGATCAAATTAACTTTGCATGCTTGATTGGTTTACCTGCCGAAGTAAAAACAAACTTCTGGCCCTTCAAATGGAACCAAAAGCTCTCTAATCTCTACTATCTATATAAATATACTCTCTTTTTTATAGCTCACAGGCTTTGCTAAAACATAGAGCTCTGCTTCTTGAGCTGGGAAAAAAAGGATCCAATGACTCTAAATAAAGAGTATCCTTCTGGGTGATAAACTGCATACTCAGTATAAAACCGGGAATAACTCTACAAAATATTAAATATCTGGGTCTTCAGGGAGTGTGTCCTGCACTGGGCTCACAGCAGCTGATTCCTACGTCATCAATGTAACACATGTGGTCTCTACAGCCTCCTCCAATAGGGGCAATAAGGTGGCTGGATTAAAATGTACACATTTTTCATTGTTAGATTTGTACATAAACAAACTCATATTTTAAACCTTTCATTAGACAAACATTTAGTTAGCTGTATATTTGCTGCGCAGAATGTCGGACCATTAAAAATTAAATATTTGACCAAAATAATGTCTAACTTTGTCTAATAGCACCTTTGCATAAAGGTACATCTCTGATATATCGGGGTGAACCCTTCATTACTGGGTCCAGCTTGCATAAATATATTACAATGGCTTGTTTTCTATCGTGCTGTTTGTGTAAGAACTCCAGTTTCATGTTTCAAAAAGACAACTTTTTCCTGGCAAAATTATAATAAATGATAACAATACCCTGCGGTCATGCAGAGATGTCCATAAATCCAAAATATTCTTCTGCTTATACCCACGGCACTTACAAGGAAAAGGGGCACATCATTTCACAATCCACACATTCTGCTTTGGATTCAAAAATAAAAATAAATAAAAACAAACAAAGCGCTCAGCCACATCAAAAACTATAAAACAACTGGCTGCAGGTGGGATCTATCCTAACAGGGTGTGTGGACTTGATGTGATGGGTCTGTCATATTTACATTTTATTTATTATTACTCTCACATCATGGACCGCACATCAATTTATTATCAGACTTTAAGATTTCATTTTTGTAGAAAAACTTCTTATGTATCCCATCCATCTTGGCTTTGTTAAACATTATGGCAGCTGTATTCCAATTAACAACCTCATCTTAATCTTTTTTCTTTCCACTCAATAAATGTAAAATGACAAAATTGTTATCTTAAACTAAACTAATACCATTTTTATCAATTCCTCATTAACCTGGATTTCATTTCCAATCAAAGGTTGTCTAAACCAGTTTCAATATATCTATATTATTAATAAAATTGTTAAACTCCAATTAGAAATTAATACTCAAATGATAATTTCAATATCACACCCTAATATATATATCCACAGATAACGATCCTTAAAGGGGGACATATTACTTAATTTTACTTAATTCCCTATTAAATGCACTGTTTCCACTATCAAAGGATATTCAATTTGGGTAATACACGGTTAAATGTAACCTTCATTTTACCATGTTTGGAAAACAGATTCAAAAATAATTGTGATCACATTGTTTATCATTAGATTCGTTAACCCGGCACATAAAGTTATAAATGTTTTGTCTAAAAAAATGAAATTGGCATGGTGTCCTTTCAGCTTATCACCAACCTCTCATCCCAGCTACATTCTTTCAGGAGAGCACAAAGGAGGGGGTCACATCTGCGTACATGACACACACAAGCGATAGAACTACAAGTTCCAGCATTCACACACATACACAAATATCTCTCTAAAATCGCTTACATTTTTCCCATTTGTACACAACACATGCATATCATTCTCTCACATTCTTTTAACTCTTTTAAATACTTCCTTGATACATTTCTGCTTTCCTTATTTTGTTCTGATATCCTTTACATCCAATGTATTGTAATACCATACTTCACATACTGTACCTTCTATTATCAGACGGGCAGCCATAGTGCTCATCCCATCTTCCCTCTCTGACAACATATAAAATATTCTGTTTTAACTCCCATTTCTCTGTTTCTTGACTTTACTAGTTGTAGTGCCTGACCCCAAATTCATCCCACAACTTAACATGAAAATGTCTCTTTCTGTCTAGTGTTAATTGTCACCGTTGATCCATCCTGCTCACATAGATAGCTGTTTCTCTAGCTGTGTACTCTGCATGATTCTTAGTCCCTGTGGACTTCGGTGGTAACCCAGTTACCCATTGTGGATCCATGTCCACTTTAACCATTAATCTAGGGGCTCAGTATAGGCGGAACCGCACCTTCGGTTCATATATAGCGCTCCTCTTGCGCTGGGCATTTTTGAGGGTCTCTTACCCTTTCATTCCCTTACTTAATTTAATGCCCATAATGACTGGCCAGTCTTCTCTACCTGTGCCTATACCCTCTTGCCTCTAAACTACTTTATCTAGCAGATGTACTACATATACCTGTGAACAGCACTATTCTTCCCTTTCTTATCTATAACACTCCGATGGACAGTAGACAGTGATAACATAACATATAACCACCAATCAATACAGTTCGATTAAGGGGAGTAAGATAGGTACCCTTTGTCCCGAAAATGCCTTACCGATCAAGGAAGTCTGATAACTCAAATGTAAGCAAAAGGCTTACCTCAGCCGGCTGATTATCAGAAATTCCCGGATCGTCTCAAGGTCCTCATTTCAGATACTCAGGGTCACCTTTTAACCCCTCCTGGGCAAAGCTCGCCACCTGTCCTGGCAATTTATAGATAGGCAACTCCTATCCTCATATTGATTAGTGGTTCCAAATTAATAATAACTACTGCAGTAGGGAACAGACACAAAAGATACGCTCAGCATCTTTCCAAATAACCGTTCCCCTTTATTATGACGCAATTCAGGGGTTTTATACACATGATTACGTAGGTATCACATTAATATTACAATTGTTCATTTATGGTAACAAGGGGTGTATCATAGGCAGGCTTATTCTAATCAGGACTCGAAAGAATGTAAACATGTACTGAAAACATTATTAGTGCTGTGTGCACAGTGAGGGCAGTGTGCAATACATACAAAATAGAATACAATTATAAACAGAACTTACAAATTTCCATTACAACAGGGAGCTATGATCAGTGACAGTGTCACTAGGCAGAACGGGGAGATGCTTGTTTACATTAGCATCTCCCCATTCTTCAGCTCCATGAGACGATCGCAGGAGCCGCGATCCTACTCACGGAGCTCACAGCAGGGTTGCCCACGCGCCGGCGATGGCCTGCACGTGACCACGCGGCGGCAAATTCGAAGTTACGTACCTGTACGCCTACGGCTTGCAGAGGCTTCAGATTAAAAAGTGAACAACAACTGTTCCTATTGTGCAGAGACATAATATTATTTGGAATTCTGAGCAAGTTTTCGCTGATTCTGTTTCCTCATCTGTTCTTCTATAACGCAAATATGTATGTATGCTGTTTTCCCTCACATTTAGGTGACACACATTATTCCTGCTTTCCTTTCTTGTTTCTCTGCGTGAAGCCATTATATTATTCACTCTTAGTGGATTTCACCCTCCTTCTTCTGTACTTTTGTCTGCTTTTAATTTTGTGGTACGTTTGCATACAGCTATTTTTAAAACAGCTTTGATGAAAGAAACTAAAATCTTAAGGGAAAAAAAGTTAAATCAACCTCAGATACAGGCTCACAGTTTGGGAAAATAAACACTAAAATACGCCATGACATTTAATACAAAATCATATTTTTGCTAAAAATAAAAGTGACGCAGATGCTAATAACAAGTTAGTGAGACATATGATTACATTATAACCTTGGCTATTGTACATCCTGCACAGAAATTACACTGCATGTGTCATTTCTGGTCTTTCAAGTACAGGTGTCGCTTCCAATTATATTCTTTGAGTCAAGTCTAAATGTATGCAGTATTTTCCCACGACAGTGTATTTGGAAATGTGCCTTAGCTGATAGATGCCATTGAGGGTATATATTTGGGCAAACTACAAAAAATAGTGAACATTGTTTAGCCATTTAAAGGTCCCTGGCATTATCCATGCTAACTGGGTTTTCAATTTGGCTCATTTGGCATACCCTGGGTCTCTCTGCTAACAATTAAAAACATTTTTAACTCCAAACTTCAGGTTCAACAAATATTGTCTAAATACACGAGGTATGCATATTCTTATTTAAAGTGGAACTAAACCATCCTATCCTTTTTTTTTACATATGTTATTTTTATTGAGTGTTTTTAAAGAAATATTTTAAAGTTTCAAGGATCAAACTAGTAAGTACCAGTAAGTAAAAAAAAGTACACAATGCAAAAAATGTGTAATACAAAGTAAATAACATAGGACATATCTAAGAAAATGATAATCTATTAACATCAATAAAACAAATTATGTTTTCTATATCTGTTATCAATGTACAGCCCAAAGTTACATTTGTGTATGGCACAATATCAAAGATAACTGCTGGAGCAACAATTGTGTGAAGAAAATAATTAGAGAACAATAGAGAAAAAAACTTTTTTTCAAAAATGAGATGATAGCGTTGCTAAATAAGTGGAATGTAGAGGGGGCTGTATAATGTAATGGGGACTGTTTACCGTGCAGGGGGGCTGTGTTATTTAGGAAGATAAAACCTGCACCATTGTTACAGTAAGAATCTCTAACGTCAAGAAAATAATAGTACACATAATCTGCAATTGTTGCCAGTTAAAAGCGGGACTTGCTTGTTGAAGTGTGTGGAGCTTGGGGATCACTTCACTGGACGAGTGCCATCCATCCATCCAGGGAACTCGGAGATCCAGGCAATTGAGGCTGCCAAGGGATATCATATGTGCCTATTTTGCTCGGCCATCTGGTAAGCGCACAATTTATCTGGTGGCACTTACAAATTTCACCATAATTTACAAGTAAAAGTCACCGTGGTGTATTTCTTCTACTACATCTGGAGTTGGATTTGAATACCTATATCTGCTATTTCCAAGCATATCTCATTTTATCGTTTAAGGGACTTTATCTATTTGAGTTAACATCACTATTTGGACTCTTATGATCTTGTCTTTCTATTATCTTTTTATGTGCTCTTCCGTGGCCATAAATCAGACTTTTTTGATGTATAGAATTATCTAGTTTAATTTGGTTGGCGCAGCTTTATATATTTAAAATTTTTCTGTGTCATTTAGTATTTACTGTTCTAAATTAACCTCCCTGGCGGTATGATTCTGTCTGGAATTTTGTGCTGAAAGTGGTACAATTATTTTGCATGGAAATTTGGCGTTTTTATATTGTAGGCATGCAATTCTTACGAATAACTCACTTAAATCTGTCCGAACCAGAGTCTAGTAGACATCCCGGGTATGATAAAGTTTGAAACACAAAATCCTAAATTATAATATAATAAAAATATATATAAAAATGATTCAATAATGTAATTAAATCAAAAACACTGAAATTTGCTCAGTTGCAGAATAGTCGCTGTCATTAAATTTAGTGTTTGATGATAAATTGTGATTCTAATTTATTATCGGTGTTTTCTAGCTGGTCTAAAACCACTTTTGACATAAAGGGACACTTTTTGGTTGCTATGGACAATCTCCAGTTTCCAGGCAGAAAAAAATCTTTTTATTTTATTATATAAAATGACATGCATGGCACTGGACAGACCACTAGGGACAAAGGGGATGTGTTTTTTTTGTATACAGTACTGTAATCTTACAGATTACAGTACTGTATGTGTATTGTGTTTTTAAACTTTTTTGAATTTGGCGCCGATCTCCGCTCCCGTGCGTCGTAACATCGCAGGGAACGGAGATTAGCGGCACTCGGGCACTGTGTGAATTGAGCGAGCAGACGGCTCGCACACACAGCAGGATCCAGGGGATAAGGTAAGTAACTTCCCCCTGTACCTGGCTCGGGGTTACCGCTTTTGGTACTGAAGTTCCTGCCCCGAGCCAGACTCAGGATTACCGCCGGGTGGGTTAATACTGTTGTTGTCTGCTGTGTTCAGACTTTGCTACATGCAGGGAAGTTGTTAATATGTAGATCAGACAGGGTGGAGAAGTCCTGAAGAAGCTTGATCAGGTTAGGAAGAGAAATCGTTGGGTTGGTACTGGACAACAGAATGTCATTGACAAATAGGCTAATCTTGTGGTGATATCCTGCAACTTCCACTCCCCACATGACAGGAGAGGCTTTGACAGAGATGGCCAATGGCTCCACTGCTAAGCTGCATAGCAGAGGGGACAGCAGACACCCTTGCCGTGTACCCCTTAGTATAGGGAAGAGAGGAGACCTGATTTGAGCGTACTGAACAAAGGCCCTGGGTTCATCATATAAAGCAGCTATCCAAGACAAAAAAGTGAGGGCCAAAACACCCCAGGCCTCTAAGAGCAATGTAAGGTACAACCATGACATGCTGTCAAAGACTGAATGTCAAAAGTTATAAGGAAGGCCTGTTGGTTCTGCAATCTAGCCAGGTGGATCAGGTGAATAACTTGTTGGATGTTGTCCGCAGCCTGGCGATAAGGGATGAAACCCGCCTGGTCCTTCTTTTTAATAAACTCACAGACATTTCTGAAATTCTGTTTTCACTTTGTCATAATGGGATACTAAGTGTAGATTAATAAGGGAAAAAATTAATTTAATCAAATGTAGTATCAGGCTACAATATAGCAAAATTTAAAAAAGTGAGGGGGTCTGAATAATTTATGAATGCACTGTAACTATTAGGCCGAAAGGTCATCATCGGCATTCCAAAACTACAAAGAGTGCAATAAGAAATGCAAGAGTGTGATCAGGGCAGCTAAATTAAATTATGAAAGACACATTGCTGAGGAAAGTAAAAAAAAAAAAAAATTATTTTTTTCAAATATATTAATAGTAAAAAGGCAACATCAGAACATAAGGGCCCGATGTTCGAGTCAAGCATAAGTTTGACTTGAACATCGGGTGTTAGTTTGTTCGTAGAACAAACATATGGGGTGCTCACAGGTCGTTCGTCACCTGCGGACCGCCCCATAATGCATTGCGAGATTGCAGTGCATTGAAGGCTGCTGATTGGCCAAATCATGCACCTGACTTGTAAGCTTTGGCCAGTCACATTGCGATTTACAGTCAGAGCCATGATTGCCCTAAGGGCATGTAGAGTGTGCATTAATGGGGAGAGATTAGGCAGGGTATTTAGTGGATTGAGCGTGCAGTCAGTGTAGTGTTTATAACACAGTGCAGAGTATATAGTGCAATACAGAGTATATAACACAGTGCAGTGCAGAGTATATAGTGTAGTGCAGAGTATATAATACCGTGTAGTGCAGAGTATATATTACCGTGTAGTGAGGGTATATAGTGCAGTGTAGAGTATATAATACAGTGCAGTGTATATAGTACAGTGTATATAACACAGTGCAATGCGGAGTATATAATACAGTGTATTGAAGTGCTTAAGGGGAACCCTATGACAGAATTAAGGAAGAAAAAATAGGGTCCCCCCCCAAAATCCAAAGGGCCTGGTATGGATTTTAAGTGGAACTCCACTGCAATTTTTTTAAAATAACATGGCGTAGGGCCCCCTCCAAAATCCATGGCATAATTTCTGAATGATCTGGAGTTGTGGGTGCCCCAGGGCTCTGTCCTGGGAACTGATTAACTTGTTCATAAATGACATAGAGGTTAAAAATAAATACTTAAATCTCAGTGTTTGCTGATGATACAAACTAAGCAGAGCAATAATGTCACAACAAGATATACCAACTTTACAAGAACACCTAGTTACAATAGAGAGGAGGGCAGTAATATAGCAGATGATGTTCAATGTAGGAAAATGTAAAATAATGCACTCAGGAGCTAAAAATATGAATGCAAGTTACATGCTAAGGGGAGAACCTCTGGGGGTATCCAGGATGAAAAAGGATCTGGGGCTCCTAGTAGATGACAGACTAAGCAATAGCATGCAATGCTAAGCTGCAGTAAGCAAGGCCAGAAGACTATTAGCATACATTAAAAAGAGTATTTACCCAAGAGATAAAGCTATAATTCTACCGCTTTACACAACTCTGGTGCAGCCGCATGTTGAGACTGCTGTCCAGTTCTGGTTACCAGTCATCAGGGAAGAAGTTCCTTGAACTGGTCAGAGTCCATAGAAGGGAAATAAATCTGAAAGGACCTCAGTTATCAGGAATGACTGAAAACAATAAAGGTATTCTCCCTGGAGGAGTGACACTCAAGAGGGAACATGATAATGATATACAAATTCTTGAATGATGACTCTAGCATAATTAATCTTAGGTCTCTAAAAAAAGACATGTGATCAAGCAATGAAGTTGGCTGAGAAACTGTTTTTTCACTGCGTAATGCCGCATACACACGAGCGGAATTTCTGTCAGAAAAATCTTGGATGTTTTTTCCGACGGAATTCCGCTCAAGCTTGTCTTGCATACACACGGTCCCACAAAAGTTCTCTGAATTTTCGACTGTCAAGAACGTGGTGACGTACAACACTACGACAAGCCTAGAAAATGAAGTTCAATGCTTCCGAGCATGCGTCAAATTGTTTCCGAGCATGCGTGATTTTTTGCGTGTCCGAATTGCATACAGACGATCGCATTTTCGGATAGGAACTTTTCCCAACCAAAAAATAGAGAACCTGCTCTCAATCTTTAGCTGGCTAGAATTCCGCCAGCAAAAGACTGATGGAGTATACTCATGATCACATTTTCCGACAAAAAGCTCTCATCTGAGTTTTGCTGGCAGCATTTCCGATCATGTGCATGTGGAATTAGAGTTTTTCTACTGGTAAGGCAGTAAGGATGTGAGGGTAGAGTGTAGATAAGTTGTAGGTGTGTATAGGTTTATGGAAAACAGTAGTCACACACATGCACACTCTCAGGTTGAACTGGATGGACTGGTGTCTATATTCAACTTTACCAACTATGTAATTATGTAGCTCTGTTACTTTGCCAAAATCACATTTTATTTTTAAAGCCAACCCCTTATTCAATGCCACAATTTATACCATCAACATCATTTGTCATGGAGCTTACAAAGGGTTATGACAGCTGAGGAATGTAATGATAGAGGAACACGTTGAAGGTGAGTATAAATGGTAGTGGCTCACTTTGTCCTGAATCAATGGAGATTGATGAGAGGTCTTTAGGCTAGCCATACAGAGTTCAGTTCACAGTTCATTTGTGTGGAGGAAGCAATCTATTAGCTTGTATTCATATTTAATACCTCCTTTTGGGACATTGTATTGTGACAGAGGAACCCTCTGCAGTCAGTATACATTGACCAGTGTCTGCAACTAAATGACTGCAACCGCTGATCATTGCAAAATTTTCCAATATGTCCCTTCGACAGAAGTCGATTAAATATTCGTCTTCAGTCAAGTGGTAGAGGACACACACTGATCGAATGTTGATTTTATTATATGGCCATCTTTAGTTTCTATTCAGAGCATTGGGGTATGAGGCGCAGAGGCTGCACAGAACAGATGAGTTGGAGTGTGGTTGATTGCACATGGTTGTTGGTGTGTATACTTTAAAGTTTTGTTTGGGGCCTCATGATCTGTAGTTACAGTATTTCCCTACCCCATGTACACTATATTACCAAAAGTATTGGGACTCCTGCCTTTACATGCACATGAACTTTAATGTCCATGTCCATAAAGACATGGATGCGCAAGTTTAGGTTGGAGGAACTTGACTGGCATGCACATCAACCTGACAGAACACCCTTGGGATGAATTAAAGCGGAGACTGCAAGCCAGGCCTTCTCATCCATATCAGTGTCTGACCTCACAAATGCGCTTCTGGAAGAATGGTCAAACATTCCCATAGACACACTCCTAAACCTTGTGGACAGCCTTCCCAGAAGAGTTGAAGATGTTATAGCTGCAAAGGGTGGACCAACTCAATATTGAACCCTAGGGACTAAGACTGGCATGGCATTAAAGTTCAAGTGCGTGTAAAGGCAGGTGTCCCAATACTTTTGGTAATATAGTGTATGTTCTAATAAGGTGAAAAATGACTTTCAGTTAAAAAATATTTTATAACTGCCAACCAGGGTCTCTTTATCCAGTAAATATAAGTCTTGTCCTTACAACTAGCAATATATCTCTATTGCGTGGTATGAATAATGTGCTTGTTTGGCATTGACTAATGGCTGTAAATATATCTTACATTGTTAGCTTGTTTTTTTTTGTTTTTTTTTAAGAGCGCTAGGTAAATCTGAACAAATCCACAACCTATTCGTTTCACAATCTGAAAACTCACATAATCTCAGGTTAACATAACAAAGGCAGCATCAGATTGTGTTCTTTAAACTGCAGAGATCAGTGCAATTTTCCCATAAAAGCTCTGTTACATTGTTGAGTTTATTTACACTTCTTGAAGTGAAAGCTCCCCAGAGTTCAATTGCTCCAAGTTGATGATGTATTGTGTTGACTCTATAGCATTTTTGCAGCTGCTCACATACAGTTCAATCAATATTGAGTATTTTAGAGGTTCCTGTTATTACGGTGAGACTGGAGAGTTCAGAAATTTCAGCTTATTAAATTGTTCCTGGTAAATGTAATATAATGCTGAACTCCTGGTAGATATTTAACGATGTTTTGTATTCATTAAAATGTATTATCTGTGCTTTTTAAATATGACTAATGTAAGTGCCTGAATGATCAGTCATCAGTCTGTTGATGCTCCTTTACTGTTAAATCTAGTGGCGACTGGTGCTCAATTATCTTGGGGAGCCGCCCGTGGCCTCCCCAGTCAGCCAACCAACCAACCAACCAACCACAGCCCCCCCCCCCCCAGCTCGACACTTCTCCCCGTCGCTCGATCGCTGCATCACTCGACCGTCGCCTGCAAGGCCCCCCGCCAATCCCTGCACTTACCCCATCCAGGTCGCAGATCCCCCCCCCCTGCGTCTCCTCTCGAGTCCCGGCGGTCTCTCAGGACTTAGGACCCGCGGCCAATCGGGTCTTAGGGCTCCTGGCCAATTGGGTCTCAGGATCCGCTTCTTGATTGGCTGGGAGGAGCAACAGGAAGACATTAGCGAATATTATTTTCACTAATGTCACACAACTCTGCACTCCGAGCCCACCTTTTTTGAAGCTAATTAGAGCCTCTGGCTCTAATCATGTGCTTCTAAAAATAAAATATAAACCCCATTGGAATTCATGTGTCCGGCACCCTGCATGTAGATTAGGGGGTAGGACGCATTGATTAGGGGGGCGGGACCCTGCATGAGTGGCCGCCGCTGGTTAAATCACAGGCTAGGGACAGATTGGTGGCCAAGTTACAGTATACTGCATTACTGCACTAAAGAAAAGTAATTTTACCAACTGGACTGGATGGATACAGTTACAAATGCTTTGGCAGATAAAACAAGCCTCTATATACATTATTTATTTAATTTCTGTTGTTGGCTATTTACCTGGAGCGCAAGCTGTGTTAAACCTAACTTAAAAAAAATTCATATATTACAGCTTATCACTCATTAGATGTGGTGACTGCATTGGCCTTCTTTTCTTTCTCTCCCCTCTGTTTTCACCTGGTAATCTGGCCAATAACACAACTCCTTTATTAGTGAGACACAACTCTGGATGAAGTACCACAGGAGGCTCAGCAGACAGCAGCATTGTCAGTCTGGGGGGGGGGGGGAGTTTTACATTTATCAACATGATTAAAGTGGTTGTAAAGGCTGAAGGGTTTTTAGCCCCCCCCCCCCCCTCATCCTAATACTTACCTAAGCACATTCTCAATCCAGCAATGTGCACGAGAGTCAAGGCTCTCTCAGGTATCTCCCTCCTCATTGACTGATATGCAGCAGCAGGTGCCATTGGCTCCTGCAGCTGTCAATCACAGCCAGTGAGGCTTATGGACACAGAGAGCCGGCTTGGGATCATGCTATTACTAGTAAAAACAATAAAAAAATAAAGTCCATCAATCTATCCCATAGCTTGTAGATGCTATAACTTTTGCACAAACCAATCATACGCTTTTTGGGATTTTTTACCAAAAATATGTGGCAGAATACAAATTGGGCAAATTTTAGAGATGTTACGGAGGTGAAGTCTACAAGCTTTTGACAGCGAGTGGATTTGGGGTGGAAAGAAAGCCTGGAGCAAAGAAATATAATGCAATCAGCGTAGGGCGGGCATGACAGGGTTAACAACCGTGGTGTGTAGTGGGGAAAAAAGGTAGAAGGATGATGGTGATTGGTGGGGAGGAGCAGGAAGGGCGGAGCAGAGTTTACTGAGCAGGGGGAGTGGTTCCTTATTAGCTCAGTCTGTGTGGAGGAAGAAAGCTTCCCACCCTCCCTCCCTTAAAGCGGTTCTGCACACATTTCATTTAGTAAATCTCTTTGCCTTCCAAATCAGGCAAAGAGTTCTAAATTAAGTGTTTTTTTTCCACTTACCTTGTAATTGCTGGCGTTCTTTCCTCTGTCTCTTCGGCGGTGGGCGGGGTCTCTGCGTCGATCCTCGTCACGCCGCACTGTCTCCTGGGATCTGGTGTCATTGATCCCAGGAGTCAGTGCGCACATCTTCCGAAATCTCGCGAGATTTCGGCCACATCTTCCGAAATCTCGCAAGATTTCGGCGAACGTGGGCTACACTTTGCCGTTACTGCGCACGTGCGAGATCGGCGCAGTAACGGCGGTGCATGCTGGACCATCTGAAGTGCCTGTATGGTTTCACATGCCCACAGGCAAGATGGCACCCAGCAGCAAGATATTTTATAAATGTTTCTAGGTGACGAAAACCAGCAGCAGTTCACTTACAAAACGGAACAAGTGAGTGATTAATTTACATATGATAATCGTTTTTAATTATACAAAAAAAAAAAAAAACATTACAGACAGTGTCAGACGGCTTTAATTTAGTTTTTTTGTGTATTAATCTCATGTGATTTCTGTTACAGCACAGTCAATGTCGTAGCAGCGGCATGATGTTGGTCTTTGCTGGTGAAGGATTAACCCCAGGTTTGGAAGAGTTCGGGACCCATCGGTGATATGGTACCCGAGGGTGGTATGCCAGCTAACGGGGTTTAGCTGGAAGTTGGTTATCGGGTGCACTGCAGGCAGTATTTGTTGTCTCTGACCTAGAGTGTTAGCTTGAGGCCTATTTTAGTTTTAAAGTACTGCAGTGCCGGAGTGGATATGGTGTTAAGATTGGTGGGGTTTCCTGCAAAGACCAACGGGTGGAAGTTAATGGAGGAGGTGATTTAATACAGGTTTACACGGTTATACTAATTTAGGTTAATGTTTATTTGAATATTTAATAATAAAGATAATTGGCTGCTACGGCCAAGTTTTTCTCCAGATTGGTGTGGTCTCAATTTCTGGGGTTTTGAGGGGTTGGGGTACGTAGCAGTTGTAAGTGTGGGTGATGGAAATATGAGTTAACGTGACACCTCTGTTATACAATAGTCAAGGACAGGTCAGAGTCTAGGATTACACCGAGTACCTTGGCATTACGGGAGGGACTGATAGTTGGAAACTAAACCTGAATTTTGAAGGAAATGGCATCCTTGTCTTCAGTTTCTTGGAAGTTTGGATTGGGAATGGCTAAACCTATAAGCAAAATAAAAACCCGTCAGACCAAATTTCACTAATAAATATTTGTTTATATATTAACTTAACTGAAAACTTTATGATGATTTATATTTTTTTTTTTTTAATTCCCAATTAGCGAGTGTGTTTAGATAAAGTCTCAAAGCCTTGGGTGATGTATGTCTTCAGCAGAAAGGACTGATTAAAACGAAGTCTAGTCTTCAGCAAAATGTTCCCTTGCCATTATTTGTACGAAAGTGATTAGGATTTTAGCATTTAAATCTCATTATCTGATATGGTATTAATCAAGGATTAAATCCAAAGCCGCATTTGTGGCTGTTGGTAATGATGTCTTCTGTATGTTGAATTAATGAAGATTTTCCTTTAAAACACACATTTTCCCTCCTGGGAGTAAACATTCTATTAAATATTGATCGTGTTAGGAGACTGGCAACACATGTTTGTGTGTCTGATATATCTACATCAGCAATGAATAATTGATGAGCTGTCAATGGAGGAAAACATGATGGTTTACTTGAGATGACGGTGGTATCATTGTGGGGAATGTTTTAATGAATCTGTAACGTTCCCTCTTTAAAAATTCCAAAATAGAGAAAAAGCCTAATAGAACTTGGAAACTTGTCACTATGGAAATATTGGAGCTGTTAATACAGATCTGTTTTTAAGGTATAAGCTCTGCAAGTATCATCCTTAGCCTTGCCTCAATGATCTGGAACATACACAGATTAGTATCACTAACTTTACTGGAAACATACACCAGCAGGTTTCTCCGAGCGAGTGTATAACGTGTTATATTATTATATTATATTTTCCATTAAAGTGTTTTATAATATTTGTTCGATAAGTGGAAAAATACCTCTTGATCCTGACAGTAATACCGCCAGCGTGTAACTTACTGTGCACTAAGGCCATGTTATTAGTCCTGTCTAGTTCTTTTCTGTAAACTAAAGAAACTCCCCCAACCCTCCCATGTTATGGTAACTGCTCATTCTTAGATAAGGTACAGTGATACTTAAGAATACATTTAGAGAATTAGGCCCCTTTCACACTGACGGACCGTTCAGATCCGCCTGTCAGTTTTGACGGCGTACCTGAACGGGTGCTCCATGCTAGTCTATGGAGTGATAGATGTTAGCGGAGACATGTCCGCTGAAATCTGACCCGGTCCGATCAGCCAAAAGCAGACGGATGGCCCTACGTCCAGATCCGTCGCTGGCGGATCGGGTGAGATCTGATGAAAATGGACACGCTGTCCGTTTTCATCCGATCTCTCCATAGAGACCAGCGGGGCTGGACAAGCCCCTTCCCGCTCAGTGAGCAGAGAGGGACCTGTCATCCACCGGCTCAGCGGAGATCAACGGAGAGATCTCCCGCTGAGCCAGCAGACAGAGGCGGACTCTGTGGAAGTGGAGTCCGCCTCATGTGAAAGGGGCCTTAAGCCCCATACACACGGTCGGATTTTCCGATGGATTCTGTCCTATCGGACAATGTTGTCGGAAATTCCGACCGTGTGTAGGCACCAACGGACAGTTTCCATTGGATTGTCCGACGGACAAATTTCTATCTCCTGCTCTATAAATATTCCGACAACAAAGTCCGATCATACCAATTTCGATCGTGTGTAGCGAATTCCGACGGACAAAGTGCCACGCATGCTCAGATCACATTACAAGACCAAAGCTATTGGTTACTAGCCTCTACGTAGTCCCGTCGTAGGCAACAAACGTCACCACGTTCAGAATGATCGGATTTTCCGACAACTTTGTCCGACCGTGTGTATGCAACACCAGTGTCGGACTAAATCCGTCGGACCAAATCCAATGGATTTGGTGGTCGGATTTTCCGACCGTGTGTATGGGGCTTTAGGCTGCATGTTGATGGGAAGAGCCACAAAAAAAGAATACACTGACCGGCCACTTTATTAGTTACATCTTGCTAATTCCAGGTTCGACCCCCTTTTGCCTTCAGAACTGCCTTAATTCTTCATGGCATAGATTCAACAAGGTGTTGGAAGCATTTCTCCAAGATTTTGGTCCATATTGACATGACAGCATCATGCAGTTGCTGCAGATTTGTGGGCTGCGCATCCATGATGCAAATCTCCCTTTCCACCACATACCAAAGGTGCTTTATTGGATTGAGATCCAGTGACTGTGGAGGCCACTGGAGTACATTGAACTCATTGTCATGTTCAAGAAACCAGTTTGAGATGATTTGAGCTTTGTGACGTGGTGCATTATCCTGCTGGAAGTAGCCATCAGAAGATGGGTACATAAGGGAGTTGTACATGGTCAGCAACAATACTCAGGTAGGCTGTGGTGTTTAAACAATGCTCAATTGGTACTAAAGGGCCCAGAGCATGCCAAGAAAATATCCTCCACACCATTACACCACCACCACCAGCCTGAAACATTGATACAAAACAGGATGGATCCATGCTTTCATGTTGTTTACACCTAATTCTGACCCCACTATCTGAATGTTGCAACTGAAATCGAAACTCATCAGACCAGACAATGTTTTTCCAATCTTCTATTGTCCAATTATGGTGAGCCTGTGCAAAATTGTAGCTTCAGTTTCCTGTTCTTAGCTGACAGGAGTGGTACCCGGTGTAGTCTTCTGCTGCTGTAGCCCATCTGTATAAAGGTTCAATGTGTTGTGCATTCAGAGATGGTAGTCTGCATACCTTGGTTGTAACGAGTGGTTATTTGAGTTACTGTTGCCTCTCTATTATCTGGAACCAGTCTGCCCATTCTCCTCTGACCTCTGACATCAACAAGGCATTTTTGTCCATAAAACTGGCGCTCACTGGATATTTTCTCTTTTTCGGACCATTCTCTGTAAACCCTAGAGTTGTTTGTGCATGAAAATCCCAGTAGATCAGCAGTTTTTTACACTGCCACGCTTCCTGATGACGTGTTAAACGAAACGTAGGTTGAGGCAGTACTTGGTCACGTTACAACCTCACATCCGGTCCCTCTGCTTGTCCTCCATCGTAGGTGGAACGCACGCCAGCTCTCATTGTGGGACATTCATTCATCTTTGGCTACACTTTCAGCCTCAGTGCCGGGCGATGGCACCAACAATGTAAGCAGCCATTTGGCTTTCTGTTTGTATTTTATCTTTTTTATTAAATGGGATCATTACACCATTTGGTTTTCCTCACTCTTTTTTATATCCCATCCGTGATCCCCGATGGAGTGAGGGGATTATACAGTCTACAGTCTCCTCATTTGCAGCAAGCAAAATCTTGCTAATGTCCATTTGACCTTTTTTTCAGTAATTAGGTCAACATCATCTAGTAAGCTGCCACCCTTATATTGACCACATTTGGGTGATGGTATAGTCTGTGAAGGGGTTCCCATTTACTTCCAGGATTTGAAGATTTATAGAAGATTTATAGAAGATTTGGACTTTCTATGTATATGTGACACTATGTATTTTTTCCTTTGGTTATTCTCAGGACAATTGCGTTCACATATAAGGAAATTTATCACGATCACATTTTTGATGACTGTTTGATGTGTGTGTTTATGTGCACAGGAATGCTGTTTTGATTTAAACAGATTTATTTTGTTTGCAATGCGGATTAATTGAGTCAGATAGACGTAATTGTCACTGTTTAAGTAGGCAGGCTGGTGCTTTTTCACTCGCATACCTTATTAATAATAATTTTCATATGTTCTTTTTAATTTTTCACTTTCCCAACTCTCACCAAAGTTTAGACACTAATGAAGGGTGGAATTGGGGAAGATGGGGGAGGGCTATGGCAGATGATAAGGTGATTCCCATGTTACAAACAGACATTGGCGATTACAGTTCCATTTGTACTACAAAAATATATGCTAAAGACAAGTGCAATATTCAACAGTGGGTTAAAGTCTGCCAGGCAAAATAGGGGTGTTGGAGGCTTTAGTGCATGAAAAGCACTATGAGTTAATTGGCATTGATCAATCTTGGCTTAGTTTTTCATATGATTGAGCTGGTAATATTCCTGCCTATGCCTTCTCCCTTGAGAAAACTAATTTAAGGGGGATATGATCACCATTAGTGATAAATAGATTGTGTACTCAGTAACTTTGGTGAACTTTACCAATGTCTGGTTACTGAATCCAGGTTTGATGAGGATAAGGCCCTCTTTCCCACAACCCTGGTCTGTTAGTTGATACTCTTAAATAAAGGGGGTCCTCAGATACCGGCCCCTCCTATCGGAATGAGTAAGGGCTACATACCCGTAGTCATTTACACAAATATGTGAAGTATTTAAACACACAAATACACTTTGACAAATCCTTTATGCAAAAAAAAATGTCCCATGATGTAAATTTTTCTATCAATCATGTCATCAAGCTTTGTAGATCCTCATCATACACGACCCAGTGAAAGAAAAAAAAAGCATTAATGACTGCTTGATGCAAATGACACCTCCTTAGCTGACAGCTAAATGTAAACCAAGAGGCAGGGTATACCCAATGATGTCATTATATAAAAACCACATGACCAGGGTTGTGCGGATAAGATGTTTTGCCAGGGTTCCCACCTGGTACCCTTCCCATGCTGAGGCCTCTTTTTCAAGCCAGCTAGCTTGAAATGAGGCATTGGCCTCAAAGTGTGTAGCCACGCCTCTTTGGCATCACTTCCTGTTTCATCACTACCTGTCTCAATCTGCAATCCAATGAGTCAACCTGTTACTTCCTGTTTCTTCCAGAGGCTACCCAACTCCACCCCCATAGCAGAGGTGATCTCTTGGGATCTTAGAATTCAAGCTGCAGGAGTATCTGTGACTGGCACCTTCGCATACCATCCATGTGCATGTTCACACAATTTGAGTAAGTTGCCATTTTTGTGTGCTATTTGCATTCTTCTATCTCACTGCACTTTGCTATCTCTCTGATTACTACAGGAAACATCATTACCACTACCAGGGTACCCATATTGACAGCCCTCCAGGCATTTCTCCCAGTTATGAAAGCCATCTGAGAACTATGCTAAGCTTTTTTGATTTTACTAAATGTGAGTTGTTAATTGTCTTTTTTCAAATAAATGTCACATTATCAGCTACACTTAGTCTACACACTCTGCTCTGTTTAAATGTGCATCTATAGCATGGGATGTCAACACATTAACTTCATAGCTAGGGATGCTTACACAGGTCAGGGTGGTGGGACATGTGGTGAACTCATCACCAGTTCAGATGCTGAATCGAATTCCAATTGAAATCAACTGGAGCTGATTCTGTAAAATCAATTATCCATATTTTCAAGGCTAATAGAAAAGGGATGGACAGAAAAAGGGCATAGGGGGCTGGGCACTGCCTTGGGAAACCTGTACCAATGCAAATTTATTTTTTATATTACCATTTTGTGGGGAGCCTTGGGGGATTCCCTAAACTTGCCTGTGACACAGCGCATCTCTAGAATGTATACAAAGTACTACGCAAAGTCAAATTTACAAAGAAACAAATGTCTTTTTTTACTAGTAATATGAATTTCTATTTTCTTTTTTAATATCAATGTTAGAAGGGCAGGCCCTCTAAAGCTGGCCATAGATGGGTAGAATTTTGAACAAAACATCTTAGGAAAAGAATGTTCTTATAAAGTTTGTCTATTGTTTTAATCATTAGTGAGTCAAATCAACATTTGCTATCTACCTTAGTGACGAAAAAATTTGAAGAAGCAAGGTGGAAATATTATTTTGAACAAACAAATTTCTAACAGTGCATATGGTTTTCATCTGGTAAAGTCCATTCATTCCAAAATCAAATGTTAAAATCATACAAAATATTTCAAATAGCATTCAAATGTTCTGAGAACGTTTGTACAGATTTCTATCCATCTATGGCCAGCTTAAGTAATGCATCACATGTGAACAAATATTTCTTACCTTTATGGCCTTGGTTTAGTAGGCAATACTGTAATGCTCTTTTATTTGCTTTAGAACTAAGTAAGCAGCATGGCCCCAACAAAAGTCTTATAGAGCCTTATAGACTTACCATACTTAATCTGGTACTCAGGGTTGTTTGAGCAATAAAGTTATGGTCTTTCACATTCATAGAAATATTAATATTAAAATGTGATGCTGATCCAGGGATTTGTCTCATTGCTCTTGTGGGGCCAGAAAGATTTTCCACGCTTTAAAGATAACTTCTTTTATTAGTTCTTCTGAATCATCTGGGTTTTTTATATTCCATATACGCAGACTTCCCGATGTCTACAGTTTAAAGCACCTGTTGCCTGTGAACCACTGTATTGAAATAATCCAAGATAGATTAAATCGATATGATCCAAGCTTGCTCTAAATCTGAGGGGATTGCAGGAGATCGTGGTGTACACTGCAGTCTTGCAGATCCCTATACTTTTTTAAAGTATATGCGTGTTCTGTCTGGGCACACATCACCACCAATGTTCACAACACTAACCCCTTTTATTTGACTGAAAGACCACCACAAAGGTTTATGTACATGGGTTTTTGCTTTACATATTTTGAAGCTCCTCACGGGGATGGCGGTAAATGGGATTGAGCTTCAAGATGCTGAACACACTGGACATACAGTGCCTTGAAAAATATTCATACCCCTTGAAATTTTCCACATTTTGTCATGTTACAACCAAAAACGTAAATGTATTTTAATGGGATTTTATGTGATAGTTCAACACAAAGTGCCACATAATTGTGAAGTGGAAGGAAAATGATAACATTTTTTTCAAATGTTTTTACAAATATGTGAAAAGTGTGGCGTGCATTTGTAATCAGCCCCCCAAGTCAAAACTTTGTAGAACCAACTTTTGCTACAATTACAGCTGCAAGTCTTTTTGGGGATGTCTCTACCAGCTTTGCATACAGTATCTAGAGATTGATATTTTTGCCCATTCTTTGCAAAATAGCTCAAACTCTGTCAGATTGTATGGAGAGCATCTTTGAACAGTAATTTTCAAGTCTTGCCACAGATTCTCAATTGAATTTAGATCTGGACCTTGACTGGGCAAGTCTAACACATGAGTAGGGATGGGCCGAATGGACCCCTGTTCAGTTCGCACCAGAACTTCTGAACACCGCAAAAGTTCAGACCCGAATAATGAACCTCATTAAAATCAATGTGACCCAAATGTCAAAAATCAGTGCCCATTTTGAAGGCTTATTTGCAAGTAATTGGGCATACAATGGTTATAGGGGCCAGGTCATGCCCTGGGGGACATGTATAAAAAAAAAAGTTTGTGAAAAACGTAATTTTTAAATGATCAGTGATTTTTTATTTTTGAAGTGAAAGCCTAAAAATGAAAAAATCCTTCCAATATAGTGCCTGGGGGGTCCCCTTAGTCTACCTGTAAACTGGCAGATCTGTACCATGTCTAGAATCTGCTGCAGCAATAATTGCATTTATAAAGCCCAAAAAAATATGAAATTTTCCCTGCAAGCTGCCTTTATTTTGCTCAATAACAGCTGGGGAGCCAGTGTGTATGATGAGGCCACAATGTAGTGCATTGGGAACAAGATTAGAGATTTTTTGCATACATTCTGGTGTTACTTTGACTTTGTAAAGAAGTAACAAAAATTGGTCTTTGGGTGTCTGTGGCACCTTCCCACCGTAACCCTATAGAGTTAATCTTGATGAAAGCAAGAATTGGCGTTGCTGTAAAAAATTGAAATGATATGCACCTGTCAAACAGGTGCAGAAAAATTACTCTTTGGGTGTCGGGGGTGCCTTCCCCCTGTAAACTTATAGAAGTGCTCTTGATGAAGGCACAACAAAAATTGCAATGATATGCACCTGTAAAACAGGTGCTGAAAAAATGGCCTTTGGGTGTTAATTGTGCCCATGAAACCTAAATCTTAACCATTCTTCCAGATGAAACCCTCAAGCTAGGCAGCCTCGAAGTCTCACATCTCAAAAAGACTTAATTAGTGACATCGGGGGCTTCATAGCTTGTAATCCAGGACTGATTCATTTTTATAACAGTCAAACAGTCCACAGTCTGTGGACAGACGCGTTCTATGATCAGTAATGAAACCTCCTGCAGCATTGAATGCCTGTTCTGAAAGCACAGTGAAATAGAAAGAGCTAACACCGCGCTAAACCCTAAACAGGTGATAATGATATGTATATATCATGCAAACAAAATTAAATTAAAATTAAAATAAAAAAGGAAGGATCAGTATATGGGACTCCTCCAGGAAAGCAGACCCAAACCCAACAGCATCAGCATGGAATCATAAAAGAAGAAGGGATGTTCCCATAGTGTAAAACCGATGGTTTATTAAAAGAAAAATATAAAATATCTACTTACACAAATATCTGTGCAAAAAGACAAGGAATCAAATAAAAACGCTGGGGGAGGCTGACGCACTGACGTCATCGCGTTCCGCGTTGTGAGCGGGTGTTTCTTGCTAGCCGGCCGGCATTTTTATTTTTTTAACAGAACGTTCGGCATTTTTATTTGATTCCTTGTCTTTTTGCACAGATATTTTATATTTTTCTTTTAATAAACCATCGGTTTTACACTATGGGAACATCCCTTATTCTTTTATGATTCCATGCTGATGCTGTTGGGTTTGGGTCTGCTTTCCTGGAGGAGTCCCATATACTGATCTGGTCCGATAAGAAATCTTGTCCCAAGTTTCATCTCGAGGCCATCCATACCTGGTGAAGTTCAGACCTTGTGGTGACCTTGTGGTGAGGTCCTACGGTCCAGGGTACATCCAGTACCATCTTCATACAGGCTTGGTTTAAGCTTGCCTCCGGTAAGCTTAATGTGAGAGTGGTGGTGGATCGCACGTTTTGGTGGAATGGTAATTCAAGTTTGGTGGCACCAGCTGGAAATCACACTGATATATCATTACTATTTTCACTTTTTGGACACGTACTGTGGTCACCTACCTGGGACTCTATTATATATGGATTTTATGGTTTAAATGCACCAATATGGTTCTACATTTTATGTGTCACGTATAGTTATACACATAGGGTATTTTGGTGCCCAAGATATTTGTTTATGGTCATTCTGGAGTTTTTGTGATTTTACAGTCACTTATGTACACTTAAGTCACACTATTGTATACAACGCGGCTTTTTGTTTACTACTGTTCTGAAAGCACGCTGGATGCAGGGCAGCCCAACAACTCTATAGAATACTGGGCAAGTTCTGGTCAGTGGTCTATTCTCATGACCCAGTAAGTCAGTGGATCGTCAGCTGGAAAGCTCTCCATCTCTGTTTTGGCCCCAAGGTAATCGTCCACCATGTGATGCAGACGCTGCCGATGGGATGTGGAAGCTGACAGCCCTGGGCGGCGAGGACTAAAACAATTCTGAAATGCATCACTTAGGCGGACACCTTCTCAAATGCTCCTCTCTTGACCGACAGAAGACTCAAAACGATGTTTTCCACGACACTGTAACCTACTGGAGTCAGGAAAAATGTTCAATAAAATCCTCTTTAACATGTCCTCAAGAGATTTTATTTCGTTCACTCTCTGTGGGGACGGGATGAGTTCTGAGACCTTCCCCTTATAACGGTGGTCAAGGAGGGTTGCCAACCAGTAATCATCCTTCTCCTTTATGCCACGTATTCTTGGGTCCTTTCGCAGGCTTTGAAGCATGAGGTTGCCCATGTGCCTCAAATTTGACGAGGCTTGAGAAGCAGACTCCTCCGGGTCACTCAGGATGACGGCATCTGGAACTTCCTCCTCCCAGCCACGTATTACTCCCAAGGGTCCTGGGGTTGGAAAGCCATTGCTTACAGATTGACACATGTCTTCCTCTTCTTCAAAGCCTATGCCAGAATCCTCCTCCTCATCCTCCTCCCCTCTCTCCTCCTGTGTGTTCTGTGACATAGGAATGATGGTGTCTGGATAAAGTGGTCCTTGAGAGGAAAGGAAGTCCTTCTCTTTCTCCTGCTGCTCTGCCTTCAGTGCCCTGTCCATAATTGCCATGCAGAGTCTGCTCCAGCAGGAACACAACAGGGATTGTGTCACTGATGCATGCACTGTCACAGCTCACCATCCTTTTGAGTGTCGGCAATACATGCAAAATCACTTTCCTGACACCACAGAAACATGCTGCCCTTTAGCAGATACACAGCAGTGCCATTTATTGTTAATGACACCCTCATGCATCGGCTGAGATGAGTGTATCAACAATTCAACATGCACCAAAATTCAGGGTGCTGAACTAGATCTTTAGCACATAGCCAGGAAAGAGGGAGCAGAGAACATGCACCCCCCTTACTGTACTATACTAGGCCACATATTTTTCAATATTGAGAAGCGGAGTACCTTGCAAGGTAAGAGTGGTGTGCAACAGCTTTCTCTCTTGCATAGCATTTTGTTCCAATGCTGAGAAACAAGGACCTCTTCCACACATCCAATGCCCCAAGAGGATACTTAAAGGACCACCCCCCCCCCCCCCAGATATACTTCCCCCTGGAGGGTAAACAATGTCCCCTGATGTGAATCCAATGTCAATCACTTTGTTCAGCAATGTAAATCCATTATAATGACCATGCCCCAGATCCACCTGAGGATGCCTACCCCCACTGCCACAATGACCCACCACCTGATGATGTTGTTTTCTTGCTGTAGTACTGCCATGAAAAAACTACTTGCACTGCGGTAATGTAAACAAAAGCCCAGGAGGTCCTAGGTAACATCATCGACCATATATGTTCATGTTCATATTTGGTCAATGATGTGTAGCACTGACCCCCGAAGGAGCTGCTGGTTTTATTGGGCTTACTGTTACCTACCCTGTTGTAGCTCCGTCTTGGGGATCCCGTGGAAAGTAACCCAGAGAAAAGGTTGAGACTGACACTGAATCCTCTTTTAGGCTATTTATTCAGAAAATAGAACACAGTCTCTTGATGAAGGGTAGAGGGTTAGGGGTGAGTTCAGGTACTTAGATTGCAGGGTGAAGATATTAGACAAATCCAGAGAAATTAACTGTTTCACAAACTGGATTCCTGCAGTCCCCCGGATAGGTTTCTGTCACTAGGCCTAGCAGCCGGTAGGATACTCGGTAAAGTCTCTGCCACAGACTTGAAAGTTACACTTTAGCATCACTGAGGTATTAGATGAACTTTAAAGATATGTCATACGGTACCAGGTTCTCTCAGCCGATCCGGCGAAACCATATGAGGGTTAATCCAGGTCGTGTCCTTCAACTAAGCCTACAGGCTCCTTCAGAGAAGCCAGCCTTGAGCATGGCCTTCTCCTGTAGAGTCCTCCCCTGGGGTTCCTTAGTTGCTGGGCCTCTCCATTCCGATGAGACGGCATCGGACCTTCCTTGGATCAGTAGGCTCCGAAAGTCACTCGGACCCACCCCTGCAGTTACATTGCCTCGGGCTAGCCAGCCCCGAGACACAGGATGCCGTGGTTCTGCACCCCAGGCCAGGAGGGCCATGAGGCTGGGTCAGGAGGACCACCCGAACCACGCGGACAGGAAAGACTTTTTTTTAGTCACATGGTGTCGGTACCTTAAATACCCCCCCCCCCCCAGCATGCACAGCGAGAGTACCCTCCCACTGGGCTGGTTGCGAGAGGTAAGTGGCATTTAATGCATCCAGCCAGACTGCTTTCTACTCTTACCGGCGGTGACAGTGACACCTATGGTTGAGGAGAACCCAGTGCAACCCAGCTGGACTGGTGCTGAAACCAGAAATTTAGAATAATTATCCTGAAGCCCAACTGTGGCTTCAGGCAACTTAATTTTCAAAAACAATAGCGCCTGCTCGTCAGGAGCCAGCGCTACAGATGTAACCTAGGATCCCTATCAGACAGGGATCTGTTATTTAACAGCTGTTGTAAGGCAGAAAACATCATTGGGTAGCAGTACATTGTGGCAGCAGGGAAACTTTCAAGTGCTTACAACTGCTTGTATTAAAAAAAAATAAAAAGATACATTTAAAATTATATTACTGATTACAAAGTTGTATTATTTGTGGCTTACGTTTTTGTCCAGAATTCAGTATTAAAGTGGTTTTAAAGGCTAAAGGTTTTTTACCTTCATACATTTTATGCATGAAAGTAAAAAAAACTCTCAGCATGCAGCTCCCCCCTCAGCCACCCCAATACTTACCTGAACCTGATAACGATCCAGCGATGTGCACCACAGCAGAAGCTCTCCCGGGTCTCTCCCTCCTCATTGGCTGAGCCACAGCCAGTGAAGAGGGAGCGGGGGGGCTGGGCCGAGTCGGCTCTCTGTTTGTCCCAAAGACACATAGAGGTGGCTTGGGATAAAGCACGCATGAGTGCCCCCATAGCAAGCAGCTTGCTATGGGGACACTCAGCAGAGAGGGGGCCAGGAGCACCGGCGGGGGACCTGAGAAGAGAAAGCTCAGGGCTGCTCTGTGCAAAACCACTGCACAGAGCAGGTAAGTATAACATGTTTGTTTTTTCTAAAACAAAACAAAAAAAGAAAAGCAAGGCTTTATAAACACTTTAAGAATTGCTTCCAGTAGGAAAGTATATGATAGGCATGACATTCTACAGGTACCTTCTTTGATTTTACCAGTGCTTTTCAAAGGGTGCGTGCTCTGGGGCTGTCAGCCTCATCCTTCCATTACTACTTAGAAGTCAATGACTTTAAACAAGCATGCAGCCAATGACACATCAGGTGCTTAATATACTCATGCCTCGGGATTAGGTAGTAAAGCTGGGATTAGAAAAACAAGCCCTGGAACATGTGCCTTACAAACAAGTCAGCAATGCAAGCTCCCGTGTTTCTAGCTTGGACGGGTGTATATTAAATTCAGCATAGCCCTGTACAATTTCCTCAATGCAGAAATGTAAGAACATATACATACAATGTATAATACATATACATACATATACTTTATGAAAAAAACGAATTCAGTATAGTCTGTACATTTGTTATACAATATGTTACATGGAACAGATTTGGCAAGTCACAATATCTGGTTAGCGCTTCTATATTTGTCCTCAGCTAGTATAGTCACGTGATTATGCACTTAAATACTTAATCCGTCTGGATTCATTTAAAAGTTCATTAAGCAAGTTCCCCGATCTCTTCTACCTCATTTCACATTCACAGGTGTTCGGTGTCTTCCTATATTACTTGCGTGCAATGCACAAACATCAATTTTATCCTTCATACTTTTGCAAATTGAATTTAAAGTAAGCCTGTGTACAGTTTAGAGATTACTTTTTTTGAGGGAAACCAACATTCAGTAGACATATTTACCTTGAGTTACTGACAGCCTTCTTTAAAGATACAGCAATGCTAAAAGCATATTTAAACACAATCTCTAAAATCACATATACGCTTTAACATTTTATTGTAATTTCAAAAGCAATTTTCAATATTTCTAAATCTGCAGCTTTTATTTAAACAATGTCTGATGATCCTGTCAGGAAGATCCTTGTTTGGACACTGTCTGTTATTGGGCGACAACTAATGCCGCATACACACGACTGGACTTTTCGACAGCAAAGGTCTGACGGAACGAATCCGCAGGACAATTCGATCGTGAGTGGGCTTCATCGGACTTTTGCTGTCGAAAAATCAGACAGACTTTAGAAATAGAACATTTTTCAAATTTTTCCGTGGGAACTCCTCCGGAAACAGTTCCTATCGAGAAATCAATTCGTCTGTATGCTAGTCCGATGGATGAAAATCGACGCTAGGGCAGCTATTGGCTACTGGCTATGAACTTCCTTATTATAGTCTGGTCGTACGTCATCACGTTCAAATCCGGCGGTCTTTGGTGTGATTGTGTGTGTCCAAGTCCGTTTGTTCGGAAAGTCCGTCGGAAGTCCGCCAAAAGTCAGTCGGAAAAACCGTTGGACCTTTGCTGTCAAAAATTCCGGTCGTGTGTATGCGGCATTAGGATTTTTTTTTTTTCAGGTTTGGTCCAAAAACCAGAAGGAAGGTGTCAGTCCTGCCCAATGCCACCCAATCAACTGCAGCCACCTTACAGCTACATTTATACGAAGGGGGCATTCTCATGACATCATGTGACCATATTAGGACGATGGTGTCTTGAGTAGCCCCACTGCATTGTTCATCCCTGCCATATTTACATGTCGCTGCAGGAATGCCCTGGACATAGTTGATTGGGAAACATTAGACGGAAGTGACAGCTTCCTTCCAAATTCAGTCTAAACTCCATTTCAGACCAAACCTGAGCTCATCCTTAGTGACAACATGTAAGAGAAACACTGGGTAAGCCATTTTGGCTAGAAAAAGCTTTCAAAGTAGGGGCTGATGTTAATGTACAATGTAAAGCACTACATAAGTTGTCGGCGCTATATACTGTAAATACCTAAAAATAAAAAAAAAGGTTGCTCTTTGTTCCTCATGATGCTACTAATATGACCTATTGAAGCTATCGTGCAACAATTGCGCTAAAACAGTAAAAAAAAAAAAACTCTAAGCTCTACACCCAAAAAAGGAGCAGGGTTTTTTTGGAGTGTTTGTTACATGTAGGGCAAATGAAAGAGCTGCCCTATGCATGTTGCATGTAAACGTGCAGTGTAAGTGTGGCCTTATGCTGCGTACAAACGTTCAGAATTTCAGCCAGCAAAAGGACGATGAGAGCTTTTCATCAGAAAATGCTCCATCGGACTTTTGCTGGCGGAATTTCGGCCAGCTAAAGATTGAGAGCATGTTCTCAATTTTTCAGACGGAAAAAGTTTCTTTCGGAAATTCCGATCGTCTGTTGCAATTCCGGCGTGCAAAATTCCGACGCATGCTCGGAAACAATTTGACGCATGCTCGGAAGCATTGAACTTAGTTTTCTTGGCTCGCCATAGTGTTGTACGTCACTGTGTTCTTAACGGTTGGAATTTGGTGTGACCGTGGGTAGGCAATACAAGCTTGAGCGTAATTCCATCGGAAAAAACATCCAAGGCTTTTCCAACGAGAATTCCGATCGTGTGTACGCGGCATCAGAGAAAAAGCAACTGCCTTCACAAAGGGTTCTCTCAATATCTGAGGAAGAAACCTGCAGAATGAGAGACACCATGTGCTGGAGGTCCTGTGAATAAAGAAAAGTTTACTTTTCTAGATCTGGAACCATGAGGTTTGACTTCTTGGCGGAGAGAAAAGGATTTGATTGTATAGTATGTGTTGGAGAGGTTGGGATTTATTCTGTATTTTCTGTGTTTTTTTTGTTGTTGTTTGTTTTGTACTGTTGGTTGCATGCTGAAAATGCTATTAATGCTACATGCGCAATAAAGCTGGCCATGTTCAGTTTATACTTCTGCTGAGTGTACAGTTTAAAATGATAGTATGGGAATTTTTTTTTGGAGACATCATACTTAGATAGTTACAGTACCTAGGTTGACGCAACTAACCGAGCAATCAAACACCGCCGATGGCTCGGTTCTCTGTGCTCCCTGAGCAGAGAGCTGGTGCCTATCAGTCACTGGCTCTCTGCCCCCCCCCCCAACCCGCACACTCACTGGAGTGCTGGGTTGTGAATGGGGTAATGGGCAATGGGTGGGCTCAGGCTCTCAGCGGCTTCCTGAGATGCTGAACCGGATGTCGGTCTAGGTATGTGGGCAGATCCCGACCATATAGTTGCAATCTTTCCCGAGCGTGGACCGGCTCTGTGAAGTCAGCCGACAGCGGGTCACAGGAGTGCAGAGCGATCTGCACTCCTGTGATCCACAGGCTGTACTTCTCCTTTAAGCTTCTGCTGTAAAGACACTCTCTGCCCGTACAAAACCCCCATTTGAGGCTGCCCACCCCAAATGATGTTGGGTACATCACCACACATGTTAAAACAGTTAAATACTGTAAAGTGAAATTGGTGTAGCACCCTCCTAGATAAACTGCTAGGATGATAGGTAAAGTTAGTTATTTTTGGCTACTCTGTAATCATTGGAGGAGCTATTGATTTCTCTGGACTGTTCTGGATCTCATAGGTTGCAGGTCTGACTATTTCCCCCTGCCTACTAGAGTTTTCTAAAACATAGGGGCTGGGAGAGTCAAATGGGCAGCTAGAATATTTATTGTGTTTCAGCCAATCCCTGGGAAAGTGTGTGCTCAGCAAGGTGGCTGTGGAGAACATAAATTGTCTGGGGAGCAGAAGGTTTCTGCTAACCAAACCTCCCAATTACATCAGAGTTTTGTGCATTTCCCCTTAAATTAGGGTTCCCAAAGCCCCCCTTATATCAGAGTCCACAGGGCACCCTTTACATCTGAGTCCCTTATACCTTTGTGTACTCACTCACTCGGAGGCAGGAGAGAGAAGGGAGGGAGGGGGGAGACTTCTGTCACAGACATGGAGGCTCAGGTATCGTCACCTTTCATCCACGATGTATCTGCTAGTTCCCGAGCTTTAAATTTCCAACCCACACATCCCTTTCCTGAGGCACAGAACACCAAGGATTGGAGTGTGGATGGGCAGACAGAGGGGTACGGGTGGGAGGAGGAGGAGCAGATCAAGCCCTTTCTCTCCTGTCCATATATGGAGATGGAGCCTGTGCGCACACCTATGTACTCGGCGGTTGTGGTTACTTGGGGAGCCACAGTCCATTATGAATATTGTGTCCGGGTTTTCAGGCAGTCTGAAACCCGAACACACGATTTGAAACCCGGGTGAATCCCAAACAGGTGGCAACCCTAATCTGAGATAGCTCCTACAGGGTCTCAGTCCTAACCCTTCCCCTTTTATCCCTGGCTTAAAGACTGTTTAAAGAAGTTTACCCCATTAAAGCGTGTCCTCCTGTGCAGCGTTTTTGGAATATCCCATACCACCACAACCCTTCTTTTGCTACAAGTGGAGCCAGAATGAGTGGACTGTTGCTTGGGTGATTGGTGGCCTCTGCACTGTTTGGGAAAGAATCGGTTAAAATCACCGGCTCCTGATTGGTTAGCACTACATTCCTTTTTTTAAATGTATACAGGTCTGGATTCATCAAAAGGCCACAGGGAAGAAAGGCTGTAGGAGTAGCAGGTTGCTGCCTGTTCTATTGACTTCACACGTAACAAACATTCAAGCAGAAAATAAAATACAAATTATCTACAGTATTATACTGTATGTACTCACTGTTGTTGGTTTTCTAAACCAGTAGAGATTTTTCACTTGGCAAGTAAATAAGGTGAAGTTCACCTAACTTTGTGAATAAGTTAAAAGTACCAGCTGTTAAAATACAATAGCCAACAGGGGAGATTTCGTCATCCGCGCTGTTTAGCATAGATGGAAGAATTTCATTATTTCTCTTGTTCAGCCCCTTAAAGTGTATGGTCAGAGTTCCACCCGTTTTTAGTTGATTAAAAGTCAGCAGCTACATTGATTTTAACGGTACCCAGTCCCATCTATGCGACTTTGAAAATCAGTGACTTTGAAAAGGTACCTGCAATGCTTTGATGCGACTTTGATCCAGAGAGCGTAAAGTTGGACCAAAGCTGCACTCAATGGTGCAACTTTGGGGTTGCAATAGTGGAAACGTAGACTAAGGCTCTACTGGTATGAATTGTTATGCGACTTTAAACACATAAAGTTGCATGACAAGTCACAGCCCATTTATTTCAATAGCAATCGTTCCCATCTATGCCACTTTAAAAATCAGAGACTTTGAAATGATACCTGCAATGCTTTGATGCAACTTTGATCCACAGAGTGTAAAGTTGGATCAAATCTGCACTCAAAGTTGCATCAAAGTCATACTCCAAAGTTGCACTCTAGCCTTAAGTAGCACTGCCTCTTCCACTAGTGCGACTCCAAAGCTGTGCAATTTAGAGTGCGACTTGCGAGTGCAGATTTGATCCAACTTTACACTCTGGATCAAAGTCGCATCAAAAGTTGCATCAAAGTAGTGGAGGCACCTTTTCAAAGTCGCATATATGGGAGCGTTTGCCATTGAAATCAATGGGCTGTGACTTGTCATGCGACTTTATGTGTCCAAAGTCGCATGGCAAGTCGCACTAGTGGAAACAAAGCCTTAAACTTATTACTTACATGTAGCTCCCTCATCTGGGCGTGTGCCACACCATGTACACAGTGCCCATCACAGTGCCACACCATGTACACAGTGCCCATCACAGCGCCATGCAGAAACAACCACGTGGTTTTACACTGTAGAAAATCTGCAGCATATTGCATTGTAATATATTTTACAGTTTCTAACATACAGAACATACTTCCAAAGCCTATCCCCTCCCCCCTCCCCCCCTCTCTGGAGAAACTGCTATTCAAAACAAGGCTATGAAGACATGAGGAGATCTGAAAAGGAGAGGAGGGATGGGGGTGGGGCTGGGCAGGTCTAGGCATGTCTGTGTAAAAAGGAGAGGAGGGATGGGGGTGGGGCTGGGCAGGTCTAGGCATGTCTGTGTAAAAAGGAGAGGAGGGATGGGGGGTGGGGCTTGTATCAAAGGACAACGTTTTCAGGAAGTGAGAGGCCCCATGCAGAATTCAGAAATAAGGAAGTAAAGTTGTCCCTGAAGAACAGGAAGAAGCTGATTAGAGGCTTTGATTAGACTTTCTAAGTGACACAAACCACTATACAGAAAATGAATAATGACAAAGATAAAGATATTTTAATTAATAGAAAAAAAAATTCATTCTTGACTGGACTTCCACCTTAATAAAATCTGTCTATACTCTGTAGTCTGTGTGCATTTGCTCATGGGTGCATTGTAAATTCTGAGAATCACAAAAATCACACCCATGTTCTCTGTCTCCATGAACCCCACCTCAGCTCTCGACACAGACAATTGTGCTAGCCCTTTTTGCTCCAGTGTTTATGCCTGCATGTGCTGCCAAATGTATGTTGTTCAGGAGATAGATATTTTACCTTCTCCACCTAACATCATTGCTTCCCTTAGTTGCACGACTAGAATTCCTATGTGATATGTTTGTTCTTTTTCAGATCCACATTTACTAAGCATTTGCCTCTGAGGAATGGCATTACTGCCATGAAACGCGTCAGTAATACATTGATACATCATTGTTTTACCTATAGGACTAGACCTTGCGTTTTAGGATTTTTCATTTTTCTTTTTATAGAGGAATACTTTTTTGCAATGAGATGTATAAGCTGACATGTACATGTTTATGGTTTGTAGTATGCTGTCATTGTGTTTACTACATTATACTGTATGTACTTACTGTTGCATGTCATTGCTGTGTGTTTTAGACAATAAACACATTCACATTATTCTACTCTACTTGTTGAGTCTCATCATACACACCTCATTCAAAGTCCCAAAACCCCTTTTTATTTACCAGATTAGGGACGGAGATGCATGGCAACATGTGTCTCATTTAAAGTCCTGAAACCCCCTTTTTGTCTCAAATTCTGTGACCATACCACTATATGTTCATATCTGTTAGTAAACTAAATCCAGGGTGTTTGGAAAAAGGTGGCTTAAAGTTGAGGTAAACTCCACTTTTGAACTTGTACCTACAGATAAGCCTATAATAAGGCTTGCCTTTAGGTACAGTGAATATCTCCTAAGCTTGCACTGTGTAGGAGATATGCACAAGCGATGTTGCTGGTGATGTCACAGATGCATGCACTCTGAAGGGACGGCATACCCGTCCCTTCAGAGCTCCATGATCCGCCGACGTCACAGTGGCTCCGGCCGCTGGAGATCCGTGACAGCGCTGCGCGGGAGGAATCAGCTTTACGGGTAAGTCTGTCACAGTGTGTTAGTATGCGTTGCATACTAGTGCATTATGACTTAAAGTGGAAGTAAACCCTTCCACATGACTTTGGCCTACAGGTAAGCCTAGATTAAGGCTTACCTGTAGGTCCAATAAATATCTCCTAAACCTACATGGTTTAGGAGATATTTAGCGATGAAAAGGCATCGCTGTCTACGGCGCATGCGCCGTAGACAGCGGCGCGCAGGCGCACTGAGGGCGCACTGCATATGCCGCTCTCACGGCAATATGCCGATCTCGTGCGCATGCGCGGGAGTGACGTCATCGCCGCTCCAGCGAATGATTGCGCTGGAGAGGCGAGACCCGGAAGTCACTCCGGCCCTGCATGGCGGCGAGGAAGATGGAAGATAAGGACGGCTTCGGGGGCTTTGTTTTCAGGTAAGTTTTTCATAATGAGCTAGTATGCTATGCATACTAGCTCATTATGCCTTTGCCTTGCAGGGTGTCTTTTTTTTTTTTTTTTTTACAGAGGCTTTACTTCCTCTTTAACCCTGCCGGGGGGCCCACTTGTTTTTGGTTATTTGGTTTACTACCACTTTAGTGCATTATTAAAGCATTTATATGCCCGAAAACAAAAATTTTATATAGTGCAGCTTATTGTACCTTAGATGTGGTGTCAGCATTAGTTTTCTTCTTATTTTAGGCTTACTTCGCCTTTATTTTCATCTGGTGATCCTGCCAGTAACACACCCCCTGCCCTAAGGTGACAACATTCACTCACTGTTCTGTATTTAAACATCATATTAAAACCATAAAAGCATATCCACAGTATTATAGAACATTCTATCCTGCATTCCCTAACTGGTATAGATGAGCAATATATGTATTGAAACTTGTGACATATGTAGGGTTACCACCTCATCCCTTTAAAACTGAACATATATGAATTACACAGGTTCTGTGGCTGATTAAGGTGGTAATTAAACTCACTTGGTGCCTTATCTGCATTAAATTAGCTTCAGAACTTGTGTAATTCATATGTGTTCGGGTTTAAAGGGATGTATTGTACCCTCAAAAAACTGGGCCAGAGGTAGGGATCAATAAAGCGTCGATCAGGGTCAGGATCCTTATTTTAACCACTTCGGCTCTGGAAGGTTTTACCCACTTCCTGACCAGGCCATTTTTTGCGATACAGCACTGCGTTGCTTTAATTGACAATTGCGCGGTTGTGCGATGCTGTACCCAAATAAAATGAATGTCCTTTTTTTCCCCACAAATAGAGCCTTCTTTTGGTGGTATTTGATCACCTTTTTTGCACTATAAATAAAAAAGGTTGACAATTTTGAATAAAAAATATATATTTTTAACTTAAAACATTCCCAATAAAAAAAAATTAAAAAAATGTAATTTATTCATATTTTTGGTAAAAAAAATCCCAATAAGCGTATATTGATTGGTGTGCACAAAAATTATAGAGTCCAAAAACTATGGGATATATTTAGGGACTTTTTTTTGTATTATTGTTTTTACTAGTAATAGCGGTGATCAGCGATTTTTAGCGGGACTGCAAAATTGCGGTGGACAAATTGGATACTGAAGCCTCATACACACGATAGGACTTTGTACAAACTTTCCCGTGGATTTTTGTACAAAGGGCGTCGGCCCTGAACTTGTATTGCATACACACAGCAGGACTTTTTCAGCCAACTTTCACCAAATCACGTGGTTTTTCTGCTCTTTACCGCCACCTTTGGTCAACTTCTGTATTGTTGTCTGATCTTTTGCATTGGTTCTGAGCATGCGTGTTTGTACTTTGTACAAAAGTCCTATGGTTTTCTGTACACACAATCGGACTTTGCTCCATCGGACTTTTGTTGTCAGAAAGTTGGTCCATTCGTACAGCCAACAAAAGTCCGATGAAAACTGAAAAAGTTGGTCCGAAGGAGCGTACACACGGTCGGATGTTGGTCCAAAATAGCTAATTTGCATGTTTGTTGTCAAAAAGTCTGATCGTGTGTATGGGCCTTAAGTGACACTTTTTGGGGACCAGTGACACCAATACACTGATCAGTGCTAAAAGAAAATGCACTGATCACTGAATAAATGACACTGGTAGGGAAGGGGGTTAACACTAGGGGCAATCAAGGGGTTAAGTGTGTCTGGGAGGTGTTTTATAACTGTGTGGGGGGTGGACAGACTGGAGAAAAAGCGAGATTGTGTTTCAGCTTAGCTGAAACACACAGACTTCTCCTTTGTTCCCTTACAGAACAACGGTGTGCCTTGTTTACACAGGCACACTGCTGATCCATCTCTCCACAGAACAATCGGCGGGTTGCGGTGGCCATCGCAGCCACCAGACCCCCTAATTGGCTCCCGCGCTCCCCCTACACCACATGCACGAAATCGCGTACAGGTATGTGATTTTGTGCAGCCGGCCGCCCTACAACAGTATATGCAGGGTGGGCGGTCTGGAAGCGGTTAAAGTGCAGTGGAAGGCGTGTGCCCAATCAGGGTTTCCAACATGGAAGTAGTGTGGATTGCTGACAGCAACCTGTAGGAGCTGTATGAACTATATCCTCCTAGGATGTCACTGGAAGACAGCCCATGTCCGGTTCCGCTCCTAAATGGTCCTACCGTGTCCGGGGGGAAAAGCCAACTGCCTTATTTATATATAAGTTATACTTCTGTACTTGCAGAGCATTTACTTAGCCTGAAATAAGAAAACCAATGCAGTCACCATACCTAAGAACTGTTAGGTTGCAGTATATTACATTATGGCTCTTGGGTTTAAATTTGCATTCCCTTTTCCTTTTTAATTTTAACGTTTTTCCGACAGAAATTCTAGGAACTAAAAAGCTCCTGAAACTCTTTTCTTCTTGATGCATTATGACATAAAATTCTTGATGCATTATGACATAAAATTCTTGATGCATTATGACATAAAATTCTTGATGCATTATGACATAAAATTCTTGATGCATTATGACATAAAATGTTAACACTTGAAATGTTACAATGCAATAGAATGGTACTGCGGCTTCATGCACCAGGTCATCTGGAGCAGAAGAGGGCGACTGCACATGGCAGAGTCATGTGACAAGAAGATGAAGCCCTGCAAAGTGAAAAGGCAGCTGAATTTGATGACAATGGATAATATAAAAACTCACGTTGAAGGTAATCCGAGTTGACTTTATTACCTTTTGTTTCCCATAAATCATTAGCGGTACTCTGTGTGATTACATATTGCCTAGAGATACTTGCGAAAGCAATAATTAGAATTCGGTATCAAAACAATCAAACCACTCCAAGTTAATTTGCTCCATAAAAAAGAAAGGTCTAATTTTTGAGTACTAAAATGACACAGCTTCATATTTATAAAATATTGTGATTAATTAAATCAAAGCGTTTTAGAAACCTGGTAAGAGGATTATTGGAAAGTCATTGCCGACGACAAAGAGCTGTAATTATCTCAGAAACAAAAGTTCATTTGTTAGAATAACAATGACAAAAAAGATCCACCATATAATTATAGCATGACTCAGTTGGAGTCAGCTCCTTAACTTCATGTTAAATGTGTATTTGACAGCTATTTTAACAGCATAAATTATACATCTTCATATTCCAAACATGAGGACGTCCTCAGTATGCAGGAATAATATATTATTTTATCACCACGTCTCAGCAAGAAAAACAGGCAGAATGGTTTCTGGGTTTGACTTTTTAAAATATTCATGTTTTAGATATGAAAAAGTATTTTATGCAGTCCATTACTGCCTAATAACTCTCTGCCCCGGCATTCTTTCTGCAATTTGCATGCTGCCGGAATAGGCAATCTTATGACTAATGGTATTAGGTTCTAAACCTAGCCACAAAGTATCTATTTGCAAAAGAAAGGTCTTTAAACCTTGGCTTTGGCATTATACTGTAGATCGTTGTTGGTATTAAAGGTAGAACGTGTGGTAACTGCTATGGAAGGGCTTCTGGGAACCTTGGTGAGCTGCATACTTTATTAAAAGGGCAGGCACTGGAATTTCAACAATGGTTGTGTAAAAGAGCAACCAAGGACATTAAAATAAAATTTTATTCAAACATAAAAAAATCCCATTTAGACATAATAAAAATACAGCTTTTGCTGCAATACTAATCTTCAATCCAAAACAGTACATTGCATTACAGTGGAACCTCGGATTGCGAGTAACGTGGTTAACGAGCGTTTCGCAATACGAGCACTGTATTTTTAAAAATGGTAACTCAGTTTGCGAGTGTTCTCTTGCAAAACGAGCACAATTTAGGCCAAATCGTGTGCAGTACCACGTTTGGCCTGAGGTGGGGGGGGCCTGGAGCTGAGCGGCGCTGATCGCCCCCGTTCGGAAATGCACGGAAAGGCCAGAGGACAGCTCGGCTGACCTCGGCAAAGCCTTGGGAACGCAGTCTTTCCGAGGTTTGCCGAGGTCAGCCGAGGTGTCCTTGGGCCCTTCCGGACGTTTCCGAGGCTCTCCTGCGCCCCCCACCTCTGGCCGCATGCGTAATTGCATACCATTGAAGTCAATGCGGAACTAATTTTTTTTGTTTCCATTGGCTTTGATATGCGAGTACTTTGGATTACGAGCATTCTCATTGAATGGATTATGTTCGTAATCCGAGGTTCCACTGTACTTCTTTTCTGCCAGTAGATACTCTCAGTCTTCTGAATTGAATAATGGCCTACATGAGTGGTCATCAACCCTGTCCTCAGAGCCCACTAACAGGCATTTGCTGCTCAGTGATTACAGTATTCTAGTCTGCATCTCCCCAAGGTAATGCATAAAACCTGGCCTGTTAGTGGGCCCTGAGGACAGGGTTGATGACCACTGGCCTACATCTTTCAACCCACTTCCTCTGATCACAGTCTGTCATGGACTCGCTTGTGGGTAGGTGCAGTAGCAGAAAACAGAGTCCAGATGCAGGGAACAGAACTATATTGAAATTGAAGGTCAGAAATACACAATAAGCCTGGGGGGAAGGCAACCCAACCATAAGAACTTCCAGGATGTAACAGCGAAGAGTAGTAGCAGAAGTTCTCAGGTGAGGGACGTAATGCAGCCTGCCCAGTCCGTACCCAAGTGAGGAGGCTTCCAGGAAGGATGGTGTGTCCCTGCACTTCCCCTATTTGTCTGGAACCTCCCCCTGAAGCTAAGTACTGTCCCTGACAGGCAGGACAGTACTGGTCATCTTGTTCTTCCTTCTTTTCTGCTGGCCCTCTAATGACATTTGCACCTCATCTTGCATATCCTGTAACACACTAGACTCATCTGCTGAAAAAAAATAGTTTTTCCCTCGAGATAAGAGGTAAATTATTTTTTTGTGTTTCAACAGATAATTGTAAAGACGTATGGCGCATTCGTGACATGAGGTACAAACACCATGCATCTGACCTTTTTTTACCCAAACTCTTGCAGTTTAGAAATTAAGGCAATGGTGATGTAGCCTTCCCAGGGGTGGTCGATGAGCAGTACCTCACTATACCAGAAAGTGGAACTTATTTCAGTGTAGGTAAACAAATAAAACTTTATTTTTTAGATGTCTCAAGGATGTTTATAGAGCTTTTAAGATCTGGAGGAGAAAAGTCCACTTTAACCCTTTGCAGGTTAATGAGCTAACAACCTCAACATTTTGGAGAAGGTGTACTACATGTCACAATTTTGTCAAAGAATTTTCTGATGGTCCATACATTTCAGGTATTATTGGTGCAGTATTGGCAAAATGCTCCCTAATAGACATTTACTCCATGCGTGATTTTGTGTTTGCGTGCTGTGACTGCATGCATAGTCTAACTGTGCTTTGTGATTGTGCACTATGCGTCTGTATGTGCGGTCTGTGTACTGCAACTGCATGCATGGGTCGGGTACTGCGACTGTCTGCATTGGCTGTCTGTGTTCGATGACTGGCTGGGGGATAGACTCAATTTCCCCATCCACACATTCGAGATGGATGGGGAAATCCTCCCCGCTGAGCCTCTGTATTCGGACAACAGGGAGACTTCCCCGTTATCAGAATACACTGATCATCTCTGCGGTAGCGATCGAGCTGAAGCTTTTCAACAGATCGGTTGTACGGAAGTCAATCAGTCAACTTCTGTACAACCACCCTGCCCTTACATGGATCAAAATTCAGATAGTCCCTGCTGAATTGGCTGAATTTCAATTTATGTATAGTGTGGCGATAGGACCCTGTGCTACCTGAAGGATTGCTGGTTTACGTCAGATTTTGGAGAGAAAGGCACGCTGATTGCACAGCTGTGTGCTGGGCTATTTAAGTTTGACATGGCTATGGCTCAGAGTTCCACCCAACAGACATTAAGTCTGTGCATGGGAGTCAGGTGGACTCCCATTTCTCTAAGAGGAGTCAGAGGCTGCTTGGGGCAGCCAGAGTATGCAGGTCTGCAGGAAGCAGACGTACTTGGTGACAGAGCATCAAGGCGCTGATCAGGAGTGAGCTAGGAGAGAGCTTCACTCTAGGAATCTCTTTTGGGTCTGAGGAGCAGACCTGAGGCCTAGGTTAAAAGCTCTTAAACTGGTGTACTCACTGGAAAACGCACCTACCGTTGAGTCTGATAACCCCAATCTTACAATAGCCAGCTTAAGGCTGCCATTACACTTGTAGGGATCCGCTGCCCTCTACTGTCTGAATTTGTCCGAATTTGTAAATGCGTGTAAGCAGGTGCTTCCAAGAAGGTTCTAAAGGGTTAATGGTTTTCTTTTGCTGTGTTCATGCTGCTTAACTATGCTGCAAATTGTTACAATGTATAAATGTTGCCATGTGTCCTCAGGTTTACCTGCTGAGCTGGTGGCATCTGAGAAGGAAGGGTTAACACTGCTGGCCAGATTTTCCCACCCCCTGCAAGTCATACCAAATAAATAGGGACTCATTAGTGCCCCAAGGGAGGAAACGGGAAGAGAGTTTCAAATCTGCTGTCAAGATGTAGCTGTTATGCTGCCAGGTTGCCCCTTTGGTGGAACCCAATTAGAGTCCCAAGGGGTCTGGATCTTTATGGACTTATAGCTTCCACTTTTTAAGGACTTACTGTTGTTTGTGGATTAATAATTGCCTTGGATTTTGTCAGCTGCCTAAGGTACAGACACTTTGTGGGGCACTAGAGAGCTTTGTACAGGAATGTATGCTGAAGATGTCTTGGAGAATTGTTTCTATGTTACTGTTAGCTACTTTAGTAAAGAACTTTGTTGTTCAATTTAACTGCCTGGTCTGAAGTCCTTAAAGGGATGCATGCATGGCATATCAAAATAACATGGCTTACAACAAGGGGACTGAAGTTAGAGAAGATACAGTCCAGAAGAAGCTACATTGCAGGTGCTAAATTCAGTTAACCAGCCAGGAAACGGGTGACATGGCAAAGGTGATGGGTACTCTGGTGGTGAAGGGGTGATATGCTTGGCTCCTTAATTTTGGAACTTTCTCCCATGGCACAGAGTACCTAGGGACTCAGCCTGGATTCACTGGAGAGAGAGATGTAGGGGGGCCCCAGGAAGAAGAACAAGCATGAAGTTATGGAGAAGTGTGTTTCCTGTGTCCAGTAGCAACATTCATAATATTGTCACTGGGAGTGAGGTGCTGGGACTGCTTAGTTGGTGGAGACTGGTAAATGCTCTGCGGTACTGGCTCAGAAATGCTGCACACCGGGAGAGAGAGTTTTTTTTTGTTTAACAGAGGTTGTGTCCATAGTGCTTAGTGTTAACAGTGTAAAAAGTATGGCTGCGGATTACAAGTAGTTTACTGTGCAAATGTACTACTCGCTTCTAAGTTTGCCTTAATGTTGAATTTGCATGACTACAGCTCCTGCCTAATGTTTAGGAATTAGCGAGTGCAGTTCCACAGTGTCCCCACTAGGGAGCCTTAAGCCAAACCCACATGCCTGTAAATAAGTGTAAATATGCACACACTTCCTGCCCCTGTTTGTTGGCTTGGGAAACCCTGGAAGGTGGAAGTGGAAAGAGAGGAAGTCACAGCCACATGTTCTGCCCATGCTTTAACCACTTGCTTACTGGGCACTTAAACCCCCCTCCTGCCCAGACCAATTTTTAGCTTTCAGCGTTGACGCACTTTGAATGACAATTGCGCGGTCCTACAACACAATTTTTTTCCACAGAAATAGAGCTTTCTTTTGGTGGTATTTAATCACAGCTGGGGTTTTTATTTTTTGCTAAGCAAACAAAAAAAAATGGAAAATTTTGAAAAAAAAAAATCATGTTTAATAGTTTGTTATAAAATTTTGCAAACAGGTAATTTTTCTGCTTCATTGATATGCGCTGATGGGCACTGATAGGCTGCACTGATGGGCACTAATAGGCACAGTTAAGGCGGCACTGATTGGCACAGATAAGGTGGCACTGATGGGAACAGATAAGTCGGTACTGATGGGCACAGATAAGGTGGCACTGATGTCCCTCTCACTACCGCTGGTGATCAGCTTTTTTTTTTTTCTCCTCGCGCTGACAAAAAATAGCCGATTACCGGCTGTGTTGACATCACATGATCAGCTGTCATTGGCTGACAGCTGATCACGTGGTAAGTGGTCGGGAACAACCCCTTACTCCGATCTGTGATCCATCGAGTCTAATAGACTCGCTGATCGCCGAGCGCGCCGCGCGTGCCCTGCAGGGGGCACAAAGGGCCGCTTGGGCACGAGACATCGTCAATAGTCCCGGCAATGCAGGTCCGCACTGTAGCCGTCATTTGACTATAGTGCTGATCTCAAGTGGTTAAGCCAGAAGGGACTATTATGCAGGTATTCCTGTGATCTAATAGTTTAACTTCAGCTGCTGGGTGTATGTCTGAATCCTTGTGACATACAGAGTATCTCTACCCTGTCTTTGTTATTATTTCACATGCACAGTGCCAGATCTGTGCTACTGTATGTATGTAGTGGTCACCTTGCTGTATTAGGGAGGGACTAAAGTGCAGAGTAGATAGGCTGACTCTCAGTTCCAGTGCCACACCACAGTTCCTGCTAGAGCTGAACGATTACGGTAATCAATAAAAAATTCACAATCTCGATTCAACCCACCTCACGATCTCTATGCAGGCATTTCCCCGATTCATATATGTAACACATGCAGAGAGTTCTCTGCTCACTCAGCTGTCAAAAAACAAAAACAAAAAAACAGACAGCCTGCCAAGTTTTTAACAACATTGTCAGTGCTTAGTGACAACTATAAACATTGTAACTTTGTAACGGGATGACCTTTGCTATGTAAATGAGGTCTGTTTAACCACTTAAAGACTAAACCTTTTTCTGACACTTGTTGCTTACAAATTAAAATCAGTATTTTTTGCTAGAAAATTATTTAGAACCTACAAACATTATATATATATATATATATATATATATATATATATATATATATATATATATATTAATATATCTATAACATTTTTTTTTTTTTTTTTTTTAGCAGAGACCCTAGAGAATAAAATGGCGGTTGTTGCAATATTTTATGTCACACTGTATTTGCGCAACGGTCTTTCAAACGCAATTTTTTGGCAAAAAATACACTTTAATGAATTAAAAAAAAAACTAAACAGTAAAGTTAGCCCAATTTTTTGTATAATGTGAAAGATGATGTTACGCCGTGAGAATTGTGATCTTTATTCTAAGCAAAAAAATTGTGATTCTCATTTTAGCTAGAATCGTTCAATTCTAGTTCCTGCCAGTGGGAAAGACCATTCCAGGCTGCTTGGACAACAGTCGGAGGATTCCCCATGACCAGATAACTGCCATAACCCCGGTATTTTTTTAAACAGTGGGCGGTCCGCTTTAACCACTTCAGCCCCGGACCAATTGGCAGCCAAAGGACCAGGCCCCTTTTTGTGATTCGGCACTGCGTCGCTTTAACTGACAATTGCGCGGTCGTGCGACGTGGCTCCAAAACAAAATTGGCGTCCTTTTTTCCCACAAATAGAGCTTTCTTTTGGTGGTATTTGATCGCCCCTGCGGTTTTTATTTTTTGCGCTATAAACAAAATTAGAGCGACAATTTTGAAAAAAATCCAATATTGTTTGCTTTTTGCTATAATAAATATCCCCAAAAAATATATAAAAAAACGTTTTCTTTCCTCAGTTTAGGCCGATACGTATTCTTCTACAAATTTTTGGTAAAAAAAATCGCAATTAGCGATTATTGATTGGTTTGCGCAAAAGTTATAGCGTTTACAAAATAGGGGATAGTTTTATAGCATTTTTATTAATATTTTTTTTTTTTTTTACTAGTAATGGTGGCGATCAGCGATTTTTATTGTGACTGCGACATTATGGCGGACACATCGGACATTTTTGACACATTTTTGGGACCATTGTCATTTATGCAGCAATCAATGCTATTTAAATGCATTGATTCCTGTTTAAATGACAGTTGTAGTGAAAGAGTTAACCACTAGGGGGAGGGGAGGGGTTATGGGCTCTGACGTGTGTGTGTTTTTTTACATTAGGGGGCGGGGCTGATGTCTGACATCATTGATCGGCTTTCCCGATGACCGGGAACAGCCAATCAATGACAGGCAGAGTAGGAAGCGCGGGGAGAGGTTTGTTTACACAAACCTCTCCCCGTTCTTCAGCTCCGTAACCCGATCGCGGGACACCAGCGGCGATCAGGTCCGCTGGTCCCGCGGCCGGGGTCACTGAGCTCCCGACCGGGTCGCGCGCGACCCACGGGCAGGCAACTTAAAGGGGACGTACAGGTACGTGGTTTTGCCTGCCCGTGCCATTCTGTAGACGTATATCTACATGAGGCGGTCGGGAAGCGGTTAAAATAAAAGTGGTCTCCACGGCTGATTTTTTTTCCTTTTTATTGCTTTCAAGTGTAAATGTGAGATCTGAGGTCTTTTTGACCCCAAATTTTACATTAAAGAGGTCCTGTTATGCTTTTTTTTCTATTACAAGGGATATTTACATTTCTTGTAATAGGAATAAAAGTGACCAAAACATTTTGAGAATATACAGTACAGAGGTCTAATGAGCAGAATGCCATCCAGAAAAAGCTAGATTGCGGTTGCTAAAACCAGCCAGGAAATGGGTGATATGGCAGAGGTTACTCTGGTAGCGAACGCATACGTAAGTCGTGCCCACATATGTAACCGGTGTTCTCGCCTATGGAGATTTTTAAGTCTCAAAGTTTGTCGCCATTCCACAAGCGTGCGCAATTTTGAAGCATGACATGTTGAGTATCAATTTACTCGTCGTAACATTATATATCACCATATAGAGAAAAATTGGGCTAACTATTGTTTTCTTATTTTATGATTCAAAAAAGTGTATATTTTCCCAAAAAATTGCATTAGTAAGACCGCTGCACAAAGATTGGTGTGACATAAAGTATTGCAATGACCGTCATTTTATTCTCTAGGGTGTCTGAAAAAAAATATATATATATATATATATATTTTGAACAACGATCAGTCTCCTCATCCAGGCAGTCCCATCCCCCCACAGTTAGAATCACTCCCTGGGACACACATTTAACCCCTTGATAGCCCCCTACTGTTAACCCCGTCCCTGCCAGTGTAATTTATACAGTAATCAGTGCATGTTTATAGCACTGATCGCTGTATAAATGTCAATGGTCCCAAAAAAGTGTCAAAAGTGTTCGATCTGTCCCCCACAATGTCGCAGTCCCGATAAAAATCGCAGATCACCGTCATTACTAGTAAAAAAAAAAAAAAAAAAATTATAAAAATGCCATAAATATAGCCCCTATTTTGTAGACGCTATAATTTTTGTGCACAAACCAATCAATATACCCTTATTGCAATTTTTATTTAATTTTTTACCAAAAATATGTAGAAGTATACATATTGGCTTAACCTGAGGAAGAAATGTGTTTTTTTTTTAAATTGGGGGGGAGGGATATTTATTATAGCAAAAAGTAAAAAAATATTGTTTTTTTTTTTTTCAAAATGATCACTCTTTTTTTGTTTATAGCGCAAAAAATAAAAATGACAGAGGTGATCAATTACCACCAAAAGAAAGCTCTATTTGTGGGGGGAAAAAAACATCAATTTTGTTTTTATACAAAGTCGCACGCCCGCGCAATTGTCAGTTAAAACTACGCAGTGCCGAATCACAAAAAATGGCCTGGTCATTAAGGGGGCAAATCTTCCAGGGCTGAAGTGGTTAAAGGATAAGTGGACCTTTTTTTTTTTTTTTTCTAAATTCCAGCTCCCGTATGTACCAATGTAGCATTCATGTACTTTTTTTTGCAAAAATATCAAAGCTTTTCATAAAATCTAAAGACACGTATCTTACTGTCCTCCATCCATGTTTCCAAACATATCTATTGCTTCTCTCTATCTTCCTTACAGACTGTAGGTCATGACACAGGAATGAGTTGACCAGCTGATCTCCCTGCATCACCCCCCCCCCTACTTACCCACCCATTCCCAGCTGCACATTTTTTTTTAAATGAGATGCAATCAGTGATAACCCTTCTCACTAAATACACAATATACAATCAGATTGCATAGTGTATGGCCATCAATTATGTAATATAGAGTGATTGGCTAGATAGATGTTTCCTCTTATTATATAAATTTGGTAAATCTAAAGGAGATTGTACAATCAGATAGTATAGTGTATAGCCACCTTTATACACCTAAAATTACTAGTTGGGCTTTCAGTGCCATTTAATTGTTAACAGCACACCAAACACAGAAGCAAACACACATTTTGCCATGTGAAAAAACGAGAGGCAAATGCTGCAAAACGCACAGTAAAAAACACGCAAACCAGAAAATGCCAAAATGTCCCATAAGCCACATATAGCACAGCCCATTTAAATCAACGGGCTGCTCTATGCGTTTCACAGAAAAATTTGCCACAAAATGTTCACTCCCACTATGCTAGATGTGATGTGAAAGTGAACACAAAAAAAAAAAAAACGCAGAGGTGATCAAATACCACCAAAAGAAAGCTCTGTTTTTTGGGGAAAAAGGACGTCGCATGACTGCGCAATTGTCAGTTAAAGCGACGCAGTGCCGTATCGCAAAAAATGGCCTGGCCAGGAAGGGGGCAAATCCTTCCAGGGCTGAAGTGGTTAAGTGGTAATTTTGTACACTATTTTACTAAACAAAAGGAGTAGAATGTAGCTGGATAATTATATTGTTAAGAAGAAATTGTAAAGCTTACTGGCTGTAACAGAGATACCAGGGAATTGGAAAGGTACATGTTTTTTCTCAGTTTTTCAAGTATTTACAGAATACGAACCTGAGTTTTTTTTTTATTATTATTTTATGGTTGTTTAGCTATCAGGGAGCTGTGAAGATCGGCATAAAATGCCTTTTTTCTACCTCTCGCTGAACTTTCTTTATTATGTGTCTTCTTTAGAATGGTGATACTGTAAAGAGTAAAAATACAATTTTCCTATATTTTTGTTACAATTCTTTTCACTCTGTATTTTTTTTGAAATGACTACACTGACCCCTGGTGTTTAAAATGGGCTACTACTGAGCTAAGTCCTGGAGGGGGATGTAGCTTTAGCAGGAGTTTTTGGTGTTTTTGATGCACATTATTTAAATCCAAAACATAATTGACTTACATGACCTTATTCAATAAAGAGTTCTTAAATCTTAAGTGCTAATTCTTAAATACAATGACCCATAGCAACCAACTAGACACAATCCTGTACTTATCTGAATTCAGCAAAGAAAACGACTATAGCTTTCAAATAAGAAAATTGCTGGCAGGCAAGATAACAGAAAATTGTATACTTATCTTTCTGTAATTTTCTTTTCCAGGTGCATCTTTATGGCAGCATACACTGGGTTGGAGCCAACCCCCACAACCTGATAGGACTGATTAACTATAAGTTTTTAGCTAGGCCCCAGCCCAGCATTCTCTGTAACTATCACCTCAGGGGTGGGAATCTGTATGCTGCTATGAAGATGCACCAGGAACATAAAATTGCGGAAAGGTTAGTATACAATTTTCAGTTTTTCTGGCACATCAATGCAGCATACACTGGAAATTAGCTTGCCAGTCGGGTGGGTGCAAGAAAAAACAAACATTTATTAAACGGGACTGGCCTGGTCCGCTTGGAAAACAGATCTGCCAAACTCCACTGTCGTAAGACGAGCCGGATCCACACGGTAGTGCGAAATGAACGTATTCCTGGACAGCCATGTTGCTGCCTTACAGTTTCCGGACAGACTCTGCAAAACACTGCCCTGGAGGTTGCCACTGCCCTCGTGAAAACTGACAAAGGAGGTTGCTGCTTTTGTCACTTCCTGCCGGCATGCCCAGAAGCCCTGAAGCATGGACACCATCTTGGAAAAGAGCAGACGAACACAGGAGGATTATAGGGCTCAGGAGAACACCAGCAGAAACATAAAGGAGAACCACTGCAGAGAACCAGGCTTGTTAAAAGCGCTTTGCAATTCTGGCTAGCACACCCCCGAGACCACCAGACTGGAGAAAGAGAGAGCGAATAGGGTGAAATGCATGTTGATAATTAGTCTACACTGTACCCATATGACATTTTTATCTTTTTTTTTTACACAAATAGAGCTTTCTTTCTGGTGGTATTTAATCAATACTGCGTTTTTTATTTTATTCTACATAAACAGGAAAAAATATTAAATTTTGAAACATATAACGTTTTTCATAATTTGTTATAAAGGCAGCACTGATGGGCACTGATGAGGAGGCCCCGATGGGCAGTGGTTAGCATCACTGTTGGGCACTAATTGGCAGCACTGCTAGGCACTGATTGGCAGCACTGGTGGGCACTGATTGGCAGCACTGATTGGCAGCACTGGTGGGCACTGATTGGCAGCACTGGTGGGCACTGATTGGCAGCACTGATAGGCAGCACTGGTGGTCATTGTTGGGGCTGCACTGATAATCAGGACACTGATAATCAGTGCTCTGATTATCGGTGTAGATGTCCCTTTCATACAAGCCCGTTACCAGCTCTCCTCTCCTCATGCTGTCAGCATGAGGAAAGGAATACCAACAACCGGCTTGTGTTTACATCATGATCAGCTGTGATTGAACACAGCTGATGATGTGGTAAAGGGCCGCTGTCATTGGTCCTTACCCTGATCTGTGATCAGCTGTGTCCGATTTCTAAAAAATAAATTTAATGATGTATTAAAGTGGACCCTAGACTTGGCCTGATTGTAACCTTTGTGGACAAGGAGGAATCCAATCAAACTTGTTTCGTTCTTTGTGTTTATTTTTTTTTCATGCCATCCCACCCATTCCCTCCATTCTTGCTTAGACGAGGTGGACATGTCCCTGCTCCTGATGATTCCTGGAATATGCATGTAAAATATAACAAGAGGCTTCAGCTGAGGCATGTACATCTTTAAAGGACAATGCAAACAGCCGCAGACCAGGCTCGCATTATCAGGGGGCCGGCTACCTGAACTAGGAAAAAGTAGCCAGCTCCAGATGATGCAAGACCCGGCGTGAAGCAGCCAAGCTGTGGATCACAGAAGATCAATGCTGGATTTTCCAGGTGTGTGAATATATGTGTAGCGGGGTCGTTCCCCTTTTAGGGGATAAGACTACAGTTCCCATAATTCCCCAGGCTCCCGGGAGGATGGTTGTTTCCGCCCGAGAGGCTGATGGGGGAGGTGATAAAAGGAAAGAGGAAGGACCGTCTCTTCCTCTTCTGACGCAGGGATCATTGAGAGAGGAGACACCTGTGCGGACCGGGACTGCTGAAGGCCTGAAGCCTGGGCCTTGCAGCAGACAGAGAGAGACTCTCACACCTCATTGTCAGCAGCAGCAGAGCGGAGACTTTTGCCTAAGAGCGGTCGGTCGGAGGGAGGACCGGAACGCAGGAGCTGTGACAGACGAGGCCGGACGCTGCCAGTGGAGGTCCCGGAGCTGAGGACGGTATCCGGAGTGGTGAGCGAGCTGGAAAGCTCATCTTGTACTGTATTTCACTTTATGCCTATTGAACTGCCAAGGCAAATTTACCTCAGAGCAGAAGAGTGTTCTTTCTTGTGGATTACAAACACACTATTTAAAGCTACATGTGCACCACCTCTACAGTTCTTGTGCCGGTGAAGAATACTGGGGTTCCCCAAGGACTGAGCTCTATTGTTAGGGGTCAGGCCTGATCCATTAGATAGTCGCAGTTAGATTTTAGCAGACGGTCGCTGCACGTGGCGCTCCGTTCCCCATTGCTTTCCTGATACATATATGCTTACATGTTATAGTGCATATTGCAGGGACCTGCTAATGTGTTGTAAGTCAAATGTTTGATGCATGTTACTATCTCTTTTTTTCATACTGCCAAAGTAAAGAAAGTTATTACAGTTAGCAGTCTGCCTGTGAGTTTGAGTCCATTACACTTAGAGTATAAGTGATATTTATATGTGCATAGATACATACCCCTTTACTAACTGTGCCAGAGCGGGTAGAGCAAATTGCCGGGGGGTTGGTGGAGCTGTACTCAGGGACCCAAATCAAACTTGCGGCCCTCTTAATTGGGGGTATCGCTACATATGAATTGAGGCTACCCCAGCAAACCAGGCAAGGGGAACAAAAAAAATGATCAGGGGGGTTATGTTCCTGTTTAATAAATATGTAGCTATATTGATTTGTGTCGTTTATATCTGCCTGGAGCTCCACTTTAATCTGATGGTTTTTTTTTCTCACATTGTTTTGTGTTTAATTATGGAAGGTTCATTAGCCATTTTCCAGCATCTCTCTGACTGATTAGAGCCTTGTCTACATCAGCCTTCAACAGCCCACCCATGGCCAAAGAACTAGATACTGCTGCAGATACATCTCAGTATTACAGAAACATATTAATAAGATCTGATAGAAAACATGATGGCTACTGACTACCAGTCAGCCTTGGAAATGAAAAGAAGATGCTGCTAATGAGAATGAACACATGGAAGTGTGTACAGGAGGCCAGAGCAATCCCACCTACAGATGAAAGGATAGAGAGGGATGAAAAGCTCAGAGCTCTATCTTGCTCAGCACGGATGATGATTTTGTACACATTCCTTATGTAACTATAAATGTAAAGGAAATATTGGAGGAGTTACAGAGAAATCAAATCTCAGTAACAAACTTTGCCTATTTAGAAATCTATACCAGACTAAGCTAATAAGAGTACATGTAACAGATCCTTAGCGCTTTATGCACAGTGCAGGGGAAGTCAGTTTAAAAACATAAAAGTCTCCAGTTTCTAGTAGGCAATAACTCCACAAAAACATCACAACTACACAAAAATCATTTTGCCTTAGTACAACACAATAGTACTCTGAAAAACACAACGAAAAAAACATCAAAATAGATCCAGAGTGCACTAGCCTAATGCTCTTCCGGGAGCGGGTAGAGAGGTTATTGGGGGAGAGGAGCAACACTGGGTGGGTACCAGAGGAGGCACAGGCTGGGCGCGGCATTCCCGCCTGCCAGTTAGGTACTCACCTGACCCACACAGAGCTCCAGAGAGGCAGGGGGGCACCCCCCAGGACACTGGACTGGAACCGCCGGCAAAGTGGTCGGCGGTCGGGGGAAGGGGGAAAGCGGATCGCCCAGCACTGGTGTCAGGAGACTGAAGGGGGGGTTCGCAGAAGAGTGATGGAGGACCCACAGCAAGGACTGGGAAGAAGGTTTCAGGCCTACCTCGTGTTGCGGCCGCAGTGGGGGCGGGGCCTCGGCGGGGAAGGAGTTCGGACTGTACAGCCAGGAGTAGCAGTGGAGCAGCTGGGGGGGCGCAGCTAGAGGTTGTGAGAGGCGGTCTGCCTGACCTCCAACGGACAACACCAGGGATGAGAGGCGATCTGCCTGGTCCCAAAAACAGGGTAAAGGGGGACAGAGGCGGTCAGCCTAATCCCAAAGCCACTACTCAGGTTGCTAGAGGCGGTCGGCCTAACCTGCAGCATGATGCACTGAGAGGTGGGACTCGCTTCCAGTGGGACAGGTTTCGGGAGCTGGCACCGGCGGCGGAACTACGAGGGGTCCCTTGCCCGTCGGGCCTGTGGAGGATTGCTTTGGACGCAAAGCATGGGGTCGGTTCGAGAGAGCCAGCGGGATCTGTGCGCAGGTGTGAGCCCGCACCGCCCCGACTGATGAGAGCCTCCTGATCCCCCCCTAGCTGATGCCGGCCCCCTACAAACTGGCTAGATGGAGGGGAAGAACTGGCGCCCGGAACAGCGGTAGCGGCAGGAAGTGTGGCAGACTTCAGCTGTTTTCGAAGGTACGCGTGACGCCATTAGCCTCCGGAGCCTCATGACTCGGCCCCCGACACGCACTCTCCGCTCCCCACTAACTACCGGACTGCAAATTTGACGGCCTCCCCTCCACTCCTCCTCCTCCCTCCATTCATTTGGAATCATAAGTGACGGATGTTCAGGCTCTGCAGACCCGATAAGGAAGAACTAGTAATCTCCCTCTCCTGAAAGGACCAGCTTGTGAGACGGCCGGAACAAGGTGATTAAGGGGGAACCGTGGCGGGTAACCCCACCAAGGTATGAACTTTACAATATTAAGCTTAATCAGCTGCCTTGCTGTACTGGTTGTATGGAAACAAAATAAACCTTTGGAGAGAGACTTTAAGACTTTGGTCTGAGGATACCCGGGTAACTAGGCCAGGGTCAGAGCCTGGTCAAGTTATAAGGAAAAGTAGGCACTGTAAGAAGAATTTATTCTTGGAACACTGATGTATTTGTCATGAGAAACATCCTGGGACTGTGTTTATAAAGGACAAAGTATAAAATTCAACTATGTTTTTCTAATGTCTGATCTCTCCTAGTGGGGGCGCAGCTACTGGAACCCCGTTTTATAGCAGCAAGCAGAACCTTAAAAAGATCAGTTTTTGGAGGGGGCCGGAGTAAGAAGTTTAGGGGGAGCGCCGTGGCGGGTACCTCCTTAAGGTATGAACTGTACAATATAAATATCTAACCTGCTGCAGCGGCGCACCGGGTGACTGGAAACAAACAAACAGTAGAGAGGTGCTTCAAGAATATGAGCCCGAGGCATGTTTGCCAGGGCCTGAGACTGGGTAAGAAAGCAGGAAAAGACGCTGGTACTATATGAGTTCATTAAGTTCTTCGAACTCTGGTATAACTTCTATGAGACTCTGCTTAGTGATACGTGCATAAAAAATAAAGTAAAAAATCTTTCTCTGCTTTCTTTTTGTTTTACCTCTCCCGGTCGGGGAGTACTTACGGAGATCTCGGGCTACAGCAGCAAGTGGAACCCTAAAGGACCAAGCATCTGAGGTGGTTGGAGTAAAGGTGCTCAGGGGGGCGCCGTGGCGGGTTCCCCCCTAAAGGTATGAACTTTCTCAATACAAAGCTCAATCTGCTGCTGTAGTGTGCCGGTTGACCGGAAATATACAAATAGCGGAGAGGCACTTCAAGAGTAGATGCCCTAGATTACCCGGGCATCTAGGTCATGGTTGGAGTCCGGTCAAGTGATAAGGGAAAGAAGCAGGCATTGTAAGAGCTCAATATGACCCTTGAACTTTGACATAATTGTTATTAGAAATCTATTGGGGCGGTGTGCATTAAAGTTAAAGTATAAATCCCTTTCCTGATTACTTTTTGTTTCACCTTTCCCAGCTGGGGAGCAGCTATTGAGATCCCGGGGGACAGCAGCAAGTGGAAATTACAGGGGAAACCCTATGAAGCCAAACCCTGGGAGGAGGGAGGAGGGAGAAGGAATGCAGAGCGAGGAGCAATAAAGAAGGGTGACAGCGGGACCCTGTAATCTATTAATTGGGCCCACCCTTTACTTCCCTTATATTTATTTCCATCGGTTCCTCTCTGCTCCTATATTTTTTGCGGGATCTGTACTGCCTAGAAAAAATTTCCAGCAGGGGTTTTTAAAACAAAAATGAAAGGGAGATCTCGGGAGATAAAGAAAATCTCAATACAAGCACAATCCAGAAATGCCTCAACGTCAGTCAGTCTAAAAAGGCCAGAAATGGAAAAGAAACAGCAGGGGGCGAAAGAGAAGAAGAGAGAGCTGGAGAAACAGAAAGCTGAACAGGCTGATTTGCTTAGATTGGAAAGTGACCCGGAAGGGGCCCGAGATCCCAGTGCCATAATGGAGCAAAGAAATATTACACAAATTCCAACTAAAACAGAAATGTTGGAAATGTTTTCCAAACTAGAAATTGCAATCAAAGCAGAAATCACGAATGTCAGACCAGATATGGGATATCTGCTGAAGAGAGTGGAGACAATTGAGGAGGTAGCAGCAATCCAGGCCAAAGAAATATTGGATCTTAAAATGCAAATTAAAAAAATGCAAATTAATCAGAGAGATATTGTTTATAAAATGGAAAACCAGGAAAATCAAAATAGGCATCAAAACCTCCGGGTTAGAGCCCTTCCTGAACAACAGGGTGAAGACCTAGTATTGAAAATGAAAAGAATATTCAACCCATTACTGGAAAGACCTGAGGGGTCGGACCTAAGATTTGACCGGGTACATCGCATCAGGAAACCCAATGGACTAAGAGATGAGATACCTAGAGATGTCATTATTAAGTTTCACTCTTATGAGGAGAAATCCAAAATCTGGAGTAAACTCAGAGGCAGCCCCCCTTTGAAATACGAGACAGTTGACCTTCAGGTTTTCTCGGATCTCTCGGCAGGGACTCTAGCACGGAGGCGACAGCTGAGACCTCTATTAGAAGTATTACATTCGTCCAATATAAAATACAGCTGGGCCTTTCCAGCAGCATTAATCGTCATTAAATCCGGGAGAACAATACGTTTGAAGTTCCTGGAGGATCTCCAGGATTTTTGTCAGGACTTAGGGATTCCTACCCCTAACATTCCTGGACAATCGGATTTATAGTGACAATATTAGAGAAATGTCTCTCGGACTTCCTGGGAGGGAGTAGGGGGGAGGGGATGTGTTCTCTTTTTTTTTTTTTTGAGGCTGTCTTAAGTGATTATTTTTGGGTGTGTGGGAAGCGGGGCGGGGGTTGGAGGAGAGGGGGCAGGGGGTGTTTCTGGAGGGTTGAGTGCTCAGGGGGGGACTCGGGTGGGTCTCCATGTGCTCGAGCTGGTCCCCCCTCCTCCCCCTTTACAGTTCGGGGGAGGGGGAGACCCAGCTTAAGGCCGCCAGGGCGGAGCTTCACCCTAGTAGTAGAAGTGAACAGGGGGGATCCCGACGGGATGCCTTACTGTACACATGGGGTCGGTAAACGACCGGGAGTGGGGGGGGGCGGGGAGGTAAGGGGAGTTGGGGGAATGAGGTGGGAGGGGGAGTGCGGGAGGGGGGAGAGGTGGGAGGAGGGGTATGGGAGGGTAGTATGCCTTGCAGTAACGAGTAAACGGCAGAGAGGCAAAATGGTTCAGTTTAGTTTAAACCCCCGCTTGAAGTATAGAATTTAGAGAATTGAAATTCCTTACATACAATGTAAAAGGTATAAACTCCCAGGTGAAGAGATACAAGATTTTGAAAGAGCTCCAGAGGTATCAAATAGAAATAGCGTTTTTACAGGAGATTCATTTAAATCACGAGAGTAATATAAAGATATACTCTTGCGATTTTCCGGTGTGGTATTGTAGTGATTCCCCCACAAGGGGAGCCAAGGGGGTGGCAATCGGGTTTGCGAAAAATATAAAATTTACGCTGATGGAGAGGATGGTCGACCCGGAGGGCCGGTATATTTTTTTGAAGGGCAGAATGGGAGAAAATATATTTACCTTCGCAAACTTGTATTGCCCAAACAAGAACCCGATTAGGTTCCTGACCCAGCCAATTAAGTCGTCTTGCGGAATTTAGGACAGGAGAGGTTATTATGGCTGGGGACCTGAACTTCGGTTGGGATCCTCAGATGGACAGTACGTCTCGGGCACGGGGACAGAGTTACGGTCAATTAAAAAAATAAAATAAAAAATGCATCAAAGTCAGCTGATTGATGTCTGGCGGGTGCAACACCCCAAATCTAAAGACTACACTTTTTTTTCCCGGGTCCATGGTACACATTCACGTTTAGATTATTTTCTGATCGATCACAGACTGTTAGAACATGTAGTGGCATCCCGGATAGAAATAACGACTCTATCAGATCATGCCCCGGTGTCGATGAGGATGAGGATGAGGATCCCAGGAGCTCAAAGGCAACCATATATGTGGCGCCTGAATGACCATCTAATTTCAGACGCGGAAACAGAGGACATAGTGAGGAGGGAAATTGAATCTTTCTTCATAAACAATGATACAGGCGAAACATCTGCCGCCTCACTTTGGGAGGCCCATAAAGCTTATGTCAGGGGGATCCTCATGTCTATTGGAGCAGGGAAAAAAAGAGAAAAACGGGAGAGCATGTCGAATCTTACAGAGGAGGTTTATGGACTGGAACAGGAGCAGAAGCGGGTGGGGGCCCAAAACCAGGATATTTTTCATAGGTTGATCAACAAAAGAGAAGAATTAAAAATGGTCATCGAGCAAGATTCTAGGAAGTGGTTTCATAAATTAGCAAGGGAGAGACATCAATGGGGTAATAAATCCAGTAAACACCTAGCTAGAATGCTTAAAAAGAAAAGAGAAATACATTTTATTGAGAAAATACAAAACAAGTCGGGGCTAATGGTAAATACAACTAAAGAAATAGTGAAGGAGTTTAAGACTTATTATGAAGCGCTTTATGATGTGAGACAAAAGGGACAACAAACGCAGGAAACGGTAGATAAGGGACAGGATTTTGTGAAAAATAGCTCAATACCCTCATTGACAGTTAATGATAGAATTAATATGGACAGGCCCATTACTGAGGAAGAAATCTATGTAGCATTAAAGGGCTCTCCATCAGGTAAAAGCCCGGGACCTGATGCTTATACACTAACTTACTATAAAAGATATAAAGATATACTGGTCCCCAAATCATGTCAATATTGGAACCAACTGGGTGTCGACTGTTTAATGGGTAGGGAAGCATTGATGGCATCTATTACACTTATTTTGAAGGAGGGCAAGGATAAAACGTTGTGCTCCAGTTATCGTCCTATAGCCCTATTGAACGTCGACACCAAACTGTACGCGAAGGTACTGGCCAACAGACTGAAAGAGAGGATGACCGACCTGGTACACCCAGACCAGGTCGGTTTCATCCCAGGAAGAAAAGGAAGGGATAACGGTGTACGGACTTTACTTTTGCTCCAGGCCATTAAATTAGATAGGGTCCCCAGTCTATTCCTGTCAATGGATGCTGAGAAATCTTTTGACAGGGTAGACTGGGGACATATGATTGAAACATTGGAGATGATGGGGGTGGGCCCTAGAATGAGTCAATGAATAAAAGTTCTTTATAACCAGCCACAGGCCATGGTTAAAGTCAATGAAATGTCCTCCCTCCCGTTTGTAATGAGAAATGGAACGCAACAGGGCTGCCCGTTGTCACCCCTTTTGTTTGTATTGTCCCTGGAGCCTCTGCTGTCCACTGTACGAAACAACGTAGATATAATGGGGATAAGGGTGGGGAGAGAGGAGCATAAGCTAGCAGCTTTCGCCGTCGATGTGCTCTTCTTTATTGCCAACCCCAGGATTACTATACCAAATCTGCTGGGAGTACTAAAAACATATGGAAATATTTAAAATTTTAAAATTAATCTCAGCAAATCGGAAATTTTAAATATTAATATAAATTGGGGTGAAGCGGAGCGGCTCTCAAGAGAGTTCCACTTCCCATGGAGGAAGAACATTAAATACCTGGGGGTGAGACTGGCAGATACCTTAAGGAAAATATATTTAATAAATTATCTTCCTTTATTAGAAGAGATTAAAAAGGAAACACAAAAAATGTCAACACGAACGCTCTCATGGATAGGGAGGATTAATGCAGTGAAAATTATAGTGTCTCCAAAAATTAATTACAAGTTCCAGATGTTACCATTAGCGATCCCCCAAGCTTTTTTCAAAATCCTGAAGGGCATTATATCCAAGTTTATATGGTCCAATAAGAAGCCACGTATTGCCGCCACGATATTGTCCAGGGAGAAAAAACAAGGGCTAGCTATACCAGACTTTGAAAAATATTTTAGCGCAGTAGCACTTTCTCGGGTAATGGAATGGGTAAAGGAGGGAAATGATAAGAGATGGATAAACATTGAAAACACATTGAGTAATAGACACCTGGGGCACGAAATTTGGAACCCACCACAATTTAGGGCACTTAAGGGGAAATCACATGAAATTACACAGGTTACACTTAATATATGGGATAGGTTGTTTAGGAAAAATAAAAAATAAAAATAAAGTATAATTCCCCCCTAATATATTTAAAAGATAATATTTTTTTTGAACCGGGGAGGAGGGAAGTTTGGGGAAACTGGATTAAAAAAGGGAATGCACAATTGAGAGATATAATCAAAGAAGGCAAAATAGGCACTTTTCAAGAGTTGAGGTCAGATACAGATTTGATGTCGATTGACTTTGCTACTGAGATAATTATACGCAGATGGAGAGAATTTGTATGCAAGTTTCAACTAGGAATAATATCTCGCGAATCTATAAAATATTAATCCACGAAGAGGCATTGGGTGCCCCTCCATACGTCAAGAGATGGGAAGAGGACCTGGGAGTACGGTGTAATAGTTATAGGATTGAAAAAAAATTTTATTTAATACATGGGTCTGCGCAAGTAATAAAAACGGTTGAAACAAACTTTAAATGTCTTTCCAGATGGTATATAACTCCTGATAAAAGCAGCAGGTATCAAAAAGGAAAGTCCCCTGAGTGTTGGCGAAGTTGTAGAGTCCCAGGTACGATGGCCCATATATGGTGGGAGTGTCCCATAATTAGAAAATTTTGGCAAGAGATCCTCGATTTAATTAATATAATCACCAAGAAAGTTATCCCAGAGGACCCATGGACGTCTGTTCCACGGGACTGAGATCCCGTTGAGACAGTACAAGGTATCATTAATCCCTATTCTTTTAAATGAAGCCAAAAACTTAATCCTGAAAAAATGGCAGGATACTGAGAGCCCGAAGATTCGGGATTGGATAGCCTGAGTGAATGTACAACAAAAACTGGAAAGTTCAGAAATTAATGATGAGGAAGGGGAGACAGAAATTGACCAGGAGGAAAAGTGGGTGGACTGGAATGAGTTTAAAAAGTCTTCGAGATATGTAACGGAGATCATTAGATAATGTCCTGGTAGCATTGTATGGGGAAGACAAATTAGCGGAAACAGGTATGGTGTTGAATTATTCCCTGGGTTGGTACGCAAGGCAGGGGTGGGGGGTAGGGGGGGGTAAATTTAAGGGGGAGTAAATGATATAAAAGGAAAAGGAATATGTTTTGTATTTTGTAATTTTACTTTTCAAAAAAATTCTAAATAAATATATAAAAAAAAAAGAAGGTCGGTGAGCGAAGGCACATGGATGGCGTACAGGAAAGTATGGGCAGAATGGACGCGGTTTAGGGAAGGGAATGTGATGGGGAAGGAAGACCAGAATTTGCTGTTTGTATATTTCATCGCCAGGAACATGGAAGATGGTATTTCCGTGTCGCGGCTGGGGAAGGCAATGGCGGCCATGGCATTCTGGTTCAAACTACATGGGGTCAGGGATCTGACCAAAGAGTTTTGGGTAAAACAAGCGGTCAAGGGTTACAGGAGGGGTACTGCCTTTAAGGATGATAGACGACCGGTGTCGTTTGAGCTACTGGGGCAGTTGGTGGACTGTTTGCCAGGGGTTTGTGATTCAGGGTATGAAAGGGGCCTTTTCCACACAGCGTTTGTTCTGGCTTTCTTTGGGGCTTTCAGGATTGGGGAGCTTGTTAGCTCTTCTAAAAAGAACAGGGATGGTTTGTGTTTTGGGGAGGTCTGCTGCAGTGGGGACAGGGTGGTTATGCACCTCAGGAAGTCCAAGACGGATCAGGAGGGTAGAGGCAAGGAAGTGGTGTTTTTCGCCATTCCAAACGCCAAGCTCTGCCCTGTCCCTACGGTCAAAAGTTTTTTAGAGGGGAGACCTGCAGTTGAGGGTCCACTGTTGGTACATCATAATGGGGAGGCGCTGTCGCGATTCCAGTTCGCAGGGGTATTTAAAAAATGTTTGGAGGAGTTGGGCCTCGGGGGTCAGAAATATTCCTTGCATTCTTTCAGGATAGGGGCAGCGACTGAGGCTGTGCATTGGGGTTTGGATGAGGAGGCGGTGAAGAGGATTGGTAGATGGGAATCGAGGCGGTTCAGGTCATATGTTAGGCCGGAGTTGGTGGGTTGATAGGAGCTTTTTTACTATGGTGTTGAATATTCATGGGCTATTTTATTCTGACAGCCATTGACATGTGTAAGCACCCCTAGTGACAAAGATGTGACTGTGACATTGCTTTAGGTTAGGGGCCTACACTGGTGTAGCACAGGCCCTTGACCGGATTGGCAGTTTTGTCTCAGGTCTATTCCCTGAGGTACACAACAGCCAAGCACACAGCAGTTCTCCACAGTTTCACAACACAAAAAATAGGCGGTGCATGTCTTATTGTAGTTTAATGCTGATTCAACTTAGTTGAATCAGCTTAATTTAGTGCAAAGTACAATAGAGGATACTCTCTGGCTTTGACTGACTATTCAGGGTGAAACCCCTCTTGAGACTAGTCATAGGTGAACTACAGTGGACTCCAAACCTGAGCCAGAAAATCTAGAACAGTCTTCCCAAGGTTTAACAAGGGCAGCCTCTAGGATCTCTCTCTCACTCTCAGTCCTTTATCATGTGTACTTGTGTGTGTTCTTGCAGTACCAGATAGCTTCTGTACTGTGAGCCTCCTGGCCAGATACTCTGTGGACTTTTTTCAAACTGCTCCCAGAAACTCTAGATGTGAGTCCCTCAGCTATCCCTGGGCTAGGATCAAGATAGCCTCATGCAAATTTCAGCTAAGGGACCCACACAAGACAAGGACCCAGCTGTTTAAGGTGCATGATTCCTGACCACTCCTCAGCAAAGACAAGGCCCCAGCCTATTTATGCACACCGCAGCCTTCTGCTGGTCACTCTGTCTCCCAGGGATTGACTGAGGCTGTATGAATATGCAAGTTAAGGGTCTGCCTCTTCCAACCCACTCAGTTCTAGAATTCACTAGAAATCAGGGGGAAGTAGTCGAGTCTGCAACCAGAAGAACCCAGAACAGCCATACTGTAAGCAATCAAACTTGGCTCCACTGGCTACAGAAGAGCCAAAAAAACTATATTTGCCTAGATTCTGCCAGCAACCTAACTAGGAGGGTGCTGTATTGGGAAGGATTTACTGCAGCATAATAACCAAGCCAGGCTACAAAACAGAATTCTGGTTCCATACTTGGTTGCAGTGTTGCCAACCGTCAGTATTTTTACTGGCAGCCAGTAAAAAATGGGCCAGGATTTTTGACAGTGACAAGAAAGGGTTGCCAGTAAAAAAATATGGCTGTGACGCTCGACTCGGAACTGGTCAAGACCATCTAAATGATTGCTACAGTGTGTTTGGCAGTGCCGCGGGGGGGTCTGGCGGAGGCGGTGCCTGAGCGTGTTGCGTGATGTCATTGTGCAAGGGAGGCTCGTGTTTGGTCTGTGGGACAGGAGCAAGGCAAGCCGGGAGAGGGACTATCAGTGCTGTTTGGACTGGAGTGGACTGAAGGAACCACCTAGCATGGAGAGAGACTGTGATTTAGGAGGGGACGTATCGTGTCATGTTGGAGGTGTCATGATTCTCTGTGCTGCTACACACTTGTGTCAGTGTCAATGTAAGAGTCAATTTCATGTGTGTGTGCCTGCCCATTCTAATTTCTTGCCCTCCTAAATCCTGTCCCTGAGCTACTTACTTACTATATCGATAATAAAATAAGAAATATGTTTTTTTGCCTTTATACCTACCTTAAATCAATCACATTGCTAGTTGCATCATCTCTTCCACCACTGTACCCCCCGCAAATCTGCCACAAACAGCTGAACCCCCTTCTTATTTCTTCCACCACTGTTTCCCCTGCAAATCTGCCACACACAGCTGAACCCCCTTCTCATCTCTTCCATCACTGTACCCCCTGCAAATCTGCCACACACAGCTGAACCCCCTTCTCATTTCTTCCACCACTGTATCCCCTGCAAATCTGCCACACACAGCTGAACCCCCTTCTCATTTCTTCCACCACTGTATCCCCTGCAAATCTGCCACACACAGCTGAACCCCCTTCTCATTTCTTCCACCACTGTATCCCCTGCAAATCTGCCACACACAGCTGAACCCCCTTCTCATCTCTTCCACCACTGTACCCCCTGCAAATCTGCCACACACAGCTGAACCCCCTTCTCATTTCTTCCACCACTGTATCTCCTGCAAATCTGCCACACATAGCTGAACCCCCTTCTCATTTCTTCCACCACTGTATCCCCTGCATATCTGCCACACACAGCTGAACCCCCTTTTCATCTCTTCCACCACTGTACCCCCTGCAAATCTGCGACACACAGCTGAACCCCCTTCTCATTTCTTCCACCACTGTATCCCCTGCAAATCTGCCACACACAGCTGAACCCCCTTCTCATCTGTCACACTGCTGTTTTTTTTAGGATTAGGATTATATATATATATATATATATATATATATATATATATATATATATATATATATACACAACACTCCAAAACACACCCAAAGAATAACGCACACCTCCACAACATATACAAACTTATCCTAATCTGCAATATATAACACTCCTATAATAAAATGCACCCAAATAACAATAAAGAGGGGTACAGTGGTCCCCAAATTAGCAACACAATGGAGCTAATTATTCCATTCACACTTAGGTCTTATTCACATGGAGGGTATGAATCTGTACCCCATGGGAGAGCCGTGTTTACCGGAATGGGGATGCACAGGTGTTCTTTTTGGGGTAAACACAGCCCCCACACGGGTACAGATTCATACACCCCGTGTGAGTGAGTCCTTGGACTTCTCCATAAAAGGACCTCACTGGTGGGAAGAGTTCTCATTTCTCCAGCAGAGAAAGCCTAAAGAAAGCTGAAAAGACTCCTCCCACCTCTGAAGACAATAAGAGTTCAAACCATAGCCGCTCCAGCACATGCCTCAAAAACATACCAGCCTTAAACCTCCCCTCATAGCCGGTCCAACACATGCCTCAAAAACATACCGGCCTCCAACCACCCCTTATAGCCGGTCCAACACACGCCTCAAAAACATACCGGCCTCCAACCACCCCTTATAGCCGGGCCAGCACACGCCTCAAAAACATACCGGCCTCCAACCTTCTCTCATAGCCAGTCCAACACGCGCCTCAAAAGCCTACCAGCCTCCAAACTTTACAACATAATTAATTACTTAATGCTGATCGACAAAAGATCGATCAAACATAATCACCTGTAAAAAAGTGTCTGAAATGTTGGTGGTAAACAGCCTGCTAGGCTCGGGGGGAACCAAACCAAGTCCTCCAAAAGCTACCTCATATCCTAAAGTTGCCAAGAGTGTAAATGTAGACCTTAAGCTTTAAGGTTAATCAAAAATATCACATTCTAAAAGGAAAGGAATAACAAGGGGAGGGGGAGTATGGAAGAGGGAGAGAGGGAGGAAAAGAGGGGGAGGGTAGGTTGGGGGTAAGGAACCTTCCCTCCCCCCTTTTCCTCCCTCTCTCCCTCTTCCATACTCCCCCTTGTTCTACCTTTCCCTTTAGAATGTGATATTTTTGATTAACCTTAAAGCTTAATGTCTACATTTACATTCTTGGCAACTTTTGGATGAGGCAGATTTTGGAGGACTTAGTTCGGTTACCCCCCATGAGGGCTGATGGGAAGACAGGTTACTGAAGTGGCAGCCGCCACCAGTGTAGGGACCTGTGTTGGTACAGCCGTACATGGTCCCTAGGAGGGTTCCTCAGACTTTTTTTGAGTCTTCTTCTAGGAACAGCCAATTGTCTTTTTTGTTGGCCAGTTACATCTATGGTGATTCAGAAGCTCCAAAAACAAAAATGGAGGCCTGATGGGAGGACCCTCCGGTTACTGGAGTGGCAGCTGCCACCAGTGTAGGGACCTGTGTTGGTACAGCTGTACCTTGTCCCTAGGAAGGTTCCTCAGACTTTTTTTGAGTCTTCTTCTAGGAAAAAGCAAATTGTCTTCTTTGTCCAACTACTTTGATATTTGGCACTCCTGTTGGTGAAGATAGCTGAAGGTATTGCTCTCTTGAATATAGGTGCTGATGAGAATCTTTCAAGAGAGCGATGACGTAGTGGACTCCGGTGATGATGGCTTGACTTGAAGATTTTCTCTGTCATGTTCACTAGCAATTCATCCTCTGACCCCTCCTCCTCATCTCCTAGTTTAACTTTTTTTCCAACGTTTTGCCCATCTTCACTCCCAAAAAAGCTGCACCCCTTCCATTTAAGTGCAATCCATCACTGCTATAAAGACGGGAACCGAATGAAAAGTCAACCCAGTTTGCCATGAAGCCAAACCCTTCCTCCCTGGAATAGTTCCTCAACCAGTTGTTAAGATCCCTAAGCTCCTGCTGCCTCTCCGGCGTGGCTCGAGGTACAGGCAATATTTCTGAAAATACTGCCTTGGAGGTCCTTTTCTTCAATATAGCTCCTAATTCCCTGAAATCATTTTGTAGTGCGCTCCATCTTTCTCGAACTTTGTCATTGGTACCGATATATACCATGACAGCTGGGTCCACTCCAGCCCCATCCAACAATGTGTCCATGCAATCTACAATGTTCCGAACCCGAGCGCCCGGTAAACAACATACTGTCCGGCGATGAGGGTATTTTGGACAGATTGCCCTCTGTATCTTTCCAATAACTGAATCCCCTACCACTAGTATCTGCCTATCCTTTCTTGTAACCTTGCCCCCATCTTCACTGGAGACGTTTCCCTGGCATTTTGGTGGAGTATCAACATGAACTTTTACATTCTAGTGGGTTTTCCTTGTGGAAGTCGCAATCTGGTGGAGTCTCCTTGTGGAAGTCGCACTCTAGTGGAGTCTGCTTGTGGAAGTCGCACTCTGGTTGAGTGGCCATTTCTTGGTCTCACTCTGGTGGAGTGGCCATGTCTTGGTCGCACTCTGGTGGAGTGGCCATGTCTTGGTCGCACTCTGGTGGAGTGGCCATGTCTTGGTCGCACTCTGGTGGAGTGGCCATGTCTTGGTCGCACTCTGGTGGAGTGGCCATGTCCTGGTCGCACTCTGGTGGAGTGGCCATGTCCTGGTCGCACTCTGGTGGAGTGGCCATCTCCTGGTCGCACTCTGGTGGAGTGGCCATGTCCTGGTCGCACTCTGGTGGAGTGGCCATGTCCTGGTCGCACTCTGGTGGAGTGACCATGTCCAGGTCGCACTCTGGTGGAGTCCTAATTAGAACATCACTTTTTGATGACGACTCAATGTCTTTGTCGACAGGCCTGCCGTGTGAGCCTTGCGTGCAGTTAATACTAATGTTCGATTTTCATATATTTTTTTTGTACAACATCAAATTATAGAGAGAAAAGTTCAAAACACTTGTGCTAGAGCCAATGAATAAACTCAACATGACAAGGACACAAGGATGACTAATGTTGGCCTTTGTATAAAAATGCTAGTTGCCTGCCACTCATCCCGACCCACTGGCTAACAATAATTGCATTAAAAATCAGACAGGCTGGTTGTACCCAGCCCGTAATCAGCCTGCCCATACATGGTTAGAATCTCGGCTGGTCCCTGCTGAACCGACCAAGAATCGAACGGTCTATCGCCGGCTTTAGGAGCACAGACACTTTTAATTACAGCACTTAGGTTAAAGGCATAGTGCATATTAAAATGTTCATGGATAATTAGCGCGGTTTTATTTGTATTAGTTTTGTCTGTCTGTATGGCCTTGTTTACATGGCCCCTATGGTAGGTTCATAGTAATCTAAGACCAGGACATAGCCAGGAAGCGATTACATGGCCCCTATGGTAGGTTCATAGTGATCTCCAGTCTGGACATGGCAAGGCAGGGATCAAATTACCCCTATGGTAGGTTCATAGCAATGGCGTCCCTAGGGGGGCAGAGGGGGCCCTGACCCCCCAACATTATGCTGTGCCCCCCTTTTTTTAAAAAAGGCAATGTCTTTTTGTTTGCATTTGTAGCGGATGCGCCACATCTTACTCAGGCCACCGCTGGAGTAACACAGTCTCTATTGAGAGGGAGAGTATCCCCAGTCAGCTCCTGCGGGTGATTCCTCCTCCCTCTGCTCGCTGACACTGCATAATGTGAGCGCTCCACAACCACGGCCGCCCGATCTGCTCCTTCCCCTGTATCCTCATTGGCAGGGAGAAGAGCAAGTTGCAGGAAGGACTCCACCAGGACTCTCAGTTACTGAAAAAACAGACTGATTTTTCCCATCCTTAGGACAGGAGAACTAGCCTATAAATTCCAAGAGTGGTGACTGCAATCTGAGTCGAGTGTCAGTCTATGACACTCTTTCACAGCCCAGCGAGTCCAGCCACCCCCTCACTCTCCTCATGTACGTTAGAGCAGAGATGAATACAGCTCCTCCTCCTCCCCCGCCCCTGTTCCTCCTGAGTCTTCCAGTCCCGCCCACACTATCCCCTGCGTACAGCTGTATCTAAAGAGAGGGGATGTGTGGGCGGGAAATATGAAAATCAGCAGCATTCCTGGCTGTGTGTCAATGCCTGAGCTTCTAGCCTGGACCCGTGGGTAAGTGTGTGCACTGCAGTCACTGTAATCACTGAACTGCATTATCTCCATCCCTTCTCTCCCCCATCTTTCCCTCCCCCTCTCCTGTTCTTTCAAGACCTTCACAACTTACTTTCAGTTAGGCAGGTAATAGATGGTGCAAATTTCTTTCCTGCATCCACAGATTGCAGGAAAGAAACTTGCACGATTCCCCCATCAACACAGACAGTGGTGAAAGGGGAATATCCTTCCTGCCCAGCAATTGTATTCTTCCAACAAACAGTGATTATCACTAGTGTCTATAGCAACCACTAGTGATAATCATAAGAGTATCTGGCAGGCTGGTTGTTCCCAATTTGATCGATCAACTTGGTACATTCAGCCTGCTCATTAATGGTTCAAATCTCAGCCAGTTCCTGCTGAACCAGCTGAGATTTAAACTGCCTATGGCTGGTCTTAGCACTTAGGCAGCCCATACATTGATCACTTTTTTCATTTAACTAGTAGGTTGCATGAAAAAAAAAAAGAAATGATCCAATTCACCCATCTACACATTATAGGTGGATGGGGGAATCCTCCCAGTGTGGACCAGTGGTGGAACTACCAGGGTTGCTGTCCTGGCTATTCACAGCGCTGGTCTCTGTCTCCATGGCAGCGGCGGCACATTGGAACCCAGTGCTGGTTACTTTATGGGGCTGATGTACAGGAGAGCCAGCACAATTTGTTGTTAGAGATGGGCTGGGCATGTTCAAAATCCCACATGCCCACCAGGAAGCCCAGGCTAAGCACAAGCAGTGAGACATTTGCACAGCTGCACAGATCAGGAATGCCTCACTGCCTGTGATTAGCCGTGTGCAGTGTCAGCTTCCTGGCAGGATTGGGCATGTGGGATTTTAAACACACCCGAACCCATCTCTAATGGTTGTAGAGTAGACAGTTGACCTCCCTGCAGGTTGCTTAGCAGCAGTGCATCCTTCTCTGACATGCTGATCGTGATGCAATCCAGGTGATGCTCCTAGTCAAATCCTAGTGTTAAATATAATAGTGATTTTATTGATCAAAGCCCACACCTTACAGGCATAGAGCCCACATGGCTGCTGAACATACGGTTGAGGTGGTTGTACTCTTGATGCTAATAAATACTGTGTTTATTAGATCTGACTGGGAGCATCACCTGGATCACATCCCGATCAGCATGTCAACAGAGAAGGTTATACAGCATTACTGCTGCTAGGTGACCAGCTGGGGGCTCGGCTCTCTACAACCAATAGTGCCAGCCTTACCCTGCATGCACCCATAATGTCAACAGCACTAGGGATGAGCCGAACACCCCCCCGCGAACGGACCTAAAGTCCGTGCGAGCTTTAGAACCCTATTAGTTATAATGGATGCGAACGTTCGAAATTAAAAGTGCTCATTTTAAAGGCTAATATGCATGTTAATGTCATAAAAAGTGTTTGGGGACCTGGGTCCTGCCCCAGGGGACATGTATCAATGCAAAATTTTTTTTTAAAAACGGCCGTTTTTTCAGGAGCAGTGATTTTAATAATGCTTAAATTGAAACAATAAAAGTGTAATATTCCTTTAAATTTCGTACCTGGGGGGTGTCTATAGTATGCCTGTAAAGGGGCGCATGTTTCCTGTGTTTAGAACTGTCTCTGCGCAAAGTGTCATTTTTGAAAGTAAAAAAGCTATTTAAAATCACTTGCGGCTAATGTTAATTCACGGCTCCCGTAACACAGAGAACAGTGATTCATTGAAACTCATTCATAAAAAAAAAGTCATTGATAAAAAAAAAAAAAATAAAAAAAATGAAAAAAAAAAAAGCGTAGGGGTCCCCCCAAATTCAATAACCAGGCCCTTCAGGTCTGGGATGGATATTAAGGGAAACCCCAGCCAAAAAAAAAAAAAAAAAATGGCGTAGGGTCCCCCTCAAAATCCATACCAGACCCTTGAGGTCTGGTATGGATTTTAAGGGGACCCCTAGCCAAAAAAAATGGCGTGGGGTCCCCCTCAAAATCCATACCAGACCCTTATCCGAGCACGCAACCTGGCAGGCCGCAGGAAAAGAGGGGGGGACGAGAGCGGCCCCCCCTCTCGCCTGAACCGTACCAGGCCACATGCCCTCAACATTGGGAGGATGCTTTGGGGGTCTAAGACCCCTAAAGCACCTTGTCCCCATGTTGATGAGGACAAGGGCCTCTTCCCCACAACCGTGCCCGGTGGTTGTGGGGGTCTGCGGGCGGGGGGCTTATCAGAATCTGGAAGCCCCCTTTAACAAGGGGACCCCCAGATCCCGCCCCCCCCCCCCTGTGTGAAATGGTAAGGGGGTACAAAAGTACCCCTACCATTTCACCAAAAAAGTGGCAAAAATGGTAAAAATGACAGGAGACAGTCTTTGACAATTCCTTTATTAAAATCTTCTTTCTTCATCCTTCGGATTCTTCATCTTCTCCTTCCTTCATCTTCTTCCATCTTCTTCTTCCATTTTCTTCTTCCTCCGATCCGCTTCTTCTTGCGCTGGTCTTCTCGTCCTTCTCGTCCGGCATCTTCTTCCGTCGGCGTCGGTGTCGGTGTCTTCTTGAGCCGGTCCGCACATTGGGAGGCTCCCGCTGTGTGAGGCTCCGCTCCATCTGACAGGTCTTTTAAAACGGAGTGCACCTGGTGACCCCGCCCCCCCTCTGACGTCATGGGGAAAGCCATCATGGAATTCCCCATGACGTCCCTGTGCGTCTGAGGGGGCGGGGTCACCAGGTGCCCTCCATTATAAAAGACCTGTCAGACGGAGCGGAGCCTCACACAGCGGGAGCCTCCCATTGCGCGGAGCGGCCCAAGAAGAGACAGAGACACCGACACCGACGCCGACGGAAGAAGATGCCGGACGAGAAGGACGAGAAGACCAGCGCAAGAAGAAGCGGATCGGAGGAAGAAGAAAATGGAAGAAGAAGATGGAAGAAGATGAAGGAAGGAGAAGATGAAGAAACCGAAGGATGAAGAAAGAAGATTTTAATAAAGGAATTGTCAAAGACTGTCTCCTGTCATTTTTTACCATTTTTGCCACTTTTTTGGTGAAATGGTAGGGGTACTTTTGTACCCCCTTACCATTTCACACAGGGGGGGGCCGGGATCTGGGGGTCCCCTTGTTAAAGGGGGCTTCCAGATTCCGATAAGCCCCCCGCCCGCAGACCCCCACAACCACCGGGCACGGTTGTGGGGAAGAGGCCCTTGTCCTCATCAACATGGGGACAAGGTGCTTTAGGGGTCTTAGACCCCCAAAGCATCCTCCCAATGTTGAGGGCATGTGGCCTGGTACGGTTCAGGTGAGAGGGGGGGCCGCTCTCGTCCCCCCCTCTTTTCCTGCGGCCTGCCAGGTTGCGTGCTCGGATAAGGGTCTGGTATGGATTTTGAGGGGGACCCCACGCCATTTTTTTTGGCTGGGGTTCCCCTTAATATCCATCCCAGACCTGAAGGGCCTGGTTATTGAATTTGGGGGGACCCCTACGCTTTTTTTTTTTGTTTTTTATTAATGAATGACAGTTCTCTGTGTTACAGGAGCCATCAATTCATTAGCCGCGAGTGATTTTAAATAGCTTTTTTCCTGCAAAAATGACACTTTTTTGCAGGGAAAGTTCTAAGCACAGGAAACCTGCCCCCTTCACAGGCCACCTATAGACACCCCCCAGATGTGATACTGCAATGCTGTTCTAACAGCATGCACACACATATCCCCAGAAATAAAGCACATATTGTTGTCAGCAGTCAGCAGCACACTGACACTTTCTGAAACATAATATGCGAGGCCGCCGGCGCGGCGGCCTCTTATACCGTGGGGCGTGTACTAAAGCCCCTGAGCTATAATTGGCTACAGGCATCCTGCCTGTAGCCAATTATGGCTCTCCTCGCTGCCGGCGCTGTGATTGGCCAAGCATGCGGGGTCACAGTGCATGCTTGGCCAATCATCAGCCAGCATTGCACTGCGCAGGCCGCAATGCATTGCGGGGCCGCTCGCATCACACGAATTTGATGCGAGCGGCCCCAATAGTTCTGGGCTCGCCGAGCGAGCGAACACCCGGTGCTCGATTCGAACATGGGTTCGAATCGAACACCGGGCTCATCCTTAAACAGCACTAGGTCCTAATAGACTGCTGCCGCTGCCAAGGAGACAGATGCCAGACCAGCACTGTCAATAGCAGGGGCAGGACAGCAAGAGGAGGCTGGGGAACACCACAGTGGCAGAACACCAAGACCCAGTGGCAAGACAACCTTTGTAACCCTGATAGTTCTCCCACTGCTTTGGACCCTTATATTTTCTTGGTATGCTGGTGACATATATCTCTTGTTTTCTGCCACCCTGGGGGGCCCCGATACAGTAGGAAGGGAGCTCACTGCAGAACATGTGAAAGGACCTGTTGTGGTATCATAGTAAAATTGCATTTTATAGTTGTCCCCGCCCATGTAATGAACATTCTTCCCACTGATCACCAATGTAAGGAACATTCTTCCCACTGATCACCGATGTAAGGAACATTCTTCCCACTGACCACCAATGTAAGGAAGATTCTTCCCACTGACCACCAATGTAAGGAGACATTCTTCCCACTGACCACCAATGTAAGGAGACATTCTTCCCACTGATCACCAATGTAAGGAAGATTCTTCCCACTGATCACCAATGTAAGGAGACATTCTTCCCACTGATCACCAATGTAAGGAACATTCTTCCCACTGACCACCAATGTAAGGAGACATTCTTCCCACTGATCACCAATGTAAGGAAGATTCTTCCCACTGATCACCAATGTAAGGAGACATTCTTCCCACTGATCACCAATGTAAGGAAGATTCTTCCCACTGACCACCAATGTAAGGAGACATTCTTCCCACTGATCACCAATGTAAGGAGACATTCTTCCCACTGATTACCAATGTAAGGAGACATTCTTCCCACTGATTACTAATGTAAGGAACATTCTTCCCACTGATCACCAATGTAAGGAGACATTCCTCCCACTGATCACCAATGTAAGGAGACATTCTTCCCACTGATCACCAATGTAAGGAGACATTCTTCCCACTGATCACCAATGTAAGGAGACATTCTTCCCACTGATCACCAATGTAAGGAAGATTCTTCCCACTGACCACCAATGTAAGGAGACATTCTTCCCACTGATCACCAATGTAAGGAACATTCTTCTCAATGATCACCATTGTGAGGAACATTCTTCTCACTGACCACCAATGTAAGGGACATTCTTCCCACTGATCACCAATGTAAGGAGACATTCTTCCCACTGATCACCAAGGTAAGGAGACATTCTTCCCACTGACCACCAATGTAAGGAGACATTCTTCCCACTGATCACCAATGTAAGGAACATTCTTCTCACTGATCACCATTGTAAGGAACATTCTTCTCACTGACCACCAATGTAAGGGACATTCTTCCCACTGACCACCAATGTAAGGAACATTCTTCTCACTGATCACCAATGTAAGGGACATTCTTCCCTCTGACCACCAATTTAATGAACATTATTCTCACTGATCACCATTGTAAGGAACATTCTTCTCACTGACCACCAATGTAAGGAACATTCTTCCCACTGACCACCAATGTAAGGAACATTCTTCTCACTGATCACCAATGTAAGGGACATTCTTCCCTCTGACCACCAAAGTAATGAACATTCTTCTCACTGATCACCAATGTAAGGGACATTCTTCTCACTGACCACCAATGTAAGGAACATTCTTCCCACTGACCACCAATGTAAGGAACATTCTTCTCACTGATCACCAATGTAAGGGACATTCTTCCCTCTGAACATCAATGTAAGGAACATTCTTCCCACTGACCACCAATGTAAGGAACATTCTTCCCACTGACCACCAATGTAAGGGACATTCTTCTCACTGATCACCAATGTAAGGGACATTCTTCCCTCTGACCATCAATGTAAGGAACATTCTTCTCACTGACCACCAATGTAAGGAACATTCTTCCCACTGACCACCAATGTAAGGAACATTCTTCCCACTGACCACCAATGTAAGGGATATTCTTCTCACTGATCACCATTGTAAGGAACATTCTTCTCACTGACCACCAATGTAAGGGACATTCTTCCCACTGACCACCAATGTAAGGAACATTCTTCTCACTGATCACCAATGTAAGGGACATTCTTCCCTCTGATCACCAATTTAATGAACATTCTTCTCACTGATCACCATTGTAAGGAACATTCTTCTCACTGACCACCAATGTAAGGAACATTCTTCCCACTGACCACCAGTGTAAGGAACATTCTTCTCACTGATCACCAATGTAAGGGACATTCTTCCCTCTGACCACCAATGTAAGGAACATTCTTCTCACTGATCACCAATGTAAGGGACATTCTTCCCTCTGACCATCAATGTAAGGAACATTCTTCCCACTGACCACCAATGTAAGGAACATTCTTCCCACTGACCACCAATGTAAGGAACATTCTTCCCACTGACCACCAATGTAAGGAACATTCTTCTCACTGATCACCAATGTAAGGGACATTCTTCCCTCTGACCACCAAAGTAATGAACATTCTTCTCACTGATCACCAATGTAAGGGACATTCTTCTCACTGACCACCAATGTAAGGAACATTCTTCCCACTGACCACCAATGTAAGGAACATTCTTCTCACTGATCACCAATGTAAGGGACATTCTTCCCTCTGAACATCAATGTAAGGAACATTCTTCCCACTGACCACCAATGTAAGGAACATTCTTCCCACTGACCACCAATGTAAGGGACATTCTTCTCACTGATCACCAATGTAAGGGACATTCTTCCCTCTGACCATCAATGTAAGGAACATTCTTCTCACTGACCACCAATGTAAGGAACATTCTTCCCACTGACCACCAATGTAAGGGATATTCTTCTCACTGATCACCATTGTAAGGAACATTCTTCTCACTGACCACCAATGTAAGGGACATTCTTCCCACTGACCACCAATGTAAGGAACATTCTTCTCACTGATCACCAATGTAAGGGACATTCTTCCCTCTGATCACCAATTTAATGAACATTCTTCTCACTGATCACCATTGTAAGGAACATTCTTCTCACTGACCACCAATGTAAGGAACATTCTTCCCACTGACCACCAGTGTAAGGAACATTCTTCTCACTGATCACCAATGTAAGGGACATTCTTCCCTCTGACCACCAATGTAAGGAACATTCTTCTCACTGATCACCAATGTAAGGGACATTCTTCCCTCTGACCATCAATGTAAGGAACATTCTTCCCACTGACCACCAATGTAAGGAACATTCTTCCCACTGACCACCAATGTAAGGGACATTCTTCTCACTGATCACCAATGTAATGAACATTCTTCCCTCTGACCACCAATGTAATGAATAGGGATGGGCCCGGTGCTCGATGCGAACCCACGTTCGCATCGAGCACCGGGCGTTCGCTCGCTCGGCGAGCCCAGAACTATTTTGGCCGCTCGCATCACGTTCGTGTGATGCGAGCGGCCCCGCAATGCATTGCGGCCGGCGCGGCCGACGCAGTGCATTGCTGGCTGATGATTGGCCAAGCATGCACTGTGACCCCGCATGCTTGGCCAATCACAGCCCCGGAAACTCGAAGAGCCATAATTGGCTACAGGCAGGACGCCTGTAGCCAATTACAGCTCAGGGGCTGTAGTACACGCCCCCCCCTATAAAACGCCGCCACGCCGTCTGCGCCGGTCACATGCTGTTCCGGCGCAGATTGAGCAGGCTGATTCTGTGACACTCTGCTGCATTTAGATAGTTAGAGAGATTCACTTACAGAGATTGAGTTAGATAGATTCAGTTACAAAGATTGATTGAGAAAGAGGGGCTTGTAGTGTGCTCGTGGCAGGCAGGCAGAGCTCCTATATTTTGTTACCAGAAGCACCTATAGGACTTGTAGTGTGTTCGTGGCAGGCAGGCAGAGCTCCTATATTTTGTTACCAGAAGCACCTATAGGACTTGTAGTGTGTTCGTGGCAGGCAGGCAGAGCTCCTATATTTTGTTACCAGAAGCACCTATAGGACTTGTAGTGTGTTCGTGGCAGGCAGGCAGAGCTCCTATATTTTGTTACCAGAAGCACCTATAGGACTTGTAGTGTGTTCGTGGCAGGCAGGCAGAGCTCCTATATTTTGTTACCAGAAGCACCTATAGGACTTGTAGTGTGTTCGTGGCAGGCAGGCAGAGCTCCTATATTTTGTTCCCAGAGGCACCTATAGGACTTGAAGTGTGTTAGTCCCATTACACACACAGAGCTATATTTTCTTCCCAGAAGCACCTATAGGACTTGAAGTGTGTTAGTCCCATTACACACACAGAGCTATATTTTGTTCCCAGAAGCACCTATAGGACTTGAAGTGTGTTAGTCCCATCACACACACAGAGCTATATTTTGTTCCCAGAGGCACCTATAGGACTTGAAGTGTGTTAGTCCCATTACACACACAGAGCTATATTTTCTTCCCAGAAGCACCTATAGGACTTGAAGTGTGTTAGTCCCATTACACACACAGAGCTATATTTTCTTCCCAGAAGCACCTATAGGACTTGAAGTGTGTTAGTCCCATCACACACACAGAGCTATATTTTCTTCCCAGAAGCACCTATAGGACTTGAAGTGTGTTAGTCCCATTACACACACAGAGCTATATTTTCTTCCCAGAAGCACCTATAGGACTTGAAGTGTGTTAGTCCCATCACACACACAGAGCTATATTTTGTTCCCAGAAGCACCTATAGGACTTGAAGTGTGTTAGTCCCATCACACACACAGAGCTATATTTTGTTCCCAGAAGCACCTATAGGACTTGAAGTGTGTTAGTCCCATCACACACACAGAGCTATATTTTGTTCCCAGAAGCACCTATAGGACTTGAAGTGTGTTAGTCCCATTACACACACAGAGCTATATTTTCTTCCCAGAAGCACCTATAGGACTTGAAGTGTGTTAGTCCCATTACACACACAGAGCTATATTTTGTTCCCAGAAGCACCTATAGGACTTGAAGTGTGTTAGTCCCATTACACACACAGAGCTATATTTTCTTCCCAGAAGCACCTATAGGACTTGAAGTGTGTTAGTCCCATTACACACACAGAGCTATATTTTGTTCCAGAAGCACCTATAGGACTTGAAGTGTGTTAGTCCCATTACACACACAGAGCTATATTTTCTTCCCAGAAGCACCTATAGGACTTGAAGTGTGTTAGTCCCATTACACACACAGAGCTATATTTTTTCTTCCCAGAAGCACCTATAGGACTTGAAGTGTGTTAGTCCCATCACACACACAGAGCTATATTTTGTTCCCAGAAGCACCTATAGGACTTGAAGTGTGTTAGTCCCATCACACACACAGAGCTATATTTTGTTCCCAGAAGCACCTATAGGACTTGAAGTGTGTTAGTCCCATCACACACACAGAGCTATATTTTGTTCCCAGAAGCACCTATAGGACTTGAAGTGTGTTAGTCCCATTACACACACAGAGCTATATTTTCTTCCCAGAAGCACCTATAGGACTTGAAGTGTGTTAGTCCCATTACACACACAGAGCTATATTTTCTTCCCAGAAGCACCTATAGGACTTGAAGTGTGTTAGTCCCATTACACACACAGAGCTATATTTTGTTCCCAGAAGCACCTATAGGACTTGAAGTGTGTTAGTCCCATTACACACACAGAGCTATATTTTCTTCCCAGAAGCACCTATAGGACTTGAAGTGTGTTAGTCCCATCACACACACAGAGCTATATTTTGTTCCCAGAAGCACCTATAGGACTTGAAGTGTGTTAGTCCCATCACACACACAGAGCTATATTTTGTTCCCAGAAGCACCTATAGGACTTGAAGTGTGTTAGTCCCATTACACACACAGAGCTATATTTTGTTCCCAGAAGCACCTATAGGACTTGAAGTGTGTTAGTCCCATTACACACACAGAGCTATATTTTCTTCCCAGAAGCACCTATAGGACTTGAAGTGTGTTAGTCCCATCACACACACAGAGCTATATTTTGTTCCCAGAAGCACCTATAGGACTTGAAGTGTGTTAGTCCCATTACACACACAGAGCTATATTTTCTTCCCAGAAGCACCTATAGGACTTGAAGTGTGTTAGTCCCATTACACACACAGAGCTATATTTTCTTCCCAGAAGCACCTATAGGACTTGAAGTGTGTTAGTCCCATTACACACACAGAGCTATATTTTGTTCCCAGAAGCACCTATAGGACTTGAAGTGTGTTAGTCCCATTACACACACAGAGCTATATTTTCTTCCCAGAAGCACCTATAGGACTTGAAGTGTGTTAGTCCCATCACACACACAGAGCTATATTTTCTTCCCAGAAGCACCTATAGGACTTGAAGTGTGTTAGTCCCATTACACACACAGAGCTATATTTTGTTCCCAGAAGCACCTATAGGACTTGAAGTGTGTTAGTCCCATTACACACACAGAGCTATATTTTCTTCCCAGAAGCACCTATAGGACTTGAAGTGTGTTAGTCCCATCACACACACAGAGCTATATTTTGTTCCCAGAAGCACCTATAGGACTTGAAGTGTGTTAGTCCCATCACACACACAGAGCTATATTTTGTTCCCAGAAGCACCTATAGGACTTGAAGTGTGTTAGTCCCATCACACACACAGAGCTATATTTTCTTCCCAGAAGCACCTATAGGACTTGAAGTGTGTTAGTCCCATTACACACACACAGCTATATTTTCTTCCCAGAAGCACCTATAGGACTTGAAGTGTGTTAGTCCCATCACACACACAGAGCTATATTTTGTTCCCAGAGGCACCTATAGGACTTGAAGTGTGTTAGTCCCATTACACACACAGAGCTATATTTTCTTCCCAGAAGCACCTATAGGACTTGAAGTGTGTTAGTCCCATCACACACACAGAGCTATATTTTCTTCCCAGAAGCACCTATAGGACTTGAAGTGTGTTAGTCCCATCACACACACAGAGCTATATTTTCTTCCCAGAAGCCCCTATAGGACTTGAAGTGTGTTAGTCCCATCACACAGAGCTCCTCTATTTTCTTTGCAGAAGCACCCATAGGACTTCTAGTGTGTTAGTGGCATCACACAGAGCTCCTATATATTCTTCTCAGCAGCACCCACAGGACTTCTAGTGTGTTAGTGGCATCACACAGAGCTCCTCTATTTTCTTTGCATAAGCACCCACAGGACTTCTAGTGTGTTAGTGGCATCACACAGAGCTCCTCTATTTTCTTTGCAGAAGCACCCACAGGACTTCTAGTGTGTTAGTGGCATCACACAGAGCTCCTCTATTTTCTTTGCAGAAGCACCCACAGGACTTCTAGTGTGTTAGTGGCATCACACAGAGCTCCTCTATTTTCTTTGCATAAGCACCCACAGGACTTCTAGTGTGTTAGTGGCATCACACAGAGCTCCTCTATTTTCTTTGCATAAGCACCCACAGGACTTCTAGTGTGTTAGTGGCATCACACAGAGCTCCTCTATTTTCTTTGCAGAAGCACCCATAGGACTTCTAGTGTGTTAGTGGCATCACACAGAGCTCCTATATATTCTTCTCAGCAGCACCCACAGGACTTCTAGTGTGTTAGTGGCATCACACAGAGCTCCTCTATTTTCTTTGCATAAGCACCCACAGGACTTCTAGTGTGTTAGTGGCATCACACAGAGCTCCTCTATTTTCTTTGCAGAAGCACCCACAGGACTTCTAGTGTGTTAGTGGCATCACACAGAGCTCCTATATATTCTTCTCAGCAGCACCCACAGGACTTCTAGTGTGTTAGTGGCATCACACAGAGCTCCTCTATTTTCTTTGCATAAGCACCCACAGGACTTCTAGTGTGTTAGTGGCATCACACAGAGCTCCTCTATTTTCTTTGCAGAAGCACCCACAGGACTTCTAGTGTGTTAGTGGCATCACACAGAGCTCCTCTATTTTCTTTGCATAAGCACCCACAGGACTTCTAGTGTGTTAGTGGCATCACACAGAGCTCCTCTATTTTCTTTGCAGAAGCACCCACAGGACTTCTAGTGTGTTAGTGGCATCACACAGAGCTCCTCTATTTTCTTTGCATAAGCACCCACAGGACTTCTAGTGTGTTAGTGGCATCACACAGAGCTCCTCTATTTTCTTTGCATAAGCACCCACAGGACTTCTAGTGTGTTAGTGGCATCACACAGAGCTCCTCTATTTTCTTTGCATAAGCACCCACAGGACTTCTAGTGTGTTAGTGGCATCACACAGAGCTCCTCTATTTTCTTTGCAGAAGCACCCACAAGACTTCTAGTGTGTTAGTGGCATCACACAGAGCTCCTCTATTTTCTTTGCATAAGCACCCACAGGACTTCTAGTGTGTTAGTGGCATCACACAGAGCTCCTCTATTTTCTTTGCAGAAGCACCCATAGGACTTCTAGTGTGTTAGTGGCATCACACAGAGCTCCTATATATTCTTCTCAGCAGCACCCACAGGAATTCTAGTGTGTTAGTGGCATCACACAGAGCTCCTATATATTCTTCTCAGCAGCACCCACAGGACTTCTAGTGTGTTAGTGGCATCACACAGAGCTCCTCTATTTTCTTTGCATAAGCACCCACAGGACTTCTAGTGTGTTAGTGGCATCACACAGAGCTCCTCTATTTTCTTTGCAGAAGCACCCATAGGACTTCTAGTGTGTTAGTGGCATCACACAGAGCTCCTATATTTTCTTCTCAGCAGCACCCACAGGACTACCGACTACAATGGCTGGAAGACCGCCAAGGGGAGGCAGAGCGTGCAGAGCCAAGAACACAGGGCAGGCAGGCTCTGTTTCTAGTGGACGTGGCCGTGGACGTGGACGTGGTCGTGCATCGTCATCAGCACGTGGCCATGGGACACGCGCGTCTTTGTTTTCGGCAGCTGGACATGTGGAGCCGCATCATGCTGAAGGCTTGGTAGAATGGATGACCAAGCCCTCCTCATCCTCCTCATCCTCTCTCACCCAGGCTCAGGGTACTGACAGAGCATCATCAGCCACCCCTTCCCTAGACCCACCATGTCCTCCTGAGGAGTCCCCCGAACTCTTTGAGCACAGTGTTGGGTACATGCTCCAGGAGGATGCCCAACGATTCGAAGGCTCGGATGACGATACCCAGCTTGAGGAATCTGGCAGTACAGTTCCACCAGCTGCAGCTTACTGCCAGGTTTGCTCTAGTGGTGAAGAGGGAGGGGATGATGAGGTCACTGACTCCACGTGGGTGCCTCAAGGGAGAGAGGATGAGGAGGAGGACGAGGAGGAGGAGGATGCGGCGTCACATGTCCAACGAGGCAGGATGCCCCCTGGAGGCCAGGTAGAGGCCAGCACAGCAACTGTACAACACCGCAGAGCTCCGCCTGTGCAGGGCGCTGCCTCTGCACGTTATCAGAAAAGTTCTTTGGTGTGGCCCTTTTTTGAGACGAGTGCAGCAGATCGCACCACTGCTATTTGCAATATTTGTCTCAAGCGTATCTCGCGTGGCCAAAACATCAGCCGCTTGGGCACGACAAGCATGACCAGACATATGGCGACCTGCCATGCAGCTCGTTGGCAGGCACACATAAAAGACCCACACCAAAGAACTAAGCGGACCTCTCCTTGCTCCTCCTCAGCTGGGATCTCCATCCCCACTACACCTTCAGTCCTCTCTGAAAGCTGCTCTGAGAGGACTGAAGGTGTAGAATTCGGTGTGTCACAACCAAGTACTTGCAGTACACCGACGTCCGAATGCAGCAGGCAAATTTCCCTGCCCCAGCTGCTGGACCGTAGAAAGAAGTACACTCCCAGCCATCCACATGCCCAGCGGTTGAATGCTAGCCTTGCTAAATTGCTAGCACTTCAACTGCTGCCTTTTCAGTTGGTAGACTCGGCCCCCTTCCGTGAGTTTGTTCAATGTGCGGTTCCTCAGTGGCAGGTTCCCAAACGCCACTTTTTCTCGCGGAAGGCGATTCCGTCTCTCTACCGGCATGTGGAGGGCAATGTCCATGCCTCGCTGGACAGGGCGGTCAGCGGTAAGGTGCATATTACCGCTGACTCATGGTCCAGCAGGCATGGACAGGGACGGTACCTTTCTTTCACGGCCCATTGGGTCACTCTATTGGCAGCTGGGAGGGATGCAGGACAAGGTGCAGTAGTGTTGGAGGTTGTTCCGCCACCACGCCTCCAAAACGCGACTACTGCTACTGGTTGTGACACACCTCTCTCCTCCACCCCCTCCTCTTCTTCTTCCTCCAGTGCTCTGTCCTTGGAACCAGCGGTGCTCCGTAGGCGTACAAGGGGCTACGCAAGTACGCAGGCAAAAAGATGCCATGCCGTGCTTGCGCTGGTGTGTTTGGGGGACAGGAGCCACACTGGGCCAGAGGTTCTGGCAGCTCTGCAGGGGCAGGCCGAGAGGTGGTTGACGCCACGTCAGCTTAAGCCAGGAATGGTCGTTTCTGACAATGGCACCAACCTCCTCTCCGCCCTGCGACAGGGGCAGCTCACCCATGTGCCCTGCATGGCTCACGTCCTCAACCTGGTGGTGCAGCGGTTCTTGGGCAGGTTCCCAGGCTTACAGGATGTCCTGAGGCAGGCCAGGAAAGTCTGTGTGCATTTCCGCCGATCTTATAATGCCAGTGCTCGGCTGACTGAGCTGCAAAAGGAGCTGAACCTGCCCAAGAACCGCCTAATATCTGACATGCCCACCAGGTGGAACTCAACGTTGGCCATGCTGCAGCGACTGCACACGCAGCAGAGGGCCATCAATGAGTACCTTTGCGACTACGGCACCAGGACAGGGTCAGGGGAGCTTGGTTTTTTTCCCCACGTCAGTGGAGCATGATCAGGGATGCATGCACTGTCCTCTCACCATTTGAGGAGGCCACGAGGATGGTGAGCAGTGACAGTGCATGCATCAGTGACACTGTCCCTCTTGTCCACCTGTTGGAGCATACGCTGCGTGGGATAATGGACAGGGCACTTGAGGCAGAACAGAGGCAGGAAGAGGAGGACTTCCTTGCCTCTCAAGGCCCCCTTTATCCGGACAGTGTTCCTTCTGTCCCACCCATCACACAGGAAGAGGATGAGGAGGAGGAGGAGGAGGAGGAGGAGGAGGAGGATTGTGTGAGCATGGAGGTGGAGCCTGGCACTCAGCATCAGCAGCAGCAGTCTTTTAGGGATGATGTACAGTCCCAACAAGCCAGTGGACTTGTACGTGGCTGGGAGGAGGTGGCTGGCGATCATGTCATCCTCAGTGACCCAGAAGACTCCGGACCGAATGCCTCAGCTAACCTACGCTGCATGGCCTCCCTGATCCTGCAAAGCCTGCGGAAGGATCCTCGTGTTCTTCGGATCAAGGAGAGGGACCATTACTGGCTGGCCACTCTCCTTGATCCGCGGTACAAGGGTAAGGTTGCGGACCTTATCTTGCCGTCGCAGAGGGAGCAGAGGATGAGACATCTCAGGGAGGCCTTGCAGAAAGGTCTGTGCAACGCGTTCCCAGAAACTGGGAGGCTACAAACTCCTGGTCCTGGGCGACGAGTTGCTGAGGCTTCGGTCAGTGGCAGAAGGAGCGGTGGGGAAGGTGGACGTCTGACCGATGCGTTCAGACAATTTTTTAGTCCGCAGCCCCAAGGTATGATCGGTTCCAGCAACCATCGCCAGCGTCTGATATACATGGTGCAGGAATACCTTGGGGCAAGGTCAGACTTGGACACCTTTCCCACCGAAAATCCTCTGGCTTACTGGGTCCTGAGGATGGATCACTGGCCAGAGCTTGCACAGTATGCAATTGAGCTACTGGCCTGTCCTGCCTCCAGCGTTCTTTCCGAACGCACATTCAGTGCTGCTGGAGGATTTGTGACTGATCATAGGGTGCGCCTGTCCACCGCCTCGGTTGATCGACTGACATTCATCAAAATGAATCAGTCTTGGATCACCACCAGCTACCAGGCACCTGAGGCGGATATAACCGAATAATTTTTAATGTCACATCCCTTCAAGACTGCCTATGCTGATGCTGAGTGACTGTCCTCTTATGTTCACTGACTATCCTCTTCCTCCTCCTCAATGATCCATGCCACCACACCAGTGCCTAAGGCACAATTTTTCAGCCCCTGTTTAACAGGGGCGTGTACTTACAATTTTTTTAAAAAATGCTTCGCAACACGTGTGACTGCTGTGCTCCAAGTACAGTCTCTGTGAGGGCCGTGTTGCAGTGTTGTGGCACCAGCACCAGTGCCTAAGGCACAATTTTTCAGCCCCTGTTTAACAGGGGCGTGTACTTACAATTTTTTAAAAAAATGCTTCGCAACACGTGTGACTGCTGTGCTCCAAGTACAGTCTCTGTGAGGGCCGTGTTGCAGTGTTGTGGCACCAGCACCAGTGCCTAAGGCACAATTTTTCAGCCCCTGTTTAACAGGGGCGGGTACTTACAATTTTTTAAAAAAATGCTTCGCAACACGTGTGACTGCTGTGCTCCAAGTACAGTCTCTGTGAGGGCCGGGTTGCAGTGTTGTGGCACCAGCACCAGTGCCTAAGGCACAATTTTTCAGCACCTGTTTAACAGGGGCGGGGTACTTACAATTTTTTAAAAAAAATGCTTCGCAACACGTGTGACTGCTGTGCTCCAAGTACAGTCTCTGTGAGGGCCGGGTTGCAGTGTTGTGGCACCAGCACCAGTGCCTAAGGCACAATTTTTCAGCCCCTGTTTAACAGGGGCGTGTACTTAAAATTTTTTAAAAAAAATGCTTCGCAACACGTGTGACTGCTGTGCTCCAAGTACAGTATCTGTGAGGGCCGGGTTGCAGTGTTGTGGCACCAGCACCAGTGCCTAAGGCACAATTTTTCAGCCCCTGTTTAACAGGGGCGTGTACTTACAATTTTTTAAAAAAATGCTTCGCAACACGTGTGACTGCTGTGCTCCAAGTACAGTCTCTGTGAGGGGTTGCAGTGTTGTGGCACCAGCACCAGTGCCTAAGGCACAATTTTTCAGCCCCTGTTTAACAGGGGCGGGTAATTACAAATCTTGATCTAATAGTTCACAGCAGGGCCCATTCCTGCGCCCACCAAGAGTAACTATGAGGGCCTGCAGTCTTGTGGCAACACCGTCCACCACCACCGCCAAAGGCCCAATTTTTCTGCCCTGTTCATCAGGTGCTTGCAATTACAAATCTTGATCTAATAACTCACAGCAGGGCCCATTCCTGCGCCCACCAAGAGTAACTATGAGGGCCTACAGTCTTGTGGCAACACCGTCCACCACCACCGCCAAAGGCCCAATTTTTCTGCCCTGTTCATCAGGTGCTTGCAATTACAAATCTTGATCTAATAACTCACAGCAGGGCCCATTCCTGCGCCCACCAAGAGTAACTGTGAGAGCTTACAGTCTTGTGGCAACACCGTCCACCACCACCACCACCACCCCCAATTTTTCTGCCCTGTTCAACAGGTGCATGCAATTACAAATCTTGATCTATTAACTCACAGCAGGGCCCATTCCTGTGCCCACCAGTCTTGTGGCTACACCAACATCTAATAGGGCAAATTTCTGCAGAGTATATACGCCAGGCCCCTACTTTCAAACATCCAACTTACAAACGACTCCTACTTGCAAATGGAAAGAGAAAACAGGAAGTGAGAGGAAATCTACCCTAGGAAGGGAAATTCTATCCTGTTAGATTTAATTTGGGAAAAAGGTATCTCCTCTCTACTGATACTTTATCACCAATCCTTGTTTCAATTAAAACCCCACTTTTCCAAAAACATTTGTCATTGGGACGGAAAGTGAGGTGACATGTTCTGAACAGATGTGCAAAGACAGCAAATGTTACAGGGGTGATAACCCTCCCTATGTTCTCCAAAAAGCTTAAAAATAGATTTTTTTGGGATGGAGCTACACTTCATAATGTACCTGTTCAGATTCTACTTAAGATCAAACCTAAAGCCGCAAGTGGTTTTAAATGGCTTCTTTTTTTCCTTTACAAATGTCATTTTGTGCAAGGACAGTTCTAAACACGGGAAAACACATGCCACTTCACAGGCATACTTTAGACACCCCCCAGGTACCATATTTAAAGGAAATTTCACTTTTTTTTTTTTCACTTTATGCATCATTAAAATGACTGCTCCCGAAAAAACGTTAGTTTTTAAAAGTTCTTTTTGCATTGATATATGTCCCCTGGGCAGGACCCGGGTCCCCAAACCTGTTTTATGACATTAACATGCATATTGGCCGTTGTAATTAGCACTTTTGATTTCGAACGTTCGCGTCCATTATAACGTATAGGGTTCGAAAATTCGCGCGAACTTTCGGTCCGTTCGAAGGTTCTGGTTCGAACCGAACCCGGGGGTGTTCGGCTCATCCCTAGTAATGAACATTCTTCCCTCTGACCACCAATGTAAGGAGACATTCTTCTCACTGACCACCAATGTAAGGAGACACCCTTCCCTCTGACCACCAATGTAAGGAACATTATTCTCACTGATCACCAATGTAAGGAACATTCTTCTCACTGACCACATATATATAGGGAATAAACTCACTTAGCCCAGGTTCACATTGACAGAGGAAATTGTACAAGTTCAGCTAATGGTATAATATTCCTGCTGGGGGGGGGGGGGGGTATGGGTGTAATATTCCTGCTGGGGGGGGGGGGGGGTGTGGGTGTAATATTCCTGTTGGGGGGAGTATGGGTGTAATATTCCCGCAGGGGGGGGGTTATGGGTGTAATATTCCTGCTGGATGGGAGTGTGGGTGTAATATTCCTGCTGGATGGGAGTATGGGTGTAATATTCCTGCTGGATGGGAGTATGGGTCTAATATTCCTGCTGGAGGGGAGGGAGTTTGGGTGTAATATTCTTGCTGGGGGGAGTATCGGATGTAATATTCCTGCTGGAGGGGAGGGAGTTTGGGTGTAATATTCCTGCTGGGGGGATGTCTGTGCAGAAAGTTCTTGTCGTATGATGGACACGGCGAGGCTCTGTTCACACCTAGGTGTTCCGGATTCCCGAATCGCTGCAAAGCGTGGCACACGCTTGCGATTCCTTTACTTTCAATATCACCCCAATCAAGGTGAGTTTTCGCCGCGATTGTCACCTGACAAAATTGCAGGACTGCTTTTGGGAAGCAGGCATCCTGCAATTTAGTTTTTTTCTCGATTTGTCAGGTGACAATATTGTCCCGTGATTGGGGTGCCATTGAAAGTAAAGGGATCACAAACATGTTACGCATTTTGCAGGAATTTGTGAATTGCAGTAATTCCGCCCGCGATCCGGAATACCTAGGTGTGATCGCAGCCTAAGCGTCTTCTATCTGTTGCTGGGTTCACCTTCTATAGATTCTGGGAGAACATTTTCTTCCTCAAACATTCCACACATTCGCCTCATTCTTTATACCACCGCTAACATATACTCCGAATTGTATTGTAGTGCTTTTCTCTCTGAGGACTCCAACTATTGGAGATGGCGTTGGCCGGGAATCGAACCCGGGTCAGCTGCTTGAAAGGCAGCTATGCTTACCACTGCACCACCAACGCAAGGGAGCATGTCTTTGTAGTGTGGGAGGAAACCGGAGTACCCGGAGGAAACCCACGCAAGCACAGGGAGAACATGCAAACTCCATGCAGATAGTGTCCTGGTAAGGATTTGAACCATGGACCCCAGTGCTGCAAGGCTAACCCTTAAGCCTCTGTGCTGCCCATATGCGGCCTCTGTTCTCTAAGGCCTGCCCCCGCTGAGCAGAGTACATCAGTTATGTCCACTCAAAGCGCCTCTGGAAGAAATCCAAACTTAACCTAAACCACAATTTATATATATATATATATATGTGGAAGGCCAACATGGTGGCCTGAATTTATGGGAGGAGCCCGGGAAGGTATTTAACCGGCCCACTCACCTGTGGTCCTCGTCGGTTCCGGTGCGCGATATACTACGTCACTAAGCCGACTACTCGATTTCGCTAGCGTTCGTGAGTGCCAGACGTCTCGTGGATTGTTCCCGTTCGAAGGTTTTTTGTACATTGTATCTGGCTCGGCGGCCACAGGTAGGGGTCTCGTTTGACCAACATTTCACTTATGAACGTTACTTACCTTGTCACGAATCTCGTTGTCCACATACGCACGAGTCATTCATTAGTACCCGTACGTTGCATCCGTACCGCTATCTGCATAACAGTAGCCGGTCGCTTACGCATCACCTGATTCGGAATCAGTCGCAGTAACGTTTTCATACGGTCACATTTCAGCCATTTCACCATTTCAGTCATTTCGCCATTTCACGGTCCTGCACCGACACGCCGTTCGAATCTAGCCACATCCGATTCGTCCCGGTATGTCCCAGCAGTGGAACCCCATTTCAATACATGACCCAGGGAGCGGTCGTTTAGCCGCAATTTCTCGACTCACCGGTCGAAAAAACACCTCTGTCATGGCATCATTTCACTGTCACGTATCACGTTCCGATTCAAGTCTAGGCGCACCCCGGTGCCTCGATTCGTACCGGCACGCCCCAGGTGCTCCCAGGCCCCATTTCATTCCGTGCTCCAGAAGTACGGTCGCTGTCAATCGAAAAAGTTTTAGGCTCACCGGTCGGCGCCTCTGTCACGAGGAAAACATTTCACCTCACGAGTCACGTTTTGATTCGAAACCGGTCGCACCTTTGCAGGATCGGTCTTCGCCTCCAACGTACCCCAGGTTTGTTGGCCCCATTTCAGTAACCACCCCTGAGTCTGCTCGTCGTCGGTCGTGAGACCCGACCGACCGTTCAGCACCTCAGGGAATGGTTCCCCTCATTTTCTCTCACCGCCAGGCCGCACCTCGCTTCGAACCCAGTCGCGCTGCGCGCCGGTTCGGACCGATGCGCCCTGAACATCCGTTGGCCTCATTTCAGTACATGCTCCAGAAGTCTGGTTCGTTTTACAGTCGCCATCGCGGCTCGACCGTTTCATACTCCTGTCATGCCGATCAGTTCACTGTCACACAAAAAACGTCCCGATCCGAATCCGATGGCATCCACCATGCATCAGTTCGTCTCGACGTACCCCAGTCGAATTTGCCTCATTTCATTCCAATTCTCGACCAGTGTCACTCAGCAAGGCACACTCATAAACGACACCTTGCGCCCACGACATGGCACAAACGTTCCTCACTTCACCCCGAGTCGAACCCAGCCGCATTGCGCGCCGGTTCGTACCGATGTGCCCTGAACATCCGTTGGCCTCATTTCAGTACATACTCCAGAAGTCTGGTTCGTCAACTGTCGCCATCGAGGCTCGACCGTTTCATACTCCTGTCATGGCAGTCAGTTCGCTGTCACACAAAAAAGTCCCAATCCGAATCCGATGGCATCCACCATGCGTCAGTTCGTCTCGACGTACCCCAGTCGAATTTGCCTCATTTCGTTCCAATTCTCGACCAGTGTCACTCAGCAAGGCACACTCATAAACGACACTTTGCACCCACGACATGGCACAAACGTTCCTCATTTCACTCCAAAAAAAAAAGAAATAAAAAAAAAAAAAAGGAGGATATATGCATAGACGGGGGACACACCCCACGAGGCACACCTCACCAGCTGTCTTTTTTCCCTTCTCTAGGTCAGTCCAAGTTCAGTAGGTCCACCCTGCAACAGGTTGGACGGTATTTCTCCAGGTAAAATATAGAAACTCACCGTGTACACACGTCCACGTACGTGCGCACACCTGTCCTTTCGAAGACACAGCAGCTGGGTACGTATGTTTACACAAGGAAAGAAACAGTCTTGGCTTATCTCACCCCCCTAACAGGTCCGGTCGACCTTCTCGCGACCTCAGAAGCCACATGACATCGCCTCAGGGTACAGCCCATCCGAGGACCATGTCTCAAGCGGGCAGCGAGGATCTCACCGCCCCCTTGTCACCTTCCCCAGTGTCTGTAAGCGACAGCAACCAGTCCCTCAGGGGATGGACCATCCCCAGGCTGACGGCAGAACTTAGACGCAGGGGCGTGCCGTTCCTCGCCACGGCCAGGAAGGCGGAGCTCTTCAGGCTCCTGTTCCCTCCTCCTGCCATGGCCGGGCCCAGCGCTCAACAAACTTCCTCCGGTCTATATCTATGGTCATAGCACAACTCCACACCATGGTGTCGTCCGTGGCGAACACAGTCACGGACGTCCAAGCCAGAGTGACTCTCCTGGAAGCTCACCCGGCCCCGGCCGTCCCCAACCCTGCCGCAATGCAGCCTCTAACACCAGTCGCCACAGGTACCGCAGGGACAAGTCCCGTCGTCTGCCCAGCACACCTGATTCCAGCCAGCATTAAAGAAGGACATACTGGATGGCAAGGACGTCAACCTCGCCTCCCTACTCATATCAGTCCACGGCCTAGCCGAGAACAAGGCCATACCTGGGGAGATGTCTCGGTGGTCCTCAAAGCTAAGGACCCCAGACTCAACCGCAAATTGTCCGTCCCAGAATTTGCGTTGACATTTGGGATGCTCAGAGACGTCCTATGTTCAGCTTCCCCCGGCAGAAGGGAAGAGTTGGACTTATATCTCCACACCGTGGCAGACTTGGGTTACAAACACGACGGGTTCTCGTTCTACGATTACCACCGTTCCTTTTCCGCAGAGCCTAAATGGACACAGAATTATTCTGTCGCCATTTTGCCGGCCTGCGCGCACCGCTGTGCGCAGTCTGACAATCCTCCACACGCACCGCCACCTGGTGCTCCAGTGTAGCAGTCAGCCGCCCGGTCGAGTTTCCCTCGACCTCGGCTTCAGCTCAAACCCGCCAGCACCGGCACAGAAACCCCAAGCCGACAAACTCGGACGCCCTGTCCGGACCATGGGAGGAGCGGCCATCTGTAATAATTACAACTACGGCTCGTGCAACTTCGGCCAATGCAGGATGCTCCACGTGTGCGTCGTATGCCACAGGGCGCACCCGGAAAATGTATGCAAAGTCAAGCCGAAAAACCTATGACTGAGCCGCATAAACGTCCACGATTAGGAGTCTATCTTGACTCACACCCCACCCCCTCACTTGCCACGTTCCTCATACAAGGATTCACGGTGGGCTTCCACACCGGCCTTGTCTCCCTGCCCCACACTACCACGAGTGTAGAAATCTCAAATCAGCGGCCACCGACGAGCAGCAGTAGAGGAACTACTCCTAGCCGAGCTAGAGCGAGGTTTTCATCGTAGGTCCCTACACACAACCCCCCTTCGACACCTGGAGAGTCAGCCCTATTGGGCTTGTCAAAGGCAAGTTCTTGAATGAAGTTCGTTTGGTGTGCGACCGGTCTGCGCCTCGTTCTTGCCGCGTCCCCGGCCTCGGCTTCCTGGTCCCCTCCGAGGAGTTCTCCTTGAGATACGCCTCCGTCGACATGGCGTTCCAGGCTATCCTCAAAACAGGCACAGGGGCCTGGCTGTCCAAAGCCGACATATCGGACGCCTTCAACCTTCTGCCGATTCACCCGTCTCTCTGGCGTTGGCACGGTATCAGGTGGAGAGACAGGTGCTACTTTGCCGCCAAGCTCGCGTTCGGCTCCAAAGTAGCCCATAGCTCTTCGACACTTTTCGCTCAATCCCTCACCCGGATTCTCCTACACACGGCCTATGCACAGAAGTCATCCACTACCTGGATAACTTCTTACTGCTAGAGCAGCCCAACGTGTCACCAGTAGACCTCGACAAGTCGAGAGTCGTCTTCCAGAACATCAATATCCCCATAGCTGAGCACAAGGTCGACGGACCCGCACACTCCGTCACCTTCCTCGGAGTTGTCTTGGACACATGCTCCATGCAGGCCAGCCTCCCCTCGACAAGTTGACCTGCATCAGGGCAGTTCTTTAGGACTTCACCTGCACGAGAGGATGCTCCAGTCACTACTTGGCATACTCAATTTTGCCATGCGGATCATCCCTCAAGGTCGTTCCTTCATCTCACGGCTCTTAGTCTACCTGTCACAGGCACAAGACCCCGGTCAGATCCTCAACCTGGATGCCGCGGCCATAGCAGACCTAGCGATGTGGGAAGAATTCCTTTCCTCATGGAACGGAATACCCATGTTTATCCCCGCCATCTCACCCCGCTCACCACAGGTGGTGACAGATGCCGCGGCCTCCACGGGCTTCGCAGCCGTTTTTGGCTTCCGTTGGTTTACTGGCCCTTGGCCCCCACAGATTCTCTCCCTGTCCTACAACACTATCCGCCTGTACCTGGCCGGCGTACAGCACTTTTTGGCCCTTCAAGATCCCACTAGACCGTCTGTCTTCTCGTCCCACGCCGTCCCACGCCGTCCGAGCCGTCCTACGCGGTGTCCAGAAGCAGCAACCGGCAAACAGAACCAGACGTCGCCCCATCACGAGTGCCATCTTCCGCGAGATGTCCGCCATACTCGCTGGTTCCCCCTTTGGTGTCCTCCTCAGCCAGGTCATACAAGCCGCCATCTACCTGGCCTACCATGGGTTCCTACGTCCCAACGAATTCACCCGTAACAGCTCGACCAGCCAAACCCTGTGCAGACGCCACCTAGTTCGCCATCAAGACCACTTCGTGCTCCACCTCAGCGTCTCCAAGACTCAGCAAGCTGGCCACGGGGTGGACATCCATCTATACAGAACCGGCAATTCCTGGTGCCCAGTGACGGTTCTCAACTGCCTGCTCTCACTCCTGCCAGAACAAAGGGACACCGATCCCCTTCTGCCTTTTCCAGTCAAACCCCTAAGCACCTGTCAGTTCATGACACACATAAGAATTCTCCTCCGCGACCTACGCCTCAACCCCAGCGAATACTCCGGTCACTCTTTTCGGATCAGGGCCGCCTCAGCCGCCTCACAGCAGGGGTCCCAGGCCACATCATCCAGAGACTCGGCAGACGGAAGTCAGCCTGCTTCACCCGGTATATACATGACCCACAGGCGGAAATGTCATGGGCCTTCGCCCAGCTCACGCAGTAGTCAATACTAAAAGGCAATAAGTATCTTCAAACCCTACCTCAGTTTTTGCCCCCTTATTTCTGGCGTACCGTCCATAGACCAAGGCACACTTCAGGTCTCCCTTTTCATGTTATAGATCTTATTGGTTAAGTTATTTCCCTTCAGATACGTGTCGGCCATAGGGCTTCAACCATAAGTGGAAGGCCAACATGGTGGCCTGAATTTATGGGAGGAGCCCGGGAAGGTATTTAACCGGCCCACTCACCTGTGGTCTTCGTCGGTTCCGGTGCGCGATACCCACCCTCCCATTCCCCCTTTTAAGGGCATTTCTCACAACATCACCCTCATCAAATACTCATTTCTAATCAGGGTATGCCCCCTTATTTCTGGCGTACCGTCCATAGACCAAGGCACACTTCAGGTCTCCCTTTTCATGTTATAGATCTTATTGGTTAAGTTATTTCCCTTCAGATACGTGTCGGCCATAGGGCTTCAACCATAAATATATATATATATATATATATATACACACATATATACATATATACACACAACACTCCAAAACACACCCAAAGAATAACACACACCTCCACAACATATACAAACTTATCCTAATCTACAATATATAAACACTCCTATAATAAAATGCACCGTAATAACAATAAAGAGGGGTACAGTGGTCCCCAAATTAGCAACACAATGGAGCTAATTATTCCATTCACACTTAGGTCTTATTCACATGGAGGGTATGAATCTGTACCCCATGGGAGGGCCGTGTTTACCGAAATGGGGATGCACAGGTGTTCCCAGCATCCCATGTAGGCAGTCCCAATGCTGTCAACTGGGGTGCAGCGGCTGTACCCAATGTGACATCTGTGTAGGTGCCGCTGCATGGCCCCGAACGCACCCAGAGTGCGTTCGCGCAATTGCACCTGCATGGATGTCCTTTTTGGGGTAAACACAGCCCCCACACGGGTACAGATTCATACACCCCGTTTGAGTGAGTCCTTGGACTTCTCCATAAAAGGACCTCACTGGTGGGAAGAGTTCTCATTTCTCCAGCAGAGAAAGCCTAAAGAAAGCTGAAAAGACTCCTCCCACCTCTGAAGACAAAAAGAGTTCCAACCTCCCCTCATAGCCGCTCCAGCACATGCCTCAAAAACATACCAGCCTTAAACCACCCCTTATATTCGGTCCAGCACACGCCTCAAAAACATACCGGCCTCCAACCTCCTCTCATTGCCGGTCCAGCACATGCCTAAAAAGCCTACCAGCCTCCAAACTTTACAACATAATCAATTACTTAATGCAGATCGACAAAAGGTCGATCAAACATAATCACCTGTAAAAAAAGTGTCTGAAATGTTAGTGGTAAACAACCTGCTAGGCCCGGGGGGAACCAAACCAAGTCCTCCAAAAGCTACCTCATATCCTAAAGTTGCCAAGAGTGTAAATGTAGACCTTAAGCTTTAAGGTTAATCAAAAATATCACATTCTAAAGGGAAAGGAAAAACAAGATGAGGGGGAGTATGGAAGAGGGAGAGAGGGAGGAAAAGAGGGGGAGGGTAGGTTGGGGGTAAGGAAGGGGTGTGGGGGTTCCCCCCAACCCTCACCCCCTTCTTCCTCCAATCTTCCCTCCCCCTTTTCCTCCCTCTCTCCCTCTTCCATACTCCTCCTTGTTCTACCTTTCCCTTTAGAATGTGATATTTTTGATTAATTTTAAAGATTAAAGCTTAAAGTCTACATTTACATTCTTGGCAACTTTTGGTTGAGGCAGATTGGAGGACTTGGTTCGGTTACCCCCCATGAGGGCTGATGGGAAGACCCTCCAGTTACTGAAGTGGCAGCCGCCACCAGTGTAGGGACCTGTGTTGGTACAGCCATACATGGTCCTTAAGAGGGTTCCTCAGACTTTTTGTTGAGTCTTGTTCTAGGAACAGCCAATTGTCTTTTGTCCAGCTACATCGATGGTGATTTAGAAGCTCCAAAAACAAAAATGGTGGGCTGATGGGAAGACCTTCCATTTACTGGAGTGGCCGCCGCCACCAGTGTAGGAACCTGTGTTGGTACAGCCGTACCTGGTCCCTGGGAGGGTTCCTCAAGCTTTCCATTGAGTCCTATAACACTCTATCCCCAAGCACAAAACTTGGACTATGCAGAATGAAGATAATGTGGCACTCCTGTTGGTGAAGATAGCTGAAGGTATTGCTCTCTTGAAGATAGGTGCTGATGAGAATCTTTCACGAGAGCGATGACGTAGTGGACTCCGGTGATGATGGCTTGACTTGAAGATCTTCTCCGTCATGTTCACTAGCAATTCATCCTCTGATCCCTCCTCCTCATCTCCTAGTTTAAAATTTTTTCCAGCGTTTTGCCCATCTTCACTCAAAGCTGCACCCCTTCCATTTAAGTGCAATCCATCACTGCTATAAAGACAGGAACCGAATGAAAAGTCAACCCAGTTCTCCATGAAGCCAAACCCTTCCTCCCTGCAATAGTTCCTCAGCCAGTTGTTAAGATCCCTAAGGTCCTGCTGCCTCTCCGGTGTGGCTCGAGGTACAGGCAATATTTCTGAAAATACTGCCTTGGAGGTCCTTTTCTTCAATATAGCCCCTAATTCCCTAAAATCATTTTGTAGGGCACTCCATCTTTCTCGAACTTTGTCATTGGCACCGATATATACCATGACAGCTGGGTCCACTCCAGCCCCATCCAACAATGTGTATATGCAATCTACAATGTTCCGAACCCGAGCGCCCGGTAAACAACATACTGTCCGGCGATGAGGGTATTTTGGACAGATTGCCCTCTGTATCTTTCCAATAACTGAATCCCCTACCACTAGTATCTGCCTATCCTTTCTTGTAACCTTGCCCCCATCTTCACTGGAGACGTTCCCCTGGCATTTTGGTGGAGTATCAACGTGAACATCGCACTCTGGTGGAGTCTCCTTGTCTTGGTCGCACTCTGGTGGAGTCTCCTTGTCTTGGTCGCACTCTGGTGGAGTCTCCTTGTCTTGGTCGCATTCTGGTGGAGTCTCCATGTCTTGGTCGCACTCTGGTGGAGTGGCCGTGTCTTGTTCGCACTCTGGTGGAGTGGCCGTGTCTTGGTCGCACTCTGGTGGAGTGGCCGTGTCCTGGTCGCACTCTGGTGGAGTGGCCGTGTCCTGGTCGCACTCTGGTGGAGTGGCCGTGTCCTGGTCGCACTCTGGTGGAGTGGCCGTGTCCTGGTCGCACTCTGGTGGAGTGGCCGTGTCCTGGTCGCACTCTGGTGGAGTGGCCGTGTCCTGGTCGCACTCTGGTGGAGTGGCCGTGTCCTGGTCGCACTCTGGTGGAGTGGCCGTGTCCAGGTCACACTCTGGTGGAGTCCTAATTTGAACATCACATTTTGGCGGCGTCTCAATGTCTTGGTCGACAGGCCTGCCGTGTGAGCCTTGCGTGCAGTCAATACCGCGTACATCTAAAAACAAAAAAAGAGAGGAATTAGATTTAGCACCTTCACCTACATTTCATATATTTTTCTTTGTACAACATCAAATTATAGAGAGAAAAGTTCAAAACACTTGTGCTAGAGACAATGAATAAACTCGACATGACAGGGACACAAGAATGACTAATGTTGGCCTTCGTATAAAAATGCTAGTTGCCTGCCACCCATCCTCACCCACTGGCAGGCAATAATTGCATGAAAAATCAGACAGGCTGGTTGTACCCAGCTCGTACTCAGGCTGCCCATACATGGTTAGAATCCCAGGTGGTCCCTGCTGAACCGGCCAAGAATCGAACGGTCTATCGCCGGCTTTAGGAGCACAGACACTTTTAATCACAGCACTTAGGTAAAAGGCATAGTGCATATTAAAATGTTCATGGATAATTAATTAGCGCAGTTTTATTTGTATTAATTTTGTCTCTGTATGGCCTTGTTTACAAGGGTAATGAGGCCCATATAGCATGAACGGGCCATTTTTGCAACATCTGTAACTTCCAGATGCTGCATGCAGGCAGTCCATTGAACATGATTAGAACGCACAGCTGCACACACGCAGCCACTTCTCCTAATATGACATGCACTGTCTGCATTCAGAGTCATTCACCCACATCTAGGGCCGCTGTTAGAAATCATAGGGACCCGTACAGCTTGCATGACTGGGCCTCCTCCACCTATAAGAGCCAGGGCCTGAGCCTGCCTTCCAGCTCACATCCAGCCAGCAGAGGAAAAGGAGGTGGTGTGCTCTGTGAAGAAATTAGGCTGTTACAACATTTTCCTAACAGTGTAAGGGGTTTAAAACCTTACAGCATGTTTAATATGTGTATATAATGTTGTCATGTTTAAACAGGTGGTGAGGAGGCAATATAACACCTTCTTACCACCTGTCAAATGCCTTCTGAAGAGCGACCTGAATGTGGATTGCTGTTCAGAGGGCACAACATGTTTAAATGAGCCCTAAGACATTTCAGACAATCCATTATTTTTTGTCAATTCAGCAGGGAACAGGAGGGACTATTTCATGTCTTCTTTGGGGCACTGCTACGTAATATTCTGGTTTTCAGCAAGTACAAAATCATGGGTAGATGGTGCTAATAAGAGATCTATAACCATCTATCTGCATGTGTGTGGACCTCCCAGTAGTGTGTACACGTGGATTGTTGGAAATGAAAACAAAAGATTGACATATATGACTACAGAGTTGCAATCAAAATGAAACCTTCAAAGAGACAGTGGGGAAGAGATCTAGGTCCCATATCGGATGATGATTGGGAGGCGGCATTGTCCGCACTGCCCATGTTCTCTTTAAATTAAAATTTTAAATTAAATTAAATTAAAATTTAAATTAACCCAACTATTCATTTCACACAGGACTTATCATACCCCTGAGAAATTGTTTAAATGGCAGCGTAAAGATACCCTTCTTTGTCCTAGATGTAATATGGGGCTGGCTAATTTAATACATATGTTATGGAGATGTTCTAAACTCCATCAGTATTGGCAAGGGGTTATTTCTACTGGTAACTCTGTCTTTAAGTCAGAATGGATGGAAGAACCTGGGGAATGCCTTTTAAGTATGATAGATGAATCTAGGACCCCGGAAAACACCCATGTACCCCGATAGTTAGGACTCTCTTTCAGGCCCGTAAACCTATAGCCCAAAAATGGATCTCCACATCCTCCAACATTAGGCAAATGGAAAATGCAAATAAATAATGCGGTACTTAGAGAAAAATAAATATATCTACATAGGAACTGCTCAGAATAATGTGGTAAGGTGTGGGGGATGTAGCTAACTACCATGGGTTCAGCACTCACAACCATCAATTAGGTAGAGTGGCACAAGGGGTTTGAGGACAGATATAGTTGTGATGATGTATTGACCTTTTATTACGCCGGATATAGATAAAGATATTAGTAGGCTACAATGTTATGAGGTCGGTTTTCTTTTTTTTTTTATATCTTTCAGAGCTTCAGAGCCGTTGTTGGATGCTTTGGTGCCGGCTGTAAAGTCAATGGCCGACAGCAGAAAAAAGAAGACCTGAATGGTAAGTTTTTTGGATATTGATAGATAGAAGATAAAGGAAACCCTTTCATTGGATCCTTTTCTCCTATTAATGACGGGTCACATTCCCATAGGTACATAAGTTTTTTGTTTTTTTTTAATCAAGTCCTTTTTTATTACGTATTTTAGTTACAATTAACACAAGACATACACACAGCCCATGTACTTATTGTATAATCCTAATAAACACACATTTATAAGCAATATTTAAAGTGCTTGTAATTTTTTAAAGTGGTTGTAAACCCACAATAAAAAACCTGAACGTGCCATTGCTTCAGTGCCCATGTGCTGATGACGTTGGCAAATGCCGATACAGGGGATATCTCCTAATCTGTGCAGGTTTAGGAGATATCGTATAATAATGCTATGGGGCTGGTATGATTTTTTTCCAGGGCAAGTTTTTATTCCCAGTCCGGCCCTGGAGCTTGCTCAGGAATGGCAGCAGCCAGGTGTGAATACATCTGCACGCACAGTGAGGAGAAGACTTTTGGAGGATGGCCTGGTGTCAAGAAGGGCAGCAAAGAAGCCACTTCTGTCCAGGAAAAACATCAGGGACAGACTGATATTCTGCAAAAGGTACAAGGATTGGACTGCTGAGGACTGGGGTAAAGTCATTTTCTCTAACGAATCCCCTTTCTGATTGTTTGGGGCATCCAGAAAAAATCTTGTCCGGAGAAGAAAAGGTGAGCGCTACCATCAGTCCAGTGTCATGCCAACAGTAAAGCATCCTGAGACCATTCATGTGTGGGGTTGCTTCTCAGCCAAGTGAGTGGGCTCACTCGCAATGTTACAACAAAAGCCTGGGGAATGCCCAGGAAAATCACAATGTTGGCTATGAATACAGCCATGAATAAAGAATTGTACAAAAACATCAGTAACTTCTCCCAACTATCCAAGAACAGTTTGATGATGAACAAAGCCTTTTCCAGACTAAATGAGCACCTTGCCACAAGGCAAAAAGGATAACTAAGTGGCATGGGGAACAAAACATTGACATTTTGGGTCTATGGCCAGGAACCTCCCCAGACCTTAATACTATTGAAAACTTGTGGTCAATCCTCAAGAGGCAGGTGAACAAAAAAAAAAACACAAACCGCAAGCATTGATTTTGCAAGAATGGGCTGCCATCAGCCAGGATGTGGCCCAGAAGTTGATTGACAGCATGCCAGGGCAAATTGCAGAGGTCTTAAAAAAGAAGGGCCAACGCGGCAAATAATGACTCTTTTGTAATTGTCAATAAAAGCCTTTGACTCTTATGAAATGCTTGTAATTATACTTCAGTGTAACATAGTATATACAGTACATAGTAACATCTGACAAAAAGATCTAAAAACACTGAAGCAGCAGACTTTGCAGAAATGTATATTTGTGTCATTCTCAAAACCTTTGGCCACGGCTGTATAGTTACTACAAAATAATTTTGAGTTTCTTTATCCAAAGCCTTGTTTTTAGTTTTGGATAGAGCAGGAAATGGTTAGAAATTCTGTCAGTTTTTTTTTTTTTTTTTTTTTTAGGCCTTTTGCACGTGACACTCCTGTTTTGAGCATCACATTTTTCAGACTTTATTTGTATGTATTTGCGCGTATTAACGCGCATTTTCACGTGTTTGCACTCGTGCAAACTTATTCTCGCATTGTCATTCTGCACAATATGTAAATGGACATTTGCACACATTTGTGCACATGAGGAGTAAATTACTGACCAAAAAAGCAATTTTTTTTGTACTACATAATGCACGCCGCTTGTTTACGCGCCTGTGTGCATAGGCATATTACAATTAATGGGCTGTATTTTAACTCAGTAAAAATAAAAAGCTGTACTGAGTTTTTTCAAGCTGCAGTGTGCAAGATGCATTGCTGTGTCCATTTGGGTAGATTTCCCCTTTGTTTTCCTTTTTTTTTTTTATCCTTTATTTATCAAAAAGGTGGCATCCAATACTTCTAGATAACAACATGAAAGTAGAGATACATCATAGTACAGTCATAAACAACCAATAAGTAAGCTCACAGTACAACATGGCAGTTTGAAATCCAAAACATATGTAGGTTTGGCAGACTATCTGCAATAGAACAAAACCAAATGAAAATCAAGGATGGATCTCATTCAATAAAGGCAATATAGTTAAAAGGGGGAAAGAAAGCGAGAGTTAAAGAGTTAAAGAGTAGGAAAGAGGTTATTGAGGCCTGACTTGAACTGCATCCTCTATCTTACGGACACCAACCTCTGTCCAAATGGCCCTGCCACTGCTATACTGACTGACGCTATCCACTGTCCTACTGACACCATCCACTACTCCACTGACTGACACCAACCTCTGCCCTACTGTCACTGTGCACTGCTCTACTGACATGTCTACTGCCCTACTGACACCTGCCACTGCCCCACTGACACCAACCTCTGTCCTACTGACACCATCCACTGCTCTACTGACTGACACCGTCCACTGCTCTACTGACACTGTCCACTGCTCTACTGACTGACACCGTCCACTGCTCTACTGACTGACACCATCCACCGCTCCACTGACTGACACCGTCCACTGCTTTACTGACTGACACCGTCCACTGCTCTACTGACTGATACCATCCACGCTCTACTGACTGACACCGTCCACTGCTCTACTGACTGACACCGTCCACCGCTCTACTGACTGACACCATCCACCGCTCTACTGACTGACACCGTCCACTGCTCTACTGACTGACACCGTCCACCGCTCTACTGACTGACACCATCCACCGCTCTACTGACTGACACTGTCCACTGCTCTACTGACACCGTCCACTGCTCTACTGACACTGTCCACTGCTCTACTGACTGACACCGTCCACTGCTCTACTGACTGACACCATCCACGCTCTACTGACTGACACCGTCCACTGCTCTACTGACTGACACCGTCCACCGCTCTACTGACTGACACCATCCACCGCTCTACTGACTGACACCGTTCACTGCTCTACTGACTGACACCGTCCACCGCTCTACTGACTGACACCGTCCAATGCTCTACTGACTGACACCGTCCTCTGCTCTACTGACACTGTCCACTGTTCTACTGACTGACACCATCCATTGCTCTACTGACACTGTCCACTGCTCTACTGACTGACACCATCCACTGCTCTACTGACACTGTCCACTGCTCTACTGACACTGTCCACTGCTCTACTGACTGACGCCATCCACTGCTCTACTGACACTGTCCACTGCTCTACTGACTGACACCGTCCACTGCTCTACTGACACTTTTCACTGCTCTACTGACTGACACCATCCACTGTTCTACTGACACTGTCCACTGCTCTACTGACACTGTCCACTGCTCTACTGACACTGTCCACTGCTCTACTGACTGACACTGTCCACTTTTAGGTAGGCTAAATGTATATTTTTACAGTGACATTTGTTTTATTATTTTTTTTCTAGGTTTTCTTTACTATTTATAGTTAGGCCTTGCTAGTTAATTTATTTAAAAAAATACGCCGAACCCCGTGATCTTTGATCTTTCAGTTGTTCAGGTAGATCTCCACCTCTCAAAGGTTGCCTACCCCTAATCTAAAGTCACTGACGTGCAGTACATCCCTCACCAACCCCAGAGACTCATCAACTCATACTACTACTACAATATTCCCACCAATCCGAAAGTCAAATAGGCAAGCTAGAATTAGTCTTAAAGCATTTGTTAACCCCAAAAAAAAAATTAAAGATCCTGTTCCCTTAAAGCGTGTTATACAGCACAGTGCTTGTGCTGTGTCATTTGTATCCTGTAATACCTGTCTGATCCTGCCTGGCTATGCCCTGACCTCTTCAAACAGACCACGATAATCATGGCTGCTGAGCCCTGACATGGTCTGTTTGCGTGATTCTGTCAGCTGCAGCCTGCTATCTGTCTCCTGTGTCCTTCTCCCCCTCCTCCCCCTCACCTCTCTGTCTGTCTGTCTCTGCTCTACCTGTGCACCCCCCCTCCCCTCCCCCCGCTCCTGCTGCTCTCATTTCACATATTACATGCTGCGATCCTCGATCCTCTCTGCGGCATTATACTAATTGTGCCTGTGTAATGAAAAAAAAACTGCAGGATTGTACCTATACGAGCTCCGCTCCCACCCCCCAGCTGCTTGTCAGCGGCTCGGAGCTCTGTATCTCCGCTCTCCTCCTCTTTCCCTCTCCTCCCCAGCTGACATCAGCGGGAGGGCTTGGCCAGTGATGGTGCAACACGATAGGAAAAAGGTAAGTGACCACTTACTACACTTATTGCTGCCTAGCTGTCTTAAGCGTCAGGATCGCTCGTCTGACATGAATCTTATTCTGTAGTACAATAAAGGAAGTATGTTCAAGTAAGAATGTAAAAATATGAAGGTTATATGAAATTTCCTTTAAACTCCAGAATGATAAAATACAAAAACACTCACTGCAAGCACACTATTGATTCCTTTTTTATGGTTATTTCATGTTACCAAAACCTCATGTAATATAAAATCTTTCCACAAGATGGGGCTTTCGTACAATTATTTGGCGTATTTACTCCCTGACTGCATGTCTGTGTTAAAGAATAACTCTCACCTAGAAATGTTAAATTTTTCTGTCACAAAGAACAATTTTTATGAAATTCACTATTAAATAATCAACTATATTTATTAGATTATGGAGTACAATTCACTAAGAGTTAAATAACGGCAAATAAAAGGCGGTAAAATAAAGCATGCGGTAAATCAGTCGTGAAAGTTAAATTCTCTAAGAACTTAGCGTTAAATATCGAAGGCAGTATTTTTTTAGATTGTTCGGTAACTAACGCATTTTCTCATGTGGTAATTTATCACACGTGTCAGTGGTTAAGGGTTGTTTAAGGCCATTTCCTTACAATATTTTACTTTTTAACATGTTTGTTATATTTCTTTTGCAGAAAAACAATTTTTTAATCTATCATTTTTTACAGTACTCTGTATTTGAAGGCACTGACATTTGAACTACCTTCTCAAATGTATGTCTCCTGATGCTTGGTAATCCAAGCTCCTTTACTAAATCCATCATGCCATACATTCATAAAAATGTGTTTTTGGCCCAGTTCTGTGCTGTTGCCTTTGTTTATATTGTGGAAACTAAAGAAAACTGGACTATATATTTTATTTTATTTTTTATAATATTTTTTTTTTCATGTTTCTATCCAAGTTTAACTTGTTGTAATTGTGTATATAACCAAACGTATTACAGTGGCCACTTCAAGAGGTTACTTCTAGCTGGTCATGGTTGACATACTCACTCCATTGTTACACTTTTGTAAACGTTTATTTTAAAAAAAAAAATACTAGTGTATTCATGATGTATAATGCCACATTTTTGTGTGTCCACTGCTGGTGGAATAATGTCAACTTTCTGTGGGTCCTCTGTGGGTGGAATTAGACCGCTCTCTGAGGGTAGTATTTCACCCCTTTCTGTGAGTGGAATAGTACCCCTTCCTATGGGTGTTCTGTGGGTTGAATTAAGCCCCTTCCTGTGGGTGTTCTGTGGGTTTAATTAGGCTCTCGTGGGTGGTATGCCCCTTTCTAAGGATTTTAATAGGCCCCTTTTTCTGGTAACGTACTGGCTACCACCACCAAAAGGGTGGTGTTAAATATTGTACCTTTTTTTTAGTTCTAGTTTTGTTTGTGAATTGGACTTATGGAAGTGATGGGTTTTACTTCCTCTTTTGCTCCCAGCAAACCCTGCAAAGTAACCAAAGTAAAAGCATAATGGGCTAGTTTGCATCGCATACTAGCCCATTATGTGACAGTTACCTGCAAATGAAGCCCGTGCTGTCCCCTGCGGAGGCCGCATCCATCTACACCCCTCTTCCATTCGGGGCCTGTGACTGGCCAGAGCCACATGTGCGCTGGAGCCGTCAGTCACGGCACTTGCGAGTGAAGGAACAGTTTCTTCACAGCGCATGTGCCGAGGACATCATAGGCGCACTACAAGGTAAATATCTCCTAAACGGTGCACGTTTAGAGATATTTCCACTACCTATAGGTAAGCCTTATTCTAGGCTTACCTATAGGTAAAAGTGGCACAAAAGTGTTTACAACCACTCTTAAGCCCCATACACACGGTCGGACAATCCGCGGACCAGGTCTGTCGGATCATGTCCGTCGTACTTTGTCCGATGTTGGTTTTGCGTACACACGGTCGGACAAAGTTGTCGGAAAATCCGATCATTCTGAACGTGGTGACGTTTGTTGCCTACGACGGGACTACGTAGAGGCTAGTAGCCAATAGCTTTGGTCTTGTAATGTGATCTGAGCATGCGTAGCACTTTGTCCGGTCGGACAACCGTACACACGATCGGGTTTGGTGTGATCGGACCGGGTTGACGGCAAATCTTTCCAGCAGGAGATAAGACTTTGTCCGTCGGACAAACCGACGAACACTGTCCGATGGTGCATACACACGGTCTGATTTTTCAACAACATTGTCCGATCGGACAGAATCCATGAAAAAGTCCGACCGTGTGTATGGGGCTTAACAGATTACCGCCCGATTTATTGCGATATTTACAATTTTTCATTTTTGTTGTTTACCACAAAATCTTTATTTTTTTATTTTTTTGTTGGTGAATTGTACTTAACTTACCCCATGCAATAATTTATGCAAATGAGTAACATGATACCCTTATCGCATGTGGTAAGCGTTAGTGAATCGACCCCAATGTGCTACTTTTATATTCAGAAGATGCAAATGTATCAACAATTTTTATCTGGCCAAAAACTTGTATTTAAACATTAACTATTGCAAAAATGTGATGGTAGCAAAAAATAAAACACATAAGATTCTTCTTCTTGTAAAATCTTTATGCTCGGTAAGGACCATAAAAACAGCATACAAATGTATAATAAACTCTGCTGTTGTACTTGGAAAAAGCCACTTGATTCTGTCTGCCCTTCTCTGCCTAGAAGCACAAGCAGCATGCAAATGAGGTTAACTTCCTGACCAGGTGCTGACTGCAACTGTCCTGGATTTGCCTGGACAGTCCCACATCTCATGATGCTGTGTCCTGAGAGCACATCACCCTTATTTGACTTCCTGAGCATGCACAATAACTCTGACAAGGGTATCACTAAGGGGATTGCGCTGCAAGGGGGCACTCAGAAAGTGATCTCAGTGGGCTACCCAGAAGGGGGAGGTGATAAATGTGAGTCGTGGGTGGGGGTGAGTGTCTCAGGGACTGCGATGAAGATGTTAGCAAGTATGCATACTGGCTTCAAGGGGGTAAAGCTGAAAAATTCAGTTTCACAGAGGATGTAGTCATTAGGACAAGGTTCTCTGGGACCCTAGGCGAAGGTGCCATCGACCCACCACTGGAGCTGACATGGACATAGTTGTGCACAGCCTAATGCATTAGGGTGTACATCTCATAGCTCAAACACATATGTGTGTGTGCATGTGTATATATACTGACGGTGTCAGTAGGGCAGTGGATGGTGTCAGTAGTTTTTATTTTCATATTTTTTTATTTTTTTATTTTTACTATTTTTTTAGGAGGCCCATTAGAGGGCTTTGGTGAAATATCAGGGGGTTAAACAGGGGGAATCTGTGCTATACAGTGTGATTCGGGTGTACGCAGACACACCTGGCACACCCTGTGCACATGCCTATGCAGATGGAGTTTGAACATGCACATATACAATGGCTGGGCCACCGCAGGGCACAGGAGTAACAGGCTCCACTCACCGGCCATTTGCTAGTAAAATTAGTGAGATTTAGTCATAACGAGCATGTTAGAACAGAGCCAGGTTGCTTTTTCAGGCACCCCTTCTGTGTAGAATTGTAATTAGAAAAAAACGGATTGTGCAGAAGCTTTATATCACATCAAGTTTAACAGGGCAGGAGTTTTCCTACAATGGGTGAGAAAAAGTACTTGTAATATCACATATGTCCATTAGATGGGGCTTTAGCACAGTTAGAAAACTGTGTTCATACTTTGTTCATACTTCGCTATTATGTATTTGTTAATATGTGGAGCATGTAAAAATGAATGAATATAAGACATAGCTTGACCTGCACCTACCCTAATGACCTCCATACCCAAGTTGTCTGTTATACAAAGTATTATGGTAAACAACAACTTTAAAAATATAAATTCACCCCTAGAGGAGTGCCCATTTACTCACCATGCTCAGAAGTTAGCACTTCTGCCTGACAGCACTAGGGTTGTTGTCCGTTTGAATCCCATCCACGGCACTACCTGCCTGGAGTTTGCATGTTCCCCCCGTGCCTGTGTGCGTTTCCTCCAGGTATTTCGGTTTCTTCCCACACTCAGACATGCTGGTTCCTGTCTAAATTGTCCTTAACCACTTCAGCCCCGGACCAATTGGCAGCCAAAGGACCAGGCCCCTTTTTGCGATTCGGCACTGCGTCGCTTTAACTGACAATTGCGCGGTCATGCGGCGTGGCTCCCAAACAAAATTGGCGTCCTTTTTTTCCCCACAAATAGAGCTTTCTTTTGGTGGTATTTGATCGCCCCTGCGGTTTTTATTTTTTGCGCTATAAACAAAAATAGAGCGACAATTTTGAAAAAAATGCAATATTTTTTGCTTTTTGCTATAATAAATATCCCCAAAAAATCCATAAAAATTTTTTTTTCCTCAGTTTAGGCCGATACGTATTCTTCTACATATTTTTGGTAAAAAAATCGCAATTAGCGATTATTGATTGGTTTGCGCAAAAGTTATAGCGTTTACAAAATAGGGGATAGTTTTATAGCATTTTTATTAATATTTTTTTTTTACTAGTAATGGCGGCGATCAGCGATTTTTATTGTGACTGCGACATTATGGCGGACACATCGGACATTTTTGACACATTTTTGGGACCATTGTCATTTATACAGCAATCAATGCTATTTAAATGCATTGATTCCTGTATAAATGACACTGGCAGTGAAAGAGTTAACCACTAGGGGGAGGGGTTATGGGCTGTGATGTGTGTGTGTTTTTTTACATTAGGGGGCGGGGCTGACGTCTGACGTCATTGATCGGCTTTCCCGATGACAGGGAACAGCCGATCAATGACAGGCAGTGTAGGAAGCGTGGGGAGAGGTTTGTTTACACAGACCCTCCCCGTTCTTCAGCTCTGTGACCCGATCGCAGGACACCAGCGGCGATCGGGTCCGCTGGTCCCGCGGCCAGGGTCACGGAGCTCCCGAACGGCTAGGCATTTAAAGGGCCACGTACCGGTACGTGATTTTGCCTAGCGGTTAATATATGTATGTATGAATGTCAGCTAGGGACTTTAAATTGTACACTCCAGAGAGGCCATATCTGGTATAGGGTTGCCACCTTTTCTTCAAGCCAAACCCGAACACTTTTTAGCTGCGGCATTTTTTAGGCGTATACGCTATAAGATTGTAAAAGACCTGGGACACTTTTGGTGACCTGAAAGAGAGTAGTAATGTGGCGCATAGCTCGCCGCAGCAAACAGTGCGCGTGGCTGAATTGTGAGTGTTCTGCATGGAATGCAGGGGTCAGATATGTCCTGAGGAGATGGATAGTGCTAGCAGGGGGTGGGTAGAGTTAGATATGTGCTGGGGGGGGCAGTGGCGGCTGGTGCTCAAATTTTTTGGGGGGCTCAAACAAACTGAAAAAAAAACATCTATTGCAGCCTCACTGTGCCCCATAAAATGCAGCCACTGTGCCCATCATATGCAGCCACTGTGCCCTTAAAATGCAGCCACTGTGCCCATCATATGCAGCCTCTGTGTCCATCATATGCAGCCTCTGTGCCCATCATGCAGCCACTATGCCCATCATATGCAGCCTCTGTGCCCATCATATGCAGCCTCTGTGCCCATAAAATGCAGCCTCTGTGCCCATCATATGCAGTCTGTGCCTATCATACAGCCACTGTGCCCATCATATGCAGCCTCTGTGCCCATCATACAGCATCTGTGCCCATCATATGCAGCCTGTGCCCATATGTGCTGGGGGGCACTTGGGGGGGGCAGATATGTGCTGGGTGGGGTGTTTTGTAAGAGAAGAGGACCAGTGCAAGGGGGTGGGGTAGGGGGGGTAGGATATGTGCTGGGTGGTGCTTTGGGAAGGAAAAGAGATGCAAGGAGAGGTTGTCAGATTTCCAATCCAATCCACACTTCTAGCATTGTCTTCCCCCTGCCAAAGCCCCCCAGCACATATCCTCCTAACCCCTCGATCACTCCACATATTTTCTACCTTGTCCTCCTTTCCAGCCATTCTCTCCCCCTTCCTCCTCCATCTACAGAGCATAATAAAAACTTTCTACAGACCTGATATCAGCTCGTCCCTGCTCTCCTCCTCCTCGTGTGTGTACAGAACGGAGAAGGAGGAGGAGGGGAGGAGCTTTGATTCACTGACACTGTGCTCTGCTCTGCTGAACCAAGCTGCTGTCAAGGAGGGGGGGAGACATCAGATGTCACTCTCGGTGAAGAACATGTGAATGATGTGTCCAGGTCTGGGGCAGAAGTAAACCCGAACACATCATTTAAAAACTGCACTCTCCAGAAGAAAACTGTACAAGTGGCAAGTGATGACTCAGGAACTGTGGGGAGCCCCGATTACTACCAGAGTGCCCATGTGTCTTCAGGTCTTGGATCTCTCCAGCTGTTTGCCTGAGTTATCAAAGCTACCCTGAACTGCACTAAGAGGGATGCTGTTTATGAGGATTAGCACAAGTACTGTAGCTGTGTTCTGAACTGTTTGACTGAAGTAGTGATTCTCAGCTAGACTCTCTGTTGTTATAGACTAGAGTCGTATAAATGTAGCCAGGACCAGGCCAGGGTGGCAAACGCTTCCTAGGCCACACTCAGAGCTGGGCCAGACACTGTATACAGCTGCCGACCGCCGATACATATAGTGTTATATTTGCAGAGCTACAGCGGAACGGTATGAGTGTGCAACTGTGCAAGGTGCGCTCCTGCACCCGGCCGGCACATCTGGTTTGATGTCATTTAGAGGCCGGGAGTGCGGGATGGAAGAGGAGGACTGGTGCCTCTGTGACCTGCTGGGAGCGTCAACTACCATGGGCTACCATGGGCAAGTGAGTGAGCGGAGACCCATTTGTGCTCCATTAGTGGCAGTGTTAATTAACCCCTTTATGCTACAGCTGCACTGATGGGCACTGTTAGGATGCACTGATAGGATGCACTGATGGACACTGATAGGATGAACTGATGGGCACTGATATACTGCCCTGATGGGCAGTGATAGGCTGCACTTATGAACACTGATGGGCTGCACTTATGATCACTGATGGGCTGCACTGATGGACACTGATGGGCTGCACTGATGGACACTGATGAGCTGCACTGATGGACACTGATGGGCTGCACTGATGGACACTGATGGGCTGCACTGATGGACACCGATAGGCTGCACTGATGGGGCTCCACTGATTATCAGGGTACTGATGATCAGTGCCCCGGTTATCAGTGTGAATGCCCCCTGTCACAGGAAAGTAGCTTATCGACTTTCCTTTTCTCAGACAGTGGCTGCATTTGATGGACAGTGCAGCATATCAGTGTCCATCAGTGCAGCATATCCATGCCTCATCATCAGTGCCCATTAGTGCAGCATATCAGTACCCATCAGTGTAGCCAGTGTCCATCAGTGCAGCGTATCAGTGCAGTTTATCAGTGCCCATTAGTGAAGAAGAAAAATTATTTATTTGCAAAATTTTATAACAGAAACAAAGAAAAAGTTTGTTTAGCAAAAAAATAATAACCCCAGTAGTAATTAAATACCACCAAAAGAAAACTCTATATTAAAAAAAAGATAAATATATGTCATATGTGTACAATGTTGCATGATCACACTGAAAGCTGAAAATTGGGCTGGGCAGGAAGGGGGTGAAAGTGCCCGGTATTGAGGTGGTTTACAAAAAAACAAACCTTTAACCACTTTAATATCAGACACTTGCACCCCCTTCCAGCCCAGGCCAATTTTCAGCTTTCAGCGCTGTCACACTTTGAATTACAATTGTGCAGTCATGCAACATTGCACCCAAATACATTTTTTTGCATTTTTTACACAAATAGAGAAACAAAAAAACAATGAACATTTAAAAAAATAAAAATAAATGTTTTTCTTCATTTCTGTTAAAAAAAATTGCAAATAAATCAACTTTTTTCATGAATTTGGGCCAAAATTTATTCTGCTACATTTATTTGGTGAAAATAACCCAAATCAGTGTATTTTATTTAGTCTGTGCGAGTGTCCACAAATGATGGTACATACAGTATATCTGATGGCCTATCTCAGTTCTTGAGGCCCTAAAATGTCAGGACAGTACAAATACCCCCAAATGACACCTTTTGGAAAGTTATTTAGTAAGAGGCATGGTGAGTTTTTTGAAGTTGTAATTTTTTGTCACAATGTGTTGGAAATAAAGGAAATCATTTTTTTAACATACTGTCACCAGTGAAGTACAGCGTCATCATAACTGCTGTGGTGATGATCAGGGACACTAACTAGTGACAGTATGTAACAAAACAAAAACTTTTTAAAATATATTTTTTTCAATTTTCTAAAAAGAAATTCTTTTTTTTTAACTTTTTTTTAATGGCTTTTTTTTTACATGCTCTGACCAGAGCAATACCATATTACCATAGTAACACTGTATCACTCTGAGGAGGTGATCAAGATTTTTTTTCCCACACTATGATTACTTATTATCAGTGAATTTTACTATTATAGGCAACCTCTTTTTTTGAATGAAATCTATTCATTCAGTGTTTACTATTAAGATTAGCTATGATTGGCCACAGCTAATTACATGGTACAGATGGGTTGTGATTAGGGTTGCACTGATACCACTTTTTTAAGACCGAGTACAAGTGCTGATTCTTTTTTCAAGTACACATCGATACTGATACGATCACTCTTACATATTATTCGCATACGTGTAAGTTATGATGAAAATATAAATATATATCATAAGTAAATGAAACTGTATATAAAATTATATATAAAATTATATATAAAAGAACAGTAATGAAACTGAATAAAAAATTGTGAATAAATATTGTGAAAGTGATCTTGTGACTGATAAAATTCAATGAAATTCAAAAAAATGGTGAACAGTAAAAATTGTTGATATAGTGAATATATAAACATAAAACCACTAAAAATGAATAAATAGCAAGTGAGTATTAGGTGAAAAAGGTTGCCAAACTGTATATATGCATTTATACAGTGGTATAGTCCAGTGGGTGACACAATATATATAGTCCGGTGAGTGGCACAATATATGTGAATAGCCGTAGATGGAAAATGGTATTCCTAGGTGGGGTGATGGTGATCCTGTCTGGTCGGCGTCAGCGCTCATTGAGAAGAGGCTTACCGAAGTCACAGACTAAATGAGACGTACGCCTCATAAGTCGTGACAAGCTTTGTTGTGGAGGGTTACCAGGTCCCTGTTTCACGGATGAATTCCAGGATATATGCGCGTAAGAGGGCAGGGGGGACGCGGTCATCAAAATCTCCAATAGCATTCGGTCATATTTGAGAAAAGAGAACTCGCATAGTGTGATACCGTAAAAAATACTTTTAATGAGGTAAAAACAGATTAAAAACACTCACATTTTAGAAGTAATATTCAGGCTCATAGAATCGTGATGGGTATCAAAAGTGCTGCTGCTGTAGTCCAACCGACGCGTTTCGTCCTCTTCGTCCCAGAGGACGAAACGCGTCGGTTGGACTACAGCAGCAGCACTTTTGATACCCATCACGATTCTATGAGCCTGAATATTACTTCTAAAATGTGAGTGTTTTTACCTCATTAAAAGTATTTTTTACGGTATCACACTATGCGAGTTCTCTTTTCTCAAATATGACCGAATGCTATTGGAGATTTTGATGACCGCATCCCCCCTGCCCTCTTACGTGCATATATCCTGGAATTCATCCATGGAACAGGGACCTGGTAACCCTCCACAACAAAGCTTGTCACGACTTATGAGGCATACGTCTCATTTAGTCTGTGACTTCCGGTAAGCCTCTTCTCAATAGGCGCTGACGCCAACCAGACAGGATCACCATCACCCCACCTAGGAATACCATTTTCCATCTACGGCTATTCACATATATTGTGCCACTCACCGGACTATATATATATTGTGTCACCCACTGGACTATACCACTGCATAAATGCATATATACAGTTTGGCGACCTTTTTCACCTAATACTCACTTGCTATTTATTCATTTTTAATGGTTTTATGTTTATATATTCACTATATCAACAATTTTTACTGTTCACCATTTTTTTGAATTTCATTGAATTTTTATCAGTCACAAGATCACTTTCACAATATTTATTCACAATTTTTTATTCAGTTTCATTACTGTTCTTTTATATATAATTTTATATATAATTTTATATACAGTTTCATTTACTTATGATATATATTTATATTTTCATCATAACTTACACGTATGCGAATAATATGTAAGAGTGATCGTACACGTATACTATCTTCTGATCGCAACATATATACCTTTTCCAAACCATTTTCCCGTTAGTCTATCGGCAATGTTTGCAGCTCCCCTATAAACTATTCATACTCAGCGCAATATTTTCCAACTTCCACATCGATACTGATTACCAATACATTTTGACAATGTCATGTGACACTGGCACCGATAGGTGGCACTGATGTGGCGTGGACTTTGTCAGTAGTTTTTAATTTTTTTACAAATTTATTTTTTATATATATATATATATATATATATATATATATATATATATATATATATATATAATATATTTGAATTTTTTAAATTTTTTTAAATGCTGTCTTTTTCTGGAGGGGGGGGGGGGGGTTCGGTGCGTGGTGTCAGTGTTGTTTTTTTTGTTGTTTTTTTCCGTTATTTTTTTTTACAATTTAACTTTTAAATATTTATTACAATTCTTTCTTTTTTTTTTCATCCGCCCTGTTGAGCGGGGGAGGGGGCTATGGTGAGATATTAGAAGTCTAAACAGACACCTGACATCTCCCCTTTTGGAACAGGGATAGGGGCTGAGCAGGGGCGTAACTATAGGGGGTGCAGCAGTCGCGAGCGCAACCGGGCCCTGTGCTGCAAGGGGCCCATGTGGCCCCCTCTACATATGGCCGGTGGCAGCATAGGCAGTTAGGCACCGGGCGCACGGGTGGCTGGAGGTGGGGGGTAACTAGCAGAGCTCCATGCTCGACTACCGCACTGGCTGCTCTTTAGTTGTGCATTCCCCACACAACCTGTGTCCTCTGCCGCTCCTCCGGGTCCCCCTCTCCTGCTCCATGCAGTGCTGCTCAGTCGGTGTCTGTCCTCCACAGCCAGAGTCCCGCCCCCTAAGTCCGGCTCAGTGATGCTCAGTTATGAATGGACAGAGTCAGTGATCACTCCGCTCTCCATCCTGACAGATCCGGGATGGGGGGACTGGAGGAGGATACTGAGGACCCGGGGAGCCAGAGGAGGACACAGTCGGGGGCGGGATCGGTGTTGCTATGGGGGAGTTAGAAGCACCGCTCTCCCTGTATAGCTTTCAATAATGCAGCTGAAAGCCGCAGGTAGGAGAGGAGGAGAAGCGGCTGTCAGCTGCTTTATTGAAATCTATACAGGGAGATCGGTGCTTGTAACTCCCCCACTGCCACACCGATCACCACAGACTGTGTCCTCCTCTGGCTCCCTGGGTTCTCCTCCGGCCCCCCCCCCCACTGCCGCACCCATCATCTGTGAGGCAGCCCAGGTATCGGATCAAGCATCGGAGCATTTGCACGGAGTACAAGTACTCGTAAAAATGCTCGGTATCGGCACAGATACCGATACCATTATCGGTATCGGTACAACCCTAGTTGTAATTGGCCCTGTCTGTACCATGCGATCACTGTTATAAATCACAGAGATCAATACAATAGTACACAATTAATGCATGCTATCCATTGTATACAATTGTCTTGTGATCTGCTGTGATTGGTCACAGCGATCACATTGTACCAGCAACAAAAAGGCAAATGTCCCACCCAGCCATCATTTTACTATAGGCCGCTGGCGTTAATATTGCTTTAATTACTCCAGCCAGTTCACATGGGGATTTTTTTTGCAGAAACAATGCTGGGGGTTATTATGTAAGCTGGCACCATTGCTAGGGATTATTGTTGCAGAAACTGGCACTGATGCTGAGGATTATTATTGCTGCTACTGACACCAATACTGTGGGTTATTATTGCACAAGCTAACACCTAATGTTACTGGAGGTTATTATTATGGAAATGGAATCTGATGTAAAAGGTTGGCTCCTGATATAAAGGGGGCCCTTGATGTAAGGGGGCTCCTCATTTAAGGGGACACTGCTGATATGAAGGGAACTCTGATGTAAAGGAGGACACCCGATGCTAAGTAGGAGCTCCTGATGTATGAGGTGCCCCAGATGTGAAGGGGAGACTTTTGGTATAAAAGGGGACTGAATATACGTTGTTTGGTACTGGCGACAATGTATTCCTCAGCCCTTGACTGTATCTGAGTGTATACTTGGCAGGATTTTTTAAATTAAATGTAGGTTTATGTAAGTGAGTCTCTCACCCATAGTACAGTAATTATGCAGTATTTTCTGGGTACGAGTTTAAACGGTTCTTTAATCATTTATTTTAAACAGTCCGAAAATGTGATTTATTATTTCATTTTTTTCTTGTGTTTTAATTTAAATGGATGAAAAAAGTAGCAGGTGGGGGTTGGGAGGGGGCAGGGAAGAGGGAGAGTGGGAGTGGGGCCGAGTCGCTTCACCATGGGCCTCTGGGTTGTACTTGCCCCCTGGGCCAAAAGTTGCCAGTCAGCCCCTGGCCAGGACTATAGTTGCTGTGGACTTTTGGTTTTCCTCTTGTTGTTGTTGTTGTATTATTCTTCTGTGGAATTTGCAGAGTTAAAGAGGAGTTTCCATTAAAAAAAATAAAAAATTTAAAGTCAGCAGCTACAAATACTGCAGCTGCTGACTTTTAATAATCGGACACTTACCTGTTCCAGGGTCCCGCTCGCCCCCCCCTCCGCTCGGCGGTGCCCACATTGTAACTGTGGGCACCCGTCGTGGCTTCACAGCCGGGCACCCACTGTGCATGCGCGAGCGGCACCGTGATTGGCCGCGCAGTCACCTGGGACCTGTCACGTGTCCCAGATGACTGACAGGAGGGAGGGGGCAAAGCTGAGCCCTTCCTGCGCCGAGGGGAAGTGATGTCACCAGCACAGGCACTGAAGGAGGCAGACTACAAGGGACCCCCTAGCAACAGGCATTTAGAGGCGAGTTAAAAAAAAAAATTCCAAATGTTTTTTTTATTTTTTTTTAGGAATTTTAATGATTTTTTTTTTTTGCTGTGTACCCCACTTTAAGTTGACCAGTTGTTTTGTTTATAAATGCAGCTGTCATCTTTAGGAAGACCATTATTGTATGCACAACCACAGTTGATCTAACGTAGAAATGCTGAAGCACTGTTTTTATTGCCCCTTTCCCATTCTTTTTTTCCTGGATAATTCCACCTCATTAAAATGTCCTGCAGTTGGCCAATTTTACTCTAATACCAAATAAGGCACCCCAAACACACAGTATTATATAAAGGATCTTAAATGTTGACTTCGAAGCCAGTTAAAAAGGCCATTGGAGTCAATGAAGAAGTCAAATTAAATGAGTGTGCTTTTTAAATGTGCAGCAGGCTATAAATGGTTTCTAATGGTTATAGAAGCCCCTTTCAGCCATCCTGGGCGCATCCTTATGCCAAAAAGGCCATTGTTACACTCATTACTTTATATATTGGATTTTTATTTTATTTTTCACAGAAGGAAAAAATAAATTGTAGAAAAAAGTACAAATATATATAAAAGTACAGTATACAAATAACGAAAAAGCAAAGACAAATAACACTATGAAATTAAGTAAACTACCCTAAATACAACAAAAAACACATCCTCTAGCTAAAGAGAAAAAAAAAAGAGTACATGATCTTTTCAGCCAAATATCTGCCAAGCAACATAATGAGCAAAATTGAGAGTTTCCACTTCAGCAAAATCAATTTTCACGAAATCCCTTGGCTCATCCCTATTCAGAATCAGATCATTTGTAATACACATTTTTCTATGTGTGAATCCAGTCTTGGAGGGATTCATAGAAATGTTCATAGCATGTTTGAAAGCAGAGAATGTTACTGCTAAGGTGAAGGAAATGTCCTTGAATGCAGTATTGTTCCCGTTGAAGGCTATTGTGGAGCAGATGTTAAAATCCACATTCAGTATGAAAAACTGAATTACGATATGTTGTTCTGCACTCATATCATCATATTGGGGGTTGAATTTCTGTCAGTTTCTTTCAGTATTCTGATTCCCCCCAGCAAGATGACCAGTTACTTCCTGTCCACATGACCACCGTCATGAACATAGGAAATGCAATCTACTCAGAGGAGACACAGACAACAATAGGGATTGGACATGGGTTCTAAGCCTACCCAACTCCCATTTGAGGGCCAGTTTCAATGGGATTTGGGTGCTTTCAACATCAGTTTGAGATGCTTCTGAGATCATCCAGAACTCATTGCAGGTGCATTTGACCTGCTTCAGCTATTTTTGCATTCCCATAGATTTTTATGGATAGAGAAGCATTGCTAAAGCAAACAAAAGCCAATTCCAGGCATTCATCTAGCTCACCGGTGTCAAACACAAGGCCCTCCAGGCCATTTCATGTGGCCCTCACACCTCTCCTGCAGCTGCAGAAGAGCTCCAGACCTCCTCCGGTCCTCCTCCAGACCCCTACTTTCTGCTTTCAAGCAATGCATCCAGCTTCTTCCCAGCAGCAGCATCAGGAAAGGGGGTCCACTGTGATGTTAGGGAGAGTAGGGGACTCAACTTCTGATGGTAGGGTGGCTCTTGACATCTAATGTAAGGGGAGGGGATGCGCTGGACAGCTAATATTACAGATAAAACCGGCCCTTTTGAGGACAATCATAATGCTGATGTGGCCCACAATGAAATTGAGTTTGACACCCCTGATCTAGGTTGACAATAAGGGAATTTAGACTGTATCAATAATACACTACAATATAACAATACAGTATAAATCTGATACATATCCCAATTTCTATCAGATTTGGGCAAGCTGGTTGGCATTTAAATCTACAGAAAATTACCTAATCTATCCATGCTATTTTAGCAATCAACTTGGTAGATCATTATACTCTTTAATACTACCAGTGGTAGAGTACAGTTATGGGGATATTATTTTAGGCCTCATGTTTTGGCTACACGGATGCACAGATACATCCCTGCACAGGTAGTCCCATTTATGTCCCCACATAGATGTCAAATTGGTAGCAGTGGCAAAATATAACCCTCATACTGGTGTATGCTTAAGTATGCTTATGTGAATGAGGCCTAAAGTTTTCTTTTATCATTTTTTTTTTTTTTCAGATGCCAGGAGATCCACCCCTACTTTTCCCCACACCCCCGTCTTTTACTTTTCTTATTTCTGTTTTTATTCTCTTTTTTAAAACGGTACATGTACAGTACTGCAACATACAGATCCCGTGAGTGTGTAATTTTACCTTCTTATAATAGTTGTAATTTCTTTGTTATTGAACGAAATAAAAGTTTGAAATATAAAAAAAAAGGAGAAAATGACAAAAAAAATTAAGTAAACAAATCCTGCTGATACAGATCCTAAAAGTTACTTGAGAAACTTTTACAGAACACGTGTTGTGCAGATAGCATTTCTTCTGTTTAAATTGAAGTAGTAAAACTCAGGTGCCTTTTTCACATGTTCTGCAACCAGTGAAGCCTGGTGGTATATTTTTTTGGGGGCGGAGAGGTCAGGTCAGTCACAGGCACCCTCCTCCCCCAGTTGGTCGGTCCCAAGCCCTTCACTTACTCCATCTAGGTTGCAGGCAGCCAGCTCTTCCTGGGCATTGTCTCCTCCTCCTGGTGCTTCATGGCAGCTTACCCTGAGTCTCCTCCCTTCTCCTCCTTGGTGGCCAATAGGATCGCTTCTCCTCTCAGCCAATCGGGTGATGGGTCCTGATTGGCCGGGAGGAGAATCAGGAAGAATAGCGAATATTAATCTGATATTGTCACACAACTGGGGGAGCCCACACTTTTTTGATGCCTATTAGAGCCTCCTGTCATCAGATCTCCTGTACATGTTTCTAGCACATGTGCACTGCAAGAGAATCTGATTCCTTGTGCTAACCCTCTCTCTCTTAAGCCTAGTACACATGGGCCAAATATTATTAGAAGCCAGCCGACATTCGGCCCGTGTGTACGGCAGCCAGTCTGACAGAAGCAAGCCGTTCAGCCGGCTTCTGTCGGGCGAGCACGACTGAAAAATGTCTGTCAATCAGCATGCGATCAGCTCTCTCGCCAATGGCTCAGAGCGCTGACCTGGTTGTTCTGGTGGGGGGCTAGCCCCCCCTGTCAGAGCACAATAGCTCAGCGGGGGAGATTGCTGTACTAACATTGCATAGTTAGTACAGTGGATTATCCCAAGCTCTTCCGTTTTTTTTCATTCAGCCTGGTGGGTTGAAAAAAAAAAAACGAATAGTGTGTAGGCAGGCAAGTTTAGTATAGGCTGATGACTCACAGATAGCATCACCTTTTGGTTACCTCCCTCTGGTCTCTAGAAGATTCTAAAGGCAGAGTAGGGGAAGAGAGGTGGTGCTGTCTGAGGTGTGGTAAGGAGCCCTGACCAATCCCCCAACTAGGATTGGCAGGGGGCAGGTCTTCTTTAAATACCTTGGGTCAGCCCAGCTGGGGAGAAGTTGTTTGAGTGGAAGAACTGAGAGATGGAGTGTTAGGCCCCTTTCACACCAGGGCGTTTTTCATGCGGTGCAGTGCTAAAAATAGCGCCTGTTCACCGCATGAAAAACTCTGGCCCCTTTAACTCCAGTGTGAAAGCCGGCGGGCTTTCACACTGGAGCGGTGCGCTAGCAGGATGACAAAAAAAGTCCTGCTAGCAGCATCTTAGGAGCGGTATAGGAGCGGTGTGTTCACCGCTCCTATACCGCTCCTTCCCATTGATTACAATGGGACACCGCGGTAAAACCGCGGCAATACCGCCGCAAAGCGCCGCTACAGCTCTGCGGGGCTGTTTAACCCTTTTTCGGCCGCTCGCGGGGGGTAAAACCGCACCGCGAGCGGCCGAAAACCGCGGTTAAAACGACGGTAAAGCAGCGCTAAATATAGCGCTGCTTTACCGTCACCGCGGCTCCCCGCCCCAGTGTGAAAGGGGCCTTAGGGTGTCGGGGCCTTGGGGAGAGCCCCCCTGTCTGAGGGAGGGGGGTTGACCTTGGGCCAGGGGCTCAGAGCTGTGAAGGAACCCCACATAACCCAAGGGGTGTCCTGAACAGGAGCAGAAGAGGATAGTGGGAAGCACTGCCAGGCAAGTCTTCAGGAGGGATCCACCAGGTGTCAGTGAGTAACAGGCACAGCCGGGGGGCATGCCAGGAGTGGTTGTAGAGCCAGCAGGAGAGACTGTGATGTTACTGGCGTTGAAGTCAGGCTGCTGCGGCCAGGAAGGCTGGCAGAGTCTGCACAGGACTTACTGGGACATCCCATCCACATCCCATCCCATAATCCCTTTACCCCATCCAAGTTGAAGGACTGTTTATTGTCTGGAGAGTGACTGGAAGTGAATGCCAGGCTTGCAGGGTGACAGGTGGAACTACTACACTCAGCAGCCCCACGGGGTACCGCTACATTTGGATGTTCCACCGAGATCCACCTGTTCATGGGTAACCTGCTAGTCATTGCCCCTAGCAATGGAGGCTGGGGGAACTCTGTTTTGTTCTGCCATCATTGTGGATTAAACCTAGGAAAAAGACTTGTGTGCTCTGCCTATTGTTCAGTGCTTTAACAAGTGCCCTTGTCCATAGCAACCAACAAGGACTGTCGTTAGGTACTGTTTCTGTTACCCAGTTAACCCAACCAGTGCCGGGACTTGTACCAATCCTGCAACTCGAGAACTGTTCCCTATGTGCTGTTTCCTGTGGCAACCACACCGGGTGGCCACGACTGTGGATTGCAAATATGTCCAGCGTTCTGCTAATGCTGGACATCATGAACTTTGCTCCAAACTCCTGCTTAAAAACAGTAAAGTATGCCTGAGAGTGTCTACTGTTACCTAGGGTGATTGGAAGCAGCCTGTGGGTGCCTGCGGGCAGGACTATGTTATAAAAGCTCTCTACAGGGAGGCATTGGCTACCATCTTTATTGTTGCTACCGGCAACCATCGGACAATTCAGCTATCATCTGCCTTCAATTGCTTGGGCAGGGTTGGGGCCAAGCGACATGCCTGGACAAGTCCTGCTAGCATCAGCATGCCTTCAGTTCATTTAACAAGCGGTTACAGCAGCGTGCCCAGGGAGGAATGTGCATATCAGTTCTGCTGGCGCCAGCTCGCCTGGAAGCGAGGGGGCTGTGCCCCGCCCTGGAGGAGACTAAAAGTTTCCTGGTAGCAGCAGACACCACGAGGCAGCAGAAGATGGCAGAGGGTGGTCGACTACTACCCACTCTGCAGAGGTTTCCTGAAATGCAGTAGCAGACGCTGGTGGATGCTGGTGTCCGGCTGGAGCTTCGCGGAGGGCTCACCTTGGGAGTAATCGACGGAGTGGAACAACTCTGTCTGCTCTGTCCAGAATGCTGGATTCCGACGGCGGAGGTCACTGCTTGGGCATTCAAGTTTAATTCCTCAATAAAAATAACAAAAACAAAGCTGATGGACTGTTCATTGTCTGGAGAGTGACTGGAAGTGAATGCCAGGCTGGCAGGGTGACAGTTGGAACTACTACACTTAGCAGCCCCACGGGGGTACCGCTACACTACTTTATCCATACAGGAAACAAAAATCTATTTTACATGAGCACAGGGATTTTAAAGGGAGTTACCACTGAAGGGCATAGTCAATTTCTGGATGACCTAGCCCAGCAGTCCCCAGCCTTTTGGCAACCGGTACCATTGTGTGGCAGCCAATTTTTCCGGGGGGGGGGGGGGGTGTGTGGGGGGGGGCTGTTGCTATTCCCTGAGTCGCTTCTTAGCCGCTGTTCACATCACAACCTCCCTTTACAGCACAGTCCCCTCTTTAAAGCAGTTCCACAGTATCCTCAGTTCCCCTTCACATCACAGCCTCCACTTTAATGTGCAATCCCCTTTATATGTAAAGGGGACTGTGATGTAAAGGGGCACCATAATGTAAAGGGGCACTGTGATGTAAAGGGGGACTGCACTATAAAGGGCACTGTCATATAAAGGGGATTGCACTGTAATGATTACAGGGCCCCTTTACAGTGCAGTCCCCTTTATATCACTGTGCCCCTAGCATTCACAGCCCCCCATCACAGTGCCCCTTGTAGTCATGGCCCTCTTTTTCCTCTCTAACATCATTACTTCCCTTCAATCTCTGCATCCCATGCATAGTCCTACCTTCTGCAGGGCAGAGGCAGTTATTATTCTGTGTGTCTTCTCCCATCCCACCAATGATGTCATCCGATCAGCAAAGCAGGAGGTGGGAGGAGCTGCAGATCTGGATGGAGGGGGGAGCTGCCCAACTTAATATGTTAACAATAAGTTGATTACCTGCTTATTAAAGAGGTTGTGAACCTTTACCATCCTATGCATTAAAGTGAAAAACCTTCTGTCATGCAGCAGCCCCTCAGACCCCCCATCAGGTTTTACTTACCTGAACCCGTTCTTTCTTGGCCCGGGGACGAGCACACCAGTTCTAGCATGCTCAAATCATAGGAGGCATTTTTCGACGGGAGATACCATTTGACGGGCAGAATTGAAAGCTATGCAAACAGCGGAGGAAAATCGTAGTTGTCAGATTGTGCCTCATTGTTGCAGGTCGGGTTTTCTCTGTGTTGCAGGGCGGGTTTGCTGTGTTGAACAGCGGGTTTTGCCTGTGTCTAAGGGCGGGTTGCAACACAGACAAAACCCGCCCTGCAACACAGTCACAACCCACCCTGCAACAGCGAGGCACATCTGGTTATGTCTCTTTATAGTCCACCTTTGCATTCGACCCTGAAGAATTAAAGCGGTTCTGCACACATTTCATTTAGTAAATCTATTTGCCTTCCAAATCAGGCAAAGAGTACTAAATGAAGTGTGTTTTTTTTTTTTTTTTTCCACTTACCTTGTAATCGTTGACTTCCTTTCCTCTGTCTCTGCGGCGGGGTCTCTGCGTCGATCGTCGTCACGCAGCACTGTCTCCTGGGATCTGGTGTCATTGATCCCAGGAGTCAGTGCAGACATCTTCCGAAATCTCGCGAGATTTCGGGCACATCTTCCGAAATCTCGCGAGATTTCGGGCACATCTTCCGAAATCTCACGAGATGTCGGCAGATGTGCGGAAATCTCGCGAGATTTCGGAGAACGTGAGCTGCACTTTGCCGTTACTGCGCACGCGTGAGCTCGGCGCAGTAACGGCGGTGCATGCTGGGCCATCTGAAGTGCCTGTGGGGTTTCACATGCCCACAGGCAAGATGGCACCCAGCAAGAATACATTTTTTAAAAATATTTTATAGGACAAAAAACGCCAGCAATCAATTAAGAACATGGAACACGTGAGTCCCAGAATTGACCTCCTAATCCTATGCATTACATTTAAAAAAAAAAAAAAAAAAAACACAGTGCAGAACCGCTTTAATATACCCCAATGAAACGCGTCGGCCCTACATAGATGCATGATGTCCATACAGATGATTTTAAATGTTTTTTTATTTTTACGTTGTTCCACTCAAGACTTTTAAATACCATTCAGCCCTTCCAGAGGCCTATGTTGTGTGGGACTTGTCTCCACCCCATGATATGCCAAAGTACCATGGCGTCAATATGTATATCTGGTTTTTAGCATGCCTTGCGTTTATGCAATCTTGTGTATGCACTTTTTGTCATTGAGTATGCTGTACATGACCTCACAAGGTACAGTAAAAATGTTCTTTGTAATGACTGCTTTTTGGTATACATCTCTCATTTAAACCCCCCCTTTTGTGTTCATATATAGGGATGGAGTCGCGTGGGTGCATGCGTCTCATATAAAGTCCCAAATTGTTCGTAGGGGAGGAGGGACAATTCACCACTGTTCATTGCTCAAGGAACCCCTAGCAACCTTAGGGGGAACCCTAGATGAGAAAGGCTGTTCAATTTGAAGAGTGAATGTTCACTGATCTTAGTATATAATATGAAGTGCAGACCACTTCAATCATCCAATCATGAGAGATTAAAAACACGATTGCACATGATTGGGTGATCGAAGTGGACACAGCTTCTCCTTATTTATTAAGCTCTTTGACCATCCACTTTGCTAAGTGAACAGTTTCCACTTCTTTAGTAAATCAACCTCACTGTGTTCACTGCATCTGTTCAATGACCTTTTAGAGAATGGAATGTCCATTGAACCATCAAATATCTATCGAACCAAAGGATCTTTGCATGTGTGGCAATCCATCGCCTGCACAGATTGCTCTAGAAATCCACTCCACATCTTCCTGCAGCCTATTTGAGTGACATATGATATCACTGGAGGTGTGCCTAATTCCTGATGTGGAGGCAGCCTGTATGAGCTGCATTGCTGCTGTCCTACTAGCTGATAATGGGATGATAATATGGGACAGCTCCATCTGCATATCACACCAATGGAGATAATCACAGAGGGGGTGCAGGATCTACAGCAATGCTCACACAGATGTGTCACTGAGAGGTAATTGCTGCAGAGAGCAGTGGAATGAGCAACAGATATCCAGCTATTGTGCAGTGTGTAAGATGCCAGGAGATGATCTATGGGATACTTAGCTGCAATTTATGAGGTATAGATGTAAGGAAATAATTATTTGGCTTCATGCTGGATGGTGTCAACCTTGCTCCAGCCTTGTAAGAGGATTGTAAATATTTCAGTTTTTTTTTTAGTTTTTTTGCTGATGCTGCTGAATTGAATCATTATTAGCTTCTTTGCTTAACTGAGTCTCACTTCTCATGTTGCATTGTTCACAGCTTTTGATACAAGAAGCATTTAGGTGGTAAAATTCATCCACATCTGACAAAAATTTTGTTTTTTTGTAGACCAACACTTTAACTTGGCAAAGAGTAACATGGAATATGCAGCGGCCTACAGCAACCAATCAAAATTCTTTGCTCTCCCTACTATAGAGTTGAACTGAAATCTGATTGGGTGACATGCGTTATTATACTTTACCATTGCATTCACAGCTTGGGAATAAAGAGGACTGTAGTTTTAGATAAGACTTGATGGTTGTATTGCTACATTGTGTCATGAATGACAAGCCAGTGTGTCACTCTGACATCTTGTAGTATTTTAGATGTGATGCATTTATTACTGATACAGGCAAATAGTAATGGGCATGTTTAAACTGATGTGGTTTCAGATTGTTCAAGTAGTTAAAAGCAAGTTTTTTTTTTTTTTTTTCCAGGAATGATTAGTCATATTTGATTAAACCTTCACCGCAGTTGTGTTTTTGCACTGGCTAGTGGCTTTCTATGTCATTTTTAAAGTGATACTTATAACATTGTATTTTCAATTGTCACCATCAAAAAATATTGTTGAATGAATATAAATATTTGAAGATCTTTCAAAAAAAATGAAAATATTTTTTTTCTTAACAGAATCATTTAAAACAATAATGTAAAAAAATAACTAATACAAACTAATAAACTATATGAACTAATATTTGCAGAACAACATAATAAAATATAAAGTTAGACTTGGTAAAATGCAAAACAAAATACTTTTAGTGAGTACATGTTGTGTGCTGTTATTTAAAAGTCAAGCTTTTTTTTTTTTTTTTTTTTTTTTTTTTAACAATAAAAGCAAAGTATAAAAAAAGTGACAGCAGCTGTTGCTGCAATACTCCCATTTGGAGCTGTCCACTGCAGTACTTATTTTCCACCACAAGATGGCCTCAGCCCTCCGAGTTGAATTAAGCACTGTGTCATCCAGCCCAGAAGAGTTGAGGACACATTGTGAGTGTAGAACCTCATGGTCCTGCTCTCTGAGGGCTAGCACATCAGTGTTGCTCTCTGCATCATAGAGAACCTCCCACTCCCGGAAAAAAAAGCAAAAGGTTCCTGTGCGTCATTTGACCAACCCAAAGGCAAATAAATATAAGGAGCGTGGGGGTTCTCTGGAGGAGGGGAAGCCCAGAGTTGAACCTTAAAGTAAACCAATACTGAGAGGATATGGAGGCTGCCATTGTTGGCCATTCCTCCTGAAAGTCCTATTTGTCTGGCTGCAATGCTAATCCAATGGCTTCAGTATTTCCTAAATTCCAAGGCAGTAGCCAAAAAAGTATGCAGATTAGGAGTTTTGACTTTCTGCACACTTGTTCCAGGTCAGTGAATCTGAAAATAACGCAAGAACCCAACAGGCAAACAAATTCTTAGGAGTTTTGTCCACCTTCAAAAGTAAACTTTGAACAAAAAACTAAAGAGGAAACCAACTTAAAAATAACATACTGCTAGAAAGTAGAGACATGAAAAGTCTCTTCTGTCAAAAAAAAAACGGTTGCTTCTAGTCTCTAAGCAGCTTTTTATATTGTTGGGGTACACTGTATGGCAGGGTACATGTCAGATCCTTTTAGCCGGATGCTGGGGACAATATATAGCGGCAGAGGATATGGAGCAGAGACTGACAGCCTAGATTTGTCAGCATTGAGGGAGGGCACACTTATTAGGTAAGTGTTCCATAATGTGCAGGTATTCTGTACAAGCTTTTTTTTTTAATGATTGACTTTTATTTCATGCTTGATGTATTCAGTGCAAATCTGCTTGGGTACCATCAATTACAGCATAAGTTACTTGGATACTGTATTGTACTTGATAGGTGCCACCATTTAAAATCCCTGCGATGTGTCCTGTGCTGAAAGTATGTGTAAGGAACAAATATGGCTGCCCCGTGTGCAGATAAATTTTAAACTTAATTTTTTTTTAAATTAAAAATCTATAAGTTTTGTTTCCCTTTTTTTTTTTTTTTTTTTTTTTTTTTTTTTTATTGAAGCTTTTTGTATATTGAGTGTATTGCTTATAGCTAGAATATTTCTTCAAATTAAACAGGCATGGCAAGACGACAAGTTCACTATATCAGCCCCCACAGCTATTTACACATATGTTTAGCATGATTTCCACTTAAAGTAATACTAATGTTAGATATGATAATAGATGCAAAACATCATAATGTACATGGTATTGGGTACAGTCAGACATAACCACTGCACTATGTGTCCTACACAGAAAGCCCACAATAAATATATTTATGGACGAGTGTGGCAGCTGACATCTGTGTATATATAATTCAAAACGTCAAGGGTCCATTCACACTATTGGTTTACATGCATTGGTGCAATGAAGGCCTCTTGAGCCCCTATAGGGAAAGAGAGCCTTGACTGATGGGGGCATGGCCAGCAGCTGGGCGTAAGCAGTTGATGAGTGGTCATTCAAGATTGGTTAAGTTATGGGGGATGGGCTGGGCCTGAGCTCAATAAAAGTACTGCCTCAGGGAATTCTGGGCCTTTTGAAGAAACGTGGCTGGAAGAGCTGCCCACCCTCCCGACCCTTTTTTTTCTTGATGGTATGTCACAGCTTGCTGCAGTTTCTGGACCTTGCCAGCATTAAAAGTTGCTGTAATGGGCTATGCCCTTGATTGGAAATTGGAAGTAGGCTGTCTGTCCAGCACTTATGGTAAGGACAGGCCCCCTTTTGGAATTCAAATAGTTAAGGTTAAAGCGTGCTCTCAGTATAACTGTGACTGGCACTGGTTTAAAGTGTTCACAGGTTCTGTGTTGGAATTTAAATAAAGCTGTGGCCTTGCCCTTTCCAACCTAATGGTTGTAAGTGTGTTTTCTTATATGGGGTGAGGACAAGGGGTGGTCTATTCCATTATGTCTTCAGTCTGTTCGTGCCAAGGCCCATTGCCCCTCAGCAGTCATGCAGCGCCATTCAATTGGAATAATACCACAACTCATCTTGCTATTGGAAGTGCATTGCAATGCAGCACAAACGACAGCACATTTAAGCCACCAAAAATGCAAGATATGGTAGATGCACCTTTTTTGGTGCATTAGGCAGCCCATTCAAATAAATGTGGTATTACGTGAGTTAACATGCATGCGCTAATGCACTGCAGTGGTGTGAATGGAAATCTAAAAGTTATATTATAGATACTTATAGTACCCTTAGTGGACCCTAACAAGCTTCCCTCGGTATGCATCAGGGCCGGATCTAGCCTGTCTGATGTGAAGGTAGAGAAAAAAATGTCAGAGGGCAGAGGATGGGAGGTCAGCAGGGCATTTTTACAGGGGGTTAGCATGGCAGAGGACAGGGTCAGCAGTTTGTAGGGTCAGCAGTTTGTAGGGCAGTGTACATGGGGTCAGCAGGACAGAGAATAGGGTCAACCATTTGTAGGGCAATGTACAGAGGCTATTGGTTTGTAGGGCAATGTACAGGGGTCAGCAGGGCAAAGGATGGGGGGGTCAGCAGGGGATTGTACAGGAATCGTTAAGGCAGTGTACAGGGGATCAGTAGGGCAGAGGACAGGGGTCAGTAGTGGAGAGGCAGGAGACAGGGGGGATCACCTGTGGAGAGGCAGGGGACAGGGGGATCACTGCACGTAGCTGAGATCGTATTCCTTTGCACACAGCCACAATCTGCACAGTGTGTAATTGGCTGCTATGTTGCAGTTCTGACCTGTGATATTCCCTGATCTAGCTGAAGGAAAAAAGATGAAACTTCTATGGCCAGCGTTACTGTACATGGGTCAGGTCTTATTTATGAGATTTAATAAGATGTTTCTGTAGCTGTTTCCTGCAGTAGGATACAAAAATGTTACTGCATGGAAACACATATCGAGTAGTAGTCTAATTCTTTCCTATGTGGCTTCTATGTGCCCCAAGTATAAGGACCCATTTACAGGGGGTCCCCTACTTACAAACATCCGACTTACAAACGACTCCTACTTACAAACGAAGGGAGACAGCAGGAAGTGAGAGGAAATCCACCCCTAGGAAGGGAAATTCTCTCCTGTAAAAGTTAATATGGGAAAAAGGTGTCTCCACTGATGCTTTATCACCAGTCTATGTTTCCCTAACAACCCAAAATTTTCAAAATCCAATTGTCATTGGGACAGAAGGTGAGGTGAAATCTTCTGAACAGGGGCACAGACAGCAAAACAAATGTTACAGGGGTGATAACCCTCCTCTATGTTATCTAAAAAACTTAAAAATAGATTTTTTTGGCTGGAGCTACACTTAAAAAATGTACCTGTTCCGACTTACAAACAGATTCAACTTAAGAACAAACCTACAGTCCCTATCTTGTTTGTAACCCGGGGACCCCCTGTACTCTTATGTGTGTGCACTACAACATGTGAACATGTCAGTAGGCTCTGACAACGTTCAATGACTACTACATGACTAAGATTACCCTTCCTGGAGGGTGGCACCCTGTTACAGAAAGTGGAAAAATAAAGGACCTACTGGCAGGATCAAGAAGTAATAAAACTTTGTTATGGAGGGACACAGAAAAACAAAAACTGCTGTTTTAGCGGTGAAAACAGACTGTTTTTAATTTTTAATTTTGCCCATTGTTCCACTTTAACCACTTGCCGACCAACCGCCATCATCATGCGGTCAGCTCGTTCCCACGAATTGTCGTACTGGTACGTTGGCTCCTTTAGGAGCCATAGCAGGCGCCCGTTGCGCTTGGCCGGCCGCTGCGATGTCCACTGCCCACTCGCGATCGTGGGCACGAGAGCCAGAATGGGGATTTGTGTGTATAAACACACAAATCCCCGTTCTGACAGGGGAGGAGAGACAGAGCTGCTGTTCCTAGTAATTAGGAACAGCGATCTGTCTCCTCCTTCAGTCAGTCACTGAAGGAGGAGACAGTGTCCGATCTGTCCGCCGCTATGTTGCAGTCCTGCTAAAAATCACAGATCGCCGCCATTACTAGTAAAAAAAAGAAGAAGAATGCCACAAATCTATCCCCTATTTTGTATACGCTATAACTTTTGCGCAAACCAATCAATATTGTGATTTTTTTTTTTTTTTTAACAAAAATATGTAGAAGAATACATATTGGCCTAAACTGATGAAGAAATCCATTTTGGGGATATGTATTAGAGCAAAAGGTAAAAAATTTTTTTTTTTTTTTTTTTTTTAAATTGTCGCGCAGAGGTGATCAAATACCACCAAAAGAAAGCTTATTTGTGGGGGAAAAAGGACGTCCGTGCAATTGTCAGTTAAAGCGATGCAGTGCTGCATCGCAAAAAATGGCCTGGTCATTAAGGGTGGGGGGAATCTTCTGGGACTGAAGTGGTTAAAGAAGAAGGTATGGTGCCAGGCAGGTCTTGATGGAGCACTGTAAGTGCACTTACCCTTTAAATAGAGACACTTTATTAAAAAAAAATCGGCAAAGCTGTGCATTATCCCTGCCTGGAAAAGAAACAGTTTAATAAAACAAACACAATGAACTTCACATTCTGACGTGGAACAAGTCGGTGATCATTCTGCAACTGAGCTATTATTATTTAATGAATTCACAAAGCCATTTTGTGAGCACTATTGCTGGTTTTACCTTACAAACTGTTTGTGTTGTAGTTCTTCCTAGTAGATCCCAGAGGATTATTTACTGACATAAAACACCATGGCACTGCATGTACTGGAGGGCTGTAAAGAAGTTGTTTGCATTGAAGATAACTATAGAGTGGAACGGGATCATTTTGTGTCTGATAAATGATGAATATATATATTTTTCATAATTTTTAATTACTCAATTAATGGTTCAGAAATCAGAATGAACGAACTGCAAGTTGGGTTTGCAGCAAAAAAAAAAAGCTGCTACATAGTTCCAAACTCCATTGGAAACGAAAGTTTTGCTTTTTTGCTTTTCTTTTTTTTTTTTTTTTTTCTGGCCTTTTTCTAGACCAATTTCCAACTTTTGTTAAAAATGTTTCCTATGGAGAACATGTACAATTTGCTAAAAATAAATACATTTTTTAAAATATTGTTCATCGAGAAAAAGGTATTTTAATGTGGCTTAAAGGCAACAATAAAACTACACAAATCATTTAACCACTTAAGCCCCGGACCAATTGGCAGCCAAAGGACTAGGCCCCTTTTTGCTATTCGGCACTGCGTCGCTTTAACTGACAATTGCGCGGTCGTGCGACGTGGCTCCCAAACAAAATTGGCGTCCTTTTTTTTCCACAAATAGAGCTTTCTTTTGGTGGTATTTGATCACCTCTGCGGTTTTTATTTTTTGCGCTATAAACAAAAATAGAGCGACAATTTTGAAAAAAATGCAATATTTTTTACTTTTTGCTATAATAAATATCCCAAAAAATATATAAAACATTTTTTTTTTCCTAGTTTAGGCCAATATGTATTCTTCTACATATTTTTGGTAAAAAAAAATCGCAATTAGCGATTATTGATTGGTTTCCTGCATCACACAAGTGTGAACCCAGCCTAAGCGTATACATATGTGAAACCTCATTTAAACATAAATTTTGCAGCGTTATGGGTGAGACTACCCAAAATTATTCCCTTTTCATCTTTTCAATTAGTAAGTGGAAAAAAATCACACACACAACATGTACAGTAAGGCCCCTTTCACACGTATGCGACTTCTCCTGCGACTTGGGACTACAAAGTTGTATGACAAGCTGTTCTCCATGATTTCCAATGATAACCATTCATATCTGTGCAACTTCAAGTCGTGCCTGTACTACTTTGGTCCAACTTTCATGCAAGTTTACACAGGCTCGAAGCAATGCGTATATAGTGTATAATTTTTGTGGTCTATGGACCTCAAGTCACACCAAAGTAGTGCAGGGACTACTTTGAAGTCGCACAGATGTGAACGATACTCGTTGGAAATCATGGGGTATGACTTCTCAGTGTGACTTTGCAGTCCCAAGTCGCATGACAAGTTGCACAAGTAAAAACATAGCCTAACTGATTGAAAAGGGAATCTCACCCATAGGAAACATTTTTAACAAAAGTTGGAAATTGGTCTAGAAAAAGGCCAGAAAAAAAAAAAGCAAAACTTTCGTTTCCAATGGAGTTTGGAACTATGTAGCAGCTTTATTTTTTGCTGCACCCCAACTTGCAGTTCGTTCATTCTGATTTCTGAACCATTAATTGAGTAATTAAAAATTATGAAAAATATATATATTCATCATTTATCAGACACAAAATGATCCCGTTCCGCTGCACAATTTGTTTGGATGATATTTCACATACGTATACACTTTAACGCATGGGTTTGTAGGTTTTTTTCTTATAACACGTTGCTATAACGTTTTTTTTTCCCAAGATTAGGTAGTCTTTCTATTTCTCTTTTCTTATATATTTTTTCGTAAAGTCTCTATATCCAAACATACAGTATATATATATAATATATATATATATATATATATATATATATATATATATATATATATATATACAGTGGTGTGAAAAAGTGTTTGCCCCCTTCCTCATTTCCTGTTCCTTTGCATGTTTGTCACACTTAAGTGTTTCGGAACATCAAACCAATTTAAACAATAGTCAAGGATAACACAAGTAAACACAAAATGCAATTTGTAAATGAAGGTGTTTATTATTAAAGGTGAAAAAAAATCCAAACCATCATGGCCCTGTGTGAAAAAGTGATTGCCCCCTAAACCTAATAACTGGTTGGGCCACCCTTAGCAGCAACAACTGCAACCAAGCGTTTGCGATAACGTGCAATGAGGCTTTTACAGCGTCCTGGAGGAATTTTGGCCCACTCATCTTTGCAGAATTGTCCTAATTCAGTTACATTAGAGGGTTTTCGAGCATGAACGACCTTTTTAAGGTCATACCACAACATCTCAATAGGATTCAGGTCAGGACTTTGGCTAGGCCACTCCAAAGTCTTCATTTTGTTTTTCTTCAGCCATTCGGTGGTGGACTTGCTGGTGTGTTTAGGATCATTGTCCTGCTGCAGAACCCAAGTTCGTTTCAGCTTGAGTACACGAACAGATGGTCGGACATTCTCCTTCAGGATCTCTTGGTAGACAGCAGAATTCATAGTTCCTTTTATCACGGCAAGTCTTCCAGGTCCTGAAGCAGCAAAACAGCCCCAGACCATCACACTACCACCACCATATTTTACTGTTGGTATAATGTTCTTTTTCTGAAATGCAGTGTTCCTTCTACGCCAGATATACTTGGACACACACCTTCCAAAGAGTTCCACTTTTGTCTCATCAGTCCACAGAATGTTGTCCCAAAAGTCTTGGGGATCATCAAGATGTGTTGTGGAGAAATTGAGACGAGCTTTGATGTTCTTTTTGCTCAGCAGTGGTTTTCTCCTGGGAACTCTGCCATGCAGGCCATTTTTGCCCAGTCTTTTCCTGATGGTGGAGGCATGAACGCTGACCTTAACTGAGGCAAGTGAGGCCTGCAGTTCCTTGGACGTTGTTGTGGGGTCTTTTGTGACCTCTTGGATGAGTCGTCGCTGCGCTCTTGGGGTAATTTTGGGCGGCCGGCCACTCCTGGGAAGGTTCACCACTGTTCCATGTCTTCGCCATTTGTGGATAATGGCTCTCACTGTGGTTCGCTGGATTCCCAAAGCTTTGGAAATGGCTTTATAACCCTTTCCAGACTGATAGATCTCAATTACTTTCTTTCTCAATTGTTCCTGAATTTCTTTGGGTCTCGGCATGATGTGTAGCTTTTAAGGATCTTCTGGTGGACCTTACTGTGTCAAGCAGCTCCTATTTAAGTGATGCCTTGATTGTGAACAGGTGTGGCAATAATCAGGCCTGGGTGTGGCTAGAGAAATTTAACTCAGGTGTGGACAACCACAGTTATAGTATGTTTTAACAAGGGGGGCAATCACTTTTTCACACAGGGCCATGATGGTTTGGATTTTTTTTCACCTTTAATAATAAACACCTTCATTTACAAATTGCATTTTATGTTTACTTGTGTTGTCCTTGACTATTGTTTAAATTGGTTTGATGTTCCGAAACACTTAAGTGTGACAAACATGCAAAGGAACAGGAAATAAGGAAGGGGGCAAACACTTTTTCACACCACTGTATATATAATATATGATTATAGCTATCTTTTGAGTTATTTTTGTCCCTCTCCCTGAGGGCGCCACAGAGAAGTGCAGAGAAGGAGAACAGCAAGGCATCATGGGATGCAGGAAGTCACACAGAGACAATCCTAAATGTACTGTGTGAGGAAGTACAGATAAGGGTAATCTAAATGCATCTTTTGAAATACAGACAACCGGAAGTAGCAGCTTTGCATGGACTAAAGGTAAAGGAGCTGTTTTTTTTTTTTTTTCTTTTTTAGCCTAGGTTCACACTACTGCGATGTGATGTACTGTGAATTTGATCAGTTTTTTTGTCCTGTGTGAGGTGCGAATTTGCCTTATATATTAAGTTGTGGAATGTGGGAACACATTTGATGGTGAGCAGCAACTTGAAGTATTTATAATATTAGGAGTAAGTGTCAGCGCAGTAGTATGTTGCATACCTCCCAACATTTTGAGATGGGAATGAGGGACACCTACTAACAAATGTATGTAGGCATAGGACACGCCCCCTGTCACACCCCCTTAAATGAGAATTAACCAAAAAAATAAATGGTTAATTAAATCCAGAAGTGCTTTTTTTTACCACTACTATTCCTTTATATTGGCTTTTAAAATGTACAAATGCTGCAGTTTAGAAATTGGATGAAAGGTTTAGCACTGGGAAACACTTTTTGAAATATAAAAAGTGCATTTTTATATACATCTATAGGGATCAGACCAAAATGAGGGACAAATGAGGGGGAAAGAGGGACAGAGGGACATTGCTCCAAATCAGGGACAGTCCCTCGAAATCAGGGACAGTTATGCTATGATATTGTCCACAGTACCATGAGTTTATTGCACAGAGTACAATGCATGGGCATGTTGCTTCTTTCACCCTTACCTTCCCTGTTGCATGCCCGAGATCACACATTCTTTACTCCTGAACTCAGGGTCCTCTGAGCCAACAGCATCATTCTCCCCACACACATCATCAGAACCATGTATAGTCACCACAGCCAAAACTCTGTACAATGGAATCGGCCGGCTCATTCTAGCCCCAGCCCCCTGCCCAGCAGGAGGGACATATTGAAATACAATATCTATCCATATGCAGTGCCCTGCAGCAGAAACAATTTGACTTTCTCTGGTCACACTCTCTATATGTGAGGGGTTAGTAAGGGAGCGTCTGAAAAGTTCAGAATTTTGTTCAGTCGGCACTTTGATAGCACTTTGAATCAGGCAAGCTGAATCCTGGGCACAATCCTGGGCACATGATTCAATTCCCGTACTGTCCGGGTGAATCCCGTACAAGTGGCAACCCTACTTTAAACCCACATTATTAAAAACTGCTAGTATATGCTACAATATATTACATGCTGGTCATACTCAGTCAATATGAGATTTGTTTTCAAAAAACATGGCTGATCCTACTGTTGAGGGTCCCTCCCTCTGTGTCCTGCAGCCTAAGATTGTGTTGACCAGCCATTGCCACATCTACTGAGCATGCTCCAGTTTCAGTTCACTTCTAAGCTGTTTATTTCCTCCCCTTTTTTTATCTGTGCCGCCTACATGACTATAGAGTCACACATGTGGGCATATATACTCCAGATAAATGACAGCCCACTCCCTCCATTCTCGTACATGCCCTCTAAACAGGTAAACACATTGGGGTGGGGACAGGATATTACATGTTGATTGATGGAGTCAATAGACACAGGCTGGATGGGCGTCCAACAGGATGTGATTGACATAACCTCACCCTAGATAACCAGCAACCTAAATAAATAAAGATTTTAGGTCAAATACATATTTGTATGATGATTTAGAACATTTTTTTTTTTATCAATAATTATGTATTTTTAATTTGTATTTAGAATTTTTAGTTATTTTTTTAACATGCAGAAGGAGAGGACTAGAAGCTCTTCCCACTGATATTTCCCTGCAGATGGGCTGAGAAAGAGTTGGGTCACATCACAGCTGTATATTGATTATGAAAAAAGGTACTTAGATTTTCTTAAAAATTTAAATAGATACAGTTCCATCATTTCTATACATAAATGAGCAGATTCACATTATAACGCAGAGCGCCAGGAGTAATTCATCGCTCTGTCGGCTGCGCTAGGGTGGCGTGTGGTGCACGATTTATTGCATCACACTGCTCCCTTTTTTTTTTTGTATGAGCTTTATTTGAAGTATACAAAATGTACACTTCATTCACTGCAATGTCCAGCAGCACACTGAACTGCCTGACATTGCAGTGCGACTCGGGCCATTGCGCTGTGATAAAATGCAGCATGTCTGCATTTTATTGCGGCATGCTGCAGCGCAACAAATGTTTCCTGTGTGTCCCTGCAGTAACAGACGTTTTACCATGTGGTAAAACATCTGTCACCATACATAGCGTGAATTGGCCCTTAAAGTGGCGTTTCCACCAAAAATAAATAAATAGCTTAAAATTCATAAAAAAATAAAAATAAAAAAATTATTGAAAAAACATGCCTGTTGCTAGGGGGTCCCTCCTAGTCTGCCTCCTTCAGTGCCCGGGCACTGACATCACTTCCCCTCGGCGCAGTCAGTCATCTGGGACACGTGACAGGTCCCAGATGACTGCGTGACGTATCATGGCACGCGGTGCCACTCGCGCATGCGCAGTGGGTGCCCTGCTATGAAGCCACAGTCGGTGCCCACAGTAAGAATGCAGGGGAAGGGGGAGCTTAGATCCCCCGCATTGCTGGACCCTGGGACAGGTAAGTGTCTGATTATTAAAAGTCAGCAGCTGCAGTATTTGTAGCTGCTGACTTTAAAAAAAAATTTTTTTTAAGGGGCACCCCACTTTAAGGCCCCTTTCACACTGGGCGGTTTTCAGGCGGTACAGCGCTAAAAATAGCGCCTGTATACCGCCTGAAAAAACACGGCCCCATTCACTCCAGTGTGAAAGTCGGCGGGCTTTCACACTGGAGCGGTGCGCTCGCAGGACCGCAACAAAAGTCCTGCTAGCTGCATCTTTGGAGCGGTGAAGGAGCGGTGTATTTACCGCTCCTATACCGCTCCTTCCCATTGAAATCAATGGGAAACCGCGGGGATACCGCCCGCAAACCGCCGCTGCAGCGGCGCTTTGCGGAGGTTTTTAACCCTTTTGCGGCCGCTAGCGGGGGTTAAAACCACCCCGCTAGCGGCCGCATACCGCGTGTAAAACGATGGTAAAGCAGCGCCAAATATAGCGCTGCTTTACCGTCGCCGCCCCGCACCGCCCCAGTGTGTAAACGCTATAACTTTTGCGATTTTTTTTATATATTTTTGATATTTATTATAGCAAAAAGTAAGAAATATTGCATTTTTTTCAAAATTGTCGCTCTATTTTTGCTTATAGCGCAAAAAATAAAAACCGCAGGGGCGATCAAATACCACCAAAAGAAAGCTCTATTTGTGGGAAAAAAAGGACACCAATTTTGTTTGGAAGCCATGTCGCACGACTGCGCAATTGTCAGTTAAAGCGACGCAGTGCCGAATCGCAAAAAGGGGCCTGGTCCTTTGGCTGCCAATTGGTCCGGATCTGAAGTGGTTAAATACATTTATTTTGTATTTTTAATAATACATTATACCAAGCTATTTTGCAAATATAAATTGTTACCCCTGTCTTTTTTTGCCTGTACATTTATTGTACTCTCAGGTCAGTGTAAGGCCCGGTTCACACTGATGGGAATCTAATGTGATAGATTTACATGTCATCTGAAAATACATTGTTTTCTATGAAGGCCGTTCACATCGATGCAGTGCAATTTTGATTCGGTTAAAAAAAAGGGTCCTGTACAAGTTTAGTGCTGGTGCAGTGCAAATTTAATCTCCAGCTATGCCCAGTCCCCTCAGAAATCGCATTAAATTCCCACCTGTGAAATCGCATCAGTTTGCAATGCATTCGTGTGTACCAATCCTAAACATTGCTTTGTTAACTTCTGGCCTTTTTGTAGTCTTGATTGATCTGTAGTGTATAATGTAGGGGGCAGCATGGTGAAGACCAGGATTGAGAAGGCTGAAGCAATCAAGGATTCCTCCAGTTGTACATTCTGCTTTTTACAATTGGCTGGCTGGGATTACATGGGGTTGGATTGAATGAATAGGGTAGCCTACTTTTTAGAAATACACGATCTGCTTTTCCAGTGCTTTTCCAGTGCTTACCTGAGTGCAGTGGAGTATAGAAATCATCACTGCTGGTGCCATTTGCTGCTACTTGATCCAGGTCAGTGACTCAGAAAATATTAAAGCAATTGTAAACTGTAAGGCCCCTTTCACACATGCGGACTGTATGTCCGTTTTTCATCCATCCGTTTTTGGATGAAAAACGGACATACATGCATGTCTATGGGGCAGCGGGTGTCAGCGGATGAGCATCCGCTGACACCCGCTATTGTCCGCCTCCGCAATTGTCCGGTTCTGCAGACGGAGGAAAATCCTATTTTTTCCTCCGTCTGCAGAGCGGATCGGATGAACACGGACAGGCGGTCCGTGTTCATCCGATCCTCCATAGAGGAGAGCGGAGAACTGACAGGGCGGTCCCTGGGACCGCCCTGTCATCAGTCGGCTCAGCGGGGATCAGGTGTGCGATCCCCGCTGAGCAGCGGATCTTCACGGGGCGGATCATTACGGATCCGCCCCGTGTGAAAGGACCCTAAACCTATATATATGTGTATGATTTTATTTTTTATGTTTAAATAACACACAAGTTATAGTTACCTGCTACATGCAATGGTTTTGCACAAAGTAGTCCCTTTCCTCCTCTTTTCAAGTTCCCCCGCCAGCACTCCTGGCTCCTCACCAGAACACCCACCCCTGCTGAATGCCCTCCATAGCAAGCTTCTGCCTTGCCCCCTTCTCACTGGCTGTGATTGACAGGATCAGGAGCCAATGGCTCCCTCTGCTGTTTCTGAGCCTATGAGGAGGGAAAGAGGGGAGAGGGCCTCTGCTCTCATGCACAGTGCTGGATCCAGATTGGCTCAGGTAAGTATAAGGGGGGGGGGGGCTGGTTTGGGGAGCTGCACTCAGTAGGTATTTTACCCTAATGCAGAGAATACATTAACATAACAAACCTTCAGCAACCACTTTAAATCCAGTAGCCGCAAATCAACATGCATTTTCAGAAGAAATTCAGCAGTGATCGCCTTCATTTTACTCCCTGCATAGATTTCCCCTGAACCAGGGCGTCCTTCGCCCTGGTTCAGGGGAAATCTATGCAGGGAGAAAAATGAAGGCGATCACTAAAGTGGATTTCAATTTAAAGACACATGGGCATCAAGTAGAACCCTCCAAGTCATTTGGGCAGCTGGAGCAAATTTTGCCTGAAAGAAGGAAAATCCTTAATGATTCCACAGAACTGGACCAATTACCTTAGTCAAACATTTTCCATTATGTCCATTTGATACCATTATTCTAATAGGTGATAAACTTAGTACTTTCAAATACTCTTTGATACAGTTTTCATGAAGGCAGGACTTTAAGGAAAATTTTACTTTTAGAACAACTTATACCTGTACCATTTTTGATGTGTGTTTTGGCTTCTTGGATAGATTCAAATACATCTAATTCCTTCTTGATCTGTTAACACATGTAGCTCCTTTTTCAGAATACCCAAAGGCTTGGAATGAGGATTTGCCACAAAACCAAGGTCATAGCAAAGATCTGTTTTCCAAATTTACCCCAGCAGATGTTTTGTAAGCCATAATGCTTTGCATGACAGATGAACCATGTCCAGCAAACTTAGAAAAAAACATGAATTGGAGCTTGTGGATAAGCCAACTGTCTCACTATAAAAGGGTGGAATCAGAGCAGTCACAATGTCGGTGTAGTGGAGCTTTTGTAGGGAGGGGATGGGGACAGCTGACAAACTTGGGCTGACAATCTTGGCATAGGTTGGTAATACGCTCAGTTCACAAACTGCTTAACTGCTGTGAACTGAAATTGTGGAATCTTTTTTTGCCCCCCTTCCCCATGTTCATTGACTAAAGTGGTTCTAAATCCTAAACATTTTTTACCTTAATGCATTCCTTACGTTAAAGGTAAAAAATGTTTAGGCATACATTTTTTACTTTTCTGAGCCCTCATTCGATCCAGTGCCGTGCACGTTTAAAGCTCTTCTACAGCTCTTCTCTCCCCTCACTCCGTATCTCACTGGGTTTGCTGGGGCACCAGGAGCCAAATGGCTCCTGCTGCTGTCATAAAAAGCCAGTGACGAGGGAGCAGGGAACAGCGGGGCTGAGTCCAGCTCTCTGTGTCAATGGATGCAGCAGCGGGGCTCGGGAGCGAGCACTTACAAGTGCACCCATAGGCATCTTCCCATGGGGGCACTGGACAGAGAGGAGGGGCCAGGCACGCTGGCAGGGAACCCGAGAATAGGAGGTTCGGGGTAAGTACGGTATAGAGATGTTTGTTATTTAAAAAAAAAAAAAATCCTTTATAAATCACTTAAACCTCAAAGTCCTTAGTAGTCCTAATATCTGTGCCAGCAATAAGTTTGATCTTGATCAACCCCATTGATGCCCTTTTTATTTTGAGGGGTTCTTATTACTGGGGACTTTTTCTATTGCTGAAAACTTTACAAAACAAATAGTGGGCTTTTGTTTTGGGGTGGTATATTTTTTGGGGGGCTATACTTGTTTACATTTTTTCTTGATAGGGTCTATTTTTTTAAGCAAAAACTTTCCCAGACTATGCTCACTAAAATATTTACATATTCTGAACAAGCAGGAAATGCACATATTCACCTCTGTAGCTATAGGCATTGTAGATAAATTCATCTTTTGAATGTAATGCACAGCAAATGTTTATAAGCTTTCAGAAACCGTTGTATTTGGAGTCTTTGTTTTGATCTTTGAGAACCTTTGAGAAATAATTACTTTGCAGTACAAGTACAGTACAAGGAGGCTGACAGCAATAAAAAGTATTTTTTGAGTTAAGAATACATACTTATTTATTTTAGAGTTTTGTGTCACTTTAATAAAAACACTTTTCAGTTTGTAAAACTAATTCCTACAACACCTATATCCCATTATACAGGCTCATTTACTCCCATGCTGGCAGTGTTTAGTCTTTTAGGTTTGTTATACATGGAAGAAATCTAAGCATTCCCTATCACTCTAGCCCTCATTACACCCACTGGATACTGTGTAATAAGGGTCTTGTGATTTCTGTGCAGCCACTTAGGTTGTTTTACACTTGTTAGTTAAGGGCACAGCTGACATCCCAGCATTACAGCTAATTATGCTGTGCGGTCACGGAGTCCTGTCATATTTACAGTAAAGGGTTCCTTGTTAAAAACACAGGGTTTGACCACGCAACTTTTTTACACTGGCTTAGATGCAGACGAGAAATTTAGTTTTAATCTTACACAGACTGTAGTTATTAGGTCAGAGCTGTAAACAGATCATTTTTTTTATTATTAACTCCTTCCATCCCACAATCTGCATATTAACTCCCGTCCAAGGATCTGGTATGAGTTTAGAAGGGGCCTAAAAAAAACTGTGTGGGCAGGCTGGTGCAGGATCTTCACCAGGCTGTATGTGGCATTGTACCATTGATGGAGAGGGACGCTGCAACCTCTTGGGACTTTAGACAGTCATCGTGACCAGGAACATTATATCCCAGAAAGCGAGCAATTGAGCTGCAAGTTTGAAAATTACTTTCTAAGCTATTGCTAGACTTGCCAGGCTTCACAAGTTTGTTGCAAAATTGCAGGAAGTCCGCATTGCATAAATTCAGATCAACTTTCTTTGCAAACATTCTGCAAGTTTTGGTTCAGTTATGTTGTACAATAGTCATCCCACCACAGGGGTCACTTTGGCATAATGCTCATGCTGTAGACTTGCAGAAATCTTCCTGTAGACTCGCCACTGCAACTTTGCTCCTGCTAGAAACTTGCCATGCAAATTTGCTACAAATTGGAAAAGTGTCAACTAGAACTTGTGCTTCAAGTGCTCTGCAAGTATACAGCTTGCCAGTGAATATGTGCAGCAAGTTAAGAAGACTTACAATTCAACACTGCCACAAATTTGTGGCAAGTTATCCTTGCTATCTGGGATATAAGGTCTCCTGCATCACTTGGGCATGCTTGGAGTGAGTGGTAGATCAGGGATAGAGACCTCACTGGCTAGGGAAAGTGAATAGTGCAGGGAAAAATCCCTGATGAGTAGGGTCAGAACCGGGACAGCACCTCCATTGAAGAAACATCCTTGTATCCAGAATAGTTACATAGGGTACAGTGCCATTCAGTAAACTGCAAACCACCACCCCTCCAGTGGAAACCATCCTCTGGTATTACAGGCCCCAAGCCTGGTATTACTATGAAATTATGATTGCTGCATTGCCATACTGTATATCAGTACCTACTGTCATTGTTCATTACTGTTAACCTTTATATGCAATATACCAAATAATTACCACAATCAATAACTGTGTGCTTGGTCTCTCCCTGACCGGGTACCTTGGGCCTGAGGTCCGCTTATATGGGATCACCCACGTAATCCATACCAGACCCTTATCTAAGCATGCAGCCTGGTTGGCCAGGAAAGGGAGGGGAAGCGAATGAGTGGTCCACTCTTCCTAAAACATACAAGGCCACATGTTTATAACATTGAGCAGGTACCTGGCCAGGGCCATTCCTCTAGTAAGACACCTTCTCCCTTTGTTGATAGGGACAAATTAAATGGGCCCCCTGAGATCTGCCCCCTGTACATAAATGAATAAGCCATGACCACCTGTGGACAAGGTGACCCTCACCACAAAGATTTTCTCCTGCCACACTCTCACTGCAAATGACAGTGAGAGTTGTCCTGCAGAATCCTCTCAGAATTCTGCCCCCCGTGCCACCATCTTGTGTGAAATCAAGAGGCTTCCAGGTTTTCTGGGTTCAGCCGGTGGGCCTCTTGATGATGCCCTGCTAGGCTCGCCCCCCTCTTCCTTTGTCAGTGAAGAACTATGCTTCCTGGGATATGTGACGTGCATATCCCAGGAGGCACAGTGCTTAGTGCATGTCATTGGCCTAGGCAAGTGATGTCTATGGGTGTGTGGGCCAGAGGATTTTTTTTTTTAATAAAAGAAGGGTAAATAAAAAGAAAAAGTGCTATTTGCATGGCAGAGGGAGGAGAGGTGGAAAGGAGGGATGGTCAAAGTAAAGATCCACTTTAAGTAACACTTCCTGGCATCCTAAGCCTCAATGAATGCTTCAGTAACTGGAGCTATGAGGAAAGGGTGCTATTCACAATGTTCTGAGGCCTAGGAGCTGCTTCTCTGGAACACCTTTAAGGAGGGGTGGGCTCCCTCCAGGCTCACTTGCCCTCTGCCCATCCATTATAATGCATGTGGTTCCACTGTGGAGGCTCTCAAAATTAGGTAGGTGAGGGCAGTGGCCATTTGTTTGTATTCTCTGAAACACACACATGCACACACACACTTCCTCCTAGGGAAGAAGTCCCAGGGAACAGAGAGACTGATCAGACCCTCCCAAATATTTATCTTTTCCTCAGCTGCACCTTCTGGGTCAGCCTCCCAGGGATTGGATAGAGTCCAATAAACATTTATAACCATTTATAATAATGGAATTGTTTTCCAGCAGCACGCAGGCACAGGCTTCCTTGGCTTTTCAACACTTTCTACTTTTCACTTTACTTTCCAATCATTCTAATATTTTACTTTCACCATACTTTGTTCTCACTAACTTAACCTACCATTACACTCATTAGCATCTCATTATCCTATCCTTTACCAAGTTTAGGACACGATTATATATTATATCACACAATGAGTTCCCAATGTATTTTATATCTTATGTATTGTTCTTAGCACACATGGTTATTCTTGACCATCCCTTCTTTTGGAAACTTTCTTTCTTGGAAATCATCTCTGCTCAGCCCTGGTCTGCCTTCACCACCTCAGTTCCCTCCAGTGATACCCCTACGGGGTTAATCTGACCCATGTTGGCTCATTGCTGTTACTGCATAAAGATAGATTATGTAAGTATTTTTGAGAGTGGTTTCATGGGGTTTATCCTAGGCATCATTATCTATAATTACCTTATTCTAAACCTCCTTTCCGTGACAGGGTCAGACCTTACAGATATCCTTGCTACTACTATATTACAGAATTCAGTTTTCCACGTGCATGCTCCTGAAGAGTGGATGAATCCACGAAATGCATAGAGCTATTATATGCCATGTCTTATGCCAACTACTGTTTTATTTTATTCAATGATCACTTGTAACTGTGATTTGTATTATTGTGGTCAATTGTCATTGCTGTATATTTATCCATTGAATGGAAAACATTGCTTTTCATGGTGTACTCATGATTACCCTCATGCAACTTACCATTGATTTTTTTAATAAACCTAAATGTTTTACACCTGCCTGCTTCATTTAAAGTCCCAACCCCCCAGTCGCCAATTGCATTCATTAGATAGGGATGGAGGCAACCGACCTTACCCAGTCACAGCCTCATATAAAGTCCCAACGTTTTCTCGTTAAAACGTTTTCTCGTTTTAACGTTTTCTTTCAAGCACGCAGGCACAATTAACCAGGAAAAGACCTGAGCAGGCCTAAAAGATAAATTGCAGCTCAGCTGGCTACAAGAAAGCCATATCACTAAATTTAGCCAGCCCAGAGCCGAGGCCCTACATATGATAGAATTAAAAGACTAGTTATTGTTACATGAAGCCTCCATTATGGAACACGCCTGTATGCTGGGAGGCATTGCTCTCCTGGATCTTTTTGTTTTATGAAAGTGTTCCGTAAACACGGTAGGAAATAGCCAGCAGTTATTTAGAAGATGCCATATTGAGTACTCAGACCTGTGTGCTGTTACACAACCAGATATGTAAGAGAGAAAAATTCAGTCTGCTAGAGCTGCAGGCATTCTGTGTTCTGTACACTTGTTAGTATAGATTAGAAGAGAATAGAACTCCAGGTATAAAATAATTGGAAGCAATAATTCTCCTGGAATATATATTCATGCATGCCTGCTTTTCACACTTGGTGAATTTACTAAGGAAAATACATCTATACCAAAGCATCCATGGGTGACCAGAAGAGAAGTATCCTTGCAGATTTTTTATCCACATGATCACCTGGTCATCACAGAGATGTGCATACCTATAGTATGCCTACAATGGATTTACTTAGGGCTGTTTCACATGGACGGCCAGGGCGGGGTGATAAAAAAGGGCAACTGAGCCCTGGTTTTACCACCACCTGTTCACCATCCCAGATGCTATCATTACAGCCTGAGAGGGCTGTACACATGCTGCAGCAGCGATGCTTTGCTGCACGAACACTGTATTTTTAACTTAGTCTGCAGAGTTTGACAGGAGACACCACCTGTCAAATCTGCATTATTGAGTTAAATGGGAGTGCACTGCAACCTAAACCAATCACTCGGCTCAATTGCAGTGCAATTTTTTATCTTCAAAATCCCTCTTGAGATTGGAAAAAAAAGCAGACATTCAGCAGGTGGCAGGATCACATCCAGAACACCTGCCAACCGCTGTTATACCACCCTCTGAAAAGTGATCTACCTTGGAAGAAGTAGAACTAAAGGCTAAGTAGTTTATAACTGATACTGAGTCCAGCCAGCACAGTACAGACAAAGTTAATTAGGGTAAACATAACTCCCCAGCCCTCTCCTTGATGGGGAACTTCACCCTCCCTCCCATTTTAAATTTTTTTTCACCTCTTGCCTAATGCTGGGGTGGCCTTATTTCACATTCTCATCTGGAAATCCAGCATTTTCATTCTGCATTACTCTTTTCCATTGCTACTGCCTAGGTCCCACCCTTTTTCTTCAATGTCATTGGGAGATGGTTGTCACCGCTCGGTTCAGAAGCTTGTGGCCTTTTTGCATGAATTAGTGTAAATAAAGCTGTGCGAAAAGTGCGCATCCTGCCTGCTCCCGACACAGTTACCGTCAGCTAACAGAAAGTTACTTGCGATCGGGAGGTTTCCGATCATTTGACCGCCGTGGACAGATTACTGGGAGGGTCTGGGGAAGACCCGGCTGTCATGGTGCACCTTGGCACCAATGACAAAGTTGGAGGCAGATGGAGTGCCCTAAAGAACGATTTTAGTGACTTAGGAGCTAAATTGAGGAAAAGGACCTCCAAGGTAGTATTCTCAGAAATACTACCGGTACCTCAAGCCACACCAGAAAGGGAGAGGGAGTTTAGGGAAGTAAACAAGTGGCTGAGGAGCTGGTGTAGTAAGGAGAGGTTTGGGTTCCTGGAGAACTGGGCCGACTTCTCAGTCGTTCACCAATTCTATAGAAGGGACGGACTGCACCTAAAAGAGGAGGGTGCAGATCTGCTGGGAGTGAAGATGGCTGAAAAGTTATAGGGGCCTTTAAACTAGATGACAGGGGGAGGGTCCAGAGGTAGAGATAGTCAGCGCAGAACATATTCCAGAGGGTAGTATTGGGGGTGTTAGTGGTAGGTTGACTAAAGCACATAAACCCGAGGTAAGTACAGTAACAAGTCCTATTTGCAACCTTGGAACACTCAATAAGAAGACAGTATGCGACCTGTCTAAACTACGTGGCATGTTCACCAGCCTGGCAGACAAGATGGGAGAACTAGAGATACTGTTGTACAAGGAGGATTTTGATTTTGTGGGAATTTCAGAGACTTGGTTCAACAGCTCTCATGATTGGCTGGCAACCATTCAAGGCTATTCCCTTTATCGCAGGGATAGAGAGGGTAAAAAAAGGGGGAGGGGTATACCTGTATATCAAGAATAATGTACAAGTGAATGTGAGAGATGACATCACTAAGGGAGCTAAGGAGGAGGTGGAATCCTTATGAGTAGAGCTCCAAAATAATTAAACTAAGGGGAAAGCAATACTAGGAGTATGATATAGGCCCCCTAACCTGAGGGAGGAAGGGGAGATGGACCGCCTATCACAAATTAGATTAGCAGCAAGGATGGGAGGTGTCATCATAATGGGGGGATTTTAATTATCCAGACATAGACTGGGCAGAAGGAACCGCGCATTCGTCGAAGGCTCACCAGTTCCTAAATGTCTTGCTGGACAATAGGTCAGATGGTAGAGGCACTAACTAGAAACAAAGCATTGCTAGACCTACTGATTACCAACAATACAGACCTGATCACGGATGTGGAATTACGTAGCAATTTAGGAAACGGCAATCACAGGTCAATTAGCTTCAGTATAAATCACACAAATATGAAACATAAGGGAAATACAAAGACACTGAATTTCAAAAGAGCCAACTTCCCTAAACTACGAACCTTGCTAGAAGATATAAACTGGGATAAAATCTTAGGAACAAAGAACACAGAGGAGAGATGGGTTTGCTTTAAGAGCATATTAAATAAGGGCATTAGCCAGTGCATCCCATTGAGAAATAAATTTAAAAGAGCCAACAGAAATCCTGGATGGCTTAACTCCAATGTAAAAATGCATATAAAAGCAAATGAGAAGGCCTTCAAAAAATACAAAGCTGAGGGATCATCATCAGCATTCAGACTTTACAAAGAATGCAACAAGAAAGGTAAGGGTGCAATTAGAGCGGCTAAGATAGGACACGAAAGACACATAGTGGAGGAGAGCAAAAAATACCCCAAGAAATTCTTTAAGTATATAAACAGCAAGATGGCTTGCACCCGAGGGTCCTTAGGGAACTCAGTCAAGTAATTGCCAGACCATTGTTCCTAATTTTTACTGACAGTCTACTGACTGTAGTGGTACCAACTGATTGGAGAAAAGCCATGTAGCACCAATTTAAAAAAAGGGCCAAAATACATCCCTGGGAATTACAGACCAGTTAGCCTAACATCAATAGTATGCAAGCTCTTGGAGGGGATGATAAGGGACTATATACACGATTTTAGTAATGAAAACGGTATCATTAGCAGTAATCAGCATGAATTCATGAAGAATCGTTCTTGCTAAACCAATCTATTAACCTTCTATAAGGAGGTGAGTTGCTATCTAGATAAAGGAAGGCTCGTAGACGTGGTGTATCTGGATTTTGCAAAAGCATTTGACACAGTTCCCCATAAACGTTTACTGTACAAAGTAAGGTCAGTTGGCATGGACCATATGGTGAGTACATTGAAAACTGGCTACAAGGGCGAGTTTAGAAGGTAGTAATGGGGAGTACTCGGAATAATCAGGGGTGGAAAGTGGGGTCCCCCAGGGTTCTGTGCTGGGACCAATCCTATTTAATTTATTCATAAACGACCTGGAGGATGGGATGAACAGCTCAATCTCTACGATACTAAGCTAAGCAGGGCAATAACTTCTCTGCAGGATATGGAAACCTAGCAAATAGATCTGAACAAATTAATGGGGTGGGCAACTACATGGCAAATGAGGTTTAATGTGGAAAAATGGAAAATCATGCATTTGGGTGGCAAAGTATGAATGTAATCTACTTACTGGGGGGAGAACCACTGGAGGGATCAAGGATGGAAAAGAACCTGGGGTCCTAGTAGATGATAGGCTCAGCAATGTTATGCAATGCCAAGCTGCTAGTATGGCAAACAGAATATTGGCATGCATTAAAAAGGGGAATTAACTCAAGAGGTAAAGCAGTAATTCTCCCACTCTACAAGACTCTGGTCCGGCCGCACCTGGAGTATGCTGTCCAGTTCTGGGCACCAGTTCTCAGGAAGGATGTGCTGGAAATGGAGCGAGTACAGAGAAGGGCAACAAAACGAATAAAGGGACTGGAGGATATTAGTTATGAGCAGTTTTTATTTAAACATGTCCCTTTAAGAAAAATGTTTCTTCAAAAAAGGTCCTAATGTTCACTGTGACCCGGCGCTGTGCAATATGGGAAACGCCACATCAATGCAATCAGCAGATTGCAGACGAGGTGCCTCATTTGGCCCAAAAAATCTCGCTCTGTGGCGCCAGCGATGGACTGGCCGGGGGAATGCCAGTCCATCGCACCAGTCAGGACAGGACATGAGCGACTCCAGGAAGTGACGCTTCCACTGGGCTGCTCAGTCCAAGTACACTTGGCTGCAGGTAAGCAGAAGCGCACATCACATCACTGCGGCACCCCGCCAAGCTCACAGAAGGGGCAGCGTACAACATGGAGGAAATCAGCTGTTTATTAATACTTTTTTCATAGCTCAATAAAGAAGGTGACATAGAGTTACAGCAGTAGTGGTGTTACTGTTCAAGATGTACAGTGTGGCAGACATATATGAATGAGAAATAAATATACTGTATTTTAAAAGGTAAAATACATTACTTGTGTATCTCAGATGCTATTTCAGGGCAAAGTGTCATGTTCTTAAAAGACGACCCCAACCCACTGATATTGCTCTCTGCCACATTTCTATGTCATTCCTTTGCATCTTTGAAGCTCTTGGAAATTCAAGCAATTAAGGAGCATGTTACATTCTCCTTTTCCTCCCAGGATGCAGTGCCATGAATTTTCAGATCCAGACACTCCATCCAGTTTAAGCTCCAAAACATTGCTTGTACAGAGTTTAGACTCAAGATTCCAATGAGGAAAGAGAGCAGTGAGGGAGGCTACTAGTGTAGTAACAGAGTGCATAAATGGAGGTGAGGAGGGTAGGAGGAACCCTTAAGAGGACCTGTCACTTTGCGCTGATAAGGCTAATCAACATCACGGTGGCAGCACCCCCCCCCCCCCCCCCACCAGGTTTATCAAAAAAGTTTTACTTGTTTTACAGGTTAGAAAACCGGTATATGATTGCTCTATGGATTTGTATGCATGGATCTGTATCGGTACAGAATGTAGTCTGCTCTCAATGCATGCTCTATGGATCTGTATGCAATTAGTACAGAATGTAGTCTAATCACAATGCAGGCTCTGTGTCCAGGGATCTGTATTAAAACCCCCAAACATTATATATGTTTTTGTAGCAAAGACCATAGAAAATACAATGGCGGTCGTTGCAACTTTTTATCTCACACGGTATTTGCGCAGCCATTTTTTAAACGCGTTTAAAAAAAAAAAAAAGTTTTGTGGTTTAAAAACTTTTTTGCATAATGTGAAAGAGGAAGTTACGCCGAGTAAATGGATACCTTCAAAATTGCACACGCTCGTGAAATGGCGCCAGACTTCGGTACTTAAAAATCCCCATAGGCGACGGTTAAACTTCTGTTGGTCGGCAGCAGCACAAACCCCCCCCCCCCCCCCGGCTTATCAACTTTAAACTTTTTGGGGGTTGGCGTCAGCACCCACACCCCCAACTTTATTAAACACAATATAAAGGGACAGATCAAATAATTTCTTTGATCTTTCAGCACATGTAACTTTCCCCAAAAACATTCACTGGCACTCCCACCCCCTCCCCTGCCATGTGTATAGTGAAGCTGACCTGATTGGCGGGGTTGGTTGCAGAATGCAGTTATGTGAAATTTATAGGTTGTAGAATGCAGATATGTGTGATTTAAAAGGTTGCAGAATGCAGATATGTGCGATTTACAGGTTGCTTTAGTAGAGCCCTGTGTATAATGTGCAGCCTGGTATATGATGTGCTGAGCCCGGTGTATAATGTGAAGCCTGGTATATGATGTGCAGAGCCCGGTGTATAATGTGCAGCCTGGTATATGATGTGCAGAGCCCGGTGTATAATGTGCAGCCTGGTATATGATTAGCAGAGCCCTGTGTATAATGTGAAGCCTGGTATATGATGTGCAGAGCCGGTGTATAATGTGCAGCCTGGTATATGATTAGCAGAGCCCGGTGTATAATGTGAAGCCTGTTATATGATTAGCAGAGCCCGGTGTATAATGTGAAGCCTGGTATATGATGTGCAGAGCTCGGTGTATAATGTGAAGCCTGGTATATGATGTGCAGAGCCCGGTGTATAATGTGAAGCCTGGTATATGATGTGCAGAGCCCGGTGTATAATGTGCAGCCTGGTATATGATGTGCAGAGCCCTGTGTATAATGTGCAGCCTGGTATATGATGTGCAGAGCCCTGTGTATATTGTACAGCCTGGTATATGATGTGCAGAGCCCTGTGTATATTGTACAGCCTGGTATATGATGTGCAGAGACCTGTGTATAATGTGCAGCCTGGTATATGATGTGGATTATATAAGGGGTGTGGCTTATGCGACGTGGGAGGGGCCAAATGTGGAGGGGCGGGGTCTTGCACCCCCCCATCCTAAAACTTCACCAGCCGCCACTGGTTATGAGGAAAGGTTGCGAGCACTGAACTTATTCTCTCTGGAGAAGAGATGCTTGAGAGGGGATATGAATTAAATTTACAAATACCGTAATGGTGACCCCACAATAGGGATAAAACTTTTTGCCGGAAGGAAGTTCAATAAGACACGTGGCTACTCATTAAAATTAGAAAAAAAGAGGTTTAACCTTAAACTGTGTAGAGGGTTCTTTACTGTAAGAGCGGCGAGGATGTGGAATTCCCTTCCACGGGCGGTGGTTTCAGTGGGGTGCATCGATAGTTTCAAGAAACTATTAGATAAGCACTGAACGATCACAACATACAGGGATATACAATGTAATTCTGACATAAAATCACACACATAGGTTGGACTTTCAACCTCACCTACTATGTAACTATGTAATATAAACCCAGCATCATCTCCTGGCATCCTAAACCTCTTAAAGGGCTGGTGCCAAGAGGTTAATACACTACATACTGTATAGTAGGTTTTATCTAAGGCTCGGTTCAGACCTGTACTGCTGCTTTTTGCATGTAGGTCAGTTCATTTATTTCAATGGGCTGCCCTACGCTCCGAAACATGGGGAAAAAAGTCCCTGACCATTTTTTTTTGTAAATTGCACCACACCAAACCACATGGTTCTGCAGCAACCTACGGATTTTTGCATGCAACGCATCTGCTAAAGGACAGTGCGTCGAACATTTGCAATTTTGCCCGCATTTCCCAGCCGCAGAGATGTGAACCCAGCCTTAAAGAGGAAGTAAACTTCCTTTACTGACTTTTACCTATAAGTAAGCCTATAATAAGGCTTACCTATAGGTAGTGTAAATATCTCCTAAACTTGCACCGTTTATAGGTATTTACATTACATGCAGCCAGTAAAATCACTGGCGCATGCGCTCTGAAGGAATGGCCACCCGTGCTGTCCCTTCAGAACCCTGTGCCATGAACAGCGTTTCCTGCACGTGTGCGTGGGAGTGACGTCATCGCGGCTCCGGACAATCACAGAGCCGGAACCCGCGAACCCGGAAGCAAGATGAGTAAAGATGAAAGCCTCTGCAGCGATGACGTTGCGGCGCTGGAACAGCTTTGTTTTAAGGTAAGTTTAACATAATGTGCTAGTATGCGATGCATACTAGCACATTATGACTTTACCTTGAAGGGAAAAAAAAACATCCAGCGGTATACAACCGCTTTAATCTGGCTGCAAAAGGCTAAATCCCGCCGCAATTCTTTTAATGGTTGATCTGTAGTTTTGACAATAAATGTAGTGATTCTATTATGCTCTATAAGTGTTGTTCTCATGGTTATTTGCATTAATCCATTCAGAATGCTGGAGGACTGTACAAATATTGTAATTTCAAGGGGAACGGCTTAATATGCCTGTTTTGGCAGCATACCAGCCTTGCTGCAGGGTGAAGTACTTGAACCTGCCTTCCCCTGCCAACCAATCTGCCGCTCGGCTCTTTGCTGTGTTCTCATCTGCCCTCTGCGCCTGCTTCAGCTCTCACGCAGTTCAGCTTGGCTCAAATTAACTTTTCTCCTGCTCCCTTTGAACGTTCCCTACCGCTATCAGTTGTCAGAGCTTTGGAGCTCATTGGCTTGCTGCTGTATGTATTCTCTGCACTACAATGATGTGCTGTGCTGGGTCACAGTAGGAGCTGAACCGGTGCATAGAGTAATGTTTTACATAAGTTTTTTTTATTATTTGATGAATTCAAATGATACGTTATTTCAAAACTGACAGTTTTATTGTTTGGGGGCACAGGTGCCGCGTACAGCCAGCAGTCTGTCAAAATTCATGACAGGCTGAACTACTTGTGGGGGGGGGGGGGGTACGCTTTTCTGTGCTTAGAGCTGTATGCATTCAGACATATAAACCAAACGTAGAATTCCTGCATTTAAGGCATATGTCACTGTCTGAAATTTCCTGTGCTTTGAACTAAAACCCCAAAGTTATCAGTTTTTTCAGCTATCTTCTGTGAACTACAAAGCAACACCCTTCTATGTAATGGAGATGAGAAAAGGAGGAGGTGTTTGCAGTGCAAATCAGGAGAGAAGCCTAGGGTCACTAAGACCCCTTTCACACTGGGGCCTTTTTCATGCGTTTTTCATGCGCTTTAGCGTTAAAAAAAGCTCCTGTAAAGCGCCTGAAAGAAGCCTCATCCGCAATCCCAATGTAAAAGCCTGAGTGCTTTCACACTGAGACGCCTTTCACACTATGGTGTTTTTCAGGCGCTTTAGCGTTAAAATAAGCGCCTGTAAAGCACCTGAAAGAAGCCTCAACTGCAATCCCAATGTGAAAGCCCGAGTGCTTTCACACTGAGGTGCTGCGCTGGCAGGGCGTCAAAAAAAGTCCTGCAAGCAGCTTCTTTGCAGCGCTTTTGGAGCAGTGAATACACCACTCCTAAAGCGCCCCTTCCCATTGAAGTCAATGGTAAGCGCCTGCAAAAACGATTTTGGCAGTGGCACTTTGTGGGCACTTTTAACCCTTTATTTGGCCAGTAGCGGGGGGTTAAAAGCGCCCCACTAGCACTCGAAAAACACTGGTAAAGCTCTGCTAGTTTAAGCGATGCTTTATGAGCGTTTTTCGGGCGCTGGCAGTGTAAAAGAGCTCTTAAAGCACTTGGGCTTTCACATTAGGATTGCAGATGAGGCTTCTTTCAAGCGCTTTTTTTAACGCTAAAGGGCCTGAAAAACGCCTGAAAAACACCCCAGTGTGAAAGGGGTCTAAATCACAGTGAGTGAGCACTGTTATCTGGGACACGAAGGGGTTGATTTACTAAAACTGGAGAGTGCAAAATATGGCGCAGCTCTGCACAGAAACCAATTAGCTTGCAGTTTTTTTTTGTCAAAGCGTAAGTGGACAAGCTGAAGTTAAAAGCCATTACATAGGATACCAGGTAAGTCTTGTTTCCTGGTGCCTCCATGGCAGCATACATGTGATAGAGCTCCGCCTCTACTCCGCCTTCAGGACTAGTGAATAGCATAAATTAAAGGGCATAGCCCCTCCCCCAACATTCTCCTTTTTTTCCTCATTCCTCTTGACTGGTGAAGAGTAGCAGTATGTCCATACATCTGCAGTCGGCAGCGTCCGCCGGGTTAAGCCACTCCCGTGCTCAGTCCCTGTTCTTGGGCCGCTATTAGCGCTGATAAGACTGGGAACCCCTTCTGAGGATCTTTTGGGGTCTTGCAGAGTTTCCTCATAGGAACGCAGTCTGCTGAATTTCCAGAAAAATGAATGCTGGTGATGACGGCGGGAGGATCAGATTCTCTTCCTTCTTGGTCAGGTTAGGTTTTCTTTTTGCTTCCATGTCTGCACTGTTTTTGAGCCCTGGTGGTTAAAGTTTATAGGTTTAAAAAAAAAAAAAAATGTCCCCTTTAAGACATATATTCCTGGTCTGCACATGTGCAGAACGAGCGTTTCCTTGCTACTTCTGATGTTTTTTTTCTCTAGCTTTTTTGTTCTACACTTCAGGGTTCTCACTCTTGCCGTGGCCTTGGTTTTGTTTATTTTTTTGCCAGTAATAAGGTAGGTCCATCTAATTTAAGCTGCTCTCCCTTTTTAGCTTTAAAATGTTGGCTCCAAATTGGACTCAGGGCTGCTCTGCATATCAGGTGTATGCCCTGCAGTCCAAATGACTTCAGCATTACAGGTATGTGTGGCGCTGGCCATGCACCATGCAATTTTCTTGTTCAATTTCCTTTAGGTTTGCCTTCAACTGTGTGGTACAGGGGGCTGCCTGATTGCATACAAGTTGAGGGTGATTAGATTTGACCTCATATTGTGTGTTTTTGGTAGATCTGAGGGAGATCTATAGACGGGGGTTGTGTAGTGTATGGCCAGCCTTATACTTTTATCTCACTCCTATTGCGGTGACTTCATTTAAAAATTTGGTGTGCAAATAGACTCTATTTCTTTTTGCTTTCTTACTTCGCCTTCCTACAGCTGATCCTCCTGCCCATTATTTACCATGAGCCATTCGTCACAAAGCCAAGATCCTCTCATATTCAATAGGTATGTGGACCACCTGTACGTGAGTATTTTAAAAAAAAAGAGCGCGCCACTGACAAACAAACTTTGTTTGTTTGTTTCAGCCCTGTTCCTTCAAAGCGGTCCAGAAAGTCCTCAAGGAGCTATGACAATGACGATAGTCCTGAGCGAAGACCGCGCTCTTCTCATCATAAATCTTCCAGAAGATCAGGATCTTATAGACGTCGTCATTCGCCTTCGCCTCCACCGCGGGCGTCAAGGAAAAAATGTTGGGCCTGTGGCGCGGTTCCACTCCCTGATAAGCTCGTCTGCAGAGACTGTCTCAGGGACTACGCAGCTAACCGGGAATTAGAAGGCCAGCAGGTGGTTGACCTGCTTAAGCAAACCATGAGAGACACTCTTTCTGAACTGATGGCCATGATTCCAGCTCACCCGGTTTCACAAGCTGCCCAGGTGTTGGATTTGGACCCCGACATTTCGGGCCCATCAGCTGTTAGTACTCCTTTTGCCTTCATCAGAAAAAACAGCTAAACAAATCCCACTGGTAGATTCATCTGAGGAGTCCTCAGATGATACAGAACTGTCTGGTTTCAATTTCTCCCTGGTTCAACCCTTTGTACAAGCGGTGAGGAGCGACATTGCCTGGGAAGACCCGGAAGAGCCTCCTCAAAACTCAAAAACCTATTTCTCATTCCTCAAGAGAAAGCAAATCTTCTTCCCATTAATGGGGGAGATCATAGAGGATGAGTGTAACAAAACTGATAGAGTTTTCTCTAGCACGTTTATGTAAAATGTATCCACTGGCAGATTCGGATACTCAGTTCAATGACTGTGGTTGATGCGGCTGTAGTGCGTCTGGCAAAAAATGTAAAGCTGCCAATGGAGGATTCAATGTCTTTCAAGGATCCCCTAGATAGCTCCTTTTGAGGTCTAGATCAATACATCTATCTAGAAGCAGGGGTGGCTTGCAAACCAGCCATTGCGCTGACATCCGTTTCCAATGCCATCAGGTCTTGGACGGAAAATATTGAGACATCCCTGCACCAAGACGTTCCCAAAGATGACATAATCAAAGCTCTGGAGGAGCTTAAGTTGGCGGATTTCGTGGGAGAAGCTGCAATTGACACAATCCGGTGTTCAGCCAATTCAATGCTGCAACTCTGTTATGGCAAAGCAGGCCTTATGGCTAAAGCCTTGAACAGCCGATCTAGCATCAAAGCAGAATTGGTGCAAGATTTCCCTTGATGGAAAATCTTTGTTTGGCGAGAAACTCGACAAAGTAATCTACAGAGTAACAGGGGGCAAATCTGGCTTACTTCCTCAGGACAGGAAGGTCCGGAGAACAAAGGCCTATTTATCACGATTCCGGCAATCAAATTCTAGAGACTTCAGGCAGTCTCGCCCCTTTAGGGACAACAAGAAATCGTGGAGAGGCACCCAGACTTCTTTTTTGGGAGCCAGAAAGTACAAGTCCCTCACTGCTCCCCAGGAGGGGACAAAGTCCTTTTGACGTCAGCGGGGAGGAGACGCCCCCAGTGGAAGCCCGGTTAAAAAACTTTTTCCCCATCTGTGCCTCCAAATGTCAAGACCCATCGGTCCTAGCAACGATCCGGTACGGTCACTTCTGGACTTTCTCTCAGCAGCCTCCTCACACGTCCTTCAAAGAGACAGTTACCAGCCTCCCCACAGAAGGCACTGGCCTTAAACCAATTTTTGGAGTCCCTGCAGCGTCAAGGGGCAGCAATACCTGTCCCCCCCCCATTGGATCGATTTACAGGTTTTTCTTCCACCCTTTTCCTGGTGCAGAAAAAAACAGGCGACTGGAGACCTGTAATAGATCTGAAAAAGCTAAATCAATACATCCATCTCGAAAGCTTCAAGATGGAGTCACTCCAAACGATCATCCAAACCATACAACCAGGAGATTGATTAATCTCGATAGACCTGCAGGATGCGTACCTCCACATCCCTATTCTACCATCTTTCCAAAAATACTTAAGGTTCGCAGTGGGTCATGTCCACCTGCAATTTCAAGCTCTGCCCTTCGGGCTGTGCACCTTCTCTCAGGTGTTCACAAAAGTGTTGATATCTGTCTTGGCCCCTATGAGAGAGAGAGGGGGTTAAGAATTTATAACTTCCTGGACGATATCCTCTTGCTGTCAAAAAAACCTGAGCCAGCTTATAGTCCACAGGGAGATTCTTCTCCAGTCGTGGTCGGAGTTCGGGTGGCTGGTGAACCATCGGAAGAGCCAATTAGTTCCAACACAGCAGATGGTTTACTTAGGAGCAATGTTCGGTACGCTCCTAGGCACAGTCTCTTTACCCCAGATGAAGATGGAGGACATCATTCAGAAGGTATCCAAGGTCATACAGAGATTCCATCTATCAGCCTTGCAGTGTCTGAGCCTTATTGGCTCGATGTCCTCGTGCATACCTCTAGTCCCATGGTCTCACTAGCATCTGAGACACTTCCAGATGGGATTCTTAATACAATGGAGACGACAACATCTGTCTCAGACAATCCGTTTAACAACGCTAATGAGCAGGAGTCTACACTGGTGGATGAATCCAGAGAATCTCTCCCGGCTCGATCATTTGGGTTCCCACTCATGGACCACAATTATGTCAGATGCGAGTGGCCAGGGGTGGGGTGCCCATTGCAGAGAATTCGGGGAAGATGGTTCTTTCCCACCAGAGGGATAGTGTCCAACGTCCTAGAAATGAGGGCAGCATTTCTAGCCTTAATCTCTTTTGCATCTCAGGTCAAGGGACAGAGAGTACTTCTATGTTTGGACACCAGTTTCGTACCTTCAGAAACAAGGGGGCACCCACAGCAAGACACATCTGAGGGAAATGGAACCTGTAATGCTCTGGGCAGAGAGGAACCTGGTAGACCTCAGGGCAATGTATCTCCCAGGCAAGATGAACACAGAGGCAGATGTCTTATTGAGGAGGTTTGGGGACAACGAGTGGTCTCTACATACAAATCTCCAATCTATGGCAGACCGCACTGGTGGATCTTTTTACTACGCATGAGAATTGCAAAATCAGGAGATTCTTCTCTCACCTTCCACATCCACAGGCGGAAGGAGTAGATGCGCTATCTTGTCCTTTGGACCTTCAAGACAGCTTACACCTCTCCTCCTCGCCCACTCATTTTGAGGTTTCTCCTCAGACTCCTGAACGAACCAGTCCAAGTGCTAGCAGTGCTACCCTATTGGTCGAAGAGACCGTGGTTTCCACTAGCCATGCACCTCAGTGTGGATCATCCGATCAGAATTCCTCCCTTTCTGCAGTTGTTGACCCAGGGCAGGCTGGACCATCCAGACCCACAGAAGCTGGATCTTTGTGTATGGAAGTGGAAAGGAGGAGGTTTGAATCGTTAGGCTGTTCCCAAGAGGTCATATCAACCCTGTTGAAAGCTAGAAAGCCTACAACCAACACAATCTATGCAAGAATTTGGGACAAGTTCTTATCCTATGCCCCGGGAAAAGGATTTGATCCTATCTCTCTTTCCACTGCTGATGTTCTGAGTTTTCTGCAAACTGGTCTCGATTTGGGGCTTAGCCAGAGTTCCCTCAAGGTACAAGTTTCCGCAATTTCTGCAGCAACTAACACCAGGGGGCAGAAGACCCTCTAGTAGTTACGTTCCTCAGGGGAGTATTGAAGATGTGTCCCCCATCCAGACATTCCTTTCCAAAGTGGGATCCTCCTCTAATATTGGAAGTCCTATCCACTCATCCGTTTGTACCGGTTGAAGAGGTCTCAATTTGGAACTTGACTTTAAAAACAACTTTTCTGTTGGCTATTACTTTCGACAGGAGGATTTCGGAAATCCACTCCCTGGGCATTGGGGATGATCACATATCCTTTTTTTCCAGATAGGTTAGAACTTCGCCCTCTCAGAGGTTTCACACCCAAGGTCACCTCAACGGCAAACCTATCAGAACCATGGGCGTTACCAGTTTTCATGGACTCAGAATCAAACTCCTGTTATGAGTTAGACATATCCAAAGTTCTCAGGGCCTACTTGGAAGCCACAGCAAGTTTCGGCTCAGGTGAATGCTCTTTCAACAAGAGCGGTATCGGCATCTTGGGCAGCGAGGGCAAATGTTTCTCTTGAAACATTAGGCACTTGGTCTTCCCGACACATGTTCCTCAAACATTATCGTATTGATCCCGGGGCTCTTGCAACCGTAGAGTTCAGGAGAAAATCGCTTCATGCTGCTATGTCTGTGTTTTGATTAAAGTTTATTTTTTGTTAAAGCATTAAACCCACCCATGTGAGCTAGTTATTTATCACATGTATGCTGCCATGGAGGCACCAGGAAAACGGAAAATTGTATCATACTTACCGTAATTTTCCTTTCCTGGTGCCAATCCATGGCAGCATAAACTCCCACCCTCGGTATTCTATATTACGAAGAATGTTGGGGGAGGGGCTATGCCCTTTAATTTATGCTATTCACTAGTCCTGAAGGCGGAGTAGAGGCGGAGCTCTATCACATGTATGCTGCCATGGATTGGCACCAGGAAAGGAAAATTACGGTAAGTATGATACAATTTTCAGTTTTTTGGCTCCTTCTGTAATTAAGGAAGCGGTGATTGTTTGTTCTGGTCTGTCCATAGTTTCAAAGACTGATGCCGTGTACACACTGATTTCCGATGAAAACAGTCCGATGGGAGCTTTTCATCGTATTTTCCGACCGTGTATGCCCATCTGTCTTTTTCTGTCGGAATTTCCGACGGACTTTGGATTGAGAACCTTTTCTTAATTTTTCAGACGGAAAACCTTTCTATCGGATTTTCCAATCGTGTGTATGCAATTCCGACACGCAAAATTCCGACGCATGCTCAGAAACAATTCGACACATTAAACTTCCCTTTTATAGTGCTGTCAATCGTGTTTTATGCCGTGGTATTATTGACCGTCGGAATTTGGTGTGACCGTGTGTAGGCAAGACAGTTTGAGCGAAATTCCGTCGGAATTCCGACGGGAAAACCATCAAAACTTTTTCCGACAAGAATTCCGACCGTGTGTACGCGGCATGAGAGTTTGGTTACTTCCCTTTGTCTCTGGAGGAAGCTTCCAGAGCTTAAAGCTGAATGCTACTGAGCCTGTTACCACAAGAGATACTGCACCTGCCTAGGGCAAAGCTGCTAGTGCTCACATTTGTGCCAAGCAAGTGATATTGTTATTTGTGGATTTGCACTCAACTAAATACATTATTGTAAAACTGCCTTTGTTCTCCGAGTGTACTTCTTCCTCGAGTTGGGTATCATACAGCTGGCCCTACCCACAGGGGGAGTTTTTAAAGGAGAATTTTACCATGTGGCAGGCACGTGTTCTTAGTTCTTTGTCCCTCTTTCTTATGTCAGAAGGTGATGGAAGCTGGTTGGTGATGACAACAGATAGTTCACCTTAGAGCATATGCTCACTTTTTTGGCATGCATGGACAGCAATTTTCAAGTCTAGCCACAGATTCTCAGTTGGACTTAAAGTGGTTGTAAACCCACTTTTTTTACTTTTACCTATAGCCTAGAATAAGGCTTACCTATAGGTAGTGGAAATATCTCCAAAACGTGCGCCGTTTAGGAGATATTTCACTTGTAGTCCGCTGGAAATCTTCACTGCGCATGCTCAGGGAAGAAACGAACCTAAAGGCCGTTTCTTCCCTAGCATATGCCGTAGGTCGCGGCTCCCGTGCGTGGGAGTGACGTCACGTGGCTCCGCAAATCACTGAGCCGGAGTCCGCGGCCCCTGAAGGAAGAGGGCAAGAAGATGGACGCTGCCCACACAGGGGATGTCGCTGGATTCTTTTGCAGGTAAGTGGTACATAATGGGCTAGTATGCGATGCATACTAGCCCATTATGCTTTTCATTTGCAGGCTATACAGGGAGAAGCAAACAGACCAAACTGTGAAAGACAGCACTTGATCCCCACTAATATTCAGTGGACTGTGGGACCGACTCCCAACCATGTGATCACTGTGACAGCCAATCACAGTGGCCACATAATCAGCCAATCTTTCCTGCTCTCTAGAGTTCAGAACTTTTAAAAGGAATGTTGGGGCAAACGGGAAAAGGGTTAAATACCAACATTTTTCACCTCCTCAGTTAGGCCTGTAAAAAAACTTGTAAAGAAGAGAGTGTAACCACTAATGCCTGCCCCTAGGTACACCCCTCCGCGCTGATTGGATATATTTCTTCTCAAAAAGATAGGATAAATACTTTAAATAAATAAATAAATAAATAAATAAATATACCAATATATAAAAATATATAAATATATAAAAACTGTATAAATATTGAACACCACAATCGGTAATAGCAGCCGCTTTAAGTGTGCAAAATATGAAAATATGGCAATCTTATAAAAACAGTCCTTCCTACATAAAGTCTCTATAGTATTGCAGCAGCGCTTATGTCCTTATTTCCACCGAGGACTATACGGTAAATCACAGAAAACAGATGAGTGAATATTCAATCGCTACTGAATAAAAGTTCTTTTCGTGCAAAATTATCAGCATCCACCGAGTATTCCACCAGGTATTCACCACGTGCGATATAAACTCCCCCTATGGGGATGCACTCACCAGACCCAAGTTAAATATACGCCCATCAATCAGTTTATCCAGCATCAGCGTTTCTCCACTCCTTATCTCCTTATGCAGCAGACATAGCAGGAACACACACCAATTTCCCTCATAAAAAAGAAGGTTTCATATAGTGTAATACTGTTTTTGATATAAAGATTTTATTGGGTATAAAACTTTCCCCCCCTTAGTACTAAATGCGTACCATGTATCAATAAAAACCAAGCATTGTATAAGTACTGTGCCTGATAAGGTGCTTTTGCTCCGCCGGAACTTGTGTCACTTTTGGCTGTATAGAACAGCTTCCTGCTGTCTAGTTCCCCCTGGAGCGCACACTGAGGCGCAGAACGTCACTTCCGGTCGTAGGTCACTGCCCTGACGTTTCGTCACATCCGGACTTCTTCTAAAGGGCGTGACCTACAAACCGGAAGCCAGCTATTTATCTATACCCATGTCATGGCTCTCCCAATCACAAATGGGTAGAAATGATTGATGTGCGTCCGGCGCAGTCAGAGCCCGCCGTCCCGCTGCGTCCTTCTGCACACCATCTAGCCGGCCAAACTTATATTTAATAACTGTCAGCAAAGCATTGTAAATTGTATGCAAACCATCTATCGCTGCACCTTATCAGGCGGACAGTTTCACATACGTTTGTGTCATTTAGTATCATATTGTTTTATTTCAGATTCACATATTATACTTCTCCATCATTTTGTATATTTTGTCCTGGATCTGTCCATAACAAATCTATGTCTGCCATTCTATGGGATTTATGGAATTCACTGGGACACTATATCCCCATTACTACATGTTATTGTCTCCATATGTGTAACCGCTGTATTGTATTTTGAATTACAATAATACAGGCGGTGTGATCGGTCGGATCGATTGTCTCTCTGTGTATGGCAGCCCACACGTCCTCACTCTATATTAATGGCAATCTTGATGGATTTCCATGATTATGCTGTGTTGATCATGCTGATCTATACTATTATCAACCATTTATACACTATATAACTACATCTTTTGAATGGAGAAATAAAATTTGTGCTTCTTAAATGCACAAGCAATTTCAAATATTTCTCGCATACAACCATATACCTACAGACTGATCTATAGGTGATCCTATGCGTATAGTTTTATTTTATATAGTAAACCTTCTCAATAAATATATAAATGTGTGAATAAAAAGTAAATGAATAAAAATAAATGAAGAATTAATTCATTAAAATGAAGTGAATCTTTAAAATGATTTTTTTATATAGATAAAATGTATAGAACTAAAAAAATGCGCAAAAAACCCACGGACTCTAGGTAAAAGAATTTGGAATAATAAATATATCTGTATACTTTAAAAAATCTATGAAAAAATTATATAAAAATTCTATGAAGAATAATCATACTAATAAAATCAATTTATTCAGAGAAAAAAATGAATTTGGAATAAATTTAAAAATATTTAAAAAATATATAAAATATTTAAAATTATCTCAATTATCCATATATATATGTCATATATATAGTAAAATATATACGCATAAAATTTACATAAGTGCACCGTATCTACTCAAGAAATGTCTGAAGGGTTGGGGGAGGGGTGGTTCCCTTATTATAGTCCAATTAGGTATCACTAATAAAACAATTAATGTCTAATTCCACATTTAGGCCTTTAGGCACTAGTACGTCTGTGGCAAAAACTATTGTGTTTCATGCTTAGACAGTTCACGAACCATGTTGGTGCCCCTCCAATGTGGTTTGATTTGCTCAATCCCCCAGAACAATAAGCCCGTTGCATCCATATTGTGCTTCAATTTAAAATGTAGGGATACGTTATGGTCTTTGTACCCTATCTGAATATTATGGATGTGCTCTGCAATTCTGATGCGTAATTTCCTTTTGGTATGGCCTATGTACAACAACCCACATGGGCACTTCAATGCATAAACAACATGTGTACTGTTGCAAGTAATGAATTGCTTGATCGAAAATTCCTGTTTATTAGCTGGTGAAGAGAAGGATTCTAGTGCTCTGCATGGATGCGCCACTTCTCTGCAGGCCTTGCATCTTCTACATGCAAAAAATCCATTTTGATCCCAAAATGTTGGGGGACGCTTTGGTGGATCCACAATTTTACGCACTATTTTGTCACCGAAACTCGTTGATTTTCTGTAGATAAATTGTGGTGTAGGTGGTATTTCTGTCTTCAATTTTTTTATCTAATAATAAAACATGCCAATGTTCCTTAAAAATTGTTTCAACTTGACGATATTGAGCATGAAAACCCGAAATGAATCCCCATTCTTTACTGTTTATCGTTTTAATCTCGTTTGTTGGTATCTCTTTGATTTTGTCCTCCAAGCATATGAAGGTATCCTCTCACTTGATTTTTGGGGGAACTGATAAATAAAAATACCTTCTGGTTTCAAGGTAAACTATATATTTTTTTCTTGTTTCAGTTTTCTTTTATTATTTTTTTCTTTTATACATTTTAAAATTTAGGTTTTATATCAGTTTTTTTTTTCTGTATGCATGCACGCTTTGTTTTACAAACAAGCATTCGATATAAGAAAGTAGTTCTAAAAAGACAGGATAGCAGAAGTAGCTCACATTCAGACACAACTGTCTCTCATTTAGGCTGCATTCACACCTCGCAGTTTTGAATCACGGGAAGATTTGCCGCTATTCTACTCACGATTTCAAAGCACTGAGGTGTAAATAACAAATCACAGAACATACATTTGAGATGGCATTCATTTGAATGGCACCTAAAATCACTGTGCAGTGCGATAAATCGTGCTGCAATCGCGGCAACCGGCACCGCGTAAAGCTTGTCACCCAAGAAAGTTACTTTTGGGTGACATGCTTCACGTGATGTGGGTTGCCGCGATTGCAACGCGATCACACAACAATCACGGCAGAACTGCACCGTGATTTTAGGTGCAATTCAAATGAATGGCATCTCAAATGTGTGTTTTGTGATTTTCCATTCACACCTTGTGCTTTGAAATCACGGCTGAATTTCTGCAAATCTACCTACGATAAAAAATGCAGAGGTGTGAATGCAGCTTCAAACCTTATACTTAGCAGATGGCTAAGCATTATCCATCCAGTTCTGTATGTACATTTCACCATGATCTATTGATCTCTATAAACAACATGCTTTTTTTGAACATGTGCTAGATAGAGAAAGCAGTAGCAAAAGTGCTTATAGCTCCACCTGCTACTGCAGTTGAACTCTGAGTACAGAAGATTTCATTTAAATATATTCCTTAAGGCTTGATTCACAATTATGCATTTTTAGTACTTTTTGCATTTTACAGATTTGCACTACAGTCCATTTAACATGGTTTCCTATGGAACACGTTCTGTAGTGCAAATCTGCAAAATGCAAAAAGCACTAAAAATGCCTAGGTGTGAATCAGGCCTTAGCACCAGGTATGCTTGCAAAATTAAGTGTAATGCTACCTAAGGCCTGGTTCACACCTTTGAATTTTTTAGTGTGTTTTTAATTTTTGCGGAAACACACTACAGTCCATTTAACATGGTTTCCTATGGATGTAGTTCACATCTGTGCATTTTATGGAAAGGGCCAGGGACTTTCTTCTGCTTTTTGGTTCCATAGACCTCAATGGATCAAAAACATGCATTGAAAAATGCAAAATGCACCTGGAATATGCAGGCAAACTGCATAGGTGTGAACCAGGCCTTAGGCTCGATTCACATCTATGCATTTGGCTTTTGAGCGTTTTTGCAGTGCTTTTTGCTGTGCTTGCCGCGTTTTTGGACACGCGTTTTTACCACGATTTTCCTGCGATTTTACCGCGTTTTGCGTTTTTTCTTTTTTTTTTTTACACTGTACAGCTATATACAGTGTAAAAAAAAAAACGCAAAACGCAAATCGTGGCAAAATCGCGGTAAAAACGCAATGTGGGTCCATTGACTTCCATTACATGCAAAACGCTGCATTTTGCATGAAAAAAAGTCCCTGACCCTTTCTAAAAACGCAGAGGCACAAAAATGCATTGATGTGAACATGTTCCATAGGAACCCATGTTAAAAAATTTCCCTGCATTTCTGCAAAATGCAAAATGCATCAAAAAGCGCGCTAGTGTGAATGGAGCCTTAGGCCCCTTTCACACTGGGGCGGTGCGGGCGTTGGCGGTAAAGTTTTGCCGTCATTTTAGCAGCGGTATTGCCGCGCTGCCCCATTGATTTCAATGAGTAGGAGCGGTGAATACACTGCTCCTTCACCACTCCAAAGATGCTGCTAGCAGGACACACTGGAGTGAAAGGACCCGCTTTATTCAGGCGCTATACAGGCGCTATTTTTAGCGCTGTAGCACCTGAAAAACGCTTCCGTGTGAAAGGGGCCTAATAGCCACAAAGGTGATAAACCTACTTTGTGTTCACCAGTTGCCTTTGCATTACCTTGAAAAATAGTGGTGTCGCCATCACTGTGCTGTACATAGCCTTTTCAGAGAGAAGAGTTGTGGGGAGGGACCCAGCAGGCCCCTCCCACCACAAGCTGCCTGTAGAATACTACAGGAGGGGTGGAGACAAGACCAGTCACCCTGCACAAGGAGAGAGATTAAAAGTGACTGGTCCATATTGCAGGAAGCTCCTGCACAGAGGCAAATGTTTACACTGTATTACTGCACAGATTTGGAAGAAATACACAAAGCCCACCAAGATTCAAGATAAAATACATCTACCTCTTGGATTTAACCGCTTAGCAACAGCCCCACATACATTTACTGCGGCAGGGAGGCCGCTCTGTACCAGATCATGTACCTAGTATGTGATCTTACACTGCTAGATCTGGGGCGCACTGCTGTGACTGGACAAGGATGCACGGACACGGAGCGGATGCCAAACAGTGGGACCGGTGGATGCGATGACCAGCATGACACGCCGATTGTTCAGGAGAAAGGCAGACCGCTGTTCTGCCTATGTAAACAAGGCAGGGTGCCGTTCTGTGAGAGGGGAATGTGCTGATCCTGTGTTCCTGCTGAGCAGGGACACAGATCTTTACATTCCCCCAGTCAAAGCACCCCCCACATTTAGCAAGCACACTCAGGAAACCCATTTAACCCTTTGATCTCCCCTGATGGTAACCCCTTCCCAGCCAGTGTCATTAGTACAGTAACAGTGCATATTGTTTTGCACTGATCGCAGTATTAGTGTCACTGGTCCACAAAAAGTGTCAGTTAGGTCTCCGATTTGTCTACCGCAATATCGCAAACAGAAAAAGAAAATAAATAAAAATATACCATAGTTTGTAGCCTATATAACTTTTGTGCAAACCAATCAATATACACGTGTTGGGATTTTTTCTTACCAAATATATGTAGCAGAATACATATTTCCTAAACTTATTAAGAAATGAGATTTTTTTTTTTAAATTTTATTGCTAATGTTTTATAGCAGAAAGTAAAAAATATATTATTGTTTTCAAAATTGTCGGTCTTTTTTTGTAAAAAGCGCACAACATAAAAACCACAGAGGTGATCAAATACCACCAAAAGAAAGCTCTATTTGTGGGGAAAAAAATACATAACTTTTATTTGGGTATAGCGTCGCATGATCGCGCAATTGTCAGTTAAAGTAACGCAGTGTTGTGCGGCAAAAAATGGCCTGGTCATGAAGGGGGTTAAACCTTCCGGAGCTGAAGTGGTTAAACAATATTTGCTTATCCCGGAGTTCAACTTTAAGGACTACATACAATATTTCACATTTACCTGATTAAAAAAAAAAAAAAGAAACACGATCTTTTCTTTAAATTAAGAAAATATGTACAATAAAAACAAATCATTGCCATTAAAGTCAGACTAAACTCCACTGCCAGCACCCAGGGCTTTTTTCCATGATCTGCAAATATGAACAGCACATTACGGCAGGCTGAACTGCCAAAGAGCCTATCCAGTGATCCAATGCACATTAGCATCTTGGCTCGATCTTCTTCCAGGTTTGGTGTCTTTGGCACTGGATGATGTGCAAAAAAGAATTTTTTTATATGCAAGACATAGAACAAAAACATAAAAAAAAATTCAACTTTAATCCATGTTAGTCTTTACATTTTTTACTGTAGATAAAATTTATAAATGTTATTCTATATTTTTTCCTGTTTAAAATGGCACAAAATGTATAATTCTGCTAAAAGCATTACAAATCTAAAAAAAAAAAAAATGTAAGGTTATATGCAGCACAGTGATGATGTAATTATTACTTTTAAAAGGTAACGTTTGGGTTTGCCAAGGCATTTATTGGATTTAAATATTTTAAAGGCTGTTGAGGAATATGTTTAAATGAAAGTTTTTGTGGCCAAAGTTCAGCTTTTGTTTCGTCTGAGCACAGGTGTAGTATAAAACAGAACTCCAGGCAAACAGCTAAATACACAGATTAAATACATAAAAAAAGGAAGCTATTTACCTGCCAGGGGATTTGTATTTCTGTTTATTCAGTTCTGAGAGATTCACAGCTCTGCCACACAGCACAGCCCTATCTGGCAGAATAGGGGACTTCATTTTTCTGTGCTGCAATTCATTATCATTTACAGGTCTCCTCTCCACCCTGTGACTGTGTCCATATCCTCAGTTTAATTAGGCCAGGCAGGTGCAAAATGTTACAATGGGGGTTATTTACGAAAGGCAAATCCACATTGTGCAAGCTAAAATGCTGTTTTTTATTTTCCTTGCATGTCCCCCTCAGATCTACAGCGACTTTACTTCTAAGGCCCCTTTCACACTGGGGTGTCTTTCAGGCGGTACAGCGCTAAAAATAGCGCCTGTACACCGCCTGAAAAAAACGGCCCCATTCACTCCAGTGTGAAAGCCGGCGGGCTTTCACACTGGAGTGGTGCGCTAGCAGGACGGTAAAAAAAGTCCTGCTAGCAGCATCTTTGGAGCGGTATAGGAGCGGTGTATTCACCGCTCCTATACCCCTCCTACCCATTGATTTCAATGGGACACCGCGGTAATACCGCTGCAACACCGCTGCAAAGCGCCGCTACGGCGGCGCTTTGAGGGGGATTTTAACCCTTTTTCCTAAAACCGCCCCGCGAGCGGCCAAATACCACGGCTAAAACTACGGTAAAGCAGCACTAAATATAGCGCTGCTTTACCGTCGCCGTGGCTCCCGCCCCAGTGTGAAAGGGGCCTAAGTGCACTTGCAGTGCAAAGTGGATTTTCCTTTAGTAAATAACCCCCAATGTCTTGATGTTGTACTGTGTCCTTAGGTTGACCTGTGACCTGAAGGTAACTACGTTTTTTCCCACCATTTGTAGTGAGGTTACCACCCTCTACGGGTCATACCTTATAAAAAGGGATCACTTAGTGCCCTAGAGAGTTCCTGTAGAATGCTGCCTGGGAACAGTGGCGGTGCGTGCATAGAGGGCGTAGGAGCACCGCCCCCTCTCTCCTGCACCGCTCTATCACCAATAGATAGATTCATGCATTGCATGAATCTATCTATTGTCACCGCTGCCACCCCTATTCAGGTCATCTGAATTACAGCGGAGGGGGTGTTTTTGGAAGCGTACAGCTCTAATAGGGGACCTGATTAGAGCGGTGGGCTCTAATAGGCTTCCATAAGTGTAAACAGCGGGCGCAATGCTTTGTGTTCGCTGTTTACACAGTATTGTGTTAGAGAAGCGAATACATCGCTTCCCTAACACAGATCCGCCTCTCAGCCAATCAGGTTGCCGGTCTGTGTTACCGGTCACCTGATTGGCTGGAGTCACAGGCGCTGTGATTGGACGCCTAGGCGTCCAATCACTGCAGAAGACAGGAGGAGCGCGGGAGAAGATGTCGGGTCGATGAGGAGACACCGCTCGCCGCCTGACAAGGTAAGTGCCGGTAGATGGCGGGCAGAGGGCACATTGGCAGCATTTAATGGGCACGGTGGCAGCGTTAGATGGGCACAGTGGCAGCACTTGGGGCACGGTGGCAGTGTTAGATGGGCACAGTAGCAGCACTTGGGGCACGGTGGCAGTGTTAGATGGGCACAGTGGCAGCACTTGGGGCACGGTGGCAGTGTTAGATGGGCACAGTGGCAGCACTTGGGGCACGGTGGCAGTGTTTGGAGCACAATGGCAGCATTTAATGGGCACAGTGGCAGCATTTGAGGCACAATGGCAGCGTTAGAGGGGCACAGTGGCAGCACTTGGGGCCAGCGTCAGATGGGCACAGTGGCAGCATTTGAGGCACAGTGGCAGCGTTAGATGGGCACAGTGGCAGCGTTAGATGGGCACAGTGGCAGCATTAGATGGGCACAGTGGCAGCATTAGATGGGCACAGTGGCAGCGTTAGATGGGCACAGTGGCAGCGTTTAATGGGCACAGTGGCAGCGTTTAATGGGCACAGTGGCAGCATTTAATGGGCACAGTGGCAGCGTTTGGGGCACAGTGGCAGCGTTTAATGGCACAGTGAGCCTGTTTGTTTGCGCCCCCCCAAAAGTTTTGAGCACCAGCCGCCACTGCCAGTGAATACTGCCAAAATGTAGCCTGTTACTCTGCTGGAGTGATCACCCCCTTGGAGAGTGATGGGAGCACAGTGGGGGTTCCTGGTGTGGTCCCTCCAGGACTTATAGCTGCCAGCCATGGACTCACTGTCTTTATGGAATATTATCAATTCATGGACTCTACAGGACTTGCATTGCCTGAATGGACTTTTGCCTTACAAGGATTGCTTTATGGACTTTGCATTCTGCCTAAGACATGCACACTTTATGGGGCACAAGAGAGCTTTGTATAGGAACTGTGTTGAAGGTGTCCTTGGAGAACTGTTACTGTTACCGTTTTAAGCAAACTACCTCAGTAAAGGATCTTTATTTGTTCTCTTGCTTTGCCTGGTTTGAAGTCTGTTAAAGGGGTGCATGCACTGCGTATCAAAAGAATAGGGCTTGTAACACAACAAGGGGACTGAATTGGAGGAAGATACAGTACATAGTGCTATCCAGAGGAACCTAATGTGTGGTTGCTAAGGACTACAGTGTCTGTGTCACATGCAAGGCAGCAAATCAGCCAGGAGACGGGTGGCATGGCAAAGGTGATGTTACGCTGATAGTGGAGGGGGTTAAGCGCTTGGTACCTTCACTAGCAGCCAGTTCCCACTCTATGGGGCTGAACCTGTAGCACAGAGTGCCCATCTTGAAGTCATGGAAGATAGAGAGATGCAGTGGGGCCCTGAGAGAAAGAGCAAGCGGGGGAAATGGAAAGAGAGAGTATTTCTTGTATCCCATAGGATTAGTCACTGGAAGAGGTGATGCTGGATTAGTGGAGACCAGTACAGGCTTTGTGGTACCAGTCCCTAAATGCTGCACACCTGGAAAGTGGTGCCCTCCTAATGGAAGGAGTGTCTGAAGTATTCAAGGTCACAGTGTAGAGAAGTTAAACCGTGGAGGGAGGAAGTTAACTGTGCAGGTTCTGCCTGCTTCTAAGTCTGTTGTAACTTGTTCCTTAATGTTGATTCCACATGACCACAAACTCCTGCCCAGCATTTAGGCATTTGCGTGTGCAGTGTCTTAATGTACCCACTTGGGCGCCTTTAGCCCCGCCCACAAGTAGGCTGATGAAATTAAAACAAATGGATTCCTCTATCCACAAAAACAAGCTATGCTATTTTTTTCTGGCAGCAGGGACCTCTCTGCTGTCAGAATACACTGATCAGCGCTGCAGCCGATTGGCTCCAGGTGCTAATCGAGTTTTACGTTTTCCAACACTTCCGTTTGAGAGAAGTCGATCATCGAAAATTCATCTGGTCTCGTGGCCAGTTTTACTCTGCTTCTTATTATCAGCATACTCCTTGCACTACAGCACAACCAATTGGCTACTTATGCTGCTTCTCCTTCCCCTAGTCTGAACACTGCTGTACAGTGACTACAAGAGGCTGCAAGTCAATGTAAAAGAACTTCAATTTCTTGTGTTTAAAAACAAATTTAGGGCTATTTCACATTGACGGCCGGCGAGGTGGTAAAAACAGGCGACTGAGCTGTGACTCTACCACTCCCAAGCCTCCCACCAGAATTCTAATATCTGGCAGTAGCACCTCTTAAATGCCTGCCAGGTGCTGTTTTACCACCATCTGCAAAGCAATACACTGTGCATCGCTTTTCAAAAGATACTGCCAGTGTAAAAGAGCCCTTAAAGCGGTAGTGAACCCTTATGTATCAACGTAAGCTTATAATAAGTCTTACCTCTAGGTAACATTAATATCTTCTAAATGTGCACTGTTTAGAAGATATTCAAACCAACTGCAGCTGATTATATCCCAGGCTCATACGCAGTAGCTCTGCATTCTCGACACTCAACGTGCCCTGATTTCAGGGAGAGTAGTGCCACAATGGTAACTTCCATGCACATGTGTGGCAGTGACATCATGGTTGCCCAGCCATTCAGACGTCCGGAGAGCGTGAACCCGGACGGAAGAACAGGCGAAGAGGAAAACGCTAGAAGCAGCGACAGTTTAGTGCTGGAGGGCTCTGTTTCAAAAGTAAGTCTGTTTATAATAATACACTAGTATTTTACGTGGTAGTAAACTCTGTTCTACCACTTATACCTACAGATAAGCCTATAATAAGGCTTAACTGTAGGTACTGTGAATATCTGCTAAATGCAGCCGGTGATGTCATTGTATACCAGACCTTCAGAGCTGTGAACGGCCGCGCCCATGCTGTGAACAGTGGCTCCCACGCACATGTTTGGGTGTGACATCATCGTGCCCCCGGTCACTCATTTAGCCGGTGGCCCCAAATCCTTAAAGCGGAAGTAAACCCATCGACCTAACAGTTTGAAAAAAAAAACTGTCACATTGGTTGTGGTCTCAACCAAACTGTCAAACCATCCAATGGCTGGTGTCATAATTGATCACATGTGCAGCTTCATGGCAGTTGAAGATTAAACGGAGGCCAAGATGGCAGCTTCCTTGGCTGAAAACGATAGGGGGGTTTACTTCAACGGGGAAGATGGAAGTCTTCTCAGCGGTGACAGCATGGCGCTGGAGGGCTTCATTCTAAGGTAAGTTTCTCATAATGTGCCAGTATGCGATGCAATATATTTTTTTTATTTCACCAGCTGCAGTTTGTGTGAAATGCGTCCACTGAGCACCTTATTGGATTGACGTATATCTTGTCCTCTTAATTTTATGGACTTTCAATACATGTTTTTGATTTTATTTCTGCATGTGCCGCCATTTTTCTTTGTTTCAATTGCAGTTTACTACCGCTTTAGAAGAATGTAGACTTTCCTACCACTTTAGTTATGTATTAATTATTGAAGAGATGCATAGCTTTGTGTCTTTTATATCTGCCTGCAGCTCAGCTTTAAATCCAATTCATATACAGTATCAACTTTTCACAAATAAAAATGACCTGAAAAAGCAACGCATGCTACATAATCTAGTAATAAAGAAAATCTGGACTCCTTCTATCCACTTCAGTTTTCTTAAACCTACAAGCCTAGTGACCGAGATTCTAGTATTGATTAAGGACTGAACCACGACAAGCACAAAGCTATTTTAGGCAGGGCTTTAAATAAAAGCAGGCCAATCATTTACGGACGTTTCATGACAATTATGACAATTAAGAGTGAAAACAGACATGCCCCCACCGTGATTATATTTGTCTAATTAGCATACATTGGTTGCTTTTTTTAGCAGACACAAAAATTCAGACCGTTTACCCATGTTGAGACTAAAATAGATTTAGGGCAAAGCTAATTCAGTAAACAGTGATTGTAGGGTAGCTGGAGAAAGTCATTATGTAGGTCAGCGGGCCACATTTCACACGGCTTTAGCAGTAAATATCATGAGGGCAGATTCTTTATAGCATGCGCTGATCAGCCGATTCACAGCAGTGACAGCTTTGTGGCTGCACTCATGTAGAAAATGTTTGTAATTGCACATTTACTTTCTGCATGGAGAGATATGTAATTTTCTGCTATTTCTCTTTGCATGCTTCTATGTCGCTTCATGGTGTTCACAATGCAGGGTTACATTTTTGCAATTTTGATATTTCAGCTTTGGGTAGCTGCTGGGAGATAGAATTAGCCTCCAGTTTATTATATTTCTCAGAGACTATTAGGCCTAACCCATCAGAGCCATTTAATGGGGGTTCCATTTTCTCCGATCTTCTGTTGGCAGGGGTGGAAACTCATATGTTCAGATATTGCCCATTTTAGTCTGTGACAGATTGTAAAAGTGGGTGATTTAGCTCAATGGCATTGATCCATACATGAGATCATAGTTTTGAATGGATGAATGCTTTACAGTGAAAGCCATATATTGGGTTGACATACATCAAAACCATCTGAAGTCTTGAAATAGCACTGCTAAGTCCTGTTAGGTCTGCCGCACCATTTTAATTTGCCAAGAAGGGCCAATTGACCCAGTTGCTGTCCCTGCAGTTTCTACTCCTGGGTTCACTAGGAGTATCCTTCAACCCAAAGCAATATCTGATATAGAAACAAGAACAAGGCTTGTTTTATTATTTTTTATACATGGCACTTGCACAATATAATCTTAAAGTGGTTCTAAAGTTAAAATAGTTTTTTACCTTAATTATTCTCTGCATTAAAGCGGATTTCTGCTAAAAAAGAAAAGAAAATTAAAAGTCAGCAGCTACAAATACTGCAGGTGCTGACTTTTAATAATCGGACACTTACCTGTCCCAGGGTCCAGCGATGTGGGGGAGCGAAGCCACGCTCATCTCCCCCTCCTCTCTGTGGCGCCGGCATTATAAGTGTGGGCGCACGGCTGTGGCTTCACAGCCGGGCACCCACTGCGCATGCGGGAGCCGCGGGGCGTGCCGTGACTGGCCAGGCAATCATCTGGGACCTGTCACGTGTCCCAGATGATTGCCGAGAGGGAGGGTGGAGAGGTGATCTCCCTTCCAGTGTCGCAGTGTGCTGGGAGGAAGTGGGAGCTGGGACCGCCCCCCCCCCCAAAAAAAATGACATGCCAAATGTGGCATGTCAGGGGGTCACCTCCCTTAAAGCGGAAGTTCCATTTTTGGGTGGAACTCCGCTTTAAGGTAAAAAGAAAACTCCCCAATACCTGTCCTTACCCCCCCCCCCCCATCCTTAAACACTTACCTGACTCTTCTCACCTATCCAGCGCTGTCCTGGCTGCAGCACCATTCTTCTACCTTCCTGGTCTCACAGGAGACATCGTCGCGCGACAATTGCAGTGAAATTCTACAAACAGAATCACGAGATGCCTGTTGCCTAAAAGAAGTACAAGAGCTTCTTTTGGGCGACAGGCGTCTTGTCATTCTGTTTGCACAATTTTACCGTGATTGTCGCCCGACGATGTCTCCTGTGAGACCAGGAAGGTAGAAGAATGGTGCTGCAGCCAGGACAGCGCTGGATAGGTGAGAAGAGTAAGGTCAGTATCGTGGAAAAATTGCGCCAGGATCTGGGTGCCATTGAAAGTGGCGGGGAATCACACGGGTGCCAACATTGAATGCCAAGATGTCAACAAGCGTAGCAACCAATGACCAATAACTTAATCATTCTGTTCTAAAATGAGGGTGAAATGTGATTGGTTGCTTGCAGCACACCATTGCTGTTTACATGTTATAAACAAAGTCTTGCCTGTCACCGTGTAGAACTTTGTACATCACACAGAAAAGTGGTGATTTTCATGTCTCGCTATTTTCAGGTACGGTAAGAACATCTTGTTTAGAAAACAAATAAATGTGCACTTTACACACGTCGTATTGTGCAAATAGCTAAAATGACATACAAAGGGAGCATCAGAATATGTATAGCATCTTGAATAATGACTCTGTTCAGAGTAAGGGAGAAAAGGCAGTAAGTACTTTCTGTATTCCAGACAATGCACAGTTTTAGTTCTGCACAGTAAGATGAATAGCATCTTTGATACACTGAATATTTCTCTTGTCTCAGTTAATCAGTGGCAGACTACTGGAATTTATATAGAAATGGTAAAGTTTTAGCTTTGGATGGAGCAGGGAAGGGTTGCAACCTTTGTCTTGTTTTTATCGCTGACTGTCTCCTCCTTGGAAAGATTTGTGCTAAATTCCTGTACCAGAGGCACAACCGGAAGTGTGAAGAAATCACATCGAACAATCCCACCTTTTACAGTTGTCACAGGGGCAGGTGTTCCCATTGGGGGACTACCATTATTTATTTTTCTAATGACGGCTGTAAAATATGAAACCTTCCCCACATTATCAGTAACTAGAAACAAAATGAGCTGAGTTCCACTTAAATGCTATAACTTATACTTTACTAATCTCAGGTCCATTGAGAGTACCCTCCAGAGAAATGTGTGCAGACTTTGACACCCTGCTGGAGCAAGGAATAAGGTAAGTATTTATTCCTTAATCCTCTGCCCCTTGACTAAATGAGCATTTAACCCTGGCAGGGCCAGGGGAGACCTTCTGTAATGATTATTTTTTTTCATTTTCCTAGAACATGTGCAGACAGGTGTGTTAGGGGCCAATTTATGGATCCTTCACTGGCACATGACTGTCTATAATGCAGTATTGTGCACCTATTCAATGTGACAGCTAGTGAATGGTCACCGAATGACAAGATACAGTAAGCTCCAGTCAATGAAGGTTCCACCTGGAGCTCTCCATAGTACTGAAATTGTGTTTATACACTATTTAGTTTCTTGGAGAGATGAGCTGTTCTTTTTTTTTTTCTCTTCAGATAGTACCATCCTGGCTTTCCAGACATGAGGGTTGGTATCCCCATGGCTAAAGTGCAGTGAGCTTGCAGATCCCTGGCTTTCTCATACCAGCCTGCATGTTCTTCAGTATAGGGGGTCCTTTCAAAAGATAACAAGACACCTATTCCCTCAACTAATGGGCACTTGGCTTTTAGCACTCCTAGTGCACCAGTAAATGTACCATCAAGGGGGGCTTCTGTGTCTTCTACCCAGTTTGAGGGTCCTTTTTGGCCAAGGATGAAAGATTGGCACAAGTGGTAGAAAGTTTTGTGTTGTGCATTTAAAGCTGCTTATTCTGTTGATGTGTAGAAAGTGGTCAAAATCATTCCACACCTAATGATCACGGAATCTCTTCTAGATGAAAGATTGTTCTCTTATGTCTTTCACAGGGTACAAGCAGAGACCAAACAAATATCAGGTTGGTGGCACTCAAAGTTACCAATGCAAATATATTTCCTCTGTAAAAAACACAATAGCAAGCAGATGGCATCTCCAACATGTCTTAACACATACCTGTACTTAATAATATATAATCATTATTTTTAAGCACAGATATGCATAAAGTGCGTTTAGAGGTTCCATCTGACAACTACATAAACAATTTAAAAGAAAAGGGCACACTCAGACAAAAAAGGGGGAATAATGCCTAATACATATCATTTCAAGTTCACCGACTCACCTAAAAAAAAATAAACAGGTGTTAAAAGACAGCCGATCAAAAGACAGCCGATCATCAATGCAGAGACTAAAATGTGGTTACTTAAGGAGGACCAGGCAGTATAACTAATGCAATTTAGGAATATAACGAAAACTCTAGAAAATATCTCCACCATTCACCAAGGTAGGAGATATTTTCTAGAGTTTTTTGTTATATTTTGTATTGTATTAATAAATTGGCTTTAGTTATACTGCCTGGTCCTCTTTTTTTTTTTAACAGAGGAGTGCCTGGTCCTCTTTAAGTATCCATCTGCTTATTACCCTGAGAAGATTATGGTATTGAGAACTTGGAGTGTCGTCGGCCGTCGACCTTGTATTTGTATGGTCTATATGATTCAGTGACAAGCTGGATGTGTACCCAGGTAACTCTTTTTGTGGGCAGGAGTAGCCCACTTGGAGAGGTAACATTGGCTTGTTACTGTGCTCCATTTGGGAGATTTCCCTTCACTTCCTGTTTCAAAGCCAAAACAGGAAGTGAAATTTGTAAACAGGACAAAATTTGAGGGTGAATCTCCCCAACCAGGCCCACGCTATCCAAAACTAAAAAAAAATGTGTTTGCTTTTGTTATACTTTAACTTATTTTAACTCTGCAAGAACTAAAGCTTCTGGAGAAATTCTGTGACATGTTATTGATTGATAGATGTCTCTGGGGCTGCATGCATGCCAGAAACTTCTCCTAACCAATCAGAGGTTGAAGGCAGGAAATATCAGAATAAAGGTGCTTCTGTGTAGTAGAGAGAACTCTACTGGGCACTTTGTGATGAAAGAACACTACTAAAGATAACAGAATGTACTGGCATTCAGCCTTATTTGCTCCTCTGCTGAACAATACACATTTCCAATTTGTGTTCAGTAGCAGTGTCTATTTATGGCCCTTGGGTTATTCATGTCACCATGAAAGAACTTATCATTTTGAGAGCTCTGGATAAAATATCAGGAAGAGAGGGGACATAATGTGAGAAATTAAAGCCAATCAGCCTAAACCAAATGATGAGCTAGCAAGATTTAGTTATGTCAGTCTTCTGAGGAGAATGCTCCTCCCCTGAGGAACTTTGAATTTGTACAATGAGGGAAGATGGAAAATGGTGCTTCCCCGAGAGGCAGAAGTGGACCAGGCCAGGGAAAATGAAAGTGAAGCTCTAGTGTAATAGCACAGATTACTTACAGAGATTGTGAGAAGACATTTGAGGCATTTGGGGGGCACATTGAATTGAGTCAGCATGAAGTATTCCTATGAGCTACCTTTTAGAGTTGTCAGTAGTCGTATCCTTTGAGTGGCTCTGAAAAAAGCATACAAAATCTCAAGTCAACGCTTCTCATGTTCCTCTCTATAAGCTTATTTCAAATTAAAATCTCATTGTATATCTATGTACAATCTCCTATAGAATTAGCAAAACTAAAAAAAATGTAGTGTTACCCCCCATAGCAGTAGCTGAAATGTTTTGTGATTTCTCTGCACACCTGAAGATAACACACCTCACTAACCCATAACTTACCAACACCCCTTGAGGTATTTCAAGAATTTAGTAGGCCAAGCAAAGCCTAAAACAAAAGAGGATTACCAAGTGCATGTATTCAAATAATCAATAAGATAAAAACATTAGTTTAAGAGATAAGGTTAGACGCCTGCAGTGATCTGACTAACAGTAATTATCAGAACTGAATTTACCTAGCAACCAGGGCTCGAGTCCTGCGGGAACGCGTGGGAACGGCGTCCCTGCACTTTTTTTTACAGCAGGAACGCCGTTACCTCTTCAGGACTAGAGCCGCCCGAGGCTCTAGATTTTAACAGGCATCACTAAATGGAGGACCAAGTCTGGACCGCATCAATTATCTGTGCGGCCCCGCTGTGGTCACGCCATTCAAGCTTTTTTAATTTCAGCTGCCGCTGCCTGCTAGCTCTGTTATCTTAACAGAGCTGACATCGGAAGAGCAGCACGGAAGGCAGGGGCTGGCCCAGTTAACTGATTGGTTGATAGAACCGCCACTGTCAACCCCCTCATTTTGCTTTGTTGCATCAGCCAATCACCATTCTCTAGGATTGAATTAGACTCAGCCAAGATGGCTGCACCCTGCACTCCATGGACAAGCATTGAAAAGTGGTCTCCTTACAGATGACTACTGCACTTTTGCAGTAATGAATATTCAGTTTAACCCTGTCCACACTGCAGAAGGATAATACAGCAGCAACAAAAAAAGAAGGTCCAAAGCAGTTATCAGCTACAGTCCAGGTTGCATACTGTATGTAATGTGAGAACCTAAATAATCCAGTTTGAGCAAATTGGCTTGAGCAGTTGCAGCCAAGTATTTTTTTCTATTAAAGTGGATGTAAACCGACTCTCATCCTTTCTAAACTACTGCAACATTGGTTATTTAGAAGGATATACAAGCCTTCTGCATGTATACTTATCTGTCAAATGTCTCCCCTCTGTCTGCTATGAGACCCGAAAAACTGCAGATTTTGTGGGTGGGTGTGTTTTCCAGGGCTCAGTGGGTGGAGTCGTGATGTCAGTAGACTCCCCGCCCACCTCTACACTCCTCTTATCAACATGCATTTTCTAATGTGTATTTCTTACACTGAACTTCTGCTATGATCACTAACATCCAGTCAAAACCCAGAAAAGTCCCCACATGACTTCAGCATGCCAAATCATGCTGAGGTGTGGAACAGCCAATCCTTGCAGAGCTGCTGAAAAAAGTCATGGGGGTGGGAATTAAAAAATAATGCATGTCTTAGGCTAGTGCACGAGATATGTAAATCACCTGTCAATCACAGCAAGGGGGAAGAACGGACAAAGTTTTCACAGTTTGTCTGTTTTATTTCACTGAAAAAAGATATGAGGATTGCTAAGAGCTGGGATAAGTCTTTGTAGCAAGACTGGGCACAGATGATCTGAAATCCCATACTCTATATTGTGCCAGACAAAAAAAAAAAAAATAGGGTTTACATTCACTTTAAGTAGCAACTCTGGGTAAGCATTGCCTGGCAGCATTATAGTTTTTTTGTCTAAGTCACAGTATCTTTGCTGAACAATATGGTCTGCATGTACTGTGTATGTGGGTATAAATATCAGTGTGTAAAATAAAAAAATTATTAATTTATTACATTCATAATTACATACACCATATTACTAAAAGTATTGGGACACCTGCCTTTACACGCACATGAACTTGGCATCCCAGTCTGTAGGGATTCATATGGAGTTGAGACCCACCCTTTTCTGCATTAACAAAGCAAGGTCCATAAAGACATGGATGAGCGAGTTTGGGATGGAGGAATGTAGGATGAATACAAGCGGAGACTGCGAGCCAGGCCTTCTCATCCACATCAGTGCCTGACCTCACAAATGCGCTTCTGGAAGAATGGTCAAACATTACCATAGACACACTCCTAAACCTTGTGGACAGCCTTCCCAGAAGAGTTGAAGCTGTTATAGCTGCAAAGGGTGGGCCAACTCAATATTGAACCCTACAGACTAATGCTGGCCATACACTATACGAAAAAATCGGCCAAACCCATTTTCGAAAAACGATAAATCGTTCAGTGGACATAAATTAATGCATTTTTTGTTTGTTTTTTTTTTAACATATACCTAGTGCAGACAGTTCGGACGGGAAACACATTAACCTTTCAATTTATCGTTCATTCGGCAGAAAATTTCCAAACTTTTTTTTTCGGCTCAAAAACATCCCAAAGATTATCGATTTTGTGCCCATTAACTGGCCAAAAAATGAACGAACGGTCTAAATGACCGAATTTTGGACGATTTTTTGTATAGTGTATAGCCAGCATAAGACTGGGATGCCATTACAGTTCACGTGCGTGTAAAGGCAGGAGTCCCAATACTTTGGGTAATATAGTGTATGTTAAAGTGTGTGTAAAGCTAAAACATGTGTTATGCCGCGTACACACGGTCGGAATTCTCGTCGGAAAAAGCTCTGATGGTTTTCCCGTCGGAATTCCGACGTAATTTTGCTCAAACTGTCTTGCCTACACACGATCACACACCAAATTCCGACGGTTAATAACACCGCGGCATAAAACACGTACGACGGCACTATAGTTACATAGTTAGCTAGGCCGAAAAAATACACAAGTCCATCCAGTTCAACCATAAAAAAATAAAGAAATAATAAATAAAAATAAAATAATCCAAAAAAATCCAATAAACCCCATATTATACCCACAGTTGATCCAGAGGAAGGCAAAAAAAAAAAACCCAAAAGAGCATGCTCCAATCTGCTACAGCAGGGGAAAAAAATCCCTTCCTGATCCTATAAAAGGAAAGTTTAATGCTTCCGAGCATGCGTCAAATTGCTTCCGAGCATGCGTCAGAATTTTGTGCGTCGAAATTCCATACACACGATCGGAAAATCTGATAGAAAGGTTTTCCGTCGGAAAAATTAAGAACAGGTTCTCAATCCAAAGTCCGTCGGAAATTCCGACAGAAAAAGACAGATGGGCATACACACGGTCGGAAAATCCGATGAAAAGCTCCCATCGGACTGTTTCCATTGGAAATTCCGACCGTGTGTACGCCGCATTAGTATTATATAGAGCAGGGAAAGGTTAAAACCCCCCATCAGAAGTTTATTTTATAGATTTTTTTGCTGCATGAGTTCCCTGAAAGGATTTCCCTTCACTTTCTGTCCTTAACAGGAAACAAAATGAAATCTTTCTAAAGGGAACAAAATCTATAATGTCACGAGCAGGGCCTTTCTAACCTTCTTGTATTGAATTGCATTGTAACTTTACCTTCTCCCTTTATATTGTAAAGCACTGTGCAAACTATTGGTGCTATATAAATCCTGTATAATAATAATAATAATCTTATAGGAACATTCCCTTCTTGTTTAGATTACAACTGTAAAATGTAGTATTTCCCATCACTTTCCATCTACATCACACTGGTCATAAGCGGTAAATAGAGTAGTGACTCTCCCCAGTGGGGACACAGATGTCAAAAATTGTGAATTTGTGAATTTTAAGGAATGGTTGACATTTTGTGTATTTGGTGGTTATGAGACTGTAAGTATCCCAGCAGACGCCATACGTAAATGTTCTCGCCTCGTCTAGCACTTGCATTTTCACCCTGAAGAGGTCACTGGATGTGACAGAGTGATCCTGCCATGCTCTGTATCTCTCTTACAGATGTTTTAATGCGCTTACCATTATCTGATGTGAGTGACTAATCTGAGCTGAATGTCACAGCGGGCACTGATTAGCTTTTTAGGATCGCGGCCTTTTATTTTCTATGTGCAAAGACGCCTAATCCGGTGCTACAGATCAGACCTCCTGGTGTTCCTGTCGCTGGCTCCCTACAGCCTCTCTGATCATAGACAATCTCTAGATTTCTGTCTTCTTCTGCTAAATGGGGGCAATATCTGTGTGTGAAATGTGTATAGAGAGGAATGAACGCTTTGGACTTTGCCTTTACGGAGCCCCTGAAACAGGGAACACAATTTCCGACATATTCGTGAACGTGAGGATCCTTCTAATGCAGGCTGATGTTGATCTCTAGAAATATAATTATAGTCTTTAATAAATTTCCCATAATTAATTTAGAATATACTGACAGCATGTTTAGGAAATTATATTTATGACATGTTGATAAGTTCCTGTGGATTTCAATAAACCGGTTGTCTTGCCTTTTCTCAATTATGGCAAGTTAATGACAAATGAGACATAGAGAGACAATGCAATAGAAGAAAAAACCCTTGAAGGAATTCTATACAGCACAGATCTGCATCCATACTGTATAAGGTTCTCTTTGATATAACATGATTAACTATATGTGGCCAGATCAACAGCTGCATGCTTAAACTACATGTAAACCCTTGCTGACATCATGGGGTGAACACGTGCTGTTATGGTTATTTGCTTACTTAAGTCCGGTGTTAGCATGATGGAATTGTTTTATGTGTGAGTTAGCGCCCCCTCGTGGCCAGAGCCCAAACTACTACACCAGGCCCCACACCGGAATGGATAACATTTTTGCACCTGTCCTAGCACTTACTACAGAGTCATTTTGAAAGAAAGATTGTAGAACACCGGCTCCACCGGCTCTTTTACACACACTACACGTTACACTCTACAATTCAGCCCAAAGGCATGGTGGGAAGCTTCTGTATACTGTGCAAGGCTCTGCACACCCTTCGTCCAGTCCTAGTCCATAGGAGGGTTCTGCTGTGCAGCAGGCCCTAACATAGGGCCCATGCTGCTTAGAAAGGTAGACCATACAGCCACCAATCCACCTGTCCATCAGAATCTTTGTCACCGGCAACTACTGCCTACTCCCCCAAGCTGGCTGCTTCTCATTTACTTTTACTCTCTAGAAGGTTAAAGTGATATTAAAGGCTATGTTTTTTGTTTTTTTAAACAAACGTGCCATACTTTCCTGCTCTGTGCAATGGTTTTGCACAGAACAGCCTGGATCCTCCTCTTCTCTGCTCCCCAGCTGGCTCTCCTGGCCCCTCCTCCCTGCCACGTGCCCCCAGAGCTGCAGCTTCCCCCTCTCTCCTCATTGGCTCACTGGCTTTGATTGACAGCAGTGGGCGCCAATGGCACCCGCTGCCATCTCAGCCAATGAGAAGGGATAGTCTCCAGAGAGCAGAGGCTCTTGTGCACATCACTGGATCAAGATGGGGCTGAGGTAAGTATAAGGGGTGGGGGGAGCTGCTGCACACATAGAATGCATTGAGGTGAAAAACCTTCTGCCTTTAGAGCCACTTTAACATGAAGGCTTACACTTCACTCCCTGTTCACATTCACTATTGGAGCTTACTCTCTGTTCAAAGTAAATCAGAGCAGACAATTTACTTAACCATCAACTTCTTTTACTGAATAAAATGGCAGAACATACAATTCCTCTTGATCCCCATATTACAGTTCTTCCATCCATGACATCACAAAATACTAATTACAGGACAAGGTTCCTTTTCAAATGTTAGCCTAGAAATGGGCTGCTGGTGCCTTTAGCTTGTTACATGTTCAGCCAAGGTTACATGGCTTGCTAAAAATCCCACTTCAGGGTTCCGTGAAAGGGTAACCTCACAAGGTTCAACTCTACATCTGTGTGCCAATTAAATCTAATTAAATAGATAGTAGATAGTGACAATTAGGTGGTGAACCTAAATGACATATTAGGTGCAATAAAAACAATGATGAAAAACTGTAGTAAAGGTGTTAATTCAAATAATAGTCCAGGTTGTAAACGTTCTTAATATTGGTCTTTGATTCCCGGATCAATTGTATGATTCAACGTAAAAAGGCAACTCCAAAATTGGTTCAACGTGACATCAATCCAATAACACCAAAAGAAAATAGTGGTCTGGTAAGAAAAGGGGGTAACACCTCCACCAATAAACACACTGACCCTTACCAGAGTGCGAGACCTCCTATTACAGAGGTCTCAAAAGCTTGTGGCTTAATCCCGGCCAGGGGCTCCAGGAGACAATAGCTGGTCACTCAGGATACCGGACACACAGGCTCAAGACGGTCAAGCAGATGACATGTAATAAAAAGGGAACTCCATAGTGTATCACTTTTAAAATTTTAATAAGTAAAAAGGGGGTTTACACTTACAAAAATGCAGGAAATTAAAATCAAATAGATAGCCGGCCGGCTCTAGTTTGCTGCCCGTTGCTTCCGGGTTTGCGTGGTTGTGTGGTGACGTCAGCACGCCGCTCCTCCCTACGCCGTTTCGTCACAGATGACGTCTTCCAGGGGCACGGGCGGCGTGCTGACTCACCACCATTATATACATACTACACACCGAAGGCACGCCCCGCTCTGAATCACTGAGTGCCCGATGCGTAACCACCATTTTGGTGAAGGGCAAACTGCCCAGATTAGTAATCAAAAGCTGAAGTTTCAAACAAGAGTCTTTAAAACTTAGCCTGGTAAAAACCAGGACACCGTAACTGTCTAATAAGGCTGGAACAACCTAAATTCTCCACCATAACGCAGCTCGATAGTGTTGTTGGCGGCCGCCCGAGTGACATGGCCAGACATGCAAAAGCAAAAACGAAGCCATAGTCACAAACGAACGGCAAAGATATCACACTGAGGATAAATTAGAGGGAATGCCGATGAAACGGCCTAAGTTTGCCCAATGGCCTAAGTCCAAATGTACCTCACATCCCAAGTCGCTAAGCAATCGCTCAAAAGATTATCTAAAAAATTATATTAATGATATATATTGCCCATTAGTCATTAAGCCTAATTTTAGGTGATAAAGCATAAAAAAGAAAAAATTATGATCTAAAGGAAGAAAAGAATATACTGTATCATCTTTATATTAGGAGAGGGAAATTAACCCATTAGAAACAATTGATAGTTAGGCCCTATGTTGAGCATAAAAGTTTATAATCATACATAGGCCTCAGGGATTCAGAGTCGGTTCACAATTACAAAAGTAGGAGATTAATCTCCCATAGGGATATACATTAATATCCCACAAGGATGTACGCAAATGGCCCATATAGTTAAATGATGGTATAATTTAGAACCATGATGGAAAAACACGGATTGTGCATACATCTCATTTATGGCTAATAATCACAGGATGGATCACAAACCTATTCACCTCTACTGGCACCAGAGGATTAATATATCCAAAGATATTAATGAAAAAATAATAAATAAAAGTACAAATAAAATAAAATATAAAAATTAATTATATTAAGAATAAATAATACCATTATTCAACTATTGTCCGTTGCTATACCCCCCATGGCCTAAACATAGACACTGATGTCAATTGTTTCATAGACAATAGTTGAATAATGGTATTATTTATTCTTAATATAATTCATTTTTATATTTTATTTTATTTGTACTTTTATTTATTATTTTTTCATTAATATCTTTGGATATATTAATCCTCTGGTGCCAGTAGAGGTGAATAGGTTTGTGATCCATCCTGTGATTATTAGCCATAAATGAGATGTATGCACAATCCGTGTTTTTCCATCATGGTTCTAAATTATACCATCATTTAACTATATGGGCCATTTGCGTACATCCTTGTGGGATATTAATGTATATCCCTATGGGAGATTAATCTCCTACTTTTGTAATTGTGAACCGACTCTGAATCCCTGAGGCCTATGTATGATTATAAACTTAATGCTCAACATAGGGCCTAACTATCAATTGTTTCTAATGGGTTAATTTCCCTCTCCTAATATAAAGATGATACAGTATATTCTTTTCTTCCTTTAGATCATAATTTTTTCTTTTTTATGCTTTATCACTTAAAATTAGGCTTAATGACTAATGGGCAATATATATCATTAATATAATTTTTTAGATAATCTTTTGAGCGATTGCTTAGCGATTTGGGATGTGAGGTACATTTGGACTTAGGCCATTGGGCAAACTTAGGCCGTTTCATCGGCATTCCCTCTAATTTATCCTCAGTGTGATATCTTTGCCGTTCGTTTGTGACTATGTCTTCGTTTTTGCTTTTGCATGTCTGGCCATGTCACTCGGGCGGCCGCCAACAACACTATCGAGCTGCGTTATGGTGGAGAATTTAGGTTGTTCCAGCCTTATTAGACAGTTACGGTGTCCTGGTTTTTACCAGGCTAAGTTTTAAAGACTCTTGTTTGAAACTTCAGCTTTTGATTACTAATTTGGGCAGTTTGCCCTTCACCAAAATGGTGGTTACGCATCGGGCACTCAGTGATTCAGAGCGGGGCGTGCCTTCGGTGTGTAGTATGTATATAATGGTGGTGAGTCAGCACGCCGCCCGTGCCCCTGGAAGACGTCATCTGTGACGAAACGGCGTAGGGAGGAGCGGCGTGCTGACGTCACCACACAACCACGCAAACCCGGAAGCAACGGGCAGCAAACTAGAGCCGGCCGGCTATCTATTTGATTTTAATTTCCTGCATTTTTGTAAGTGTAAACCCCCTTTTTACTTATTAAAATTTTAAAAGTGATACACTATGGAGTTCCCTTTTTATTACATGTCATCTGCTTGACCGTCTTGAGCCTGTGTGTCCGGTATCCTGAGTGACCAGCTATTGTCTCCTGGAGCCCCTGGCCGGGATTAAGCCACAAGCTTTTGAGACCTCTGTAATAGGAGGTCTCGCACTCTGGTAAGGGTCAGTGTGTTTATTGGTGGAGGTGTTACCCCCTTTTCTTACCAGACCACTATTTTCTTTTGGTGTTATTGGATTGATGTCACGTTGAACCAATTTTGGAGTTGCCTTTTTACGTTGAATCATACAATTGATCCGGGAATCAAAGACCAATATTAAGAACGTTTACAACCTGGACTATTATTTGAATTAACACCTTTACTACAGTTTTTCATCATTGTTTTTATTGCACCTAATATGTCATTTAGGTTCACCACCTAATTGTCACTATCTACTATCTATTTAATTAGATTTAATTGGCACACTGTTATGGTTTAGCCACTTTAATTTTGTTTGCAGCGCAGTCGTTCGTTTCTTTATTTATCTTGTTGATGTGGGTATCTCGCATTCACGATTGCAGCAGCTGATTTTTTTGTATATTTTCGTGTTTTTGTATGGTGTGCACCACTCAACACTGGGTCACTATTAGTTTTTGGACAGCGCAGTAATCCACCTTTTTTCAACTCTACATCTGCTCATGTATGGTCCTTCTCACTCCCATGACCAGCAACAAAAACCTCTTGGCCCAACTACTTCCTGCTTAAATACCCTGTGCTATGAGAAGCATCAATGCCCACGACAATGGCAGACACACAACGACATAATAACCCTTAATTCAATGAACATTAATTCAGCATAAAAATAACTTTTGCCACCTGCCTAAACCCTAACTCAGGGGTCTCCAAACTTTCTAAACAAAGGGCCAGTGTACTGTCCTTCAGACTTTAGGTGGGCCAGGCTGTGGCCATTGGGAGAGGAAATTGTCCTGTGGCAGTGGGAGAAAGCAATGCATCTTTTGTATCAGTGGGAGGATAAGTGCCCCATCATTGGTGTCAGTGGGAGGGATAGTGGCCCATCATTGGTGTCAGTGGGAGAATTAGTGGTCCATCATTGGTATCAGTGGAAGGAATAGTGCCCCATCATTGGTGCCAGTGGGAGGAATAGTGCCCCATCATTGGTATCAGTGGGGGGAATAGTGCCCCATCATTGGTGCCAGTGAAAGGAATAACGCCCCATCATTTGTGTTAGTGGGGAAAATACAGCCTCATCATTTGTGTCAGTGAGAGGAATAGTGCCCCATAATTGGAATCAGTGGGAGGATTAGTGACCCACCATTAGTATCAGTGGGAGAAATACCTCCCCATTATTGTTTGAAGAATAGTGCCCCATTGTTAGTGTCAGTAGCGAGAAGTATGCCCCATTGTTGGTGTCAGTGGGAGGAATAGTGTTTTGCATCAGTGGGAGGAAAAGTACCCCAAGGGCCGGATAAAGGCAAGCAAAAGACCAAATCTGGCCCCTGGGGTAGAGTTTGGAGACCACTGCCCTAACTAAATGACATGTAGCTTGCTAAAGGACCGTGTATCATAACAATTACCATTATGTTTAAATAAAACATGTTTTAACATTTTTTTCATCCTTAGTTGTAAACAAACTCTGCTCATCCCTTGCAACCTCTTTGTAGTCACTTCCCATCTACATGCATGTAGTCTAGCAATTGCTACATGTCTTTTTTTTTATATTCTATATTTTATTGTAAACAAATTTCTATACGAACAAACAAACATAATACAATTGCGTTCGTACCACAAAATATAGCACAATTCAGTTTTGTTTTTTGGTAGGCACACAAAATCCAGAAAGTCATATTCCTTATATTATGGTTCTAATGGTAGCAGATGCTTGGACCTCTGCATTCCTGACTGTACAATAATCTTAAAAACAACAATACAGCAACATAACACACACCTATTTAAAGTGGCGTTCCAGGCTTTTTATGTTTATTAAAAGTCAGCAGCTACAAAAAGTGTAGCTGCTGACTTTTAGTAAACAGACACTTACCTGTTCCATGGTCCAGCAATGCGGCCGAACGGAGCGTCGGTCCTCTCCCCCTCCTCTCTGCCGGCGCCTCCATTGCAACTCTGGGCACCCCCGGCCGTGACAGCTTTTAGCTTCACGGCCGGGCACGCACACCGCATGCGCGAGTCGCACTGCACTCCCGGAGTGGACAGGCGATCTCCTGGGACCTGTCAGGTGTCCCAAGAGATCTCCTAGAGGGAGGTGCCACCTAAGGCAAAAGGAGGATGGGGTGGAAGGAGAAAGTGGGACAGGAAGTCCCCCTCCTAACGAAGCCCCCACTCCCCCCCCAAAAAAAAATGACATGCCAAATGTGGAATGTAAGGGGGCGAGAAGTGCTTAAAGCGGAAGTTCCACTTTTGGGTGGAACTCCACTTTAAGAGAAATGAGAGGAAGAAAAAATAAATAAATAAAAAGATAGTTTAGAGACCCTTTATTCCCCTTCCACTAGCGCAAGGCCATATTCCCTAGAACAGACAAAAAGGGACCACTGTGTCCATTTTGTGTTAAATTTTTAATGTTAAATGAAATTTTTTTGTTAAATTTCTCCTCTACCTTGGAAAGTTGCAATACCTTTCTCCATGGCATGTATGTCAGCTATTTTAGTAAGCCACAGTGAAATCGAAGGAGGCGATTCCTGCTTCCATAGGGCCAGAACGCATGCCTTAGCCGCATTCAGAAGATGGACGAACATTGAATTTTTATATTTACGCTTTGAAAAATCTGAAAGATGAAGAAGATATCTGGCCAGGTCTGATCCCAGATCATAATCAGTGAGCTTCCTTATGATGTCTCGCACTTTAGACCAAAACTCCTCCAATTTCCGGCAGGACCAAAAAATATGCAGCCTCTCCACCACGCCAACAGGTCAGTGTTGCCAACCGTCAGTATTTTTACTGGCAGCCAGTAAAAAACAGGAAATTTTCTCCTGCCAGTAAATGCCAGTAAAAAGAAAAGGTTGCCAGTAATAAAATATGGCTGTGACGCTCGGCCCGGAGCCAGCTGAGACCAGCACAGTACAAGTTCCTGCTACAGTGTGTTCGGGCGGCTCTGGTGGAGGCGGTGCCTGAGCATGTCCTGTGATGTCATGGTGCAAGGGAGCCAAGCAGAGTGGCCAGAGCCTTGTGTGTAGGTCTGCAGGATGGGAGCAAGGCAGGCCAGGAGCGGGACTGTCAGTACTGTTTGGAATGGAGGGACCACCTGGCTTGGAGAGAGACTGTCACTGAGACTCCGGAGGGGATGTGTCGGTACTCTGTACTGCTGCACAACGTTGTAAGCATCACAGTGAGAGTCAATTTCATGTGTGTGCCGCCCATGCTAATGTATTGCCCTCCCGAGTCCTATCCCTTACTATATCGAAAATCAAATAAATGTTTTTTTGCTTTATTATCCACCTTAAATCACATTGCTAATTACATATTGTACTTGTTTGTAGCCTAAATAGTGAAATTTGTACTTAAAACTGTAATTGTGTAACATTTGGAAATATCAGTAAAAACTTGGCTGGGCCAGTAAATTTTGGGTGTCGTGTCAGTAAATTTCAATCTGTTAGGTTGGCAACACTGCAACAGGTATTCATCATTTCAGGATAGATTTTGTGCAGCAGGGATGGAACTTTGTACAAACGTGTGAGGATCTTATAGCTCTTGATACTTACTAGCCACTGAGGAATAGTGGGCAAAGTATAGAATATGACCCTGGTGAGAATATGATGTCCAAATCTATTTTCCCATTTCCGAAGGAATCCGCGGAAAGAACCCTCAGAAGGATGTGTTAGCACTTTATATGCTTCAAATACCCCATGGGCAGAGGGTGCCTCTATCAGGCATACATTTTCCAATGGTGTATTAGAGTGGTTCAACTGTATTTCAGCCCTAGTCTTCAACCTAGAGTCTTAAAGGTAATCACCTAAACAAAATTTACCTTGCCCGAAAACTTTTTAAAATGGCTGTCAGTGTGGCCTGGGGAAAATGCTGGGTTCCCCAATATTGGGTAAAGCCGAGCAATCTACTCTTCTGTCTTGGAAAGAAGATGACTTTGTTGCACTACTCTAAGAGTTGCCTGTATAAGGGGGTGGTGCCGTAAGGTTCCAAGTGATCTTGGCCATAACCATGGCACACATTGAAGTGGAATCTCGGTACAAGATTGTTCAATCGTTACCCAGCCTTTATGTCTCCTGTCTCTACACCATGCTAATGCCCTGCCTGGTAATATCGAATCGGGTCCGGGAAGTCCATGCCTCCATGGGTTTTAGCCATGGCCAAATATAGGTGGGACAGTCATGGGTGCTTTTTTACCCAGACAAATCTGATAAAGACACTACGAACTGACTTCAAGAAAGACCCCGGGGCAACTATTGGTAACGTCTGAAACAGATACAACAACCTCTTATAACCTTAATAAGATATTAATTTTAAGAATAGCGTTCCTACCCATCCATGTGTAAGAGCCCTTTTTCCATCTATCCAAGTCAGAGGAAAGATCCCATAGTATTGGTGGGAAATTAGCTAAAAATATTTTTTCCACTGAAGAACTCAATTTGACCCCTAAGTATGTCAAGTGGGAGGATGCCCATGAAAAAGAGAATGATGATTGGAGAGCTTGCACACGCACAGGGGCCAACGTAATATTAAGCAATTCAGATTTTTGAATATTGATTTTAAAGTTTGAAATGTATTATACCGATTGAACTCGCTGCAATAAAAAACAGTATGATGTCCACAAAGGCTGCAGTTTTATGATCCGACTTGCCAACTGGAAAGCCCTGGATATCAGCGCTTCCTCATAAATGCCACAAAAATGGTTCCAGAGTTAATATAAAGATCACTGGGGATAAGGGACATCCTTGGCTGGTGCCATTGGTCAAATTAAAGTATGGAGAAGTCACCTCATTGATTCTGGTAGCTGCAGATGGAACCGAGTATATAGCCTCTATCCATTTACTAAAAGCCTTTCCCACTCCAATATAAGTTAGCGTCTCTTTTAGAAATGTCCAATCCACCCTGTCAAAAGCCTTCTCTGCATCAGAGGAGAGCAAGCATAAGGGTATTTTACAGAGAGGAGCCAGATAGATAATATCCAAGGCTCTAGTAGTATTATCCTTTGCCTCCTTAGTAGGCATAAACCCGGTTTGATCAGGGTAGATGACATTCTGTAGGTGAGGTTGTAGTCTAGATGCTAATATCGGTGTAAAGATCTTTAGGTCCATGTTTAATTGGGAAATAGGTTGATAATTCATGCACTGGGCATGGTCTATACCCTCTTTAGGGATCACTGTAATATGTGCCCTCAGCGTATCAGTCGGTTATGGGCTGATCTTCCAGAAGGGAATTAAATGCTTTTGTAAATCTGGGAGCTATAAGAGCATTCATTGTTTCGGACGCATCGTCAGATATTGATGGTAAACCTGACGAAGAGAGATATTCACAAATTAACTGTTGCTTTTGTACCAGCTGATCAGTAGATAGATTTGTCGATAAATTATAAAGGGATGAGTAATACTTGTGAAAAACCTCAGCCACATCCCAGGATATAAAGCAGCGATCCCCTCTTTTGGAATCAATATGCGGGACATAATTTCTACGGGAAGTGAGTGGGCCAGCAATTTACCCGATTTATTCCCATGCTCATAGTATATATTTCTGACCCTTCATATCCATGTATTAATGTCATGCATGAGCAGGGAAGCCAGTTTTTCTCACTGAACCCTAAGATCTGCCGATACAGAATGAGAAAGGGATTTTTTATGCTTGGATTCTAAGTTTGCAACCAAGTTGGGTTTGAAAGACAGCTTGCCTATTTTTCCGCAGTTCTGTCGCCTTTTGAATCAGCAAACCTTGCATGACACATTTATGCGTTTTTCATAGTGTCAATGGAGAAATGTCCTCTGTATCATTGTCCGTAAAGATTCTGGCCATAGCCAAAGAGAGATGCTCAGACCATATTGCAAGTCAACAGTACGGATCATCTGCACTAGCACCAGATAAGGCTGAGATGTCGAAGCATAATCAATTACAATTACTATGCTTATGTACCCCAGGGAGACCAGAGGTGGGGACTGACTTAATCCCTGTGATATACAGGTGAAAAAAAAAAGCCCTTCGCCCCTACCTTGTGACAGGTTCCCCGTGGATTCACTGCGGCAGGCCCCGTAGAAACACTCTGACTAGCATACTTCGCCTCATATATCACTGGGCCTTAAAAAAAAAAGCAATCAATGAACCCTCTATAAAAAAAACTCATATACGTATATATACACACATACATATGGGTATATATACACACACAACTGCTTCATGTCATTCCTCAGGGTGCTTGTAGTCTTCAACGGAAGCCCATATGACAATATAGAAGCACATTTGGGAGACAGGAACAAAATGTTGTGTAACACCAAGTATCTGAAAAAAACCCTCATGGCAGGATCACCAGATATAATTATAATTTTGTTTAAATTAAACTTTGAAGTGACTGACACCCATCTTTCTTTCATCCTGATAAAAGAATTGCTCGCCCAGATGAGTGTTCCTGAGACCTTTTCACCAAGTAAATAGGGCTTAGGACATTTGCAATGTAGCTGTTAGCTGACTGAAGATCAGTACTAATAGTGTTACATAATCATAGATGTAAAATCAGTACTGAGACTGGTGTAAATGACAGAGCCTACTGCAAACAGCTCAGAAAGCAGCTTTGGTAGTGCACAATATGAAATTGGGGCCAGAATTTAAATAAGATGCACTGATGACCTGAAGACCCACTTCAGAAGCTTCTTTAGAATTCATTCTTTCATCTGTCTGAAAAAGATAATAAAAGAAGATAATTATATATAAGTAGACATACCAGCTAGTTACAGCCATTTGTTCATTCTTGGCACTAGCTGATGAATCCACAACATGAAAAATGACTACGTAGAAAATAATGATAAAGCCATTAGTGGGCTTCTCAGCAGAAGCTGAAAGCTCAACAAAAAGCAAGAATATTGTCCCAGTATTTGGTAAAGAATCATTTTAAAGCGGAAGTTAAATCCATTTATATTTTGACTTCCCTGGTTCCTTTTCTCTCCTCATCAACATACTAGTGAACTTAAATATAACCTTTTTTATTTTCATTACATACATTATTTTAGTCCCAGTGGCATCATCAACGGGTCTCTTGCCTCTCTATGCAATACAGGCAGACCATGGTTGGTGGGAGGGGTCAGCAGGGTGCTGTACATTGCCTCAGTACCCCCTTCAAGGAGAATTGTGAATATTAAAGTGGCTATATGGGTTAATGTCAGCCTGGAGGATTAGGCCTTCTTGGGCAGGCTACATTTGTTTGCAGATTGTCCTTGGTAACACTCATATGTAATGCTGAGGCTCCATGATTGAAAGAACTGAAATCAAATGAATGTAAGAATGAGACAGGGGCAGTAAGGCTGGGGAGGGAAGGGCTACATAATGCTGGACAACCTCCAGCCAGGAAATGAGGTGGACTTCATCTGATTTGCTGTAGCTTCTAATGCAGTTTACAGTGTGTAGTCAAATTAGAGTAATCAATTTCAGTGTAAGAGAGGAGCCTGAGACAGATCTAGTCTACTTGATCTGAGGTGCAGTTAAAAAAAATCAAGGGGGCCTAATGTCAACACAATGACTGTTTTGTTACTCATCGGGGTCCCCATCAGTATCCCTTCTTACACCAATTGTCCCCATCAGAGTCCCCCTTCATCTTAAAGGAGAATCTATGGCCCCATGTTGGAAAAAGAATAGTGGAAATAAAGGATGAATGAGGAACCAAGGGCCATAAATTGGATGCGGCCATTAAAGGCAGCCATTAAAGTGAGCCATAGATCATAGAGCAGAAACCGGACAAATTTCAATCCATCCATGGCTAGTCCTGTTCGAGAGCAGTCAAACGAGCTTGCTGTAAAACTTTAGTTCGATCAGCATTGCCACCAATAGGGTGCAGTGCTAATCAGTGTATTCTGACAGCAAAGAAGCTGACTCCTCCGCTGTCAGAATACAGTGAGCGAGGATTCCTTCATCCCACCTCAAATGTGTGGATGTACTCAATCAGCTCAGTCTTTTCATTCAGCCTGCTGGTTGAACAAAAAAAACGGAGCCATGTATGGCCAGATTGAAAGTCATGCTGTCAGAATACAATGCTTCAGTGAGCAGGATTCCTCTATCCACCTTGATTATGTGGATTGAGAAATCTGTTTTTTTTCCAGCCTGCTGGCTGAACGAAAAATGACATCCATACAAACCATCCATCCAAAAAGGAACGAACAGCACAGAGTAGGTAAGACCTATTGGGATGTTACAACCTGAAGAGGAATGTGATCTGGGCACACACAGGGATAAAACATCAGATTTTAGCGTATGTATATTCACCTGTCAGAGGCATGAGGACACGCCGGTGATGGCACTGACTAAAAAAAAACCTGGCAGAGGATCTACCCTTCTCCACTCTGTCCAACATTAAAATAAATTATTTTGGCAGAAATTGGCCTTTGAAACAGGTCATGTATTAAAATTCTTGACGATTATGTCAGTATTGGGACATGCCAAGTCATGTAACTAAAAACAGGAGCTTGAAAAACAAGCATTGTAAAAAAGAGCATATTTAGGAGTTATGTTACAGTGGGAAATTGTCATAATATTGTTACTGGTTACAAAAATGGTCTTCTCCAAACTCGAGGAGTACTGCAAACAAAAACAGAGCCTCTGATTGGCCAGCTCTACCAAAACCAACCATCTAGTAGAGAACATGTGACTAATGACTTTGCAATGGTCATATAACTCAACACCAACCTAATCCTAGAATTACTTATTTTCTATATTAATGTAAAAAACACTTTCCACGTCTGGGATCTGTGCTCGTCTCATGTCCCAGATGTCTCTCTCCACTCCAAATTCTCCTTTATATCCAATATTAGGGAACCCCCTGTTCACCCCAGGCATCGGAGATGGACCCTTTCGGGCGTTGGCGGAGGCAGGAATACACCAGGCGTCCCACTTCAGTTTTAGAGGGAGATGGAAATCGACCGGAGAACTATCTGACCCCTTGGGCCCATTCCACCTAGATTTCATGAGTGCGCTACAGTTGCGCCATTTCCTTAACACCATCCCGACACCCACAGACAATGACCAACCGCTTACGACATTAGAGGACCTTTGTAACAACACAGGAGTTATACCCCACACACTTTCCCTGACTTACTCTCTCATAAACGACCCCCCAGGGGGCTTCGTGCCCCCGGGCATGCTTAAATGGGAAGAAGACCTGGGAACTCAGTTTAGCCCCACCAAAAGACGTCATATCCTTCACTACACACATAAATCCTCTATCTGTGCAAAGACGCAAGAGACCAACTATAAGATTATATCACGCTGGTACAAGACACCGGTGCTACTATATAGGATCTTTCCGACGGCAACAGACATGTGCTGGTGCTGTCAAACGGAAAAAGGTACCATATTACACATCTTTTGGTCATGCCCCAAGCTACAACACTACTGGAAAGTGATTCAGGAAACGATCCAAAAACTCACGGAGCGGCCCATTGTGGCCGACCCAGCATTCTTTCTCCTACACGCGAATGACATACCCCACAGGAAGTATAAAAAATCGGTAATTCGACACTTGCTCGACGCAGCCAAGATGTGCATCCCACTGCGCTGGAAATCTGCCCTCCCGCCATCCATCGACCTATGGCTCCAAAAGGTAGAGGAAATCAGGCAAATGGAGGACCTCATTCTTACATCACAAAAAAGACAAGAGACATTTACCAAAACTTGGCAATTATGGACCATGTTCATATTCTCGGCGGAAGGCCAAGCCCTGAGAGGTCATACAATGGACACCTAATCTTTAATTATAACGTCATAGTACGGGATAGTTACGGACATGGTCACACTCTGTTTGGGGCAGCGCACCAAGCAGCACATACAGCACGCTACTTGGACGATAGATGCTCCATGCCTGCGTGGGCTCTTCTCCAAACACACCACATCTTTCTCTCTTTCAACCCCTCTTTCTCTCACTATCCTATCCTCAACTGTTTCTAACATGTAGATGTATACATATAGGCATGAATGCGTATGTGTATTAAGGAAAAAGGAAAACGAAGGGCGGGACCCGAAAGGCCGCGAATACTCAATTAGATAACATACAATACCAGTTAACCCAGAACACATATAGAGAGACTTGAACTTCCACCCCCCGAATTAATAAAGAATTCCTAAGACACCCCAAACACAACACAAGATATGCACACTTGAAGGAGGGCAAATACCAAGTCTGGAAATAACATTAGGGTAGACCCAGCACCTCTAGGCATGGGGAAGGTGTATGGTGGAATAAGTTGATGCACTTTTGTACTCTTCGTTGATGAAACATTGTACGTACCGTATGTTGAATCACTCTGTTACCTGTTGGCCCATGTGGGCCCTGTTCCTATGAAAAATTAAAAATTATAAAAAAAAAAAAAAAAACACTTTCTGCCTTTACAACCACTTTAAAACCTCTTCAGGTTTATGTACCCCCTGGTGAGATTCCTCCATTGCTATATGTGCTGGTCGCTTTGTCACTGAGACAGGAAGAGATGGGAAATCCAAAATGTTACAGTTGTCACTAGAACAGGGGAGATCCATTAATCACTTGCCAACCGGGCCATAGCCGAATGATGGCTACAGTGCGCTCGGCTTATTCTGGGAGGGCCTACAATGACGTCCTCCCAGAATTGGGCGTGCACCCGGGATTGTCCATGGCCATCGGGTCCTCCAGACCCAGCGCTTCATGAATCAGGGTAAAGGACCAATGACAGTGGCCCTTTACCACGTGATCGCTCCGTCCAATGACGGAGCGATCACTTGTCAACAAACTGGCGCCTGTGGGGTTCAGCTCTCTCCTCTCCTCGCACACTCTACATACCGACCGGTATAGCGTGCGAGGAGAGGAGGGAGACTGCAGCAGTGCTCATTCATGCCCATATGTGTCTCATTCATGCCTCAACTGCGCCTCATTCATGCCCATCTGTGCCTCATTCATGCCCATTTGTGCCTCATTCATGCTCATATGTGCCTCATTCATGCCCATATGTGCCTCATTCATGTCTCATCTTTCCCTCATTCATGCCCACCTGTGCCTCATTCATGCCCATATGTGCCTCATCCATGCCCATCTGTGCCTCATCCATGCCTCATTTATGCCCATCTGTGCCTCATCCGTGCCTCATTCATGCCCATCTGTGCCTCGTCCATGCAATCTGTGCCTCATCTATGCCTCATCCGTGCCTCATTCATGCTCATCTGTGCCTCATCCATGCCTCATCTGTGCCACATCCATGTCTCATCTGTGCCTCATCTGGCCTCATCCGTGGTCATCCATGCCACATCAGTGCTCATCTGTGCCACATCAGTGCTCATTAGTGACTCATCTGGTCTCATCCGTGCCTCATCCCTGGTCATTCATCCCACATCCATCCCTATACATTGGGGAGTTTACTTTCCAAAATGGGGTCATTTTATGGGTATTTTCATTGTCTTGGTTCTTCAGGGCCTTCAAAAGTGTGATAGGTTGTCAGGAAATGATATGTGTAATTTATATCCCTAGAACGCCTGGAGGTGCTACTTACATGTTGGGCCTCTGTATGTGGCAAGGCTGTGCAAAAGTCTCACACATGTGGTATTGCTATACTCAGGAGTAGCCTCATACTTGCCAACTATCCCAGTTTAAATTCCCTTGTCCCTTGAAGTTTTAGTCCTGTGCTGTGTCCCGATTTCAGTGTGAAGTGCTGCTACTAATGCTGCCCAGCTCTGCCCTACTGTTGTGTACAGATGACTCACCTGCAGACCCTGTGTTTACATGTAAATAAGCGGCATTAATATGTAAATATCGGCGACATTCATATGTAAATAACCACAGGGGGCATTGATATGTAAATAAAGGCGGCATTCATATGTATATCATGCCCCCTTGAGGTCATATTCACCATCACCTATACTGAATGCTGCCCAATGAGGAGGTATAGGGGCATGCTTGAAAGTCCTGCCTGCAACTATGGTCATTAAGCCTAACATCAGCCTGTTCTGCAAAGGTAAGCAAATTGGTGGGTGGGGGGAGGGTAGTATGGGGTGTGCAGAGGTAGTCAGAGAAGGAATTACAGTTTGGGGTGCACAGGGGAGCAAGGAGGGGATGTACAGAGGTAAGGAAGGCACGTGCAAAGATGAGCCGGAGAGGCAGGTGGAGTTAAAGGGTTGGAGTGGATGGGGAAGTGTGTAGGGCGTGTAGGGCAGTCTATTCATTTCAATGGGCTGCTCTATGCGCTAGAAATGCAAAAGAAAGTCCCTAATGCTTTTTCAAAATCAAATTCAGTCAGCAGATGCGTGAGGGTGTCATTAACAATTGATGGCACTGCTGCGTATCTGATAAAGGGCAGCATGTTTCTGTGGTGTCAGGAAAGCAATTTTTCACGAGTTCCTGACACACACAAATGTGAACACAGGCTAAATGTCTCAGTTAGTTTGGTGGTCAGTGTAAATCTTCTCATTACATTGGCTTGGTGTAGAATCCTTTCATTCACACTAGTGGCCAGTGTGAATGTTCCCTTTACATTAGTGGTTGGTGTAAATCCCTCCTTACATTGGTGGTTACTGTGAATGCTTCTATTACATTAGTGGTCAGTGTAAACCCCTATTAAATCGGTGGCCAGTGTTGAAACTCCTCTTTATATTGGTAGTCGGTAAAAAAATCAGCATTGCCATTGATCACACCCTCCCCTCCCCCCAGCACTGCCACTGATCCCAAGAGTTCTAGGATCCCTATGAGTTTTTGGTCTATTGATGGGTCCCCTCACCACCCCAGTCTATGGTGTGCAGGCAGTGAGGAGATGATGTGCTATAACCTCTAGCAACCAATCAGTGATCAGTATTGATGTGCAGTAATCTCTAGCAACCAATCAACAAGCAGAAATCATGTGCTGTAACCTCTAGCAACTAACCAGTGAGCCGTAATGTGTGCTGTAACCTTTAGCAACCAATCGCAATCGCTACCTGATCTAATTCAGTAAACTGATTTTGAGTCTAGCTGCTATTTATTGTATGTCTCAGAGCAGGTGGAGAGCGAAACTGCATGGAGGGGGGGCAAGAAAATGTTTGCCCAGGGTCCAATCAATATAAAAGAAGGCCCTGATTTGGGAGGTATTTGTACTTTCCTGGCTTGTTAGGGTCTCAAGAAATTAGAGAGGCCGTCAGTACATCAGGTGTGATCAATACTTATTTGGATTATTTTTACCAAAGATATATAGCAGTATAACTTTTGGCCTAAATGTATTAAGAAAAATTACTAATTTGCAAAATTTTAAAAACCGAAATGAAAGAAAAATGCATTTTTTTTACAAAATTTTCGGTCTTTTTTTCATTTATATTGCAAAAAACGAAAAACCCAGTGGTGATTAAATACCAAAAGAAAGCTCTATTTGTGTGAAACAAAGGACGTAAATTTCATATGGGTACAGTGTTGCATGACTGTAATTGTCATTCAAAATGTGAGAGTGCTGAAAGCTGAAAATTGGCCTGGTTGGGAAGGGGGTATAAGCGCCCAGTAGGCAAGTGGTTAATAGGAAAATCCCGTCCCAGTGATAGAGGAGAGTATTCCTCATCACTTTCGAGGCATTTTTTTTCTTGCTTTCTGCTTCTTCCACGAAGAGAAATCTTCACAACAGGACAAAAGAAAAAAGACTGATAAAATTCTTCTCTGTTCTAAACTTAAAGAAAGTTTTGGCCTTAAATATACTATAAAATGCATTTTAGGGTACAGGTCACACAGTACATGTTTTATTCACAAAGCATTTTTAGTTTTCCTGCAAATACTAGGCTTACGCAAAGCTATTTTAGAACTTCCTTTTTTTTTTTAACCTGGTAGATTAATGTATAAAATATTTACACCAATCAGCCATAACATTATGACCACTCACCTAATTTGAGTAAGTCACCCTTTTGCTGCCAAAACAGTCCTGAACTGTTGAGGCATGGATGCCACCTCTGAAGTTATGCTGTGGTACCTGGCACCAAGCCATCAGTAGCAGATCTTTTTTTTCCTGTAAGCTGCGAGGTGGGTCATCCATGGATCAGACATGTTTTTCTAGTATATTCCACAGATGCTCAATTGGATTGAGATCTGGAGAATTTGGAGACCAAATCAACACCTCACACTTGTTGTTGTGTTCCTCAAACCATTCTTGAAGTCATCAGACTGGGCCACCTTCTTCCATTGGTCCAATTCTGATGCTCACGTACCCATTTTAGTTGCTTTTGGCTGTGGAAACAGGTTCAGCATGGGCACTCTGACTGGTCTGTAAGTATGCAGCCCCATGCAGAACAAGCTATGATGCACTGTGTGTTCTGACACCTTTTTATCAGAACCAGCATTAAAAGAGAAGTATGGGAATGTTTATTTTTTTATCATATTTACCTAGGTGGATGCAGAATTAGTCCTATGCTGCATCTGTCCCCCACTGGCTTTAAGAATGAGAACTGAGCGATCAAACAGCACCGATTGCTCGGTTCTCACAGCTCCCTGAGCAGAGAGCTGGTGACTGTCAGTCACCGCTGTCTGCTCTGCTATCCCCCCCACCCACGCTCACTTGAGCGATGGGCTGTGGAGAAGGTGGGAGCGGCCAGCTCAGGCTCTTAGCAGCTCGCTGAGAGGCTGAGCCGGGTGCTGGTCCAGGCATGTGGGAGTATGCCTACCATATGTTCGTGATCTTTCCTGTGCCTGGACCGGCTCATTGATGTCAGCCAACAGCGGGCTTCAGCCTGCTGTCTGCTGAAAACTGTTTGCAGGAGTGCAAAACGAACTGCACTCCTGTAAATTCACAGGAGAAGTAGAGCCAAATGAGCTTTGGCTGCACTTCTCCTTTAACATTTTCTGCAACTGAGCTACAGTAGCTCTTCTCCGGGTCCTAGCTACACAGACCAGCCTTCGCTTCCCATGTGCATCAGTGAGCCTTGGCCATCCATGACCCTTTCGCCAGTTCACTGGTTTTCCTTCCTTGGACCACTTTTGGTAGGTGACCACTGCAGACCAGGAAAACCCCACCAGAGCTGCAGTTTTAGAGATGCTCTGACTTAGTCCTCTAGCCATTACAATTTGGCCCTTGCCAGAGTCACTCAAATCCTTATACTTGCCCGTTTTTTCAACTTTCAAAACATCAATTTCAGGGACAAGGACAACATGTTCACTTGCTGCCTTATATATCCCATCCACTTTCAGATGCCAAATGTAACAAAATAATCCCTTTTCCTATCAGTGGTCGTTACGTTTTGGCTGGTCGGTGTATATGTTGTATCACTTTCAGGGTACACAGATCGCCTGAGCCCAATCGGATCAAATGCAGCCATATTTCCTCTGCCCAGGTGCAGTGTGCAGCCTGTCATTAACATGAATGGCTGTGTACCTTTGTAGAATATTTTTAGTTTTTTTTGCTCATACCCTGTACTTGTGTTTACAATAGCACCGCCATATACACAAGTACAGCGGTGCACAGCCAATCATGTTAATGACAGGCTGTGTGCTGCATCTGGGCTGCTCGGGCGGAAAAAATACGTCTGGAGACGGTTCATGTGCAAGAACCCGTCATATTTAATCAGTTACCATCATTGTATGAAGACCAGCTGAAATTTCAGATCAGGCTGGCAATGGAGTTATTAACTGGTGAATAGAGAATGGACTGGAGAACATGAGTGAAGGACAGAAAACCAATATGCAGACTCTGTGTATGTATTGTCAGGACTGGGAGCACTGCTAGTTTTCAGGCATGGGGGGAGTGAATATGTTATAGGCAGCTCACAGATTACCAAGAATCAGGTACAGACTGCTCTATGTAACAATTATTGGTTGTAAAAAAATTACAATTTGGGGGGGGGGGGGGGGGGGGGGGGTCGGGCAGAAAATGCAGTCTTTAGGCTAAAGCAGACACGAGGAACACCACTGAAAACACAGAATAAAAATCCGGAATTGCTGCGTTGATAATAAAGATATGTTACGGATTATGAGTAATTAAAAAAAAGATTTTTCTTGTTTGGACTGACGTTACTTACCCAGTTTCAAATTATTTAACATATAGGTTTATTTGGCTGGGAATGGTTCTGAATAATTTACAATGTTGCTATTTTAGGCAGTGTTCAGCCATCCTCCTGAATCAGCTTCTGCTTTACTGCTCAACACAAATAGTCTGATGAGTGCTGTAAGACTATCGGACAATGTGTGCTAAACCCTCTGCACTTATACCTACTAACTGTGAAAATAAATATCAGGTTGTAGATTTAACATATTTAATGTATTTTTTGCAAAGATGTAAAAATGCATAGTGTGTGGGAAGCAGAGAAGAGAAGGAACGAGAGATATAGAGGAGAATAGAATACGAGATAGAGAGAGGACAAGGAGACGGTGAGAGTGTAAGAAAGGAGAGAGGGACTGTGAGAGTGTGAGATAGGCAAGAGGGACTGTGAGAGAGGAGAGAGGGACTGCGACAGTGTGAGAGAGGAGAGAGGGACTGTGAGAGTGTGAGAGAGGCGAGAGGGACTGTGAGAGAGGAGAGAGGGACTGCGACAGTGTGAGAGAGGAGAGAGGGACTGTGAGAGTGTGAGAGAGGGACTGTGAGAGTGTAAGAGAGGGACTGTGAGAGTGTAAGGCCCCTTTCACACGGACGGACCGTCTATCCGTTTTTCTTCCATCCGTCGACGGACGACAATGCATTCCTATGGGCAGACGGATGAACATCCGTCACCATCAGTTAACCTCCGCTTCCGTTTTTATCCGTTTTTTTTAAACGTACAAGGCTACGTTCAGATCCGTCAAAACGGATATTAACTGACGTTGACGGACATCGTCCGTCAACGTCCGATCCGTTAAGATCCGTTAAGATCCGTTTTGTGTTTATCTGTGAACTCAACCTCTTAAAGGCACAGGCACACATATAAACGGAACAAAACGTATACAAAAACGGATGAAAAAACTGACATAAACGTGTGCATTTACGGATGTAAGCGGACAAAAAACGGATGAAAACGGACATTAACGGAACGGATGACCGATGAAAACGGATGAGACAACGGATAAGAACTGATACACTTTTGACGTGCCTAAACTGACTGCGTCCGTGTGAAAGGGGCCTAAGAGAGGGACTGTGAGAGTGTGAGAGAAGAGAGAGGGGCTGTGAGGGAGGAGAGAGGGGCTGTGAGAGTGTGAGAGAGGAGAGAGGGACTGTGAGAGTGTGAGAGAGGAGAGAGGGACAGTGAGAGTGTGAGAGAGGAGAGAGGGACAGTGAGAGTGTGAGAGAGGAGAGAGGGACAGTGAGAGTGTGAGAGAGGAGAGAGGGACAGTGAGAGTGTGAGAGAGGGACAGTGAGAGTGTGAGAGAGGAGAGAGGGACCCGCGAGAGAGGAAAGAGGGACTGTGAGACTGTGAGAGACAAAAAGGGACTGTGAGACTGTGAGAGAGGAGAGAGGGACTGTGAGAGAGGAGAGAGGGATTGTGAGAGTGTAAGAGAGGAGAGAGGGACTGTGAGAGTGTGAGAGAGGATAGCGGGGCTGTGAGAGAGGAGAGAGGGACTGTGAGAGAGGAGAGAGGGACCATGAGAGTGTGAGAGAGGAGAGAGTGTGGGAGAGGAGAGAGGGACTGTGAGAGAGGAGAGAGGGGCTGTGAGAGTGTGAGAGAGGGACTGTGAGAGAGGAGAGAGGGGCTGTGAAAGTGTGAGAGAGGAGAGAGGGACTATGAGAGTGTGGGAGAGGAGAGAGGGACTGCGAGAGTGTGGGAGAGGATAGAGGGGCTGTGAGAGTGTGAGAGAAGAGAGAGGGACTGTGAGAGAGGAAAGAGGGACTATGAGAGTGTGAGAGAGGAGAGAGGGACTGCGAGAGTGTGGGAGAGGAGAAGGGACTGTGAGAGAGGAGAGAGGGGCTGTGAGAGTGTGAGAGAGGGACTGTGAGAGAGGGGCTGTGAAAGTGTGAGAGAGGAGAGAGGGACTACGAGAGTGTGGGAGAGGAGAGAGGGACTGCGAGAGTGTGGGAGAGGAGAGAGGAACTGCGGGAGAAGAGAGAGGGGCTGTGAGAGTGTGAGAGAAGAGAGAGGGACTGTGAGTGTGAGAGAGGAGAGAGGGACAGTGAGAGTGTGAGAGTGGAGAGAGGGACTGTGAGAGAGGAGGGAGGGACTGTGAGAGGGAGAGAGGGGAGAGAGCGACTATGGGAGTGTGAGAGAGGGACTGCGAAAGTGTGAGAGAGGAAAGAGGGACTCCGAGAGTGTGAGAGAGGAGAGAGGGACTGCGAGAGTGTGAGAGAGGGACTGTGAGAGTGTGAGATAGGAGAGAGGGACTGTGAGAGTGTGAGATAGGAGAGAGGGACTGTGAGAGTGTGAACTGTGAAGGATAAGAGCAGATACTTTGAAAGGAGAATGAGGGCTGTGAGACAGGAAATAGCTGACCATGAGAGTGCTACAGAAAGATCCGAGAGGGAGGAGAGAGGGGAGAAGAGTGAGATGACTGTTTAATAGAGGGCACCGTTGGGAGTGTGATAGAGGGGAGTGGGAGAGAAGAGCGAGGGGAGTGTTTGCGAGAGGAGAGAGGGGACTGTGGTAGAAGAGACAGGGGGTTGTGGGTGTGTGATAGAGGGGAGTCTGAGAGAAGAGCGAGGAGACTGTTTGAGAGAGGAGAGAGGGGACTGTGGGAGTGTGGTAGAGGGGAGTCTGAGAGAAGAGCGAGGAGACTGTTTGAAAGAGGACAGAGGGGGACTGTGAGAGAAGAGTGAGAGGAGTATTTGAGAGAGGGGACTATGTGATATTTCAATGATGGCCAGTGCTAGGGGCAGAATTTTTATCGCTGAACAAACAAATCTGGTAAAGAAATCTTTATGTAATATAGAAAAATCTGCCCTTCAATTGACTAAACACGCCCGCAGCGTTCAAAATGAATAGCAGATAAAGATTTATTTTGCATATTTCTTTAGCCATCGATACAAATTCCACCCCCAGCACTGTCCATCATTGAAATATCCGCCCCCTTCATGTAAATATCTGTCCCTCACCTACATGAACGTGCCTCTGCCACACGGGACAACAGCTGATTGTAAACTCAGCTGTTCTGCGGCTCCGTGCGGTGCATGCGCAGTTCCACCTGGGCACTATTCGATAGCCGGGCATTTCCGTGCGGCGCATGCGCAGTTCCACCTGGGCACTATTCGATAGCCGGGCATTTCTCGACAGAGCACCGGCCCTGTCTGCTTGGCACACACGCAGAATCACACATGATGACTTTAAGTCACCACCATGTGCGATTGTGCGTGTGTGCCAGGCCCAAGCAGAAGCAAGCAGCCAATCAAATATATGCTCAATATGGATTAAATAAATATACTTAGCCATAGATATCATAAATAAAGTGTAATAAAAGTGATTTGTGCAAAAGCAGGTACTACTTGCACAAATCACTTTATTATACTTTACTTGTGATATCTATGGCTAAGTATATTTATTTAATCCATAATGTTTGAGAACTATATTTGATGCTCAAGATCGTGGACTGACTGGTTCTGGACTTGTACCTGCTTTTAGGCTGCAGTGCTAATCCTTCCAGGTGCTGCTGTCTGGGGGTCCCAAATGTTTCTCTTCTTTTCTCTTCTCTCTAGTGACATAGTCCAGAGTCCTCACGGTCACGTTACCGACCACGTCACAGTCGCGTGACATCACACAGACCCGGGAGACCCCGCTCCGGGGAGAAGGGAGAAGCTGAAGCAGCTCCAGAGAGGAGGGTAGGCGGAGCATTAGGCTCCGCCTCCGCCAGTTACATTACAGTATGTAGATGACCTGGGCGAGTCAACTCATCAGCCGTCAGGGGACTATGTGAGTGTGATAGAGGACACTGAGAGAAGAGTGAGGGGACTGTTTGAGAAAGGAGAGAGGGTACTGTGGGAGTGTGATAGAGGAGACTGTGAGAATAGAGCGAGGGGAGTGTTTGAAAGTGTGAGAGAGGGGACTGTGGGAGTGGAGAGAAGGGATTGTAAGAGAAGAGAGAGGGGCAGAGAAAGTGGAAAGAGGTGACTGTGAGAGAACTATGAGGGGGCTTTGGGAGTGCTACAGAAAGGGCTGTGAGAAAAGAAAGGGGACTGTGAATGAGGAAAGAGGGGACTGTGAGAGAATAGAGAGGGGGTTCTGATTGACTCAGAGAGAGTGGAGAAAGGGGACTATGAGAGAAGAGCAAGGGTACTGTTTGAGTGCTAGAGAAAGACAGAGAGAGAGAGGGCTTAGAGAGTGCTACATTAAGGACTGTGAGGGGAAAGAAGGGTGTGTGAGATTGTTAGAGAAAGGACTATGAGAGAGGGGACTTTGAGAGTACTAGAGAAATGACTGTGAGGGTATGAGAGAAGGTAATGTGAGAGCACAAGAGAGAGGACTGGGAGAGTGAAAAGAGAGGTCTAACAGAGAGGAGAGATGGGACTGTGAGAGTGGGGAGGGGACTGGAATGGAGGAGACAGAGAAAGTGGAGAGAGGGAATTGTGATAGAAGAGCAAGGAGATTGGGAGAATAGAGAGGGGGCTGTGATAGAACAGAGGGAGGACTGTGAAAGAGGAGAGAGTAATGGGAGTGAGAGAGTTACTTCTATAGAAAAAACTGTGAGTGTAGGAGGGGGAACTGTGAGAGAGGGTACTGTTAGATTATTACAGAAAGGACTGTGAGGGTGTGAGAGAGGGGACTTTAAGAGTAAAAGAGAGGGAACTGTGACAGTGTGGGGGCAGAGACTATAAAGGGAGGAGAGAGGTAACTGTGGGAGTGCTAGAGAAAAGACTGCGAGTGAGGGGAGTGTGAGAGTGCTAGAGAGGGGACTGTGAGGAAGGTGAGAGGGGACTAAGAGTGTGAGAGAGGGGACTGTGAGAGAGGAAAGATGGGACTGTGCTAATGCTTGAGAAAGGACTGTGAGAGTATGAGAGAGGAAGGAGGAAACTTGTACTAAAAAATGACTGTAAGGGTGTAATAGAGGGGTCTGTGAGAGTACAAGAGGGGACTGTAGAGAGGAAAGGGGACTGTGAGAGCGTGGGACCAGGGACTGTGAAGGAGGAGAGAGGGGACTGTGGGAGAGGAGAGGGGACTGTGAGAGCAAAGACAGGGGACTGTGATAATGCAGGAGAAAGAAACTGTGAGAGAGGAGAGAAAGGACTGTGAGAGTGCTTGGAAAGGGACTGTGAGAGTGGGGACTGTGAAAGAGAAAGGAGGGGACTGTCAGAAAAGTGAGGCGGCACTGTGACAGTGAACTAAAGGAACTGTGAGAGTGCAAGAGAAAGGACTGTGAGCGTGTAAGAGATGGGAGTGTGAGAGAGGAAAGAGGTGACTTAGAAAGAAGAGAGAGGTGATGGTGGAGAGAAGGGAGTGTGAGAGAAGAGAGAGGTTACTTTAAATCAGGAGAGTGGAGACTGTGAAAGAGGTGAGAGAAGACAGTGAGAGTGGAGGGAGAGGACTGTGAGAGTGGAGGGAGAGGACTGTGAGAGTGGAGAGAGAGGTCTATGAGAGTGCTATAAAAAGGACTGTGAGAGAAGGGACTGTGAAAGATCAAAGAGGGGACTGTGACAAAGGTGCAAAGGTACTGAGAGAGAGGAGAGAGGGAATTGGGAGAGTGGGGAGACGTGACTGTAAGCATGCAAGACAGGCAAGTATGAGAGAGTAGAGAGGAGACTGTGAAGAGAGAGAGGAATGTGAGAGAGGGAACAGTGAGGGTAGCGAGATTTGACTGTAAAGCCTTGTACACACGATCGGATTGTTGGCCAACAAAACGGTAGACTTTTGTCTGAAGGGCATTGGCCCAAACTTGTCTTGCATACAGACGGCAAGGAATTGTCGGCCAACAAATACGAACGTAGTGACATACTATGTTGTTTTTCAGCTCTTTAGCGCCACCCTTTTGGCTCCTTCTGCTAATTTCGTGTTAGTAGAAGTTTGGTGAGTGTTGATTCGCGCTTTTGGCGTCATTTCGCACTTTTTATTTCGCACTTTTCATTTCACGCTTTTCAGTTAGTTTCTGAACAGCCGTTGGTCAACCAGACATGTTGCGGAATCGGAGGAGATAACGTCTTATTTATAATTGGCCTTGGAGTTATTGCTTTGACCCAAGTCCAGTCCAGGAACCAGAGGAGGAGGAGTTCTTGGACCAAAAATTGGTTGCCTTATTATTCGTGACCAATTATGTCATATGCCTTTGCTGCGGGAGCTCCAGAAGAATAATCCAGATGTTTTTCGGAATCATCTCCGGATGACGGGCCCCTGCTTTCACCAACTTTTGGCATTGTTGACCCCCTATATTAAGAAGCAGGACACATGAATGCGGCTTTTATTTTATTTTTTGGTTGAATAAAAATGATTTGATTTGGTATATTTTCTATATTTTTGGATGCATAGAATGCACTTTTTGGTTAAGTTCTATTGGCAGATAGCATGTCTAATTTTATTTGTTTTCTTTTTTTAATGCACAATAAAGAAAATTGTGTAGAATAATACTTGGCTATGTGTTTTACTTCAAATGACAGTTTGGGAGTAGGCAGTTACATTTAAAAAAATACAATGTAAAATTGACAAGGGACCCCAACATAGTTGTATCTTTGATCTTAAAAAGTACGGGATAATGGTGTTGTGGTAAGTTGCCCAAATAAAAAAAAAGCCTTTGAAAATTAGTTTGCAATAACTCCATCAGTATCACCAGCAAAGCAGCTTCATTATTATCCCATTAAAGAAGAAGAGAATGTGCGCTGCATTTCGAGATTTCATAATTTGCCACGTCACCAATGTTAATTCTCCATTACGAATGCTAGTTTACAAGACCGACCGCTTCTGGCTCGTCCTTGCTTCCGAGCCTGCGTGTTTGTACTTTGGACTTTTGTCCGAAGGACTTGTGTACACGTGCACGGAAAATCCGACAACATACATTTGTCTGTGGAAAATTTTAAAACCGGTTATCCAACATTTGTCCATGGAAAATCCGACAACAATTGTCCGATGGAGCATACAAACGGTCGGATTTTCCGGCAACAGCCTGTCATCACATATTTCCCGTCGGAAAATCCAATCGTGTGTACGAGGCTTAAGAGAGGAGTAAGGGGATTATGAGAGTGCCAGAGAAAGGACTGTGAGATAGGAGAGAAGTAACTGTGATACAGTTATGTGATGCATTGTGAGAGAGGGGACTGTGAGAGTGCTAGAGAAAGGACTGTGAGAGAGGAGAGAGGGAAATGTAGGAGTGAGGAGAAGGGTCTGCGAAAAAAGAGAAAGGGGGCTATAAATGGTGGTTAGAGAGAGAACTCTGAGAGTATGAATTGTATGAAAAAGTATCCCAGACCAAACCAAATGGGACTTAGAAATATTTCATCTGGAATTTTGCAAGCATCTCCTCCAACATCTCCAACAGTATCTCCAACAGTGCTTGCCGCCGGTCAGAGCTGGGGAGATTTCCTGTGCTGAGTGCTGTGTGAGAGTTTATCAGCACCTTGACCATCCTAAACCTCCAACAATGCAGCCTGACAAAATCTTCAAAAAACTACCTATTTACCAGCCACTACAGAGATATTACAAACTGGCCCCATACCTGGAGGTGCTACAAGACCCTAAATACAGACATACTCTGAGCCTGTACAGACTGAGTGCCCCTCAGCCTGAAAATCGAATCAGGATGGCACAGACAGACCTTCAAGCCAAAGAAAAGTAGACTGTGCCAGCAGTGGCGGCCCGTCCATAGGGGGCGCCCGAAATAATAAAAAAAAAAAAAGTTCAAAAAAAAAAAAAATTATTTAAACATGTCCCTTTAAAAAAAAAAAAAAAGGGACTGCGCCGGGCACAGTGCAGTATGCACCGCTCTATCACCAATAGATAGATTCATGCATTGCATGAATCTATCTATTGTCACCGATGCCGCCCCCTATTCAGGTGTCCGGCCCCTGATCGGGCGCCGGGCATCTGAATTACAGTGGGGGGGGGGGGGGGGGGGGTGTTTCTGGAAGCGCCCCTATTAGAGCTGTAAGCTCTAATAGGGGACCTTATTAGAGCGGTGTGCTCTAATAGGCTTCCCTAAGTGTAAACAGCGGGCGCAATGCTTTGCGTTCGCTGATTACACAGTATTGTGTTAGAGAAGCGAATACATTGCTTCCCTAACACAGACCCGCCTCTCAGCCAATCAGGTTGCCAGGTCTGTTACCTGTAACCTGATTGGCTGAAGTCACAGGCGCTGTGATTGGACGCTAGGCGTCCAATCATAGCAGAAGACAGGAGGCGCGCGGGAGAAGAAGACCTCGGCTCGGACGATAGCAGAAGACAGGAGGAGCGCGGGAGAAGAAGACCTCGGCACCGCTCGACGCCTGACGCCGTCACCAGCTGCACATCGAGACAAGGTAAGTGCAGAGGGCCGGCAGGGGGCACAGTGGCAGCACTTGGAGGGGCACAGTGGCAGCACTTGGAGGGGCACTCTGGCAGCACTTGAAGGGGCACTCTGGCAGCACTTGAAGGGGCACTCTGGCAGCACTTGAAGGGGCACTCTGGCAGCACTTGAAGGGGCACTCTGGCAGCACTTGAAGGGGCACTCTGGCAGCACTTGAGGGGCACAATGGCAGCACTTGAGGGGCACAGTGGCAGCACTTGAGGGGCACAGTGGCAGCACTTGAGGGGCACAGTGGCAGCACTTGAGGGGCACAGTGGCAGCGTTTGATGGGCACAGTGGCAGCATTTAATGGGCACAGTGGTAGCGTTTGGGCACAGTGGCAGCATTTAATGGGCACAGTGGCAGCGTTTGATGGGCACAGTGGCAGCATTTAATGGGCACAGTGGCAGCGTTTGATGGCACAGTGAGGCTGTTTTTTGCGCCCCCCCAAAAATTTTGAGCACCAGCCGCCACTGTGTGCCAGCAATGTGAAAAGGGGGTCCTGGAGGACGGAGACCACTTCCTGCTATGGTGCCCCAGGTACTCAGCAATGAGAGACATGCACTTCCTGAAATTCTGGACTTCACTTCTATATAGCAGAGAAGAGGAAATGCCACATTCTTCTGGGAAAAGAGGAGCCAATGGTGAAAATAGCTGCACAATATGTCATAGCATGTCACAAACTGAAAGCGACATGTTCCTACCAATAAAGCTTATTTGAATAGAAATGTGTAAAGGAGGGTACTGTGAAAGTGCAAGAAAGGGGAGTTATCAGCATGGACTGTGAGTAGGGTTGCCACCTTTTCTTCAAGCCAAACCCGAACACTTTAGTGGCGCACTGCAATATTTAATTTTTTTAGTATACACTACTATAGGATTAGTAAAAGGCCTGGGACTCTTTGGGTGTGCCAAGGAGAGTAATAATGTGGCAGGATTGGGGGGTTGGACATGGGGGGTTGTGGGTAGTATAAATAGGAGGGGCTGCAAGGAGAGGGGTGACCCAAGACAGGAAGGTGTGGGGGGGGGAGTGAGGGGGATGACTGGGGATAGAAAGAGTGGATGCAGCAAAGATAGGTGATACCCTGTTTCCCCGAAAATAAGACCTAGCGTGATTGTCGGCGATGGCTGCAATATAAGCCCTACCCCCCCAAATAAGCCCTATTTAAAGTCCTTGTAGGTCTTGTTTTCAGGGTAGGGCTTATTTTCGGGGAAACATGGTAGGGCTTATTTGGGGTGTAGGGCTTATATTGCAGCCATCACCGACAATCACGCTAGGTCTTATTTTCGGGGAAACAGGGTAGGTTGGTGGAATTGGGTGAAATTCAGACAAGGATGGGGAGGAGGGAAAGAAATGGAATGAGACTTGCAGAGAGAAGGGAACTTGCTCTATAAGGTGAAAGACGTGGATGGAGGTGATCAAGGAGGCAATGATCAGGGGAGGAACAGAGTCATTGGTGAGGGGAAGGAAGTGAATGGGAGAGTGGCAGTTCTGAAGTGAGATGCGGCATTGCTAGTGGGAGTAAGAGATCGAGCAGCATGTAATGTAAATGAAAGGCAGTTAGGTTGTGTTACAGTGGAGGTGGACCAAAGCATGGATGGATGAGGAGCAGGAGAGTCTCGGAGAAGGGAAACAGTGCAGGGGGCTAGAGTGTAAACTGAAAGTGCTGATGGAGGGGGAGAGCTGGTAGTGGTGAGTGGCCGAAGTTGCAGAGGGGGTGGCTGTTATAGGGGGAATCCTGATGAGATTAGGTCTGAATAATGTGTCTGGGTTTCAGGTGGACTGAAACCCGGACACATGATTCAAAATCCGAACTGTCCTGGGGTGAATCCCAGACAGGTGGCAACCCTAACTGTGAGAGTGGAGAAATAGGACAGTGACAGAGGAGAGAGGTGACTGTGAGGGTGTGAGAGAGGGGATTGTGCTAGAGGAAAGAGGGGATTATGACAATGTTAGAGTAAGTACTGTGAGGGTACACAAGAGGGGATTGTGAGAGGGGAGAGATGGGATAGTGAGAGAGGGGACCATGAAAGCACAGAGGGGGGACTGTGAGAGAAGAAAGAGGGGACAGTAAAAGTTCTAGACAAAGGATTGTGAAAGTGTGTGAAAGGGGACTGTGAGAGGGGAAAGGGGGAGTATGAAAAAGGACTTTGGGTATGCTAGATAAGGGACTGCGAGAAAGGAGAGAGGGAACAGGTAGAATGTAGAGAAAAAGAAAGGACTGAGAGTATTTTGCACAACTCCACCCACATAGCCATCTCATTCATTGTGTGAACAAATAAACTACAACACCCATCTGTCACCACGGCGGAGTTCCCAATGAACCACATGTGTGTGGTGATTATCATACTCATAGTGCATTGAAACCTCCTCCAGCTCCATAACTGAAAGTCCCTTACCTGAGTCTGCAGGAGCCTGGCACTTCAACAGTGATCCACTGATAGCAGTTGCAATACTTTTCAGTCTTTTTTGCAAAACAATAATAAATGCACATATTTTTTCCCTGCAAACATGGGTGCATTTATTTTTTTGTTTGCAAAAAACTTTGACTTCCTGCGGACTGTAAAGAAGGCTTAAGTCCCTAGCTCCGCTGCTTAGATTCAGAGCAACGCTCGACAACCATCCGACCCCCGATCCAGCTACACGGCCGGGGTAAGGACTCAGGACTGTCCCAGGCATGTACAAGAAGTGGTACAAGCTGCCTGCACCCCGCCGCCTCACTGATTACTTCAGCAGAGCTGTCATGAATTGGCGCTGGTGTCGGGAGCAGAAGTAACACATCACCCCGCTCTCTTGCTGTAGAGACACAGCGCACCACATCTGGCTAGGAGGATTTCCCTGCCACACTCTCCGGGATGGCACCAGAGATGACATGGACTCCCTGCCCTCACTAAAACACCCCCTCCTCGATGCAGGGCATGGACAGAAGTAAAAGGCTAGCATCCTCCCCTGCTCACTCCCCCAGCGAAGAGTCCCATCCCAAAAAACAGCTCTTGGCTAATCTGTCAAATGGAACTTCTGCACGAGTGTCGCTACATGAGCTACTGCCCGGAAGGCATTGAATCAGCTTGGTCATTGGTGAGAGGGCAGTCGCCCACCTTTCTAAATCCTTTCTCACGGTTTCAGTGGGATACTTTGCACAGACATCTCTACCTTAGGAATATTTTGCTAAACTTACTTTGAACACTGTGCAGAGAAACCTTTAGCTTTTCTCATGTCAAGAAACCTACTGCTTGCTACTACACCTTATTGGATAAAAGTTAATGAGCTCCTCCATGTCGGTGAAGACCATCAGATCTGCAACGGAGACATTGCTGCTATAAGGGCCCTTATACCATTACCTTTAATTCAGACCTCTCATTAGAGTTAACGGTTAATAGTTTGGCCTGGGGTTCCCCTTTAGTATTGGTAATATCTAAAAGTACTCCATAGTTTTGAAGAAGGTATTTGCATATTTGTTTGAGCACTATAAAAATCACTTCAACCAAATCCTGGGGGTATCGCTACACATATAATAGATAGGTGGGCAGCTCAGTCAGCTACTATACCTATACTGTATATAACATAGATGTGTCCAGCAGCACACCCCCCCCCCCCCCCCCAGTTATCAGACCGTCTGTTAACGGGGGGGGGGGTAGATGCTGCAGCTAGATTATATATAGGTATAGTAGCTGACTGAGCCACTCACCCTGAGCTGGTCTGATAACTAGGAATGGGGGGGGTGCTGCTTAGTCCGCCACCCATGTATAGTAGCCGAACCACCCTAAGCTGGTCTGATAAGGGGGGGGTGGTGTGGGTGGGGTGTCTTCAGCCCAGGTGTAGATACACAGTGACCCATACCCACATCATATCCATCCAGCTGTGAGGGCAGCGGCACCTGAAAAAAAGATGGCTGCGGGGCCGGGCCGGCATGCAACTGCGCATGTGCATGCGCCAGCGCTGTTTCGAAGTCCGTAGGTGCTCTGCAATTTTCGGAAAGGCAGGCGCATGTGCAGTGACACAATGGCGCTGAGTGGCGTCATTTTTAAAAGTAAAGCCTTCTTCCTACGTCTCCTCGGCAGCCTCTGACCTCATGTCGCCCCCCTGCAGCCTCTGACATCCTTTTGCCCCCTGCTGCCTCTGACATCTTGTCACCCCCTGCAGCCTCTGACATCCTGTCGCCCCCTGCAGCCTCTGACATCCTGTCCCCCCCTGCAGCCTCTGACATCCTGTCCCCCCTGCAGCCTCTGACCTCCTGTCCCCCCCTGCAGCCTCTGACCTCTCCTGTTGTCCCCTCCGCAACCTCTGACCTCCCCTGTACCATCCGCAGCCTCTGCCCTCCCCTGTACCATCCGCAGCCTCTGACCTCTACTGTAGTCCCCTCCGCAGCCTCTGACCTCTCCTGTACCATCCGCAGCCTCTGACCTCTCCTGTACCATCCTCAGCCTCTGACCTCCCCTGTACCATCCGCAGCCTCTGACCTCCCCTGTACCATCCGCAGCCTCTGACCTCCCCTGTACCATCCGCAGCCTCTGACCTCCCTCGTACCATCCGCAGCCTCTGACCTCCCCTGTACCATCCGCAGCCTCTGACCATCTCTTGTCTTATATCCCGTCTGGAGAGGAGTCAAGAGTGGGAGTGCCGCCAGGGTGGGGGTCATGAGAGAAGTCAGTGTATGGAAAACTATGGGATAAAACCAGAGCCACCAAGCTGGAGCCGACTGACTGAGCCCTGCACGATGCACCTGAGAGGAGGTCAGTGACAGCACCGCCAGACCAGTCTAGGGGGAGTCAATACAATATTGTAAGGGGGCACTGATATAAAGGTTTCCCCCTTATATCAGTAAACCCCCTTATCTTAGTGTTTTTTTTTCTCTCTCTGGTCACCAGAGTCCTCCCCACATTCCCAGAGTTCCCCTTTACATCATAGTCTGCAAGATTCCACCTTACAGTGCAAGGGGGAACTCTGATGTAATGGGCAATGCTGCAGACCCTGATGTAAGTAGGGAGGCTCTCTGAGGACACTGATGTATGGGGGACTCTCTGAGGACACTGATGAAAGGGGGCTCTCTGAGGACCCTGATGTAAGGAGGGGCTTTATAGGGATGCTCTCTGGGGACCCTGATGTAAGGGGGACGCTCTCTGGGGACCATGATGTAAGAGGGAGGCTCTCTGGGGACCATGATGTAAGGGGGATGCTCTCTGGGGACCCTGATGTAAGGGGGATGCTCTCTGGGGACCCTGATGTAAGGGGGATGCTCTCTGGGGATCCTGATGTAAGGAGGGGCACTCTGGGGATCCTGATGTAAGGAGGGGCTCTCTGGGGACCCTGATGTAAGGGGGGCTCTCTGGGAATCCTGATGTAAGGAGGGGCTCTTTGGGGACCCTGATGTAAGGAGGGGCTCTCTGGGGACCCTGATGTAAGTGGGGGATCTCTGGGGACCCTGATGTAAGTGGGGGATCCGCACTCAGATATGTAACGATATATATATATATTATATACATGTCTGTTCTATATTGTTGTACTTATTCTTTGACTGTTTTGTTTAAAGGAGGGATGATTGTATTGGGAGCACTGAAGTGTCAGGTGTGACTGTGTGGGAATGGCAAATGGTTTACATAGCTCACGGCATCACGAGTCAGGTAGAGGGCCCCTTAGCAGAATTTTGCTTAGGGCCCCAGGGAGGTCAGGATCGGCACTGGTTATATGGGGAGGGGAACACCAACCCCACTAAACAGAGGAAATGATGCGGACCATGTCCACCTTTGCCTGTGCACACATACACTGCTGGCCCACTCACAGTGCCATGGGAACATCTGCCTCTCCTTGTTGTCCTCCCAGATATGATGGGGGAGGGGGGTGCTTATTAACAAAATGTAATAAAGATGTGGAAATGTGTACGTGGATGCACTTTAATCAATGGAAAGTGGTGTTTGGTGCACTTTAACTTGAGTACTCACTATACAGACACACGCCACCGATAATACTACACTATAATACACTGCAGTAAAACTGCACTGATGCACTGCAATATACTGTGTCAAACGCGCACTAACACACAGAAATATACTGCGTTAACTGTGCACAAACGCACTGAAATATACTGCGTTAAACGACACGTAACGCACTGAAATACATTAAGTTAAATGTGCACTAACACACAGAAATATACTGCATTAAATGGAACTAGATTCACACTAAAGTGACACTAAAGTAAAAATGAATGGTCACTTACTACACTTACACTGATTGAACTATCACTAGATTCACACTAAACTGATATTCTACACTGACAATAGAATCAGAATAGCACACTATCAGGGCCGGTGCTACCACTAGGCAAACTAGGCAGCCGCCTAGGGCGCACTGCTGCCTAGGGCGCCCAGCCACTGGTGTTCCTACTCTCTTCTCTCTGCAGCAAGCAACTAAGTCTCAGCATCAGCAGACAGCCGCCGATCCGTTCGCACAGTGTCAGAGGCGCAGCAGTGGTGGAGGACTTTGTCTGTGTCCCGGCTCCCGAATGTATGGAAGCAAGCAAACATTCATTGATGGGCCCTGGTGAGGCTGCATTGATGGACGCTGATGGGCGCTGGTAGGCTGCATTTGATGGGTGCTTGTGAGGCTGCATTTGATGGGCGCTGGCAGGCTGCACTTGATGGGCGCTGGTAGACTGCATTGATAGGCGCTGGTGAGGCTGCATTTGATGGGCGCTGGTAGACTGCATTGATGGGCGCTGGTGAGGCTGCATTTGATGGGCGCTGGTGAGGCTGCATTTGATGGGCGCTGGTGAGGCTGCATTTGATGGGTGCTTTATTAAAAAGGTGGAGTATACATGGACAAGGCAAAAGGGGTGGAGTCAGGGGTGGAGCCAATGGGGGGGCAGCAAAATGAGGTTTCGCCTAGGGTGTCAAAAATCCTTGCACCAGCCCTGCACACTATCTAATAGCATTGAACGGAGCCCTGTTTTATCTCTCTCCATGCCGATATCACACTAGAAAAGTATTAAAAGAATACTTTTATAGTGTGGGGCAATGAGCAATGAGCCATGATGGGATAGAGTCATCATGACAGCGTCCAATCATGGCTCTGACAGTGCTCTTTGCCCTGATTGGGCAAAGCTTTCATTGCTTCAGCCAATCAGGGATTCCAATGCACTGCGTGGCAGGCCGAACTAAAGGTCGAATGCCCTGATAATTCGGGTGTTTGTCGAATGGGCGAACATGCTCGGGCCGAACCATTCGCCCATCCCTAGTTGTGTTTGGGCATTAAAGGCTCCACCATTGGCAAAATGTTACATATTACAGCCATATTTGGGATATAATATGTTGCTAAGCATCCCTCCCACCCCCAAAAGCAACCCACCCCGTGACAGTGTGCAGGGGTTCTTCTCTCCAGCAGCAGCTGCCAAATTGGAAATGGGCGTGGCTGTGCAGAGCTCCACCCACACAGATGTGTCATTCATTCACAGAGATTTGAAAGTGTATAGATTATTTTTGGAAAATAAGGATATAATTTAATGTCACTTTAAAGCTGAATTAGACGTAAAAGCAAACATTTATTTTATTGCAGCTTATCAAGTCTTATGCCCCGTACACACGGTCGGATTTTCCGATGGAAAATGTCCTATCGGACCATGTTGTCGGAAATTCCGACCATGTGTAGGCTCTGATGGAGGAGAGGAAGTAGTGGCGCGCAAAATAAACTAAATATTAAAAGACAGAAGATATCAGGTCATAGACATAAAAAGCCAGAGACAAGCTCTAGGTAAATATTATGGCATACAATAAAAACACGTGCATACACTGGCGTGATAAATTAGTAAGATAAAAGCAATCCGAATAAAAGCTGCATCATATAAAATCGCATGGTGTGGCTAAATGATAATCAATCCAATAAAATAGTGATGAGATATATAAAGAACGTGATAAAAATCTTAGAGCGCATAGATAGTGCATCCAAAGAGCTGTGTAAAAGGTGGTGATCCAAACGGCTAAAAGCAATATATCATAAAAGTGATATAAAAGATGAGGTAATATATGGTGCAAATAAGCAAGGGAGACTAGAAGAGTCTCATAACAAAAGAACCAAATGGTAGCGAATACGTGTGAGCTAAATCAAAAAAAACGAAACTGAAGTGAAAGAAAAAGTGAGTAGCGATTAATAAATCGCAGAATATAAAAGTCCAAATGAAAAGTCCATATGTGACATATATGCAGGGTGATAGTAAAATCTTCTATCCGACAGGTGGCAGGCTATCAGTGCTGGGGTTTCCAATAGTGATCGTGGAAAATATATAGATCCTGTGCAGTATTCTGTATATTTCTCTCGTAGAATCCTAAAGGAAGTGCGGGTGGCCCCTTACCTTACAGCTGTAAGGTTACAGCAATGTGGTCTGGGTCTTTATGGTCAAGGGAGACCGTCCTCTCTGGGATGTCTTTCTGGTTCTCTCAGTGGTAAATCCCTTTCAGTTTTCCTCCTTAATCCAGGCAGAGGCAGGTGGGGGGGGGTTGTTTGGGGGGCGTTTTCACCTCAATGTGCATATAAGATAAATATCCTCATAGTGTAGTATGTAAGGTTTAAAGCGTATTTTATTACAGTAAAAACAGGTATACAGTGGAAGAATTGGGTACTCACATTAAGCAAGTGAAAAGCAGGCAGGATATAAACGAGCCTCGAGCTCGTCGGCGTCACTTCCGGTAAGGTAAGGTGACGTGTCCCGACGCGTGTTCGTCACTTGTCACGTGACTTCACGAGTCACGTGACAAGTGACGAACACGCGTCGGGACACGTGACCTTACCTTACCGGAAGTGACGCCGACGAGCTCGAGGCTCGTTTATATCCTGCCTGCTTTTCACTTGCTTAATGTGAGTACCCAATTCTTCCACTGTATACCTGTTTTTACTGTAATAAAATACGCTTTAAACCTTACATACTACACTATGAGGATATTTATCTTATATGCACATTGAGGTGAAAACGCCCCCCAAACACCCCCCCCCCCACCTGCCCCTGCCTGGATTAAGGAGGAAAACTGAAAGGGATTTACCACTGAGAGAACCAGAAAGACATCCCAGAGAGGACGGTCTCCCTTGACCATAAAGACCCAGACCACATTGCTGTAACCTTACAGCTGTAAGGTAAGGGGCCACCCGCACTTCCTTTAGGATTCTACGAGAGAAATATACAGAATACTGCACAGGATCTATATATTTTCCACGATCACTATTGGAAACCCCAGCACTGATAGCCTGCCACCTGTCGGATAGAAGATTTTACTATCACCCTGCATATATGTCACATATGGACTTTTCATTTGGACTTTTATATTCTGCGATTTATTAATCGCTACTCACTTTTTCTTTCACTTCAGTTTCGTTTTTTTTTATTTAGCTCACACGTATTCGCTACCATTTGGTTCTTTTGTTATGAGACTCTTCTAGTCTCCCTTGCTTATTTGCACCATATATTACCTCATCTTTTATATCACTTTTATGATATATTGCTTTTAGCCGTTTGGATCACCACCTTTTACACAGCTCTTTGGATGCACTATCTATGCGCTCTAAGATTTTTATCACGTTCTTTATATATCTCATCACTATTTTATTGGATTGATTATCATTTAGCCACACCATGCGATTTTATATGATGCAGCTTTTATTCGGATTGCTTTTATCTTACTAATTTATCACGCCAGTGTATGCACGTGTTTTTATTGTATGCCATAATATTTACCTAGAGCTTGTTTCTGGCTTTTTATGTCTATGACCTGATATCTTCTGTCTTTTAATATTTAGTTTATTTTGCGCGCCACTACTTCCTCTCCTCCATTTTTCACTTGGGTTCAGACATTTCCCTTAGTGTGCGCAGCATTCTGTTAGTTAGCTCCGGTGTGCTGGCGCAGGATTACTTTACCCCACCCGTTACCATGTGTAGGCTCTATCGGACTTTTTAGGATTTTCCTACGGACAAAGTTTTATCTCCTGCTCTCAAATTGTCCGACAACAAAGTCCTATCGGACTTTTTCCGATCGTGTGTAGCGAATTCCGACGGACAAAGTGCCACGCATGCTCAGATCACATTACAAGACCAAAGCTATTGGCTACTAGCCTCTACGTAGTCCCGTCGTAGGCAACAAACTTCACCACGTTCGGAATGATCGGATTTTCCGACAACTTTGTCTGACGGTGTGTATGCAACACCAGTGTCGGACAAAATCCGTCGGAAAAAATCCGATGGATTTTGTGGTCGGATTTTCCGACCGTGTGTACGGGGCATTAGATGTGATGGCTACATTTGTCTTCTTTTAGGCTTTCTTTCCTTTATTTTCATCTGGTGATCTGGCCAGTAAGTCTGTTATTTTTCCACAGAAAAAGCTTTCCTGCTGATGTAGCAGTTAGAGGGTTGAGATAAACCAATTAACAAACGATCGGCTTTCATTTATTTATTATATTATTTATTTATGTAAAACCTTTATCCCAAAAGGAAACTGTTGCTGTAACTGCTTATAAAATATTAGCAGTAGTTTGGTTTCAATTCGTTAGTGTATCTAAATCTTCTAGTATATCGAACACACCCCTCCCCCCAGACTGATAATGCTGCTGTCCAAAGGTGTCCCTGTGCTCCTTCATCCAGAGTGCGGGCACTCTAAGGCAGGCTGTACCTTAATTTTTTTTTTTCAACCAGCGGGTTAAATGAAAAAAATTGAATGATTCCTCCATCCACGCATTCAAGGTGGATGGGGGACTCACCCCCGCTATGCCAATGTGTTCTCATGACGGGGAGCCTTCCCCAGTGTGAACACATAATGATCTATGTTGCCCTCAGCACTGATCATTCAGAAGAAACTGTCAGGGTGGTTGTACTGAAATGAATCGATAGATCAACTTCTCTACAACCAGGGTGCCCATATATGGATGGAAATTGCTGAATGATGAACCGGTCGAATTTTTATCCATGTATAGTTGGTTGTAAACCCTTAGGCCCCTTTCACATGATCGGACCGTTCAGATCCACCTGTCAGTTTTGACGGCGGATCTGAACGGGCGCTCCATGTTAGTCTATGGAGCGTCGGATGTCAGCGGAGACATGTCAGCTGAAATCCGACCCGGTCCGATCTGCCAAAAGCAGACGTATGGCTCTACGCCCAGATCCGTCGCTGGTGGATCGGATCTGGTGAGATCTCATGAAAACGCACACACTGTCCTTTTTCATACGATCTCTCCATTGTGACCAGCGGCACTCGCAAGCCCCTCCCCGCTCAGTGAGCAGAGAGGGACCTGTCATCCGCCGGCTCAGCGGAGATCAACGGAGAGATCTCCCTCTGAGCCGGCGGACAGAGGCGGACTCCGTGCAAGCGGAGTCCGCCTCGTGTGAAAGGGGCCTTACATATACCCAGTGAAGTGACTGGCCTCAGGTGTTATACAGCGGTGATAAGTTTGATAAGTCTATCCACAGTCTTCTCTTCTCTACATCCATTCAAAGTTCTGAATATTTAAAGCTTATTTGAGAGTTCAGAAAAAATGGGCGGAGAGCTGAAGTTACACATGCAGAGCTCAGTGAGGAGAGTTCTGAGAGCTGATTCGTGGGAAGATACACACACCCCTTCACACAGCACACAGGAACAGAGCTGAGACTGTGAATCAGCTGAAGGTTGCTGCCTGTCACCATTTTTCTCTTGGTGTGAGGAAAACATATCAGAAGTAATTTATGCTGATAGCCGAGAAATGAGGCAGCAGACAAAAGTGACATTTAGGGGTTTATTTACTAAAAGCAAATCCACTTTGCACTACAAGTGCACTTGGAAGTGCAGTCACTTTAGATCTGAGGGGAAGCTCTGAAATGAGTGGAAGCTCTGCTGATTTTATCATCCAATCATGTACAAGCAAAAATTCTGTTTTTTATTTTCCTTGCATGTCCCCCTCGGATCTACAGCGACTGCACTTCCAAGTCCACTTGTAGTGCAAAGTAGATTTGCCTTTAATAAATCAACCCCTTAGTGTTCCTAATTGTTCCTAATTGAGACACACTAAGTACACACTATAGAGAGGTATGCTTTGTTCATATTTCATGTCTGAGGTTTACAACCACTTTAACCACTTCCTGAGTGCCCTACAGCAGTTTTACTGCTACAGGGCAGCAGCTGTGCGCAGGATCATGTGTATATATAGTAAAAAAAGTAAAAAAAAGATACTAAAGCGCTGGTATGTATAAAAAGACCTAAAATCAAATAAGATGGCTAAATGAAATGCAGCTCCCAACAAAAAGTGTTCCCACACTTAAAAAGATATAGTAAAATATACAAAGTTTGTATAGATGGTGCGCAAAATCAACCTTATTGATGTAATAGATCGAAATTATAAGTATAACGATGTTAATGCATCCAATGCATACTGTGCATATACAATATTGCCAGCAAGTCCAAAGTGGTCAATAATATATGAAGAAAATATATATATAGTCTAAGTGGATAAGTGATCCAAGTGACTGATGAATAAGATCGGTGAATAAATAAATAAAATATATCAAACGTGCAGATATAAAATACTCCAAAAAATGACACTAGGCAGCTCGATGTCATTAATATGTGTTTTATATATACATGATTCTGCATTTCTACCTGCAGGGGGCACGCGCACCCCTGGCAGGCCGCTTCTGCTGTGATTCTTCACAATAGAAGCTGATGTGCGGGTGCCAGACACTGGATGTCATCTAGCACCTGCCGATCGTCCGTAAACAACACATAACGGGGATCTGCCTATGTAAACAAGGGATGTAAAGCAGGGAATAAAATCCATCACCTTACCTTAGTAAAAGCACCTCACACAGCACATATAAACACTGGTTAGGCACACATTTAACCCTTTAATCACCCTAGATGTTTAACCCCTTCTCAGCCAGTGTCATTAGTACAATGACAAAATATATTTTTAGCACTGTCAGTTAGTGTTCGATTGTCCACCGCAATATCGATGTCCTGCAATAAGTCGCTGATCGCCGGCATTACTAGTATAAAAAAAATTCCATAAAAATATCCCATAGCTTGTAGACGCTATAACTTTTGCACAAACTAATCAATATATGTTTATAGGGATTTTATTTTACCAAAAATATGTAGCAGAATACATATTGGCCTAAATTGATGAAGAAATGCGATTTTTAAAAAATAAATTTATAGCAGAAAGTAAAAATATAGTTGTTTTTTTTTCCAAAATTGTCAGTCTTATTTTGTTTATAGTGCAAAAAAAAAAAAAAAAAAACGCAGTGGTGATTAAATACACCAAAACAAAGTTCTATTTGTGGGGGGAAAAAAGGACATAAATATTATTTATGTACAGCGTTGCATGACTGCGCAATTCTCAGTTAAATTTTTTTTTGTTTTGTATGGAGTGGAGAGGGATTAGAATGCCTGTCAGTTTATACTGCTGTCTGTGTCCCCGGCAGGGAGATTGACCCTCTATATTTGTCCTGTTTACCATTATCACTGATAGTGAAAGTAAAAAAAAATAAAAAAATTGGGGTTGTCTCCAAAAAAGTAATAGAGGGGAAATCTTGTAATGGGGACACTAGTTCTGGTGACCTGGGGGTCCCCAAGGGATTTCCCTTAAAGTGGAGTTCCAGCCTGTAAAAAAAATTAAAAGTCAGCAGCTACAAATACAAACTTTTAATATAAGGACCCTTACCTGTCCAGGGATCCTGTGATGTCGGCACCCCAAGCCGATTCGTCCATTAGCTTCGGGGGCAAGCGCCGGCATTGCAAGTAAGGGAAACCGGCAGTGAAGCCTTCAGGCTTCAGAGCCTGTTTCCTACTGTGCATGCGTGAGTTGTGCTGCGCTTTGTGAATAGTCCGATTTTCTTCTGGGACACACACACAGGTCCCAGAAGGCAGCGGGGGGAAGGAGGAGGAGCCGGACAAGACATAGATCATTGTGTATCGATCTTACCAAGAAGTGGGAGCAGGGACCTGTCAAAACCAGATACCCGCTCCCCCCTCAAATGTGGCCGAGGTGCGAACAAGCGGAGCTTCCCCCTTTTGGGTGGAGCTCCACTTTAATTTGCAGGGATTTTCTCTCAATTCCCGTTTGGCTATGGGACACAGATGGAGAAAAGGGGGTATAACCCTCCCTTGCTCTATCCAAAAAGAAAAAAAAAGGTTTTGCCTGTAGTTCTACTTTAAAGTATTTGTATAACCCCAGTGTGGAAGCTGTAACTATAGGTAAGCCTATAATAAGGTACTGTAAATATCTCATAAATGTGCACATTTAGGAGATATTTACCTTGTAGTGCGCCAATTATGTTGCATGTGCTGTGAAGAAGCGGACAGGTAAGTGGCACATAATGGGCTCGTATGTGATGCATACTAGCCCATTATGCTTTTACTTTGCAGGGGAAAAAAAGGAGGTAAAACCCATCAGGGTTTCAGGGCTCTGTGCTAAATCATGTTCCTGGTACGTGATCTGACACTTCCAGGTCTGGGGCGCGCCGGTGGCGACCCACTCCCTCTGTGATTGGACACAGTGAGAGCCAATCAGCGAGTCCGGACAAATCATTCAAGAGAAAGGCAGAACGGCGGTCTTTGTTAGGGGAATGTGCTGATCTTTACATTCCCCCAGTCAAAACACCCCCCCCCCCCACAGTTAGTAATCACTCCCACGGAACACATTTAACCCTTTGATAATCACTCCCACGGAACACATTTAACCCTTTGATCGCCCCTTATGTTAACCCCTTCTCTGCCAGTGTTATTAGTACAGTGATTTTTTTAGCACTGATTACTGTATTGGTGTCACTGGTCCCCAAAAAGTATCAAAAGTGTCAGTTAGTCCGCTATAAGTTGCTGATCGCCGCCATTACTAGTAAAAAAGAAAAATAAATAAATAAAAATATTCCATCGTTTATAGAAGCTGTAACTTTTGCATAAACCAATCAATATTCATGTATTGCAATTTCTTTTTTTTTTTTACCAAAAATATTAGCAGAATACATATTGGCCTAAATTGATGAAGAAATTCTATTTTTTTTTTATTGGGAATGTTTTATAGCAGAAAATAAAAAATATTGTTTTTTTTTTTCAAAATTGTTGGTCTTTTTTTAATAACGCAAAAAATAAATACCGCAGAGGTGATCAAATACCACCAAAAGAAAGCTCTATTTATGAGAAAAAAAAAATTTTGTTTTTGTGTACAGCGTTGCACGACCGCGCAATTGTTAGTTAAAGTAACGCAGCGCCGCATCGCTGGTCGTGAAGGGGGGTAAATTTTCAGGAGATGAAGTTGTTAAAAAAAGAAAAGTAATGCAGACACCACATAAATTGTTGGTTTTGCATTTATTACTGTTTTAAAAGATTTTGGGGGTAGAGATAAAAATGAGGGACATTCCCAGTGATAAAATAGCAGTGACATCATAGTCAGCAATCATGACATAGGTGGGATATGTCCCTAGAAATCCCTACTCTTGGGAATAAATGCCTGTGCCATGAAATCCTTCTATTGACAATCCATCCTTCTATATTGACAAACAAGGTTTAATGTGTAAATACAACAAGTCATCAGTGCAGGAGGTCCCCAGCCTAGAACTAACAGCTCATCAGCACAGTGTCCCTGGAAGCCTGCCCCCATGCCTACATGCCCCCCTCCATCATCAGGCAGCAATAAAACTTTTGCCCCCCATCATGTGCTGCCTTTGTGCTGGGGATGCAGAGACAATGGCAGAACGTGAGCTCAGTGCAGAGCCAGGTGCTTTTTGTTGGCAGCTCGCTTGCTAATGACTCGGGCTCTCACCCAGCAGCTGCCTTGCTGCCTCCTTTGTATGGGCCATTGTTACAGCACGCCCCTCGTTAATGCACAGCCTGCCCGGGGCAGAGCCTGGGAACACATTGAACTGGAGGAGCCTCCAGAGCTGACATTGGGGCTGCTTGGCTGGCTGGCTGGGGGAGCTTTGCATCTGCCTGGCCCCAGTCATTGTCAGCAGGCTGCTCTGCCATTGGCTGCCTCTGCTGCTGCTGGCTAATAGGTTCAGCACAGACACTGCTCTCCCATCTGTCCCACTCTTTATTGTTCAGCCTGCCTGCAGCCAGCACTGGGTTAAGGACTGCTCCAAAGAAGCCAATGTCTGTGTGTTCCCCAGCTAAAGTAAGTACAGCTTCCTAGGGCTGTGATTGCTCCTATATGTCTGTGCTGTGTGCATTACATTCAACTTGCAACATGCTTCCTTCCATTGTGTGTTTTCTATTGACTTGCATTGTGCTCTATGGTCATTAGATGCTGAGCAGGTGCTTGCTGTATTTGCTGTACAGGGGTTTGCTGCAGCCCAGTGACATTGCTTCTGCTTATTGCAAGGACTTTCTGGTTCTAGTTTTGTATTAGTGGTACCTCAATCTTTTTTAACATGGAGGCACCCATAACTTTCTGGCCTCAGGGAACCAATGCTAATAATTACTATAGCTACAGCCCTCTCTGTACATTACAGCAATTGTCACTGGGAAGAATGCTTCTTAATCGAATTATACAGTTTCTGTGCAATTTCCTTTGGATTTTACATAATTGTGTAATAGAAGGACAACATTTAACAATCTGTTCAATTTGTATCAAGTCAGGCAGGCCCTTTCACTACGTAGATGATGGTAGATCTAAAGGAAATTGTACAATCAGATTGCATAGCGTATGGCCAGCTTTACAGTTGTGGTCGTTGGGAAGAATGCCCCTTTACAGTTGTGTCTTCAGGAAAAATCCCCCTTACAGTTGTGTTTTTCAGGAGGAATGCCCCCTTAGAAATGTAGTCATCATGAAGAATGCCCCTCACATTGATGATCATCGGGGGAAATGCCCAATATATTGTTGGTCATGGGGAGGAATGCCCCCCTCACAGCTGTAGTCATCAGGAAAAATGCCCCCTTACATTGGTGAATATCAGGAGGAATGCCCCCCTACAGTTGTGTTCATCAGGAAGAATGCTTCTTACAGTTGTGGTCATCAGAATGCCACTTACAGTTGTGTTTACCAGGAGGAATGCCCCCTTACAGTTGTAGTCATCATGAAGAATGCCCCCACCACATTGAGGATCATAGGGGGAAATGCCCATATAAAATTACATTTGTTGTTGTCGGGAGGAATGCCCCCTTACATTGGTGGTCACCAGGAGAAATACATCCTCACAGTTGTGGTCACCAGAAGGAATGCCCCCTTACATTGGTGGTCATCAGGGGGCATGACCCCTTACAGTTGTGGTCACCAGAAAGAATGCCCCCTTACACTGGTGGTCATCAGGAGGCATGCCCCATTACAGTTGTGGTCTCCATTAGGAATGCCCTCTTACATTGGTGGTCATCAGGAGGAATGCCCACTTACAGTTGTAGTCATTAGGAAGAATGCTTCATTAAATTAGTGGTCATCAGGAGGAATAGCCCCTTACATTAATGGTCACCAGGAGGAAGGCCTCGGTACAGTTGTGGTCTTAAGGAGGAATGCCCCCTTACATTGCTGGTAATCGGGAGGAATGCTCCATACATTTGTAGTCACCATTAGGAATGTCCCCTTACATTGGTGGTCATCGGGGGAATATCCCCTCACACTTGTCATTAGGAAGAATAATTCTTTAAATTGGTGGTCACGGGGAGGAATGCCTCCTTACATTGATGGTCACCAGGAGTACTGTCCCCTTACAGTTATGGTCATCGGGAGGAATGCCTCCTTACAGTTGTAGTCATTGGGAAGAATGCCTCTTTAAATTGGTGGTCATCGGAAGGAATGCACACTTACATTGGTGGTCATCAGGAAGAAGGCCTCCTCATATTGGTGCTTTTCCAATCCAAGTGCCTGGATCATCCTGTTTTTAGCCCTGATGAAGAGGGAGTGCTGAGCCCCCGAAACATGTTTGCTGTTACAAAATATTTTTTTTTGTAAAAGTCTGTACAAGCTGGTGTGCCGCTCCCATCTTTTCAAAACAAACTCCTTTGGGGCTCCAGCAAGACCCCACAGTTGCTGGTGAGCAACCTCCAGGACCATAAACCACCCATCCAGTTAAAATGCACCCACATAAGGTTCAGCACTCCTACATAACAAAGACCCTCATATTGGTGGGCATAGGGAGGACTACCCCCTTACATTGATGGTCATAGGGAGGAATGCTCCCTTACATTTGTGCTCATCAGTAGGAACCTCCAGTACATTGGTGAACATGGGCAGAATTCCCCCCTTTAGCTGTGGTCATCAGGAAGGGTGCTCTTTTACAGTTGTGTTCATCGGGAAGAATGCCCCCTTTAAGATACAGAAGCTAAAAAGATTATTGCTGTCATTGGTTACTTATCTGGGAGTCAGAAAATGCTCATTGCTCAGGGAACCTGGTAACCTATGAAGGACCCCTGGTTGAGATTGGTTGGGTTACACTGTACAAGGTGGGAGGATGGTTGTATTATCCAGATATGGCATGCTGGCAACAGATACAGAAAGTGATCCCAAATGATGCAGATTGTGAATCTAAAGGTGCATAGTAGTCTGTAGGGCCATGCTTTGATTGTCAGCTCTTTGGGCAGTGTAAACAATGTGCTTTCTGCTTTGAAACACTATATAAAGATCCTTTCCCCCAGCAACCAGTCTGGTGTGATCTCTTATTCATTTGTAACAAGGATTTTGGTTGCTATGGGAAACAGCTCCACTTTACTTTAATTGTTACACATCATTGTGAACTCTTGATAGATAACGTTTCTTCTTTAGTATGAGATTTGTTCCGCACATCAGTCTGGTTTTATCTTTCCTTCTCCAAGAAATTGTAACAAGCTTATTAAGATAACAGATCAACTTTGTCTCTACAAATCTTTCCCGGTCGTTGTGGAAAATGTTTTTAGACAATTGTACTTGTTATGTATCTTTTATTTTATGTGGCATCAGAATAGCTTTTTTTATATATAAATCTATGTGTATTTATGTACTGACATTGTTTGCGTTAAAAAAAAATAATTGAGCAAAAAGTCGCGTTGATGGAACGCGATGCTGGACTGAAGTCGCTGACCTGTGCTCTGCGTCCAGCTGTGCGTGGCAAAGTCTGTAGGTAGCCATGTATAGTGCATGTCGTGAGTAGGAGGCGGTTGGGGGGCAGGGGGTCTGTGTGTGTGATATCCATTGTAAAGACCTGCTCTCTATTCTGCACTCAGGCTTGCTAATGGCAGCACGCCTAACTCAAGAGGGTCTTTGTAAAGCCTGGCTGTAGGGGGCAGGTGCAGGAAAGGGTTAAAGTAAAGGCATCACCCGTGCCACATGCCCTATTATTTGAACATATGCATTAGGCTATTGAAAGTTTTTCAGGAGATGGGCAGGCCACCAGTTGCCGGTCTCCTGCAGCTCCAGTAGACATCTGTTGCCCCAGAGAGTATTAACCAATCTGTTCAATGGGACATCTTTTCTTTGTAAGAGGGAGGTGAGCAGACAACAGCACTGGCTGAAACACAATGGTAATTAAATACACAGAAACCAGGCCCAAAGCTTTTTATTACATATTCATTATTTTCCAGCATTGTCTCTGAACATTGGACAAATGCATTTTTTTTTTAGGAAGCACTGTCATGCTTAAATGTATTCACAGTAATAGAAATGACAGAATGGTATTGGCCAAGTCTTTTTTTATTTTTTTTTTACTTTTTATTTAGACCTCTTGCACATAAAGCTCAGTACGGTGTTTTTATACTCATCTAAAATGCAACCCATTGTTTACAATGTGCCTGTGCATACAGGCGCGTAAACAATTGCTGAATACTCTTGAGTAAAAAAAAAAAAAAAGAGAGAAAGATTTGCGTTCCTGGTCAGTATTTTGCGCTGGTACGTGCAAATACGCATATGAGCATAAATAACAATTAATTTTCCCTAGGAATGTATTGTGCGTGCAAATGCTGAAACGCGCATATACGCTCAAATACAATCTTATTGAATTTTGTGCGTGCAAATGCTTGAATGTGAATAAACGCACACTAAACAGACGCTTGAAATTAAGTCCAAAAAAGCAGATGCTCAAACATCATTACTGTGTGGAAGAGGCCTTAGCCCAGGTTCACACTCACAGCGGGAATGAAATCGTGCGAGTTCAGCTGAACTGTCAGTTCCGACTTCAGTGGCGATTTCAGAGACATCTGTGCAGGACTCTGCACGGACGTCTATTAAAATCGCACCCCCAAGTCGGCAAAAGTAGTACAGAAAGACTTTTGGGAATCGTTGCAGCGCTGCAAATGCAGCGTCGCACCGATTCGGACGTTGCTATTGCCGGCAATAGCAGCCAATTTGGCATGCAAATTTGACATGTCAAATCGCATGCCAAATCACTGCAATGTGAACCAGGGCTCAAAGTGTTTGGTATTTTTATTATAACATATAGGAATTTCTATATATAGGAACATGCCCACATACACCTGTCTACGCAAGCATGCACTGCACACATATACGTATTTAATTAATTTAATGTTATTGTTTTGTATTCATTGCCGGTATTTATATAGTGCCTACATTGTACACAGCACTTTGCATATTATACATTTACATAAGTCCCTGACCTCAAGGAGCTTACAATCTTAGGTCCCTATCTCGCATTCATACATACACATTTGGACAGGAGCCAGTTAACATACCAGCGTGTCTTTGGGGTGTGGGGGGAACCCACCTAAGCACAGGGAGAACATGCAAACTCCATGCAGAAAGTGTCCTGGTTGGGATTTGATCTGAGGACCCTAGTGCTGCAAAACAGTCAGTTTTGCAGCACTAGGGTCCTCAGTAATCACTAGCTTCTGTGCAGTTCAGCCATTCTCAACCAGGGTTCCGTGGAACCCTAGGGTTCCTCCAGAGGTGGCTAAGAGTTCCTTGAGCTGTGGCTAACTGACCTATCATTTGATGGTGCCTGCTTAGTTCCAGGTCCAACACCACTTGACAGAGCCATGTCTGTAAAGGGAGCATTCGTCCCACTGTCCACCACCAAGGGAAGGGGCAAATTCCCGAAGACCACCAATGGACTACTTTTAGCAGGGGTTCCCTGAGACCTGAAAATTATTGCAAGGTTTCCTATTGGGTAAAAAGGTTAAGAAAGGCTGGTTTAGTTAATCATCAGCTCTAACTAAAAGCCACACAGGCCTGGTGTAAAATTTTAACAGGGTCCCTTCATATCTCATACAAAACTTTTAAACAATCAAAGCTGCAAATTGGGGAAATATAGAACATACAATTAAAGTAAATCTAAACCCAATCAATGCATATCATAGATGCCTTAATGCAGGTTTGACAAATCCCAGGTCGCCATGGCAACTAGAAATTGTGTCCTGGCGCCCGGGCTTTTGTCAGCCCATTCGCTTTTGCAATTGCAGAGATGCTTAATTTGTATCACCTGACGCCTGGGACATGCCATTCCGAGCACTTGGCAAGTAGTTTTTTTTTTTTTACATTAAGCCCTGCTGCAGTCAAGCAGCAGGGTTCACTTGTCAGGTGGAAGCATTCAGGTGGCTCCCCTGCCGCCCGATTGCCTCCACACACGCGGGTAAAGTGCCCCCTGCCGTGCGTGCTCCCTGCTATGTATAGCAGGTGCCGCAGGGTAGAAGTGCCTTTTAGACGCTGCATGTCTTATTAAAGAGAACCTGTCACCAAAAAATCATCACATGTGATGAAAAAAAAATCACATTTAGAATCACATAATTCAAAAAATCATTAAGTTACACCCAAGCACATAAAATCACATTCCCCCCCAAAAATGTAAAATCCCCCCCCCCTTCATAAACGCACACATTGGGGCGCCTACACATGAAAACGTCATTGCGATACACATATTACATATCGCCACGCAAAAACTGGCTCCTAACTTTTTTTAGCTGGCTTCTAGATTCAAAGCAACTTTGTCAAGCCCTGCCTTAATGTGTTAATGTGGTTCCAAAAAAGTTGTTGCCAATTATTTGAAATCTGCAGCTTTCTTTTAAAAATAAAAATAAAAAAAATCTCATGATCTTGCCATGCAGGAGCTTGTTCGGGCACTTCCTTCTATGGGATGACAACTGTCTCCCAACTATACAGTATGTCTATACTGTATTGTCATCTGCCACACATGACCACATATTGTGCAGGCATGATCCACCATTGCAGGTAATTCTGGAGTGAGTACATGTAGACAGGAAGTGGCTGAAAATTACAGGAGAAGATCAGCAGCAGTGAGATGTTATAGATTGAAAAAAGGGAGAAAACAGCATTTAATGATAAAATCAATTCATGACAATTGTTTATGATACAGTGTGTTTGAAAACTAAAAGTTATTCAGTTAACTGATTCACCTTACTGTTTCACTCACTTAATATGCAAATAGCTATGTGCAAGTTGTGATAAATGTTATAGCATTCTTGGAAATTGTGCCCTTCTGCTTATACAACGCCAAATGTTTTGGTTGTTTGAATGTTTGTAAAAAAAAATACAAAACTTTCTAATGAAAAATATTTGAGAAAAAAAAAAGTTATCCAGTTAGGGTTTAGATCGAAAATGTATAAGCAGAGAATGCTTTTAGTCAAACCAAGTGTATAAGCAATCCATAGGTTCAGCGACTGAGTCATATGAGTCATAGGCAAATATCTACTTTTACTAAACAAACCACCCTAGAGCCTAGAATGTGGCGGCAGTACTCCTCTTTAATCCAGAGCTTTCTCCCACAGTGCTTTTTCATCACCACTAGATGTCGCCAGTCTTTGAGGTTAACTGACATTCAGTATAACTCAACCCAGCAGACTGAGGAAAGGCTGTGAGTGCAGGGTGTCATGGCCCTGACCCCGGAACACAACTCCTTGCACTCACAGTATACTGAGGCAGAAAGTGACACTGATGTCATCACAGCAACATCGCTCTCTGCTTCATCCAGGACTACCCATTGCTGGAACAAGACTACAGAGGGATTTATCCAGGACTACCCATTGCTAGGAGTAGACCAAAGAGGGCTTAATCAAGGACTACCCATTGCTGGGAGAAGACCAAAAAGGGCTTTCTTTCAGGACTACCCATTGCTGGGAGAAGACAAAAAAGGGCTTTCTTTCAGGACTACCCATTGCTGGGAGAAGACAAAAAAGGGCTTTCTTTCAGGACTACCCATTGCTGGCAGAAGACGAAAGAGGGCTTCATCCAGGACTACCCATTGCTAGGAGAAGACGAAAGAGGGCTTCATCCAGGACTACCCATTGCTAGGAGAAGACGAAAGAGGGCATTATCCAGGACTACTCATTGCTGGGAGAAGACCAAAGAAGGATTTATCCAGGGATACCCATTGCTAGGAGAAGACCAAAGAGGGCTTTATCCAGGACTACCTATTGCTGGGAGAAGACCAAAGAGGGCTTTATCCAGGACTACCTATTGCTGGGAGGAGACCAAAGAGGGCTTCATCCAGGACTACTGATTGCTGGGAGAAGACCAAAGAGGGCTTTATCCAGGACTACCTATTACTGCCAGAAGAACAAAGAGGGCTTCATCCAGGACTACATATTGCTGGGAGAAGACCAAAAAGGGCTTTATCCAGGACGACCCATTGCTTGGAGAAGACCAAAGAGGGTTTCATCTAGGGCTTCCCATTGCTGGGAGAAGATCAAAGAAGAAGGCTTTATCCAGGACTACCCATTGCTGGGAGAAGACCAAGGAGGGCTTCATCCAGGACTACCCATTGCTGGCAAATAGGAAAAGGACTCCTGCAGTGTAATCTGCCAAGAGGTTCAGGAACTGACTTTCCTCTTTGGCTGAGCAACTTAAGCATTTGACGGTTAGCCTGGAGTTTAGACCATTTTGTTTTGCATAGAGTCAGTAAGGGTTAGATTCCCTGTCAGGTTTTTCTGATATCCAGGACTCTGTTTAGCAGGAAGTGAGGCCCAGGCAGCAATATAAATCTGAAAGGGTTTCCAGTGGGGATTTATCCTGTTTGGTAAAACAGAAAGTAGGAAGAACTCTCTCTAATGGAGTCCTGGATGTAAATCTTGGCAGGAGTTCCAACCTTACTCTTAATTTGCTTTGGCTGGATATACACTTTAAGGCTCCACACCATGCAGGTGCCATGGAGCGTGTGTGTTTCTGCATGTTCACGCACATTGTGTTGGACAACCTATTCATTTCAACGGGCTGCCCTGCTCATGAGAGACTCAAAAGATGTCGCTGACCCTTTTACAAAATCTCACTGCACCAAAACGCATTGTGCTGAGCAGTGGCGGCTGGTGCTCAAAATTTTTGGGGGGGCGCAAACAAACAGCCTCACTGTGCCATCAAACGCTGCCACTGTGCCCATCAAACGCTGCCACAGTGCCCCAAGTGCTGCCACTGTGCCCATCAAACGCTGCCACTGTGCCCCAAGTGCTGCCACTGTGCCCCAAGTGCTGCCACTGTGCCCCAAGTGCTGCCACTGTGCCCCAAGTTCTGCCATTGTGCCCCAAGTGCTGCCACTGTGCCCCAAGTGCTGCCACTGTGCCCCAAGTGCTGCCATTGTGCCCCAAGTGCTGCCACTGTGCTCCAAACGCTGCCACTGTGCCCCTTAAGTGCTTCCACTGTGCCCCTTAAGTGCTGCCACTGTGCCCCTTAAGTGCTGCCACTGTGCCCCTCAAGTGCTGCCACTGTGCCCCCTGCCTGCCCTCTGCACTTACCTTGTCCCGGTGTGCAGCTGGTGACGGCGTCAGGCGACGAGCGGTGTCTCATCGTCGGATGTCTTCTTCTCCCGCGCTCTTCCTGTCTTCTGCTATGATTGGACGCCTAGCGTCCAATCACAGCGCCTGTGACTTCAGCCAATCAGGTGACAGGTAACAGACCTGGCAACCTGATTGGCTGAGAGGCGGGTCTGTGTTAGGGAAGCGATGTATTCGCTTCCCTAACACAATACTGTGTAATCAGCGAACGCACAGCCGTGCGCCCGCTGTTTACACTTAGGGAAGCCTATTAGAGCACACCGCTCTAATAAGGTCCCCTATTAGAGCTTACAGCTCTAATAGGGGCGCTTCCAGAAACACCCCCCCCACTGTAATTCAGATGCCCGGCGCCCGATCAGGGGCCGGACACCTGAATAGGGGGCGGCAGCGGTGACAATAGATAGATTCATGCAATGCATGAATCTATCTATTGGTGATAGAGCGGTGCAGGAGAGGGGGGGGCGGCGCTCCTGCGCCCTCTATGCACGCACCGCCACTGGTGCTGAGGCACTATGCATTTTGGTGTGTGCAAAAATTTGCACAATAGCAGATGCATGGGGGTGACTTAAGAAATAATGGCACCACCGCACGTTTGTTATAGGGCAGAATGTTTCTGTGCTTGTCAGGAAAGCAAGCGATTTTGCATTTGTTCCCAACACGCACAAGGTGTGACTATAGCCTTATAAGTGGGCCTTCGTCCCCGAGCTGCCATTCTTGCTTAGGTACGAAGGATGTCTCCACTGTGCATAACACCAACAAAAAAGGTTAGAGGGAAAAAAAAACACTTTTGGGAGGTGAAGTTCCACTATAACCACCTCATGAATAAACAGGAACATGGACAGAAAAATGTGAACACATAACTGGTAAGTAAAGGGAAGTTGCAGCAATGCTTGGGTGCTGATCTCACAGCTTCCAGTGACCATAAACATCAGGTTTCCAACATGTCAACCAACTCATGTCTATGGATACCTACAGGCAGCTCAGCCAATAATTATTACAGTAAATTGTAAGTTTCAAAACCTTCACTAATGACTAGGGTTTTCCCCTAAGATACAATAAGTGCTGGAGATATATCTGTATACACCTCCCTTATCGCCCTTCTTGAGCCTACTATTTATTTATTTTTCTCTCTGTGAGAAGTGGGACTGAGGACATTTCTGGACATGAAGGCACGATCCGACCATCCTCAGATGTCTGTACCCAGCTGCATTTCTGTTACATTACAATGATCAGATCAGAGTTGTCTGTCCAACATGTGTTTTTCTTTTTAAAGACAACAATCTAAGGCCCTATTCACACTATGACACGTCACACCAGGCAACATGCATATGCCTGTTTTTGCAGCCTATTCCTTTCAATGAATTAAAACAGTAACCTCCTGCGCTTAGGTGTGGTGCTTAAAAATTACACTGAACTCTCCTTCTAGCTAATCTTTTAGATGCACAACCGTCTTTCTGCCCTCTGATGAGATCGCCTCCAAATTCGCCATGATCCGCTGATGGTATGGGCTTGGCTCTGGAGAAGAAGGCTTGACCCTTGAAACGTGTCAGATGAGGTCTTCCCATACCATCAGCGGATCATGGTGGATTTGGAGGCAGTATGCTATGAGGTCTTCCCATACCTTCAGCGGATCATGGTGGAGATTTGGAGGCAATCTCATTAGCTTTTACAGATGTGCCTATACTTGACATGCATTTGTGAGTATTCACTTGTCAAGTTTTTATCTATTTAATAAAATTGAGGTATGGTAATGCACTAGGTCAGTAGCACATACCTGATAGCAGAGCCCGATAGGATGAGGAAGGCCTCTCTTACACCTCTGACTCTGGGCCCCTGATAGTGTAGACAGGAGGGCAGGTGGCCTTGCTGGGCAGCAGAAGTCATCAGATGATTTCAGCAAGTAGGCAGGCAACTGGTGCTAGTGACAGCAGGCAGGGTAACAAGGTCAGGCAGGCCAGGTTATACACAGATGGGAAAGATCGGGTTCAGGTCACAGATGGGAATGTGCTCAGGAGACAAGCCGCATCTGGAACCAATCAGTGGAACAGGAGCCAAAGGAGCAGACAGAAGAGTGGTCAGTGGACTAGCCAAGGTCGATGCAGGTGGAGTTCAGAGAATGGTCAAGACAAGCCGGGATAATAACTGGAAGCAGGATGCAGGTTCACAGGATCATAGATACACAGGAGGCTGAAGACAAGGCAGCATTGATCCTGAGCACTGGCTGAGTTTAAATAGTCTGTTTGGCGCCAGCTTTTGTCATAGGTGCACGTAAGCGCCTGTGCACACGGGAATGCGCAACAGCTCGTGTGCGAGTTTGCGCATGCGCAATTGCGCATATCTATTAGCAAGTGCCCAATTCTTACAAGCATGAAAGGGAATAAGTTTTAGCTTATGCCCGGAAGTTGTTTGCTGGCATGCACATCCTGACAGTCAGTGTGCCCTCTTTTGTGTTTTATAGCATTCCTTTTTATGGACTGACAAATGCACCAAAGTAACTCGTACACTTTTTTTTTTAAGCGCCAAGCTTTGTGCATTTTTAACCCCCCTTTTTATTGTGTGTTTAATAAATTGCATTTCTTTTTAATTCTATAGTGTAAATGCAGCCTAATAAATTGCAGATAGTTTAAACTTTTTATGAACAAGACACGACACAGAGGTCATGTGCTTCCTATATATTCAGTTTGCAGCAATGATCTTGGACAAGTAGCAATTTTGTAATTATTTTTCATAATAAGACACAAAGCCACTTCTAGAAAATCCAGGCAAATGGACTGTGTAATAGAAGTTTAAAATAGAATGTTTAAAAACAAATAAAATAGAACTAAACCATCCCTATTTTGGAATAGCCTAATAATGTGATCACTAATCCACGTACAAATATTACATTTGAATCCTACAATCTTTGCAAAATCCTGAAAAGAATCCTAATCTTCGCGAAATCTTACCATGTTATAGGTTTACTTCCATTTTTATGCACCTACGCTTGAGTCAAGGGTGCACATTTAAAATCTTTTACATGCCCTTTCAGCACAGACTACATATCCCAGCAACCATAGTGCCAAGTGCACATGAGTGGAGAATGGTATATATAGCAATATATAAGCAATACTAGCACATTATGTCATAATCTTCCTAGGAGCCGTTTTAAAAGCAATATATAGCAGAATTGAATTCCGCTTTAGGGGAGTCATTGCCTGTGCAGGCTCATCAGGTTCATGTCAACACACTTATTTGTAGTTTGGGAGCTGGGACGATCACCCATGGGTGACAACCGTGCTCCTGTTAAAGTGCTGGTTACGCCAGGGAACAGGAGTCGGGGATAAACCTTGATTTGATGACTTGAGCTAACCAGAGAAGATAGGAATGGAAGAAGGAGATATATTGCAATGTGGTCAACAGTTTTAATATAGAAAAAAATAATCTTTACTTACACTTTATTATGTAAGTCTTTATTATGCAAGTAAATTCTTAGCACTGTTGCAGGGCTAGGATCACTACTGTTAACTGTCACTATCAACAGCATTGGATAATGAGTCCCCCCACCAGGCACCATGGTTCTTCCCACCAGCCGCTACAACGCTACTGTATCCCGAGCGGTGTTCTGTGGTGATGTAGCAGTTGGTGGTATGATCCACAGTCTCAGGCAGGATACATGCTATCCAACATACCTGGAAATGTCAGATAATAGCTATGCTCCTAGCCAATGGCAGCCTGTCCATTAGGGGAGCAGGGGCACTGCCCCCCTATCCATGCGTCCAGCCCCCTAATCTTTTTGCAGGGCGCAGGACGCATGGATTCCAATGGGGAGGGTATTTTTTTTTTAAGCACGTGATTAGAGCCAGAGGCTCTAATAGGCTTCAAAAAAGGGTGGGCTCGGGGAGCAGAGAATGAATTTTCGCTATTGTCACACTAATTCTCCTCCCAGCCAATCAGGAAGCGGGTCGTGAAACGGGTTTCCTCCCAGCCAATCGGGAAACGGGTCTCACAACCCGCCTCCTGATTGGCCAAAAGGAGAAGCCATCCTATTTGCCTATGAGGAGGGAGGAGACATTGCCGCCGTAATGCCAAGGAGACGCATGGGAAGCCCAACCGACGGAGCCGGGGGGAAGCCGTTGCCGTCTCCACATGTCAGTCCGGGGGCAGGACAGGGTGAGTGAACTGGCGACGGGGGGGGGGGGGGGGGGTGGTATGGTGCGGGGGGGGGGGGGTCCGTGGTTAGGTCCCTCTATTCTGTCCCACCCCCCCCCCCCCCCCGACCGATGCAGCACCAGCTCCTAGCTCTGAAAAAGAGATTTCAATCTCCACCGGACACAGAGGTAAGTATTAGCCAGGCCATAGACAGAACATCTTTCCTGCATAAATCTGCACAATTTCCCCCATCAACACAGACAGTGCTGACAGGTGAATCCCTCCCGCCGAGCCATTGTAATCTCCCAGCAGGGGAAGCATCTGGTTGTACCCAAGTTGATTAATTTATCAACTTTGTACATTCAGCCTGCCCATACAATCTCGATTTAAACCGTCTATGGTTGGCCTAACTCTTCTTTATTTTACAGGGTCTATTGCCCAGATTTTCCTATACAAGTGGCAAAGTCACTTAGCCTGCAAGGTGGCCTTTGCTCTGCTTCAAAACTCACACATTGGCAAAACTGCGTTGCCCTTTTTGTCATCGGAGCATTGGAACTCCTGGCATGAAAAGGTATCTGTATTTGGACGTGGCTGTCCTCTAATCTGAAGTCTGCGTTGAGGGTATACAGTATATTTCATGAGTAGAGCAAGGACTGGTAGTTGGAATTAGTTCTTATAGAAATATAGTTGTTTCAGTTTTCAGTTTTGCAAGTATATATGTTATTTGTAAACTCAAATATTTATATTCTATAAAAAGTAATATTATCTTGTATACACAAACACACGTGTACATACATACACACAATTATACATATATTTTACTGGTGAGTCATTACATCAAGCATGATCTTCTGAGTTGTCAAGCTTTAAAAATCACAGATCATTGAAAGGAATGTTCAGTTTAAAAATTAACCACAAGCTTTTGTACTTCTACTTTGTCAGGTACATAATGTGAAAGACTATGACAGTTGCGGGTGCGTGAGATGACGCACTTGTCACATGTAATCCTTTTCTTTCCAATATCTGTTAACATTCATAAATTAGTGTGATTGTTTGAAGCCCAACTCCAGAGTGAGAGTCAAAACCTTGGTTATTTCCCTGTTTGACCCTTACAAGCAAAATTAAATATGTCCAGTTAGTTTAGAAAGAAAATATGATATATATATATATATATATTATTCAGGGCTTTTTTTCAGCAGGAATGCGGGGGAACGCAGTTCCATCACTACCAGCACTGAATGTATATACTGGCAAGGGGTGCTGGGTGTGCTGGAGGGTCCATGGCTGCTGGGGGATCTATTGTTCCTGAAAAACATCTATTTTTGCATGGCAGTCTATTGTTGCTGGGGAGGTCTATTATTGTTGCTGGTGGGGGATCTGTTCTATTGTTGCTGGGGGGGGGGGGGGTGTGTTGCTGGGGGGTCAATTGTTGCTGGAAGAGATCTACTGTTGAGGGAGGGGTCTTTTGTTGCTGGCTGCTGTGGGGATCTATTGTTGCTGGGGGGATCTTTTTTTGAGTGGCAGTCTTTTGTTTCTGGGGATGTCTATTGTTGATGGTGAGGGATCTATCATTGCTGGTTGGGCTTATGTTGCTGAAAGAGATCTACTGTTGAGGGTAGGGGTGTAACGGATCAAAAAACTCACAGATCGGAACGTTCCTCGGATCAGAGACACGGATCGGATCATTTTTCGGATCAGCAAATAATAATTGAATTTGCAAAAAACCTGTGAAAATTCCACCACCATATAGTCCCCACTGTAATATCCATAATCTCCCCACTGTAATATACATCTCCCCCACTGTAATATCCACGTCATCTCCCCCACTGTAATATTGGCTGAGCATGGCTGGGTACGGATGGGTATTGCCGAGTATGGCTGGGTATTACCGAGTATGGCTGGGTATTGCCGAGTATTGGCAGGGTATTGGCAGAGTATTGGCAGGGTATTGCAGAGTATTGGCAGGGTATGGCAGAGTATTGGCAGGGTATTGCAGAGTATTGGCAGGGTATTGCAAAGTATTGGCAGGGTATGGAGGGATGGCTGTGACTGCAATTGTCACAGAGCAGCGCTGTGGGCACTACAGATCCAGCCCACAGTGCTGCTGCCATCCGATCTCTCCCCTCCACTGTACAGATCTGTACACAGAGAGGAGAGAGAACCGGCGTCATCATGACATCGGTTTGTTTACAAGTGATCGCTCCGTCATTTGACGGAGCTATCACATTGTAAACGGCCTACGGGTGCACCAAGATGGCCGCCGCTCCGGAGCTAGGCCGAAGCTGCGGCCTTACCACAGGGTGACGCGTTCGGATTACGGATCGGTGACGATCCATTGCACCCCTAGTTGAGGGAGGGGTCTATTGTTTCTGGCTGCTGGAGAGTCTATTGATGCTGAGCTGGCTGCTGGGAAATCTGTTCTTTGCTTCTGGGGTCTATTGTTGTAGGGGTCCATTGTTGCTGGGGGAATCTATTATTGCTGGCTGCAGGGGATCTACTTTACTGCTTTTCTTGTTGTTGTTATTACCAAATGCCATACAGATTACTTATCACCACAAAATTATACTTGGTTCTGTATTTTCGTAACAGGGGGGGGGGGGGGGGGGGTACTGGGAGGTGGGTAAGGGGTGGAAACAAGGGGATGGTGCTCGGAGGTGGGTAGGGGGCGGAGACAGCAAGTAACTCAGAAGAGGGAGTTCCTGCACCTATTCGCTGAGAAAAAATATTGCCATGCGCACAATAGATTTTACTCAAATTTGATGGTCTGTAGGTAACTTTGAAGGCACAACCATGTTTTTTAGACATATTAGGTGAGGAACAACTCCCTGCCTTAGCAAAGCTGCAGGCAAACATTGGTCTATCAAACATGCCTTTTGCCTTATGTATTTGAGATAAAACCTGTCCTCTTTGTATTATATACTGTACATTGCAGATAATGAATGACCTGATACACAGTACAGGGGCCATCATATTAACACAATAACCAAGTATTGGGCTGGTCATCAGACTTCTGCAGTAGGATAAACTTTTTATGGGCTGGGACAGCAGATCTCCCATCACTGGATCATTGGTGGCCCAGGTGATATCAATAAACCTCAGCAGAATTTGTCACTGATATCTTCCTTTGTACAGGGTACATGCTGTATATGGGCCAGCAGTGTTGGGTCCCTAATCACTTGTCCATCTGCAATCAGTGGCCACCTGAATAAGTCAGCAGTAGAACATCTCTGGAACTTCCCAGAAGCACCTAAACCAGGAACACCCCATACATACGTCATAGAATGCTATACATCTGTCCTATAGGAAGAGTACCAGACCTCAGACCAGCCCTCCTATACTTACAAGAACAGTAAAGGTTGCCATACAAGACAGTCTGTCTGCCCTCCAGAACTGTCTTATCTCCAGGATTGTTTTGTTTCGCTCCAACTATGCATCTATAAGTTTACAGTCTACTTAATACATACCTACCAACATTTTGAGATGGGAATGAGGGACACCTACTAACAAACGTATATAGGCATAGGACACGCCCCCTGTCACACCCCCTTAAAGGAGAATTACCCAAAAAAATATTAATTAAATTCACAAGGACTTTTTTTTATCACTACTATTCCTTTATATTGGCTCTTAAAATGTACAAATGCAGCAATTTTGAAATTGGATGAAAGGTTTCGTACCGGGAAACACTTTTTGAAAGATAAAAAGTACATTTTATATACAACTATGAAGATCAGACCAAAATGAGGGACAAATGAGAATGAAAGAGGGACATTGTTCCAAATGAGGGACAGTCCCTTGAAATCAGGGACAATTGGGAGCTATGCTTAATAGCGCAGGTGTGTATATAGGAACAAAGTGCTACTTTTTTAATGGCTATCTGAGCTCAGCCTCTGACCACACACAAGTAACTCTTTATTTGCTACAAAAAAATGATAGCTTCAGGCCTGATGAACACTAGTGTGATTTCAGATGTGACTTGGCTCACACAGAGTCGCATGTCAATGGAAATCACATTATTCTCTATGGTGCCTGTTCACATCAATACAGCACAGCACTGTGCATTTTTTGGAAAAAGTCCTGTGCTACTTTGGTGCAATTCCAGCATGATTTTGGCTCCATAAAACACAACCAAGTTGCACTACATAATCACACAAAAAATCGGATCAGATCTCAGTCTCAGTATTGTGAGACTGAGAATTGTTTTTTTTCTAAATATCTTTTAAACCTTTATAAATTGATCTTCATTTATTGATTGGTTATCTACAGTATAATGATGGAAAGTATATTGAAAGTGTACAGATAGCCAAAACATTTTTTCCAGTTTTGGATAATATTGCCAATGGCTAAAACCGATTTTTTTCTTCTGCTGTCTGTATTACTTTGGGACAATTCCTCCACACATCCTGTCTCAGAGATGTGACAGGAAGTGGGAAGAAATGATGAGTGGGAATTCTCCTTTTAGACAGTTTTCACCAGAACAGGAGTACGCATTGGAAGATTTCCCTTGGCTCTTGTTCTGGTGAGAACCGCAGAATTTTGGATTTCCTATCTTTTTCTGTCTTAGTGACAGAGGTCACCAGGACAAAACTAGAGAGGGCGTATCTACCTATCGGAGCCACAGACAGCCCCAAAAAAAAAAAAAAAACATGTCACGGGTTCTTACCCTTTTATCTCCTTTTTCTTTAGGAAAGTCATTTAAAATATAGAGCAGGGCCTCTTAGGCTCGGTTTCCACTATTGCAACCCCAAAGCGTGCGATTTTTTTTTCTGCAATTTTACCGCAATTTTTTGCTATGACTTGAAGCAATGCCTATGTATTCTTGAGGTCTATGGTCCTCAAGTCGCATCAAAGTGGGACCAAAGCAGTGCAGGGACTACTTTGAAGTCGCACAGATATGAATGGTATTCATTGGAAATCATGGGGTATGACTTGTCATGCGACTTTTCAGTCCCAAATCGCATGAAAAGTCGCACTATTTGAAACTGAGACTTACACCAACCTGCGATCCCTATCACATGGGAGATCTGATCAGGTCTGCCTGTTTGTTTTTCAGGGGGATCTGATCAGAAGGTCCATGCTTTCCTATAGACAGGAGGGTGTAAATGGTCCGTTTATACCTGCCTACCTCCAATCGGATCCAGTCCCCTAAAAAAAAAATGGAAGGGGATATGTGCTATTCTGTGTAAGCAGATCAGATCAGAGGTAGTTGGGTGTAAACAGACAGTGAAGTCCTTTTACACTCAGCCGCCCATAGAGCAGAGCGGGCTAAGTCATTGTTTTCCCTATGAACTCACCTGTTCTGTTTCCCTTAGGCTATAAATTTGTTTTACCACAAATTTTACACGGAAACCCTGAAACATTTTGCTCAGTTGTCATGTCAGTGTTTAAAATTCAGTGTTAGATTTATGGATTTAATTTTTTTTGTATATAATTTATATAGGGGCATCGCTTTATAACATAACACATGCGCATCACAATAAGTGCAATTTTTCCTGAATGAAAAACACACTTCCCATCATCCTGCTTCGATTTTTCTTATCACTACGGTTGAAAAAGATCATCAATTTTAATCTCATTAACTATTGGAAAATTTAACAAATGTTTCAAAAATTAATTTTTAAAAATAAATTCAGGTGGCCAGATTAAAGCGCAACTTAACCACTAAATAGATGCCCTCCATCCTCTCCTCTTCTGTGCTGCCAATTTACAAAATCTGCCATGTGCACAGATGAGCCTCCGGTGTCTTCCATGTATTTGGGTCCTGGCAGGAGCCGTTGGCTCATACAGTATGTGAACATGCAGCATATTTCTGCACGTGCGCACAAACACTGCCAGCTTCTGTCAGATGGGCATTATACCACAGGTGGCATTTGTGGGCAAGCGCAGAAATCTGCAGCATGTGCGCATATTCACCGAATAGTTGCGGCTTTGACGTAGCAATCCCAGGAAGCAGTGGCGGCCCAGCCTAGGCTGAAAAGTAGGAAGTGCTGCTTTAGCCCGAGATAAACATAAAAATACATATTTTTACCATTTGTATAGGAGAAAGGGACAAAATAAGAAAATATTGCTGCAATGAGTTAAGTTTAGTTTAAGTTTTGTGACACTGCCTTTATTTTTCTGTGTTTATTTCCTGCTTCCTGAAACATGGTTGAATTGTAGCAGTGACTCTCTCTTACTTCCTGTTGTGTCTTCAGGACAGGAAGTGAGGCAAAATCTCCTTGTTGGGATACTGACAAAAAAAAAAAGAAGAAATTAACCATTTCCTGCTCATCCCAAAACTAAAAAAAAATAGGCATTGCATATACTTTAAGGGAAACGGAGACTATATTTGCCATGTCAGTGTAGACACAGATGCTAGTGACTTAATATGACATTTCAGCTGCAAATTAATGCAAAGAAGGATTCAAGGCAATTAAGCGATACATAATTTTAAAAAAATATGTCTAGAAAATGTCGCAGTAAATACATTCTTGGACTAAATGGCAGTTCAGAGTATTACCAGCCAGCGTGATAAAGCTGAGGAGGTGAGCGTAGCCAGGATTTATGAGAGTGCCGGGTACTGCGTTTCCATATTAGCTGTTTGCTCTTCTGCAGCTCCACATTTTAAATCAATATCCTGCATTATAATTACCGTAGATTAAAATTGAACAAGACAAAAATGTCAATACTAAAAGGGCAGCACCTTTTTTTTAATAAATGATGGCATACATACCTGTAATCTGTAATTTTAGACAATCGTTAATTCTTGTACTCACTCTCATACCAAATATAAATACAATGTTGAATATTTCAAAAGAGCATCTGGTAGCTGTGCTAAAATCCCATCACCGGACACACTGGTTGGTTCTCTGGTGGGGGGAGGGGCTCCCATCTGGAGGAGCAATAGAGATGAGCGGGATTGCAGCGTCACACAACCAGATGCTTCATTCTGTCTTCATATTGACATGCCGATGAAAGGTGAAGCCAATGCTTTCCCAAGCTATTGTGTGTATTGAAGGATAGATGCGCCTTTAATACAATTTCCCAAATTCAGCTCCCTCTCTGCAGAACATTTCTAAATGGAATGACCTACCTGATGTCTGAGAGCCAAGTTTATCCCGCCCGGCCTCTCCAGAACTGCTGTCCTAGGCCGCATTGAAAACCAGTGTATGCACCATGTCCAGCCACAAAAATTCTATGCCCCCCCCCCCCCCGAATATACGCTCTTCACCAGGCTTAGGGCATCTATCTAATTCTAAAGCAAACTAGGAGCACAGGGGCAGAGGACCACTGTGCTGGCTGAGGGCAGGATGTGCACTGTAAATGTGGCTTTCTGCAGATCTCTAGTATGTGGTTCTATTTAGAAATTTGTCACGGAGGGGGCTGAATATAGGGAATGCCATTAAGGATGCACAGATCATTGAAGTCCTTCAGTTCAATACACTCTTTCCACCCTGGGTGTCTGTGAGGGACCAGGAGGCCTTAAGGACGTGTGCTGAATTCCTGAGCACTGAGAGTATGGCATAGAGTTGAATAGCCCTGTACAGCTCAGTGTTTAGCATAGCTCTGCATTTCTTTCAAATTGAAGATTGGCTGAAGGTCCACACCGATTTACACCACAGCCCTGCGCTTCTCCATGTTTCTGCCAGGCTACCTTCCATCTTGTGGAATACTGATGATGCGTTGTAATGCCTTAATTTATACGTTTACCAAAGGTGTTCACGTTTGCTTGTTTGTAGAGAGAGAGCTTCAAAAAGAAGACGTTGGCACTTATGGGACTACACTGTCTCTAACTACAGTCCTACCAATGCTCATACCCACAATGATTAGCCCTAACTTTATGACCACTGATAGGTTAAAGTGTAGTAAGGCCCCTCTGTTTACTTGTACCAACGGGTAAGCTGTAGATAAGGCTTAGCTGTAGGTACAATGAATATCTCCTAATGTACAACATGGATTTACTTGACACATGCCACCTACCTAAACATTGTTGCTGACCAAGTACACCTCTTCATGGAAACAGTATTCACTGATGGCAGTGGTGGCCTCTTTCAGTAGGACAATGCACCCATCCACACTGCAAAAATGGTTCAAGAATGGTTTCAGGGAGAAAACAATGAGTTTGAGGTTTTGAATTGGCCTCCAAATTCTCCAGATCTCAATCCAATGGATCATCTGTGGGATGTGCTAGAAAAACCAAGTCCAATCCATGGACGCCCCACCTCACAACTTACAGAACTGAAAGGATCTGCTACTGACGGCTTGGTCTGAAATACCTGGTGATCTTGCCAGTCCCTCTATTTTCCCATTTCAAACTGACACACTAGGCATAGAAGCTCATCCTTCCCAGCATGGTCAGTTTTCTAGCTCAGCTGGAAGCACAGCCTGCCTGTCCTCCAGTGATCGGACCTTTGCCGACACCCCCTCCCCTCCTTGAATAGCCATTCACTGGGAGGATCAGTGTACTGCTAAGGGGAGAGAAGAGCAGCGCAATGGACAGGCACATTGCTGGATCGAGATCGGGCTCAGTTAATTATCTCAGGGGTGGTTGGGGGGGGGGGGGGGGGGAGCTGACATGGAAAGGGTTTTACTCTAATGCAGAGAATGCATTAAGGTGAAAAAAATTTTTTAGAACCACTACCGGTAATACTTTTCAAGTCAGGAATAAGAAAGCAAACAATAAAATCAAAGTGAAGTCACAGCTTCTTGTCTGCATCCTTGTAGCCACAGCCAGGCAAAAAACATTTTCAATAAGAGATGGGCAGTGATATTCAGCATATTATTTCATTATGAGTTTCCTTTAAAGTGTAGCTCCAGCCAAAACATTTTGTTATAGTTTTGGGTAAGGTGTGAAAGGGTAAACGCTTAACCTCTATTCGTTTTTTTCTGCTGTATAAGTCCCCATCGGGGAGATTTTCTTGCACTTGCTGTCCCCAGAGACACAACAGGAAGTAAATGGAAAACTTCCCAACATTGTTGAAAACACTGGAATAACTGGAACAAGGTATGGAAGATATCCCCTGTAGTCCTGTGTTGGTGATATCTGTAATGTTTGATCCCCCGTCACTGTCTCTTCCATGGTCAGTGGTCTCCGGGGACAAAAATTGAGGTTTGACCTTCACAGGAGGGTCACAGATACCTCTAAAAACTAGGAAAAGGCAAATCTATGGCTGCAGTAATAGTTGAAGTGGTTGTTAACCCTTACATCTACCCAGTGAAGTGATACACGGATATAAAACAAATCCTCCTACATAAGTTGTACCTGTTTATCTGCAGTCTTCTCACATCCGTTCAAGGTGCTGAATTTATAAGCTTGTCTGAGAGTTCAGAAAAAAGGGGGTGGAGAGCTGAAATGACTCTCTGCAGAGCTCAGTGCGGAGAGCTCTGAGAGCTGATTGGAGGAAAAGGGACACACCCCCCTCCACACAACACACAGGAACAGAGCTGAGGCTGTCAATCTGCTGGAAGCCCCTCCCCTGTCACCATTTTTCTCTTGGTATCAGGAACACTTGTCAGAAGTGATTCATGCTGATAGCAGAGGAACAAAGCAGCAGACGATGTGTTCTTAATTGAGTCCACACTATGGAGGGATATGCTTTGTTCATATTTTATGTCTGAGGTTTACAACCACTTTAAAAGCTGTGCTGGAATATAGAATCACCTATTGTCTTCTTACTTTGCTCAGGACTTCTATCATCATGATCTCGTAGCTCCACAAACCCCCCTCCCCCACAGCATTCAGAAGGGGTTCTCACTCCAACCGCTAGATGATTTATTTCTTCACCATAAAAGCCGTATTACATGATAGGATTTATTATACAACACATTAAAAGAAGGTACAGGTGACAGGCTTTACTCCTTTCCCATTACTCTCACTGCAAGATTTTTTGTTTATGCACCATAAAGGCTGTATTTCATGATACAATTTATTATAGAAAACATTAAACAGAAATTGAAGGTGACATTACTTACTTATTTTTTTACAGAATGTACTGCGTGAAAACACTTTTTTTTTTTTTTTTTTTTTAAGACAGGCTGCAAAGCAAAGGAGGCAGTAAGAAAAGATGTCAAAGTTAAAAAAAAAAAAAGCTATCTAAGTATGTAAACACATCTCAAACAGTCCCTTCTATTGCTCTCAGCCTCCTCCAAATCTCCAAATTCCTTCTTTTACTGCCGTATTCCAACTTCCTGTTAGAAGGTGACAACTTTCATTCCCCATGAACATAGTCACCCTCTATTCATCGCTCCCGAGATGGGCTATGGCCTATGGGCTATGGACTATGGGCTATGTGCTATGGATTATGTGCTATGGACTATGGGCTATGTGCTATGGTCTATGGGCTATGGGCTATGGACTATGGACTATGGGTTATGGGCTATAGACTATAGACTATGTACTATGGACTATGGATTATGGGCTATGTACTATGGGCTATGGGCTATGGACTATGGGTTATGGTCTATGTACTATGTGCTATGGGCTATGGGTTATGGGCTATGAACTATGGATTATGGGCTATGGACTATGTACTATGGGCTATGTACTATGGGCTATGGATTATGGGCTATGGGCTATGGACTATGGGTTATGGTCTATGGGCTATGGGATATGTACTATGGGCTATGGGCTATGTGCTATGTGCTATGTGCTATGTGCTATGTGCTATGTGCTATGGGCTATGGGCTATGGGCTATGTACTATGGGCTATGGGCTATGGGCTATGGGCTATGGGCTATGAACTATGGATTATGGGCTATGTACTATGTACTATGGGCTATGAACTATGGACTATGTACTATGGGCTATGGGCTATGGGCTTCGGGCTATGAACTATGGAGTATGGGCTATGTACTATGTGCTATGGGCTATGGACTATGGGCTATGGGCTATGAACTATGGATTATGGGCTATGTACTATGTACTATGGGCTATGAACTATGGATTATGTACTATGTACTATGGGCTATGAACTATGGAGTATGGGCTATGTACTATGTGCTATGGGCTATGGGCTATGGGCTGCTGCAACTAACGTGCACTGCTCATTCCAAACAAAAACAAGTGAGGGGAAAAGGAAAGGTTCAAGAACTCAGAGGACATTACAAGGAGGCAGGAAAACACAGTAAAAAACAATTACATGAAAAATAGATTACTGGACCATTAAGTAGAGGACATATAGGGATTATTTTTGATGAATAAGGATACCGTTTAGTGTCACTTTAAGGTTGGACACCAGGCAGATATAAAACAAAAACTAAATAATTGCAGTTATTTATTAATAAATGATTACATGTTTAAAAGAGAAGTATGGCCAAAGCCGATGGCTTTTGCCCAGTATCAGCTGACAAAGCAGATCCATGTCAGGCTTGGGAAGGATCCTGATAATATTGTCAGGATCCAACATTAACCTGATTATTAACCAATATCTCCGCCTTTCAGTGTGTGTGGCTCATAGCCGGAACCACCCGCATCTGTCCTCTCCCCAGCCTGGTGCCCCAGGGAGCGCTGAAACAGCAAAGTGGGGTGCAGGGACCGACAGTCACTGTTCTTCACTCTAAGCAGACAGAAAGAGTGGTCATGTGACTGAGCAGTTCTCTGTCTTACAGCCAGCATTGGACAGCTGCACTGCAATGTATGTTAGTTTCTTTTTATGATCCCATACTTCTTTAAAGTTGTAAAGGTTTATTACCTTCGTGCATTCTATACATGAAGGTAAAAAACCCTCTGTGTGCTGCTCCCCCCACAGCCCCCCCAATACTTACCTGATCCCCCATCTTGAGCCAGTGAACTGGAGCCTCGGTCTCTCGCCCATTGGCTGAGATTGCTGTCAATCACAGGCAGTGAGCCAATGAGGAAAGAGAGGGGCAGGCTCAGGAGCAAGCATGGACCTGTGCCCCCATAGCATGCGGCTTGCTATTGGGGGCACTAGTCAAGCGGGAGGAGCCATGAGCACCAGCTGGGGACCCAAGAAGAAGAGGATCAGGGATGCTCTGTGCAAAACCATTGTACAGAGCAGGTAAGTATGACATGTTTGTTATTAACAAAAAATTAAATAAACTTTAATATCACTTTAAGGGCAACTTGTTTAAGTACCTGGATTTGACGTCTTGTCATTCTCTGTACAGCAGCACTCGGACTTTAAAAGCCAAACTGAGAGAAAATCAGGTGTGCTACATTCACATACAGGTATTATGCTGATTGGAGGACAGTGACCAGAGAGATGACCTCACAATTCTGCCCAGGGAGAGGAGAGACAACTGTATCCCTTCTATAGTCTATAACTGTGGAAGTGAAAGCAGTGGCATCTGCATGGCTGTGTGAATAGCAAAGCTGAATGGGCAGGAATACAAGTAACAGCTCCCGTATGTATATATTTAGCTTTTTGTCTAAAGTTCTGCTTTAAATATCACACACTTTACATACGTGGTGCCACTCAGTCTGCTGAGACATTTTCATAGTAACAGGTAGCTTTGTCCTCATAAGTTCCGCACATAGAAATGACAACTGCACAATACAGTGAAACCTTATTGGAAAGGCCAAGTACAGCATCCAACTTCCTTACCCCACTCCTTCATAATATAATATAGCCAGGGAATAAAATGACACCTCCACCCACCATCATATCATGCCATATTACTGTGCATAGGCACCAGTTAGGTCCTTTCAAAGCTACATCTACCATCCTGCTGTTACCATGTTGTTAAAGAGGAACTGCAGTCTACGCACTTAATTTATAATAAAAAACATCTTTGCCATTCTGAAGCTTCCCTCCAACCACTTTGCATATTATTTTATATATACTGTGATTCTGTACTTGCCAAATATGCTGCAGAAATCTCCCTCCACTGAGTCTGGTTGCAGCCATTTTTACTGTGGGCAGCTGAAGCTGCTGTCTGTTCACTTCCTGGATTTAGACAGACACACACAGGCACACCTCCAGCTCTGCAGCTCTCATTGGCCCTCTTATGACTCACCCCCCCCCCCTTCCTGGCAAACTGAGAGAGAGCTGTGCATGATGTCATAAGCCTAGGCTTTTTACCAGACAAGAAACAGGAAGTGGCTGTATAAGGTATTTACTGGCAGAAAAAATAATGTTTTACTATCCAAAGTTATAACAACAAGGGCAGAAAATGTAATAAATGGAAAGATGAAAAAATTACTGAAGTTACGCTTTAAGTTCCTCCCTGTTGCTTCTTCTTTTACCAGTTAATGTGTACAAAAAATTAAAACCAGTGGTTTTGTCAGAAACAGAGAGGAGAGAACAAGGGCAGAGGAGCTTCGGGTAAGTGGATTGTCAGAGTGGGCAACTTTGCCCTGGACCACTCTTATCTTTACAAAAGAAGGCTGACTGGAAAGTCCTGGGGGTCTTCCTGAATGTTGAACATGCAGGGGGTGGTCACTTTAATGAACCCCTGTAGAGTTGTTCAGTTTGTGCAGCTAACCCATGCAAAAGTAACTTTTTACATTTTAGCCTACAACATCATACCCATTTCAGATATGTGAACCAAACACGTGTCTGGATATACGTGAACTAATATGTAGACCAAGACGTGTCTAGATCTCTACATATTTAAAAAAAAATGGATTCTCTAATATATTGAGCTTGAAAGTGGAGATGACTTGATGTTTCAGATGACATGGGAGTAACATTGTCATCAGTTGTACCTCAATTCCATGTTTCCATTGTACAAAAACAGCAACAATCTTAACAGGTTAGAGCAAATTTATGTATTTGTAATTTTTTTTTAATAATGGAATATGATCAAATCCCTATGATTTTCTTTTAGCTGCTCTGTGCATAGCTATTCTTAGGTAAAGAAAAACCAAGGTATTAGAATCTTTCAATGCTGGTCATGGTGGTACCTATCAGGACTTGTGATGATCGGGATCCTGACAGTCTGGCAAAGGGGTAAGAGGACATATTGGACAGTCAAGTAGGGATGTGTAATCATAACAAGGTTATGAACTTCTGGCCTACAGTTTTTCAGGTTTTTGTTTTTGGTAACTCACATATAACCACTGATCTGATGTGTAGTTGATCCTGCAGGTGTAATATAGTAAGTATGGTAGTGGCACTGTTGTACTAGTTAGAGCTCAGCACCAATTGCCCCATTTCCAAAACCCTTCTTCCTGTCATAGATGTAACTAAACTCCTAGATACCCACCAGCAATGCTGAAAAGTTAAAGTTCAACTAAGGGCAAAACTTTTTTTTAGTTTTGGATAGAGTGGAGAGGGATAAGAATGCTTGTCAGTTTTTCTTGCTGTCTGTCCCCCCGAGGGAGATTCGCCCTCTCTCTTTGTCCTGTTTACATTCACTTTTAATGATAATGGTAATGAAAATCCCAAATTTTGGGTTGTCCCCCAGAAAAGTAACAGAGAAAAGATCTTCCAGTGGGCACACAAGTTCTGGTGACCTGGGGGGTCCCCAAGGAATTCCCTTAATTTGTAGGGATTTCTTCTCACTTCCTGCTTGGCTATGGGACAGGAAGTGAAGGGAATTTTCCAAGATGGGACAGATGGTGGAAAAAATCATTTGCTCTATCCAAAATTAAAAAAAGTTTTGCCTATAGTTCTACTTAAAGTTTCTTCTAAAACACTCCGTCCTATAGAACCCTTTGGCACAGAACAGCAATTGAAATCAACCCATGACCTGCTTGTTTAATCCATTAAACACTGCAATTGTGCTAAAGTCCAAGAGCCTCTATATTTTCTTCTCGCTCCTAGGTTATATAATCCATGTATGGAGGGGTGACACCATAGTCTTGTTAGATGATACTGTTCTGTGGCACATCCTTCTCTCTCATGGAAACCAAGGAGTCTACAATAGATGCCTATCTTGCACACTTAGTGACCCAGCAGTTGTTTATTCTTAGGGACCACCACACTAGCAACAAAGGATAGTTTAAGCCGATTTCTGGATGCCAACAAATTACCTGTAGGAATGTTGAGCTCTTGTTTATTCATTTATTGTGAATAAAAATAATGCTACGTACATAAAAAGAGATCTAAACTTTGCGTTCTCTCCTCCATTCATGCTTTACCACTCTGTGTCAAGGTGCCCAGAGGAAGCAAAAGTGATGAAAAGTATATCTTCTGCACCTATAATAGTAGTAGTATAGTGGAAGAGCTTTTGTGTTCCTTTTGATCTGCTTTTACCCATGGGTAATTGGGGTCATTTGGATAATCCTGTGAGTAATCAGGTAACCCACCCTACAAATGTAACAGTCTGTATCAGATTGTTTCTATATGCAATGCAGACACCTTTCTATCATTTTAGTTGTAATACTGTGCATTAGATCTCATTTATTATACATTACATTGGAGAACATTTATAAGGCAAACAATCATCGCAGGTTGAATAAAGAAAGCATGCTACTTAGCTTTCTTGGGGAGAAAAAACTGCATTAAGCTCCCTTTAGTGCTTCTCAAATAAAATAAATGCTTTGGCATTTAAGGTGGTTGTAAAGGTAAAAGGTGTTTTACTTTATTGCATTACCTCTGCATTAGGGCACACAGCAAGCTAGAGTTGTCCAGGAAAAAAAAGGTATCCTGGTCCTTTCCTACTCTTTATCAAAGCCAACAAGACTGTTATCAAAGTGTTAGGGCCGAACTTTGGCCAAACAGCTAAACGCACAAATGAAATACATACTGTATACAGTATAAGAGCTCTTTTACCCACCAAAGGATTTGTAATCATATCCATCCAGTTCAGAGATGTAAACAAAGCACAGTTCTATCTGGGGGGACAGGAGACCTGACTTTACCCTTCTGCAGTTAAGTTACACTTACAGGTCTTGTCCCTCCCCCAGCTGGTAATTGGACAATGAAAGGAGAACCGGCAGACTGCTGAGAGCCTTTCTTTTTTACTCCTGCCTTATGCTCCTTTCAGCACGCTCCTTGTTAGCACACAATCACCTCAAAACAACTGATAGGCTCCTTGTTCTGCTTCTCACTTTGCCACTCTGAGTTCTGCTGTACAGAGACTGCAAGAGGCTGATATCCGGTCAGATTAAATTATAAAGAATGGGATTCTGCATGTTGGGTGCAGTCTGGCATAGTCAAGCATCGGGATACTTGCTGAGAACTTAGGAAACCACTCCCATTAGACCCACTCAGCACAGAGGAACAAACAGGGATTTAGAATAACAAGGTAGTGAGACATTTCCTGCAGCTGCACAGATCAGCAAATGTCTCACTGCCTGTTATTAGCGGTGTGCAGTGTTGGCTTTCTGGCGGGATCTGGCAGGTGGGTTGGAACTAGGACCCTGAACACTGCCAAGCCCATCTCTAGTGTTTACTTATCTCTCTATGAAGCTCAAAGTGTCGTTTCTCTCTGGTGCTTCATTCTTCTGTTATTAGCAGGTGTAATTTCTGAGAAGTTTTCCTGACACATGAGATAAAATTTGTGTCAGGGAGGGAGTTCACCACAGCTTGTCTATTCAGAACACAATTCTTCTGCTGTAGGAAGGGGGGGAAGGGGGGGTGTTCCTTTCCTCCCATTTAGCTCTCACACATCGTAACTGCAGCCTCTCCATCCCCTCCTCTTTGTTCCTGACAGATGGAGAAGGATTTTAACATGTTTCTGCCCTTGAAGCGGTGTAGGTAAGAGAGGGCTGCAGATAAACAAGTAAAACTTATATAGGGAGATTTGTTTCATCTCTGTGTATTATCTGAGGCTGTTTACTTCACTGCGTATATGTGAGGGATTACATCCACTTTATTAGAGTGGAACTATACTTACCTGCACTCCAGCTGTGATCGGGAGCCCCCCCCCCCCGCTGATGTCCCCATGACTAAGCTCCAGTGGGGTGGAGTGAAACACATTGGGGGTGTGGCCTGTTTGGAGTACAGGCCGAGTTTGCCATTCATTGTAGCAGAACATCATAGATGTGTGACTTCCAGGGGCCACCCTTCCTTCCTTGAACCTTGGGAGGAGCCAGGACGGGCTCCATCCCCTGTCAATGCACTGTCTACATACCCCCTCCCTATAAAGCCTGAGCGGCCCACACACTTTTCCCAGATGTCTTTAGGTGGACAGCTTCCGAGTATTGATCAGCAGCTGCTTTCATTGGCTGGTCCGAGATGACATCACTCCTGTGCATGCCAAATTTGTACAATGAGCTGCGTGTGCGTGGCACTCTACAAGGGCGGATAGGCAGGTGAAGTAGCTAATGCAGAAGAGATATAGCATGTCTCGTCTGTGTTAAAAAGCCTCCATTTTTATTTTTTAACCTACTTGGAACCACTGCCTGTATTAAACAAAATTGTAATATAATGATGTTAAAGCTAGTTGAAAATGAAGTAACATTTATAAATTTTCCAATTTCCATTTTGAGCTCGTCCCTCTACATTTTAGATACCCGTGCTATAATTAGAGTTTCGTTTTCTGCACGGCTCTGCCTCTTCCTCAGCATGCCATAGATGAGTGGGCACGAATCAGAAAAAAGACAAAAACGAATCCCCCAAGATGCAGTGGGAGTTGCCTGCTGTGCTGTGAATGAGCCGGGCCGTACGCTGGAGGTTTATGCGGTTGGTGGGTTACAGGAGGACTGCTGAGCTATTGCAAGGAAAGTCGCTAAAAAGTGTTAATTGGAGGTTCTTAGGGGTTCGAAGAGATCCTTGTTTTTAAAACCATATATTTCGTTTTAATTAGAAGCGAGTTCTTTAAATTTTTTAAAAGTAGCGGCCGGTCAGCATTTCTCCACCATACAAAGGTTTCTGTGGTTTGACGCACTTGATGAGCTAAGGAGAAGAGTAAACATAAAAGACAGCTGCAGATAAGTCCTTTGCTTTCAGTCCCGGCGGGAATAAACAGGAGGACACAGATGCCAGTTAATATATTCAAGCCCATCGCATTTACATGATGACCACAGGCCTGGCATCTGAAAAGCGTTTGGCCCAGACTTAATGATAAGGTTTCAGATTTCAGCACCTTTCATATTGAAATTTCCTGACCTCCGATAGACAGGCGTGTGCTGGAGCACTTCATTCACCCAGCAAGCTGTTAGAATGCAGCTACAATGCAATCTGATTCCTACATCTGCTTTCTGTACATCAGCCGCGCCCCCCCGAGAGCCCCATTCACACCAACGCCTTCAGACATTTCATAGGCTTATTTCTCTCTGTGCGTCCCTAAACCCAAGAATAATCTTATTATTACATGTGGTGGTTGTATACCGTTATTTTTTTCAGGTTTTTTTTAATTTTTATTTTTATTTGGTAATCCTGCCTGTAACAAACTTCATGGCCTAGAGAAGGGGTCTCCAAACTGCGGCCCAGGGGCCGGATGCAGCCCTTTGTTCGCCTTTATCCAGACCTTGGGGTACTTTTCCTCCCACTGATACAAAACACTATTCCTTCCAATGACACCAACAATAAAGCAGAATTCTTGGTGGTGACATCAACATCAGGGAAGCTATTTCTCCCATTGACATCAACGATGGGGCAATACTTCTCATCCCGACACCAACAATTAAGTACTATTTCTCCCACTGACACCAACAATGTAGCACTATTTCTCCCACTGATACCAATGATGGGGCACTATTCCTCCCACTGAGACCAATCATGGGGCACTATTTTTCCCACTAACACCAATCATAGGGCACTATTCCTCCCCTGATACCAATGATGGGGCACTATTCCTCCAACTGATACCAACAATGTAGCACTATTCCTCCCACAGATACCAATGATGGGGCACTATTCCTCCCACAGATACCAATGATGGGGCACTATTCCTCCCACTGATACCAATGATGGGGCACTATTCCTCCAACTGATACCAACAATGTAGCACTATTCCTCCCACAGATACCAATGATGGGTCACTATTCCTCCCACAGATACCAATGATGGGGCGCTATTCCTCCCACAGATACCAATGATGGGGCGCTATTCCTCCCACTGATACCAATGATGGGGCACTATTCTTCCCACTGACACCAATCATAGGGCACTATTCCTCCCACAGATACCAATGATGGGTCACTATTCCTCCCACAGATACCAATGATGGGGCACTATTCCTCCCACTGATACCAATGATGGGGCACTATTCCTCCAACTGATACCAACAATGTAGCACTATTCCTCCCACAGATACCAATGATGGGGCACTATTCCTCCCACTGAGACCAATGATGGGGCACTATTCCTCCCACTGATACCAATGATGGGGCACTATTCCTCCAACTGATACCAACAATGTAGCACTATTCCTCCCACAGATACCAATGATGGGTCACTATTCCTCCCACAGATACCAATGATGGGGCGCTATTCCTCCCACAGATACCAATGATGGGGCGCTATTCCTCCCACAGATACCAATGATGGGGCGCTATTCCTCCCACTGATACCAATGATGGGGCACTATTCTTCCCACTGACACCAATCATAGGGCACTATTCCTCCCACAGATACCAATGATGGGTCACTATTCCTCCCACAGATACCAATGATGGGGCACTATTCCTCCCACTGATACCAATGATGGGGCACTATTCCTCCAACTGATACCAACAATGTAGCACTATTCCTCCCACAGATACCAATGATGGGGCACTATTCCTCCCACAGATACCAATGATGGGGCACTATTCCTCCCACTGATACCAATGATGGGGCACTATTCCTCCAACTGATACCAACAATGTAGCACTATTCCTCCCACAGATACCAATGATGGGTCACTATTCCTCCCACAGATACCAATGATGGGGCGCTATTCCTCCCACAGATACCAATGATGGGGCGCTATTCCTCCCACTGATACCAATGATGGGGCACTATTCTTCCCACTGACACCAATCATAGGGCACTATTCCTCCCACAGATACCCATGATGGGGCGCTATTCCTCCCACTGATACCAATGATGGGTCACTATTCCTCCCATAGATACCAATGATGGGGCACTATTCCTCCCACTGACACCAATCATGGGGCACTATTCTTCCCACTGACACCAATCATAGGGCACTATTCCTCCCACAGATACCAATGGTGGGTCACTATTCCTCCCACAGATACCAATGATGGGGCACTATTCCTCCTACAGATACCAATGATGGGGCACTATTCCTCCTACAGATACCAATGATGGGGCACTATTCCTCCCACAGATACCAATGATGGGCACTATTCCTCCCACTGATACCAATAATGGGTCACTATTCCTCCCACAGATACCAATGATGGAGCACTATTCCTCCCACTGAGACCAATCATGGGGCACTATTCTTCCCACTAACACCAGTCATAGGGCACTATTCCTCCCACAGATACCAATGATGGGGCACTATTCCTCCCACTGATACCAATGATGGGGCACTATTTCTCCCACTGATACCAATGATGGGGCACTATTCCTCCCACTGATACCAATGATGGGGCACTATTCCTCCCACTGATATCAATGATAGGGCACTATTCCTCCCATGGATACCAATGATGGGGCACCATTTCTCCCATGATACCAATGATGGGGCATTATTCCTCCCATTGACACCAAAGATGGGACACTATTCCTCCGACTGACACCAACAGGGCACTAATCTTCCCTATAATGCCAAAGGTGAATAGTTTACTCCCACTGACGCCAGGACAATTTCTACTTCCAATGGCCACAGTTCGGCCCCCTAAAGTCTGAAGGACAGTAAACTGGCACTTTGTTTAGAAAGTTTGGAGACCCCTGGCCTAGAGTGACAACGCTCACACACTGTACTCTATCTAAGGAAGAGCAGTGTTGTCATCCTAGGACAGGACTACAGAACACCTACCCCTATTCTCTTCTCTATAACATGGGGAGGAGGGGTACTATAGGCTACAGAGATAGCTGGGAACAATGCTAGCTGATAACAGTGCAGCAAGGTGCAAAGAAATATATCAGATCACAAGATTTTTGGCAGAACCAGAAGTATTTTTTGCACAGATATAACAAAACACTATCAATGGGACATTTCACAGACAAAAAGGGAGAAAGAAAAAGAAGTTTATTGTTGTTGTTTGATAAAATCTTTAACCTGTTTCCACCAGCTGTAAGCACATAAGTGCAGCACAACAATGGGCTTCATGCCATGCTGCCACAATTATGGGTACAGCCAGCACTGATGTCACCATCAGCTCCTATTCACTTATGGTAGCCATTAGGACAGGCTCTTGAACACATGATCACTGTAATGGCCATTCACAGAGGTCACATGATCGGACGCACTGGCATGTGCACGGGCTTAAAAAAAAACGCCAAATGCCCCTAAACAACGTTAAAAACATCCAGTGTGCTTGAGACCTAATTGACACTAAACAATATCCTTATTCTCCAAAAATAATCCATAACTTCCACAATTTAACAACCTTGTAAACAATTTGTTACTATTTGTGTTTTTGTGCCTCAGTGAGCTCCCAAACCTCTCTTCTCCCCCTCACCTCTGTTCATTTGGAACAAGCAGTGCACATTAGTTACGGTCATGAGCACTGCTCTATGCACACTACAGATCCCATAGTCTATAGTCCATCTAATGCCGTGTACACGCGATCGGAAATTCGGCCAGCAAAAGACAGATGAGAGCTTTTGGTCGTAAAATGCGACCGTGTGTATGCTCCATCGGACATTTGCTGGCCGAATTCCAGCCAGCAAAAGATTGAGAGCAGGTTCTCAATTTTTCGGTCTGAAAACTTTCCGATCGGAAATTCCGATCGTCTGTAGCAAACCCGGCGTGCAAAATTCCTACGCATGCTCGGAAACAATTTGACGCACGCTCGGAAGCATTGAACTTCATTTTCTCGGCTCCTCGTAGTGTTGCACGTCACCACGTTCTTGACGGTCGAAAGTTCAGAGAACTTTTGTGTGACCGTGTGTATGCCAGCCAAGCTTGAGCGGAATTCCGTCGGAAAAGACATCCAAGATTAGGTGGGTGATTTTGGAATAAATAAAGGAATAAAGGAATTTGGAGAAAGCTGAGAACAATAGATGGTACTTTATTGAGTTAAAGTGCTTCTAAACTCAAAAGGTTTTATTACTTGCTTCTCCCACCACCAAACACTTACCTGACTCCTCCATTGGTCCAGCACTCTCCTGGCTGTAACATTGCTGCTCTCTCTCTCTTACTAGGCCTTACAGGATACACTGAGAGCAGTGGGAGCCATTGGCTCCTGTCATTCAAATCCTGTGTGTGTCTATGGATGCACACAGCCCGGATCGGTGTTGCGTTCACATGGTTGCCCCCTCAGCAGCACTTTGCTGAGGGGGCACTCGTAAGAAGAAGGAGCAGAGGACATCAATGGGGGACTCCAGGAGAGGAGGTTCGAGACTTCTCTGTACACCATTGTGCAGAGCAGGTAAGTATAATCTTTTTTTTAATTATTATTTTAACTCTTTAATTAAAGCATAATGAAATATTACACACGATCCAATCAGAAAACCATGTCAGTAGGTTAATACATCTATACAAAACTTGAACATGCGGCAGAACTTTCAGAAATCCATATAACCCAGATGAGTTAGCTGGTATATGTAGTTAAGGTAACCCACTACATCGCTACAAGGGGGATATACACTCGCCGGCCACTTTATTAGGTACATCTGTTCAATTGCTTGGTAACACAAATTGCTAATCAGCCAATCACATGGCAGCAACTCAGTGCATTTAGGCATCTAGACGTGGTGAAGACAACTTGCTGAAGTCCTTTTTTTTTTTTTTAATTCTTTATTTCTTTGCACGAATACATAAAATAAGTCATTAATAATAATTACATAAGACAACTTATTAAATCCACTTTCAAAACATAGCTTATTCTTTTAGAAAACAAAACATGGTGTATTCCTGCCATTTTTTATAAACAAATAACAATATTCCAATATCAATTCCCCACAACAACCCTCCGCTCCAAAGCCCCGAGCCCCATTAGGGGCTTATAGAACCGAGAGAGAAAAAAAAAATAAATAAATAAATAAAAGCGGGTAGGGGAGGTAAGAGTAAAAAAAAAAAAAAAAACTTGCTGAAGTTCAAACGAGCATCAGAATGGGGAAGAAAGGGGATTTAAGTGACTTTAATTGTGGTATGGTTGTTGGTGCCAGAGTGGCTGGTCTGAGTATTTCAAAAACTGCTGATCTACTGGGATTTTCACACCCAACCATCTCTAGGGTTTACAGAGAATGATCCGAAAAAGAGAAAATATCCAGTGAGCGGCAGTTGTGTGGCGGAAAATGCCTTGTTGATGTCAGAGGTCAGAGGAGAATGGGCAGACTGGTTCAAGATGATAGAAAGGCAACAGTAACTCAAATGACTACTCGTTACAAGAGGGGTATGCAGAATACTATCTCTGAACGCACAACACATAGAACCTTGAAGAAGATGGGCTACAGCAGCAGTAGACCACACCAGGTCCAACTCTTGTCAGCTAAGAACAGGAAACTGAGGCTACAATTCGCACAGGCTCACTAAAATCAGACAATAGAAGATTACAAAAAACCTTGCCTGGTCCGATGAGTCTCAATTCCAGATGCGACATTCAGATGGTCGGGTCAGAATTTGGCGTAAACAACATGAAAGAATGGATCCATCCTGCCTTGTATCAACAGTTCAGGCTGGTGGTGGTGGTGTAATGGTGTGGGGGATATTTTCTTGGCACACTTTGGGCCCCTTAGTACCAATTGAGCATCGCTTAAACGCCACGGCCTGTCAGATTTTTTTCCAGCACATTGTATCTCACATGTGGATTATGGCTGTTTTTTGGCAACATGAGGAAATCACTCTGGAGAATTTCTTGGAAGATACTACCTTGTACCAATCCAGATTTTTACATGGAGTCCCTTATCCTCCTGGGGACTTGTCTACGTGCGCTCTTGTTTCCGTGGGTCTGTAATCTCACAGCTCCCGGGACAGACACCTCCAGCGGCCCTCACCCTTTAGTACCGCATGTTGGAACCTGGAGCTTTTTTATACGTGTCATATATCCATTCCTGTGGAAGTGGAGCGAATCCACGACAAGCGCCGGATGCAGTGATGTTACAAATTTCGTTTTTTACATATCTTTTTATCCAGATCCTACTATGATGGTTTTTTCTATACTAACAATTAAGTCATGTAGTTCAAATTAAGCTCATAAATATCACCTACTGCAGTGTATTATCATATGTGTGTATATATATATATATATATATATATATATATATATGGATTACAATATATTTTTTGCTACTGGTGCAATATATTAATTAATCAATTTCTGTGTGTGTATTTATTGCAATGTGCTACATTTTCTGTTTTTGCACATTAAAGCGGTTCTGCACACACTTAATTTAGTAAATCTCTTTGCCTTCCAAATCAGGCAAAGAGTACTAAATTAAGTGTTTTTTTTTTTGTTTTTTTTTTCCCTTACCTTGTAATTGCTGACGTTCAGTCCTCTGTCTCTTCGGGGGGGGGCGGGGTCTATGCGGCGATCTTCGTCATGCCGCACCGTCTCCTGGGATCTGGTGTCATTGATCCCAGGAGTCAGTGCGGACATCCGCCGAAATCTCGTGACATTTCGGCAGATGTGGCCGAAATCTCGTGACATTTCGGCAGATGTGGCTGAAATCTCGCGACATTTCGGCAAACGTGAGCTACACTTTGCCGTTACTGCGCACGCGCGAGATCGGCGCAGTAACGGCAGTGCATGCTGGGCCATAGAAGGTGCCTGTGTGGTTTCACATGCCCACAGGCAAGATGGCACCCAGCAGCAACACTTTTTATAAGTGTTTCTTTCTGACGAAAACCGGCAGCAGTTCCCTTTGAAAACGGAACACGTGAGTGTGTAATAACCATCTCCTAATCCGTAAATACGTTACAGACAGTGTCATTCCGCTTTAATAAATAGGTCATCAATTTTGACTTTTTTACCATATCATGTGTCTTGGCCTCATATAAAGTCCAAAATCCTCTCTTTTTATTTTTTTATTTTGAACGTCACGGCCTACCTGAGTATTGTTGCTGATGTCCATCGCTTTATGACTACAGTGTACTCGTCTTCTGATGGCTCCTTCCAGCAGGATAATGCACCATGGGGTTGATTTACTAAAGGCAAATCCACTTTGCACTACAAGTGCACTTGGAAGTGCAGTCGTAGATCTGAGGGGAAGATCTGAAATGAGGGGAATCTCTGCTTATTTTATCATCCAATCATGTATAAGAAAAAATTCTGTTTTTTATTTCCCTTGCATGTCCCCCTCGGATCTACAGTGACTGCACTTCCAAGTGCACATGTAGTGCAAAGTAGATTTGCCTTTAGTAAATAAACCCCACATCACAAAGCTCAAATCATCTCACCACTGGTTTCTTGAACATTCACTGTACTCCAATGGCTTCCACACTCACCAGATCTCAATCCAATGGAGCACCTTTGTGATGTGGTGGAAGTGGAGATTGGCATCATGGATGTGCAGCCGACAAATCTGCAACAACTGCGTGATGCCATGTTAATATGTAATTGTGTTAGTAACTCAGTTACTACATTGGAAAAGTAATTAGTTACTCAGCAAAGTAACTGACTTTTTTTAATATTCTATACGTGTAACTAAGCGGCGGGTCTAGTATTACTGTAAAAGGGGCGCATTTATTATTATTGTTATATATCGTGTAACCAAGGGGCTGCTCTATTATTACTCTAACCAAGGGGCAGATCTGTTATAGCGTGTAAGCAAGGGGCGGGTCTATTATTATTATATCGTGTATGGGGCGGATGGCTACAGAAGAGGGCGAATGTTAAATTAATGGGCAGAGCTCGATATATAACAATAATAATAAATGCGCCCCTTGGTTACAGTAATACTAGATCCGGCCCTTAGTTACACGATAGACGCCCCTTGCAGAGTAGCGCGAGCACCGGGAGCGTGCGGCAACGCCTCGTACAATTACATGTTAACTGCGCCTGCGTGGTGTAGAGTTCACTCTGTTTATTTTAACTCAGTTACTTACATAAATGTGAGGAATGTTTCCAACACCTTGTTGAATCTATGCCACACAGAATTAAGGTAGTTCTGAAGGCAAAAGGGGGTCCACCCCGGTACTAGGAAGGTACCCAATAAAGTGGGCGGTGAGTGTAGATCACCGGTCTGAGACCACATGTGGCACCTGTACCCTAGTATCACCGGTCTTGTTTTTTGAAGAAGAAGAAACAGCTGTCAACATATCGCACAAAGTTTTTCCTATATTAATACTAGGAAGGGGTTATAAGGAGGAATCCTCTTTTTTTTATTTGAAATTTTTTAAAAATTGTATTTACAGTCACTTTATAAATACATACTTGAATAGATTAAAAAAAAAAAAAAATGTTAGTGACTCTTTAAAATAAAAAAAATAAAAAAATACTCTCATGTGACCTTTCATGGAACTATACCAGTTTATAGTTCCACTAGAGCCTAATTATTAACTTTCAGCTGATACACAACGCAATATAAACAGAAAAGTTGCTTAGACAAACTTGCTGCAATGTTTTTATGGCTTCATCTTAGGTGGCTGATATATAAAGGATGGTGCACATGGGCCTGTGGACGTTCTCCTTTCCATTCTCCGAGGCTACATTCTGCAGACACCCGTTCTCCTGATTTGTAATGAGATTATCTGGTATCACGCTTAAACGTGGATTATTCTGCAGAATGACTGGCCTGCTGCTCTTTTATCACAGAGCTGTGCACCGTGGCTAAATGAAAAGTTGTTCCTAACTTTACGGCGCAGATTAAAAAAAAAAGAAAAAAAAAAAAAAAAAAAAAAACTGCCCCCTATTAAACGTACTTCCTCAAGGCAAAGCACATTGGCCGGCTTACAGCACAATGATGTCGCTGCTTCCAGATTGGTTTGGCAGCTCCATTGTTCCGGGAGCGTAAACCAGACGCACTTGTGTCCCGGCTTCTTTCATAGGCTTTTCTTCATACCAAGTTAATCTTTCTCTGTGATAGCATTCATGATGGCATGTTAAAAGAGTCGCATCCTAGCAACTGCAAGCAGGTTGCCTAGCAACACAGTTCCTTCAGGATTTCCTTGTTAAAATACTTTTTTTTATATGAAAACTGCATTTTTATTAAAAACAAAAAAAAAAAAACCCTAGCACACTCCAACTTAAAAAGCTGTCATAATTGGTTAGAGGTCCCGGGAATAAGTTGACAGAGTCTGTGATGAATAGTTTATTCAGCATTGAATATTCCGCTCTGATTTTTGTATGGACAGGAATAACGCTGGTAACCAAACTTATTAATATGTTTGAGAGTTCACAAAAACTTTCAGATCACAGTCAGATCTTAGTTTGTTTTGTGGTACGCAGGGAGCAATGAAGCTAGGCAAATATTTTGAACGCATTTATGTAACTTTGCCAGCTACTAACCCAGATAGCGAGCAATTGTGCTGCAAGTTTGAGAATGACTTGCGAAGCTATTGCTAGACTTTGCCAGGCTTCACATGTTTGTTCTGCATTTCATGACTCCAGATCAACTTTCTTTGCAAACATTCTGTAAGTTCTAGTTCAGTTATGTTGTGCAATAGTCATCCCACCACAGGGGTCACTGTGGCTGAATTTTCATGCTGTAGACGTGCAGAGCTCTTGCTGTAGACTCACCACTGCAACTTTGTTCTTGCTGGAGACTTGCCACGCAAATTTGCTACAGATTGGAAAAGTGTCAACTAGAACTTGTGCTTCAAGTGCTCTGCAAGTGTACAAATCGCCAGTGAAAATGTGCAGCATTTTCACTTGTCGCAGTGTTGAATAAATTTGAAATTTGTTCAACACTGCAACAAATTTGTGGCAAGTTATCCTTGCTATCTGGGAAGCTTTAAGCGGTATTAAATGCAAAAACAAAAATGTATTATTTGAAACTTACCAATTATTAGATGGGGTGGCTGCATTTGATTTATTTTTATTTTTCACCTGGTGATCCGGCCAGTAAGTTATTTTTCAACTTCGTTTTAAATGAACAAGCTGTACAAAGTGGAAGTTAGAGCGTTGAGACAAACTTTTATCACTGACTGGGGTGATTACAATGGGCAGTTTTTATTTACTTTTATAAAACTTTTATCCCAAAAGGAAAGAACTGTTTGATGTAGCTGCTTATGAAGTGTTGGCTGGAGTTCGTCTTTAACCATTTTGAATAACAATTGCGCAGTCATGCAACACTGTTCCCCATATGAAACTTTTATATATTTTTTCCCACAAATAGAGCTTTCTTTTGGTGGTATTTAATCACCACTGGGGTTTTTATTTTTTGCTAAACAGTTAAAAAAAGATCGAAGGAAAAAAAATAAGTTTTTCTTTGTTTCTGTTATAACATTTTGTAAATAAATACGTTTTCTCCTTCACTGATGGGCACTGATGAGGCTGTACTGACGGGCACCGATGAGGTGGCACTGATGATGAGGAGCTGATAGGTGGCACTTATATGCAGCACTGATAGGCAGCACTGATGGGCACTAAAAGGCGGCACTGATAGGCGACACTGATGGGTGGCACTGATTCGCATCCCTAATGCGCACTGATTGGCATCCCTAGTGGGCACGGGTTGGCATCGCTGGTGGGCATCCTTGATGGGTCTGTACTAATAATTGATGTGCTTATTATCAGCGTAGACCCCCCCTGTCAGGAGAGCCGTTGATTGGCTCTCCTCTACCAATGCCTTTTTCAGCACGAATAGAGGAAAAGCTGATAAATTACACTTCCTGGCTATGATGTGATCAGCTGTGATTGGATACAGCTAAACACATGGTAAAGAGCCTACGTCAGAAGCTCTTTACCGAGATCGGAGATGCAGAATGTCAGAGCAACACACCGCACTACCAATCACCACGCTGCACGCCCTCGGGGGCACGCACGAGCGGCTTATCCTGCTGGGTGGATAAAATATGAGTTGCTAAATGTTGTACCTTCATTAAATGTAACCATATTGCTACATTTAGAGACATCTCTCTTCAATATTATACTCAGTTTTGACGTGACGCTACTTATATATATAATATATATATATTAAGACATCGCTTGTATATCAAGTATATATTTTACTGTACAAAATAAGGCCCGTCGGCATGGACCAATGGGGGAGTACATGGATTGAAAACTGGCTACAAGGGCGAGTTCAGAGGGTGGTGATAAATGAGGAGTACTCGGAATGGTCAGGGGTGGGTAGTGGGGTCCCCCAGGGTTCTGTCCTGGGACCAATCCTATTTAATTTGTTCATAAACGACCTGGAGGATGGTATAAACCAGTTCAATCTCTGTATTTGCAAACGATACTAAGCTAAGCAGGGCAATAACTTCTCCGCAGGATGTGAAAACCTTGCAAAAAGATCTGAACAAATGAATGGGGTGGGCAACTACATGGCAAATGCAAATGAGGTTTAATGTAGAAAAATGTAAAATAATGCATTTGGGTGGAAAAAATATGAATGCAATCTATACACTGGGGGGAGAACCTCTGGGGGAATCTAGGATGGAAAAGGACCTGGGGGTCCTAGTAGAGGATAGGCTCAGCAATAGCCTGCAATGCCAAGCTGCTGCATGCAAAGCAAACAGAATATTGGCATGCATTAAAAAAGGGATCAACTCCAGAGATAAAGCGATAATTATCCGGCTCTACAAGACTCTGGTCCGGCCGCACCTGGAGTATGCTGTCCAGTTCTGGGCACCAGTCCACAGGAATGATGTACTGGCAATGGAGCGAGTACAAAGAAGGGCAACTAAGCTAATAAAGGGTCTGGATGATATTAGTTATGAAGAAAGGTTGAGCGCACTGAACTTATTCTCTCTGGAGAAGAGACACTTGATATGATTTCAATTTAAAAATACAGTTTTGGTGACCCCACAATAGGGATAAAACTTTTTTGTGGAAGGGAGTTTAACAAGAAACGTGGCCACTCATTAAAATTAGAAGAAAAGAGGTTTAACCTTAAACTGCGTAGAGAGTTCTTTACTGTAAGAGCGGCAAAGATGTGGAATTCCCTTCCACAGGTGGTGGTCTCAGCAGGGAGCATCGATAGATTAGATAAGCACCTGAACAACCGCAACATACAGGGATATACAATGTAATACTGACATATAATCACACACACAGGATGGAATTGTGTCTTTTTTCAACCTCACCTACTATGTAACTAAGTCAAAATGTATTAAAACATTTTGTTTGTCTTGCAAAAAGCTCTTAAACCAAGTTACTCTCAAACCAAGGTTTTACTGTATTAGTCATTTGCTGCAATCATTTCATCTCTATAAATGGTATATTGTCACATGAGCCCACCAAGAGCATTCAGTCCCAGCACCAGGTTCATTCTTTATATATATTTACCGTCACACTTAACTTAGAATATCGGTTATGTAATTCCAATGCCGGTATTTATGTTTTAATAACATTAACACATCCTTATTAGCAGCTCAATTTGTAAAGCCGCGTGTGCGGCTGTGTTTTTATCGCCCCTCTTTATGTCATGGATTTTGTGTGTGTTCCGCTGATTACACATCATTTAATTGCCCGTGCATGCTCACATATGCATTATTTATCACAGCTGTTGCTGGCGGTAGGCAGTGGGAGCCTTGAGCACAGATATGGACTTAATGTATGAGTACAGTCAGACAGTGGCTGCAGGCTATGAATTCTCTCTGGAGGAAATAAATGTCCATGTATCAAAGAGGGGGGCAAGTGATTGATAAGAAAAGCTGCGGACAGTTTAAGGTTTTTAGCGTTATAATCCTAGTATCAAAGGAATATGGTGAACTGTAAAAAGATGGGATTATTCAAATGTATGTTAATGCATTACCGCTCTTTTAACAGAAACCACTAGATTATCCTACAGGTTGTACAGTTTACCTCCACATGCTTTTACCTGTTCTGAGCTTTGCAATGGAAGAACACAATTGTTTGTAGTTATTGGGAATGTGGTGATTGTTTTTTTTTTTTTTTTTTTAATTTAGCTGACAGAAGTGAAACATACTGTGCTTTGCGTTGGCAGGGAAAACCAACAGTATAGTATCTAAAGCAGGGTTTGTCAACCAGGTTCCTCCAGGGGTTGTTAGGGGTCCATTGAGCAACGAACAACTCCTGCCTCAGATAGGTTCCCACACACCGTTGATCATTTAGCTATCTTCTATCATTTTTATCATTTATATTTTTAGTAAGGGGGTAATTCTTCCCAATGACCACAAGTGTACCTGTGCTTTGCCTTGGCAGGGAAAACCAACAGTATAGTATCTAAAGCAGGGTTTGTCAACCAGGATTCTAGGGTTCCTCCAGGGGTTGTTAGGGGTCCATTGAGCAACGACCAACTCCTGCCTCTCAGATAGGTTCCCACAGACACCGTTGATCTTTTTAGCTATCTTTTATCATTTTTTATCATTTATATTTTTAGTAAGGGGGTAATTCTTCCCAATGACCACAAGTGTACCTGTGCTTTGCCTTGGCAGGGAAAACCAACAGTATAGTATCTAAAGCAGGGTTTGTCAACCAGGATTCTAGGGTTCCTCCAGGGGTTGTTAGGGGTCCATTGAGCAACGACCAACTCCTGCCTCTCAGATAGGTTCCCACAGACACCGCTGATCTTTTTAGCTATCTTTTATCATTTTTTATCATTTATATTTTTAGTAAGGGGGTAATTCTTCCCAATGACCACAAGTGTACCTGTGCTTTGCCTTGGCAGGGAAAACCAACAGTATAGTATCTAAAGCAGGGTTTGTCAAACAGGATTCTAGGGTTCCTCTAGTGGTTCATTGAGCATCATTTATATTCTTAGTAAGGGAAGCATTCTTCCCACTGACCATCCTACTAATGTATAATGAGTTGTGGATATAGTCATTTTTATCAGGGGTTCCCTAAAGCTGGAAAGTTATTTCAAGAGTTCCTCTTCTGTGTTGAAAAGGTTGAGGATGGCCAATGTATAGTATATATTTCTTAGCATAAGACAATTCCATCAAATGTACACATAAACAAACCTAACCCCGAACACAAGTAAAAACGCAATGTTATTTCTCATAGATTGCAATATGTACAACCTTGGGTAATCTTAGCTCACAAGTATATATTTGAGTAGATTTATATTAGGGGTATATGGTTCATTTTAGGTCTGGAATTAGGTAGGGTGCATTTTTAGAAACAACATTGTTCAATTTTCACTTAGTTTAGGGTTGGTTTTGCTCATGTTTATATATCATTGAGCAGTGTCATGCTAATAAACATATATTTTGATGTTTTACTTTAACAAATCGGGTTTGTACCTCTATGTGGTGTCTGAATCCACGTTTCGGTCACTTTTTTGTTTAAAGTGATACTAAAGTTTAGATTTTTTTTGTTTCAAAATAACAAACATGTTATACTCACCTGCTCTGTGCAGTCGTTTGGCATAGAGCAGCCCAGATCCTCCTTTTCTCGAGTCCCTCTTTTCGCTCCTGGCCCTTCCCTGCTGTTGAGGGCCCCCACAGCAAGAAGCTTGCTATGGGGGCACCCGAGCCGCTGCTGTGTGTGTCCATTCAGACATTTATCCGCGGCCCGGCTCTGCCTCCTCTCCCTCCTCATTGGCTCACTAACTTTGATTGACAGCAGCGGGAGCCAATGGCGCTTCGCTGCTGTCTCAGCCAATGAAGAGGGACAGCCAAGTCTCTTGTGCAACATGGCTGGATCGAGATGTGCTCAGGTAAGTATTAGGGGGGTTGAGGGTGGAGCTGCAGACTAATATAAAAAACCTTTTGCCTTTAGAACCACTTTAAACAATATATGTAGTGGTAACATCGTCCCGGATTGAATAGGGATGATCCTGAGCACATTGCCCATAATAACTGTTGGTCTCATTGACATATATTTTTTATTTTTATATATTATTGGCTGATTCTCTAGTGTTGCCTATCTCCCTTGTTAAAAAAGCTGCATTGAAAAAACTGGGGGAAAAAAGATAAATGATATACTTACTTATCCCTCAACTGTGAAGGATACCACCCTTCTTTAAGTGAGATTTTAGGGAAGGTTGAGCAGCCCAAATTTCATTCAGAAGATGAATATGAACATTCTTGCATTGTGTTGCAGCATCCTTTCATCAGATTTTAAGTAATCAGCATTCCTCATGGGCAGGGTGACAAGATCATCCCCAGGGGAAAGGTAAGTATATCATCTAACTTTTGCCATACAGCTTTTTTTGTAACATTTTGTGTGTCATGGATTGCAAGGTCAACTTTATTCCCCCTTCCTAGCAGCCCATACTCTATGATGCTCCCCTGTTGCTCCATGTAGATGCAACAGCAGGGAAAGAAAGCTGTGAGTAAGCTCTAAGTTACTATAGTCACAAGTATAGGATAGTGCTGGGCTAGTCATCTGTACTGTCATGTGAGATGATGCAGAGTTAGTCACATGCTCCTCCATACCCAGAAGTACCAGGTATATATATATATATATATATATATATATATATATATATACGTGTGTGTTTTTTTGTGCCAAGCAGCTACACAGAGCAGTGAAGTAGTAACAGAACTATATCAGTATGTGCTGCTGGAGAGGGGGGCATTAAAGCAGACCTGTTGCTTTGTACTGCATGGGAAATGATCCGGTTTGCTTCAAAGTAATAGAAAAAAAGAAAGGGGTTAATATTACTGACCTCCTACTGAAATTGTTGTTGTTGTTATCCTGACCAGTCTGGTTCCAGTACTTTTTGGGTCTCAGCCCAGAACAGGAGCGTGATTAAAAAGTTCTTATCTGTATGCTTGTTCCAGGTCAATAACCCTCATTTATTGAATTCAGATGGTCATCATGACCGTCATCCAGCTAACAGAAATTTTCAGAAGGAGAAGTCACCAAGGCAGCCTTTGTTTCCTTCATGACAAATACCGTATTTAAAAAAGGATCATGCAAATATGAACTACTACATATGAATGTTTCATATTTACTATTTGCAAACAACTGGTAATGAGCTGTAGGATATATACGGGCTCATTCTACAACTGTTGTGCTTAAAACTAAGACCCCTTTCACACTGGGGGTGTTTTGCAGGCGCTATAGCTTTAAAAATAGCGCCTGCAAACCGCCCTACAGCTGCCGAGGGCTTTCACACTGGAGCGGTGCGCTGGCAGGGCATCAGAAAAAGTCCTGCCACCGCTCCTCCCCATTGAAATCAATGGAGCAGCACTGCTATACCGCCAGAAAAATGTGGCCCAGAAGAAAGAGGGCCAGAAGATGGACGCTGCCCACACAGGGGACATTGCTGGATTCTTTTGGAGGTAAGTGGCATATAATGGGCTAGTATACGATGCATACTAGCCCATTATGCTTTTCATTTGCAGGCTGTAGCAACGAGCAAAAGAGGAAGTAAAACCCATCAGGGTTTACTTACTCTTTAAGAGTTTGCAATCAGGCTGGCCCTTGCACTACATGGTTTTGGTAAATCTGAAGACAAAAATCTGCAGAAAATCTGATAGTGTGTATGGGGTCTTAGGTATATACGTATCTCGATGCACTTAGACATAGACAGCACAAACCAACAATCCCGGCCAATGTACACACATAGAGCATAGACAGCACAAACCAACAATCCCGGCCAATGTACACATATAGGGGAGTAAAAACTCAAATTGATATATAAAAAAGCACATCAATTATTCCATAAATGTTAGAAATACCAGCCCTGCATAAATGTATTAATTATAATTTAAATGTACAAACAATGCCCTTTTTGTAAGAAGCTCTTATTATTAAACAACAAATAGATAAATACACGTAACATTATATAGGTACAACCTTCCCTCCAAGGGAGGAAAGTAATACTTAGTCATAAAAAAAAAACAAAAAAAACATATTATATTTCAATTCTTATTATTAGCATTGACAATCTTAATTAAATCCAGAAATTCCTTCTTTGTTCCTGGCCAAAAAAAAAGTCTCCTAATCATCAATATATCTATGCCAGGTGGGCAACCAAGTTCATCATCTGAAAAAAATCCACCATTCCCAGTCACTCAGAATAAACATAAACTGGTGCACACTTGGTGCCTATAGTGGAAACCTGTATCTGGAGCAAACAGGAACGAGCAAAAATTGGACTCGTTATCAGTAAGTAAAAATTCAAACAGATCTTACACAAATTTTTACTCTTTTTCCTCATAAAAACACTGAAATGCCTCCAACCCCTTCTGATGGGTTATATAATATATGACCTTTTAGATAGTAGATTCAGAATGGCTGGACTGAGACAGATGGACAGACTTTCTGTAAATTTAATGCATTTACTGTGTGTTTTATTTTTTTTATTTTTTTTTAAGCTTTCAGAAAAAAAATTCATAAAAAAAAAAAAAAAAAAAATTATGAATTATTTCAGTACATTTCCTTTATAAGAATAAATTGATGTATGGGAAATTGCCCAGCTTTAGAAAATACTGGATGCTCCCAGCTGCATCGACAGACAGGGAGGTGGACTCTGAAATGTGGCTGTCTAGTGATTGCATGTTATCAGAGGCTTGTCAGACACAAAGGCAGAGCTGGGTTACTTGTCTGCTATTCCAATGTCATCATGACAAGTGCAGGATCCTTACCATCTGCAGCCCTACTACTGCCACCCTGAGCGAAGGAAGTGTTCACAATCTGCTGCCTCTCAGGGTCCCCATAATTGAAAAATCCTGTCTGATAATTAGAATTATAAAATGTTATTTAAAGCAATTAGTTTTCACAGTCCCCAGCCTGACCTGATCCAGGTTTATTTCCCAAGTGACCTTTGTCAGTGGCTGTGGCATGGTGTGCTCAGTGGGGTCATAGTACAACTATAAATGCACAGTTATTAGTAATAGTTCATTTTTTTCAGGAATAGGTTAAAGATGTAAAGACGCATCCCTGAAATGATTTAGGATTTTGTATATGTAATATATATATATTCTTATGATTATATTATTATTATATATTTAAATTAATAATAATGTATTTGCATTGCCAGGGTTAGTAATACATATAATAAAAATACACAAAATATTTTGATTGACAATTGCACAATCATGATCTTAGCTACAATATTAAGCTGAAATCAAGAATACGGGGGGCATGACCCCAAACTAGCAGGAGGAAAGTTCAAAACGAATTTTAGAAATTATTAATTTACTGAAAACGTTGATTCTTGTAACAGACTTCCGGTAGACGTAGTGATTCAGTCATCTGTAAGTGGATTCAAACATGTTAGGGGCAGATGTAGATCTATGCTGAGAAAAAAATACAAAACATATAGAAAAATAAATTGGGGAAGATCCAAATAATCTGCTTTCTATTATCACTATTCAATATTTCTATGTATAGTAAAAAATTATATATTTATAATTTATAGTATTAAGATACAGCAGGAGAGAGCCCTTTACAATCTAGAGAGATAAAGGGCTAGATGTAGGGGAATGAGTAAGCTGGATATAAGGTGACAGTGGTAATGAGGGCAGAGCTGGATCAGAAGAGGAAACAATGTGAATTAGAGGAATATTAAGGGTGCTGTTAAAAGGTTTCTTAGTTACACCACCAGCCTGAAACATTGATACGAGGCAGGATGGATCCATGCTTTCTTGTTGTTTACACCAAATTCTGACCCTTCCACCTGAATATCACAGCTGAAATCGAGACTCATCAGATCAGGCAACGCTTTTCCAATCTTCTATTGTCCAATTTTGGTGAGCCTGTGTGAATTGTAGCCTCAGTTTCCTGTTCTTAGCCAAAAGGAGTGGCACCCGGTGTGGTCTTCTTCTGCTGTAGCCCATCTGCTTCAAGGTTCAATTGTGCATTCAGAGATGGTATTCTGCATACCTTGTTTGTAACGAGCGGTTATTTGAGTTACTGTTGCCTTTCGATCATCTTGAACCAGTCGGCCCATTCTCCTCTGACATCAACAAGGCATTTTCATCCACACAAATGCCGCTCACTGGATATTATCTGTTTTTCGGACCATTCTCTGTAAACCCTAGAGATGTTTGTGCGTGTAAATCCCAGTAGATCAGCAGTTTTTGAAATACTCAGACCAGCCTGTCTGGCACCAACAACCATGCCACCTTCAAAGTCACTTAAAGTGATTATAAAGCTTCAAATATAAAAGCAATAAAAAATAACAAACATGTCATACTTACCTCCACTGTGCAGTTTGTTTTGCACAGATTGGCCCCAAACACTGACTTCTGGGATCCCTCGGCAGCTCTCACGGCTCCTCCCAGCATCAGATAACCCCCTAGGAGAAGCGCTCTCCCGGGGGGTTACCTTGCAGGTGCGCTCCCGAGTCCAGCATTCGGTGTTCATAGCCGATGATTGTATGACTCGGCCCCGCCCCTCGGCGCCCACGTCATTGGATTTGATTGACAGCAGCGGGAGCCAATGGCTGCACTGCTATCAATCTATCCAATCAAGTGCCGAGAACCCCCCGGGCAGAGGGACAGTGCGCCGTAAGAAATTTCAGGGCTCAGATAACTAAAACGGGGGGCCGGGGGGCCAGTCACTGCCAGGTGTTTTTTCACCTTAATGCAGGATGCGAGGGTTTACAACACCTTTAAATCCCCTTTCTTCCCCATTCTGATGCTCGGTTCGACCTTCAGCAAGTCATCTTCACCATGTCTGGATGCCTAAATGCATTGAGTTGCTGCCATGTGATTGGCTGATTAGCAATTTGTGTTACCAAGCAATTAAACAGGTGTACCTAATAAAGTGGCCGGTGAGTGTACATGGGAATAGCGTTTGAGGATGCAGAAAAAGACGTGGATCAATTTGACGGCATGGATTACAGCGAGCCAGGTTTGTTAGTGGTCCATAGTAAGGATGATATAATAGGTAATCTAAGGCTCGATTCACATCTATGCATGTTGCTTTTGAGCGTTTCTGAAGTGCTTTTTGCAGTGCTTGGTGCGTTTTTGGACACACGTTTTTGCCGTGATTTGCGTTTTTTTTTTTACACTGTATATAGCTGGTTGCTTAGGAAGGGGCCCCCCTCCTTAGCAGCCAGCTATATACAGTGTATAAAAAATAAAAAAACGCAAATCGCGGTAAAATCGCTGTAAAAACGCGGTACTTGCGTTTTGGATACGGGTCCATTGAATTCTATTACATGCAAAACGCTGCATTTTGCATGAAAAAAAGTCCCCGGCCCTTTCCAAAAACGCAGAGGCACAAAAATGCATTGATGTGAACATGTTCCATAGGAACCCATGTAAAAAAAATTCCCTGCAAAATGCATCAAAAAACGATAGATAGATATTGTGGTTTTGGTATGGAAGGCACTTTAAAAATTGCATGTGAAAGGCGGCACACACTCTGAAAAAGTGTCCTATAATGAAGAGCTTGATGAAGGCGGCAGCACTAGAGTAGATCGATGGTGGAATACACGGGCCGCTGGAGAAAGGTATATTAGCTCTTCCTTTGCAGGAACCTCTCTATAGAATTTTTCAAGTGATTGATGGTCGCTTAAAGTTAACAGAAGGTAGTAAGTGTCTGAATGTGAGAAAGAAATGAAACACTGAAATAAAACATTAACGCTGATACATTTTACGAGGACGATTTATAGCTTGATGAACTTTGATAAATCTGATGCAGATAGTTGAAAAACACTTTCAAGTCCAGAATTGCAGAAATAGGTGTTGCATCCAGAAATAAAGCAAAAATTGAAAGAAATAAAGCAAAAAGCAACCCATTGCCTGGAATTGAAGTGGACAGGCGCCTGGATTTGTCAGTATCGTGCTTTGCAAATCCTCCCAGTTGAGTTACAACTTGTATATATTATGATATTAATGCAAAGATCCTTATCCGTCCTTATCCATAAAAAACATATTGTAGAATCTGATTGTATGTCGTGGGGCGACAACACATCATAGCTCTTTGTGAAATCTTATTAAAATCAGTTATTGAGGTCAGGAAAGTATAGAAAGATATATCCCAGCCTGTGCATTCCATGTCCCTTAACTAGATTCATGAATAAACTGATATATTTATAAATTAAAATTTGATTAGAAAATATCCTTAGCTTATTACACTTAGAGGCTTGTTTTGTTCAAAGCTGTCCTTACACGCTCATTTAACAGTCTCTTTACTATGGTCTTTATATATCATTTGCTTTCTGTATATAAGTAGTCTAAGTAAAATCAATTTTTGTATTTTTTTTATGGCTTTCTGGAATTTTTATTCAGCTTTATTGAACAGTTGTTATTTTGGCGGGTCGTTTCTGTGCTTTATAAATGGGAAGCCTGGAAGAATGAAAATGTAGCTGTTCCTGTGTAGTTGGGGGTTGGTGAAAGGACTACAATATTCTACAAGGACCTCTGAAAGGGGGGCAGGCAGAGACATCTGCTCTTGCCGGTTTGTAGACAATAGGGCTGTCAGAGATCTACTGGAGATCCTCAGGGTCCAAAGGCACATTGGAGGACCTCATTGAAAAAAAAACAATATTGTAGCAAATATCTCTAGAACTAAAAGGAAACTATTTTAAAGGGATATGGCTATCAATGCCAAACTATATTTCTGAATGCCTGGTTGTCTTGCTGGTCCATTGAATGGGGTGCTTTGTAAAAAAAAATGACAAATTTCTGGATGCCTGATTCCCCCCGCTGCTCCATATGGTACCTTCCACCAGTCCCTATGTCACTACTGCCTCCTGTAAGGATGGAGGGGCTGTGGAATGGAATCAAAAAGCGCAGAGGGTGAGCAGGCAAAGAACACTCTCAGAAGTATCGGCTGCAGATAATCCTTTAGCAAGCCTAGCAGTCCAAGAGAGTGATGGTTGGTGGTGCTGGCAGCAGAGCAGGTATGTATTTGCAGGTATGTAGGTATTTGCAGGTATCTATTTGCAGGCCAAAAAAAGGAAAACGGCTACGCCGCTTCAATACCGGGCACTTTCACCTCCTTCCTGCCCAGGCCAATGTTCAGCGTTCAGCGCTGTCACACTTTGAATGACAATTGCGCGGTCATGCAACACTCTACCCAAATTACATTTTTATAATTTTTTGAGACAGCTTTCTTTTGGTGACATTTAATCACCACTGATTTTTTTTTTTTTTTTTTTTTTTTTGCTAAACAAACGAAAAAAAAGACCAAAAATTTTGAAAAAAAAAAAAAGCATTTCTGGTATAAAATTTTGCAAATAAGTATTTTTTTTTCTTCACTGATGTGTGCTGAGGAGGCAGCACTGATGGGCACTGATAGACACTGATAAGGCAGCACTAATCAATAGAACTGACGGGCACTGATAGACACTGATAAGGCAGCACTAATCAATAGCACTGATAGGCAGCACCGATGAGGAGGCACTAATAGGCTGCACTGATAATCTGGGCACTGATGATCAGTGCCCCGATTATAAGTGTAATGATGCGCTGACAGGCTTGCCAGTTAACGGCTCTCCTTTCCTCCCACAAATACAGCGTGGGAGGAAAGGACTGCTGATAGTGGGCAAGTCTGTTTACATGTGAGCAGCTGTCACAGAGCACTCACGATGTGCACTTCAGGGGGCCCGCAAGGGGCGGAGTTTTAGTAGGATGTCTATGGATCCCTCCCAGAATTGGATGACCGTGCTGTAGTCTCATACTGTCATACAGTGGTATTTAATGCCTTTTCTTTTACTTACCTTTCTCTGATGTCTTTTGACACATGATTTTATGGGTCCTCTGTCTTCTTCTATTAACATACTGTGTGTGCAGGGCACTGGGCTCAGGGGGTGGGGCTATGACGACCTGCACTCACAGTCTTTCTTTAGTCTTCCATGTTGAGTACCAGTGTGTCATTCAACCTGGAAGACTGAGGGCATCTTGTGGCCAATAAGAGGTACTGTGGGAGACAGCTTTTAAATGAAGATGAATATTGCAGCTTAAGATCTGAAGATCAGAACTTTTACTTTACTTTCTGCAAACTCTGGGCATCTACTATTTTCAGAAATTGAGCAGCCTGTCATATTTTGGCTTAGATCATTGAAACACGTCTTCTGATTGTGTTAGGTTATTACATTCTTACACAATGCTGTTTACCGCTTTAAAGCGGTATTAAACCTAAAACCCAACATTTGATGTGGTGGTTGCATTCCTTTTCTTATTTAGGTATTTCTCCCTCTGTTTTCACCTGGTGACCTGACCAGTAACACACCTCCTGTATTAGAGTGCCCCACTCTGGATGAAGGAGCACCTGTTATTTTTTTTTTTGGGGGGGGGGGGGAGTATTAGATGTACTAGCAGATTTAAATACCCAGCTAACACTTTATAAGCAATTACAAAAGTTTTTTGCTTTTCGGATAACAGTTTTGCATAAATAAACGCTGATCATTGTAAGCACCCCTGTAAATGGTTTGTCTCAAACCTGTAACTGTTACATCTGCAGGGCTACGTGTTCTTTTGAAAAACAACAGACTTTCTGGTTGGATCACAAGGTGAAAATATTAGAAAGCCTTAAAGCGGTTGTATGCCCTACCAAAAAAAAAACAACCATACTAGAAGAAATCTAATGCAGCCACCACATCAATGAATTGGCAAACTTAAATATAATTTTTATTTATTACAGGTTCTTATATAGTGTTGTCAATTTATGCAGTGTTTTACATATATATAGTGTACATTCACATCAGTCCCTGCCCTCAAAGAGCTTACAATCTAAGATCCACAATACACATACTAGGGCCACTTTAGACAGGATCCAATAAACCGACCAGCATGTGTTTGGAGTGTGGGAGGAAACCGGAGTACACAGAGGAAACCCACGCAGGCACAGGGAAAACATGCAAATGCCAGGCAGGTAGTGCTGTGGTTGGGATTCGAACCAACGACTCTAGTGCTGCTATGCAGAAGTTCTAACCACTTAGCCACTGTCCTGCCCACACATATAATAAATGTTTAGTTTTGGGTTTATTACCGCTTTAATAAATTACATTCAATTTTATTTCCAGAAAATATCAGAGCAGTTCAGTTAGGTCAACAAATAATTTCAAAGCTGCTTTTCTGCCATCGCTCTTTTATAACAAAGAAAAAATGTATTTTATAAATGCTTTGTTCAAAATGTTGTCAACATCACATGTCCTAATCGGTGTTGTCCGGCACACATGACAAATTACAACAAGGAACACTGCCCCCTGCAGGAATAGAATGTGATAAGCTTGCTACTGTTTCCCCCAAGCCCAGGGGTTCAAGCTGCGAGCTGCCATGGACAGTAGGAAAATGTAGAGACAGCTAGTGGCAGGCTAGGTGGAAGAGACCAACTTACTGCTAGAATTACTGCACCGCGGTAACCTGATTTGTGAGCAGTGAATGGCTTTGGTATAGTAGGTACTGTTGAATTAGTTTAAAAGTATTTCCAAGGACACCAGATGTAACTTGATCTATATAATATTGGCTCAAAAGTCTAAGAGCATTATTCACTTTTTTCACCAGGATTTTACATTGGAATGTAAGTGCTTTTGACATTTATGATGTTACTCCTGATAAAAAAAAATGATCATGATAATAAATGAATCGAACACGCATATAAATAGGCTCATAGAACGATTAATGGTTAGCTATGAAAACCTGGGGGCACTTACAGGGACATAAATTTGAGGCTTTCAACATGAAAACTGGGACAGATGGCAATTATAGGTCATGGTAAAGGAGCAAGAAAGCTGTTAAATCAGTGATCCCTGCCACCGAGCAGACAAGTGTTGTCTAAAAAAATCTTTGTGTTATAAATATGTATCTCTCCACTCATTACTCTTAAAGAGTCATTTCATGAATACATTTTATTATGGCTGTAGGAACTTAAAGTGGACTTTCACTCCCGTGAGGCATGTAAACTCCCTACACTTCCACGACTTCCGTAATCTAAAACAACATTTTATTTTCTCTGATCCCACCGCCGACTAGGTGAGATTAATGTGTCCCTGCTCCCACAGCCTCCTGTGATATCCCAATCGCATACTGTATCCCAAAAGGTTGCAGGATTATGACACACAATGGCCAGAGGGCGGAGCTAGCGCACGTCAACATAGGTTGGCTGCATGAACCTGAAAAGACAACTGGCTCACAATCACTGAGGAATGCCAGGGTGGCGATGCAGGACTTGAGCTGTCACACCACAGCAGCAAATCCCAGCAGGACAATCCAATGGGCAGGTGAGTATGGGGGTAGGAAATTCTACTTTAAGCAATGAAATTTCTCTAGTAAAGTCCCAAGACGTATGAGAAAGTGACAGGTGGTTCAGTTTTCCAAAACCTACCAAATACTGACATAACAATTTTGGTGACCCTTTAAAGGTGTACAGGAAGAATTATGGCAGCTACCATTGCTAACCTCCTCCCGATAATTCCTGCCAGTATCTGGCTTTAAAAGAAAAGTTTGGGTTTAAAATAATAGAAAAAAAAAAAACATCCATAGGTGGATGGAGCATGGATCCAATGCTGCATCTGTCCCCTGCCTCCTGTACACTGAGAACTGAGCTACCAAACACCGCAGATCACTTAGTTCTCCCCTCAGCTCTGAGTAGAGAGCAGTGACTGTTAGGGACCGGCTCTCTGCTCTGCCCCTCCAGCACTCACTTGAGCATCAGGCTAGGGAGGGGACGGGAGCATCTGGCTCAGTCTTCCAGCAACTCGCTGAGAGATTGAGCCAGCTACCAGTCCAGGCTTCTGGGTGAATCCTGATTGTAAAGTTGGGATCGATCCAGCGCCTGGACCGGCTGAGTGACACCAACCAGCAGCAGACTTTAGCCCGCTGTTGGCTGAAAACAGGTCATAGGAGTGCAGAATGAACTGTACTCCTGTGATCCATAGGAGAAGTAAGGCCACAAAATCTTTGGCCCTACTTCTCCTTTAATACTACTGACCTGAAACAAGCATTCAGATTAGAAAGTAAGAGTATACCCCTGATGTGTTCTTTCTCCAAATTATGCAAGCATTTAAGCCATTGGCTTAGCATGACAGCTAGCATTTAACAGAGAAGAAGTCAGCAATGGTGGCCTTCATATTCATAGCGCTGGTTTTGTTTAAAGAGACACTGTAACTTTGCCAATTCAGAGTGAAAATGCTTTGCGTTTGCCTACCCTCAGCAAAGTCAATGATCTACGTTCCCATGCTGCCTTCTGCTCCATCACAGCCCTTGCCCGGTTGCTGTAACAGGGTGTGGCTTTGGGGTATTGAGGAGTATGTGACGTCACCCATGCATCAATACTTGGGTCTGAGCATCCACTCATCATGTCTGCACGCTATCACATAGGGGTATTGATGTCACCCATGGAGTTCATCTTAAAAACCATATAACACCAGAGCTTACTTGTAGTGAGGAAGCATGGTTGGGTGACTATGCCTTACTTGGAGGGGCTATTGGTAGTCCTTGTTACTTTGCCCTGAATGGACAGGTGATTATGCCTCTTTAAGGAACAGATGGACAGGCTGCTAGTAGGAGAGAAACAAACATTCATTTTGCCTGGGGCCTTTGTAGTTGCCAAAATATTTAAGTTGCCTTGTAGAACGCCTCCTATCATGATAACGGAAACATCTTTTTATTATTGTCTACACTTTGCAGGTATCATCATGGTCATTATTGTGACTGTTTTCTGTTTTTCAGGAGTTCAGGTCGTACTATCAAGGCTTTAGAAATAGCAGCAAGGTGGAGTCGGACACATGTACCGGCTTCATGGGATTAAAGGATGATTTCGGGCACAGCTTCGGCCATCTTTACGCAGAGAGCGGTAATTCCAATTTAGGTGCAATTGTACCATGGACTATCCTGCGGAAACCCACCATGGATAAAATCAATTCCAGAAAGGATGATTTGGACAAAGATACCTCCGAGGAGACCTGCAGCACCAGCGGTGACTCAGAAGAAAGCACAAATTCTGACAACGAGTTGGAGTTGTCGGGGAGACTCGTAGCCGAACCTTGTCAGGTAACCAAGCCACACAGACAGCTCTGTCGCTCTCCTTGCATTGAGCCATACATTCTGAAAAGGAATGACATTCTACAGGACCTAAAAAATGAGGATGATCTGACAGGAGCTAAGGAGATCAAGAAGCTCCCTGACCTGTCCAAGGAATACCAAACAAAACTGGACTTTGCACTAAAGCTAGGATACTCAGAGGAGCAAGTCCTTCTTGTCCTCAACAAGCTGGGAACCAATGCTTTAATCAATGACATTTTGGGGGAACTTGTCAAGCTTGGTAGCAAGAGTGAAAGTGAGCAAAATGGAAGTGTTAGTACAAATGTACGGGAACCATCGTCCTTTGAGTCTCAAAGATCAGAATCTCCTTTTCACCAGGAAGGAATAGATGATATCGATAACCTAAGGACCATTGTTATTGATGGGAGCAATGTTGCCATGAGGTAAGTCAATACCAAATATTGGGTTTACGCTTCATATGTACTCAGTGGACCCCCCAGGTTCTGAGTTTTAGGTATTATATTTGGTTATTTGGAATTCATCGTACCTGGTATGTAGTTACCCTTAGTATTTTTGTACATCATTTATAACTAATCTCAAGTCAGAGATAAAAGGCACAAGTTATTTTACAAGTTTAAGCACGTGAATATCACTCTCTTGCAATCCCTGTACAGTAGAGCTCAGACTAGAAGAGAAAGAATCTGTACAAGGAGACAATCAGTTGTGTTGCAGAGCTCATATGCTAGCAAGGGATGATAGGAGGAGAGAGCAGAGTGACAGAGAGATTTAGTCATGGGTTGGGGATGGGAGAAGACCTGTAGGTGTTACTAATAGCATTAGTGAAAAATCAGAGCTTCTGCCCTGGCGAACAGAGCTGTGTAAATCTCAGAACTGGATGGAAATAAATAAAAAAACCTTTGGTAAAATCACTCACATTTCATCTGTGTATTTAGCGGTTTCCTTTGAGTTCAGCTTTAAAGGTCTCTTTTTTAGGCAGAAGATACAGCTTTCTATTTTTTTCCTCTGATTAGTATCACTCCTAAGACCACGGGTGATTTTTTTTATATATAATGCATTTTACTGAAACATGATTAAATGATTGAAGTTAGTACAGCTTCCCCACTTCCACTTTGCAAATTGAACATTCTCTACTAGACCTAAGGATTGTTCAAAATCTACAATCCCTCCCATATTCACACCCATTGCCATCTCCAATTTCTATCGCATGATGAGAGTTGTACCTTGTAGCAGCTCTACGCACTAACAAGAAGTGACTTCAGTGCTTTCCTGATACCACCTTCAGGGGTTTGGGGATAGCTGTGCTTTTTCACATTAGATGTGATGTCCTCAAAGAATTTATCTAGGTAAAAAACACGTTTGCGATGTGTAAAGGGGCAAAATGTTTTCCTCTGTAAGGGCATGTATAGTGGTTTTGTAGATATGTTCTTTCTTTATTGTGGCCAGGACTAATAAATAATGAGCAATTAATATAAAAATAAATGTAAAAAAATAAATCATATTTATAAAAAATAAAAGAAAAACGAATGGCGCGTACACGCGATCGGTATTTCGGCCAGCAAAAGACCGATGAGAGCTTTTCGTCAGAAAATGCGACCGTGTGTATGCTCCATCGGACTTTTGCTGGCCGAATTTCTGCCAGCAAAAGATTGAGAGCAGGTTCTCAATTTTTCGGTCGGAAAAAGTTTTGATCGGAAATTCCGATCGTCTGTAGCAATTCGGACGCGCAAAATTCCTACGCATGCTCAGAAACAATTTGACGCATGCTCAGAAGCATTGAACTTAATTTTCTCGGCTCGTCGTAGTGTTGTACATCACCGCGTTCTTGACGGTCAAAAGTTCCGAGAACTTTTGTGTGACCGTGTGTATGCAAGCCAAGCTTGAGCGGAATTTTGTCGGAAAAACCATCCAAGATTTTTCCAACGGAAAATCCGCTCGTGTGTACGGGGCATAACACTCACCACTCCGTCAGCATGAGTCTCACTGCTAAAGAGCTGAAGCCCCTGAAAAAGGTTTTAGTGTTGTTTACACAGGAATGTCAAAAGCCTGTGACCCCTGCCATACACTGATGTTTAATAATCCAACCGCTATGTCACTACAGGGCTCAGGCCCCCGTTCCCACCTGGTGATTTGTTACTGCTGGCAGAATTGCCGTGATCCTGCCAGCGATTCTAAACTGCAGTAAACCGCGTAACGCGCTTTTGGGTGCTATTCATTCTTAATGGCACCCCAAATGTGGTGCAATTTTGCACAACAGAATCCTTTGGAAATCGTGGCAAAACGTGCCTCTAAAAATTGCGTGAAGTTTGTAGTCAGAGAAGGAAGGGGGGCTTCTTATTGGTGACAAACACGCATAGGACAGCCTATTGAAGCGAATGGGCTGCCATATGCGCTGCATGCGAAACTGCATGTAAATTGTGCTTATAAAAACGCAAGCGGGAGTGCTCATTCCCACTGCGAGAGATCTGAACAGCGCCTCAGTGATGTAACGGTTGGAGAACAGAACCACATTGTATGACAGAGGACATAAGCATCCAGCACTCCCAGAAGTATAAAATGCCAATGACTTTGTCAGAGGCTGCGGAACAAGTATTACATTTTTTTAAGGGAATGACAGGGCCACTTTACATTTTTTTTTTTTCAAAGCTCAGTGACTCATCTCAATAACTTATCCCTTATCAGAAGGCTTAGTCTACAGTTTCAAATAGACAAATTGTGCCTCAAACTGTGTTGTGGTGTCTCCATAGCTTACCGTGGTGCTCTGGAATTCCTTTACTGTGTATTTATTTATTTTTTTGTAAACCATTTTACCATTATATATATATAATATACCTATGTTTTATAAATGTGCAAATGCTTTTTTTAAAAAGGTAATTCGACCTGTATACCTAAAAAAAACAAAACTGAATTCTCAACACCCTCCTCACTCCTCTAGGCCCCGCTGCACTTATCTGCTGTGGTGAGACTCATCCGCCTCCCACCTCTGTCGGGGTACTGATCCATACACTTTTAAACTTCATAGACAGGCCTGCAGGCTGTGTAGCAGCATCATTTTGGCAATGGCTTGCAGTCATTGGTCATCGCAGTTATATGACAGCATTGACCATAAGAATCAGCACAGAAGAGACTCTCAATGGTCGGGGCCGTCACATGACTGCAAGCCATTGTGTCAGGAATCAGCAGCAGGGATGTCCGGATCTGCGTCTCTAAACAGAGACCAGGCTGTATATGATTTATTTACAGTGAAACAAAAAACATCCGAACACCAGCAAACAGAAAACATGAAGATACAAGTGAACCATAAACCAAAGACAAAATATCTAACAAGCTACCTAAGTAACAGAAAGCCTAAGTAGCAACTAACTTTGCTAACTATGTACAATAAATACAAAATGGGGAACACAGAAAATCTTGGCAAAACGGGAGGTGCAAAGAATAGTCAGGAAAGTGGAACCAAGACTAGGAACAGGAACAAGGAGTATACAGTAGGTCAGCCCTTAAATTTTCCTCTCGTCCACTCTCATTTTGCGAGTGGAAAATGAGGGCTGACGAGGAGCTGGGCAGCCTGGGAGTGGGGGGGGGGGGGGCAAGCACTGCCGGCGGGCAGGGTTGATTGGGAGCCGATCGCCCCAGGGGAAGAGAGCATGGAGCAAGAGGAAAGCCGCAGGATCACAGAGCGCGGATAGCCCACTGTTACAGCTTACATTACAATTGCCTCCGTTCTGCTCGCCGTCATACACAGCCCCACCTCCTCCTTATCCCGTGCCTGTGATAGACAGAACGCCGGTGGTCACCGGTATCTAATGCTGGGATGTGTTCTGTCTATCACACTGTGGGGCTGTGTATGACGGCGAGCAGAACGGAGGCAATTGTAATGTAAGCCGTAACAGCAAGCTATCCGCTATTATTTTTGTAACTTAATTCTGCATAATACATTTAAGTGTCATTTTATGATATAATTTATGAGGACATGTTTAGGGGCAGGGCAGGGTAGGGGTTGGGTGGGGAAACTGGTGGCTAGTAACCCTTGAGGCCTGGCTAGCAGCTCAGGACTTGAAATTTTGTGCCCTGCAGTAGGTGCAAGGCAGGTGCAGGATCATGTGAGAATCAGGCTCAGTATTAAACAGCAAGCATGCATCGGGCTGGTAGGCAAAACACTGAAGAGAAAGGCACTAGCAGAAGAGGAACTAAATACCTGCTCAGCAGCCACCATCAGGTAGAGACTGCTTACTGGGATCTGCTGGCTGCTGGGAATCACCCGCTGGTGGACACTGAAACTACAACCCTCCACCCAGGAAACCATAGTGCCACCAACAGGTGATCCAGGTTCTGACACATTGACAGCATTATACTGCTACAGAGCCTCTGGGCTGTGTACAGAATTTAAGTGCCAGTTCACACCACATGCAGTCCAGTGTGTTTTTTTTCTGCATCAAAAACGCATGGATAGTAGGTTATATGGTTTTCAATGCCATAGTTTACACCAGTGCTTGAAGTTTCAGTGCGTTCCAGAAAAAAAGTAGAACATGCTGCATTTTTCCTGAACTGGTCTGTACTGGAAAGCTGTAAAACGCATAAAAAATGCACTGGAACGCACCAAAAATGTGCATGCGGAAAAGCATCAGGAACGCATCCGCACTGCGTTCCTATGGTGTGAACTGGCCCTAAAAGTGTATGGATTAATACACTGGCAGATGTTGATTCTCAGCACAACAGATAAGTGCAGCGGGGACCAGAGGAGTGGGAAGGGTTTTGGGTATTCATCTTTATTTTTTATGTGTAAATGTGGATTTACTCTTTAAGTATTTGTAGCGGTACCCCCATAAGGGGCTGCTGAAAGTTGTGGCCCACCTGTCACCCTGCCCAGCCCGGCATTCAATTCCCAATGACCTTGGAGACAATGGTTCCCCCCCCCCCCCCAGAATGGGGAGCTCCCTCAAAGGCCCCAACAACCTAGTGCTCCATCTCCAGTTCTTCCACCCTACAACTCCTCCCCAGCTGGGCTGACCCTGGGCTGCCCCCCTGCCAATCCTAGTTGGGGATTGGTCAGGGCTCCCTGAGACACCTCCACCTCTCTTTCCCTCTTCTCTTCTAGAATCCTCTAGAAGCCATAGGGAGGTAACCGAAAGATGATGCTATCTGTGAGTCACCAGTCTACTCTGGGCCACTCCCAGCCCACACAGATCAAAACAAATAGCTTCCAACTAGGCCAACTAGCTTCCAACTAGAGGGTGCTACATATTATAAGCATGAGGACAGGCATATCATTGAGAGGCAACTGTCAGGTCTTGGGGGGGGGGGGGGGTCTTTGCTCTGTCTTTTGTAGACAAAGTAAAGCTAAATATAAAATCTAAAATAAAAAAAGATCAGAAGTAAACCTGCTTAATGATAATGATTTAAGTATAGATATTGAAATCCTTGCAAGCCTGTTGGTGGATGGTTCTCTTTAAACAGCTTTTAGAGTCTCAGCAGCTGTAAAACATCAAACCATAAGAGTCTCTACGTGACAAGTCTTGTTTGGAGAATGACAATAGACAGAGAGCCACAGGTTGCCACCACTGGTGCAGAATAGCATTGTCCTTCCTATATAGAAGTGTCACTGTTTGATTTCCCTTTTGATAATATTATATACCACGAACTCCAGTGACCTGGCGGGTGACACCGCCGTTTCTGGTCGGAGGGTTCTATTGTGGTTTCCACGGGAAGACCCCAAAAGAAAGACAAAAGCCTTTTTTTTTTTCCATGATGAATATCATTTTCAGGTTTAGAGTAACAGGCAAAAATAGACAAAATTCTATTCTGCTTTTCAGTTTTCTTTCTTTGTACAGTATTTTTATATTTCGCACAATCTCCCCTAAAAGCTTTACATCAGTTTTCTGTATTTCCAGCGTGGAATCCAAGCCATTGATGTGCTAATGAGGTTCAGGCATTGTGAACGCTGCTCATTAGAAAAGATGAGTTGTTAATGAGATGTTTATTAAACTCTGATTAAACCGATTTAATTTTCCCCTTAAAAAATACTTAGATGAAATAAAAAGAACATTATACAAAATAAAATACTAAGCAATTAATATGCTGTGTGAGATGTTATTTATAGGTGTCTGCTTTGGGTACACTGTTTGTCAGAAAACAAAGGAACGTTTCCTATACGTCTGATCCTGAAAGGAAAGCCTGCCCACACTCCATCCACCAGGCATCTACTGGGCACAAGAGAGCTGCTTGAGGTGTCCTCACACCCAGCATTTACAGAGCTGTTGGAGTTTTTAAAGCCCAAATACAGACAGATCTGTTTGATCTTTTTTTTCATTTTGGAGTAATGGAGGGTTTTAACCCGTCAGGTTTTTCTTTGCCATCTGTGTCCCATTAGGGAGATTTCCCTTCACTTCCTGTCTCATAGTCAAAACAAGAGGATAAGTGAAGATCACCAGGGTCACCAGAACTAGTATCCCTATTGGAAGATTTCTCCTCTATTCAAGTTCTGATGTCAGCCCAAAATTTGGGATTTTCTTTTACTTTCACGTTTCATGATAATTGTAAACAGGACAATTAGAGAGGGTAAATCTCCCAAGGAGGGGCACAGACAGGAATAAAAACTGGCGGTGCTCTAATCCCTTTCCAGTCTATCCAAAATATTTCCCCTTACTTCTTGTCCCAGGGGCTAGGGGTGGGCAGGAGGGGGAACTGGGGGACAAAGAATGGATGCAGGGTGGTACGACCATTGTACAACATGTATTACCAGTGGGGGGGGGGGGGGGGGTGCAAAAATGGATCCTTGCCTTGGGCACTGGATGACCCTGTCCTGGTACTGGTAGAGCCAGCATCTGGGCAGATCCCAACTTTAAGGTTGAAATCCATCCAGCACCTGGACCCACTTAGTGAGGTCAGCCAACAACAGGTCATAGAATTGCAGAATGCAGTGCACTCCTGTGATCCATAGGAGAATTAGGACCAAAAGAGCCTTGGCCTTACTTCTCCTTTAATGGCCCTGTAATCTTTTTTTCATTAAGTTTTGTTTTATTATGTTTTCCTGCCTCCCCTGTCACCATTTTTCTATTGGTGTCAAATTGGAAATCTTGTCAGAAATGATTGATGCTGATAGCAGAGGAACAAAGCAGCAGACAGAAATGATACTTAGTGCTTTTAATTGAGACAAGTACACTGTATAGGGGGATATGCTTTGTTCATATTTCATGTCTGAGGTTTACAATCAATTTAAGTATACATACCTAAATAGAACCAGAGTTTAGTGTCACTATAAGCCCTTTGCCATCCAGTATGATGCAGCAGTTTAAAATGTGGGCTGAGGCTCAGTTATGGTAAGTGATAGCATGAACACCTGTATCCAGCAACAGTTGTGACTGTTTTCTTTCAGCTAGGTTTAGGCTACATTCACACTGGCGATTAAAGCCAGTGCGAATTGTAGTAGCAGTTCCTGCATCTAGCAGTGATCACTGCAGGTAATTGCTGGCTGTGCAGAGAGCTGTGAATAGCTGCAGCTGCCTGCGATCTGTCATTATAGTGAACAGAGCCAGCAATTGCACATACCCGCTGAGAGTCGCAGCAGGAATCTCTGATTCCGCCACTGCTATTCGCACTGGGTTGGATAAATCTACATAAATCACACTTTTCAGAGGCTAAGGCCTCCTTATGCATTGTTTTTCTCCTTTGCGGCAGAGCTCCCAGAAGGGGAAAAGCTACTTAAAAATGCACCTAAAGCTGCGTGTTTCACATGCGTTTATATGCGTTTAGGTGTGTCAAGCATTTGAGCATTCATTTATTTTGCCCCTTGGAATACATTAACACTCAACCACTTTTTTCAGCCTGTAAACCTTCCTCTTCTAATATGCCTGTAAACGCCTATGTATGTATGGACAAATATTGGGTTATTTACTAAAACTGGAGGGTGAAAAATCTGGCGCAGCTCTTCATAGAAACCAATCAGCTTCCAGTTTTTTTTTGTCCAAGCTTAATTAAACAAGCTGAAGTTAGAAGCTGATTGGTTACCGTGCACAGCTGCACCAGATTCTGAGTGCTCCAGTTTTAGTATCTAGGCTTACATAGACGGGCTTTTACAGGCTGAAAAAAAAAAAAACAGCCAAATGCCTCTATAAGCAGCATTTTTTTGTGTTTCAATCATTTTTATTCGTTATTTTGAAAATAATAAAGAGAAAAGATCACTTAGTGGAGCAGTGAACAATCCTTGCATACTCCGTACATGTAACAAAAAACGGCGCACAAACATGAGGGAGAGAAGGAACGGAAGAAGACCATAACAGTCAGGTTAGGTCTTCCATGAGACCCCATGGAGATATATAAACTTGTAGAGAAAGGAAAGACAACAACTGACTATAAACTGCATAAAAAAGTGCAAAGACATGATAAACTTTGAGAGGCAGCCATCTAACTGACCACCTAGTGAATCATATTTATACAAAACATAAGGACCATGAGATCAAAACATCACTAAAAACATTTTTTTCATTCAGCATAATCCACGTGAGTTTATGTTTTATTAAAGCTATGCCTATAACATGGCTTTTTTACGTGGTCCAGATAGCGATTTCGGCCGCTGGGAACATAAAGTATATCAAGGTCTGGTTATGTCACAGAACCCTCAACCAGAAGCGACGAACCTTAGGGCACATCGCACCATACATGCATAAGCAGCATTTCTTAATTCCAGTGTACATGAGGCCTTTGTGACTCAAACAGTCCCTTGGAATAGATTTTTTGCAGTGAGGTGGACTTCATAGTCCCAAAGAAATATGAGAAACTGGAAGGTGATTGAAGCTGCTGCTCATCTACCAAAAACGAATATATCAGCATTGGGTGGACTGCAGTAGAAGATTCATATAAACGTATGGGGTTGCTTTGTACACCTAATTACTTACCGGTAAATGCAGGTATCCTAGGACTGTCCACCATATACAGGGTTGGCCAACTTTCCTTAGACCTTGTTGCAATGTTATTTCCTTGGAACATGCATGGAATGTGTGACTAAATCCCATACAGTGTTCAATTAACAATCTTTCCATTGCGCAGATTGCCGTCAGTGCTGTGAATGGAAATTGATGTGATAAGTAGTCATTGCTGTAATTGCATATGAGAGATCCCACTGTAGACAAGAAATCATTACATTGAAGTTGCTCTTGTAATGTCCCTTCCATCTTTTGAATTACAAGAAGCGATTTCATCTTCCAGAGAGTTTTACATGAAGAGAGAAGGATTCTGAGTGAGCTATCACTGGTCTTCTCACCTCGGGGACAAGTCTCAGCACATTCGTGTGGTTGCCCCTTCATTCAAGGTCTATACCTTTATCCTGTATTTCTAAACTGGTATGAAATTATACTTCCGGTCGGGCTATAGCACAGAGGATCCTGATGTGTATGCAAGCAATGGGGTAAACAGTGTTGGCTGGTGGTAATTTTTTTTTTGGAGCGGTGGCGAACAGTGCACCAGCCACACCCCCCCCGGGTCGGTCGGTTGGTGCACTTACCCCATACACGGCGGGCAATCATGGGCGGCTTCCCAGGCTCTCCTCTGCGGGCATCACAAGCAGCTTCTACTTCCCCTGCTCGGCGGCTTCTGTCTCCTATATCCTCCTCGGCGGCCAATCAGAACGATTCTCCTTTCGTCCAATCAGAATGCTTCTCCTTTCGGCCAACCAGGAAACAGGCCTCAGACCTGCGCTTCCTGATTGGTGGAGAGGCAACTCAGTGTGAGAATTAGGAATATTCATTCCCTATTCTCACACACCTAGGTGGGCTCCGAGCGCACTCTCAGCGCCCCGAGCCCACTCTATTTTAAAGTCTATCATTAGAGCCCTCTGGCTCTAAATCGGTGCTTCAAAAAACCACCCACCCCACATTGGAATTCATGCGTCCGGCGTCCAGAAACTTTATTTTAAATTTTTTTTACATAGGAGAAGGGTTCAATCCCCTGTAATTTTTTGACCCATTGGGGAGATTTTTTGTTCACTTCCTGTCCTGTAGACACAACAAGAAGTGAAAGGAAATCTAAGTTGTGGAAAACCATCTCTTAAAGTGGTTGTAAACCCTTACAAACCACTTGGACCTACAGGTAAGCCTAGATTAAGGCTTACCTGTAGGTCAAAGAAATAAACCGTGTAGGTTTAGGAGATATTTGTCAAAATACAGGCACTGCTGTCTACAGCGCATGCGCCGTAGAAGGCCGCAGGCGCACTGAGAAGGCCACTCTCAATGGCGATATGCCGCGAGTGGCAGCTCCCGTGCGCATGCGCGGGAGTGACGTCATCGCGGCGTGCAGGCGCACTGAGAAGGCCGCTCTCAATGGCGATATGCCGCGAGTGGCAGCTCCTGTGCGCATGCACGGGAGTGATGTCATTGCGGGGCCGTCGAATGACAGCGATGGAGCCACAAAACCCACCAAGAAGATGGAGGCGCCGTACACAAGGGGATAGCGGTGACTTCGCTGGCTCCTGTGTCAGGTAAGTGACACATAATGGACTACTATGCGAGGCAATGGATGGGAAGTTGAAAAAATTACTGAAGGTCCGCTTTAAGTTTACAATTCAGAGGGTTGGGGTTATGGGGAATTAGTACGAGGAGGACCTTATTTCTACTTTCTGTAGATAATGGTCTCAACCCTCATTTGCAAATTCACCTACTAATATCTGCAGAATGTAGAAAAGAGGTAGTAAGACCCCTTTCACACGAGGGCGTATTGCAGGCGCTTTAGCGTTAGAAATAGCGCCTGCAATCCACCCTAAAACAGCTGCACCATTGTCTGCAGTGTGAATGCCCGAGGGCTTTCACACTGTAGTGGTGCGCTGGCAGGACGTCAGGAAAAGTCCTGCCAGCAGCTTCTTTGGAGCGGTGAACTCACCGCTCCTCCACCGCTCCTCCAGCGCTGCTCCCCATTGAAATCAATGGGGCAGCGCTGTAATACCGCAGGCAAAACGCCGCTATTGCAGCGTTTTGCCGGGGGTTTTAACCCTTTCTTGGCCGCCAGCGGGGGGTAAAAGCGCCCCACTAGCGGCCGAAATGCGCCGCAAATCCGACGGTAAAACGCAGCTAAAAGTAGCAGCGTTTTACCGCCGACGCTATAGGCAGATCGGTGTGAAAGGGGTCTAATGCCCCGTACACACGGTCGGAAATTCCGATGGAAAATGTCCGATCGGGCCATGTTGTCGGAAAATCCGACCGTATGTGGGCTCCATCAGACTTTTTCCGTCGGAAAAAATTTGAGATCCTGCTCTCAAATTTTCCAACAACAAAATCTGATCGGACTTTTTTTCGATCGTGTGTAGAGAATTCCGACGGACAAAGTGCCACACATGCTCAGATCAAATTAGGAGACCAAATCTATTGGCTACTAGCCTCTACGTAGTTCAGTCGTACGCAACAAACGTCACCACGTTCAGAATGATCGGATTTTCCGACAACTTTGTCTGACCGTGTGTATGCAACACCAGTGTCGGACAAAATCCGTCGGAAAAAATCTGACGGATTTTGTGGTCGGAATTTCCGACAGTGTGTACGGGGCATAAGAGTTCTTTGTTTTCTGCTTCGTTTGTCAGATGCTGCTTTATATGTGTGAAATGAGGTAGACATTTACAAGGACGAAGAGGCAGCATTGTGCTAATTTTTGTATGCACATAGAACACAAAGTTATTTTGTGAAATGAACAAATATTCATGAAATCACAAGATAACAATAAGGCAAAGGTTCTTATTGAAGAGAAGCTATGATGTTTAAGCTTAGTTTTATATCAATTGTTTTTTTTGTTGTTTTTTTTTAAGTTTATGGGTACTTTATGAATATGCAAACTGATGTGTTATATCTGTTTTTTGCAACTTTAAAGGCTAAGTTTACCTTTGTTCACCTTTTTTTTTTTTTTCTAAATTCCAGCTCCCCTATGTACCAATATAGCATTAATGTACTTCTTTTGCAAAAATAAAACAACTTTCCATTTATTCTACAAACGCTTACCTCACTGTCTTCATGACTGTTTAAAAACATGTGTCCATTACTTCTGCCTTACTTCCTGGACAGACTTTAGGTCATGACACAGGAAGAAGTTGACCAGGGTAGATGATGCAGGGTGTGTGCTAATGAGGTCAGCTGGTCAAAACTCCTTCCTGTGCTATGACCTCTAGTCTGACCAGAAAGTAAGGCAGAAGTAATGGATAAGTGTTTTGAAACAGCCATGAAGACAGTGAGGTAAGCGTGTGTAGAATAAATGGAAAGATGTTTTATTTTTGCAAAAGAAGTACATTAATGCTATATTGGTACATAAGGGAGCTTGAATTTAGAAAAAAAAATAGGTGAACTTAGTATACAGTCTTTTGTTTTACTGCTATGCATTTATTACATGACAAAAGATTACCAATGCACCGTGGGTTAACTAAAGAGACAGCACAGCATAGTTGTTTGCTTTATAGCACACTCTGTCTGATTGGCAGGTTTGTTTTCATCAAAAAAGCAAACAGGGAGCCTTCAAATTATCCCAAAAGGAATGAATCACTCCGATGGTTCTTCATTTTGTTTGTAATTTGCAACTTCTGTATACAACAGGATTTTGTTCATCCAAGGGACACGTGAAGAGGGTCCTAAAGCACCACCTGGTGGCTAACAATAAATACATAACAATGTTAATATGCAATATTTCATATACAATCTCCTGACAGAGCAGGAAACATGTAGAAACCAGCTACAAATTACATTTAATGATTAGGACCACATTCATACTAGAAATAAAACGGTAGCTGTAACATGAAATAAAACACTTGTGTTAGAGGTGCATAGTCCAATTATTGGTTGGATCACCTTAAGTTTTGAAGCTAATATTTCCTTGGATATGTTATACTATAGATGGGTTATGGTATAGATGGGTTGGAAGATGCATTTTTGTGAGGGTCACATTTGCATGCCGGTATTGGGACTTAGCCTAATATTACCTAACATATAGGTAAAAGGGACCCTTTCATTTGTCTATGCAGGATGACATTTTTTTAACATCCATTTTTCCCTGCAGAACATGCTCACCTTCTCTTCCCCCCCCCCCAATTCCTAATTCACTTTTCACTTCCAGCACTTCCGGGTATGGCCCAGTTTTTGACTCACTTTCCCCCCTGACAACACTAGGAACCTCCAGACTGATCCAGTCTAGTCCTGTGGGCCCAACAAAAAAGTCCATAGCACTGTGTGAGCTCGACAAAAACTTAGATGGGGCTTTTTTCCTTGGCTCTAGTGGCTGTACAGGGCAGTGCAGGAGCAAGAAAAGGTGAGTATGTACTGTTGGGTTGGTGGGGGGAGGGGACTAAATAAACCTTTTATTTGGTCCTCCATGGGCAAAGGAAAGGGAAATTTTAAAATTAAAAACATTCTGTGCTAGCTAACTCTATTCCATATCAGGCTGCTCACAAGCAAGACATGGAAGTACTGTATAGCTTTATCTGCCTGCATTAACCAGAGCAAATCTAGGAGTATCAGGAGTTAGTTGGTGTCACCTTGGTCATCCAAGCAATAGTTGAGCTACACTATGGGGTTGATTTACTAAACATGAAGAGTGCAAAATCTGGCACAGATGTGCATGGTAGCCAATGTGCTTCTAACTTCAGCTTGTTCAATTTAAGTGTTACTAAACCCAGGACCCTGCATTCACTATATCTGGTCTCCCACAGTACACAGCACATGGTAATGCAATTATTTTAGTAAATATACATTTCTAAATACCTTTTCTCGTTGTCAGTTAGAGCAGTCTTGTGACATCTATCAGTGTCCAGCAGAGCACTGGTCAAAGCTTGTAGGAGGAGTTTTCATTCTCCCCCGATTGTCCTATGAGGCTGAACCCCTGACCCTCTGGATAGTGCCGATTGGCCCTGTGCCGATCACATGCACTTTCCCACGAAAAAAAATGTAGTTGTATCTTTGTGGGAGCTTCATCAGACATTAAAAACTCCTGGTACTTCTTAGTATATATAACATAATCAATGTAGTACTTTTAGAGAAACAAACGCATTCTGTATATTTTTTTTAACAAGAAAAAGAAAAGATTAAACATTCTGTATATTTAACTTTTAAACAAGGAATTGCCCCTGCAAATCAGGCTAATAGGAGGCAGTGTATTATACATTAGTAGGTTTATGTATTCCTACCAGAAGCGTGTACCTATGGCACCCTTGGCTTAAATCTCCTTTTATAAGAAGCACAAGGCTCCTCCTGGAAGGTGGTAAGAGAACTATACACTTTGAACCTTTAGAACTGTTTGAACAACTCTAATGCAGTTTTCTCCCTGTTGTAGTCATGGTAATAAAGAAGTGTTTTCTTGCCGTGGGATCAAGCTAGCTGTCTCCTGGTTCTTGGACAGAGGACATAAGAATGTCACCGTGTTTGTACCAGCCTGGAGGAAAGAACAGTCCCGGCCAGATGCGCTCATAACTGGTGAGTTTCACTTCCAATATCTTTTTATAGAATGTTTAACAAAATGAGTATAAATAGTATTCAATGCATTATTGTTTGCATGCTTTGGGGTCTGTAGTGTAATACCAGGGGCTGGATTTACTATGCCCCCTACGTCAACTGTGATGTTGTGATTGCCACTTTTTTACCCCAGTGAACCAGCTAGTCTTAGTATGATACTAACAGTATCAGATGTCTAGGTGCAAGGCCTTCTCAGTATATGTCAGTAAACCTAGAACAGGCTAGGTAAAACATTGACCTACTCTGATAACAATTCAGATATAAGTGTATGGGCCCAGAGTGGGTAAGCTGTAGGTGCAGAGTACAGTGTTCTACCAACAAGAACCCATCGTCCCCACTGAGAAAGTGTGCAGGGACAGCAAAATGAGGACACAGCTGGTTTGTATTAGCAGGCATTGCCGAAGTCTGGAAACCACACATGAATATATTACTGACAGTCAGCAACATAATATGTGGCTGGCTATATGCCGCCCCAGGCAACCTTGCCACCCTAGGCTATGGTATTTGTTGGCTAGGCTGAAACTTAGCCTTGATTGTACTCAATGGGCTGTGTTTAACCTCAGCTAGTTGCCATAGGGCTTCTGTAGACACATACCTGCTGTGTCTGTGAAGGGGCCAGCTAAGCAGCCTCTGGCTAAAACTTGTCAAGAGTTTGAGTTACATTGTAGACTACTGTACTGTACAAGTTCTGCATTAAGCTGAAAATATATTTTTTTCATATCAGATCAAGAAATCCTGCGCAAGTTAGAAAAGGACAAGATCTTGGTGTTTACTCCATCCCGTCGAGTCCAGGGAAGAAGGGTAGTGTGCTATGATGATCGCTTCATAGTGAAGCTGGCATTTGAATCAGATGGCATTATTGTGTCTAATGACAACTATCGGGATCTGGCCAACGAGAAGCCTGAATGGAAGAAATTCATTGATGAGAGGTTGCTAATGTATTCATTTGTCAACGACAAGTAAGTGTTATAGGAAATTATAAAAATTACAGATATAGGCAGTAGTCTCCAAACTGCAGCCTGGGGGCCAAATGCAGCCCTTTTCTTGCCTTTATATAGCCCTTGGGACACTTTTCCTTCCACTGATGCAAGACACTATTCCTCCCACAGACACCAACAATGTGGTTTAATTCCTGTTACTGACACCAACAAAAGGGCACTATTTCCCACATTGTCACCAACGATGAGGCACTATTTCTCCCACTGACACCAACGATGGGGCACTATTCCTCCCACTGACACAACGATGGGGCACTATTCCTCCCACTGATACCAATGATGGGGCACTATTCCTTCCACTGGCACCAATGATGGGCCACTATTCCTCCCACTGATACCAACGATGGTGTACTATTTCTCCCCCTAATGCCAAAGTTGCACTGTTTTCACCCATTGTCACCAAGACAATTTCTACTTCCAATGGCCACAATCCAGCCCCCTCAAGTCTAAAAGACAGTAAACTGGCCCTTTGTTTAGAAAGTTTGGAGACCACTGTATTAAGGCAAAGACAAGCAGCGTGCACTTTCTCGACATGTTCTACATTCCTGTGTCTTACTATGAGTTGTAAAAATACTATAGGGCTTTTGGTTGTAGTTTTGCAATAGCTTAAAGTGAATGTAAACCCACTCTCATCCTTTCTAAACTACTGCAATATTGGTTATCTAGAAGGATAAACATGCCTCCTGCATGTATACTTATCTGTCCAATGTCTCCCCTCTGTCTGCTATGAGACCCGAAAAACTGCAGATTTTGTGGGTGGGTCTGTTTTCCAGGGCTCAGTGGGCGGAGTCGTGATGCCAGTAAACTCCCCGCCCACCTCTACACTCCCCTTATCAACATGCATTTTCTCCTGTGTATTTCTTACACTGAACTTCTGCTATGATCACTAACATCCAGTCAAAACCCAGAAAAGTCCCCACATGACTTTGGCATGCCAAATCATGCTGAGGTGTGGAACAGCCAATCCTTGCAGAGCTGGTGAAGAAAGGAGTGGGGGTGGGAATTAAAAAATAATGCATGTCTTAGGCTAGTGCACGAGATATGTAAATCACCTGTCAATCACAGCAAGGGGGAAGAACGGACAAAGTTTTCACAGTTTGTCCATTTTATTTCACTGAAAAAGGATATGAGGATTGCTCAGAGCTGGATTAACTCTTTGTGGCAAGACTGGGCACAGCTGATCTGAAATCCCATACTCTATATTGTGCCAGAAAAAAAAAAAAAAAAGATTTCAGGTTTACATCCACTTTAAGCCCAATTAAAAATAATGCATTCAATTAATAAATAATAAATAGAATGTAGAATTATATAAAGGTGTTTAGGGTGCTCAAAGTCTTACTGTTAGTTTGTTTATTAAAGCAGCTCCATCTCTCTTAAATCAGCCTGTCTCCCACCAGTAGCCTACAGCTAGGATCACTGCAGTAAGGCCAATTTCACACTGGGGCGGGAGCCGCGATGACGGTAAAGCAGCGCTATATTTAGCGCTGCTTTACCGTCGTTTTGCCCGCGGGTTTCGGCCACTCGCGGTGCGGTTTTACCCCCCGCGAGCGGCCGAAAAAGGGTTAATATCCCCCGCAGAGCGCCGCCGTAGTGGCGCTTTGCGGCGGTATTGCCGCAGGATTGCCGTGGTGTCCCATTCAAATCAATGGGAAGGAGCGGTATAGGAGCGGTGAACACACCGCACCTATACCGCTCCAAAGATGTTGCTAGCAGGACTTTTTTTGCCGTCCTGCTAGCGCACCGCTCCAGTGTGAAAGCCCGCCGGCTTTCACACTGGAGTAAATGGGGCCGGTTTTTTCAGGCGGTATACAGGCGCTATTTTTAGCGCTGTACCGCCTGAAAACCGCCCCAGTGTGAAAGGGGCCTTACTGAAGACTTCTTCCTTGCAATGGGAAGTTGCTGGTGTTCTCAATCGCTCACTGGTTTGTCATGTGTCTAAAGGACTCCATTAGCAGATATAACCTGAGAAGTTTATGGTTACAGAATCTCATTTTTTATCTTCTGTCAGTGGAGTCTTGATTATGGCCTATGGCACAAAGAAAAATAATTGGGAACTTTAACAGGAGAACTCCTTGTTATGGTCACAGCAGGTTGACAGAGCTGAAAATGTAATGGAAATAAAGTCCTCGGATATGCAATTCCACTTGCTGGCATCCAGCAGACACTCAAATGACAGCTGTGGGTGAACTGACCGATTATACTTCACATACAATTAAAAGTTAGGTGCTGACGTACTAATGGCTTATATGCTTCACATATTATTTCAGTTCTATGTGAAATATGATTAATTCGCATGACGTGTGCGCAGGGTGACAGACGCAAGCTGAGCAGAAAATTAACTCCATCTGCTTGTGTCTTCCAATACCGAGCTCTAAAAATCTCATCTCGGATAACAATTGAATTGCTTGCTTTCTATAATCCACTTTTGGAAAATGTTCAGCTCCTACTGAGCATTATGAAGTTAAGAAACTCCGGACCTTCAAGGCTACATTGTAATGATATTAATTGTCGTCTATGAATCAGTAATGACATTTTTATGAGCACCACTGACTAGTTTCAGTTATAAGGAAGAGAAAATAGAATAGAACATTGAAGGCTGTCAATGTCTTCTTGTCTTCAGTCTGTACGAGAGCTGCTGCCTAAATATAACTCTGGTGATGCCATCGCTTTCTCTCTATCCAGATGTAGCAGTACTTCTCAGGGAGCTGTCAGTAAAAGAGGTGACCTGACGAGTTTCTAATTTAATATAACCTATATTGCACATTAATGCATCATCTTGGCTTGAAAAAAGAGCAACAGAATCAATGACAATCACAGAATGTACAATTAAATCATACATTATAATTATAAAGACATCATTCTTCAAATATTATAATAAAAATATACAGTACATTTACAGTATATTTACATGGTTAAAGGATAAGCGTACTTTAAAATAAGTGTCTCAGGACACAACCCCATGGAAGTCCAATGGGAGCCGCCGTGCCAGCGTGGACAACACACAGAAGACTTTCAGATGCCGGTTTGAGGTGGGGGGTGGTGGGCATGGTTTAATAAGTGGAGGGGGGGGGCGAGGTTTAATCAAGAAAAGGGGGTAAAATAGTGCACTTTTTTTAAAGGGTCTTTAGGACATAAGAGTACAGTACACAAATACTGATCAAATGCACAATAATATGAACAAAAACAGGTAATAAAATATATTAAACTACTGGAAATGCACCAAAAATACCCTCTCAATCAAAAATATCTTCCTAGTGCATGGATTTTAAATGACAGGGAATAACTCACCAGCAATTAATCATTGGTAATGTCACATTAACTGCTATTGTTCGTTTATTTAGTAAATCTGCACTAATATCAGAGTTTAGATGTATGCTGTGTTTCCTGTATGATGAAATTAGTGTTATTGATGTGCTTTCTTTTGTAGATTTATGCCTCCGGATGATCCACTAGGCAGACATGGACCAAGCCTTGATAATTTTTTAAGAAAGAAGCCTGTTCTTCCAGAATACAAGAAGCAGCCATGCCCATATGGTACATTAGTGATTATTTATTTAAAATATACTAGTTGGTTATCTATCTGTGTAGTATATTTTCAGTGAAAGCTCATTTTGAGTTATTGGAGAATTTACTTTTTAAAAATGTAATTTGACGTTCAGATTTTTACAAGTTTACTCTTCCATATGTTTTGTATTAAATATAGTGATTTGCATTTTAGCCTATAGAGGGAGATCTCAGTGGCTCAGTGCAATTATTTAATTTTTTTTTTGTTAGTTGAGTTAAGAGAGCAGCCAGAGAAGGAGTGCATTATTTTCAACTAGTCAGTGAAAAGAGGGAGGAACACCGGGGCATGACCAGTGCAAAGCAGGAAGCAAATATGGTATGAACCATATCCATATATAATTACAAATTACAAACATCCTGACCCCTGCACTCTGTACATAGTGCAATCCTGACCCCTGCACTCTGTACGTAGCGAAATACTGACCCCTGCACTCTGTATGTAGCGAAATCCTGACCCCTGCACTCTGTAGGTAGCTCAATCCTGACCCCTGCACTCTGTACGTAGCGCAATCCTGATCCCTGCACTCTGTACGTAGCGCAATCCTGATCCCTGCACTCTGTATGTAGCGCAATCCTTATCCCTGCACTCTGTACGTAGCTCAATCCTGATCCATGCACTCTGTACGTAGCTCAATCCTGATCCCTGCACTCTGTACGTAGCTCAATTCTGATCCCTGCACTCTGTACGTAGCTCAATCCTGATCCCTGCACTCTGTACATCCTGATCCCTGCACTCTGTACGTAGCTCAATCCTGATCCCTGCACTCTGTACGTAGCTCAATCCTGATCCCTGCACTCTGTACGTAGCGCAATCCTGATCCCTGCACTCTGTACATAGCGCAATCCTGATCCCTGCACTCTGTACATAGCACAATCCTGATCCCTGTACTCTGTACGTAGCGCAATCCTGATCCCTGCACTCTGTACGTAGCGCAATCCTGATCTCTGTACATAGCGCAATCCTGATCCCTGCACTCTGTACATAGCGCAATCCTGATCCCTGCACTCTGTACATAGCACAATCCTGATCCCTGCACTCTGTACGTAGCTCAATCCTGATCCCTGCACTGTGTACATAGCGCATTCCTGAACCCTTCACTCTGTACATAGCGTACTCTTGACTTTTGATGGTGGGAGGGTTCCCGACATCTACTGTATTGGGAGTGGGGTGCTCTGAATGTCTGCTTATAATTATTATGACCTCAGGAAAACGGTGTCAGACATCCAGTCAGAAAAGTTTAAGAAAGTTAATGCCTTGTGTTTGCGATAGGTGTAATAAACAGTGCCTGGCAATATTTGTATGTTTGTATGTTTTTTCAATAAATTGTACATTTTGAATATATGCTCGCTATTATTCTTCCTAGGCTTCTGCTTTCAGAGTTAGTTATTACTTAAATTATTATTATAACCAGTAGTAATTGAATGTAGAGACAATTATTTATGATAATAAAGAGTATATACATAGTCCTACAGATACAACCGGCCCTTTGAGGGCAACCATACTGCTGATGCGGCCCCCGATCAATTTGAGTTTGACACCCCTGCTCTAGGTGCTAGGGCTATAGTGCCCACTACTTGGACAATTGAATAATGGAGTGCTCTCATTAAGTAGTGGTGACAGGTGGCGGAGACTTAGCTTTGAGGGTGGGGCTTAAGTCTGAAATCTGGAGAGTCCTGCCCTTAGTAGCAAACTTACAACAGAGTTAGGTAGGCATTTTCTAGTTGAAATGTTGGATGGATTTGTTTAAAAACATTTAGGCAGAGACTAAGATTTATGGGTATAGTAATGTTACGGAAACATGTTTTAATGAAGTTCTTTGACTACTTACATTTTGGTGTCAGAGGATAAGTTTCTTGTTATATTTGTAGTAACTGAGCTTGTTCTCATTGCCCTTCCTTGAATATACTGTAGCATGATTGAGCTGCTTGCCTACTTTTGCTATTACTATAAGCATATATAAGAGTAGTAATGATTAAACACATTTTCTGTTTCTTTTTCCGCCTTAGGGAAGAAATGTACCTATGGACATAAATGCAAGTATTATCACCCAGAAAGGGGCAATCAGCCACAGAGGTCCGTAGCTGATGAACTTCGTGCCATGTCTCGGAACAACATAGCCAAAACTGCTGGTGAAATCGGACTGGTGAAGAGCAACAGTGTGCCTTCAAATACAAAGATTGACACCAGCTCAGACGGAAAGCGCTCAGCTCCAAAGAGGCAGTCAGATCCTAGTATAAGAACTCAGGCGTATGACTTGGAGGAAAAGCTCCCCACCAAAAACAAGTTGGAAACTAGGTCTGTGCCATCTTTAGTTAGTATATCAAGCATGAAACCCCAAAGTACAACTCCATCTAGAAATGGAGCTCTTGCCAATGTGCATTTACCATCTCAGGACCAAGTACCACCTGGACTGTACTCTCCAATGATATTGGCAGCAAAGAATCATGGGACAATCCCATGTGACCAATACCCTAAATGTGAATCCCCTGTGGATACTGGATATTATTCAATGATGAATGCTTATTCAAACCTCAGCTTCTCTGGAAACCGAAGTCCGGAACGTCGTTTCTCATTGGATACAGATTACCGGATAAGTTTTGTGGCGTCTGACTGCAGCAGCGAAGGTAGCTTGAGTTGTGGGAGCAGTGACTCCTACTCAGGTTACAACGACCGATCTTATGTCAGCTCCCCTGACCCTCAGCTGGAGGACAACCTGAAATGTCAGCATATTCACACACACAGCCGGGCAAATTCTCAAGCATTCCAAGGCTACCATGACCCCTTGATGAGGGTCCAAAGTTATGGTCATGAGCCAGAGCCAAAGCACCACCACAAGCCTCCACCACCGTACATGCCATTACCACCCTTGCATCATGCTGTTGCCGCACGTTCAAGCTGCCCAAATGATTACCATGTTTCCCCCAATTCCTCTATGTCAAAGAGTGGTATTATGGGTAGATCACTGGTTTCTACAAGAATGGAGAGCATCTCTGATTCCCGCTTGTATGAAAGCCCTCCTCAACGGCAGCGCAAAATATACCTTAGCCAAGAAAGCCCAAGAAACGGAGACCGGGTAAATTATCCTGTGGATGCTTATGGTTATCGCCCCGGTTACCCGGTTTCAGGTAACCCATCACAGCCATGTTATGAGCAGTTTGCTTTCCAGAGCCCACTGGAGAACCAAGACCCTTCTTGGAGGGTTCCATACTGTGGCATCCCCCAAGAACTTCCAAGATTTTCAAACACCAGAGAAAAAATCTTTATGAACTTGTGTAACATCTTCCCGGCAGAACTTGTGCGCATCGTGATGAAAAGGAATCCGCACGTCACCGACGCCCAGCAGCTCGCAGCAGCCATTTTGATGGAAAAATCCCAGTGTGGATATTGAAGATAATAAGAAACAAAAAAACTATACACCTTTTGCGGTGTGAAATTTATTTCTTTTGTTCAGCTATTGCTGAAGGAGGTTTGCTACAATAGCATTTGTAATCTCCTTCTCAGGGGGTTATATAGTAATTCATTTATGTTAATTATAGAGCCATGCATCTTTTGTGGTCACACTCGAGTCTTATTTGTGCTCAAGATTTGTATTGAGGAATGAAGGCTCAATTACAGCACAGGGTTATATTACCTTCGTATGAAAAGCAAAGGTTATTTTCCTTTGTTTTTTGTAACTGCTTTGATAAATCGCATAACCCTCGGCCTTTGTAAAATGGCTTATTAATTTTATAAACATAGATATTTATTTATATTTTGATATTTTGGTGCATCAGGGGTTTCCAGGGACGCACTTTTTATTCCTCTGATCATTCCCTAACAAACCAGTTTAAAGCACCAGTCCCTTTTAAAGACCAATAATGTTAAACTACTGATCAAAAATGTATCTGTTAACCTAATATGACTTAAAGCTGAACTCCAGACAAACAGCTAAATACTCAGATGAAATACATATATGGGAGCTGTTTTATCCGACAAAAGATTGGCATTTCTGTCCATCCATTCCTGAGATTTACATGGCTTGACCACACAGAACATCTCTTTTGGCAGGACAGGAGACCTATTTTGAAGCAGCTGCATTTAAGTAACATTATAGGTCTTGTCCTTCCCCCCTAACCTGTGACTGGACAGTACAATGTGAAGCAGCAGACTGATGAGCTCATCTCTTGCTCATTCTGCTATCACCTCCAATCAACATGCTCCTTATTAGCACAACTGATTGGCTCCTTGTACTGTTTCTCCCTCTCCCTCTCGCTCTGCTGTACAAAGACTGCAAGAAGATGATACTGGGTCAGATATAGATACTGATTGCGTTTTAAAAAAAAAAAAAATGTAATGATTTATTAATGAATACAGAGCTGCATTCACTTGTGTCTTTAAAAGCTGCCTGGAGTTCAGCTTTAACGTAACATAGGTAATTCTAGACTTTTGTAATATAAGATGTACGTTACAGGTCAGGACAATAACAAAGAATGCCTTTTTCTAACACTCACCTTTAGCTTTACCAAATTAAGTTATTTTAATTTTATTTTTGATGTATTTATTTTTTATTTCTTCCCTGCTGTTCAGTTTAGGTTGAGTTTACAGTTTGCATATCCTCAAAAGCTTAAGGACCACTTGTTATTATTATCATGATCACGTTTTAAACTAAGAAAAAAGGGACTGCTACTTTAATTAGTGGGTTTACCCATACACGTAGCTTATTACTTGAATTAAGCATTTTAACACTGTAGAGTCTTTTGTGTTTTATGATTTTTTTTTATTATTTTATTTTACTTTTGTTTTCTAAAAACAAAGACCAAACAGCACTGATATTTTTTTTATTTTTTAACTATTTATTTTAATGATTTCATTTTGTTTTGTACTTTACCGACTAACACGGCTTACAATATATCAATCATTTACAAAGAACAACACTTTTTATTGTGTATTTTATTGTTATTTTTTTATATTGGTACAGTTCCTTCCTTTTATTGTGCTATTAGTACATTTTCATTTCAATTTTTTACTGTTTTTGGGTATCTACTTAGTATTGAGTTGTAATGGCTTAAGTGCTGACTTTAATTAATGTAGGATCAATATACAGATCTAAGTTTTATAAATGTACTTTACAAAAAGGTCATGGCTATTTTAAGTCAGGTCTGTGATTTGAATTAGTTTATAAAAAAAAAAAAAAAAAGGATGGGCATTCACGAAAGAGACAAGATATGTTTTTTGTGGTTATCTGATAAAATATTTTTTACTTATTCTATATTTAATGGTCACCCATCATTTAATTGTAAATGAGAAGGGTATAACATATTGGAAGTGCTTTCTTTTTTAATTTATTTTGGCTTTAGTGTACTTTAGAAAGGTGATGGTAATCATTGCCTCTTATGCATATAAGCCCTACATCCTCCCTATATGCACGTTGCCATGGCAGGCCTAGAAATCCAAATTATGGGAAAGTTAGGTGTGACAGTAATTTTCAGAGTCTGTCCTGAAAAACTAACTGCTGCCAAAACTTTTTATTAAATTTTTGAACGAGCAAGTTAGGTTTAATTGCTTTCTGTGTCACTATTGGGATTATTTCCCTGACTATTGAGACAGAGAGCTGTGATGTTTTCAGGAAGCTATGTACAACTTGCCAACCCCCCCCCCCCCCACCTGCCATGATCTGCCTGCATTGCACAAATAAGCACAGAGAGCTAGTGATGATGTCACTAGGTCTTAAGTAATGTATGTAATAAAACATGTATGTAATAAAACCAGAAACTTTTTTTATTTTTATTTCATTAGCATGTTGAGGAGCAGGGAAAGGAGTAAACAGGGAAGGCAAAATATGAGCACATTAAACTTCAGCTTTAACGCAAACCTTTGCCCATTTAAGGCAAATTAATAGGTTTGATTTAATACCCCAATATACACTTAGCATATATTACCACTGGGAGCCAAAGGAAAAAGCCTGTACTTCTGGGTATAAAGGAGCATGTGACCCACTCCAGGTGACAGCACTGAGATAAGCACTGCCACATGGCAAGCCCATAGCCATGGGCAACAAAAGGAAGACAATGATGTGCTCCTATGGAAGTTAACATTAATCTATAGCCTTCTCCTGTGTGGGATAAGCATAGGTTTATTTTAATGTAGAAATATAAGCAAAACTGTTTTTCACTTTAGTAACAGTTATAACCCCTGTCAGTTTTGTGTCCCATTGGGGAGATTTACCTTCACTTCCTGTAGCCAAAACAGAAAAGGAGAAACAGAAAAGGAGAGGAAATCCCTGCAAATTAAGGAAACCCATTGGGGCCTCTCAGGTCACCAGAACTAGTGTTTCCATTGGAAGATTTCCCCTCTATTACTTTTCTAGGGGCAACCCAAAATTTGGAAATGTCTTTTACTTTCACTTTCAATGATAATGGTTAACAGGACAAATAGGATGAATCTCACTAATGAGGGTACAGACAGGTGTTCTAATCCATCTCCACTCATTCAAAAACTAAAAGTTTTGCCTTTAGTTGTAATTTAAGTTGTCTAGCATGTATGATTCTAAATCCCCAGCATAGTTAGTGTTGCCTGCTTTTTAGTTTTACTATTAGAATACATGGGCACCATGCTGGGCTCCAAACACTGCAGCTATAACCTGAACTAAGAGAAATCTAGTCCATTGCTGACCTCCCTCTGGGAATTCCAGTTGCCTGACTGTCTCTTGAATCAAAGCCTTTTGAGTTACTGACCCAGAGCAAGCATGTGGCCAGTGAAGTCAGAGGAACATTAGAACTGGATGCATCTGAACCTTTTAGTCAGCATACCAGCAAGGCGACTAACATTCTCAATAGGAGGTTTCCGCAATACTAGCTTATGTTGACTGCGTTTTCCGTTAAACTCAGCACAGCTCCCTCCAGCACTGATTCCTCCCCTTGGGTTACAAAGAATTGGCCTTGGCTTATGTGAAGGGATTTAAAAAAAATTCACTGCATGCCCTGCTATAGCTCTCACTCAACTCTGACCAGAGCCCTCCTTTAAACATGACTCTTCCACAACACACTAAACTTTTTTGTAGAACTATAGCATTTTCCTACCAAATCCTCTTACCTTACATACCTATGTCTGCTGTTGATTTACCAAATCGCTTTAAAAAAAAAAAAAAGAACACTACACTTTTTATAGAATGCTATCCTGCCAGTGTTTTGTTTTATTTCTGGTCTCCTTTTTTGCTACACTCACAATTCATAAAGAGTACAAAACTCGAAAATAAATCAATGGTCCATGGCAGAATTTAGAGAGGCAGATTATATATCCAGTTACCAACCGCCCTCTTGAACACTCAGCCCCACCCCCCTCCTGGTCCGGAAAAAGTTAGCTGCTTAGTCGAAAATGCCCAGGCCTATTTTTTTTCTATCCCAGTCCAGGCCTGGGCAGATATGTTGGAATTAATAAGTCTAGAAAGTAGAAGTACATTTTCATCTGCTTTTTCCCCCCAACATTCTGACTCCTGGCTATGGGCACAGAAATTCTGTTCTTTGTGTATAGGCAAAGCCTATGTGCTGGCATCCAAATGGGGCTCTCATATTTATATTTTGGGGGTATCCACATTACCATGTTTGAAAAGCCTTAGAATTTGCACCCATCTTCTGCCATGCAGTTACAACCTCCAAGAATAGGACATTAGAAGAACAAGCCACCTCTCAGGAGCATGTTTATTAAGAGGCAGATGATTGGGGAGTCAATCATTCTGCACAAATTTTCAATACTATATAAAAAAACACATTTACTGCTCACAATTTTTTTCTGCGTTGAGCCCCAATTGCTGCCCAAATGTATTTTCTAATCTTCAATAGGAAATTCAAATTTTAATAAGATTCACTACTGTATATTTATAATGCAGCAACTATTGTGTCTAGATTTGCTTATTTATGGCCTTCATGGTCTGTTCATACCAGACTTGTGCACATTGTTTTGTGTTTGTGCCTATGGAAATACAAAACTGCATAAAGCAGCCCAGAAGCAACTCAGAAGGAAGTCAACAGCAGGTCAAAAGGTACTCTGAAGTATCTCAAATGCTAGCTGAATATACATTAAAATAGAACTATAGGCAAAACTTTTTTTTTCATTTTGGATAGAGTACGGGAGGGTTATAACCCCTGTCAGAATTTCTTTTCACCATCTGTGTCCCATTGAGGAGATTTGCCTTCACTTCCTGATAGACAAACAGGAAGTGAGAGGAACATTGGGGTCACCAGAACTAGTGTCCCCATTGGAAGATTTCCCCTCTATTAGTTTTCTGGGGACAACCCAAAATTTGGAATTTACTTTTGCTTTCACTTTCAATGATAATGGTAACCATGGCAAATATTGAGGGTGCATCTCCCTAACGGCGGCACAGACAGTAGCAAAAAAACCTAATGGGTGTTCTAATCCATCTCCACTCTGTCCAAAACTAAAATAAAAAAAAATAGTTTTGCCTTTAGTTATACTTTAAAGCATGCTGCATTTGCCTATCAACACAGGCCCTTAAACATGCACCTCTGAAATGTTTTTTAATTTATTTCTATAGATGCTTTGAAGGTCCCTGTAGGTTTGACATGAGAAGATGCAGGGGCGTATATAATGCAGCCAATGCAACGGTTTCTATTTATTTTACTTTTATAATTTATTAATTACAGATATTTTTAAAGCACTGAACAGTTACACAGTGCTTTACATATTGTGCATTCACATCAGTCCCTGCCCCCAAGAAGCTAACACTCCAAGATCCCTACCTCACATACGTATACTGTATACACGCACACAAATACTAAAGCTAATTTAGACAGGAGCTAGTTAAACTACCAGCATGTCTTTGGAGTGTGGGAAGAAACCCGTGTAAACCCATGCAGGCATAGGGAAAACATGCAAACTCCATGCAGATAGATTTGTATTGCTTTTGTGGCCAAAAATGCAGTCTGGCCCTTATACTGTACATCAGCTCCAATAACCTCTAGATAAGGACTATCTCTTCTGTTCCTCATTCATAAATAACACTGAGATAATCCACAAAGAAAACCACATTTTGTATATAAATGCCTCAGAGCTAACACTGTGATCAACATTTTGGGTTTTTAAATGCATATATTTTATCAAGACTTGCATAGAATTAGTGTTTTGAAATAAATGTTTAAATTACAGATTATTTTTCTAAACAGAACAAATGGTATTTCTGACTCTGTTGAGAATATTTCTCAGTGTGGGGTGTAATAAGAAAAATAATGACTTTGCAGTTTGTTGTCCTGTGTGTGTTTCTCTGGGTGTTATAAAGTATACATTTTTTTCTGCAACATTAAAGAGGAACTTCAGCCCCCCTTTATTTTTGTCCTGCCTCTCCTCTCCCATGTCGCCATCTTTGAAAATCTTGCCAGTGCATTGATATGTCAAAGGCCTCTGCCCGGTCTTTCCATTGCCGTACGTTCCCTTAGCACATAGATGTAAATCGGCCCTCGTTCTTTCACAGTGATACATTAGAGCAGCATATAAAGAAATGTAATAATCAAACAAATCTTTCTCCCTATCGGTCTAGTTGCTCTTGTTTAGCACCATCCTGCTTTAGGATACGATTTATCTCTGACTCTAATTTGATTTCTTGCTCAGACCTCTGGAAGAGGCACAGCAATTATTACAGGAGCAATGGGACTATCTGAGAAAATGTTGGCATGGCCAGAGACATTTTAATTATTTGGCAGTTATGGAAAGGTAACTTTAGCTGATGTTCTGTAAGTCATGGCCTTACATCTCCACTGTGCCCACTCCTCCTCCATGCCCACCGTTATCTGTGATATCATCCCTCTGACAAATAAAAGTGCATGCTGGGGTAGCAGGTGCAGAGAAGCAGGGTATACAAAACCACTACAGGTATATCATCTAAAGCTAGCCATACACAGCTTGAATTTTGAGCTGTAGGTGGCCTTGTTGGCACCGCCTCCACAAAAGTCAACTTACAGATCAACATCCTCATCTCCTTATGTTGGACCCTCTTTTAAAGAAATTTCTCCTAAAAAAGATGAGTAATGTTTCATAGAGCCCAAACCGTCACAAAAGTGATTGCACCAAGTAAAATGTCTTCTGACAGGGATGATGATCAATCCACAGGACATCTCTGAAGGTGGGTTGCTTCAAAACACAGCACTTTCAGGTGCCTGAGTTATGTTTCCATCAGTCATAATGCAACAACAATCGAATCTTACAGCACAAGCTCAGTTTAGCTCATCTCAATGGTCCATCACAATACTTCACTCATGTTATAACATGCCCTCGCTGGTTACAATATGGCGGAAGAATGATGCAAACACTCTGACAGAGACTCAACAATCAACACTGCAGCATACAACTAGGTTTTGAAGGCCATAGCCTTTCAATACATTTTCTGACATACTACAACAATGATTTTTAAACTTCTCAAGGCTGTCATTATAGAGAAAATACCAGAAACCAAGAATTAGAGCAGATATCACAAGCTTTGTAATAGAGAAACATTTTAGATCCACAGCCTGGATACCTTCTCCCTGAGGGCCTCAATGAGATGATTGAGACTCTAGGACACTCTTATAGTCCACATTAACACGATTTTTTTTAGTATAGTCAAAGACTAAAGCAGCAAATAAACAAGTAATTATATATCACTGCCAAGCAGGAAGCATCTGTACGTGTGGATTTATATGCGTATATATATATATAAAAAAAGAAGACTGCATAACCCACTAAGAGCCAAATACCATGTGAATTTTTGAGTTAAAATAACTCATGCAGTATTTATCTCAAAAGTAGTAAATTCACTAAAAAACATGCGTTATTTACCGAATGCATGAAATATTTATGTTTTGAGATATTTATCACTTACATTTTGCGTTATTTTTGGCGTTTTTTTTCACCGTTTTTTGTTCTTTTTTTTTTTACATGACAACACTGCACCAGAGGAAGAAATAAATGCACACAGAAATACTATGAACCTGTGAAAACATTCTAGCATGCTTTCATTTACAGAATGATTTTTGGTGAAATATTACAATTTATTTTCATTCTTGAGCACACTGATACATTGTATACTCATCACACTAATACATTATATACTTTAAAATTTATTGGCCAGTGCAAAGTTCCCCTCTGACTCAAGGCGTGTGGAGAATAAGGTGCTTTGGATAATGGAGACTTTAACAAACAACACATGACTGGCTCTTGAAATGTGATTAATACATCACAGCAGCACTTCAGAAGCAGGACGCACACTCTATAGGAAAAACAAAAGGAGAGAAGAAGGCGCTTCTAAGTGGAGTAATAAAACACTTTAATGACAAGGAAGGGTCACTTTCACTTACAAGATTATTAACGAATCCATAACACCTAGCAGGATGGCTCCTGGAAGTACAGTCAGCTGCGGGTGGAAGTTCCAGCTGACCAGTGGTGGGAAACACTGTGTCTCTGATGCAGGATGGAGAGCCGTGCTGTCAGGGGCCAGCATGGAATACAGGCAACCAGACGTGAGATCAGATTGGGCGAGGCATGTTTCAGAGCATGCCCAGTGGCTTCTTCTTCAAACCAAGAAGAAGGGGCAACTGGACAAGCCTTTTTTTTTTTATTATAAGCTCCAAATTATCCAGTTCTAAGTATTTAAATAATTTTTACATCAGTTTTCCTTCTTTAAGCGGTTGTGTGAACGCTAGGTAGTTTTATTAGGGTAACTGAAATTGTGTCATTTCTGGAGGAGGTTTCAGGATTATTAATGCCCTTTGATTTCCTCCCGAAAGCAGACCATGAAATATATATATGATGCCACTTTTTCTGATTGTGATCTGCATCAGTATCTCCAATGAAAGTTCCAGATTGTTTCTTAGTAGCCAAAAGCACGCTGCAAATAAAAAAAAAAAAAAAAAAAAGGAAAGGCTTAGAGGGGTCCCTACAGCATGGAATTTCATAGTGGGCAATGTCTAGTTGTCCAGAACTCACAGAAGCAACACATTGCCCCAGGCAAGCTTCTTTTTCTGCTATACGCCAAAAGGTTTATTGAATGTTCTTTTTACTTTAAAGTGATAAATCTGAGAAACAGAGTCAGAGAGAGAAATATCTTTTCATGTATTTCTCATTAATCTTCATATTTTGCCTGCAGTTCCCTGCATGTTTTATCAACCCTGAAGTTTAATCCATCATCCCAGAGGTTGTGTGTTTCCTTCCACATGTCATCCATTCATTAATCTGGAAATATGCAAATTCTGTTGGCCAAGGATATTACATTGGCCAGTTTTCCATCTATCCCAGCAGGTAGAATTAGAAATCTATGCAGGTCATATAAGCTGTGGAGTCCAAGAAGGGCCAGTTCTCAGCCATCTCTTTACAGATGGTGGAAGTCACAGCACAGCATGCTATGACGTGAAATAAGGTAAAGTTCAGGGTTGCAGCATGACAGAATGTTTTCTAGATATAAGACCATTGCTAGCAGTTTACTTATCCTGGGTGGCATACAGCCAGTCTAGACTTTTTTTGCCACCTGGAACAGGCTTTTCTCATGTAAGGAAATAACCCCTCCAGCATAGTCTCTGTCTACCCTAGACCCTATACTTCCTCTCCTTTAAATGTTTTGGGCATTTCCTGTAAGAGCTCAACGTTTAGGTGCATAAGATTCACAGGCCACCTTCAATGGTTTTATTAGGGAACAGTGACTTAGAAATGATTATGGATTGCAAACACCTCTTCCTATCATGTAGAGCAGTGGTTCTCACCTCCTGTCCTCAGGACCCACTAACAGGCCAGATTTCAAGTATTACCTTGGGGAGATGCAGATTTGATTACTGCAATCACTGAGCAGCAAATTATATCACCTGTAATGTATTTCAGTTACCTAGAAAACCTGGCCTGTTAGTGGGTCCTGAGGACAGGAGTTGAGAACCACTGATGTAGAGAGAAATTGAAGGCGCCATGCAGAAAAAGTCAGTTGAACAGAGACTGTAGTCAATCAGCTGCAGTCACTGTCTGGGTATTCTGGACGGGAAGTCAGCTATAGGAATACATCTTTGGTATTAGGAGGAGGAATAGTGTCCCATCATTGGTGTCAGTGGGAAGAATAGTGTCCCATCTTTGGTGTCAGTGGGAAGAATAGTGTCCCATCTTTGGTGTCAGTGGGAAGAATAGTGTCCCATCTTTGGTGTCAGTGGGAAGAATAGTGTCCCATCTTTGGTGTCAGTGGGAAGAATAGTGTCCCATCTTTGGTGTCAGTGGGAAGAATAGTGTCCCATCTTTGGTGTCAGTGGAAGGAATAGTGTCCCATCTTTGGTGTCAGTGGGAGGAATAGTGTCCCATCTTTGGTGTCAGTGGGAGGAATAATGCCCCATAACTGGTATTAGTGGAAGGAATAGTTCCCCATTTTAGTGTCAGTGGGAGGAATAGTGTCCCATCTTTGGTGTCAGTGGAAGGAATAGTGTCCCATCTTTGGTGTCAGTGGGAGGAATAGTGTCCCATCTTTGGTGTCAGTGGGAGGAATAGTGTCCCATCTTTGGTGTCAGTGGGAAGAATAGTGTCCCATCTTTGGTGTCAGTGGGAAGAATAGTGTCCCATCTTTGGTGTCAGTGGGAAGAATAGTGTCCCATCTTTGGTGTCAGTGGGAAGAATAGTGTCCCATCTTTGGTGTCAGTGGGAAGAATAGTGTCCCATCTTTGGTGTCAGTGGAAGGAATAGTGTCCCATCTTTGGTGTCAGTGGGAGGAATAGTGTCCCATCTTTGGTGTCAGTGGGAGGAATAGTGTCCCATCTCTGGTGTCAGTGGGAGGAATAATGCCCCATAACTGGTATTAGTGGAAGGAATAGTTCCCCATTTTAGTGTCAGTGGGTGGAATAGATCCATGTTGTTGGTGTTAGTTTGAAGAATAGTGCTCCATTGTTGGTGTCACCACCAGGAATTATGCCGCTTTGTTGGTGTCAGTGGAAGGAATAGTGTATTTTATCAGTGCGAGGAAAAGTACCCTAAGGGCTGGATGAAGGTACGCAAAGGGCCGCATTTTGGAGCCCACTGGTGTAGATTGGTGTATTCACAGTTCATTCAGGCCGGGTGCGTACACCTTGACCCCGTAGCAAAGAGGGAGAGTTTTTCTGCTTTTCGATTAGTTCTAGGTGTAAAGATGCACTGCTGACAAACTGTCTCAGCCTCTTTACTTCCTGTCCAGCTATAATATTTATTTTGTTGGTGTTAAAATAAAGTAAATGTCTAAGCAAAGAAAAAAAAAATCTAGTACCGCTCTCCAATACATTCCCTATGTTTAGTCTCTTCAAGTGCATCCCACAGTCCAGTGCAGATGTCTCTCTCTTGGCTGCTGAAGACATATTCAAGTCCTGTGTGCAGACTGCCAGCATTCAGGAGCTCTTTGGATATCTAGATATCACTTTAGATATCCAGATGTCAACCTATGCTGCTCTATTTTATAGGACTTTTCCTTTAAATCCCTTTTCTTGACAGCTTGTTTTACTCATCATTCTCTAAAATAAATAGGGAACATCTGGTGGATTCATTTGTACTTTTAATGGATAAGTGCACTTTAATTTCATAATCCTACCCCTGGGCCTGTTCAGTAAAAAGGGAAATTGCATATAGCACCTATGTTCACTGGAAATGGTCCTGTCCAGGTGCCTATACTGAACTGAAGGATATACATAAACCAAGTGGCAAAGAGGATTTAGCTATGATGTCCGGTGTCTCTATGAAGTTGGACACACTAGATATCATTATAAAGAGTTTTTTTTATTTTTATAACTAGTGTTTTCATATAGAAGTAAGGATTCTTATTAATATTCTTCCATTACTTGTCCTCTTTCTTTATGCCCCTTTTACACTGAGGAGCTTTGCAGGCGCTAAAGTGCTAAAAATAGCGCCTGCAAAGCGCCGCTCAGTGCACTCCATTATAAAAGCCCTGAGGTCTTTCACACTGGAGCGGTGCGCTTGCAGGACGCTGAAAAAAGTCCTGCAAGCCGCATTTTTGCATCGCTGTAGGAGCGGTGTATTTACCTCTCCTAAAGCGCCCCTTCCCATTGAAAACAATGGGGCAGCTCTCCAAACCCGCCTGCAAAGCGGGCGGTTTAACCCTTTTTGGGCCGCTAGCGGGGGTTAAAATTGCCCCGCTAAGGGTCGAAAAGCGCCGCTAAATTGACGGTAAAGCAGCGCTAAATATAGCGCCGCTTTACCGCCAGCGCGCCCAGCACCTCAGTGTGAAAGTAGCCTTAAACCAAAACTCAAAGCCAATTTACTGTGTTGTAAATACATTAAGGCTCCTGGCTAGTACACAAGGGATGGTGGGATGTCCTTACCAAGTGTTTGCCATGCACTCATGTTGACTCGTATGGAGAAATAAAAGCACATTTTGCAATATTAGGCAGCTGTCATGAAGCTAATGCCTAGTGATACTACCCTGAAGGCAGCACACCCTGTTCTAGACCGACAACCCTGTCTCCGAATTGTGCTCCTGTATTGTCGCCCAGACTTCCAGTGGAGACTTCAGGTTTCCACACGGATTATTCAGACATGGTTCCCTGTTGCCACCATCAGGAAATCAAACCAGAGAAATGCCATGAAGCCTCTGCTGGAGCGCATGTATATAGACAGGAAGTGGTTGCAAAGAGGATGCAGGATACAACAAAGAATGCTTTGGCATACAGTGAGAGCTTACACATTATTTTCATTTTTGGGGGATTCTGGAGAACTAAATAACTTGACAATTAAAAAAAAAAAAACGAATGGACTGTATAGCTAAGGTGAGATCCCTGTGATGAGTTCTAGGCTCTGCATGGCTGCTGTGATCAATATGGTCCCACTGTCCGGTTAGATCTATTTGTTTATTGCTGGAATGTAAAATGATGGACAGGAACACTCAAACACAGGTTTACAGAACTATAATGAGGAGATCTCACTGCTGGAACACCCACAACATATTGGATGCAAGGGACTGAATAACCCGTGCATCCCCATCCTGTTTTATTTAACTTTAAAAACAATGTTTTACTTGAGATAAACATTTTTAATATGTACAAGATTACTATGTCCCTTGATTCATAGAAAATGAATAGGAACTACTATAAAAAAAAAAAGAAAAAAAAAAAAGAGTTTATATATTTTTTTGTGCTTTAATGAATAATTACAGTTCCCTACATTTTGGCAACTCCAAATCTATTTTTATAGCAAGCCATTTTTATATAAGACCATTATGCTTTGGTTTTAAGTGCTGCCAGAAAATATATACAGTATACACCAATTAGTCATAACTTTATGACTACTAACAGGTTAAGTGAATACTATTGATTATCTTGTTACAATGGCATTCTGAATGTCAGTGTGACATATTGGGCACCAAGTAAACATGTTGTACCTGAAGCTGTTGGGAAAAAAAAAAAAAAAAAAGGGGGGCATCACAGTTTGCTGTGTATGGGGCTGCATAGCCACAGATCAGTCAGGGTACCCATGCTGACCTGTGTCCACAGCCAAAAGTGCCTACAATGGGCATGTGAGAATCAGAACTGGACCACAGAGCAATGGAAGACGGTGGCCTGGTCTGATGAATCTTGTGTTTTTTTTGTTTTGTTTTTTTATATGTGGATGGCTGGGTGTGTGTGCGCATTGCTTACCTGGGGAAGAGATGGCTCCAGGATGCACTAAGGGAGGAAGGCAAGCTGCAGAAGCAGTGTGATGCTTTGGGCAATGTTCTACTGGGAAAACTTTGGGTCCCAACATTCATGTGGATGCTGCTTTGACACGTACCCCCTACCTAAACATTGTTGGTGACCAAGTACACCCCTTAATGGAAACGGTATTTCCTTATGGCAGTGGCTTCTTTCAGCAGTATAATGAGCCCTACAACACTACAAAAATGGTTGAAAAATTCAAGGCGTTGATTTGGCTTCCAAATTCTCCAGATCTCATTCCAATTGAGCATCTGTGGAATGTGCTGGAAAAACAAGTCCAATCCATGGAGGCCCCACCTCACAACTTACAGCACTTAAAAAGGAGTTGCTACTGCTAGCTTGGTGGCAAATACCAGATCATACCTTCAGAGGTCTAGTGACACCCATGCCCATGCCTTGATGGGTCATGGCTGTTTTGGTGGCAAAAGGGGACCTATTCAATATTAAGTGGATGGTTATAAAGAGGGTGAGTGTGTGTGGGTGTGTTATTGTCAAAAGTATTTGGACACCTGCCTTTATACACACATGAAATTTAATGGCATCCCAGTCTTAGTCCGTAGAGCTCAATATTGATTTTGCCCAGCCTTTGCAGCTATAACTGCTTCAACTCTTCTGGGAAGGCTGTCCACAATGTTTAGGAGTCTGTGGGTTGAGGTCAGGACTCTTTGCAGGCCAGTCAGGTTCCTCCACCTCAAACTCGCTCATCCATGTCTTTATGGACCTTCCCAACTTTATGGGAACAGTTTGGGGATGGCCCCTTCCTGTTCCAACATGACTGTGCATAAGTGCACAAAGCAAGGTCCATATACACTATATTACAAAAGATATTGGGACGCCTGCCTGTACACGCACATGAACTTTAATGGCATTCCAGTCTTAGTGTGTAGGGACCAAAATTGAGTTGGCCCACCCTTTGCAGCTATAACAGCTTCAACTCTTCAAGCTCATCCATGTCTTTATGGACCTTGCTTTGTGCACTGGTACGCAGTCATGTTAGAACAGGAAAGGGTCATACCCAAACTGTTCCCACAAAGTTGTGAGTAGGGATGGGCCCGGTGTTCGAATCGAACATCGGCCGTTCGTCCACTCATCGAGGGCAGAACTCTAAGGGCGGTTCGCATCAAATTTGTGTGATGCGAACGGTCCACAATGCACTGCGCCAGTCGCAGTGCATTGCTGGCTGATGATTGGCCAAGCATGCACTGTGACCCCGCATGCTTGGCCAATCATAGAGCCAGCGGCGAGAAGAGCAATAGTACACGCCCCAAACTATATAAGGACGCCGCGCCGGTGGCCTCGTGTAGTGTGTTCCGGCTTGAGGGACAGTGTACTGTACCTGTACACACTATGTGAATCATTTCTGTGTGGGGAAAGTGTAGGGATAGAGGAAAAATAGTCATGGATAGTGTGTTCTTCTCAGTGCTGTTCTCTACCAATCCAGCCATCTGCAGGAGTTAGTGTGTGTGTGCTGTGTGAGTATAGCACAGCAGTAGCACACTAAACCACCTTACACTGTATCTGCCCTGTTGTCACCTAAGACAGCCATCTGCAGGAGTTAGTGTGTTTTGTGTGCCTCCAGCACAACACACAGTATACACCAACAGTCCATACATACATACATACATAATATACCTACAGTCCCTGTCTTGTTTGCACCGCCTGTATATTGCGGTTCAGAGTATATAGGGTTTTAGGTATAGGGTTTTATTTTGGGTGCAGAGTTCCCCTTAATATCCATACAAGACCCAAAGGGGCTGGTAATAGGCTGGGGTGGGGGGGGGGGGGATGGGGTAGCCATGCCATTTTTCTCAAAGATTTTCATCCATATTGCCTGGACAAGACATGACATTAAAGCCGCAAGTAGTTTTAAATGGCTTCTTTTTTTCCTTTACAAATGTAATTTTGTGCAGGGACAGTTCTAAACACGGGAAACACATGCCACTTCACAGGCATACTTTAGACACCCCCCAGGTACCATATTTAAAAGGAATATTTCACTTTTTTTTCACTTTATACATCATTAAAATCACTGCTCCAGAAAAAACGTCCGTTTTTAAAATTTCTTTTTGCATTGATACATGTCCCCTGGGGCAGGACCCGGGTCCCCAAACCTTTTTTATAACAATAACATGCATATTGTCCGTTATAATAAGTCAAAAAAGAATCCCCTAAGGGTTTGGACTTTTAAGGCATGTATAGTATATAACCCCAGATATAGTATAGGATAGTGTATGTTTGAGAAAAAACGTTTTATTGCAAAAAATTATATACAAAAATATTTGACAAAATTACAGTGTAAAAACTTTTTGAAATATTCAAACAGCAGTTTATGCATAAAATACGATATATAGGTGTATATTTTTTTGTATAGGCGTTGACTCACACCTGACGCGTTTCGGAGGTTTTTACAACTTTCCTCCTTCTTCAGAGGTAGGAGCGCAACATTTCTAATATCTAAAAGATATTGTAGTAAAACAGTTTGTCAAAACAGGGGGAAATAAACCTTGATGTATATCTAGTATAATATAGTATAATGATGCTTCCAACATCGAAAGACGAAACAATTTTTGCATGGAATATACACATAAGAGGAAGTATTCACATACCGTTTACAGGAATATTTCGATGTAGTTAAAAGCAATGGCTGGGAGAGGGAGCTTCTTGGCCTAGAATTTCTTGAGATGATGAGATTGGAGCAAGGATTGGTGCCCGTGCATTAGATATGACAGCTCATGGAGATTATGTCATATATATAGGATTGATTGAAATCCCAGAAATTTTTTATTTATTTGCAAATGTCCTGGCACGATAGCAGCAGGGGGCGTCCGTGAGACACACTGGGGTCGGGTATGGAAGCCCTGGTAAATCAAGAAATGTATAAGTAATTGTACAGGGTAAGATATGGTATATGAATTCTACATGTTTGTTCTCACAGACCTGTATTATAGATCTGTGAACGTGTCTTCATCAAACTTGCACTGGTGGTGGGATATCGATGGACATGCGGAAACTATGGAGAGAAAAACAATCAAAGATGTCCAGATAAAAGAATCATAGCCACCGATGAATGTCCCTCCCAGGTAGTCCCCACAGAAAAATCCCTATATTATTGGAAAGTGTGATGGGGCATGTGGGTATATTGTAGCTAAATTCATATGTATATATATTGTTGAGTCCACCATATGTGTATCTCTTAATTTGCGCTATTCCCCACAGGGACGGCTTATATTGTAATTGTACTCAAGCCTTTCAAATGGCTTATTTGTAATTATGTGTAGCAATAGTACTATATATGCATCCCAGCTTAAAAGCAAACGTGTCACATCTTGTATATACCAATAGTCCAATCAAGACTGCAGTGGTGTTTGAGATGTGGAGATCCCCCCCAGAAAGCAAAAGAGACATATCATGAAAGTTTATTCAAAAGTGAGAAATGAAAGATTTCTCTTACCTATTAGGCTGATTGTACTCCGCTCGTCTCCTCCTCAGACTGGCAATAGCAGTCTGCTGGACGGGACGAGCGGTCTATTTAAATGTATTCCCCCTCCTGCGATCAGCTGTTGTAGATACAGCTGATTGCCGTATGGAGGGGAGGTACCAGGTGCCTCGTAATGCTCGGCCCCCCGAGGGCTGCGCGCGCATCCGGGTCCCGCGCACCAATCCATGGTTACGCATCGTGACCCGGACATTTGCAAATAAATAAAAAATTTCTGGGATTTCAATCAATCCTATATATATGACATAATCTCCATGAGCTGTCATATCTAATGCACGGGCACCAATCCTTGCTCCAATCTCATCATCTCAAGAAATTCTAGGCCAAGAAGCTCCCTCTCCCAGCCATTGCTTTTAACTACATCGAAATATTCCTGTAAACGGTATGTGAATACTTCCTCTTATGTGTATATTCCATGCAAAAATTGTTTCGTCTTTCGATGTTGGAAGCATCATTATACTATATTATACTAGATATACATCAAGGTTTATTTCCCCCTGTTTTGACAAACTGTTTTACTACAATATCTTTTAGATATTAGAAATGTTGCGCTCCTACCTCTGAAGAAGGAGGAAAGTTGTAAAAACCTCCGAAACGCGTCAGGTGTGAGTCAACGCCTATACAAAAAAATATACACCTATATATCGTATTTTATGCATAAACTGCTGTTTGAATATTTCAAAAAGTTTTTACACTGTAATTTTGTCAAATATTTTTGTATATAATTTTTTGCAATAAAACGTTTTTTCTCAAACATACACTATCCTATACTATATCTGGGGTTATATACTATACATGCCTTAAAAGTCCAAACCCTTAGGGGATTCTTTTTTGACTTTCTGTATTATAGGATGCGGCATGAAATTTTAAACTCCCCTTTTCTATATATGTGTGATCTCTGCTAAGCCTACAACTTTCTCATTGTCCGTTATAATTAGCACTTTAGATTTCGAACGTTCGCGTCCATTGTAACCAATAGGGTTCTAACGTTCGTGCAAACTTTCGGTCCGTTCGCAGGTTCTGGTGCAAACCGAACCCGGGGGTGTTCAGCTCATCCCTAGTTGTAAGCACAAAATTGTCCAAAATGTCTTGGTATGCTGACGCCTTAAGAGTTCCCTTCACTAGAACTAAGGGGCCAAGCCCAACCCCTGAAAAGCAACCCCACACCATAATCCCACCTCCACCAAATAATTTAGACCAGTGCACAAAACAGGGTCCATAAAGTCATTGATGAGCGAGCTGGGGGCAGAGGAACTTGACTGGTTGATATTGAACCCTATGGACTAAGACTGGGATGCCATTAAAGTTCATGTGCGTGTAAAGGCAGATGTCCCAATACTTTTGGTAATATAGAGTCTATACGGTTTAATAACACAGCCAGCCAAGTGACCTCACTTTTCTATTTTTCTCTGCTGCCGTTAAGTGACCCAGGTAGGTCACCTCTCCACTCCAGCCTGTGACTGGACAATAAAGGAGCAGCAACAGTGATGAGGTTATCTTGCTGCTCTCTCCTGCTATCGGCATATTCCTTGCCGGCACATATGCAGGATAGCTGAGTGTTCTCTAGTGTTGCTCCATCCACTCACAATCTGAATGCTGCTGTACAGGGTCTCTTAGGAGGCTGAAATTAAATGATGGTAGTTACCTTTAATTTTTTTTACTGTATACAGATGTGTTTGTTAGTGTGTTTTTTTTTTTTGTAAATACCTACTGAGAGTTCAGCTTTATTTTAAAAAATATGCTGTTAGAACATCCAAACCTATGTAAAAACAACTATATTTGTACTGAATAAGATATGATACCTTTAGTATGTATTTAAAACACAGATTTCTTATCGCCATTTTAGGCTGGAGCTGTCTGCAGTAAAGTTTGGAAACTTTTTTTCCTGGGAGGATAAGAACTTTATCTGAATTATATTCTGTCTTGAAACGTTACATATATATTTGTAAGCATTTTTTATAACAATGATTTATATTTTACTCTATTAAACTCTAGGTTGTCCAGAAAAATGAATTTATTCCTAAATTTGACACCAAAATGCTTTGGATTTTGTTATACTTCTAATGCTACTAAATGTATTTTCTGATAGAAGCGAGAATCGTTGTAACCACTCTATACTGCTGTACAATTAAACCTGGAAAAAGGATACGACTTTTCATTCCATGATTGTTAAATTAAAGATCATTAGTGAAGTCCAGATCAAAATGGCAGTCTCGAACCTTGCATCTTTTAAGCCCGAATCCAGTTTTTTTTTTCTTCATATTGTAGGAAAGTTACAATGTCTGTCAGGTTTACTTGCAGAAAAAAAATCCATCCCGCACATGTACCTATAAAGACCTCGAAGGATGTGACACATCAACAGAAATGTCGTGGAAATTTCCGGAGAAAATGCCAGAATGTCAATTAATGGCCAAGTCCACCTTTAAGACCATGTTACATGCTACACCCATGTACTGTGTAACATGAGGCCACACACACACACACACACACACACACACACACACACACACACACACACACACGGTTATGGGGATTTTTCCCTTGCCAAAACAGCTGTCACTTTTGAAATCTGCTCTTACGGCCGCATCATGGTTTCATGGAGATCTTTGAATAAATAAAATACAACTCCCTTCTGCCACTGCAGCAGATGGACTTGCAGTTTCAGGTAAGTTGACTACCAGACTGGTAGACACTTCGCCAGCAGGAAGCCCATACCTTGGCACAGATTTGGAACTTGAGGAAGAATCCGCAGAAGCCAGACACTGCACCTGCAATCCAGATTTTTCAATAAAAATGTAAAATGATGAAAAAAAGAATGAGCGATATGAATCACGGTGTCATAATGGAGTGACACGATGGTCCCCTTTCTCAAGGTGACAGAGAAAGCACATCTATATATTAGAGATGAGCTTCGACATCCTTTAAACATCTTTCTCCAAATGTCCACGCTGCACCTGTTTTGAAGTTCAATCATCTGCGGGCCATGTCATTCCCTGCCCCAGAGCACACAAACAAAAAGGCAGGTGACATTGGTGCCCTTATATGAAGACATGCCCAAATTTAGTCCATGTTATTGGCAACGTGGAAGTTGAGATAGAGATAAGTTCAGAGTATGCCAAAAATCATCTCTAATATACATCTATCACTAATCAAGATCAAAATAACCTGTGTGCTTGCTCTATGCATTAAGGTAAACCCCCCTCCCCCATCCTTTTACTTACCTGAGCCCTCATTTGATCCAGTGCTGTGCACATCTGCAGCTCTTCTCTCCCCCCATTTCCTGGTCTCACTGGCTTTGTTGAAGGAGCGGGAGCCATTGGCCAGTGAGAAGGGAAAGGGGGTGGGGCCAGGTCTCATTGTCTGTCAATAAATGCAGACAGCAAGGCTAGGGAGCAAGCCTGCATAAGTGCCCCCGATAGCAAGTGTCTATGGGAGAAGGAGGAGCCAGGAGCACTGGCGGGGATCCAAAAAGAGGAGGATAAGGGCTGCTCTGTGCAAAATAACTGCACAGAGCAGGTACAGTACACATAACATGTTTGTTATTTTAAAGTAAAAATAATGTACATTTAGACTGCATTCACACATGAGAGTTTTTCTGCATGGTTTTTAATGCGCAACTTTGGCACATTTCTATACAGCGTGTTTAAACTTTAGCACTTTTTTTATTTTTTATTAGCCAATAGAAAATCATCATTTGTTGCTAGGTTTTTCAGCTTTTCCATCAGCTTTTATTTCATTATTATTATTTTTTTTGTTAGGGTAAGGTTTAAGGGTTGGGGTTAGGATTAGGGGTTAGGTTATCTAGTATTTGTTTATTTTTATTTTTTTTGGGGTAAAGGTGTATATACTACTACGAATAATAATAAATTAATAAATAATTGTAAAATAAATACACTAATGAATAAAATAATCATAAATAAATGAATAGTATGTAATAAATAATTAACCCCTAACCGTTTAAAAAAATATATAATAAATAACTAAACACACTAACACAAAAGCCATAAATACATTATTATTAATAATAATTTACTTATTTGTTTGGGTGTTTATCATTTTATTATTCATAATAATTTAAAGTAATATTTATGTATTTCATATTAATTTATTTTCATTATTTATGATTATTTCTAGTTTCGTTTGTATTTATTTTACAATTCTCAATATATTATTACTATTTTATTTCTTTATACTTTTTTTATTTGAGCAGAAAAATCGCACAAAAATGCGCAAAAACACTCAAATGGCGCATTTCCGTTCATTTCCATGGGAATAAAAACTCTGCCCAATTTGAGCTACAGAAAAAAAAGCTCCAGAACTTTTTTTTTTTTTTTTTTTTTTATCTTCAGGCGACTTGGATTGGAGATGTGGAACAACTCCATAGAGAATAATTGATATATTTTTTTTTTTCTCCTCCAGCATTTCGGAGCTTTGAGCTTCAAGCCACAAAACGTGTGATTGGGGCCCAAGAATCACATTATTTAAAAGGCAAAATACATTAGAAATGGCCAACACAAATCATGGTGTCATGATGGTAGACAAGACAAGGTTGAGGAAAGTGGAAAGACAGCACTGGATCCGTAGGGTTATCTCACTGGTATGGTTATCCTAAAGAATTGATGTTGATATAGTTCCTGGGTAGGCAGCTTCTACACTCCAGATCTCCACAGTCTCTTTGGCTTGTAGTGGAATGAAACAAAAATTGAAATTAAAGTGCCACATCTCTGCTTAGAGATCCAGATAGAACTAAAATCAAGGGTACAATCCAAAAAGTAGCCAATACATTTTGGGGGTCCTTTATTAGGGTTTGATTGACAGGCCTGATCAGCAGCTTGTTTGTCTGCCAAACGATCTGTTGCCAAGGCCTGTGCTCGTAGTTCACACTGGAAAATACCATTGTATGTCCACTGTACTTCTGGTTTGTTCACATTGCTGTCAATCAAGCCCTGATGAAGGGTATGCTCTTGGACCCCCGAAGCACGTAGACTACGTCTGGGGGTGTATCCCTGACTTTTTTTGGAATAAAATTGTATCTGGGCTTCTTTGCAGTAGTATGGAGCTTCAATTTCAATTTTTGTTTCGTTATGATAGTTAAAATTAAAGTCAAACATTCCATTATGACACCACGGTTTATGTTGGCTATTCTTTTTTTAATCCAAACATGCACCTATGTAGGACATATTTAGTCATTTAGTCAAAGGATTAGTTATGGGAAAGTCTCTGCATTATAGCAAATGGAATGTAGTTCATCGAAAATTGGCACGTTATCAAATTGCTGAAGACAAATGAGACTTATTTGCAGGAATTGGTGCAAAATCATATAGCAAAGCCTTAACATAGTATAATCATTTGGTAAACTATGAAAACCAAAATCAAAAGTACTATGTGCCATCTCAAATATGGGCATATTTATAAATCTAGTGGTACCCCTTGCACATAACAGATTACACATGAGCATATGGCACTGCAGTGTGAGTACTTTGGACCTAAACAGGTTTTATTAATCTCCGCTTTCCATTGTTGTGGGATAGGCATCCCGGCCTGGAGCCACACCTTAGTGATCAGCTTCTTGGTAATAAACAATACCTCCTGCAAAAACACACACAGGTAAATGCAGTGGCGGCTAGTGGTACATTTTTGCGGGGAGGGAAGATGGGGGACGGCGGCAAACGATTCACACTTACCCAATCTATGGCGCGGGCAGAGCTTCCCTCCAGGCAATGGGTGACGGCTTCCCCTGCGTTTCCTCCTCGGCATCATGGCGGACTCCCTCGTGAGCCTCCTCTCGCCACCTCCTCCTAGGCCAATTAGAACGCTTCTTCTTTCGGCCAATCAAGAAACGGGTCCCGATTGGCTGGGAGGAACAATTAATTTGCTATTGTCACACAACTGGGTAGGCTACCCTTTTTTGAAGCCTATTAAAGGCTCTGGCTCCAATGACGTGCTTCAAAAAAAGGAAAGAACCCAGACAGGAATCCATGCATCCAGCGCCCGCATGTAAATTAGGGGGCCTGGCACATGCATAGGGGGGCAGCGCCTGTGCGCCCTGCATCATTGGCCGCCACTGGTTTAATTCTTAAGACTCAGGAGGACCCAGCTGGCATATCTGAGGGTTTAGTTGTACAATGGGATCGAAGACGTCATTCAAAAAAGTTATCATTTGCTTTAGTATGCCTGTACCTAGACTAGGCAGGACCATAGCAGGTAGGGAAAGAGCCATTAGCCTTTTAGGGCATAATGGGTTATAAGATGGTTTATTCATAACTGAATTCATGTCAAATATGTACACTGATGTATAAATACATGGATGATCTTATCAGTGAAGTTTCAAGGAAAGTAATCAGGTGCTGGTTAGAACCTCTTTCCAGGACTGTGTTTAGCCATTTTTAGGGCTCTTTCACACAAGCTTTGGGTCGCTTTTTAGAGGAGGCACTACTTTTTTCTAATTAATGAATGGCAGTTTTACATTTGACTCGCAGTTGCAGTGCAGCCCCATTGATCTCAATAGGCAACTTTGACTGCGGTGCAGAGTTAAAATTGCCACTGCTGGCAGGCATGGCATTGTGGCTGCGGCATGTGTACAGCCCAGTCAGTCTGTAATGTCAGTAGGGTGGCCAGGGGGCAGTAAAACCACAGCTCAGCCTCCTGTTTTTACTGTCCCCTTGTGAAAGAGCCCTTAGGCTTCATGTACACTAGCAGTTCCTAGACTTTAGTTCAGGAGCGTTTTTTTGCCAAAGATCCTAAACTCGACTCCATAAAAGCCTATATGTCAATGTACACAAAGGCTTTTAGCAGAGTTTAGGAGCTGCTGCGGTTAGGTGAGGTTCAACCTCCCTCAGAGGAAGAATCACATTCAGTGTAAGGAGAGGAAAAGCAGATAACCGGCCTTTCCTTGTTTAAATATGATCAGCTGTAAATAGACACAGCTGATCACATGGATAAAGAGCCTCTTCATTGGCTCTTTAACGAGATCAGGGATGCGCCATGTCCCAGAGACACAATGCGTCCCTGATCACCGTGCTTGCGCGCCCACAGAGGCACAACGCCATATGACGTTGGCCCAGAGAGAGCCACCCTGCCACCATCATTTGATTATACGGCGGCCAGGAGGTGGTTAAGAATAAATCCTTTGGGACCCCATTATCGTAATGTCTACATGTGAGGCAAAAGGTCAAACTGTATTTAATACAATGCAAAGTTTGCACTGATCAAAATCGCAAATACATTACAGACAAGAGCCATGTTAAATGTCCAATATATCTTTATTGTTAAACAACCTGGTTGAAAATAGTTGTAACTGCAGCTTTAATTACAACAAAAAGATACTTAAATGAGAAAAACAGGCTGAAATGTGTGTAAATGAAATGACGCTTTCTTGCCTTTCCATGGTTCTCAAGTGATCAATATGCATAATATATCTATACACTGTGTTTAGAGCGTCTCAAGTACATGTTCATTCCTTCTCTTTCAGAAAGAGAAAGATAATGAAAGCTTTAAACCACTGTGTGTTGGTGAGGATTGCTAGGGCATCTTACAAAGGACGCATTCCATGCTTGGCATGAACAGTTACATCATTGGATACGAACTGCAAAATCAACCTTGCTGCTCTGGCAGCCTCGAGTCCTTTGGTCCTCAGCAAAAATCAAGGATTAAGATAAATCTGCAATACCCAAAACACAAAATGTGTGGCAAAATTCCCTTTTGAGTTGTGACCACCTCGATGTGGGGTCATTCAGTTAAAACAAGCCTTGCCTCAAGTGTATACAACACTCCCTGAAAAAGATTCCTATACCTCCTAAAGTGTAGAAGTGTGCACAATGTAGACCTGTGAGCATTTCCATGAACCCAGTACTGATATGATTCTGGTGAATAATGACCAACAATAGGCAGCCAAAAAAGACTAGCTATATTTTAACGCAGATGTTAGAAGCACATATTGGCATGCATTTGCTATTTAGACATGCGCATCAGGGACTCCCACAACTAACGGCGCTAATTTGTATTAAGATGGTATAGTGGCCGCTGTCCCTGTATCTCTTGGCTGCATGTTGTTGACACAGTGTTACAAAACAAGTGAAAACATTCTGTGGGATCTACAACAATGTATTTGCATTCTTGAACCTCTCTCTCGCCATCCTAAATTAAAGTATGTATAGTCACAAAAGTTCTTCCACCTTCATCAATAAAGTCCACTTGCAGACCACTTATTGGAGACCAAGCAGCCTTGGAGCTCTAGTAGCACTGCAGTCCCTTTAAACCTCTATATTGTGCCGTGTTGCAAGTGCAGGTTTTTTTTTCCATTTTTAGAAGAAAGTGGAAAAACACTATAAAGCCCAACTAAAACTTTGGTATTGATTGCCGTCATGCAGCAGTCCAGGTTTCCAGCAGTCTGATGCCCTTCCACAGTGCTCCAGCGCTCACGCAATAAGCAGAGCTGCTGTTGATTGGAGCACAATGTAGAGGGCATGACAGAATGCTGCATTGTGTGAGAGCAGTAGACCGACTCTCCAGCATGCTTCTATCACAGGCATAAGGATACCCAACATCTCTCGGGCAATACTGATGTGCAAGCATATTCCAGGTCAGCAATTCAGGAAGTACTGAAAGCAGTGGGCCAGTATAACAGCCAGGCATTTCACATTTTCAGCCTCCGGATTCCTCTCCTGACAGATTTAGGTTTAGAATTGAGACGGGAATTTCTACACAGAAGCAAATAGCGCTGGCCAAATGATATGGATAACTTACTTCTACATCGCAAACCTTCCAAGAAAAGTCCCTGCTTAGACTGCCAAACCAGTCACACTTCACTCAGAGCTGGCAAATCTCGGGTTCAGCAGAAGATTTAACTTTTTAGGCGCTCTTCCTTTTGAAAACTAAAATATTAAGAAAGAAACTGCAACATTGCAGAAAACTCTTTCCTAAGTCAACACTATGCTTTCCGCTTGCATACCTCTTTGTTTTACATAAACATAATACAGATGAATACATTGGAAACGTACACTTTTTTTGAAACACGCATCTATTGCAAATTGAACACTCCATGTAGTCAAAATAAAGGGAAAAACCGACAGCGTAAAGATGAAGCTGCATTAAGTAACTGCATGGCTAACGGGCCTGGCACTAATCAGGCCAAAACTCAAAATAGATTAAACAGGCAACAAATACCATTGCCTGCAATAAGATTCACTCAAAAATTATTTTGAGTTTATGCTAAATGCACTTTTGAAGAGAAACTATTTCTGTAAAGCTATGACTATCTATTTTCAAAGTGTACCTGTTTTCCTGTGACAGTGGAGGCAGCTAACTGGTGGGTTGTACTACAGGCAACCAACCACTTGAAAGGTGCCAAGGTTCTATTGTTGGTGGATGGTAGCTCATTTTTGTAGGTTGGCTGCTGGTGGCCTACCGAACAAAAGTGGCAAAGGTTCTTCCACTGTGATTCAGGGACTGATTCACTTGAACGTGTGCCATTTAAGTTTACATATAATAATATCATCATAAAGCAGCTTAGCATTCATAGAAACGTCGCTCTCTGCTAACTTTACATCCATCAACCTGAACAAATTCACATATTAAAAAACAAAAAACAGAAAATGTAGCCAATGGCTGGCTGGGGAGCCTAGCTTTCAGATATAAGCTGTGGGCTGTTCAGACCCGTAATTAAAGCACAATGGATCTCCTAGAAGCAACCTATCGTGAGCAATAACATGCAAAAATCTGATATGCTGTGGTCAACTCTTTCTTCAGGTATTCCAAACCAGGCTCAATTCTTCTTGAGCTACGTCATATAAAAGGTTAGCCATGGACAAATCAATGAATTGCTCCACCCAGATTTCTACATTCTGGGTAGTCATTCTTCCCACTGGGTCACCACTGTCAGACCCCACTGAGGTGTTCTCCTTCCCCCTAACATTTGTCACCAGCCAGGTTCTCCATATTTCTATGGGGAGTCCACAATAGGGTGCATGATTCTATATCCTGCTCCCGTGTGCGTATGTATACTACACACACACACATATATGCACAAACTTGGGCTGGTAGCAAAAATAGCTTAGCTAAAATAAAAAAATGAAGTGCCTTGATTGTGCTGGGGTTCTGGACAGTGGCAGATACCAAATGGGGGATCAGACACAGCACTGTTTAACCTAAACTGGAGTTCTTTAATTGAAAACTAAAAGTCCAGTCAGTCCAAGCAAGTAGAGTTGAAAAGAGGCAAAAGACCACAACAGAAATATTAACTAAGCAAGCACAAGGCTCCAAAGATTCCCCCAGCCTTGGTGAGTATTATCATTCAGGAGTGTAACAGAAATGTATACAAGTAACAGACCGAAAATAGTGCTTGTCATGTCTTCAATGTTAGTATTGTTATTGGTCTCCTATAAAATAATATTCTTGCGACTACTTACAAATATAGACAGGCTAATGGGGAAAAGCAAAAAAAAAGGGGGGGGGGGAATGAAGGTTAAATATATATATTAAAGAAAAAAAAACAAACTCAAAACTAGGGTAAATCTTAGTGAATAAACCATGTCGTTGGTAATGACAAGGACCAGTCATCATGTGTATGTGAGGTAGTAGTAGTAGTATTCAGCCCAATCCCTAACACTAAGGTTTTATGTCCCCCCTTCTACAAGATACATCTATGAATGTCCCGGCTCTAGATGTAGTAGAGCTTTAAAAGGAGAACAATAAGATTCTAAGAGGGCATAATATTACAAATCATTCCACATTATGAAGTAGCAAAAAAATGTCCACTTTCTAAACAGCAATGTCAGTTCTAAGCTTAAAAATTCAAATGTCCATTCAGAATTCAAACCGTGAAAACTTTACAAGCGAATACCTTTTCAGAAAAACAGAGAACAAACTAAATGAATTACATCGATATGGTGTAACAAACTGAAATTAGACAAGACATGAAGATAAAACCCATTCCGATCGCCTTGTTGAATTCTATCCTCCACAGTCAGACTGGTACAAGTGCTTTGGCAAGGGGGGCACGCTCGGTTGTCGGTGTTTGCAAAGGCCTACTTTCTAGGTTGGTGGTTCAGCATTGTTTAGAATGTATAGCAATGAAGTGTCCTCACATTGCTTCAAACTCATCGATGCGCTGTTTGGTGTTTCCTTGTCTGATCTGGCGAAGTGTTTTGTACTTGTCTCGGCCAGCTTTCACATTCTCTGCATGAAGGACGTCATTCTGAGTCTTCTTGGTTTCATCTCTAGCTTGAGCCAGCTCTGAACTTAGAGCCTAAAAGACAGAAAATAGCATGTGTTAAGCTGAACAATACAAGCTCTGGTATGTATTTATTACAACGGACTAAATTTCAAGCTTATCAACGGGGTGACCAGGCTGGACCAGTGCAGAACCACCTCGCAAATATTATCCTTTCCTAGACCTGGGGCCCTACAATGTTGTAGACTTACATCCAATGAGTTAAGCATTCACAAAGCTGTATTCTGCACACACTGCTCTTATACAAACTGAAGCCCATGTATACATGGCTTAATGCTGGTAATGGGATAACCCCTTTAAGCCCAGATAAAAGATGATGTGGTCACATTTATAAAAATGAAAAATGTAACTGTGGTTGTGTTTTTTAGTACATCAAAAAAAATCTCAAGTATTAAGGAGAGTTTTTTTAAATCTGCAAAGTAAACATACATAGGATATTAACACGACGTTCGTAAATCATGCTATAGATCACACGTTTCCTTAGTATGTTCTATGACCATTTAGCATGAACAAGTCAATTGGCAAATGACTGTATAAATATGGGTGCATGTGTCTGTGAACAGAGAGTCGGATTATTAATTCACTGATCCCCACACATGGGAACAGGGTAGACCAAATTGCATGAGCGCCCTCAGATTTGTCTGCTTATGGACAGACTGGCAATCGATTCACCTCTAACTGGCAATCTGAGCAGGGATACAAGCCAGGAACAGGCAGGAACCTCTATGGGATGGGTAACACATACATTCAGGTAAATACAAACCAGAGTGAAATATGGGTGAACCCATCGTGACACGCATTAATACGCACATTATGAGCCTGTACAGAATTCAATTATAGACATGACAATATAAGGGACAGTTCTAAGACTTTTGAATGTAGTCTGAAAGGGAATTTTGACTAGAGGTGTAGAGAAGGGAGGGCTGCAGATAAACAGGCACAACTTATGTTATTTTTTGTTATCTTATTTGTTTCATCTCTGTGTAGAAGGCCCTGTTCACACCTGAGCATATTGAAATCACAGGCAGAATCGTGCAATTCTGCTTGCAATTCCAGAATCACAACAAAAACGGGCAACGCGCTCGCAGTGCCATTTTTTCTTAATGGCACCCCATATGCGGTACAATTTTGCCAGGACTATCATGCGACAAAAACTCATGAAAACTGTGGCAAAAACAAACAAAAAAAAAAAAAAACTAGTTGGCTGAACTGGATGGATGTGTTTTTTTTCCAACCAGATTAACTATAAAAATGAAAACAAATGTGTCTTGGCTCAGTGCCAACATTTGGTACATGAGCGTCTTTGGCACATTTTTGGAGCAGAGGAAGGCCTACGCAAAATGAATATTGCCGCTCCAAAAACACACCACAAAAATGTGCAGTGTCACTCAGGTGTGTACTTGGCCTCACCAGATGCTAGTCATTTCACTGGGTATATGTGTGGGTTTACAATCAACTTTTTCTTTTTTTTTTTTTAATCAAAAAGATTTTTATTGCATAATAAGATGCATAACAAAATTATTATCACAATACTCTTCATATTGTCATAGTTAAACCAATTACATGTCAAATAAATCACTTTAATCATACAATAAAACATACATATAGTACAATACACAGGCAGAATTTTCATACACTTTTGGATGTCCCCAAGAAATTTATAGTAATGCCCCGTACACACGGTCCGAATTTCCGACGGAAAATGTCCTATCGGACCATGTTGTCGGAAAAAAACGACCGTGTGTGGGCGCCATCGGAAAAAATTTGAGATCCTGCTCTCAAATTTTCCGACAACAAAGTCCGATCAGACTTTTTCCGATCGTGTGTAGTGAATTCCGACGGACAAAGTGCCACGCATGCTCAGATCAAATTACAAGACCAAAACTATTGGCTACTAGCCTCTACGTAGTTCCGTCGTACGCAACGAACGTCACCACGTTCAGAATGATCGGATTTTCCGACAACTTTGTCTGACCGTGTGTATGCAACACCAGTGTCGGACAAAATCATTCAACAAGTTCAAAAGAACCAACCTCCGAGAGCCATTGCTTTAACCCTGCGGTCAAAGTCTGAATCAGCAGATGATTGGACATCAACCTAGTAAACTTCCTGACTCACAATTGCTGAACATATGCACTATAATCAGCTGTATTGAATAGATTTTTTAGTGTATATACACCTTTCTGTACCATTTATGAAAATCTTTTATTCATGTCTAAAATTAAATAAAAAAATAAACACTTTTTTACCTTTAGTTTTTGTACCAGTGTGCCTTTAAAAGTCCAAATATTTAGCTTCTAGTCTTTTCCACAATCAACCTAGTAAAACTTTAAAAAGTTATGAAGCAAAGACAAGGTGGCAGCCTGACAGCCCCACAACTGGGCTAGCAAGGCTCAGTGCTAAAATTGACCGATCTGGTGGAATGAGGGCTTAGAAGCTCAAGAGGAGAGCTCTTGCAATCAGATTTTGCATTTATTGTGCAATGGTGGACTTTTGAAGCAGAGTGTCCTATGCAAAATCCAGAGAATGGGGCAAAGAGGGGATTCGTCGTCCATCTGATCAGAGCAGTAAGCTTGAGGTATACTCTGATGGCTCAGATGTCCAGAGCAGGGCATAATGATGGGAGAACAATGTCCTCGTTGACGGTGGAATGCCACTTCCGAAAGAAAAGAAGGCCTTTGGTGTAAGGCAACCTTGTCATTGTGAAGAGAAAGAGATATCACCGCTCCAGGCAGGTCAATTCGGAATGAATCGCTCCTGTAATTTGGACGATCCAGATGCTGGCATGAGATTGAGAAAAATCCTGGACAGCCGCACTCAGGAAAAATTGATTGCCTTTATTCAATGAAAATCAAAAATGCATGCCACAGCAGAACAGACAGAAGAGCTGACGTGTTTCACACTAAAAACAGTGCTTAATCATAGCCAACAATCACAAAAATAACCAGAGGCTATAGCTAGAGGATTATTGATTCTGGCAACAAACAGAGGCTGTCTGTTGTTGAATCTGGACGCTAGGATGTCCACATCCAGAACTCCCCTTTTCTGGATTATCAGAATGAAGACATATGGATGCAGGGTCCATTTTCCTTGATCCAGGCGATGGTGGCTGAGAATTCCTATTCCAGGTGTCCACTCCTCGAACATGGACTGCAGAAGTTTCTGGATGATATGCTTTGCTTCCTCCAAGGATGTCAGACCCCTGGTGCCCTCTGGATGATTAATGCAATTAACTGCTGCAGCACTGGCTGACTACACCTTGATTGGGGGCCCCTTCAGAAGGGTGTTCAGTGCTGCAGGGCCCCCTGACTGCTCTGAGCTCCAAGGTGTTGATGGGAAGCTTGGCTTCTTTCAACCAACATGTTCCTTGAACTGTTAGGGAATGGAACACACCTCCCCCAGCCCGAGACACTTAAAGCGGAGTCCCAGGCTTTTTTTTCGTTTATTAAAAGTCAGCAGCTATAAAAAAAAAGCGTAGCTGCTGACTTTTAAAAAATAAAACAGACACTCACCTGGCCCACAGTCCAGCGATGCAGCCACACGGAGCCTTGCTCCTCTCCGCCTCCATTGAAACTGTGGGCACCCGGCTGTGACAGCTTGCGGCTTCACGGCCAGGCACGCAATGCGCATGTCGCAGTGCGCTCTCCGAGCAGGCAGGCAATCTTCTGGGACCTGTGACGTGTCCCAGAAGATTGCCAAGAGGGAGAGGCCACCTAGGGGTAGAGGAGTCGTCGCCTAGGTGGCCCGTAGTCAGAAGCAGGAAGAAGGGCAGGAAGTGTCACTCAAAACTAGGCACCCGCTTCCCCCCCCAAAAAAATGACATGCCAAATGTGGCACGTAAGGGGGCGAGAAGTGCGTAAAGCGGAAGTTCCACTTTTTGGTGGAACTCCGCTTTAAGTCTGTTGTGACAACTTTCCAGTGAAGGGGGCAGGAAGGACTTCCTCTTTGTTAGGGCTGGGGTGATGACCTACCAAGATAGGGAATTCCTTCATTGGCTGTTCTTGAATAGAATTGGACCATTGGTACGGCTTCGAGGGAGGTTGGGCCATTAGGCCTAGCATGCTTATCAATGCCTACTGAATCTCAAGACTCCAGCACGTGCTCTTAGAAAAAGAACCTACTGCTAGAAAGACTTTTGCTTGGCTGTCAAGGAGCAGACGCAAGGATTTCTAGGTGAAAAGAAGGATTGAGAGCAGATATGTTGAAACTGATCACTCAGCCGAAGGTCTGGAGCATCTGAATTGTCTTGTGGACATTTTCTGAGAGCTGCAAGTCAGACAAGTCCTTCATAATATCAGTGGTCATGTTACGTTGGTCTTGCCACCTTATTCAGTCTTTCTGGGAGGATGTTCTAAAAGATATTAACCTGATCAGCCAGCTACACGTCCCACGGGATCAAATCCCCCTGCTCTTGGGTATTGTTGACACTTTGGCAGCAAAGCAGTTCAAAAAGCTGTTTGTATTTTACTCAGCCTTTTATGCTAGGAAGGCGATACTCCTGCAGTGGAAGGGCCCTCCCCCCCCCCCCCCCCCCCAACAGTTCAGCAATGGAGATCCTTAGTGGACACGGCCCTCCCCCTATATAAACTTACATATGCTGGGCGCAATTGTCCCCAAAAATTCGATAACATTTGGGGTGCTTGGGTGGAAAAGAGGAGCTTGAGTCTAGACTAAAAAAAGTACTACCCGTACTACAGTTCTCAGATCTGACATATTAACAATATGCTTAGGGGGGGATTGCCGCCGCCCCCCCCTCTCCCCTTCCCTTCATTTATGTTGGATGTTACCTCCTTCACTGTGTGAATAGACATCAGTGCTTTGATATGTTGACTTTAGGTCATTAATGTGAGATTTGGTGTGCATGAGCGGTTTGATTTTAAATGCAATGTAAGGTTACTCTAGGAACTATAGATGAGCTACTTACGACAATATATCTGATCTATATGTATGACACTGAAGATGTACCACTGTACAGGTTGTTTTATTGTTTGTTTTTCTAAAAAATAATAAACTTTCTTGTTAAAAAAAGATCAGTGGTCATCAACCCTGTCCTCAGGGCCCAAGGGCCAGGTTGTATGTATTACCTTGGCTTAAAATCTCCAGACCTGTTGGCAAGCTGCAGGGTATTGCTACCCTTTTGTGAGCAGTGGTCTTACACACTTTGTTCTGAGCCACAGTAGGAGTTAGGCAACTGCAGGCAAAAGGAGCTTTCCAACACAGTTAGCTATAGATATTCTGTGACTCAGCAGAGTTAAGATTGGACTGCAGCAGAGGCCATTGCCCAGACACAGATAGCAGTGGGTCCACTCTGCTACCTGCCTCTCTGAATGTTTTCAACTCCATCCATGGCATCGAATCCTCAGTCAACAAAGATGTTTAGTAACATTTATATAACTGCACTTTTACCGGTGTTGCCCAGTATTTAGTTACATGCTGATTTTATCTCGTCATCCTTGGAGAATAAAAACGGTCTTCGTTTTAGCCTCTTTTCTATTGCGGTTCAGTAACCAAGTACAACTTACCTGAAGCTGCTTCTTTACTCGCTCATTCTTTTGCGTTTCTGTTAGCCTTTCCTCCTCACTGCGATGGTTCATAACACCATCGTTAGACAGTTCTGCGCTAGCCTCAGCGCTGTTCTCATCCTGCTCGTCATGCTCATGTTCGTTCTCTGCAGGTGCTGCAGGGGGTGGAGGGAGCGGGGGTGGGGGAGGTGGTGGGACAGACATCACGCTTTTTAATTCTTCTTTGGTTTTTTCTAAATCTTCCTGTGCTGAATATGCCTGAAAGAAAAGCGTAAATGTTATGTTATGTTCTTAATCAACATAATGTGCTGTATAAGTTACAGAAATAAAAGATGTAAGGCCAAGGCTGTGAGTATTGTATTGAAATAAACAGGGAATAATGTATTGCGTCTATTCACATATTTTACTGTCCTCGAGTTAATATAAAAACAAAACAACTTACCCCATTATTAGAATAGCCCCGCCCCCTTTTTAGTTGAGAATGCAGGGACACAATTCGAAAATTTACAGATTTAATATCCAGTAATTCCCTATAAGCAAGTCTAAATAGAGCCGACTGTACAGCTCTCACCTTATAGAACCTTGTGCATCAACCACATCTGTCAGGCACATTACTTGGACAAATTCAAATAAGGTCACAACAGAGGATTTCAGATATAGCATTTTCATTCTAGTCTCAAATAACATTCACGTAACCCGCCATAATGGTGAGATACAATTACATCTGAATCTCGGCTCAACACGAAATGTTGTATAACTATATGGAGCAGTTTCATCTACATGCCAGATAGACACTACTGCATCTCATTTTATAGTGGATAACATAGATGATGATATTTGAGACCAGAAGAAAAAACTGTGAAAATGCTATAATTATATGCTATAACTGGAGTCATATATATATATATATACATATATACACACATACATACACACATACACACATACACACACATATATATATATTTTAGTAGAGACCCTAGTGATGGCGAAACTTGGCAGATGTTTTGGAACTACATTTCCCATGATGCTCAACTACACTGCAGAGTGCATGAGCATCATGGTAAATGTAGTTCCAAAACATCTGGGGTGCCAAGGTTCGCCTTCACTGCCCTAGAGAATAAAATGGTGGTTGTTGCAATATTTTATGTCACACTGTATTTGCGCAGCAGTCATTCAAATGCAATTTTTGGGGAAAAAATTACACTTTAATGAATTTTTAAAAAAAATTTACCAGTAACGTTAGCACAATTTTTTTTTTGTATAATCTGAAAGATTTTAAGGGTCCCGAAATGACATTGCTGCAGATGGACACAGTTGACCGGTTTGGGGCCATGTGTCTCGGGGCCACTTGGTGTTACGAACCCCAAATATGGATTTTGATATTGGATATGTTGTAGTGTTGGTTCCACTGGGTTTGCATACCAAATTTGGGGTTCCTAGCACCAAGTGGCCCAGAGATATGGGGCCGCAAAGTCGGGTCGGAACATTTCATTTTATTTTCCGCAGAAAAGTGCTTGACTCGAGTATAAGCCGAGGGGGGCACTTTCAGCACACAAAAAAATGTGCTGAAAAACTCGGCTTATACTCGAGTATATACTAGAGCTGCACAATTAATCGTTAAAAAATTGCGATCTCGATTCACCCCCCCCCCCCCCCCCCCCCGACGATCTATCCTGCTGAGAGTAGGCGATTCTTTCATATAATAAAAAAAATTAAATAAAAATTATTTCATATAAACAAGTGGAGAGATTATCTGCTTGGAGTCCATTCACACAGGGGCAACTTTGAATCCGACTTTAAGTCGCCCAGAGTCGCCCAGAGTCGCGTAACAAAATCAATGTAAGGGAATGAGAGCCGTCCCCGTCTTAATGCACACTTCTGAAGTCGCTCTGACTTCAGAAAAGGTTCCTGTACTACTTCAATCCGACTTCTAGGCGACTTGTACCCATTGATTTCAATGGAAGTTGCCTCCAAGTCGGATCTCCTGTCTTAACTGAAGCAACTTTAGAACTTGAAACATTGTAACTACACTTACACTTCTTAGATCAAAGGGATAGAACTTCTTGTGTAAACAAATAATCTGGGCAGTCTACCAAGCTTTCAACCTAAATGCAGGAAGTTTAACCACTTAAAGTCTAAATCTTTTTCTGATACTTCTTTCTAAAGTTAAAATCAATATGTTTTGCTAGAAAATTACTTGGAACCCCCAAAACACACACACACACACACACACACACACACACATATATATGTGTGTAACATTTTAGCAGAGACCCTAGGGAATAAAATGGCAATTGCTGCAATATTTTATGTCAAACTGTATTTGCCCAGCGGTCTTTCAAATGCAATTTTTTGGGAAAAAAATGCACTTCAATAAATTAAAAAAAAAAAAAATGAAACAGTAAAGTTAGCACAATTTTTTTGTTTTAATGTGAAAGATGATGTTACGCCGTGAGAATATTGTGATCTATTTTCTAAGCAAAAAAATTGTGATTCTCAATTTAGCCAGAATCGTGCAGCTCTAGTATATACGGTACTTCTGTGGTTGGGCTTATTAAAGGACAATTTTGGTGAACTGTCTCAGTGCTTAAAATTGTCCTAATTTAAAACTGTAGATCTAAAAACAAGCATGTAATATATGGCAGCTTAGATGGGATAGCTGCATTAGGTATTTTTTTTTTTCTCCAGGCACTTTTATTTTAACTTTCTCATCTGGCAAGATATTCTTCATGTCCAAGGGTGACAAGGCATCCTTCAGTGTTGTATTTATGGAGGGGCAGCATTGTCACCCTGAGAAAGGAAGTGCCTTAGGACTACAGAACTCCTTCCCCTTTACATAGCATGGGATGAGGTATTCTGAAGTCAACGGAGAAAAAAATTAAATCATTTTGACCAATAACAGTTAACAGAAACAGAGCACAAGAAGCTGACAAGATTTACGTCGGGATCAACAGGTAGCTTTTGCATTTATTGAACAGATATAAGAAAACAAATTTTAAATGGTATATTTAACAGATCAAAAGAGAACAATAAAGCCTAGTGTACACTGCAGCTGGTAAACAGACGTTTAGGAGCATTTGGGCGTTTTTTTTTTTTCAGCAGCCCCTGGACTCTCCTAAATGTTATTTTATGGATACATGGTACACTGAGCTGTTTATAGCAGGTTAGAAGCATTTACTTGAAAGCAGAAAATTGCGTTCAGGACAGAAGTTCAGGGGCATTTGAAACACCAAATGCTTGTAGCAGCGTGTAAACGAGGTAACTCGCCATTATAAACGTTTTCAATGGGGAATAATTTCTGACCATTTGCCATGGTAAAAACAGACTTTCCAGGAGAGGGAGAGAGAGAGAGAGAGAGAGAGAGACTCTGATTTTTTTTCCTGCATTGTAGGCATTTGGGAGGGTCTATTGATCTGTAAAATCGGTTATCTGTCAAAAACGCTTCTGAATGAAAATGCTCATGAACGCTGCAAAGCGTGTATTAAAGTGGCAAAACAGAAGTTTTTAAACGTCGCTTACTAGCTGTCAAGTTCCAGCATCCTGTGTACATGAAGCCTGAGACGCAATGTTAGGGTTTACATACACTTTCTTTAAAAAAGAAAATGGTAACAAAATATCAAATCATGTTTCTAAAGCTGGCCATATACAGAGCAATCTGATCCTTGAATGATCCTCCAAACATCCAATGTGCATACAAAACAATCTACACATTGCAGCCTTTGGAGGAAGTAATGGGAACTGTGTATGGTAACTAAACTTTGCACTTGTGCATTCAGCTATCACAGTTAAAATTGGAAAAAAAATTCCAGCTAGCTTTATCACCAGTGACACCAATCTCCCAATACGATCATTTGCACACCATTGACAGAGCAATGGACACATGGCTTGAATCATGTCCGTTTGCAATCTTCCAGTATAACCATCCTCCACAATGCTGAACCTAATGATGAGCCGCAGGAAGCCTGGAATACAGGCACCATCTGCTAATCATCGGGGTATGGAGAAAACAATGAAGGATGAGACAGCACAGTGATTTGGTGTAAGACCAAAAATCAGTTTCACTCAAAAATCTCTTTGAAAAGTTTAAACTTAACAGACCTAAAACTCCCCCACATCCTTCTAATTCTAATGCGCTTTTAACACGGTTATATAATGCTGGAACATACTGGGAAGAAAATTATCTTTTGTTCAGCTGAATTAGACTGCAGGAGAGAGTCACTGATTGAAAATAAGGCTGTCAATCAAATAAACATGACAGACAGTTAATTGTTGCAACCCCACTGTGTGCCATAGTAGCACGGGTGGAGAATGGAAATTATGCGTTTTCGTAATTGAATTTTTGAGCATGACTATGGGGGTCATTTACGAAAGGGAAAATCCACTTTTCACTGCAAGTGCACTTGGAAGTGCAATCGCTCTAAATCTAAGGGGTAGATCTGAAATTAGTGAAATCTCTGCCGATTTCTATCATCCAATCATGTGCAAGCAAAAATGCTGTTTTTTTTATTTTCCTTGCATGTCTCCCTCAGATCTACAGTGACTTTACTTCCAAGTGCACTTGCAGTGCAAAGTGGATTTTCAGTGCAAAGTTGATTTTCAGGGGGTTTCCTGAGGAAGATCCGTCATACCCTAGTATCGACACGCATAGGGGAGGGGCCAGAAAGGAGCAAGAGACAGTTTGCCTGCCTAGGATGTGACACACGCCATACCCTTACCGATTTTGGTATCTTTTATGCGTTACAAAGAACGGTGCACTGACGCACCTTGCACATGTGAGTACCCCGGCAGGGGAGTGTTTAAATTATAATACATTTTTAAAAACGATATTGCACTATTGGCTTTTTTCCTTCTCATATACCGCCGAGATTACTGCAGTGGGGAACCTCTGATCCAGGAACCAGCTTAGAACCCTGTAGTGGTTCATATGCGTGTATTGACAAAGTGTAAAAACTGAGTCACACGCTCTAAGGTGAGCAAATTACCAAAAGGGGTCATCGGATTGCACCAATGCATGTTTGGAATCACGGATGGATATAGAAGCATGCCAGTAGAATGATCACTGGAGATCACGTATATGCATTAATTTCACGCAGTGTCAGCAGAATCGTTTTAAACCACATATATGACTGTTTGGCATTAAGGATTGCGACACAGCAACATGTGTATGGTCTATTTTTGTAACAATATTGTCACGATTTTTTTATCACGTTTTTTTTATGATCACAGAAGCACTTTTTATGAAAAAGGGGTTTTGCATACCCCCACTGGAATTTTTTCAGCACTCATTGCACTTGTGCACTTGTGCACTTTATTTATATTATCTGTTGTGATTTTATTTTTATTTATAATATCAGTTGTGTGTTTATATATTATGTACAACATCATTTTTTTGTCTGTGGGTTTATGGTTATAGACTAGGACACAGACTTAATAGGTGTAGCACTATTTTAGCGCGGCGTAAATTTATTTTGTTTATGGATATCATCTTGATTGCAACATTGATTGATTGCAACATTCATTCTCATTGCTTCTCATGCTTGTGTATACACAGGTGTGCACACATGTGAGTATTCCTTTAGTCATATCAAGTTGTTCTGCAGCAATGTTTTAGAAAAATATTTACCAATCCTGTTTTTTGCTTCAGTGTTTTTGCTCACCATTTGTATATGTGCATCTAGTTCAGTTCAATGTCCTCCCTCTCCCCTATATTTGCCCTGTCACAAGTGGCAAGCCCCACAACCATAGGACATTAGGACCCAGGAGTTATGGCATTAGAGCTTATAAGCCCTTATCCAACATGGCCCCAGCCTGAAGAAGGAGAGCATGCTATGCAAATGCATCCCAACCGGAAGTGTCATCATCCCCTGGCTTCCTGTGTGCGCGAGGTCCAGGAAACGTTGGTAACCAACGGTGCAACCCGCTCCACTTCACCGGCGTACAGCCGCAGATGGACTCCCTCCCGGACGTTTGTTCACCCACACTTGACATGCCCATTTTAATTCTACTCTTGGGAGTATATATGCACGATATGTTCATTAAAAAAAATCATTGCTATACTTTACCTAGAGTGGTGCCTCTGTGCTTTTTCCCTCAGCCTCTTCAAGAGTTGCTTCTCATCTTCACTGGGCTGCCTTCAAGATGCTACACCATGGACTAATATGGACTTATTACAGTCATTTACTTTTAAGTATTGCTCTCGCTTTGACGTTCGCGACAATACTTCATGTGTGGTGCGATCACCGTTTACATATGCGTGCAGGAGTAACGTGTGAATTTGCATTTATTTTTTTTTGCATTCAATTTTATTGCTATCACATTGAAGGGATGAATAACTGCTGTGGCTGTGACATATGTACACACCTGCCTACTGCAGCTAAAGGGGGTGTGGTTGGGGTGGGGCTGGTAAAAACATGTCTTAACTGTAGGGATTTACCCCCCATCCCTCATCCAAAATTCAAAAGTGAATGAGCCCTTACTGTTCTAAGCCCTCTAAATTGCTGCTTTCACACTGATGTGCTGCGGTTTACCTGCGCCACGGATGCAGAGCAGTGCATCTGCAACTTTCCTGGGTTAGCTTTGAAAGTGCACCAAAGCCACAGAATATAATAGTAGTCTATGGTTAATCACAGCAAACCCTTCATAAAAGGGCCAAAATACATCCCTGGGAATTACAGACCAGTTAGCCTAACATCAATAGTATGCAAGCTCTTGGAGGGGATAAGGGACTATATACAAGATTTTAGTAGTGAAAAAGGTATCATTAGCAGTAATCAGCATAGATTCATGAAGAATCCTTCTTGCCAAACCAATCTATTAACCTTCCATGAGGAGGTGAGTTGCCATCTAGATAAAGGAAGGCCCGTAGACGCAGTGTATCTGGATTTTGCAACAGCATTTGACAGTTCCCCATAAACGTTTACTGTACAAAGTAAGGTGCATTGGCATTGACCATAGGGCGAGTACATGGATTGAAAACTGTCTACAAGAGCGAGTTCAGAGGGTGGAGATTAATGGGGAATACTCTGAATGGTCAGGGATGGGTAGTGGGGTCCCCCAGGGTTCTGTGCTGAGACCAATCCTGTTTAATTTGATAATAAACGACCTGGAGGATGGGGTAAACAGTTCAATCTCTGCATTTGCGGATAATACTAAGCTAAGCAGGGCAATAACTTTTCCGTGGGATGTGGAAACCTTGCAAGAAGATCTGAACAAATTAATGGGGTGGGCAACTACATGGCAAATGAGGTTTAATGTAGAAAAATTTAAAATAATGAATTTGGGTGACAAAAATATGAATGCAATCTACTCACTGGGGATAAACCTCTGGGGAAATCTAGGATGGAAAAGGACCTGGGGGTCCTAGTAGATTATAGGCTCAGCAATGGTATGCAATGCCAAGCTGCTGCTAACAAAGCAAACAGAATATTGGCATGCATTAAAAAGGGGATTAATGCCAAAACACAATAATTCTCCCACTCTACAAGACTTTGGTTCGGCTGCACCTGGAGTATGCTGTCCAGTTCTGGGCACCAGTCCTCAGGAAGGATGTACTGGAAATGGAGCGAGTACAAAGAAGGGCAACAAAGCTAATAAAGGGTCTGGAGAATATTCATTATGAAGAACGGTTGCGAGCACTGAACTTATTCTCTCTGGAGAAGAGACGCTTGAAAGGGGATATGATTTCAATTTACAAATACCGTACTGGTGACCCCACAATAGGGATAAAACTTTTGCAGATGGGAGTTTAATAGGACACGTGGCCACTACTAAAATTAGAAGAGAAGAGGTTTAACCTTTAACTACGTAGAGGGTTCTTTACTGTAAGAGCGGCAAGGCTGTGGAATTCCCTTCCACAGACGGTGGTCTCAGCAGGGGGCATCAATAGTTTAAAAAAAAAACTATTAGATAAGTACCTGAAGGACCACAACATACAGGGGTATACAATGTAATACTGACATATAATCACACACACACACAGGTTGGACTTGATGGACTTGTGTCTTTTTTCAACCTCACCTACTATAACTATGTGTAAACAAAAAAAAAAAAAAATAGGCTGTGGTTTACTACCGCTTTAAAGATAGGTCCAGAATTTCAGCTCCCATATTTCTATTCTCAAATGTTCCTTGAAGCACAACACAATGCCACCAGTTACGGATTGCTGTTGACCCATGGAAAGCTCACCAAGTGCTGGAATACATACATTTTACATACAACTGGCACACTGGAATCTACATTTAAAAAAGGGCTCAATGTGATTCTATACCATGAGCTGGTTAATAGGCCTCATGAAAGAATTCACAATATCAAATGCATACAATTGATAAAGGTAGACGTTACTTTTTGTTGCCACTCTGAAGCTTCCTCTTCTTTCTTCTTCTTTGCTTCTTCAAGTAAAGCGATCTTGGCAGTAAATTCTGCAAGTTCAGAAGCCTATAATGAACATAAAAGTATATACATCAAACAAGTCACTAAGGTAATCAACCAAAATCCTTCACTGTAAAAAAAAAAAAAAAAAAAAAAAAAAAAACACACTACACTTGAAAAATATTCTCTCATAGATATTGCCAAGCTACCACTAGTTGCAGCTGCCTGTGGGTCAAAAACAGGAATGAAGTTTTGCTTACACGAAACGAGCACTCCCACCTAAGCTAGATTTGTCCATTTTAGGAGCAATCACTGCAGGCCTTTACTACTGTCCAAGATCTGCATTGACTGCAATTCCCCTATGAAAGTCTAATCTAAGCTTTTCACCTGAGCATTCATTGTCATCTGCCCAAGTACTGTGTATTCACTAGGTTGGTGCCGATCAAAGTAATGCAGAGGTATAAATAGGGAAGCTGCAAACAAGACTTGCAAACTCATCCTGGTATTTTCAAATTGTTCCCTATTTGATTAAAACAAAATATCTAAAAAAAACTGGTGGGCTGTATAAAAAAAAAAAAAACCAAAAAGCACATGCTGACATTGACAGATAAAAAAAAAAAAAAAAAAAAGACTGCAGATGAAAGGAGCAAGATAGAACAAAACCCACACACCGGAATGGTGCCATACTAACCATGAAAACCTTGGTTTAAAATTTTGTAGCCTTATAAAGCTAGATAAATTAAAAAAGAATACACAAAAGCCGTATGTAAACAAACCCGGACCGGAAGTCAGCGCCGCGGACCGGAAGTGAGCTAAAAAGGACGAAAAAACGCTATTGTAATGCCGAAAGCCCTCTGAAACATCCATTACTTGGCCAGAATATTAAATAAAATATTTTGTAATTCAAGTAAGCAGCATAATTTTTAATAATAAAGTATTTTTATAACAAACTATCTGGAGCACCCTCCTTTCTTTTTATGATTAACAACATGGAGCTAGATCTCTCACCACAGGAGCACTAAGAAAGCAGCTACCAGAGGGGGACAAAGAACCAACTGGCAAAATAAGCGTAATGTATGCACCAAGAAGGTAAGGGCTCTGTGAGCACGATTTTGGATTCCTCACTCATTGTTCACCGATAAAGTCTACTAGCATCAAGTCACTTATTGATGGGATTACACCACTACGTTTGAAAGAATTGAGCACATTTAAGCACTTTACTGGAGTGAACTACAGCAATTGTGTATTGGCACACCATATTGGACATTGAACATGCAGTCATATCTGTATGGAACTGTTCCATTGGATACATCATTTATCTTCAACTAACATTTTATGCATTTATGGTATCTAATCCTTGTTGTGAATACACACAAGCATCAATTATTGTTGTGAACATATACACTGTTTTATGTATAGCACAGAAATATTTATATGAGATATGCACTTTATTTTATTTATATGAGTACTGTATGATATTATTAGCACTTTATATATGAGGTATGCACTTTATCTACAATAGTACTGTATATTATTAGCACTTTATTATCTCACTCAGCACTATTTTATACACGTCCATATTGTCCTAATAAGCACTTTAAACCTATTTTTTATGCGCAGAGTCATGTACACTCTAGTACACTATTTTATTTTAATACACAAAATAGGCCCCTTCCTCACCAGCCGACCGATTAGGTCCACCTGTCAGTTTTTAGGCGGGTCCGATCGGACCGCCCATTGTTCTCTATGGGGCGGCGGATGTCAGCAGTCATGTGTCCGCTGTATACCACTGACACCCGATCCGGTCAAAACAGACTGATGGGGATCCGTTCCCCATCCGCCCGGGGATCAAATTATTGGTCAGGCAAGTCTGTTTCCATCTGACAGCCCAATGGAGAAAGGACAAACCATCGCGTAGTAATACTGTATATAAAACTGAAGTAATTTATTGGGGATGAAATATTACTCACATTTACTTAAAAAAAGGCAAGCAGATATAAATCCCAGAGATCTTAATGGAGAGCGCCGGCCGGCGTCGATATGGAGCCCTTCCTCCTCCTTCAAACAAACGTGGTGACGTCACTGTGCGTGCTTTTGGGAGGACGCGCAGTGACGTCACCACGTTTGTTTGAAGGAGGAGGAAGGGCTCCATATCGACGCCGGCCGGCGCTCTCCATTAAGATGTCTGGGATTTATATCTGCTTGCCTTTTTTTTGAGTAAATGTGAGTAATATTTCATCCCCAATAAATTACTTACAGTTTTATATACAGTATTACGCGATGGTTTGTCCTTTATCTTTTTGCATGTTAACCTCTGGACGCACCGCTGAGTGCTGAATTTGTCCATCCATATATGGTATTGTGCCCCCCCCCCCCCTGGAGTTCAAGTTCCAAACAGCAGACCCTTGGAGGAAATGTTTTGAGGTGTAATTTCATCTGGTGTTCGGATCCTGGCCCATGGCTCAATTTTGAGTGCTGTTTTTACCTGTTCATCTGGTAAGGAGCCTACATACTGGTGGTGGCACTCCGTTAGATGTGGAGCACAGTGGTGTTGTGTAAATTTCTATGCACATAAGGATTAACCTATCGTTATGAGGACTATCTGCTAAAAGCATCTTTAGTTATATTTCTTGGACATTTGTGAACATCCTGATTTGCATGTTCTATTTGACCTGAGAATATTATTTTGCTTATGCCAATGTTAACATGAAGGCAAACTAAATATCTTTTGTCAATAGTACTTCAAGTACCAAATGATTGGATACATATATTGCCAATGTGAATTGGATAGCCTCTCATTTCGTTGTTTAGACTAGTTGTTTTTTACCTGGCACAGTTTTCTATCCCTATACTACATTGTGTGTTTATCCCACTATTCTACAGCCGGTTTAGGTTCAATTTATTCTATTTTAATTTGGTATGACTGTATGTGTATGTTTGGGTTAGCGCGTTTTTTTGCCCTCAGACCAATGGAGAACAGCAGGCTGTGTCCGTGTCTGCTCTGCATAGCAGACACGGACCTGTCATCTGCCTGCTCTGCTGGGATCAGAAGAGAGATACATAGGTATTTACATGTGTTCCAAACACTAAAGTGTGTGGCAAAATACTGTATATAATTTTGTACTTTCCTGCAATTCATGCACATTTCCCCATTTTTATCTCTTTAAGCATGTTACAATTACAGGGGAAAAAAAAACTGTTGATGTGCCAGAAATATTCGGGGGAATACATTAAAGTACTAAACAATTTTCTGGCAGTAGTTACTTTAGGAACTATCTATTCTGGCCAATGGAATCCATTAACATGCAATAGCTTCACATGTCTAAACATGTGTGCACTACGCGGCTTTAGCCACATTTTTTCAAGCAGCTTTTCTCCTGTGAGGAGTTCTGGTAATCAAAAACGCAAACACCCTGTGTGCATGAGGCCTAAGTGCTTTGGTTGCATTTCAGGATTAAACAACAAGGGCTAGGCTAGCTTTTAGTTTTTGGTTACAAGCTAGGGTCACCCCAATGGTTAGTAGTAATGGTTATTGGGGAGTGAGGAAGCATGGGGGTTAAAGATTTTTTTTTATCCCCCCCCCCCCTCAAGTTTTTATTTTCTTGTTTTTGGTGATGAAATGCCCATACCAAAAATTTCCATTGCAGGCACTTGATGCATAAAAAAAAAACAATGTACAGAGATTATTGTTGGAACAAAACAGGGGCAAGGATTGGATCAGATTTCTTTTCCTGCTCCAATGTCTAAGACTGCAGTGCATTTCATATTCTACTACACCTTGCATACAAAAACTTATATACTTAAAACTGAAATTTTACCTAGAGTGCTCTTTTAACATGTGTAAATGTTTATAATCATGAAAATCTGATTTCCCCATCGGAAGTAAATCAGCAAAGCTCAGTTTTATTCACTAAAGTGAAACCCCGGTGATATCATAGTCCTAATAATATAAATCCATAACTCATCTACAAACTGCTCTAAAGAAAAGCCTTCTCTGTGCACTTCCTCCTCACCAGCTGCTCCTGGTTTTTCATCTGGTCTGCAGCTTGCTTGGCCAGTGCCGCCTTGGCTTCTTCTGCAGACCGTCGCTCTTTCTCTAGGCGCTCAGATTCTTCTATTGCACGTCTTCTTTCCTGTTCCAACTCTAAAGCTTTTCTAGTTTGTTCTTCTAGCTCTGTAAAAAAAAAACACATGAGTGATTCCAGAAGAAATGGGTGTTCTGTGAGTTTCCATGTGTACAAGTGAGGGAAGATTTTGCCTTATTTCCTGTGACCCATGTACATGGAATTGGGTGTGTGGTCATCTCTGGGAGAAGAAAGGCATGGCCTTGTAAGAAATTCCAACCCTTTCTTGCTCTACAACGTATTGTATGTTTTTGTCTGCGACAACAATGGAGAGTTCTCACAATTTCTCATGTTGACAAGAGTCCTGCTGTACTAAAAACAACATATGTTTTGACTGTAAATTAAACCTGTTCGGAAAAGAAAAATTTTCCTATTCACCCTACATGTCTATAAAAACGTAGGCAGTCATGCAAAAGTTATTCCAATACACAATTAGCAATACAGATATTCCTGTATAACAGACGCATTCTAAAATTCATGGTGTTCCTAGTCAACTATTAAACTAAAAGGAGAGGTCCTTATATGTATGTGACTGCTGTGTAGCAGACGATGAGCCATGCATGTATGCAATAAAATGTTTACATCTCCACTACAAATTAGTATGCAAGTGAAAAGATATTTTTAAGAAAATAAAACACTAATTTAACAGTAAGATATCGATAACAGCCTGTCTGCCATTTATAAGACACATGGTATTAGCAGCTGTAAGGCTGCATATACAATGAGCTCTGCTTTCAGGGCTATTTCAGAGCTCTGCAGTCTAATCCAGCTTGCAGAACTAAGTCGTAGTTTAGCATGTGTGAAACCTGGATAAAATACTTATTACCGTATATACTCGAGTATAAGCCGAGTTTTTCAGCACATTTTTTTGTGCTGAAAGTGCCCCCCTCGGCTTATACTCGAGTCAAGCACTTTTCTGCAGCAAAAAAAAAAAAAAAATTCCGACCCGACTTTGGGGCCCCGTATCTCGGGGCCACTTGGGTCTAGGAATCGCAAATTGGACCTAGCACTATAACATATCCAAATTTGGGGTTCCTAGCTCCAAGTGTCCCCGAGATACGGGGCCCCAAAGTCGGTTCGGAAAATGTCATTCTCTGCTGCAGAAAAGTGCTTGACATTTTCTGACCCGAATTTGGGGGCCCATATCTCGGGGACACTTGGAGCTAGGAACCCTAAATTTGGCATTCAAACACAGTTGAACTAGCACTAGAACATATCCAAAGATGGGGTTCCTAGCACTAAGTGGCCCCGAGAGACAGGGCCCCAAAGTCGGTTCAGAAAATGTCATTCTCTGCTGCAGAAAAGTGCTTGAGATTTTCTGACCCGAATTTGAGGCCCCATATCTCGGGGACCCTTGGTGCTAGGAACCCGAAATGTTGTATTCCAACCCAGTGGAATTAGCACTACAACATATCTAAATATGGGGTTCCTAGCACTAAGTGACCCTGAGATACAGGGCCCCAAATCGGTCAACTGTGTCCATCTGCATGGGCACAGTGAGGCTGCAAATGGGCATTGTTGACCCTCTTTTCCACTTACAGTAGCTGCGCATTTCTCACCCTAGGCTTATACTCGAGTCAAAGGGTTTTCCCAGTTGTTTGTGGTAAAATTAGGTGCCTCGGCTTATATTCGGGTCGGCCTATACTCGAGTATATACGGTAGTTGTTTCCTGAATAGCAAATAATTTTAAAGTGGTTCTATCAAATGCAAAAAAAATATATATCAAAATAACTTTGGCGATAGTCTGCAGACACAGTATTGCATCTTACATTAGGGCACAGTATTTACATGGAGAACTTGCCAAGTCCGCAAATGACAATAAATTCTGAATCATAAGCCCACTACAGAAACCCTAGCTCAGGATGAAAATAAGAAAGCTGCAATTGCCAACCTTTTTTTTTTAAATGCAAGTCTTGGGGCTGACTTGCTTAAAAGGGGTTGTAAACCCTCAAGGTTTTTCACCTTAATGCATTCTATGCATTGAGGTGAAAAACCTCCTGTGATGCAGCAGCCCCCCAGAGCCCCCCTTTTACTTACCTGAACCCGGTCTTTCCAGCAACAGGGATGAGCACACCAACTCCAGCCGATGTCTCAGGTCCTGAGTGGATAGAATGATAGCAGCACAGCCAATTGGCTCCCGCTGCTGTCAATCAAATCCAATGATGCAGGAGCCAGGGGTGGGGCAGAGTCCTGCTGTCTGTGTCAATGGATGCAGCAGCAGGACATGGGAACACGGCTCTCAAATGTGGCACTCAAGAAGAGGAGCCAGGAGTTCTGCTGCGGGACCCCAGAAGAGGATCTGGGCCAGCCTCCTGACCACCCTGTGGTCTTACCGTGTATAACCCAGACTCAACTTGACTACATCCCTGACTGTGGAAGTCACCTATCAAGCTACTGGTACCCCATGCTTCTTTGAGCTTTGTACCTCTGTCACCACATTCAGGGGTGCTCGGACCAGAGCCGCAAGGGAAGCCCTCTCATCAACTCCGCCTCCAACCCTAACCTAACCTTAACTCTAACCCCTTACCCTAACGAAAAAATTAAAAATAAAAAGAATATTAATAATGAAAGCGAAGGGAAAAGATAAAAATGCTGAAATACCTAGACATGATGATAGTTTTCTCTATTGGCTAATTAAAAAAACGGCAAAGCGCAAGTTGCGCATAAAACTGCAACAAAATTCTGGGAAAACGCTCAAAGAGCTCAAGATAGCTCAGGTGTGAATGCAGCCTAATATTAACAAAGTAGGGCTTCCACCGACTTCAAATGCTCTTATAAAGTAAATATTTGTTGAAATCAAAGTGAGCATATGATGAAACAAATGCTAAACCAGTGGAAACTATCAAAATAAGTAAAACTAGACAGGCAGCAAAAGTTATATGCAAACTGCAACCTTTCCTTCCCTACTCTTGCTTACTTTCCAAGCATCCCTTTTGGTACTTTAAAGCAGACCTCAAAGTGCAACTAATGCTAAGACTAAACAATATTGCTGTCAGATTATCTTTGATCGCAGAGGGTTAAGGCTTCGCCCATCATGGTAGGTAGGCCACGGACCTGTAAAGCCACCTGTGGCTAAACGTGTTGCACAAAGTGCCAAGGTAAGTGCCCATGCAGGATCCAGTTCCTGAAGCAACGTCACAGGCTGTCCCCACAGCATGTGGTCAGGGTATGGCTCCCAAGATTTTACATGGGTCACACCAATTTAGATGCACTGCTTCTATTGTTGTATTTGAAGAAGGACAGTGAAGAGTTGATTAAAGAATCGAAAGATAAAATACTAAAGTAGTTAATCCAAGAGTTATTTTTCCATACGCAAGAGGTCCATCACCTTAGGACACTAGCAAAAAAAAAACGGAGGACTTGCCATTGGTCTGAATACTTAGCCTGTGTCCTGCATTGAAAAATAAGACATATCCCTCCAAGTGACAAGTTGTACATATTGCTGGTATAATTCAGGAACAGTATACTTATTAAAATACCTTTTTGTGCTTTTAGCGTCTGTTCTTCGATTTGTCGAAGGCGTTCAATTAGCTCATCCTTTTCACGTTCTATCCTCTCTTTTTCCTTCTCTGCTATTTCTCTTTTCTTCTTTTCATTTTCTAGCTGTGCTCTAGACAGAAATAAATGTGTCCAGTCAGGTAAACTGAGCATATAATTGATAATTTACTAAATGTGCTTCCCAATGTTTGGCAAATCACCACAAAACGATCAACCAGTCTTTATGAGGTTCAGACACCACAAAACACATAAAGCGGCTCTTAAAGTTCAACTCCACCTCTGTACAAGTTTTAAAGAATGTAAATGCGCAACTATAAACATTTTTTTTTCCTGTAAGAAAGGGAATAAGGTTAGAGAGGTGTACCAGGACAAAGTGACAGTGTTTGCAAAACCTCCCCCCCACCATATACTCATCTGTCTAAAGCCTCCCTGCTGCATCTTTTTCATCACAGCAGCCACCAAAATACCCAGTGTCAGAACTCAAAGAGCAGCGATATTACATCCCATAATCATTTGTCAGTGCCTAGACCAAGCAACTGGCTGCTAAGCGAGAGCACTGCATCATGGAAAGAAGGCCACATGCACCCCCATATATGGAAGGGCTGGATATTTTGCCATGGTGGCCACAGAAGAAGTGATGGGGAGCAGTTTAAAGGCAAGTATAAGGTTTTGGGGTTAGGTTTTACCAACTAACTTTTTACACTTGGACTTGGATAATTTTAGCATTTATCTGCTGTCCCCCATTAACAAGTGAGGGGAAACTTCAATGGGGACCTAGACCGCAATTAACACCCACGTATGGCATTAACCCTTACACGCACCATCAAAACTAATGGGGGACAAAAAATCATTACCTGTAGTTGGCTGTACTCTAGTCATCCAACTAAATTCATCAGTTAAAGTGGAATTAAAGGAAACCCCCCCCCCCCCCATTTTGGATTGGTAATACCAATACCTCCTGTTATTTTTTTTGCCTTTTGTTGCCAACTGGGGAGATTTTCTGTCCCATGGTAAAAACAGGAAGTAAGAAGAAATCCTTATAAAATGAGAGAATCCCTGGTTCTTTCACAAATAACTATAAACCTAACAAAAAGAAAGCACAAATGTCCCCAATGGGGGCACAGACAACAATGGAAATCTGACAGGTGTTCCAATCCCTCTACATTCTATCCAAATCTTAAAGCATTAGTTTTATTTTTTCCTTTATTTCACCTGGTGATCCTGCCAGTAACACACTTCCTGTAGTAGTAGTAATAATAAAGTAGACACCTTTGGATAGCAGCACTGAGTCTGGGGAGGGGGTAATATCAGGCTAGCCAATTTGGATGCACTTGACTTTCAAATGGAAGCTGAACTCCAGCTAACACTAAAAGAAGTTACAGCGAACATTTTCTTTTCTTTTGGGATAAAGGTTTTACTTCAATGAATAAAGCTGATCATTCCAAGTACCCTTGTCAGTGTTAAATGGTTTGTCTCAAACCTTTAACTGATACAGATTGGTCTGATAAAGGAAGCCGAGAAATAGACCGTATCCCCACATGAAAAAAGAAAAGAAAAAAAAAAAAAAAAGCCCAAGGCCCCTTTTACACTGGGGCCACGGCCACAGCCACAGCTAGCGGGGACACTTAACCCCAAAGAAGGGGTTAAAAACTCCAGTGTTGCGGCGCTTCCGAAATGCTTTTCAAATGCTTCGGAAGTGCTGCACATTCATTGCAATGGGCAGGGGCGTTTTGGGAGCGCTGTATACAGCACTCCCAACCCACCTCAAAGATGCTGTTTGCAGGACTTTTCTGAACGTCCCGCAAGCGCACCGCCTTGGTGTGAAAGCACCCATTGCAGAGAATGGGAGGCAGTTTTCAGGCGCCATTTCTAGTGCTAAAATGCCTGAGAAAACCGCCTCAATGTGAAAGGCGTCTGGAAAAAAAAAGGAAAAAGAAAAAACGAATACAGTCACTACATCGAAGAATTAGTAAGCTGCAACTTAATACATTTTAGTTTTTTGGTTTAATACCAGTTTTAAAAAAATAAGTTTTGCCTTTAGTTATACTTTACTTTTTTTGGTTTACATTTAATCACTCATGTCCTGGATGTGGCGTTGGCTTCATGAAAATCCTACATAGATGTGGTACACATGATAAAAAATAATAGGCTGCGTCTTTACATATTGTGCTACTAAACCTAACCAGCAACTGCCTAAGGCTACACTGCACATATAGATATAAGAACATAAAACGACTGGTGAAGGATGAGTCAGGGCACTTTGTCCTGGCTGTATAATCACCTGTGCTACTGACAGTTGCTCCTGGGATTCAGAAGAAGTGAGAATAGAACCTGTTCCCAGGGCTGGGAAAAGACAGCTGGATTCATTTAAAAGCTGACGTTTCCGTTTTCGTTTGTCACAGTACCCAATGTTAAGGTGCTTCCCTAACAACAACTAAAGAGCTTCCAACATGAATTTGAAAATGATTATCATCAAGGACTATGAAATGAACTGTTTTTTTATGTACTATTTTTATTGTTTTCCCATTATACTAAAATGGGTTATTGTGATTTGAGTAATCACACATAAACTGTTTTTCACAGTTATAGTGAATTATAGGTCAATGTGTTCTGCATACATTATTTTTAAACAGGTGTTCATCATATGCAAGTGATCTCCAAACGTGGCCCAAGGACCCTTTGCTAGACCTAATCCAGCCTTTGAGCCACTATTCCCCCCAATGACACCAACAGTTGGGTATAATTCCTGCCGCTGACACCAACAATGGGGTAATTCCTCCCACTATTATTAATGATGTGGCACGATTCCTCCTACTAATACCAATAATGGGGAACTAATTCCTCCTACTAATACAAATGATAGGACACTATTCCTCCCACTAATACCAATACCACCAACCCTGAGGCCATGTTTATTCTCACTGATGGTGGGCCTGGTACGTTTTTACCCCCACTGGCCACAAGCCCTTTTATTGAAATGTTTGGGGACCCGTGTCATACAGGTTTTCTCTTCTGTGTTTATAAGGTGGCCAGCACAAACCTTGTTGCAATATATTGATATACCTTTGTTTCTCATCCCTTGAATTTTATCACAGCATAAGCAAAGTCTAAGTGTGTGCTCAGGGCGTTTACTTTTTGGGGTTTGTAAGCAAGCTTACTGTGCGAACTACATGTATTTTTAGGAAACGGTGGTTGAAATAAAAATAAAACCTTTACTTTTTGGGCCTTTTTGCCAGTATAGTTAGTCTAGGAGTAGAGGAAACGCCATTCCAGGTCCTGATCTTTCATCCCATTCAGGCTTTGCCCTTAGGAGAGACGCGTACTACATGCCATCCTTCATGGACTAGCTGACTTGCACACGCTGATTACACCTGGTGCCTGGATCGGCACTGTAACATGTGAGTGTAATCACCATTTGTTGTTGTCATATTTTACCTTAATAAAATTACTACACTATGAGACCTTCCTCTATGTCTCTTGTGGAGTCATTTTTCCCATTCTACTTTCAACTCGAGGGGCTAGTGGAGTGGAACTGTGCTGTCAGTGGAATCAATTGGTATTCCAGAAGCACCGTTTGACCTTCCTGTAAAAAGGGGTCATCATTTTCTGATTAGGGACCACCCATCTATTGATCACTCGTGGTGAAGAACTAGAAGTTTATTTTTTGAGCATCACATTTTGGTGTTGGGATTCATCACATATGGACTTTCTAGCTTGCTATACTATGTATATTTACAATTAATTTTATATGTTTTACTGAACATCACTAGCGCCTCAACCTTTAATATATTGTTTGCATATTTACAGTCTAATAAAGCATCAGTGTTTACTTTGGAGGAACAAATAAATTGCTTTTCCAGTGTATTTACAGTTTTATGAATAAGTGAAACTACGTAGAGTAGCAAATTAAAAGCCAAAAAACTGGATGAATAAAAAGTCACACCTTGAAACATTCTCATGAACACCCCAGGTGCTCGAACACCCTTCCCATATGACATTCCATAAGACCAGGACCTGGTGGAGCCAGAGCTAGACTTCAGCATAAATCAAAATTTGCATATTACCCCACCTTGGATTTCATGGCTTTAAAGGCAGTCAGGAAGCTATGCATTTATATATGGATCCAGTTTAGTGGCTTTTGGGTAACTTACCCAGACGCGAGATGACATGTTGCCCAATCCAGTGGTATTTAGCAAGGACCCTGAAAAACATCCAACAACAGTCTATGGGGTAGGTCACTACTCTTAACTCATGACATAAGTGGTTCTGGCAGCCCTTTCATGCCATGTTCTCATCTTCAGCTAAGCCAATATGACGTGTCTGTGATGTCAGCCGAGCTGCCATGTTTGTACATCATGAGGCCGATACTTGCTTCTGAGGGTAATCTAATTGTGCATGCATGTTTGACTGCTCTAAATGGTCTATGGGTGTATAGGTGTACCTTTAAGCGTATTTAAATCCAAAAACGAAACTTCAATACTGTGTATTGAAGCTTACCTTAGAAGTAGTGACTGCATTCGTTTTACTTTTTAGGGCTTTTCCTTTTGTCCTGTCCAGCAAATAACACACCTATCTACACTTTTCTGCATTGTGTCTGTGGGGGCAGCCATGGCTGTCACACAGGCTGGAGTTCAAGCATATCTGACTTTGTTCATCAACATTACAGGGTGAATTGAAGGGACTAGTAGTTTACAAAACAGACAAATGTATTTGTGCTTCCTTTAAAGTGGTGCTAAAGGCTCAAGCTTTTTTACCTTTATACAAAACCTTTTGTGTGCAGCAGCTTCCCGAATACTTACCTGAGCCCCATCACGATCCAGTGATGTGCACGAAAGTCTCGGCTCTCTGGGCACACTCCTTCCTCATTAGCGGAGACAGCAGCAGGAGCCATTGGCGGGGCCGAGCTGCGGCTCCATGTCTGAATGGACACACAGGGCAGTAGCTCAGGAGCAAGCCTACTCAGGTGCACTTGGCAGAAGGGTAGAGCCAGGAGTGCCCGCAGGGGACCCGAAAAGAGGAGGATCGGGGCTGCTCTTTGCAAAACCACTGCACAGAGCAGGTAAGCATAATGTGTTTGTTATTTTTAAAACAAAAAAAAAACTTGACTTTAATATCACTTAAACGCTTACATGAAGTGAAAAGGACAATGCATTTCTGGCACAGGTATTTTCTGTACCTGCTGAGCCAGAAAAGTGCAAATGTATCTCGCTGCCACATGACAACTGGCAAACTGCAACACATTATATTTTTGGTTTTCGGTTTAGATACACCTAAAACTTTTGCTACATTAGTCTGGCCTACACCGAACAAAATTTGTCCAGTTCAGCGTGTAATGGCCGAATTATGATCAGTGTGTGGGCGTACCCACTTGACAGAAGTCAATTTGGGGGTGTGTTTCAAGGGATGTGCTGGAAAGGATTGCATGATCGACTTGTGTAAAGGATGTGCTGGAAAGTTTCCCTGGATCAAGGGTTGCAGCTGTCAGAACAGAATGTCCCAGCATAGGTGATTCCTCCAACTACATCATTCACGTCAATAGAAGAACCTGTTATGTTAGGTTTTTGTTTTTTTTCCAGCCTCATGGCTGAGCAAAAAAAAAGGAAAACAAACAAAAAAAAAATAAGTGTATGGATAGCTTCACTACAAAGATAATTCTGAACAGCAGATCATGGCAGCAAACGATCAGTACAACAATAATACTAACACAAGTGTAAAGTGCCATATTCTAGAACAAGATAATACAAGACGATTACAAATTTCCTTCTAGACATTACTGCTTAGGAGTAACCATAACAGCAAGTCAAGCTAAATTTGGTAAACCACTAACATTCTGACACAAATATCAACTTCTGAGAAAGACAAGGATTTAAAAACAAATATCAACTTCTGAGAAAGACAAGGATTTAAAATAAATATGTCCAGTTCAATATTCTAAGCTGAAGACCCAGAAATGTAGACAGGAAATTGTTAAGCCAATTTGTATCACTATATTTATTGCTGGGAAGAGGAAAAGATTAAATGTCTTATGTGTATCAAGTGTCAGATATGACCTGACCTGCAGCTCCACCCCTGTCCTAATGCATAGAATCCTCCAGCCACCCACTACCTCCTCCTCCTGCCCTCCAATAACACCGTGCCACACAGAGTTCATGCAGGCCAGACAACTAAATACACACTGAGGGGAGTAATGTTACAAATACTGTTCAATGTACATTACGAGCTTCTCATTAAAGCCACAAGCTGCTTGGTGATACTTGCTTGACAGACTACATAAACCCTTCCTATTTAAACAAGGATGTTCTGCATTTTCAATTACTTGAAAACAGCATACCTACTGAGTGCCATTTTCATGTTGATCTTCAACTTCTTCACCTAATTTCTCTAATAGCTATGGTTTTATACTCAATCTATAATCTCAGTTTAGCCCCAAAACTGAGCCTTGAAAATAAAAAAAAAAAGGAGTAAATGTGTGGTTCTGGTACAGTCACATTCTTTTCACCTAGTCCAATGCAGCATCATCCACAGATACAGCATGAGAGGGAAGTTGCCCACAGAGCAGAACTGTGACAGAAGTTGAAAGATATACTTGGGATTATATACCACAGACTAAAGCTTCCAAAAAATAATTCTAAGATCAGTTGGTTCAGCAGCTGATCTTTGAGCCATTTGCGGATACTGTGGATGAACAGAAGTGGCTCAACCCTTCGACTTCTGCTGAACCACCCTGTTGGAAAACTTACGCTCAATCAACGCTGCAGGCTATAGCCACTGAAGCATTTGTTTTATGTAGAGTAAAATATAACTAGTTGATCCTGCCTTCTGCTGTCCCTCTCATCATTCCTGTGTCCCCACTGCAGGTTTAGATTGTGTAGAAAAGTTGGTGTCATCTACTGAGCATGCTCTGTTTCAGTTCACTTCTAAGCTCTTTGTTTCCTCCTTTTTCTCATCTGTGCAGCCCACGTGACTAGAGAGTCACAAATGTAAGCGTATATAGTGGTAAAGGACAATCCCCATCTCCCTCCCTCCTCCATGTTCTCCTATTGCTAAACATGATGGTGATGGGATATAGCGTGTTGATTGATTATATTCACCAAGAAACTCATAAAAGCAGTTTAGTTTTAATATAAATCAGTATTACATATATTGAATGTAATTGCCAATACCTGTAAAGTAAAAAAAAGCCTGGGGTGCAGATGCTGTCTGAGCAGAATGAAAGCTAGTGTCAGTCAAGCAACCCACTGGTTTATACGAGAAAAAACAAACAAACAGACTCATCTATGGGCAGCTTAAGTCACCTCCAGCTGTGAAGAGTGACCCTAGGACTATGGGTCACCTCACCACCACAGCAAATATTAAACTTTCCTGTTATCCATCCTTGTGTGCAGATACCAATGTTAAAATCTTGGCTGGAGGCACAAATAGTGATAGACACGGGACGCGCTCACATAAGTTTGACTCCAATTACTGGGCCTACAGGAAAGACTTAGTTAGACTTACCGGTGACGGTATTTCTAAGAGCCTTTCAGGACATAAGTTTGACTCCAATTACTGGGCCTACAGAGAACCACACAAAAAACCATGACAGATACTTGTATCCTTTTTATGCATTCAAAAACACAAGGGAGGGAACTAGGGGTTGTCCTGAAAGGCTCTCAGCCCAAGAAACTGCTGTTGCCCTTGTGGAGTGGGCAGCAATCCCCGCTGGGGGCACTTCCCCTTTGGCCTTGTAGGCCTCTGCAATAGCCCCCCTAAGCCACCTGCCCAAGGTGCTCTTCGAAGCTTTTTCCCCTTTGCGGGGTCCTGAGAAGATCACAAAGAGGGCATTAGACTTCCTGAACTCCCTAGTGACCACAAGGAACTGCAGAAGACATCTCCTTACATCTAGCGTGTGAAACGCCTCCTCACCTGCGTTGGCAGGAGCTGTAGAGAAGGTAGGCAAAACAATTTGTTGGGAGCGATGAAACTTCGAGGAGACCTTGGGCAGGAACGCTGGGTCTGTTTGAAGAACCACTCTGTCTGGGAAGATTCTAAGGAAAGGTTCCGTAACTGCTAGAGCTTGCAGCTCACTAATACGTCTTGCTGACGTAATAGCCACCAAAAAAAAAATAGTTTTCAAGACTAAATCTTTTAAACAAGACCCCTGTAGGGGTTCAAAAGGTGCCTCCATAAGCCCCTGAAGGACAATGGATAAATCCCAACTAGGGAAAAAAAGGTAGGAGCCACTGGCCTATTTCGAGCCAGAGCTCTAAAAAAAATCTGGAAATTAAAGTCTCCCTGGACAGGGTTTTTTCAAAATAAACAGATAAAGCTGCTACCTGTGTTTTCAGGGTGCTAGCTGCTAATCCTTTTTCCATCCCCTCTTGGAGAAATTCCAGAACGGACACTACACTTTTGACCTGGAATCCCTTAGAGGTACAGTACGAATTAAATTTTTTCCAAACTTTAAAGTATATCGCCCTAGTCACCTCCTTTCTACTGGACAGGAGAGTCCTGACTACTCTATCGGACAGGCCTCTAGCTTTTAGGAGGTCTTTTTCAGAAGCCAGGCCGTTAGCTGAAGTCTGCCTACTTCTGGGTGAACCACCGTTCCCTGCAACAGCAGGTCCTCCCTGACTGGCAGCCTCCACGGAGGCTCCACTGCTAAGCCTAGGAGAGCCGAAAACCAGGGCCTTTTGGGCCAGTAGGGTGTGATCAGGATCATACCGATCCCCTCTTCCCTGAACTTCCTCAGTACCAACGGAATTAAAGGGAAGGGGGGAAAGGCATAGCACAGGTGGTAGTGCCATGGGTGAGCCAGGGCATCCAGACCCACGGCTCCGTCCTCCCTGTGCAGGGAAAAGAACCTGCGGACCTTGCAGTTCTGCCGATTGGCAAAAAGGTCTATTTGAGGAGACCCCCACACTTTGGTGATCATAAGAAAGACGTCTTGATTCAGAGCCCATTCTGCCTCCAACAGCCTTTTCCTGCTGAGCATGTCCGCGAAAAGGTTTAAGGAACCCTTCAGGTGGACTGCCGAGAGGGAGGCTACCCATGGTTCCGCCCAACTGAAAAGTTGCTCGGCTAGGACCATAAGAGCACTGCTCCTGGTTCCTCCCTGTCGCTGTACATAAGCCACCGCGGTCGTATTGTCCGAGAGGATCTGGACATGATGACCCCTCACTTCCTCTCGAAAAACTCGAAGGGCTAAGAGAATGGCCCTGAGCTCCCGCCAGTTTGACGATCTTCGCGACTCTGTTTTGGTCCAAGTCCCTTGTGTCGTCAAACCGTCCAGATGAGCCCCCCAACCCCAAGCACTCGCGTCTGTTGTGAGGCGCTTGTCCAACGGGAAGACCCACGGGAGACCTCTGGAAAGGTTGGTCGGACACCTCCACCACCATAGAGCCCTTTTTACTCTTACCGTGAGCCTGATTTGTTTCTCTAGAGAAACCTGATGCGACCAGGACTTCAGGATATTTGCCTGAAGAGGCCTGGCGTGAAACCGAGCCCAAGGTACTGCCGGTATTGCGGCTGTGAGAAGCCCCAGAACCTTCATGGCAGAACGAACTGAGATTGCACAGTTCGTTTGGACCTGCTTCACTGCCGCCTGTACCTTTTCCCGCTTTGCCTGCGGGAGAAAAACTCTCTGGAGGACTGAGTTGATTACATAACCCAGGAAAGTTATTTCCTGACTTGGTACCAGGCTTGACTTCTCTAAGTTGAGGAGCCACCCCAGGCTTCTGAGGTGGATTTGAGCAACCTGCAAATTCACAGCTACCTGCTCCTTGGAGTCTGCAAAAAATAGAAGGTCGTCTAGATAGGGTACTACGGGGATACCCTTCAGCCTCAGGGGCTCCAGAGCTTCCGCCAAAATCTTCGTGAAGATCCTGGGGGAGGACGAGAGTCCGAAGGGCAGAGCCCTGAATTGCAGGTGCCAAACGGACTCCCCCAGATTGACTGCCAGCCGCAGAAATTGCTGGGAGGACTGGGCAATTGGAATGTGTAGGTAAGCATCCCTCAGATCTAGGGATGCCAGGAAACAATTCGGCATTAACAATTTCGTTATCGAGTGGATGGTGTCCATACGAAAATGTTTGTACCGGATCGAACGGTTTAGGATCTTTAGATTTAAGATCAACCGAAATTTTCCTGAGGGCTTTCTGACTAGGAAAATGTGGGAGTAAAACCCCTGCCCTTGTTGATGTTTTGGGACCTCGACAACCACCTCTTGCTGTATCAGATCCTGCAGCAGGTTCGTCATGGCAGAGGCCTTGTCTTAATCCCTTGGGAGGGTCGTGACATAGAACCTGTTTGGAGGAGGTTCTAGAAACTCTAGGTTGTAGCCCTGGGCGACAATACTCCTCACGAATGGGCTTGGAGTCATCCTGTTCCATTGCGGAAGGAAAGCTGACAGCCTTCCTCCTACTGGAACCAGACCGTCATTTGCTTTTGGGTGTATGGTCGGAGGGAGCTCTAAACAGGACTCCTCCCCTACCTCTACCCCTCTGGGGAGCCCAACGGCTTCTGTTATCTTCCCTACTTTTTTGGGGCTGCTGAACAGCACGAAAATTTTTCTTCGGAGCCTGTTTCTTCTTAGTAGGGAAGGCCTTCTTTTTATCAGCAGTTCTGTCCAAGATGGTTTCCAGATCTGGCCCAAAAAGTAGGTCCCCAGAAAAGGGAAGGCCACATAGCCTAATCTTTGAGGCCGTGTCACCCGATCATGTCTTTAGCCAGACAGCACGACGGGCTGAATTAACTAAAGCAGAAGACCTAGCTGCCAACTTGATAGACTCGGCAGAGGCGTCGGCCATGTATTTTACTGCCTTCAGGATCAAAGGGAAAGATTCCAAGAGGTCTTTCCGAGATGTCCCTGCCTCAATATGACTCTTTAGTTTCTCCACCCAGCATTCTAGGTTCCTCGCTACTACCGTGGAAGCCATGGCTGGTTTGAGGCTAGCTGCCGCAGAATCCCATGCCTTTTTAAGGAGGCCATCAGCCCTCTTATCCATCGTGTCTTTGAGGACCCCCATGTCCTCAAATGCCAAATCAGTGCGGCGCGAGACCTGGGAGAAAGCGGCATCCACCCGCGGCTTTTTATTCCAAACCTCCGACTCTTTGTCGTCGAATGGGAAGCGCCGTTTGAGGGTTTTGGAGAGAAAAGGACCTCTCTCAGGGTCCTTCCACTCCCTTTTGACTGTGTCTGATAGTACCCGATGGACCGGAAAAAACCCTGGTTTTGGTGTCATCCAGGCCCTGATACATTCTGTCATGGACTGACAGTTGGACCTTTTCCTCCTGAATGTCTAAGGTAGTATATATACCCTTAAGTAGGTCATCTACTTCTTCTAGGGAAAGTTTGTACCTAGACCTACGGTCCTCATCCTCCTCTTCCCCCTCATCCTCTGAATCCCTGAGGGAAGGAAGAGTGCTTGTCCCCTCGTCCTCGGAATCCAGGATCTCCAGCTGTCTGGAGGTGGATTGTCTAGGACTTAGTGGTGGCTGCTGGCTAGTGCTCTGACCTGCTGGGTTCTGAGCCAACATGGTTTTTACAGAACTCAGGGAACTAGCAATCTCCTTAACAGAGGAGAAGAGGTCCCTGTACTGCTGGGAGGACTCTTCCTCCACCAGCTCCCTAATGCAAGCTTTGCAAAGGGCTTTTTGCCAAGATTCCCGCAATGGTACTTTGCACGAAGGGCATTTCTTCTGGCCTGGAGGGTTAGATCGTTTAGTTTTCCCCAAGACAGTCTCCTAAAAGAAACCAAAAAAGGAATGTCTTACTGCTACTGCAGAGGGCCCGCTAAAACAAACAAACAGTGCTCACACCGACCACCAACAGGGAGAAGGACAACACCCCACTGTGACAAACAAAGGGGAAAAAGACACAGCCACCATAAACCCACAGGTCTGAGTGACAGTAACCTCAGAAACCTGAAGGGGCAGGCTCCCCTGAGGGAGGGAAAATACAGTTCACAAGGAAAAAACATAAGCCCATAAGGGTAAGAATCAAGAGCACCGTTGTGCCCCTCTTACCTGGGCCTGACCGGTGCTCGTGGTGCCTGCCTCCACCGACGCTGACGATCTCTCTTCCATCATGCAGAGAGCGCAGCGGGGACTGAATCTGACACAGCTGATTTTAAAACTCCCGGGCATTGCGTCATTACGCTGGCCGGAAGCTTGCACACGGTCTATGGACCCGCCCCCTAGCCCCTGCGTTGTCAGGCGACCGGAACCACTCGTCGCCCCGCCCAAACAGGAAGCCGCGTCACTGGCCGCCGCGTCATCCGCCCTCCAGAGGGGACCCGGAAGCCAACTCAGCGCTAGCGCGCGAGATTCGAACTCGGGCTCCCGGGTCCAAGACGCCTCGACCTCCTGCTCGGCCATGCTCCCCTGAGCTGGACAAGGCTGGGGACTCCGGAACACCCTCCGAACGTACCAGGAAGGTGCTGGGATGGTCGTTTTGCCGCGAATCGCACCTCACCGAGGTAAGGCCTTTCAGCTCCCCCTGGAGAGATCGCAGCCCTGCTGGTTCCCACAAGTGCTTCCACATGGCGGAGGAAACACAAATAACTGAGGCCATGGTGGAAGAGGAGGGGTTTTAAAGGTCAAGCATGTGTTTCCTGAAAAGTGGGCGGAGCTGCGCTCTCTCCAGGGTTGTCCTGAAAGGCGATTTGAGAAAAAGAGTCTTCCTACGTTGTGCTCATGCACCCTCAAACGTTCTCCTCACTCTTGGCGGAGTCACCAAGGACTGAGGATAAGGCGACAGGTTAAAAAAAAATTAAGAAATGGTTTAGCAGAAAGATTTTCTGGCTGATAGTAAACAAAAAAAAAAAAATGTACACCTCATCCCTGTAATCCCAAGAGTAAAGAAAAAGAAGGATATTCCATTCATAAAAATGTCCAACCTCAACCTGCCAAAAAAAAAAAAAGAAAAGAAAGGGTCCGCCCTGAAAAATAAAGGCTTACAGGAGTAAAAGAACAATCTGGCACAATAACTCTAGCACTCTCACTGCCCTTCAACTTCCCCCAAAACCACTCAGATTTTGTTTTCTCTTAACCACTTGGTGACTGTAGGCCATTTATCATCTGTAGAGCCGCCTGCTAACTTTTACGGTCATGTGAAAAGGTTCTTTGTGGAAAGAGCTATAAGACCTTTTATGATTTTAAAGGTCATCTGTATTCGGCAGATTGATGCAAACTAAGGAGACACAAAGGGGTTAAAAGAGCACCTGGAATATCCTGGTTACAGCACCATTTATTTGCAGTGGATGATTAGAGGTTACTGGATGAATACTGGCATTAGTTACACTGAAAATATGAACAGTTTCTGCTGGATACAGAACTGAGATTAAACATTCATTTAACTCAGAAGTGGTGGTAAGTTTGAATCTGCATTGCAGCAAAAGTGTACTTTGCGTTCACAGCAGCATACTGTATAAAAAGAAAAATAAATTAAAACTAGAGTTCTGTTTTAACTATCTCATGGGAAGGATAACAACTAGAGACCAATGTAAAATTTGGATGTGATGCTCTTTGACGAAAAAATTAACATTTATAACATCTACAGCTTATTAAAGACTAAGTCACCCTTTTGGGAAAAAAATGCACCCACATTTGAAGAATAAAAGGTGCATTTATTATTTTACAAATGAGCTACAAAGTATTGCAACCGGGATCAGTATACTGGGGGTGCAATGCACAAGCTCCTGCAGACTTCCTCTATCTCCTTGTTCGTGCCAAAGTATGAACTTTCGGATAGACAGCTGGAGAAAGGGTCAATGGACTAAGTGCAGTAATCACCGCACCCGTGTTCCATTGATAACTGCAAGTCGGCGTGCTGCGGTTGAAGATCAGACTTGTATATTCATTCACAGATCTCGTGAATGAATGATGTGGCTGTGAGGGCGGGACAAGATGTTGCTTCCTAAATATGGGTGCAACATGTAACGTGCTCTAAAAGGTGGACTTTGCATTTAAATTAGCAGTTCTATAAGGCAGACCCGTGACTGCCAATCCAAGGAGTACCTATATGACTGCACCATACCTTTCCAGCTGTTTCTGATGCTTCTCTTCTCTGGCCTGAGCCTTCATCTGCTGCACCTCAATTGTATCAGGTTTCCTTCTTCTCATGTAGAGTTCATGGTTGCCCATACATAAGGCTAATATACGTTTATTTATTCTTAAACGGGGAGCATAAAATACAAAGTCCTGAAAAAAAGCAAATGCAGAAATGTGTATAAAACAACCCTCAAACACATCTCAATTATACAAAAAAAGCAGACTGAATTTATACAAACTCCTCTTATTCTTTAACTCTACCAGTTGCACATTATCCTGCGCTATTGTGTTGTGATGGGGGACGGGGCCATTGTTATATTAGTTGCTCTGTGCATACTTGTTTTATCTCAAGGAGTCTCAGCAGACTTATTGTGCAGGCAGTCAAGTTCCTGCACCCCAAACTCACTCATCCATGTCTTCATGGATCTTGCTTTGTGCACTGGTCCAAATCATTTGGTGGAGGGGGGATTATAGTTCCAGTGAAGGGAAATCTTAAGGAATCAGAATATCAAAACATTTTGGACAATGTCATGCTCCCAACTTTGTGGGAAAAGTTTGGGGATGGACCCTTCCTGTTCCAACATGAATGAGCACCAGTGCACAAAGCAAGATCAGTGTCTGACCTCACAAATGCGCTTCTGGAAGAATGGTCAAACATTCCCATAGACACACTCCTAAACCTTGTGGACAGCCTTCCCAGAACATTTGAAGCTGTTATAGCTGCAAAGAGTGGGCCAACCCAATACTGAACCCTACAGACTAAGATTGGGATGCCATTAAAGTTCATGTGTGTGTAAAGGCAGGTGTCACAATACTTTTGAAAATACACACACACACATTCACATATATATGTATATATAAACATTTTCCAACAGGATCTATTTGCCTGGAGCTCTACTTTGCAGGACTGTGGAACTGTGGTTAAACATTTGAATGCACGGCTAAAAATACATATGTAAACAGTTTTACCAGTAAAAGGATTTGGAACGCTATTTATCCAGTCTTGTGATTCACATGTCCTTAGTACACTGCGCAGTTTGGACCCCCCTTCAGCTCCACCCCTGGTCCCTCCTTCAGCCCCACCCCTGGCTCCGCCCCTGGTCCCTCCCCAGATGCCATATTTTGCTGCAGACAGTGGCACTAATGCCATGCCACCCGTCAATGTCATATTGTGCTGCAGACAATGCCACCGATGCCGCCATTAGCAGCATGGGTGGCACCATCTACAGCACAATATGGCATTGGCGGCATGGTCTCTGCAGGCAGCACATGCATTATGGGCCATAACGCATGTGCTACCTGCAGACAGTGCCACCCATGCCGCCAATTCCGTAATGTACTGCAGATGGTGCCACCCATGACGCTAATGCCATAACGCATGTGCTACATGCTGACAGTGCCACCCATGCCATATTGTGCTGTAGACGGTGCCACCCATGCCGCCAATGGCATAATGACATTGGCAGCATGGGTGGCACTGTCTCTGCAGGCAGCACATGCGTTATGGCATTAGCGTCATGGCACTGTCTGCAGCACATTACGGCATTCTCGGCATGAGTGGCACTGTCTCTGCAGGCCCCCCCCCCCCCCCCCCCCCCCCCAAGCAAGCATACACCTGTATTCTGTGCCACCCATGCCGCCAATGCTGTAATGTAAAGATGCTGCTGCAGTAGTAGTAGAAATTTAATCCACCGCCCCCCAAGCAAGCATACACCTGTATTCTGTGTTAGCCGGGCCCCAGGAGTAAATTCCTCCCTGATCCTGCTGCTGCCTAGACTGGTGTCCATCTGTGGTATAGTGCGGTCTTTGCCCTGTGGGGTCCCAGTCAGATATCAGATGCCAGGGGGGCTTTAGGTGGGCGTTTAGTTGGTTTGGTGTACACTGGTGGACAGACTGTGTTGTGTCAAGGTGACTGGAGGATTATTTTATTTTATTTTTTTACATTAATTAGGTCTCTGTTCAGGTTGCCCGGGCCCCCCTGCTGACCGGGCCCAGTTGTACTGGCCTATCAGCGGCCCTGTGCTCAAAAGGCACAGGTAATACTTTTATACAATCTACTGGGCAAGTGAAAAGGTAAACAGGTGACATTGCAATTGGTAAGGCTCAGTTCACACTGCCACACTTGAAAGTTGTGCAACTTATGGTGCGACTTCCTTGCGATTTTCTGGTGACTTGAGTACTACTTGAAGCTACTTTCAGGGAATGCCTGGTAATCTTCCTGTAATGTCAGATTCAAATCACATCAATATAGATGAGATTCCGACTTGGAAGTGACTTTCATTAAAGTCTATGGGCACAAGTAAGCTAGCAGTCGCCTTGAAGTAGTACAGGAATCTTTTCTAAAGTTGGAGCAACTTCAGTAGTGCTAATTAAGACAGCTGTCAACATGGGATTTCACGTCATGTGACTTGGGGGTCTCACAGGTTGGATCCCAAGTCGCAGCAGTGTAAACCAAGCCTTAAAGTGGTTGTAAACCCTCATATATATCCAGTGAAGTGAATAGCCTCAGATAATAGACAGATGAAACAAATCCTCCTACATAAGTTTTACTTGTTTATTTGCAGTCTTGTCTTGTCTACAACCCTTCAAAAATCCAGATTTGTGCTGAAGATCCTTATGCATCTGTGAGGAGTACAGAGGAGGGGGCGGAGAACTGCAGTACAGCTCCTATACACTGTGTCAGAGCTGATTGGAGGAAAGGGACACCCCCTCCCTTTAAGCTGGCTATACACTATACAATTTTTGTACAATTTTATTGTACAACTTTTCTTAAGATTTACCAAAACCATAAAATATGAGGTCAAACCTAAACACTTTCAAATTGTATGCAATCAGGCAGGCCCTTGCACTACATAGTTAAAGTTATATCTGAAGGAAACTGAACAAAAATTGTATAATGTGTATGCAGCTTTAGAGAGAGAGAAGTATACACTACAGATATATGTGCTTAGTTCAAATTTAATGACTGGGGTTAAATCTGGTACTTAAAGGACTACAAGCTTCGGTTCACACTGTTGCGAACCATGCAGATCACATGCGATGTCTGTGCGATGCAAATTCAGCCATACAGTTTGTATGGCTGAACTCTCATTGCATTCGCATGAAAATGCTGCAGGAACCTTTTTTTCCCCGCACTGGATTTGGATCACGTGCAATCCGATTCCTGTCCGAATTCACAGTTCGTACTGCGATACGATCTGAGGTACCTTTGTATTGACACCCGCATCGGTTCGCAGAAAGCAGTGTAAAAGAAGGGAGGGAGATGCAATGCGGGAATCCGCACAGGAATCGCGCTGGTTCCTGTATTGCAATAGTGTGAACTGGGGCTAAATAACACTTGCTGCAGAAAGTTAACCAAGTAACAAACTAAGACTCTTACCGGCGCTTTCTTGTCGATGGGTTTTATAACAAACTTTTTGTCATTAAATGAGATGTTCCTGATTTCACTCCAAGGAAATCCTATTTTAGGTGTCAACCTTAAGAGAAAAAAAAAAAAAAAAAAGACACTTGAATACTGAATTGAAACTGGGTTTCAGAGGCATTGAGAATATAAGGGAAGATTTTTATCTGCACAGAGCAACGGGTTTTCAAGCAGACCATCAGAAATGTTACGCACTCAAAAACAAGACAGCGGAGCCATTTGATTTAGGAGCCCAAAGCAGCATCACATTACCCTCCCCTGAGCAAGAGTATATGGTGACTTCATGGGCAAATTAATTTTTTTTAAATGTTTTTAGTTTGACAACTACAAAGTGAACACCACAATATACAGCATTTGCTACCAAATGCATTTCTAGTGACTATGGATGTAGATTGTAGAATCTCTGTCCAACAACTTCCTACACAAAAGGATAGGATTGCTGCATGTCAGATTCTTATCCTCAGCACTGTATTTGCGATTTAGTCTGAGGGTGATGCTTTAAATCTAATTGAATTTATTTTAACACACAACTATTTCACTTTATAATAATAATAACATTTATTTTTAGTGTATGGGTACTGCTATCGGACGTAACATGACCCCCCAATATACTAACCAGTTTATGGCTGACCTGGAGGACGCATTACTTAAAAGCATACAACAAAAGCTACATACATACCTTTGCTATATTGATTATATTATCATTTAGACAGAAGTCCTTGTTCACACTTGCTCAAAATACTGATGCTTAACATCTATAGTGTTAATGCAAGTTGCTGAGTTTGTGTCGCATTTAACGCGTGTTAAAAACACTTTTTTTTCGTAGCTGCTGTAAACAAGGCCTAATTCCTTGCGATCGCACCGCAAATACATTGCAAACTCGCTGCAAATGCATGCCAGTGAGTTTATGGTGCATTACCATAGACTTGAATAGAAGGAGTTAAGATCCTTCAACATTAGGCTTAATTTTTGAAGTGCAGCAATGCAAACACTTCATGTTTCTATAATGCAAACAGCACTGTAAGCTGTCCATCGTTTTAATTGCAGACTGCTTTACTAGGAGTTTTGAGAAGAGTTAAAAATGTCCCTCCAACTTCTGCTTCTAATTCCAGTGGGAAAAGACCATTGCTACTTAAGATTGTATCCATCAATCAGACTAAAATGGACTATTCAAGCATGTGTTAAAGGATAGGGTCACTTTTTGACAAAAAATAATAAATGCACATTTTTTTTGCTGGTAAAAAAAAGTTGCATTTATTATTTTTTGTTGCAGGAGCCTGTAAAGCATTGCACCAGCGATCAGCAGATTGCCGATGCCATGCAGGTCTTTTGCAGTTCTGTCAGTGTGTTGGCTTGCTCATACCTTGTACGAGGAAGCCAATAGACAGTATCTCACAAAAGTGAGTACACCCCTCACATTATTGTAAATATTTTATTATACCTTTTCATGTGACAACACTGAAGAAATGATACCTTGCAACAATGTAATGTCCTTGGGGCAAAAGAGTGGGAGAAAGTGCCCGAGTACCTTATAAAAGGGCTCTAGGCAGAAGCGGCGGTGGTGTTATTTAAGCTTGTCCACATGATATCTGGTGTAAATCTCCGGTATAAAATGAGTGTAACTTTAATGTAATGTATAAATGTTTAAATACAGTGGAGGGAAAAAAAGTATTGGATCCCCTGCTGATTTTTTACATTTGCCCACTGACAAAGAAATGATTAGTCTATCATTTTAATGGTCGGTTTATTTTAACAGTGAGACAGAAGAACAAAAATATCCAGAAAAACGCATTTCAAAAAAGTTAGAAATTGATTTGCATTTTAATGAGTGAAATAAGTATTTGATCCTCTTTAAGAGAGTGTTTCTAATCTCAGCTTGTTACCTGTATAGAAAACACCTGGGAGCCAGAAATCTTGCTGACTGATAGGGAATCAAATACTTATTTCACTCATTAAAATGCAAATCAATTTATAACTTTTTTTAAGGCCCCTTTCACACTTGTTGCACTTCAAAGTAGCGCGATTTTGCTGCGATTTCAAGGAATGTCTGTGTAAGTGGCATCAAAATCGGACCAAAGTAGTGCAGGGGCTACTTTGAAGTCGGAACAACTTGAAGTCGTACTAACATGAATGGCTGTCATTGGAAATCATGGGGAACGACTTGTCATGCTACTTTGCAGTCCCAAATCGTGGGACAAGTCGTATAAGTGTGAGAGGGGCCTAAATACGTTTTTCTGGATATTTTAGTTATTCTTTCTGTCACTTAAAATAAACCTACCAATAAAATGATAGACTAATATTTTTTTTTGTCAGTGGCAAACGCACAAAATCAGCAGGGGTTCAAATACTTTTTTCCCTCAGTGTATATAATGCTAACTAATTTATTTAAGAGACAAATAATTTCAGATGCCAAAATACTTACTTGTCTTCATGTTCATATATATTAAGGCCCAATGCGTCCACACCCAGCCATAGCTCTGTGCCCTTTTTATTTTTGATCTCAAAATAATTTACTCCATACATTTCTAGATCCTGGGCAATTTTCAGGTACTCCATCATAGAGTCTTCCCTGTAGAGTAAAAAAATACCATAAAGATGTTAAAAAGTTGGCCAAAGCTTAGACTAGAAATCAGAGAAATTGTACTTCTATAGTAATCTATGAAACTAAATTAGAGAGATGCACAAGAGAGTTTTCTCAGATCACATTTTGGTGCCGAGATATTGGGAGTGTATGCTTTTGGCACTAGATTGTTTGCTTTCAACACAGGATGAGTGTGCAAAATATTAGTTGAGAGTATTAGGGCTTAGTCTTGGGACTAAGTTGGTGTTGGAATCAATTTAGGGTTAAATGTTGAGAGAGTTAAATGTAAAGTGCTGTTTTTAGAGGATGGTCAACAGTTAGGCCCCATGCACACTGGACGTTTTTTTTCTCCCCTGGATACCCATGCTCCAGGGGAGTAAAAGCTGTGTTAAAAAACGTGCCTAAAGCCAGGGAATTCATTCTATTGGCCAGAATATTAATTTATTCTGGCCATTGTATTGAATGCCCAAGCGAATGACACCTATCCTATCGGTAAAGCGTGCTTTTTAACACTTTTAGGCATATGAAGTGTTTTGATGCTGGAAGGCTCCTCTCCTGAACATGCTTGGCCCTGTGTTTTTTCTGTCTCTAAATCGCCTGTGTGTTCATGGACACAGGCTAAAACATTGAGGGGTGTTTAGAGGCAGAGAAAAGCAAAACGTCTCTAAAAGTGGAGTTAAAACACTACCTATGTGCATGAGGCCTTAAGAGAAAAAGTATTAGGAATTTTTGCCATAGCATAGCAGACACTTTCTGGTTCTTAGTCTTAGGCAGCTCTTTCGTGTTTTTTTTTTCATATACGCAAAGTAGCTGAACCTGGTATTTTCTTATTTCAACCAAAAAAGTACATTTTTTTTCTAGTTTCCAACTATTTGAGTTACATATCACAAATGACAAACCTGGTGATGATCCCCCTTGGAGCCCCAAGTGAAAACTACTTTTAGCTGTACATAGTTGCCAACATTGCAAAAAAATGTATAGGGACACTTTGTAGATAAAGTCTTGCTATAATAAGGGGGCGGGGGATTTGTTTAAAGGCGAATGCAGCAAGAAATTAAAAATGGTGCGCCAAGTGCGTCACAGCGCAAAATGGGTGTGGTTTAAACTAAATTGGGTGGGTCTTAAATGGGCGTGTCTCAAAGGGCGTGGTTAGAGTCTGAGATGAACGAGGGATGGAGGGAGAGGGGAAAAAAAGAAAAAAGGGAAGGAAAGAAAGAGGGATGGAGGGACAGCAGGCCCAGATCCTACACCACAATAGAAATGTGTATTACAGAAAGTTTAACAATCAGCAGATAAAGATACTCCTAACACCTAGTGTTGGCGCGTCAATCATCACAGCACCATGGTTGGTATGGTGTCAGAATGATTGAAGCACATTATTTCTATTATTGCATTGTAATATAAAATTAAATAGTTAAACGCACCATAATGCAGAAACAGTGGGAGCCTTGAGCATGTCACTTGCCAGGTCACCTGCCATCAGGCATTCCCAGCAGAGTCCCTCCTTACATCAGGTGTCCCCAGCCAGCGGAGTCCCTCCTTACATCAGGTGTCCCCAGCCAGCGGAGTCCCTCCTTACATCAGGTGTCCCCAGCCAGCGGAGTCCCTCCTTACATCAGGTGTCCCCAGCCAGCGGAGTCCCTCCTTACATCAGGTGTCCCCAGCCAGCGGAGTCCCTCCTTACATCAGGTGTCCCCAGCCAGCGGAGTCCCTCCTTACATCAGGTGTCCCCAGCCAGCGGAGTCCCTCCTTACATCAGGTGTCCCCAGCCAGCGGAGTCCCTCCTTACATCAGGTGTCCCCAGCCAGCGGAGTCCCTCCTTACATCAGGTGTCCCCAGCCAGCGGAGTCCCTCCTTACATTAGGTGTCCCCAGCCAGCGGAGTCCCTCCTTACATCAGGTGTCCCCTCTTCACCCGGGTGCGGGCCGCTGGTGATTTGGCCTCCGTGCCATTACAGAAGACCAGCTTGTGGAGGCTGAAGAGAAGAACAAAGAGGCGGAGCCCGGGTTCCGCTTCTTCCTCACAATAGTTGGTCTTCAGTAAAATGACAATTACGGAGTGCCGGCCGCGGACCTCTAGCGGCGGGAAAAACAGGGATTTCCCGGAACATTTCCCGGGGAACGGTACGACCGGGACAAAAGGTCTAAATCCCGGGAGAGTCCCAGGAAATTTGGGACAGTTTGCAACTATGCTGTACTGCGCACAAATAATGCATCACAAAATGTGGGGTCTTTCAGAAGAAAAGAAACCTGACAACTGCTAACAAACATGCACAGTTCCATCTAGAACTGAACCTCCCTTCATCCACAAAATGTCTCGACAAGAAATATACCATTACTGGGGGAACTATTTAATAATCTTTAGTACAGGTTATGCAACACAAAAAAAGAAAACTCTGAATAGACATAACCTGACACTGTTTTCCTGGTGAGCCAGAAGTGACATTACCTATGGAGTGTGATGGGCCAAATCAGTAACTGGTTTCTAATGCTTTTTGGACACGACAGTAAGAAGATTCTCCCACCGCAGTTTTGGTTTTGATCCCATATCAAAAGCTGTAGTGCCAAGAAAGACATCAGAAACTATTAGGCTCCATGTGCACTAGCAGCTCCTAAACCTGAGTTTAGGAGCTTTTGGCGGTTTTTGCCAAAGCGTATTGTCATTGTACACATAGGCTTTTAGCAGAGTTTAGGAGCTGCTGTGGTTAGGCGAGGTTCAGCCTCCCGTTCCTGAATGCAGAAGAATCCTGTTCAGGATAGGAACGTTTTGGTCCCTGGAAAACTCAAAACCAAAATGTAGGCAGGGTGTACATGATGCCTTAGGAGGATTTAAATTTTAGCATTTTGCAAAAACTGAAATACCAATGTTGTGTAGTCTGATCTTTACCTGTTAAGCTGCTACAGCTGTTTTTGCATACTTTGCCCAGGTTTAAAAAAAACTATTTTAGGTCTGAAATTAAAACCCCCAAAATATTATATATTTTATGAAAACAGAGAACTTGTCAGCTTGTGAGATATACACACTCTCCTGTCTGCTGTAGTAACCAGAAGTGTGAGTAAAACACTGCACTGCCAGTGATGCATGCTAAAAGTCAGCGGCAGTAAAAAGGTTAAATACCTATAAAATATAGGGGTAAGAGAGGGTTTGACACTATGAATATATAAGGAGGACACCTCAGGGCAGAGCTTGGGATAAGCCCGAGTTCTGGGTAAGGGGTAGTAGATATTCCATCTTATTTTTATTTGTAATGTTTGTGAAATTGGAATAAGACAGTTGAGTCTGTGGTATCTATTGTGTGGGGTTATATGTTTTGGTAAAATATTTAAGCGGATACCAGACTGGTATTTATAGATGTGGATATTATGTGAGATATGATGATTGTAGAGTGTATTCCTTGCTTCCCTTAAAATAAAGATTTAAATGTGAAAAATACCTAGAAAGACTATAGGCTTTACACACGGAGTCAGAATTAAATGAGTGTACCATGTACACAGACTATCACTATTCATACCTTAACATGCTCCTATGCTCCTCATGCCAGGTTTGTATTCTTTCTTCCCATTGTTCTTTTGTCAGTTTATGTTGTTCCAGAACCCTAGAAAAATAAACAGAACAATGTTAAATGTTAAATAACCATTGTTTAACCATTATTTAACCACTTGCCTACCAGGCACCAACACCCCCCTCCCATCCAGACCAATTTTCAGCTTTCGGTGCTCTCACGCTTTGACTGACAATTACTCAGTCATGCAACACTGTACCCAAATGAATTTTTTGTCCTTTTTTTCCCACAAATAGAGCTTTCTTTTGGTGGTATTTGATCACCTCTGGGTTTTTTTTTTTTTGCGCTATAATTGAAAAAAGACCGAAAATTTTGAAAAAAAAACGCATTTTTCTTTGTTTCTGTGATAAAATTTAGCAAATTATTAATTTTTCTTCATAAATTTTGGCCACAATTTATACTGCCACATATCTTTGGTAAAAATAACCCAAATTAGTGGATATTATTTGGCCTTTGTGAAAGTTACAGACTCTACAAGCTGTGGTGCGAATCATACAAAATTGATCACATCTGATGTACTGGTGGCCTATCTCATTTCTTGTGACCCGAACAAGCCAGGAAAGTACAAATACCCCCCAAATGACCACTTTTTTGAAAGTAGACATTCCAAGGTATTTAGTAAGAGGCGTGGTGAGCTTTTTGATGTTGTCATTTTTTCCCACAATTCTTTGCAAAATGAATTATTTTTTTATTTTTTATTTTTTTTCTACAAAATTGTCATTGTAATAGGTTATTTCTCTCACATGGCATGTGTATACCACAAATGACACCCCAAAATAAATTCTGCTACTCCTCCTGATTATTACGATACCACATATGTGGGACTTTTCCACAGCCTGGCCACATAGAGAGGCCCAACATGCAGGGAGCACCATCACGTGTTCTGGGAGCATAAATTACACATCTAAATTGTTGACTACCTATTACACTTTTGAAGGCCCTGGAGCACCAGGACAATGACACGTGACACTGACGTGGCACTGATGACACGTGACACTGACGTGGCACTGATGACACGTGACACTGACGTGGCACTGATGACACGTGGCACTGATGACACGTGACACTGACATGGCACTGATGACAGATGGTACTAATACGGGGCACTGATGACACGTGACACTGATGACAGATGGCACTAATATGTGGCACTGATGAGAGATGGCACTCATACATGGCACTGATATCACGTGGCACTAATATGTGGCACTGATGCGAGATGGCACTAATACGTGGCACTGATGCGAGATGGCACTAATACGTGGCACTGATGACAGACGGCACTAATACGTGGCACTGATGACACTGATGACAGATGGCACTGATACGTGGCATTGATGACAGGTGACACTGATAACAGATGGCACGTGACACTGACAGGTGGCACTGATGACAGATGGCACTGATGACAGATGGCACTGATGACAGATGGCACTGATGACAGATGGCACTGATGACAGATGGCACTGGCAGATGGCACTGGCAGATGGCACTGGGGATGGCACTGGTAGATGGCACTGGGGATGGCACTGGGGATGGATCTGGCAGATGGCACTGGCAGATGGCACTGGCAGATGGCACTGGGGATGGCACTGGGGATGGCACTGGCAGATGGCACTGGGGATGGCACTGGCAGATGGCACTGGGGATGGCACTGGCAGATGGCACTGGCAGATGGCACTGGGGATGGCACTGGCAGATGGATCTGGCAGATGGCACTGGGGATGGATCTGGCAGATGGCACTGGGGATGGATCTGGCAGATGGCACTGGGGATGTCACTTTATTTATTTATTTTTAAAAAAAACTTACAGCGCTGCAGCCGTTCATCTCCCCCTCCTCACACGCTGTCTCTGTGTGAGGAGGAGGAGCGGCGCTGAGAGATGATCTCATATGTTTACATATGAGATCATCTCTCATTGGCCAGGGCGATCGCACTGTAAACGGCCGCTGTTATTGGCCGTTTACAGCGATCTACAGCGTTATTGGCCGTTTCCCTGCTGCGCGCTCGTGAGCGCGCACAGGGAACGAGGAAAGGGGAGGCCGTCATATGACGGCCTCCCGGGATTTGGCATCCGCGCTGTGGCCGTCATTCGGCTACGGCCGGATGCGAAGTGGTTAATTACTGAAGAATGAATGTTAGCCAAGTTCAAGCTGAAGGCAAAACCAAGAGATGGTGTGCAAAACAGGATTTTTGTACCCCACGTAAAAGTATTCTCTGTGAGTTTGCTGAGGGACAAATGAAGTTGTTAACCTTTGGGTTATACCGTAGCCTACAGGAGGTCTGGACACTGGCAAGCAAAGAAAAAACCTGTGTCCCTCAATGGGCTCCAAGAATTTTTTTTTTTAACAAGTACAATCCTATTTTCTTTGTTGTCCATTGAGGACTTGAGGGTCCGCCAGTTGGTCAATGGGAGCCCCACAAGAATAGGTAATGGTATTGGGAAGCTGTCCATGTTCCACTTGTATCTAATTTATCACTGTTGAACATGCACACCAGGTCACAATGTGTGATAGCACAGCAACAAATGCTAACAGACCCAAGAAAACAAAGATTTGGGGACAGTGTGCAGCTCAAAAAAAGTTGCCTGAAAAACCTTTTACCCAAACCTGGCAGAGGAGGTCCCAACATCAATTTGGAAGAAACCAGAAAACAAGTGAACAGTAGGTCAGGTGCCAGACTTGCAAAGCTGAGAAATAGTTGCTTAATGCCAAAAAGTCAGAGGAGCACTCCCTGATCCAATAGTGTCACTTGACCGGAAAGGGTGGACCCGATACTTGAGACCATAGGCTTGGATGATGGTCAGTCTGAGCCACATAAAGATAGTGGAACGAGAAGGCGAGATGACCAAATGGAATCAGTAATTCTGAAAGTAGTAATGGCTGAAAGACAATTCTGGCCTCAGCACCCCCTTTTCTCTACACAAAATTGCATCTTTCTAGTGCATTGCATCAGTTTTCCATGCTGTGCTGTGGGACCCCTACACTACCAATTTGTGGCCCTGTCCTTTGGCCTCTTGTTTGCATCTTGGGTTTTCACCAAGACGCTGGCCCGCTTTACTCTCATAGCATCCTCAATTTGGGATCCTTAAAAACCCTCCTGTTTCCATATATGATGGCCTGGATCTTGAGCCTTATTCTACTGGTAGCAGTAAAGGTCAATGACTTCTGGTCAGGCGATTTCCCCCTTACCAACAATGGGACCAGGCAGGGCTGCCCCGTCGCCTTTAATATTTATTTTGACTTGTCTCCTTATTGCATGCGATCTAGGCAAATTCCTCCATATAGGGGATACAGACATCGTCAGAACACAAAATAGCAGTGTTTGCCGATCACCTTTTATTTCTCTTTTCCCAACGCGGTTCAGCGATTCCTGCCCTACTTTTTCACTTTCAACTATACAGGGAACTCTCCAATTTCAAAGCAAAAATTGCAATAAATCTGAAGCACTCAACATCTGACTTTCAAAGGCTAAGGCCCATTGTCTAAACAGACAATCCCATTCACTGGGCATTTGGGACAATAAATAATCCTTTTATGCCCCAGTAGAAGTACGTTAGTACGAAACATTTCGGGTACACAGCCTGCTTGGCTCCATATACCATGCCTTTTTTACTTGATTTTTGTGATCACGATATGTACACATCTTGAATGATGGTTTGTACGTTTTTTACCTATTTTACTTAATTCATTTTTATCTCGGAATCATCTGTGGAGACTTTTTTGTTTTATCTTTTTTCCAGTGACTCATGCGGTTGTTTGGATGACAACAAACATTCACCTGCTGGAGCCATTACTGTGACAACTTATCACTGACCCTCTTGGACGCAGATATGCATCATTATCTGCAGGAGTCCTGGGTGGAGAGTTCATTTGGAAAATAGTTTCATGCTCGGTTGACCCACCGTCGCTGGCAAGTGTGTTCACGTTTTGGGGTAAGAGTATCCATTCCCCTCCCCCGGTGTTGGATGCACATCCCAGGTTACAATGCATACTATATACAATGCATATTTAGCATCTCTTTTCATAAGAACGATTGCATTTTTATTGTCATCTTTAAGAGACTATATACCTATATACTTTCATTAGATGTCTCCATGAACTTTTTCTATGTTCATTATAGACACATTGTGATACTGATCAACATTCATGTGTAATCATTTATGGGCTATATGCATTCTATATAATTGTGCCATGCGTATATGAGCTTAGCCTTTGTCTCTACTTATGCACCAAGCACTTTTATTGTTATTATGCACTGAGCACTCTTATTGTTATTCATTAGTGTATATTTATAACACTATTCACTACTCAGCAGTGAATATCCACCCCAGAGGTCACCCTTGGGGGTAGTATATTCTCTCAGCGCTGCATTTTTTTTATTCTTTAATAATCCAGAATAGGCAACTCTTCCCTCACTCTGGCCAAACAGTATGGCAGTATTGACTTAATATATACTATAAGGCCCTATATCTATCACACATTGTGACCTGGTGTGCATGTTCAACAGTGATAAATTAGATACAAGTGGAACATGGACAGCTTCCCAATACCATTACCTATTCTTGTGTGGCTCCCATTGACCAACTGGCGTGGGTTATAGGCCACCTTCAGGTGATGAACACTGGCACGCCCAAGACAAAATAGTGCACTCTATATACAACTCCTCCCACTACTGGGAGTACCTCAGTTTTGTAGCAAAGCAACACACGTGTATACCAAAGAAGGAAGGGACCTTTGTGTCCCATGATGTACTTCAAAGAAAAGGATTTTACAGGTAAGCTGTTATAAAATCCTATTTTCTTATTGTACATCACAGGACACAGAGCCATAGTAGTTACTATGTGGGATGTCCCATAGCAATGGCAACTGAAGGGAGGGAGACCTTGACTGCTCTCACCACATAAAGAAAATGTAGTGACTTTTCTTTCACAGAATGGGGTTCTGGAAAAAATGAAGGCAGAATGAAAATAAATGAAAACCTGACACTACCTTCGGTAGGAAATTAGGATGAGGCCGCAATACTACATTATCCTTATAAATAATCAAATATGGCTCTTTACAAGAAAGAGCAGCCAACTCTGATACTCTTCTTGCAGAAGATATGGCAACCAAGAAAATTATTTTCCTCGTCAAGAGGACCAAGGAAATATCTCGAATAGGCTCAAAAGGCTGTTTTTGTAAAGTCGAGAGGACTAAATTTAAGTCAAGGGTTCAGGGGTGATTTAACTGGAGTATTAATCCGCGTTACCCCCTGAATAAAGTTACGAACCAGCGAGTGTAAATCAAGTGGACGTTGAAAAAATACAGATAAGGCCGACACCTGGCCCTTGATAGTACTCAAGGCCAGCTTCATCTCTAATCCCATCTGTAGGAATTCAAGGATCCTACCTATGACATTTTCTGGGGTGCCAACCCCTGGATTCACACCAGGATACATATGCCTTCCTGGCATTGACCAAAGTAGAAACTACTGAGGTTGATAGCCCACGGTCCTTCAGAATGTGGGTCTCAATAGCCAAACCGTTAAAGTTAGCGCTTGTAAGGTAGGATGGAATACCGGACCTTAAGAGAAGATCTGACCACAGTGGTAGGGTCCAAACGTCCCCTACTGCCATTTTTATGATCTCGGCAAACAAAAATCTCCTGGGCCACAAGAATCACCTCCTTCCCTTCTTGCTTGATCCTGCAAAGACGCGGAAGCAGGACAGGAGGGAACGCATAGATCAGTGAAAACTGATCCCACGGAAAGACCAAGGCATCTGTTCCGTGTGCCATCGGATCCCTTGTCCTTGACACAAAGTTGTCGATTTTGTTGTTGAACCTGGACGCAAACAGATCCACGTCCGGAACTCCCCATTTCCGACATATTGGCAGAAAGATGTCGGGATGAAGGGACCACTCTCCCGGGAACAATTGTTGGCGACTCAAGTGGTCCGCCTGCCAATTCTCTATCCCTGGAATGAAAATTGCTGCTAGGCAAGGAATGTTGCTTTCTGCCCAAGAAAGAATATGATTCACCTCTCTCTGGGCCGCACGACTTCTCGTGCCCCCTTGGTGATTGATATAGGCCACTGCTGTGGCATTGTCGGATTGAATTCTGACAGGACAATTCCGTAGTCTGAGTGTCCAGGTGTACTGCGCAAATCTCTAGCTTGATGGGCAAGGTCCTCTCCGATTTGGACCATTTCCCTTAGACAGATGCTTTTTCCAGGACTGCTCCCCAGCCCAGAAGGCTGGAATCTGTTACCACCTTCAAGGTAACTGGTAGAAAGGATTTCCCTTTTTTAAGATTCTTGGATATCAACCACCAATTGAGGCTCTGACCCACATCGGGGGATAAATGCATTGGGAAGTCCAGAGCTTGAACCTTCTTGTTCCAATTTGACAGGATACTGTTTTGTAGCAGTCTTGAATGAAACTGCGCATAAGGAACGGCCTAGAAAGAAGCCACCATCTTTCCCAACAATTTCATGCAAAGTCAAATAGAAGGATATTTCTTTGTTTTGACCAACTGAATCAGTTCCTTTATGGAACTAATCCTTTCCTGGGGCAAAAACACCCTCTTCTGAGCTTTATCTATGATCAGTACTGCAATCTGCTTGATGGTTTTAAAAGGAGGATTTCTCTAGGTTGAGAATCCAACCTAGGTTTTCTAGGTAACGGATTGTGGTGACTAAAGTTTGGTTTAAACGGGCTACCGATTGATCTTTCAAGAGTAGATCGTCTAAGTAGGCTAGTATTGTTATACCTTGGGCCCTTAACCTGGCTAAAAGAAGAGTGAATACTCGAAGTGTAAAAAAGGTAAAAAAAGACCAAAAAAGGTAGCGCTACAAACTGAAAATGATTTTTTTTTACCTCGAAGTGTAGAAATTTCTGGTGGATCCTTGATGTCGATTGACGCCAGAAGTTCTCCCCCTTGTAGGATTGGTTTGACTCGTGCGAAAAGAGCAGATATTCAAAAAACGGTTTAGATCTTTGAGATCTAAAATGGGTATGACATCCCCGTTTGGCTTTGGAACCGTGAGCAGGTTTGAATAAAACCCCAAACCTCGCTCTTCCAAGGGGACCTCCGATATCACTCTTTGAGACAAGAGATGATCCAGAACTAGAAAGAAAGACTTCTTTTTCACTGGGTCTCTGGGAACGTTTGACCTGAGAAAACGAGAACTCTCGTTTGTAACCTAGAGAATTGAGGAAGCCACCCATCTGTCTTGACATTGTTCCTGCCAGAACCTTGAAAACTGTAGAAGTCTTCCCCCCCACTCGAGCGAGGGGGGGGCGTCCCTTCATAAGGAGGCTTTAGAATTCTGTTTTGTGGGTTTATTCCCCCAGGTCCTCTTTTTTTTTTAATTCCTTTATTTCAAAGTAAATTGCATAACAAAAATACAACAGAGAACATATCCAACCGATTACAATACAAGTGGTAAGACAGGGAGTTAGAAGATGTGACAGTGTTCAGGCAACATTTGGCGGGTCGACTGAGCCTGCTTCTTGCCTAACAGTATAAAGAGATACAGTGCTAAGGCAACATCCCCAGGTCCTCTTTTGACCCTGGGACTGACCCTGAGGTTTACCTCTTGAATCTGATGGTGGAGGCCGTTGTGACTGCCTGGAGGCTGCTGCCCCCGGCACTGGAGAAGAAGTACGTTAAGAAAAATGCTCAAACTTCTTCTTAAACGGTAAAAGGGAACTTTTCCCATTAGAAATTCTTTGGATATACTTATCCAGATCATCTCCGAAAAACCGTTCACCATGAAAAGGAAAACTGGCCAAGCGCTTTTTGCATGGCGCTTTGGCTGACCAATTTTTCAACCATAGGATTCTACGCACATGTACCAGCATGAGCCATGAGGCCTGGAGAATAGAATCTTTCAGAGCGTCTACTGTAAAACACAATGCTTATGATATTCCGGCCAAATTCTGGGCCTGCTGATATGGAATAACTGAGTACATCTATAAACTGGTCCTTTAACCACTTCAGCCCCGGACCAATTGGCAGCCAAAGGACCAGGCCCCTTTTTGCAATTCGGCACTGCGTCGCTTTAACTAACAATTGCGCGGTCATGCGACGTGGCTCCAAAACAAAATTGGCATCCTTTTTTCCCACAAATAGAGCTTTCTTTTGGTGGTATTTGATCGCCCCTGCGGTTTTTATTTTTTGCGCTATAAACAAAAATAGAGCGACAATTTTGAAAAAAATGCAATATTTTTTACTTTTTGCTATAATAAATATCCCCAAAAAATATATAAAAAAACATTTATTTTCCTCAGTTTAGGCCGATACGTATTCTTCTACATATTTTTGGTAAAAAAAAAAATCGCAATTAGCGATTATTGATTAGTTTGCGCAAAAGTTATAGCGTTTACAAAATAGGGGATAGTTTTATAGCATTTTTATTAATATTTTTTTTTTATTAGTAATGGCGGCGATCAGCGATTTTTATTGTGACTGCGACATTTTGGCGGACACATCGGACATTTTTGACACATTTTTGGGACATTTGTCATTTATATAGCAATCACTGCTATTTAAATAGCACTGATTCCTATGTAAATGACAGTTGTAGTTAGGGGGTTAACCACGTTCCCGATGACAGGGAACCGCCGATCACTGACAGTCAGTGTAGGAAGCGCGGGGAGAGGTTTGTTTACATAGACCTCTCCCCGTTCTTCCGCTCCGTAACCCGATCGCGGGATACCAGCGGCGATCGGGTCCGCTGGTCCCGCGGCCGGGGTCACGGAGCTCCCGACCGGGTCGCGAGCGCGCCGCTAACGTCGCGCGCGCGACCCACGGGCAGGCACATGCACGATCACGTACAGGTACGTGATTCTGCCTGCCCGTGCCATTCTGCTGACGTATATATGCAGTGGCCAGTCGGGAAGCGGTTAAAGACTGAGAAACTCTGATCGCTGCCAGTGCAGGTTGAATGACTGACTCTGCGAGCTAAATATAGTTGTTGAAAAGGAACTCCAATCCGTTGGATCCTTTAGCATATGAGCATTGTCATCTGGACAAGTCAGGTTTTTATTTACAGAGGATATAGCAGCATCAATTGCTGGAATTCCCTATTTCTTATGAAATTTTTTCTCCATAGGATAAAGTATTGAAAACTTTTTTGGAGGGAAAAATTGTTTATCTGGTTGCTCCCATTCAAAATACATAAGCTTCCTTAGCCATTAATGGATAGGAAAGGAATAATCAGATTGGGGAGGCAGCTGCTCTTGACACTGCAGCCCCTATGTATATTACCCAGGAGGTTTTTTCTTCAATAATTTTAAGCTTGGAGCAAAAAAATGTATGCTTTATTTGCATTTCAGAGTGGGGCTAAGCGTAGCAGGTCCTCGTCCATTGCTCAGGACCCTCATACGGAGGAACATGGAGCAAGAGAGGACAATTTGCTTTCGAAGGACCAGGAAGAGGCTAATGTCTCCACTTCTGAAGAACCTGATACAGAGATATTAGGTTCGCAGGAAAGGTTGTTGGTACAATCTCTTACTGAGTTGGTCCGCTCCACATTTTTACTGCCAGTCAGTCAGTCGATGAGCCCACCTCTGGTACAAATGGTGCCTTTTAAAATCTCCCTTCCCGCACTGAACGTTGGAGGACGCCAATGCAGCGCTAAGCCCCCGTCCCCCCCCCGTTGCCTACTGCCCTTCCCCACTAACTTTTTAAAAGCATTTTCCCACGCTACTGATCCTATGGGGATCCCAGGAAGGAGGGAGGAATGGCGAGGGGGGAGCTGGAAGCCGTTGAGCGCTGTCCGTTCGCGCCGTTTTATTTTTTTTCTGATTCAAAATTGGCTCTCTTCCTCCCCACCCCCTAAGAATGAGGGGGAGAAAAAAAAAAAACTGCACATGGGGCGTCTGGTGGGGAGAGGGACCCCCCCCCCCCCCCAGGCTTACTGGAGGTCTTGCTGATGGCCGGAGGAGGAAGAACTTTCTGCTTCCTGGACACATCGTGGCTTTCTGAGAAGCATGAGTCGTAAGTGCTCAATACAGTCCCCAGTGGTGATCACATAGGCATGACACATTTACAAATTTAAAGGATACATTCATAAGAAAATGTTAAAAATTTCTTAGAAAACTCCACTTACCTTTCCCGCCGCAGGGTTTTCTGTGGTAAACCAACAGACCCAATCTTCACCCTTCACGGTGGGTTCTGTTAAACCTTCAAGAGCTGGGGATCCTCGAGGAAACCCACAATCCTGGACCTGTAATAGCATTCCGCCAGTAAAACTTTATGGCCTTACTACCAAAAAGTACTGGATCCCGGTCCAGCTCTCTAAAAAGAGAAGCGTTACAGGCAAGACCTAATTTCTTCGGAAACGAGGCCCGGGTACCATTCAATTCGGCCAAAAGGACACCTTGAATGGATCCGGTCTGCATGGCTAGCCTCAGCAAGGATTGCTGCAGTGAAGCTCAGCACAGCACATCTTTATTCGTGACCAACACCTTAGACATTGGTGAAAAAACTGAGGTACTCCCAGTAGTGGGAGGGGTTATATAGGGAGTGCACTTTTTGTCTTAGGGCGTGCCAGTGTCCATCACCTGAAGGTGGCCTATAACCCACATGGTAACTATGGCTCTGTGTCCCGTGATGTACGATAAGAAGAGTCCAGTTTGTAGTCCTTGGGGATCACATCCTGAACCCAGGCATCTGGGATGCAAGCAGCCCAAGTATCTGCAAAGGCTAAACAAACCTTGCCCCAAGGGTGGACAGGCAGCAAAGCTTAGAAGAACTGGACAAGGATGATGCAGGAGTGGGGAAATTAAAGTGATGTTTCTTAAACGATAGAGGGAGAAGATGTTGCAGTCTGTTCCCTAGGCTTCTTCTTGTGAAGAAAAGTACTCTTTCCACCAGTAGCATCTTTGACAGAGACGTGGTCCCTCAAAGGCCACGCAGAGCTGCCACATCTTGGAGGCAAGCTCCGCAGTCCAGCGCTTTTATCAAAGCGTCCTCTACATGTGTATGAACAAGAAGCCTATTCAAGAGATTAGACTGGAAATCTCCAGTAGTCTGTCACAACTGTAGCCTAAAGCTACAACTATTTGCTCCAAATGTTCTATGACCAGTGGATCAACTGAAGCAGTGGTATAATCTATTTTAAGGAAATTCAACCAGTCACCCTGGGCTTGGCAAAACAATTTCACATCAAAGATGGGGTGAGGAGCAGGGCCTGCCAGCGAGAACAGATCCTTAGGCCCCATTCACACCTGAGCGTAGCGTTTTCAGGCAGAAAAATCACACGATTTTACAGTGGGTTTTTTACGGCGTTTTGCTGCGATTTTGTGCAGGGCAAAAAGGTCACCAATGTAAGAAGAAGAAAAACCCCCAAATCTGCCTAAAAAAAAAGTTCCAAAACTTGTTTGAGCTTCAGGCGTTTTTGAGCTTCTGGCTTCAGGCATTTTGGAGCGGAGATTTGAACCATCTCCATAGAGAATAATTGATTTTTTCCCCTTTAGCGTTTTGTAGCTTCAGGCTTCAAGCGACAAAACTCTCAGGTGTGAATGGGGCCTTAGAGAGGGCTTCCAACCATGTATTGGTTTAGTCCTTAAAGACAGGCGCAGTCGCTACCAGTATATGGTGGTCACTTTGCTAAGGTAGTACACTGCTGGATCCACAGCTGCGGCAGACCAGTGGGGTAAGCAAAACATCTTGTCTGGAAATTTCCAATCTCTGTAGAAAAAAACTTGAACAAGGGGTACACTGGGAATGCCTTTGAGGTCTTAGGCATTCAAAAGAGACTGGGAATAGCATGGGTAAAAGCAAAAGTCTAATCCTCTAGTTTCAGAGTGGTGTGCACCACATCAATAAGTGCCAAAACAGTCTCTTATGTGGGAGTTCTAGCAGAGGACTGAGATGCTTCAGAAGAAAGCTCATGAGAAAAAGACTGAATTGACTCAGAATCAGAGTCAGTTGCTGAAAAGGCGGGTGCATTTGTCATAGCCAATGGAGCCAAGACGACTACAAACAGAATAGGCTTTAGGAGCAGAGGGCAACAGGATTCATGGCTACTGATGTTGGCCACATCAGTAGGAAGTAGCTCTGGAGCCATTAGTATGTATGAGTTGCAGGCACTGTTAGCACGGTTCTTGAATTAGACATGTTGTGACTGTGTGGGGAAATGTAAGGCAAGGCCTTAGGTACTCACGAGACCCATACAGATGAAGCAGGTGAAGGTCGAACGACTAAGCTGATCAAAGTCACTGTGGGTGGGCAGAAGGAAAGGACTGAGCAGGAACAGCAGCAGATGAGGTAGTTCCCACTCGCAAAACAAGACTTTATAGAAAGGGCAAGCGATGCAGCAATCAGTATGAAAGAAGGAAGCTGCATTTTTATAAGGCATTTGGTTAGGTGACTCAAGAAAATTAAGAGGTCAGATTTTTCACTTATCAGGTAATCAGCCTTCATACAAGATGACAGAGTGTTATATACAGTAATTGGTCTCCATATAGGTCTCCTAAATGCACAACATGCAGTCATACAGGTTCTCATTTCTCAACAATATCAGAAGTAATGTACTGAACTCCTAAAGAGAAAAATCTGTTATATATAGCAACACAGCAGAGAGGAAATTACAGCCAGCTACAATTCTAGGAATAAACATCTAATAAATACAAAACAAAAAGGATGGGATTTGACACATTTATGAAAGGAAATTGGTTCACAGATTATGCTTTTAAAACTGTGCTAGTGACCTCGAGCTTTTGTGCATCACCTGCAAGCGACGCTCACAGCATTGATCTTGGCAAAGCAGGGCATGTTATTTACAGATTCCATTCGATTTTCATTCTGCAAGAACATGGGAATCAATACTCCTATAACAAGGAAAAAATACCAGGCCATTCCATTCATTAGAAGAATAGGAGCACACATTGGTTTATGGTGGATGAGTTCCCTCATCTTGTGCATGCTTTACTTACCGCTGAGGAAGCAGCCGGTCATTGGCCAGGTAACCTGGTTTGTGAACATCCTTGCTGTAATCTCCATATTTGGCTTGCACAGCATAAGAGGCCAGAAGGACGGCTGTCTCAGGAGGACAGTAAATCTCATCATTTAAAATTGCTTCTTTAACTTGTAAAAAGAATAGTCTCTGGGTTATTTCCTGAATTAATTCCTCCGACACATCCTCTGGAAAAAATTTAGCTCTGAATTTGAACTGCAGAGGGTTCTCTTTCCGAACATCTTGTTGTGTGACCTAAAAGAATAAATCATAAAATGAGCATCTATTAACCAGAGGGCTTTATAGCAGTCATTTTGGGTCATGTTTGTTTATCCATGTAATTGAAAGACGTGTCTGTGTTGCCCCATGGCAACCGATTCATTCCAGAGATCCCATTTTCCAGTGCAGACTTGAATCTGGTCAATAAGAAGCATCACAGACTAAGTTGTTTCTTCAGACACATTATAAGATTATACCCATTGTAGTTAAATTATGAGGGTATGCATATGCTCATACATTGGTGTGGTTACCATGGGGTTTGTTTGTGGAATGGTCACAACAAGGCAGGTTGAAAGTGACAGAATCATGCCAATTCTTACCATGAGACTTCATGATTTGTACAAAATCATGCAGCTATCACACAAGACGACAGCATGGACTATGATCTGTGTTTAGGGCGACATGAGTGTGTGCACATAATGAAATCTGCATGGAAGAAGACTTAAGACATGTTTGTACCTGTGGCCTTTACCTTCTCATTGCTCTGCTTAGTGTTCATGCATATTGATCCTCAATACACTTTCACTGCACCTCACTTCTATTCAAAGATATGGGGAAACAAATAATAAATTGAAAAAACATTCACAGCGTTCCAGTAAATGTGCTTCCAACTGTTTTTTTGTTTTTATAATTCTAATGGACTCTAGCAGCAGTAAAAGAATATAGGGGACACACATACAAACCCATTCAGATCGGGATTAAGGCGGTCACAAGCATACAATACTCTAATTAAATGTATAGTGTGGCGCTAAATTACTCAACAAAATAACTATAAAAATAATTAAGTGCAAACTCCTCAATATTACGTGATAAAAAGCAAACATATCCAATATCGTCTAGAAGTCTGCAATGTGTGACAATTCATAAAGTTCTAAATATTATAAAATAAAGTTCCATTTCAGAGCATAGAAAATGCAGAATAATAGAAAACATTCATGAAGTTCTTCAATGATGTGCAGCTCACCATCCAGTGCAAATAAGAAAGAAATTCCATGCTGACATAAGTGAAGCAATAGCCGCTTACCAAATAATGTGGACCATGTGTAGTAAATAATGGTCAACAAGGCGAGTTAAACGCATTCCACATCCAGCGCCCATCAACGTGATAGGCACGGTATCCCCCTGAAGAGGTCATCTCCTCACCAAATGTGGGGGGATATGGCCTAAACGTGACTTCATCACGCTATCCGCCCGCTGGAATGCAGCACTCGGATACCGCCTGGTTTTAACTGCCTCTTATAAGGGGTAGCAGCAGTGGAACGGTCGTTTCATAAGTGCATATTTTTCTTGGAATAAAGAAGTCTGATTTGCAACATGCTGTGCTATGATGAGCGTTTGTTGTTTTTCCCAACTGTAGTGATCTTCTTATGACCATTTAACCCATAATGGTCCATTTTGAGGGGTAGGAGGCTGACCATCTTATTTGGCATAGAGTGGCAACATGTTGGTGATGGGCACTGGATGGTGGAAACACTTAAATGTGGAATTCATTTAACAAGTCTTGTTGACCATTGTTTACTACATATGGTTCACATTATTTGGTAAGAGGCCATTACGTCTGTCAGCATGGAATTTTATTCTTTTTTGCACTGGATGGTGATCTGCGCATCATTGAAGATCTTCATAAACGTTTTCTATTTGTCTGCATTTTCTATGCTACGAAATGGAACTTTTTATAATATTTATCAAGAACTTTATGAGTTGTCACGTATTACACACTTCTAGAGGATATTTAAAATAGGTTTGCTTTTTATCACGTAATAGAGGAGTTTTCACTTAATTATTTTTATAGTCATTACATTGTTGAGTGATTTAGCGCCACACTATACATTTAATTGGGTTCTCTATTTGGTATCACAAATTGTGTGTAGGCTGCTTTATCCAGAACCTTCTCAAACCCAAGCACTGAATTATTCTGTTTTTACATTTTTGTCATTAATACTCTAACTTATACGGATCTGTAGGCAGCAGTGTTGTATTCTATGAGCCTATACAGACTGGTCTGCAGTGTAAACCAAAATGAAAAAACGTGTTTGTGATAATGTTTACATGCGTACAGAACAAAATGTACTCTTGACTACCACCGTTGCTCAGGGTAAACATGTAAATAGCACACTACTGATGCATAAACGTTGGTGCTGATGCTAGGTTCACACTGAGGGGTTATTGCGGATATCGCAGCTGTTCCCACACCAAAAAATGGCCTTTAGATGTGCAGGGCTGCCATTCATTCCTAATGGCACCCCCACACATCTTAACCTGCAGCATGTTTGCAGATGCAGGAACAGCAGGGAAAGCGCATTGAGTATTGTTGCTGACCATGTCCTTCCCTTTATGACTAAAGTGTACCCATCTTCTGATAGCTACTTCCAGCTGGCTATAATCACAAAGCTCAAATCATCTCAAACAGTTTTTTTGAACATGACAATGAGTTCACTGTACTCCAGTTGCCTCCACAGTCACCAGATCTCAATCCAATAGAACACCTTTGTGATGTGGTGGAAGGAGAGATTTGCATCATGGATGTGCAGCCGACAAATCTGCAGCAACTGTGTGATGCCATCATGTTAATATTGACCAATATCTCTGAGGAATGTTTCCAACACCAAGTTGAATCTATACCACAACAAATTAAAGCGGGACTGTACTGAAAATTTTTTTTTTAAAAGCCAGCAGCTACAAATACTGCAGCTGCTGACTTTTAAAAAATGGACACTTACCTGTTCCAGGGTCCAGCGGTGTTGGCAGCAGAGGCCGATTGATCGCTCGGCTCTCTGCTGTAGCCGGCGCCATTCTCGGTTAGGGAATCAGGAAGTGGCTTCACTTCCCGATTCCCTACTGCGCATGTGCGAGTCGCGCGGCGCAATGAGAATCTTCGGCGCTGTCTGCCGGGACACGTGTGTGTCCTGGCAGACAGCGCGCTGGGACAGGAACTTGCGTAAACTCCCGTGGGAGTTTATGCCGGAAGTGGATGCAGATACCTGTCTTAGACAGGTATCTGCACCCCCCCTCCCCCCTGAAAGGTGCCAAATGTGACATCGGAGGGGGGGAGGCTTCCGAAAAGCGGGAGTTCCACTTTAGGGTGGAATCCCGCTTTAAGGCGGTTCTGAAGGCAAAAGGGGGTCCGACCCGGTACTAGCAAGGTGTAATAAAAAAAATAAAGTGGCCGGTGAGTGTTTATATCAGGGATACATGCCACCACAACATTTCCAGGCTTTGGGAGTCTCAATATTTCTGCTACAGAAAATTAAGTTAAATTAGAAAGACCAAAAAAGGTGTGCAGACCCAGAGCTCTCACACAAATGTTACCACCAGAGACAGTGAGGTGATCTAACTTTGCAGCATTTACTAAAAACAAACATCAATTTAGGGCAGAATCACTCATTAAGACTTTATTCGACTGGCAAGGCAAAAACAAGAGTGAAAAGTACAATCCATTCAAAGATCTGTTTCGGTCCCATATGCTTACCAAATTCTTTTAACATATTTCACAATTCTCTACAGTTTGGACTGTATGCTGTCCACCCTTTCGCTCTGCACACACCGAGTTCAGCTAACTGGTGTTAACAGTGCTCTCACTATATATTGCCTGAGAATTCCAAAAAGAAGGTCTCTGCACTGGAGTTCTGGGTTGTGTGCACCTATTGCAGCTCTCATCAGGGATCTCATGCTTCTTACCACACTGTATTGACATATATATTTGACAAAGGACATAACTTGCAGCCAAGCAGGTTGTGCCATGTGCTGATGCCACTTCTGCTGGATGAAAATCCCCCCCCCCCCCACTGTGTGGGCATATTGTGGTGCCTGCAAGTACTTGTGGAGCCGTTGGGATCCTAGGCCCAGGCTGTAAATAAGACCCTTAAAAGGCCAGGGTCTCTGAGGTGGAAAGTAGGGTCCCCACGTTGGAAGATTCTGCAGAAGATTGGAAGATTAGTCAGACTCTAAAGAGCTGCGGGTACTGCAGCTACAGGTCAGATGGCTGCAGGAACGGGCTAATGATACTGAAAACAGTCGGAATAATATTATATTAGACGGAATAATATACGCATCCTACCTGAAAAAGCCAAGCAGACCAAACCAACAGAATTTGCTTTTTGCTTAAGCAATGACTTATTACCGTTTTGGGCCTGGATAAAATGCCACCCACCTTTGCGGTGGAGCAGGCACATAGAGTCAGATCAAAACCACCTAAACCGGGGGGCTCCTCCTAGGCCCCTTTTATTACGACTACTGAATTATTGAGATAGAGATAGGGTCCTGGCAGCTGCTAGGGCTAAACAAGACATACATTTTGAAAATAATAAGTTATTATTTTTTCCGGACAAGTCTTATACGGAGATCCGCAAGTGACTACGAGAAAAGAGTAAACAGTTTAGCCTCTTTTATCCCAGCAGACTGCGTATTACAGAGGGCGGCCAGTAATTTTTCTTTGATACCCCGGATGCAGCTTCCACTTGGCTTGACGCACGCTAAGAAATTACTATCCTTTATTAGGAGCTCTAATAGGCACTTCTTCAAACTTTATTGAGATACCCATATTACCAACTAAAGCGTTCCCTCCCTGCCCCAGAATATAGATCTGGGGTGGTGGGAGGGAAGCTTTCCTGTGGGGGTTGCCCCCTCCTCTTACTTCTACTTCCCCCTCTTTTTTTGTGTGCGTTTTACCGTGTTTTTTGTATATAGGACAAGTAGACTATAGTTGCCTATTTTTGGTATATCAAGGCCTTCACTACGCCTCCTTGTTTTTTGTTTTTTCTGGATGGCGTTAGAGAAAGGTAAGTTTCTTTTTTTTTTTTATTTGTTAATTTTGCTCTCCAGATCCATCATTCTGCAATGCAATTGATCACTAAAGTACTATATTTCTTATTCTTTAGATGACATTACGTGACCAAGAGGTCTTTTCTATTTTGTCATGGAATGTTCGTGGCCTTAATTCAAAAAATTTAAAAGAGCATTACTATTTAGATATTTGAAAGTTTATTCTCCACATATAGTGCTACTCCAAGAAACCCATCTTATGGGCAGCAAGCTTCTAGCACTTAAGAAGCCTTGGGTACAGAAGGCTTGCCATGCTACATATTCTATGGTCACTAGAAGGGTGTCAATGTCGATTAGGAAATCTTTACCATGTACGGTGGAAGATGTATTCTCAGACCCCCAGTGTAAATATGTTTTGGCTGCGTTTCTCCTATGGGGCCAGAGATAAATAGTTGTTAGAGTATATGTACTGTCCTCCTTTTGCAGGGATTGTTTTATATAGTCTCTCAGAAAAAAATTATTTGTACGGTCCAGATAAACTACTGATAATGGGAGACTTTACCTGGCTCTAGCCTTTGTTAATTTGTCTATATTAGTGGACATGGTAGATGTCAAATATTTGCCTAGTGGGTTATCTGATCAGGCCCAGCTAATGCTTACACTTCATCTTCATCACTTTGGGGATGCATCCCAGTGGAGATTAGGAACCCACTGGATTTCACATCCAGATGTGGCTAATACAATTATGCCCCTCTTAGCAGAGTACTGGGAATTTAATGCGGGGTCTTCCACTTCAGTAATAAAATGCCTTTAAATGCCTATACCAGAGGACAGTATATATCCGCCATCAAGGCAGCTAGTAGGGGGCTCAACGAGTAGTGATACTCTGCAGGCCATAGTGGTTGAAAAAACAGCCCAATATGCAGCGGATCCATCAGAGGCCAACTTTAATGCTTTACTCCAAGGTAAACGGGCCCTGCATTTGCATATGGCTGACGCTATGAGGATGGATCTATATAAAAATAAACTGAAATCCTTCGAGCAGGGGGAACGTAATGGTTTTTGGCCATGATGGCTAAACATGAAAAACCTAGTATTCCGATTTCGAAAATGCGTACCCCCTCAGGACCTATGGTTTCTACAAAGTCTAAAATTTTGGAGACCTTTTGGCACTTTTATCAGACATTATATACATTCCTGTTGACACCCGATTTCCAGCCAATGGAATTGGCAGCTTAGCTGGATTCAGTTGCACTGGCCTGGTTAACAGTTAATTAAAAGGGAGATGTTAGTATGTCCTATAACGTCGGAGGAGGTCCTTTCGTTTATTGGTTCATTTCCCTTAAAGTGGAAGTAAACCCCCCTATCGTTTTCAGCCAAGGAAGCTGCCATCTTTGTAGATATGTGTCCCTCGCGCTACTTGGAGTATGTATAAGTCAAAATAAATAAATAAATAAGTAGTGCTCTGCTGCAAAATGTGGTGTGTTCACAAATACACAAAATAGTGAAATATATATAAAAGAATTTCGCGCAATATATAGCTAAAATAAAAGTGCAATAAGGAATACTCCAATAGTAATACCACTACTACTGGTGAAATGAAATAAATATTACAGTACTAATAGACATCAATGTCTACATACAGTAGTACATAAAGTGACGGGTGCTTATGTGCAAAACCATTAGGTACCATATAAAGTGCTGTGAGATACAGATATAGATAAATTCAAACAATCAAATAAATTAAAACAATCACAGTGCATTCAAGTGCTATGCAATTAAAGTGCTGTGCCATTAAATACTTAATAAGAAGCATCAATTAATGGATGAGTAATCAATAATAGGTGAATGGTTATCACATGCTGATGGAAAAAAATGTCAGACAAAATAAGCAATAAATATATATAGTCCCAGGTTGGATAAAATATATATGAATGAGCAGTGTCCAAGTTAATGCATCCGGTCCTGATGGTGTATTTAGTCAGGTACCGTATTCGCTTTAGTTAGGCAGTAATTAGATATTCCATTCATTCAGGTTATCAGCATTAACTGCATGATATGAATATTAAATCCTGTATGTTTTCTGCAGCGGGTACTTGGTCCTGATTTTCATAAAATTCAATCCAATCACTAGTCTCTCAAAACTCTCACCTCAAATCTGAAAGGTTGTAGCTTTTCGGGCATATCCTATAGCCCCATGGATTGTGGATACAAGTTGTTCAGCATAAAACTGGTAAGAGTAAAAAACTTCTCCTTTAAGGGCGTTTAAAATCTTGATTCCTGCAGTGCTCAGTGTCCGGACAAGACAAAGGGCAAAGAAACAAGAAAGGGAAGCCTCCACTAGTGTAGTATCTTAATTAAGTATGGGCAAGTTTATTAAGGTACAATGGGTGGACTCTTACATTAAAATCAAGTTTTAAAAGCAAAAAACGGCATAGACATATAAAGAAATGAATCACTCCTAGGCGTTCTCAGCGCCTTCTCACGTCTCACGTCTCCTCTGCCTGCGGCCACTCCCTACGCGTTACGACACGTCACGTGTCTTCATCTGGGGAACCGGATTGGCTAATTGGGCTTAGTTTATATTGCGTATAACCGGAAGTTGGTATTCGGCCATCTTGGTTGTGGTCAGGTATCCACTAGGCGGCGGCCATTTTACCGGTGGTTTAGTTATTAGGGCGGATATGTTTTTTAACAATGCGTTCCACCTCTGCGTTCCACCGTTATGGCAGCCATTATCCTGTAGGTTTGTGGATTGTTAAAACGAGTATGTTTTCAACAATGCGTTCCACCTCTGCGTTCCACCATTATAGTGGCCATTATTTTATGAATAAATTGATGGTTAAAGTTACCTACCGGGAATATTGTAGTGTAATGTTATTACGTCCCGGGACTAGGGGGTGTAATGGTCATGTTATACTGTCCCCACCTGGGTAAAGTATATATGTTAATAAAGGCCACATGTATATAATAATACACGTCTAAATTGCATATAGGTTACTCCTAATGGTGGTGTGCTTATTAAATATCCATAAATAGACCTTAAAGACAATAATGGTTATAGATAGGTTAATAGTATTTAAAATGGATAATTTCCTATATGTAAATATTCTATTTAATCCCAGTAAATGCTGATATTCCTAAAATTGGGTTAGTCATTCAGTACTGGATAATATCCTATATATAGAGGATCTATTTATAACCAATGCTTGGATAATAATAATATTGCCCTGTCATCGGACATGGTGGGGATATTACAAATGCCAAAGTTATGGTACAGTAGCAATATATAAATAATTAAAAATGTTAAAAATATTAATAGAATCTATAATACATAAAAAATGTGTGTAGTATTCTACTATATGTACCCTAAGCACATCTGTAGAATAATAACTAGATATACTATCTAGGATGTTAGAGTGAGAGAAAGCCTTGAGGTACCTTCAATTAAAAATATGATACATATAAAAACAGTCCATCATATTTGACCAATGTATATAGTGCAGCATACACAAAACGTAGATCGGCCTCTCTAGGCTATATGTATATATAGAATGTTATGATGGATCGTACAATAAAATGGGTGAAATATAAGTGCTGAAGTGGGTTTATATGGAGGCATGTTTTTAGGATATTATTTCATCCACTGACTTCTTGTGTATATTCGTGTGGGCATATGAATACTAGCTCCTTCTTTCAGAATACTTATTCCAGAGTTGTTCAGAAGTTACTTAAAAAACAGTTCAGATCGAACTCGACATTGAGTCCTCCAGGGGTGAGAGTACGCATGGTGTGAATCCATCTCGATTCTTTTTGGCTGATTGTTCGTATTTTGTGACTGCCTCTCCATGCTTTGTTGTATTTCTCTATTCCCCAGAATTGCAGGGAAGATGGGTCTTTGTTATGTTTTAAAGCAAAGTGCTTTGACACGTTATGTTTAGGGAACCCGCGTCTGATATTTCGCACATGTTCCTCTATTCTTACTTTAAGTGCCCTTTTTGTTCTTCCCACATATTGTAAGTTGCAACTGCATTGTAGTACATACACAACTCCCTCTGTATTACATCCTATAAAGTCTCTTATTTTATGGGTTTGTCCCGTATTAGTGGTTGTAAAATCCATTCTCTTCTTTTGGGGTTTTTGTGTATGTCTACAGGCATAACAGCTGCGGCAAGGATAGAATCCCTTCCCTGAGAAAAATGTGAAGGTTGGTTTTGGTGGCGGTTCTACTACCGATTTTACTACTAGGTCCCTAATAGTGGGGGCTCTAGTATAAATTATATTTGGTTTCTGTGGTAGTATAGTTTTTAAATCCTTATCCCTCTTCAGGAAAGTATAGTGAGAAAGTTAGGACACCACATGGAGAAAAAGGTGAACCTGTGGTGGGACACTAATACTTTCGAGAGATACATAAGAGAAAACATCGTTCCCAGAAGACTCCGCTGGGAACTACCACCTAACGATGGTTTGGTAGACAAGGAGTCAATGGATGAATGGTTTGAGTTCTACAACAGCAAAGGTGTAGAAGGACTCAAATTTCTATTACAACGGAAATTAAAGAAAACTAGACTATTGGAAACACAAATTGAAGATATTAAACAAAAACTAGAACCATACAAAGAATCAGCGGACTTTAAAAAACTTGCAACGCAACTAAATAAGGACTTAATCACCAAAGATTTGGAAGCACAGCAGAGAAAGATGAAAAAATACATAAGAGATACAACAGACTATAAAACTGATCAAGTGTTTAAATGGCAGACAAAAATAGAACAGACACTACCGGCATCAACGTACTCGACACCGGAAAAGGAGGTTAGAATTCAGGATCCAACAACCTCACATACATATAACCCACCAAGATGGGACGAAAGAGATAGACATCCTGAAACACCAAGATCACAAAACAATCAAAGACCCAATAACGGATATGGACAACAAACGCCAAAGAAAAAAGGAAAAAAACCTTTTAAAAAACCTTTTAAAAAACCTTTTAACAACTGGAATCACAATGAGAGGAACCAACGGGAATATAGAGGGCCACCTTATCAATATGAGAACTATGGAGGATATGGAAGAGCACCAATACCCACATACAACAGATATGACACTTTAAGAGATTACCATGAACCGCGTGATAATCAATATAATTATGGGAATCAATATGAATACAACACACAGCGACCTTTTTTAGATCGGGAGAGGAGAGAATACTCTCCTCGGAGACAAATTTACGAACCAAACCACTCACCAAGGAGACGCCCACAAGAAGAATACAGAAACAGTCCAGAACAGAGACGCCCACAAGAAGGACACAGAAACAGCCCAGAACGAAGAGAGGACAACGAGCGGGAAAGAGAATCCAAACGAAAAAGAGAATAGTTGGAGAAAATGTAGTCAATCTTAGTAACATATCCATTACAACAGAAGAGTTAGCGGTATTAGATAAGGGCTTGAAGCATGCCCCGATCAAAAACCTAAATAAATTTAACACGTACATAGGAATACAAAAATATATTAGAAAAATTAATATTAAAAAATGTATCATGAATAAACCATGGAGACCCCAAAATGAGGAAAGAAATACATCTCCAACGGTGATACATAGTACGTTACGCAATAACTCGATGTACAACCCGCAAGTATCGAATAATCAACACATAGAAGTGTTTAAAAATCTGGTTTTACAAGACCTGGAGTCTCTGAAACTTAAGAATATATCTGATCCTATACACATCAAAAAGGGAATCAAACAATTAGCGGAGAGAAAAGACCTAGTCATCAGACCGGCTGACAAGGGAGGAGCAATAGTACTACAGTCTAAAGAACAATACCAGAATGAACTGAATAGACAACTTAATGATGAAGTAACGTATATCAAATTATTGGGTAATCCGACTGCAAAATATAAAAAAGAATTGGAACTACTGGTGAAATTAGGAATAAAGAAAGAGATCCTTAACACTAAAGAATCCAAATATCTTATACCGGAAACTTGTAGGATACCCATAATATATACTGTGCCCAAAATACATAAATGTAAAGAAAACCCCCCAGGAAGACCAATCGTGAATGGGATAGATTCCCTAACGTCACGAATGGGGCAGTATATAGATCGATACATCCAACCAGCGGTACAACAGACAAAAGCCTACCTTAAAGATACCAAGCACATATTACAACTCCTAGAGACAATACCAGTATTGGAGGGGAGGACCATACTAGCGACAGCAGATGTCACATCGTTATACACGATAGTACAACACCACAATGCATGTTCAGCTACCAAATGGCTATTGAGGAATTACAGTAACTATATATGTAAACAAAGAAAATACCTCATCAAATGTCTGGATTTTTGCCTCAAGTACAATTACTTTTGGCACAACCAGACTTACTACAAACAGGCCATAGGCATAGCCATGGGTGCCAAATTTGCCCCGGGAGTGGCAAATGCATTCATGGCCCAATGGGAAGAAGAAACAATATATAAAGATACCCCAGCAGAACTCACTTTGTATAAAAGATACATCGATGATGTAATTATCGTGTGGAACGGAGACAGAAATGCATTAGAACTATTTCTTACGCAACTAAACGAAAATGAAAACAATATCAAACTGGTATGGAAAATTGATGAAAAAGAGGTGGATTTTTTGGATCTGAAAATCAGTCTGGAAGGTAATAAAATAGTAACTAAAACGTTCTTCAAAAATGTAGACACCAATAGCTACCTCTCCCTTAATAGTTGCCACCACAAACCATGGTTATACAACATACCAAAGGGGCAACTAATAAGATTGAAACGCAATTGCACGAAAGAAGAAGACTATCAAATCCAGGCAAAACAAATAGGAGAAAGATTCAAAACAAAAGGATACGACGAACAATGGATAGAGAAACAAATACAGGATGTAAGTAAAATGGACAGAACAACTATGCTTCAGAATAAACCAAAAAAAAGTTACCAAAATGAGGCACCCTGTCTGATCCTGGACTACAACATACAGCATAAAGATGTAGCCAAGCTAATAGAGAGGCATTGGCATATCCTGAAGAGGGATAAGGATTTAAAAACTATACTACCACAGAAACCAAATATAATTTATACTAGAGCCCCCACTATTAGGGACCTAGTAGTAAAATCGGTAGTAGAACCGCCACCAAAACCAACCTTCACATTTTTCTCAGGGAAGGGATTCTATCCTTGCCGCAGCTGTTATGCCTGTAGACATACACAAAAACCCCAAAAGAAGAGAATGGATTTTACAACCACTAATACGGGACAAACCCATAAAATAAGAGACTTTATAGGATGTAATACAGAGGGAGTTGTGTATGTACTACAATGCAGTTGCAACTTACAATATGTGGGAAGAACAAAAAGGGCACTTAAAGTAAGAATAGAGGAACATGTGCGAAATATCAGACGCGGGTTCCCTAAACATAACGTGTCAAAGCACTTTGCTTTAAAACATAACAAAGACCCATCTTCCCTGCAATTCTGGGGAATAGAGAAATACAACAAAGCATGGAGAGGCAGTCACAAAATACGAACAATCAGCCAAAAAGAATCGAGATGGATTCACACCATGCGTACTCTCACCCCTGGAGGACTCAATGTCGAGTTCGATCTGAACTGTTTTTTAAGTAACTTCTGAACAACTCTGGAATAAGTATTCTGAAAGAAGGAGCTAGTATTCATATGCCCACACGAATATACACAAGAAGTCAGTGGATGAAATAATATCCTAAAAACATGCCTCCATATAAACCCACTTCAGCACTTATATTTCACCCATTTTATTGTACGATCCATCATAACATTCTATATATACATATAGCCTAGAGAGGCCGATCTACGTTTTGTGTATGCTGCACTATATACATTGGTCAAATATGATGGACTGTTTTTATATGTATCATATTTTTAATTGAAGGTACCTCAAGGCTTTCTCTCACTCTAACATCCTAGATAGTATATCTAGTTATTATTCTACAGATGTGCTTAGGGTACATATAGTAGAATACTACACACATTTTTTATGTATTATAGATTCTATTAATATTTTTAACATTTTTTAATTATTTATATATTGCTACTGTACCATAACTTTGGCATTTGTAATATCCCCACCATGTCCGATGACAGGGCAATATTATTATTATCCAAGCATTGGTTATAAATAGATCCTCTATATATAGGATATTATCCAGTACTGAATGACTAACCCAATTTTAGGAATATCAGCATTTACTGGGATTAAATAGAATATTTACATATAGGAAATTATCCATTTTAAATACTATTAACCTATCTATAACCATTATTGTCTTTAAGGTCTATTTATGGATATTTAATAAGCACACCACCATTAGGAGTAACCTATATGCAATTTAGACGTGTATTATTATATACATGTGGCCTTTATTAACATATATACTTTACCCAGGTGGGGACAGTATAACATGACCATTACACCCCCTAGTCCCGGGACGTAATAACATTACACTACAATATTCCCGGTAGGTAACTTTAACCATCAATTTATTCATAAAATAATGGCCACTATAATGGTGGAACGCAGAGGTGGAACGCATTGTTGAAAACATACTCGTTTTAACAATCCACAAACCTACAGGATAATGGCTGCCATAACGGTGGAACGCAGAGGTGGAACGCATTGTTAAAAAACATATCCGCCCTAATAACTAAACCACCGGTAAAATGGCCGCCGCCTAGTGGATACCTGACCACAACCAAGATGGCCGAATACCAACTTCCGGTTATACGCAATATAAACTAAGCCCAATTAGCCAATCCGGTTCCCCAGATGAAGACACGTGACGTGTCGTAACGCGTAGGGAGTGGCCGCAGGCAGAGGAGACGTGAGACGTGAGAAGGCGCTGAGAACGCCTAGGAGTGATTCATTTCTTTATATGTCTATGCCGTTTTTTGCTTTTAAAACTTGATTTTAATGTAAGAGTCCACCCATTGTACCTTAATAAACTTGCCCATACTTAATTAAGATACTACACTAGTGGAGGCTTCCCTTTCTTGTTTCTTTGCCCTTTGTCTTGTCCGGACACTGAGCACTGCAGGAATCAAGATTTTAAACGCCCTTAAAGGAGAAGTTTTTTACTCTTACCAGTTTTATGCTGAACAACTTGTATCCACAATCCATGGGGCTATAGGATATGCCCGAAAAGCTACAACCTTTCAGATTTGAGGTGAGAGTTTTGAGAGACTAGTGATTGGATTGAATTTTATGAAAATCAGGACCAAGTACCCGCTGCAGAAAACATACAGGATTTAATATTCATATCATGCAGTTAATGCTGATAACCTGAATGAATGGAATATCTAATTACTGCCTAACTAAAGCGAATACGGTACCTGACTAAATACACCATCAGGACCGGATGCATTAACTTGGACACTGCTCATTCATATATATTTTATCCAACCTGGGACTATATATATTTATTGCTTATTTTGTCTGACATTTTTTTCCATCAGCATGTGATAACCATTCACCTATTATTGATTACTCATCCATTAATTGATGCTTCTTATTAAGTATTTAATGGCACAGCACTTTAATTGCATAGCACTTGAATGCACTGTGATTGTTTTAATTTATTTGATTGTTTGAATTTATCTATATCTGTATCTCACAGCACTTTATATGGTACCTAATGGTTTTGCACATAAGCACCCGTCACTTTATGTACTACTGTATGTAGACATTGATGTCTATTAGTACTGTAATATTTATTTCATTTCACCAGTAGTAGTGGTATTACTATTGGAGTATTCCTTATTGCACTTTTATTTTAGCTATATATTGCGCGAAATTCTTTTATATATATTAAGCTGCCATCTTTGCCTCTGTTTAATCTTCAACTGCCACAGTGCTGCACATGTGATCCGTTATGACACCAGCCATTGGATGGTTTGACTGTTTGGTTGAGAGCACAGCCAATGTGCAGATAGCATTCACGGCATGCCTTTTTTTTTTTTAGACTGTTAAATCGATGGGTTTACTTCCGCTTTAAGGAAATAACTGGGATTGAAGTTGACTCAGATTCTAGGAGATATTGGGTTAAAGTTGAAAATGTGTAAGCCTTTACCATTATCCTTATAGGGGACGTATTGATCTCCTAAAAATGAAAATTATACCAAAATGTATGTACCTTTTTAAACACTCTCCTCAGTGGCTCCCGGTCTCGTTTTTTACAAAACTAAATCAACTTTTCTCATCCTTTCTATGGGGAAAAAATAGCCCCAGGTACAAATTGACCACCCTGATGTTGCCCTTGTGGCCAAGGTGGTCTAGCTTTTCCAGATTTATATAAATATTTTCTAGCCACTCACTTGGCTACGATCGCATGGTGGCTAAGTCCAGATTTATCCAACTCCTCTACTCGGTTGAAAGCAGCAGTGGTAGGTTCTATAGAAGGTCTTAAGGTACTTGTATTCCGGGGCCGTCCGATGTGAGCATTATCTTAAGGATGTGATCTCACCAAATGCCAGTTATGGTTTAATCCTACCCTTTCGCAAATGTATAAATTACCTGAGCCTCTTGCATTGACTAAGCATAATATCAAAATACTCTTAGGTGGTCACTGATCGGAAACTGTCTACTTTTTCTACACTACAACTTTTAACCTGCCTAGTTCTCATTTAGATATTTTCAGCTTTTCCATACCTTTTATGCCCAGTTTACACAATATAGTTTAATAATTATACAATCCACTCTAGAATCAGTACTTGGGTCTGAATGTTTGGAGAGGTCCACCTCCAGATTATATGCTCATTTTACCTTAATTTCACTCCTGCCATTGGAGGGTCTTATAGCTAGGTGGATGCGAGACATACCGGATTTGGACTTAGAAGACTGGAAGAGCGTGTGGGATTTCCCTCTGCAATCTTTGGTATCCTTGAGAGACTGCATGATTCAATTTAAATTGGTACATAGAGCATATATCACGCCAGACTTCAAAATATAAATCCCCTGTGCTCCTCTGAGTGTTGGCAGTGTGGTGCGGCCAAGGGGGATTTCACACACACTTCTGGACTTGCCCATATATAGTTATTTTTTGGGTGGAAGTGGTGGATTTGTATTTGAATTCTATTACTTCCGCTTCTTTACAGCTCTCAATGTATGTATGCTTGCTAGGTCTGGTGGAGGCTACTCTCCCTACAGTGCCAGAGAGAGTGTTCGCTAACATTACATTATTTTATGTGAGAAAAGCCATTGCTTTACATTGGAAGAAACCCTCTACTCCTACGCATGTATAATGGAAACAATTGGTAATTAATAATCTCCCACTGTACAGAGGCACCTACACAAATAGGGGCTGCCCTAGTAAGTTTGGGCAAAAGTGGCTGGATAAGCCATATAGGGCATTGTATGCCCACAAGGGTTATTAATCCATGGATTCAAAAAATTATATAAATATATATATAGATATATATTGCTATATTAGATGTGGATATTTAACCACTTCAGCCCCAGAAGAATTGGCTGATCAATAAACAGGCAATTTTTTTTCGATACGGCACTGCGTTGCTTTAACTAATTGTTCGGTCGTCTGATGCTGTACCCAAAACAAATTGACGTCTTTTTCCCCCACAAATAGAGCTTTCTTTTGGTGCTATTTGATCTGCTCTGCGGTTTTTTTTTTTGCACTATAAAAAAAAAAGAGCGACAATTTTGAAAAAAAAAAAAAAACCAGAATATTTTGTACTTTTTGCTGTAATAAATAGCCCCAAATATTTTATTTTTTTTTTAAAGGGAATTTTTTCCTCAGTTTAGGCCGATATGTATTCTTATACATATTTTTGGTAATAAAAAAAATTGCAAAAAGCATATCATTAATTGGGAACACAGTTAACACTTGGTCACCTCCTAGTGACATTTACACAGTAATTGGCGCATTTTTATAGCGCTGATCGCTGTATAAATGGCAATGGTCCCAAAAATGTGTCAAAAGCGTCCGATATGTCAGCCATAATGTCACAGTCCTGAAAAAAAAAAAAAAAAAAAAGCAGATCGCGCCATTACTAGTAAAAAAAATAAGAATAAAAATGACATAAATCTAACCCTTATTTTGTAGACACTATAACTTTTGCGCAAACCAATCAATATACGCTTATTGCGTTTTTCTTTTACCAAAAATATGTAGAAGAATATATATCGGCCTAAACTGATGAAGACCAGAGATTTTTGTGCAGATGAGAAACAAACAACCACCGCTCCAAGACTCTCCTTCCCAAGCAAATGCTCCTGCTCCTGTGTGGGAGCCCCAGGTGCTGGCTAATAGCACAATGATTGGAAATCAAAAAAGGAAGAACTCCGGACAGCCGCACACCGAGAAAATAAAATCCAAAAAGTTTATTTAAAAGCAAAAAACACTGCAATCCATACACGGCAAAAAAGGGGGTTACAGAGCTGACGCGTTTCGCACCACAACTAGTGCTTACTCATAGCTTACTATGAGTAAGCACTAGTTGTGGTGCGAAACACGTCAGCTCTGTACCCCCCTTTTTTGCCGTGTATGGATTGCAGTGTTTTTTGCTTTTAAATAAACTTTTTGGATTTTATTTTCTCGGTGTGCGGCTGTCCGGAGTTCTTCCTTTTTTGATTTCTAAACTGATGAAGACATTTGTTTTTTTTTACATTTTTTTGGGATATTTATAACAAAAAGTACAAAATAGTGTTTTTTTTTTTTTTTTTTAAAAATTGTTTTCTTTTTTTGTTTATAGCGCAAAAAAGAAAAAAAAAAAAAAACGCAGAGGTGATCAAATACCACCAAAAGAAAGCTCTATTTGTGGGGGAAAAAAAATGACAAATGTTTGGGTACAACATCGCACGACCGCGCAATTGTCAGTTTAAGTGACGCAGTGCCATATCGAACAAAATGGCCTGGTCAGGAAGGGGGTCAATTCTTCCGGGGCTGAAGTGGTTAAAGGATCTGAATTCTGTAGAACAGCTTTTTCACCGTGGTTGCTGGTATCCCACATGGCCCACATTATAAGAGGGATGTTTCACATTAGACAGTAAAAAAATATTCTGACCCCTGCAAATGCTTTGCCTCAGTTGTAGGTTTCTTGGGTATTTTAGATTTGTTGTCCAGTTTGCAAACACTAGGAAAAGTACTGGAGGGGTGAGGCTCCCAAAGAAGCCAGGCATGCCTGCCTAACATTCTAAACTAGCTAGCAGGGTAAGGGCCCTCTCCTACATCAGACCAGCTCATTGGTGGCCAGGCAGATCATATATTTTACAGGTATGTGTACTTGTCCATTAATCACTCAGACTAATTCAGACACCTAATGATATCAATGTGGTCTTAAACAGCAAAGTTATCCAAAATATAAAAAAGCAGGTAGATTTCAACAATCAGGGCTTACCACCCTCAATCGCTTCACATTAGCGATTGAGGGTGGTAAAACCCTGTGGTTGAGCCTCGTTTTTATTACTCCCCAACTGCTCCACCTTATGTTGCTTCGTGGAAGAAAATATACCCTGTTGCTTTCAAGTGAATGGGGCAGCTCTGCACAAGGTTGTGGTTTCAAGCGGTCAAAGCAGGGGGCCTTATGATACAACACCACCTCACCATGGGCGGAGATTCATCTCCACGCACCTGCCGTCACTTTTTAAAAGTAGCTCTGTCCACACAGCCACATCATTCATGCAGTTTCCCCTGTGAATTACTAAACTACAAGTACTGTCAGCCACCGCAGCAGATGTACTTGTAGGTTGAATGAACTGCGAGCATGCTGATCAGCATATCCATAGTTCATTCACATTGCCTACAGCTCTGCCACAACAGTCCATACAGAGGTACGGGCAGTGTGCAGAAGCCCGGCATTGCACCCCCGATCTGCTGATTATGGGCACAATACCTCCAGGCTCCTGTTTGAAAAATCACATGCACAAATTTTACCTGCAAGATGTACGGTACATGTATTTTTATGTAAAGGTGAACTCAGCCTTTAACTGCTTTAATACTGGGCACTTTTACCCCCTTCCTGTTCAGGCCAATTTTCAGCTTTCAGTGCTGTCACACTTTGAATGACAATTGCACGGTCATGCAATGCTGTACCCAAATGACATTTTTTGTAATTTTTTCACACAAAAATAGCTTTCGTTTGGCAACATTTAAATCACTGCTGGGTTTGTTTGTTTTTTTTGCCAAAAGAAAACCGAAAAAAGACAGAATTTTATTTAATTTTTTTTTTTTTTTAAAAGGTTTCTCTTAGTTTGTCAGTAAATTATGTAAATAAGTAAATTTGTATCCTTCACTAATGTGCGCTAATGAGGCGGCACTGAAGGGCACTAATATGCTTCACTTATTACACTGATTGGAACAAAGGCAGCGCTGATTGGCGTCACCAATAGGCACTGACTGGCTTTATTGATGGGCACTGGCTGCACTGATTATCAGTGCTCTGTATATCTGTATAGTCTCCCCTGCCAAAAGATGCCGCTGATTGCCGCCTTACAAAGCTCTACTTCTGCCATTGATGCTCAAGGTTCCCATAATCTGCTTTTAGAGAGCCTCTTGCAGTTGCTACAGTGTCAGCTGCACATCATTTCTCTGGACCATAAGAGTGTACCATTTTTGTACAATGTATTTTGACGGTTTGTTGTCTCCCCTAGAAAAACATGGCAGGATTACCAGGCCTTATATCCTCCGATAACAGTCAACAAGTCAATGTCTAAACTGTAGTGGGTGGCCATTTAGGTTCGGTTCACACCTGTGCGATGCGGAAACCCTGCAAATCCAGTGCGGGTTCCTGCATCGCACCTGACTCGCAGGCAGTTCACACTGCCCTAAGCGAGCCGCTGGGAGTGTCAATACAAAGTTAATGACACCCCCAGATCAGTTCGCATATCGCAGTGCGAACTGTCAATTTGGACAAGAATTGGATTTCATGGGTGTGAACACCCATGCAATCTGCTTCTGGTGCAGACGGAAAAAAGGGTCCTGCAAGAGTTTGGCACGATAGGTATGGCTGAATTTGCATCGCAACGACATTGCATGTGATCTGCACAGTAGTGCGGTGCGAATCACATGCAATGTCTGGCATCGCTGCAGTGTGAACTGGCCCTTAGGGCAATTGTGCTGCAGACACCTCTGGTTTATATCTGATTAAAGAGTTACCTGACAAGGATTTCAAACTGGTCTGATGGCAATACCCCCAATGAGCCGGTGTCTGCAAGTGTCCTACAGACATTAGGTGGTTCCATAATTTAGATGAATGTGTAGGTCTATGCGCACATTTAACCTGACAAAACCATAGGTTTAATTTACTCATGGAAGGCTGATAACTCAATTCGCTTATACGGATTCAAGCACATTTCTAGAAGTAGCTAGCCTGATCTAAAACTGCAGGTCTAAAAATAAACCTAATAAAAATAACAGGTTTGTAATTAAAACGCTTAAAAGACTGAATGACTAAAAATGCTAAAGGGATATATCAGAATTAATAAAAAGCAGATTAAGAGGGGCAACAAACCTTTTTATTCAGCTTTAGCCATGTTGAATAACCTTTACTGTCTACATACTGCAGCCCGAAGAACCAGACTTCACGCAGACCGACCGTCTTCACCACCTACAAAAGAAGACAAAATTACCACTATAGAGACGACATTTCTGACATAGTAATAATCTTATGCAATGGAAGCTTGTGGATCAGCAAACCATAGAATGATATACCGTATTTATCGGCGTATAACACGCACCTTTTTCCCCTTAAAATCAGGGGAAAATCGTGGGTGCGTGTTATACGCCGATCCCCCGCCGATCTCCGCTAGCTGTGAGCGGAGCGATCGCCGCCGAGCTACACATAGCGAGTGTACTCGGCTCTTTTCCGCTCACAGTCACGTGAGCGGCGCCGACAAGAGCCGAGTACATGTGTATTGCCGCCGAGCTATACATAGCGAGCATACTCGGCTCTTTTCGGCTCTTCTCTGCTCCGCTCAGTCACGTGAGCAGAGGCGAGAAGAGCCGACAAGAGCCGAGTACATGTGTATCTCGGCGGCGTTCGCTCCGCGCTGGTGTCCTGTCGGCGCCAATTTTAAATGGCGATGGACACTGGGGACAAGGCTGCAATGGGGGCAAGGCTGCACAGGGGGCAAGGCTGCAATGGACACTTAAATGTAAGTTTTTTTTTTTTTTTTTTTTCTCCTTAAACTTCCATCCTAAGTTTTTTTCTTTAAAATTCCCTCCTAAACTTGGGGTGCATGTTATACGCCGATAAATACGGTACCCATTTGTCCTGTGCTATTCTGTGTCAATATTTTTGCAGGATACACATTCCAAGCAGTCACTCAAAAAGTCAGATGGCTTGCCAGGTAATACTACCATAACCTATCAATATGCTGCGCATGCAAGCACATTAAGTTTAAAAGCTCCTGGGGTGCAATTAAAACTTGTTTTTGCAGAGGTTTAATTCCACTTTAACAAACGTGTGAACAGAAGCCGATGCCTTATAGCTGAAAGGCCCATGAAATGCTCAGTTTCAGAGTTGAGAGGTAAATTCACACAGCATGCGCTATGTCCAGACAGTGCAGGGAAATCTGCTAAGAATACTTCAGTGCAGGGCATAAGGAAGAAAGGACAAAATCCTTATTAAAGGAGGATGACAGAACCCACCATCAGGAAGGAGAAGGCATCAAAATAACCTTGTCCAGCAACAAGAACGGCAGCTTACAGTATAAGGCCGCCAAGCTAGACTCGGTTTGAAAAATGTGATAGCCACAAGTAAGGATACCTTACCAGTAATGTCAGACAAGGGAATATCCCTAATAGATTCAAAGGGTGGCTTCTGCAGAAATGAGAGAACCAGACTGAAATCTCAGGGGGAAACAAGACAACAAACATGGGGAGAGAAGTGAACTACTCCCGAACAAAGAACATAATCAGAGAGTGAGAGGCCAAAAGGTATCTGACACAAAGGCCAAGATTTGTCCCTTAAATGGTACTCAAGGCCAACTATTGGTTCACACCAGAAAGACAGAATGTCCCACAAAGTACTTCCGAGGATGAAAGTTCTTCAACTTGCAACAAGCAAAACAGGCCTTCCAAGTGCAATGGCAGTTTATGACACGTTGATGTCCAAGACTTCAAGAGGGTAGGGATAACTGAGTCTGAAAAGCCCCTGCTGTTAAAATCAGTCAACGAAAAGCAGGATGGAACACTGACCCTTGGGGCAGGAGGTATAAACAATACAGAAGGGTCCACAGGAGCTGGAGTATGTCTGAGTAACACGTCCTCCAGGGCCAATTTGGTGCAACGAGGACCACCAGAGTCCCCTCCTCTATCCTGTGGAGTAAGCAAGGAAAAATCTGGGAGGGCTGGATAGGCATAGACCAAGTTGAACTGTTTCTATGGTGTCACCAGAGCACTGGTGACAAACCTATCCAACTTTGTTGTTCATTATGGATAACATGGGACATTCCCCACCAATGGCCAAGTATTTGAAAGACCTTTGGATGCAGAGTCCATTCTCCTGAATCTAGGCACGGACAACAGAGAAAGTCCATCTGCCAATTTTTTTTTTTACACCTGGGATGCAGATGGTGGACAGGGTCAGAACATGAAGTTCTGCTTAAGTGAGGATCATGTCTGCTTCCCGCGCAGTGTCTGGTGGTTCATATACGCTAACCGTCATGGCATTTTCCAGCTAGATTTTCATTGGGTGCCCTCATTATAGGATTCCAGCTTTGAAGGAACAAAAAAATCATCCTAAGTCCCAAAACGTTGACAAGAAATTGAACTTTCTCCGATGACCAAATCACCTGCACCAACAAGGCATTCTGAGATCTGTGGAGGAAAGAGCTTCCCCAACTCCAGTGGCGGGTTGGAAAACCACCGTGCTAGAGAGAGTCTGACCCTGGCTGGCAGACAAATAGGGCAGTCCAAGGAATGAGTCACTTTGTGTCACACGGCCAAAATGTTGGGTTGCAATGGTCTGAAATTAAATTAGGCATATGGCACTGCCTCGAAGGGGGCCACCATAAAACCCAAGCAAAGAACAAAAACAAGAATGGGGCTTTGGCATGGGAATGAAGGGACAGAGGTTTGTCCTGAGGCAAAAAAATCATGGACAAGGACAGGCCCAGCACCAGACCCAGGTATTTCAATCTGCAAGATGGGTGCGGGATTGACTTCTGGAGGATGAATATCCAAATCAACGTTCTGCAGAGCCTGTACCATCTTGATGGATGTTGTCTGACAGGGAAGAATGATCCTTTAACAGGAGATTGTCCAGGTACCACACAACATAAATGACTTAACCGCTTCCCTACCGGCGCACGATGAGATACGTCGGCAGAATGGCGCGGACAGGCATAAGGGCGTATATATACGTCCCCTTTAAGATGTCGCCATGCCATCGGGCGCGCGTCGCGTGCTCGCGCCGGTCGGGATCCCCCGTGAGGCCGGTCGCGGGTACCGCGGACTCGATCGCCACGGGGATACCCGCGATCGTCTCACGGGAAGGCTGGACGGGGAGATGCGGAAATAAACAGCATCTCCCCATTCTGCCTATCAACTAGTGACGCCGATCTCTGCTCCCTGTGATTGGAGCCGAGATCAGCATTCACTAGCTGACAGCTACGCCCCCCCCCCCCCCCCCCCCCCCCCCCCCCCCCACAGTAAGAAACACACCCCTAGGCATACTTAACCCCTACACTGCCACCTGGTGGTTAACCCCTTCACTGCCAGTGTCATTTATACAGGAATCAATGCATTTAAATAGCATTGATTGCTGTATAAATGACAATGGTCCCAAAAATGTGTCAAAAATGTCCGATGTGTCCGCCATAATGTCGCAGTCACAATAAAAATCGCTGATCGCCGCCATTACTAATAAAAAAAAAAAAAACTTAATAAAAATGCTATAAAACTATCCCCTATCTTGTAAACGCTATAACTTCTGCACAAACCAATCAATAATCGCTTATTGCGATTTTTTTTTACCAAAAATATGTAGAAGAATACGTATCGGCCTAAACTGAGGGAAAAAAAAAAAAATGTTTTTTTATATATTTTTGGGGGATATTTATTATAGCAAAAAATAAAAAAGAATGCGTGTTTTTTTTTCAAAATTGTCTTTTTTTGTTTATAGCGCAAAAAATAAAAACCGTAGGGGTGATCAAATACCACCAAAAGAAAGCTCTATTTGTGGGGAAAAAAAGGACGTCAATTTTGTTTGGGAGCCACGTCTCACGACCGCACAATTGTCAGTAAAAGCGACGCAGTGCCGAATCGCAAAAAGGGGCCTGGTCCTTTGGCTGCAAATTGGTCTGGTCTGAAAGTGGTTAAGAAAAGAGCAAAGCCAGAACTGTGTGCAAGTACCTTGATGAAAACCTGTAAAAATGTGGACAGGCCCAAAAAGGGACAACAAACTGGTAATGCTGATCGCTGACTTGAAACTGCAGAGAATGGTGAGACAGAAAAATGTAAAGGTGTAGATAGGCACTCTGGATATTGATTTGGCCTGAAGTCCCCCTTCAGATCCAGCATGGGCCAAACACCTCCATTTATTTGGGAACCATAAGGCCCCTTTCACACTGGGGCGGTTTGCAGGCGTTATTGCGCTAAAAAATAGCGCCTGCAAACCGACCCGAAACAGATGTTGCTGTGTCTTCAGTGTGAAAGCCCGAGGGCTTTCACACTGAAGCGGTGCGCTTGCAGGACGCTGGAAAATGTCCTGCAAGCTGCATCTTTGGCTCGCTGTAGGAGCGGTATATTTACCGCTCCTATAGCACCCCGTTCCCATTGAAAACAATGGGGCAGCGCTGAACCCGCCCGCAAAACGCCGCTGTTTGCGGGCGGTATTAACCCGGTATTAACCACCCCGCTAGCGGCCGAAATGCACCGCTAAAACGACGGTAAAGCGGTGCTAAATATAGCGCTGCTTTACCCCCAACGCCCCAGTGTGAAAGTAGCCTAAAGAGGTTTGAGCAGAAACCTTGAAAGCATTCTCCTGCTGGAAAAGGCATAATGACCCCTTGATCCATCTGTCGAGATGAGGAATGGGAGATGTTGAGGAGCATGTAGCAGGATGAAGACAGTGTGACAAGAAGACAAGAGTGTACAAGTCTATATTGTAGCCCCTGGAAACACATTCTGGACACAGGTGTGAGATTTTCAAGGAAAACAAGGCTAAGAAGGCCAACCGACATGCCCCCACCTTGAGAAGTGGGGTGTGCACCATCACTGGAAATAGGCCTTGGCAGGCCTGGAAGGCCAGGTCTTTTTACAAAAATATGTTACCATCTTAGACCTAGCAGTAGAAGCCACCCTTCCTTTAAAAAGCCTACTGGCAGAGGCACAAGCCGTTTATTTCTAGGAGAAAAGAATATGCTTGAAGGTGGTAGCATATAACAATCATAATAATTTTAAGTTGTCTCTGAATGATCAAGAAATTGTTTTATACATCTGCAGAGATTAGGCTTTAAATAAAAAAAAAACTTGACTTTTTTTTCTCCACACACTCATACATAAGGCAGTTCTGTTTCAAGTGGTTGCTTTTAACCCCATAACCGATAATAACGCAGCGGTTGTTCAACAAGAATACGGTCTGTACTTTGTGCCAGAAAGATACAATTATACTAAAAATGGTACATATATTCCAAAAGCGGTGTCAATGTCAATATATGTACCTGGTCAAACAGCTGCTTGCCAGTTGTGTTCGGCTGAATGGCAAACTCCAGCTCCGCGTCCATGGTGGTCACTCGAACATTAATCTATATCAAAAAGGAAAAAAAGAAAAAAAGTGATCCACAATTCATAATTCATGCACAAATACAGTTGTGCTCATAAGTTTACATACCCTGGCAGAATTTATGATTTCTTGGCCATTTTTCAGAGAATATGAATGATAACACAAAAACTTTTATTTCACTCATGGTTAGCATTTGGTTAGTGTTTGGCTGAAGCCATTTATTATCAATCAACTGATTTACTCTTTAAATCAGAATCACAACTGAAACTACCCAAATGACCATGATCAAAAGTTTACATACCCCAGTTCTAATACAGTGTATTGCCCCCTTTAACATCAATGACAGCTTGAAGTCTTTTGTGTTATTTGTGGATGAGGCTCTTCCCTCTTCTCAGATGGTAAAGCTGTCCATTCCTCTTGGCAAAAATCCTCCAGTTCCTGTAAATTCTTGGGCTGTCTTGCATGAACTGTATGTTTGAGATCTCCCCAGAGTGGCTCAATGATATTGAGGTCAGGAGACTGAGATGGCCACTCCAGAACCTTCACTTTATTCTGCTGTAGCCAATGACAGGTCGACTTGGCCTTGCGTTTTGGATCATTGTCATGTTGGAATGTCCAAGTACGTCTCATTCGCAGCTTCCTGGCTGATAAATGCAAATGTTCCTCCAGTATTTTTTGATAACATACTGCATTCATCTTGCCATCAATTTTGACCAAATTTCCTGTGCCTTTGTAGCTCACACATCCCCAAAATATCAGTGATCCACCTCCATGTTTCACAGTAATGGTGGACCTTTCATCATAGGCCTCGTTGACTCCTCTCCAAATGTAGCATTTATGGTTGTGGACAAAAAGCTTAATTTTGGTCTTATCACTCCAAATGACTGTGTCAGAAGGTTTGAGGCATGTCTCTGTGCTGTTTGGTGTATTGTAAGCGGGATACTTTGTGGCATTTGCGTAGTAATGGCTTTCTTCTGGCGACTCGATCATGCAGCCCATCTATCTTCAAGTGCATCCTTATTGTGCATCTTGAAGAGTCCTGTATTTCACCCAAAGTTATTTGTGGGTTTTTCTTTGCATCCCAAACTATTTTACTGGCAGTTGTGGCTGAAATTTTAGTTGGTCTACCTGACCGTGGTTTGGTTTCAACAGAACCCCTCTTTTTACACTTCTTGATTAGAGTTCGAACTTTGCTGATTGGCATTCTCAATTCCTTGGATATCTTTTTATATCCCTTTCCTGTTTTATACAGTTCAACTACCTTTTCCCACAGATGTCTTGACAATTCGTTTGCTTTCCCCATGGCTCAGAATCCAGAAACGTCAGTGCAGCACTGGATGAAAGATGCAAGGGTCTGTCAGGAGTCCAGAAACTTATTGACCTTTTACACACACACACACACACACACACACACACACACACACACACACACACACACACACACACACACACACACACACACACACACACACACACACACACACACACACACAAGCAAACAGATCACAGGTGAGGATGGTTACCTTTACTAGCCATTCAAACCCATTTGTGTCAACTTGTGTGCATGTTAACAGGCCAAAATCACCAGGGTATGTAAAGTTCTGATCAGGGTAATTTGGGTAGTTTCTGTTGCGATTATGATTTAAAAAGAGTAAACACAGTTGATTGATAATAAATGGCTTCAGCCAAACACCAACAATGAGTGAAAAATGTTTTTATGTCATCATTGATATTCTCTGAAAAATGGCCAAGAAAATCATAAATTCTGCCAGGGTATGTAAACTTATGAGCACAACTGTATATACACAACATACCCTTACAGCATATTTATGATCATAGTCAGTGACACAGAAAAGTAGAAGACACCAATGCCTTAAGGTTGAGTCTGAACCAGTTATCTTGATGTTTTTATCAGGCTCCCATATTTACATAGGATAACATTAACAGGATGTGATTGATGTATTGTTAGCAGATGTCGCGTGAAATTTGGAAACATCAAACTGAAATGGATTCTAAAGCTGTCAGGCAACTCAGAGCACAACACGATAAGAGATGGAAAACATTTTTACAGTAATCAGAATGGTCATTTCCATGGCAAATATGAGACGCAAAAACGGTCCCTGAATACTGCCTTCTGGACAAAGACAACCTTGCCACCACTAACTGTCACTGCACACCATCGATGAGATGCTCTATGCAAAAGCTAGGGGACAACGGGCAGCCGTTCCAAAGAGTCCTTGTCCCTTTTCTAATACTAAGCAATGAAGGCCAAAGTGAAACCACAGTATGACCATGATCTTCAGAAATGAATTTAAAATATCAACAAATTACTTAAAAATAGAGCTTTTAAAAGCTGGGTTTATATTTTACAAACTTAAGTCCAGTTCCTAAGGAACAGGCCCAAGTACACTAGATGAGTGGATCCGTTGGCCACTTTTCACCCAATATCCTTTGAAAAAAAAAATCGAAAGAGCTGGGTGGAAAATTGTTGGTTAAATAGCGATTGCTGTCAGGTGCCAGGCTGCAGCAGTCAGAATGCATCAACTGAAGCAGGAGATTCCTCAACCCATGCTGTATAAGCATGGAAGAGAAAATCTGTTAGATTTTTATTCAGCATGCAGGTTGAATGAAAAAAAAATAAAAAATCTGTGTGTACTGTATACCCATCTGAACACAGAGGATACAATCTAATTGTTCTACCTTTAATCTGGCCTTAATTTGATGCAGCTAGCTGCCTGTTTAGCCAATACTAGCCAAACACCATTAGATTTACAGAGAACGTCTGCACAAATACTTGTATGAAATTTATCAGTCAACATCACAAATGTTTTTAGAAAGCAATTCAAATTTTTATTTGCTTTTACCATTTGGTCTCGCAATGAAGAATTTTGTGAACAAAAAAAAAAAAAAAACAAACACACATTACCGTTTAGAAATTCATCTTAAGAAACATTCTCCACCACGCTCCTTCGAATTTTGAAGTCAATGAGGTCCAAAATGAACATCAATTTGACCCCACTAATGATTAAAAAATTGAACATACATTTCTGAAACGAAAAATTCCAACAATTCATCTAGTGTATGACCAGTCCAAATTACTGTAGATGACAGGTATTTTGGAATGATTCATACTCAGGGCTTTAGAAATGAAGCCCAAATACTCTGCTTCCAGCACAGCCCACTATCTAAGCTTGTTGCAGCCCCGCCCCCCACGCACATTAGTGCAGAAGAGGGAAGTTTCACAACACAAACACCTGACAAAAAACAATGCTGTCCAATCTAGAAGTAATGTGAGAGAAAGTGGTTTTAGCCCTGAGGGGTCGTGAAATTCTGAACCTGCGTTTCTGCTGGGAGCACGCTGCACTGCACACTCCCACCACTGAGACCAGAGAGCCTTGAGTCCTGTACCAACAGTTCCCAACCACCTGATCGCTGTGATGGCCTCTGATTGGCTATCACAGCGATTAGTCACTAATCATGCCACCCCCTGTGTTTTTTGCTCCTCTTGAATGGAGAAAAAGATTTACATTTTACTAACACATGTCAAAAATGCAAAATTCTGTTCAGGCATCAAGAACTGTTTTACCCTCTATCAAGAAGGGGTTAAATAAATGCAAGATGAATCCCTCTATGGCTATTTTCCTCTTTTTATTGCTCTATATGATCCTTAGGCGGATTTCTCATAACTTTGTCCGTTTTTTAATTGCTGCCTGAGTTTTTGTTAGGGGTTCAAGTCCCTCAACATTCTGTGTCACAAGAACAGGAAAAAAAAAAAAAAAAAAAAAAGTTAATAGCACAATATGTAGGGGAAGTGGGAGATTCATCCATCCGTGCTGTATTGCCTGGATAGAGGAATGTTTTTGTTTTTTTTCAGGCTGAATGAAAACAAATCTGTTGCATGGTCAGCTTTAATTTATTACTATTCCCACTGGAAAGATTTAGGGAATATCTTGTCAACAAAAAACAGACAGCTTTAAAAAGCAGACAAATGTTCTAATGCATCCCCCCCTTCCATTTATTTTTTTGTTTTGTTTTTTACACTTAAAGGGCTAGTTTACACTTGCTTCAAAACATGGCTTCAGACCCGCTTTGTTAAAGCCCCTGTCACTAAATAAAATGGTTATATTACAATCCTGTTTACACCTTGCTTTTGATTGGTGCTTCGATTAGGCTTTGGTGGAGCTTCAAGTGAGCTTTGCCATAGACTTCTATGGAGTCTTTGAAGACACTTTGAAGCACCACTAAAGCTACATGGGTTATACTTTTTGAAGCAAAGCAAAAGCAAGGTGTAAACAGGACTGTAAGCAAACAATTTTATATAGTGACAGGAGCTTTGACTAGCGTTTAGAAAGCTTTAAAGCCTGTCCGAAGCCATGTTTTGAAGCAAGTGTAAACTAGTTGTTAATGCGTGTTGAAGCCCAAGCAAGTGTAAATGAGCCCTTACACCACAGTATATATTCTGAACATCTAGATTTATGGTATCGTCCTTATCGTCCTTACCTCCCATGTGGGTGTTTCGGTTTGGGGTCTTGGGGACGTTCCCCACGGCCTCCCCAGGCCATCTACCACCAATCTTTGATGCAACACTATACAGGTGATTTTTTTGTGGACTTGTTTTTATAAAAAAACAATTTAAAAAAAATTATTTTCTAAATTAAAATTTTGTACAAAATGGTTTTAGATAACTTTTTGACTTTGTGGTCATTGACTGAAGGAAGTACATGGAAATTCCCAAATCATACTTATATTTTTGCAATTGTCTTTTAAGGAATGGTACTTCCTAAGTGCATGCATTGATTCACATTCTTATCCACACATACATTTTAATACATCTCCAGGTAGGTGGGGAAGGGTTGGGAACTCCCACGGTTGCTGGCGCAATTGGATAGCTTTCCTCACGCTACAAAACATATATTTTATTTTTGGGTGAGTCCATGTTGGAGAGATTTCATTTAGGTTATCTCACTAGAACAGGAAGTGAGGGCAACTCTCCTCAATGACTGACAAAAACTGGAACAAAACCTGAAAGAGGTTGTAACCATTCCCCTCTTTGTCTTTCACTTTAAATACTGGAGTGTCAGTTTGTAAAACCTAAAAAAAGAAGCTCTGAAAATATCCACCTCCTGTTTTACATGCTCATCTGTGGCCTTCTTTTTTTCAAAAGGTGTTAATCACTCTCATTAAACAGATAACTATTTATAACTCCTTTGAGTCCAGGGAAGGATAACCCTTTGACTCCTAAGCCTCAATGGCTGTAAAAGTTGCTTTCAACTGCAGGATTAGTGTCAACAGCTAAACATGATGGAATTGTTTAACAGTCCCTATCACTAGAAGCCATCTGCCAGCCATCATCTAACCAGCTTATCTATGGCCCCTCAACTGTCAGTGACTCCAGCCTGCCAGAGCTGAGCACAACAATGGTGGAGAGCAAGAAAGAGAAGCAACAGGTTGAAAAATCAATGGTGGAAGATAAAAGCAGAAAACAGCTGCACTCTTCCACAAGGAAAACACAGGCACAAAAATAAACACAGGTTGAAGAGAAATCAAACACTAAAGCCGACTTGTATACATTTGATGGAAACAATGTAATATTTTCCAGACAGGACGTATGTTTCATTTGGGGCTTTTTTTTTTTTTATTGTGCACTGGTAAGTATTTTTCCAATGAACGGTGCTGCATTTCTGACTCATCCAGTTTTATATTTTATATCGTTTTACCAGGAGAAGATACTTTCTGCCTCAAAATGTCCGTATACTTTTTCTTCTCCATGTGTTTTCAATCTGAACCCATTCTTCTCTGGGGCAGACTCTTAAGCCTCATTCAGACGGGCGCCAACACCCATAGTCTTTTTGCACTTGGCAAACAAATAAAACAAACACTTGGAGTTGTATATTAAAAGTGAAATGTATTGTCCCAGTTTACATATACTTTAACCACTTGCCGCCCAGCCTATAGCAGAATGACAGCCAGTCGGTAGTTGCGTTATCCTGACTGGGCGTCATATGAGGTCCAGCAAGATAATCTGTGCCATAGTGCGCGGAGCAATCGGGGACAGCGTGTGTCCCTGGGAAACGATTCCCCGATCACGGTAACCACATGATCGGCTGTGTCCAAATCACAGCCGATCACCTGTGACAGGAGACTCGGAGGCACGCATGAAGCACGCCGCCGGAGGTGCAGGGCACGGGGATGGGGGAAGGCGCGTGTCCCTTGGACACAGCGCTTCCCTGATCAGGGTAAACAGCCCATGAAATGGGCTGTTTACCACATGACCGGCTGTGTCTAATCACAGCCAGTCACAAATGTAAACACAGAGAGCAGTTACTATCTGATCCCTGCTCCCTCCTCACACACCGATTGTGTGAGGAGAGAGCAGGGATCAGCAAGTGAGATCCCGTAATTATGAAGGCAAAGACTCCGAGCTCCAGCCCCGTGATTGTCCCACATATATTGGAACCAGTGGGAAAATGGTCTGAGAGCTGGCATACCCCCTGTTCGAAAAAGGATACCACTTATATGTCGACAACTATTATACCAGCCTGCCCCTTTTTCGTCACCTTTACAGTAAGCGAACCATGGCCTGCGTAACCATCAAAAAAAATAAATAAAAATGGAAGGGCTTCCCTCAAAATCTGTTAATAAAATTGCAAAACAGAGAAATCGGCATTCACGAGAAATGAGGAGGTGTTGGCCATGAAGTGGAGGGACAAGAAAGATGTCCACATCCTCTCTACCATCCACAATGACACCTTGGAGATCCAGAGAAGACGCGGCCCCATTGTAAAGCCTGAATGTGTCCACGACTACAATATGTACATGCTACAACCCTATTTGTCAACCAGAAAGTCCCGTTATTGGTAGAAAAAAAAAAAAAAAATGTTGCATTTCACCCGTTTCATATGGCCCTGTTTAATTGGTTTGTCTGCTACCAAAAAGCAACTCAAAACCAACACATCACCTACCTCAAGTATATTGAAGACATCGTCACTCCTCTGATTTACCAACAAGGTGCCGCCCCAGGAAACATTCGCTCTGATAGTGTGAGTCGACTTCACAAGCAACATTTTCCCTATAACATTCCCCCCACAGAATCTGGACGAAGACACCAAAATGCTGTGTATGCAGCAGAAGAGTTAGAAGAGATACCAGCTATTATTGTCCCCAATGTCCCTCCCAACCTGGCCATCGGAAATTGCTTCAAAAATCATCACACATCCATCAGATATTAGTTCCCCTCATCATTAACAGTCTGCCATTTCCCCCATTTCAAATACCTGTGTTTCTGGCCTGTTTACCGACGATGTCTTTGCCTGCCGAATTAAACCATGTTTCTGACTTCCACATGCACCGACCTCGGCCTGTTAAAATCGACCATGTTTTTGCCTGCCACAGACTGATCTTTTGCCCTTCTACCTTAGTACATAGGGGTCTCACCTATGTGAGGGGCTTCAGAATAGCGTTCTGGAGTAGAGAAAAACAATTTTTAATTTTCTGGGCTCCCAGAACAGGGTCTGGTTGCCCAGAGGCTTCAAAGAGATTTGGGTGGGCAAAGCCTCTACCCCTGTCCCCCTGGCCCTAAGCTTAATGGTCCTTCCTGCTGCCTGGACCAATACTTTGGCTATGCTGACCATATTGCTGCCTGTAATGACCCAGGACATTATGGATCATGTTTCTTCCTGCTGCTTGGACCAATACTTTGGCTGTGTTGACCATATATCTGCCTGCTGCCTCTACTGACTATGGACAGTATTTCTGCCTGGTAGGGGTGCAACAGATCGGCACGACCTGATCCGAACAGGTCAACCTGTTCGGATCGGCACACCCCGCGTTCCGCGGCCTCTGCCTTAGGAGTGGCCGCGGCTTGAATGTGACATCACAGCAATGGGGCACATGAGCCGGGGGCGGGGGGTTACAGCCGTGGGCCAGATGTGCAGGAGGGGGGGGTTACAGCCGTGGGCCAGATGTGCAGGAGGGGGGGGGGTTACAGCCGTGGGCCAGTGGGCCAGATGTGCAGGAGGGGGGGGGGGGTTACAGCCGTGGGCCAGTGGGCCAGATGTGCAGGAGGGGGGGGGGGTGTTTACAGCCGTGGGCCAGATGTGCAGGAGGGGGGGTTACAGCCGTGGGCCAGATGTGCAGGAGGGGGGGTTACAGCCGTGGGCCAGATATGCAGGAGGGGGGGGGGGTTACAGCCGTGGGCCAGATGTGCAGGAGGGGGGGGGGTTACAGCCGTGGGCCAGATGTGCAGGAGGGGGGGGGGTTACAGCCGTGAACCAGATGTGCAGGAGGGGGGTTACAGCCGTGAACCAGATGTGCAGGAGGGGGTTACAGTGATCTGAGGTGTGAAGGGGCATGAATTGGGGCTGATCTGAGGTGTGAAAGTGCAGTATGTTAATTTATCACTATTAGGCTACGTTTCCACTATTGCAACCCCAAAGTCACGCGATTTGGAGTGTACCTTTAAGTGCAGCTTTGATCCAACTTTACAGTCTCTGGATCAAAGTAGCTGCAACTGTAAGTCGCATAGATGGGAACGGTGCCATGGAAATCAATGGGCTGTGACTTTATGTGTCCAAAGTCACATGACAAGTCCCACTAGTGGAAACGGAGCCTTACTCAAGTAGTTTACAGCATTAACTTTATAAAAATTCCTTTTGGTGATTGTGTGAAGTTTTTTTTTATTTTTTATAAAACCGTCACTCTGTTTCTTTGAAAGCATTTTACGGCACACTGTTCTCAAAAGGTTGCCTAGCCCTGCACTAGTAAGTTGCAGTAATACACCTTCTATCACACAATGCATAACAAATGAAACCAAGTGCAGTTCACTGCAATTCATTTAGAATGGCACTCCAGCACACCAAGGCGCTGCACCATAACACACATGCTTTTCAACCCACAACTGAACTATGCATTGCGGTGCAATGCATAAAAAATAATGCATAACCCTTAAATGTGCCCTACAATAAAGGTACAAAACAAAGTTGAAAAACAAAGTTGAATCTGTAAAAGACCCTGATTGCGGTACTAACAGGTGGAGCATTTATTGGAACGGAAAGCTCTGCAGACATGGCCTGTCTATAGCTCTGGTTAATGTAAACTATAATACAACACCAAATTCCCAAAAAGCTGGAATACGGATTAAAATCTATATAAAAAAAAAAAAACAGAATGCAATGATTTGCAAATGTCATAAACCCATATTTTATTCACAACAGAAAATAGAAAACATATCAAATGCTTAGCCACTGCCAGATCTGTACTTTGGAAAATGGTACATTTTCTCAGTTAAAACATTTGATCTATGTTTTCCATTTTCTATTGTGAATGTGAGATTTTCACAATTTTGCAGATCATTGCATTCCGTTTGTATGTAGATTTTACACAGCATCCCAACTTTTTTGGAATTGTAATGCATTTTAATAAAAAATAAATAAAAATCCAAACTTGTTACAAGTTAAGATATAGAGAGATATTATATATCCTATATTAACTGCTTCCCGACCGGCGCACGACGATGTACATGGCAAGGACAGGCATTAGGGCGTACAGGTACGTCTTTTTTAATTTGCTGCCGTGCCACTGCGTGCGAGCCGCCGCAGACTCGATCGCCTCGGGGATACCAGCGATCATCTCACGGGGAGATGCTAAAGTAAACAAGCATCTCCCCGTTCTGCCTAGCAACGGTGACACTGATCTCTGCTTCCTGCGATTAGAGCAGTGATTTCCACAACACAGCCACGCCCCATACAGTAAGCAACACGCCCCTAGGACACACTTAACTCCTACACTGCCAACTAGTGGTCAACCCCTTCACTGCCAGTGTCATTTACACAGGAATCAGTGCATTTGTATAGCACTAATTGCTGCATAAATGACAATGGTCCCAAAAATGTCCAATGTGTCCGCCATAATGTCGCAGTCACAGTAAAAATCGCTGATGCTAGTAAAAAAAAAAATTATTACTAAAAATGCCATAAAACTATCCCCTATTTTGTAAATGCTATAACTTTTGCGCAAACCAATTTACCAAAAATATGTAGAATACGTATCGGCCTAAACTGAGGGGAAAAAACTTTTTTTATACATTTTTGGGGGATATTTATTATAGCAAAAAGTAAAAAAAATAAACGTTTTTTTCAAAATTGCCGCTCTTTTTTTGTTTATAGCGCAGAAAATAAACCACAGGGGTGAATAAATACCACCAAAAAAAAGCTCTATTTTTGGGGAAAAAAAGGACGTAAATTTTGTTTGGAAGCCAAGTCGCACGACTGCGCAATTGTCAGTTAAAATGACGCAGTGCCGAATCGCAAAAAGTGGTCTGGTCTTAAGCCAACAAAATGGTCCGGTCTGAAAGTGGTTAACCATATTTAAAATAAAGGTATAATTGCATGCCCTGCGAAGGTATTAGGCTTTTTTTTTTTTCTGTTAACAGTTGCCTGTTTGTGGGCAGGAGCAGCTCTAAACGTTTGTAGATTTTAGGGGAATATAACAGTTGGAAATGTTTAAAACGGAGCTGCACACGCACAAAAAATACTAAAGGTCAGCAGGTACAAATACTGCAGCTGCTGACTTTTAATAAATGGACACTTACCTGTTCCTGGTTCCAGCGGTGTAGGCAGAATGTGACGAGAGACCGTTCGTCTCTCGCTGCCCTGCCGCCATCCTCTGTCAGGGAATGAGGAAGTGAAGACGCAACGTCTTCACTGCCCGGTTCCCTATTGAGCATGCGCGAGTCGCACTGCACGCCTCTATTGGTCCCCGCGGTGTCCTGCGAACTGTGTTTCCCAAGACACAACGGGGCATCTCCCGATAGGGGCGGGGCAGCCCCGGATAATACGTCACGGAAGTGGGTGCAGATACCAATTGTGGCACCGGACGGGGGGGGGGGGGGGGAATCCGATAAGCGGAAGTTCCACTTTAGGGTGGAGCTCCGCTTTAAAGATGAAAAATGAAATAATGTGGTGCTCTAAAAAGGTGACAAATTATAAAAACTGTCAAATAAAAAAGTAAATATAATAGAACCAACAATATTGTATCAATGAATATAACAATATATGATGTATATGAGAAAAAGTTAAAGACGAGGAACTCCATGGTGTATAATGATCCACATTAAAAAGTAAAAATGATAATCCATTGTGACGAGTATAAAAAAAAAGTGCAACACTGTATAGTGGGTTTATTGTAAACATGGAGTAGACAATCAAAAAAGTTCCACAAAATGCTAGTATCCATCAGTTATGAAAACAACAATGTGCAGGGAAAGAAAAGCTCCTGGATAGGGATGAGCTGAACACCCCCGGTTCGGTTTGCAGCAGAACATGCAAAAAATTTGTTCGAACACCGTTAAAGTCTATGGGACACAAACATGAATAATCAAAAAAGTCATAATTGTAAAGGCTTATATGCAAGTTATTGTCATAGAAAGTGTTTGGGGAAAGTGCATACTAGCTCAATATGCCTTTTCCCTTGCAGGTCTATAAAAAAATTAAAAAAAAACGCGTCAGCGGGTATACAACCGCTTTAAAAAAAAAAAAAAAAATTCCCCTTTAAAAGCATCGGGCGGAAGTGATGTTTGATGTCGCTTCCGCCCTCCAATGCTATGGAGCCGAGCGGGGGCCATCTTTTCCTCACTCGGCACCCAGGCAGTGAGGGGAGAGGACGCGATAGTCTCCGCCGCTACCGGTGGGTCCTGAGCGCGGTGGAGATGACCAGAGCGCGCCGGGAGAGGGGGGGCCCCCTCTCCTGCCTTCGATAAAAGTGATCTTGCGACGAATCTGCTGCAGAGACCACTTTTATCCTAAAGAGAACCGCACGCCGGTCCTGAAAATACCGGGGTTATGGCAGCTAGCTGCTGCCATAACCCCGGTGTTAAACGTCAAAGTACCGACATACAGGTACGTTAATTTGACTGAAGTGGTAAAGGCATATTAATAAAAAGTTGACAGTTTTAACACCATTGTCAGTGTAATAAAGGCCGTTAAAGCTGATTCCTTAAAGCTGAACCAAACACATCAATTTAAAGTGTTTGTAACCCTACTCAAAACATTTTTTTATCCTGTTGCCTTTAAGTATGCCCCTTGTTTACCTAAAAAAAACCTGGCTTATCCTGCCTGGTTCTGCCCTCCCCCTGTAAACTGACCACGGTTTATCATGGCTGCTGAGCCCTGACACAGTGGTCAGTTTACGTGCCTCCGTAATGCGCAGCTCTGCTCTCTCCCGTCCTCCCCCCTCCCTGCCTGTCAGCTAGTCTGTGCTGCTCTGCTTCCTGCCCCTTCCCTTCTTGCTGCTATAATACCTGTATCATAATCATACCATCCCCTCTGTTAGCTAACATTATGTGTCCCAGCGTCAGTGCTTTATAAAAACAATGCTGATTTCTACCTTATTTCACAGTGCCTCTCGGCGCTCACATGACCGCGCGCCTCTCTCCTCCTGGCTGATATCAGCGGGAGTTCTCAGCCCCTCCCGCTGTAGTTGTCAGCCTGGGGGAGTTCTCAGCCTGGGAGGCAGGGCTCAAGTTCTGCAGGAACGCATGGGAACGGAGTTCCTGTACTTTTTCCACAACAGGAACTTAGTTCTTAGTTCCCGTTAGCAGCCGTGTCCCGCAAGACTTTGAAGTATGTGAGCTGTGTGGCAGGGCTACACCAGCAGCTGCCGACACAGCTCGCAATAGTAAGTGCCGCACACCTGACCATTCAGGAATTGCCAGTAGGGGGCCCAATGACAGCTTCCGCTTCGATCTACCTGTCAATCACAGCTAGCTGACAGGTAGATCAGGTCCCTGCTGCTAAGAGATTGTATTTAGTCAGACCTCTCGTGATGCGCTCCTCCCCGCCGGCCCCTCCTGATTTTCTGTCTCCTCATGCCCCCCCCCCCCCCCAGTCTCCTGCATACTTTTTTTGTGTGTCCTGCTGAATCCTCCCCTCCTCTATCTTCAGTGCCATATGATGAGGGAACCCAGAGGAGGAGCACAGCTATTCTGCTCACAGGACATGCAGGGAGAGAGGTGAGCTGAGGGAGGGACATCAGTTTGGGGTGGTAAGCTGAGCACAATACCTGGCAAAGTTTAATGCCAGGAGGGAAGTTTATGTGGAAATATGTGAAGGGTTGGAATAGCAGCGAGTGTGTTGGAGCCCTGCAGAGTTTGCAGCCCCCGAGCTAACATATATCTCCTAAGCAGGAACACATCACTATCTCCCCAAGCATTCTGTCCAGATAATGTGCAGTTCATTTATGACCTTTCCGTTTAACCCTGTGTTATCCAAACTCTGTTCAATGAAAAGTGCAAACTCACCACATAAACACTCTATATACAAAATAACATTCCCCAATAAAGATCAGAACATGATGTTCACATTTGCATGGAAGCACAATTGAATGAATGCTGATTATTCAGAGAATTACCATATTTATTGAGGATTGTTTTGTTTTTTTTCATGTACTAACAGTTAAGCTTTATAAACACAATACGAAATTTGGATGAAAAATACCACTTTTGAAGCGTTCGTGCATATGAGCGTATCATTTTTTTTATTTGGTGGGGGAGTGGATCTTGGGTGGGAGTTCCCTCACTTTTTTCCCCAGGACTTGACCCCTGCTGGGAGGTGCAGTCACCTTAGCGCCAGAAGACGCTGTGAAATAAGGTAGAAATCAGCATAGTTTTTAGAAAGCACAGAAACTGGGACACGTAATGTTAGCTGACAGAGGGGATTGTATGTTTATGATACAGTTGATTTACAACCACTTTAACCATTTTCCAAAACTGTTATTATTCATGGCATGCCTTGAATGTAACAGTTGCTTGTATTTTCAACAAAACGGTCAAGCCATGTGGTGCCATAAATGATCACATGTGCAGCATCATGACAACTGCAGATCAATAATTGGCAGCTTTCTTGTCTTTTACCGATTGGAGGGTTTAGTGCGATTTAACTTTCACTTCTGAACAGCTTAGCCAGTTAAAAGGGAGGGGAAAAGTCATGGCTCTACTGGCAGGATCAACAGGTAACACAATTCTGTTATGACGGGACTCAGAAACCCAAAAACAAAATGTGTTAATGCTCCTGAAAAACTGCATCACATACGTCCTTTTTAATTTTGTGCCACAGGTCCACTTTAACTAAATGTGTTTGTGCTTAGTATCCCTCTCAACCAGAATGCAAAGAAAACATTTAGAAAATGCAAGGGAAAAAATCCAGCTTGCATGTTTGTGGAGTGTTTCAGGTAACCACATGTAGTGAACTAATTGTCTGCAGTCTCTGGCAGGATTGTCTTATAAATAATGAACAGGGAAATGCCTAATGATGCTGGCCAGAAGACGGAATTGACTCGCTGCCACTTCAGGTTAACAGACAGTGAAGAGAGACATTTACAAGATGTCTGCTTTTCATAGCCACAGGCACGCAGGCTGGAACACAGCCTCGTTAGTGGGTCAGGTTTAATCAACAAAAATAAAAAGAAGTCTGCAATCTCTAAGATTGATGGTATTTATTCCTTAGAAAAATAGAATAGCATTAACAGGTCTTTTTAGCATGCATGTTCACATGTACTACAGACACCTCTAATACTGCCAATAACCCAGGGAGATATTAGTGACATGAAAATTTCAATTTTAAGTCTTGGACATAACAATGACAGAATATGAGAGCAGAGGCAACCAGCTCCTGCCAAAAAAAGGTGCACCATCTACAGACTGGTCACCCCTCTGTTGCTCATTGCAGCCATGATGTCCAATGCTGCTGGTGTAGAGATTCGCACACCTCAGTACACAGGCCTGGTATCCATAATAATGCTTGCAATAGCAAGTGCTCATTGGTCAGCACAGTCACTTGACAATGCTGACCAACGTGTGAGGCTTCTTCCGTTAAGGGGTCACAGAAGAAAAAAAAAAAAAAAGCGATTCTGATTGGTCAGTGCAGTCATGCTGACCGATAAGCACTTGCCATTGTAAACATTTTGATGGATACTCACTTCAGGGCCGTGTACTGAAGTGTCTGGTGTACAAACCACTTCACCAGCAGCACGAGGCAATCCGACCGCTATGTGCAACAGGATCCTGATGGGTAGCTAGAAAATTTAGAGTTCGCTCACCTTATTTTCCGTGAAAAGTTGAACTTGCCCTTTTGACCCCCAGGCTTTATCTGACACTTTTTGTTTACATGTAACAATCAGTATTTTTTGCTAGAAATTTTCGCAGAACCCCCCAAATATTATATATATTTTTTTAAAGCAGTGGCCCTAGAGAATAAATTGGTGGATTTCGCATTTTTTTACGTCACATGGTGTTTGCGCAGTGTTTTTTCAAATGCAATTGTTTTGAAAAATACACTTTTTTGAATTTTAATGCAAACAAAAAAAAATAAATAAATACATAACCCATTTTTTTGGTTAACTATAAAGGATGATGTTACACATGTTACGCCAAGTTAATAGATACCAAACATGTCCAGTTTTAAAATTGCGCACGCCTGTGCAACGGAAAGAAACATAAATATTAATATCTATGGGAGACACTTTGAAAGCCTTTACAGGTTATCACTTTAGATTTATACAGGTGGTCTGGTGCTAGAATTACTGCTCATGATCTCACGTTCACGTGATATGGGCTGATGGCTTTGGTTTGCATGCAGGACTGACGCATGT